>CM057452.1:1202102500-1204602500 GCA_016271365.2 Neoceratodus forsteri
CCGAAAGCGCCTCACCCTTGGTAGGGACAGACTGATACAACTCCCGAAAGGACCATGAGAAGGTGGAGCCCAGGTTGAGCGGGACGAAAAACCTTCGGTTGGCCAAAGCTTGGGCAGCTTCCTCCTCGAAAGCCGCCATCTGTTCGAGCTGCTCGGCGGATCCCGCAGTCGCGGAAACCACCCACCTGCCCTCCATCGATTTCACCAGTGGATTGCGAAGCTCTGGTGTACCCAGCTTAAGGCGCGCCTTGCCGTCCTCCAGGTGGTGGGAAGGAAGGCCAAACAGATGGTGCAACCCGAAGTATCGTGCAAAGTACCTAGGCAATAGACACATGAGAGGTGGGGATTGGCACGAGACATTTGCTGTCCACAAGGACACCGCCGAAACCGAGGGGACGACTTGTCCTCCATATCCAAAGCGTTCAGATCCGAATTGTAAACTCTAACGAGATTTAAAGTGAGTAAGTACGGTGAAAATACCAGTTACTCACCTGTAACAGGAGTTCTAGGAATGGTATATGTTGTTCATCCACACTGTCAGGCAGGTTCCTCACCGCTTTTAATCTTGCCGGAAGGTCTTCAAGCTGGCTTCTCCCACCCACCCGGGTGGTAAAACTCTCTGCTCCGCCCCATGACACCAGATCTAGCCAGCTGAAAGCCAGGTTGTAAGGTCGAGCCGGGAGGTCGTAGGAAAGTGTGGATGAACAACATATACCATTCCTAGAACTCCTGTTACAGGTGAGTAACCTATATTTCTAGAGACATGGATATGTTGTTCATCCACACTGTCTGGCAGACTCCTAGCAGTTCTCCGGGAGGAGGGAGGCAAGGCGCACACCCTCTACTTAGGAAATAAAGACTGGAGAACTGAGGCCCCAAAACCAGCATCCCAGCGTGACTCAAGGTCGAAGTGGTAGTGGGTAATGAAGGTGTGTGCCGACTTCCAGGTAGCAGCCCTGCAGATTTCCTGGATAGGGACGTCCGTGGAAGCAGCCGTCGATGCAACGGTATGGTGGGTAGAATGAGCTCTTATCCCTCTGGGAGGCTCCATGCCCACCAACCTATAGCAGAGATCAATGCAGGAGGTGACCCACCTGCCTATCGTCCGCATGGCTGCAGGTCTGCCAGGTGCTGCTTCAGCGTAGGTGACAAACAGCTGGCGAACCTCTCCCCGAGCTTTAGCCGTCTGCTCCTTGTAATAAGCGAGCGTTCTTCTAGGGTCCAAGGTATACAGCCTATATTCGGCCTCTGAGGTGTGATTGGGGTAGAACACCGGCAGAGTCAACACCTGGTTAAGGTGAAACTCCGACACCACCTTCGGAAGGAATTTCGGGTGGGGGCGCAGGACAACCTTGTCCCTGTGGAAGACCAGATAAGGTGACTCGATGGAAAGCGCCTGGAGCTCTCCCATCCTTCTGACTGACGTGATAGCCACCAAGAAGGCGGTCTTCCACGACAGGTGGGAGATGTCACACTTGTGCATCGGTTCGAATGGCTTGCACATGAGCTTAGCCAATACCAGCAGTAGATCCCACGGAGGTGGAGGTTCTCGCACCAGAGGGGATATGTGATCAAGGCCTTTGAAAAAGCGCCCGACCACCTTCTCCTGCACCACCGACCGCTTCCCAGCCCGCACCTGGTAAGCAGAGATGGCTGCCAGGTGCACCTTAAGGGTCGTCGACCGAAGCCCTTGTTGAGAAAGGGACCACAGGTAGTCCAGAATGCTTGCCAGGGAACAGGAGGAAGGGTCCAGGCCCTTGCCTTGACACCAAATGGAGAATCTCTTCCATTTGAAGGCATAGCATTTTCTGGTCGACTCCTTACGGGACGCCTCAACGACGTTGAGGACCTCGTCGGAAAGACCCAAGGCCTGGAACTCTAGCTGCTCAGGAACCAGGCCGTCAGGTGCAGGGATTGAAGGTCCGGATGGAATACCTTCCCCCGATTGACTGAAATCAGGTCCAGGCAGGCTGGAAGCTGCCTCGGGAGCCTGGAGCTGAGACTGAGGAGATCTGGATACCAGAACTGGCGGGGCCAGTCTGGGGCTACCAGAACCACCTGCGCCTTGTCCCTCCTCGCCTTGAGAAGCACCTTCTGGAGCAAGGAAAATGGGGGAAAGGCATAGAAGATGCCCAGGGTCCACGGCCTCGAGAAGGCATCCCCCTGCAGCGAGCCCTGCTGAGGGGGGCGGGCATGAAATAGTCTCAGCTTCGCATTCTCCCTGGAGGCAAACAGGTCCGCCTGAGGCGTGCCCCAGTGGGAGAAGAGATCTTGTACTACCTCCGGCAGGAGAGACCACTCGTGGGACGCAGCCCCTATCTGGCTTATGGCATCGGCCAGGGTGTTGGAGGCTCCTGCCACGTGAATGGCGTGGAGATCCGTCTCCAGGCTGCACAAGAGAGACCATATGCAGAGAGCTTCCCTGCACAAAGGCATGGAGTGCATCCCACCCTGGAGGTTTAGGTAGTACATGGTCGTGGTATTGTCCGTCTGGACCTGAACCACTTGACCCCGTAAAAAGCGGCGGGCCCGGGCGGTGAGGGCAAGGCAGACGCTCAAAGCTCCAGCAGGTTGATATGGCATCGGGACTCCCGAGGGGACCAGAGGCCGTGCGCTCTGTGCTCTCCCAGATGGGCACCCCAACCCATCAGAGAGGCATCGGTCGATAGAGAGACCGTTGGCTCGGGGCGGACGAACGGGATGCCCTCCTGAAGAAGTGTTGGAACGGTCCACCACTGGAGAGCGCTCCACATCCCCTGGGTTACTGTCACTAGCTGATCCAGCGGATCGAAATGCTGTGACCATTGGCTGGCCAGTCCCCATTGAAGGGGACGCATGTACCAGTGGGCCCAACGGACCACGCTGGTGCAGGCCGCCATGAGGTCCCAGGCAGGGCGCGATTGCTCAACCTGACATGATTGGGCAAAGGAGGAAAGAACCTCGGCCCTGTCCGCTGGGAGCCGTGCTCTGGCTCGAAGAGAGTTGAGCTCTGCCCCGATGAAATGCAACACCTGCTTTAGCACGAGTTCCGACTTGGCCTCGTTGATGAGGAGGTCAATCTGGGAGCAAACCTGGAGGGTCAGATCTCTGGACCGCTTCACCTCCGCTCTGGAGAGGGCTGCAATCAGCCAGTCGTCCAGGTAGGGGTACACCCGGACCCTTTGGCGCCGCAGGAATGCTGTCACCACTGCCATGCATTTGGTGAAGACCCTGAGAGCTAGGGAGAGGCCGAAGGGCATGGCCCGGAACCCGTATCGGGATCCCTCTGCTCTGAAGCAGAGGAATCTCTGATGGGACGGACGGATTGGGACATGAAAGAACGCGTCCTGAAGGTCCAGGGAACAGAACCACAAGCCTCGTTCCAAGGATGGGATTATCTGAGCCAGAGTAACCATCCTGAAGGTCCGAGACCTTAGGAACTTGTTCAGGTCATGCAGGTCGAGAATGGGGCGCCAACCCCCTGTCCGTTTTGGGATCAGGAAATACCTGGACACAAACCCTGGGTCTGGAGGAGGATCCACCACCTTCCTGATCACCTCCTTCTCGAGGAGCAGGGCACTATCGGCTGAGCGGGCAGACAGCGAGGCTGCGGACCCCATGGCCCCCCAAGGGACGACGGCTCGGAAGTGTGGGGCCTGCTCGAACTCCAGAGGCAGGCACTTTCCTACCACGTCCAACACCCAGTGGTCCATGGTGACAGCAGACCAGGCGGAAAGGAAGTGGCGGAGCCGTCCCCTCACAGGGGGAACCCAGGGGGGAGCAACGAGGCTGGGGGTGACACCCCTCAACCAGTCACTGGGCAGGCTTGGAGGAGGGACCTGCTGAGGGACCTCCTGGGCCTTTACCTCCCTGCTTCCTGTTAGAGGAAGCCGCGGGCTTGAGTTTGGGATGCCAAGCACGAGCCTGCTGGCCCTGGTGCTGTTGGGCCGGACGTGCCACAGGTGCAGAAGAGCGAAAGGACTTATGCGGCTGCTGTCGTCGGGCTTTGTCCTTCAGGGTGGAGGTGACAGAGTCCAGAGTGGCATTGGACTTCTCGATCCGCTGGAGGTGGCCTTCCACTCCAGAGCCGAAGAGATCGGTCCCCAAGAAGGAGACGTCCGCCAATTTGTGCTGGGTATCCGCCATGAAGGTAGATATCCTCAGCCATGCTCTGTGGCGCATGGCCACTGCGGCCGCAACCGATCAGGTACAGGAGTCCCCTATGTCCAGAGCTGTTTGGAGCTGCTGCTTCACCACCAACCTACCCTGGCCCCGAACCTGCCGGACCGTGGTCTGCAGATCGGCCGGGAGATGAGGGATCACCTCATCCAGGGAGCCCATGAGTGCGTGGGAGAAGTGTGCCATCAGCACGGCCGAGCTGGCCTGGCGGAGGCCAAGAGAGGACGCAGTGTAGACCTTGTGCCCCGCGTTGGCCAGCTTTTTGGACTCCTTGTCAGGGTGGCTTGTCCACGTCCCTAGCGTTCCCGGAATGCCGGAAAACGCTGTCGGTGACCCACCCCTCACAAGAGGGGTGTTCCGAAAACCTAGGCAAAGAGCCGGTAGGGACTGCATACTTCCTGGCCATCCTGGCTAAGGGCGCAGGGCAGGAAGCAGGCCGCTGCCAAAGCTCCAAGGCTGGGCCGACAATGACCTCAACCACCGGAAAGGCCTCCGTGGGTGAATCCCCTCAGTCCAGTATCTCCGTCAAGGGATACTTGGCCCGTTTGGATACGGGCTCGAGCTGCATCCTGGAGGACTCAGAGATGAGCCGAAGCAAACCCATGAAGGACGATGGGCTTTCGTCCAACAACTGGCCCCCGAAGGACTCCAAGTCAACCGGCCTGGAGAACAGGGAGGAGTCGTCAGACTCCGAGGAGTCCACGAAGAGCTGCCAAGGCCCTGAGCCACCCTCCACCTGCCGAGGATGGTCGGGAGTGAGGGTGACCGACAACCTGTAGGGCAGGCCTTGAGCTGACAGAGTCCTTCGTCGACGCCCCGGAATTTGGTTGTGGAGGCGGAGGTTCCACCACAATCGATGGGGCAGCAGGTTTCGGCCGAACAACCGGCCCAGGCTTGGGCATCTCGACTGCAGCGAGGGGTTGTTTCGGCCGTCCGGTGACAGCCACTTGATGGCCAGTGTCTGCTTGCTCCCGGACAAAAGTAATACCTGCCACATCAGATTCTCGTAGGCCAACGCAATTTCGGCGCCGGCTCCTCTTCGGAGGAGGCTGGAAGACGACGACGAGCGGTGGCACCACTTACCTCGGTGCCAAGACCGCCGATGGATCGAGAAGAGGTCCGAGACCGAGATGCTCGGTGCTTCCGAGAATGGGCCCGGGAAGGAGCTCGGACACCTTAACGGGGGGGTGCAGGCAGATCCTCGGTCTCCACCGGGGGAACCGGTGAAGAAGGGTTGTCGGCTTCAATAGTCGACAGCCCGTCCGACGGGTCGAGAAAAATCTCAACCGCGTCGACGGGTGTCTCGCCGGCTGGCCTCGACGGGACGCCGAGAAGCCAACAGCCTTAGCCGCAACCTCAACCGAAGTAGAGAGTCGGCTGTCCGGGGAAGGGGACCTCTCCCGCTCCTATGAATGCCGACGATGGGACTTACCCTTAGGATCCTTCTTTTTGGACCGAGAGGAATGTCCCGATGGCCCCTCTGCCTTCGTGGAAAGGGATTGGCAAAGCTCCTTGAACGAAGCTGAATACGAGGTACCCAAAGAGAGCGGCATAAATGCCACGACAGAGGATGAGGAAGACGTGGCCTGGGCCGCCTCCTCCTCGGGGAGATAATCTGCTCGAGCTGCTCAGCAGAGCCAGCCGCTGTGGTAACCGCCCAACGGGCATCCTTCGACTTTACCAGTGGTTAGCGCTTCTCGGGCCGCCCAAGCTGTAACCAGGCAGCGCGGTCTTCCAGGACGTTGGCCGAAAACGAACGGCATAACTCACAGGCCTGCGGGTCATGTTCTAGGCCGAGGCAATAGACGCACGTGGAGTGCGCGTCCGTCCTAGACATCTTCTGCCCACAAGGGCACCGCCAAAATCCGGGAGTCGATTTGTCCATCGCAGCCGCGAGGGAGAAACTTGACCGAAGTCTTAAAAATTTTAAAATAAGTTTCAGGCGAACCAAAGAATTAGGATCTAGTCTACACGCAGAGCGTTAAGGAGGGAAGAAAAAATTACTCACCTTAGTAATGTTGTTTCTTTTAATTGACTCTTGCTGTATTCTGACAATAGCAGCGAGTCCCAACCTTCGAACTGCTCCGGAGATGAAAGAGTTAACTTTCCATGCCAGGCATGGAACGCTGAGCTCGAGCTCGGCTGAGACCCTGTCTGTTGCTGTTTGAACTCAAACAGTCAGATCTTTACGAGCTAAATTCACTGAGGTCCTGTGTGCAAGCTGTAAACCTACACTAGCCAACTGGCTACTAACATAACAACAAATTTTTTTGGTCCCAAAACCAAGACTCAAGTCAGGAGACCCAAAAAATGAAATAACACAACACCCACTCACCCAAAAAAAAAGTGATAACAAAAAAGGTGGGGCACCTCCTGAGTGCCAACACTGCCACTGCCCACCCACATCCTAAAAACAGAGGTTCTGAGAGGGGAAGGCAGGGGAGAGGTCAGAATACAGTAAGACTCCATTAGAAAAAACAACATTACTAAGGTGAGTAATTTTTTCTTCAAACAACGTGAAGTCTTGCAGTATTCTGACAATAGCAGACTACCAAGCAGTACCTCCATGGAGGAGGACAGAACCTACTTAGGAAACAGGCTCTGAAGCACAGCTGTGCCAAACCGAGCATCACTCCTAGCCTGGATATCCAGGGAGTAATGCTTGGTAAAAGTATGAACTGTTTTCCAGGTAGCAGCTTGACATATCTCTAAGACAGGAATATCCCTGGCAGCAGCCAGGGAAGCAGCTCCACCTCTGGTAGAGTGAGTCCTCAGGCCTAAGGGTGGAACCTTACCTAATTTTTCATAGCAAAATTGGATGCAAGAGACAATCCACCTGGCAATGGATCTTTTAGTGGCAGGTTTTCCTTTACCAACCTCACCATAAGTGAGGAACAGTTGGAGGGAGTCAAACCTATGACCCTTGGTGCGTTCTATATAGTAGCTAAGGGCTCTTTTCACATCTAGACTATGTAGCCTCCTCTCACCAGAGGAGGAATGGTCAGTGAAGTACACAGGAAGAGACAGACTGGTTAAGGTGGAAGTCTGAAATACCTTAGGCAAAAACTTCCTGTTAAGTCCTGAGGACCACCTTATCCCTATGGAAGGAAATAAAGTCAGGCTCCACTGACGGCTTGTAGCATAGAGAAACGACCCTTCCCAACTCAGAACTAAGGCATCCAGGGGGACTGAGTCCAACACTGGGGAGTCTGCAGCAAAAAAGGGGAAGCTGGTGATTGTCTGGGGCTGCAAAAAGATCCATCTGCGGGGTGTCCCATCTGGAAAAAATCACTTCCAAGACCAGGGGATCCAGTGACCATTCGTGATGGCCCTGGGAAATCCTGCTGAGAGCATCTGCCAGGACATTGTCCTTTCCTGGTAGGTGAATTGCCCTGAGGGAGGTGTTCAGGGAGTAAGCCAGAGACCACAACTTCATTGCTTCGGTGCACAAGGCCGTAGACCGAGTGCCTCCTTGCTTGTTGATGTACCACATTGTGGTGGTGGTATCTGTTCTGACCTGTACAACTTTGTTCTGAACGGATTTGGAAAAAGCTTGAAGTGCTAGAAATACTGCTCTGAGTTCCAACAGATTGATATGGAGCAGAGATTCCTGAGGGGACCACAACCCCTGGGTGGTGAGGTCGCCCATGTGAGCCCCCCACCCCAAGAGGGCAGCATCTGTAGTAAGGATTAAAGAGTGAGACTGGGTGACAAAGGGAACCCCTTGTCTCAAATTGTTCTGATCCTGCCACCTCTGTAGGGCCTGGATCAGGGTTCGAGTTACTGGGATCAGTTTGGTCAGAGGGTCCTTCCTTTGAGACCAAAAGGCTCTCAAATGGAACTGAATGTCCCTCATCTGAAATCTTGCTCCCTGCACTACTGCTGTAGAAGCAGCCATGTGCCCCAGGAGCTGTAGAAAATGCCTTGCTGGTCAAGACATCTGCAGGGTGAATGAGGAGGCCAGAGAGACCAGGGTCCTTGCCCTGTCCAGGGGAAGGAAGGCTCTGGCCTTCTCTGTGTCTAGGTCTGCGCCTATGAAGGTGAGGAGTTGGACAGGCTCTAGAACTGACTTTGAAAGATTTAGGAGGAAACCCAAAGAAGTGAGCAGTTGCTGAGTTATCTGTAAGTGTAACTTGACTTGGTCTGGGGACTGGCCTACTATGAGCCAGTCATCCAGGTAAGGGAAAATGGCAATTTTCTGCCTTCTTAAAGAAGCAACTACTACTGCCAGGCATTTTGTGAATACCCTTGGAGCAGAGGTGAGGCCAAAGGGCATTGCTCTGAACTGGTAATGGCCTGAGGGCAGCTCGAGCCTGAGGTACTCTCAATGGGAGCTTCTGATGAGAATATGGAAGTAGGCATCCTTGAGGTCCAGGGACACTAGCCAGTCCACTGGCCTTAGAGAAGGTAGAATAATTCCCAGAGTCACCATTTTGAATTTTGGTTTTAAAAGGTGCTTGTTTAGTTATCTGAGATCCAGGATGAGCCACCATTCTCCTTTCTTTTTTGGGGTAAGGAAGTACCAGGAATACAATCCTTTGCCCTGGTGTAGGGGTGGAACCATTTCCACAGCTCTGAGAGCTAGGAGGGAAGAGGCTTCTGCCTCTGGCAAGTGCCTCTGATGGATTTGCAGGTGGAAAGGATCTGGTTCTCATCTTTGGAAACTTTTTGAAGCTGAGAACCAGTCCCTGGCTTACTACTTCCAGGACCCATTTGTCTGATGTCAGAGACTCCCGGTCCTGGACAAAGTAAGCCAGCCTGCCCCCTACAGGTAGCTGAGAATCTGCCCTGGCAACCCCATCAGGGTGCCTGCATGGCTGGGGGTTTTGGCTGAGGGGTGAAAGCAGGCCTGCTTATACCCCGTCTGCCTCTCCCTCTAAAGAACCCCCTCTGGGCATAAGCAGAAGAGGAGGACTGGGCTTGGTAAAAAGGCCTATGAAAAGGACTGCACCTGCCCCTGGGAAGCTGCCTTTGAGGAGTGGCCTACCTTTCCTTGGCCTGTGCACTCCTATAGGTGGTCCTATACTCATCCATTTTCTTCATGTAATTCTCTGTCTGCTCACCAAACAGAGAATTACCCACAACAGGAAAATCCATGGCCTTAGTCTGGGTATCCTGTGACAGGCTAGTACATCTGACCCAAGCCATTCTTCGAAGTGCCACAGATGTAGCCATGACTCTAGATGAAACATTATTGGAGTCCACTGCAGCATGGAATTGCACCTTGGATGCCTCAATACCATCAGCAGCCACCTGCTCCAGCTCCTTGGCAAGCTGGTCAGGGACCTGTTTAGCTAGAACCATTACAGTGTCCCATCTAGACTTCTGGTATCTAGCTGTATAGGCCATATAATTAGCCTGCCTGAGTCCCAAAGATGCTGCCATGTACTGTTTCTTTGCCATGGTATCAATCCTCCTGGAGTCCTTATCTTGGGGGGGGGTGAAGCCAAGGGTATATTTGCCTTATCACAGGCAACAGCCTGCACTACCCCAACATGGCTGCATTGCTGGGAAACGAACTCCGTATCTGAGCCTGAAAGTGTATACCTCTTGTCCATTCTTCTGTCCATAGGAGGTATGGAATTAGGGGGTCTTTAAAATTTTAAATGTCTGTTTCCCAAAAGACTTATGGAGGGGAATAGACAGTCTCCTGGACTCTGGGATGTCCATCATCTCAACATTATCAGGCTCCTCCTGATCCTCTACTGCTTCCTCCATAGGAAGCTGGAGAGTTTCAGCCACTTTTTTGTAAAACAAAGTGGGAAGGGGACTCAGAAAGCCTAGGAGGAGAAACACCTGAAGGTCTGTCTGGGGAGATGTCCAGGTCAATGGGCACATCCAGACTTTCATAATCACCATCACTATCCTCATACTCTCCCTCCTCCTCCTCCGGTTCATAAAAATCCTCTAACTTATAATCTGGAACCAGGTGAACCAACCAAACCGAGCCCCGAACCGATGGTGCCGGTTCGGTCAGAACGGAAGTTAGCGATTGAACAATCCTTATCGCTTTGGCTATTTCATCAGCGGTCGGAGAAAGAACGTGTGGATCCGAACTGGCTGACTTACCCTTCTTTTTCTTTTAACCAGATCAGATTCCTCAGAGTCAGTTCTCCTTTTGCCCGAAGAAGTTTCGCCCTGGTCAGATGGCACTCCTTCTGGTTTGGTTGGAACCGAACCAGGCTGGCCATCCGGGTCAGCGGACTTCTTGGCCTCCCTTTCCCTCAGCCTACCTACTCTCTTTTCCAGGGTAGCTGTGGGAAAACTTTTGCAAATCTGGCAGTCTGAATCAAGGTGGTCAAACCCCAGACAATAAACACAGGTGTTGTGGGGGTCAGCCTTAGCAAAGGCTTCCCCACACATACTACAGTGTTGAAACCCAGTGGGCCCGGTTTTTCTCAGACATGGCCAGTCCTAACCAAACTTACATTTTTTTCCGGCAATCTGCCAGGCAAGACACCCCTAACTGTTCCTGACCATGTTACGGGTCATGGAAAAAAACGTAATGAAACCCGTTTTTTTTTAGAACCGATAAGGACCGGTTACCACACTTTAAAAAGCAGAACAAACTTTTTTTTTTTTTTTACACAAACCTGATCGGTTCAAACCGAACCGATCCGGTGTTTACAAGTTCCACACAGAAACTAATTATAATAAACTTATCTAGTACTCATGGTACCACAGACAGAGACTGAACCGACAGGTTAGATAGAAGAAATTCGAGGGAAAAAAAACACTTTAACCGACTAAATTGAACCGAGCGAAGGAGAAATCTCCGGAGTGACTGTTCAGTGAGGCGGAGTAAAGAATCTGGCGGTTTGGGTTCAAACGACAACAGACAGAGTCTCAACTGAGCTCGAGCTCAGCGTTCCATGCCTTGCATGGAAAGTTAACTCTTTCCTCTCTGGAGCAGTTCAAAGGTTGGATATCACTGCAATAGTCAGAATACAGCAAGACTTCATGTTGTTTAAACAATGTTTTTTGTTACTAGAATTAGTTTTGAAAGAGGATCCTTTCTCTGACACCAGTGAGCCCTGAGGTGAAACTGAATGTCCCTCATCTATAACCTGGATTCCAGGACTGTGCCAGTGGCAGGTGCCATCTGGCCAGTAGCTGAAGAAACTGTCTTGCAGTTTTTGGTTTGTTCAGGCTGAATGAGCCGACTATCGGTGGAATACTTCTTGCCCTGTCTGAGCAGGCTGAAGGATAGACTTTCTTTAGATTTATCAGGAACCCCAGAGACTCTGGGAGCCCCAGGTGAGTTGCAGATGCTCCCACCTGCTGATGTGATTTTACAACCACCAGTCAGTCATCTAGGTATGAGAAAACTGACACCTTGTCTTCAAAGGTGTGCTACAACCACTGCCAAGTACCTTGTGTACACCCTTGGAGAGTGACCTGATGGGAGTCTGAATCCGAGGTGCTTTCTGTGAGACTCCCTTATAGGGATGTGGAAATAAGCGTCCTTTAAGTCCAGTAATGCCAACCATTCCCTTTTTTGCAATGTTGGCAGAATCAGTAACAAAGTTATCACTTTGAACTTTGGCTTTGTTAAGTACCTGTTTAGTACCCTGAAGTCTAAGACAGGTCGCCACTCCCCACTTTCTTTGTGGTACCTTTTGCTGTACTACGACAGGTTCTACTGTCTTTGACATTAACAGGTTTTGAGCCTCTTTTTCCAGGAGGTTTATCTCTATACATCTGTAGATGGTTTGAAAACTTTTGTTTTTACTACTGGAAGGCATTTGAACTCTGAGACAATTCCTGACTCACTACATCCAGAACACCTGTCTGTGGTGCCTGAAGTACCCCTGCTGTGGGTACTGCTAATGAGGCGCAGACATGGCCTGATAAACAAGCAATTGTCAGTGCTGAATGCTGCTTGCTTGTATGTGCTATTTAGGTATTTGGAGGTAATTGGAGTGCAAATATTGAAAATTCGCAAACTTACGAGCGTGCGTAGGAACTGTGCAACGCACGCTCGTAAAACAGTCATTTTTAGGAATTTTTTCACCAAATTTTCAACATAGCCATTTTAAGACCTCTGCTCATGAACAGTGTCACTGTGATTTTCTTAATGTGTCCCATACATTGATTCCGCACACAGACTGCGCCATTGTGCGCTACATGGGCGGAAACACGTTTTGGGCAAGAAGTGAAAAATGACAGCTGTATTGCTCATAAGGAGGTGTGGTAAAATGGCAATGTTGAAAATCTGGAGAAATATTGAAACATAACTACAAGCGCAGTATAGAATCATGAACGAATGCTTGTAAAACAATCACTTAGGAATTTTTTCACCAAATTTTCAACATAGCCATTTTAAGACCTCTGCTGATGAACAGTGTTACTGTGATTTTCTTAATATGTCCCATACATTGATTTCGCACACTGACTGCACCATTGTGCGCTACATGGGCGTAAACACGTTTTGGGCAGGATGTGAAAAATGACAGCTCTACTGCTCATAAGGAGATGTGGTAAAATGGCAATGTTGAAAATCTGGAGTGAAAATACTGAATATTCGCGAACTTACGAGCGTGCGTAGGAACTGCGCAACGCACGCTCCTAAAACAGTCATTTTTAGGAATTTGTTCACCAAATTTTCAACATAGGCTTTTTGAGAGCCCACCTTATGAAGACTGGCAGTGTCGTTTCGTTAATCGGTCCCGAAAAGTGATTTCGCGCAGTGACTGCGAAATCACCCATCGGGCCCGATTAACGCCATGAAAGTGCAAGAATTCACGAGGAGGGGTCCCAAAAACCCCATGTTGAAAATTTGGGCACAAAATTCCCAAAAATGCCTGAGATATGCAACAAAGTTGAAAAACCTATTTATTCCATTATACAGCTTACTGGCATTTCCTCAGTTCGCGGTCGGCTTTGAAGAGTGCAGACGTGTTCCCGGTCCACCGATGATCATCGTGCCGAGCTCTGGAGGTAAGTATGGGTTGAGGGAGGGTGTGGGGAGGCAGGGTGCGCAGTGGGTGGGTGCGGGTTTTTGGGGGAGCAGGGAGACTGCGAGGGAACGTTTTCTTGTTTACAGGTTTTTTTTTTTTAATTAAGACGACACGGGACGTTTGCCACGCTAGGGTGGGCTCCCAGCATGGCAGCTGGAAAGGCTGTTTGGGGGGACTGGAGCTGACGGAGGATTGGGAACCCCCGGCTATAACAAGATTTGCTACGCTGGGGTGGGTTCCCAGCGTGGCACCTGGAAATCTTTGGGGGGCATGCAGCCGTGGAAACAAGCGGGGACTGGGCACCCCGTCAGCTATAGATTTTCTGCCCGCTGGGCTGGCTCCCAGCGTGGCACCTGGTTTAACTTTGTGTGGGCGTGGAGCCGGCGGGACTGGGCACCCCGTCGGCCTACAGTGTGTGCGTGGGGTGGAGGGAGCGCATCAGCACGCAATATGCGTGCTTGCATGTGTGGGGGGGGGGAGCTCTGCTCACTGAAGCGGAGCTCTTCCTTTCAACTGTATGCCACTGCATTTTCGACTGCTGTCATAGACAGCTGCAGCAGTCATTTGAGAACTGCGGCCACGCCTGCAAACTCACTGACTGAATTGGAAGATAGGTGCCACACCTCCGAAAACTTGGATGATGGCACGTTTCTTGCACATGCATGCAAGCAACATAAAAAGGCCTGCTGTGAAATGATCTGCCTCTGCACCTCCTTCTCTATGTTTTAGTGGACAGGGAAGTTTTCTTTTGCAGAATTGCTGCTGAAGGTGGTTTTGTATTCATCCACCTTTTTCATACAAGCCTTTATCTTTCTCCAAAGAGGGAATTACCCTCGACTGGGAAATCCATAGCCTTGTTTTGGGTATCCTGAGTGAGGTTTGTGACTAACAGTCAGGCAAACCTCCTCTGAACCACTGTATTTGCCATCCATCTGTCAGCAGTGTCATTAGAGTCAGCAGCCATTTGAACTGGCATTTGGCTTCTACTAAACCAAATTTAGCTGTTTCAGCTAGATCATTTGACAGAGGAGTCTGGGCCTTGACTGCCATAGCAAGGACAGACTGCCATATAGACTTTTGGTATTGAGCAGCACAGGCTTGATAGTGTGCCTGCCCGATGGCCAGCGAAGCAGATAAATATCCCTTTTTTGCCATGTTGTCAATTTTTCTGGAATCCTTGTTAGGAGGATAGGATGCCAGGGGTATCTTTGCCTTGTCACATGCAGTCACCTGTAATACTCCTTGGTGGACAGGGTGGGAGAATAAAAATTCAGCTCCCTCCCTGTCCAGCTGATATTTCTTATCCAGCCCCTTATCAAGAGGGGAAACAGAGCTTGGAGTTTGTAAAATCTTTATAGTATCTTTCCTGAAGAATTTATTTACAGGAAGGAGAAGCTTTTTAGTGGGTGTTAGCCCAATCATTTCTCACAAATCTGAAAAGTGAGGAATAATCCTCAGTTGCTCTGTGGGGAGAGCAAAACTCCTGTTCAGGGGAAACCTCAGATTCAATAGGTTCCCCTTCTTCCACTTCATCATGATCACATATTCTTCCTCTTAAATAACAGGAAGACTCAGCAGAGGAGACGGACTGCTTTGTAGGGGTCTGCTGCTGAGAGGCAGGCAGCCCTCGTAAGCCTGAATAACCTTAAAGGCCTGTGCAATTTCTGCAGGAGTTGGCAGGCTTTATAGCAGGCACAGAAGTCCACAAATGCTGTCCAGCAGGGGGTTCTGTGTGCTTAGTTTTTTTTGAGGGAACCGGGAGTCAGCCGGTTCAGCAAGCCTCTTAGGAACTGCTTGTATATTCGTCTCATAGGTAGCAGTTACAGAAATTGTTGTGGTTTCACCCACAGTAATTTAGAGTGTCAGCTGGTCAGAGCACAGGGGACCCATAGGTGGTGACAGTTTTTTCTTTAGCCTTATCCAGGCATTTTTCAATAGTTTCCTCAGGACATGTACTGCAGATTTACTTGGCTTTTAAATGTTCATGTCCAGGTAGGCAGAACAAAAGAATGTCTGCCTTAGCAACATTTCACCACACTCAATACATGGTCTGAAACCGGAATCACCACTTTTCACCTCGGGTTTTCTGACATTTTCAGTGTAAAACCAATAAAAGTTGCAACTGCTAAAAAATGCTTTAACATTTATTTAGCAGTTGCAGTCGGGTTCTGGAACCAATCGGTAACCGAGGTGAAATGAACAGAGGCCGTCAGTTCAGGTACCGGTATTAGCAGTTCTTAAAATAAGCTAATTTTAGTTAAACATAACTAATGGAATTTTTTTAGTCAGAAAACTCCGATAAATATAAAATAAACCTCGGTTTACCCCCGGTTATACCGAATCAGGAGAAAACCAGAAAACTTACGATTTAAACACTAAAAGTACGGGTTTACTTAAAATTACAAAAAGTAAAAGGCAGCAAATGAAATGTAAAGAATACTTACACTATATAAGGTTTCACACATCATAAGATGAGGAGAGGATCTCTGAGCGTCTAGTCTTGACAAGCGGAGAGAAAAATCTGAGGGGTTTAGAATTAAGGCAGTTAGAAGCCAGCATTTGAAAAAGTGGCTCATGCAAAAGATTCCATTATTTGCATATCCTCCATCTCTCTGGGCAGTTCTGTCTTAAAGGGACACTGCATAAAGTTAGGAATACTTAAGTATTATTGGGGTTAGAATACTTGAATTCTGAGTTTCCTGAGATGTGCTGCGAGTACTGCAAAGCACTTTATAAAGACTCAAGGCACCGAGGCCAGGGAGCAATACAGATGAGTATGAATAGATAGGCCACTGACAGAGCAAAGCCCGATGGCATATTTATTAGGTAGAAAAAGAAATGGGCAGACTGGATGGGCCTTGTGGTCATCTGCCGTCAACCTCTACATTTCTATGTTAGGACAGCCCAAAATGCAGGACTCTGAATTGGTAGTGCTGGCCCAGAGCCACAAATCGGAGATACTTGTGATGGTTTGGGTGCACGGGGACAGGTTGGTAGGCATTCTGCATGTCTAGGGAAGCCAGGCAATCGTTTTGATGAAGCAGAGGTAGGAGCGTACCGAGCGATATCATCTTGAATTTCTCTTTGAAGAAGAATTTGCTTAACTTCTTTAGGTCTAGAATAGGGTGCACACTTAACTAGGAAGTAGTGCGAGTAGAAACCTCTGTCCCATTCTTCCAATGGAACCACTTCTACTGCCCTGTTGTTCAGAAGACCCTGAATCTCGGAAGCGAGGAGGTCTGACTGAGTGATAGATAGTTTGGGCTGTTTGGGTGGATGATCTGAAGGGGTATCTGAGAAATGATCCTGAGGATCCATTTGTCCATTGTGACCGACGTCCACTGGTTATAAAACTGAGTCAGACAGCCCCCTACTGCCGAAGAAGAGTCCCCCTCGGCAGCTGAGGTGGGACATGGGCCAAGTTTTCAGAGGGTGGCACTAGGTGCCTTCAGGCCGTGTGCCTTCTTGCTGCATTTTCCTTTGCGGCTGACGGTCTAAGCACATTGAAAACACATAGAATGAAAACTACTGAGTGACACATAGCAGGAATGCTATTTATTAATTTGCACTATTAATTTGCACTATTAGGGACTTCCGGTGACGTCACGGAGTAAATGGGAGGCTAAGTGCCAGGTCTACCCGATTAATCTAATTGAATCCTTCCTTCAAACATACGAATTTGAGCAAAAGCTTATACTCTGGTCTGAATAGAGATGACCGCCAAAGGTAATCGCCTGAAATCTGCAAAAAATAACCCTGCACAAGTGAAAATGAAGCAGCTTACTCTCGATGAGGAGATGGAGGCCTTTCCAGGCCGCCCATGAAGAGAGAGAGCTTCCTCGGAGTCGTCTTTGGAACCTGACAAAGAAGACCTGTGTTTACCTAGAAAAGCTGAACGAACTTTACAAAAAATCTTACTATCAGCTCAAAAAATTGAATCATCAATAGCTGACCTTAGACAAGATGTTAGAAATCTGGACGCCAAAGTAGAAGACCACTCAAGCAGACTGTCGGAGATCACAGAAACGCAAGACAGAGAAAGCAGAATCTTGCTATATTTAATGCAAAGAGACTGGGAGGTTCATAATCGATTGGAAGACATTGAAAATCAGATCTCGGAGAAACAATTTCCGAATACATGGTATTCCAGAGGGAGCGGAGGAGGGGTTTCCTACTCCCATCGCCTTTATTCAGCAACTCCTGTGATCTGTGCTTACCATCCCAGCTGACTTAGACCTCACCATAAATAGAGCTCACAGATCACTGGGCCCGAAGCCCTCTAACCCCTCGGCGAAGCCCCGATCCTGGGTAATACGGATGGCATTATTCCAAAGCAGAGAGTGGATTTTAAAAGAAGCCTGGAGACTGCGGGACCTGCGCTATCAAAACTCTCTGATTTTTTTCGAGCAGGACTTTTCACCCACTTTACAGGCAGAACGCATGAAAATCCGTATGATTGCAAAAGAAATAAAGGAAAAAAATATCAAAACGCAGATTCTGTACCCCTCTCGCCTTCAGTTGCACCTGGACACGGGCCTAAAGACCTTTAAACACCATTCTGGAAGCGGTCCACCTCCTGAAAGAATGGGGAATCACCATACCCGATCTTGGAGGAGAAATTCTAGAGCAAAGTCTACTGAAAAATGTATGGTAGCCAGTTACCAGAGGACTGAAACGCCCGCTGTACAGATCCATAGCTCAAAGCCTGCTAAAAGATGCCTTGAAGCTATCAAAGCGAGCGACCACTGACCAAACCCTTGAGAAGAACGTATCAAGCCAGACATGAGAAAGTGAACGCAGAGTTTCAGTGGGAGGAATCTGAGTGACCGACTGGAGAATATGAAGAAAGGAGAGTACACTGCAATCAAAAAGGTCGAAGGACCACACCTGGGGACTAAATATGGACTAAATGATGAACATTTCCAATGTATTAAAGGGGGGAAATGGTAAAGGTTAAGGTAAAAATGCATTCATGTAACAGTAAAGGTAACCTTTTTTTTTTAGAAATGTCAAGGCTGAAGCACAGAGAGATACATGGGTGGGGCAGAGGAGACATGGGAGGAGACAGATAGGAAACCTGTTTCTGGAGCAATTTTATAAAGATTAAGAAGAAAGGTATACATATCAAACAGTGGGCATTACGGAACAAGAAGGGGAGGGCTTGAGAGGAAAGAAAACTTTAATTAAGCCTTAATAATCTTACTAAAATACATCAGAATTAATCAAGGTGAACAAACTATGAAAGTTGAAGTATTATCGGCTCTCAATCTCTGTGACAAATTGTTTGCAGCAGCAGTTAAGGTTGCTCTCGATCTCTTAATTTAAGAGATCAACAGTGCTCAGAAAACATCACGCACTATCGCAAAGGAAACAGGCTCTCCCTTGTGGTGAAGCCTGGAATTGCACCTAGGAAGCAATAATAGAGTACACAAAGAGGTTGTGATTTTATTTCTTTTCTCTCGAGGTACAAGTTGGTAACCTGTTCAAATTTAAAAGTTTTCTGTACTTTCTTTTTTAAGAGATACATCCCGATTTTTTTTATCTATCCCCAAGTATAGCAAGTGGTACAGAACAGGACCGATGGTATTGTAAATCAATAAGGACAGAAGGGGAAGAAACAAGGGGGAAAAAAAAAAAAGAGTTAAACGTAGTTAAGTTTGAGAAAGAAGACTGCCCAATGTTAAGGGCAATAGTTGTAAGAAAGAAGTTTCTGGTTACTGTTAAAGTTCAAGAATTATGGGTACAATTAATGACTGATAGACCTACATTATTAACAAAGGGTACACGGGTGGAGAAGAAACAGGGTGACACTTACTCTAGGGATATAGAAGACTTCATAAAATGTATAAAACCTAAAGACCTTTAAAATGATTGACCTAAAAATTAGCTCATACAATGTTAAAGGGATAAATTCCCCAATAAAACGTACAAGGCTGCTGCAAGAAATAAAAAAGATGGGGATAGATGTAGCCCTAATCCAAGAGACACACCTATCTCCAGATGAACATCTGAAAATATGCAGGGCTTGGGTAGAACATGTGGTAGCAGCATCACACCCCAAATCCAAAAAGGCAGGAGTGGCGGTTCTGATACGCAGGGGACTGAATCTGGTTATTGAATCCACAGACTCGGGCGTACAGGGTAGATATGTGAGGGCTACATTAAATGTGCAAGGGCAAATGAATACAGGTTACTTACCTGTAACAGGAGTTCTAGGAATGGTATATGTTGTTCATCCACACTGTCTGGCAGGTTCCTTGCCGCTTTAAATCTTGCCGGAAGGTCTTCAAGCTGGCTCCTCCCACCCACCCGGGTAGTAAAACTCTCGGCTCCGCCCCATGACGCCAGATCTGGCCCGCTGGAAGCTCAGGTTGTGCGTCCGAGCCGGGAGGTCGAGTGGAGTGGATGAACAACATATACCATTCCTAGAACTCCTGTTACAGGTGAGTAATCTGTATTTCTAGGGACATGGATATGTTGTTCATCCACACTGTCTGGCAGACTCCTAGCAGTTCTCCCGGGAGGAGGGAGGCAAGGCGCACACCTGATACTTACTTGGAAATAAAGACTGGAGAACCGAGGCCCCAAACCAGCATCCCGGCGTGACTCAAGGTCGATGTGGTAATGGGTAATGAAGGTGGTGCTGACTTCCAGGTAGCAGCCCTGCAGATTTCCTGGATAGGGACGCCCTGAAGTAGCCACTGATGCAGCAGGCGATGGGTAGAATGAGCTCATCCCTCTGGAGGCTCCATGCCCGCCAACTTGTAGCAGAGATCTATGCAGGAGGTGACCCACCTGCTTATCGTCCGCTTGGCTGCAGGTCTGCCAGGTGCGGCTTCAGCGTAGGTGACAAACAGCTAGTGAACCTCTCCCGAATTTCAGCCAGGCGCCCTTATAATAAGCAGCCTTCTAGGGTCCAAAGCATGGAGCCTGTATTCGGCCTCCGAGGTGTGATTGGGGTAGAACACCGGCAGAGTCAACACCTGGTTAAGGTGAAACTCCGACACCACCTTCGGAAGGAATTTCGGGTGGGGGCGCAGGACAACCTTGTCCCTGTGGAAGACCAGGTAAGGAGACCCGATGCAGAGCGCCTGGAGTTCTCCCATCCTTCTGGCTGATGTGATAGCCACCAAGAAGGCAGTCTTCCACGACAGGTGAGAGAGTTCACACCTGTGCATTGGTTCGAATGGCTTGCCCATGAGCTTGCCAGTACCAGCAGTAAATCCTACGGAGGTGGAGGTCTCGACCGGAGGGGAAATGTGATCAAGACCTTGAAAAAGCGCCAGACCACCTTCTCCTGCGCCACCGACTGCTCCCCAGCCCGCGCCTCGTAAGCAGAGATGGCTGCCAGGTGCACCCTTAGGGTCGCCTTGACCTAAGCCCTTGACGAAGGGACCATAAATAGTCCAAGATGCTTGCCAAAGGACAGGAGGAAGGGTCCAAGCCCTTGTTCTGACACCAAATGGAAAATCTCTTCCATTTGAAGGCACAGCATTTCCTGGTCGACTCCTTACGGGACGCCTCAACAACATTGAGGACTTCGTCAGAAAGACCCAAGGCCTGGAACTCTAGCCGCTCAGGAACCAGGCCGTCAGGTGCAGGGATTGAAGGTCCGGATGGAACACCTTCCCTTGATTGACTGAGAGCAGGTCCGGGCGAGCTGGAAGCTGCCTCGGGAGCCTGGAGCTGAGGCTGAGGAGATCTGGGTACCAGAACTGGCGGGCCAGTCTGGGGCTATCAGAATCACCTGCGCCTTGTCCCTCCTTGCTTTGAGAAGCACCTTGTGAATCAAGGGAAATGGGGGAAGGGTGTAGAAGAGGCCCGGGGTCCACGGCCTCAAGAAGGCATCCCCCTGCAGCGAGCCCTGCTGAGGGGGGCGGGCATGGAACAGCCTCAGCTTCGCATTCTCCCTGGAGGCAAACAGGTCCACCTGAGGTGTGCCCCAATGGGAGAACAGATCTTGTACTACTCCGCAGGAGAGACCACTGGTGAGATGCAGCCCCTATCCGGCTCAGGGCATCGGCCAGGTGTTGGAGGCTCCTGCCACATGAATGGCTAGGAGATCCGCCTCCAAGCTGCGCTGAGTGACCAAATGGGAGAGCTTCCTTGCATAGAAGCATGGGCGGCCCGCCCCTGGGCGGTTTAGGGTAGTACATGGTCGTGGTATTGTCCGCCTGGACTCGGACCACTTGACCCTGAGAAACGGAGCAAAGGCGGTGAGAGCTAGGCAGACCGCTCGGAGCTCCAGCAGGTTGATGTGGCATCGGGACTCCCGCGGGGACCAGAGACCGTGCGCCCGGTGTTCCCCCAGATGGGCACCCCAACTCATCAGAGAGGCATCGGTTGATAGAGAGACCGTCGGCTCGGGGCGGACAAACGGGATGCCCTCCTGCAGATGAGATGGAACGGTCCACCACCGGAGAGCGTTCCACATCTCCTGGGTCACCGTCACTAGCTGGTCCAATGGATCGCAGCGTTGTGACCACTGGCTGGCCAGTCCCCACTGAAGGGGGCGCATGTGCCAGTGTGCCCAACGGACCACGCTGGTACAGGCCGCCATGAGACCCAGGAGGCGCAGGAAGTCCCGGAAGGGGCGAATTGCCCAACCAGAAATGATTGAGCAAAGGAGGTGAGTCTGCCCTTGTCCGGCCGGGAGCCGTGCTCTGACTCAAGAGAGTCGAGCCTGCCCTCGATAAACAGAACCACCTGCTTCGCCCGAGTCTGACTTGGCCTCGCTGATGAGAAGGCCGATTTGAGAGCAAACCTGAGGGCCAGATCTCTGACCTCCACCTCCTGTCTGGAGGGGCTATCAGCCAATCGCCAGGTAAGGGCACCCAATCTCGGCATCGCGAGGGAAAGTTGTCACCACTGCTATGCATTTGGTGAAGACCCTGGGAGCTGGAGACAGGCCGAAGGGCATGGCTCAGAACTCGAAAAGGGATCCCTCCGCTCGAAAGCGAAGGAATCTCCGATGTGACAGACGATTAGGGACGTGAAAGAATGCGTCCTGCAGGTCCAGAGAGCAGAACCACACGCCGTGTTCCAGGGATGGTATTATCTGAGCCAGAGTGACCATCCTGAAGGTTCGAGACCTTAGGAACTTGTTCAGGTCGTGTAGGTCTAGAATGGGGCGCCAGCCCCCCGTCCGTTTCGGAACCAGGAAGTACCTGGACACAAACCCCAGGTCTGAGGGAGGGTCCGCTACCTCCTGATCACCTCCTTTTGGAGGAGGAGGCGATGTCGGCCCGATGAGCCAACAGTGAGCCTACGGACCCGAGTGCAGCGGCTCTGAAGGCGGGGCCTGCTCAATTCTAGAGGCAGGCCTCTTCCCACCACCTCAGCACCCACCTGTCCGTGGTAATAACGGACCAGGTGGAAAGGAAGTGCCGGAGCCGCCTCCACGGGGAACCTGGGGTGAGGTGGACGGGTTGGGCGACACCCTCAGCCCGCCACTGGGCAGGCTTAGGAGGGACTGGCTGAGGGACCTCCTGGCCTTACCTCCTGCTTCCTGTTGGAGGAAGCCCGGGCTTGGGTTTGGGATGCCAAGCCCGAGCCTGCTGCCCCTGGCGTTGTTGGGCCGGACGCTGTGGCTAGAAGGACAGAAGGGGTTAGGCTGTGGTTTGCGTCTTGTCCTTCCGAGCGGAAGAGACCGAGTCCAAGGTAGCATTGGACTTCTCGATCCTCTGCAGGTGACCTTCCACCCCAGGGCCGAAGAGGTCGGTCCCCAAGAAGGGAACATCCGCCAACTTGTGCTGGGTATCCGAAGTAACGGTGGATATCCTCAGCCAAGCCCGACGACGCATGGCCACTGCGGCCACCACAGACCTGGCACATGAGTCCCCAATGTCTAAAGCAGTCTGGAGCTGCTGTTTGGCCACTGCCCTGCCCTGGTCCCGCACCTGCCTGACCGTGGTCTGCAGATCCGTGGGAAGATGAGGGACGACCTCATCCAGGGAGCCCAACAGGGCATGAGAGAAATGTGCCATGAGGATGGCCGAACTGGCCTGGCGAAGGCCGAGGGAGGACGCAGCATAGACTTTTCGCCCGGCATAGTCCAATTTCTTGGACTCCTTGTCGGGAGGTTTGTCCACATCCCTAGCGTTCCCGGCACGCCGAAAACGCTGGTCGGTAACTAACCCCCGGCCGAGGGTGTTCCGAAACCGGACAGGGAACCGGGTAGGACCGTGATACTTCCTGGCCATCCTGGCCAAAGGCGCAGGGCAGGAAGCTAGGGCGCTGCCAGAGCTCCAAGGCCAGGCCCACTATGGCCTCGCCACCGAAAGGCCTCCAGGGATCCTCGGTCCAGAATCTCCGTGAGGAGATACCTGGCCCGCTTAGAAACAGGTTCGAGCTCATCCCGGTGGACTCCGAGATGAGCCAAGCATCCCAGGAAGGACTTAGGGGCTATCGCCCACCGACTGTCCTCCTGAGGACTCCAAGTCCATTCGCTTGGAGAAAAGGAGGAATCGCCTGACTCAGAAGAGTCCTCAAAGAGCTGCCTCGGCCTGAGCCACCCTCAACCTGCCGAGGTCGATCGGGAGTGAGGATGACAGACAGCCTATGGGGCAGTCCCTGAGCCGACCGAGAATTTTTGGTCGGAGCCCCAACTAACGGCTGTGGAGGTGGAGGTTCCACCGGAATCGGTGGGGCAGCTGGTTTTGGCCGAACAACCGGCCTGGGTACAGGCTCCTCAGATAAAACGAGGGGTTGTTTCGGCCGCTCCGGTGACAGCCACTTAATGGCCGGGGAAGACGACGGCGTCGGCTTATTCCCCGTCAGAAGGAGCTGTTGCCACATGAGTTCCTCATATCTTCGACGCAACTTGCGCCGAAGCCTCCCCACGTCCGAGGAGGAAGAGGACAAGCGGCGGCGCCGCTTGCCGCAGTGCCGAGACCGAGACCGCCTATGACGGCGGGATCGGCTGGACCGCGAAGAAGACCGAGACCGAGAACCTCGGCTTTGCCAAGGACGGTGCGGGGAGGTGTCGCGGGGAACCGGCACTCCCCTCGGTTCGGAAGATTCAACCGAAGGCTCCGGAACCGGAGGCACAGACGAGCTGACGGGTCCTCAACTCCCACCGGGGAACTGGGAGAGGGGATTCTCGGCTTCCAGCCGACAACCCATCCAACGGGTCGAGAAAATCTCACCGCCGACGGGAGTCTCGGTCAACTGGCCTGACGGGGACACCGTGAAACCAGTGGTCGAAGTTGAAGTCGACCGAGTCGACGGCCGACAACCTCGGGAGAGGGATCTTTCCCGCTCCCAAGAGCGCCGACGGTGAGACTTACCCTTGTTCTTTTGGACCGAGAAACGGTCCAGAAGAGTTGGTCCCTCACCTTAGTAGAGAGGGTAAGACAAAGCTCCTTAAAAGAAGCTGAATAAGAGGCACCGAGAGAGCGGACAAATGCCGCAGCCGAGGTAGAAGCGCCCACGCCTCATCTTCGAGGGCGATCATCTGCTCGAGCTGATCCATCGAGCCGCCGCCCGCGACACCGCCGACCGGCCTCTTTGACTTTACCGGAGGAACGCTCGGACGCCCCAGTTGTAAACGGGCAGCACGGTCTTCGAGGACGAGGCCGAAAAGGAAGAGCACAGGTCGAGGCCTGCGGGTCGTGCTCAAGGCCTACAGTAGACGATACGGAGTGCGGATCCGTCCGAGACATCTTTCGCCTGCAAGGGCATCTCTGGAAACCGGGAGTCGATTTGTCCATCGCAGCCGCAAGGGAGAGAAGACTGAAGTCTTCTTAGCAAAAAAACTTAATTTCGAAATTCGAAGAATTAGGAACCAGTCTTATACGCAGAGCATTAAGGAGGGAACCTGAGCTTCCAAGCGGTAAGGAAGATCTGGCGTCATGGGGCGGAGCCGAGAGTTTTACCACCCGGGTGGGTGGGAGGAGCCAGCTTGAAGACCTTCCGGCAAGAGTTAAAGCGGCAAGGAACCTGCCAGACAGTGTGGATGAACAACATATCCATGTCCCTAGAATAATTTAAAAAAAAAAAGCCGATCTTCCCAGGGGCATATTACTCCTTGGGGGTGACTAACACAGCCCCACATCCACAACGGGATCATTCTTCGGGGGTTACCTCTACAACTAGAACAGCCTCTAGATCCTCGGTGGCCTGGTCGGCCGAGTTGGGCCTTGTGGATATTTGGCGTGCTCAACATCCCACAGAGAGAGACTTCACGTATTACTCACCTTCACAACAATCTTACTCACGTATAGATTTATTTTATACACATGTGAGCACCCTTCATCTGATCAAAAGGTCCCACATTCACAACATTACGCTCTCAGACCATTCAGCGATCTCAGTACAGGTGAGACTGTCCACTCAAAATAAACAATCTTTGTGGAGACTAAATGTCTCACTGTTTAATACAGGTTTTATTTCTAAATTGAAACAGAAAATAGAAGACTTCACTTTAATTCACCAAGCCACAGAGCACTTATCATCACTTAAATGGGACACTTTAAAAGCAGTCCTTCGAGGAGAAATAATTAGTTACGCAGCATCACAAAAAAAAATAGCTCAACTAACGCATAATAGAACCTTGACTGAACTATCAGAACTGGAAAAAAAACACAAAGCTAACCCAGGAGATAAACAGACCCTAATACAATTAAACAAAGCTAAAAGAACTTTACAAGATCTGGAAAATAAAAAAGCTGAGGGCCTGCTTCGTTTCACCAGCCAAAAATACCATGAGGTGGGGGGAAGAGCATCTAGATTGTTAGCAATCCGTTTGAGAAAATCCCAAGCAGATAGAGATGTGCCTTATATACAAGACCCAGGACCGAAAGGCAGAAAATGGACTACCCCAGAAGATACAGTACAGCAATTCCAAACATACTATCAGACCCTATATAGGGAAGATAAAGAAAAGGAGAACATAAAAATAACAATTCAAACCTTCTTGGATGCTCTTAAGTTACCTAAGCTAACAAAAGTCATAAATGAGGAATTAAATAGACCCATTACAATCAAGGAAACTACAGAAGTAATTAACTTGCCAATAGGAAAAACACCAGGTCCGGATGGCTTTAGCAGTGAAATATACAAAAAGTTGTCCACCCCTCTGGCCCCCCTACTTACAGAAGTCTTTAATCAGTGCAATGAAGGAGGTGGAATCCCAGGAAGTTGGTCCCAGTACGTCATAACAACAATTCCTAAACCTGGTAAAGATCATTCCAAATGTGAATCTTTTAGACCTATAGCCCTCCTTAATCAAGATCAAAAAATATTTACGAAAATTTTATCAATCCGACTTCAGAAATACATAGAATCCTAATCCATCTAGATCAAACAGGTTTTAATACCACATAGACACGAGTGACAACATCAGAAGACTTTTAAATATTTTGCAATATAAGAGTCACAACCCGGCCCAAGCTTTAGCAATTTTCCTAGATGCAGAAAAGGCCTTTGATAGGCTAAACTGGACCTATCTTTTTATGGTCCTGGAAAAAATGGGATTTGAGGGCAACTTCCTGGGATGGATTAAACTGTTATCAGAACCCCCAAGCCAGAGTTAAAACGAACTGAACCATTTCTTCTACTTTTAGGATAGAAAGGGGTACGAGGCAGGGGTGCCCACTGTCACCACTCCTCTTTGCAATCAGCATGGAACCCTTTGCACAAGCCATCAGGCAACATGAGGGTATAGAAAGGATTGAAATCCATAACTCTTCCCATAACATATCGCTCTATGCAGATGATACACTGATTTATTTAGGTAAACCAGAGTCCGGCTATAATCACTTAGCCGCACTTCTGTCCAGATTTGGAGACATCTCAGGCTTTAAAGTCAACTCTTCCAAATCGGAGGTATTGGTATTAGGAAAGGAACTAAATATGGAACTTAGAAATAAAATTCCCTTTAAATGGGTTAAGAGTAAATTAAGATATCTTGGAATTCAGATCCCCAAAGATTTAGCCCTCCTATATAAAATTTATTTTTATTTTTTATTTATTAAATTCTCAGATTACAAATACCTTTGAGCAGAAACTGCTCGTTTACAAAGGTTCCACGTCAAAGGATGAGGGTCAACATACATGCAGAGGTAGTAAAAGAATGCACAATAAACAACCAAAACAACTAAAAGAAAAAATAAAGATACTCAGTTATAACATACTTTGAGATAATATTCATAAACGAGCAGCTTGAGTAGGCAGCTGGCTGCGTAACAATAAGAGATAGAGGGCACCATAGGCAGTTAGTATTGCAGGCATGCGACCGGAGAGGAAGTTGGCAGGCTAATGGGCCACTGTCCGATGGTGGTAGAAAAGTCCTGTACCAGTGGAGATGTGAAGCAGGAAAGGAGTCACAAGGAAGGCCCAGTGTCAGAGGGAATGAGATTGGGAAAGGGCGGCTGTGAGACATGAGTGAGCTGGGAGGTGTTTAGAGAGATCTCTGTTCAGAGAAGCAGTCACATTGAGTGGTAGAGGTGAGGTAAAGTTTGAGATTCCTTTGAAGGGTCCAAGTGTAGTAGAGGAAAGTGCTTTTATTGAGGGAATTGAACCATTGAGCGGCTCTATAGATAAAGGATCATTGACCCATGGAGGTACGACATCTGGGAACCTGAAAGGTTAGAGATTGGGCACCATGTGTTTGTTGAGTGCCACTGTAGGTAGTAAGGAGTGAGCTAACATCAGGTGGCATGAGACCAAGGAGAATCTTTTGGTAAGTAAGCAGGTCTGGTGTTGTATTCTGCTGCGAGGGGTAGCTGTAGCTGGCTGTGCATAGAGGTCACAGGTGTGAGTTTGTCGGCTACACTCTGGCCAGTAGTCTACAGGCTTTGTTGAGAGCAACTGAGATCCTGCGGAAGGCACTTGTTGAGGCAGAGCCATACATGGCAAGGCCGTAGTCAATGATAGAGGTGACAGAGCTGTAGATGGCTAGTTTAAGGGCATCCGCAGGCATACAGTGCTTGTGTTTATGTAGTAGTCCGATCCATATATTGGCAGTCTTGGCAACAGCGTCAATATGCCGAGTGTAGGAGAGGGTACTATCCAGGGTAATACCAAGGTACTTGAACTCCTTGACATGTTCAAGTGGGTTCCCAGCATGGTTCTTGATGGTGAGGGACAGAGAGTTGTGCCTGTTCTGTCGGTTACAGAAGGACATGGCTTTAGTCTTGCTGTGGTTCAGGACAAGTTTATGAGAATTGAACCAGTCTTCGATGCGACTGAAGTCGAGCTGCAGCTGGGATTCAAGGACTGTAATGTCATGGTGGCTGGAAAACAGGATTGCATCGCTCATGATAATAATATTTTTGGTGGCAGGCACTGGGGAGATTGTTGATGAAGAGGGAGAAGAGTAGAGGGCCCAGAATAGACCCCTGGGGGACTCCGGAGCGGACCGGTTTCTCATCCGAAGAGATCCTTGCAATCCTCACACGCTGGATCCGATTATCAAGGTAGCTGGTGAACCATGGAAGGGCATCGCTGGAGATCCCAATGGAGGACAGTTGCTTGAGCAGTAGGGGGTGGTTAAATGTGTCGAATGCCTTGGTAAGGTCTATAAATACTGCCCCTCCACAATTCCCTTTGTCAAGCGTGGCATGGATGAACGTTGTTAATTCCAATAGTGCAGTGCCCTTTTCTGAAGCCATGCTGCTCTGGGCACTGTACATTGTACTTATCCAGGAATTCAACTAGTTGGTCCGACACTATTCGCTCCAGCGCTTTGGATAGTGGGGGGAGGAGTGAGATAGGTCTGTAATTGGTGTGCAGTGTCCTATCTCCTCTTTTGTGAACCGGTCTGACAGTGGCTTTCTTCCGGAGAGAGGGAAAATGGCCCAATCTAAGCGAGAGATTAAAGATTAAATTAACTATGAAACCCTAAATCAACAGACGATGAAAGACCTGAACAGGTGGAGTATCCTCCCCTTTACACTTTCAAATAGAATTGAAACGATTAAAATGAACATTCTTCCAAGGTTTCTTTTTCTCTACACCAATTTACCTATCCCGATACCAAAAAAAGACTGGAAAGGCTTAAAAAAAAAAAAGACTGGCAAACTTTATATGACTGGGTAAATGTCCAAGAATCCACTGGGAAATTCTAACAGAAGAAAAAACTAAAGGGGAAATGGGGTTGCCTAACTTTCCAAAATACTACTTAGCAGCTCAAATAGTCCCGATTATTAAAATGTTAAAGATAGGGAAGGCACGTGGATAGCTAGAAATGGAACAACCAGAGAATGACTGGGGCTCATTAAATAACCTGCCCTGGCTAATCCAACCTAAGGACCTGAGGCACTTCATTAATAGATTTACCAGACACACCCTGTCAAAATGGTTGGAGGCGAGACAAAATTGGGAAATAATACGACCGGTATGGAATTACCTTCCCCTATCAGATTTGCCAGGTTTCCCCATCCAGAGGCGAGATAACTCTCTCCTTAGGTGGACATTATCAGGACTGACTTACCCATGCCAATTTGTAGTTGGGGATCAGGTCAAGTCTTTCCAACAAATGCAATTAGAATTTAATCTAACCCAAAATTATGTATTTAAATACTATCAGTGTGTTCATTATATAACTACCACCATAGGCCTTATAGAACTATCGCAGGGACCTTCAACCCCGCTACAACGTACATACCTCAGAGGTAAAACAGGAGACACCAAAGCATACATATCAGAACTATACAAGGTTCTAATAGAAGACAGGGGGACTCTTGCTAGACAAAAAGTGGAACAAAAATGGGAGAGTGAGACAAACCTTCATATTCCACGCAGGTTATGGCAAGGTGTCTGGGAAGGGGTTCATAAAACTACTAACTCCCCAATATGGAGAGAATTTTGATGGAAAATCAATACCAGATTTTTTATTACCCCAGAGGTATCACACCACTACTTTTACTCAATCCCCGCCACTTGCTGGATTAGATGTGGACAAATAGGCACATATCACATTTTCTGGAGTTGCCCCAGGGTTGATCGATTTTGGGGAAAGGTATCACATATCATCATGGAGATCATGCGGCTATCTCACCAACCACAGTTTCTGAATCTGGTCCTGGGACTCCCACCTGACGAAATTACAACTTCGTCGGGTAAGTATCTTTTTTATATTCTCATTGCAGCAGCACTTAAAACACTGACCCAAAACTGGCTGAAAGCGTCCTCTCCTTCGATGGAGAACTGGTATAGAAACATTGATCAAATTAGAAGAATGGAGGCCATTACCGCCTCATTAAGATTGCTAGTGGATAAGTATAATCCTAGATGGCTTCCTTTCTTTAATGATTTTGAAAAAAAAGGAAGGAATCCGAACAATAGATCACTTTTACAGATAGAACATATTGAAAGGGGGTGGGTGGGGGGAGAGAGGGAGGAGGGAGGGAGGGAGGAGAGAGGGAAGAGGATAAGAGGAATTTAAAACCTTTTTTTCTCTTTCCCCTTCTCTCCAAGGGGATTAACACCCATAGGATGTAACCAGGATTATTGCCTAGGATGTAATATAAAGGGAAAAAAAGGAGGAGAACCTAAAAAGAATAACATTGGTCCAGTGATGATTGTATTTAATTAAGAAGGACCCTGCTGAAAAGAAACTACATGTATTAATTGTAAAGGAAACTCTAATATGCCTTCCATTCTTTATATATATATATATATTTTTTTTAATTTTCATCTTTATCCTCCTCCTTCTGACCTCCGGTGCCCCCTCCTTCCGTCCGCTCATGTCCCCCAGTACCTACCTTAGGGATCTGCCCCTAGCGTGCTCCATCCTCCTCTCCTCGCACAGTGGGTCTGTCCTGTAGGTGGTCCGTGGACTTAGGGCGGACTTCGAGGGGATTTTCCGTTTTTCTCCCTACGTCTCCCCTACTCCCCTAGGGACGCTTGCGCTTTGGGACGACGTCTCGAGTGGTAGCGTGCTTACGCACGCTGAACCCTCACATGCCCACGACGCCCTCCCCGACCGACAGGCAAGCCGCCTCCATCCTTCACTGCCGGTGCTCCCACCGCTACTGAAGGAATGCAGAGCGAATGCACTCCATGGTAACCCGCCTCTGAGGGAGGAGAGCATCCGCTGGGACGCCTGATCCTCCTTCCTCACACCCCGCCACCCGAGTCCATCCTCGGTCCCAGGTCGCCGGCGCAGCGTGAGGTGTGGCATCCAGTGCCCCAACCCTCAGCGCCACCGGGCCGGCCATTCTTTATATATGACGAGATTACTGAATTGTACCCCGATTCCTGTGTATCCAAAATAACAAATAAATAAAGGAATATTGAAGTTCAAAAAAATAATTTGCACTATTAGCTGTGTATGAACTGTTTGGCATAAAACTCAATGCACATGTAAGTTATTTTAGGACTGTAACTTTAAATTTCTGGCTATTTAACAAGCAGTACGTGAGCATCAAACCTACCCCACTGATGATGTAGTGAATACGAAACCAGTCAGAGTTTCATTGATTCTGTGGAGCTACATGGTGGTTTGCTCCTTTTAAAGCTTTTTTTGTGTGCTTTATTTAATAAAATAGTATTTATTCAACTATTCCGCTGAGGAGTGCGGCTTCTTGAAATGTTTGTACGATTCTGGCTGCAGCTCGCACCCCCTTAGGCAGTGGAGCTGTTTTTGTTACTACGCTTCTGGTACTGTGCTGTGTAAGTCATATAAGTGGAGAGGCGTAAAAGCAGACAGGCTGTAGTATACGATTTCTTGCCCATGTTGTCCAGTTTTCTAGACTCCTTATCTGGAGGCTGGGAGGAAAGTGGCACCTTAGCCATATCACAGGCTGCAGCTTGTACAATGCTTTCATGGTCAGGATGAGTGTAAAAGTACTCAGCATTCGTTTTCTCCAGCTGGTACTTTTTATCTATTTTCTTATCCACCCCTGGAATTTAGGCAGGATTCTGGAGCAGTTCGAAAGTTGCTCTGCGAAGGGATTTATGGACTGGGAGTAGCAGTTTCTTGAGAAGAGGGAGACCCATCATGTCCAGAAAGTCTGCCTCCTCCTCATCCTCCTCAGCAGTCTCCTGTATGGAGAGATCAACAGTGTCCACCATCTGCTGGAAAAATGAGTAATGGGAGGAAAAATCCTCCTGACCATGTGAAGGGAAGCCAAATTTCTGGTCAGGGGATACACCAAGGTCTATCCCTCCTCCTCATCATCACTGCCTTCCCCATAATAAAAACTCTGGCCTGGGTCAGGGTCTGTGGAAATAGGTGTGGAAGGACCAGGTGGGACACCAAATTAATTGCCCATAACTTGAAAGGCCTGATAAAGTTGCCAAGCTATTGCCATTTCCACAGCAGATGGCATATTTTGTTGTGACACTGGTATCTCCCTTTGCTCTTCAGCAGGAGAGGCAGTAATAAGTTTCTCTCTCCGTTTCTTATTGGCAGGCACTGGAGCAGAAACCTTCTCAGTCTGTCAGTTTTGTTTGACTTAGTCTGAATTATTTTTGTCTGACTTATTTTCTAGGGGATCCTTGGAGTACCTATCTTTAGATTTATGATGAGAACAGGAACCCTCTTCAAAAGGCTTAGTAGAGGGAGAGGTGGAGTTAGAAGCCATCATTTCTAATCTTTTGGCTCGCTCTTTAATCGTTTAGAGCAAAATATTGTGCAAAGTTCAGAGTTATGATTTGGACCAAAACAGCTTAAACAAAGATCATGGCCATCTGCCTTGGCCATGATTTTAAAACACCTAATGTAATTTTTCAACCCTGTAGGTCCAGTTATCTTTTTAGGTCCATCTGACATGCCAATATTGTCAGAAGACTTAAAGGTGATAGGTAACAGTATTTATACCTCTAGATGCTCTCCAGTTCTTTTATTGGCTACCCAGTATCCCAATATGTTTACCTATCTTGTTAAATTATAGTCTAATTTTGTTGCCTTTTTAACTATCCTGAATCCCTCTCTCCTCAGCAGTTGCTGCTCTCTCTTTTCATACTGCCTGAGCATTCTATGAAATCAGAAACTCCCATTCCAAGCTATTCAGATGAATAGTATGGAATGGGAGTTACTGATGTCATAGAATGTCTAGAAATATGAAAATCAAGTGCAGTAGCTGGTAAGAAGACGAACTCTATGTAGACCTGAGGACACCCCAAAGCTAGCTTATTTATTTATCAAAAAGTTATGAAAGCATATAAGAATACATAACTGGCATGGAAAGAAAGATGGAAGGGCAGTTAACTATGTAAATATAATTTCCTATCTCCCTTAAAATTTGGTTCCCAACAGGGAAAAATAATGCTTTGGGGTCAGTTCCCAAGTACAATGGAACCGTATTGGTTCCAAAAATCACAAAATACACAAGCAAAGTTAATGATAATCGCAGTCCCTGAAAATAAATAAGGGAACTGATAAACTAATGTTTAAATATCAAAAACTAAAAATTGTTACCACAGAAAGTAGTTTTTCAGTCAGGAATAAAGTGTGGGAACTGCGATGAAACCCCTGTCAGGGGAAGTTTCTTCGGTTCCTGGGAACCAAGGAAAATACACAAAAATAGCAAAACACTGCAAAAAAAAAAATTCTGAAGGCAGTAGAAACTACAGAAATAAAATTACTTTAAGAGAAATACATTTCTTCAAGCGATGAGAACTGGAGAGCTCTCCGGGGCCAACTTGTTCCAGTCGGTGGAGAAATGAATCTGACTCACTAGCAGCAGCACCTACAGGCGGCAGTTTTCAACTGCAATCTGACTGGCTAATGCTCAGCCATCATTAACATAAGCTCTGTCTCCGAGGCAGCTGAACGCAGCTGGCAATACTGCTATAGTCAAGCACAGTAAAGCATACGGAGGGATTCATGAGGTGAGGTCAGTTTTTTTTTTTTTTAAAAATAGGCATTTCCATTTTTATTTCCCGGAAAGCTAACCTAATTTTTTCTATTCGATAAGTTGTTCAGACTGAGAATTAACTGTACTTCTCTCTGAGCTCATTCACTCTCATTCTTGTCATCATGGGTGGGAGGTGGATAGGCTGAACAATCCAAGGATTTCTTCAGTTATATCACCTAGGTCAGCTGCATAGTCACGAAACAGAGTTGTTACTTAGTCAGTCCTTGTGCATTGTCCTCCTCGCAGCGAACAGAAAGTTAGCAAAACATTACAGAGAGCTTCAAGGAGCAATAGCAAAGCACAACTCACTCGGTGACGGGCATAAAAAGGCATATCCTAGTCACCCAATGCATTTCCATAGGACAGCTGCAAAAAATACAGGTTACTCACCTGTAACAGGAGTTCTAGAAATGGTATATGTTGTTCATCCACACTCATTGGCAGGTATCCTTGCCGCTTTAAATCTTGCCGGAAGGTCTTCAAGCTTGCTCCTCCCACCCACCCGGGTGGTATAACTCTCGGCTCCGCCCCATGACGCCAGATCTGCCCGCTGGAAGCTCAGGGTTGTGCGTCAGTCGGAGGAAGTCGGAGATCGTAGGGATGAACAAATATATACCATTCCTAGAACTCCTGTTACAGGTGAGTAACCTGTATTTCTAGGGACATGGATATGTTGTTCATCCACACTCATTGGCAGACTCCTAGCAGTTCTCCGGGAGGAGGGAGGCAAGACGACACACCCAATACTTACTTGGGAAAGAGAGACTGAGAACCGAGGCCCCAAAACCAGCATCCCGGGCGTGACTCAAGCTCGATGTGGTAATGGGTAATGAAGGTGTTTGCTGACTTCCAGGTAGCAGCCCTGCAGATTTCCTGGATAGGGACATCCCGGAAGCAGCCACTGCTGCAGCAGTATGGCGGGTGGAATGAGCTCTTATCCCTCTGGGAGGCTCCATGCCCGCCAACTTATAGCAGAGATCTATGCAGGAGGTTACCCACCTGCTTATCGTCCGCTTGGCTGCAGGTCTGCCAGATGCGGCTTCAGCGTAGGTGACAAACAGCTGGCGTAACCTCTCTCGATTTCCCAGCCATGCCTCCTTATACTGCCGAGCGCCTTCTAGGTTCCAGGAGTATGGAGCCTATATTCGGCCTCCCAGTGTGATTGGGGTAGAACACCGGCAGAGTCAACACCTGGTTAAGGTGAAACTCACACCACCTTCGAAGGAATTTGGTGGGGGCGAGGGACAACCTTGTCCCTGTGGAAGACCAGGTAAGAAGACTCGATGGAAAGCGCCTGGAGCTCTCCCATCCTTCTGGCTGATGATAGCCACCAGAAGGCGGTCTTTCCACGACAGGTGAGAGAGAGCACACCTGCATAGGTTCAATGGCTTGCCCATGAGCTTTGCCAGTACCAGCAGTAGATCCCACGGGAGGTGGGGGTTCCCGCACTGGAGGGGAATCAAGGCCTTGAAAAAGCCGCCAGACCACCTTCTCCTGCGCCATCGACTGCTTCCGCCCGCGCCTCGGTAAGCAGAGATGGCTGCCAGGTGCACCCCTAGGGTCGCCGACCTAAGCCCTTGACTAGAAAGGGACCATAAATAGTCCAAGATGCTTGCCAAGGAACAGGAGGAAGGGTCCAAGCCTTGTTCTGACACCAAATGGAAAACCTTTTCCATTTGAAGGCATAGCATTTTCTGGTCGACTTCACGGGACGCCTAACTACATTGAGGACCCTCGCGGAAAGACCCAAGGCCTGGAACTCTAGCCGCCAGGAACCAGGCCGTCAGGGTGCAGGGATTGAAGGTCCGGATGGAACACCTTCCCTGATTGACTGAGAGCAGGTCCGGCGAGCTGGAAGCTGCCGCGGAATCCTGGAGCTGAGACTGAGGAGATCTGGTACCAGAACTGGCGAGGCCAGTCTGGGGCTATCAGATCACCTGCGCCTTGTCCCTCCTCGCTTTGAGAAGCACCTTGTGGATCAAGGGAAATGGGGAAAGGCGTAAAGAGGCCCGGGGTCCACTGCCTCGGAAGGCATCCCCTGCAGCGAGCCCCTGCTGAGGGGCGGGCATGGAACAGACTCAGCTGGCTCTCCTGAGGCAAACAGGTCCACCTGAGGTGTGCCCCAATGGGAGAACAGATGCTGTACTACCTCCGGGAGGAGAGACCACTGTGGGATGCAGCCCCTATCCGCTCAGGGCATCGGCCAGGGTGTTGGAGGCCCTGCCACGTGAATGGCTAGGAGATCCGCCCAGGCTGCGCACGAGTGACCAAATGCAGAGAGCTTCCTTGCATAGAAGCATGGAGCGCGTCCCGCCCTGGCGGTTTAGATAGTACATGGTCGTGGTATTGTCCGTCTGAACTCGGACCACTTGACCCCGGAGGAACGGAGCAAAGGCGGTGAGAGCTAGGCGGACCGCTCGGAGCTCCAGCAGGTTGATGTGGCATCGGACTCCCGGGACCAGAGGCCATGAGCCCGGTGTTCCCCCAGATGGGCACCCCAACCCATCAGAGAGGCATCGGTCGATAGAGAGACCGTCGGCTCGGGGCGGACGAACGGGATGCCCTCCTGCAAATGATCTGGAACGGTCCACCACTGGAGAGCGTTCCACATCCCCCGTGTCACCGACACAAGCTGGTCCAAAGGATCGCAGCTGTGTGACCACTGGCTGGCCAGTCCCCACTGAAGGGGACGCATGTTCCAGCGGGCCCAACGGACCACGCTGGTGCAGGCCGCCATGAGACCCAGGAGGCGAGGAAGTCCCGGTAGGTGAATTGCCCAACCAGAAATGATCGGGCAAAGGAGGAAAGAACCTCGGCCCTGTCCGCCGGGAGCCGCGCTCTGGCTCGAAGAGAGTCGAGCTGCGCCCCGATGAATAGAATCACCTGCTTCGGCTCGAGTTCCGACTTGGCCTCGTTGATAAGGAGGCCCAGTTGAGAGCAGACCTGGAGGGCCAGATCTCTGGACCACTCTGCCTCCTTCCTGGAGGGAGCTGCTATCAGCCAGTCGTCCAGGTAAGGGTACACCCGGACCCCTCGGCGTCGCAGGAATGCTGTCACCACTGCCATGCATTTGGTGAAGACCCTGGGAGCTGGAGACAAGTCAAGGGCATGGCTTGGAACCTAAGAGGATCCTTCCGCTGAAGCAAAGGAATCTCTGGTGAGACGGACGGATAGGGACGTGAAAAACGCGCCCCTGCAAGTCCAGAGAGCAGAACCACACGCTGCTCCAAGGATGGTATTATCTGAGCCAGAGTGACCATCCTGAAGGTTCGAGACCTTAGGAACTTGTTTAGGTCGTAGGTCGAGAATGGGCGCCAGCCCCGTCCCGCTCGGAACCAGGAAGTACCTGGACACAAACCCTGGGTCTGAAGGAGGGTCCACCACCTCTCTTATCACCTCCTTCTGGAGGAGGAGGATATGTCGGCTCGACGAGCCAGTGAGGCTGGGGATCCCGGCCCCGAGGGCGACGGCTCTGAAGGGTGGTGCCTGCTCAATTCCAGAGGCAGGCCTCTACCCACCACCTCAAGACCCACCTGTCCGTGGAAACAGCGGACCAGGCGGAACGGAAGTGCTGCGGAGCCGCCTTCACGGGGACCCAGGGTAAGTGGACGGGAATGGGGGCGACACCCTCAGCCCGGCCACTGGGCAGGCTTGGAGGAGGGACCGCTGAGGGACCTCCTGGGCCTTTTCCTCCCTGCCTCCTGTTAGAGGAAGCCGCGGCTTGGGTTTGGGATGCCAAGGCCGAGCCTGCTGGCCCTGACGTTGCTGGGGCGCGCCGGCCGGCACAGAAGGACGCAAAGGGCTTAGGCTGTGGTTCATCGGCCTTGTCCTTCTGAGCGGAAGAGACCGAGTCCAAGGTAGCATTGGACTTCTCGATCCTCTGCAGGTGACTTTCCACCCCAGGGTCAAGAGGTCAGTCCCAAAAGGGAACATCCGCCAACTTGTGCTGGGTATCCAAGTAAAGGTGGATATCCTCAGCTAAGCCCTCACGACGATAGCCACTGCGGCCGCCACCGATCTGGCACATGAGTCCCCTATATCCAAAGCAGTCTGGAGCTGCTGTTTGGCCACTGCCCTGGTCCCGCACCTGCTTAACCGTAGTCTGCAGATCGGCGGAAGATGAGGATGACCTCATCCAGGAGCCCAACAGGCATGAGAAAATGTGCCATGAGGACGGCCGAACTGGCCTGACGAAGGCCGAGAGAGGACGCAGCGTAGACTTTTCGCCAGACATAGTCCAATTTCTTGGACTCCTTGTCAGGAGGTTTGTCCACATCCCTGGCGTTGCCGGGCGGCCGGAAAACGTTGTCGGTAACCAACCCCTCAGCAGAGGGGTGTTCCGAAAAACCGGACAAGGAACCGGTAGGGACCGCATACTTCCTGGCCATCCTGGCCGAAGGCGCAGGGCAGGAAGCAGGGCGCTGCCAAAGCTCCAGTGCCGGACCCACTATGGCCTCGGCCACCGGAAAGGCCTCCATCGGAGAATCCCCTCGGTCCAGAATCTCCGTGAGGGGATACCTGGCCCGTTTGGAAACGGGTTCGAGCTCCATCCCGTTGGACTCCGAGATGAGCCAGTAGTCCTAGGAAGGACGACGGGCTATCGCCCATTGACTGAGTCCTGAAGACTCCAAGTCCAGTCGCTTGGAGAAAAAGGAGGAATCATCTTCGACTCGAAGAGTCCTCGAAGAGCTGCCTCTGGCCTGAGCCACCCTTCACCTGCCGAGGTCGGTCGGGAGTGAGGGTAACTGACAGCCGATGGGGTAGACCTTAGCCATCGAGAATCCTTGGTCGGAGCCCCAATTGGTGGCTGTGGAGGCGGAGGTTCCACCGAATCGTGGAGCAGCTGGTTTTGGCCGAACAACCGCCTGGGTATAGGCCTCGGATAAGTCGAGGGGTTGTGTCGGCCGCCCGTGACAGCCACTTAATGGCCGGGAAGGCGACGGGTCGGCTTACTCCCGCCAGGAGGAGTTGTTGCAACATAAGGTCTCGCATGCCGACGTAATTTACGCCGAAGCCTCCCCTCATCCGAGGAGGAGGACGAGGACGAGCGGCGACGCCGCTTACCGCGGTGCCGAGACCGAGACCGCCTATGACGGTGGGATCGGCTGGACCGCGAAGAGGTCCAAGACCGAGACCGAGAGTCCCGGAATTTCCGAGGTCGGTGCGGGGAGGTGTCGGCCGGAACCGGCACTCCCTTCGGCTCGGATGGTGCATCCGAGGGCTCCGGAACCGGAGGCACAGGCGAGCCCACGGGATCCTCAACTCCTCCCGGGGGAACCGGGGAGAGGGGAATCTCGGCTGCTAAAGGCGACAGCCCGTCCAATGGGTCGAGAAAAATCTCGACTTCATCGGTGGGAGTCTCGGTCAACTGACCTGACGGGGACACCGTGAGGCCAGTGGCCGAAGCCGAGCGGTCGACCGAAGCCGACGGTCGACGGCCCGGGGAGAGGGACCTTTCCCGCTCCCAAGAGCGTCGACGGAGGGACTTACCCCTGTCCCTCTTTTTGGACCGAGAATAAGGTCCCACAAACGTAGGCCCTTCTCCTTTAGTGGAGAGGGACAGACAAAGCTCCTTAAAAGAAGCCGTGTAAGAAGAGCCCAGAGAGAGCGGGATAAATGCCGCGGCCGAGGAAGATACGGCCCGCGCCGCCTCCTCTTCGAGGGCGACCATCCGCTCGAGCTGATCCGCCGAGACCGCCGCCGCGGACACCGCCAACCGGGCCTCCTTGGACTTCACCGAGGGAAACGCTTCGGACGCCTAGGTGTAATCGGGCAGCACGGTCTTCGAGGACGAGGGCCGAGAAAGATGAGCACAGGCTGCAAGCCCGCGGTCGCGCTCAAGGCCCAAGCAGTAGACACACGTGGAGTGTGGATCCACCGAGACATCTTCTGCCCGATGGGCATCTCCGAAACCGAGTCGATTGGTCCATCGCAGTCAGCGAGGGATAGAAGACTAAAGTCTTTTCGCAAAATTTATTTTTAAATCCGCAAACGGAGAAATAGGAACCAGTCTCAAACGCAGAGCGTTAAGGAGGGAACCTGAGCTTCCAAGCGGTAAGGAAGATCTGGCGTCATGGGGCGGAGCCGAGAGTTATACCACCCGGGTGGGTGGGAGGAGCAAGCTTGAAGACCTTCCGGCAAGATTTAAAGCGGCAAGGATACCTGCCAATGAGTGTGGATGAACAACATATCCATGTCCCTAGAACACTGCTGACTTTGATCCCAGTAGGAACAGGTCTGCTATAAAGATCAGCCCTAAAAAAACACAGTGAACCGCAGTGGTTATGACAGTAACAGAATTTCTCAAGGTACCGATGTTGCGATTTTTACAATACCATGACACCTGTAAAAGCCATGATAAACCATGCATAAAAAAGAACCTGTACAATCACTTACCAGTAGGGGAAAGATTTTGCCTTTTATGTCTCATTTCCTTAATTCGTTTCTCCATTGCAGTGCACCGATCAGCCACAGCAGCTTTGGGGCTATACTGTACTGAACCATCCTCAGTGAATGATAACACCGGAATTTTAGAGCCTTTAAAAAAAAATTATAAAATTGTAAAGCTTTGCAAGATACATATAGTGCATTACAGAAAATCTGTAAACTGTAGAAAGTCATGCACAATAGTGGTTTCAATTCAATTCAATTCATCTTTATTTTTAGAAGGCACTTTTCTTAAAATCAAAGCGCCTGTACAAATTCACAAAATAATAAATACAATAAAATTAAAACTAATATAAATCCTTAAAAGCTCTGCTAAAAAGGTGGGTTTTCAAAGCTCCCTTAAAACCAAGGACGGTCGGGCAATCTCGCACCTGACGAGGTAGAGAATTCCACAGGGTTGGTGCCATAAAACTAAACGATCTAGCACCTGATGTTTTCAAACGAACCCTGGGAATTTCTAGCAATCCCTCGTCAGTGGATCGGAGGGAGCGGGAGGGATTGTAGGAGCAAAGGAGCTCTTTCAGGTAGGTAAGTAGGTCCCAGATCATGTAGGGCTTTATAGGTCAGTAAACCGACCTTGAAGGTGATTCGCCAAAACACTGGCAACCAGTGCAGTCCGTGAAGCACAGGCATTATATGGCTGGATCTAGAAGATCCAGTCAACAACCTGGCTGCCGCATTCTGCACTAGCTGCAGACGGCGAAGTTCAACCCCCGATAGCCCTAGGTATAAGGAATTACAGTAGTCAAGACGGGAGGTAACGAAGGCGTGGATCAATGCTGGAAGGTCCTCTGGAGGAACCAGGTGCTTCACCCTGGCAATATTCCTCAGATGAAAAAAGGAAGTTTTGACGACCGCTGACACCTGGGATTTAAGTGTCAGACGGTCGTCAATTATTATGCCAAGATTCCGCACCCGATCTGAGGTCGCCAGTTGGACACCTCCAAGCCATATGCCTGAGGGTGATCCCTCCGGCAGACCCGCCTCACAGCGACCTTTGTCCACAACCAACACCTCAGTTTTCTCCGGGTTTAACCTCAGCCAACTCCCATTCATCCAGTCTTGGATTTCTTCAAGGCACTTATTAAATACCGACAAGGCAGCGTCCTGGCGGGCACTAAAGACATATACAGCTGGGTATCATCTGCATAGCAGTGAAAACCCAAACTGTATCGCTTAATAATCACCCTAACGGTAGCATATACACCAAAACAACATAGGTGCTAAATAGAATCTCATGACCTCGCAGGGTAGGAGAGTGATGCTGAGGAAAAATTCCAGACACCACTCTGTGAGTCCTACCTCGAGGTAAGATTGAAACCATCTGAGGACCGCATCAGACAGTCCACAGACTGACCGCAGACGCCTAACAGCACACCATGGTCAACGTGTCAAACGCTGCAGAGAGATCATGTAGTACCAAGATGAATCGGTCCCACGATCTCTCGCTATTAGGAGGTCATTTTAGTACCCGTACAAGCGCTGTATCGGTACTATGCCTTTCCTAAATCCAGACTGAGAGAATCAGATATTGTTGTTGGTCAGATGATCCTCCAACTGCGCTACGACCACTTTCTCAATAACTTTACCCACAAAGGGTAAGTTAGAGACTGGCCTGTAATTTGCTAGACAATCTGGATCTACGGAGGATTTCTTTAATAGAGGCTTAACTATAGCCTCTTTAAGGGGATCTGGAAAATTCCCCCTCTCCAAAGACTTCCAGACGATCAAAGCTAGGACTAGGCCGATCTTATCCACACAACCCACTAAAAGGCGTGTGGGGCCAGGGTCCAAATCACAGCTAGTCGGTCGCAGTGCTCGAATGATCATCACATCATCATCGATTGTGGGAAGGCTGAAGTCAAACCATCTAAACTGGGTGTTCGACATCTCCTGCCGACCACCATAGTTCCCATTGGGGAGGGAAGAGCGAATATCCGATCTGATTTTGACAACCTTGTCTGCAAAGAAGAGAGCAAGCTCCTCACACCACTCTTGAGATAAAGCTCTTCTGGGCTGAAGACAGACTGGATTGCACAGTCTGTCCACAGTCCGAAAGAGCTGAGCTGGTCTATTCTGTGCAGCCGCTCTCTCTCTGGACAGGAACTCTGCCTTCTTACGAGAGATTGCGGATTGATAGGCCAAATAATGGTCCATCAAACTAAGCCTGTCAACGTCAAGACCGGACCTTCGCCAACGCCTCTCAGCCTTCGCCCAACCTCCTCAACTCCCTCTATGGTCTCATCAAACCAGGAAGACCTGGAGCAGGAGTAAGAGGACGAATACTTAACTGGTGTATTAGAATCTAGGGCCCTGTCACTGCCTCATTATAAGCATGTACCAGGTCACCTGGATCTAAGCAATCTATCGGTAGGCTTGATAGGTCCAACACCGCCATCAGGTCATCTAGGATACACCCTCAAAGGCGGTATCGGACCATCTCCAAAGGCAGACCTAACAGGATGGCCTCAAAACTGAACCTAATGGAGTGATGGTCAGACCATCCGACCGGGTTCCACCACCAAGTCGGATATCCCATCCCCAGAAGGAACACCAGGTCCAATGAGTGTCCGCCAACATGGGTCGAGGAGGAAACCACCTGTGTGAAGCCCAGTGATATCAACTGGAGGAAGTCTTGACCAAATCGAGAGAGTTCATCGTCGACCCAAGCATTGAAATCCCCCAGAACCAACCATCTGGGGGACCCCAACGTTAGGTCGACAATGAAGTCTGCGACTTCCTGCAGGAAAACATTCTCGTCACCTGGTGGACGGTATACAATAAGTATCCTGCACCCCACACCCTCGCCCACGATACACTCAAAGGATCTGGTGACTCCCGCTGGTACCTCCACCAGGCCCAGTTCTGACTTAAAACATATGGCAACACTCCCGCCCCTACGATCCTGCCTCGGGCGGTGTATCACCGAGTACCCAGCTGGAATTGCGGCGGCTAAAACTGGCCCAGCATTTTCATCCAGCCAAGTCTCAGTGATGCACGCCAGGTCAGATGACCCGACAAGATCGGCTACAACAGCCGTCTTGTTTTAATAGACCTGGCATTGCATAACACCGCCCGAGTAGGATAAACCTCCGATAATGACCGCCCTACCGGCTGATCCAAATCAGAACCCTTGGGTATGGGCACAAGACGAGACCCTCTCCTGTGCCCATTTACTTCAGGCGTCTCCTTGACCCCACTATCCCAAATCCGCCCACTCCTTTCCATCCCCCAGCCCAGCACCAACCCTCCGTCTCCCTCTCACAATCCCCAGAGCCCTACATTTTCTGTAGACTCCCGGTAACAAAGGGGGACAGGAGAAAGGACGGAGGTTCCTGAGCGTAGAGTGGGAATAATACCCGACCGCCTTATCATTCCAGCACATAGTTCACACCACAATTAATAATAATAAACCCTACTCAACTTATATAAAACAAAATTATATAAACTTATACAAAACAAAATTTCAAATAGAACTTAAAATAAAACACTAGATAATCATAATATAATACAAAATCTATTAACCAATTCTAGTGCTGTCAAATTATCAAAACATATTATATTTCTACCCAACCCACAGTACTCTCACCACTGCGGGAGAGGAGCATCCACAAAACCACCAAAATGGCCTTCACTTTAAAACCCATCCATCAGTACCCTCGTTTAACTCAAGAAACAAAGTTCAAGGTCTTTTGTTGTATAGTCACACTTCTGTGCTCTCACCACACTGTATGGCTCCAACATTAATCAGACTCCTCTCACGAGACTGATAGTTCAAAATGAACTCAGTTGTAATTAAAATTTCCTGTTGGTCTCCCGTAATCTCCCAATAACTAAAACACAACAGTTACAGCAAGAAATGGTTCAGGGATACTTCACCAAGTCCGACTCCACACCGCTCTAACTTCAGTCAAAAGTCTCCAAAACTCCCAGTAGCAGAGATCCTGGAAGCAGCAAACGAGCAGACAGCCAATAGCACAAACAACTCCTCCACCTCCACAAATTCTAGCCACAGGCTCCAGCTCACCCGACCGTCGCAATGATGAGGCAGGCAGAACCACCCTCCGATAGCACCCCTGCCTCACCCAGGGAGCAAAGCAAGCCCCACCACCCTCCGGAGGCAGGAAAAGCCAGCCCCCCCATCTGGACCAGGGAGCCAAACCTCCAAATTATGTGGACAGCTATCACACAATCTTCACTGCCGTTCTTCTGCCTTCCACTTCCTTGTAGAATAGTCCCACACACACAAGAGCCGACAGCCTCTTTCCCACAGTCCGGCAAAGATTTTGTCCCCGAACAGAAACTGCAGTTCACTTGCTGAGTTCCAACAGAAGGAAGAGCCGCCACCAAGCCTCCAGGCTACAGGCCACCAACTTCTCCAACAACGTCCAGGCAGACCGACGGCACCCAAACGAACCACCCACGACCAGGTCAGTCTCTCCAAAGCCTCTCAAACTTTAAATAACAGAGCATAAATAGTCGCAATAATAAACAACTGCTAGCGACTATATAACGGGCGGTACTGTAATTCAAATGGCAACATTTAAACGTTTAAATAAAATAAAATTGGGCCAAAGACCAAAACTTCTAAGCGCTCATGGATGGCAGCCCAGCGTGGCCGCCATCTTCTGTCACTAGTAATCTCCTTTCCTTTCCTTAGTCAAAATACATGACATTGGCCAAAGTTGCTACTTTTGTAACAGAAAGAATGAAAATTAAACAGTTATTAAAGTGAAACACCCCGATAAGAACTCTGATTTTTGACGGCATATTGCAGATCTAAGTAAGCATTAAGCCATGATGAAGGAGGCTTCTACCGGGAAATTAATGCATGTTTTTTTTTGGGGGGGGGGGCACAAGAGGCCGAAGGCCAAGTGGTTACAACCTCCCAACCATGGTTTAAATCCCCAGTAGAAGCCTCCTTCATCGTGGCTTTCATGCACTTGTAACATGGCAAGCACTGGTGAACAGTGATTATTAGAAATGGCATTTATTTATAAAACGTGGGCAGAAACAACGCATTAGGGAGTTGAATACTTTTACTGTAATTCAGTATAGCACATAAGGCTGCTAACATTTATTCATATACTGATGAGCAAAACAAAGGCACGCATATACAACACTTTCTACAGTACAACACATTCCAATTTTTTTTTTTTTTTTATGAGTTTTAAGGCGGTATACATTTTTCTACATCTAAAGGCATTATATAGGGATACATTTAAAGACGGTCTTGATTAATGCTGCCTTGCATCTTGGGATTGATTTTGTCAGGATTTTGCATATCTGTGTAACAACTAGTAATCGGAAACAGCTTGCGTGACCAGTAAACACTGCAAGTCGTGGTGTTCAGATTGAATTTTTTGGCTACTTTACTACAAGCTAATGTTATTTTAAAACACAAGAATGCGGCTTTTTTTCCTGAGCTGAGCCACTACAACAACATGAAAAATGCGCAGTACTGCTTTCAACCAGAACATCACCCTCCACAGGAGGTATTGTGAAACTTGTACATGTCTGTGTTCTCTATTTCTTGCGAACGTCACAGTCCACTGGGTGGGTGGGACAAAGCAGAATTACATATACAAGATGTCCTAATGGCGATTTAGCAGTGGTTTGCTACAGTACTGCAAGTTGGAGCAGGCATTTACTAGGGAATTAATGCTGTCTCCAACTTGCGTCATGTGTGGGGTTTTCACCAGTTACCTGTTTTACTGCATTACATATATTGCCATGTTACAAAGTAAATTTGTGGCATACTGGTTAGCACAAAATATAAATGAGGTGCGCTACCTTGTAATTCTTAAGATTTTAAACAATATTCTATCAGACTTGCTGTTATTCTTTTTCTGTTAGTGCCAGCATTGTAAGTGTGAATTCCTAACAAATGGGTTATGATGAACCCCTGTTAGGGACACAGGCACAGCTCCAAGCTGTGACTATAGCATGGAATTGTGGTGGCATTGGGGTTCCACAGCCTTTCACTCATCAGTCCACACTTCTTGCCACACAAAAACAGCAATAATAATTATAACAACTCCCAGTGCTCCACATAATGTTGGCAGGTAGGAGTAGTTTACTCACTAGTTGTAAAATATAGTCGGTAAAACAAAACTTGGATGTGTGCAAGTGCTGTAAATCTGGGGGAAAAACTGCTCCTTTCGAATCACCAGTTATGTTATGAAGCATTAGTCTATGGCATGTGGAGCATTTACAAATATTGGGTGAGTACTGGTACTCATTAAAAAAGATCTCTAAGTGTATTTCCTAAAATGAGGTGAGTAAAACACGTTGGTTCTCACCTTATCTGGCGCCCTGATGACTCCACTAATAATCTAAATCAGATTATACAAACACATATGGGGAAGGATATTTAAAGGGGTTGCACCTTGCGCAATCGAGCTGCGCCAGCGTAACCCCAGCAATGCGCCCCAGTGCGATACTGAACAGGGGACATAAAGCAGTACAATCTTGGGGCACAATGTTAATGAAGGCGGCGCAAATGCAGGGGCCGTGCCCATGCATATGCGGCACATCCACATATTCAGCCCAGGATGTATGGCGCATACAATGGCACAACCCTGAGTTGCACTGCATACGGGGGCTAAAAGCTGAGCCGGAAAAAAAAAAAAAAAAAAGGCTAAAAGCCAGGCCACCCACAGGTGGGCTGCTGCACTGCAGGGCACAACTCAGCACCTGCCAGCCGTGGGTGGCCACTCGCCCAGCAGGGACACTGTCTGCAAGCACCCACACCCGCGCCGGTGGTCCAGTAGGCCCCCCTACCCCCCCCCGTATGCCCGATCGCAGGCCTTTGTAAAATATCCTGGTGGTCTAGTGGTGCCCCTCACTTCCATATGCCCGATCATGGGCATTGGTATTGAAAAACAATACCTAGTGGCCCCCCCCAGCCTCCCGGTAAGCCCAATCGTGGGCATCTGTGTCAAACACATACACCTGGTGGTCTAGTGGTAACCCCCTTCCCCTCCCACCAACCCACAGATGACCCTGTCCACCCAGCTCCCCCGCCGTCATTGGCAGGTGGCTACAGTCCGCCTGCATACCGCCCGGCAAATGACAGCTTACATTATGATCTGTAAGCCTATTGGTGCACAGTGTGGACCAATGGGCTTGCAGACCATACTATATTACACAGGCACAACTATGTGAATAAAGTCACATATTTGTGCCTGTGAAGTATGGTCTGCAAGCCCATTGGTCCACACTGTGCACCAACAGGCTTACAGAGCATACTGTAAGCTGTCATTCGTGGGCGGGTGCAGCCACCCGCAGGGATGAGATTGGGGAGCTGCGGGCCAGGAATCCTCTGTGGGTGGGAGGGGTGTACCACTGACCACCAGGTGTATATGTTTGATACAGATGCCCGCGATCGGGCGGGGAAACCACAGGACCACCAGGTATTGGTTTTCACCACCAATGCCTGTGATCGGCATCTGAGAAGGGGGACCACTAAACTAGCAGGAGTTTTGTTATATACAAGTGCCTGCCGATCGGGCATAATGAGAGAGGGCACTAACCCTGGGCGCCAGATGCATTTCGCCGGGCTGCCCTGCATGAGGCATGCAAATGACCCCATTTGCCATGCATACATTATGGCCCCATTTACATGCCCACTTCTGAATATCGTGGTTGATGCGCACGGCGCAACTACATGTGCGCTGGAGCAATCCCGGTCCTCCCTGCATGGGGACTGTGCTGGCACATTGCATATGCGCCAGGCGCATTCTGTGCCATACTCAATGGAGCTGCGCCCTGGCACATCTCCTCTGGATATCTCCCTGTCCTGCCCCGATGCATCTCAGTTGCGTTACGCCACCCCTTGTGCCACTGCCCGGCACTGTCTGAATATCTGGGCCCTCATGTATAATTTAAAGGAAAAAATATATACTATACCCTTCAAAATGGATAAAAAACAACCTGCGTAATTCAGATCTTTAGAAATACCAGGATACTCTTGACAGAAGTCATGGAAAGACTGTAGTTGCTGAACTCAGGGTAAATAGCATGCAACCAAACATACTGCTTAACTCTTAAAGGGAGACGGCCAGCACAAAGGGCTCACACTCAAGTGTGGGTCTGATCCTAATGTGTACTTTATGTGCAAAAAACATTTTGGTTTACTTGCTATTTAATGTAATATAGTAGATTGTAACAGATTAATTCTGCTTAGTTCTACGCTGACATCTTCTGTAACTACAAATCTCAGAATCCACTGCAGCTGACATCAAAGCAGTAGGCAGCACCTAGAGATTCAATAGCCTGCAGTGCTTGTTAGAGCTTTTATAAATTCTGATAATCTATTTTCTGTGTCTACTTTTTTCCTGGTGCTATTTACTGTCCTCTAGGACAGTCCTTAGCCCAGCAAGGACAGTGGGACCATCAAACAAAAGATCAGAGCTTAAACTTTAACATGCACTGAAGGCTATGCAATCTTCCACTGTTGCCTACTGCTCTGATGTCAGTTGCAGGGGATTCTGGATTGGTAGTTACAGAAGATGTCAGCCTAGAACTAAGCAAAATTAGTCTGCCACAATATATTGTAATAGAGTAAACAGTAAGTAAACCAAAATATTTTTGCACACAAACTGCACACTGGGACCAGCCCCACACTTAAGTGTGTATCCCTTGGTGCAGACTGTTCCCTTTAAATAGTAACTCTCCCAAATAAAAGGGACACTGTCAACCCCCTTAGGCCTCAAAGTGTCCGTAGTTTAAAAAAAATACACATTTTATGATTGTTCACATTCTAAAGAGACTGTTGATGTAGCTGGTAGTTTGATTCAGATCCTTTTTTATGCTTGCGCACATGCACAGGAAACATACTGCGGCAGCTTGCTTCATTAGCGAGTTGTGGAGACGAGGCAGTGTTGTTGCCAATGTCAGCAGCCCATTTTGGGGCTGGTCTGTGTGGCACCATATAAAATCACGATGCCCATGACAGCAGTACTGTAGCTTGCTACAGTCTTGAAAGAAACTGGCCGCTGCAATCAAGGAGCGCCCTGTCATTAAACAATCATCTGTGTTCGCGGGGTGGTCCCGGACTGCAGCAGCCAATTACAGCTGCATTGTCTGGCGTCCCATTTCAGAGAAACATGGCGGCAGCTTCTCAGTCGGCCTCTCAGAGTCCCCACGAAGATGACGGACAGCCGCCACCTCTCCCAGTCCATATTAAAGCTAACGGAGGTGCCCAATCCCCATCAGCATGCCCCTCCCAGTTCATTTGCAAACAGTGTAGCCCAAACCTATTAGCATTGATGCACCCCCGAATCTGTTGTCTTGAGGGGATGTGCAATCCTAGAGCTCTACCTCCCAAGCACACTGAATGGTCGGACGGGGTGCCCAATCCCGCCAGCTCCAGTCCCCCAACAAAATACCCAGGTAGCACGCTGGGAGCCCACCCCACCCCAGCGTGCTCATCGCCCCCCGGCACACTGTATGGCCGACAGGGTGCCCAGTCCCCATCGGCTCCTCCTCCCCAACAAACATCCAGGTGGCATGCTGGAGACCACCCTGTGAGCCAAAAGTGTCCCACAGCATACATATATATATTTGTAATTCCTGTTAAAGAAAACAGTCACTCGTTGAGTCCCTTGCTCAACCTCCCCAAACCCACACGCACCCTCTGCGCTCCCCTCCTCCCCAAACCTCTCCCTCACCCTATACTTATCTCTGGAGCGTGGCACGACGATCCTCGGTGGACCGGGAACATGTCTGCACTCTTCAAAGCCGACAGCAAACTGAAGAAATGCCGGTAAGCTGTATAATGGCAGAATGGGCTTTTTAAACTTATGTGGATATCTCGCCCATTTTTTCGACTTTTGGCACCAAACTTTCAAAATGGGGTTCTTAGGACCCCTCCTCATGAATTCAGTCACTTTCATGGCATTATACGGTCCCGAAAGGTGATTTCGGGGTCACTGCACGGAATCACGTTTCTGGACTGATAAACAAAACAACAGTGTCACTCCTCATGAGCTGGGCTCTCAAAAAGCCTCTGTTGCAAATTTGGTGAAAAAAATTCCACAAAATGACAGTTGCGAGCGTGCATTGCACAGTTTCCACACACACTCGTAACTTCACAAATTTGTAATATTTTCACTCCAGATTTTCAACATTGGCATTTTTTCACACCTCCTTATTAACAGTACAGCTATCATTTTTTCACATCCTGGCCGAAATGTGTTTTGCACTTCCGGCACAGAATAGCACGATCGCTGTGGGAAATCAGTGTTCAGGACATATTAAGAAAATCACAGTGATAGTGTTCATGAGCAGAGGTCCTAAAATGCCTATGTTGAAAATTTAGTGACAAAAGTCCATAAAATGACTATGTTATGAGTGTGCATTACGCCGTTTCCACACCCTCGTAACTTCACGAATTTGTAATAGTTTCACTCCAGATTTTCAACACTGGCATTTTTCCACACCTCCTTATGAACAGTGTAGCTGTAATTTTTCATATCCTGACCGAAATGTGTTTTCGCACTTACGGCACAGAATAGCGTGGTCACTGTAGGAAATCAGTGTTCGAGACAGATTAAGAAAATCACAGTGACACTGTTCATGAACAGAGGTCCTAAAATGCCGCTGAAAAGTTGGTGACAAAAGTCCATAAAATGACTATGTTACGAGCGTGCATTACGGAGTTTCCACACACACAATCGTAACTTTACAAATTTGTAATAGTCCCACTCAAAATCTTCCACATTGCCCATTTTGCACACCTCCTTATGAAGAGTACAGCTGTCCTTTTTTACATCCTGCCCAAAAAGTGTTTTTGTGCCTGTGGCGCAAAATGGTGCAGTCGTCCTGCGAATTCAAGCTTTGGAACAGATTAATGAAATCTCAGTGCCACTGTTCATGAGTGGGGGTCCCAAAAAGCCAATGTTGAATATTTTGAACACAAATACCAACACACGCCCGGGGCGTTAGGGTTTCCAAGTGTTAAAGCCCCACCCTGTACAGACTGACAGGCATCGAGGGTGTGGCTTGGGGGAACTCCAAGACCACCTTGGACAGAATTTTCCTGTTCGTTCGAAGCTCTACCTTATCCCTGTGAGGGATTATGTAGTTTGGCTCAGCAGAGAGTGCCTGCAACTCTGAAATCCTTCTTGCACAGGTGATGGCAACTAGAAAAACTGTCTTCCAGGCAACATACTTTAAATGGGTCATAGCCACGGGCTCAAAACCCGGCTCCATGAGCTTAGCAATGCAGACGTTGCGATCCCAAGGAGGAACAGGCTCCCTAACTGGGGGCTGAAGATGGAGTAGGCCTTTAAAGAATTTTTAAAAAACTGGCAATTAAATGATTGACTTTTCCTTGCCTATGGACAGGTAAGCAGAAACTGCTGCCAGGTGAACTTTTAAGGATGAAGCCTGCAAATAAACCAAATAATCTAGAAGACTGGGGACTGAGGCTTTGAGAGGATTTATGCGCTTCATCTTGCACCAGAAAGAAGATCTTGTCCACTTAGCTGCATAAGTTTTCTTGGTACTAGGTTTTTTGGACATCCTCAGGATTTTAAGGATGTGTTCTGAATACTGGGTATCTGGGTACTCTAACTCCTCAAGAGCCAAGCTTTGAGGTGAAGAGACTGCAGATTTGGATAGGTCACTCCTAGCTGTGGTAGAGTCAGAAGGGAGTGACAGAGGAAGTCAAACAGGCTTGCTGTGCAACAGGTCTACTAGGAGAGGATAACGAGATTGCCTTGGCCAATCTGGTGCCACCAGGATCATTGTCGCTGATTGGACCCTCAGCTTCAGCAACACTCTATGAAAAGGAGGGAAGGCATAGAGAAACTTCCCTGCACAATTGAGAGTTAAGGCATCTGCTGGGAGAGTCCCTAGTGCTGGGGGTCTGCAGCAGTACAGAGGTAGTTCTAGGAGTGGTATATGTTGTTCATCCACACTCTTTGGCATGTCCCTGGCTACTCCCACCTACCCGGGTGGTAAATACCTCTACTCCGCCCCATGACACCAGATCGTAGCCCGCTGGAAGCAAGGTGGTGCGCCTAAAGCTGGGGAGGTCTGGTGGGTGCATGTGGATGAACAAATACCACTCCTAGAACTACTGTTACAGGTGAGTAAAGTACAGTTACGTAAAAACTTACCATAACAGTAGATCTTCGAGAACAGCTCTTGCAGCAGGTTACACCATTAGGACCGAAACCGGCAGGCGTCAGGACCCCACGGAAATTTTCTAGCTAGCAGTCTTCAGCGGGGACCGCCTCCGACGTCGGTCCCACCCCCGACGTCAGGCGTAGTACATAAGAAGGCGGTCCCGCCAGGATCCCCAGTTCTCCCGCCGGAGACTCCCGGCCGCTGGATGACATCAGAAAGGGAGACCGAGGACCCGCCATCAGGTGGCCAAGACTAAGAACCGACCTTTCCAAGTGTAGGTTGGAAGCTACTTCCTCCAAGGGGGAATGGTGGGCAGGAAGGTACCTGCTGCAAGAGCTGTTCTCGAAGATCTACTGTTACGGTAAGTTCTTACGTAACTGTACTATCTTCTTCGAGGTACAGCTCTTGCAGCAGGTTACACCATTAGGACTGATTCCCAAGCAATGGTGCCTTGAAAGCCATCGGGAGGAGGCAATACTGGAGTTCCAACCCGTCCTGAGCCTAGGACAGGAGGCCTTGTAGGACAGCAAGGTCGAAATCCGCTCTTCGCCGTTAAGCGATGTCCAGGCTGTAGTGCCTGATAAAGGTGTGCACCGAGCTCCAGGTGGCTGCAGCACATATGGCCGATGTGGATACGTTCTTGAGTGCCGCAAAGGATGTAGCCACTCCCCTTGTCAAATGGCCCTTGACCACACCTGGCAAGGGTTTCTGGCATTTGCTGTAGCAAAAGGAAATGCACTGAATGAGCCAGCGCGAAAGGGTCTGTTTCGAGACTGGAACCCCCATCATCCTCTCAGCAAATGAGACGAACAGCTGTTCCGCTTTGCGGTGCTGTTTGGTCCTGGTCAAATAGTATCTAAGGCATCGGTGAACATCCAGGGTGTGAAGCAGTGCTTCTCCTCGATTAGCGTACCTAGGGAAGTACACTGGTAAATCAATGTCCTGGTTAGGAGTGAGGGCTGAGACCACCTTAGGCAGAAACTTGGGATTCGTCCTCAGGGACACCCTATCCTGATGAACAATTAAATAAAGCTCCTTGCACATGAGAGCATGTAGTTCGGAGATTCTTCTCGCCGAAGTAACGGCAACTAAAAACAACGTTTTCCACGACAGAAAATGCAGCTCGCAATCTACGGCAGGTTCAAATGGTGACAGTGTAAGCTGCTCCAGGACAAAAGGTAAATCCCAAGGAGGGACGGGATCCCTAATAGGCGGCCTAAGGTGGAGGACCCTCTTAAGAAGGCACGGGAGGTATCCAGCTGTGCCACCGTGCGTTGGCCTGTGGGGGCATGGTAGGCTGAGATTGCACACAGGTGCACTTTGATCGAGGAGTAAGCTAACCCTGATTGAAAGAGGGAAAGCAGGTATTCCAGAACTAGTTTCTCTGGGCAGTCTAAGGGTGAGAGGCCACGCACCTGAGACCACAAGCAAAACCTACGCCATTTCATGGCATATGTAGCGTGTCTCTCCAGTTTTCTGGCGACAGAAAACTTCCGCCACCTCCTGCGAGACCCCGTGTCACAAGATGGCTATGTCTCTAGGAGCCAGGCGTGCAGGTTCAGAGAAAGCAAGTCCGGGTGGACTAGCGAACCCTCCTCCTGAGACAACAGGTGGGAGCTGATTGGCAAAGGAAGTGGAGGTTCCCGGGCCAATTGACTCAGAAGCGGGAACCAAATCTGTCTGGGCCAAAAGGGTGCTATTAAAATAAGTGTTGCATGCTCCCTGCTAAGTTTGAGAAGGACTCTCTGGATCAACGGGAAGGGAGGGAAGGCGTAGAGGAATCTGCCCGCCCAGGAGAGGGACAACGCGTCTCGCCAGAAAACACCAGGCCCTGGATCTAGCGAGCAAAAACTGGGCAGTTTTGCGTTGGATGGGGATGCGAATAAATCCAATTCTGGAGTGCCTCATCTGAGAAACAGATCCTCTGCCACCTCCTGTAGAAGTTCCCATTCGTGGACTCTGGCCTGGGAACGACTCAGGCTGTCTGCGACGGTATTGTCCACACCGGGAACATGAACTGCAATGAGGTTCGCGCCGTGTCGAATTACCCAAACCCACACTCTCATGGCCTCCCTGCAGAGGGGGTAAGAGTGTGTGCCTCCTTGTTTGTTGAGGTAATACATCACCGCTGTATTGTCTTTTTGCAACAGCAGAGTACTCGGTGGGATGTGCGACTGGAAGGCTTGGAGGGCATAAAGGACTGCCCTTATTTCCAATACGTTGATATGGAGATGAGATTCTTGAGTGGTCCAAGTTCCCTGAGACCTCACCCCATTCAAGTGTGCTCCCCACCCCAGCCCTGAGGCATCTGTGGAGAGTGTTACCACCGGGGACGGCACTGTGAATGGAACCCCCACAGAGAGGGTTCCCGGGTCTAGCCACCATTGCCAGTCTCGAACCACGGACTTCGTGATTCTTACTGGATGCTGCATGTGGTCTTGCCTTTGGTCCCATTGCACTCTTAGCATCCACTGGGTTACCCGCATGTGGAGCCTTACCATCGGGACAGTAGGAATGGCCGCAGCCATGTGTCCAAGCAGGCGAAGGACCAGTCTGGCTGGGACAGTCTTCTTCGCAGATAGGTCCCTGATGAGGGATCGAATGCGTTCCGCTCTGTCTTCGGGAAGAAAGGCTTTCCCTGCGATGGTGTCCAGAACTGCCCCTATGAATTGCAGTCACTGGGACGGTACCAGGAGAGACTTCTCGTAGTTGATTAGGATGCCCAGGGACTGAAAAAGGGCCTGGGTATGCTGGATTGCTATCAACAGCTCCTCCTTGGAGGAGGCCATGAGAAGCCAATCGTCCAGGTACGGGAAAACATAGTGGCCCTGTCTCCTCAGAGACGGTGCCATGACTGCCATGCAGTTGGTAAAGACCCTGGGGGCCGATGACAGCCCGAAGGGAAGCACTCGGAACTGAAAGTGCCGGCCGAGAAACTCGAAGCGCAGGAACCTCCTGTGCGCTTGAGCGATGGGGATGTGCAGGTAAGCGTCCTGCATGTCAAAGGACGCCAAGAATGCGCCCTTCTTCAGCATGGGGACTAGACCCAGAAGGGTCACCATGCGGAAGCGTTTGTAGGCGACCAACATACTGAGGTCGCTGAGGTCCAAGATTGGACAGAGGTCCCCTGTTTTCTTTGGAACCAGGAAGAAGTGGGAATAATATCCTGTTCCTCTCTGGTTCCCTGGGACGTACTCCAAAGCTTCTTTCTGTAGAAGCGTGAGCACTTCTTCCCTGATGAGCAGGGCATGCTGACCCGAATAACGGGAGAGCAGAGGAGGCCTTGTGGGGGGCTTGTCTAAGAATTCTATAAAGTGGCCTTTTTTGACCAACTGTAACACCCACCTGTCGGTGGTGATCGACTGCCACCCTGGCAGGTGATCTGCGATGCGACCCCCGACCTTTGTTTCCCGTTGATCCTGAGGGGCGGGGGCCGGGAAGGAGTCATGTTGTGGCAGCAGAGGGTCCTGCAGGTTGGGCCGACTTGGTGGAACGTGGCCTCTACCTGAGGACGCCTTGACCTGGGCTTTTTGGGAGAAGGAGCCCCTCTGTTGTTGGCGGAGACGAGGTTGTTGCCTCTGAAACCGGCTACGGAAACTTCTCTGGTTCCTACGAAGGAACTGAGTCTAGATCTGCACATTGCTTGGACAGATCCAACAGCCTTCCCAGCCTCTTGTAGTTTCGTGATGACCTTTTCAGATGCCTCACGAACAAAACTTCGCCATGGAAGGGCGTCCAGAATGTTGTTCTGGACGTCGGGAATAATCGGAGACACGGGCCATGAGTGTCTCCAGAGGCATCGCCGAGGCTGCCCGCTCTGGCCGAGGAGTCCGCCCGAGTCATACGCAGCTCGGAGCACCTGGGTCCCCACGTCTGAACCCGTGCGGAGAAGCTGGAGAAGCTCCTCCTTCTGGTCACAGTCTGGCAATTTTTCTATTAGTTCCTGTTCCCACAATGCGTTCTGAAACTGAACCATGTGGGTTAGGTAGTTCAGGGATCTGATGGCGCAGGTCACAGCTGCGTAAGTGCGCCTACCCAGCGCATCCAGTTGCTTGGACTCCGTGTCCGGTGGCTGCGTGCTCAGATGTTGCGGCCTCTGGGACCGGTCATGAGAGGCTGTAATGACCAGGGAGTCGGCCAGAGGATGATTAGCCAAGTACTGGTCCTCCCTTGGGGCCTTGTACAGGCGGTCAGCCTTCTTCGGCATAGCCGAGAGCGAATGTGGACGTCCACGAAGGTGTCCACCAAGGGTGGTACCACCACAGGCTTAGAGTCTGTCTGCCGAAGATAGCGGGCAAGGCGTAGCCTTTCGGGGTCGAGTTCCTCTGCATCCCATCCCATGTTCTCTTGGATATGCCTCATGATCTCAGAGAACGAGGGGTCGTCGGGAGGAGACCTAGGAAGTTCACGTGGGTCCGGAGAAGGGATGCTGATCGGTGAAGGAGATCTGGAGCATACCGAGATGTCAGATCGTGAATCCTCCGTAGACGGTGAATAGCGACGTCTTCTGGGTCTCTTGGGGCTAGGTGACCCTGAAGAGGATCTGGACGGAGGTCTTCTCTTGTCTGTAGGTCTGCCCCTAGGAGGTCGCCCTGGCTCCTGGGGTAAGGTACTCGACCTGCTGCCCCTTTTGGTGAAGGAGGGGGCGCAGGGGTCGGTGGTGCCACGGGTGCGGGAGGAGGGTGCGTGGTGACCACATCCTTTTGATGGTGTCCCACCAGAAGGGAATAGCTCCTTCACTTCTGCTATGTTGAGGCCCGGCACGGCGGGCCGGGCGCGATGGCCTGTCGTCGGGTCCCGGTGGTTCCCAAGGGTCCGGTTCTGGGGAAGGGTTCCAGCGGGGAGCTCGGCAGGACGAGGAGTCGCCCGCCTGGTCCTCGGGCTGAGTGGACTCCTCCTCCGTCAACGCCTCCTGGCCAACCTCGGTAGGTGGCGGTGTGGTTCTTCTAGCTGCTGTGTTGGACGTCGGTCCCCCAGCCAGCGTCCTGGGAGGCGAGTGCCTGGCCGACGGGTGGCAAACTGTCGCCGGCTCCCGGGAGTGTCTGAAGTTTAACCGACATCGGGTCCGACGTCCGCTTCAGGGAGGTCAGCTCCTTGGTCTTACATTGGGGAGGCGGCGGCAGGGAGACTGACCGGACGTCGGAGGCCGAGTGCCGGGACGAGGACTTGTGGTGCTCCCCTGACCTGGACGAGGCCTTGGAAGAAGAAGTAGGCCTGGAGGTCTTAGCAGGCCGCAGGGTAGAAGAACCGCTGGCTGACTTGACCACGACCGGGGGAGGCTGAGAATGGACCAGAGACAGAGAGCGGTCGGACCTGGAGCTAGAGCTGCGGGAGTCCGAGGCCCTAGAGGGGGATCTAGGTTTTACCTTCTCCCGGTGCTTCTCATGGTGCCTGCGGGATTTCTCCAAAGATTCCCCCTTGGAGGAAGGATCCATGGCCTTGAGCTTTTCTTCTAAGAGGAAAGCCTGGAGAGCCTTCTGACGGCGGATCTGGGTCCGGCTGTTAAAGCCCTGACAAAAGGAGCAAGCCTGGGTATCGTGATCCGGGCCCAGGCACCGGACGCAGGCCGAGTGGGGGTCTTTGAACGGGATCTGCTTCCCACAGGCGCACTTGGAAGAATGGCCCTCCACAGAAGTTGGGGAGGACATCAGATAGAAGAGTAGATCTTGAGGAAGGTATTCTTGAACAAATTCTGATTTTCGGAAGAAATTTCTAGTCGTCGTGTGCTAGAACTGACCGAAGGGTCGAGACATCCAAGTTGACCGCGGGAAAGAACTGGGGATTCTGGCAGGACCGCCTCCTTATGTACTATGCCTGACATCGGGGGGCGGGACCGACGTCAGGGCCGGTCTCCACTGAAGACTGCTAGCTAGAAAATTTCCGTGGGGTCCCGACGCCTGCCGGCTTCGGTCCTAATGGTGTAACCTGCTGCAAAAGCTGTACCTCGAAGAAGATCCTGTTTTTCTAAGAGTGTGGATAAGTTGTTCATCCACACTCTTTGGCAGACTCCTAGCAGTTCTCTGGGAGGAGGGAGGCAAGGCACACACCCCCTACTTAAGAAACAGACTGGAGAACAAAGGCCCCAAAACCAGCATCCTGACGTGACTCAAGGTCGATGTGGTAATGAAGGTGTTTGCTGACCTCCAGTTAGCAGCCCGACAGATTTCCTGAATAGGGATGTCCCTGGAAGCAGCCACCGATGCAGCAATATGGCGGGTAGAATGAGCTCTTATCCCTCTGGGAGGCTCCTTGCCCGCCAACTCATAGCACAGACCTATGCATGATGTAATCCATCTTTGAACGGTCCGTTTGGCTGCAGGTCTGCCAGAAGCGGCTTCAGCGTAGGTGACAAATAGCTGGCGAACCACTTCCCAAATTTCTGCCGTCCTCTCCTTGTAGTAGGAGAGAGCACGTCTAAGGTCCAGGGTATGGAGTGTACTCGGCGTCCGAGGTGTAGTTAGTGTAATATACCAGCAGAGTCAACACCTGGCTAAGGTGAAACTCTGACACCACCTTCAGAAGGAATTTCGGGTGGGGGCGCAGGACAACTTCGTCCCTGTGAAAGACCAGATAAGGGGAGTCCACCGAAAACACGTGGAGCTCCCCTGTCCTTCTGGCTGATGTGATCGCCACCAGGAAGGCAGTCTTCAACGACAAGTGTGAGAGCTCACACACTTGTGCATGGGTTCGAATGGCTTGCCCATGAGCTTTGCCAAAACCAGCAAAAGATCCCACGGAGCAGAGGGTCACACACCGGAGGGGATATGTGATCCAGGCCTTTGAAAAAGCGCCCGACCACTGTCTCTGTGCTAATGCTGACTGACCGGCCCACGCGCAGTAAGCAGAAATGGCTGCCAGGTGCACCCTAAGGGTCGATGACCGTAGACCCCCTTTGCAGAGAGACCAAAGGTAGTCTAAAATGTTAGCCACAGAGTAGGATTAGGGGTCCAGACTCTCACCCCGACACCAAATGGAAAATCTTTTCCATTTGATGGCATAACATTTCTTGGTCGATTCCTTACGAGATGCCTGCACAACTGTGTAGACATCCTCGGAAAGACCCAGAGCCTAGAACTCTAGCTGCTCAGGTACCAGGCTGTGAGGTGCAGGGATTGAAGGCCGGATGGAATACCTTCCCCTGGTTTAATGAAATCATATCCGGGCATGTACAAAGCCGCTCCGGGGCCCTGCAGCCAAGGCTGAGGATATCTGGATACCAGAACTGGCGGGGCCAATCTGGGGCTACCAGGATCACCTTCACCTTGTCCCTCCTCACCCTGTGGATCAAGGGAAATGGAGGGAAGGCGCAGAGGAGGCCTGGGATCCATGGCCTCGAGAAGGCATCCCCCTGCAGCGAGCCCTGCTGAGGAGAGCAGGCATGGTACAGCCTCAGCTTGGTGTTCTCCCTGGAGGCAAACAGGTCCACCAACGGTTTTCCCCAATGGGAGAACAGATTGTAAGCTACCTCTGGATGGAGAGACCACTCGTGGGATGTCTGGCCTATGCGGCTGAGAGCAGCCGCCAGTTGGTTCGAGACTCCTGCCACATGGATGGCAAGGAGATCCGCCTCCAAACGGCTGACAAGGGTCCAGATCCAGAGCGCCTCCTTGCATAGCAGACAGGAGTGCGTGCCGCCCTGTTTGTTGAGGTAGTACATGATCATGGTATTCTCCATCTGGACTTGAACCACTTGACCCCAGAGCTGAGAAGCGAAAGCTGACAGTGCCAGTCTGACTGCTCTGAGCTCCAGCAAGTTGATGTAGCATCAGAACTCCTCGGGGATCCAGAACCCATGGGGCTCTGTTGTCCCCCATGTGGGTTCCCCAGCCCATGAGAGCGGCATCGGTCATGAGAACGACCGTCTGCTCGGGGCAGACAAACGGGATCCCTTCCTGCAGATGACCTGGGATGGTCCACCACTGGAGAGCGTCCGACATCTTCTGGGCGACAGTGACCAGCTGATCGAATTGACCCTGACGCTGAGTCCACTGAGTGGCCAGCTCCCACTGGAGGGGGCACACGTGCAATCTGGCCCAACGGACCACTGAGGTTCACGCCGCCATGTAACCCAGAAGGCACAGGAAGTTCCGGGCAGGGCACAAGTGCCCAACCAGAAATGATTGGGCAAAGGAGGAAAGAACCTCCACCCTGTCCGCCGGAAGCCGAGCTCTGGCTTGATGAGAGTCGAGCTCTGCCCCGATAAAGTCCATCACCTGAGAGGGCATGAGTTCCGACTTGGCATCGTTGATCAGGAGGCCTAATTGGGAAGAGGTTGAGAGGGCCAGGTCCCTGGACCTCTCCACCTCATGCAGGGAGGAACCCGACAGGAGCCAATCATCGAGGCAGGGGTATATCCGGACCCCTTAACGCCGTAGATGGGCTGCCACCACTGCAATGCACTTGGTGAAGACCCGAGGGGCAGATGACAGGCCGAACGGCATGGCTTGGAACTTGTACAGGGTCCCTTCCACCCTGAAGCGGAGGAACCGCTGGTGGGACGGACGGATTGGGACGTGGAAAAATGTGTCCTGTACATCCAGTGAACAGAACCACACATTTAGCTCCAGAGATGGTATGATTTGATTCAGAGTTACCATCCAGAAGGTGCGAGACCTGAGATATTGATTCAGGTCGTGGAGATCTAGGATGGGGCGCCAACCCCCCATCTGCTTGGGCACCAGAAAGTACCTGGACACGAAACCTGGGTCTGTAGGAGGATCCGGCACTCGAGCTACAGCCTCCTTGCGGAGGAGCTGAGCAATGTCGTCCCGAAGGGCCGACTCAGTACAAACTGATATCCTTTCCTCCCGAGGGGCATGGGCTTGGCAGAGAGAGTACTGCTTGAATTCTAGAGGCAGTCCCCGGCCGACAACTTCCAGGACCCACCAAGTGGCGGAGCCAGCCCCCAAGGGGAGGACCCAGAACTGGCGTGACAGGTGTAGGGGTGGCCACCCCGACCAGTCACTGAGCAGGCTTAGAGGTGGAGGAGGCTCCTGGACCGGCACCTTAATCTCCTTTGCAGGTCTGTTGGGGACCCCGCTTGGGCCTAGGGCACCAAGCTTGAGCCTGCTGTCGCTGCAGACCTCCCTGGAAGGAGGGCTGTCTAACCGCAGGAGAAGAGTGCCGAAAAGGCTTCTTCTTGTGCTTCTGTTGGTTCTTGCCCGAAGAACCCTTTGCAGAAGTGGCATCCAAGGTGGCACTGGACTGCTCTATGCGCTGGAGGTGACCTGCCACTCCCGGACTGAAGAGATCGGTGCCAAAGAAGGGCACGTCAGCTAACTTGTGCCGAGTATCCGCCGGGAAAGAGGATAACTTCAGCCAGGCCCTGCGGCAAGTGGCCACTGCGACTGCTAGTGAGCGGGCACAGGAATCTCCAATACCCAAGGCCGTCTGGAGCTGCTGTTTTGCAACAACATAGTCCTGGTCACGACCTGCTTAACCGTGGTCTGCATGCCCGCTGGGAGATGAGGGAGGACTTCATCTAGCGACCCTAAGAGGGCGTGAGAAAAGTGTGCCATGATCACTGCCGAGCTGGCCTGACGAAGGCCCAAGGATGAGGCCGCATACACCTTCCGGGCAGAACGGTCCATATTCTTGGACTGCTTGTCCAGAGGGCGGTCAGTCTGCTGAGCTACCCGTGCATCTAAACACAGAGGTAGTCACAAGGCTCTCGGCCGAGGGATGCTCTGTGAAACCCAAGGACCCCATGGGTACAGTGTACTTGCGAGCCATGTGGGCAGACTGAGCCGGGCAAGAGGCAGGGTGCTGCCATAGCTCAAGGGCCGGGCCAACAATGGCTTCAGCCACTGGGAAGGCCTCTGTCGGGGTATCTCCCCTCTTAAGGATATCCGTGAGAGGATATTCTGCCTTTTTTTGGATAGGCTCCAAGGGCATACCGGTTGACTCTGAAATAAGGCGGAGGATGCCCTGGAAAGAGGAAGGACCTTCCTCCAAACCTGTCACTGACAACTCATCATTGTGATGTGAGTGTAGACCAGTGGTATCAGAGTCCGAAGAGTCAAGATATAAGAGTCTCCTGCCTAGATTCCCTTCAATACGTCGAGGGCAATCAGGGACAACAGTGATGGACAGATGACGGGGCAGGCCCGTATCTGTCCAGTCCTCTTTCGAGGGAGTCCCTCCCTGAGGCTGCTTAGGTGGTGGCTCCACCAAAATTGGTGGGGAGACCGGAACAGGCTGAACAGGAATGCTTGCCAGTCCTACCGAAGAACTGGAGTCTTCGGTTCTGGAGGGGTTGGCATCGGCCTAAGAGGCTGGGGCCAAGTAATGGCTGGTGTAGCCGGCGGAACCGGCTTATTACCGGTCAGAATAAGTTGTTGCCACATAAGGTCCGCATAATGCCTGAGCGTCCGTCGAAGTCTCTCCTCGTCCAAGGAGGATGAGGATCGGTGGTGACGCCTCTTCCGAGAGTGTTTGAGACCTTTTTTCGACCACAGGGGGCCTGATCCTCGATCGAGACCGACAGGGTCGGCTTGTTCAATCGGGAGAGGCCGGAGTCTGTGAAAACCAAGATTCTGGCTCCTGTCCCTCAATCGGGATACCTGAGGGCTGGGTTTCCTCGTCAGGGAAGGAAAGGATAGGTGTCCTCTCCAATGAGTCAGTGACGGGGGTCGACGACAACGGCTCGATCAGGTCGAGAGATATCTTGGCCGGTTTGGCCGTTTCCTCGGCCTCGGTGCCTTGGCCTGACGGAAGGTCCGAGAAGCCGGTGGCCGAGGAAGTGAGCTCGAGCGAGGCAGAGACCGCAAGGTCCTGGGATTCAGACCTCTCTCGGTCCCAGGAAGGTCTTCTCCAAGAAGACGACTTAGGGTCCTTGTCCCGTTTTCTAGGGCGGGAGAAGTGCATGCCAGAGGGCATCTCACCCCTGGTGGGGAGAGACTGGCACAGTTCCTGAAAGGATACTGTGAAGGTAGAGCCACGGTTAAGCGGCACGAAAAAACCTCGGCTGGACGAAGCTTGGGCAGCTTCTTCTTCAAATGCCGCCATCTGGTCGAGCTGCTCAGCGGATCTCGCAGCCGCGGAAACGGCCCACCTTGCTTCCTTCGATTTCATTGGTGGATTGCGAAGCTCTCGTCTCCCCAGCTGAAGGCGCACCTTGCAGTCATCCAGAACGTTAGGATGAAAGGCCAAGCAGATGGTGCACGAAGAGGTGTAATGCACGACACCCAAACAAGATACACGAGAGGTGGGGATCGGTGAGCGACATTTTCTGTCCGCAGGGACACCGGCGAAACCCAGGGGACGACTTGTCCTCCATGTCCGATGCGCTCGGATAGGAATCATAAACTTGTACGAGTTTCAAAGAGAGCGACTGCAGTGAAAACCGTTGATTAGTATCCAGGGGCTACGATACTGCAGAAGTAGCACGAGGGAACCTGAATCTTCCAGTGGAAGGGAAGAAAAAATTACTCACCTTAGTAATGTTGTTTCTTCTAATGGAGTCTTGCTATATTATGACATATGCAGTATAACCCCAGGTTAGAACTGCTCTGGAGGTGAAAGAGTTAAGTGCATGGAATTTTGAGCACGAGCTCGGCTGAACACTCTGTTGTGCTTCAAACCTTAACTGTCAGATCTTTACGAGCAAAACTCACTAAAGGTTCTGTGTGGAAGCTGTAAACCTACACTAGCCAACTGGCTACTAAATACTAACACATTTATGGTCCCAACAACAAGACTCAAGTCAGGGACCAAAGAATGAAATACAACAACAAACAAAATGGCAAACACTAGGTGCCAACAGGTCACTACCCACCCACATCCCAAAAAACAAGAAGAAGGTTCTGAGAGGGGCAGGTGGGGAGGTCATAATATAGCAAGACTCCATTAGAAGAAACAACATTACTAAGGTGAGTAATTTTTTCTTCAAACAACATGAAGTCTTGCTATATTATGACATATGCAGACTACACAGCAGTACCTCCATGGAGGAGGGCAGAACCTACTTAGGAAATAGGCTCTGAAGCACAGTTGTAAGAACCGAGCATCACTCCTAGCCTGGGTGTCCAGGAGTAATGCTTTGTGAAGGTGTGAACTGTTTTCCAAGTAGCTGCTTGACATATCTCTAAGATAGGATTGTCCCTGGCAGCAGCCAAGGGCAGCTGTACCTATTGTAGAATGAGCCCTCAGACCTGAAGGGGAACCTTACCAGTTTTGGTAACAAAATTGGATACAGAAACAATCCACCTGGCAATGGACCTTTTAGTGGCAGGTTCCTTTACCTACCTCACCGTAAGTGAGGAAGAGTTGGAGGAATCAAACCTGTGACCTTGGTATGCTCTATATAGTAGCTAAGGGCCCTTTGACATCTAGACTGTGCAATCTCCTCTCACCAGAGGAGGAATGGTCAGGAAATACACAGGAAGAGACATAGATTGATTCAGGTGAAAGTCTGAGACCACCTTAGCGAGAACTTCTATTAGTCCTGAGGACCACTTTATCCTATGAAAGGAGATAAAATCAGGCTCCACTGACAATGCTTGTAGTTCACTTATGCGCCTAGCAGAAGTGATGGCTACAAAAACACAGTCTTCCAAGTCAGGTACTTAAGCTCTGCTGAAGACATGGGTTCAAAGGAGGTTGCATAAGCTGGGCAATGCAAATATTAAGATCCCATGGGGAGCAGGATCCCTGAAAGGAGGTTTGATGTGAAGCAACCCTTTGAAAAACTGGAGAACACCGGATGAGCTGAAAGAGAAGAGGGTTTACCTGCTGATAAAAAGGCAGACACTGCTGCCAGGTGCACTTTGGGGTAGCTGTTCTCAGCCCCAAAGCATTTAAATGCCATATAATCCAGACTACTGGGGCAAGCCGTCAGACTCTGGAGAAATACCTTGCCAGAACACCATATGAAAACCTCTTCCATTTAGTTATAAGTAGCTCTGGTGGAAGGCTTCCTTGAGGCCTCCAAAACATTGAGCACATCCTGCGAAAGGTATAAGTCAGCAAACTCTAACTCTTCAAGAGCCAGGCCTTGAGATTGAGAGATTTGAGATTCGGGTACCAAACCCTCCCCTGCGCACAGGTTACCAGATTGTGATTCCTGGGAAGGCACAGTGGAAGTTGGACTGCTAGGGATAGCATAACTGGATACCAGGGTTGTCTCGCCCAATCTGGAGCAATCAGGATCATCCTGCAAGGTTGAGATCTGATCTTGACTAGCACCTTGAACAGGAGGGGAAGGGGGCGATAGAGAAACTTCCCTTCCCAGTTGAGGAGGAAGCGTCCAGATGGACTGAGCCCAACACTGGGGCCTGCAACAGAAAAGAGGAAGTTGGTGATTGTCTGGGGCTGCAAAAGATCTATCTGAGGAATGCCCACCTGGTAAACACCACCTCCAGGACAAGGGGATCCAGAGTCCATCTGTGATGGCCCTGGGAAATCCTGCTGAGAGCATCTGCCAGGACATTGTCTTTGCCTGGGAGGTGAACTGCCAAAAGGAGGTGTTCAGGGAATAAGCCAGAGACCACAATCTCATTGCTTCGTGCACAGACCGTGAGACCGAGTGCCCCCCTGCTTGTTGATGTACCACATTGTAGTGGTGTTGTCTGTCCTGACTTGTACAACTTTGTTCTGAACAGATGTGGAAAAAGCTTGAAGTGCTAGAAAAACTGCTCTGAGTTCCAACAGGTCGATGTGGAGCAGAGATTCCTGAGGGGACCACAATCCCTGAGTGGTGAGGTTGCCCAAGTGGGCTCCCCACCCCAAGAGGGATGCATCTGTAATAAGGGTCAAGGAATGAGACTGCGGGATAAAAGGCACCCTTGTCTCAGGTTGGTCTGATCCTGCCACCATTGTAGGGCCTGGATCAGGGTTCGAGTTACAGGGATCAACTTGGTTAGAGGATCTCCCTTTAAGACCAGAAAGCTCTCAAATGGAACTGAATGTCCCTCATTTGAAATCTTGCTCCTGCACTACTGCCGTGGAAGCAGCCATGTGCCCTAGGAGCTGCAGAAAATGCCTTGCTGGCCGAGAGACCTGCAGAGTGAAGGAGGAGGCCAGAGAAACCAGGGTCTTTGCCCTTTCCAGAGGAAGGAAGGCTCTGGCCTGTTGTGTGTTCAGTTCTGCACCTATGAAGGTGAGAAACTGAACAGGCTGTAGAACTGACTTTGGAAGATTGAGAAGGAAGCCTAAAGATGTGAGCAGCTGCTGGGTGACTTGAAGGTGTACTTTGACTTGTTCTGGGGACTGGCCCACTATGAGCCAGTCATCCAGGTAAGGAAAGATGGCAATCTTTTGCCTTCTTAAATGAGCAACTGCTACTGCCAGGCATTTTGTGAATACCCTTGGGGCAGAGGTGAGACCAAAGGGCATTGCTCTGAACTGGTAATGGCCTGAGGGCAGTTCGAATCTGAGGTACTTTCGGTGGGAGCTTCTGATGAGGACATGGAAGTAGGCATCCTTGAGGTCCAGGGACGCTAGCCAGTCCCCTGGCCTTAGAGAGGGTAAAATAACTCCCAGTCTCACCATTTTGAATTTTGGTTTTAAAAGGTGCTTGTTTAGGTATCTGAGATCCAGGATGGGCCGCCATTCTCCTGTCTTTTTTGGGGTAAGGAAGTACCTGGAATACAACCCTTTGCCCTGGTGTAGGGGAGGAACCCTCCACAGCTCTGAGAGCCAGGAGGTTGGACTTCTGTTTCAAGGCGAGAGCCTCTAAAGGAGTTGCAGGTGGAAAGGATCTGGCTCTCATCCTTGGAAATTTTTTGAAGCTGAGAGCCAGTCCCTGGCTTACTACTTCCAGGACCCACTTGTCTGATGTTAAAGACATCCAGTCCTGGAAGAAGTAAGCCAGCCTGCCCCCTACAGGTAGTGGAGAATCGGCCCTGGCCAGCCCATCAGGGTGCCTGTTTGGCAGGAGCTTTAGGCTGAGGGGTGGGAGCGGGCCTGCTCGCACCCCATCTGCCTCTCCCTCTGAAGAACCCCCTCTGGGCATAGGCTGAAGAGGAGGCCTGGGTTTGGTAAAAAGGCCTGTGAAGAGGCCTGCCCCTGCCCCTGGAAAACTGCCTTTGAGGAGTGGCCTGCCTTTCCTTGGCCTGTGCACTCCTATAGGTAGTCCTGTACTCATCCATTTTCTTCATATAATTCTCTGTCTGCTCCCAAACAGAGAGTTATCCACAACAGGAAAATCCATGGCCTTAGCCTGGGTATCCTGTGACAGGTTAGTACACCTGAGCCAAGCCATTTCTAGAAGAGTCACAGATGTAGCCATGACTCTGGAAGATACATCATTAGAGTCCACTGCAGCATGAAATTGCACCTTGGATGCCTCAATACCATCAGCAGCCACTTGCTCCAGCTCCCTGGCAAGTTGTTCAGGGAGCTGCTTTGCAAGAGCCATAACAGTATCCCATCTGGATTTCTGATATCTTGCGACATAAGCCATATAATTTGCCTGTCTGAATCCCAAAGATGCTGCCATGTACTGTTTCTTTGCCATGGCATCAATCCTCCTGGAGTCCTTATCCGGGGGGTGTGAAGCCAAAGGAATATTTGCCTTATCACAGGCTGCGGCCTGCACTACCCCAACATGGCTGCATTGTTGTGAGAGCGAACTCCGTGTCAGAGCCTGACAAAGTGTACCTTCTGTCAATTTTCTTGTCCACAGGAAGTACAGAATGGGTTTTTTTTTTTTTAAATCTTTACTGCCCGTTTCCTGAAAGATTTGTGCATAGGAATAGACAGTCTTCTAGACTCCGGGATATCCATCATTTCCACATAGTCAGGCTCTTCTTGGTCATCCACAGCTTCTTCCATAGGAAGCTGGAGGGTTTCAGCCACTTTTTTTATAGAACATAAAATGGGAAGAAGAGTCAAAGCCTAGGGGGAGAAACTTCTATAGGTCTGTCTGGAGAAATGTCCGGTTCAATGGGCACATCCAGACTGTCAAAATCATATTCACTCTCTTCAAAATCTTCCTCCCCCTCCTCCGGTACATAAAAATCCTCTACATCATACTCCTGAACCGAACCGACCACCTGCCTGATGGTGACGGTTCGGTCGGAACCGGAGAAAGTGACTGGACAATTTTGATCACTTTGGCTATTTCTGCAGCAGTTGGAGAAGGAATTTTTTTGTTCCAAATCTGCTGACTTCCTAGTCCTTTTAACTGGAACCGACTCATCCGAGTCAGCTCTCCTTTTGCCCGAGGAAGACTCACCTTGTTTAGGGGGGACTCCCTCTAGTTCGGTTGGCAACGAACCAGGCTGGCTATCTGGATCAGCGGACTTCTTAGCCTCCTTTTCCCTGAGCCTACCAACTCTCTTATCCCGGGTAGCTGCAGGGAAATTGACACAAATCTGGCAGTCTTAATTGAGGTGGTCAAACCCCAGACAATGAACACATGTGGTGTGTGGGTCAGCCTTAGCAAAAGCTTCCCCACAGACATCACAGTGTTGAAACCCAGTGGGCCGGTTTTCTTTGGGTTTCTCAGACATAATGCCAGCCTAACCAGAAAACTTGCCGGTTAACGGCCCTTAGCCAAGCAAGACACCCTTATCGGTTCCAGACCGTGTCACGGGTCGTGGAAAAAAACGTAATGAAATCCGTTTTTTTTTTTTAGAACCGAGAACCAAACTTCTAATGAAGTTTGAAGTAATTTTACCACAACCTGATCGGTTCAAAACTGAACCGATAATATCGTTTACAAGTTCCACACAGAATAAATGTAAAACCTTAATTTACTTACGATACCACAGACAGAGCTTGAACCGACCGGTTGCGGTTTGATTTTAAAACAAATGCGGTTTAAAAACCAAGAAAAAAAACTTTAAAACCAACAAAATGAACCGAGCAGTAGGAGAAATCTCCGGAGCGGCTGTTCAGTGAGGCGGAGTAAAGAATCTGACAGTTAAGGTTTGAAGCACAACAGACAGAGTGTTCAACCGAGCTCGTGCTCAAAATTCCATGCACTTAACTCTTTCACCTCCGGAGCAGTTCTAACCTGGGGTTATACTGCATATGTCATAATATAGCAAGACTTCATGTTGTTTGAAGACCTGGCGTCATTGGGCGGAGCTGAGGTATTTACCACCCGGGTGGGTGGGAGGAGCCAGCCTCAATACTTCCAGCTAGATTTAAAGGGGAAAGGAACATGCCAAAGAGTGTGGATGAACAACATATCCACGCTCCTAGAATGATCTTTTTGGGAGTAGAATGCTGGAAGGGGATTCCCATCAAGAGGTTGGCAGTTTCCTTCCACCAGTACAAAGCTTGGAGTAAGGTTTTTGTGACTGGAACCAGCTTGGACAGGGAATGTCTATTTTGGGACCAGTGTGCCCACAGGTGGTACTGTATGTCCCTTATTTGGAACCTGACATATGGGACAACAGCTGTCATGGAGGCCATGTGTCCCAGGAGTCTTAGAAAATGTCTGCTTGGCCTGGGCTGGCACAGGACAAAGGAGTTTACCACTGACAGCAAATTTTGGATCCTGTCCGCTAGAAGAAAAGCTTTGCTCTGCTGTGTATCCAATTCTGCTCCTACAACGGTGAGAAGCAGTGTTGGATCCAAGTGGGATTTCTTTCTGTTGATGAGAAAGCCCAGAGACTGCAGAGTTTGTTTTGTCTAGCAGAGCCTCTCTGACCTGAAGAGAGGTCCTGCCCACTAGAAGCCAGTCGTCCAAATATGGGTAGATTGCAATGCAGTGTTTGCTGAGATAAGCTGCCACAACAACTAGGCACTTGGTGAACACTCTTGGGGCCGATGTTAAGCCGAATGGCATGGCTGCAAACTGGTAATGTCATGATGGCAGCCTGAACCTTAGAAACTTTCTGTGGGACTGCCTTATTGTAATGTGGTCCAGATGAGGTCCAGGGAGGCTAGCCAGTCTCCCTGCTACAGAGAGTGAATCACCATTGTGAGAGTGACATTTAGAGTTTTGGTTTCAGTAAGTGCCTGTTCAAGTACCTGCGGTCGAGAATAGGTTGCCAATCTCCATTTTTCTTTTCTGTGAGGAAGTATCTAGAGTAGAGGCCTGTTCCCATCTGGGAAGAGGGTACTTTCTCCACTACTTTTGCTGATAGATTCTTTACCTCCAGCTCCAGTAGGAGTTTTTCTGTTGGAGTTAGGGGTTTTGATAATAAGGGACCCCCGAGAGGTGGAAATTTTTTGAACTGAAGGGATAGGTCCTTTTCCACTACCTCCAAAGACCCACTTGTCTAAGGTAATGTGGTTCCAGTTTTGGAGGTAGTGGGAGAGCCTGCCCCCTACTGGGAGAGGGAATGCGATCTGGTTGTTTAAGTCAAGGCTTAGATTGGGTAGAAGGTGCAGGAATGGTGGCAGCTCTTCTCTGGCCCCTCCTGCCTCTTCCTCTGAAGAAACCTCTCATTTGAAAGTAATCCACAGCCGTTGGCATGGGGGAAAAAATGCCCTAGGATAGAATCCTCTGCCTCCGTTTCCCCTGTACTGGGTCTTTGGGAAGTACAGGCTTTCTCTTTAGCCGCATAGCTCTCACAGATGGTCTTATATTCTTCCATCTTTTTCATATATGCTTCAGTTCTATCCCCAAAAAGGGAATTATTTTCATAGGGAAAGTCCATTGCTTTGGACAGAGTGTCCTGTGTTAAATTTGCAGTTCTTAGTCCGGCCAGGCATCTAAGTGAAACGGCTTGAGCCGTGACTCTGGTAGCTGTATCATTATTATCTACAGCCATGTGAAACTGGTACTTAGTGGCATCTACTCCAGTTTTCACTGTTTTGGCAATTTTCCTGTACCATCTTGTCTGATATCTGGTTCAAGATGGCTACAACAGAATTCTACAAGGATGTCTTATAGTTGTCAGTGTATGCCAATTAAGTGGACAGGCACGAAAGTAGAGAAGCTGTGGTGTAAGATTTTTTTGCCATACAGTCCAGCCTTCTGGACTTTTTCTCAGGAGGCTGAGAGGATAGTGGGACTTCAGCCTTGTCACAAGCCACAGCCTGCACTACTCCCTCATGGCTTAGATGAATATACAGAAATTCAGCATCATGTCTTGCAAGCTATTTTCTGTCAATTTTTTTGTCTACTCAAGGGAGAGAAGTAGGGGTCTGGAGTAGCTTAATGGTAGTTTTTCTTCAAGATTTGTAAATGGGTGACACTTATTTTTGGCAGTGGAAGACCCATCATCTCTCGATAGTCTCCATCCTCCTTGGTTGTCTCCTGTGTAGGGAGGTCCAGGGTATCCACCATGTGCTGCAGAAAAGAAACTAGAGAGAAAAAAATCCTTTTGGCCATCTGGTGAAGTACTAAACTCCTGGTCCAGTGAGACATCAAGTTCCATGGGCTGGCCTTCCGACATTACCACCACCACCACCTCCTCCTCCTCCTCCTCCTCCTCCTCAACAGTAGTATTCTGGAGCAAAATTAGGGACAGAAGTACTATGGTGCACAGGAGTAGAGGGGGCAGAGAAAATATTGCCCATATTCTGTATAGTTTAGAAAAGATGCCAAGCCTTGGCCATTTCTTCAACAGGGAATAAACCTTTTTGTAAGTCGGAGACGTTCTCTTTCTCTTTAAGCGACTTTCTTTTCGTTTTTCTTTATGTTTATGTGCCACTGACGTCTCCCCTTGCCTTTACGCAGAAGGGGCAGTGGTATGTTTTTCTTTAAATTTCTTTTTAACAGGCACGGAATCAGTGACCTGCTCTTCATCTCTTTTTTGGCTGGTCACCATTATTATTCTTATTGTACTTATCTGACTTGTTCTCAGGAGTCCCTAGAGGACTTCTCTTTTGATTTATCCTGGAAAGAGGACCCCCTTCAGAAGCTTTGGCAGAAGGGGAAGCAGACTGAGAAGCCATAATTTCCAGTCTTTTGACTCTCTTTAATTGTTTTTGAAAACAATTTAGAGCAAAGAACACAACAGTGGTCTGGACCTAAAAACACTAAACACAAGTTGTGGCTGTCCGCTTTAGCCACAATTTTATGACACTTTAAGCAATTTTTAAAACCTGTAGGTCCAGTCCTTTTCTTGATTCTGACATGCCAATTTGTCAGAAACTACTGAAAAATATCTCCTCCTTGGCAGGTCCCACTTTCTCGCTGGCCCCTTTGGAACAACCCTAAATTTCAAATAGGTGGCTTCTCCATTAGATGGCCCTGGTGGGCAGTGGGAGGTAGTTTTAGGGTAGTGAATTTTTTCACTCCAGGAAAGGTCAATTCAAAGATTTTGCAATGATTAAGGCCCAGGATAAACTACTGCAGTCTCACCTATGGAAATGCCTCCAAATTCAACATCTGATTTCCTCCTATACAGGCTCTCAACTTCAACTCCCTCTGTCAGGAATTTGGGATGACATTCTGGGCTCAGGAGGTGGTGGTGGGGTGCCCATTCGGCCCCCTAAGTAAGGAGATTATATATATGGCTCCTGCAGGTGTACTCCCCTTCAACCCTCACTCTTAAGCAACACTGGGAAAAGCAATTAGGCGCATCTTTAACAGATGAGGACTAGCAGTGCTGCTGGAGAAACGTCTCTAAGGTTCGCCGAGATTTAAGGGCAACACTGATGCACTGGAAGACCTTATATTTATGGTACAGGACCCAGGATTTGCTGAGCACACTGAATTTAGTTTCCAATACGGAGTGCTGGAGATGCCAGTAGCATAGGAGCACCCTGTTGCACATTCTTTGGTCCTGTCCCAAATTACAGAGTTGGTGGGGACTCATTTGTGATAGACTGTCTTCAGTGCTTCATTGTAGGGTTCCCCCAGACCCTTCCCTTTTAATCCTCGGCAACACTAATCAGCCCCCAGTTCAGCAGAACCCCCCCCCCGCGGTTCTTGCAGCTACTACAGAGGCTAAGCACCTCATCCTCCAGAAATGACACTCGCAAACAGTCCCCACATCAGATAAATGGGAGGATGGTCTGCATAAATTGGTGAGCTATGAGCGTCTTTCTTACAAGACGGCAGGGAAAACTGCTTAATTTGATCAGGTCTGGGGCTCTTATCTTTATAACAGTCCTCTCCCTTCTGTATAGACGCAGATACCAGTGAGAGGAAGGGGTCTCTGGACCTCTCTTGCCCTCCTCTTGTTGGTGGGTTTAGGACTTGCTTTGAAATTTAGACTGCACCTCCTCCCCCTGAGAACTGTGGATGTGTTATTTTGTTCACTGCTATGTGTCTGTCTTGCCAGTAACTTGTAATCTGTTTGTTCTCTTGTTTATAGTTTTTCTAGTTTGAAATTCTTGATTTTTATATATTTTGACTCGGTAACCTGCCAGTGAACGAATTTTCTAAATGGTGGACTAATTTATTATTTCTACTGTTCACAGAGATTCACTGTGTCTTTTTTTTCTTCCGAACTATTTTTTCCTCTCAGCTTGTGGAACTCTCTCGGGCATCCTGCAGTGCCCCCAACTCTACTTCCCTGCCTGAGAGGCCTCCTGAATCCTGGGACCAGCCAGGCTATCCCCCCCAGCTCTGAGACCCCCGAGGTAGGGCCGCCCTATCCACCCAGGGCATTCTATCTGTAAATTCGGGCTTGGCTGAGCTCAGCCCAGGTAAGGAGTGCAACCGGCGTTGGAGTGTGGTCAGGTGGATGCAGGTGCCATCGCCTATCCAGAAGCTGGGGGTTCCTTTACTTCCCTCGTCTCCCCGCCCCGGAGTTCAGTCGTGCAATGACGTCACGACGTTCACCGCAGCTCAGCTCCCTCTACTCAACCCCCTATGTGCGCACATCCACAGGGTGATGCTACTGCACCAAGCATTCCCTGGATCCCTCCCCAGGGAGGGGAGAGCCATCCACAGACGCTCAATCCTCAATCTCCCCTGCCAACCCCGAATGTCCCAGGCTCGTTCTCGAACCTGGGTCGCCGGCGTGACCCGAGGTGTGGCGTTCAGCACCACCGGGCCGGCTTTGATTCACCGTGTCTTTATCCCTCACAGTTTAGTCTGGACTCTTCTACTCAGTAACCTCCCATAGACAGGAAATATGGACATTTATGAACAGACTAATTTTTTTTGGTTGAATGTTCATTTGTATATCCTTGCTTTGTTGATTTTTGGAATGTTGGTGTTTATTTCTGTACCTTCTGATTGGGGGCAAAGTAGTGCTATATCTCATTGGCCGGATGGTTGTCTTATTGTTTTGGTTTGTGTATTCAAACTTACAATGAAGTTTTAATTAAAAAAAAAAAAAACAACATGGTCCCAAATGGGAAAAACATAGTTTTGCGGTCGGTTCCTTCGCGGTACAGAACTGTGACTTTCTGAGGTAAAAGGCAGTTAGTTTGAAAACCGATAGTTCCCGCTAAAAAACAGGAACCGCTAACTAAATAAAATAAAATACCATCGAAACACTAAAAAAACGCTATTTATTTTACTTCAAGCTGAGGAACTGCTGTAAAGGTAGGAAAACGCGGTTCCCGGGAACCAACAGGAACCACTAAAAAACAGAGAAAGCAAAAAACACAAATACTCAAACTCAGCACTAAAACAAGAAAAAAATAGGGACTTCTGGCACATTTTCTCTTTGGCCAAAAGTGAGAGACCACCCCTGAGGCGGTGTTACTCAGTCAGGCAGAGAAAAAATTCTGGTGCCCTCCGGGCAAGCTCCACTTGGCACACCCTCCAACTCTCTTCTGATTGGCCAACTCATTTTATTCATCATAGACGTTACCTCAGAGGCAGCTCAACCTAGCTAGCTTGCTGCATACTGTTACTGATGCTAAAGGACCCCTGGGGTGAGGAGAACGGAAGTAGGTGTGGGGGACTGACCCTTTTATAGGATAGGTGGACATCGGCGTGCTCACGTCAGCAGGAGCGGTCCGCCGTGACAGACTGCTAGCTAGAAGTTTTCCGTGTCGTCCTGGCACCTGCGGCTTCAGTCCAACCAGTGTTAGCCTGCTGCAAGAGCCCCTTGAAGCAGGAATCAGCAAATTTCAAAATGGCATGCTAGACCAGGACAACTGGCCTTGCCAAAAATGGTAGTCCCCGAGTCTCGTGTGATAGTCAGTACATTTCAATATAAATTTAAAACAAACTTGCAGGGACTTCCGGTGGCGTCCGTCCTCGATGCAGCTTGAATCCCAAGCTCCACGGCAGCCAAAATAAACCTCCGAATTGCAACTAACGCAGCAGAGCTAAGGACAGAAATAAGCCGAGGAGGTAAAGCAATGTCAAAGCGAGGGGAGAAAACTTTGAAAAAGCCACCACCGACACCCAATGAAGCTGGATTATCGGACTCTGGAGTGAAGCTACAGGCCTCGTCGGCCTCGAGACATTTAGCACTTCTGGGCAGCCCCCTGACTACCCTGCAAAGACAGATGACGTCAGATGAGCGAGCTGCGGACTTCCGAACGAATTTCGGACGCACAACCACTGCCCTAAGAACTGATATTGGTAAGCTGGAAAATCAACAAGAGCAATTTGAGCAGCACCTAACGAGCACAGATGTTAGAATGGGCAGAGCGGAACAAGCAATTGTACAGCTGAATCAGAGTATACAGGCACTGCAGGAACGAGCTGAAGATGCCGAAAGCCGGAGCAGGCGGAACAACATACGAATTTCTGGTATCCCAGAAGGCGAGGAGGGCGTTGACCCGCACCGATTCATCCATTGCTTGCTGCACCAAACGCTCGGGATCACGGAAGAAAAAACATCTGAATTTGAAAGGGTACACCGCACGTTAGGCCCTAGGCCCTCACCAGATGCTAGACCGTGTACTAGTCCGTTCCTCCGATTCCAAGAAAAAGAGTCGAGACCACACACAGCTTGGAGGAAGGCCAGGTGATGTATAAAGGGCAAAGGCTGTTCTTTGAAAAGCGACTATGCCCGGAAATCATGGCCGACGAAGGGAATATCGCCGATCTTGAAGGAATTGAAGAAGCAAAGCCTGCGTTTTAGAACGCCCTACCCAGCAAAGCTAATAGTTTTACACCCAGATGGGCAACTCACCTACAGCTCAGCCGAAGAAGCTCGAGAAGGGCTCCGAAAACACGGAGTAGTCACCCAAGAGCAGGCAGATAAGACAACCAGGGGGACCTTTGCAGCGAAGCTGGCGCAACAAGTTTGGCAGTCGGGCCGGAGGGAAGGGAGAAGAAGGCAGGGCATTGAAGCAATCCGAAAGATAGTGGACTCCCTACGAGAACAGAATCGGGAAATACATGAACAGCAACAGGATAAGTACTGTACATACTTATGAGTGAGGACTGGGGAATGATGGCTTCGCACTTGAAGCCCTTTCTGTGAAGTGCTTCAACTGCTAATTGTTGGTTAAGTAGCAGATCCATCTAAAGCCCCCGGACAACTCCTGGTCGGATCTGTATTTTCCCCCTTATAATTAGCACTCACATAAGATTTCTCCAGTAAAGTGGGAAGGGGATGGGACTGATACGCAGGATTTCTCTCTCTGTATTAAGGAAGTTAATTTTTCCTTTGTCCTTTTCTGAGACTGATGCTCATACTGGGAATGATGGGAAGGCAGGGACAAAACCAGCTCTACAGTATGGCAGGGCAGTTGAGCCACATATAACTGTATTTAACAATGCATGCCATGATGAATACCTCATGCCCTCACGCACCTGGAGGCAAAGCAGAAATAGCTGCAGATCTCTACTAGTGATAACGCAAACAGTAGGCTGATGCCGCTGGAGTCTTGCAGCTCTAACTATTGGTGCTGGGAGATGTTGTGGCTGCGTCAGCAGAGAGTCAGGAGGTAATATTCTCCAAACTTGCATGCAGGAGAGGAGGGCTGAATACAGATATGCTGGCTGCTACAGGTGTTGGAAAGTCAACTATCCCCCAGCTGTAAGCCCTAAACTGGCAAAATCTCTGTAAGATGAGGGTAATAGATCAGGTTTTTAAGCTAAAGAATAACAGAATGATATAGCTAAGTTATCAGAATGATGAATAAAAGTTGAAATAGAAGAACCCCCTTTTTTTTTTTCTCTTGCTTTCCTCCTGCCCCCCGTCCTGCATCCTCTCTGGATTGAAGCTAGTTGCTAGCCTCGTGAGTGAATATGACCATCGGATAAAGACTGCGACTACTTAAGTTTCTCCCCGGGTAACAACATACAAAGGCAGAAGGCTGGCCGGTGGGAACGTGACTAACCAACACCCCAATCCTTATTCCTTACCTCGCACTAAAAGTGCCAAGGGGTCTCGGCTGAGTTCCCCTGATAAGGTGAGTATACCTCACCCCGGGAGCTTGGATAGCTCTCGCTTTCTGGAAGTACAAGTTTGCTATTTTAAAGCCCCTAGTAGTTAAAGATGGTAGTAGCCGGTTGGCACTAGTCCACCCTAAAGCCTATGCCTTACTTTTTTATGTTGTTGAACAGTTGATTGTTAAATGGATAAATTTGTTAGGACATGATAGAGGCCAGCCCCTAGGCATTCAGTTACAGCTGGCTAACTATGTTATTTGTTCTTTGAAATTTGAAAGTAATGGTAATGTTTATGTAGTAATCATGCGATTGTGTCAGCTTAAGTACAGCATCTGTTTGGTGCTGGGGCGGGGGACCCCGGTGAGCCACGCAGCCCCTTGGAAACTTCCGAACAAAGCAAATTAAGATATGGCTGAAACCTCCTTGAAGTTAGTTTCTTGGAATGTAAATGGACTTTCCACCCCAGTTAAACGCACCAGGGTTCTATCTCAAGTTAAAAAAGCCAAAGCTGATATTGTTTTCCTACAAGAGACCCACTTAAGTAACTCAGAGCACGCGAAGCTGGGGCGGATTATGAGGGGCGAGGTCTATGGCTCAACATTTAGAGGGGGTAGGCGAAGGGGAGTGGTGGTTATAATACCACACCATGTGACCTGGCGACTGAACTCAAAATGGATTGACCCATGCGGGAGGTTGGTGCTGCTCCGAGGTCTGGTCGGCGAGGCGGAGGTTACCCTAGCCAATATTTATTTGCCTCCTGATTCCACAATTAATGACATAGGGGGTCTGCTGGACAAAGTTGTGCAGTTTTCTAAAGGTATACTACTACTAGCTGGAGATTTTAATATGCTCCCTAACCCAATGAAAGATTCCTCTAGCCCTAAAACTCGTAGGAAGACTGCTCAACAAAAACCCCCGAGTAGATTTATGGCGGAGGCAGGACTGGTGGATATCTGACGTCACTTGCAACCCTACTCTAGAAACTATACACACTATTCGGCTGTACACCATACGTACTCCAGAATAGATTTATGTTACACACAAGTTGAATATCTTGATAAATTGATAGACTGCCAATTAGGCGATATAGCCCTGTCAGATCACGCCCCGATAATTAGTACTTTGAAAATTGGTTTGCAGGAGAAGAATACCATGTGGCGTTTAAATCCCACGTATTTAAAATCTAAGCAATTTATTGAATTAAATACTGACCAGATAACTGAAAGAATCAGAGACAATTCTACCGGATATTACAGTATCCTTTGGGATACTATAAAAACTGTACTGAGGGGTCATCTTATTAAGTACACTTCCCATCAAATGAGAAACGCAACTAAGATCTAGCCTGGAGGAAACTCTGCATTTCCTGCAAACAGCGCATAAACAGGGCGTTAACTCAGTGCTCCCACAGTTAAAACAAGTTAAACAAGACCTGGACAGATTGGTACTGCAACAGACAGAAATATCTTTGACCTTTCTTCGCCAGAGATATTACGAGGTGGGGCCCAGGGCCAGTAGGCTTCTAGCATATCAAATAAGAAGGCAAAAGAAGAGTTCTGCCATAAAAACAGTACGTCATCCAGTAAGTGGAGCCCCCCAGAGTAAGCTTAGTGACATAGTCGAGGCATTCACCGCGTATTATTCAACCCTTTACTCCCCAGAAAACCCCGCACCTTCAGAAGAGATAAGTGAGTTTATGCAAACCCTGTCCCTTCCAAAGATCACCCCAAAGCAGGAGCAGTTGCTAGCACCTATTACAACGCAGAGCTGGCGAATGCTATATCTCAAGCAAAACAATGAAAGCACCAGGACCTGGCGGTTATGGTGCTGAATTCTATAAATCCATGAGAAGATTACTCTTGCCATCTCTCCTAGGGACCTGTAACTCAGTCATGAAAGTGGACCTCCCCACACACACTTGGGCATATGCCACAATTTCTGTAATACCTAAGCCAGGTAAAACCCTCAGTTCTACGAGTCATATCGGCCGATCTCTGTTTAAATTCAGACTATAAGATATTCATGGGGATACTAGCCCGACGTTTAGAAACAGTACTCCCATAAATGTACACAGGGATCAAGCGGGGTTTGTGGGAGGCGTGCTACCACAGATAATATAAAAAGAACCTACCATATAATACGTAAGATGCACACTGTTAATCATCCAGCAGCCTTAGTAAGCCTTGATGCTGAAAAGGCCTTTGATAGAGTGCATTGGCCCTTCCTATATGCAGTCATGAACTCCATGGGGATTCCAGGGCATTGGTTCAGGTAGTAGCAAACATTTACTCAGCACCGAGAGCTTGGGTACGGGTGGCAGGGCATCACTCAGGGTCTTTCATGTTGGGCAGGGGAACTAGGCAGGGGTGCCCCCTATCTCCCCTCTTGTTCGCTATGTCTATTGAGCCTCTAGCCCAGCTGATCAGGCAAGCCGATGGCCTGAGGGGAATCGAGCTGGGTGGAGAGGAACACCGTATAGCATTATATGCCGACGATGTTCTCTTATACCTGCAGAACCTGGCAACCTCCTTCCCGAAAATTAATGAATTGTTAAAGCAATTCGGGCGCCTCTCTGGCTATAAAGTCAATGTTACAAAGACTGAAATATTGACTTTCCACTACACACCGAATACTGCAATGCGAGAACAATTTCCATGTAAGTGGGAATTGCAAAAGGTGAAATATTTAGGGGTCAACCTGACAAGAGACCTGAGGAATGCCTATAAACAGAACTATGTTCCCTTCACTGCTCAGTTGAGGGAAGACTTAGCCCATTGGGGCACTCTCCCATTAAGCCTGTCGAAAAAGATAGAACTTATTAGAATGGTCACTCTGCCCAGGGCACTATACCTTTTTAACAACGTCCCAATTTCTTCACCCAGATCATTATTCCAGAGTTGGGATAGGGCAATCTCTAAATTTATTTGGAAAGGCCGCAAGCCCCGGGTTAGGCTGTCACTCCTAATGGAGCCAAGGAACGCGGGGGGACTAGCACTACCTGATTTGTACCGGTACTACCAGGCGGTTCAACTTACACACGTGATGGCCAGACAAATTCTAAACAGCGACATGCACTGGGTGGAGCTAGAGCAAGCAGAGGTCTCCGATATGGAATACTATACCCTGCTATATAATAGTACTGGGTTTCCGAATCGTAGAGTAGTCCCGACTACGGAACTCCAACATAGGATAGCGGCCTGGTGGCAGGTCAGAGGGCAGCTCTCATTATCCCACTTTACACCACTAATATGCCCAACTGGAGCGCTCCCAAATTTCCAACCTAGATTATTAGATCATGCGTATCGACAATGGACCAGATATAGACTTAGTTATTTTGCGCAAATCACAACAGAAGGGATAATGACCACATTTCAGGAAATAAGGGAGAAATTTGGGCTCCCTAATACACATTATTATAGATATTTACAGCTGAGGCATTACTATGAAGCTCTGCCAGCCATAATCGCACACCAGAGGGCTGGCCTCCCTGATAACCAGTCTGCAACAACTAATTGCCTCCCGGGCAGAAACACTTAGTATCAACTCTGTACCGGGCTTTGAAGCTATCCTCAAATTCATCCTGGCTGACACCCAGGAGAGATGGCAACAGGAACTAGGGTCCCACATTGATGTAAAACAGTGGGAGCAGGCATGTTGGCAAGTGGCTATCGTCAAGTTCATACCAGTGGAAGAATTCGCATGGAAATTCTTGGTCCGCTACTTCGCGCCCCAGAGATTACTAGCCACTACACTACAGGGCGCTCCGCTGCCTGCTGGAGGCTCTGCGGGGAAGATAGGGCTCACCTCTCACATGTAATATACTCCTGCCCTAAACTACAGCCGTTTATTAAACATCTTCAAACGGAACTCCAAGAGATCTTTGGTGAGCCTATACCCCTATCTCCTCAGGTTTTTATCCTATTAATCTACACTGACAACATCAGGGATCGGGGGGGCTAGATACTTGATGGCTACTTTGCTTTCAGCAGCTAAGAAAGCCATCACTAAAATGTGGTCCTCCCCTGGTATCCCTACAGTGAAAGACTGGTGGACTATCACCAAGCAGATCTACCAACTGGAAAAGCTAACATATAGATTAAATGATAAAGAAGAGAAATTTATGACCAGATGGAACAGATGGCTTCTGTATTACATGCTTAGAGATCGAGTCTTTGTTCCATAGCCTGAAGTAGGTTGCCAACGTCCTCCCCCCTCCGCCCCTGCTCAGTTCCTGTATCCCCTTTTAAACCAAAGCGTGGCTGGGGATCTGTCTGGTGGCCTGGGGTCCCCCTTAACTCCTTTTCGTTTATACCGTTCCAATTTTGGAATGTCTCCAATAGGTCCAAAGATATGTGTAAACAAACAGAGTGTTGTAATGTATGTACCTTTGAACTGATTGTTGATAATAATCAGCTGTGTTCTTTGCCAAATGTGAGATTCGCTAAGGTACTCCGGAGAAGCAAAGGGAAGAACTGAGGAACTAATGCAAGAGTGCACTCAAGGACTGGAATAACTTTTTTTCCAAAAAAAGGACAATTTTTATTGGAGACATTGTTAATTAACTCAAAATGCTTTGGTAGAGCTTTTGAATTGGGAACCTATTATTAATCAACTGCACAATCGTATGTAAAGAAAATAAATTTAAATAAAGACAAGAATAACAAAAAAAAAAAAACTTGCAAGAAACAAAGTACATGGTGTGTGCCCAGCAACCACTAGTAAGACTAAGCAGGTTTAGGACAGTTCTGCAGAGTCAAGTAGCAGTGGCAGCTCACTACCCTGGTCCTTAGGCCAAAAAAAAAAAAAAGGCCAAACAGGAGTGGCACTGGCAGTCAACAGTCATCGCACCACCTCAGCCTTCTTTCCTCCTTTCAGGTAGCTGGCTGCTCTTAATGGCTCTCCTCACCTTTTTTAATTACTAAAGCCTTTACTGGTTTTTTTTTTGGTTTTTTTTATTGCTTTGCTGAAGAGGAATTAACCAAAATAAAGGAATCAATCAAAATAAGTCACTGGCCAGAGCAGCAGCTACCTTTAGTTAGGCCAGTTTAGTACAGTTCTGTTAGCAGAGTCAAGACAAGTGTCTGACAACATTCTCTCTAGGTGAAAAAAAAAACAACCTAACAGTCCTTTACTCCCTTCTTGTTGGCTTTATTAGTGGCACTGCCAAGACGCAACTAGGTTAGCTCAACGATCTAAAGGCGCATCCCCCTCCCCCATTTAGGGAACAGAGATTGGAGAACTGAGGCCCCAAAACCAGCATCCCATCGTGACTCAAGGTGGATGTGGTAGTGGGAAATGAAGGTGTGTGTTGACTTCCATGTAGCAGCCCTACAGATTTCCTCGATAGGGATGTCCCTGGAAGCAGCCACCAAGGCAGCAATATGACAGGTGGAATGAGCCCTTAGCCCTATGGCAGGCTCCCTACTTGCCAACCTATAGCAGAAGTTGATGCAGGATACAATCCACCTGCCAATCGTCCACTTAGCTGCTGGTCTGCCAGGTGCGGCTTAAGCATACATGACAAATAGCTGGCTAACATCTCCCTGAACTTTAGCTATTCACTCCTTATAACAGGCTAGCGCTCGCCGCAGGTCCAATGTATGGAGCTCGCCGCAGGTCCAATGTATGGAGCCAGTGGTTGGTAAAGTACACCAGGAGATTAATCACCTGGTTAAGATGAAAATATGATGCAACCTTTGGGAGGAACTTCAGGTTAGGGTGAAGGACAACCTTGTCCCTGTGAAAGATCATGTAAGGAGACTCCACCAACAGCGCCAGGAGTTCACTGATACTTCTGGCTGATGCGACAGCCACTAGGAAGGTGGTCTTCCACGACAGATGTGACATCTCACATCTGTGCATCGGTTCGAATGGCTTGTCCATAAGCTTTACCAAAACCAGCAGTAAGTCCCAAGGTGGTGGTGGTTCAGGCACCAGAGGACATCTTCGGAGAGACCCAGAGACTGGAACTCTAGCTGCTCAGGAACCAGGCTGTCAGGTGCAGGGAATGAAGGTCTGGGTAGAGTACCTTCCTCTGACTAATCGAGAGCAGGTCCTGGCGTAGAGGAATATGCCTCAGGAACCTGCTGCTGAGGCACAGGAGATTTATTTGATGCTTCGGATTACAATACCTTTGAGCTTAAAGCTATTTTACAAAGTTCCACGTCAAAGACAGGATATACCAGACAATACAGGATTCGATCTGAGGTACAACAAAAAGAGTAAGTAGCTACCTAATACAGACTTATATTTTTAAATAAAACAATCATTTTAAGAAGCAGCACACAACCTTGTCTTGAGTTAGTGTTTGTCACTGCCTCCATGCCTTTATTAGCAGAGGAGTATCAGGGTAATAGAGATGGGTGAGGGGAGGCAGTGGTTACCAGAGGGGATGAGGGATAGCCGAGTGTACATTGTGGAAATTAGTCAAAGGTGAGTCAGTGTCAGGTGAGGATGCTGGATAGTGCTAGACGTGTTGGATCAGATGGTAAGAGACAGCATAGCAGTAGAGGGGTTAGAGGGTAGGATAGGGTGCTGTCGAGGTAGTGGAGGGGATGATTCCATTTACAGAGTATTCCGCTTACAAAGTATAGGTCTCACATGGAGTTATTTGTAGCAATCACATTTTCCCACTTGTGTGAGGTGTTTCTGAGTTCAGTTTTGAAATGGCCAATCTTCCCAGCGTTCACAGAGGCAGGGAGGCCATTTAACCATTGTGGGGCCCTGTGGGCAAAAGACCGCTGTGCAAGACTAGTCCTTCTGCAGAGTATACAGTGTGCACTGCTGGACATGCTTCTTGTATGATGTGTGGTGGGCACGGGTTGAGACACTGCCTGGAGTCCCGGGGGAGTTAGGTTGAGAAGTGCCTTCTTACCCAGGAAGCAGACCTGGTACGCAATTCCTTCTCTGTGGGGTAGCCACCCAGTTTGGGTATGCAGATCGCAGGTGTGGATAAGTTTGTCAACATTCAACACCAATTTGCATGCTTTGTTCATGACCATCTTGACTCTATTTAGTGAGGAGTCAGTGGCTATGCTGTACACTGCTAGCCCATAATCGATAACAGATTGGATGGAACTGGTGACAACCCCACTCATAGCTTCAGGTGTGATGGAGTGCTGGTTGCCTAATTTTACTTAGTTTAGCATTAGCAGTTAACACTATACTATCAATGTGCGGGTTAAATGTAAGGGAATTATCTAAAGTGACACCCAGGTATTTGAAAGTATTAACCTGTTCAAGGGTTTCACCCTTCCCATTATATATGTCAACCTGGCTTCCTTTCCTCTTAGCCTAGTGGTTTGAGAACAGCGCAACTTTCATTTTTTTGTGGTTGAGAAGTAGTTTATTCTGATGGAACCATTCCTCTAGCTCTTTGAAGCTCATTGGTAAGTGGCCCAAGGTTATTACTGCTACTGAATACCACAGCGTCTGCATAAAGCAGGATTTTTGAGGTACAGGAGTCAGGAAAGGTGTTAAGAAATAAGCTAAAAAGAAGGGGTATCAGAACTGGCGCAGTCAGTCCGAAGCCAACAGGCTCACCCATGCCTTGTCCCTCCTGGCCTTGAGCAGCACCTTGTGGATCAAGGGGAACGGAGAGAAGGCATAGAGAAGGCTTGGGGTCCAGGGCCTGGAAAAGGCATCTCCCTGCAGCGTTCCCTATTTGGGGGGGGCACAAAACCGCCTCATATCTGCGTACTCCCTGGAGGCGAACAGGTCCACCAGAGGCGTGCCCCACTGGGAGAACAGGCTGCGTACAACTTCTTGGTGGCGAGACCACTCATGAGATGCCTCACCCACATGGCTGCGAGTGTCCACCAGCTGGTTGAAGACACTGTCCGCATGGATGGCCAAGACATCAGCCCCTAGGATGCACACGAGAGTCCAAAGGCAGAGAGCTTCCCCACACAGAGGAAGGGAGTGCTTCCGCCCTGTTTGTTGAGGTAGTACATGGTGGTCATGGTGTTGCCTGTCTGGACCTGACCCTGGATGTGTGGAGCAAAAGCAGTCAGCGCCAGCCGAACTGCCCAGAGCTCTAGCAGGTTGATATGGCACCGGGACTCCTCGGGGGTCCAGAGCCTGTGGACTCTGTTCCCCCATGTGGGCACCCAAGCCCATGAGAGAGGCATTGGTCATCAGGATGATAGTCGGCTCTGGGCAGAAAAACAGGATACCTTCCTGCAGATGTTCCGAGATTAACCACCACTGGAGGGCATCACACATCAGCTAGGTCATAGGTGACCGCTGGTCGAAGTCGCCCTTGTGCTGTCCGGCCTGGTGACGCCGAGTGCTGAGGCATTGGACGCCTTACCTCGCGTCGCACTAGCAACCCAGGTTCGGGAACAACCTCGGGTCATCAGGAAGCCAGCATGGAGGGAGGCAGCAGGATTGAGCAGCCGAGAAACAGTTTTCTCTCCATGGAGGTTGCCCCTCTAATAGTTCTGCTCCCATCGTGTGGAGGTCCGACGGGAAGGGTAAGTAGAGGGGGTAGTAGGCGACTGAGAGGGTGGGGTGGAAAGGGCCGAGCTAGTACCCAGTGTGTGTGTGTGTGCGCACAGCCACGTGCATGTCTGACAGGGTCACAGGCGGGGGAGAAAATGCACAAAAATTTTGAATACAAAAAAAAAGTGGCCCTTGCGCTGAGACCACTGGCAGACCAGCTCCCATTACAGAAAGCGCATTCTCCAGCGGGCCCAAATGGACCATGCTGGTGCATGCCACCATGTATACCAGTAGGCGCAGGAAGTCCCGAGCAGGGCGCAACTGCCCAACCCAAAATGATCGGGCAAAGGAGTAGAAAGCTTTCGCTCTGTCCACCGGGAGTCAAGCCCTGGCTTTGAAAGAGTCGAGCTCCACCCCAATGAAGCTGATCACCTGCAAGGGCATTAGTGTCCACGGATACAATGCCCTCCTGTGGGGCATGGGCTTGGCAAGACAGGTATGCCTCTAACTTCAGAGGCAGACCCTGACTGACCACCTCAAGAACCCACCTGTCTGTTGTGACAGCGGACCAGGTGGAAAGGAATGTGCGGAGCCGGTCCCCCACCGGAATCAGAATGGGTATGAGGGAGGCACCCCTCATCCCATCACTGGGCAGGCTTGGAGGCAGCGGAGGGACCGGTTGAGGAACCGCCGGGGCCTCGGCCTCCTGGCTTAAGTACAAGCATGGCCACAGACTTTGGTTGAGGTCGCCAGGCCTGAGGCTGGGCTGGTTTGGCCACGGGGGCAGAGAGGGGCCAAACGAGCTTTTTCTTCTTCTGCTGCTTAGAGCCTTTGGTGTCTCTCTGGGCAGACGTCACTGAGTCTAAGGTGGCACTGGACTTCTCAATACGGGTGAGGTGCCCCTTGACCCCAGGCCTGAACAAGTCGGTACCCAGGAAGGGGACATCTGCCAGCTTGTGCTTGTAAAGGTCGAGATCCTCAGCCAGGCTCTGCAGCACATAGCCACCGCGGCCGCCACATACCAACCGCAAGAGTCACCAAAGTCCATGGCAGTCTGGAGCGGTTGTCTGGCTACTGCTCTGCTTCGATCCTGGACCTGTTTGACCGTTGTCTGCAGGTCCACTGGGGGATGAGGGAGCACCTCATTAAGCAAGCCCAGGAGTGCATGCGAGAAGTAAACCATCAAAAGGACTGAACTCGCTTGCCGAAGGTTGAGAGAGGAGGCGGCACACACCTTTTGGCCACATGTTCCAGTTTCTTGAACTCCTTATCAGGTGGCTTGTCAACGTCCCCCATATTGCCAGTGCGCCTGAACACAGATTTGACCACGAGCCCCTCAGTCACAAGGGATGCTCCGTGAATCCCGAAAGGTAACTGACAGGGACCACATACTTGCGGGCCATCTGGGCTGATTGCGCAGGACAAGGGTGCTGCCACAGCTCCAAAGCAGAACCAAGAATGGCATCTGCCACTGGGAAGGATTCCCCAGGGGTGTCTCCCCTGTCAAGGATCTCAGTGAGTGTGTACCAAGCCCGCTTCTGAACGGGCTCCAATGGGAGATCCATACATTCAGAGATGAGACCCATAAAGGAAGTACGGCCCTGCTCCGTCAACAGATCCTCATCCAGCTCCAAGTCCACCAGATGGGAGTGCAAGGAGGAATCCTCAGATTCCACAAGGATTCATGCAAAAGAGGTCGACAGCCAGTGGCCCTGCTTACCTTCCAGGGATGGTCAGGGGTAATGATGACAGACAGTCGATGGGGAAGAGTCGAGGCCAGGCAGGCTTTCTTAGTCGGAGTGCCGGACTTTGGCCGTTTTGGTGGCAGCTCCACCAAAATCAGTGGAGAAGTCAGGGAAGGCCAAGCTGGGACCTGACAGGAGAGCTCCTACTGAGGCAGAGAAAGCTGCGGCCTCTGTGGCGAAAGCCAAGTAATGGCCAGGGTCGAAGCTGAAATGGGCTTTACCCCAGAGAAAAGTAGCTGTTGCCACATCAGGTCCTTGTAACGCTGCCGTAGCTTGCGCCAGAGCCTCTCCTCACTTGAGGAACAGCGCCGGTGCTGCTTGCCTGAGTAACAAGGGCGCGAGCGTAGAGATCGATGTGGGATGCTCAACTCCGGACTACGAGAGCGGGACCACGACCTTGACTGTTGGGGCCACCGATGGCGGGTCTCAAAGAAGGCCGGCAACAGCCAGGTCTCCTCCTGATCCAGAGACTCTGGATCAAGGAGCGACAAATCAGCAGACTGGTCCCTCCTTCCTTGAGTGAGCGGCAGGACCAGGGTCCTACAAAGGGAGATGTTGGCCTCTTCCGGCGACAACGGGTCGACTGGCTCGAGAAATCTCTCAGCCGAAGATCGACCTGCATCTTGACAAACTGGCCCGACGGGGGAGACCGTTGGGCCAGTAGCCTGGGCTGAAGAACCGACTAAAGTCGGAACCTCTGTTGAAGAGTGGGAATTGGAGGTCCGAGAATGCTCCTGATACCACGAACGACGGCGAGACAGTTTCTTGGTCTCTCTTTTAGATTTGGACTTCGACTTAGTGCTCAAGGGACCCTGCCCATGGGCAGGAGGGCCTGGCAGAATTCTTTGAATACCCCTATGAAGGAGGAACCTAAGGAGAGCGGCAAAAAAGCTGCAGCTAAGGAAGCATGGGCTGCGGCCTAGAACATGGCATCCTCAAATGCCACAAGCTGTTCGGCGGACCTCGCAACCACAGAGACCACCTGACAGGAGTCCTTAGATTTGACGGGCAGATCCCGATCGTCTGGACGAACCAGAAGCAGGCAGGCATGGCGATCCTCAAGCATGGATGGATGAAAAGTGTGGCACAGGCTGCATGACTGGGGATCATGCTCGTGGCCCAGGCAGTAGATGCGCATTGTGTGCGGATCCAAGACTTCTGCCCACAGGCACATTTTCAGAATCCCAGTGCCAACTTCACATCGTCCATACCAGAGACCAAAAGGAGTAGCCTGAAGACAAAACCCATGGGGAAAATTTTGAAGTTTAATAAGCAAAGGGCCTTCTCAGCGCGTGAGCGGTAAGGCGGGAACTTTCTTCCAGTGGAAGGAAGATCTGATGTCTCAGGGCGGTGCAAAGAGAGTTACCACCCAGGTGGCTGGTAGAAGCCAGCTTGAAGACGTTCCTGCAAGCATAAAAAGGGAAAGGAACACTGCCTGAAGTGTGGACAGAACGCCATATCCACGTCCCTAGAACGATAAATTATTACTATGGGCAACATCGGGGAGGGGGAACCGCTAGTCCATCAGGGCAGGAGAGAAATTATAAATCATTAAATTATTACTGTGGGCAACATCAGGGATCGGGGACCACTAGATCACGAGTGTCTGGAATGGCACATGGCTGCCCTGCAGCTTGTGGCAATCCCTCCCCGTGCGCCATCTGTTTGGCACCCGGCCACAGTTGACGCAAGCCATAAGACTTTGCCTTCGGGACCCTGCCTGATAGAGAATTGAGCTCAGGGTCCCTGGTGCACCACGTTTTTATGCAAGTTGCCTTTGGCGGAAGCTTGCATCAATCTTGGGGCTCTTTGAGAATCGAGCCCTCTGTCTTTTTCTGCCATCACCTTTTATGTTTCTTTGTTTCTGATGGATTCTCTTTGCATTTTTTTTCTCCGATTTATCTGCACCCCCTTCCCCGGGTCGGTCGTACCTGGAAACAAGCTTCACTCAAGGTACCTTTCTCAGATTATCAAATTTTAAATAAATAAAAATAAAAAAAATTCTCTTTTCAAAGGGCACAATACCATCTGTTTTTGACAAATTCTTACAGAGCAGAGGGAGTGATGCAAAATTGGCTAAAAATAAAGCAGTTTCTGAATATTTGGGCAGCAGAATTCAATCTGTGCTTTTCATAAGTTTCAGAGGACAATTACAATTATATGGGGATTATGTTCCCAAGGTGCCCTCCAGTGGAATACCTATGTATAGCATGCTCTTTTGACATTCATGTAAGTCGGCTTTTTTTGGTCCAGCCAGAAAATTTGTTGTCTGGTGTCTTTATTGCTAGAGAAAGGCCAAATATATATATTTTTTTTTGTGGGGGGGGGCCGCAACCACCTAGCTGAAATTAGCGGACTTGGAGAGCTCTGAGCGGGTTGTCTTTTTTTTTTTAATCTGAAATTACATTTTACTTTATTCAAAATCTCCTAAAAACTTGTGCAACAGTAAGAGGTTGTCTTACCAAACAGGCGGAAACCAAACAAACAGGACGATGACGGAAAGTGAGGGAGCATGGCGTAAGGAATTAAGCAGCCTTCTACCTCCGGCAAAGACACAGAATCCCCACATCTGAACCAGAGACAAATTAACCCACAAATGCTGTGCTGCTGAGAACCATCCAAGCAATGGACAAGAAACTAGAGGACTTCACTTCCAAGATGACTGTGTTGGATACCAAAGCTGTCGTATCAGAGAGAGAGGCTCAGACCACAACGGCAACAGCAAACAAGAGACCTGACCATGTCGATGCAGCTCACAAAGGAGAATGCCTTGCTCCTCCGCTGACTCGTGAATCAGGAAAATGGGACATGTGCTTCCAATATTTGCATACTCTGCTTACCGGGGTGAAGCAAAGGGGGAAGCACCACTTGATTTCCTAATGACTTGGCTCCATGAGATCTTGCAAGCAGACCAAAGTCACCCATGCTTACAGAATCACTTCCCCAAAGACCCAGAAGCAACAACAATTTGGACAGTATGGGTGGAAGTGACATCAGTGTCAGACGGAGAGGTGCACTCTTGGAGGTCAAGCAGAAATGCCCTCTATCCTGGCAGGAATCTGACATCCACAATTTTGCAGATCCAAGCTTCGCCACCCACCAGCACAGGAAGGTGTATGACTGAGGTTCGGGCAAGGCTGAGACAGCTGAGAGTACATCACCTCATGTTCATGCCAGGCAGCATAAAGCTTACATAAGGGGTATGCTCTATCAATCTGCCAACCCAGCAGCAGCACTTATTCAGAAAACTGAACAGGAATTTTCATCCAGACAGAAGAACTCCGACGCAGAGGATGGAATTGCAGCCTAAGGTGCTGTGTTAGGAAACCTTCTTCAAAGTTAGCTGCCCCAGAGATCAATGGACACCATAACGTTTTAATATATAATGAAACTCAAACTGCCCTTAGTTTAGTTACATACTTTATGGAGGAATAATGTTATGCAGAACTTTATGTTTTGTTTAAAAATAACAACTGCATGATAGGTACAGTTTAACTAATAATGACTCACGGGGAGTAAAATGGTGCCTGATGGTATAGTAACTAAATGGCTATTTCTACTCAACTGTTCAATGGGTGGTTTTTCCTGCCTAAACTGCTACCTGGATCGTTGTATGTCTGCCACTAACAACCCCTTTGAAGTCGTATTCAGAGCGCAATATTTGAGTCCATACTCCTTGCATATATCTAGCTATCCGACAAACAATCCTAGCCTAAACAATGGGATTTCAATGTATTTCTTACTTTCAGTTATCTACAGCAGGTTTTCAGCTATATTTAATGTTTCTGCACTGAACGCAACCTGGTTCATTCGAACTGGCTAATCCAGTTCAACGTGCGTCTGGCACTGCTCTCTACACAAAGGTACCACGAATTTCTCCAGTCAGGAATTTCAAATTCGGACAAGATGCCTTTCTACCTGCAAAAATAACTGTCCTCAACTAAGTGTGTTTTAAATATATTTTGTCATTCCAACTCCATGTCACCACGGGTCACCGCTCAAGTGAAATTCAAATTAAAAACTAAATTTTGAAAACATTTTTTTTAATATTGTGCTCTTACCTGGATTTGTGCTACTGATCCTTTGCTTGCTACTAACCAAACCCACATCTAATGCACCACGAGCTGCACTGAAGTGAACTGCAGCTCCTGTGATGTAGGGTTGTCACAACCTATGAAGCTGATGACCAGGTATCCAGTCCCACCATGAGCATATGTACTGTACACTATCTAAATTGCCACTGCTCTTCCTGTCACCTTCCTTCTAAATCTCTCCTTTTCACAAGCCTCAGTTCATGATTCGCGGAAATAGGTTACGGTCGTCCCTCTTCCCAAAGGTGGTGACACCTCCTCCCCTGTCTCCCTCCTTCCCCACTACGACTAAACACTAAGAACAGCTGGTCCTCTTCTCAGCTCTCCCCTTTCCTTGATTCCTCCTCATTTTTCACTCACTTCCAATCTGGCTTTAGAAGTCTCACTCTACCACCACCTCCCTCCTGCTGCTCACTGACTCCATCCTTTGTGGCATGGATTATGACCTGGCCACCGCTGCCATTTTCTTGATTTGGCCAAAGTCTTTGACACTGTTGCCCATCCTATCCTTCTGGACAAGCTTAAGGCAGGGGGCTCTTTACCTTCTCAATTAAGTGATTCCACTCCTGTCTTGAGGACAGGCCACAAGCTTTCTGTATTGATGACGCCCTATTCCAACCACTCACCATCTGCTCTGGCATACACTAATGGTCCATCCTCGGCCCTGTTCTATTCTTCATATTCCTGAATGGCCTTCCCTCTTCCTGCTCCTCTGTGTCCATTCACATGTATGGAGATGACACTGCACTCTATGCGTCAGGCTCCTCAGCTTCTGACCCAACTGCAACTGGATTTCAACAACATCCGACTCTGGCTCATGGCTAACCAGCTGTCCCTAAATCAGTAGAAACTATTTCCTCAACCTCTGGCACTAGGCAGAGACTTGCTAGGCTTACCCCCCAACCCCCACCCCACCTTCTATACTCTTGATGGTGCTGCGAATAATGATGTCTCATTCTTTAAAACACCTCAGGGCCTGGTTGGATTGTCACCTTGATTTCTTAGTTCATGTCATCCACAAAAGCTTTACTCCAAATAAGGTGCATTTTACAGGAGCAAAGCAAGACTCTCTCTTCCTGCCCATAGAGAGACTGTCTCAAAGATGATTCTCCCAATCTCTGATTACAGAGACACTTTCTACAGTGCTGCTTTGAAGTTCATCTTAGCCAGATTGAACTATATCTTTCATTCCATCTACCACTCTGCCCTGGACTGCCTCCCATGAACCCACCACTGTTTACTGTACTTCTGTCATTTCCTTCCTTCCCTTGAACCTGGGTGCCTTGCTCATTGCACTACCTTCATCTCCAAATTCTGGTTTGGTCCCCTTCCCTTGTACCTTTCATCCCTTCTCACTCCCCCTCCTTCTTCCTACTACTTCCTCTGCAGCTCTGGTGCGTGTTCTTTCACTCTCCACCCACTAAAATCTTCAGCTCGCCAAGCTTCGTCTCTTTCCGATCCATAAATTTTGGGTCTCTCTTCTGCCATTTGTACTGCTCTTTCCTCCCTCATACTAAAGTTTCTCCTCTGTGACTTCACTACTCACTCCTGCAGTTTTCTCTGATGCTGGGTGTGGGCTGTAAGAAAAAATTACTCACCTTAGTAATTGCTTTTCTTCTCATGGAGTCTTGCTATATTATAACAATAGCAGTCAGCCACTGCAGCTGAACTGCCCCGGAGAGGAAGGAGTTAATTCCAGAAGATCTGGAGTTCTACAGCGCGAGGGCGCTGTGCCCAAAGCTCTATCTGGCAGTTTCAAATGAAACTGTCAGATCTTTACGAAGCTAACATCAAAGAACGGAAAGTCTGTGTGGAAAAAACTACACTAGCCCATGGCTACCTACTAGTAGTAACAACAATATAAAGAACAAAGAAACACTCAGAGCCATAATAACAAAAATTGATGGTATTATGGTTCGTTTTACCACCCTTGACAAGCACATATGAACCCCCCCTTCCCCCAAAGACTCAAGTCCAGGAAGGGGGCAATATAAATAACCTAAATGAAACAATCTAGATCCCTAACCCAAAGGAAAAGAGGGTAAGGGAAAAACTACAATGGCATGACACAGTGCTTGCACCAATTCGCCACCCCTACCCAAGTAGAAGTTCTGAGAGGGGCAGGAGGGAGGGTGGTTATAATATAGCAAGACTCCATGAGAAGAAAAGCAATTACTAAGGTGAGTAATTTTTCTTCAAACACCATGAAGTCTTGCTATATTATAACAATAACAATTCCACAGCAGTACCTCCATGGAGGAGGGTCAGAACCTACTTAGGAAATAGGCTCTGAAGCACAGCTGTGCCAAACCGAGCATCTCTCCTGGACTGGACATCCAGGGAATAATGCTTAGTAAAGGTGTGAACTGTCTTCCAGGTAGCAGCTTGACAAATCTCAGAATGGGGATGTCTCTAGCAGCCGCTAGAGACGCAGCTGTACCCTGGTGGGTGGGCCCTCAATCCTGAGGGGGTACTCTACCAGTTTCTGATAACAGAATTGGATACAAGAAACAATCCACCTGCAATTGTTCTCTTAGTAGCAGATTTTCCTTTGAACCTAGCCACCTAGGTCAGAAAGACTTGGGTTAGCCCTCTAAGGACCTCCTTATCTCTGTGGAAAGAGATAAATCTTCTTCCACTGACAGGGCCTGTAATCCTTACGACGCCTGGCAGAAGTGATAGCTACTAGGAAAACAGTTTTCAAGTTAAAAACTTGAGACTCTGCTGAAGACAGAGGCTCAAAGGGGGTTGCATTAACTGAGCAATGCAAATATTCAGGTCCCAGGCAGGAGCTGGTTCCGAAAAGGAGGGTTAGTATGAAGTAACCTTTAAAAACTGGAGAACACAGGGTGAGAAGAAAGGGGCAGGCTTCCTGCTGACACAAAAGCAAGACAGCTGCCAGATGAACCTTCAGGGTAGCTGGTCTAAGGCCTAAGGAATTCAGATGGACCAAATAGTCCAGAAGAATGGGAAGATCAGCAGATTCTGGGATAATCTGCCTCTCAGAGCACCAGATGGAAAACCTCTTCCACTTAGAATTATAAGTGGCCCTAGTGGAAGGCTTCATAGAAGCCTTTAAAATATCCATGACACCTTGAGAAAGGTGTAAGTCAACAAATTCTAGCTCCTCAAGAGCCAAGCCTTGAGATGGAGGGATTTGAGGTCCGGATACTACACTCTCCCTGTGCACAGGCCAGTAAGTCGTGGACTCTGGGCAGGCTCAGGAGCAGGTGGACTGCCAAGGACAGAAGCAGAGGTACCAGGGCTGTCTGGCCCAATCTGGGAGCAATCAGAATCACTCTGGTCCTTTCAAACTTGAACTGTCAGATCTTTACGAGCCAAACTCACTAAGGTCTGTGTGGAAGCTGTAACCTACACTAGCCAAATGGCTACCTAAATAATAACAACCATTGATGGTCCCAACACCCAAGACTCAAGTCAGGGGACCAGAAATACTAACACCATTTAATAATATGAAAATGGAACATAAGTATAATAAAACACACACCGTACACATACACACCCCAAAGTCCCAAAGGGACAAAATGCTAACAGGACATAAGTAGGTGCCACACTAAGTTGCCCGCACCCACCAAGTAGAGGTTCTGAGAGGACCAGGTTGGGGGAGTCTATAATATAGCAAGACTCCATTAGAAGAAACAACATTACTAAGGTGAGTAATTTTTTCTTCAAACAACATGAAGTCTTGCTATATTATAGACATTAGCAGAATACACAGCAGTACCTCCATGGAGAAGGGCAGAACCTACTTAGGAATAGGCTCTGAAGAACAGCTGTGCCAAACCGAGCATCTCTCCTGGCCTGGACATCCAGGGAGTAATGCTTAGTAAAAGTGTGTACCGTTTTCCAAGTAGCAGCCTGGCAAATCTCTAATAAGGGATATCTCTGGCAGCAGCTAGAGGCAGCTGTACCCCTGGTAGAATGAGCCCTCAAACCAGGTGGGGGGGCTCTGCCCATTCTGATAACAAAATTGGATACAAGACAAATCCACCTGGCTATTGATCTCTTAGTAGCAGGTTGCCTTTCCCCAACTTCACCATAGGTAAGGAAAAGTTGGAGGATTCGAACCTGTGACCTTTAGTGCACTATATAATAACTAAGAGCTCTCTTAACATCCAGGCTGTGCAACCTCCTCTCACCGAAGAGGGTGATCAGTGAAAAATACTGGAAGGAGATGGATTGATTAAGATGGAAATCTGAAACCACCTTAGGCAAAACTTCCTATTAGTCCTAAGGACTACCTTATCCTGTGGAAAGAAATAAAGTCAGTCTCCACTAACAAGGCTTGCAATTCACTTATCGCCTGGCAGAAGTGATAGCCACTAGAAAACAGTTTTCCAAGTTAGGTACTTAAGCTCTGCAGAAGACAGAGGTTCAAAGGGGGTTGCATTAACTGGGCAATGCAAACATTAAGGTCCCAAGCAGGGGCCGGTTCCCAAAAGGGAGGATTAGTATGGAGTAATCCCTTAAAAAACTTGGAAAACACAGGAGGAGAGGAAAGAGGGGATGACTTTCCTGGTGACACAAAAGCAGACACAGCTGCCAAATGAACTCTCAGGGTAGTTGGTCTGAGACCCAAGGAATTAAGATGTACCATGTAATCTAACAAAAAGGGCAATTCAGCAGATTCTGGGAAATATTTTTCCAGCACACCAAATGGAAAACCTTTTCCATTTAGAACTAAAGTAGCCCTAGTGGAAGGCTTCCTGAAGCCTTTAGGATCTCAAGAACACCTGAGAGAGGTGTAAATCAGCAAACTCTAACTCCTCAAGAGCCAGGCCTTGAGGTTGAGGGATTGAGGTCCGGATACCAAACCCTTCCCTGGGCACAAGTCAACAGATTGTGATTCCTGGGAGGCACAGGGAAGATGGACTGTCAGAGACAGAAGAGTGGGTACCAGGGCTGCCTGGCCCAATCCGGGGCAATCAGAATCACCCTGCAAGGCTGAGATCTGATTTTGACTAGTACTTTGAATAGGAGAGGAAAGGGGGGGAAAGCATAGAGGAACTTCCCCTCCCAATCCAGAAGAAGGGCATCCAGGGGAACTGAGCCCAGCACTGGAGGCCTGCAATAGAACAGAGGAAGTTTGTCATTGTCTGGGGCTGCAAAAAGATCTATCTGAGGGATGTCCCACCTGGCAAAAACTATCCCCAGCACTTGAGGATCCAGGGACCATCCGTGATGGCCCTGGGAAATCCTGCTGAGGGCATCCGCTAGGACATTGGCCTTCCCTGGAAGATGAACTGCTATGAGGGAAGTGTTCAGGGAATAGGCCAGAGACCACAACTTCATTGCCTCGGTGCACAAGGCCGAAGACCGAGTGCCCCCTATTTGTTGATGTACCACATTGTTGTGGTGTTGTCTGTTCTGACTTGTATCACCTTGTCGTGGACAGATGCAGAAAAAGCTTGAAGAGCTAAAAAGACAGCTCTGAGTTCCAGCAAATTGATGTGGAGCAGAGATTCCTGGGGGGACCAAACTCCCTGAGTGGAAAGGTCGCCCATGTGGGCTCCCAACCCAGAAGGGAAGCATCTGTAGTGAGAGTCAAGTCGTGAGAAGGGGAAATGAAGGGACCCCGCCTTAATTGCTCTGATCCTGCCACCACTGGAAGCTAGGATCAAGGTTCAGTCACTGGGACCAACTTGGAAAGGGTCTCTTCTTTGAGACCAAAGGTTCTCAAGTGAAACTGAAATCTCTCATCTGAAATCTGGCTCCCTGCACAACAGCTGTGGATGCAGCCATGTGTCCCAGGAGCTGCAGAAGTGTCTTGCTGGTAGAGACCTGCAGGAAGGAAGAGGCCAGAGCCACTAAATTCCTTACCCTTTCTGGGAAGAAAGGCTCTGGCTAGCTTTGTGTCAATTCTGCCCTATAAAGGTGAGTACTTGGACTGGTTCCAGAACCGACTTTGGTGGTTTAGCAGAAAACCCAGGGAGGTGAGAAGCTGCTGGGTGACCTGCAGGTGAATTTACCTGTTCTGGGACTGACCTACAATGAGCCAGTCGTCTAGATAGGGAAAAACAGCAATCCTCTGCCTCCTAAGTGGGCCACTGCCACTGCTAGACACTTTGTGAATACCCTTGGAGCAGAGGTAAGGCCGAAGGGCATTGCTCTGAACTGGTATGACCTGAGGGCAGTTCGACTCTGAGGTACTTTTGATGGGATCTTCTGATTAGGACATGGAAATAGGCATCCTTGAGGCCCAGGGAGGCTAGCCAGTCCCCTGGCCTTAGGGAAGGTAAAAATCATTGCCAGAGTTACCATTTTGAACTTTGGTTTCAAAAGATGCTTGTTCAGATATCTGAGATCTAAAATGGGCCGCCATTCTCCTGTCTTTTTTGGGGTAAGGAAGTATCTGGAATACAGACCCCTGCCCTGATGTAGGGGAGGAACCCTTTCTACTGCTCTGAGAGCTAACAGGGATGAGACCTCTGTTTCCAGAGCGAGGGTCTCTGAAGCACTTGCAGGTAGAAAAAGTCTGCTTCTCAACTTGGGAAACTTTTTGAAGCTGAGAACCAGACCCTGGCTTACTACTTCCAGAACCCACTTGTCTGAGGTTAAAGAAGCCCAATTCTGACTGAAGTAAGCCAGCCTGCCCCCCACTGGTACAGGAGAATCGGCCCTGGGCACCCCATCAGGGTGCCTGTTTCGCAGGAGCTTTAGGCTGGGGGGTGGGAGCAGGTCTGCCCACCCCTCGTCTGCCCCTGCCTCTGAAGAAGCCCCTCTGAGCAAAGGCAGAGGAGGCCTGAGTCTGGTAGAAAGGCCTGTGAAAAGGCCTACCCCTACCCCTGGGGGCATGCCTTTGAGGAGTGGCTTGCCGCTCCTTAGCCTGGGCACTCTTGTAAGTAGTCCTATATTCATCCATCTTCTTCATGTAATTCTCTGTCTGCTCTCCAAACAGAGAATTTCCCATCACAGGAAAATCCATAGCCTTAGTCTGGGTATCCTGTGACAAACTAGTACACCTGAGCCAGGCCAACCTATGAAAAGCTATAGATGTGGCCATGACCCTAGAGGAAACATCATTAACATCCACAGCAGCATGAAACTGAACCTTAGAGGCTTCAATGCCATCAGCAGCCACCTGTTCTAGTTCACTAGCCAGCTGGCCATGGGCCTGCTTGGCCAATTGCATAACAGTATCCCATCTAGATTTCTGATACCTAGCTACATAAGCCATATAATTTGCTTGCCTGAGTCCCAGAGAGGCTGCCATATCGTTTTTGCCATGGCATCAATCTTCCTGGAATCCTTGTCAGGAGGATGTGAAGCCAAGGAATATTAGCTTTATCACAGGCAGCAGCCTGAACCACCAACATGACTGCATTGCTGAGAAAGGAATTCTGTATCAGGGCCTGACAATGTATACCTTCTGTCCATCTTTTATCTACAGGAGGCACAGAATTAGGAGCTTTTAAAATTTTAATTGTTTGTTTCCTAAAAGACTTATGTAAAGGAATAGACAATCTCCTAGACTCTGGAATATCCATCATTCCTACAAAATCAGGCTCCTCTTGCTCATCCACAGCCTCTTCTAAAGGAAGCTGGAGGTTTCAGCAACTTTTATAAAACATAAAATGAGATGGGGACTCAAGACAGCATAGGGGAGATTCTAAAGGTCTGTCTGGGAGATGTCCAGTTCAATGGGCACACAGACCTTCCCAGCCACATTCATACTGTTCATAATCCTCTCCCCTCCTCTGGTTCATAAAATTCCTCAATATCATAATCCTGAACCACTGGGACCGGACAAACCGACCTTTTACCAGATAGTGGTGGTTCGGACGGACCCTGAGACAGTGACTGGACAATTTGTATGGCTTTTAGCTATCTCTGCAGCAGTTGGAGAAGGAATTTTGGACTCCAGACCTGCTGATTTTCTTGTTTTCTTTACTGGAATTGATTCATCAGAACCAGCTTTTCTTTTGCCCGAGGAAGTCTGGCCCTGGTCAGAGGGCACTCCCTCTGGTTCGGTTGGCACCGAACCGGGCTGGCCATCCGGGTCAGCGGACTTTTTGGCCTCTCGTTCCCTGAGCCTGCCCAATCTTTTTTCCAGGGTGGCTGCAGGGAAATTCTTATATACCTGGCAGTCTGACTGGAGGTGGTCAAACCCCAGACAATAAAGACATGTGGTGTGTGGGTCAGCCTTGGCAAAGACTTCCCCACAAACATCACAGTGTTGAAACCCAGAGGGCCCGGTTTTTCTTTTGGGTTTCTCAGACATAATGCCAGCCTAACCAAAAACTTGCCCTTTTAACGGCAGTGCCAGGCAAGACACCCTTATCGGTTCCTAACCGTGTCACGGGTATTGGAAAAAAACATAATAAATCCGGTTTTTTAGAACCGATAAGAACCGGGAACCGCACTCTAAAATAGTAACTTTTAGTTTTAAATGAGTTTTAAACCCACTGATCGGTTCAAAACCGAACCGATAACTTACAAGTTCCACACAGACAAAACCTTCATTTACTTACGGTTACCACAGACAGAGCTTGAGCCGAACAGTTTTGCAGTTAAAATAAAACTATTCTCGGTTAAATCCAACCGAGAAAACACTTTTTAAACCGAGAAATGAACCGAGCAGAAGGAGAAATCTCCGGAGCGACTGTTCACTGAGGAGGAGTAAAGAATCTGACAGTTCAAGTTTGAAATGACAGATAGAGCTGCTCTCGTGCCAAAATTCTATTTTGGAATGGTTTTAACCATTTCACTCCGGGGCAGTTCTAGACCTGGAACAAACTGCTAATGTCTATAATATAGCAAGACTTCACGTTGTTTGAAAAATGCTTCTGGTGGAATGCCCCTTAACTTCCCCCAGGAGAGTTTTACCATACTTCTTGTAACAGAAAACAATACAGTTTGCCAACCATTTGGATAAACACTAGCTGGAAACTGCGGCACCTTCCCTCTTCAGTACGAAAGAAACAAAAAGTTGGTCCGATTTCCGGACAGACTTGGTCCTCTTAGTGTAATAACGGAGGATTCTATGAACATTCAAGGTGTGCAGAATCGTCCCCTCCCCCCCCCCAAACTGGTATGCTTGGGGTAATACACTGGCAGTTGAATCGACTGATTCAATGTGAATTCGGACACCATCTTCAGTAAAAACTGAGGGTTGCTATACAGAGCCACCCAGTCTCTGTAAAAAATTAAATAAGGCCCCTTACACATTAGGACCTGAAGCTTAGAAATACTCCGGACAGAAGTGACAGCAACTAAAGAGTGCTTTCCACGACAAATAGCGCATATCACAAGAACCAGCTGGTTCAAACGGAGGCAGGGTCAACTTTTCTAAAATAAAATTAAGGTCCCAAGGTGACACGAGGCTGCACACTGCGGGTTTTAGGTTAAGGATTCTCTTCATGAACGTTTTGGAAACCTCCAGCTGAGCTACTGCTTTAACTTCCACCAAAGTGTGGTAGGTAGAAACACCTGACAGGTGGACCTTTGGTGAGGAGCAATTCAGGCCCAGGTCATAAAGGTGCAGGAGCTACTCCATGACTTGAGGAACGGGGCATGAAAAGGGGTTCCCAACCCTCAGAAGTGGCCCAAATGGTGAAACACTTCCGCTTCATAGCATATGTCATTCTCATAGATGACTTTCTAGCCTTTAACAGGACCTGCGCCACTCTGGAGGAAACGCCAAAACTTGGAGCAGCTATGTCCTGAGGTGCCACGCGTGAAGGTGAAAGGACTTCAGCCCTGGATGGACTAGCGTGTCCCTCTCCAAAGTCAGGAGATCGTAGCAGAGAGGCAGAGGAACCGGAGGATCCACTGCAAGCTGCTGAAGAAGCGGAAACCAAACTTGGTGAGGCCAATACGGGGCGATCAGAACCATGTGAGCCCCCTCTGCCTGAAGCTTGAGCAGCACCCTCTGCAGAACTGGAAAATGAGGAAAGGCATACAAAAACCTCCCTGTCCAGCAAAGAGATGGCGCGCCTCACCAAGAAACACCATGCCCGGAAGCGAGCGCGCAAACCTGGGTAGTTTTGCGTTATATGGGGAGGCAAGCAGATGCCAGTCCGGACAACCCCATAGGTCGAATATGTGGTTGACCACCTCTTTCTTGACCTCCCAATCGTGGGCTCTTACTCTGGTGCAGCTGAGACTGTCCGCTAGAACATTCTGCATGCCCGGGACTTGAACGGCTATGAGGTGAATTTGATGCAGAACTGCCAGTTCCACATCCGCATCGCCTCCTTACAGAGGGAATACGAGCAAGTGCCTCCTTGCTTGTTGAGGTACCAAACTACACACATATTGTCTGACTGGACCAACAGTAGGCCCTGGGGGATCAAGTTCTGGAAGGCTTGAAGAGCATATAGCACTGCCCTCATCTCCAACACATTTATGTGCAGAGAGAGCTCTGATGGAGACCACAGCCCTAGAGTCCTGTGGCTCCCAAGGCGAGCACCTCAGCCCATCCCTGACATGTCTGTAATCAGGATCTGGGTGGGCAATGGGGACTGGAATGGGACTCCCTTGGTGAGATTGCCGAGATCCTGCCACCACAGAAGATCCCGTTGCATCGAACGGGAGTCCATAACCAAGTGGTCCAGGTTGTCCAATCTCTGATCCCACTGTGTCCTGAGCGTCCACTGCAAGATTCGCATGTGGAGCCTGGCTAAAGGAACAGTGGGGATGGCCACTGCCATAAGGCAAAGAAGTCTAAGAATTGACCTGGCCAGTACCCGCCTGCTGCAGACTACCAGACGGGCCTGTCGCTGCAATGTTTCCGCCCTGTCCACAGTGAGGAAAGCCATACCCTGGATTGTATCCATCACTGCTCCAATGAATTGGAGGTGCTGGAAAAGGACAAGCTGGGATTTTGAGAGGTTTACAGTAATCCCAACCTGCGGAAAAAAAGGTCCAAGGTAGCAAAGAGGGAAAGTTCCAGCTGCTCCCTTGATGGGGCTGACAGAAGCCAGTATTCGAGGTAGGGGAACACACAGTTGCCCTGATGCCTCAGGGCCGCCGCCACCACTAGCAACATGCACTTGGTAAATATCTACGGTGCCGAGGACAGGCCAAAGCGGAGAGCTTTCAACTGGTAATGCTCCCCTTGAAAGGCAAATCGGAAGTAGCAGTGATGAGCCTGAAAGATCAGGATATGCAGATAGGCATCCTTCATATCCACAGCACAGAGCCACTGTCCCTCGTGCAGGAGGGGCAGCAGGCCTGGGAGGGTCAGCATTCGAAATAGTTTGTACTCTATCAACAGATTTAGAGCACTGAGTTCCAATATGGGATGCAAGTCTCCAGTCTTTTTGGGTACCAAGAAGAAGTGGGAAGACTAAACAGGCTCTATTGCCTCCTTTTGTAACAGTCTCTCAATTTCTTCCCTTAAGAGAGGGATCTGCACCTTTGGATAGAGGGTCACTAATGGGGGCCTGTCTGGAGGTTTCTTCAGAAACTCCAGGGTGTGGCCCTGTCTGACTATCTGAAGGACCCACAAGTCAGTAGTTACTACCCGCCACCCCAGCAGATGACTGGAGAACCTTCCGCCCACCGGCTCTTCCAAGGAACAGGGAGGGCGAACTGCGAGTCATGCGAGGGAGGGGGGTTGGGGAGAACCATGCCATAGGCTATTTGGGCCTTTGCAGGACAGGCGGCTGTAGCTGATGGAGCCCTACGTTTGGGCTGACATCTGGCCGTCTGCTGTTGCTTTGCTTAACGACCAAAAGGCTTTTTGGTCTGCAACTTAAAGCGGTAAGTTTTATAGACCGACCTAAGGGTCTGGCCCCTATCCTGCAGACTGGTGATGTCTTGGGCATCACCCCCGAAAAGAACCGAGCCCCTGAAGGGGACATCCTGGATGGTTGCCTGAACGTCCAGCGCCAGTTCAGATACCCTTAGCCAGAAACATCTCCTAAGGCTAACTACCGTGGCAGCACCCCTGGCCAAGGAGTCCACGGCATCATAGGTTGCCGTTAAAGAATGCCTACAGGCAGCCTTGGCGGACCTGATGTAGTCTGCCAGAATGGATTTGGACTCTGGGTCGGGCAGTGCCACGATGGCCGGCTCCAGCTGACTAAAAAGAGACTTGATAGACCAACAGATGGGCTACATAGTTCAAGGCACGCATGGCCAATGTTGATGAGGAATGAAACTTCATTCCAAATTGGTCCAGCTGTCTCGACTCCTTATCAGGAGGAGAGGTGCTCATGTGTCTCGGCTTAGACCCATCATGGGCCGCTGCAATGACTATCAAGTCTACCTTGGGATGGATGGATGCTAAGAAAAAATTATTCACCTTAGTAATTATGTTTCTTCTAGTGGAGTCTTGCTGTATTCTGACACATGCAGTTAGGTCCTGCCTTTCAACTGTCCCGGAGAACAAAGGGTTAACTTCTCTATGCCTTGCAAAGAACGTTCATCACAAGCTCGGTTGAAGCCCCTGTCTGCTGCTGTTTAAACTGCAACCGTCAGATCTTTATGAGCAAAGACTCACTAGGTGTTCTGTATGGAAACTGTAAAATTCTTACTAGCCAACTGGCAAATATATAAAATATTTTTTGGTTTCAAAGGAAGACTCAAGTCAGGAAACCCCAAAACACATCAAAAACACAACATCCCACCCAAACAAAATAGAGGATGTAAAAAAAAGGACACCCCTAGGGTGCCAATACTGCTCCTGCCCACCCACATCAAAGAAACTAGGTTCTGAAAGGGGAGGCAGGAGGGGAGGTCAGAATACAGCAAGACTCCACTAGAAGAAACATAATTACTAAGGTAAGCAATTTTTTCTTCAAACAACATGAAGTCTTGCTGTACTCTGACATATGCAGACTACCAAGCAGTACCTCCATGGAGGAGGGACAGAACCTACTTTGGAAATAGGCTCCGAAGTACTGCTGTGCCAAACCGAGCATCACTCCTAGCCTGGATATCCAGAGAGTAATGCTTGGTGAAAGTATGGACTGTTTTCCACGTGGCTGCTTGACAAATTTCTAAGAGAGGAATATCCCTGATAGCAGCCAGGGAAGCAGCTGTACCTCCTGTGGAATGGGCCCTCAGGCCTGAGGGTGGAGGTCTACCCAGTTTTTCATAGTAGAATTGTATACAAGAAACAATCCACCTGGCAATATATCTCTTAGTGGCAGGTTTGCCTTTACCAACTTCTCCATAAGTAAGGAACAACTGGAGGGATTCAAACCTGTGACCCTTGGTACGCTCTATGTAGTAGCTAGGGCTCTTAACATCCAAACTGTGTAGCCTCCTCTCTCCCGAGGAGGAATGGTCAGTGAAGAAAAAAGGGAGAGATATAGACTGGCTGAGGTGGAAATCTGAAACCTCTTTAGGTAAGAACTTTCTGTTAGTTCTAAGGACCACTTTATCTCTGTGAAGAGAGATAAAAATCAGATTCCACTGACAGGGCTTGCAATTCACTGATACGTCTGGTAGAAGTAATGGCTACCAAAAACACAGTTTTCCAAGTCAAGTACTTAAGCACTGCTGAGGACAAAGGCTCAAAGTGGGGTTGCATAAGCTGAGCAATGCAAACATTAAGGTCCCAAGCAGGAGCAGGATCCCTAAAACGGGGATTGGCGTGAAGCAATCCCATGAAAAACTTACAGAATACAGGATGGGATGACAGAGAGGAAGACTTGCCTACTGACAAGAAAGCAGAAACTGCTGCCAAGTGTAATTTGAGGGTAGCTGGTCCGAGGCCTAGGCCATTAAGATGGACCATATAATCCAGAACCGTAGGCAATTCAGCAGACTCTGGAGAAATATTCTTCTTAGAACACCAAATGCTGAATCTTTTCCATTTGGAGTTGTAAGTCTTCCTGGTGGAAGGCTTTTGAGAAGATTTAAGGATATCCAGAACCTCTTGGGAAAGATGAACATATGAAATTTGCCAGCAGATAAAGGCCTAGAGGTCTATCAAGTCTGCTCGAATGTGCAGCTAGCACCCCTTATTCTGCAGCTGCCCCTCCCTTCCACCCTTCCCCTTCATTAACCCTCCCCCTTGTCCTGTCCCATCCTCATTTGAAGCAGTCCACTGTTCTACTGCATACCACTTCAGCAGGTAACGCATTCCACCCAGCCACCACCCTCTCTGTAAAAAAGTGTCTCCTCATCTCCCTCCTGAACCTTCCTTGCTCCAGTCTCGTATCACGGCCCCTGGTGGCCCTCCCCCTCCCTTACTTTGAACAGCCCCTCTGTACCCGTCTTGTTTATTCCTTTCATGTATTTAAAGGTTTCAATCATGTCACCCCGTCTCTCCTCTCCTCCAGTGAGTACATGTTGAACCTCCTCTCGTATGACAAGTCCCCCAGCCCCTTGATCATCTTTGTCGCTCTGCGCTGCACCCCCTCCAGTAACTTAATGTCCCTCTTCAGATACGGACGCCAGTACTGCACGCTGTACTCCAGGTGTGGTCTAACTAATGACCTATACAGTGGCAGAATCACCTCCTCCCTCCTCGAGGATATACCCCTTGCAATACAACCCAGCATTTTGTTGGCCTTTGCAGCTGCCTTCCTACATTGTGCCGAGTTGTTCATTGACCTTGTAATGAGCACACCCAGATCCTTCTCCTCCTCTGTCTGGGCTAGCTGCACTCCCCCTAGCTGGTAACTTCTCCTTGGGTTCTTCATCCCAAAATGCAGCACCTTGCACTTTTTGGCATTAAAGCCCAGTTGCCAGGTGTCTGACCAGGCTTCAAGCTTTGCCAGATCATCCTGCAACCCCTGCCATCCCCCTAGGTCATCCACCACTGCGCCTACCTTGGTATCATCAGCAAACAGACTGATCTTGCTCTTGATGTCCCATGATATGTCTGCAATGAATATCCCAAACAACACTGGTCCCAACACTGAGCCCTGTGGTACACTGCTCGTCACTGCCCTTGGGTGCGAGAGCTCCCCACCCACCACCACCACCCTCTGCTGCCTTCCCTGCAGCCAGTTTTTCTACCCATCTCACCAGCTTTGCACCCGCCCCTGTGCCAACTAACTTCCTTCCCAGCCTTCCATGTGGCACTGAGTCGAATGCCTTACTGAAGTCCAAATACAGGACATCCACTGCATGGCCCCTGTCCAGTTGCCTAGTTCCCCAGTCATAGAACTCGACCGGGTTAGTTTGGCAGGATCTGCCACATATGAAGCCATGCTGTCTGCTGTCCTGTAGTCCTTTGGCCTCTAGGAGGGCCACCAGCCTCTCCTTCAGGATAGTCTCCATTAGCTTACCCATGATGGATGTGAGGCTCACTGGTCTGTAGTTTCCCGGTTCATCCTTGGGGCCACTCTTGTGGAGGGGCACCACATGAGCCATCCTCAAGTCCTGAGGTACACACCCCGAATGTAGTGAGGCATTAAATAGGTATGCCAAAGGTCCTGCAAGGACCTCTGCCAGCTCCTTCAGTACCCTGGGGGTGGATGCCATCTGGGCCTGGCGCCTTGTCCACCCTCAGTGCCTTCAAACCCTCTCGAACTCTGCTCTCCATGATTTCTCCATCTGTCACCACTTCCCCCTACTTCTGCCATTTCTCCCACCTTGGGTGTCACCCCCTCTTCTCTTTAGTAAATACTGAGCAGAAGTACTCATTTAGTGCTTCCGCCTTATCGCACCCTGCTTCCACCCAACCCCCCTCCTTCCTAATCCTTACTATGTGGTCCTTACAGCTCCTTTTCCCCCTGATGTACTTAAAGAAGTCCTTCTCCCCCTTCTTAATGCCTTGTGCCAGCCTGAGTTCCATATATGGTTTGGCTCCCCTTACTGCCCTTGTCACCTCCTTTAATTCTGTCAAGTACTCATCCCTGTCCTCCCCCCTCCCTGTTTTCTTGTATTACCTAAAGGCAGCTCTTTTCCTCCTTACCTTTTCCATGACCTCCTTGCTCAACCAGATCAGTTTCTTAGCCCTAGCCTTCTTGCTCTGGGCTTTGCAGCAGGTTTTGGTTGCCTCCACTATCCCCAGCTTTATGAGCTCCCACCTCTGGTTAGTGTCCATACTAGATTGAATTCTGGCCAGGTACCCTTTTACCACTTCCCCCATCCTCCCAAAGTCGGCCCTCTTGAAGTCCAGCACTACTGTGCCAGATTCCACTCCTTCCTTGCCCATATCCAATGTAAGCCATACCGAGCGATGGTCACTCCCTGACAGCGGTTCCTCCACTGTAAGTTCTCTCACAAAGTCCCCATTTGCCAGCATAAGGTCAAGGGTATTTCCTAACCTGGTTGGTTCACTGACCATTTGCAGCAGAAAGCTGTCCTGGAAGGCATCCAGCAGTACCTGCTCCCTTCTGTTCCTGGTTGTTGGGGTGCTCCAGTCCACTCCTGGCATGTTGAAGTCCCCCACAATCACCACACTACCCTTCTCGCAGGTCCTCCTGATCCATCCCGCTAGTTCCCTGTCTAACTCCTCCGTCTGAGATGGTGGCCTGTACACCACTCCCATTCTAAGAATCCTATTTTTGGAATCCTGGATTTGCATTCAGAGCGACTCCGTACTACCTTCCTCCCTTACACACTTCAGTCCTTCCTTCACATATAGTGCCACCCCCCCCTCCTTTCCCAATCACTCTGTCCCTACGAAATAATCTGTACCCTGGTACAGACAAGTCCCAGTCATTGTATTGGGTGGCGATGTTTCCGTGATGACTGCAATGTCCACCTCTCCTCTGCCATGAGGACCTGTAACTCTGCAGTTTTCCTCCCAAGGCTCCTAGCATTAAGGGTAACCACCTTCCACCTCCCCCCATCCCATCCTGCCCTCCTTTTCTAGCATCACCAACAGTACTTACCATTGTCCTTTGTCAAGATGCAGATCTGCAAGCTCTAACTCTTCAAGAGCCAAGCCTTGAGACTGAGAGACTGAAGATTTGGGTACCAAATCCTCCCCTGAGAGGATGTTAACAGGTTATAATTCCTGGGAAGAGACAGGGGAAGGTGGACTGTTAGGGACAGCAACAAGGGATACCTTGGCTGTCTGGCCCAGTCTGGAGCAATCAGAATCACTTTGCATGGTTGTGACCTTATCTTGACTAACACCCTGAACAGGAGAGGGAAGTGGGGGGAAGCATACAGAAATTTCCCTTGTCAGTTCAGAATCAGAGCATCCAGGGGGACTGAGCCCAAGACTTGGGGTCTGCAACAAAAGAGAGGAAGTTGGTGATTATCTGGGGCTGCAAAAAGATTAATCTCTGGAGTGCCCCATCTCGAGAAAATCACTTTCAAAACCAGAGGATCCAGGGCCCATTTGTGATGGCCCTGGGATATTCTGTTCAGTGCATCTCCTAGGACATTGTCCTTCCCTGGGAAGTGAACTGCTATCAGAGAGGTTTGCAGGGAATAGGCCAGGGACCACAAAGTACAGTTACGCAAGAACTTAGCCGTAACAGCAGATCTTCAAGAGAGGCTCTTGCAGTAGGTAATTACATATAGGACTGATGCCGGCAGGCGGCAGGACCCCACGGAAAAATTTCTAGCTAGCAGTCCCTGGCAAGGGACCACCCCTGTGTCAGGTGACCGGCGTCAGGAGACGTCGGTATAAAGGAGCGGTCCCTGACGCCCGCCTTCCAGTTCTTTCCCGCCACAGGCCAGAAAGGCCAGACGACAGAGGAGCGGATATTTCCTTCACTGGAAAAGGAGCTGAAAAAGCCTAGGGGGATGGAGGGTGGGAAGGTACCTACTGCAACAGCCTCTCTCGAAGATCTACTGTTACGGTAAGTTCTTACATAACTGTACTATCTTACTTCGTGAGGGCTCTTGCAGTAGGTAATTACATATAGGACTGAATCCCAAGCAGTCTGGAACAAAGAGAGGCACCTGGAGGAGGAAAACTACTCCAAAAAGCAGTTGTAGCTGTGCATGCCTCAAGATAAGAGGCCTTGCAGAACAGCCAGCCTGAAGCCTGCTCTATGGTGAGAGGCAACATCCAAACTGTAGTGTTTAGTAAAGGTATGGGGTGGCGGCAGCGCAGATGTCTGCCACAGACACATTCTTGAAACAAGCCACTGAGGCAGCTACTCCTCTTCTGGAGTGGCATCTTACTTAACCCGGGAGGGTCTTGTTGTATTTGTCATAACAGAAAGTGATACAATGAGCCAACCACTTAGATAGACATTGCTTGGAAACAGCATTGCCTTCCCTTTTATGAGCAAAAGAGACGAACAATTGATCAGTCTTTCTGAGATCCTTCGTCCTGTTGGTGCAGTATCTCAGGATCCGGTGAACATCCATAGTATGGATTAAATACTCCCCTTGATTAGAGTACTGTGTGAAAAAGGCAGGTAACTCTATGGACTGATTTAGGGTAGACTCTGCTACTACTTTAGGAAGAAACTTAGGATTCGTACGAAGAGCAACACGTTCCTTGTGAAAAATCAAGTATGGGAATTTACACATCAGGGCCTGGAGCTCAGAAATTCTCCCAGCAGAAGTAATGGCCACCAGGAAGAGAGTCTTCCATGAAAGGAACTTCAAATCCGCAGAAGCTGCAGGTTTGAAGAGCGGGAGAGTAAGTTTCTCAAGAACAAAGTTCAAGTCCCAAGGGGGAGCAGGAGTACGGATGGGGGGCCTCAGATGGAGGACCCCTCTGAGAAAGGTCTTAGAGACCTCCAATTGAGCAAAAGTTTTGTCTGCAAAGGGAACATGATAGGCCGAGATGGCCGCCATGTGTACCTTCAGAGAAGAATGACAGACCCAGGTCAAACAGATGAGGTAGATACTCCAGCAGAAGCCCAGCTGAGTAGCAAAAGGGTTCCACATTCTTGGAAGCGGCCCAGATAGTGAATCTTTTCCACTTCATGGCGTAAGTGGATCTGGTGGAGGGTTTTCTGGCCTCCACCAAAATCTCTGCCACTTGGGGAGACACCTCAAAACGGGATTGAGCTAAGTCTGCAGGAGCCATGTATGCAGTTGAAGGGATTTGAGACCTGGATGGACCAGGGTCCACTGATCCTGGGTCAGTAAACCTCGAGATAGAGGAAGAGGAAGAGGATCCTCTGAGTATTGTTGTAGAAGAGAGAACCAAACTTGCCTGAGCCAGAAAGGAGCAATCAGAATCATTCATGCTCCTTCTGAAGCTAGTTTCTGCAAGACTCATGGGATAAGTGGAATTGGGGGAAAGGCATAGACGAATCTGTCCTTCCAGTCCAGAGACAGAGCGTCGTTCCAAAAAGCGCCTCACTCTGGAACAAGCGAGCAGAAGACGGGAAGTTTTGCGTTTAGAGGGGATGCGAACAGGTCGACCTGTGGTGTTCCCTAAAGTCAGAAGATATTGTCTAGGACCCCTTGGTCCAGTTCCCACTCGTGAGTCAGAACAGAAGAGCGACTTAGCTGGTCTGCCAGGGTGTTGTCAACTCCCGGAACGTGAATTGCCATGGGGTGAAGGTTCGTGTTGTGTTGCACAATCCCAAACCCTCATTGCCTCCCTGCAAAGAGGGTAGGACCGAGTCCCTCCCTGTTTGTTGATGTACCAAACCACGCACATGTTGTCCGTCTGGACGGCTAGGTGGCCGGGAAGAATGTATTGGTGAAGGGCTTGGAGAGTGTACAACACTGGCCGAAGCTCGAGCACATTGATGTGGAGAGCTTGTTCTAGCTTGGGCCAGGAGCCCTGGGTCCAATGAGGGCCTAGACAGGCTCGCCAACCTTCGCCGGAGGCATCTGTGGTGAGAATCTGGGAGGGGGGAGGATGAAAGAAAGGAACTCCCCGAAACAGGTTCTCTCGAACCATTCACCATTGCAAGTCTCGAAGCATCGGCGAGGAGACCAGAACTGGGTGATCTAGGTCGTCCACCAACTGATCCCATTGGGAGCGTAGAGTCCACTGAGAAATTCTCATGTGGAGTCGAGCGCAAGGAACTGTCGGGATAGCAGCACACATGAGCCCGAGAAGGTGAAGGACCGACCTTGCAAAGACCCTCCTGTGGTCGGACAGCAGACTTATTTGGGTCTGGAGGGTAGACGCCCTGTCCGGAGGCAGGAAGGCCTTGCCCGTGGTTGTATCGAGAATCGCCCCAATAAACCGTAGTCTCTGGGATGGGACCAGATGAGACTTGGAATGGTTGATGGTAATACCCAGGCAGGCAAAAACCTGTTGGGTACGGGAGAGGCAGCACAGAAGCTCCTCCCTGGACGAGGCCGCCAGGAGCCAATCGTCCAGGTACAGGAAAACCTGGACTCCCCTGGTACGCGGGTGGGCCGCCACCACAGCCAGGCATTTGGTAAATACTCGGGGAGCCGAGGATAGACCAGACGGGAGCACCTTGAATTGGTAGTGGTCCTCCTGGAACGCAAAAGGTATTTGCGGTGGGACAGGCGAAAGGAAATGTGCAGGTAAGCATCCTTCATATCCAGAGCACACAGCCATTGACCCGGCCGGAGAGGGGCCAAAGGCTCTCAAAGAGAGCATCCTGAACCTTTTGTATTCTACGAAAAGATTCAGAGAACTGAGATCCAGAATTGGTCTGAGATCTCCTGTCTTCTTTGGGACCAGGAAGAAATGGTAATAGTAACCCGTCCTTTGCAGATGAAGGGGGACAGGTTCTATTGCTTGTTTCAGCAGTAGAGCCGAAATTTCCTCCTGGACCAAGAGAAGATGTTCCCTTGAATACGACGACTTCAGAGGGGGGTGGCGAGGTGGTTTCTGAAGAAACTCTATCGAGTGTCCTTCTGCGATGAGCTGGAGCACCCAAGAATCTGTTATCCTCTCCCAGCCCGGAAGGTGGAGGGAAAACCTCCCTCCTACCGGTTCCTCCGAGGAGGCCGGAGGCTATGGAAGATGGGAGGAGTCAGGTGGTGTGGGGCAGCGCCGCGGGGGCGCGGCATAGCAGCTGTGGGGGCCCGGCATTTTGTGGCCCACCTTCCTGAGGTTCGCCTTGGGCGATTCCATCTCTGCAAAGGCGAGCGCTGCTGCTGATGGGACAGTACATGGAATCAACTGACTTCAGTGCCATCCCCTTCTCTTGCAAATCAGTGATGTCCTTGACATCACCCCCGGAAAGCACTGATCCCCAGAAGAGTGCTTCCTGGATAGTAGATTGCACCTCCGGGACCAACCCTGACATGCGGAGCCAAGCATGACGCTGTAGGCCTACAGCGAAAGCTGAGCTCCGTCCAGCAGTGTCCACTGCATCGTGTGTCGCACGAAGCATGTGTCGACTGGCCGAACAAGCAGAGCAGACAAGATCAGCCAACTCCTGCTTGACTTGGGAGTCAGGCAGGGAGTCCAATTTGGCTTCCACCTGGGTCAGAATGGCCTTCTGGTACTCTCCCGTATGGCCGACATAATTCAGGGCCTTGATCCCCAGCATGGAAGACGCGTAGATCTTCCTCCCATACTGGTCCAGAAGGCGGGATTCCTTATCAGGTGGCGACGAGCTGAGGTGTTATGGGTTGGCCGACCGGCCGTGAGTGGTGCTAATCACAACTGAATCGGCACGAGGGTGAAAATCCAGGAAATCAACACCTTCTGGAGCCTGATATACCCTGTTCAACTTCCTAGGAAGTAGGGCTAAAGCCCACGGCTGTTTCCATATGGTGGTAACGAGGTCGGCGTGAGGCTCTATCCAGGGTGGCACCAAGGTAGGAGCTGTCATGGGCAGATCAAGATGTTCAGCGAGTTTCAGACGCTGAGGATCTGATTCCAAGGAGTGCCACTGATGAACCTCCTGGATTTTCCTTAGCAACTCCGTAAAAGAAGGATCTTCCGGAGAAGACTTCTGAGGAGTCCATGGCCTGGGCTTCGACGGAGACACCGTGGCTCGTCATCTCCCTCGGAACAACCGTCGGAAGAATCCGAGGAGTCCGAGGGTGAAGAGGAGGAGGAGGAAGAGGAAAAAGACTCCCTTTCCCGACCCGGGGGAGGAACGGACCCCTTGGGAAGCCCCCGGGGAAGCGTGTCCTGCCCCTCTCTGGACCCAGACAGAACAGCCCAGGAGTCCGGAGGTGGTGAGGGAGTGTGCTGCCTCGGACGAACGGGAACTGAGACAGCACCATCATCAGAAGGTGGCTCTCGACCTCTTTGGTGAGCCGAGCCTTGGCCTCAGCCCACCAGGAGGCCAGAGTCCACTGGCAGCTGTGGGGGGGGAGTGGAGGAGAAGGAAATGAGGAATAAGAATACAGGTTGTACACGTATGGACAGTATCTAAAACCTGGCTGCTGAAAGCCCGGCGTCAGGCACTGCGGCACTGGATAATGTGGTCCTGGGTACGCTGGAGTTGGATAAGACGGAGGGTACCCGGGGGAGCTGCCGGAGCAGACAGCCCGGCCGGCGGCCTCACGGGCGGGTCCACACTGGAGGGCCCGGAGGGCAGAGGGAAGACATCCGGAAGCGGGATGTCTCCCAGAATCGGTAGAACTGGCATAGAGGCCGGTGTCGGAGGGACTGGCATCGAAGCCTGCGTCCGGGAAGCCAACGTCAGATCCGGCGCACCAACCGGAGGACGGTCTGACGGAGGAGGAAGATCCTCAGCGTCGCCCGGAGATGGAGGGGAAAAATCCCTGGGGTTGGACTTGAGGGACTCTGGGTCCCCAGACGGCAACGAAGGCTGCGGGGAACCGGGTTCGACGTATGTGGGGGGGTCAGTCATTGGTTCTTTCACCGGCCGGACGACGGGCAAGCCGACGTGCGGCTTGAGGGCGAGATCCCGGCGGGCGCCAGAGGAGCCGGTGTCCAGCTTATGGGAGCCCTCACTGGAGGCAGGCCGAGGAGAAGGATCGGCCTGGTCCGGTGGAGTGGAGGCTGCACGCCTCCCCTAAGGGTCATCCGTCTTTATGGCCTTCTCCACGTGTACGTCGGAGGAGCCGACGCCCGACTTACCAGAGTCGTCCATGCCAGTAGGCCGTGAGCCTGCGGCCGAACCAGGGGCGGAGGCCTCCAATTGCCCGGAGGCGCCCGCAAGGCCCGAGCGTGAGCCAGAAGGGCAGGCCAACGCCCCCTCAGAAACCTCCGAGGCGGCCGTAGAGGAGCGGTCCCCCGGAGGGGACATTACCTGTGTCCCAGCGGCTCCCGAGGGAGATGCGGTAGAGGAGCCCTTGTCCCGGTGCCTCTCCTTATCCTTCTTCTTCCGATGGCCTTCGGGGGAAGTCGACGCCTGCCTCAGTTTTTTGAGCTCCTTCTCCAATTAAATCATCTTTTTCTTCAGAACACGGGCTTCCAGGGATTGCTGCCACCTTTTCCGGGTAGCCGCGTTAAAGCTGAGGCAGTGCTGGCACTTCTCGACCAGGTGATCGGGGCCTACGTAGAATAGGCACAGGGAATGGCAGTCCTTGAGCGGTAGTCGGGCGCCGCACGAATCGCACTTATTTTTGTGCTCGGAGGGTGTATGGGACAACATACACCAACGATGGTACCCAACGTTAGTCGAAAAAACAAATTATTTCGGTAAAACCGACGAAGATTGGGCTGACGAAGTACAAACTTTTCCATGAGGTGCTGCACGAGCCAACGGCGGGAAAGAACTGGAAGGCGGGCGTCAGGGACCGCCCCTTTATACCGACGTCTCCTGACGCCGGTCACCTGACGTGGGGGCAGTCCCTCGCCAGGGACTGCTAGCTAGAAATTTTTACATGGGGTCCTGCCGCCTGCCGGTATCAGTCCTATATGTAATTACCTACTGCAAGAGCCCTCTTGAAGTAAGATCTTCATTGCTTCTGTGCACAAGGCTGTAGACAGAGTGCCTCCTTGCTTGTTGATGTACCACATGGTGGTGGTGTTGTCTGTTCTGACCTGAACCACTTTGTTCTGTACAGATTTGGAAAAAGCTTGCAGTGCCAGAAGCACTGCTCTGAGTTCCAAGAGATTGATGTGAAGCAGAGATTTCTGACATGACCACAGTCCTTGGGTGGTAAGATCCCCCAAATGGGCTCCCCAGCCCAGCAGAGAAGCATCTGTGGTGAGTATCACTGAATGAGACTAAGTGACAAATGGAACCCCTCGTCTCAAATTGTCCTGATCCTGCCTCCACTGCAAGGCTTGGATCAGGGTTCGAGTCACTGGGATTAGTTTGGTAAGGGAATCCTTTCTTTGGGACCGAAAGGCTGTTAAGTGGTACTGAATGTCCCTCATTTGGAATCTTGCTCCCTGGACCACTGCACTGGAGGCTGCCGTGTGGCCCAGTAGCTGAAGGAAATGCCTTGCTGGTCGAGACACCTGAAGGGTGAATGAAGAGGCCAGTTCCATAAGGGTCCTTGCCCTTTCCAGGGAAGGAAGGCTCTTGCCTTTACCTTATCCAGTTCTGCACCTATGAAGGTGAGGAGCTGCACTGGTTCGAGAACTCACTTTGGTAGGTTGAGAAGGAATCTTAAGGAAGTGAGCACTTGCTGGGTCACTTGCAGATGTGACCCGACTTGGTCTGGAGACTGACCTGCTATGAGCCAATCGTCCAAGTATAGGAAAATGGAGATCTTTTGTCGTCTTAGGAAGGCAACAACTACTGCCAGGCACTTTGTGAAAACCCGCGGGGCTGATGTTAGGCCAAAGGGCACTGCTCTGAACTGATAGTGGCCTGAGGGCAACTCGAACCTGAGGTACATTCTGTGGGTGCACCTGATGGGAATGTGAAAGTAGGCATCTTTGAGGTCCAGGGAGGCTAGCCAGTCCCCTGGCCTTAGAGAGGGAAGGATAATTCCCAGAGTTACCATTTTGAACTTTGGCTTTAAAAGATGTTTGTTCAGATATCTTAGGTCCAGGATGGGTCACCACTCTCCTGTCTTTTTGGCGGTTAGGAAGTACCTGGAGTACAATCCTTTGCCCCTGTGTACGGTGCGAACTCTCTCTATAGCTCTGAGAGCTAGGAGAGAAGAAACCTCTGCCTCTAAGGCAAGGATCTCTGAGAGATTTGCAGGTGGAAAAGATCTGGCTCTCATCTTAGGAAATTTTTTGAAATTGAGAACCAGTCCCTGGCTTACTACTTCCAGGACCCACTTGTCTGATGTAAGAGACATCCAGTCCTGGACAAAGTAAGCCAGCCTGCCCCCTACTGGTATAGGAGAATCGACCCGGGCAGACCCATCAGGGTGTCTGCTTGGCAGGGGCTTTAGGCTGAGGGGGTGGATGCAGGCCTGCTCATCCCCCTTCTGCCTCTCCCTCTAAAGAACCCCCTCTGTGAAAAGGAAGAAAAGGAGGCCTGAGCTTGGTAAAAAGGCCTGCCCCTGCCCCTGGACTGCTGCCTTTGAGGAGTTGCTTGCCTTTCTTTGGCCTGAGCACTCCAGTAAGTGGTCCTGTACTCATCCATCTTCTTCATGTAATTCTCTGTCTGCTCCCCAAACAGAGAATTACCAACTACAGGAAAATCCATGGACTTAGCCTGGGTATCCTGCGAGAGGCTAGTACATCTGAGCCAAACCATCCTCCGAAGAGCCACAGATATAACCATGACTCTTGATGATACACCATTGGAGTCCACAGCAGCATGAAACTGTACTTTCGATGCCTCAATCCCATCTGCAGCCACCTGCTCCAGCTCCTTGGCAAGCTGATCAGGAGCCTGTTTAGTCAGTGCCAGTACAGTGTCCCACCTGGACTTCTGGTACCTGGCTGTATAGGCCATATAGATAGCCTGCCTGAGTCCCAAAGATACTGCCATGTATTGTTTCTTTGTCATGGCATCAATCTTCCTGGAGTCCTTATCTGGGGGGATGTAATGCCAAGGGAATGTTTGCCTCATCACAGGCAGCAGCCTGCACAACCCAAACATGGCTGCATTGCTGAAAAAGGAACTCCGTGTCTGAGCCTGAGAGAGTGTACCTCTTGTCCATTCGTCTGTCCACAGGAGGTATAGAATTAGGAGACTTAAGAATTTTTTGTCTCCGTTTCCCAAAGGATTTGTGGAGGGGAATAGACAGTCTCCTGAACTCTGGGATGTCCATCATCTCAACATAATCAGGCTCTTCCTGATCCTCTACTGCTTCTTCCACAGGAAGCTGGAGGGTATCAGCCACTTTTTTGTAGAACATGTAGTGTGAAGGGGACTCAGAAAGCCTAATAGGAGAAACACCTGAAGGTCTGTCTGGGGAGATGTCCGGGTCAATAGGCACATCCAGACTTTCACCATCACCATAATCATCCTCATACTCGTCCCTCCTCCTCCTCCTCCGGTTCATAAAATTCTTCCAAAGTATAATTCGGAACCAGGGGAACCGACCGAACCGAGCCCCTGCCAGATGGTGCCGGTTCGGTCGGAACCGAACTAAGCGATTGCACAATCCTAATCGCCTTGGCTATCTCATCGGCAGTCAGAGTATGAAATTCTGGGTCCGAACCGGTCGATTTCTCTTTTCTTTTTGTCGGAACAGACTCCTCGGAATCGGCTCTCCTTTTGCCCGAAGAAGTATCGCCCTGGTCAGTGGGCACTCCTTCTGGTTCGGTCAGAACCGAACCGAGCTGGCCATCCGGGTCAGCAGACTTCTCGGCCTCCCTTTCTCTCAGTCTACCTAATCTCTTTTCCAGGGTAGATTTGGGAAAATTCTTGCAAATTTGGCAGTCTGAATCGAGGTGGTCAAACCCCAGACAATAAACACAGGTGGTGTGGGGGATCAGTTTTAGCAAAGACCTCCCCACACACACTGCAGTGCTGAAACCCAGTGGACCCGGTTTTTTTCTTGGGTTTCTCAGACATGGCCAACCTAACCAAAAACTTACCCTTTTTTCAGCAATCCGCCAGGCAAGACTCCACTATCGGTTCCTGACCGTGTCACGGGTCTTAGAAAAAAACGTAATTGAATCCGTTGTTTTTTTTTTTTGTTTTTTCTTTTTTTAGAACCGATAAGAGCCGGTAACCACACTGTAAAGTAAGCACAAGTTTTTAACTCAATTTGATCAGTTCAGCCGAACCGATCCACAGTTTATAAGTTCCACACAGAACTCACGGTACCACAGACAGAGACTTGAACCGACTATGCGGAAAAAACAATTCGGTAGAAACCAACTGAAAACCGACACTTCAACCGACTTTTGAACCAAGCAGCAGGAGAAATCTCCGGAGCGACTGTTCAGTGAGGTGGAGTAAAGAATCTGACGGTTGCAGTTTAAACAACAGAAGACAGGGGCTTCAACCAAGCTCGTGATGAACTTTCTATGCAAGGCATAGATAAGTTAACCCATTGTTCTCCGGGGCAGTTGAAAGGCAGGACCTAACTGCATATGTCAGAATACAGCAAGACTTCATGTTGTTTGAAGGTGATCTTTCCCCTCTGATGTCCGATATGTCCGGTCAGCCATTTTTACTACCACCAGTATTGAAGAGGTCATCATCCAAATAGTGGATGCTAAGTTCTTGTGGGGCTCCAACCATGGGTGAGGACAGGAGCCGCTTCCTGTACGTCCAAATGCTCTGCTAGCCTTTGGCATTTAGAATCTTGAGCATCGGACATCCAGTCATAGGCCTCTGCAATCTTCTTGAGAAGGTCTGCAAAAGGAGGGTCCTCAAGTGGAGACTTTGGGGACTCCTTAAGTTGAGGTTCCTCTGTGGGAGGAGTGTCTAACACCGACACAGACGTGGAAGAGGCGGAGTCCGAGGACCAGACGTCAGACAGGGAAGGCTCCCGGGTGTCAGGGGGCGCTCCTCCTGGCACCCGCCCTGACAAAGGCTCCTTCCGAGTGCCCTGTTGGTTGATTCACGTCCAGCGTCTGGGAAGGCCTGGGTGGGTGGTCCACCAGATCCCCGGGGGGGGGGGTGGCAGCTATGTAGTTCTGACATGAGTTGGGCCTTAAGTCTCTGACCACCAGTAGGATAGCCCAGAAGTCTGCCTGAGGCTGAGGAGGAGGTGGAGGGGCTGGTAGGCCGGCGCGTATCCCACAGGAAACCGTGGCGTCGGGTAGCCCGGCATATGATAAGCTTGTGTCAGGTAACCCGAAGGAAGATAAGCAGGCGAATATCCTGGCGTCTGGTATCCTGATGGCGGGTAGCCCAGTGTGGTGTACGTTGGAAAATGTTGCGTCAAGTAACCCGGAGGACCTGAAGGGGGACCCTAAGGAACCCTAGAGCCCGACCCTGAAGGATCTGGAAGAACCAGGTCGAACGTCAGACCGGTGAGCAGTAGACGTGGCATCGGAGTTGGTGTCACCGCCAGAAAATCCGGTGGCAGGGGTCCCTGAGGGTTACCTGGGACAACCAACGTAAGATCTGGAGGTGAGCTGCGGAAGGTGCCACCCAACAGATGACCTCCATCATCCGCCCCTCTCATCTGGAGAGGGCGGAGGAAGCTCTTCCACAGGGGAGGAGGGGGTGACTCGGTGGATGGACCCAACAACTGGAGATAGCTGTGGCAGATCTGGCAACTGGGAATTGTAGGGGCCCTCGCCAGACCCCGACGCCAGACCGGTCAGGCAGACATTGGGTAAACCAACACCCAACTTATCGACCAGGCTGGTCAGGCAGACATCGGTGGTACAGACACCAGACGGGCCCCAGGGTCTCCAGAGCCCAACAACAAAGCTTTGGCTGGGTGCTCGACGGAAGATCTGACGAGCGGCTTATCGTCCCCACCAGGCAACTTAGACCCACTGGTGGAAAGGGGTCTAAGAGCGGTGGAAGCCTCGGACGTAGCCAAGGCGCCCGAGGCCACTGTGACCAGTGGTGGCAGGAGGTCCAAGGGCTGCTCCTGGGGTTGGGCAGGCTTGAACGCAGCAGCCGACTTACCGGAGGAAGAAGGCTGCCGCTCACCAAAGGGCAGCCGCGGGTGAGAGGGGAACCTATCCTGGTCCAGCTGTTGCTCTTTCTCCCTCTTCTTCTTGTACTTGGAGGCATCAGTCGGAGAGGAGGAAGCGCTATGGAGTTTTTGGAGCTCTTTCTCCATCGTGGCCATTCTTTGTTTCAACAAATGAGCCTAGAGGGCCTGCTGGCGACACTTCCGTGTGGCCTGGTTGAAGCTGGAACAGGCCTTACAATCCTCAACCTTGTGCTCCGGACCTAGGCAGAAGAGCCAGAGGATGTGAAAGTCTTTGTGCTGGAGCTGCTTGCTGCACGAAGTGCACTTATTTTTATGCGACTCTATGGAAGACGATGACAACATGCACAAAAACTAAATTAAACTCAATTTTTGAAGAAAGAAAATGGATCCTCATCCGAAGAAAGCAGTCGAACTGCAGCATACGATCTCTGCAAGGTCCAACATGCTCAGATCGACTGTGGGAAAGAACTGAAAGGCGAGCGTGGGGACCACCCACTATATAATGTCACGCTGACATCAGTCATGTGACGTCAATGGGCAGTTCCCCTGTCAGACACTGCTAGCTAAAAGTTTCCGTGTGGTCCCGACGTCAGGGGGCGCAGTCCTCAAGATTATTACCTACTGCAAGAGCCCTCTCAAAGTAAGATCCCTGGAACCTGAACACTGAAGCTGGGTGCAAACCAACTGATCTGTGGACGACCAAACCTGTTGCACAGAAAGTCGAACATCTCTGGGTTCAACCTTCACTCCCTGGGGTGAACATTTTCGTGGCTTAGCCAGTCTGCTTGAATGTTCAACCCCACTGCCAAGAGTACTACTGACAGAGACAGAAGATTCTCCTCTGCCCACCTGAGAAGATCAGAGGCCTCTTTTAGTATCTCCCTGTTCTTTGTGCCACCTTGATTTTTTATTTATGCTACTGTGATGGCGCTGACTGACCTTATTTTTTCCACTTTGGTCTGTAGCAGACTCCGAAATTGAAAAAAAAAGCCAGAAGAACCACTCTCATTTTCAGAACATTTATGTAGAGATGCTGTTCCTGCACGGACCAAGTTTCCCAAGTGGGTAGTTGGTTCAGGACTGCCCAACTGTGCAGACTGGCATCTGTTAGAATCAATTCTGGGAGGAGTTCCAGTGGAACCCCTTTGCTCAGAGTCTGCATTCTCACCCACCAACTCGGGGAGTGTCGCAACTGAGGAGAGAGGGAGATTCTGGCTTGATAATCTTCTCTGTTGGATCCTGGACTGTCAGCAATCCCATTAGAAGGGGCCACATATCAAGTGAGTCCCTGGGACTAGATCAATCACTACCACCAAGGGGCCCAAGACGCATAGCAGGCTGAGGGCAGAGGCCGATGACAGCATCCCGAGCCCCTGAACTTGTGTCACTAGCCTCCTTTCGGGAAGGCAAGAGGAAGACTGTCCCTTGTTTCTGTTGAAAACTGCCCCCAGGTGTTCTAAAGTCTGAGATGGCTTGAGAGAGCATTTCTCTCGGATCACCACCCCGCCGCTGGACTCTAGCATCTCAAGTCCTCAGCAACAACTTCCTCTCAGAGGGCGTCGGTGCACGAATAAGCAAGTCGTCTAAATAATGACGGACATGATGCCGCTCCTGTCGAAGTTGAACCACCAGGACTATTGGCACTTTAGAGAAGATCCTGGGGGCTGTGGCAAGTCCGAAGGGAGGCACCTTGTACTGGGAATCATGGCCTAGCATTGAGAAAGTGCAATTACGCAAGAACTTACTGTAACAATAGATCTCTGAGAGATACTCCTGCAACAGGCCAATACCGGTAGGACTAAGCCGCCAAGCACATGAAAAAACTTCTAGTTAGCAGTCTACCACAGGGGACCACCCACTGCTGACGTCAGCCTATCCTATTAAGGTGGACGGTCCCCCATGCTCTCATTTCTCCTGCTGTCTACCCAAAGCGGATAGCGAATGCAGAACCAAGGAGGTTGCCTAGAGCCAAATGAGAATAGGCAGAACTAATGTGAGCAAAACAAGGAACGGGGGGGGCAGAGTTTGTTGCAAGAGCTTCCTTCTCTCGAAGATCTACTGTTACGGTAAGTTCTTACATAACTGTACTATCTTACTTCAAAGAAGGTGCTTGGAGCAGGCCAACACCGGTAGGACTGAGCCCAAGCAGTTCTGGGCAAGACCAGGAGAACAGCACAGCAAGGAGGACAGATCAGCAGCCAAGAGTTCAGGAGAGAAGGCCCTGAAGGACTGCTAGGCCGAAATTGGCCCTGAGCTGAGAGGTGATGTCCAGACTGTAATACTTGGTGAAGATGTGAACAGAACTCCAGGTGGCAGCTGCACAGATGTTCGCAGCAGACGCATTTTTGAAACAGGCTGTGGAAACAGCCATACCTCTGGTGGAATGGCCCTTAACCACTCCCGGAAGATCCTTACTGTACTTGTGATAACAAACAATGCAACTAGCTAACCATTTAGACAAACACTGTTTGGAAACAAGAAATACAGGTTACTCACCTGTAACAGGAGTTCTAGGAATGGTATATGTTGTTCATCCACACTCATTGGCAGGTATCCTTGCCGCTTTAAATCTTGCCGGAAGGTCTTCAAGCTTGCTCCTCCCACCCACCCGGGTGGTATAACTCTCGGCTCCGCCCCATGACGCCAGATCTGGCCCGCTGGAAGCTCAGGTTGTGCGCCGGGCCGGGAGGTCGAGAGTTGTGGGATGAACAACATATACCATTCCTAGAACTCCCTGTTACAGGTGAGTAACCTGTATTTCTAGGGACATGGATATGTTGTTCATCCACACTCATTGGCAGACTCCTAGCAGTTCTCCGGGAGGAGGGAGGCAAGACGACACCCCAATACTTACTTGGGAAAGAGAGACTGGAGAACCGAGGCCCCAAAACCAGCATCCCGCGTGACTCAAGGTCGATGGTAATGGGTAATGAAGGTGTTTGCTGACTTCCAGGTAGCAGCCCTGCAGATTTCCTGGATAGGGACGTCCCTGGAAGCAGCCACGCTGCAGCAGTATGGCGGGTAGAATGAGCTCTTATCCCTCTGGGAGGCTCCATGCCCACCAACTTATAGCAGAGATCTATGCAGGGAGGTTACCACCTGCTTATCCGTCGCTGGCTGCAGGTCTGCCAGATGCGGCTTCAGCGTAGGTGACAAACAGCTGGCGAAGACCTCTCCCAATTTCAGCGTGCGCTCATATAATAAGCAAAGCGCCTTCTAGGGTCCAGAGTATGGAGCCTATATTCGGCCTCCGAGGTGTGATTGGGGGTAGAACACCGGCAGAGTCAACACCTGGTTAAGGTGAAACTCCGACACCACCTTCGGAAGGAATTTCGGGTGGGGGCGCAGGACAACCTTGTCCCTGTGGAAGACCAGGTAAGGAGACTCGATGGAAAGCGCCTGGAGCTCTCCCATCCTTCTGGCTGACGTGATAGCCACCAAGAAGGCGGTCTTCCACGACAGGTGAGAGAGAGCACACCTGTGCATAGGTTCGAATGGCTTGCCCATGAGCTTGCCAGTACCAGCAGTAGATCCCACGGAGGTGGGGGTTCCCCGACTGGAGGGGAATGTGATCAAGGCCTTGAAAAGCGCCAGACCACCTTCTCCTCTGCGCCACCGACTGCTTCCCGCCCGCGCCGTAAGCAGAGATGGCTGCCAGGTGCACCCTTAGGGTCGCCGACCCAAGCCCTTGACTAGAAAGGGACCATAAATAGTCCAAGATGCTTGCCAAGGAACAGGAGGAAGGGTCCAAGCCTTGTTCTGACACCAAATGGAAAACCTTTTCCATTTGAAGGCATAGCATTTTCTGGTCGACTTACGGACGCCTCAACTACATTGAGGACCTCGTCGGAAGACCCAAGGCCTGGAACTCTAGCCGCTCAGGAACCAGGCCGTCAGGTGCAGGGATTGAAGGTCCGGATGGAACACCTTCCCCTGATTGACTGAGAGCAGGTCCGGGCGAGCTGGAAGCTGCCGCGGAATCCTGGAGCTGAGACTGAGGAGATCTGGGTACCAGAACTGGCGAGGCCAGTCTGGGGCTATCAGAATCACCTGCGCCTTGTCCCTCCTCGCCTTGAGAAGCACCTTGTGGATCAAGGGAAATGGGGGAAAGGCGTAAAAGAGGCCCGGGGTCCACTGCCTCGAGAAGGCATCCCCCTGCAGCGAGCCCTGCTGAGGGGGGCGGGCATGGAACAGACTCAGCTTCTGCCTCCTGGAGGCAAACAGGTCCACCTGAGGTGTGCCCCAATGGGAGAACAGATGCTGTACTACCTCCGCAGGAGAGACCACTGGATGCAGCCCCATCCGCTCAGGGCATCGGCCAGGGTGTTGGAGGCTCCTGCCACGTGAATGGCTAGTAGATCCGCCTCCAGGCTGCGCACGAGTGACCAAATGCGGAGAGCTTCCTTGCATAGAAGCATGGAGCGCGTCCCGCCCTGGCGGTTTAGATAGTACATGGTCGTGGTATTGTCCGTCTGGACTCGGACCACTTGACCCCGGAGGAACGGAGCAAAGGCAGTGAGAGCTAGGCGGACCGCTCGGAGCTCCAGCAGGTTGATGTGGCATCGGGACTCCCGCGGGGACCAGAGGCCATGAGCCCGGTGTTCCCCAGATGGGCACCCAACCCATCAGAGAGGCATCGGTCGAGAGAGAGACCGCTGCTCGGGCGGACGAACGGGATGCCCTCCTGCAAATGATCTGGAACGGTCCACCACTGGAGAGCGTTCCACATCCCCTGTGTCACCGACACAAGCTGGTCCAAAGGATCGCAGCGTGTGACCACTGGCTGGCCAGTCCCCACTGAAGGGGACGCATGTTCCAGCGGGCCCAACGGACCACGCGGGTGCAGGCCGCCATGAGACCCAGGAGGCGCAGGAAGTCCCGGGCAGGGCGCAATTGCCCAACCAGAAATGATCGGGCAAAGGAGGAAAGAACCTCGGCCCTGTCCGCCGGGAGCCGCGCTCTGGCTCGAAGAGAGTCGAGCTGCGCCGATGAAAAGAATCACCTGCTTCGCCTCGAAGTCCGACTTGGCCTGCTGGATAAGGAGGCCCAGTTGAGAGCAGACCTGAGGGCCAGATCTCTGGACCACTCCCTCCTTCCTGGAGGGAGCTGCTATCAGCCAGTCGTCCAGGTAAGGGACACCGACCCTCGGCGCCAAGAGGGAATGCTGTCACCACTGCCATGCATTTGGTGAAGACCCTGGGAGCTGGAGACAGTCAAGGGCATGGCTTTGAACTCGAAGAGGGATCCTTCCGCCGAAGCTGAGGAATCTCTGGTGAGACGGACGGATAGGGACGTGAAAAAACTGGCCCTGCAAGTCCAGAGAGCAGAACCACACGCGCTCCAAGGATGGTATTATCTGAGCCAGAGTGACCATCCTGAAGGTTCGAGACCTTAGGGAACTTGTTTAGGTCGTAGGTCGAGAATGGGGCGCCAGCCCCCGCCCGCTTCGGAACCAGGAAGTACCTGGACACAAACCCTGGGTCTGAAGGAGGGTCCACCACCTCTTATCACCTCCTTCTCGGAGGAGGAGAGCGGCGTCGGCTCGACGAGCCGCCAGTGAGGCTGGGGATCCAGCCCCGAGGGGCGACGGCTCTGGAAGGGTGGTGCCTGCTCGAATTCCAGAGGCAGGCTCTTCCCACCACCTCCAAGACCCACCTGTCAGTGGAAACCGCGGACCAGGCGGAACGGAAGTGCGGAGCGCCTCTCCACGGGGACCCAGGGTAAGGGTGACGGGAATGGGGCGACACCCTCAGCCCGCCACTGGGCAGGCTTGGAGGAGGGACCGGCCGAGGGACCTCCTGGGCCTTTTCCTCCCTGCCTCCTGTTAGAGGAAGCCGGGCCTTGGGTTTGGGATGCCAAGGCCGAGCCTGCTGGCCCTGACGTTGCTGGGCCGGGCGCGCCGGGGGCACAGAAGGACGAAAGGGCTTAGGCTGTGGTTTGCGGCCTTTGTCCTTCTGAGCGGAAGAGACCGAGTCCAAGGTAGCATTGGACTTCTCGATCCTCTGCAGGTGACCTTCCACCCCAGGGCCGAAGAGGTCAGTCCCCAAAAAGGGAACATCCGCCAACTTGTGCTGGGTATCCGAAGTAAAGGTGGATATCCTCAGCCAAGTCCGCCGACGATAGCCACTCGCGCCGCCACCGATCTGGCACATGAGTCCCTATATCCAACGCAGTTCTGGAGCTGCTGTTTGGCCACTGCTCTTGCCCTGGTCCCGCACCTGCTTAACCGTAGTCTGCAGATCGGGCGGAAGATGAGGGATGACCTCATCCAGGGAGCCCAACAGGGCATGAGAAAATGTGCCATGAGGACGGGCCGAACTGGCCTGACGAAGGCCGAGAGAGGACGCAGCGTGACTTTTCGCCCGACATAGTCCAATTTCTTGACTCCTTTGTCAGGAGGTTTGTCCACATCCCTGGCGCTACGGGCGCTACCGGAAAACGCTGTCGGTAACCAACCCCTCAGCAGAGGGGTGTTCAAAAACCGGACAAGGAACCGGGTAGGGACCGCATACTTCCTGGCCATCCTGGCCGAAGGCGCAGGGCAGGAAGCAGGGCGCTGCCAAAGCTCCAGTGCCGGACCCACTATGGCCTCGCCACCGGAAAGGCCTCCGCCGGAGAATCCCCGGTCCAGAATCTCCGTGAGGGATACTCGGCCCGCTTTGGAACGGGTTCGAGCTCCATCCGGTAGACTCCGAGATGAGCCAAGCAGTCCTAGGAAGGAAGACGGGCTATCGGTCCATTGACTGACCCTGAAGACTCCAAGTCCAGTCGCTGGAGAAAAAGGAGGAATCATCTTCGGACTCTGAAGAGTCCTCAAGAGCTGCCTCTGGCCTGAGCCACCCTTCACCTGCCGAGGTCGGGTCGGGAGTGAGGGTAACTGACAGCCGATGGGGTAGACCCTTAGCCGACCGAGAATCCTTGGTCGGAGCCCCAATTGGTGGCTGTGGAGGCGGAGGTTCCACCGGAATCGGTGGAGCAGCTGGTTTTGGCCGAACAACCGGCCTGGGTATAGGCTCCTCGGATGAGTCGAGGGGTTGTGTCGGCCGTGCCGGTGACAGCCACTTAATGGCCGGGGAAGGCGACGGGGTCGGCTTATTCCCCGGCCAGGAGGAGCTAAGTGCAACATAAGGTCTCCCGTGCATCGCCGACGACTTTACGCCAAGCCTCCCTCATCCGAGGAGGAGGACGAGGACGAGCGGCGACGCCGCTTACCGCGGTGCCGAGACCGAGACCGCCTATGACGGTGGGATCGGCTGGACCGCGAAGAGGTCCGAGACCGAGACCGAGAGTCCCGGAATTTCCGAGGTCGGTGCGGGAGGTGTCGGCCGGAACCGCACTCCTTCGCTCGGATGGTCCGTCCGAGGGCCCGGAACGGAGGCACAGGCGAGCCCACGGATCCCCAACCTCCGGGGAACCGGAGAGGGGAATTCTGCCGCTAAAGGCGACAGCCCGTCTAATGGGTCGAGAAAATCTCGACTTCATCGGTGGAGTCTCGTCAACTGACCCGACGGACACCGTGAGGCCAGTGGGTCGAAGCCGAGCGGTCGGACTGCCGACGCCCGGGAGAGGGACCTTCCCGCCCCAAGAGCCGCCGGACGGAGGGACTTACCCTGTCCCTCTTTGGACCGAGAATAAGGTCCAGCAGACGAGGCCCTTCTCCTTTAGTGGAGAGGGACAGACAAAGCTCCTTAAAAGAAGCCGTGTAGGAAGAACCCAGAGAGAGCGGGATAAATGCCACGGCCGAGGAAGATACGGCCCGCGCCGCCTCCTCTTCGAGGGCGACCATCCGCTCGAGCTGATCCGCCGAGCCCGCCGCCGCTGACACCGGCCAACCGGCCTCCTTGGACTTCCACCGGAGGAACGCTGGACGGCCCAGGTTGCAATCGGGCAGCACGGTTCTTCAGGACGAGGGCGAGAAAGATGAGCACAGGTCGCAAGCCCGCGGGTCGCTCAAGGCCTAGCAGTAGACACACGTGGAGTGTGGATCCGTCCGAGACATCTTCTGCCCCGCATGGGCATCTCCAAACCGAGTCGATTGTCCATCGCAGCCGCGAGGGATAGAAGATCAAGTCTTTTTGCAAATTTTATTTTTAAATCCGCAAACGGAGAAATAGGAACCAGTCTCAAACGCAGAGCGTTAAGGAGGGAACCTGAGCTTCCAAGCGGTAAGGAAGATCTGGCGTCCTGGGGCGGAGCCGAGAGTTATACCACCCGGGTGGGTGGGAGGAGCAAGCTTGAAGACCTTCCGGCAAGATTTAAAGCGGCAAGGATACCTGCCAATGAGTGTGGATGAACATATCCATGTCCCTAGAATGACTTTCTCTCTTGGGGACGAATAACTGTTCAGACTTCCTAAAAGCCTTGGTCAGGTGCATGTACTACCGCAAGATTCAATGTACATCCAAAGTATGGAGCAAAGCCTCCCCTTGATTACAGTACTTAGGAAAATAAACTGGAAGGTGGATGAACTGGTTCAACGTAAACTCAGACACCACCTTAGGTAAAAACTTAGGATTAGTATGCAAAGACACGCTGCCTTTGTGAAAAAACAAACAAGGCTCCTCACACAAGAGTCTGAAGCTCGGAAATCCTTCGAGCAGAAGTAACAGCAACTAAAAGGAGCGCATTCCACGACAGAAAGCACAGCTTGCAACTTCCAGCCAGTTCAAAGGGAGATAAAATGAGTTTCTCCAACATAAAATTGAGGTCCGTGGAGAGGTCAGGTCCTGAATGGGAGATTTCAGATGCAAAATGCCCCATAGGAAGGTGCGGGACATCTCAAGCTGAGTAAAAAGGTCTGCCCAGGAGAATTCAAGAATGCATGGGACAGACATAAGGCAATTCTTGTGGGGGGTAGGAAAAATAGGCTGTTGGTTAACTAGGATCTGCGGCCTATCCTGTAGATAGGGAAATGGGCAGACTAGGTGGGCCAAGTGGTCCTTATCCGCTGTCAAGGTCTATGTTTCTATGCCCTCGATAAGTGCATGGTACACAGAGATGGCAGAAAGGTGCACTCTGAGTGAGGAGTACTCCAAGCCTGAATCCAAAAGGGAAAGAAGGTACTCCAACACCTGATTCACCAGGCAGATGAAAGGATCCAAATGGCATGCAGCAGCCCAAAGGAAGAAATGCTTCCATTTCATAGCGTAAGTGGCTCTGGTGAAGGGTTTCCTAGCAGCCACCAGGACATCTGTGACCCAAGAGGGCACCCATAAGCAGGCAATAGCTAGGTCCACAGCAGCCATGCAGGGTTCCTTGGTCCTGGAAGAACAAGCCTGTGCACAGGAGCAAGGGCACCAGAGGTTTCACTGCCAGCTTTTGCAGTAAGGGGAACCAAATCTGACATGGCCAGAATGGGGCTAAGAGAATCATCTCCGTCCCTTCCAAGCTGGAGCTTGAGCAGAACCCTCTGCAAGAGCAGGAAGAGAGGAAAGACTTACAGAAACCTCCCCTTTCAAGAGAGGGACACTGTGTCTCACCAGAAAACTCCAGGCTCAGGATCAAGGGAGCAGAAAAGTGGCAGTTTTGTGTTGAGCGGGGATGTAAGGAGGTCCAACTCTGGGCAGCCCACCTATCAAAGAGATCTTCGACCACAAAGGTTAGAAGCTCCCACTCATGAGCTCACAAACTAGAACAGCCAAGACAGTCGGCCAAGATGTTTTGAATGCCTGGAACACGTATGGCTGAGAACTCCAGACCATGCTCAATGGTCCAATAATACCAGACTCATCTCGCAACACAGGGGGTAGGAATGGGTCCCCTACCCTCGCTTGTTGATGTAATACACCACACACATGTTGTCAGTCTGCACCAGCAGGGGATGGGGGAGGAGACAAGTCTGAAAGACCTGCAGAGCATAAAAGGACTGCACCTCCAGGATGTTGATATGGAGACCCTGTTCTACCTCCTCCCTTGGGTCCTCGGCCGGAGGAGGGGTAGGTCGGCTAAGGAGTCATGAGGTGGGACAGGCAGGGGGGCCGCGGAGGCCTTGGGGGCTCTGGTGGTAGCAGCAGCAGGGAACACTGTGGCCTTATGCCTGTGCAGACCCTTGGCAGGCTGGTTCCATGATTGCTTATGGGAGGAACCGCAAAATGACTGATACTGGGCTGCTCTAGGCAGAGTGTGATAGAGCAAATGGACCAACTTGAGGGCCCACCTCGACTCCTGCAGAGTGAAAACAATATCCTGGAGATCCCTGCTGACAAGGACCAAACCCAGAATGGGCTGTCCAAAATGCTGACTTGTTGGTCTGAGGCGACGTTGGATACCCAGAGCCAATAGTGGCATTGGAGACAGACCCCAGCAGCTGCCCACAGCCTGGAGACGTCCAGAGCATCATGACTAGCCTGGAGGACATGACTGCAAATGTCATATCCTGATTTCCCGAGCTGAGCGAACTGCATATTGGTGGGGTTCCTCTGGCAAGTTCTGCACCAGGTGCCTGGTTTGGTCCCACAGAATATTTTGATATTGGACCATGTGGGCCAGATAATTCAGGGCTCAGATAGCCAGGGTAGTAGAGGTGAACATACATTTGCCCAGGGCATCCAGCTGCCTGGACTCCCGGTCCAGAGAAAGGGTACCAAGGTGCTTGGGCTTCCTAGTACGGTCATGCACCGCATTAATCATCATGGAATCCACCTTAGGGTGGCCCCCTTAACAGGGTTTGCCATCCAGGGCATGGTAAAGATGGACCGCCTTCTCACGCATTGGAAGAGTGGTAGGCTGACGATTCCGTGCTGCCCTAGTGACATCCTCATAGTAGTTAATCAAAGGGGGGGCACCACCACAGGGAGATCATCCCGCTGTCAGAGATAAATGGCCAGGCGGCATCTCTCTGGGTCCTACTCCTCAGTCTCCCAGCTCATAATGGACTGGATGTGGTGCATAACAAATATAAAGGTCGGATCGTCAGGGGGGGCCTTAGGTACCTCCTTGGTATGGTCGTCCCCATCTGATGACTCTGCAGGTGAAGAGGAAGACCTCGAAGAATCGGATTCATATTCAGTAAATTCACTATCTGGCACTGACGCCGCAGGCCGGTGATCGTCCCTGCGCCGTTAGGTCGAGCCTCAGAAGACCTAGACATGCGGGGATTGTTTGGACTAGCCCGGTCTGAGTTCTGGGGCTGGGAGTCCCGAGGAGGACATAGGGGAGATGCTGGAGGCGGCCCTGGGGGGAGAGGTCTGCCTCTGGATGAAGGAACACCACACCAAGAAGAGGGCATTATAGTCCACTGGGACAGGAATATCCTGGGGAAGGATCCGCCGGCGCCAGCCTAGCCTAGCCAGAGAAGCATGCACTTGAGGGGGATGGAGACCCCTGAGGCAAAGGCAGGGGTAAGGACGGAGAAGAGGAGATGACAGTAGCCTGCTGCAGGCATTGCCTACAAGGATTGATGTTGGTCCTAATAGTGGGAATAGGCAAAGGCAATGCCGTGGCAGTGGGGGCGACGGTTATGGAACCGACACCCGAGGAACCAACGTCGGCCAAGCCACCTGGCTGAGACCCCGTGGAAGATGTGGGCCTGAGTGTCAGGAGCTAGGGAGCAGGAAACAAAGTCCCCTACCCTGAAGAGTCGCCACCCAAGATAGCAATAAGGGTGGGCGACAGAGCCACCGGGAGCCTGGAGGAAGAGAGGGCTGCCATTGCTGACCCCTGCGGGAGAATGATCCAGTCAAAGTCAATGGTTTGTGGGGTGACCGCACACAGGAAGCTGACTGGGCCTGGTCATGGCATTTTTCCTGGTGCTTGTACTTCCCAGATTTCTCTTTGTGAGAAGATGAGGAGGCCCTGGCAGACTGTGCCAGTGAGGCCAAAGAGCTTCTGGCCTGTAGCTCCTTCTCCATCGCGACCCAACTTCTGCTTTAAAAAGATGGCTCTCCAGAGATTTTAGACGATGTCTCCAAGTGACCTGGTTGAATTTTTTACAAAACTTGCAGGCTTCGGTATCATGGCTGGGGCCTAGGCAGATCAGACATGCAGAGTGGCCATCCATTTCAGGGGTCTGTTTGTTGCAGGCACACTTTGAAGAGAGGTCAGAAGAGGAGGCTGCTGGAGAAGACAAATGTGTCAAGGAAAACACCGAAAAAAAAACCTGATGTTTCGAACTCAGAATAAAGGAAAAATAAAAAAAGCGTAGTAAGAGTGGGTAATGGCGGTTGACTGTAGTTGCGGCATCCACTAAGGTCTGACATGCACGGGTCGACGGCAGGAAAAGAACTGAGGTAGGTGTGGGGGACTGCCCACCTTTATAGGCTAGGCGGACATCAGCTGACTGACGGCAGTGGGCATTCCCCCGTGGTAATCTGCTAGCTGTAAGTTTTTAGTGTGGTCAGTGGCTCAGCAGGTTGCATGCTCGCCTCTGAGGTCAGAGGATCAGAAGGCTGTGGGCTCTATCTCCACACCGGGCACTTGGGTGAAATCCCAATACTGACACTGTACTACAACATGAGGGGGGTGCTGCACTCCTGAGGTGCTGTCTTTCAGATGAGACGTTAAACCAAGGTCCCATCTGCCTGTTCTAGTGGTAGTTCCGGTGGATGTTAAAGATCCTATGGCACTTCCTGAAAATTGTAGGAGAATTTCCCCAGTATCCTGGCCAAATTTCCCCCATTCACTAAAACAAAATTCCCCCAACAGCTTAATCTGATTCAATGTCAGTTGGCATCCATCTGTATCCTCCTCCTCCAGGACGAGGCTGAAAATAGGCAGAATTGTCTAGTCGTCCTTTCCCGGTCAACAAAATCTAAATAATATATAAAAATGGCCCTGGCGCCTGACAGCTTAGTCCTACAGGTGTGGCCTGCTGCAAGAGTCTTCCTCGAAGTAAGATCTCTTGTTACCTGAGGGGCTCCTCTATTCTCTGCTTACCAAAGTTATTTAAATAGCATTCATACCAGGTCCAAACAACAAGCCTCCCACAAGGAGGAGGTTAAACAGCTCAGATTTTGAAGCTTGATCAATGGCCGAATGCCTAAGCCATACGCCCACATGACTGATACTATGTGGTAGGCCAAACGGGCCGAGCAACGCAAACTCTCCACTGTAGAATCACCTAGAAACATGGGGCCATGGCAACCAACTGCAAAATGCTTGCTCCTTCCAAATCAGGAGGAACAAAACTGCCACAATGCCAAGTATATGTTTATAACTGTGAATGCCAAAAGTAGTGAGGTACAATAACTACCAAAGAAAAGATAATTAGCCCCATTAGCTTGCCTGCACTGATGGCTCTCAAACTGAAGCTGCAGGCATGGATCAGCGCGACTGGGGGAGCTGACTTGGCGTGTAGATCACAGCAGAAACGCACACAATGTCACAATGACCTAAGTGGCAGTGTGCTAAGTGTGGACGTGCGCGCACATTAGTGCAAAAGCAAAAAGACAGGCATCTGCGCAGTACCGCAACGCTGCGCTATGCACTACCCGACACACACCTTCTCGGTCAGGCGAAAACCACGCGCAGGAAAGCGGAGGAGGAAGCACACGCCCAACTGTCACAATGGCAGCTGCGCAAAATCGTTCAGAAAAAAAAACCAAACAGTAACAGATAACACAAGCACTTAGCCAAGTGCCTAAATCCCCAGCAGCTCAGCAGTGAAATGCTGCCCAACGAACACATCTATAGACTGCCAGGGAGAAGCCAAGCAAAAATCCCAAAGGCACACGTTCCTTAGAATTATAATTTCTTTTCTTCTAACAAAAATTAGCCACACAGAAACCTGAAGACAGGGTGGGGGGAACGCAAGAGCCGAGAGAAACCCCAGGAGTCCTACACTACCCCCAGAAAGAAGTAAAATGTACCTACCTGTGGCACTTTTTTTCTTAAACGGAGACCCTTATAACACCCTAGCGTGGCAGTAGTGGCTCTCAGTCCACAAACGGAAATGGGTAAAGCAGGTTAGCCAATTTGAATGCAGTTAACAGGCACAATTCTAATTTAGGGGTGCTCCCTGGGACAGGCAACCCCAACCTGATATGCAGAACTACAGAATATTCACCTTGTTTTTCCACTTTGATACAGGTAGTACTGTGTGTGTGTGTGTGTGTGTGTGTGTGTGTGAGTGTGTGTGTGTATATAAAATCTATACATATACACACACACTCATATAAAAAAACTTATGTAGGTAACTGATTTATAGACATATAGATAATGGACAAGAAAAGTAATGTACTGGATAAACATTTTACCTTTCTACCCACAGGACCGAAACCAACTTCACACCATTCCTTTTGGCCTTTTTCCATGTAGAGTGATGACCATCTTTGAAAATGACATGAGTTACTTGCTTATTAAAAGTCTTTGAAACCTGCAACATCAAAAACAAGATTTTAAATAATATACAGTCTGTTTCATAGTACTGAGACAATGGAAGGGGCCTAGGGTTCCACAGTGTCCGCCCCTCCTGCCAGTGCGACACAGCAGCAGTGACTACACCCAATTTGAGTACAAGTACACATTCAACCTTTTAATAACATAAAACACTTGTGTTTACAGTTCATGCAGCTCCCATGACATTATCCATCTGGCCACTTACCTCTCACAGCTACAAACCTCCATGGAGCTATGGCTGCCCCCCGCCCCCAGGATATACCATCACTAAGATCATGCATCATCCTGAGGTGATACTGAATAGGCAAGGTCAGACTCACACACAGCAGGGTTCTTCTTCAAGGGAAGGAAAGCAATACCAGCACCACTCCAACTGGGACTAATAGAAGCTTTATTAAATAAATATAGAATCACAGACCAAATTCAGCAGTGGAGTACGAGCCGTAGAAACAAGACCCCGACCGATTTCGCTACCCAGAGCTTAGTCATGGGGATGGTCTAAGGCATCATCACATGCTTGTTCTTAGTCTGTTTCCTTAAAATGACAGTGTTCCTAGGGCTAAATGCCAGCTAATTAGGAATTCAAAGTGCACAGTGCTTAATATATAATAAACTTAAAACACCAGCCCTGCACCAGTGTAAAAATAAAGTGCTTGATAATGTGACTTCAAAGGACTATAAAAACATTAGATTTACTAAAGCAGCAGCAGCAGAACAATTGATAAGGGAAATCAAGTCCATTTCAATAGTGAATAAAAAGTCTCATTTCTCAACATTGCTGGACAAGGTTCTGCAGGGGTGCTGATACAAAAAATAAGGATTCCACTTGTTCTTTTTAGAATCCGTAAAATACACAGAATAATAAAGCACCATGAGTATATGAGATGTATCTTGACTTGAAGTCGAAACCTGCAAAATCAAGCGATAACTAGCAATTACACATATTGCTGCTTTCTTTTACACGACAGAAGTTCAATTTCATAATTTAAACCTGGTGCTTTTAAAGCACCCAGGGGTGAAAATCCAAAAAGACTCTGTTGGGAGTTTTCCATCTAGATTTCCCCTCTGGGCCCTACTGTTACTTTTTCAATTCCATAGAACATAAAGGTATGTTCCACACGGCCAACCAGTCTGCAATGATTTGCCACTACATTGCTGGCATCACCTGTGGTGATAGAGCTGAGGTGTTATCCTATTCTGACCTTAAGTTGTCTAGTAGTTTTACCAAGATGGAAAGAATCACATTTACATGTTGCTAAATGTATCAAGTTTTCAGTGTTAAAATTACATAAACTTTTTTACATTAAAATTTGTATTACTGTTACATGTAGTGAATGTGTTGGTTCTCATGATGGAAGGACAGAACATGCAGTTGACACAAGTGAAGTTGCCCTGTGGTAAAGGCGGTAACCAGGTGCCCCATGCATTCCCTGATGTCTCGTTGCCCCAGTAGCTATAGACTAGAATGTCCTTACGGTTCCGGCCACATTCATAGACCATGCATGGCTTTTTAGGAGCATCATTAAGAAGGGATTGTGAAGTGAGAATGTGCCAATTGTTATTAAGGATTTTCTGGATTTTGTGCCCGTCCCAGTGGCATGAAAGCTGAGGCATCATTGCCCTACTTCCTGCCATGACAGCGACCCGTGTTCACGGTGCGAGCATGCCGCAGGAGAGAGAGGATCGAGCGTCCAGAGGACTGCTCTCCTCTCCCAGGAAGGAATGGGGATGAGTCCGCTGCTCAACTAGCTCCTGGCAGTGGCTGGGGGCTGGCGCAATGGACCCAAAACATAGGGGGTGGATGCGTTGCAGATGCCTGGCGTGCTGCACGCGGAAGAATGCGTGGCTCGCCCACTGGCATCACTGCAGACCTTTACTCCGCACTCAAGGCTGAGAAGTAAATGGGGGAAAAAATACGATCAAGCGAGGATGCTAACTCCCACACACACACACACACACACACACACACACACACACACACACACACACAGAGGTGTCTGACCTGGCCAGCCAGCACCTCGTGGAAGCACAGGCGAGTCCAGTAGACACCGGGGTGATGGGGTTCAGAGGCTAGTGGAAGGGGGGTGGTTGGGAAGGAGAGAAACATTTAAAAAAAAAAAAAAAAAAAAAAGAAGAAACAGCCTATAACAGTCATGTCAGTCCTTTCTACTATAGGAATGACATTTGGTGTCGTTTCATAGACTATATATTTATAGTGTGGTGCGGCAGCAAGAAGGAATGAAAAAATTACTCACCTTAGTAATGTTGTTTCTTCTAATGGAGTCTTGCTATATTCTGACATATGCAGTGAGTCCCAACCTTCGAACCGCTCCGGAGGTGAAAGAGTTAACTTTCCATGCCAGGTATGGAACGCTGAGCTTGAGCTCGGTTGAAACTCTGTCTGTTCTTCAAACTCAAACCGTCAGATCTTTACGAGCTAAACTCAGAGGTCCTCTGTGGAAGCTGTAAACCTACACTAGCCAACTGGTTACTAAACATAAGAACACAGTTTTTGGTCCCAAAACAAAGACTCAAGTCAGGAGACCCAAAAAATGAAAAACACAACACCAAGTCACCCCAAGAAAAGAGGGGTGAAAAACAACAAGGTGGGCAACTACTAAGTGCCAACACTGCACTGCCCACCCACATCCCAAAAGAAAAAATTACTCACCTTAGTAATGTTGTTTCTTCTAATGGAGTCTTGCTATATTATGACTATTGCAGTTTGTCCCAGCCTTAGAACTGCTCCGGAGGCGAAAGAGTTAACTTCCATGCAGAGCATGGAGCTTAGAGCGCGAGCTCTGTTCAGAAGCTCTGTTAGGCTGGTTTCAAACCGAAACCGTCAGATCTTTACAAGCAAAAACTCACTAAGGTTCTGTGTGGAAGTTGTAACCTACACTAGCCAACTGGCCACTAATATATTAACACATTTTCTTGGTCCCAACACAAAGACTCAACTCAATGGACCAGAAAAATAAGATAAAATAACTAAACAAACACAACACCCAAACATGAAAGAGGGCATCAATAAATGCCAACAGAGGACTACCCACCCCATACCCAAAGTAGGAGTTCTGAGAGGGGCAGGCTTGGGGGGGAGGTCATAATATAGCAAGACTCCATTAGAAGAAACAACATTACTAAGGTGAGTAATTTTTTTCTCAAACAACATGAAGTCTTGCTATATATGACTATTGCAGACTACACAGCAGTACCTCCATGGAGGAGGGACAGAACCTACTTAGGAATAGGCTCTGAAGCACAGCTCTGCCAAACCGAGCATCCCTCCTGGCCTGAATATCCAGGAGTAATGCTTGGTGAAAGTGTACTGTCTTCCAAGTAGCTGCCTGACATATCTCCAAGATAGGGATGTCTCTAGCAACAGCTAGAGATGCAGCTGTACCTCTGGTAGAGTGAGCCTCAGGCCTGAGGGGAACCTTACCCAGCTTTGATAGCAAAATTGATACAAGAAACGATCCACCTGGCAATGGATCTCTTAGTGGCAGGTCTCCTTTCCCAACCTCACCATAAGTGAGAAACAGTTGGAGGGAGTCAAACCTGTGACCCTTGGCACTCTATGTAGTAACTTAGGGCCCTCTTAACATCTAAGTTGTGCAGCCCTTCACCAGAGGAGGAATGGTCAGTGAAGAACACTGGAAGTGAAATAGATTGGTTAAGGTGGAAATTGAAACCACCTTAGGCAAAACTTCCTGTTAGTCCTGAGGACTACTTATCCCTGTGAAAGGAATAAAGTCAGTTTCTACTGATAAAGCCTGTAACTCACTTCTACGCCTGGTAGAAGTGATGGCTACCAGAAATACAGTTTTCCAAGTCAAATACTTAAGCTCTGCCGAAGACAGAGGCTCAAAGGGGTTGCATTAGCTGAGCAATGCATACATTAAGATCCCAAGCAGGGCAGGGTCCCTGAATGGAGGATTGGTGTGAAGCAATCCTTTAAAAACTTGGAAAATACAGGATGAGCAGAAAGAGAAGAGGCTTCCTGTTGAAATGAAGGCAGAGACAGCAGCCAAGTGCACTTTCAGGGTGGCTGGTCTCAGTCCCAAAGAATTAAGATGGACCATGTAGTCCAATACAGTGGGTAGATCAGCAGATTCGGGAAACATACTTCCCAGAACACCATATGGAAAACCTTTCCACTTGGAGTTATAGGTAGCTCCTGGTGGAAGGCTTCCTAGCAGCCTTCAGGATCGAGAACACTGAGAAAGTTGTAAATCAGAAACTCTAACTGCTCAAGAGCCAAGCCTTGAGGTTGAGGATTGAGATTAGCATACCAAACTCTCCCCTGAGCACAGGTTAACAGATTGTGGTTCCTGGGGAGACACAGGGGAAGATGGACTGTTAAGGACAGAAGGAGTGGGTACCAGGGCTGCCTGGCCCAGTCTGGAGCAATCAGGATCATTTTGCAGGGCTGAGATCTGATTTTGACTAGCACCTTGAACAGCAGAGGGAAGGGGGGAAAGGCATATAGAAACTTCCCTTCCCAATCGAGGAGAAAGGCATCCAGGGGAACTGAGCCCAACACTGGGGGCCTGCAACAAAACAGTGGAAGCTGATGATTGTCTGGGGCTGCAAAAAGATCTATCTGAGGAGTGCCCCATCTGGCAAACACTATCCCCAGTACTAGGGGATCCAGTGACCATTCGTGATGGCCCTGGGAAATCCTGCTGAGAGCATCTGCCAGGACATTGTCCTTGCCTCGGAGGTGAACTGCTATGAGGGAAGTGTTCAGGGAATAAGCCAGAGACCACAACTTCATCGCCTCGGTGCACAAGGCCAAAGACCGAGTGCCCCCTTGTTTTTTGATGTACCACATTGTAGTGGTGCTGTCTGTTCTGACCTGTACCACCTTGTTCTGAACAGATGCAGAGAAACCTGAAGTGCAAGAAAACAGCTCTGAGTTCCAACAGATTGATGTGGAGCAGAGATTCCTGAGGGGACCATAACCCTGGGTAGAGGTGGCCCATGTGGGCTCCCCATCCCAAGAGGGATGCATCTGTAGTAGGGTCAAGGAATGGGACAGAGGATGAAAGGCACCCCTGTCTCAGATTGCTCTGATCCTGCCACTACTGAAGGGCCTGGATCAGAGTTTGAGTCACTGGGATTAACTTGGATAGAGGATTCTTCTTGAGACCAGAAAGTCTCAAATGGAACTGAATGTCCCTCATCTGAAATCTTGCTCCTGCGCCACAGCTGTGGAGGCAGCCATGTGCCCTAGGAGCTGCAGGAAATGCCTTGCTGGTCGAGAGACCTGCAGAGTGAAGGCAGTGCCAGGGCCACTAAGGTCCTTACCCTTTCCAAGGAAGGAAGGCTCTGGCCTGCTTTGTGTCCAGTTCTGCGCCTATAAAGGTGAGTACCTGGACAGGTTCCAAACTGACTTTGGAAGACTGAGAAGAAATCCCAGAGAGGTAAGCAGCTGCTAGGTAACTAGCAGGTGTGATTTGACCTGGTCTGGAGACTGACCCACAATGAGCCAGTCGTCCCGGTAGGGAAAAATGGAAATCTTTTGCCTTCTCAGATGAGCGACTGCTACTGCCAGACATTTTGTGAACACCCTTGGGGCAGAAGTGAGGCCGAAGGGCATTGCTCTGAACTGATAATGGCCTGAGGGCAGTTCAATCTGAGGTACTTCGATGGGAGCTTCTGATAAGAACATGGAAGTAGGCATCTTTGAGGTCCAGGGAGGCTAGCCAGTCCCCTGGCCTTAGGGAGGTAAAATCATTCCCAGTGTCACCATTTTGAACTTTGGCTTTAAAAGGTGCTTGTTTAGATATCTTAGATCCAGGATAGGCCGCCACTCTCCTGTCTTTTTGGGGTAAGTGAAGTACCTGGAGTACAGACCCTGCCCTGGTGAAGGGAGAAACCCTCTCTACAGCTCTGAGAGCCAAGAGGTTGAGACTTCTGTTTCAAAGCAAGAGTCTCTAAAGGGTTTGTAGGTGGAAAAGATCTGGCTCTCATCTTCGGAAATTTCTTGAAGCTGAGAACCAGACCCTGGCTCACTACTTCCAGGACCCACCTGTCTGAAGTTAAAGACTGCCAGTCCTGGAGGAAGTGAGCCAACCTGCCCCCTACAGGTAGTGGAGAGCCAACCCTGGGCATCCCATCAGGGTGCCTGTTTGGCAGGGGCTTTAGGCTGAGGGGTGGGAGCAGGCCTGCTCGAACCCCGCCTGCCTCTCCCTCTGAAGAACCCCCTCTGTACATAGGCTGAAGAGGAGGAGGCCTGGGTCTGGTAAAAAGGCCTACCCCTACCCCTGGGGGGCTGCCTGAGGAGTGGCTTGCCGTTCCTTGGCTTGTGCACTACTGTAAGTGGTTCTATATTCATCCATTTTCTTCATATAATTCTGTCTGCTCCCCAAACAGAGAATTTCCCACCACAGGAAAATCCATAGCCTTAGACTGGGTATCCTGTGACAAAGTAGTACACCTGAGCCAAGCCAATCTCCAAAAAGCCACAGATGTAGCCATGACTCTAGAGGATACATCGTTAGAATCCACAGCAGCATGGTATTGCACCTTAGATGCCTCAATACCATCAAGAGCCACCTGTTCCAGCTCCTTTGCGAGCTGGCCAGGGACCTGTTTGGCTAAGGCCATGACAGTATCCCATCTAGATTTCTGGTATCTTGCAACATAAGCCACATAGTTTGCTTCTCTGAGTCCCAAGGATGCTGCCATGTTTTGTCTTTTGGCCATGGCATCAATCTTCCTGGAATCCTTGTCAGGAGGATGTGAAGCCAGGGGAATATTAGCTTTATCACAGGCTGCAGCCTGAACTACCCCAACATGACTGCATTGCTGTGAAAGAAAATCTGAATCAGGACCTGACAAAGTGTACTCTGTCCATCTTTTATCCACAGGAGGCACAGAATTAGGAGCTTTTAAAATTTTTATTGTTTGTTTTCTAAAAGATTTATGTAAAGGATGGACAACCTTCTGGACTCTGGATATCCATCATCTCCACATAGTCAGGCTCCTCTTGCTCATCCAAAGCCTCCTCTAAGGAAGCTGGAGGGTCTCAGCAACTTTTATAAAACAAAAAATGAGAAGGGACTCAGAAAGCCTAGGGGAGACTCACCTGAAGGTCTGTCTGGGAGATGTCCGTTCAATGGGCACATCCAGACTTTCAAAGTCACATTCACACTGATCATAATCCTCATCCCTCCTCTGGTTCATAGAACTCTTCTATATCATAATCCTGAACCACTGGAACCGACCGAACCGACCTTTTGCCATACAGTGGCGGTTCGGAGGGAACCGGGGACAGGGACTGGACAATCTGAATTGCCATGGCTATCTCTGCAGCAGTTGGAGAAGGAATTTTGGACTCCAAACCTGCTGATTTTTTAGATTTCTTTGCAGGAACTGGCTCCTCAGAGCCAGCTTTTCCTTTGCCCGAGGAAGTCTCGCCCTGGTCAGAGGGCACTCCCTTCGGTTCGGTTGGCACCGAACCGGCTGGCCATCCGGTCAGCGGACTTTTGGCCTCTCGCCCTGAGCCTGCCCACTTCTTGTCCAGGGTGGCTGCAGGAAATTTTACAAATCTGGCAGTCTGAATTGAGGTGGTCAAACCCCAGACAATAGACACATGTAGTGTGTGGGTCAGCCTTGGCAAAGGCTTCCCCACAGACACTACAGTGTTGAAACCCAGTGGGCCCGGTTTTTCTTTTGGGTTTCTCAGACATGATGCCAGCCTAACCAACAAACTTGCCCTTTTAATGGCAGTGCCAGGCAAGACACCCTTATCGGTTCCAAACCGTGTCACGGGTCGTGGAAAAAACGTAATGAAATCCGGTTTTTTTAGAACCGATAAGAACCGGGAACCGCACTCTAAGAAGCCTTAAAAGGCTTTAAACTTATATTTTAATACAATTCGATCGGTTCAACCGAACCGATAACACTTTACAAGTTCCACACAGAAAAAAACCCTATTACTTACGAATACCATAGACAGAGACTGAACCAATCGGTTTTGCGGTTAAAATAATTAAATCGCGGTTAAATTAAACCAAGAAATAGCGCTTTAAACCGAAGAAATGAACCGAGCAACAGGAGGAATCTCGGAGCGACTGTTCAGTGAGGCGAGGTAAAGAATCTGACGGTTTCGGGTTTGAAACCAGCCTAACAGAGCTTTGAACCGAAGTCAAGGCTTAAGCTCCATGCTCTGCATGGAAGTTAACTCTTTCACCGGAGCAGTTCTAAGGCTGGGACAAACTGCAATAGTCATAATATAGCAAGACTTCATGTTGTTTGAAACAGAGGTTCTGAGAGGGGCAGGCCAGAATATAGTAAGACTCCATTAATAGAAACAACATTACTAAGGTGAGTAATTTTTTCTTCAAACATGAAGTCTTGCTATATTCTGACATATGCAGACTACAAAGCAGTACCTCCATGGAGGAGGGACAGACCCTACTTAGGAAATAGGTTCTGAAGCACAGCTGTGCTAAACCGGGCATCACTCCTAGCCTGGATGTCCAGGGAGTAATGCTTGGTAAAAGTGTTAACTGTTTTCCAGGTAGCTGCTTGACATATCTCTAGAATACGGATGTCCCTGGCAGCAGCCAGGGAAGCAGCTGTACCTCTGGTTGAGATGAGCCCTCAGGCCTGAGGGAGGAACCTTACCCAGTTTTTCATAGCAAAACTGGATACAAGAGACAATCCACCTGGCAATGGATCTTTTAGTGGCAGGTTTCTTACCAACCTCACCATAAGTGAGGAACAGTTGAGGAGTCAAACCCGTGACCCTTGGCACGCTCTATGTAGTAACTCAAGGGTCTCTTCATATCTAAGTTGCAGCCTCCTCTCGCCAGAGGAGGAATGGTCAGTGAAGTACACTGGAAGAGATATAGATTGATTAAGGTGGAAATCTGAAACCACCTTAGGCAAGAACTTCCTGTTAGTCCTGAGGACCACCTTATCTCTATGAAAGGAGATAAAATCAGGCTCCACTGACAAAGCTTGTAATTCACTTATGCGCCTGGCAGAAGTGATGGCTACCAGAAACACAGTCTTCCAAGTCAAGTACTTAAGCTCTGCTGAAGACAAAGGCTCAAAGGAGGTTGTATAAGCTGAGCAATGCAAACATTAAGGTCCCAAGCAGGGGCAGGGTTCCTGAATGGAGGGTTGGTGTGAAGCAATCCCTTGAAAAACTTGGAGAATACAGGATGAGCTGAAAGAGAAGAGGGTTTACCTGCTGAAATAAAGGCAGACACAGCTGCCAGATCCACTTTTAGGGTAGCTGGTCTCAGCCCCAAGGTATTTAAGTGGACCATATAATCCAGGACTGTGGGTAAATCAGCAGATTCTGGGGAAATATGCTTTCCAGAGCACCATATGGAAAACCTCTTCCATTTGGAATTATAAGTAGCCCTGGTGGAAGGTTTCTAGAAGCCTTCAGGATATCCATTACACCTTGGGAGAGGTGTAAATCAGCAAACTCTAACTCTTCAAGAGCCAGGCCTTGAGATTGAGAGATTTGAGGTTCGGGTACCAAACCTTCCCCTGAGCACAGGTTAACAGGTTATGATTCATGGGAAGACACAGGGGGAGGTGGACTGCCAAGGACAGTAGGAGTGAATACCTGGGTTGTCTGGGCCAATCTGGAGCAATCAGGATCATCTTGCAGGGTTGAGATCTGATTTTGACTAGCACTTTGAACAGAAGAGGGAAGAGGGAAAAAGCATAGAGAAACTTCCCTTCCCAACTGAGAACTAAGGCATCCAGAGGGACTGAGCCCAACACTGGGGGCCTGCAGCAAAAAAAGGGAAAGTTGGCGATTGTCTGGGGCTGCAAAAGATCCATCTGCAGGGTGCCCCATCTGGCAAATACCACCTCCAAGACTAGGGGTCCAGTGACCATTCAGCGATGGCCCTGGGAAATCCTGCTGAGAGCATCTGCCAGACATTGTCCTTGCCTGGGAGGTGAACTGCCGTAAGGGAGGTGTTAAGGGAATAAGCCAGAGACCACAACTTCATTGCTTCGGTGCACAAGGCCGTAGACCAAGTGCCCCCTTGCTTGTTGATGTACCACATCGTGGTGGTGTTGTCTGTCCTGACCTGTACAGATTTGTTCTGAACAGATTTGGAAAAAGCTTGACGTGCTAGAAAAACTGCTCTGAGTTCCAACACATTGATGTGGAGCAGGGATTCCTGAGGGGACTTCAACCCCTGGGTAGTGAGGTCGCCCATGTGAGCTCCCCACCCCAAGAGGGATGCATCTGTAGTAAGGATTAAGGAGTGAGACTGAGTGACAAAAGGAACCCCTTGTCTGAGATTGCTCTGATCTTGCCACCACTGTAGGGCCTGGATCAGGGTTCGAGTCACTGGCATCAATTTGGTTAGAGGGTCTTTCCTTTGAGACCAAAAGGCTCTCAAATGGAACTGAATGTCCCCCATCTGAAATCTTGCTCCCTGCACTACTGTAAAAGCAGCCATGTGCCCCAGGAGCTGAAATAAATGCCTTTCTGGTCGAGACACCTGCAGGGTGAATGAGGAGGCCAGAGAGACCAGGGTCCTTGCCCTGTCCAAAGGAGGGAAGGCTCTGGCTTTCTGTGTGTTCAGTTCTGCGCCTATGAAGGTGAGGAGCTGGACAGGCTCTAGAACTGACTTTGAAAGATTCAGAAGGAAACCTAGAGAGGTGAGCAGTTGCTGAGTTATCTGTAGGTGTAACTTGACTTGGTCTGGGGACTGGCCTACTATGAGCCAGTCATCCAGGTAAGGGAAGATGGCAATTTTTTGCCTTCTTAGAGAAGCAACTGCTACTGCCAGGCATTTTGTGAATACCCTTGGAGCAGAGGTGAGGCCAAAGGGCATTGCTCTGAACTGGTAATGGCCTGAGGGCAGCTCGAACCTGAGGTACTTTTGATTGGAGCTTCTGATGAGAATATGGAAGTAGGCATCCTTGAGGTCCAGGGACGCGAGCCAGTCCCCTGGCCTTAGAGAGGGTAGGATAATTCCCCAAGTCACCATTTTTAATTTTGGTTTTAAGAGGTGCTTGTTTAAGTATCTGAGATCCAGGATGGGCCGTCATTCTCCTGTCTTTTTTGGGGTAAGGAAGTACCTGGAGTACAACCCTTTGCACTGGTGTAGGGGTGGAACCCTTTCCACAGCTCTGAGAGCCATTAGGGAAGAGACCTCTGCCTCTAGGGCAAGTGCCTCTGGTGGATCTGCAGGTGGAAAGGATCTGGTTCTCATCTTTGGAAACTTTCTGAAGCTGAGAACAGTCCCTGGCTTACTACTTCCAGGACCCACTTGTCTGATGTCAGAGACTCCAGTCCTGGACAAAGTAAGCCAGCCTGCCCCTACAGGTAGCTGAGAATCGCCCTGGCAACTCCCATCAGAGTGCCTGTTTGGCAGGGGCTTGGCTGAGGGGTGGAAGCAGGCCTGCTTGCACCCCGCCTGCCTCTCCTCTAAAGAACCCCCTCTGGGCATAAGCAGAAGAGGAGGCCTGGGCTTGGTAAAAAAGCCTATGAAAAGGCCTGCCCCTTGGAAGCTGCCTTTGAGGAGTTGCCTGCCTTTCCTTGGCCTGTGCACTCCTATTGGTGGTCCTATACTCATCCATTTTCTTCATGTAATTCTCTGTCTGCTCCCCAAACAGGGAATTACTCACAGCAGGAAAATCCATGGCCTTAGTCTGGGTATCCTGTGACAGGCTAGTACATCTGAGCCAAGCCATTCTTCGAAGTGCCACAGATGTAGCCATGACTCTTGATGAGACATCATTTGAGTCCACTGCAGCATGGAATTGCACCTTGGATGCCTCAATACCATCAGCAGTCACCTGCTCCAGCTCCTTAGCAAGCTGGCAGGGACCTGTTTTGCTAGAGCCATAACAGTATCCCATTTGGATTTCTGATATCTAGCAACATAAGTCATATAATTTGCCTGTCTGAGTCCCAAGGATGCTGCCATGTACTGTTTCTTTGCCATGGCATCAATCCTCCTGGAGTCCTTGTCCGGGGGGTGTGAAGCCAAGGGAATATTTGCCTTGTCACAGGCTGCAGCCTGCACTACCCCAACATGGCTGCATTGTTGTGAAAGGAACTCCGCATCAGAGCCTGACAATGTGTACCTCTTGTCCATTCTCTTATCCACAGGAGGTACAATGTAAGGAGTTTTTAGAATTTTAAAAGTCTGTTTCCCCAAAAGATTTATGCAAGGGAATAGACAGTCTCCTAGACTCTGGGATATCCATCATTTCCACATTGTGGGGCTCCTCTTGATCATCCACAGCTTCCTCCATAGGGAGCTGGAGGGTTTCAGCCACTTTTTTTTATGAAACATAAAATGAGAAGGGGACTCAGAAAGCTTAGGAGGAGACACTCCTGAAGGTCTGTCTGGGGAGATGTCCAGGTCAATCGGCACATCCAGACTCACTCTCCTCATACTCCTCTTCCCCCTCCTCCGGTTCATAATATTCCCCTAAATCATACTCTTGAACCGGTGGAACCGGCCGAACCGGGCGCTTACCTGATGGTGCCGGTTCGGTCGGAACCGTGGAAAGCGACTGGACAATTTTAATCGCTTTGGCCATTTCTTCAGCGGTTGGAGAGGAAAGTTTTGGCTCCACAGCAGCTGATTTCCTAGTCCTTTTTGCTGGAACGGACTCCTCAGAGTCGGGTCTCCTTTTGCCCGAGGAAATCTCGCCCTGGTCAGAGGGCACTCCCTCTGGTTCGGTTGGAACCAAACTGGGCTGGCCATCCGGTTCAGCAGACTTTTTGGCCTCCCTTTCCCTGAGCCTACCAACTCTCTTTTCCAGGGTAGCTGCAGAAAATTTTTACAAATCTGGCTGTCTGCATTGAGGTGGTCAAACCCCAGACAATAAACACAGGTGGTGTGGGGGTCAGCCTTGGCAAAGACTTCCCCACAAACACTGCAGTGTTGAAACCCAGTGGGTCCGGTTTTTCTTTTGGGTTTCTCAGACATAGTGCCAGTCCTAACCAAACTTACCCGCTTATGGCAATCTGCCAGGCAAGACCCTCTATCGGTTCCCAACTGTGTCACTGGTCTTGGAAAAAACGTAATAAAACTGCTTTTTTTGTTTTGTTTTTTAGAACCGATAACCACACCTAAATCACAGATTAAGATATTTTAACAACCTGATCGGTTCAAACCGAACCGATAAACAGTTTACAAGTTCCACACAGAAGAGAATTAATGTAAACCTATCTAGTACTCACAAATACCACAGACAGAGCCTGAACCGACCAGTTGCGGTTTAAATTCGGTCGAAAACCGAGAAAAACAATACTTTAACCAACAAAATGAACCGAGCAGAAGGAGAAACCTCCGGAGCGACTGTTCAGTGAGGTAGAGTAAAGAATCTGACGGTTTGAGTTTGAAGAACAACAGACAGAGTTTCAACTGAGCTCGAGCTCGGCGTTCCATGCCTGGCATGGAAAGTTAACTCTTTCACCTCTGGAGCAGTTCGAAGGTTGGGACTCACTGCATATGTCAGAATATAGCAAGACTTCATGTTGTTTGAATGGGTGATTTTGTCACCTATTTGGAAAAAAGTAATGCAAACCTCAAATTTTCGGTTCAGAGTGTTGTTAGGTCAGTCTCCTTCCTAGATCTAAAGGTCATCAAAAAAGATCATGGTACATATAAAACAGATCTGTTTAGAAGGAGGCGGACCATAGCTCACTCCTATTAGCCTCTAGCTGCCACCCACACTATGTGGCAAACATTCCCAAGGCCCAAATGATAAAGAGTATGAAGAAACTGTAATGAGGACACAGACTTCTTAGTAAATGGCTCTGAACTGGTTGACAGATTTGTTGTAAGGGGTTATAATACTGGTTTGGTTTCTCAGGCCTATGGTGAGACACTAACAGTAGACAGGAGCTCACTATTGGAATTAAAAGAAAAAAAGACAATGCCCCCCAGGTTGAATTTCATTACACAATACACACAACATGCTACCAAAATCCAGAAAATCCTTAACAATTGGCACATTCTCACTTCAGGCCCTCTTCTTAAAGATGCCACTAAAGAAAAGCCACGCATGGTCTATAAACGTGGCAAGAATCTTAAGGACATGTTGGTACATAGCTACTGGAGCAACGAGACATCACTGAATCCACGGGGCACCTGGTTACCACCTTTACCACACGGGAGCTTCACTTGTGGCAACTGCAAGTTCTTTCACTCCATCATGAGAACTAACACATTCACTACATGTAACAGTTATAAAAAGTTTAATGTAGAAAGTATCCTTAATTGCAACACTGAAAACTTGATATATTAAGCAACATGTAAATGTGGTTCTTTCTATCTTGGTAAAACTACTAGACAACTTAAGGACAGAACAGGGGAACACCTCAGCTCTGTCGCCACAGGTGACACCAGCAATGCACTGCCAACTCACTGCAGACTGATTGGCCGTGGGGAATATACCTTTTTGTTCTGTGGAACTGAAAAAGTAAGCAATAATACCAGACAGGGTGCGGCGGTATTAGGAAATACCAGACTGCCCAGGAGATGAGGGCCTGGCCGGAAGGAAGGCCTTATAGCCCCTGAAGGTCCGGTATTTTCCAATACCACCCACACTTAAGAGTATTATTGCGCTTAGAAAATGGGCACTGTAAAAAATAAAAAAAAAATATAAAAAAAATTTTGATGAAAGTGATAATGAATAAATAATGCTAAATAAGTTCTGTAATTAAATATTTCCTCTGCCTTCATTAGAACAATGGCCTTTTGTATCACTGCAGACCCCGTAGTTAGATAACTGGTTGTATGCAGTTATTACCCCACAGCAGACTGTTTGTTTAGTCGCCCCCCCCACCACCACCAGTTTTGTTAATCCTCTACACTTTTTGTTTCTTTTTCATTTCAGATGTTTGAGTGCTGCCTTTTTTTTTTGGTAACAGTGGTGCCAGGAGATGTGATCGGGAGAAGGAAGCACAGTCTGGGAGTGTGAGTGTGGTCAGGAACCGGGTCGGGACCCAGTTCAGCCTGTATTTTTTTGTTTCCTGGTCTTCGGTACCTACTGTGAGTACCAGGTTGGAGTTTTTTCCTTTTTGGGGCGGTTCACGAGTTCCCAGTCCTCGCTGCCTTCCATGAGGACTGGGAGTGTCAAAAGGAGCATCGGTTTGTCCAGGGAGTGAGCCTGCGCCGTGGTACTGTGCTGGAGGAGCCATTAAGTCAACAAGTTGGTCAGCGGACAAGAGGCACTGTTGTGGATCTGGGTGCTGTGGATAAGGAGGGGATCTTTATACAGTGGAAATTTTTTTTTTCTGTAACGGTCGGGGCGAACGAGGGCACAGTGAAGTGATGAAGGACTGCACCAGGGAGCTGGCATGCCCAGTCATTTGCTAGATAACAGACCAGGAAAAAAAGGTTATTTTAATTTGTTTTCTGCAATTGACTTTGAACATTAGGGCATGGGAGACTGTTTTTATGCCTTTTGTTAAACTAGGTGACTGCTGTTACTTCGATTGCACATGGTGAGGGAACTGGGGTCTGCTCACTCACTACGGGAGCTAAACATAATGGTAGCGATTTGAAATTTCCTGGGGTGCTTTCACCCAATGAGGAAGCAGGGTGGACACCAGGATATCTGAGAAGGTGTAAGGCTATTAAGTCTTTTTGGTGGCAGGTTTTCGAGAGGCTTTGAGAATGTCCAGAACCCCTTGAGACAGATGCAAATTTGCATATTCTAGCTCTTCAAAAGCCATGCCTTGAGACTGAGAGACCGAAGATTGACGTACCAGATCTTCCCCTGAGAGAAAGTTGACAGGCTGAGATTCCTGGGAAGAGATAGGGGAAGATGGACTGCTAGGGACAGCAACAGTGGATACCAAGGCTGTCTGGCCCAGTCTGGAGCAATCAGGATCCTGTAGAATCAGGATCACTTTGCAAGACTGTGACCTTATCTTGGCCAGGACTTTGAACAGTAGAGGAAAAGGAGGAAAGGCATACAGAAATGTTCCCTCCCAATCCAGAATTAGAGCATCCAGAGGGACTTAACCCAAGACTGGGGGTCTGCAACAAAAGTTGGCGATTGTCAGGGGCTGCAAAGAGATCTTTCTCTGGGGTGCCCCACCTTGAAAAGATCACTTAACACCAGGGGATCCAGGGACCATTCGTGATGGCCCTGAGAAATCTTGCTCAATGCATCTACTAGCACATTGTCCTTTCCTGGAAGGTGGGCTGCTACCAGAGAGGTTTGTAGAGAATAAGCCAGGGCCCATAACTTCATGGCTTCCATGCACAAGGCCGTAGACAGAGTGCCTCCCTGCTTGTTGATGTACCACATGGTGGTCATGTTTGTCCTGACCTGAACCACCTCATTCTGTACTGATTCCGAGAAGGCTTTAGAGCCAGGTACACTGCCTTGAGTTCCAGAAGACTGATGTGGAGAGGTGACTCCTGAGGGGATCACACTCCCTGAGCTGTGAGGGCTCGCAGGCAAGCTCCCCACCCCAGGAGGGAAGCATCCATGGTTAGAACCACAGAATGAGACTGAGTGATGAATGGAACCCCTTGCCTGAGGTTGTCCTGATCCAACCACCATTGGAGAGCCTGGATCAGAGTCTGAGTCACTGAAATAAGTTTGGTTAGAGGATCTTTTTTATGAGACCAACAAGCCCTCAAATGGAACTGGATGTCCCTCATCTGAAATCTGGCCCCTTGGACCACTGCAGTGGAAGCTGCCATGTGGCCTAAGAGTTGAAGGAAATGCCTTGCTGGTCAAGACACCAGAAGGTGGAAAGAGGAGGCCAGCTCTATAATGGCCTTTACCCTTGCCAGAGGGAGAAAGGCTCTTGCTTTGACAGTCTCCAACTCTACCCCTATGAAGATTAAGAGTTGTACTGGCTCGAGAACTGATATGGGAAGACTGAGGAGAAATCCTAGAGAAGTGAGCACTTGTTGGGTCACTTGCAAATTTGACTTTACTTGGTCTGGAGACTGGCCCACAATGAGCCAGTCGTCCAGGTATCGGAATATGGAAATGTTTTGTCTCCTTAGAAAGGCCACTACTACTGCTAGGCATTTTGTAAACACACTTGGAGCTGATGATAGGTCAAAGGGCACTGCTTTGAACTGATAATGGCCTGAAGGCAGTTCATACCTGAGGTACTTTCTGTGGGAGCACCTGATGGGAATGTGAAAATACATCCTTTAGGTCCAGGGAGGCTAGCCAGTCCCCTGGCCTTAGAGGGGGAAGAATTATTCCTAGAGTCACCATTTTGAATTTTAGCTTTACATGGTTCTTGTTTAAGTATCTTAAATCAAGGATGGGCCGCCACTCCCCTGTCTTTTTCGGGGTAAGCAAGTATTTGGAGTACAGACCTTTGCCCCTGTGAGGTGCTGGAACTTTCTCTATGGCTCTAAGAGCCAGCAGAGATGAAACTTCTGGGCAATGGTTTTGGAGATGTTTGCAGGTGGAAAAGACCTGACCCTCAGCTTTGGAAATTTTTTGAAGCTGAGGGCCAGTCCCTGGCTTACTACCTCCAGGACGCACTTGTCTGAGATAACAGACTTCCAGGCCTGGAAGTAGTAAGCCAGCCTACCTCCTACAGGAACTGGAGAGTCGACCCAGGCTGACACATCAGGGTGTCTGCTTGGCAGGAGCCTTAGATTAAGGGGAGGATGCAGCCCTGCTCATCCCCCTTCTGCCTCTCCCTCTGAAGAACCCCCTCTAATGAAAAGGAGAGGAGGCCTGTGCCTGGTAGAAAGGCCAGTGAAAGGGCCTGCCCCTGCCCCTAGATTGCTGCTTTGGAGGAGTTGCTTGCCTTTCCTTGGCCTGTGCACTCCTGTAGGTGGTCCTATACTCATCCATCTTTTTCATACAATTCTCTGTCAGCTTCCCAAACAGAGAATTCTCAATGACAGGGAAATCCATGGCCTTATCCTGGCTGTCCTGTGATAAGCTAGTACATCTGAGCCAAGCCAGTCTCCGAAGAGCCACAGACGTAGCCATGGCTCTTGATGACACATCAATGGAGTCCACAGCAGCTTGAAACTGGATCTTAGATGCCGCAATCCCATCAGCAGCCACCTCCTCCAGCTTCTTGGCCAGCTGGGGGAGGCCTGTTTAGCCAGCTCCAGAACAGTATCCCATCTGGACTTCTGGTATCTGGCTGTGTAGGCAATGTAGTTAGCCTGCCTGAGTCCCAAGGAGGATGCCATGTACTGTTTTTTTTAGCCATGGCATCCAGCTTCCTGGAGTTTTTAACTGGGTTGTGTGAAGGCAAGGGTATGTTAGCCTTATCACAGGCTGCAGCCTGCATAACCCCAACATGGCTGCATTGCTGGTACAACTATTCCGTACCTGGGCCTGACAACATATACCTCTTGTCCACTCGCCTGCCCACAGGAGGTAGAGAATTTGGAGTTAAGTAACTTCTTTGTCCGTTTCCCAAAAGATTTGTTAAGGGGAATAGTCAAGCTCTTGGACTCTGGGATGTCCATCATCTTCACGTAGTAAGGCTCCTCTTGCTCCTCAACAGCTTCATCCAGAGGGAGCTGGAGGGTTTCTACCACTTTTTTGTAGAACATAAAGTGGGAAGGGGACTCAGAAAGCCTAGGAGGGGAAACACCAGAAGGTCTGTTTGGGGAGATGTCCAGTTCCATGTCCTCCTCCTCCCCATCATCATCATCATCATCATCCCTCTCTTCCAAATCCGGTTCAGGAAAGTCTTCAGGGGAATAATCCTGAACCAGGGGAACCGACCAAACGCCTACTAGGAGGCGTCTGATCAGCCGAAACCAAACGATGCGATTCAACTATACTAATCGCTCTAGCAATTTCCTCGGTGGTTGTACGATGAGGTTCTGGATCTCAACCAGCTGATTTCTCCTTTTTCTTTCTTTTTGCCGGAACTGATCCCTCAGGATCGGCTCTCTGCCCGAGGGAGTCTCGCCCAGGTCAATGGGTACTCCCATAGGTTCGGTCGGAACTGAACCAGGCTGGCCATCCAGGTCAGCGGACTTTTCTGCCTCCTTTTCCCTAAGCCTGCCCAATCTTTTATCCAGGGTGGCCTTAGGGAATTTTTTTTTTTACTTACATATTTGGCAGTCTGTCTCCAGGTGGTCAAAACCCAGACAATAAACACAGGTGGTGTAGGGGATCAGCCTTAGCAAAGGCCTCCCTACACTCACTGCAGTGCTGAAACCCAGTGGGCCCGTTTTTTTCTCTTGGGTATCTCAGACAAAGCCATCCTACAACTTACCCTTTTTACAGCAACAGCCAGGTAAGACCCCCTTATCAGCTCCTAACTGTGTCATGGGTGTTGGAAAAACACAATAAAATACGTTTGTTTGAGAACCGATAAGGACCGGTACCTCAGAAAAAATTACTCACCTTAGTAATGTTGTTTCTTCTAATGGAGTCTTGCTATATTATGACAATTGCAGTTTGACCCAACCTTCGAACTGCTCCAGAGGTGAAAGAGTTAAGTTCCATGCAAGGCATGGAATCTTGAGCGCGAGCTCGGTTGAAAACTCTGTTTTGCTTCAAACCTAAACTGTCAGATCTTTACGAGCAAAAACTCACTAAGGTTCTGTGTGGAAACTGTAAGCCTACTCTAGCCAAATGGCTACTAAGCACTAACACATTTTCTGGTCCCAAAAACAAGACTCAAGTCAGGGGACCAAGAAAATGAAAATTCAACAACAACAAACAACAATGGCAAGCACTAGATGCCAACAAATCACTACCCACCCACATCCCAACAGCAACAAGAGGTTCTGAGAGGAGCAGGTGGGGGAGGGGGAGGTCAAAATATAGCAAGACTCCATTAGAAGAAACAACATTACTAAGGTGAGTAATTTTTTTCAAACAACATAAAGTCTTGCTATATTATGACAATTGCAGACTACATAGCAGTACCTCCATGGAGGAGGGCAGAACCTACTTAGGGAATAGGCTCTGAAGCACAGCTGTGACAAACCGAGCATCACTCCTAGCCTGGATGTCCAAGGAGTAATGCTTTGTGAAAGTATAAACTGTTTTCCAAGTAGCTGCTTGACATATCTCTAAGATAGGGATGTCCCTGGCAGCAGCCAAGGACGCAGCTGTACCTCTGGTAGAGTGAGCCCTCAGGCCTGAAGGGGGAACCTTACCCAGTTTTAGACAACAAAATTGGATACAAGAAACGATCCACCTGGCAATAGATCTTTAGTGGCAGGTTTCTCTTCACTGCCTCACCATAAGTGAGAAACAGCTGAAGGGAATCCAACCTGTGACCCTTGGTACGTTCTATGTAGTAGCTAAGCGCTTTTTTGACATCTAAACTGTGCAATCTCCTCTCACCAGAGGAAGAATGGTCAGTGAAATACACAGGAAGAGACATAGATTGATTCAGGTGAAAGTCCGAGACAACCTTAGGCAGGAACTTTCTATTAGTCCTGAGGACCACTTTATCCCTATCAAAAGGAGATAAAAATCAGGTTCCACTGACAATGCTTGTAGTTCACTTATGCGCCTCGCAGAAGTGATAGCTACCAAAAACACAGTCTTCCAAGTCAAGTACTTAAGCTCTGCTGAAGACATGGGTTCAAAAGGAGGTTGCATAAGCTGGGCAATGTAAACATTAAGATCCCATGCAGGGGCAGGATCCCTGAATGGAGGGTTGATGTGAAGCAACCCCTTGAAAAACTTGGAGAAAACCGGATGAGCTGAGAGAGAAGAGGATTTACCTGCTGATAAGAAAGCAGAGACTGCTGCCAGGTGCACTTTTAGGGTAGCTGGTCTCAGCCCCAAAGCATTTAAATGCACCATATAATCCAGAACTGTGGGCAAGCCAGCAGACTCTGGGGAAATACTCTTACCAGAGCACCATATGGAAAACCTCTTCCATTTGGAGTTATAAGTAGCCCTGGTAGAAGGCTTCCTTGAAGCCTTCAAAACATTAAGTACACCCTGAGAAAGATGTAAGTCAGCAAACTCTAACTCTTCAAGAGCCAGGCCTTGAGGTTGAGAGATTTGAGATTCGGATACCAAACCCTCCCCTGTGCACAGGCTAACAGATTGTGATTCCTGGGAAGGCACAGGGGAAGGTGGACTGCCAGGGACAGGAGCAGTGGATACCAGGGCTGTCTGGCCCAGTCTGGGGCACTCAGGATCATCTTGCAAGGTTGAGATCTGATTTTGATTAGCACCTTGAACAGGAGAGGGAAGGGGGGGGGATGCATAGAGAAACTTCCCTTCCCAATTGAGAAGGAAGGCATCCAGAGGGACTGAGCCCAACACTGGGGGCCTGCAGCAAAAAAGAGGAAGTTGGTGATTGTCTGGGGCTGCAAAAAGATCTATCTGAGGAGTGCCCCACCTGGCAAACACCACCTCCAGGATAAGGGGATCCAGAGACCATTCGTGATGGCCCTGTGAAATCCTGCTGAAAGCATCTGCCAGGACATTGTCTTTGCCTGGGAGGTGAACTGCCACAAGGGAGGTGTTCAGGGAATAAGCCAGAGACCACAACTTCATTGCTTCGGTGCACAAGGCCGTAGACAGAGTGCCCCCTTGCTTGTTGATGTACCACATTGTAGTGGTGTTGTCTGTTCTGACCTGTACCACTTTGTTCTGAACAGATGCAGAAAAACTGAAGTGCTAGAAAACTGCTCTGAGTTCCAACAGATTGATGTGGAGCAGAGATTCCTGAGGGACCACAATCCCTGGGTGGAGAGGTCGCCCATGTGAGCTCCCATCCCAAAAGGGACGCATCTGTAGTAAGGGTCAAGGAGTGAGATAGAGGGATGAAGGGAACCCCTTGTCTCAGATTGCTCTGATCCTGCCACCACTGAAGGGCCTGGATCAGGGTTCAAGTCACTGGGATCAATTTGGATAGGGGATCTTTTCTTTGAGAGCAAAAGGCTCTCAAGTGGAACTGAATGTCCCTCATCTGAAATCTTGCTCCTTGCACTACAGCTGTGGAAGCAGCCATGTGTCCTAGGAGCTATAGAAAATGCCTTGCTGGTCGAGAGACCTGCAGAGTGAAGGAGGAGGCCAGGGCCACTAGGTTCCTTACCCTTTCCAGGGGAAGGAAGGCTCTGGCCTGCCTTGTGTCCAATTCTGCACCTATAAAGGTGAGTACCTGGACAGGTTCCAGAACTGACTTTGGAAGACTGAGAAGAAAAGCCCAGAGAGGTAAGCAGCTGCTGGGTAACTTGCAGGTGTGATCTGACCTGGTCTGGAGACTGACCCACAATGAGCCAGTCGTCTAGGTAGGAAAGATGGCAATCCTTTGCCTTCTTAAATGAGCAACTGCTACTGCCAGGCATTTTGTGAATACCCTTGGGGCAGAGGTAAGGCCGAAGGGCATTGCTCTGAACTGGTAATGGCCTGAGGGCAGTTCGAATCTGAGGTACTTTCGTGGAAGCTTCTGATAAGAACATGGAAGTAGGCATCCTTGAGGTCCAGGGAAGCTAGCCAGTCCCCTAGCCTTAGGGAAGGTAAAATCATTGCCAGAGTCACCATTTTGAATTTTGGTTTTAAAAGGTGCTTGTTCAGATATCTTAGGTCCAGAATGGGCCGCCATTCTCCTGTCTTTTTTGGTGTAAGGAAGTACAAGGAGTACAGACCCTTGCCCTGGTGTAGGGGAGAAACCCTTTCTACAGCTCTGAGAGCCAGGAGGGTTGAGACTTCTGTTTCCAAAGCAAAAGTCTCTAGAGGATTTGCAGGTGGAAAAGATCTGATTCTCATCTTTGGAAATTTTTTGAAGCTGAGAACCAGACCCTGGCTTACTACTTCCAGGACCCACTTGTCTGATGTTAAAGACTCCCAGTCCTGAACGAAGTAAGCCAGCCTGCCCCCTACAGGTAATGGAGAACCGGCCCTGGGCACCCCATCAGGGTGCCTGTTTGGCAGCGGCTTTAGGCTGGGGGGTGGGAGCAGGCCTGCTTGCACCCCATCTGCCTCTCCCTCTGAAGAACCCCCTCTGAGTATAAGCCGAAGAGGAGGCCTGGGTTTGGTAAAAAGGTATGTGAAAAGGCCTGCCTCTACCCCTTGGGGGCTGTCTCTGAGGAGTGGCTTGCCGTCCTTGGTTTGCACTCTATAAGTGGTTCTATATTCATCCATTTTCTTCATATAATTCTCTGTCTGCTCCCAAACAGAGAATTTCCCACCAGTGAAGAAAATCCATAGCCTTAGTCTGGGTATCCTGTGACAAAGTAGTACACCTGAGCCAAGCCAATCTACTTAAAGGCCACAGATGTAGCCATGACTCTAGAGGATACATCATTAGAATCCACAGCAGCATGGAATTGCACCTTGGATGCCTCAATACCATCAGCAGCCACCTGCTCCAGCTCCTTGGCAAGCTGGTCAGGGGCCTGTTTGGCTAAAGCCATGACAGTGTCCCATCTAGATTTTTGGTATCTTGCCACATAAGCCATGTAATTTGCTTGTCTGAGTCCCAAGGACGCTGCCATGTATTGTATTTTAGCCATGGCATCAATCTTCCTTGAGTCCTTGTCAGGAGGATGTAAGCCAGGGAATATTAGCTTTATCACAGGCTGCAGCCTGAACTACCTAACATGACTGCATTGCTGTGAAGAAATTCTGTATCAGGACTGATAAAGTGTACCTCCTGTCCATCTTTTTGTCCACAGGAGGCACAGAATTAGGAGCTTTTAAAATTTTTATTGTTTGTTTCCTAAATGATTTATGTATAGGAATAGACAATCTCCTGGACTCTGGGATATCCATCATTTCCACAAAGTCAGGTTCCTCTTGCTCATCCACAGCTTCCTGCAATGGGAGCTGGAGGGTTTCAGCAACTTTTTTATAAAACAGAAAATGAGAAGGGGACTCAGAAAGCATAGGGGGAAGATTCTAAAGGTCTGTCTGGGGAGATGTCCGGTTCAATGGGCACATCCAGACTCTCAAAGTCACATTCACGCTGTTCATAATCATCCTCCCCCTCCTCTGGTTCATAAAACTCTTCCATATCATATTCTTGAACCGGTGGAACCGGTCGAACCGACCTTTTGCCAGATAGTGGCGGTTCGGACGGAACCGGAGAAAGTGACTGGACAATTTGTATTGCTTTAGCTATCTCTGCAGCAGTTGGAGAAGGAATTTTTGACTCCACACCTGCTGATTTTCTAGTTTTCTTTGCTGGAACTGGCTCCTCAGAGTCAGCTTTACGCCTGCCCGAGGAAGTCTCGCCCTGGTCAGAGGCACTCTCCTGGTTCGGTTGGCACCGAACGGGCTGGCCATCCGGTCAGCGGACTTTTTGCCTCTCGCCTCTGAGCCTACCAACTCTTTTTATCTAGGGTAGCTGCAGGGAAATTCTTACAAATCTGGCAGTCTGAATTGAGGTGGTCAAACCCCAGACATATATACATGTGGTGTGTGGGTCCAGCCTTGGCAAAGGCTTCCCCACAGACACTACAGTGCTGAAACCCAGTGGGCCGGTTTTCTTTGGGTTTCTCAGACATAATGCCAGCCTAACCAAAAACTTGCCCTTTTCCGCAGTGCCAGGCAAGACACCTTATCGCTTCCCAACCGTGTCACGGGTCGTGGAAAACAGTTAATGAAATCCGTTTTAGAACCGATAAGAACCGGGAACCGCACTCTAAAAGCTTTCAAATGCTTGAGAATAAAGTTTTAAAACAACCTGATCGGTTCGAACCGAACTGATAAACATTTACAAGTTCCACACAGAAATAAACCTGTCTATTACTTACAATACCACAGACAAAGCTTGAACCGATCAGTTTGAGGTTAAAATAATAATAATCGCGGTTGAATTTAACCGAGAAAAACTGTTTTAAACCGAGAAATTAACCGAGCAGTAGGAGGAATCTCCAGAGCGACTGTTCAGTGAGGTGGAGTAAAGAATCTGACAGTTTCAGTTTGAAACCCTCCAGACAGAGCTTCTCTAACCGAGCTCGCACTCCAAGTTCCATGCCTGGCATGGAAGTTAACTCTTTCACCTCCGGAGCAGTTCTAATGGTGGGACAAACTGCAGTAGTCATAATATAGCAAGACTTCATGTTGTTTGAATCAATTATCTGAGACAAAAAAGCTGTCCCTTCAGACTTATATGGGCAAACTCAAATGTAACTTGTTAAATACAAGGCATACAAATGTACACTTTCAGAAATTATAACAAAGACTGATGCCTTACAGAACTTTGTGGCAGAAAACAAGGCCTAATATTAACAGTAATAAAAACTCCAAAACTGTGGAGAACTCTGTAGAAGGAAAACAGAGCAACTTGAAATGTGGAACCGATATTAGACACTTTATATAGGAATATTCATACTAGAAAAAAGTCAGTCCCCCATAGCCTGCATCATCTTCTTCACGCATGTGCAAGAAACATAGTGCCATCATGGGAGATTTCGGAGGTGTGTCACCTCCTCCTCCAATTCAGTCAGTGTGCTGGCAGGCGCGGCCCCTGTAAGCCAATGCATTTTGGAGCTGTGTATGACACGCTCCAAAATGCAGTGGCATACAGTTGAAAGGGGGAGCTACGCTTCAGTGAGCACCGATAAGATATCGGCTGCTCACGCCCAGCTCTCTCACACACACACACACACACACACGCAGTCATGCCTCAAGACGCACTGTATAGCCGACGGGTGCCCAATCCCCATCGGCTGAGCTGTCTCCCAGTAGTAGGTGCCACACTGGGAGCCCACCCCAGCATGGCAAGCAGTCCTTTGCCGACGGGGTGCCCAATCCCCATCGGCTGAACGCCTCGCCCTGTGCCACGCTGGAAGCCCACCCTACCGTGGCAATAAATTCCATGGCTGACGGGGTGCCCAATCCCCATCGGCTGAACGCCTCATCAACGTCTTGTAGCACGCTGGGAGCCCACCCCAGCGTGGCAAACGGTCCCACGACGTCTTTTTTTACCTGTAAGACAAAACGATCCCGGCGGTCGTCTCCTGACCCCCTCCCACAACCGCACCCACCCTGCGCACCCAGCCTCCCACACCCCCACCCCATACTTACCTCCGGACTCCGGCGCGACGATCTTCGGTGGACCGGGAACACGTCTGCACTCTTCAAAGCCGACCGTGAACGGAGGAAATGCGGGTAAGCTGTATAATGGGCTGATGGGGGTTTCAACTTTGTTGCATATCTCAGAATTTTGGATTTTTGACCAAATTTTCAACATGGGGTTTTTGACCCTTCTCATGAATGATGTCACTGTCTGGCAGTTATCTGGGTTCGGAGGGTGATTTTGCACAGTGATCACGAAATCACCCTTCGGCCTGCATACCGCCATGACAGTGACATCATTCATGAGAAGGGGTCCTAAAATCCCATATTGAAAATTTGTCAAAATTCCAAAATGACTGTTTATACGTGCGTATACGTGTTCCTACGCAGGCTCGTAAGTTCGCGAAATTTCAATATTTTCACTCCAGATTTTCAATATTGCCATTTTACCACACCTTCTTAGTAGTAGTACAGCTGTCATTTTCACATCTCACCCAAAATGTGTTTCCGCTATGTAGCGCAGAATGGCACAGTCGGTTATGCTTGAAATCAATGTGCGGGACAAGTTAAGAAAATCACAGTGACACTGTTCATGAGCAGAGGTCTTAAAATGGCTATGTTGAAAATTGATGAAAAAATTCCTAAAATGTTTCTGACGTGCGTTGTGCAGTTCCAACGCATGCTTTCGTGAGGTTTACAATTTTCAATATTTCCACTCCAGATTTTCAACATTGCCATTTTACCACACCTCCTTATGAGCAGTACAGCTGTCATTTTCACATCCTGCCCAAAACGTGTTTCCGCCCATGTAGCGCACAATGGCGCAGTCGGTGTGCAAACTCAATGTATGGGACACGTTAACAAAATCACAGTGACACTGTTCGTGAGCAGAGGTCTTAAAATGGCTATGTTGAAAATTTGGTGAAAAAATTCCTAAAAATGACTGTTTTACGAGCGTGCATTGCGCAGTTCCTACGCACGCTCGTAAGTTCACAAATTTTCAATATTTGCACTCCAATGACTTCCAAATACCTAAACAGCACATAGAAGCAAGCAACATTCGGCATTGACAAATGCTTGTTCTACTAGCAACTTTGCTTGCGTCGAGTCTGTAGCCACCAAATCAAGTTTAGTTTCAACCATAGAGACCCGCGCAGTAGAGCTGTCCACTTTTTTATCCAGTTTCTTTATGAAGGCTTCAAGATCTTTCACTGCCTTCAGTACCACGCCGGTAGAGGGCTCGTCATCAGCACCATGCTGCTGTGCTTGTTGCTGCGTAGCTTTAGGCCTCCCCATTGCTTTGGGTCTAATCTGATCCTGCTACTTTGAAAAAGTTTGTGGCTTGTTGGAGTAAGGCAGAGGGAAGAAAAGGGTATGGCAAAACTTGTCCTCAAGAAATAAGGATGTTATGACAGATTAATCTATGAAAATTAGCTGTTGTGTAGTGGAGCTCTCACAGAAAGCATCCAATATGATATGCTGCTAGCCACGCCCCTCCAGGCCATTTCTTTTTGCGACTCCAGGAGGACTGTACTTCCTCCCGGGAGCATTACTGCTGGCTTCCTCCAGGAAGCGAGATAGCCTGGAGATTAGTACACTCACCCAGAGAGGAGTGGTGGTCGGGCACAACCTCATTGCCAGAGAAATTTGCCTGTTCAAACTCCCTACTTGCCATACTGTCAGACAGTGGTCAAAAGGCTGCAAGGAAACTTTTTTTTCTAACTAAACAGACACAAAAATAACAAACACTAGCTTTTAATAAGAAGTATACGCATGACAAACTGGACAAGAATATTATCTGTATGCCAACTGAGAAGTTCTGGTCCCGATGAAGAGAGCGAGGAAACACTGCAGGAAAATGAACTGAGCAGCTGTGGGCAGGCACTTCTGTATACCTGTGGGTATGTGCAGAAGGCAAGCTCACAGAGTATACCCATGCCACCAGTCTCCAAGAGTTCTGGCTCTCGTGGGGTCCTGCCGCCTCTAGCTCAGACTCGTAAGTAGGACTCCATGGAGAAGACAAGATTCTACAAATGAGGTTAAAACTGTACTTGCCCCCCTAGCAAAATGCTGGTAGACTTTGTATTGTGCTAGTATAATGTTCACTGAACTAGCCCTGCTGGCTTTCAACATTTCATGAAGTACACCAACTAGACCAACATAAATGTCTGTGGGGCCAATGGATTTTCCTAGTCACTAGCCCCGATAGCAAGTGGCTTCAAAACTTAATTTCAACTCCTGTAGAAAGAGCGGTCATTTCTCTGTGGTGGAAAACTCCCCTACAGTATGTGATGGAGAAAGATGACAAAGTTGCAGGAACTGGAAACCATTTTTTTTTAAGAGATGTAGATTTAAGTTTCTGTGGGTTCCTGGACCAATATAGTCCCTGCTTAACAGCCAGAATATCATTCTAACACATTATGGGTACCCTACATTCCATTCTCACTCAGGAATGTGTCTAGCCCTCCTTTAACAGCCTAAACAGTGCTAGTTTCCCACTCACTAGCTCAAACATATGTGTATATTCCACCCTGATTAGTCAGTTTAGTATTCAGAAAACCATGATAGCATCAAGAGTCCCCTCCTTCCCTCAAAGAATGGAAAGCAATTACACACCAAATTAAACATAATGAGCAAATTACACTTAGTCTGCAAAATCAGTTGGAAACTTACATATCGAGGTGGGCAAGATGGGAACACTATCAGGAAGAGAGTGGGGGAGGGACGGATAGGGGAGGAGTGAAGAGAGAGGGAGAAGGAGAGAGGTAAATGGAAGGGTTAAGTAGGAATACTGAGACATTACTGACAACTAACGGTCCATAGCTTGAAAGCTCTTAACGCAGAGCAGCCACCCTCAAAGGATACACCCAGCCTTTTTTATTTCTCTGTTTATCTGTCATATCCTTTATAACATTTTCTCTATAGCCGCTATACCAAATGCCCTAAAGTTGATATTGTGTACATTTACTTTTAACTGTTTGTTCTTTTTGTTTTCTCAATAATCCTGTGACTTGAGTAAAGACGAATGATGCCATGTAGAAAGTTAAATCAATTCTGTACACAGAATGGAATGGTGATGGATAAGATACATCTTTTAAATTGATAATGTAATGTGTACTGACAAGTATAATGGCACAATAAAACAAGTATAAAAAAAAAGAAAACCATGATCATGCCTCAGCCTTCTCTAGGTTTGCATTCACAGTTCTACACCATAGAACTAAGGGAAACTTACCGTAGCTCCCCATATCAAGCAGCTGCTGCATAAATGTTTTTGAATAGTTTTCAGTTCTACTTGAGGACCACACTTCTACAAAAGCAACAACATCTGAAAAACAGAAGAAGATGCATAATAAAACATGAAAGTAAAATTAAATGTCTATAATTACTTGTAAGGTTATTTAATAACTAGGCTGGCAGCACTTTCCAATACCATAATAACCTGCTTTCACCATAACAACTGACCAGTTATGGCATAGCTGTCAATCAAACCCATTACTGAAAACACTAGTTCCTTGTGTTTTTATATCATGTACAGAAAACAGCTACGTAAGAACTTATAACTGTAGATCTTCAAAGGGATCTTAGTCATCAGGTCACACTGTAAGAACTTCACAGTCAGTGAAGCAGGATCCACACAGAAGATTTTTAATAAATACAACTGGGGCCATCCACGCAGATATTATCTGTCGACGTCATCAACCCTATAAAGGTGTAAACAGTCCCGCTCTCTCCTCAGTTCCTCCCCCCAGAGACAAAGGCAGCATAGCTCTAGCCATGGGGGACCGATGAGCAACAGCAAGAGAGAGGTGAACAGGTCTATAAGAAAGGCTGGATACACCAGATAGCCAGTTCCAGCAGAAAGCCCCAAGAAGGGGGATGGTGGGAGGGAAGACAAACCTGATGACCGAGATCCCCTCGAAGCTCTACTGTTCTTACATAACTGTTCTATCATCTTCAGGTGTATCTCAGTCATCAGGTCACACCGTAGGAATGAGTCTCAAGCAGTTATAGGTGCACACAGTCAGTCTGAGAGGAAGGCAAGCCATAAACTTAAGACAGGAGGCCCTGCAGCACAGCCCTGCCAAATCCTGCACGGGCTCTTGAGGCAATATCCAAACTGCAGTGCTTTGTGAATGTATGGATGGTACTCCAGGTGGCAGCCATGCAAATGACAGCGGCTGAGACCCCATGAAAACAGACCACAGAGGTAGCCACGTCTCTTGTGGAATGAGCTTTATCGCTCGAGGCAACACTTTGCCATACTTCTTATAGCAGAACACAATGCAATTGGCAAACCAGTTAGACAAACATTGTTTTGAAACCTGAACACACACTTCCTGGGGTGAAAGAAACAAACAACCGTTTCAACTTTCTACATTCCTTGGTTCAGAGCAGGTAATATTTCAAAATTCTGCACACATGTAACATATGGAGCATTGCCTCCCCTGGATTGGCACGCTCAGGAAAATAAACAGGAAGGTGGACAGACTGGTTGAGAGCAAACTCGGACACCACCTTAGGGAGAAACTTAGGGTTTGTGCCTAAAGACACCCTGTTCTTGTGAAAAATCAAATAAAGCTCCTCACATCAGAGGGCCTAATGCTCAGAAATCCTTCGAGCAGAAGTAATAGCAACCAAAAATAATGCTTTCCAGGAGAGAAAGCGTAGCTTGCAAGACACGGCTGACTCAAAAGTAGACAGGGTCAATTTTTCCAAAATAAAATTAAAATCCCAAGCCGGTACAGGGAAATAGATTGGAGGTTTCAGATGCAGTATGCCCCTCAAGAAGGTATGAGAAACATCCAGTTGAAGTATGGTACAGTCACCCACTGGCTCATGAAAAGCCAAGATAGCCGAAAAGGTGCACCTTGAGGGAGGAGTGCTGGAGACCGGAGTCCAAAAGCGATAACAGGAAGTCCAGAATCTGGTTCACCAGACAAATGAAAGGTTCCAGATTATGCTTGGCAGCCCAGATGGCAAACCTCTTCCACTTCATAGCATAGGTGGCTCGAGTGGATGGTTTCCCAGCAGCCATTAGAACATCCGCTACCTTACTGGAAACCCCAAATCTCACAGTGTCTACATTCTCAGGAGCCAAGCATGCTGGAGGGACCTGAGGTTGGGATAAACCAGGGTGCCCCGAGACTGGGTCAGCAGGTTCCTGCAGAGAGGGAAGGGAACCGGAAGTTTCAAATACCATAATAACCTGCTAGCTGCTGTAGTCATGGAAACCATATCTGATGAGGCCAGAATGGAGCTACCAGAATCATGTTGGCCCCCTCTATCTGCAGTTTGATTAGCACCCTCTGAATTAGAAGAAAGGGAGGGAAGGAGTAGAGGAACCTCCCGCTCCTGGAGAGGGATAACGTGTCTCAGCAGAAAACTCAATGCCCTGGATCAAGCGAGCAAAGACTGGGCAGTTTTGAGTTGAGTGGGGACACACAAAAATTCAACTCTGAACGACACCATCTGTCGAACAGATCTTTGACGACGGATGAGAGGAGTTCCCACTTGTGCATGATGGACTGCGCCAGTCTGAGGCTGTCCGCCAGTGTTCAACACTCCTGGGATGTGAACTGCCGAGAGAGTTAGACTGTGGTCCAATGCCCAGTACCACACTCTTATGGCTGCTCTGCACAGGGGAGAAGAATGAGGCCCCTCAATTGTTGATATAATACAAGACACCAAGGTTGTTGAACTGAATCAACAGCTAACCCGGAAGGAGATGGCTCTGGAAGGCCTGCATGGCATAAGACCCGCCCGCATCTCCAGGACATTGATAGTCTTCAGTTAGAGGGGAAGGGGGAAGAAGCTTCTAGCTGGATTGTGGGAGAGTAAGGAGACTTGAAAGATTTTCTTAGTTGGTAGTGCTTGGAGGTGCAGTGAGGGGCAAACACAGGGTTGATACACTCTCGTGAGAGTCGAGTGCAGGCCCTGAGCCCCTCCCCAACCCCTCCTCCCAGAGCTCGGCTCCTTTATAGGGAACACTTGCCCTGCAATTGGAGGAAAAAGCTTCAGGTGCAGCTCATGTAGTTCTAGCCACTGGGGGTTGGGATTAAGGGCTGGGAGAGAGGAGCTTAGGGAGTTGTACACTTCCCCTGTAAGTTTACTGTGTAGTACTGCACCTAGTAATGGGGGTACCCGTTTACTGTGGGACTGTATCTAGGATTAGTGGGTGACCTGATTAGTGGGTAGGGGTGCATCTTGGACTAGTGGGGAACCTGGTGGTTCACCCAAGGAATCCTACTTGGAGGGGGATGGGACCTCACGTCATTGGGCCAGCACCGTTGGGAGGGTGGTGGGATGCAAGGGGTGTGGGGCAGCCATGATACTGGACTGGGCTTGGAAGTTCGGTGGTTGCCCAGTTTGCTACCAGCTGGCACAGTTTAGAGAGGGGGTTGTGGGGATTAGGAGACAGCTGGAGGGAGGGGGGAGGCATGGTTGGAGAACAGGGCAGGGGCTCTCCCGCGGGGTTGCACCAAGCACTAGGGGCGGGGGCATAGGGAAAGGAGTGCAGGAGAGTACTGTGGGGTCACATAGGGACCCTGACAGAGGGGGCCCAAAGAAGGACACTACCAAGGAAGCAGGCAGGTATCTGGGGACCCTCACAGAGGGGGGCCAAAGGAAGGACATTCTCAGGGAAGTAGGCAGATGGCTGGGGCTGCACAGAAGGAAGCAAGGGGGAAGAGGTGGATCGGACCTTAAGCTCAGTAACAGCTTCAATTCTCTTCTTCTGCTTGAGGATGAGAGGGTGGTTAGAGACGGAAATGGAGTGGGGGCAGGAGGCGGATAGCAGAAAGAACAGGGGAACTTGGAACTAGGGAAAATGGGGGCAGCAGTGGATCAGAGCAGGAGGAGGGGGTAGAGGGACCAGAAGTACAAGGACAATACAGTAAAGGCAGCTGAAAGTTTATGTCAGGGGAGCACGACAGGCAAGGAGGGACTGAACGGAGAAGGGAAGGAAGGGAGGACGAGACAGGCAAGTTTAGCAAATAGGGGGAAAGGACCGGTTGCGAGCAGTGACGGGGGGATAGCGGGGTACAAAAGGATACTTGGGAGGAGGAGAGGCATAGGATCGGAGGGGATGGGGTGGTCAGGGTAAATAAGAAGGGGGCAGCAGGGGGCACCCAGATAGGGGGAGGAGCAAGTAGAAAGGATGAGGGACATGGAAGGGGGAGGGAACGGAGGAAAAGGGGTGGTCAGAGTGTTCCTGTTGGGCAATTCCATGATCAGGGGTATCAAATGGGATAGGGAGGGAGAAGCCTGCCTGGTCAGAACAAAATGCTTCCCTGGACCAACGGTGCACAGGGTCAAGCATGAGGTATATCAGCTGGCAAAGGATTGTGGAAGTTCCTCAGACATACTGGTCCACCTTCGTACCAATGACATTGAGGGAAATAGTAAGCTGGAGATACAGGCAAGGTTCATGGAGCTTGCCAGGGTCTGTCATGACATAGGACGCGCAACTTCCTTCTCGGAAATCTTGCCAGTGCCAAGGGCTAGTGGGGAACACAAGAGGAAGATTAGGGAGATAAACCAGTGGCTCAGGGAGTGGTGTGGGGCCAGAGGGTATGGTTTGATGGGGGATTGGAAGGAGACCTGGGAGAATAAGGGGCTGTATGCTAGAGATAGGCTCCATCTCAATTTGGAGAGGAGGGAAATCCTTAAGTTAAAAATAGAGGGGTTCATTGGTGAAAGGTGGGGTTTACATTTGTGAAGGTGGGAGAAAAAGCTGTCGAGGGGGGTCCAATAAAGGAGGGACTCTGTCTCCACCTCCCCCCCCCTGGGAGCTGGAGGAATGCGGGAAAAGGACGACTGGTACGGAGCTGACCAGGGGAAGACTGAATCCCCACGGGAATGCGAGCAGGGGAAATGGAAGTATACGGAAAGGGTGGAAGGTGGTCCTGATAAATGCCAGGAGCTTAGGCAATAAAATGCCCGAGCTCCAGGCAATGCTGTGGGACAGGTGGATGTGGCAGCGGTCACTCCTGCCCCTCCCTCTGAAGAACCCCCTCTGTGGGAAGGGAGAGGAGGCATGTGCTTGGTAAAGAGACATTTGAAAGGGCCTGCCCCTAGACTCCTGCTTGGGCGGAGTGGCTTGCCTTTCCTTGGCCTGTGCACTCCTGTACGTGGTCCTGTCTTTATCCATTTTCTTCATGTAAACCTCTGTCTGCTCCCCAAACAGAGAGTTACCCACTACAGGAAAATCCATAGACTTAGTCTGGGTATCCTGTGAAAGGCTAGTACATCTGAGCCAAGCATGTCTTCTGAGAGACACAGATATAGTCATGACTCTAGATGCCACATCACTGGAGTCCACAGCGACATGAAATTGCATTTTGGATGCCTCAATTCCATCAGCAGCCACCTCCTTCAGCTCCTTGGCTAGCTGGGAAGAGGCTTGTTTAACCAGTTCCAGAACCGTATCCCATCTGGATTTCTAGTACCTGGCTGTGTAGGCCATACGAGTAGCCTGCCTGAGTCCCAAAGAGGATGCCAAATACTGTTTTTTGGCCATGTCATCCACTTTCCTGGAGTCCTTATCTGGGGTATGTGAAACCAAAGGAATGTTAGCCCTGTCACAGGCTGTAGCCTGCACTAAACCAACATGGCTGCAATGACTATAATGGAACTCCGCAGCTGAGCCCGATAACAAATACCTCCTGTCCATTCTCTTATCCACAGGAGGTACTGAATTAGGAGTTTGTAAAATTGTGTGTGTCCGTTTCCCCCAGGGATTTATGAAGAGGGATAGACAGGCTTTTGGACTCCGGGATGTCCATCATTTCCACAAAATCATGCTCTTCATCCTCCTCTGCGGCTTCAACCAAGGGAAGCTGCAGGGTTTCTGCCACCTTTTTGTGGAACAAAAAATGTGAAGGGGACTCAGAGCCTGGGAGGAGAGACACCTGAGGGCCTGTCTGGGGAGATGTCCGGTTCAATGGGCACATCCAGACCACCACCATCATCACCACCACCACCGCCGCGATAGTCTTAGCCTCCCTCCCACTCCTCATAAGCATCTGGATCATAATCCAGAGGAGACTGATCCAACCGAACCGGCGGTACCAGTTCAGACGGAACCGGTCTAAGCAACTCAACAATGCTAATCACTAGCTATTTCGTCCGCGGTTGGAGAGTGCGATACAGGATCCGAGCCAGCAGACTTACGCTTCTTTTTTGAAGGAACCGACCCCTCGGGGTCGTCTCTCCTTTTGCCCGAGGAGGTATCGCCTAGGTCAGTAGGCACCTCCTCAGATTCAGCCGCTATCGAACCGGGCTGGCCATCCGTATCTACGGACTTCTCGGCCTCCCTTTCCTTCAGCCTACTCAGTCTTTTGTCTAGAGTGGATTTAAGAAAGTTTTTACAGATTTGGCAGTCTGACTTGAAGTGGTCAAACCCCAGACAAACACAGATGAGGCGGGGGTCAGCCTTAGCAAAGGCCTCCCCACACTCAGTACAGTGTTGAAACCCACTGGGACCGGTTTTCTTCTTGGGTTTCTCAGACATGGCCAACCGAACAAATTACCCTATTGCAGCTTTCAAGCCAGGTAATACAATAACCGATCGGTTACAAACCGTGTCACGGGCCTTTTAAAAGAACCAGCAAAAGGTCCGGTTCTTTTGAAACCGATCAGTAATGGAACACCACTCTAATCCTAGAAATAAAATTAAACAGAATGAACGAGGTCGGTTCCAAACTGGACCGACCGGAAAGAAACCGAGGAAAAGAACAATTTCCAACTTTTTCACAAAATAAAACATAGTCACTACCTATCTACACACTACCTGTACCGTAGACAGAGGGTGGAAATCCGAAAGTAACAAAAAAAATACACGGTTTAAACCGAACCGAGCAGAGGAAATCTCCGGAGCGACTTCACTGTTAGGCGGAGTAAAGAATAGTACAGTTACGTAACAACTTATCGTAACAGTAGATCTTCAAGAGAGGCTCTTGCAGTAGGTAATTACCTATAGGACTGATGCTGGCAGGCAGCAGGACCCCACGGAAAAATTTCTAGCTGGCAGTCCCTGGCGAAGGACCGCCCCCACGTCAGGTGACCGGCATCAGGAGACGTCGGTATAAAGGGGTGGTCCCTGATGCCCGCCTTCCAGTTCTTTCCTCGCCACGGGCCAGAAAGGCCGGATGAGAGAGGGACGGATATTTCCCTCAGTGGAAACGGAGCTGAAAAGGCCTAGGGGGATGGAGGGCGGGAAGGTATGACCTACTGCAAGAGCCTCTCTCGAAGATCTACTGTTACGGTAAGTTCTTACGTAACTGTACTATCTTACTTCGAGAGGGCTCTTGCAGTAGGTAATTACATATAGGACTGAATCCCAAGCAGTCTGGAACAACGAGAGACACTGGGAGCAGGAAAACTACTCCAAAAAGCAGTTCTAGCTGTGCAAGCCTCAAGATAAGAGGCCTTGCAGAACAGCCAGCCCTAAGCCTGCTCTATGGCGAGAGGCAACATCCAAACTGTAGTGTTTAGTAAAGGTATGGACGGAAGTCCAAGTGGTGGCAGCACAGATGTCTGCCGCAGACACATTCTTGAAACAAGCCGCTGAGGTAGCTACTCCTCTTGTGGAGTGGCCTCTTACTTGACCCGGGAGGCATACCTCTCAACCTGTCTTCACCAAAATGTGTGACACGATGTGTGACAAATGAGCAAAATGTGTGACATATCGTCTAACATTGCACTGCAAGCTCAGAACACTATAGCTGTCAGTGCACTAATGTTTATAATGTTTTTTGATAACTGAGCATAATAGAGTATTATGAATTTCTGCCTTAAAGTCTCAGTGGGGAATGTGGAATATCACCTTCCCCATCATGGACAAAGGGTTTCTAAGAGGTAAAATGAGTGACGTACCACATAATGTGTGACAGTTGAGAGGTATGCCGGGAGGGTCTTCTTGTATTTGTCATAACAGAAGGTGATGCAATGAGCCAACCACTTAGATAGGCATTGCTTGGAAACAGCATTGCCTTCCCTTTTATGAGCAAAAGAGACAAACAATTGATCAGTCTTGCTGAGATCCTTCGTCCTGTTGGTGCAGTATCTCAGAATCCGGCGAACATCCATAGTATGGAGTAAATGCTCCCCTTGATTAGAGTACTGTGTGAAAAAGGCAGGTAACTCTATTGACTGATTTAGAGTAGACTCTGCAACTACCTTAGGGAGAAACTTGGGATTCGTGCGAAAAGCAACACGTCCCTTGTGAAAAATCAAGTATGGGATCTTACACATCAGGGCCTGGAGCTCGGAAATTCTCTGAGCAGAAGTAATGGCCACCAGAAAGACAGTCTTCCACGAAACAAACTTCAAATCCGCAGTGACTTGACTTGGTCTGGAGACTGACCCACTATGAACCAGTCGTCCAAGTAAGGAAAGATGGAGATCTTTTTTCTCCTTAGGAAAGCAACCACTACTGCCAGGCACTTTGTGAACACCCTTGGGGCTGATGATAGGCCAGAGGGCATTGCTCTGAACCGATAGTGGCCTGAGGGCAACTCGAACCTGAGGTACTTTCTGTGGGAGCACCTGATGGGAATATGAAAGTAGGCATCCTTTAGGTCCAGGGAGGCTATCCAATCCCCTGGCCATAGAGGGGGAAGAATTATTCCCAGAGTCACCATTTTGAACTTTGATTTTAAAAGGTGCTTGTCCTTTGCCCTTGTGTAGGGTAGGAACCCTCTCTCTGGCTCGGAGAGCCAGGAGGAAGAAACCTCTGCCTCTAAGGCAAGGGTCTCTGATGGATTTGCAGGTGGAAAGGATCTGGTTCTCATCTTTGGAAATTTTTTGAAGCTGAGAACCAGCCCCTGGCTTACTACTTTCAGGACCCACTTGTCTGATGTCAGAGACTTCCAGTCCTGGACAAAGTAAGCCAGCCTGCCCCCTACAGGTATTGGAGAATCAGCCCGGGCAGAACCATCAGAGTGTCTGCTTGGCAGGGGCTTTAGGCTGAGGGGTAGAAGCAGACCTGCTCATTCCCCGTCTGCCTCTCCCTCTAAAGAACCCCCTCTGAGCATAAGAAGAGGAGGAGGCCTGGGCTTGGTAAAAAGGCCTGCCCCTGGACTGCTGCCTTTGAGGAGTGGCTTGCCTTGGCCTGAGCACTCCTGTAGGTGGTCCTGTACTCGTCCATCTTTTTCATGTAGTTCTCTGTCTGCTCCCCACACAGAGAATTACCAATGACAGGGAAATCCATGGCCTTAGCCTGGGTATCCTCTGATAGGCTAGTACATCTGAGCCAAGCCATCCTTCGAAGGGCCACAGAAGTAGCCATGACTCTTGATGAAACATCATTGGAGTCCACAGCAGCGTGAAATTGCACCTTGTTATCATATCAAGTTTATTGGTGTCAAGCTTTTGCCAAGTCCCCTCAGATACTTTTTTCTATGGAACCTTGCAGGGGTGTGGAGAGTGGGCCTTTTCTAGTCACCCCTGAAAATAGTCATAGGTAATTTTTTTTTTGCAAATATAAATATTAAACTTTTCCAGAAGTCAACAGTACTTAATACAAGCAACTAACGTATAGTAATACCGATGGATAATTACATTACATTTCAATGCCAAACTTGCAAATCAAAAGGAATGACCCTTATTCCTGCACCTTATAGCTAAAGAGACACTGTGCGCCCATTACCCACCATTTTGAACACACTCCAAAACATACGCGCAACCCCTGCAACAGTCTACAACGCGGTGCAGAACCAACTCCAGCAATAGATGCCTCAAGTCTATTGCAACCTTTCTTCCACTCTTTCCAAAACCGCAACCTTGGACCCCCCGCAGCCGCGGCCGCCACGCCCAAGCACGCCCACGGGTGCCGAAGCTCCAGCAGGCTCGTACAAGGACAAGTTCGGTCCACAATATCCGAGTACCCCAAGTTGTGCAAATCCATCCCTGAAACCTGAACCGTGATACAGGGCATGCACATCATGCCCATGCCCAGTGTCACAGCCAGAGACCCAGAACGGGACCCACACAACCTAGGGTGCTCATTTAAAAAATGAAATACTTTGCCGAGTTCAGCTTGCGTTCTTCTGTCAAAAGCAGTCCGAACTCGTCCATAAAACATGCCCACCAGAACCTCGACACCCACGAGCGCGCACAGGCACGGCCGCCGTAAACACGGGCAGACCAACTGAGCAACAGCTTTGGAATAAAATGGACAAAAATAGCAACAGAGCCGAGGCACTCACCACACAAGTGGACTCCGCACCGCACCACAGACTGCCGCAGGGGGCACAAGCATGCTTCCAAACATGTTCAAAAATAGCAAGTAATAGGCGAACAGTGCCCCTTTAAGTACGCTTCCTCTCTATGGGACAGCTTGAAAGAAGTGCCGATATATGTGCTGCAATATAAGTAAAAAACGAGCAAGATATTCAGTAATCTGGAGTGGTACCCATCAGGCTGCATCAGGGAGGGAAGTGCCTAGTAACAAGAGCACTTCCTTCACATTAAATGGGGAAGAGCCAGAGTACCCCCCCACTAAGAGGGCATCAAATATATGGCGCATGTCTCAATAATAGCCCATGTCACAGAAACAGAAATCTTTTCAATAAAACCAGTTCTGGATACCTTGTGCTGTCTTTGGATGCCTCAATCCCATCTCCAGTCACCTGCTCCAGCTCCTTGCCAAGGTGGTCAGGGGCCTGTTTAGCCAGAGCCAGCACAGTGTCCCATCTGGACTTCTGGTATTTAGCTGTATAGGTCATATAGTTAGCCTGCCTGAGTCCCAAAGATGCTGCCATGTACGCTTCTTTGCCAAGGCATCAATCCTCCTGGAGTCCTCATCTTGGGGGTGGGTGATGCAAGGGAATATTTGCCTCATCACAGGCAGCAGCCTGCACTACCACAACATGGCTGCATTGCTGAGAATAGAACTCCGTGTCCGAGCCTGAAAGGGTGTACCTCTTGTCCATTCGTCTGTCCACAGGAGGTATGGAGTTAGGAGTCTTAAGAATTTTATTAGTCTGTTTCCCAACAGATTTATGGAGAGGAATAGACAGTCTCCTGGACTCTGGGATGTCCATCGTTTCAACAAAGTCAGGCTCCTCCTGATCCTCTACTGCTTCTTCCACTGGAAGCTGGAGGGTTTCAGCCACTTTTTTGTAAAACAAAGTGGGAAGGGGACTCAGAAAGCCTAGGAGGAGAAACACCTGAAGGTCTGTCTGGGGAAATGTTCGGATCAACAGGCACATCCAGACTTTCATAATCACCATCATTCTCCTCATACTCTCCCTCCTCCTCCGGGTTCATAAAATTCTTCTGAAGTGTAATCCGGAACCGGGGGAACTGACCGCACCTAGCCCCTGCCAGATGGTGCCGGTTCGGCCGGAACCGAGGTTAGCAACTGCACTATTCTTATCGCTTTGGCAACCTCATCAGCGGTCAAAGTATGAATTTCTGGATCCGAACCGGACGATTTATCTTTTCTCTTCCTTTTAACCAGAACAGACTCCTCAGAAGCAGCTGTCCTTCTGCCCGAAGTAGTATCGCCCTGGTCAGAGGGCACTCCTTCTGGTTCGGTCGGAACCGAACTGGGCTGGCCATCTGGGTCAGCGGACTTCTCGGCCTCCCTTTCCCTCCGTCTACCTAATCTCTCTTCCAGGGTAGCTTTGGGAAACTTCTTACAAATTTGGCAGTCTGAATCGAGGTGGTCAAACCCCAGACAATAAACACAAGTGGTGTGGGGATCAGCCTTAGCAAAGGCTTACCCACACACACTGCAGTGTTGAAACCCAGTGGGCCCGTTTTTTTCTCTTGGGTTTCTCACACATGGCTAATCCTATCCAAAACGTACCCTTTTTTCGGCAATCCACCAAGCAAGACTCCCCTATCGGTTCCTGACCATGTTATGGGTCTTGGAAAAAAAAGTAATAAAATCAGTTTTTTTTGTTTTTTTTTTCAGAATCGATACGGACCAGTTACCACACTCTAAGTAAATTCACAAACTTTTTCAAACTAAACTGATCGGTTCAGCCAAACCAATCCGAAATTTACAAGTTCCACACAGAAACTAAATGTAAAACCTATCTAGTACTCACGGTACCACAGACAGAGACTTGGATTCGGTAGCAGAAATTCGGTAGAAACTGAGCGAAAAATGACACTTTAACCGATTTTTTTGAACCGAGCAAAGGAGAAATCTCCAGAGCGACTGTTCAGTGAAGCAAAGTAAAGAATCTGACGGTTGGAGTTTAAACAGCAGACAGGGGCTTCAACCGAGCTCGCGCTGAACATTCCATGCTGGCCATGGAAACTTAACTCTTTGTTCTCCGGGGCAGCTGAAAGCCAGGACCTAACTGCAATAGTCAGAATACATCAAGACTTCATGTTGTTTGAAAGTAAGTTTCTCGAGAACAAAGTTGAAGTCCCAAGGGGGAGCAGGAGTACGAATGGGGGGCCTCAGATGGAGGACCCCTCTGAGAAAGGTCTTAGAGACCTCCAATTGAGCGAAAGTTTTGTCTGCAAGGGAACATGATAGGCCGAGATGGCCGCCATGTGTACCTTCGGAGAAGAATGGCTGAGACCCAGGTCAAACAGACGGCGTAGATACTCCAGCAGAAGCCCCGCTGAGCAGGAAGAAAAAAAAAATCACTCACCTTAGTAATGTTGTTTCTTCTAATGGAGTCTTGCTATATTCTGACAGTAGCAGTGAGTCCCAACCTTCGAAATGCCCTTCAAACTGCCCCGGAGATGAAAGAGTTAACTTTCCATGCCAGGCATGGAACGCTGAGCTCGAGCTCGGTTGAGACTGTCTGTTGTTCTTCAAACTCAAACAGTCAGATCTCTACCAGCTAAACTCACTAAGATCCTGTGTGGAAGCTGTAAACCTACACTAGCCAACTGGCTACTAAACATAAAACACATTTTTTGGTCCCAAAACAAAGACTCAAGTCAGGAGACCCAAAAAATGAAAAACACAACACCAACTCACCCCAAGAAAAGAAGGCGTGAAAACAAAAAGGTGGGCACCTACTAAGTGCCAACACTGCACTGCCCACCCACATCCCAAAAACAGAGGTTCTGAGAGGGGCAGGAAGGGGGGAGGTCAGAATATAGCAAGACTCCATTAGAAGAAACAACATTACTAAGGTGAGTAATTTTTTCTTCAAACATGAAGTCTTGCTATATTCTGACATATGCAGACTACAAAGCAGTACCTCCATGGAGGAGGGACAGAACCTACTTAGGAAATAGGCTCTGAAGCACAGCTGTGCCAAACCGAGCATCACTTCTAGCCTGGATGTCCAGAGAGTAATGCTTGGCAAAAGTGTGAACTGTTTTCCAGGTAGCTGCTTGACATATCTCTAGAATACGGATGTCCCTGGCAGCAGCCAGGAAAGCAGCTGTACCTCTGGTAGAGTGAGCCCTCAGGCCTGAGGGAGGAACCTTACCCAGTTTTTCATAGCAAAATTGGATACAAGAGACAATCCACCTGGCAATGGATCTTTTAGTGGCAGGTTTCCCTTTACCAACCTCACCATAAGTGAGGAACAGTTGGAGGGAGTCAAACCTGTGACCCTTGGTACGCTCTATGTAGTAACTAAGGGCTCTTTTCACATCTAAACTGTGCAGCCTCCTCTCGCCAGAGGAGGAATGGTCAGTGAAGTACACTGGAAGAGACAGGTTAATTAAGGTGGAAATCTGAAACCACCTTAGGCAAGAACTTCCTGTTAGTCCTGAGGACCACCTTATCTCTATGAAAGGAGACAAAATCAGGCTCCACTGACAAAGCTTGTAATTCACTTATGCGTCTGGCAGAAGTGATGGCTACCAAAAACACAGTCTTCCAAGTCAAGTACTTAAGCTCTGCTGAAGACAAAGGCTCAAGGGGGTTGTATAAGCTGAGCAATGCAAACATTAAGGTCCCAAGCAGGGGCAGGGTCCCTGAATGGAGGGTTGGTGTGAAGCAATCCCTTGAAAAACTTGGAGAATACAGGGTGAGCTGAAAGAGAAGAGGGCTTACCTGCTGAAATAAAAGCAGACACAGCTGCCAGATGCACGTTCAGTGTAGCTGGTCTCAGCCCCAAGCTATTTAAGTGGACCATATAATCAAGGACTGTGGGCAAATCAGCAGATTCTGGGGAAATATGCTTCCCAGAGCAGCATATGGAAAATCTTTTCCATTTGGAATTATAAGTAGCCCTGGTGGAAGGTTTTCTAGAAGCCTTCAGGATATCCATTACACCTTGGGAGATGTGTAAATCAGCAAACTCTAACTCTTCAAGAGCCAGGCCTTGAGATTGAGAGATTTGAGGTTCGGGTACCAAACCCTCCCCTGAGCACAGGTTAACAGGTTGTAATTCCTGGGAAGATGGACTGCTAAGGACAGTAGGAGTGGATACCAGGGCTGTCTGGCCCAATCTGGAGCAATCAGGATCATCTTGCAGGGTTGAGATCTGATTTTGACTAGCACTTAGAACAAGAGAGGGAAGGGGGGAAAAGCATAGAGAAACTTCCCTTCCCAATTGAGAACTAAGGCATCCAGGGAGACTGAGCCCAATACTGGGGGCCTGCAGCAAAAAAGGGGAAGTTGGTGACTGTCTGGGGCTGCAAAAAGATCCATCTGAGGGGTGCCCCATCTGGGAAATATCACCTCCAAGACCAGGGGGTCCAGTGACCATTCGTGATGGTCCCGGGAAATCCTGCTGAGAGCATCTGCCAGGACATTGTCTTTGCCTGGGAGGTGAACTGCTGTGAGGGAGGTGTTCAGGGAGTAAGCCAGAGACCACAACCTCATTGCTTCGGTGCACAAGGCCGTAGACCGAGTGCCTCCTTGCTTGTTGATGTACCACATTGTTGTGGTGTTGTCTGTTCTGACCTGTACAACTTTGTTCTGAAAAGATTTGGAAAAAGCTTAAGTGCTAGAAATACTGCTTTGAGTTCCAACAGATTGATGTAGAGCAGAGATTCCTGAGGGGACTACAACCCCTGGTGGTGAGGTCGTCCATGTGAGCCCCCCACCCCAAGAGGGATGCATCTGTAGTAAGGATTAAAGAGTGAGACTGAGTGACAAAGGAAACCCCTTGTCTCAGATTCTTCTGATCCTGCCACCACTGTAGGGCCTGAATCAGGGTTCGAGTTACTGGGATCAATCTGGTCAGAGGGCCCTTCCTTTGAGACCAAAAGGCTCTCAAATGGAACTGAATGTCCCTCATCTGAAATCTTGCTCCCTGCACTACTGCTGTAGAAGCAGCCATGTGCCCCAGGAGCTGTAGAAAATGCCTTACTGGTAGAGACACCTGCAGGGTGAATGAGGAGGCCAGAGAGACCAGGGTCCTTGCCCTGTCCAGGGGAAGGAAGGCTCTGGCCTTCTCTGTGTCTAGCTCTGCACCTATGAAGGTGAGGAGCTGGACAGGCTCTAGAACGGACATTGGAAGATTTAGAAGGAAACCCAAAGAAGTGAGCAGTTGCCGAGTTATCTGTAAGTGTAATTTGACTTGGTCTGGGGACTGGCCTACTATTAGCCAGTCATCCAGGTAAGGGAAGATGGCAATCTTCTGCCTTCTTAGAGAAGCAACTACCACTGCCAGGCATTTTGTGAATACCCTTGGAGCAGAGGTGAGGCCAAAGGGCATTGCTCTGAACTGGAAATGGCCTGAGGGCAGCTCGAACCAGAGGTACTTTCAATGGGAGCTTCTGACGGGAATATGGAAGTAGGCATCCTTGAGGTCCAGGGACGCTAGCCAGTCCCCTGGCCTTAGAGAGGGTAGGATAATTCCCAGAGTCACCATTTTTAATTTTGGTTTTAAAAGGTGCTTGTTTAAGTATCTGAGATCCAGGATGGGCAGTCATTCTCCTGTCTTTTTGGGGTAAGGAAGTACCTGGAGTACAACCCTTTGCCCTGCTGTAGGGATGGAACCCTTTCCACAGCTCTGAGAGCTAGGAGGGAAGAGACCTCTGCCTCTAAGGCAAGTGCCTCTGATGGATTTGCAGGTAGAAAGGATCTGGTTCTCATCTTTGGAAACTTTTTGAAGCTGAGAACCAGTCCCTGGCTTACTACTTCCAGGACGCATTTGTCTGATGTCAGACACTCCCAGTCCTGGACAAAGTAAGCCAGCCTGCCCCCTACAGGTAGCGGAGAATCGGCCCTGGCAACCCCATCAGGGTGCCTGTTTGGCAGGGGCTTTGGGCTGAGGGGTGGAAGCAGGCCTGCTTGTACCCAGTCTGCCTCTCCCTCTAAAGAACCCCCTCTGGGCATAAGCAGAAGAGGAGGCCTGGGCTTGGTCAAAAGGCCTATGAAAAGGCCTGCCCCTGCCCCTGGGAAGCTGCCTTTGAGGAGTGGCCTGCCTTTCCTTGGCCTGTGCACTCCTATAGGTGGTCCTATACTCATCCATTTTCTTCATGTAATTCTCGGTTTGCTCCCCAAACAGAGAATTACCCACAACAGGAAAATCCATGGCCTTAGTCTGGGTATCCTGTGACAGGCTAGTACATCTGAGCCAAGCCATTCTTCGAAGTGGCACAGATGTAGGCATGATTCTAGACGACACATCATTGAAGTCTAATGCAGCATGGAATTGCACCTTGGATGCCTCAATACCATCAGCAGCCACCTGCTCCAGCTCCATGGCAAGCTGGCCAGGGACCTGTTTTGCTAGGGCCATAACAGTGTCCCATCTGGAATTTTGATACCTAGCAGTATAGGCCATATAATTGGCCTGTCCGAGTCCCAAGGATGCTGTTATATACGGTTTCTTTGCCATGGCTTCAATCCTCCTGGAGTCCTTGTCCGCGGGGTGTGAAGCCAAGGGAATGTTTGCCTTATCACAGGCTGCAGCCTGCACTACCCAAACATGACTGCATTGTTGTGTAAGGAACTCCATGTCAGAGCCTGACAATGTATACCTCTTGTCCATTCTTTTATCCACAGGAGGTATAGTGTTAGGAGTCTTTAAAATCTTAAATGTCTGTTTCCCAAAAGATTTGTGCAAGGGAATAGACAGCCTCCTAGACTCTGGGATATCCATCATCTCCACATAGTCAGGCTCCTCCTGGTCATCCACAGCTTCTTCCAGAGGAAGCTGGAGGGTTTCAGCCACTTTTTTATAAAACATGAAATGGGAGGGGGACTCAAAGCCTAGGAGGAGACACTCCTGAAGGTCTGTCTGTGGAGATGTCCGGTCAATGGGCACATCCAGACTTTCAAATCCACATTCACTTTCCTCATACTCCTCTTCCTCCTACTCCGGTTCATAAAATTCCTCTAAATCATACTCTTGAACCGGTGGAACCGGCCGAACCGAGTGCCTGCCTGATGGTGCCGGTTCAGTCGGAACCGTGGAAAGCGACTTAACAATTTTGATCGCTTTGGATATTTCTTCAGCGGTTGGAAAGGAATGTTGTGGCTCCACACCAGCTGATTCTTCTTTTCTAGTTCTTTTAGCCGAACAGACTCCTCAGAATCGGCTCTCCTTTTGCCCGAAGAAGTCTCGCCCTGGTCAGAGGGCACTCCTTCTGGTTCTGTCTGAACCGAACCGGGCTGGCCATCCGGTTCAGCAGACTTTTTGGCCTCCCTTTCCCTGAGCCTATCAGCTCTCTTTTCTAGGATAGCTGCAGGGAAATTTTTGCAAATCTGTCAGTCTGCTTTGAGGTGGTCTAACACAAGACAATCAACACAGGTGGTGTGGAGGTCAGCCTTGGCAAAGACTTCCCCCCACACACACTGCAGTGTTGAAACCCAGTGGGTCCGGTTTTTCTTTTGGGTTTCTCAGACACAGTGCCAGTCCTAACCAAACTTACCATTTTATGGCAATCCACCAGGCAAGACCCTCTTATCGGTTCCCAACCTTGTCACGGGTCGTGGAAAAAAACGTAATAAAACTTTTTTTTAGAACCAATAAGAACCGGTAACCACACTCTAAAAGCACAATTTAAGATTTTTTAAACAACGTGATCGGTTCAAACCAAACCGATAAACAGTTTACAAGTTCCACACAGAATAGAATAAAATAAAACCTATCTAGTACTCACAAAGAACACAGACAGAGACTGAAATGACAGGTTACAGTTTCAATTCGGTCGAAAACCGAGAAAAGCGGTACTTTAACCGACAAATTGAACCGAGCAGAAGGAGAAATCTCCGGAGCAACTGTTCAGTGAGGTGGAGTAAAGAATCTGACGGTTTGAGTTTGAAGAACAACAGACAGAGTCACAACCGAACTCGAGCTCAGAGTTCCATGCCTGGCATGGAAAGTTAACTCTCATCTCTGGGGCAGTTCGAAGGTTGGGACTCACTGCTACAGTCAGAATATAGCAAGACTTCATGTTGTTTGAAAAGGGTTCTGCATTCTTGGAAGCGGCCCAGATAGTGAATCTTCTCCACTTCATGGCGTAAGTGGATCTGGGAGGGTTTCCTGGCCTCCACCAAAATCTCCGCCATTTGGAGAGACACCCCAAAACGGGACTGAGCTAAGTCTGCAGGAGCCATGCATACAGCTGAAGGGATTTGAGACCGGGATGGACCAGAGTCCCCTGACCCTGGGTCAGCAAACCTTGTGACAGAGGAAGAGGAAGAGAATCCTCCTCCGAGTACTGTTTTAGAAGAGAGAACCAAACTTGCCTGGGCCAGAAAGGAGCAATCAGAATCATTCATGCTCCTTCTGAAGCTAGTTTCTGCAAGACTCGTGGGATAAGTGGAATTGGGGAAAGGCATAGACGAATCTGTCCTTCCAGTCTAGAGACAGAGCGTCGCTCCAAAAAGCGCCTCGCTCTGGAACGAGGAGCAGAAGACGGGAAGTTTTACGCTTAGAGGATGCAAACAGGTCGACCTGTGGTGTTCCCCAAAGTCGGAAGATACTGTCTAGGACCCCTTGGTCCAGTTCCCACTCGTGAGTCAGAGCAGAAGAGCGACTTAGCTTGTCTGCCAGGGTGTTGTCGACTCCCGGAACGTGTATTGCCGTGAGGTGAAGGTCGTGTTGTGTTGCCCAATCCCAAACCCTCATTGCCTCCCTGCACAGAGGGTAGGAGTGAGTCCCTCCCTGTTTGCTGATGTACCAAACTACACACGTTGTCCGTCTGGACGGCTAGGTGGCCCGGAAGGATATATTGGTGAAGGACTTGGAGAGCGTACAATACTGCCCAAAGCTCGAGCACATCGATGTGGACAGCTTGTTCTAGCTTGGACCAGGAGCCCTGGGTCCGATGATGGCATAGATGAGCTCCCCAACCTTCGCCCGAGGCATCTGTGGTTAGAGTATGGGAGGGGGGAGGACGAAAGAAAGGAACTCCCCGAAATAGGTTCTCTCGAACCATCCACCACTGCAAGTCTCAAAGCATCGGCGAGGAGACCAGAACTGGGTGATCTAGGTCATCCACTAACTGACCCCACTGGGAGCACAGAGTCCACTGAGAAATTCTCATGTGGAGTCTAGTGTGAGGAACTGTCGTGATAGCAGCCACCACGAGCCCGAGAAGGCGAAGGACCAACCTTGCAGAGACCCTCCTGCAGTCGGACAGCAGACTTATTTGGGTCTGGAGGGTGGACACCCTGTCCGTGGTCGTATTGAGAATTGCCCCAATAAAAACTGTAGTGTCTGGGATGGGACCAGATGAGACTTGAAATGGTCGATGGTAATACCCAGGCAGGCAAAAACCTGCTGGGTGGGGGAGAGGCAGCGCATGAGTTCCTCCCTGGACGAGGCCACCAGGAGCCAATCGTCCAGGTACAGGAAAACCTGCACTCCCCTGGTACGCCGGTGGGCCGCCACCACTGCCAGGCATTTGGTAAATACCCGGGGAGCCGAGGACAGACCAAACGGGAGCACCCTGAATTGGTAGTGGTCCCCCTGGAATGCAAAACTAAAGTATTTGCGGTGAGACGGGCGAATGGAAATGTGCAGGTAAGCATCCTGCATATCCGGAGCACACAGCCATTGACCCGGCCGGAGAAGGGGGCAGAAGACTCTGCAAAGCGAGCATCCTGAACCTTTTGTATTCTACGAAAAGATTCAGGGAACTGAGATCCAGAGTTGATCTGAGATCTCCTGTCGTCTTTGGGACCAGGAAGCAGTGGGAATAGTATCCAGTCCCTTGAAGATTAAGGGGGACGGGTTCTATCGCTCGTTTCAGCAGTAGAGTTGAAATTTCCTTCTGGACCAAGAGAAGATGGTCCCTTGAATATGACGACTTCAGAGGGGGGTGGCGAGATGGTTTCTTAAGAAACTATCGAGTGTCCTTCTGCTCTGAGCAGGAGCACCCAAGAATCTGTGGTTATCCTCTCCCAGCCCGGAAGGTGGAGGGAAAACCTTCCTCCTACCGGTTCCTCCGGGAAGTCCGCAGGCTGTGGGACAGTGAAGGAGTCAGGTGATGTGGGGCAGCGCCGCAGCTGAAGCATCCGCTGCTCTTTGGGCGGGGGCTTAGCAGCTGTGGGGGCCCAGCGTTTTGTGGCCCGCCTTCCCTGGGGTTTCGCCTTGGGCCGATTCCGTCTGTGAAAGGGACGGCGCTACTGCTGATGGGGATGGTACATGGAATTAACTGACTTCAGTGCCATCCCCTTCTCTTGCAAATCGGTGATGTCCTTGACATCACCCCCGAAAAGCACTGACCCCCGGAAGGGTGCTTCCTGGATAGCAGATTGCATCTCCGGGACCAACCCTGACACGCGGAGCCAAGCATGATGCCATAGGCCTACAGTGAAAGCTGAGCTCCGACCAGCAATATCCACTGCATCGTATGTCGCACGAAGCACGTGTCGACTGGCCGAACGAGCAGGGCGGACAAGATCAGCCAACTCCTGCTTGACTTGGGAGTCAGGCAGGGGAGTCCAATTTGGTTTCCACCTGGGTCAGAATGGCCTTCTGGTAGTCCCCCATATGGCCGACGTAATTCAGGGCCCTGATCCCCAGCATGGAGGAAGCAAAGATCTTCCTCCCATACTGGTCCAGAAGGCGGGATTCCTTATCAGGTGGTGACGAGCTGAGGTGTTTTGGGTTGACCGACCGGCCGTGAGCAGCGCTAATCACAACCAAGTCGGCACGAGGGTGAGAATCCAGGAAATCAACACCCTCTGGAGCCTGGTATAGCCTGTTCGACTTCCTAGGAAGTGGGGCTAAAGCAGATGGTTGTTTCCATATGGTGGTAACGAGGTCAGCATGAGGCTCTATCCAGGGTGGCACCAAGGTAGGAGCTGTCACGGTCAGATCCAGATGTTCAGCAAGTTTCAGACGCTGATGGTCTGGCTCCCAAGGAGTGCCACTGATGAACCTCCTGGATTTTCCTAAGCAACTCTGTAAAAGAAGGATCTTCCGGAGGAGGCTTCGGAGGAGTCCTTGGCCTGGGCTTCAACAGAGAGCGTGGCTAGTCGTCTCACTCAGAGCAACCTTCTGAGAAATCCGAGGAGTCCGAGGGTGAAGAGGAGGAAGAAGAGGAAAAAAGACTCCCTTTCCCGACCCAGGGGAGGAACGGACACCTTGGGAAGCCCCCGGGGAAGCATGTCCTGCCCCTCTCTGGACCCAGACAGAAGAGCGCTGGAGTCCGGAGGTGGGGAGGGAGTGTGCCGCCTCGGACGTACGGGAACCTAAGACGGGCACCATCGCTGGAAGGTGGCTCTCAACCTCTTTGGTAAGCTGAGCCTTGGCCTCAGCCCACCAGGAGGCCAGAGTCTCCTGCAGGTCCACCGGCGGCTGTGGGGGCGGTGGAGGAAGAGGAGGTGGGGGATAAGGATACGGGTTATACCCGATGGAGAGTATCCAAACCCGGCCGCGGAAAACCCGTGTCGGGTATTGTGGAGTCTGGTACTGCGCGCCGGAAACCGCATCGGGTATCGCGGCGCCGCTACTGTGGTCCCGGTACATCGGGCGTGGATAAAACAGAGGGTACCCGGAGCCGGGGAGCTGCCGAGCAGGCGGCCCGCCAGCGGCCCCACGGGCGGGTTCACATTGAGGGCCCGGCAGAGGGGGACATCTGAACTGGATGTCTCCCGAGTCGGTAGAACCGGCGCCGGAGGAACCGCGCCGGGGCCCGCATCCGGGAGCCAATGTCAGATCCGCGCACCAACCGGAGGACAGTCTGACTGAGGAGGAAGATCCTCAGCGCTGTCCGGGATGGAGGAGAAAAACTCGGATCAGGCTGGGAGGACTCTGTCCTCGGACGCGCGAAGGCTGCGGGAACCAGGCACACGACGGGGCTGTCACGATTCTTCGCCAGCCAGATGTCGGACGGTAGCCGACATGCGGCTTGAAGGTGAGCTCCCGGCGGGCGCCAGAGGAACCAGCGTCCGGCTTATGGGAGCCATCACTGGAGGCAGGCCGAGTAGAAGGATCGGCCTGGTCCGGTGGAGTGGAGGCCGCGCGCCGCCCAGAAGGGTAGTGCGTCTTACCGGCCTTCTCCGCACAGACGGAGGAGCTGTCGCCCGACTTACTGGAGTCGCCCACACCAGTAGGCCGCGAGCCTGCGGCCAAACCGGGGACGGAGGCCTCCAATTGCCCAGAGGTGCCCACAAGGCCCGAGCGCGAGCCAGACGGGCGGGCTGACGCTCGGAAACCTCCGAGACGGCTGCTGAGGAGTGGTCCCACGGAGGGGACATTACCTGGGTCCCAGCGGCTCCCGAGGGAGACGCAGTAGAGGAGCCCTTGTCCCAGTGCCTCTCCGTATCCTTCTTCCGATGGCCTTCGGGGGGAAGTGGACGCCTGCCTCAGTTTTTGAGCTCCTTCTCAACTGAACTCCTTTTTCTTCAAATTTGGCTTCCATGATTGCTGCCACCTTTTCCGGTAGCTCATGGAAGCGGAGAAAGCGGTGGTAAAATATAGGGTGGTGGCCCACCACTTTAAAACAATGAATGGGGAACACTGGCAAGACTTCATATTGTTTGAATGCAATATTTTATGGTTATTAAATATTGAGCCCCATCCTTAAGAGTTTTTTTTTTTTTTTTTAAGAATCTTTATAACTATCTTCATTTGCCTGCAGGCAAATGAGGATACAATTCTACTGTCTCAAAAAGTAAGGAAATTATTTGCAAAAAAACTGCATTAATGCACTCCAAGATGTAAAAGGAAAACACATTAGGGTTTTGGGTCTCCAGATCCTTAGCAAATCAGTGGTGGGGTCTTCCTTGAGGGGTTGTGAACCCTGATGCTCACCCCTTCCCTCAGCCCACAGAACTCCAATCTGAAGCACAAGGTACAGCTCCAAGCCACTGCCTCATAATGACACACTCTTCAATGGTAGGGAAGTGTGTCTCGCCACAAGCTGACAAAACAGTTTGTTGTATCTTTTTTCACGCAAGGCCCATGAAAGGAGATAACATGTGATGATGGTTGCTCACAGAATGGGGTTGGCATTACGGCTCACAACCCCCAAAGAAGAACCCACCACTGATTCGCCAAGACTCCAGAGACCCAAAACTCTAATGTTTTTTCTTTTGCTTCTTGGGAGGTGGGGGTGGGTCATTAAGGTTGGAAACCTTAACACCGCATTTCCCTACTTCTGTGACGTTGTTACCATAACTAGTGCATTAACACAGTGTTTTGCAAAGAATATGCACACTTACACTTTGTTTTGTTTACATATTTCTTTTTAGGTATTCACTTTTTTTTTTTTTGCACATTCACATTTTAAAATTGACCTTTGAATTTTTAAGTCAGTTGGCCATTGATGTTTCCAGCCTGAATCAATTTAACCTGCTTGCAAACTGCAGTATGTTTACCTTTGAAAAAAAGTGTTTTTAAATCTGAAACACGTCAGGCAATGTTTTTATCATTGTGCATGGCACCAAACTAAATGGAGCACTTTTTACAAAAGAGCAGCATCATTTGTACCACTACCAGGGTGGTGAGTACCCAGCTTTTTTGTTTTCTATCTGGATTCAATTGCTGTTGGCAGCACCCATTCATTCCTCTGTGCGGTCTCTGCTGTGTTTTCCTCGTTGCACTGCAGGGTAGGCTCTCAGCAAGATAGCGATCAGTAAACCTCATATATCTTGACCACTTACCTAGCCAAGCTCAAGTTTTTACGCGAGTACCCTATGGACCTTTTCAGCATTACTGGGTGCCAAGAAGAAAAAATTTACCATAGTAATCTTGCTTTTCTAAGGTATTCTTCAATATGATTAACTATTGCAGTAAGCCTCCTGTGTTGAACTGCCTCAGAGAAATGGAACATATGCAAATGATGGAACATCCATTGGCTCGTGCCACCATTAAAACTGCTCCCCTAGCCAACTGCTGCATTCTATAATGCTCAGATTCATGACAGCCTGCGGGGTAAGACCCCCTAACTAAGCTATTCTAATAATAATAAAAAATTAAATATCAAATCCCCTATAATGTGTCCCATATTTTAAAGTCTGATACGACCAAAGAGAGGTAACACCATCACCCATCTGGTTTCAGAAAAGGTTTAACACAACCAAGGTATAAACCCACATCAACACAGTAATCCAGCGGTTATGCAGAGGATAACTGGTTCTGGAAGGGGAGGTTAGGTGAGAGATTTAATCATACTGAAGAATATCTTGGAAGAAACAAGATCACTAAGATGAATAATTTTTTCTTCTAACCCCAGGAATTCTTCAATGTGATTAACTACTGCAGACTACAAAGCAGTACCTTGGGAGGAGAGTACAGAACATATTTGGGGAACAGGCTCGCCACACTGCTGTGTCAAGCCTGGCATCACTTCTGGACTGAGAGTCCCAGCAGTAGTGCTTTGTACAAGTGTGTACTGTTTTCCATGTAGCTGCTTTACAGATTTCCAACGGGAATATCTCTGGCTGCTGCTATTGTAGCAGCTGTGCCCCTTGTGTAGTGCGCTCTCATGCCTACTGGGAGCTCCTTACCAGCTTTACTGTACAAGAATTGGACACATGCCACTATCCAGCATGAAATGGTCCTGTTAGAAGCTGGTTTTCCTCTTCCCACTTCCCCACAGGTCAGGAATAGTTGCTGCCTGTGGGCCTTGGTGTGGTCAGTGTAGTAACTCAGAGCTATCTTGACATCCAGGCTGTGAAGCCTGCGCGTTCACCTGAGCTAGAGTGGTTAGTGAAGATGACTGGCAAGGTGATTGACTGGTTCAAATGGAAGTACGAGACTACTTTCGGAAGAAATTTTCAGTTAGTCCAGAGGACCACTAGCTCTGTGGAAGGATATATAGTTTAGCTCTATACACAGGGCTTGTAGCTCAGTAATCCACCAGGCTAAGGTAACAGCCACCAAGAAGACAGTTTTTCACATCACGAATTTCAGAAGTGCTGTAGCCATGGGCTCGAATGAGGGTGCCATGAGCTTGGCAATATCAATATTAAAGGTCCCATGATGGCATCAGTTCCCTGCGTGGAGGGTGCAAGTGGGCCAACCCCTTAAAAAAAACATCTTGAAAATGGGGTTAAAGGGCATAGGAAACACCCTTACCAGCCAAAATATAGGCAACGACTGATGCTAGGCGGACCTTAAGGGTAGTGGGCTGTAAGCCCAGCGAATGCAGGTGGGTGAGATAGTCCAGCAAGACTGGTAACCCTGCCCAAGAAGGCACTACACTGTTACTGTCACACCATATGGAAAACCTCTTCCATTTGAAAGCATAGGTTTTACTAGTGGAGGGCTTCCTTGAACTCCTGGGAACCTTGAGGACACCCTCAGGGAGTTGCAGATCAGCATATTCTAGACCCTCAAGAGCCATGCTCTGAGCTTGAGAGATCTGAGTTTCGGGTACAGGATCCTTCTTTGTGAGGAGGTTGTGCCTCTCAGGAAGGTGTATGGGCTGGGCTACTGACAGGGAGAGCAGTAGGGAGTACCACGGCTGCCTGGCCTAATCTAGAGCTATCAGAATCATTGTAGCCGACGGAGACCTGAGCTTGATCAGGACCTGGACCAGTAAAGGAAATGGAGGAAATGCATACAGGCTCCTCCCCGACCAATCCAGCACCAATGCATCCACAGGTACTGTGCCTTTTGCTGGTGGCCTTCGGCAGAATTGGGGTAACTGGTGGTTTTCTTATGAAGCGATGAGATCTCTGGGGTGCCCCACTTCCAAAATACCACCTCCAGCACCTGTCTGTTCAGCGACCACTCATGGTGGCTTTGGCCGATTCTGCTGAGTGCATCCACCAGGGTATTGTCTTCCCTGGGGGCGGTGGGGGTTCGGCAGACTGGATGGGCCATGGGATCCTTTTCTGCAGACAGATTTCTATGATTCTATGAACGGTTAGCAAGGACACCTGTAGGGAGTAAGCCACACTCCATACTTTCATTGCCTCTATACAGAGCAAGTTGGACCTTGTCCCCCCCTTGCTTGTTGAAGCAGTACATTGTGGTGGTGTCATCTGTCCTGACTTGTACCACCTTGTCTCTTACCACAGATGCGAAAGATTGCAAGGCCAGAAACACTACTGAGTTCTAACAGATTTTTGTACTAGAGCGACTGAAGGGGACCATGTGCCGTGCACTGTGTGCTCATCCAGATGTGCCCCCCACAGTAGGAGGGAAGCATCTGTTGTGAGGACCAATGTGGGGGGACTCCTTCAGAAATGGAACTCCTTCTCTGAAGTTGTCCCTGTCCTGCTACCACTGCAGAGCCTCCAACAGAGTCCTTGTCACTGACACCAGCTTCGAGGGTGAATCCCTCCTTTGGTACCAATATACCCTAAAGGTGAAACTAAATGTCTCACCTGGAATCTAGAGTCTAGCACAGTTCCTGTGGGTGCAGCCATGTGGCCCAGTAACTGTAGGTAGTGCCTTGCTGGTCTTGGCGTGTTGAGACAAAATGACCCTGCAATCTGAAGAATGCGGTCTACCCTGTCCTGGAGGAGGAAGGCCCTCCCTCTCACAGTATCCAGCTCTGCTCCTATGAAATTCAGTACTTGAACAGGCTTAAAGTACTGACTTTTGGGCACTGATCACAAACCCCAGGGACTCTAAGGTGTCCTGGGTAAATGAGAGAGCATCTTTTACCTGTTGTGGTGACTGACCTATGACTAGCCAGTCATCTAGGTAGGGGAACACTGATACCGGTCATCTCAGGTATGCCACCACCACTGCCAAGCACTTTGTGAATGCCCTGGGAGTAGAGGTTAGGCCGAATGGCAGGGCTGCAAACTGGTAGTGACCCAAAGGTAGCCTGAACCAGAAGTACTTTCCGTGGGATTCCCTGATGGGAATGTGGAAATATGCATCTTTCAGATCCAATGATGCCAGCCAATCTCCTTGCTGAAGAGTGGGAAGAATCATTGCCAAGGTTACCATTTTGAACCTTGGCTTTGCTAAGCACTTGTTCATAGTTCTTGGGTCTAAAATGGGTCACCACTTCCCAATTTTCTTTAAGGAAGTACCTGGAGTAGAACCCCTTCCCCTTTTGGAGGAGAGGCACAGGCTCCACTGCCTTTGACCACAAAAGTTTGGACACTTCTGCTTTCAGAAGTGCCCTCTCTGTTGGGGAAGCTGGTCTGAAAGGTCTTGACCGTAGTCTGGAGAATGACTCGAGGCGGAGGGCCAGGCTCTGACTCGCTATTTCCAGGACCCACTTGTCTGGTAATATTTTTCCCAAGCCTGGAAGCAGTAAGCTAGCTTGCCACCTACTGGTAGTGGGGAGGCATCCCTGGCAAACACGTCAGGGGTTCTGTTTGGGTCGGGCCTTAGTCTGGGAGGCCTATCTCCACGCCTAGAGCCCCTTCTACCCCTACACCTGAAGTATCCTCTCTGCTGCTGTTAGTCAGGGGTAGCCAGAGCCTGGAAAAATGGTCTGCTGTAAACTGACCTACTTCCACCGCCCCTTGTTTGTGGCGTATATGAGGTGAAGGGTTTCTCTTTCACAGCATTACTTTTGTACTCATTCATCTTCTTCATGTAAGCCTTTGTTTTGTCACCAAACGTAGAATTGTTTTCGCATGGAAAGTCCATGGCTTTAGTTTTGAATATCCTGAGAAAGATGAGGCCCGAAGCTAAGCAAACCTTCTCAGTGCCACTGTCACTGCCATCCATCTGCCAGTGGTATCACTGGCATCCACTACCATATGAAACTGGTACTTTGTGGCCTCTAGTCCGCATCTGGCTGTTTCTGCAATGTCAGCAGCAAGTCCCTGAGGCTTTATCCACGTTGCCAGCACTGAATTTCAGAGTGTCTTTTGGTATTGGGCAGCATAGGCCATGTAACTATCCTGTGTAATGGCTAGGGAGGCAGCTAGATACCCCTTCTTTGCCATGTTGTCCATTTTCCTGGAGTCCTTATCTGGTGGATAACATGAAAGTGGGGCCCTAGTCCTGTCACAAGCTGCAGCTTGGACCATTCCCTTCATGGTCAGGATGGGAGAGGAGAAACTCTGCCCTGATCGGTCTAGCTGATACTTTTCATCAGCCTTTTTATCTACGGGCAAAACAGAATTTGGTGTTTCCAAGACTTTTAAAACCTGCTTCATCAGAAATGTATTTATAGAAACATATAAGTTGACGGCAGATAAGGACCGCAAGGCCCATCCAGTCTGCCCATTTCTTTTTCTACCTTATAAATGTGCCATTGACCTTTGCTCGGTCAGTGGCCTATCTATTCATACTCATTTGTATTGCTCCCTTATTGCTATCCCATGCCTGTTTGAAGCCCTGCACTCTATTCATAGCCACCACTTCTTGAGGTAGGCCATTCCATGCATCCACCACCCTTTCTGTGAAAAAGAATTTCCTCACATTCCCCTTACTCGGCCCCCCTCTAATCTCATGCTGTGTCCTCTTGTCCTACTATTTTTCTTATATTTAAACATGTTAGACTCTTTCACCTTGTTAATGGCCTTAAGGTGTTTGAATGCCTCGATCATATCACCTCTCTCCCTCCTTTGCTCAAGGGTATACATACTGAGCTCTGTTAATCCTTCCTCATATGTCTTCTGATGCAGTCCCAGCACCATTTTGGTTGCCATTCTCTGGACTGCCTCAATTTGGTTAATGTTCTTGTGAAGGTGTGGCCTCCAATACTGCACGCAGTACTCCAGATGGGGCCTAACCAGTGTCTTGTAAAGAGGGATTATTATCTCCCTCTTACAACTTGTGATACCCCTACTAATACACCCCAACACCCCCCTAGCCTTACCTACTGCTTTAGAGGTCTGCTTGGATGATTACAGGTCATCAGTGATTATGATGCCCAAGTCTCTTTCTTCCTTTGTGACTGCTAGCAACTCCCCTCCCAGCCTATAGGTGGCTTCAGGGTTTCTCTTCCCTATGTGCATGATCTTGCACTTCTTTGCATTAAATCCTAGTTGCCACTCTTCTGACCATTTTGCTAGTTTATCCAGATCTCTTCTCATTCTGCCCACCCCATCTGGATCATCTACTCTGTTGCAGATCTTGGTGTCATCTGCAAACAGACAAGCCTTAACCTCTAGTCCATCTGCAAGGTCACTAATAGAGATGCTGAAGGACTGGCCCAGGACTGATCCCTGAGGTACCCACTTGTGACTTGCATCTCTTCTGACTATATACCATTTACCACCACTCTGTTTTCTGCCCATCAACCAGTTTGCCACCCAGTTGACTGACCAACTGACCCACCTAAGCCTACCCAGCTTATTAATCAATCTTCTATGTGGAACAGTGTCAAAAGTTTTGTTGAAATCAAGGTAGTATATATCAACTGCTCCCCCTTGGTCCACCACTCTGGTTACCCAGTCAAAGAAATCTATGAGATTAGTTTGACAGGACCTTCCTTTTGTAAACCCATGCTGTCTTGGATCCTGTGCCCCTATGGATTCCAGGTGTTGCACTATCCTTTCCTTAAGCAGTGCCTCCATAATCTTGCCCACTACTGAGGTAAGACTGACTGGTCTGTAGTTCCCTGCCTCCTCCCTGCTATTACTCTTGTGGAGCGGGATCACATCAGCCGTTCTCCAGTCTTCTGGGACCTCTCCTGTGCTCAGAGACTCACTAAACAGTTCTGCTAATGGCTCTGCTAGTTCCACCTTTAGCTCCTTAAGTACCTTGGGATGTATGCCATCAGGTCCCATTGCCTTGTCCACCCTGAGCTAGCAAGCTCTTGTAGGACCCTTTCTTTTGTGAAGGGAGTAGTGCTCACCTCCTCCCCTGTGTCCATGGTGTTGAACTGTGGCCCCTGCCCCACCTTCTCTTCAGTAAATACTGAGCAAAAGTATCTATTTAGGATAGATGTTACATGGTCCTCCTCCTCACATGCTCCCTTTCTCCATTAAGCTTAGCAATACCCCTCTGGACTTTCTCCTTTCACTAATGTATCTATAGAAAGTCTTGTCACCTTCTTTTACTGTTCGTGCTAGTGTTTCCTCAGTTTGGGACTTTGCCTGCCTTACTGCCTTCCCTGCTTCCCTTAGGGCAATATGGAATGCCTCCCTATCTTCATCCCGCTGTGTCCCCTTATATTTCCTGAAGGCCAGCCTTTTGGCTCTGACCTTTTCTGCTACTGTATTTTAGAACCAAAGTGGTTTCCTTCTTCTTTTGCACTTCCTTTTCTGTCTAACACAACACAATCGGATGTTGCTTCAAAGTATTGCATCCTTAATGCTTGCCCACTTTGCCTGTACCCCCTCACCTGTGTTTCTTTTTGCCAGGGCTAGTTTAACTCTGTTGGCCATCTTAACAAAGTCAGTTCCTCTGAAGTCCCATATTTTTGCCTTGGAATGGGATGATTTAGATGTAGTAGCCAAATTGAACCATACCATGTGATGGTCACTGGCCCCAGGTGACCTACCTGGAGATCTGTGATCCCTTCCCTGTTAGTCAGTACTAGATCTAGGATAGCCCTGTCTCTTGTGGGTTGTTGTACCAGTTGTTTGAGGCCCTCCCCCTGCAGGGAATCCATTATGTGTCTAGTTCTGGCAGATGTTCCTGCTGGTATTGACCAATCTGTATCCGCACGCTGAAGTCTCCCATTATCAGAACCTCCCTTTAGCTGTCATGTTTTGTATATCTTCAACAGTAATGTGTCTATATCCTCCCTGGTCTGGGGCCTGTAGACAACCCCAGTTCTTATGGCTGTCCCATTTCCTGTTTCCAGAGTGACCTACAGTTCTTCTGGCTCCTTATGTGTATTCTGAATTTCTGTAGCTTTGATATTTTCATTGACATACAGGGCCCTCCTCCCCCCCTTTTGCACCTCGGGCTCTTCTGAACAATACGTATGCAGGTACTGAAGTCTCCCAAATGTGGTTACTGGTAAACCACGCCTCACTAATTGCTACTATGTCCAGTTTAGCCTCTGACATTATTGCCTGCAGGTCTGGGATCTTATTTCTCAGGCTGTGAGCATTTGTGTACATGATTTTCCATTGGCCAGATTCCGGTGTGTTAGTTGTTGGGTGAGGTTTGCGTACTTTTCCTGTGGTTGTATGGGAGACAAACCTTTTCTTTACCTGATGATGCAAATGAACTGCAAACATGCTGAATCCTGTTTGACCAGTAGCTGAGGGGAGGAGTGTTCTTTCGATTCGTGTGGGGTGCTGCACCCTCTCCCCATTGCTAGTTTAAATATTCTGCAAAGATGTCAAACTTCTGCCCCAATGCACCGACTCCCTCCTTAGTCAGATGCAGTCCATCAAATTTAAAGAACTTTCGCTCCCAGAACTGTTGCCAGTTCCTTACAAATCTGTGTCCTTTTTCCTGGCACCAGCCCTTGAGCCACGTGTTTAGCTCCCCTATCTCCCCTTCTCTGACCTTCCGTCCATCTGCCCCCCTCTCCCAGACTGGCAGGATCTCAGAGAAGGAGATGCCGGACAAAATGGATGATAGTTTGTCACCCAGCCTGGTCAGGTGTTCCTCGGTCTCCACAACTGACTGGCTGGCGAGATCAGTAGTCCCTATGTGTACTAGGACATAAATGTTTTCTCCTGCTTTGTGAACAATTTTAGCAATGCGGTCAGTGTCTCTCCATGCTGATGTACCTGGGAGACCATTACCCCTGGCTGGAGATGGGTATCAACTCCCCGAATCATGGAGTCTCCTATGATCAGAAGTGTTTTGGATTCCCTTTTTGCTTTTTTTGTTTTGGTTCCTGATTTGGGTGAGTTTTGTTGTGCTAGCTCCTGTGCTGCAGTGTCCTGCTCTGCAGTGTCTTCTGCCTCTCTGTTTGATTTCAAAGATAGAGGCACATACCTGTCTGTAGTGTTTATATGGTTTTTGGAGGTAATATGTTGGAGAGCAGAGAGTGATGGGGCACCCGATTTGCCCCTCCTAACCACCTGCCAACCTCCTGGTCCAACATCCCTCTGCGGTCGAGGTTTTTCTGTTGGATGCTGGGGAAATGGCAGGTGGTTCTTATAATGTATTTCCTCTTGAATATGAAATTTCAGGCGTGCAATCTCTGCCCATGCTGCCCAGAGCTGAGCCCTAAGATCTCCAATGGCCCAGCATGTAGGACAGTGTCCTAAATCCTGTAAGACTATCTTTCTGAAAATTGTTCCACAGTACCTGCAGTTAATGATAGCCATTCCAGATAAGTTGCTGGGTTTATAACCTAGTCAGAGTAATTAGAAGGAAAAAAATGCAAGTAATGGTTTGATTGTGTTTTGTTTTTGTTTAACTTGTTATAACAAGTTAAATTACTAGTGCCCCTGTAAATGAGCTCACCTTGTGGATGCCCCACTGATCTGCCCCTTCCTGCTCTGCCACAGGAAACGTCACAACTGTGGTACCCTATAAAAGGAGTATAGTGTGGGGTGGTTGGGGATGGGGGTTGGTGGCTGGGCCCTTCCCTTGCCAAAAAAGAAGAGCCACGGACGAAAGAACATGGAGGTAAGAGCAGAAACAGTCACAACAAATGCAGTAACCCTGAAAGCTTATCCTAATGTTAGATAAAACTGTAAAACCTGTAAAGCACCACCTGTAAAAATTTCAGAGAAGATATACGCTGTAAGAAACACTTTGCTACAGAGAAAAATAAAGCAATGAAATGTCAGCAACAAACAGTAGCAATCCCTGTGAGTAAAAAATTAAAACAACACCACACAGTAAATCTGCTTAGCCAAAAGAAGTCTTAATCCTTTTCCCTTGCTCTGATAAGGTTCTCTACTCTGCCTTTCAAGCAGTCTTGGAAGGAAAGAGCTCAGGTGAAGCTATGGGAAGCAGTAACTAGTTTGGTGGCGTTAACCCCATTATGTCCAAAAATTCTGCCTCCTCTTCATCCTCCACAGTGTCATGGGCAGTTGCACAAAAGTATAGTGGAGGAATAATCCTCCAGTATTGGGGTTGGAATCAAACTCTTGATCCGGAGACACCTCCATTCTATCGGGTCCCATATGTCCTCCTCCTCCTTGTATTCTTCATAGGAAGGTTCCTGGGAGTATGGAAACGAAAGCGGAACCAATGATGGAACCGCTAATGGTACATATACTGGAACTGGGACAAGGCCTTGTGAAGCAGCAGTTTGCAAGGCCTGCAATACCTTAAGAGCATGTGCAACTGCTTCGGCTGATGGCATGGCCCATTTGTCTCACCAAGAGCTCCTTTGCTTTTTCAGCAGGAGATGTGCTAATATGCTTTTCTTTGCTAGAACCAACTCCACAGTCTGTTCCCCAGTACGTTTTGGTTTAGAGGACTTGCCCTTCTCTAAAAAAGTCAGCTCCGATTCCATGGCTTTGTCCTTTTTTGAAGAGGAAGGACTCAGTTCCTCAGTGGACAGGTCAGGGACAGCAATAAAATTAGAAATAAAACAGTTTGCTTTCACACAGAAAATAAATACAAAGGTCAGTCAAGCTGAGGAGCGATCTCAGAGCCATCTTACTTAGGCAGGCAGAGAACTGAATCTGAGCGTTATAGAATGCAGCAGTTGGTAAGGGCAGCAGTTTGAATGGTGGCACGAGCCAATGGATGTTCAGTCATCTGCATATGTTCCGTTTCTCTGGGACAGTTCAACACGGGAGGCTGACTGCAATAGTTAGTCATACTGAAGAATTCCAGGGGTTAGAATTGCTGTTGCTGTGTCGCTGTTAAGCTGCGTTTCAGATGTAATCAACTCAACCTCAGAACATTTTTGTCTCATAAAAATAATTCTTTTATTTAGCTTGGTTCAATCTTGTCTTGGAAATTTCAGTTTCTCTTATTTTAAAGATCTGACAGCATGTTTCTCATACAAGAGTGTGTATTTTTCAAACGGCTTAAAATGCTTTCCATTTGTAACGTTTTAGAACAGTTTAGTTCCTTCATCAGACAAGAAGCCTTTTATAATAAAGTTTATAAAATTGGCTTTTACAATACACAAGTCTGATTGGCTAATGGCCCTCCAGAGCAGTGTCCTTATCAGCATGTATCATATGCAACTGGCACTTATCTTCTCCCTACGGCCCCATAACAGCAGCATATCACTGACCTCTGGCCACTATAAACACACAAAAACCTAAGCCAGTAACACTTCCTGCTATTTTCTACGAGCCGCATCCCCCCCTCGCTCTTCCAACATCACTGCCATTAATGCTCCTTCTATCCCTTCACACTAAAAATTGCTACAAACTCCTCGCACAAATTTTTTTTTTTTTTTTTTTTAGTTTTCTCTCACATTCATAAAAATGCATCAGTCACACGCGACCGCTGAAAAAGGAAGCACTCACCGCTGAAACGGGAAGCACTCACACAGACGACTTTCACTTCATGCTTCCAGTTTCATTCCCCGACCGCTTTCATTCTTGCCTCCTCAAATATACAGCACTCAAGGCTTTAAAATAAAAAAAAAAAATGTGACCTGTACTTTACCACAGAAACCCAAGACCGATCTCCAGTCTCTACATTCCTAACGCCTCTTTACCGCGACGGCATAGGGACACACGAGATGTTACTGAACCGATACTGAAGTGGGAATCAAACGAACAATCAAAAGAAAGGAAAAGAAAAATAAATGTTTTCCACATCTGAGGTCACACAATCAAATTGCACCCAAAGTCTCAAACACTCGCTACAGGGCACGCTACTTCTCGCTGTAACGCAAACTAAATGGGCAGTCACTGTGAGTCACTACTCACACACAGAGAAACCAATAAGTAAGTTAAATGTTTACACCTTTTGCAGTAAGGAGGACCTTACATACACTATCTCTTTTCTACTTTCTATCTCAAAAATAGTGAGGAAACCCTCTGATGCCAATAAACACTTTTAATAGTGGGACTATTTTTTTCAATATTTAACCCTCTGAAGCCCCACTTTTTATATTTCTGACTTTTTCTTTTTTTTTTTTCTTTTTTAAATACTTGGGCGCTTAATTATTACTCATAAGAGGTGGGGTTATCTCCGATAAGAGCATTCCCAGGTGCATATGCCACAATGCACCCAAGCATAGTATCAGGGATAACCACACCTGGTTGTGTGTTATTGCTTGCATAATAACTGGTGATCCCTGTTATCAACCTGTTTTTGATAACTGTAAAAAGTCGTATCAACCCGCAGGTTGATATGAAAAAAGTTGTATCAACCCGCGGTTGATACGACTTTTACAGCCTCGCGCCAAGAAGCCTGCAGCACTCGCATTCCACAGTAAACAGATTCAAAGCACTTAAGCACCGTGGAGACCCGTGGCCAAAACGCTTCTACTTCCTTACTGGTAGGCACGCCACTACACTAGCACGTTATGTGATGTCAGCGTGGGGGCGTGCCTACTAGTAGGGAAGTAGGAGCGTTTTGGCCTCGGGTCTCCTCGTAGTGGAAATCGTAAGAAATTTTTTTTGATCACCAGTTATTATAGATAAAAAAAACATACGTAGGGGTAGAAATGTTTTTTTTTTTATACACTATTTCATTGTGTGATAATATTAAAACCTCTCGAGCTTCGCTCTCGAGGTTTATATATTATCACACAACTTGGGTGTGTAAAAAAACCCCATATCAACTCCCTACATATGTATTATTCTCTATATATTTCACCTTCATCCAAGATTCAAATAATAAAATCTGTAAAGAACAGATAAGAATACTTAAGTATATACTTCATGGAACTATTCTCCCTTCTCAATTTAAAAAAATGATGTCCATTTAAATGTATTTAAATATATACAGGGGGAACTAACCTGAAAAAAAGTGGTATACAGAAGTGACAGTCCTCAAAAGGAATGAAATATTTATTTCACTGGCTACCACTTGTCTTTGGCCAATCACTCAGAGCATGGAATAACAACAAAGAAGGTTGGGGGGGAGAGAGTCACAGTGATAGAGCTTTATCTTCTATATCAGCAAAACTCCTCTAGTTGAAAAACAGAAAAGGATTTTTTAAAATAAAGTATGTACTTTTTTCTTTTGAATGGTAGTAAAGTTAAAATTAAATGCATCTCGTTGGCTTTCTATTACCTTTGTAAAATCAAAACCCCAAAAGAAATCTTTTACTTCGTGAAGGCTCTGCTTCTCCTCTACAATAAGAAGAAACACATTAAGTCAGGCTAAGAGTTTTAAATTGGAGACCAAGTCACAATAAACATTAGAAATGCATCTCATATTGCTTACTTTTGCCTCTCAAATCAAAGCCCCAAAGAATTGTATTACTTCGTGATTACTCTGTTTCTCCTCTAAATGGGATGAAACAGATTTTAATCAGGCTTTTAGTATTAAATCAAGAAACTATGTCTGAATGTATGCTTATTTTAACATGGTTAAAATACATCTTGCGTTTTAATTACCTGGTGGCAGAGAGCTTAGTCTGTTTATATGCAGTATACATGCAAGAGTGAACTGGATATAAATAGACGAAGCTCTCTGCCACTAGGTAATTAAAATGAAGATGTATTTTAACCATGTTAAAATAAGTTTTGCTTGATATAGAAGATAAAGTTCTATCACTGTGACCCCCTCCAATCTTCTTCATTGTTATTCCATGCTCTGAGTGATTGGCCAAAGACAAGGGTAGCCAGCAGATAAATATTTCATTCCTTTTGAGGATTGTCACTCTATATACCACTTTTTTCAGGTTAGTTCCCCCTGTATATATTTAAATACATTTAATTGGACGTTATTTTGTGAAACTGAGAAGGGAGAATATTTCCATGAAGTATTGTTATATCTGTTCTTTACAGATTCTATTATTTGAATCTTGGATGAAGGTGAAATATATTTCATTTTAAAAGGCTTCGTGTCCGATGAAGGAACTAAACTGTTCTGAAATGTTACAAATGGAAAGAATTTTAAGCAGTTTGAAAAATACACACTCTTATATGAGAAACACACTGTCAAATCTTTAAAATATGAGAAACAGAAATTTCCAAGACAAGATTTGAACCAAGCTAAATAAAATAATTTTTATGACACAAAAATTTTTGTGGGTTGATTACATTTGAAACCAAGTTTTGAATTCCGCCACTTCTCCCCCTACCATCATATTTTTTCTCCTCTTTATATCTAAAAAGGGAACCTGGGGAACGGTGACAGCGCTAACATGCACCAAAAGGGCAAACATTGCTTCCTTTCCGAAACTGACCCATCTTTCCTTTGCCAGTAGTCCAAATTAATGCACCTACTCTATAACAATATCTAAAGGAAGGGAATGTGAACGGTTCAAAATCTGCTACTGATTATGTTTTGACCCAATAGGTTCCTCTTTAGACCCACATTTTTTTACACCGGTGGGCCAATTCGACCCATGTTTTAAACCCCCAGCATTGTCACTGCTTGGCTGACACTTTGTGACTGTTTCGCTGTTAAAGCTGTGCCATAATTGGCGTGTCAAATATTCTTGTATGCGGGTGGGGTGCATCTGATTAGTTTCAGTATACAAATCCCAAAAGTAATTTCATACGATTTCCTTTATTTTATTCCTGGTGGGGGGGTCAACTGCCCCATATGAGGATCCCAGAATTGTAGGAAAGTACAGTTATGCAAGAACTTATCGTAACAACAGATCTTCGAGAAGATCTCTTACAGAAGGCAACATCAGTAGGACTGAAGCCACCAGGTGCCAGGACCACATGGAAAACATCTAGCTAGCAGTCTATCATGGGGACCGCCCACGTCAACGTCAGCACACGGACGTCTGCCTATCCTATAAAGGGGGAAGTCCCCCACATCTACCCCAGTTCTCCTGCCAGGGATCCTAAGCAGGTGGTGAAATAGAGAACCGAGGTGGGTCCTCAGAGCCAAGGAAAAAATTATAAGTAGAAGAGGTAGGGAGGGAAAGCAGCACCTGCTGCAAGAGTTCCTGTCGAAGATCTACTGTCATGGTAAGTTCTTATGTAACTGACCTATCTTACTTCAAGGGGGCCTTTGCAGCAGGCAACATTGGTAGGACAGAGTCCCAAGCAGTACCGGAACTGACCAAAATTGCAGCCAAGAGGTGGTACTAGGCATCAGCACAGAGCTCAGGAGAGAAGGCCCTGAAGAACTGCAAGTCCAAAACTGGCCCTGCGTCTAGAAGCGATGTCCAGGCTGCAGTGCCGTATGAAGGTATAGACAGAACTCCAGGTGGCAGCTGCACAGATGTCCATGGCAGACTTTTTTTTTTTTTTTAAAAATCGGGCAGTAGAAGCAGCAATACCTCTGGCAGAGTGGCCTTTCACCACCCCAGACAAGGGCTTGTTATACTTGCGGTAGCAGTAAACAATGCAATTGGCCAGTTATTTTGACAAACACTGTTTCAAAAACAGGTGCCCCTTCTCTCTTGGGGAAAACGAAACAAGCAACTGGTCAGTTTTCCTAACAGTCTGAGTGTGGTTTGTATAATACCAAAGCACCTGATGAACGTCCAAAGTATGGAGCAAAGCCTCCCGCTGATTAGAATACTCATGAAAAAAAAGCTTGTACGTGGATGGATTGGTTTAACTCAAACTCAGACACCACCTTGGGCAAAAACTTCGGATCAGTGCAGAAAGGCACCCCGGCTTTGTGAAAAGCCAAATAAGGCTCTTTACACATCAGAGCCTGAAGCTCAGAAATCCTCTGAGCAAAAGTAACGGAAACCAAAGAGAGAGGAATTTCCACGACAGAAAGCGCAGCGTGCAATTCGCGACCAGCACAAAGGGAGGCAGAGTGAGCTTTTCCAGCATGAAAAGGAGGTCCCATGGAGAGACAGGATCCCAGATGGGAGACTTCAATGTAGGATACCCCACAAGAATGTGAGACACACCTCTAGCTGGGCAACAGATTTACCCTTAATAGGTGCATGGTATGCAGAGAAGGCGGAAAGGTGCACCTTAAGAGAGGAGTACCCCAGGACCAAGTCCAAAAGTGAGAGCAGGCACTCCAAAAATCAAATTCACCGCAGCGGCTAAGGGATCCAGGTGGCAAGCAGTGGCCCACAGGAAGAAGCGCTTCCACATCAAAGCATTAGGTGGCTCGAGTGGAAGGTTTTCGATTAGCCACCAGGACATCAGTGACCCTGGAAGAAACCCCAAAGTGGGTGATAGCAATGTCTGCAGGAGCCAAGCATGTAGATGCAGGACTTGTAGTCCAGATGGGCCAGGGCGCCCTGTTCCTGGGAGAGAAACGGAGGTGCATAGGAGGTTCCACTGCCAGCTGCTGCAGCAGGGGGAACCAAATCTGATGTGGCCAATAGGGGGCTATGAAGATCATCTCTTCCCCCTCAGACTGAAGCTTGAGGAGAACCCTCTGAAGGAGCAGGAAGGGAGGGAAGGTGTACAGGAACCTTCCTTTCCCGGAGAGGGACAACACATCGCACCAGAAAACCCAAGACCCTGGATCAAGTGAGCAGAAAAGCAGCATCTTTGCTTTGAGTGGGGACGCTAAAAAGTCCAACTCTGGATGATCCCATCTGTCAAAGAGATCTTCGACCACTGAGGGCAACAGTTCCCACTTGAGCCCTCGACCTGTACCGGCTGAGACCGTCTGACAGGGCATTTTGGATGCCTGAACATGAGCGGACGAGAGTTCCAGAATGTGCTCGATGGCCCAGTACCAGACTCTCACTGCTTTCTGACAAAGGGGATATGAGTAAGTGTCCCCCTGCTTGTTGAAGTAGTGTACTACAGACATAGTGTCTGCACCAGCAGTGGGCCGAGAAGAATGTGGGTATGGAAGGCCTGCAGGGCGTAAAGAACCGCCTGCATCTCCAGCACACTGATGTGGAAATGCTGCTCCACTTTGGACCAAGTTCCCTGGGTCTGACGGTCAGCCAAGTGAGCACCCCAGGTAAGACCCGAGTCATCTGTTGTGAAGATCTGCTGAGGGGACACAGCCTGAGAAGTGACCCCTCTCAGGATATTGGCAGAGTTTTGCCATCACTCCAAGGTCCTCCTCACTGGATTGGAGACCATTACCTGTTGATTGAGGTAGTCAGTGCGCCGGTCCCATTGAACCCGAAGGATCCATTGGGGAATGCTCATATGCAGGCAGGTCAAGGGGACCATGGCCATTTCCCCCCACAAGCGGAAGAATGCTCTGGCAGGGAACTGTCAACTGGAGACTTGACAGACCTATCAAGCATTCTGCTCTGTCTGCTGGCAGGAAAGCTCTGCCCTAGGAAAAGTCCAGGACCGCCCCAATGTACTGGAGGTGCTGGCATGGAGACACACAAAACGCAAACACACTGACCATGATCCCTAAGGCCAGGAAAAGCCAAAAAGTGCATTCCAAGGTCTGCAGTATGAGAACCCTGGAAGGGGCTGTTAGCAGCCAGTCCAGGTAGGGGAGCACGTAAAAGCCCCATCTCCAGAGAATCACAGCCACCACCGCTAGGCACTTGGTAAACCCCCTTAAAGATGAAAAATAAAAGTGCAAGTTAAACGTGAGAAAACGGCGGTCGACTGAAGCTGGCATCCATGAAGGCGAGACTTGTGTGGGTCTATGGCGGGAAAGAACTGAGGTAGGTGTGGTGGGGGGACCACCCCTTTATAGGATACGCCAACATCGGGGGCAGTCCCTCATGACAGACTGCTAGCTAGAAGTTTTCTGTGTGGTCCTGGCGCTTGGTGGCTTCAGTCCTACCGGTGTTGCCTGCTGCAAGAGCCCCCTGAAAAAAGATTGTGGTGTTCCTTTTTTGTTGTCTTAGCCTACAGGTTAACAGCCTCATACCTTATTGAGACACTCCCTCATAATAAGAATGAACTGCAAGACTTGGTCCACCCTGGTATCGAGGGATCTGCTGAATTGGTCCTTGACCGGTCTGATTTGGGATTCTACCCTTTTAACCCCTGGAGAGGTCAGCATCTGAAGAGTAGTAAGGGCATCTGTAAGGTTGTCCAGTTTTTTTCAGCTCATGTTTTTCTTATGGGCAGAGTAAGATACAATTTCTCCACTAAGTACTGTTTTTAATGTATCCCAGGTAACAGAAACAGTGACTTCACGATCTTTATTGTCGTGCAGGATTCTGCTGAATTTTCTCAGAAAATTGCACCCCGAAATTTTCCTCTTGCAAGAGAGAGATGTGTTACAGCACTGGAACACATTTCCATGGGCATGCTCAAAGTCTAACTTCAGATAGATCGGTAATGATCTAAGAGTACTTGTGGTCAGAGCCCAATGACTCTCACAGTGAAGTGTTCGTAAGTAGTGAAGAAACAGTCTAATCAAGCTTTAAGGCCATGCCATGGCGAGCTGTGCATGTACACTTTGAAGAGCCAACGCCAAACATCTAAGATCCACAAGTGATCAAGGGTGTGTTTAAAAGTATTTTGGGGCTGGCATGGCTCAGAACACGGCTGGGTGGTTATCCAATTCCTGGGAGAAGGTCAAATTAATATATCCCCCCAGTATCAATAGGCCCTGTAGTACTTAGTTTATTAAAGAAAACCTGGAAAACCCATTTGTCAGAATTGGGCAGGAGTAAACACTGGACAGAATTACTGGTTTATCATACAAAGTGCCAGTTTATATAACATATTGACCGTGTGGGTCTAGAACGGTATCACTGAGAAGAACTGGAGTGTTGGCAGGGAGCAAGATGAAAAAATTACTCACCTTAGTAATGTTGTTTCTTCTAATGGAGTCTTGCTATATTATGACAAGTTGCAGTTTGTCCCACCACTAGAACTGCTCCGGAGGTGAAATAGTTAAATCCATTCCATGAATGGAACTTTGAGCACGAGCTCCAAGATAGAAGCTCTGTCTGTGTAGTTTCAAACCTGAACTGTCAGATCTTTACGAGCAAAGACTCACTAAGGTCTGTGTGGAAGCTGTAACCTGCACTAGCCAACTGGCTACCTAAATAATAACACCCATTGCTGGTCCCAACACCAAAGACTCAAGTCAGGGGACCAGAATTAATAATATAATTTAACAACATGAGAAATAACACAAGAGAATAATAAACACCACACCCCAAACCCCAAAAAGGGGTGAAACGCCTAAAAAGGGCATAAAATGGTGCCCACACCATACGCAAGTAGAAGTTCTGAGAGGGGCAGGCTGGGGGGGAGGTCATAATATAGCAAGACTCCATTAGAAGAAACAACATTACTAAGGTGAGTAATTTCTTCTTCAAACAACATGAAGTCTTGCTATATTATGACAAGTTGCAGACTACACAGCAGTACCTCCATGGAGGAGGGACAGAACCTACTTAGGGAATAGGCTCTGAAGCACAACTGTGCCAAACCGAGCATCTCTCCTAGCCTGGACATCCAGGGAGTAATGTAGTGAAAGTGTGTACAGTTTTCCAAGTAGCAGCCTGGCATATCTCCAATATAGGGATGTCTCTGGCAGCAGCTAGAGACGCGCTGTACTCCTCTGAAAGAATGAGCCCTCAAGCCAGAGGGGGGATCTCTGCCCAGTTTCTGATAACAAAATTGGATACAAGAGACAATCCACCTGGCAATTGATCTCTTAGTGGCAGGTTTCCCTTTCCCAACCTCACCATAAGTGAGGAAAAGTTGGAGGGATTCGAACCTGTGACCCTTGGTACGTTCTACATAGTAACTAAGGGCCCTCTTAACATCCAAACTGTGCAATCTCCTCTCACCAGAAGAGGAGTGTTCAGTGAAAAATACTGGAAGGGAGATAGATTGGTTAAGATGGAAATCTGAAACCACCTTAGGCAAAAACTTCCTGTTAGTCCTGAGGACTACCTTATCCCTGTGGAAAGAAAAAGTCAGTTTCTACTGACAAGGCTTGCAACTCACTTATGCGTCTAGCAGAAGTGATAGCCACTAGGAAAACAGTTTTCCAAGTTAGATACTTCAGCTCTGCAGAAAACAGAGGTTCAAAAGGGGGTTGCATTAACTGGGCAATGCAAACATTAAGGTCCCAGGCAGGGGCTGGATCCCGAAAAGGTGGATTAGTATGGAGTAATCCCTTAAAAAACTTGGAAAACACAGGGTGAGCGGAAAGAGAGGATGACTTTCCTGCTGAAACAAAAGCAGAGACAGCTGCCAAATGAACTCTCAGGGTAGCTGGTCTGAGGCCCAAGGAATTAAGATGGACCATGTAATCCAACACAATGGGCAAATCAGCAGATTCTGGGGAAATATGCTTCCCAGAACACCAAATGGAAAACCTTTTCCATTTAGAATTATAAGTAGCCCTAGTGGAAGGCTTCCTAGAAGCCTTTAGAATTTCAAGAACACCCTGAGAGGTGTGTAAGTCAGCAAATTCTAACTCCTCAAGAGCCAGGCCTTGAGGTTGAGGGATTTGAGGTTCGGATACCAAACTCTCCCCTGGGAACAGGATAATAGGTTGTGATTCCTGGGGAGACACAGGGGAAGATTGACTGTCAGGGACAGAAGGAGTGGGTACCAGGGCTGCCTGGCCAATCCGGGCAATCAGAATCACCCTGCAAGGCTGGGATCTGATTTTGACTAACACTTTGAATAGGAGAGGGAAGGGGGGAAAAACATAAAGAAACTTCCCTTCCCAATCCAGAAGGAGGGCGTCCAGGGGGACTGAGCCCAACACTGGAGGCCTGCAGCAGAACAGTGGAAGTTGGTGATTGTCTGGGGCTGCAAAAAGATCTATCTGAGGGGTGCCCCATCTGGCAAAGACTATCCCCAGTACTTGAGGATCCAGGGACCATTTGTGATGGCCCTGAGAAATCCTGCTGAGAGCATCTGCTAGAACATTGTCCATTCCTGGAAGGTGAACTGCTATGAGGGAAGTGTTCAGGGAATAGGCCAGAGACCACAACTTCATTGCCTCAGTGCACAAGGCCGAAGACCGAGTGCCCCCTGCTTGTTGATGTACCACATTGTTGTGGTGTTGTCTGTTCTGACTTGTACCACTTTGTCCTGAACTGATGCAGAAAACACTTGAAGTGCTAAAAAGACAGCTCTGAGTTCCAGCAAATTGATGTGGAACAGAGATTCCTGGGGAGACCACACTCCTGAGTGGAGAGGCTCCCATGTGGGCTCCCACCCCAGGAGGGAAGCATCTGTAGTGAGAGTCAGCGTGTGAGCAGGGGAATGAAGGGACCCCCAATCTTAATTGCTCTGATCCTGCCACCACTGGATGGCCTGGATCAAGGTTTGAGTCACTGGGACCAACTTGGAAAGGGGGTCTCTTCTCTGAGACCAACAGGTTCTCAAGTGAAACTGAATGTCTCTCATCTGAAATCTGGCTCCCTGCACTACAGCTGTGGATGCAGCCATGTGACCCAGGAGCTGCAAAAAGTGTCTTGCTGGTCGAGAGACCCGCAGAGTGAAGGAGGAGGCCAGAGCCACCAAGTTCCTTACCCTTTCTAAGGGAAGAAAAGCTCTGGCCCGGTTTGTGTCCAATTCTGCACCTATAAAGGTGAGTACCTGGACTGGTTCCAGAACCGACTTTGGTAGATTTAGCAGGAAGCCCAGGGAGGTGAGAAGCTGCTGGGTGACTTGCAGGTGACATTTTACCTGTGCTGGGGACTGGCCTACAATGAGCCAGTCGTCTAGATAGCGAAAAACAGCAATCCTTTGCCTCCTTAAGTGAGCCACTGCTACTGCCAGACATTCTGTGAATACCCTTGGGGCAGAGGTCAAGCCGAAGGGCATTGCTCTGAACTGGTAATGACCTGAGGGCAGTTCGAATCTGAGGTACTTTCGTGGGAGCTTCTGATTAGACGTGAAAATAGGCATCCTTGAGGTCCAGGGAAGCTAGCCAGTCCCCTGGCTTTAGAGAAAGTAAAATCATTGCCAGAGTTACCATTCTGAACTTTGGTTTCAAAAGATGCTTGTTCAGATATCTGAGGTCTAAGATGGGCCGCCATTCTCCTGTCTTTTTTGGGGTAAGGAAGTATCTGGAATACAGACCCCTGCCCTGGTGTAGGGGAGGAACCCTTTCTACTGCTCTGAGAGCCAACAGGGTTGAGACCTCTGCTTCTAGAGCAAGGGTCTCTAAAGAACTTGGAGGTAGAAAAGGCCTGGCTCTCATCTTGGGGAACTTTTTGAAGCTGAGAACCAGACCCTGGCTTACTACTTCCAGAACCCACTTGTCTGAGGTTAAAGACACCCAGTTCTGACTGAAGTAAGCCAACCTGCTCCCTACTGGTAAAGGAGAATCGGCCCTGGGCACCCCATCAGGGTGCCTGCTTGGCAGGAGCTTTAGGCTGAGGGGTGGGAGCAGGCCTGCCCACACCCCGTCTGCCTCTGAAGAACCCCCTCTGAGCATAAGCAGAGGAGGCCTGAGTTTGGTAGAAAGGCCTGTGGAAAGGCCTACCCCTACCCCTGGGGGTGTGCCTCTGGGGAGTGGCTTGCCGCTCCTTAGCTTGGGCACTTTTGTAAGTAGTCCTATATTCATCCACCTTTTCATACAATTCTCTGTCTGCTCCCCAAACAGAGAATTTCCCACCACAGGAAAATCCATAGCCTTAGTCTGGATATCCTGTGAGAGGCTAGTACACCTGAGCCAGGCCAACCTACGAAAAGCTACAGATGTGGCCATGACTCTAGAGAAGACATCATTAACATCCACAGCAGCATGAAACTGCACCTTAGAAGCCTCAATGCCATCAGCAGCCACCTGTTCCAGCTCGCTAGCAAGCTGGCCATGGGCTTGTTTGGCTAATTCCATAACAGTATCCCATCTAGATTTCGGATACCTTGCTACATAAACCATATAATTTGCTTGCCTGAGTCCCAAGGACGCTGCCATGTACTGTTTTTGCCATGGCATCAATCTTCCTGGAATCCTTGTCAGGAGGATGTGAAGCCAGGAATATTAGCTTTATCACAGGCTGCAGCCTGAACTACTAACATGACTGCATTGTTGAGAAAGGAATTCTGTATCAGGACCTGACAATGTACCTTCTGTCCATCTTTTATCTACAGGAGGCACAGAATTAGGAGTTTTAAGATTTTTATTGTTTGTTTCCTAAAAGACTTATGCAAAGGAATAGACAATCTCCTAGACTCTGGAATATCCATCATTTCTACAAAATCAGGCTCCTCTTGCTCATCCACAGCTTCTTCCAAAGGAAGCTGGAGGGTTTCAGCAACTTTCTTGTAAAACATAAAATGAGAGAGGGACTCAGAAAGCATAGGGGGAGATTCTAAAGGTCTGTCTGGGGAAATGTCCGGTTCAATGGGCACACCCAGACCCTCCCAGCCACATTCATACTGTTCATAATCATCCTCCCCCTCCTCTGGTTCATAAAACTCCTCAACCTCATATTCTTGAACCGATGGAACCGGACGAACCGACCTTTTACCAGATAGTGGCGGTTCGGACGGGACCGGAGACAGTGACTGGACAATTTGAATAGCTCTTGCTATCTCTGCAGCAGTTGGAGAAGGGATTTTGGACTCCAAACCTGCTGACTTCCTTGTTCTCTTTACTGGAACTGGTTCCTCCGAACCAGCTTTTCTTTGCCGAGGAAGTCTCGCCCTGGTCAGAGGGCACTCCCTCCGATTCGGTTGGCACCGAACCGGGCTGGCCATCCGGGTCAGCGGACTTTTTGGCCTCTCGTTCCCTGAGCCTGCCCAATCTCTTTTCCAGGGTAGCTGCAAGGAAATTCTTACAAATCTGGCAGTCTGACTGGAGGTGGTCAAACCCCAGACAATAAACACATGTGGTGTGTGGGTCAGCCTTGGCAAAGACTTCCCCACAGACATCACAGTGTTGAAACCCCGTGGGCACAGTTTTTCCTTTGGGTTTCTCAGACATAATGCCAGCTTAACCAGAAAACTTGCCCTTTGAGCGCAGTGCCAAGCAAGACACCCTTATCGGTTCCTAACCATAACACGGGTATTGGAAAAAACGAATAAATCCGGCTTTTTTTTTTAGAACCGACAAGAACCGGAACCGATCTCAAATGACAAGCTTTAAAATTTTAAGCTTTTAACTCCAGCTGATCGGTTCAAAACCGAACCGATAAACTTACAAGTTCCACACAGAAAATACAATTTTTAATTACTTACGATACCACAGACAGAGCTTGAACCGAACGGTTTTGTGGTTAAAAAAAACTATTCTCGTTGAATCGAACCGAGAAAACACTGTTTAAACCGAGAAATGAACCGAGCAGTAGGAGAAATCTCCGGAGCGACTGTTCAGTGAGGCGGAGTAAAGAATCTGACAGTTCAGGTTTGAAAGTACACAGACAGAGCTTCTATCTTAGAGCTCATGCTCAAAGTTCCATTCATGGAATAGATTTAACTATTTCACCTCCGGAGCAGTTCTAGTGGTGGGACAAACTGCAACTTGTCATAATATAGCAAGACTTCATGTTGTTTGAAAACTGTACTACACCTCTGGCCATTAGGATAAGAGGAGGCATAGATGGTATATCTCCCCATATGTTCCAACTGAGACACTCTTGCATATCACATGTTGCTTATCTCAGGATAAAAAATGAAAACAACCCTCCTTGTATTTAGATCCCACACCTCCCAGGAGTTGTACTGTATTGTATTATTAGTTAGTTAATTAATTAGTTGGGCACTATTATATCTCGGTTACTTTATTTCCTTATTGTGTTTAGTGTTTGCTTATATCTCCTATTGCTAATACTCAGGATATCCATGTTCTCTGTGGGTGGCAAGTATCTTGGTCAGTAGTTTCCCTTATTATTTCCAGGATACTTTCCCAGTGCACACAATCTTTAACCAATGTTTTGTATATAGTTGACTGATATGCAGTTCCTTCATATAGTTGTCTCCTTCTCCTCAGTATTGTTGTGTGTGTTTACTGGTTATAACTTCAATAAATTATTCAATGTAAAAATATATATAAAAATTGCAATATTTTAGCCCTCTTAACCAGATTTTTTACCCCATTAATATTACACAAAATTCATTTTCTCACTGGCTTTACTGCCACATCAGGGTGATGATCCAAGCGGTCATGCTAACAGAGATGGCACTCCAACTGCTGAATCTAGTCCTGCACTCTATCTGGTCGGCCCCGTGTAACAATACTGCACTATGCTCTGGACACCTGCAGATGGATACCAAAGTAGCTGTTCATGGCTTAAGCAAGTCAGTCTCACACACCCTAAATTCAAGGCATCCTTTCAGACTCTCTTATGAATATCTTAGCATTGAAACAACATGAAGTCTTGCTGTATTTTGACATAGAAACAGACTGACGGCAGATAAGGACCGCTAGGCCCATCTAGTCTGCCCATTTCTCTACCTACAGGATAGGCCGCAGATCCTAGTTAACCAACAGCCTATTTCTTCCTACCCGCCACAAGAATTGCCTTATGTCTGTCCCATGCATTCTTCAATTCTCCCACAGTTTTAGACCCCACAACCTCCTCAGGAAGGCTGTTCCATGCATCCACTACTGCCTCTGTGAAATATGCTTCCTCACACTGCCCCTGAACCGCCTCCATCTATCTTTTAAATTGTGTCCCCTTGTTCTTGCAAGTCTCTTTTTCTGAAAGATGCTACCCTCTTGGACTTTGTTGATTCCACTGAGGTACTTAAAAGTTTCTATCATGTCCCCCTCCCTTCTTTCCTCAAGGGTATACATATTAAGCTCCTTTAGTCTCCTCATACGGCTTCTCTTGCAGACCCTGCACCATTTTAGTTGCCCTCCTCTGGACTGCTTCTATCCTGTCTATGTCCTTGCGAAGATGGGGTCTCCAGAACTGGACACAGTACTCAGATGGGGTCTCACCAACTGTCTGTACAGAGGGATAACAACTTCCTTGTTTCTGCTGATGATGCCTCTCCCTATACATCCCAGTATACCCCAGCCCTCCCTACTGCTTTCTCACATTGCTTGCTAACCTTAAGGTCATCTGATATGATTACCCCCAGGTCTCTTCCTTTTTGTTGTTGTTACTACCTCCCCACCCATTGTGTATTCTTCCCCTGGGTTCTTGTTTCCCAGGTGCATTATTTTCACTTCTTTGCATTGAATCCTAGCTGCCATACTTCTGACCATTCCTCCAACCTTGCCAACCTTTTCATCCTTTCCACACCTCCTTGTATATCAACCCTGTTGCAGATCTTGTGTCATCTGCAAAAGGCATACTTTTCCTTCCAGTCCTCTGCAATGTCATTGATGAAGACATTAAAAGGACTGGACCCAATACTGAACTCCTGTACCCCACTAGTAACCCCCTTTCTTCAGAGTGGACTCCATTTACAATTACCTTCTGTGTCCTGTTGTCCAGCCAATGTTTTACTCAGGCTACCACCTGGGTCCCACTCCCAGGCTGGTTAATTTGACTATTAATCTTTTGTGTGGACTGTGTCAAATGCCTTGCTAAAGTCTAGGTAGGCCATGTCCACAGCCCTCCCTGGTCTACTACTTTGGTCACCCAGTCAAAGAAATCTATTAGATTCGTGCCTGACATGACTTCCTGCTGTGAACCCATGCTGCCTTGGGTCCTGTGCTCCCACTGGCCTCTGGGTACTCGACTATTCTTTCCTTCAGAAGTGACTCCATCACTTTCCCTACAGAAGGTCAGACTGACAGGTCTGTAGTTTCCTGCCTCTGTCTTGGACCCACTTTGTGAAGGGAATCACATCCGCCTTCCTCCAGTCCTCGGGTACCACACCATCCTCCCATGATTTATTAAAAAGAGTAGCCAGTGGTTTCACTAGTTCCTCCCTTAATTCTTTTAGAATTCTGGGTGAATTCCATCAGGCCCCATTGCTTTGTCCACCTTCAGTTTTAGGAGTTCTTGCAGAACCCTTTCTTCTGTGAAAGGACTGGGATCGGCCCCCCTATCAAGAGTGCTTCTGTTAATTGGATTAGGCACTTTCCTCCTCTTTCATGAATACTGAGCAGAAATATTAGCTTCAGTATTCCTGCTTTTTCACTGTCCCCCTCTGCCCACCCACCGTTCATTCTATTCAGCCTCACTATCCCTCTCTTTGTTTTTCTATGCTCGCTGATGTACCTATAAAAGGTTTTATCCCTTTCTTAACTGAGTTGGTTATCTTTTCCTCAGTTTGGGCCTTTGCTATTCTGACTTCCCTCCTGCTTCCTTCTACCTTAACTGGTACAGCTCTCTGTCCTGCTCCTTCTGTGTTTCCTTATACTTCTGGAATGCTATCTTTTCTTCCTGACTTTCACAGCCACCTCTTTTGAGAACCATAGTGGCTTTTCTTTCGTTTTTGATTTATTTGCTTCACACAAAGGCTTGTTGCCTCTGTGTGAGGTAGTTTTGATAATTCCCATTGTTGCTCCACACCTCCTTCTAGCCTGTTTGCTAGTGCTTTTCTGAGGCACTCACCCATCTTGCCAAAGTCAGCCCTCCTAAAGTCCAGTACCCTCACTTTTGTATGACTTGACTCTGCAGCTGAGTTTAACGTGAACCACACTGTTTGATGGTCACTTATCCCCAGATGGCAACCCACTTCTAGATCTGAGATCCTCTCACTGCCCCCGTTTGAGAGTATGAGGTCTAAGATTGCTCCCTCACGAGTGGGTTCCGAGAACTAGCTGTCTAATGCCTGCCACCTGTAGGGCATCAAGAATGGCCTGCTCTTGGATGTGGCTGCAGCAAATGTGCTCCAGTTAACATCTGGCATATTCAGGTCTCCCATCAACAGTATCTCCCTTTCTCTGCCATTCTAAGAATGCCTTCCATCATATCCTTGTCCATTCCTTCCCCTGACATGGGGTCTGTACACAACCCCTGTGCGGATTGTGGTGCCCTTTCCAGTCTCCAGGTGACCCACAGTGCCTCCTCTCCTCCCTGTTTACTCTTTTGTTCAGTTGCTTTTATCCTTCCTTTACATAGAGAGCTACTCCTCCCCCTCTTCTCCCCTGCCTGTCTCTCCTGTAGGTTATGTACCCTGGTATGTTAACATCCCAGTCATGGTTCTCTGTGTACCATGTTTCTGTGGCTGCTACGATATCCAGGCATCCCTCTTCCATTAAGGCCATCAGCTCAGGGAGCTTGTTGCCCAGACTACGGGCATTGGTACTCATTACCCTCCATTTCCTGACTGCCTTACTCCCTTTTGCCCCATCCCTGTTCTTCTTGCCTTTGTCACTTTCTCCATTTACCCCTGCCCTTCTCCCTATCGACACCTCTATGTTGGTGTTTGCCGCACTTACTACCGTGATTATTTGGGGGGCTAGGATTTTCCTGCTCCTTTCCAGTGCCTCCCCCCTTGGCTAGTTTAAAAGCTTGCCAATGAAGCATTTATACCTATCACCTAGGATCCTGGTTCCCCTCCCGGACAGATGCAGCCCATCATGCCAGTATAGGCTTGCATCACTCCAGGTGGACCCCCAGTCCCCAATGACGCCAAATCCCTGAGCTCCACACCAGTTTTCCAACCACTGATTGAATCCCATGGTGCGGAACACCCTAGCCTCTCCTATGCCATAGATGGGTAGCACCTCCGAGAAGGTTACCGTGCGTGCTACTTGACTAAGGCCCCTCCCCAATTCCACAAACTCTTCCTGCACTTCTCTAATCCCTTTCTTAGCCAGGTCATTTGTCCCTAGGTGGACAATGACATCCAGCTCCCTCCCCTATGCAGCTGCTCCGGCAATCCTGAGGATTCGCTCCCTGTCCCTCCAAGCCATGGCGCCAGGCAGGCACCTTACCTCCCTCTCCCCTTCCTTCCCCAGTTCTACCTTCCTAACAATGGAGTCCCCCACCAGGAGTAGTTTCCTTCCCCTGCAGGGTCCCCTGCCACCCTCCTGTGGGTCTCCTTTGTGGAGGTTCCCAGCATCCTCCTTGGTCTCCACTGTGGGGTGACCCCATGTGACATATGCAGTTAGGTCCTGCCTTTCAACTGCCCCGGAGAACAGAGAGTTAAACTTTCCATGGCCAGCATGTAATGTTCACCGCGAGCTCGGTTGAAGCCCCTGTCTGCTGTTTAAACTCCAACCATCAGATTCTTTTCTCCGCTTCACTGAACAGCCGCTCCAGAGATTTTTCCTTTGTTCGGTTCAAAAAAGTTGTTTTTTGCTCGGTTTCTACTGAATTGCTGCTACCGTTCTGTCAGTTTAAGTCTCCGTCTGTGGTACCGTGAGTACTAGATAGGTTTTTCTTATAGTTTCTATGTGGAACTTGTGAATTGCGGATCAGTTCGGCAGAACCAGTCAGTTTCAGGTAAAAAGTTGGTGTATTTACTTAGAGTGTGGTAACCAGTCCATATAGGTTCTAAAAAACTGATTTTATTACGGTTTTTTCCAAGACCCGTGACACGGTCAGGAACCAATAGGGGAGTCCTGCCTGGCGGATTGCCGAAAAAAGGGTAAGTTTTGGTTAGGATTGTCCATGTCTGAGAAACCCAAGAAAAAAACCAGGCCCACTGGGTTTCAACACTGCAGTATGTGTGGGGAGGTCTTTGCTAAGGCTGATCCCCACACCACCTGTGTTTGTTGTCTGGGGTTTGACCACCTCGATTCAGACTGCCAAATTTGTAAGAATTTTCCCAAAGCTACCCTGGAAAAAAGAGATTAGTAGACGGAGGGAAAGGGAAGCAGAGAAGTCCGCTGACCTGGATGGCCAGCCCGGTTCGGGTTCCGACCAAACCAGGAGTGCCCTCTGACCAGGACGATACTTCTTCAGGCAAAAGCAGAGCCGATTCTGAGGAGTCTGTTCCGGTTAAAAGAAAAAGAAAAGATCATTCGTCCGGTTCAGACCCAGAAATTCATACTCCGACCGCTGATGAAAGAGCCAAGGCGATAAGAGTAGTGCAATCGCTTACTTCGGTTCCGACCGAACCAGCACCATCTGGCAGGGGCTCAGTTCGGTCGGTTCCCCCGGTTCCGGATTACACCCTGGAAGAATTTTATGAACCAGATAGGGAGGAGGGAGAGTATGAGGATGATGATGGTGATTATGAAAGTCTGGATGTGCCTATTGACCCAGACATCTCTCCAGACAGGCCTTCAGGTGTTTCTTCTCCTAGGCTGAGTCCCCTTCCCACTTTATGTTTTACAAAAAAAGTGTCTGAAACCCTCCAGCTTCCTAAGGAAGAAGCAGTGGAGGATCAGGAGGAGCCTGATTTTGTTGAAATGATGGACATCTCAGAGTCCAGAAGACTGTCTATTCCCCTCCACAAATCCTTTGGGAAACAGACACATAAAATTCTTAAGACTCCTAATTCCATACCTCCTGTGGACAGACGAATGGACAAGAGGTATACTTTGTCAGGCTCAGACACGGAGTTCCTTTCTCAGCAATGCAGCCATGTTGGGGTAGTGCAGGCTGCTGCCTGTGATAAGGCAAATATCCCCTTGGCATCACACCCCCCAGGATAAGGACTCCAGGAGGACTAATGCCATGGCAAAGAAACAGTACATGGCAGCATCTTTGGGACTCAGGCAGGATAATTATATGGCCTACACAGCTAGATACCAGAAGTCCAGGTGGGACACTGTGCTGGCTCTGGCTAAACAGGCCCCTGACCAGCTTGCCAAGCAGCTGGAGCAGGTGGCTGCAAATAGGACTGAGGCATCCAAGGTGCAGTTTCATGCCGCTGGGGACTCCAATGATGTTTCATCAAGAGTCATAGCTACATCTGTGGCTCTTCGGAGGATGGCTTAGCTCAGATGTACTTGCCTCTCACAGGATACCCAGGCTAAGGCCATGGATTTTCCTGTTATTGGTAATTCTCTGTTTGGGGAGCAGACAGAGAACTACATGAAAAAGATGGACGAGTACAGGACCACTTACAGGAGTGCTCAGGCCAAAGAAAGGCAAGCCACTCCTCAAAGGCAGCAGTCCAGGGGCAGGACTTTCCAAAGGCATTTTTACCAAGCTCAGGCCTCCTCTTCTTATTCTCAGAGGGAGAGGCAGGCGGGGGATGAGCAGGCCTGCATCCACCCCTCAGTCTAAACCCCTGTCAAGCAGACACCCTGATGGGTCTGCCCGGGCAGATTCTCCAATACCAGTAGGGGGCAGGCTGGCCTACTTTATCCAGGACTGGAAGTCTCTGACATCAGACAAGTAGGTCCTGGAAGTAGTAAGCCAGGGACTGGTTCTCAACTTCAAAAAAATTTCCCAAGCTGAGAACCAGATCCTTTCCACCTGCAAATCCATTACAGACCCTTGCCTTAGAGGCAGAGGTTTCTTCCCTCCTAGCTCTCAGAGCTATAGAGAGGGCTCCTACCCTATGCAAGGGCAAAGAATTGTACTCCAGGTACTTCCTAACTCCCAAAGACACAGGAGAATGGCAGCCCATCCTGGATCTACGATATCTGAACAAACACCTTTTAAAACCAAAATTAAATGGTGACTCTGGGAATAATCCTTCCCTCTCTAAGGCCAGGGGACTGGCTAGCCTCCCTGGACCTCAAAGATGCCTATTTTCACATTCCCATCAGGTGCTCCCACAGAAAGTACCTCAGGTTCGAGTTGCCCTCGGGCCACTATCAATTCAGAGCAATGCCCTTTGACATCAGCCCCAATGGTTTTCACAAAGTGCCTGGCAGTAGTGGTTGCTTTTCTAAGGAGAAAAAAAAATCTCCATCTTCTCATACTTGGACGACTGGCTCATAGCAGGTCAGTCTCCAGACCAAGTCAAGTCACACTTGCAAATAACTCAGCAAGTGCTCACTTCCCTAGGATTCCTTCTCAGCCTTCCAAAGTGAGTTTTCGAGCCAGTACAGCTCCTCACCTTCATGGGGCGGAGCTGGATACAATAAGAGCAAGAGCCTTCCTTCCCCTGGACAGGGCAAGGACCCTTATGGAACTGGCCTCTTCTTTCACCCTACAGGTGTCTCGACCAGCAAGGCATTTCCTTCAGCTTCTGGGCCACATGGCAGCTTCCACAGCAGTGGTCCAGGAAGCAAGATTCCAGATGAGGGACAGTCAGTTACATTTAAAAGCCTTCTGGTCCCAAAGAAAGGATCCCTTTACCAAACTAGTCCCAGTGACTCGAACCCTGATCCAGGCCTTGCAGTTTGGCAGGATCAGGACAATTTGAGACAAGGAGTTCCTTTTGTCACTCAGTCTCATTCAGTGATGCTCACCACAGATGCTTCCCTCCTGGGCTGGGGAGCCCATCTGGGAGATCTTACCACCCAAGGGCTGTGGTCACCTCAGGAATCTCTGCTTCACATCAATCTCTTGGAACTCAGAGCAGTGTTTCTGGCACTGCAAGCCTTTTCCAAATCTGTACAGAACAAGGTGGTCCATGTCAGAACAGACACCACCACCACCATGTGGTACATCAACAAGCAAGGAGGCACTCTGTCTATGGCCTTGTGCACAGAAGCAATGAAGTTGTGGTCCCTAGCCGATTCCCTGCAAACCTCTCTGATAGCAGTTGACCTCCCAGGGAAGGACAATGTCCTAGCAGATGCTCTGAGCAGGACATCCCAGGGCCATCACGAATGGACCTTAGAACCCCTAGTTTTGAAAGTGATTTTCTCGAGATGGGGCACTCCACAGATAGATCTTTTTGCAGCCCCAGACAATCACCAACTTCCTCTCTTTTTTGTTGCAGACCCCCAGTCTTGGGCTCAGTCCCCCTGGATGCTCTAATCCTGAATTGGGAAGGGAAATTTCTGTATGCTCCCCCCCCCCCCGTTCAAAGCGTTAGTCAAGATAAGGTCACAACCATGCAAAGTGATTCTGATTGCTCCAGACTGGGCCAGACAGCCCTGATACCCTCTGTTGCTGTCCTTAGCAGTCCACCTTACCCTGTCTCTGCCCAGGAATTGCAACGTGTTGACATCCTCTCAGGGGAGGATTTGGTACCCGAACCTTCGGTCTCTCAATCTCAAGGCATGGCTCTTGAAGAGTTAGAGTTTGCTGACCTGCATCTTTCCCAAGGGATTCTGGATATCCTTAAGGCTTCTTGAAAGCCTTCCACCAAAAAGACTTACAATTCCAAATGGAAAAGGTTCACTATTTGGTGTTCTAAGAAGACTATTTCTCCAGATTCTGCTGGGTTGCCTACAGTTCTGGACTATATGGTTCATCTCCATGGCCTAGGCCAGCTATACTTAAAGTGCATTTAGCAGCTGGTGTTCTGGATATTCTAAAGGCTTCTCGAAAGCCTTCCATCAGAAAGACTTAGAACTCCAAATGGAAAAGGTTTACTATTTGATGCTCTGGTAAGCATATTTCTCCAGAGTCTGCTGGGTTGCCTACAGTCCTGGACTATATGGTTCATCTCAATAGCTTGGGACTCAGACCAGCTACACTTAGAGTGCTTCTGGCAGCTGTCTCTGCCTTCTTGTCAGCAGGCAAGCCCTCTTCCCTTTCAGCTCATCCTGTATTCTGTAAATTCTTCAAGGGATTGCTGCATACCAATCCTCTCTTCAGGGACCCTGCCCCTGCTTGGGACCTTAATGTTTGCATTGCTCAGCTTATGCAACCCCCATTTGAGCCTTTGTCCTCTGCAGAGCTTAAGTACTTGACTTAGAAAACTGTGTTTTTGATAGCCATTACTTCTGCCAGGCGTATCAGTGAATTACAAGTCCTGTCAGTGGAACCTGACTTCATCTCTTTCCATAGAGATAAAGTGGTCCTCAGAACTAACAGGAAGTTTTTGCCTAAAGTGGTTTCAGATTTCCACGTCAACCAGTCTGTCTCTCCCAGTTTTCTTCACTGACCATTCCTCCTCTGGAGAGAGGAGGCTGCACAGCTTGGATGTTAAAAGGGCCCTCAGCTACTACAGAGAGCACACCAAGGGTCACAGGTTTGAGTCCCTCCAGTTCCTCACATATGGAGAGGTTGGTAAGGGCAAACCTGCCACTAAGAGACCTATTGCCAGGTGGATTGTTTCTTGTATACAATTCTGCTATGAAAAACTGTGTACAACTCCACCCTCAGGCCTGAGGTCTCACTCTACAAGAGGTACAGCCGCTTCCCTGGCTGCGGCCAGGGATATTCCTATCTTAGAAATCTGTCAAGCAGCCCATACAGTCACCAAGCATTACTCTCTGGATATGCAGGCTAGCAGTGATGCTCGGTTTGGCACAGCACTACTTCTGTCCCTCCTCCATGGAGGTACTTCTTGGTAGTCTGCATATGTCAGAATACAGCAAGACTTCATGTTGTTTGAAGAAAAAATTACTCATCTTAGTAATGTTTCTTCTAATGGAGTCTTGCTGTATTCTGACCTCCTCTCCCCCCTCCCGCCTCCCCTCTCAGAACCTAGTTTTTGGGATGTGGGTGGGCAGGAGCAGTGCTGGCACCCTAGGGGTGTCCTTTTTTCACTCTCTGTTATTTTGGGTGAGTGTTGTGTTTTGGGATGCGTTTTGTTTTTTGAGTTTCCTGACTTGAGTCTTTGCTTTGAAACCAAAAAACCCTTTTATATAAATATAGTTGCCAGTTGGCTAGTTTGAGTTTTACAGTTTCCACACACAACTTCTAGTGAGTATTGCTCATAAAGATCTGACGGTTGGAGTTTAAACAGCAGCAGACAGGGGCTTCAACCGAGCTCGCGGTGAACATTCCATGCTGGCCATGGAAAGTTTAACTCTTTGTTCTCCGGGCAGTTGAAAGGCAGGACCTAACTGCGTATGTCAGAATACAGCAAGACTCCATTAGAAGAAACAACATTACTAATGTGAGTAATTTTTTCATTCCTGCTAATCATCTGGTCGCAGCTACAGACCCGTTTCCATTCCGTAACCACCCACCTTTGTTTTGTTTTATTATTATTATTATATATAACAATACTTTATTATTTTCTAGGTTGCATGCAAATATTCCAATCAAAATCACACTATCGTATTCAATACCAAAATTATAGATAATCCCATTACCACATATATAAACACTACTTTAAGCAGCTGTATGCAATATATTTTCCATCACATATTTATCTAACTGTATCGCTTGTCAAAACTCAAACCCCCTTCTCCTCCCACCCCATGCACCCCCACCATGGATACCTGCCTAGCTGATGTTAAAAGTTTGTAAAGGGGCCAACACTTCTAACTCTCTCAAGGAGATGATCTATTTTTCAAATTCATTATTTACTTCTTCCCATAACTTTTCACACTGGATGGCCTCTTACTCAATACCACATTTTTTCCTTTAGAAACTGCCCAATTTCTAGGGCATTCCAATTTTCTAATAGGAATCTTTTAAGTACACAAATAGTTACTATGCACAATTTTTAATTTATGTATGTTTAATAGCACATTTTTTCATCCACTCCAGGCCAGGGTCTCAGTAGATACTACCCAGCTGTTCAATATTATTTAGTACCAATTCTGGAAATGTAGTCTGCATCTGACGCCCTAAATTTATTTAGTTTTTATTTACCGGGTAAGTGCACTAGACAAAAACTTTGCCTATTTTCAGGCACGGACCAGGAGAGTTGCATGCAGAGTTACAGTTACATACAGAGTTATATACAGAGACAAAAGCAAGTCAGGAGACACATAACATCACATGATTTAGTGCAAGGAACAAAAACTAAAAAAAGATACATCAGGCATTACAGCAACACAGGTGGCGAGCAGTTACAAATGGGAAACAACAAATGAAGAAATCATACAATGCATGTTTTAGTGCACGGGTTAGCAACATATTGGATCAATATGGCATCTGATAAGGTAGTGTAAGACTCCCCCCCCACCACAGAAACAATGGTCACAACCAGAGAGAATAAACCATCCCACATTACAATGTGGCATACAGGTGAGGAAAGTGCTTTAGATTTGGGAGAGCTATACTAGGCAGGTGCTCCAGTGATTAGGGTGCATGTGCCTCTATCACTGCCAAAGAGGTAGGCACGTAGCTCATTTTTGAACATCTGGTGCCATTTGGAGAGCCCAATAGATTAGGGCACGGTGTTCCAAAGCTTGGGGGCCAATGCTGAAAAGGCTTGTTCACCCATTTTCGTGGCACATTGCTCAGGCAAGACTTTTCTGCTGACCCAAGTGGATAAGCTTGTTTTGTTTGAACAAACAGGCAGGCCAGCACCTCCGGTGTCCCAAATCTAATGATGGAATCAGCTGTACATCCTGCTGTGTAACAGCAATAGGAGGTAGGGGAAAGCCAACCTAGACTTTAGTACAGTGGACACCTGTGGGTCTGCCTGGGTACCGATAAGGCAAAGCGGCAGATGTTATTGTAGCAAGTGTCCCACTTTTGCAGTACCCCTTTGTTTGCATCATGGAAGGTCGCTATGCCATAGGTGAGGCTAGGTCTAAGAATCCCCTGCGTAATAGCAGTGCAATGGCCAGTTTAGCTGCCGCGTTTAAAGAGGAACAGATTTTGTAGGCCAGACCCAGCTTTATATTTATAGCTTTGCAAGTGAAGGCTACGTGCAGGTTAAAGTCAAGCGTTATTCCCAGATACCTGAAGGATTCAACCACTTCCAACAGAGTGCCATCTGTACCAGAGATTGACAGTGCAGATGCCTATGCTTCGATCCTCGGTGCAGAGCCGAACATCATGGTCACTGTTTTTTGGCATTTAGGATTAGCTAGTTGCATGTTAGCCATGTATGTAGGCATACAAAATCTGTGAAATACAAAATCACACATGCCCATACAAAATCTGTGAAATACAAAATCACACACTCCCATACAAAATCTGTGCTTAGTGTGGAATTTATAGTGGTTACGTCTTGGGCACTTGTGTACAGTACCATGTCGTCTGCATACAGAATACTATCAAAATTTATTTATCCAGGTGAACATCATTGAGCAAGCTCATTTGCAAGATGGACCTGGGTAAAGCATGGTTAAGGTACAGAATAATTTTAAAAAGACAGCTATACATGTGTATACACAATGTAGGACAAGCAATATAAATCAAGGTACAAGGTATCAAAAACGGTAACACAGATAAACTATACATACTGTATGTATAGAAAATAGGACAAGGAATACAAAATCAAGGTTCAAGGTATCAAGACAGTAAAAGATGAATATTTGATTTTTATTTGTATGTGGGTAAGCACACTGGGATATAATCCCTTTTACAGGTACGACCCGTGGGCAATCAAATACTTACAAAGAACTACATCAGACAGGTTATGCTTAATGCAAAACATAATTATATAGGAATACAAATCCCACATTTATTTGTGATATTATTTAGACGTAAGTATAAAAACTACAATGCAATTTAAACTGTTATACAGATCCATATCACAAGGGCCATGGCTCCATAGCCAATATACATTCGATAACTCAATCTAAAAGTCCGTTACACTTAAGAGTCATAAAATGTGTTTTCAAAGCTGCTGTAAATGTCCCATAACTACCTATACCTCTAATATGTACTGGAATTTTATTCCATATTATAGGTGCATAGTATGCAAACGATCACCGTCCTCTTGAAGTGTGCATAAATTAGATTCTTAACATAGTTGGGTCCCCTGATAATCTAGTATATAATTTAGAACTAGAAATCACAAGTTGTTTTTATAATTTTAGAGACACCCCTGTTTGTTGTGTTTTATAAACAAATTTAGACATTACATACTTGTGGTAATATTTGACCGATAACCATCCAAGATTCTCCAATATAGTACAATGATGTACATTTCTATTTGTTAGTAAAGCAGATCTTCCAATTTTATGCAATAGTACCGATTTCCACTGTATAGTACTGTGAGGAGCATTGTTCACTACTATAGAAACATAGTTCAAAATGGGCAAGAACCATTGGTTAGCAATAGCCAAATGCGCCTCATCTGTCAAGAAGCTGTGCAGCCTGTATAATAAAGCAATTTTGGAATGAATTTTAGATGCATCAGCATTGTATATGTGACTCATATGTTAATGTAGGATTTAAAACTACCCCAAAATACTTAAAGTTGTTTACATTTTCGTACAAAGCCCCATCTAACGACTTCACTTGTAAGCTAGAACCAATAGCTTTCAGCTTAACAGGAATACCAAATACCATGGTTTTTGTTATTTGCTTATTTAATACTAAATTATTATTTATCGGCCAATTTTGCAATGCTTTAAGTTCCTTGGTCAAAATTATGTTAAGCTTTGATAGTACTCCCTCTGGACAAAAGACAACAGCATCGTCTGAATACATAACCACATGTGAGTCCTTAACAGATGAAATAACAGAATCAAAGAAAATAGAAAATAAAATTGGCCCCAGTGTGGAGCCCTTTGGGACTCCACACTTGACCAAAGCCTTATCAGATAAACTACTTCCAATCTTTACCATCTGAAACCTGTTTAATAGATAATTTGATACCCAAGACAATGCTGGTGTCCTCACCCCAATGCACTCAAGTCTCTCAACTAGAAGGGAATGGTCCACCAAATCGAATACCTTGGTCAAGTCCACAAACGCAGCCCCAGTCAGGTACCCCCTCTCCATGCCCTGGTGGACCATGCTCGTGAACTTGACCAAGCCACTCTCAACACCCCTCCCTTTCCTAAAACCACTGTGATAATAGACCATATTTTTCACATAAATCAGTTAATTGCCCAAAGACAATTTTTTTCCAGTAATTTAGATAGAGCCGACAGAAGAGATTGGTCTATAATGTATGGTAAGCGCCTATAAACCACCATAATCAGCAGTCACACAGCTTTGTTATGTACTGTTTAGAATTTTAAAAGTTGTTAACCACACTTCAGAACTTCCAAACAGTGGCACACACAAAAAAAAAAAAAAAAAAATGCACCCAAGTTCCATAATTCTCACACAAAGAACGTAAACCGTGTTTTTTTGACCATACACAATAAGATGATGGCTGGGAGATTGGGTGACAACCACGTTGCACTTAGGGTTGAGCAGTAAACCTCTTGAGCTGCGCTCTCGAGGTTTATCATGTTGCCCTAGCAACCACTCAAGGTGATTACAGCTTGGTTATCACCCGATCCCCAGCCATTATCCTCTATATAATTCAAGAATTTACTGGTTGAACCTGCCTTATGGATTGGTATTATATGTGAATATTTCCACAAGTCAGGTACTTCTCCCAAACAAAAAGACACGTTAAAAATCAAACTAACAGGATATGCTAGCTCTGCTGAAGCCAAATGTAACAATTTAGGAGACAGACCATCAAAAACTACAGGTTACTCACCTGTAACAGGAGTTCTAGGAATGGTATATGTTGTTCATCCACACCATCTGTAAGTTCCTTGCCGCTTTAAATCTTGCCGGAAGGTCTTCAAGCTGGCTACTCCCACCCACCCAGGTGGTAAAACTCTCGGCTCCACCCCATGACACCAGATCTAGCCCACTGGAAGCCAGGTTGTGCGTCAAAGCCGGGGGAGGCCGGGTAGGCCGGGTAGGTCGTGGGGATGAACAACATGTACCATTCCTAGAACTCCTGTTACAGGTGAGTAACCTGTATTTCTAGGGACAAGGATATGTTGTTCATCCACACTGTCTGGCAGACTCCTAGCAGTTCTCCGGGAGGAGGGAGGCAAGGTGCACACCCCCTACTTAGGGAATAAGGACTGGAGAACCGAGGTCCCAAAACCAGCATCCCGGAGTGACAAGTTCGATGTGGTAATGGGTAATGAAGGCGTGAGCTGACTTCCAGGTAGCAGCCCTGCAGATTTCCTGGATAGGGACATCCCTGGAAGCAGCCACCAAAGCAGCGGTATGGCGGGTAGAATGAGCTCTTATCCCTCTGGGAGGCCCCATGCCCGCCAACCTGTAGCAGAGATCTATGCAGGAGGTGACCCACCTGCCTATCATCCACTTGGCTGCAGATCTGCCATGTGCGGTTTCAGCGTAGGTGACAAACAGCTGGCGGACCTCTCCCTGAACTTCTGCCATCCGCTCCTTATAGTAAGAGAGCACTCTACTAGGGTCCAGAGCATGGAGCCTATATGCGGCCTCTGAGGTGAGACTGGGGTAGAACACCGGCAGAGTCAACACCTGGTTAAGGTGAAACTCCAACACCACCTTCGGAAGGAATTTCGGGTGGGGGCGCAGGACAACCTTGTCCCTGTGGAAGACCAGATAAGAAGACTCGATGGAACACGCCTGGAGCTCTCCCATCCTTCTGGCTGACATGATAGCCACCAAGAAGGCGGTCTTCCACGACAGGTGAGAAATGTCACACCTGTGCATCGGTTCAAATGGCTTGCCCATGAGCTTAGCCAATACCAGCAGTAGATCTCACGGAGGTGGAGGTTCTCGCACCGGAGGGGATATGTGGTCAAGGCCTTTGGGGAAAAAAAAAAAACGCCCGACCACCTTCTCCTGCGCCACCAACTGCTTCCCGGCCCGTGTCCGGTAAGCAAAGATGGCTGCCAGGTGCACCTTAAGGGTCATCGACCAAAGCCCTAGCTGAGAAAGGGACCACAGGTAGTCCAGAATGCTTGCCAAGGAACAGGAGGAAGAGTACAGCCACTTGCCCCGACACCAAATGGAGAATCTCTTCCATTTAAAGGCATAGAAACATAGAATTTGATGGCAGATAAGGACCGCTTGGCCCACCCAGTCTGCCCATTTTCCTACCTAACAGATAAGCTGCAAATCCTAGTTAACCAACAGCTTACTTCCTCCTACCCCCCACTAGGACTGCCTTATGCCTGTCCCATGCATTCTTGAAGTCCCCCACTGTTCTCGACTCCACGACCTCCTCAGGGAGGCTGTTCCATGCATCCACAACTCTCTCTGTGAAAAAATACTTAATCACATTACCTCTGAGCCATCCCCCATTTATCTTCAAATTGTGCCTCCTTGTTCTTGCACATCTCTTTTTCTGGAAGATGCTACCCTCTTGAACTTTGTTAATTCCCTTGAGGTACTTGAAAGTTCCTATCATGTCCCCTCTCTCCCTCCTTTCCTCTAGGGTATACATATTAAGCTCCTTTAGTCTTTCTTCATATGTCTTCTGGTGCAGACCCTGCACCATTTTGGTTGCCCTCCTCTGGACAGCTTCCATCCTGTCTATGTCTTTGCGGAGATGGGGTCTCCAGAACTGCACACAGTACTCCTGATGGGGTCTCACCAACTGTCTGTACAGAGGGATAACAACTTCCTGTTTTCTACTATTGATGCCTCTTCCTATGCATCCCAGTATCCCCCCTGCCTTCCTTACTGCCTTCTCACATTGCTTGCCCACCTTTAGGTCATCTGATATAATTACCCCCAGATCCCCTTCTATTTTTACTGTTGTCAGTATCTCACCCCCCATTGTGTACACTTTCCCTGGGTTTTTGTTTCCCATGTGCATTACCTTGCACTTCTTTGCATTGAATCTGAGCTGCCATACATTTGACTATTCCTCCAACCTTGCCAAGTCCCTTCTCATACTTTCAACTCCATCTTGTGTATCAACCCTATTATAGCATTATTATAGCATTTCCTGGTCGACTCCTTACGGGAAACCTCGACAACGTTGAGGACCTCGTTGGAAAGACCCAAGGCCTGGAACTCTAGCCACTTAGGAACCAGGCCATCAGGTGCAGGGATTGAATGTCCGGATGGAATACCTTTCCCTGACCGATCAGGTCCAGGCGGGCTGGAAGCCGCCTCGGGAGCCTGGAGCCGAGGCTGAGGAGATCTGGATACCAGAACTGGAGGGGCCAGTCTGGGGCTACCAGAATCACCTGTGCCTTGTCCCTCCTCGCCTTGAGAAGCACCTTGTGGATCAAGGAAAATGGGAGGCGTAGAAGAGGCCAGGGTCCACGGCCCGAGAAGGCATCCCCCTGCAGCGATGCCCTGCTGGGGGGGGCGGGCATGAAACAGCCTCAGCTCCGCATTCTCCCTGAAGGCAAACAGGTCCACCTGAGGCATGCCCCAGTGGGAGAACAGATCTTGTACTACCTCCGGCAGGAGAGACCACTCGTGGGACGCAGTTCCTATCCGACTTAGGGCATCGGCCAGAATGTTGGAGGCTCCTGCCACATCGATGGCAAGGAGATCCGCCTCCAGGCTGCGCACGAGGGACCAAGTGTGGAGAGCTTCCCTGCACAGAAGCATGGAGCGCGTCCCGCCCTGGCGGTTTAGGTAGTACATGGTTGTGGTATTGTCCATCTGTACCTGGACCACTTGACCCTGTACAAACGGAGCGAAGGCAGTGATGGCTACACAAACCGCTCAAAGCTCCAGCAGGTTGATGTGGAATCGGGACTCCCGAGGGGATCAGAGGCCTTGCACTCTGTGCTCCCCCAGATGGGCACCCCAACCCATCAGAGAGGCGTCAGTCGACAGAGAGACTGTTGGCTTGGGGCGGACAAACGGGATGCCCTCCTGCAGATAAGCTGGAACGATCCACCACTGCAGAGCGTTCCACATCTCCTGGGTCACTGTCACTGGCTGATCCAAAGGACTGGAGCGCTGTGACCATTGGCTGGCCAGTCCCCATTGTAGGGGACGCATGTGCCAACACGACCACGCTGGTGCAGGCTGCCAAGAGGCCCAGGAGGCTCAGGAAGTCCCAGGCAGGGCGCAATTGCCCAACCTGAAATGATTGGGCAAAGGAGGAAAGAACCTCAACCCTGTCTGCCAGGAGCCGTGCTCTGGCTCGCAGACAGTCGAGCTCTGCCCCGATGAATTGGATCACCTGCTTTGGCACAAGTTCCGACTTGGCCTCGTTGATGAGGAGGCCAACCTGAGAGCAAACCTGGAGGGCCAGATCCCTGGACCGCTCCACCTCCGGTCTGGAGGAGGCCGCAATCAGCCAGTCATCCAGGTAGGGGTACACCTAGACCCTTCGGCACCGCAGGAATGCTGTCACCACTGCCTTGCATTTGGTGAAGACTCTGGGAGCTACAGAAAGGCCGAAGGGCAGGGCCCAGAACTCGTAGAGGGACCTCTCTGCTCTGAAGCAAAGGAATCGCTGGTGGGACAGACGGATTGGGACGTGAAAGAACACGTCCTGGAGGCCCAGAGAACAGAACCACATGCCTCGTTCCAAGGTTGGAATGATCTGAGCCAGAGTGACCATCCTGAAGGTTCGAGACCTTAGGAACCTGTTCAGGTCGTGCAAGTCTAGAATGGGGTGCCAGCCCCCCATCTGTTTCGGGACCAGGAAGTACCTGGACACAAACTCTGGGTCTGGTGGAGGATCCGCCACCTTCCTGATCACCTCCTTCTGGAGAAGCAGGGCAATGTCGGTTCGACAGGCCGACAGAGAGGCTGCGGACCCCGTAACCCCCCGTGGGGCGACAGCCCAAAAGGGCGGGCCTGCTCGAACTCCAGAGGCAGACCATTTCCTACCACCTCCAAACACCCAACGGTCCGTGGTGATAGCGGACCAGGCAGAAAGAAAGTGACGGAGCTGTCCCCCCATGGGGGGAACCCAGGAGGAAGCGACGCAGCTTGAGGCGACACCCCCCAACCCGTCACTGGGCAGGCTTGGAGGAAGGACCGGCCGAGGGACCTCCTGGGCCTTTTCCTCCCGGTTTCCTGCTGAAGGAAGCTGCAGGCTTGGCTTTGGGGTGCCAAGTGCGAGACTGCTGGCCCTGATGCTGGTGTTGCTGGGCCAGACGTGCCACAGGGGCAGAAGGGCGAAAGGACTTATGCTGCTGTTGGCGGCCTTTGTCCTTCTGGGCAGATGTGACAGAGTCCAAGGTGGCACTGGACTTTTCAATTCTCTGGAGGTGGCCTTCCACCCCAGGCCTAAACAAGTCAGTACCCAGGAAGGGGACGTCTGCCAACTTGTGCTGGGTATCCACCGTAAAGGTGGAGATCCGCAGCCAAGCTCTGCGGCGCATGGCCACTGCAGCCGCTACTGACCACGCATAGGTGGCTCCAATATCGAGAGCCATTTGGAGCTACTGTTTCGCCACCGCCCTTCCCTGATCCCGCACCTGCACGTAGTCTGCAGATCAGCCAGGAGATGAGGGATCACCTCATCCAGGGAGCCCATAAGGGCGTGGGAGAAGTGCGCCATCAGTACGGCCGAACTGGCCCGACGGAGGCAGAGGGAGGGCGTAGCATATGCCTACGCCCTGCATAGTCAGCTTTTGGACTGTTTGTCGGAGGACATGTCCCGTCCTAGCGTTCCCGGAATGCCAGAAAACGCTGTAGGTAACCAACCCCTCCGCAGAGGGGTGCTCCGAGAAACCGGACAGAGACCCGGTAGGGACAGCATACTTCCTGGCCATCCTGGCCGAAGGAGCAGGACAAGAAGCTGGCCACTGCCATAACTTCAAGGCTGGGCAAACAATGGCTTCAGCCACCGGAAAGGCCTCCGTGGGAGAATCCCCTCGGTCCAGTATCTCCGTGAGTGGATACTTGGCCCACTTGGATACGGGCTCGAGCTGCATCCCGGTGGACTCCGAGATGAGCCAAAGCAGACCCATGAACGATGATGGGCTATCATCCATTGACTGTCCCCCGGAGGACTCCAGGTCAAGGGGCCTGGAGAACAGGGAGGAGTCGTCATCAGACTCTGAGGAGTCTACAAACAGCTGCCTAGAGCCTGAGCCACCCTCCACCTGCCGAGGACGGTCGGAAGTGAGGGTGACCGAAAACCAGTGGGGAAGTCCCTGACCCGACAGAAAATCCTTGGTCAGAGCCCCTCATTTCGGCTGTGGAGGCAGGGGTTTCACCACAATCGGTGGGTCAGCTGGTTTCGGCCAAACAACCAGCACCAGTTTGGGCACCTCGACCACCGCGAGGGGTTGTTTCGGCCTTTCGGGTGACAGCCACTTAATGGCCAGGGAAGGCGATGGCATCGGCTTGTTCCCAGTCAGAAGGATCTGCTGCCACATTAAGTCCTCAGTGTCGACGCAATGTGCGCCAAAGCCTCTCCTCCGAAAAGGAGGAAGACTAGGATGAGCGGTGCCGCCACTTTCCTCGGTGCCAAGACTGAGACTGCTGGTGCCGGCGGGATCGGCTGGACCAAGAAGAGGTCCGAGACCATCTGTGTTTCTGAGGGTGGGTCTGAGAGGGAACGGGGGAAACCCGTTCCTCCCTCGGCTCGGGAGCCTTAACCGGGGACTCCGGCACAGGCAAGTCCTCAGTTTCCACTGGGGGAACCAGTGAAGAAGGGTTGTCAGCTTCTCCAGTCGACAGCCCATCCGATGGGTCGAGAAAAATCTCGACCGCGTCGACAGGTGTCTCGGCCAGCTGACCTGACGGGGACACCGTGAAGCCAGCGGCCTTAGCCGCAACCTCACCGGCAGAGTGTCTCCACTGTCCGGGAGGGGGACCTCTCCCGCTCCCACCTAACGTCGATGGTGGGACTTACCCCGAGGCCCTTCTTCTTGGACCAAGAGGAGTGTCCTGATAGCCCCTCACCCTTCGTGGAGAGGGATTGGCAAAGCTCCTTAAAAGAAGCTGTGTAGGAGGATCCCAAGGACAGCAGGATAAATGCTGTGACCGAGGATGATGAAGATGCGGCCTGGGCTGCCCCCTCCTCAAGGGCAATCATCTGCTCGAGTTGCTCAGCCGAGCCAGCCGCCGCGGAAACCGCCCAATGGGCCTCCTTGGACTTCAACGGTGGATAACATTTCTCGGGGCGCCCAAGCTGGAGCCAGGCAGCACAGTCTTAGAGGAAGTTTGCCGGAAAAGACTTGCACAACTCGCAGGCCTGTGGATCGTGGTCAAGCCTGAGGCAGTAGACGCACGTGGAGTGTAGATTGGTCCTTGACATCTTCTGCCCGCATGGGCACCGCTGAAAACCGGGAGTTGATTTGTCCATGGCAGCCGAAAAGGAAGAAGTAGACCGAAGTCAAGAAAACTTCAAAATTATTTTCGGGTGAACTGAAGAGTTTGGATCCAGTCTAAATGCAGAGCACTAAGGAGGGAAACTGAGCTTCCAAGCGGTAAGGAAAATCTGGCATCATGGGGCGAAGCCAAGAGTTTTACCACCCGGGTGGGTGGGAGGAGCCAGCTTGAAGACCTTCTGGCAAGATTTAAAGTGGCAAGGAACCTGCCAGACAGTGTGTATGAACAACATATCCATGTCCCTAGAACACAGGATTTGTCTGTCTTAAGTTGTTTCAAAAGTTTATACACCTCTGAGTGGGTAACTGCTTTTATGTAGAATTTTGGTTTGTCCATACAGCCCCCCTACATTATCACCAACTAAACCAGGTTTGTATTGTGCTCTATAATGACCCAAGTCTGTAAACAGTGTATTAAATTGATTTGCCACTGTCAAAGGCTCTGTTAACTTTTCACTACCCTTATTCATGTGAAGTCCAGCTGTCTGCTGTTGCCTCAAATATTGATTCTTTACTTTTTTTTTTTTTTTTTTTTATCTCAACCTTACATCTATTCCTTAAGCACCCTTAATTCTGTAAGTTTACAACTGTTTGGTTTTTCCTGTAAAGTTTCCACAATTTATCCCATTCTTTCATTAAATTTAAATAAAGATGTTAACCATTTTGATTCCTTACCTCCAACACATCTTCTAATAAAAGGAACATGTATGTCCAATGCCCTAGTAAACTCTGTTATGAAGTAATGCAGTGCACACTTATCATCAGGTATTATTTCAGGAAAACACCGATCTATATTCTGTAGACTGTCCCTGAATCCAGAAGCATCAAAACCTGAGAAGTCTCTGAACTCAGAAACCATAGATTTAACTGTAGGTCTGTTTGAGTGTTTCCAGAGACAAAATATAGGATGATGATCACTAAGGGAGTCTGAAATTAGACCACACCTTGAAATATGATTTACTTTATTTGTAAGAAGTCAATCAAGCACAACGTGCTTATTTCTTTTTAGATTCAGTCTTGTGGGGGTGTTAAATTAATTGCTGAAGACCAGTGTGTGATAGAGCATCAATCAGCCTAGGTACTCCATTCCCAGACCAATTTGAATTAAAATCTCCCAACACAATGATTTCTCACACAGGATTAAGGGCCAAAAACTCAGAGAACTCCTATAAGCCCTCTGTACTAACTTTTGGTGGTATATACTATATACACACAGCATATAGTCAATTTCTTAACCATGCCAAGGGCAATCTGGATAGACAACAGTTCACAGTATTTAAGAGAACTAGTCACTATATCAACCTCATGTACAGTGAAACTATTTCTGACATAAAACAAACCACCCCCCGCCCTGTCATTCTAGCCTTTCTATAAACTGTGTACTGAATATACATCGGAAGAACCATTTAGAGGGAGCAGCAACTCAAGTACCTAACAATATTGTGGTGGGAAGTAAAGGGGCAGGTAGAAAGGGGATGCTAGCAGTATAAAAGTTGATATGAGTGAATGTGGGAGACCAATGGAGGGACGGAAAGAAGGGGAAAAAAAAAAGGATTGAAGGGGACAAAATAATGTACTAGAGGGCGACATAGGAAGTGCAACAACTTAAAGGGACAGCAATACAGTAGCAGTAGTATACACACTCAGTTAGTACTGAGTTACTAGAGAAGGGCCTAGACATCACTGGCAGATTGTTTATGAACAGCGAGAAAAAAGCAATGGGGCAAGGATGGATCCTTGAGGCACCCCAGACGGTGGTGGTAGAAAGATCAGATTTGTAATTGTTAATTTGAATGAACTGCGTACATCCAGTGAGGTAGCTGTCAAACCATGAGATAAGAGTCTTGAGAGACACCAAATGAGTCCAGTTTTGATAGAAGCAAGTGGTGGTACACAAGGTCAAACTCCTTGGTTAAATCCGTCAATGTCAATGTCAATTTTATTTAAAAAGAAGCCCAATCCCAAAGGCTCTGGGCGCCGCACAAAACTATACAGTGTGTCATACCATATACATTCCTTAAAATAACATACATAAAATTCAATTTCCAAAAGCCTGCATAAATAAAAAGGTCTTCAGACGGCTCTTGAAAGCCTCTATAGTAGGGGCCTCTCTCACTTCCAATGGCAGCGAGGTTCCAGAGAACTGGAGCAACAACTCAAGCGATCGGTCCCCAGCTGATTTCAATCTGCTCTCGGGACTTTGAGAGGCCACTATAGAGGCGGAGATCCGAGAATAGAGGTGGGCCGGTACCAGGAGATCAGAAAGGTAACCAGGGCCCTGTCCATGTAGGGTCTTATAGTGAGAAAACCCACCTTGAACAATACCTCTCCACCGACCCGGCAGCCAGTGCAATTCGGCATATGCGAGATGTATGACTGAACTTACTTTGTCCAGTCAAAACCGGGCAGCAACATTTTGCACTAGCTGCAGTCTGAAAGTTCAGAGACCCGAGATAGAGGCATTACAGTAGTCAAGCCTAGAAGTGACTAAGGCATGTACCAAAGTAGGGAGGTCCAGAGCCAGAACAAGGGGGCTTAATCCTGTGATATTTCTCAGATGGAAAAACAGGAGCGAACCACAGAGGATATTTGAGCCTCCATGGACAAATTCCTGTCAAAGATCACACCAAGATTACGCACCCATGGGAGCCATCAATGACACAGCTCCTAGTACAATGCCAGTCACAGAGTCAGAGGCCATCCCATCACGAACTCTGTTCGACTCCACTACTAATACCTCAGTCTTGTTAGGGTTCAGTCGCAGCCAGCTGGAAGACATCCAGTCATTTCTCTCAGCCAGACAGATATTTAACACATCCACTGCATTTGATGTTCCTGGGGCAAAGGAAAGGTATAGTTGAGTTTCGTCAGCATAGCAATGAAAACTCAAACCATACCTCCTAATGATCTCCCCCAGGGGCAGCATGTACACTGCGGACAACATAGGAGCCAATACCGAACCCTGAGTGACTCCACACAGAAGGAGGTAGGGTGCAGATGAGAAATTACCCATCACAATCCGCTGCCTCCTGTTAGTAAGAAATGACTCAAACCATTTGATGACAACACCGGTGAGTCTACCCTTTCCCTCAGAGTGAAAAACAATACACTATGGTCCACAGTATCAAATGCTGAAGAGAGATCGAGAGAACAAGAATTGTTTTGTCCCCGATCTCTAGCCCTGAAGAGATCATTTGCACCGAACTAATGCAGTTTCAGTGCTATGTCTGGCCCGATAAGCTGACTGGAAGGGATCATACAACTCGTGGGTCCTGAGATGTTCCCCAACTGAAGTGATACCACCTTCTCAACAATCTTTCCCAGAAATGGAAGATTGGAGATGAGACGATAATTTGCCCTAATCACCGGGTCCAGAAGCTTTCTTTAAAGGGTCTCACCAGAGCACTCCTTCAAGGCGATCGGAAAGACACCCTGACTCAGGGAGCACCCGGACAATCAGGGCAAACACCGGACCAACAGTGTCAATGCACCTCATCAGGAAGCGCGTTGTACGGGATCCAATTCACAAAGGTATACCTCAAGTTGGCCACTATCTCAGTGACCTCACGAACCTCCACTGGCCTGAACTCCCCCCACCCAGAAAGTGATCTTAGAACACGACTGGCAACCACTGACAGCAATGATATTACTGGCTGAGGAGACCTCCCGCCGGATCGCAGACACCCCGTCCGAGAAAAACCGAGCAAATTCCTCACAATCCTCATTCGAGGAAACTCTTCCGGGCTGAAGACAGAGTGGATGGAGAAGTCTATCAACAGTCCGGAAGAGTGAGGCTGGTCGGCTTCTCCCAGCAGCAATCTCCCGAGACAAAAATATTATCTTCTTTCGGTTGATTGCCTCCTGATATGCGCAATAATGCTCACAGGACAATTTGTCAGCCCCAGGCAGGATTTCCTCCAGTGGCGCTCTAATCTCCGACCCAGCCTCTTCATTTCCCTGAGATGGCTATCATGCAAAGCGACCCCAGGTAGAAGTTCTGGGTCGTGCACGGACAGGTGCGAGGGAGTCAATGGCGCCAGACAGTACCTCATTATAGGCATCTACCCCTCAGTCAACTGCTCGACAAGATGCATCACCCACCCTTGATAGAATCAACTGCCGCCAAATAACCCTCTTAGGGTAAGATCTTTAACGGGCGGCAGCGAAATATCTCAGAGGGGAAGAATTCTAGCAGGGAGCACTAAACATGAACCTCACGTGCAATGATCAGACCAAGCCACTCGACCAGCGTCGAGTTAGCGATCTCAAGTCCCAGTGAGAACACCAGGTCCAATGTGTGTGCATCCTGGTGAGTGGCACGCCGACAGCAGACTGCACCAGCCCCAAAAGGGACATACTCTGCAGTAACTCGTCGGCGCAACTTTGACCTCTATCCTCGGCCCAAACATTGAAGTCCCCAAGAACCATACATCTTGGGGAATTCAATGTTTCACCTGCAACAAACTCTGCGAATTCCTGCAGGAACCCCCCCATCGGTCCAGAAGGACGATAGATGAGGAGGATCCTGCAGACACAAAGACTGCTCCTGTGCAGAAGCCCTTGTCCACTGCAGTTTTTACATTATTTGTAAATTTGATAAGAGCTGTAGTTGTGCTGCGACTCTTCCTGAAATCATGTTGTGCAGGACAAAGTAAGTTATTCTGTTGTAAGTATTCAGACACTTGGGTAGCTACAGTTTTTTCAAGTAGCTTAATCAGGACAGATAGTATGGCAATTGGTCGGTAGTTAATTATGTTGTTGGTATCCCCTTTTTTGTGTGCTAGTACTACCCGCACGATTTTCCAGGCAGACAGGACTGCCTTATTGCTGAGTGAGAGGTTGAAGATCCTGGTGACCAGTGCCACTAGGGCTGGAACTGCTATTTTAAGGAACCTTGGTACTGGGCCATCTGATTCAGCCAATCCATGAGCCGGGATTTTCCTCATGAGACTTAGCACTTCCGCTGTTGTGACCTCTCTTAAGCTAAGTGGCATAGAGGCAGGGAGCATGTCGCCAGGAGGTGCTGCTGTGGACTGGTTAGTAAGCTTCTTGTAGCTAGAGGTCAGTAAAGTGGGAGTTTAGTGCATCTGCTACTGTTCCAGTATTGTTATAGTTTGCTCCAGCCAGTTTAAATCAGATATGGACAGATTGCTGTCCTGCCCCATGAAAGACTTAATGTGGTTCCAGAAACGATGTGGGTTTTTGGCCGATGCCTGCAGCAGCTGGTTAGAGTAGGTCCTTTTTGCCACTGGAATGGCTTTCTTGCGGGCATTCCACCGCCTTCTGTATTCCTCCCAGTCTGCTTGCCTGTTTGATTTCTTTGCGGAGATCCAGGTCTTATCTCTGCCTCTTATGGTGGCTAATAGATCACTATGTACCCATCTCGTTACTGTACCACGTACCCTTCTTTTTTAGGGGTATGTGTTTGTTCTGCACCACCTGTAGGGTGGTTATAAGAAAGGCTACTGCTACTTCAACATTCTTTGTCTGGTAGATTAGGACCCCAACCTATGTTGTTGAGGTCAGCATGAAGGTCTCTTGTGTCTAATTTAGAAAAAATCGTGGAATTGAATCTCCTTGAAGGAAGGCTTAGGTATATGCGCGCTCCAGACACAAAAAAGGGGTGTGGTCACTGATGGGAGTCAGGAAGTGTTCCATAAGTCCATGTATGATCCACTCTGTTTGTGAATATCCAGTCCAGAACGGATATTTGTGATTGCTTTGTTCTGATACTCCTTTTGGGCATGTAATTAGCTGCATTAGGTGCAGTTTTCCCAGTACCGCTTCATAAGATTCTGAGTGTTTACCAGCCCAGTCCATACTGAAATCACCCAGTAGTACAATTTAATTCTGTTCTTTTAGGGAGGCTAGATAGTCTATGAGGCTTGTTAATCCCAGAACACCGCACTTGCGTGGGTTGTAAACACAGATCAGGTTAACTTTCTTGGTGTTTCCCAGTAACAGGACTACGTATAGGGCTTCGAGGGTGCTGGTTATATCCATGAGTTGTACTGTTAGTTTTAGGTGTTCCCTGGCAAAGAAGGCAACTCCACCTTCTCTTTTGGTGGAGCCACAGTCCTTTCTCAGTAACTTGCAGCCCTTAATAGTGTGACGGAAAGAATGCGCTTGTTATTATATTGTATTATAATTGTGAAATAAAGTATGTTCTGTGAATTTCAGCTGAAAAAAAATATGGCAGAAAGCAGAACAGCAATCTGGGAGATGAAATTTCAAAAGCATGGTCAGGGAAGTGACACTCTCCATGACCCCGTGGAAACTTTAATTAAGAATTTCCTTCAAAGGTCAGGTTATCACACATTATAAACCATTCATTTACTTTGAAATCCAGGGACAAAAGTATGCATTGTACAACCTCTGAGGAAGAGGCGGTTTTTAACTGATACCTGTTAGATTTCACAACTAGATGAACACAGTTCCTTGGGAAGTTTCTAAAGACATCAAAGGGGTAATTCTGCCCTGTCATAAGGCCTCACTAATTAAGAATATATATCTATATATAAAACAGAAATTTAAATATCTGTACATCTTCTTTCTCCAACTGCTGGTCTCTGGACTTCATAACTACTAGGAGGTACCTCCTCTTGCCACGTGACAGGCAGGAACACAAAGCTCTGCAGCCTGGACAGCCTCCCTCCAACTTCCTGTGATAACCAGATCTTTCCAAAGCCATTCCATCTTGGTAGTACTATATAAACTTGGAAACCGAAAGAGACATCATCATCTCAAACAATCCGCCAACTTGTTACATTCTGGGAAGGAAGAAGCCTGGAGACCAGCAATCGGAGAAAGAAAATTTACAGGTATTTAAATTTCTATTTATCTCTCCTATGCTGGTCTCCGGGCTTCATAACTACTAGGATATACTAAAGCAGAACATCCCCTGGCTTCCCCGGTGGGAAGATACCCCTAAGGGATCACTACCACCACCTGCAGAACCAAGAACCTTGGTCAAGGCAGACCAATCCAGCTGGGACGGACGGAATATGTTGCAAATAGGTGGCCAAAAGGCCACCCAGCCGAAGTCAGCCAGAGAGGGATCCATAAGGTCCACACCCGAAACGGCCATGATCCGTGCTGAGTGTACCTTAATTGGTCTAGGTAAAGGCATTCTCAAGCTGGAAGGTATAGGTTATGGGTGAATAAATACATCTGGGCAGAGAGCTTAGAAGCCACTCTTGATGGTTTGATCCTTGGAGAGGACAAATAAGCTGGAGCTGTACGAATGGGCTCAGCTCATTGAGGCAGTCCTGTATCACTACATTTTAGGATCCAGAGTATGAAATTCGCTTTCCTCGGTCCATGGTGATGAAAGGTAGCCAGGAGAAATGCTCCACCCCTGGTGGCCTAAAAGAAAAAATTACTCACCTTAGTAATTATTATTTCTTCTAATGGAGTCTTGCTGTATTCTGACAATTGCAGCGATTCCCAACCTTTGAACTGCCCCAGAGAACAAAGAATTAACTTTCTATTCAGGGCATAGAATGCTGAGTTGGAGCTCAGTTGAAGTCTCTGTCTGGAGTGTTTTGAACTTAAACCGTCAGATTCTTACGAGCCCAATTAAACTAAAAATTCCATGTGGAAATCGTAAAAATTCTTACTAGTCAACTGGCTGAAAAAAGTTTTGGATTCCCAAGGAAGACTCAAGTCAGGAAACCTAAAGTACTAAAAACAACAATAATAAATAAGTACCCAAACAAAAAGGAGAAGAGTACAAGCAAAAAACACCCCTGGGGTGCAACACTGCACCTGCCCACCCACTTTCCAAAAATAGGTTCTGAGAGGGGAGGCAGGGAGGGAGGTCAGAATACAGCAAGACTTCATTAGAGGAAATATAATTACTAAGGTAATTTTTTTCTTCAAACAACATGAAGTCTTGCTGTATTCTGACAAATGCAGACTACCAAGCAGTACCTCCAAGGAGGAGGGACAGAACCTACTATGGGAATAGGCTCTGAAGTACTGCTGTGCCAAACCGAGCATCACTCCTAGCCTGGAAATCCAGAGTGTAATGCTTGGTAAAAGTATGGACTGTTTTCCAGGTGGCTGCTTGACAAATTTCTAAAAGAGGCATACCCTGGCAGCAGCCAGGGAAGTAGCTGTACCTCTTGTGGAATGAGCCCTCAGGCCTGAGCGTGGAGATTTTCCCTGTTTTTCATAGCAGAATTGTATACAAGACACAATCCACCTGGCAACAGATCTTTTGGTGGCAGGTCTGCCCTTTCCTATTTCTCTATAAGTGAGGAACAACTGGAGGGAGTCAAACCTGTAACCCTTGCTACGCTCTATGTAGTAACTAAGGGCTCTTTTGACAACTAAACTGTGTAGCCTCCTCTCTCCTGAGGAAGAATGATCAGTGAAGAAAACAGGGAGAGATATAGATTGGTTTAAATGGAAGTCTCAAACCACTTTGGGCAAGAACCTTCTATTGGTTCTAAGAACCACTTTATCCCTGTGAAATGAGATAAAATCAGGTTCCACTGACAAGGCTTGCAATTCACTGATATACCTGGCAGAAGTAATGGCTACCAGGAACACATTTTTCCAAGTCAAGTACTTAAGCTCTGCTGAAGACATAGGCTCAAAGGTGGGGTTGCATAAGTTCAGCAATGCAAACATTCAAATCCCAGGCAGGAGCAGGGTCTCTAAAAGGAGGACTGGTGTGAAGCAATCCTTGAAAAAATTTTCAGAACACAGTATGGGAAGATAGTGAGGAAGGTTTCCCCACAGACAAAAACGAAGAAACAGCTGACAAGTGTACCTTGAGAGTAGCTGGTCTGAGGCCTAGGCCATTAAGATGGACCATATAATCCAGAACCGTAGGCAATTCAGCAGTGTCTGGAGAAATATGCTTCTTAGAACACCAAATGCTGAATCTTTTCCATTTGGAGTTGTAAGTCTTTCTGGTGGAGGGCTTCCGAGAAGCCTTGAGGATATCCAGAACCCCTTGGGAAAGATGCAGATCTGCAAACTAACTCCTCAAGAGCCATGCTTCAAGATTGAGAGACTGAAGATTGGGGTACCAAATCCTTCCCTGAGAGGATGTTAACAGGTTGTAATTCCTGGGAAGAGACAGGGGAAGATGGACTGCTAGGGACAGCAGCAGGGGCTACCAGGGCTGTCTGACCCAATCTGGAGCAATCAGAATCACCTTGCATGGTTGAGAACTTACTTTTACCAAAACCTTGAACAGGAGTGGGAAGGGGGGAAAGGCATACAGAAACTTCCCCTCCCAATTCAGGATCAGGGCGTCCAGAGGGACTGAGCCCAGGACTGGAGGTCTGCAACAAAAGAGAGGGAGTTGGTGATTGTCTGGGGCTGAAAGAAAAAAATTACTCACCTTAGTAATGTTGTTTCTTCTAATGGAGTCTTGCTATATTATGACATATGCAGCAGTATAACCCCAGAACCCCAGGTTAGAACTGCTCCGGAGGTGAAAGAGTTAACTTCCAAGCAGAGCATGGAATCTTGAGCGTGAGCTCGGATGAACACTCTGTCTCTTGAAGCTCAAACTTAAACTGTCAGATCTTTACGAGCAAAAACTCACTAAGGTTCTGTGTGGAAGCCGTAAACCTACACTAGCCGCTGGCTACTAACTACAAAAATACCTTTTTGATCTTGATCCCAAAACAAAGACTCAAGTCGGGGGATTCAAGAAGAAACTCAAGCATAACACCTAAGCACCCAAGGAGGGTGAAACAAAGTGGGCATCAAAGAAGTGCCAACATTGCATTGCCCACCCACCTCCCAAAAACAGAGGTTCTGAGAGGGGCAGGCTGGGGAGGTCATAATATAGCAAGACTCCATTAGAAGAAACAACATTACTAAGGTGAGTAATTTTTTCTTCAAACAACATGAAGTCTTGCTATATTATGACATATACGAACACAGCAGTACCTCCATGGAGGAGGACAGAACCTACTTGGAAATAGGCTCTGAAGCAAGCTGTGCCAAATCGAGCATTACTCCTAGCCTGGATATCCAAGGAGTAATGCTTAGTAAAAGTGTGAACTGTTTTCCAGGTAGCTGCTTGACATATCTCTAGGATAGGAATGTCCCTGGCAGCAGCCAGAGACGCAGCTGTACCTCTGTGAGAGTGAGCCCTCAGGCCTGAGGAGGAACCTTACCCAGTTTTTCAGTAACAGAATTGGATACAAGAGACAATCCACCTGGCAATGGATCTTTTAGTGGCAGGTTTCCTTTACCAACCTCACCATAAGTGAGGAACAATTGGAGGATTCAACCTGTGACCCTTAGTACGTTCTATATAGTAACTAAGGGCTCTTTTGACATCTAAACTGTGCAATCTCCTCTCACCAGAGGAGGAATGGTCAGTGAAGTACACAGGAAGAGACATGGATTGATTAAGGTGAAAGTCTGAAACCACCTTAGGCAAAAACTTCCTGTTAGTCCTGAGGACTACCTTATCTCTATGAAAGGAGATGAAATCAGGCTCCACTGACAAGGCTTGTAGCTCACTTATGCGCCTGGCAGAGGTGATGGCTACCAGAAACACAGTTTTCCAAGTCAAGTACTTCAGCTCTGCTGAAGACAATGGCTCAAAAGGGGGTTGCATAAGCTGAGCGATGCAAATATTAAGATCCCAAACAGGGGCAGGATCCCTGAATGGGGGATTGGTGTGAAGCAACCCTTTTAAAAAAAAAAAAAAAAAAAAACTTGGAGAACACAGGGTGAGCTGATAAAGAAGAGGGCTTACCTGCTGACAAGAAGACAGACACAGCTGCCAAGTGCACCTTTAGGGTAGCTGGCCTCAGCCCCAAGGAATTCAAATGCACCAAATAATCCAGGATCATGGGCACACCAGCAGATTCTGGGGAAATATGTTTACCAGCACACCATATGGAAAATCTCTTGCATTTTGAATTATGGGTAGCCCTGGTGGAAGGCTTCCTAGAGGCCTTCAAGATATCCAATACACCTTGAAAACGGTGTAGGTCAGCAAATTCTAACTCTTCAAGAGCCAAGCCTTGAGATTGAGAGATCTGAGGTTCGGATACCAAACTCTCCCCAGGGCACAGGTTAACAGGTTGCGATTCCTGGGAAGGCACAGGGGAGGGTGGACTGCTAAGGACATGAAAAGTGGGTACCAGGGCTGCCTGGCCCAATCTGGAGTGATCAGGATCATCTTGCAGGATTGAGATGTGATTCTGACTAGCACTTTGAAAAGAAGGGGGAAGGGGGGAAAAGCATAGAAACTTCCTTCCCAACTGAGAGGAAGGCATCCAGAGGACTGAGCCCAACACTGGGGCCTGCAACAAAAAGGGAAGTTGGTGATTGTCTGGGGCTGCAAAGAGATCTATTTGCGAGTGCCCCATCTGGCAAATATTACCTCCAGTACTAGGGATCCAGTGCCCATTCGTGATGGCCCTGGGAAATCCTGCTGAGAGCATCCGCTAGGACATTGTCCTTGCCTGGGAGGTGAACTACCGTAGAGGCGTTCAGAGAATATGCCAGAGACCACAACTTCATTGCTTGGTGCACAAGGCCGTGACCGAGTGCCCCCTTGCTTGTTGATGTACCACATTGTAGTGGTATTGTCTGTTCTGACCTGAACTACCTTGTTCTGGACAGCTGTGGAGAAAACCTGAAGTGCTAGAAAAACTGCTCTGAGCTCCAGCAAATTGATGTGGAGCAGAGATTCCTGAGGGGACCACAGCCCTTGGGTGGAAAGGTCGCCCATGTGAGCTCCCCACCCCAAGAGGGATGCATCTGTAATAAGGGTCAAGGAATGAGACTGAGGAGTGAAGGAACCCCTGTCTCAGATTGTTCTGATCCTGCCACCACTGGAGGGCCTGGATCGGGTTGAGTCACTGGAATCAATCTGGTTAGGGAATCCGTCCTTTGAGACCAAAAGGCTCTCAAATGGAACTGAATGTCCCTCATCTGAAATCTCGCTCCCTGCACTACTGCTGTAGAAGCAGCCATGTGCCCCAGGAGCTGTAGAAAATGCCTTGCTGGTTGAGAGACCTGCAGGGTGAAAGAGGAGGCCAGAGACACCAGGGTCCTTTGCTCTCTCCAGAGGAAGGAAGGCTCTGGCTTCTTTTGTGTTCAGTTCTGCGCCTATAAAGGTGAGAAGCTGGACAGGCTCCAGAACTGACTTTGGAAGATTGAGAAGGAAACCTAGAGATGTAAGCAGGTGCTGGGTTACTTGTAAATGAAGTTTGACCTGTTCTGGAGACTGGCCTACAATGAGCCAGTCGTCCAGATGAGGAAAGATGGCAATCTTTTGCCTTCTTAAATGAGCAACTGCTACTACCAGGCATTTTGTGAACATCCTTGGAGCCGAGGAGAGGCCGAAGGGCATTGCTCTGAACTGGTAATGGCCTGAGGGCAGTTCGAATCTGAGGTACTTTCGATGGGAGCTTCTGATGAGAACATGGAAGTAGGCATCCTTGAGGTCCAGGGAGGCTAGCCAGTCCCTGGCCTTAGAGAGGGTAAATAATCCCCAGGGTCACCATTTTGAACTTTGGTTTTAAAGGTGCTTGTTTAGATACCGAGATCCAGAATGGGCGCCATTCTCCTGTCTTTTGGGGTAAGGAAGTACCTGGAGTACAACCCTTTGCCCTGGTGTATGGGTAGAACCTTTTCCACGGCTCTGAGAGCCAGAAGGCAGAAACTTCTGCTTCCAGGGCAAGTGCCTCTGATGGATTTGCAGGTGGAAAAGATCTGGCTCTCATCTCGAAATTTTTGAAGCTGAGAACCAGTCCCTGGCTTACTACTTCCAGGACCCACTTGTCTGATGTTAAAGACTTCCAGTCCTGGACAAAGTAAGCCAGCCTGCCCCCTACCAGTAGTGGAGAATCGGCCCTGGCTACCCCATCAGGGAGCCTGTTTTGCAGGGGCTTTGGGTTGAGGGGTAGAAGCAGGCTTACTAGAGCCCCTTCTGCCCCTTCCTCTAAAGAACCCCCTCTGGGCATAAGCAGAAGAGGAGGCCTGGGCTTGGTAAAACGGCCTATGAAAAGGCCTGCCCCTGCCCCGACATGCTGCCTTTGAGGAGTGACTTGCCTTTCTTTGGCCTGTGCACTCCTATAGGTGGTCCTATACTCATCCATTTTCTTCATATAATTCTCTGTCTGCTCCCCAAACAGAGAATTTCCCACAACAGGAAAATCCATAGCCTTAGACTGGGTATCCTGTGACAGGGCAGTACATCTGAGCCAGGCCATTCTGCGAAGAGACACAGATGTAGCCATAACTCTAGATGAAACATCAGTTACAGCAGCATGAAACTGCACCTTGGATGCCTCAATACCATCCGCCACCTGCTCCAGCTCCCTGGCAAGCTGTTCAGGGGCCTGTTTTGCTAGGGCCAGGACAGTATCCCACCTGGATTTCTGGTACCTAGCTACGTAAGCCATATAATTTGCCTGTCTGAGTCCCAAAGATGCTGCCATGTACTGCTTTTTGCCATGGCATCCATCCTCCTGGAATCCTTTTCAGGAGGGTGAGAAACTGAGGAATATTAGCCTTGTCAGAGGCTGCAGCCTGCACTACCCCACATGGCTGCACTGCTGAGATAGAAACTCTGTATCAGAGCCTGATAAAGCACACCTCTTGTCCATCCTTTTATCCACAGGAGGATAGAATAGGAGTTTTCAAATTTTACTGTCTGTTTCCTAAAAGATTTATGCAAGGGAATAGACAGTCTCCTAGACTCTGGAATATCCAACATTTAAACAAAATCAGGCTCTTCTTGATCATCAACAGCTTCCTCAACAGGGAGTTGCAGAGTGTCAGCAACTTTCTTGTAAAACAAAAAATGAGAAGGGGACTCAGCCTGGGAGGGGATACTCCTGAGGGTCTGTCTGGAGAGATGTCCGGTTCAATGGGCACATCCAGACTGTCAAAAATCACACTCGCTCTCCTCGTACCCCTCCTCCACTTCCTCTGGTTCATAAAAATCTTCAAATCATAATCTTGAACCGAGGGAACTGACCGAACCGGGCGCTTGCCCAATGGTGCCGGTTCGGACGGAACTGGGGAAAGAGACTGGACAATTTGGATAGCTTTGGCTATTTCCTCAGCGGTTGGAGAAAGAACTTTTGGCCCCAAACTAGCTGACCTTCTAGCCCTTTTAGTTGGAACCGGCTCCTCAGAGCTGGCTCTTCGTTGCCGAGGAAGCATCGCCCTGGTCAGAGGGCACTCCCTCAGGTTCGGTTGGAACCGAACCGGGCTGGCCATCCGGGTCAGCGGACTTTTTGGCCTCCCTTTCCCTGAGCCTACCAACTCTTTTTCCCACGGTGGCAGCAGGAAAATTCTTACAAATCTGGCAGTCTGCATTGAGGTGGTCAAACCCCAGACAATATACACAATGGTGTGTGGGTCAGCCTTGGCAAAGGCTTCCCCACAGAGGCCACAGTGCTGAAACCCAGTGGGTCTGGTTTTTCTTTTGGGTTTCTCAGACATAGTGCCAGCCTAACCAAACTTGCCCGTTAATGGCAATCCACCAAGCAAGACTCTCTTATCGGTTCCCAACCGTGTCACAGTCGTGGAAAAAAACGTAATAAAATCTGGTTTTTTAGAACCGATAAGAACCGGGAACCGCACTCTAAAGGGCTAGAAAGTAATTTTTAAACCCCTCTGATCGGTTCAAACCGAACCAAAAAAGACGTTTACAAGTTCCACACAGAAGAAAAATAATAAGCAAGCCTATCTATTACTTACAATACCACAGAGAGCTTGAACCAACGATTGCGGTTAAATTTCGGTAAAATAAACCGAGAATTACACTTTAAAACCGACAAACCGAGCCACAGGAGGAATCTCCGGAGCGACTGTTCAGTGAGGCAGAGTAAAGAATCTGACAGTTTAAGTTTGAGCTTCAACAGACAGAGTGTTCATCCGAGCTCGCGCTCAAGATTCCATGCTCTGCATGGAAGTTAACTCTCACCTCCGGAGCAGTTCTAACCTGGGGTTCTGGGGTTATACTGCTGCATATGTCATAATATAGCAAGACTTCCTGTTGTTTGAAGAGATCTATCTCTGGAGTGCCCCACCTTGAAAAAAAATCACTTTCAACACCTGAGGGTCCATGGACCATTCGTGATAGCCCTGAGAAATTCTATTCAGTGCTTCTGCTACCACATTGTCCTTGCCTGGCAGGTGAACTGCTACAAGAGAAGTTTGCAGGGAATAAGCCAGGGACCACAACTTCATGGCTTCCGTGCACAAGGCCATGGACCGAGTGCCTCCCTGCTTGTTGATGTACCACATGGTGGTGGTGTCTGTTCCGACTTGAACCACCTTGTTCTGTACTGACCGTGACAACGCTTTTAGAGCTAGAAAAACTGCCCTGACCTCTAGAAGATTGATGTAGAGAAGGGATTCTTGGGGGGACCACAGCACCTGGGCAGTAAGAGACCCCAGGTGGGCTCCCCAGCCCAGGAGAAAAGCATCCGTGGTAAGGACCACTGAACAAGGCTGAGCAACAAAAGGAACACCTTGCCTTAAATTGTCTTGATCCTGCCACCACTGTAGGGCTTGGATCAAGGTCAGAGTCACTGGGATCAGTTTGTAAGGGAATACTTCTTCTGAGACCAGAAAGCTCTGAGGTGGAACTGAATATCCCTCATCTAGAATCTTGCCCCACTGCTGCTGAAGCTGCCATGTGGCCCAAGAGCTGCAGGAAATGCCTTGCTGGTCAAGATACCTGAAGGCTGAAGGAAGAAGCTAGTTCCATAAAAACCCTTGCCCTTTCTAGAGGAAGAAAGGCTCTTGCTCTGAGTATGTCCAGTTCTGCCCCTATAAAAGGTACGAAGCTGGACTGGTTCAAGAACTGACTTGGGAAGGCTGAGAAGAAATCCTACAGAAGTGAGCACTTGCTGGGTCACTTGTAGGTGAGACTTGACTTAGTCTGGAGACTGACCCACTATTAGCCAATCGTTCAGATAAGGAAAAATGGAAATCTTGTCTTCTTGGAAAGGCAATTACTACTGCCAGGCACTTTGTGAAAACCCTTGCGGCTGAGGTTAGGCCAAAGGGCACTGTTCTGAACTGATAGTGGCCTGAGGGCAACTCGAACCTGAGGTGCTTTCTGTGGGAGCACTTGATGGGAATGCGAAAGTAAGCATCTCTGAGGTCCAGGGAGGCTAGCCAGTCCCCTGGCCTCAGAGTGGGAAGGATTATTTCCCAGAGTTATCATCTTGAACTTTGGTTTTAAAAGATGCTTGTTTAGCTATCTTAGGTCTAGGATGGGTCGCCACTCCCCGTGTCTTTTTGGGGGTCAGAAAGTACCTGGAGTACAGTCCTTTGCACCAGTGTAGGGTAGGTACTCTCTCTATAGCCTTTAAAGCTAAGAGAGAAGAAACCTCTGCCTCTAGGGCAAGGGTTTCCGAGAGATTTGCAGGTGGAAAAGATCTGGCTCTCATCTTGGGAAATTTTTTGAAGCTGAGAACCAGTCCCTGGCTTACTACTTCCAGGACCCACTTGTCTGATGTAATAGACATCCAGTCCTGGACAAAGTAAGCCAGCCTGCCCCCTACTGGAATAGGAGAGTCAACCCGGGCAGGCCCATCAGGGTGTCTACTTGGCAGGGGCTTTAGGCTGAGGTGTGGATGCAGCCCTGCTCATCCCCCTTCTGCCTCTAACTCTGAAGAACCCCCTCTGTGAAAAAGAAGAAGAGGCCTGTGCTTGGTAAAAAGGCCTTTGAAAAGGCCTGCCCCTGCCCCTAGCCTGCTGCCTTTGAGGAGTTGCTTGCCTTTCCTTGGCCTGAGCACTCCTGTAAGTGGTCCTGTATTCATCCATTTTCTTCATGTAAATCAAATCATCTTTATTTCTAAAGCGCCTTTCAGAACCAAGGCACTGTACAAAGAGATCATACATACATATAAATTAAAACAGACAAATTAATCAACCATAACTAGGATATGTTAAACTAAATAAATAAGTCTTTAACTCCATTTTGAATCTCTCGACAGTTGGACATTCTCTCAACCAATTCTGTCTGCTCCTCAAACAGAGAATTACCCACTACAGGAAAATCCATGGCCTTAGCCTGGGTGTCCTGCGAGAGGCTAGTAGATCTGAGCCAAGCCATCCTCAGAAGAGCCACAGATGTAGCCATGACTCTTGATGACACATCATTAGAGTCCACAGCAGCATGAAAATACAGGTTACTCACCTGTAACAGGAGTTCTAGGAATGGTATATGTTGTTCATCCACACTGTCTGGCAGGTTCCTTGCCGCTTTAAATCTTGCGGAAGGTCTTCAAGCTGGCTCCTTCCACCCACCGGTGGTAAAACTCGGCTCCGCCCCATGACACCAGATCTAGCCCACTGGAAGCCAGGTTGTGCGCTCAAGCCGGGAGGTCGGTGGGTCGTGTGGATGAACAACATATACCATTCCTAGAACTCCTGTTACAGGTGAGTAACCTGTATTTCTAGGGACATGGATATGTTGTTCATCCACACTGTCTGGCAGACTCCTAGCAGTTCTCCGGGAGGAGGGAGGCAAGGCGCACACCCCCTACTTGGGAAATAGAGACTGGAGAACCGAGGCCCCAAAACCAGCATCCCGGCGTGACTCAAGGTCGATGTGGTAGTGGGTGATGAAGGTGTGTGCTGACTTCCAGGTAGCAGCCCTGCAGATTTCCTGGATAGGGACGTCCCTGGAAGCAGCCACCGATGCAGCAGAGGTGGTAGAATGAGCTCTTATCCTCTGGGAGGCTCCATGCCCGCCAACCTATAGCAGAGATCTATGCAGGAGGTGACCCACCTGCCTATCGTCCGCTTGGCTGCAGGTCTGCCAGGTGCGGCTTCAGCGTAGGTGACAAACAGCTGGCGAACCTCTCCCCGAACTTCAGCCGTCCGCTCCTTATAATAAGCGAGCTCTTCTAGGGTCCAAAGTATGGAGCCTATATTCGGCCTCCGAGGTGTGATTGGGGTAGAACACCGGCAGAGTCAACACCTGGTTAAGGTGAAACTCCGACACCACCTTCGGAAGGAATTTCGGTGGGGCGCAGGACAACCTTGTCCCTGTGGAAGACCAGATAAGGAGACTCGATGGAAAGCGCCTGGAGCTCTCCCATCCTTCTGGCTGACGTGATAGCCACCAAGAAGGCGGTCTTCCACGACAGGTGAGAGATGTCACACCTGTGCATCGGTTTGAATGGCTTGCCCATGAGCTTAGCCAATACCAGCAGTAGATCCCATGGAGGTGGAGGTTCTCGCACCGGAGGGGATATGTGATCAAGGCCTTTGAAAAAGCGCCCGACCACCTTCTCCTGCACCACCGACTGCTTCCCAGCCCACGCCCGGTAAGCAGAGATGGCTGCCAGGTGCACCTTAAGGGTCATCGACCGAAGCCCTAGCCGAAAAAGGGACCACAGGTAGTCCAGAATGCTTGCCAAGGAACAGGAGGAAGGGTCCAGGCCCTTGCCATGACACCAAATGGAGAATCTCTTCCATTTAAAGGCATAGCATTTTCTGGTCGACTCCTTATGGGACGCCTCAACGACGCTGAGGACCTCGTCAGAAAGACCCAAGGCCTGGAACTCTAGCCGCTCAGGAACTAGGCCGTCAGGTGCAAGGATTGAAGGTCCGGATGGAATACCTTCCCCTGATTGACTGATATCAGGTCCGGGCGGGCTGGAAGCCGCCTCGGGAGCCTGGAGCCGAGGACTGAGGAGATCTGGATACCAGAACTGGCGGGCCAGTCTGGGCTACCAGAATCACCTGTGCCTTGTCCCTCCTCACCTTGAGAAGCACCGGTGGATCAAGGGAAATGGGGAAGGCGAGAAGAGGCCCGGGGTCCACGGCCTTGAGAAGGCATCCTCCTGCAGCAAGCCCTGCTGAGGGGGCGGGCATGAAACAGTCTCAAGCTCAGCATTCTCCTGGGCAAACAGGTCCGCCTGAGGCGTGCCCCTAGTGGGAGAAGAGATTCGTACTACCTCCGCAGGAGAGACCACTCATGAGACGCGAGCCCCTATCCGGCTTAGGGCATCGGCCAGGGTGTTGGAGGCTCCTGCCACGGGAATGGCGAGGAGATCCGCCTCCAGGCTGCGCACGAGTGACCAAATGCGGAGAGCTTCCCTGCACAGAGGCATGGAGCGTGTCCCGCCCTGGCAGTTTAGGTAGTACATGGTCATGGTATTGTCCGTCTGGACCTGAATCACTTGACCCCGTAGAGACGGAGAGAAGGCGGTGAGGGCTAGATGAACCGCTCGAAGCTCCAGCAGGTTGATATGGCATCGGGACTCCCGAGGGGACCAGAGGCCATGCACTCTGTGCTCCCCCAGATGGGCACCCCAACTCATCAGAGAGGCATCGGTCGATAGAGAGACCGTCGGCTCAGGGCGGACGAACAGGATGCCTTCCTGCAGATGTGCTGGAACGGTCCACCACTGGAGAGCGTTCCACATCCCCTGGGCCACTGTCACTAGCTGAACCAGCGGATCGAAGTGCTATGACCACTGGCTGGCCAGTCCCCATTGAAGGGGACGCATGTACCAGCGGGCCCAATGGACCACGCTGGTGCAGGCCGCCATGAGGCCCAAGAGGCGCAGGAAGTCCCGGGCAGGGCGTGATTGCCCAACCTGAAATGATTGGGCAAAGGAGGAAAGAACCTCGGCCCTGTCTGCCGGGAGCCATGCTCTGGCTCGAAGAGAGTCGAGCTCTGCCCCAATGAAATGTATCACCTGCTTTGGCACGAGTTCCGACTTGGCCTCGTTGATGAGGAGGCCAACCTGAGAGCAAACCTGGAGGGCCAGATCTCTGGACCGGCTCCACCTCCGCTCTGGAGGGGGCTGCAATCAGCCAGTCGTCCAGGTAGGGGTACACCCGGACCCTTCGGCGCCGAAAGAATGCTGTCACCACTGCCATGCATTTGGTGAAGACCCTGGGAGCTAGGGAAAGGCCGAAGGGCATGGCCCGGAACTCATAAAGAGATCCCTCCGCTCTGAAGCAGAGGAATCTCTGATGGGACGGATGGATTGGGACATGAAAGAATGCGTCCTGAAGGTCCAGGGAACAGAACCACACGCCTCATTCCAAGGGTGGGATTATCTGAGCCAGAGTGACTATTCTGAAGGTCAGAGACCTTAGGAACCTGTTCAGGTCATGCAGGTTGAGAATGGGGCACCAGCCCGTCCGTTTTGGGACCAGGAAATACCTGGACACAAACCTCTGGTCTGGAGGAGGATTCACCACCTTCCTGATCACCCTTTTCGAGGAGCAAGGCAATATGCCAGCCAGGGCCGACAGAGAGGCTGCAGACCTGTGGCCCCGAGGGCGACTGCTCTGGAAGGGCGGGCCTGCTCGAACTCCAGAGGCAGGCCCTTTCCTACCCCCTCCAACACCCAGCGGTCCGTGTTGATAGCAGACCAGGCGGAAAGGAAGTGGTTGGGCCGCCTCAAGGGGAACCTAGGGGGAGTGGCGAGGCTGGGGACGACACCCCTCAACCCGTCACTGGGCAGGCTTGGAGGAGGGACTGCGAGGGACCTCAGGGCCTTACCTCCTTGCTTCCTATTGGAGTAGCTGGGCTTGGGTTTGAGATGTCAAGCGACAGCCTGTTGGCCCTGGTGCTGGTGCTGTTGGGCCGGACATGCCGCAGGCGCAGAAGGGCGAAAGGACTTGTGCTTCTGCTGTCGGCAGCCTTTGTCCTTCTGGGCGGAGGTGACCAAGTTCAGAGAGGCATTGGACTTCTCGATCTGCTGGAGGTGACCTTCCACTCCAGGGCTGAAGAGGTCGGTCCCCAAGAAGGGGACGTCCGCCAATTTGTGCTGGGTATCTGCCGTGAAGGTGGATATCCTCAGCAATGGCCGCAACCAATCTGGCATAGGAGTCTCCTATGTCCAGAGCCATTTGGAGCTGCTGCTTAGCCACTGCCCTACCCTGGTCCCGCACCTGCCGGACCGAGGTCTGCAGGTCGGCCGGGAGATGAGGGATCACCTCGTCCAAGGAGCCCATGAGGGCATGGGAGAAGTGTGCCATCAGCACGGCCGAGTTGGCCTGGCGGAGGCCAAGGGAGAATGCAGCATACACCTTGCGCCCGGAGTAATCCAGCTTTTTGGACTCCTTGTCGGGGGGCTTGTCCACATCCCTAGCATTCCCGGAACGCCGGAAAACGCTGTCGGTGACCAACCCCTCGGCAGACGGGTGTTCCGAAAACCTGGGCAAAGAGCCGGTAGGGACTGCATGCTTCCTGGTCATCCTGGCCAAAGGCGCGGGGTAGAAAGCAGGCCGCTGCCAAAGCTCCAAGGCTGGGCCAACAATGGCCTCAGCCACCGGAAAGGCCTCCGTGGGGGAATCCCCTCTGTCCAGTATCTCCGTCAGGGGATACTTGGCCCGTTTGGATACGGACTCTAGCTGCATCCCGGTGGACTCCGAGATGAGCCGAAGCAAACTCATGAAGGACGATGGGCTTTCATCCAACGACTGGTCCCCAGAGGACTCCAGGTCAACCGCCCTGGAGAACAGGGAGCAGTCGTCGTTGGACTCTGAGGAGTCCGCGAAGAGCTGCCTAGGGCCTGAGCCACTCTCCACCTGCCGAGGACGGTCGGGAGTAAGGGTGACCGACAACCTGTGGGGCAGGCCTTGACCCGACCTTGAGTCCTTGGTCGGTGCCCCCGATTTCGGTTGTGGAGGCGGAGGTTCCACCACAATCGGTGGGGCAGCAGGTTTCGGCCGAACAACCGGCCCATGCTTAGGCACCTCGACTACGGCGAGGGGTTGTTTCAGCCGTTCGGGTGACAAGACACTTGATGGCCAGGGAAGGCGACGGCATCGACTTGTTCCTGGCCAGAAGTAACTGCTGCCACATCAGGTCCTCGCAATTTGCGCCGAAGCCTCTCCTCTTCCGAGGAGGAAGACGACGATGAGCGGCGGCGCCACTTACCTCGGTCCCGAGACCACCGATGTCGGCCGGATCGGCTGGACCGAGAAGAAGTCAGAGACCGAGATCCTCTGCGTTTCCGAGGACGGGTCTGGGAAGGAGTGGGGGACACCCACTCTTCCCTCAGCTCGGACGCCTTAATCAGGGACTGCTGCACCGGGGGCGCAGGCAGATCCTCAGTCTCCGCCAGGGGAACCAGTGAAGAAAGGCTGTCGGCCTCACCAGTCGACAGCCCGTCCGACGGGTCGAGAAAAATCTCGACTGTGTCGATGGGTGTCCCGGCCGGCTGGCCTGACGGAGACGCTGTGAAGCCAGTGGCCTTAGCCGCAACCTCGACCGATGTCGACAGTCAGCTGTCCGGGGAAGGAGACCTCTCCCGGTCCCACGAACGCAGACGATGGGACTTACACTTATAGTCCTTTTTGGACAGAGAGGAATGTCCCGATGGCCCCTCTCCCTTCGTGGAAAGGGATTGGCAAAGCTCCTTGAATGAAGCTGAATACGAGGTACCCAGAGAGACCGGGATAAATGCCACGACCGAGGAAGAGGATGATGCGGCCTGGGCCGCGTCCTCCTCCTCCTCCTCGAGGGCGATCATCTGCTCGAGCTGCTCAGCCCAGCCAGCCGCCGTAGTAACCGCCCAACGGGCCTCCTTCGACTTAACCAGCGGGTAGTGCTTCTCAGGGCGCCCAAGTTGTAGCCGGGCAGCGCGGTCCTCCAGGACGTTGGACGAAAACGAACAACATGACTCGCAGGCCTGCAGATCGTGTTCTAGGCCGAGGCAGTGACGCACGTGGAGTGCGGGTCCGTCCTGGACATCTTCTGCCCGCAAGAGCACCACCGAAATCCGGGAGTCGATTTGTCCATCACAGCCACGAGGGAAAAAGAAGACCGAAGTCTTGAAAATTTCAAAATGAGTTTCAGGCGAACCGAAGAATTAGGATCCAGTCTGTCACGCAGAACGTTAAGGAGGGAACCTGAGCTTCCAAGCGGTAAGGAAGATCTGGTGTCATGGGGCGGAGCCGAGAGTTTTACCACCTTGGTGGGTGGGAGGAGCCAGCTTGAAGACCTTCCAGCAGGATTTAAAGCGGCAAGGAACCTGCCAGACAGTGTGGATGAACAACATATCCATGGCCCTAGAACTGAACTTTAGATGCCTCAATCCCAACTGCAGCCAACGCCTCTCCAGCTCCTTGGCTAGCTGGAGGGAGGCCTGTTTAGCCAGTGCCAGTGCAGTGTCCCACCTGAACTTCTGGTACCTGGCTGTACAGGCCATGTAATTTGCCTGCCTGAGTCCCAAAGAAGATGCCGTGTACTGCTTCTTTGTCATGGCATCAATCTTCCTGGAGTCCTTGTCAGGGGGGGATGTGAAGCCAAGGGAATATTTGCCTTGTCACAGACTGCAGCCTGCACTACCCCAACATGGCTGCATTGCTGATATAAGAACTCCATATCTGAGCCTGAAGGTATATACCTCTTGTGCATTCTTCTATCCACAGGAGGTACATTGTTAGGAGACTAACATTTTTTGTGTCCATTTCCCTTAAGATTTATGGAGGGAACAGACAGTCTCCTGGACTCTGGGATGTCCCTAATCTCTACATAATCAGGCTCCTCTTGATCTTCCACAGGAAGCTGGAGGGTTTCAGCCACCTTTCTGTAAAACATAAAGTGAGAAGTTAACTCAGAAAGCCTAGGAGGGGAAAACACCTGAAGGTCTGTCTGAGGAGATGTTCGGTTCCAAAGGCACATCCAGACCTTCACTTACATAATCATCCTCAAATTCCCCTTCCTCTTCAAATTCCGGTTCATAAAATTCTTCAAGGGCATAATCTTGAACCGGGGGAACCAAACAAACCGAACACCTGCCCGAAGAAGCCGAATCAGTCGGAACCGGACAGAGCGATTCCACAATCTGAATAGCTCTGGCTCTCTCTTCGGCAGTCTGAACATGAACCTCTGGATCCGAACTGGTCGATTTATCTTTGCGTTCTCTTTTTGTCAAAACCGATCCTCGAATCGGTCTCTTTGCCCGGAGTAGTATCGCCTGGTCAGGGGCACCTAGTTCGTCAAACTGAACTGGCTGGCCATCCGGTCATGGACTTGACTTCTCAGCCTTCTTTTCCCTCAGTCTACCTAATCTCTTCTCAAGGCTAGATTTGGGAAAGTTTTTACATATTTGGCAGTCTGAATCGAGGTGGTCAAACCCCAGACAATAAACACAGGTGGTGTGGGGATCGGCCTTAGCAAAGACCTCCCCACACTCACTGCAGTGTTGAAACCCAGTGGGCCCGTGTTTTTTCTTGGGTTTCTCAGACATGGCCAACCTAACCAAACTTACCCTTTTTTTTGGCAACCGCCAGGCAAGACTCCGTTATCGGTTCCTAACCATGTCACAGGCATTGGAAAAAAACGGTTCAAAACACTTTTTTTTTTTTTTTTTTAAGAACCAATAAGAACCAGTAACCACACACTAAGTAAACACACAAACTTGACTAACAAATGGCCGGTTTAGCCGAACCGAGCCGCACTTTTACAAGTTCCACTCAGAAACACAGAACAATTCCTATCTAGTACTGACGGCACCACAGACAGAGACTGAACAGACTATGCAGATACTTTTGTCAGTTTAAAAAACGACGAAAAGTGAAAACCTTAACCGACTTTCGAAGTGAGCTGAAGGAGAAATCTCCTGAGCGACCGTTCAGTGGAGGCGGAGTAAAGAATCTGACGGTTTAAGTTCAAAACACTCCAGACAGACTTCAACCGAGCTCAGCATTCTATGCCCTGCATAGAAAGTTAACTCTTTGTTCTCTGGGGCAGTTCAAAGGTTGAGAATCACTGCAATTGCCAGAATACAGCAATTCTTCATGTTTGTTTGAAAAGGAAATATTACCTTCAGTAAAAGAATTCTAGAACTACTCAGAGGAACACCGGGTCCCTACAAGAACTATATAAAAACACTATACGTGGATCTGTGTGGAAGATAACTTCTAGTGTACTGATGCAACTGGTTAAGGAGGGAGCAATAAGAATCACGACCAGCTTCGCCTGGGTTACCACCCTCGTCAGGAGTATGAGGATGCCTCTGACTGAAATTAGTCCCCAGCTGTATTGAAGGGTGTTTTAAAGGAGACGCCCTCAGGAGGCCTCCCCCTGGAGATGAGAGCCCGATGACTCACCTGCCTCTATCGACCATAGTGCTTCCAGTGAGAAATCTGAACCCACCCGGAGGATGGCTAAAGCAATTTCTTTAATTCATATGGAGGAATGGAAGAATGAGGAGTAGGGATCAGTGTTCCCATTTACCCCCATCTGTACTTGATTCAAGTACAAATTATGAAATTAAAGTACATTTTTGTGTGAAAGGGGTACACTGTGCCCCCATAACTCTGTTTCAAGTATGCGTACCACACAAAAATGCTGTACAAAATGGTAGAATGAACCCATATAATTTATGTTGTACCTCTGAAAATTTTTGGAGATGGTGCAGTGCACCCCCAGATCTGCAGCCTTAATGGGAACACTGGTAGGGATACCCCCTGGTAGACCACTTTCTTGAATTCTTATGGAGGAACGGAAGAATGAGGAGTAGGGATATCCCCTGGTTGACATAAGTTGCCCTTAAAGTCCAAAAGGAAACTTGTGTCATATTTTAAATAGAATAAGATAAGGAGAAAGCATCCTTTCCCTGTCAGAACCAATAAATCTTAGCTCCTTGGGAGACTCTGAACAATCTCACTGCAAGAGAGAAAGCCTACGCAGATAGAACTGCAGCACAAGGCCTGGGAAGAAGGTCCAGGCTGATTCGGCTTTTATTGGAGGTTGCCTCGACATGTGAATCAGACATATGAACTGCAGACGCCTGGGCTAGTACGAGTAGACCAGAAACAGTTCTGCCAGATTCCCAATTACCTTGTGCTGGACCCTGGGCTAGCATGAGTAGGCCAAAAACAGCTGTGTCGGATCCTGGAGGATAGCAGAATTGGGAGTTTTGTGGACAGTCTGAGAGATTTACCTAATGGGGGTTGATTATTCTGAGCCCGAATGTATACTGCCGTCAGGGTTGGACGGCGCCGCATGGCCCCTGAAGGGTCAGAAGGAGTTCCTTATGGATTAAGGGGGGTGAAGGAGTCCCTTGTGGATCTATGATCTCCTTGCTCAACCCCAGTGATCAATCTAAGGTATCGATGTTGGGTTGTCCTTTGTGCTGGCTCTGAATTCCAGCAGAGACCACTTGCCTAGTGGGAGGTCTGACCCTGAATCTCCCTAGCCCCTAGGTAGCCAGTAATCCTTGCTCGATGTGGAAGACCCGAATTGCAAACTGTCATGAGGAATGCCCCCCGGCAAGGAATTGGGCTATCTGTGAAGCACTGCCCAGGAGCCTATGTCTACGACAGAGAGCATGTCCCCTATGAGCCTTATGTGAAGGTGAGACGACCAGAAGGGAGCGGATGGAAAACGCTCTGGGGCTCCAGATGACCGTGGATTTCTCTTATGCGATACACATCAGATTGTGCTTCAAAGCCTGTTCCCACATAGGGAAGGAACTGGGACAGAACTAAAGAGCTCTTACATTGGTTCTTGATAAGTCTGTGCCTAAAGGGGCACTGGACAACCTCCACCCCTGCTGGTATTGTCTGATAAGAATGTGGGGCCTTGGATGACATTGACCATGTGGGGAAGAGCTGCATCCTGGTTGTGTGAAGCAAGCAATTACCATAAGTAGGAGCAAATACCGCTCCTGCGACTTTGGTCACACCTCTGGCTCGGAGGGCGGCATTTTGAATTGAAAGTGATTGTTCCCCACCTTGAATCTGATATATTGTGAGACTCCCAGAAGGAGACAAACTGAAGGGGTTTTGCAATTCTAATGATGTTGCCCACACCCAGGGTGACAGAGTTTCGAGGCCAAGCCTGGTCCGAGACCTCAAAAGAGTGAAGAAACACCCCTGCTCCGGGCTGTGGGAGAACCTGTTCACAAGCCCCTGCCTGAAGATGGTGAGGGCTTGCCTGAACTTGCTTGGGCCCTTGACAAACTGTAGTCAGAAGTTGCTGAGAGAGCCTTGAGAGGCCAACAGTGGTTTTGAGGAGAAGGCAATGGTGGGTCAGGGATGAACAATGCTTGAACCTCTTGCATGACTCGGTATGGGAGCGTTTGTTCCTTAAAGCGAGAATCGGCCCGAGGCCTTCACTGCAAGGTTTTGATGACACCCCCGTAACACGGGTGCTACCTCGCCATCCCCTGTAGTTACACTGGATAGGGGAGAGGAACCCTGTGCATGCCTGAAACGACCCTGATCATAGCAGTAGGCGTGGGCACGGAAAATCTTTCAGGAGCCTGGTGACCAAGAGTTATGTCCGTCCCTTGAAGCGGCATGTGTATCATCCCGGTGAACGCCTGAAAATGTGACCATTTGACCAGCCCACGAATCCGGGGGGTGCTGCAAAACCTGGAATTTGTTGTGTAGCTGTTTGCCTGCTGAGGGAGCCGAGGCTAGGCTCGTGAGCTGGGACTATTGGTGGTCAGACCTGGCTGTCACTGGAACTAGAGGGGATTATTAGGTGGAAAGAGATGGTCGTTGTTGTCGTGAGGCTATGGACACCTGGGAAGCATTCTGAGATACCTCCGGACTGAGGAGGTATGCAGGATCAGCGTCAAGCCTCTGAGCGAACAGGGTCCCCCTGGAGGTTGTGACCTCCCCTGCTACCCGGGGAGCGCTTGCCTAAAGGATAGACCTAGACAGCGTGAGGGTGGTCCACCAAGGGGGATCCGCTTATGGTAACTCTGCTAGGGACGAGGGTATGCCAGGCTAATCCGAAGATCTGCTAAGGAGTATGTCATGCTCTGCTGCACATTGGCGCCAAATTCATAAACAGCAAGTCCTAGGGTTTGTCAGCCGCCTGGACGCGTTGCCAACACATAGCTGTGAAGCACACAGCCTCAGTCGATGAGCTTAGCAACTGAAGAGCCCGTCAACGGAAAACTGGTCGCTGAAGTGCTTGTGGTTGCTTCGCAAACGTGACCAGAGCTCCACTGCGGCAAGCTCCTCCCCTCATCGAGCTGCTCGGAAGGGGGCTCTGAGAGGAGCTGGCGGTGGCGCTTCGGCTCTATGAGGAGCTGGTGTGGCGCTTTCATAGGCAGGGTGGCATATCCGGCTGGCGGTGGCGCTTGGCTCTATGAGGAGCTGGCAGTGGAGCTTCCATGGGCAGGGCAGCATATCCAGCCTAGCGGCTCGTCTGCTGCCTGAATGGTAAAGATGTATTTTCCCCCTTTGATCCTTGGAGTTAACTGGCGGCTCTCCTATGAGCCGACCTCTCTCCTGTGAGCCAACCTTGAATGCCGTGGGGGTGGGGGGAGAAGAGCGCATCCATGGCTGAGGCCGCACGGAAGGAAAGGTGGAGGGGTGCCAGTTTGATCAGCATGCATGGCTGAAACTGGGATCCCCCCCCCCAAAGGCAGAAAAAGCTTGATTGTGATGACAGAGGGGCCAGTCTGTCAAGCATACAGGCCTGAGACTGGGACCACCTACTGACACAGAGAGAGGGGTTGTCATCTGGTCCTCCATCCCTGCTCTCTGAACAAATGCAAAAAAGAACAAGAAAATCCAAACTTAAAGTCTTGAATTCTTCAGCCCTGTCACTGCAGTGACAGAGCTCTGCTGCAGAGTACCTGCTCCCTGCAAGGCAGGAAGTGAACTGGTGATCACAGGAAGTGGAAGGGAGGATGTCCAGGCTGCAGATCTTTGTGTTCCTGTCTGTCACGTAGCAAGGGGAGGTACCTCCCAGTAGTTATGAAGCCCGGAGACCAGCATGGGGGGAAGGGAGAGAGAGAGAAAATATATATATATTTTTTTAAAATTGGAATGTTTGAGCTGTGAGCTGAGACATATGATTCATAAACTAATTCAGTACTCATGTTTAAGTGACCTCACAACCAGCATCTGCGAGCTGTGTCATCAGGGAGAAGGACCTTTGGTTTTGAAGTGCGACTCCTGACAAGAAACTCACAGCACTAGGTAATTCAATTACCTATTTATTACTTGAAACTCAGGGTAGTTAGATAATTCAGTTACCAGGAGTTTATTTTTGTAATTTCCATTTATTTTGACTATAAGTATTAATGCATATACTGTAAGTTTGGTGTTTTGTGTGCATTTACTAATTTTAAATTTCAGTAAACTTTTTGGTTTTCTTAATCCTACTTAAGTCTTTTTTCTCTCTTTTTTTTTTTCGCATGTGAATGCTGGGACAATATTTGATAATTCTGACAAAACTATCAAGGGCTTAAAATGTGTTACTATCCTCCTAAGGTAAGAACATACCTGGGTCTCAATTGAGTCCAAAAAGGGGAAAATCGTGACCTAGGCTGGGTGCCCATTGGGTTAAGTATTTGCACTGCATTTCCCCAAAAGAGGGTGAGATATTTGATCCTGCTAACTGGGCGTGCTAGTGAAGAGGGGTTCATATTTTACCTCAAGACTCGAGACTAGTGTTTCAGACCCAAAACAGACAGGAGGGTTGTCCTGTTTGTCTCCTTTTCATATACTGCACTTCGAGGTATGGCACTGTGGGAGCAGAGGGCCTGATCTGCACAGTGCGCTTCTGACAAGTAGCACATATATACAGAGTCAGGGATGCTAGGTTTTAGCCAAGTTTCGGTTGGTCCAAGTACGTCTGGGGAGTGGTAGGATACCTACGCTTCCAGTTCATCAAAATTTGCTGTGAGGCTTCTAATGTTCATGTGGGTAACCTTTAGCCCTTGAATTCTGAAACACTGTGGGACAAGAGAAGGATCGGTCCCAAGAGGAGGACCAGGGTTTGTTTCGATGTCCCCCGACAGTGATAGAAACATAGAATTTGACGGCAGATAAGGACCGCTTGGCCCACCCAGTCTGCCCATTTCCCTACCTACTGGATAAGCTGCAGATCCTAGTCAACCAGCAGCCTACTTCTTCCTACCCCCACCCCCTAGAATGGCCTTATGACTGTCCCATGCATGCTTGAATTCCACCACTGATTTTGACTCCACAACCTCCTCCGGAAGGCCGTTCCATGCATCCACAACCCTCTCTGTGAAAAAATACTTCCTTAAATTACCTCTGAGCCCCCCATCTTCAAATTGTGCCTCTTGTTCTTGCACACCTCTTTTTGAAAGATGCTACCCTCTTGGACTTTGTTGATTCCCTTGAGGTACTTGAAGTTTCTATCATGTCCCCCCTTCCTCGAGGCTATACATACTAAGCTCCTTTCGCCTTTCTTTATACGCCTTCCGTGCAGACCCTGCATCATTTTAGTTGCCCTCCTCTGAACAGCTTCCATCCTGTCTATGTCTTCGCGGAGATTGGGTCTCCAGAACTGCACACAGTACTCCAGATGGGGTCTCACCAGCTGTCTGTACAGAGGATAACAACTTCCTGTTTTCTACTGGTGATGCCTCTCCCTGTGCATCCCAGTATCCCCCAGCCCTGCTTGCTGCCTCTCACACTGCTTGCCCACCTTTAGGTCATCTGATATGACTACCTCCAGGTCCCTTTCCATTTTGTTGTTGTTAGTATCTCACTCCCCATTGTGTACTCTTCCCTGGGTTTTGTTTCCCAGGTGCATTCGCTGCACTTCTTAGCATTGAATCTAAGCTGCCATACATTTGACCATTCATCTAACCTTGCCAAGTCCCTTCTCATCCTTTCCACCCCACCCTGTGCATCAACTCTGTTGCAAATCTTTGTGTCATCTGCAAAGAGACATACTTTTCCTTCCAGTCCCTCTGCAATGTCGCTTATAAAGACATTGAAGAGGACCGGTCCTAATACTGAACCCTCCGGTACCCCACTAGTAACCCTCCCTTCCTCTGAGTGGACTCCATTTACTATTACTCTCTGTGTCCTATTCTCCAGCCAATTCTTTACCCAGGCTGTCATCTTGGGACCCACTCCCAGGCTGGCTACCTCCTACCTGCCCATTTGCTAGTGCATTCCTTAGGCACTCACCCATTTTGGCAAAGTCAGCCCTCCTAAAGTCCAGTACTTTTGCCTTTGTATGGCTGGACTCTATTGTTGTGTTTAGTGTGAACCATACTGTTCTATGGTTGCTAGTTCCCAGATGGCTACCCACTTCTACATCTGTGATCCTCTCTCCATCTCCATTTGAGAGAACCAGGTCTAAGACTGCTCCCTCTCGAGTGGGCTCCAATACTAGTTGTCTAAGGCATGCCCCCTGTAGGGCATCTAGAATAACCCACTCTTGAAAGTGGCTGCTGCAACTGCACTCCAGTTAACATCTGGCATATTCAGATCACCCATCAGCAATATCTCCCCTTTTTCTGCCATTCTAGGTATACTGTCTATCATTTCCTTGTCCATTTCCTCCCCCTGAGAAGGAGGTCTGTATACAACCCCTGTGTGGATTGTGGTGCCATTGCCTGTCTCCAAATTTACCCACAGTGCTTCTTCTCCTCCTCCCCGTTTACCCTTTTGTTCTGTTGCTTTGATTCCTTCCCTTATGTAAAGAGCTACTCTTCCTCTTTTACTCTCCCTGTCCCTTGCATAGATAGTGTATCCTGGTATGTTTACGTCCCAGTCATGGTTTTGTGTGTACCATGTTTCTGTGACTGCCACGATATCCAGATGTTCCTCCTCCATCAAGGCCACTAATTCAGGAAGCTTGTTACTCAGACTATGGGCATTGGTACTCATTGCTCTCCATTTTTTGAAGGCTTTACCTTCTGTTGCAGCATCCCCCACTGACCTTTCTACCTTGGTCTTTTTCTCATTTAGTACCCTGTTTTATAGGGAGAGGCTGGGATTTTCCTGCTGCTTATCAGTGCCTCCCCCCTTGACTAGTTTAAAAGCTTGCCAATGAAGCATTTAAACCGATTGCTCAAAAGACTTGTTCCCTTCCTGGACAGATGCAGACCATCCTGCCAGTATAGGCTGGTGTCCCTCCAGGTGGAACCCCAGTCCCCAATGAAGCCAAACCCCTGTGCTCCACACCATTTTTTCAACCATTCATTAAACTGCATGGTGCAAAGTAGCCTCGCCTCGCCCATGCCATTGACAGGCAGCACCTCTGAGAAGGATACTGTGCGTGCTACTTGTCTTAGGCCCCTCCCCAACTCTACAAAGTCCTCCTGCACTGCTCTAATCTCATGATGAGCCAAGTCATTTATCCCTACACTTTAATCTATTTGGATCTCTAACTTTAAAATCTAATTATGGTAATGCGTGACCTGATAAATTTATAACATTATTTTTAACTTCCTGTATGTCTTTTAAATAAGGTTTTGGGTATGAAGATATAATTTACTTGGGAAAAGCATTTCTTTTTCTTGTCATAGTGTGTATATTCTTTTAAAAGTGGAAATAAGGTTCTCCAACTTTGTATTAGTTTGGAATGTAATTTGCTTAAAAAAAAAAATTGGGGACTTGTTCTGTCCATACTTGGATTTAGGAAAACATTACAATCTAACAAAATAATTATTTGCTGCTTGGAATTTAACAAAGCCTTCAGTTAAACCCGCCAACAACTCAGTATATTCTGCAAAAGGGGCACAAACAGGGCCTATTAGTTTTGACTAATGCTATATGTTCTTTAATATCTGAGTATGTATCTATTATAGAGCACTGAGATGATTTCCTTATTAAAAACAGCCACTCCTGCCCTCTTCCTTGTGCCTTCTGAATACACAATATGCACCATCAATTTCCTTCTTAACTTCAGTATTTCTACTTTGTCTAAATATGCTTCTTGCAATGCAATACAGTTAACTTTTGTTAATTCAGCACTCTAGTTCTTTTGACAGGTGAGTGGATTCCATTCACATTTAAAGTACCACATCTAAAAATTGAGATGTTAGTGGCCGTCGTACCTTAATAATAATATGAATTTACTGAATCCCAACTTGTTTTTCCCTTGTCTCGATGATGGGCCCCCTTTTTTGAACACTTCTATTCCCCTTCCTCACTACAACACCCCTTTGTAACAAAACACACACAAATGTACACACCAGTATTTCCCCACTCTCCCCAGTACACATGCCAACCTTATCCCCCCCTTTGCTGTCCAAATAGACTGCTGGTAACCCTTTTACCAATCTCCAAGACGCTCCCCCATCCTGGTACAACACCAAGCCTAGTTCAAGTGGCACAGCAAACTACCTAATACCCTCTTTAAACCTCAAATTTATATATATATTTTTCTTTTTACTATTAAAAAAAATAGTAAATTCACTAAAAGGACTAATTCCTATCATTCCGTTATCAGTCATAATTACTAACAGGCTAAGAAAAAAGACATTTTTTCAAAGTTGTCTCAACTGTGTCAGGAACTCTATGGAATCCCTCAATATGTTAACAGTCCTTACCCTGCCTCCCCTCCAGGACCTGAAACTGGTTCACACAAAAATTAGTTATTTGTTTTAAACTGAGGTTGTCTGAGCATTACTATTGCAGTTCCTACAACTATAAGTTTTTTATGCTGCATATGACAAATTTTTCTCAAGTCTGCTTTCAATTTGTTTGGTGCTTTTTAAAATTCTATAAAAGAAACTTTTCAAAAATGTTTAGTAGCTTTTAGCTAGTTTCACTAGCTGCCGCTTCACTTTGACTTGGAAACAGATCTGAGCAAAGGCCAGAGGTGAGCATAGATACAGAGTTTGAGCCTACATTCCAAATTCTAAAAATCTGCATAGGTTCTGCCTCCAGGGCTTGTCTCTCGGCTGAGATGACTGCATAAAGTGTTAACACAGTGAGGGATCCCTTAAGAAGAAACTTACTACGGTGAGTAATTTTTTTTTAGTGTCAGTGCGATATATGCAAACATACAAACTTGCCAGCAGATAAATGCCTTTCAGCCTAGCGAGTCTGCTCAATTGTGCAGCTAGCAGCCCTTATTTTGTAGTTGCCCCTCCCCCCTTCCGATGACGCTTCCCCTTACCCTGTCTCATCCCCTTTTGAAGCAGCCCACTGTATTACAGGTACCACTTCCTCTGGTAATGCGTTCTGCCCCAACACTACCCTCTTCGTAAAAAAGTGTCTCTTCATTTCCCTCCTGAACTTTCCCCCTTGGGAGTCCCTCCCTCTCCTTAACTGGAAAAGCCCCTCTGTGTCCATCTTATTTATTCCCGTCATGTGCTTGAAGATTTCAATCATGTCCCTCCTTTCCTCCAGGGAGTACATGTTCAACTCCCTTAGCCTACTCTCATAAGGCAAATCCCATAGCCCCTGGATAATTTTTGTTGCCCTGCATTGCACCACCTCCAGTAACCTAATGTCCTTCTTCGGGTACAGCCGCCAGAACTGCACGCAGTACTCCAGGTGTGGTCTAACCAGTAACCTACACAGCAGCAGGATCACCTCCTCCCTCCTGGAGGATATGCCTCTGGCAATACAACCCAGCTACCTGTTAGCCTTTGCAGCTGCCTTTCCACACTGTGCGGAGTTGTTCATTGCTCCAGTTATGATCACCCCCAGATCCTTCTCTCCTCCATCTTAGCTAGCTGAATCCCCCCAGCTGGTAGCTCCTCCTTGGATTTTTTGCTCCAAAATGTAACACCTTGCATTTCTTGACATTGAACCCCAGCTGCCATGTGTCTGATTAGGCCTCCAATTTTGCCAGATCATTCTGTAACCCCTACCACCCCTCTAAGTCATCCACTGTCGCTCCCATCTTGGTGTCATCTGCAAACAGACTGATCTTGCTCTTGATGCCTACTGATATGTCCGCTATGAAAATCTCAACCCCGGCCCCAGTACACAGCCCTGTAGCACCCCACTTGTTACTGCCCCAGGTGATGAGAACTCCCCTCCAACCACCACCCTGTACTGTCTCCCTTGCAGCCAGTTCACTACCCATCCCACCATCTTCACCCCGGCCCCTGTGCCTTCCAGCTTTGTACCTAGCCTCCTATGCAGCACTGAATCGAATGCCTTACTGAAGTCCAGGTGCTGGATAGCCACTGCATGGCCCCTGTCTAATTGCCTGGTTACCCAATCATAGTACTCCACCAGGCTGGTCTGACAGGATCTGCCTAAGACAAACCTGTGTTGCCTGCTGTCCTGCAGCCCATTAGCTTCTAGGAGGGAACCCAGCCTCTCCTTCAGGATTGTCTCCATCAGCTTTCCCACAATGGACGCGAGGCTTACTGGTCTGTAGTTCCACGGCTCATCCTTGGGGCCGCTCTTGTGGAGGGACACAACGTGCACCATCCTTCAGTCCTGTGGTACACTCCCAGAGTCCAGGGAGGCATTGATCAGGTCTGCCAGGAATTCTGCCAGGACTTCTGCTTGCTCCCTTAGCACCCTGGGGTGTATGTCATCTAGCCACGGCATCTTGTCCACCTGCAGTGCCCTCAATCCCTCCAGTATCCTGCCCACTGGGATTTCCTTGTCACCTCTTCCCTGCCCGTGCCCACCGCCCCAGCCCCCCTGGGTATTGCTCCCCCTTCTCGACAATAACTTCTGAGCATAAGTACTCATTAAATCCTTCTGCCTGTTCTGCCATAGTATCCACTCCCCCTTTTAATCCTCACTATTTGGTCTTTGCAGTTTCTTTTCTCTCCGATGTACCTGAAGTATATACAGCACCAACATATTCTATGAATGCAACTAAAGCATGCTCGTTACAGAAGGTACAGTGGACATACTTGCAAACAAAAATATTTCTCTGGCCCAAATAACGCACTGTGTAAACATGTACTCTTCCAGATATAACCCCAAGTGCTGTGACATTTAGTTTAGCATAACTGTGTTGCAGTCTGTTGGGACTTGGTAAAAACCAGATGCACATGGAACCAGAATGCCCCCAAATCTCCTGCCAGACTGCACCTTGGGGAGTCACTAAATGGGAGCATTCCAGCAGGTTTAGTAAATATAGGGGGAATTTGATCAAGGGCATAAAATGGAGGAGGGCAGTCTGGGGTTCACTTCCAGATTTGGGATGCATTCAAGTTCAAAACTGGAACTTACTTAGTTGAAAACAAAATGCACCCCAAATCCAGAACCATGCACTCAGAATGAATACCCTGCAGGAATCCCCAGTTATCGCCCATGCCAGAATTCTCAGCGATGGTGTAGCATATCGGATACACCTAGGAAGCTTGCCGTAAAGCTTCCTGAATACAGGGCTGATTTTGTTGCATGCCTTACTTGGTGTAAGTTTACTTCAGTTGGGGGGCTTTGCCCCCACAGCCCCTTGCTCCCCCCCCCCAGAGTGGTGTGGAGAAGAACCCCAACCCAAATAAACTAATAAAGTAAAAGGAATGGGTCAAAATTGCCAGATAGCTTAACCTGAGCGCTACGCTAATAGCATAGGTCCTATGTGTACCCGATATACTACACTACCACCAAATTCTCTCCCCTGCCTCCCCCATCATGATTGGCCTAGGCAATGGCACTCTGGTTTCGGGTGCAGAGAGGACATCCTCTTGTGCCATGGATCTTTTACTTCCATGTGGACAACCAGCCAAAGATGGGCAGAAAAGGACAGCATCTCCAACAGGGTTAGTGCAGTGCATACGGTATTACGACAGTGAAAGCTAGCCATAATTTGGCATTACTTTTCAGCAATTTGTACATGCCACCAGCAATCAGGCAGCATTAACAGCATGTTTCAGTGTTTGCCACCTTATTATAGCTTGCAGAAGCATCCCCAACCAATCAGAGAGCTTCCTTTAGTTGCATGCGAGGTACTCTTATTACCATAAGAGTACCTCATGCACTAAGCCACTGTAACAAACTTCTCGATGACCATTCATGCTGCTAACTTTATTGAAAAAAAGTTGTGGGGCATGGCTAGCTTTCTGCCTGATAAGACGCACTTCCAGGGAGCTCCCACTTCAGCATCAGATTTATAGTTTATTTCTTAAAATCTTAGCCAGAACTGAACTTCTAAATACCTTCTGTGGACCCCCCGTGCTCAGCTGTCTTGAAAAATATCAAAACCGTGGAGATGGGGCGTAAAAATAAAGAGCAAAAAACTAACTTCTTCGCTCTGCATGGCGGATCCTCCAGACCGCCATCGGTGCCTGTAAGCCTTCCTGCCGCAGAGGCAATGGGTGGGGAGCCTGGCCCAGCAATGTTGAAATCTCTACAAACAGCGGTACTCTCTCTAACCAAAACTGTTCAACGCATCAATGAAAAAATGGATGGCTATAACACCTGCCTAATACAAGCAGAACAGAAACTGGACAATTTGGCAGAAACAGTACAAGAGGCCAATTGATCTTCATCCTGGGCCCAGGCTACTGTAGCCACTTGTGTAAAAGAGCAGTCTTTGCTGCGTTCAAGATTGAAACATCTGAAAAATATGACACGGGCAGCAAATGTTAAAATAATCGGACTGCCAGAGGGAAGAGGGGGAGAGGATTTGCCCCTTTACTTGAATATGTGGTTGCAGGAGACTCTGGGGATGGATCTACAGGATCAAACAGTGCGTGCATATCAAGTGAATGTCCAGAGACCAGCTTCTACTGATGGGGAAAGAATGGTCATGCTCATCACTGTGTCCGTGGTGGTGCGGGATCGAATTCTTCGAGCAGTCCGAGAAAAACGTGGTATGAAAGTGGATGGTGCAAACGTGTTATTCTTCCCAGACCTATCCTATTCAACTCGCATGAGGAGGAAGGGATTTGATCAGATTAGGAGACTCTTACGAGCCCTCGATGTTCCCAACAACATGCTGATGCCGGCCCGACTCTACGTTACGGTGGGAAGGAAAGCTTACATTTATACTGAACCCAAGGAAGCTTTGAAGCTAGTGGAGAAGCTGGAGGTTGAAAAAGCGGCTCAAGCGGGCGATTCCTCACTAGACTCAGAAGCAGAGGACACTTGAATTTCACCAAGATGAGTGAGTCTTTATTATTTCACCAAAGTGCCTTTTCGTTTGCTCTGCAAGAAAAACTATACAAGCGATTCTCTCACTTGCCAGAGAGATAATGTATGATAGAATGGTTGATCCCAGACATTGAGACATTGATACTGAATCAGATACTTATTTTGAGACTTCTGGACATATATATAATTTGGGGAAAGTCTCTAGATTTTGGTCCTTTTCCAGTAATCTACAGAAAGTTAGGGCAGAAACTGGAAAATACTTTGTACACATGCAAAGTTTGGGGGAGTGGCCTTATTTTGTTTCTGTTTGATTTTCTTTTTCCTCTAATCTGGATGCTGAGGGAGCCTACTGGGGGGTATATTGGGAATTTTATAAGGAAAAGCTAACAATTAAAGGGCATTATAGCCCTGATATTAGTTAATAATTGTGTTAATGTAAAATATGGAATTTTCACAACTAGCCTTGACAGCATATAGCCAAATGGGACAATATTGCACTGAATAAGCGTTAGGAGCTGGTATTACCCCTAATCTTGTTCCTAATGTTGTAATGGATCACGTATCTGTATATCATTTTACTCCTGTTTATTATACGATGTATAACATTGCACAGAAAGTTTTTGTGTGATCTCACTGCACAAAATCTATAAATAAAAAATTAAAATAAAAAATTTTTTTTTTTTTTTTTTTAAATAAAGTTAGCCATCTCTGATAATTTTATAGGTAGTTTTGGAGGGCCTTCGGTTCACAGACCTCTGGTCCTAAGAACGTGCAAGGTGATACCCTTGCATCCACAAGCGGCCCTCCAACCAGACCCTTAAAATTAAACACTCTGGCCCAGATATTCAAAATTGCACCCGGCAATGGCGCATGTGGTGGCACAACACAACTGTGTTGCACTGGTGCAACTCGGGGATAAATTCAAAAGTGCACATCTCCTCTGAATATATCAGGTAATGCGCACTGCGCGAATACAATGTACTGGCACATCCCCCCCAGACAGGGCTGAATACCAGGAATGGGAACTGCGCCAGTGCAACAGAGTTACGCTGTGCGCAAATTCCTGATATTCAGCCGGCAGTATACAAATAGGGCCATAATGTATGCAAGATGCAAATGGGGCTATTTGCATGTCATTATGGCTCCATTGGCCTGAGTTGTACAGGGTTGGCCAGCGAAATGCATATGGCGCCCTGCACAGCAAGAGGTGCTGCCAGAGGGGGTCTAGTGGTACCCACCTCCCTCCCCATAGTCCAATCGCCGAGAAATACATGTATTAAAATTCCATGGTAGTCTGGTGGTCCCCCCCACCCCTCATGCTGCAATCCCCATAAAATAACATTTTAATTATTCCCAGATAGTCTAGTGGTCACCTCACCCCGCAGTATCCTGATCGCCCGTAAAGCGATGATAAATAATTCCTGGTGGTCCAGTGGCACCCCTATTGGCGGGCAGGCAGCAAACCCACTCGCATACCTCGCTTGACCATCGCCCGAATGACTGCTTACAGTATGAGCTGTGTAAGCCCATTGGTCCACAGTGTGGGCCAATGGGCTTACAGCTGATATTGTAGCTGTCATTCGGCGGACAGCCGAGGAGGTATGCGAGTGGGTTCACCGCTGCCTGCCAATGACGGGGGGCTGTGTGAGCAGGAGTCCTGTGTGGGTGGGGGTGCCACTGACCCACCAGGAATTATTTACATCGCTTTTACGGGTGAGCCGGGATACAGGCGGGTGGGGTTACCACTAGGAATAATTAAAATATTTTACGGATCGCAGCTACGGGAGGGGTGGGGGGACTAGACTACCAAGGAATAAGTAAAATGTTATTCTATGGGGATTGAGCTACGGAAGGATAGGGGAGACCACTAGACTACAAAAGAATTTGAAAATTAGTTATTATTCCGGAATCAAGAGTTACGGGAAGGTGGGGGACCAATGGACCGCAAGGGATGTTGCTGGGTGCTTTCACTGCAATGGGGGAGGTAGCGACCCACAGCTGGCGGCTGCTGTGATGCGCCTTACATTATGGCTGCTCACTTGTGGGTGGCTACAATTTGAGCTGTCTGTTTTGGGCTCAACTTTGTGCACCAGTATGCGGCGCATCTCAGGGTTGTCCCAGCATATGCGCCACACATTCCAGGCTGAATATCAGATGTGCCGCATATGCATGGGCACGCCCCCCCCCCCGCCGGAGATGTGCCGCATACATTATCTTTGCATCCCAGAGATTGCACTGCACAATAACCCCCCCTTCTAAATATTGCCCCAGGGCGTATTTGCAACCCCTTTGAATATCTGGCCCTCTATGCCTCATGTGCTCAAGGTGGCCACGGACATACTGCCCTTCCATCAAAGAGAAATGAACAGAAAAGTACTTAGATTTTACTGTTAACGGGCATTTACAAGTATGACAAATAAAACCATGATGTCACAAACGAAAATAATTGGATGTTTTTGTTTGAAAGGGCCAGTGATAAAACAGATAAGCGTGGGAGGTCTAACCAATAACTATAAAGACCTGAGGTCAGACCAGTGACTAACTATACAGAGCCGTGTTGTTTTTTGGCGATACTGTAGCACTCCGGAGCCACTTCACACTTAATTTTTGTGTTACGATTAAATATACGGAAAGCTGCGGTCTGATGACGTCAACATCTACATTTTGAGGGGAGGGCACTACCCAGTTACAAATGGCATTTCTACGTTCCATGTCGTATGTAATTCACACAAATCACACCCGTATTTACTCAACCTTCAGGATCTCAGGATTAAAACAGGAGCGCGACAACCTCACAGTACTACCCCTGCCGGAAGCCTACCAGAGTCACCCGCTAAAGGGCAAGGTCTGCAGCCCTCCATCCACGCAGTCCCGAAAAGAAAAGATGACAGTGTCGTAGTACCTTTGAGCACCTCGCAGGTCTCATTTCCGCCGCTGCCGATGTCTGAGTCTCTTGCCATGTTCTAAAGCGCAGGTAAATTGTTGATTTACTCGCTGTCGTGATCTTCCCTACGAACAATCAAATACTAGACAGCTAGCGGATCTGGCCTGGAGGTGGCATACATTACTCCCTCACCGAACCGCGCACAGGTCTACCGGATCCTTCCCTTCTGTCTCTCTGCATCTCCTGTATTGCTTTGAAATAGCGCGCGGCTGGGGCTCGAATTGAAATACATTTCCGGCGTCGTGACACACAGGCGTTTCATTTTAAACGTAGATCTAACGTGAGGCGTTGGCGCCATATTACGTATGGCTAGCGAGCACTGGGGTAGGGTAACATCGTCGAATTCTGTATGCTATCTCAACCTTTTGTACCCTCAGTGTGGAACATTGTCTGTCACAATGTGGAACAAATGGGCAAAATGTGGAACACTTAATCAAATATTTACCTAAAAAGCTCAAAACACTATTAAAATGTTACATTTATGTTGAGAATGTCTGTCATTAATTGAATAAGTTATTTTTTTCCATAATTTACTATGGATATTTGCTTTAAAATGTTGACTCCGAATGTGGAACAGGGAATTTTTCTGAAGTAAAATGAGGAACGTTCGTCATAATATGGTACATTTGAGAGGTATGCTGTGATAAATGGGGACTCGATGGAACTCGGTTGCAGGAGCATACCTCTCAACTGCTATGAATTTCGCATCTCGCTGTGATTTTCACACACAGACGTACCTGTGCTTTGCATCTGTGTCCTGATGTTCTTAATAATGTTAGATCTATGTCTGGGTACACAAACTAGTTTGTTGCATTAAGGTGTTAGGAACACTCCTTATCACGAGCATACCTCCTGCCTCATAAATCAGGGACAAAGGCCCAAAATCAGGGACACATTTTTAAAATTGGTGCTATCCACTCAGGAAGCTGGCAGAATAAGGGACTCAGTGTATAATACACTTTCTGAAGAATAAGCATGGCCTCTAAGTCTCCAGCATTTTGCTGGAGTCTACAGCAATTTACTGCATCATTCAGATCTCCAGCAAGCAATAATAACCTCAGCATACTGAACTTGAGGTGAGCTACCTTCTGCCAGCTTTTACTATTTTCTAGTCGGGAAGCCAAATTTGGCAAGCTGGCACTTGTAAAGTGCTCACGTCATTGGTGATAGCTTCTAAATAAAGATTATTGGGTGATAGTGTTGAATATTGGGTATGCCTAGGACCAGCGGAGCAGATGGGGAGGGGACAACTGTCCCGGGCTCAGGGGGGTCCATAGGGGGACCTGTTACAGGAGATGTGAAGTTAAGGGGGGGCTCAGTCCTAAAGGTGTGTCCTGGGTCCAGAAATTTCTATTGGCACCCTTGGCTAGGACCTACGCTATTAGCGTAGTGCTCAAGTTACACTACTTGGTACAGTCGCCTTTATGTTAGTTTATTTGGGTTGAGGTTCGTCCCCACACTAACCTGTAAAAACCAAGTAAGGAAGGTCACCAAAGCAGCGCTGTATTCAGAAAGCTTTTATGGCAAGTTTCCTAGGTGTACCTGATATTCTACACTATCGCTGATTATTGATTGAAAAGAAACCCGGCAATAGTAGAGAACACTGGAGGAGGCAGTATAGTGCAGTGGTTTGAGGCTCTGAGCTGCAAACCTGGAGACCTGGGTTTGAATCTCACAGTCCCCACTTGCATACTATGTAACCCTGAGCAAGTCGCTTAACTTCCTTGTGCTCCCAGGTCGCACTGTAAACAAGCTTCCAGCTTAGTGTGTCTCTCTTAGTGAAAATAAAAAAAACTTTTGCAACTGTGTTTCAAAATCAGACACCAGTACGCAAATAGGGTAACCTACAGTAGTTATGTGATGTATGCTCTGTCAGTTATTTTTTAGTCTGTTAGAGTTGGGTGGTCCCCCCCCCATGTATTTTTCAACATTTAGTGCAGGGGGGGAAACCCAATTGAACAAACTAAAAAAGTAACTAACTGGCCTTTACCTTGGCAGAGTACACATCATGGCATCATGTTTGTCACTCTGTCTGAGTGGAGGGCTCTGCCCCCACGCCCTCTGTGTCTTTTTAACATAGGGGATGTGAGGGGGAGCGACCCAACTAAAACAAACTAATAAACAGCCAGCAGAGCATGAATCCCGATGCGGACATTTAAAAATGCTGATACTGTCACTGACGCTGTCATGCAATCATGCACACCTGGTGCAATCAGTCAGATGTGACCTATGCTAATTTCTTACAGAAATGCGGTGGTCCAGTGTTCTGCACTTCTGCCAAAAATCCCTGGTAGAGTAGCTCATGCACCGTTAATGGAGCTGAATGTTAATTGGGTAATTTAAGGTTATAGCTGCCAGGATCCACCCATTTACACTAGTGGCAGTTTTAGACTGCGTGTGTGGTGTCATGATGGCAGTTTGTCCACAACAGTTATTAGCTGACCGCAACAGATTCTCAGCTAAGCATTTTTACTGTCAGTGCTACTGAGGAGGAATTAGCCAGCAGAGGTAAAACTGACCCCTTGTATAGAATCAATCTAATGTCTTTTTGATGCCTTTACAGCTGCAGTCTGATGCTGAGAGATACAGAGTTCTCACTGATATAATTTACATTTTAGGGGCTGCAGTAGCTATCAGTAGTGTTGTCCCATATGGGAGGGATGAATTTCTTGTGCAAATGCTAGGTATTGGCTGGAAAGGAAGCTGATATGGTATGATTACTACTACACATGGGTGGTGGTTGATAACTTGTATCTGGACAATCCCGATTGTGCACTGTGATGTGTGTTATGTGTTTGTTCATGCCAGTTGTGCACTGTGATGAGTGGTATGTGTTTGTTCATGCAGGGAGTGTCTGCTCTGTTGTATATGTAACAGTGGCCATTGAATGTTTTATTTTTGGTGTTCAATAGTGGAATTGCACATGATGTTCCAAAACAGGGCCCCATCTATTAAATGAAAATATGCAGCTTTTTAGTGCCATATTCCAAATAATATTTATTTATTTAGTTTTTGTTAACCGGGTAGGTACACTATACAGCATAGCTGCCTATTTTCAGATATGACCCAGTAGATTACAACAAAGGGTATGTAGACAATAGTAGATACAAGAAAATATCATGGGAACAAGTTGAAGTCAGACATAGTACACTTATACAAAATTTTTGGCAATGACAGTACATTTGTATGAATCTATATGTAGTAACAAAACAGGAATATAAGTGCAAATAACTACCAGTCATAAGTAATTTACCTAGTAAGTGTTGGAAGAGAGGAAATAGCAAGATTTCCAGGCAGGTTTGAGAGTAGTAGAGGTTGGAGCTGGTAGGCAACTAGAAGGAACCAGTACAGGAGTTGGTGGATAGAGAACAGGAGCAGGGTTCAGAGCTTAGAAGAGCCATAAGAAACTCCTGTTTGAAGCTGCATGGAGATTCTTAGACTCAGTGGAAAGGAGTTCCATAGTTTAGGGGCCCAGCTAGAGAAAGCATTGTCCCCCAATTTGGTTTTACATCTCAGTTGGACAAGAAGGGATTTGTCAGCTGATCTCAATGGGTAGGAAGAGGTCACAGGTTTGAGCAGTACAGCCAATTTGTCAGGTATCTGGGAGGAGATTATATTCTTTATAAAACAATAGGAAGTAAAATGGCAAATGCTGTTGTAGCAGACATCCCACTTTGGGAGGAGCCCTCCAGTAGTTGCCGGTAAGGCTATTAGTCTATATGCCAATTTGGGTCTCAGAATCCCCTGTGCGATGGCCATCCTCGCCGTGGATGTTAGGCTATGTCTTACCTTGTATGCCATTCCAAGTTGAATATTGACGGGTTTAATGACCGAGGCTAGGTGCAGGTCAATATCCAAGGCGGGATCAAGGGTCACTCCTAGGTATTTAAAAGAGGTAACTGTGTTAAGGGGAGAGCCATCTAGTGCCCCCGATACTTAATGGGGGGGTGCAGGGTTGAATTTTTGAACCTGAACTGAAGCGCATAGTCACCGTTTTATTTTTAAGACAAGCTTATTTTGCAATAGCCAGCTCTGAAAGGTATTGAAGTTACTATTGAGATTCAGGTTGATATCTGAGAGGTTTGAGGAAGATGAGTAAAGACCAAGATCACTTGCATATTATTCCCTAGTCAAGTGCCTCAGTGCAGCTTTCAGTGATGCAGCATTCAGGCACTTGACAATCCTGCTGTTTACTTTTGAATTCCTGAAATAAGACTACCACAATGTTATATTAAATTTGTTTTCAGGGTATTTGCATATCTACTACAAGATCATCGTCATGAAACTCATTATTTCTTATTCAAAGAAATAATTGAAGATTGCATTAGCAGTTGGTTACTTGTGAGTCTGATAACAGCTCATGCCGGATCGTGTTGGTTTTGACCTGAAGAAACCTTTCCCTTCCAGCTTTGTTTCTAAGGCGGTCATGTGCCAATCTCAGTACATTAAAATAAATAAAAAATAATTCTGACATTTGTGTGTTATTACATTTTCAAGGGATTTCCCACAAGTTTACCCAATTCCATTGATGGCAACATTAAGGACTAAGTCAGTCTTGTAATTAAAACTTCTCTCATTATGGTTTTGAGAATACAGTGCTTACTATACCATCTCTAGAGTTTGACAAATGATGTATGCCTCCTTTACATTTAAAGGACTATAGAGCATTACCAGTTTTGAAGTTCAACTGATTTATTTTCTCGTTTGCTGTGATATAGTCTTTATTATGCATTTAAAGTGAGGGTATGATTCAAATGTTTCCAGTTTTGTACTTTAATGCCCATTTCCCCGTAGAAGCATAGTCAATCTGTACCAGAATTACAAACATTACTAGTGTCCAACAAGGGAGGGAAGGGATCGTAACTGTGGCTGAACCACTGACCAGCTGATCTGTTTTCACGTTCCTGTCTGCCTGTTCTGCAGTGGCTTTCATTTATTATCAAAGGTTGCTTGATGTGCTGTAAAAATATTTTGAAAATGATCCCCATAGAGTTGTATGGGCTACACCCTCGTGCTCTCGCTGGATAAATGCCACATAATGTGAGAGCGCAGGGGCAGAGCAGGCAGACAAGGAAACTGAAAGGGATCAGCTGGCCAGTGGCTCAGCCACAGTTACAATCCCTTCCCTCCCTTACTAGACAATACATGGAAACATAGAATTTCACAGCAGATAAGGACCACTTGGACCACCTAGTCTGCCCAATTCCCTACCTAAGTGATAACCTGTAGATCCTAGTTAACCAACAGCCTACTTCCTCCTACCCCCACTAGAATTGCCCTATAGCTGTCCCATGCATTCTTGAATTCCTCCTCTGTTTTATGACTCCACAACTTCCTCAGAAAGGCTGTTCCATGCATCAACAACCCTCTCCCAGAAAAAATACTTCTTCACGTTACTTCTGACCCATCCCCCCTTCTATCTTCAAATTGTGCCCTCTTGTTCTTGCACACCTCTTGGACTTTATTGATTCCCTTGAGGTACTTAAAAGTTTCTATCATGTCACCCCTCTCCCTCCTTTTTTTGAGGGTATACATATTAAGCTCCTTTAGTCTTTCTTCATATGTCTTCTGGTGCAGACGCTGCACCATTTTGGTTGCCCTCCTCTGGACAGCCTCCACCCTGTCTATGTCTTTGCGGAGATGGTATCTCCAGAACTGCATGCGGTTCTCTAGATGGGGTCTCACTAACTGTCTGTACAGAGGGATAACAACTTCCTGTTTTCTACTGGTGCTGCCTCTCCCTATGCATCCCAGTATCCCTCCAGCCCCCTTACTGCCTTCTCACATTGCTTGCCCACCTTTAGGTAATCTGTTATAACTATCTCCAGGTCCCTTTCTATTTTTGTTGTTAGTATCTCACCCCCCACTCTGTGCACTCTTCCCCTGGGTTTTTGTTTCCCAGGTGCATTATTTTGCACTTCTTTGCATTGAATCTTAAGCTGCCATACATTTGACCATTCCTCCAACCATGCCAAGTCCCTTCTCATCCTTTCCATCCCACCTTGTATATCAACCTTGTTACAGACTTTTGTATCGTCTGCAAAGAGACATAAGTTTCCTTCCACATCCTCTGCAATGTCACATATAAAGACATTAAAGAGGACCAGTCCCAGTACTGCACCCTGCTGTACCCCACTAGTAACTTCACTTTCTTCACTGTAGACTCTGTTTACTATTACCCTGTGCGTCCTGTTTTCTAGCCAATATTTTACCCAGGCAACCACCTTGGGACCCACTCCCAGGCTGGCTAACTTGTATATTAATCTATTAATCTTGTGTATGGGACTGTGTCAGATGTCTTGCTAAAATCTAGATAGGCCATGTCCACAGCCCATCCCTGGTCACCCAGTCAAAGAAATCTGTTAGATCTGTCTGACATGACCTTCCCGCTGTGAATCCATGCTGTCTTGGTCCTGTGTCCTGCTGGCCTCTAGGTATGCAACAATTCTTTCCTTCAGAAGTGATTCCATCATTTTCACTACCACTGAGGTCAAACTAACTGGTCTGTAGTTTCCTGCTTCTGTCCTGCTCCCACTTTTGTGAAGTGGAAACACATCTGCTCTCCTCCAGTCCTCAGGTACCACCCCATCCTCCCATGAATTGTTTAAAGAGAGTAGTCAGTGGTGTCATTGATTCTATACTTAGTTCTTTTAGAATTCTGGGGTGAATCCATCAGGCCCCATTGTTTTGTCCACCTTCAGTTTAAGAAGAGTTCTTTCAGAACCTTTTCTTTTGCGACTGGACTGGTATTGCACCCCCCCATCCAGAGTGTTTCTCTTGTTTGGTTTAGGTACCTTCTCCTCCTCTTCTTTTTTGAATACTGAGCAGAAATATTCGTTCAGTATCCCTGCTTTTTTCACTGTCACCCTCTGACCATATTCCCTCCCATTTAATAAGCCTTAGTATCCCTCCCTTGGTCTTTCTTCGCTCCCTACTGTACCTAAAAATGTTTTATCCCCCCTTCTTAACAGAGTTGGCTATCTTTTCCTCAGTTTTAGGCCTTTGCTATTTTGACTGCCTTACCTGCCTTCTTCTGCTTTAACTGATATAGTTCTCTGTCCTGCTCCTTCTGTGTTTCCTTGTATTTCCTGAATGCTATCCTTTTCTCCTTAATCTTCCCTGCCACCTCTTCTGAGAACCATAGTGGCTTTTTCTTTTCTTTTGTTTTGTTGATTTGCTTTACACAAAGGTTTGTTGCTTCTGTGATGGCAGTTTCAATTTTTCCCCATTGTTTCTCCACCCCTCCTTCTTGCCTGTTTGCTAGTACTTTTCTGAGGCACTCTCCCATTCTGCCATAGTCAGCCCTCCTAAAGTCCAACACTCTTGCTTTTTAAGGCTTGACTCAGAGACAGCGCTAGATAGGGCAAAAAGGGAAAAAGTTGCAGCTTGCCCAGAAATGACCCACTTTCCACAGGACAGCGGGTCCAAAGTGGTGCACCTGTCTCTAACAATAGCTTATAGATGGAAAACTAAACAACAGAAAAGTATTTTCACGCAACAAATTTAAGCTTCTGTACTAATGAAATTTCTACTTACGATTAGGTTTGGACCCAGTTGTTTCTCATTTTGACCCACATTTTTTACACCTATGGGTCTAATTTGACCCATGTTTTAAAACCCCTAGCGCTGTCACTGGCTTGACTATACAATTTGTGTTTATTGTGAACCACACTGTTTGGTGGTCGCTTGTTCCCAGATGGCTACTCACTTCTAAATCTGAGATCCTCTGTCCATCCCCATTTGAGAGTACCAGGTCTAAGATTGCTCCCTCCTGACTGGGTTCTAACACTAGCTGTCTGAGGCATGCCCCCTGCAGGGCACAGAGAATGACCCTGCTTTGGGTGTGGTTGCAGTAGCTACTACTAACTTTTGTAATTCTGGCACAGGTTGACTATCACTCCACAGGGAAATGGGCTCTGAAGCCCAACAAGGTATGTCACACATTTCCTTTGAGGTTTTTGGTCACCATGCTTGCTTCTTTTTGGTGCGTCTCCGTTCAAGAGAGTCTTGGGGGACTCAAGAGCAGCTGAGTTGTTATATAGTGTAGTGCCCTAAAGTGGTGCCACAAAAGGATTGCCCTGTCCCTTGGCAATCATGGATGTGTGGTGGTGAATGGGGTTCCAGGGTATAGTGTGACAGAGCCAGTGGCACCCTCTAGGTGCCCCACCCCACACATACTTTCCCTCTGCAAGGTAGTAGTGCAGGGCAGGAAAAAACATATATACTGTGTATTAGTTTTGTCAACAAAGAAAATGGGGGGGTGGTTTGCTAGTTTAAGAGCTGTTATGGAGTGTGTGTGTGTGTGTGTGTGTGTGTGTGTGTGTAGAAGATGGAATGATTGGCTCTGCTCAGGGAAATCAGCGTACAATAGAATACCTCACAACATAAGATTTGTTATAAAGAAATAAATACTAACGTATGTGAACTGGATAATAAAATGGGTCTTCAGAGATCAAAAAAAATATTACATAAAGAACAGATAGATTATTTCCATGGACCCAGGTGTGATACTGTTCTTAACAGAAGTGTGTAGTGCCTTTTCTTTTTTTTTACCTTTTGTTTTACCAGGTAAGACACACTAAGCTGAAAGCTTGTTTACAGGTGCAATCTGAGGAGCACAAGGAAATGAAGTGACTTGCTCAAAGTCACACGGTATGCAAGTGGGGGCTATGGGATTCAAACCCAAGTCTCCAGGTTTGCAGCTCAGAGCCTTAAACCACTGCGCCATACTGCTTCCAAATAGTATGTTCAACATGTTCAAAATAAGCTCTAAAATGCACCACAGAGCACCTAACACCCCAGAGCTTCTGGGGGCCACTTTCATATAAACTATTTGCTCCAGCAAATATCCAGCAAAATTACTACAATAATCCAACAAAACTTCAGAGCTCTTCTGGAAGGTATGAATAAGAAGTCTGCAACTGTATTGTCTAACATAATTTTATTCTTAGAATCATCACTGTTTAGTCAGGGGATCGCAGATTTTAGGAGCGACAGAGTAAAATTTTGAGGTGAAATCAGGGACATCCCTGAAAATCAGGGACACTTGAGAGGTATGATCACAAACTACAGTATATGAGGCACACTATTTCTAGACATATTATTGTTTGAAATAAGAAATAGCTACAGATTCTGACCCCTTGATATGATTTTTAATGCTGAGAGGTATGTCCAGGAGTGGAACTACAAGAGGAAAATGGGGAAGGACCCCAAAGGAATAAAACTTGACTAAAGTGTTAAACTACAACATACAGAATACATACCCCATGAGACCCAGCAAGTATACTGGATCCTATATAAAAGGTGGGGCTCTGCCAAGTGAATTTTTCCTTTTTCTAAGGCTGGCTGTATTTGCTTGCTGATTAAAAATGTAGGCAATTAAAGGGACACTGTCAACCTGTTTTTCATTATATTATTTCTAGTTAAAAAACCTACATTTTATGATTGCTTATTTTCTCTAAAATTCATTAATTTTGCTGTGTGTTTTGTTTTTCTCCTTGTTTAGTAGAACTGAAATGCATGTTAAGTAAGCATTAATCCATGACGAAGGTGGCATCTAAAGGGGAGTTAATGCATGGTTGGGGCCGTTGTGCGAGTGCCTACAATGACCAACCATGCATTAACTCCACAGTAACACCAGTAGCAAACATCCAGATTAAAACAATACATCATTCTGCTGCCGCTAGTTCCAAACCATGATGTACAGAAAGTTCATTTGAAGCAAACCTGCATTAAATTGTGATCAGACATTCGAGCTGCATGTGTTGCTCCTCCTGACAGTCCCATCCAACCTGCTTACACTCACCTTATTTGCTGACCAAACTTCACTTCAGTGACTCCAACCACCTCACCAGATTTTCACACACTTCCCTACAGCTGATCAGGTTCGGGTACCTTAGTTCCCTGCTGCCAGTCTCTTCTCTGTCTGGAGTCCCTCTAAGCTGCTGGTAGGCAGACGTCTACATATACTTGTTTGTACTACTACCTATTCTAATCTAACAGAAAGGAACATGCTTTACTGTGCTCCCACTGACGTGCTTGCAGTGCAATACGGGCGCAGGGGTTGAAGATGCAAACTGCTGTCCAGCCCAAGCAGCACCACAGTAGTGCTGAAATAACTGTCACTCACGGATTAGCAGTCAGGAAAAAAAGGAACAAAACTGGGACAAGTAAGCAAAAACTGGGACAAAAGTGAAATTTTGCAAAACTTGTGGGGACACTGGGACATGCTGCCTAAAATAGGGATTGTCCTGGGAAAATAGGGACAGTTGGTAGCTTTACCCTTACCACATGTATTATTTCTCTTGCCTCACAGTCATTGGTGCATTGTACATAAACCTTGCAGTTCTGTGAACCGTCACACAGTCCACTGCATACTGATTTCCGGATGCTTTCTCTCCCGCGGCGCGTCCAGGTATCAGGTTTGTGGGTGTCCTATATCAAGTTGCCCTCTTTCTACACTTTGTGACAGCGACCTCATTTGTTTCTATGTGCTCTATGGGGATGTTCCATTGTGCTGCACTGGCTTGCACAGGTATGTCACTATCATTGAGTTCTGTGAGTGCTTCCCTCCATGGGGGGCACAACATCTACTATATGCTCTGCCTCTTGGCTTTTCCAATACTGCTCATTTCTCGTGCATGGCTTGTTTTAGTACTACACAAGCAACACGGCATTATCATCTCATAATGCTGTGTTGCTCTTGTACCACCTGACACCCTTACACTAATCAGCTTTCTTCCTTGCAGTAGTACTATTTTTGCCATGTTACAATGTATATTTATAAACAGTCTTGTTTTGTTTACAATCCTTGATCTGTTTTTACTGCATTCTTCTTGAGCATTAGAAACACACTCAAACAGAGCAGTCACTCATGAGGCAGTAGCCTGCCAAACTCCCACTGCATCATCAGTGGCTAGACTGTGTTGGATATGTTCCCAAGTCCAGCAAAGATGCATTTACAGCTGATCAAGGATTATAAACAAACCTGTGTTTGCGTGGTAACACCAGTATGGTGGGTAGTCTGATTTTCACTTTTTTAAAGAAAATAAGAATTGGACATAGGCATAGCTTGCCTTTGACATTTGGGGGAGCAGGGAGTGAACTGGGGTGGGGCTGAAAAGGCTGCACGTGACTGTATTAAACTCTCACTGGGGGTTTAACAGATACTTCTACATTGTCTTAATACAGAAATACTTTAATGTAATTGCATTTTTTTCTCCCTTTGGTTAGCATAAACATGTACAATGTTCTCTGGGATCAGCTTTGCAGTCAGATCAGCTTCTGTGTGAAGGACAGCCACTGAAGGAAAATCTTTCTTCTCCCATGGTTGAACGTAACCAGTTTCTAATCCATCTCATTGTAGAAAAGCTTTGTTCACGATGTGGCTGTCCCGACAGGCAAAGTGAGAGCTAAGTGAATTTATTTTTTAAATTTAGATGACCGGGTAGGCCCACTGAGCCCCAAAGGTCCCTTTTTCAGGGGCAACCAGGAAAGAACATTACATGAATTGATACAGGCAGTAAACAGGTATAAACGTACTTACAGGTACAGTAGTTACAGTTTTTGTCATTGATTCAGAACAGTGATGGCATTCTATCCGCAATGGTTTGGCATGACTCATGAACATCGGTGAGTTACCGGGATAAGGAAAGTGCTGTGTCAAGTATGAAGTTTGAGCAGGTAAGGTTCATGGAATAAGTCTGTTGGGGGGGACTGTCAGGTGCCATGGCATTGGCAAGTACTTGCCTCCTGTAGATGCGCCTTGAACCTGGTATGGAAGTTCATGAGAGAGGGAGCATGCTGTAGTTTGTTGCACAGGTAGGGGGCTGTGGCAGAGAAAGATTTCCATCCAGCACAGGTCCTGACCCTGAAGGTTACTAGCAGAGTCCGCCCAGAGGTCCTCAGGGTTCAAGGGTTATGTTTGGAGGTTAAGGTAGCTGAGAGGCTGGGTGAAGCTGCTGGGCTAAGTAATTTAAATGCTAGGCAGAGGAAAGGGTATTGGAGATGTGCATCAAAAGAAGGCCACTGTAATTTGGCTAGTGTGTCTCAGTGGTAGCTTCTGGAGTGATCCTGGGTAGCGAAACGCGTTACCTTGTTGTTTAGGATCTGCAGCCGATGAACTTCCTGTTTGGCCATTCCCTGTATAACAGAAGCTGCGAAGGTCAGTGTGGGTAGCAGGATGCTTGAGGCAGTGGAGCGCCTGGCTTCCGGAATAAGCTGATCCTTAATCCGATACAGGATGCCCAGCTTCCCATGTGTAACCCCCCGTTACCCGGGGTTACTAGAATCCAAGTAAGACCTAGTGGTAGGCAGGGAAGGCAGCTTCTGAAACTCCAGTTAAATGGATTTCACACTGTCTCACTCTCTTCTCAGTCTCAGCTGAGACTGAGGGATGACATCACCATAGAACTATCGCAGCTGCATGAGCCACATTGAAATCTGCAGTTGGGAGTTAGGTTAGAATGTTGGGAGTTTTTGAAGGGAGTTGTGTGTCAGCAGTCTTAAAGAGAGGAGCACAGCAGTCTGTGCACAGGCTCTTGGAGCCTAAAGTTCTGATATAGAGCTACTGTAAGGGAGAGGTGTGTGTTTCCACCAAAAGAGGAACACAGTAAGCTGTTCGTGAAGTGGTGGAGACGGCTGTTACTGGTCCATGTTCCCCATCCCTGAGGGGATGGGGATGAAAAGGTTTGCCTGTCATTCCAGGGGCAACCCTCCTGGTTCCTGCTAGGGAAGAAGCTGCCTTATTCCAAGCTGTGCTGCAGGACCACAATCTGTGGGAAAGAGATTCCTGTGAAGAATCGCCTGTGGGGCACCTGCAACCAAAGAGTGAGTTCGCTCTGACATAGGGCCGTTGTTTCACCTGAACTGTTGTAAAGTGGGGACTGAAGTGCTTAATCAGTGGGAGGCCTAGAGGAATAGGCTAAGCCAAGAAGAAGTATGTTCAAGTTCAGCACAAAGAGTAAAGTAAAGTGGGGATTGGACTGCTTAATCAGTGGGAGGCCTAGAGTAATGGGCTAAGCAAAGGAAAAGTATGTTCAAGTCCAGCACAAGGGGAAAGCCAAGACATGTAAAGGAAATGTGCCAGGCATTTACCCTTTAATCTACATTGCCAAGCTTTTCAGAAGGAGATGTTTAATGTCCAGAGAAATGGCCGGGTATGAATTGTGGAAGCGAGAGGTGGGAGACCCCCCCCCCATCAGTAGTAACCAAATTCACCTCTACGTATTTGCTCTGTGGCCCTGTTACTTACCCACAGGCACTTGGCCAGTGCTGAGGAAAGTACCCAGACGTGGGTTTAAAAAGAAGTTTCCCTTATGGAGTCGAAGATTCTTAGGTGGTTTAGGGAGCCACTAGAAAATGTGTCCATGTCAAATGGAAGGTGTTCGAGTGGCCGGCAGGGGAGCCGAGCCGGGGAAATCTCAGAATAGTGTACAAGTTCAGGCTGTGTACCCAAAGCAGTGTGCAAGTCCGGGCTGTGTGCCTGGTGGGTTCAGCATCTGAGGGCTGAAGTGCTGAGGAAGTGTTTTGATTCTTTTTAATCTGCATTACCAGAAGTGTAGCCCCATGGGGGTCCGTTTATGCTTTGTTTTGTTCTACTTGGATGTGAATAAAGCCACACTTTAGAATCCCATTCCTGGTATTGGACATTACAGTTATTGCTTCCTGTGTTCGGATTTACTTGGATGCCCCTGTGCAGAGTAGCCAAACCTAGCCCTTGTGCCAAGTAACCTAGTCCTCCCCGAACCCCGTCCCCCACCTGGTACTGCTGTTAGCTTCAACAGCATACCACCTGTCATTTGCAAAAAGGCAGGGGGGGTGGGGCTTACAAAATGGAGGCACCGCTTTAGATTTTAAATTAGGGAGGAAAGGTGCTCGGGCAAGGGGCTAGCGTTTTGGTTATCTGGCAGTGGGTAGCCCAAAAAGCTGAAGCAAGGTTAACTAGTGTGTCGCTGTGTGCTGTTGTCCATATGCTGCTGTTAAAATGCCAACTGTTTATCAAGGAGCAGTAAAGCTGAAAGAGTATGCCCTTGTCCTGCATCAAATATTTACAGCGTTTTGCCAGCTTTAAAAAAAAACTGTTGTGATAAAGAAAAGTGTGGAAAACTAGGGGTAGCAACAGGAAAATTGTGCCCTGGACGTTGGAAATGCTTTTTAGTAAACGGAGAGACTTGCTGTGTTAATGGCCATGACAAATGGTTGAAATGGGCTCCCGCTGTGGAGTCAGTTAAAAAAAAAAAGTGGTTTCTGCAGTTTAAATTTGTCTGCTCGATGATTGCTGTGAAGAGAAGAGCACTTGCAAAGGAAAGAGGCTCATTTGCACGGCGTCGTGTGATTGGTGAGACTGCAATCAGTCCCGCCCCCCCATGCCAGCTCTACAGTGACTGCCCAGCATTCGAGAGGGAGTGTGAGTGGAGTGCATGTACTGGCTTAGTGGAGGAGCGTCACGGTGACTAAAAAGCGCTGTCAAAGTTTCAAAAAGCGAGGACTTCCGGTGACGTCATGAGCAAGTGAGCAGCTCAAACGCGAGGCTCCCCTGTAGTCCGTTTAAAATGAAGTATTTTAAAAGGGGCAAAAGCGCTTAAGATAATTGGAACTCGCCAATACCGACGTCTGCAATGCCCAAGAAGTGAGGGGCAGATAAATCGGGACCTTCCGCTCAACCCGATGGAGATAGATCCAGGCTCGAGGAGTCGGATAGCGAGGACTCGCAGGTTTCGTCGGCCTCCCGCCAAAGTACAGCTCTGGCCGACCGCATCCCGCACGATATTCTGCAGAGGCAAATGACACAGATGCTTGCAGAAATTCGGGAATTCTGAAAAGAAATGCGATCCATGGTCTCGGCAATCAGAACAGATCTTAGCAAGCTGGAAAAGCGACAGGACGGAGCCGAAGAACAACTCACCGCCACGGACAAGCGTGTGGATAACACTGAAAGGGCTATAGCCCAACTACACACACACATTCAGGCTCTTCAGGAACGGGCTGAAGATGCGGAATGCAGAAACCGGTGCAACAACATTCGGTTGTCGGGACTGCCGGAAGGGGATGAGTGCCGACTTTATTCAGCATATGCAGAACCTGCTGAGAGAGGTTCTTCCTCTGCCCGACAACATCACCCTGGAAATGGAGCGAGTCCATTGCACGTTGGGTCCCAAACCACCAGCAGGTGCTCGTCCCCGGGCGATCCTTCTTAAATTCCTCAGACATCAGGAGAAAGAGACAATCCTTCATACTGCTTGGAAACAGGGCAAAGTGATTTATAAATCTCACCGGCTTTACTTCGAAAATGACTTCGCCCCAGAGGTAATGGCTCGACGGAGATTATACTTCCCGGTGATGAAGGCCCTCAGGAATGCAGGAATTAGATTTAGGTCCTTGTACCCAATGAAGCTGGTCGTCTACTTTACGGAGGGGCCTACGATCTTTGAATCAGCTGCAGCAGTGACGAAGGAACTCAGCTCCAGGAAAATCGAGGTGCAGCAACAGCATCCTACGGATGTGATCCCGCTTGCTGCAAAGCTAGCCCAGAGAGCTTGGTCCACTGGTCAACGGGAGAACAGGCGCAGGCAAGGCACTGAGGCCCTGCAGAACATAATTAGCTCCCTTAAAACTGATTCCTCTAAGCAGTCTAGATCTAGAATAGCTGCCCAGGACACTGAAACCAGAAAGTCTGAAAAGCAGTATCGCGTGCACCTTGAACTGCAAGTATTATCCGGGGAACTTTTTGTCGCTCCTGGGTTCCCCTTGGGACCTGACTCAATTTATAATTGACTTTAAAAGTTGTTGTTGCATTATACGGGGGAAAAAGAGTTTAGTGACTGGACTAAAGGTATTGTGTGGGGGGGGGTTTAGAAAAATAAACAAATAAGTGTCACCTCCTCATGGCGGACATGCTCCCACCGAGTAACTCTTCCCGCCATGGATGGTGAGGCTGGGTCCCCCTTTATGGCCCCCGTCTGTCTGAGATTCCTCAAACTTGCGGCTGGCCTTTCTTCCACACACGTAAGGTGTCCGCGGGCTTCTTGGGGTGGGGTGGAATGGGTTACGGGGAAAGGACTGCAAGGTCGGTTTGCTCTCCGTCACCATCAGAGTAGTTCTCGGATAGTTTGGGCCTTCCTGTCCCGAATGGGGCCTTTCTCTTCTAGGGGAAGATGTAAGTAGGGGGGAGTTGGGGTGGTCGTAGAGACAGCGGTGCCTGCCCGTTGCGTGCAGTACTGGTGGGATGTCTGAACTGTTCGAGATGCATGAGCCATCTGCGGAGAATGCCGGGCCAGGGAGTGAGATGTTTGGGAGGGATCTCGGGGGTGGAGGGCACAGTCGTGTTGGCGGTCCCAGGGGTCTCCTGCCTCATTGTGCCTGGGAGAGTTGGCTCGACAGGTCGCTCATTGCGGATGGTTGCTCTTCACGGCTGAGGGAGGGGAGTGATGACCGGGAGGGCTTCGCGCCTATCTCGTGGGCTGTATTGGGGAACGGGTGGTGGTGGCTTGGGTGGTCCGCCCACCCCCTGACCCGTCCTTGATTTGTTTCGGGGGGGGTGGATCTCTTGAGCAAAGGGGATTGGCTCCGTGCTGTGGACTCTGGTCCTGGGGATTGAATGCCTGTTGTAAGGAGGCCGGACAGGGGTGTTAGAGAGGTCTGGAGGCAAGGTTGGTCGGCATCGGCCTGCTCTGCCGGACTCTGGCTGGCATCCTGGTGTGGGTTGGACCCGGGGCTGAAACGGGGGGGCTGGCTGGTGCGGCCTAGAGTCATGGACTGCTGATGTTTGCCGTGGGCGAGGAGACAGTGCGGTTGCTTCGCTCGCTCCCTTCTTCCCCCACGCGGGAGTCTTGAATAGCACAGCCAGGCCTCTGCCTCCCTTCCCCCGGCTTTTGGATGGAGGAGATCTCTAACTGGACCTTCGAGGATGCGGGAGGGCCTTCTCTAGATGGGGAGGATAAGTGACGTCGCCTGACCCTCATCATCTGAAACACTGGGAAATGAGGTGGAGGGTGGTGGGACAGAGGGTTGTCCCGTGCAACAGTTTAAAGCTTTAGGTGGGTTAAACGTTCGAGGATCTGCTAGATGGCAATTCAAAAAGGACGTTTAACGCAAACCTCCGGAGAGTGGAGGCAGCAGGCCTTCCAAGGGTCTGCCCCTTGTATGGGGCACTTCTGCAAATTAATGTTTTTGGCCGCAGATGAGGATACTGGATGCCTCTGGGGGGTGATGGGGCTTACTGGGTGTGGGCATTGGAACAGAAGAAATTAACAGTGAAGCTGGAGAGCAACTAGAGCTATGGGGGGGGCGCAGCAGACCTCAGAGTAACTGGAGGCATGTGAGAGAGGAGAATGCAGACTTGCAATTGTGAGGGAGCAGAGGAGAAACTACGAAGTATGACGGTTGGGAAGGGGAGTTGGGGAGGGGGGTGTGTTTTTTTTTTTGTTTTTTTTATCTCTCTGCATCGAATAACCTGAGCGGAGAGCTGAGATGAATCAGAGATGGGCCCCCAAGCCGCCCAAGGTTCAAGCCGGTACCAGGAACTATACTGGTTATATGGTCCTGCCAGCCCTGCTCGATAGACCCATCAAAGCTCGTGGCTTCCCGAGCCCCCCTGGGCTGGATACTGACCAATCGGAGGTGTTCTGCACATGGGATAATACCTAGCACAGGTTTCAGACACTGCCCATTTGATCTGGCTCCTGGTGCGGGCGGCCTCCGCTTTTCTTGCTCCTATGGCGAGTCGCTTGGGATGGGATTATACCCCTACGCATGGAAGCCGCCTTCTGGGCAACCATACCGACTCTCCCATATCAGTGGGCATCTTGTAGAGGCTGGTTAATACTCATAATGGTCGCTTGTAGACCTAGATCCGCCACCATAAAAGTATATCTCCCCTACATGAAGGACATCAGGGGAAGCACTGTCTTGCGGCTTCTAGTCACCAAACTCCATTACCCTTTCCCCATAGGTACCCTGGTACCTAAGGTCCTTGAGTCAAAAAGGACCGCACTGATAGGGTGTTGGGGCCCTATCGCAGGTCTGGGCTTGCCCAGATCAATGGAAGTACCAATGTTTTTTTCAATGGCCATGTAGGTCAATTGTTCTCTAATTAGTAGTATGTTACATGTAGGTCTGAATGGTAGTGTTATTGTTGTTGAATGTTGTGTGAATAGGTCATCGAACTGCTTCTGGTTCTTACAGCAAAAAATACGATCCTCCAGGGATCCTAAGGGGACGGGGATCCAGTACACTAGAAACCCACCTATTGGCCATGATGCACTCCCCAAAATTAAAACTACTTTCTCTAAACATAAACGGCCTGGCCTCACCCCTTAAAAGATCGAGGACACCGGCTTACCTTCGGAGAAATAAAGCCGAGGTTGTCTATCTTCAGGAAACCCATATGAACCCAATAGAACATGCAAAATTAGCTAAACTAAGTAAAGGTCAAGCGTTCTATGCATCCTATAAGGGAGGTCGGAGCAGAGGGGTGGCCATAATTGTAACACCACATATACCATACCACCCGGAACTAACTTGCTCTGACCCGGAAGGGCGAATGATATTAACTCGGGGAAAACTTAATAATGAAGAAGTCACCTTGGCTAATATGTACCTCCCACCTGGCACCACAGTTTCGCAGCTGAGACCCCTACTGGACAAGGTGGTGCAGTTTACCAGAGGCACCCTATTACCGGCTAGGGACTTTAATTTAACTGCCGACCCAAACCTAGATTCCTCTAGAGCGAAGCCACAGAAATTAACCGCAACCCAAAAGTTCTCCAATAACTTTATCTCAGAAATTGGGTGGTGTGACATTTGGCGGAAGTTCCATCCACGGTCTAGAAACTATTCCTACTACTCTCAGGTGCATAACACATACTCCCGTATAGACTATGCTTATACGCAAATTGAAAAATTGCATAATGTAAGTGAAGCGCAACTGGGAGATATTTCTATCTCGGATCATGCCCCCGTGATTACCTACTGGGAACTAGGCCTTCAACCTAGAACCACCCAATGGAGACTAAACCCATGTTACTTGCGGTCTAAAGAATTCCAGGAATTCATATCGGACAAGATCACTGAGATTATGACTGATAACCCAGTCTCTGATACCTCTCCCTCGGTCCACTGGGACACAATTAAAGCAGTCCTGAGAGGGCATATAATTAAGTTTGCAGCACAAAAAAAGAGACAAAGGGATGAACAAAGGGCTACTCTTGAAGAAACCCTTCACTTCCTACAGCAGGCGCACCAGCAGGGTGACGAATCTCTCCTGCCCCAGATACAGCACACCAAACAAATGTTAGATAAACTTCTTACAGCAGACTGAAATAGCACTAGCATTTCTGAAACAGAGATTCTATGAGGTAGGACCACGAGCTACACGAATGCTAGCATACCAAGCCCGCAGGCAGAAGAAGGGCTCAACAATAATTACCATACGACACCCAGTTAAAGGCCAGCCACTCTTTAAAATGCATGACATTGCTGAAGCTTTTCAGACATGCTATAGAAACTTATACACCCCAGAATCTAATCCATTTTTAGATAAACTAACTGAGTACCTTGAAAAGCTTACGCTACCGACCCTCACGGAAGAAAACAGGGACTCGCTTATCAGACATATTACAGCTGCAGATATAGTCCAAGCTATAGCTAACTCTAAATCCCAAAAGGCACCGGGACCCGACAGATACGGAGCTGAGTTTTATAAACAGACAAAATCCCAAATTCTTCCCGCCCTTCTCAATGTATTTAACTCGCTATTAGAGGATAACCCACCCCCGGAATCATGGTCCTATGCTACTATCTCTGTGATTCCCAAACCAGGGAAGAACCCTCAGGAATGCACTTCATACCGACCGATTTCCGTATTAAACCAGGATTACAAACTGTTTGTGACTATACTAGCCAAGCGTATTGATCAAATCCTACCCACTTTAATACACAGAGACCAAACAGGCTTTGTTAGGACCTCGTACTTCACCACCGACAATATCAGGCGACTCTTCACCTGGTAAACCAAATGAGCCAAAACGAATACACCAGCAGTAATGATCAGTTTAGATGCTGAAAGGCCTTGATAGGGTGTCCTGGCCTTTTGTATGCTACCTTGAATAAATTTGGCTTCCTCAGGCTTTACCCAAGCCCTACAAAACATATACTCCTCCCCGGCCTGCGTGAAAGTTAATGGTCACCATTCGGGATACTTCCAACTGGGAAGGGGTCACCGACAAGGATGCCCACTATCCCCATTACTATTTGGTAAATAGTTATAGAACCCCTTGCGCAACAAATCCGAGATTCCCCTCAGTTGCAGGGAGTCTATTTTGGAGGAACGGAGCAAGGATTGCCTTATATGCAGATGATATACTACTATATCTCCAAAACCCGGAACAATCTATTACAGAGATTCGCCGAGTCCTAGACTCCTATGGGGCAGTGTCAGGGTATAAACTTAATCTCACTAAGACCGAAATACTCACATTCAATTGCACCCCTACTCAGAAGATGGTGGAGTCCCTCCCAGGTAGGTGGAACCTGACAAAGCTAAAATATTTAGGCATTTATATACCTCGGGGGCAGACTGAATTTCACAAATACAACTATCTGCCATTTATTACACAACTAAAGCAAGACCTCCGAATGTGGTCAGTAATTCTCTTGAGCCTCATACGACTTAATTGAGCTTATTAGGATGATAACCCTCCCAGAGCATTATTACCTCTTCCAAATGTCCTGATACTAGTTCCTTTAAAACCTTTAAAGAAATTAATCAGGCAATACGGAATTTTGTGTGGGTGGGACAGAAAGTCCGAAAATTTTAGTGTGCTTTCTCAGCTGGTAGACGGGGACTTGCTCTTCCAGACTTAAAGCATACCAACAGGCGGTAACCATGGCTAGCGTTATGGCTAGACAAAATAGGACAACACTCCCACATTGATAGAGATGGAAGGTTTTCCCTCAATGATGCCAATACTTCGGGTGTTGTACCAACAGGGGTCAGAAGACTCGCCAATCTAACCACTAACCTTTATTAGCAGCTCAGTTGGTGAATTGGAGCTCTTTGAAAGGATCCATTGGCTATCACTTCTATTTACCACTTCATTATCTCCGATCCAGTCACTCCTGATTTCACCCCAACGCCTTGGATAATGGATTTGACACATGGAGCACGCCAGGTTAAGATTTCTTCCACAAATAATGACGGGGGAGGCTGTGGACCTTTGCAGAGATCCAGACAAAATTTCATTTACCTCGCAAAGACTTTTACCGATATTTACAACTCTGACACTATGTAGATAGCCTGCCGCCCTCCCTGCGAAACCCTGAAACTTACCCAATGTTAATACAATGCCAAATCTTAATGAATAGATCGGGGAGGCAAGATCATCTGATCTCCTCCTCCCATCAATCCCAGAACTCACAGGATGATGTTTTTACCGAGAGAATTCGCATGCAATGGAACAGGGACTCGGGCTACCAACTTAATACTGCTGAATGGAAAAAAGCCTGCAGCCAGGTTTCCAGGGTAAGCAGCTCACATCAATGGAGAGAGTTTGCCTGGAAGGTATTAATTTGCTATTTTAGAACCCCCTCGATCACTAAACACTATGCACCGAGAAACACAGCGGCCTGCTGGAGAGGGTGTGGGGAGCAAGAAGCCAACCTGACCCATATAATATGGAACTGTCTGGCTCTCTCCAATTACATACAACAGCTTGAAACTCAACTACGAGAGTTTATTGACTCAGGGATACTGCTCACACTGAAGATGTATATATTCCTCATATTCCCTAAGCCCTATCAGGGACCTAATACTAGATATCTTCTCTCTCTCTACTCCTCACAGTAGCCAAACAGGCAATTACTAAGCATTGGCTATCTGCTGTGGTCCCAACCATCCAGGAATGGTGGGATATCACTAGACAAGTTTATAACTTGGAAAAGATGACTCACAATCTGAATGACCGTGGGGAACTTTTTTCTGAAAGATGGACACGATGGCAGCTATATTATATGCTAAAGGACCTTTGTTTGTATTTGAGAAGCATTGCCCCAGAAATTATTGGCTGTCCGAAAGCAGGGACTGCTTCTCCTTCCTCATGGGCCCTGTGGTCTGGTCTCCCGTCCCCTCCCCTATGAAGTAAGCTAGCTGAACTGCTATAATAACTAAATCGGGAATTATGGGTTTGTAAACCTAACTCAGTAGGGGAAGAACCGAAAGGTAAATAGTTCGATGTCCTACTGACAAATGCCTCAATGTAAGTTATTAGGCTTATGGGGATAACAAACCGGTTGAAACAACTGTGACATTTGTTGTTTGAACTGTCTGAAACTGCTTCAGAGTTGTGTGTATTGACTGGCCAGATGTAAAAGTATTGTGTAAAATCAAAGATATTGACCTGTATGTATAGAAGTTAAAATATGAATAATAAAAAGAAGATTTAAAAAAAAAAAGTTTCAAAAAGCAGACTTTATTGTTTAAAATCGGGCTCAACCCGCATCTCGATCGACTGGATTGTGAGTGTGGTGATCAGAGAGATGATCGGCAGGACTGCCAACCCACTTCCTTTCTGAGATCTCCAAGACTACTGTGATGGATAAACGGCCTGCAGCCAAACAGCTACTGATAACAGTGAGTACCAATAGTAATAATTGCTCAAACAGTGATTTTGCCAAAAGTCAGCTGAGTCTATGTGCAGCAGTGTAGTCGCTTTGCAAATAAAGACTGTGTCAAGTTTTACCAGCTAAAGCAAGCCTGTTAAGCCATTGACTGTGAGCATAGTTATGGGTTCAGTGTCAGTTTAAAGTTTCAAAGCCAAAAGGGAGACTGTGAGTTGTAGCTAAATGTGCAGCACTAGTTACAGGCAATCCTGTGCTTGAAATTCTGAGGCTTTAAGGGACTGTGAGCTAAAGCAATGTTTTCAGCAAGTGAAAAAGTCCATGGCAAATCATATATAAATGTGCTAGGAAAAGAACAGTGCAAGTTTGGGCAGTTTCAGCAAGTTATCAGTAGTGTGTGTAAATGGATGCGATGTTTTGACCCACTTCAGAATGTTGATGTAGCCAGGAGTGCTGCCACTGCCATTACAGGGTGGGTAGTAATGTAAACACAGCAGCAGAGTAGCCATTTTAAAGTAAAAGAAAGTGTTCAGTGATGGGACTTTCAGTAACAGTGAGCATTTGTTTGTTTTTCCTGCAGTCATGGCCTCTAGGACCAGCCTCGCCACCTGGATCATGCCCGGGCTATGGTAGCAACAGAGGTAAATAAGTTAAGGGACATTGAGAGGTGTTACTATGGAGGACAACTGCCTTCTCATGTGGCGATTCCTGGATACCCAGTGCAAGTGTGTTTAATATGCTTAAATGCTGGAAGGGACGTTTTCATAGTACCTCACTGTTCAGGGTGCTTAGAGAAATATGGCTTGTTTAAAACGCCCAAGATTCGTTTGGCTCCCACATGGACAAAAGTTCAAGAATGTGCAGTTGGCAGCACACAGCACCAGGTGGAGCTTGTTGGAGAAGGCCCCTCAGGGGAGTGTGGCATAAAGCTAGAGGGTGCAGATTTGCAGACAGAACCATATGCTGATGTTTCGGATGCTGGAACGCAGAAGGATAATTCAGACAGAGCATCAGTAGACCCTTGGAGGGGGCCTAGCTCAAGTCTCAGGGAGAAGATGAGATGAGGGAGGCCTTTGAATGGGAGGTATCGGCTCTCGCAGCCCAGCGAGTAGATAGTCTCAGGACTGTGGACGACTGCTCACCCTGGGCACAGATTCTCAGTGAGGAAGAAGAAGAGGAGGAACCTGTGGGTCTTGTGAAAAAGGAACAGGCACAGCCCTGCTTCCTTAGCTTCCCAGAGGAATGTATGGAAGAGAGGAGGATGCCACCGTCTGGCTGCAAGAAGAAGAAGTCAGGATCCATTTTATGTCTTGTTGAGAATGCATTGCTGGCAGAATCAGGACTGGCCACCCCAAGTCAGGCCAGCGGCCTCAGGTTGACCAAAGCTAGTAAAGAAGAGAGACTGGTTCGTAGAAAGGTGAATGAAATCTATGGGATGTCCTTTCCTACCTTTTCTCAGAGAGTCTGGGAGGAAATTGAGAACAGCAGGAAATCTCGGATTTGGGCCAAAGCAATGAAATGTGTGCATCCTGGTGCAAACAAGCATGTCAGGAACAGAATGTTTCATGAAAAATACAGCCAGTGGAAAAGAGGCAGGACACTGTTTATGGACACTGTTCGAATAGTGGATGGAGAGGGACGTGAAACCTTTCACAGTGTGAATTATGTGCGCTCAGATGCAGTAATACTTCAGCTGCTGACTGCAGTTACTGGCCTCAATGCAAAGACCTCCTTCAAATGTGCCCATGCCTACCAGATAGAAAGCAGAGCAGTGGTAGTCAATGCTGCCACACCAGCCATTGCAGTGCCTTTGTTGTTCCGCCAGTATGGACGTCCAGGACTCAGGTGCCCCACATCCATCAATTCTACAGTATACTGACTTTCCAGAATCCATTGACTGGCCCACCAGATGACTTCAGATCGAGAGAGGACGCCAGCCCAGCTGTATCCTGATTCATCGCCTGGTAACCGGATGACGTCAGTCCAGCTGTTTTCCTTTTTGTTCCTGTTCCAAGGTTCCATCTCCAGAGATGACATCAGCCCAGCATCTTCGAGATGTGCCCTCCTGTAGTTCCTGGAAGATGTCCACCCAGCTGTATCGGAAGAGTGCTGCCAGGGAGAGTCTTTGGCTGAGGAGCAGGTCAGTGCCATTGTTTGTTTGACAAGGGACTGGTAAGTCCAAACTTTTCTATTCTTATGACATTGCAGTACACACCCCACACCAGCAGAATCCAGATGTCCGTGCTCAGAGACCTCCCCCTTTGGGGACTTTGGCCTGCTTGAATTGTGCTTCACCAGGCTTCGTCCCAGGGGACTCTTTACTGACTATGCCTTTGACTCTGTGGTCACTCAGATGGACTTTGTGGCACTCCATCCCTCTAATGTGTATTGTAAATATCATTGTTTTCACTGTTTTCATCAAGTTTAAACTGTTTTCACCTTTTCTAAAAAAAAACTAAACCTTTTTAGGATTCTCCAGTTTTGGATGGTAGGGTTTGGATAAACTGTGTATGCAGATTAGGAGTGTGTGTTGTCTTTTTCCTGCAGGTGTTCCTGAAGAAGATAGAAGAGAAGACAAGAAGAGGAGGGGGGCTTATCGAAGTCCCTCATTAGTACTTTAGTGTGTAGTATTTAAAGTACTGTTGTTGTTGTTACTGTGTAGTAACCCTTTTTTTTCCACAGGCATGGTTGTGGGGAGTTAGGAGTAATTTAATGAAGCAACAGCCCTGGTGTGTGGTTGCATGGTGCTCAAGGTCGGGAGAGGTCCCTCGGTTTGTTTTGGTTTGGGATGTGAGTTAGAGGCAGACAGATGTTCCTAGAGGGCTAGGGAGGGATAGACAGGCTGTGATCCTGAATGACCATAGGGACTGCAGAGCTGATCTATTCTGGCTGTGTTTTGGACAGTTCTACTGGAACCGCTAGGCACCCATAGTTAGAGGGTAGAGTAGAGGTTGATATGTCATGCCAAAGGCCCTGAGTTCCTTAGTGTTGCCCTCGCCTGTGCTAGCACATGGTGGGAGGGGGGCTGATCACTCCCTCTGCAGGTAACACATAGGGTGAGATGGCCTCAGTTGGATAAATAATGACTGCGGGACAGTCATTTCCTGGCTCAGGGCAAGTGTAACCTCATTGCCCAGGGTTACTAGGAATCCCAGTAAGACCTAGTGGCAGGCAGGGAAGGCAGCTTGTGAAACTCCAGTTAAATGGATTTCACACTGTCTCACTCTGTTCTCAAGTCTCAGCTGAGACTGAAGGATAACATCACCATAGAACTTTCGCAGCTGCTTGAGCCACATTGGAATCTGTAGTTGGGAGTTAGGTTACAATGTTGGGAGTTTTTGAAGGAGTTGTGTGTCAGCAGTCTTGAAGAGAGGAGCACAGCAGACTCAGTACAGGCTTTTGGAGCCTAAAGCTCTAATACGAGTTACTGTAAGGAGAGGTGTGTGTGTTCTGCCAAAGAGTGGCACAGTAAGCTGTTCATGAAGTGGTGAGACCGCTGTTACTGGTTTTATTCCCCCATCCCGAGGGATGGGTGAAAAGGGTTTGTCTGTCATTCCAGGAGCAACCCTCCTGGTTCCGGGTTAGGGAGATGCTGCCTTATCTCCAAGCTTGTTGCAGCACCAGAATCTGTGGGAAAGAGATTTGTCTGAAGAATCGCCTGTTGGGGCATCTGCAACCAAAGGGTGAGTTCGCCTGACATAGGGCCATTGTTTCACCTGAACTGTTGTAAGTGGGATTGAACTGTTAATCAGTGGAGTCCTAGAGGAATAGGATAAGCCAAATAGAAGTATGTTCAAGTTCAGCACAAAGAAAAAAGTAAAGTGGGGATTGGACTGCTTAATCAGTGGGAGGCCTAGGTAATGGGCTAAGCCAAGAGGAAAGTATGTTCAAGTCCAGTACGTGGGAAAGCAAGACATGCAGAGGAAATGTGCTGCGATACCTTTAATCTACACTGTCAAGCTTTTCAGAAAGAGATGTTTAAGTATGTTTGAGTCTAGTACAAGGGAAAGCCAAGACATGTAGGGGAATGTACTAAGCGTTTTCACGCTTTAATCTACATTACCAAGCCAGAAAGAGATTTTTAATGTCCAGAGAAATGGTCGGGTATGAATTGTGGAAGCTGTAGAGGTGAGACCCCATCAATAGTAACTAGATTCACCTCTACGGATTTGTTTGTGGTCTTGTTACTTTCCCTCAGACACTTGGCCAGTGCTGAGGAAAGTACCCAGACATGTGATTAAAAAGAGTTTCTTATGGAGTCAAGGCTCTTAGGTGGTTTAGGAGTTACCGAAATGTGTCCATGTCAAATGGAAGGTGTTCGATAGTGGTAGCGGAGCTTAAGCCAGGAAATCCTAGAATAGTGTACAAGTTTGGGCTGGTACCCAAAGCAGCATGCAAGTCTGGGCTGTGTCTGGTGGGTTCAGAGCCTGAGGGCTGATGTGTTGGAGGAAGTGTTCTGATTTTTTATCTCATTACAGAAGTAGCCCTGGGTTCTGTCTATGCTTTGTTTTGTTCTACTTGGATGGATTAAGCCACACTTTAGAATCCCATTCCGGTATTGGACATTACAGTTATTGCTTCCTGTGTTCGGATTTATTTACTTGGGTGCCCCTGTGCAGAGTGTAACCAAACTTAGGCCCCCTTTGTGCGGAGTAGCCTAGTCCTCAAAACCCAGTCCCACCTGGTACTGCTGTCAGCTTCAACAGCATACCACTTGTTGTTTAAAAAAAAGGCAGGGGTGAGGGGTTACACATGGATGGTCTTGGTCACTTGTTCCACGTTGTCCTTGAAGGTGAGACCTTGATCAAGTGTAAGCCCTATATTTTAAGGAGGGCTCAACTCAATGCTGATCCTCAAGCGATTTGAGTTGTAGGGAGCTTGGTCTCTGTCTTGCCCCAGGGATCTGGGGTTCAACAGCATGGCTTTTGTTTTGCTATGTTCAAGACCATTCTGTTTACTTTTAGCCAGTTCTCTGGTGATGTTAGGTCTGATTGGAGTAAGGAACCAAGAGCTCCAGGTTATTTGAGGAGCGGTATGTGACGGTGTCATCCCATTATTGTTCTACTGCTCATCCCCCGCAGGAGTTTTTAGGTCAGCTGGTAAACAGCTAGAATCAAGTGGGGACCAAGGATTATCCCGTGGTATTCCCTCTTTTGGTAGTGGGTCAGATATTGCACCTTCCAGCTGACTCCTCTGGTATATTGCTAAATAGCTTCCGAAAGCCACTTGAGAGCCAGAGGAACAGGCTCATTCCTTTTAAGTTTTACCAGCAGGAGGTTGTAATCAGCAAGGTCAGGTCTTTAAGTTCAATGTCTACCACGCCGGAGGGGTGTCTTTGTCTCATGGCATTGGAGTACATCTGTCGCGTGGAGGTTCGTGGAGGGCAGTGCCCATGCCATGGTTGGGTCCGAAACCATGCTGTGAGGGGAGGCCAGTAGTTGATGTGAGTTTCCAGACTCCTAGAGCTGACTATATACTCGTCTTCTTCTGCAGTTTGGTGAGTAAACATAGCAGGAAATTGGCCTGTAGTTGCTGGTGTGCTCCTTGGAGCTACCCTTGTGGTCTGGGAACCATGTTTGCCTGTTCCACTGGTGTGGTACGGTACCTTCCAGCAGGGATCTATTTAGAGCCAGGTCAAGGTCTGGAGAGGATTGACCTGTCCTGAGCAGCCTAGTGATTATCCTGTCAGTGCATTGCCTGGGCCTCTGATTTCAGGGCCCTCAGGAGGGTTTGCACTCTTTGGTTCTGACCAGCCTTAAGTGGAATAGTGGTCTTGAAGTATTGGGGTTCTGTCTCGTTGGGATTTCGGGGTGTGAGGGGTAGCCCAGCCTTATATGCATCAAGGTTGGTGAAGTGAGTTTGAGGGTTGTGGCAGTTTGGGGCCATCATTCACTAGCTTGCCTGATTCCATGAGGCCTGGTTCAGTCTTGTTGTTTCCTCTGATCAGCTCATTGATATGAGACCAAAATAGTTTAGGGTTACCTAAGTTATTTTTTGAAGGCATGACAATTTAGCCAATTTTGTGGTGCTCTTGCATTTGTTGGTGCAGGGCTTTGTGTGCTGCAAGGTCGGCCTTGAGATAGGACTCTTAAACATCTTCCAGACCTTGTCACGGTTGATCATAAGGTTTTAGTGCTGAGAGATCCACTTCTGTAGCTGCCTTTACTCTAAGCTTCTTTTACTGGGCAAAGAGGTTGGCTGCTTTCATTAGTAGTAATGTAAACACAGCAGCAGAGGCCATTTTAAAGTAAAAAGAAAGTGTTCAGTGATGTGGGACTTTCAGTAACAGTGAGCATTTGTTTGTTTTCCCGCAGTCATGGCCTCAGGACCAGCCCGCTACCGGATCATGCCGGGCTATGGTAGCAACAGAGGTAAAATAAGTTAAGGGACATTGAAGGTGTTACTATGGAGGACAACTGCCTTCTCATGTGGCGATTCCTGGATACCAGTGCAAGTGTGTTTAATATCTAAATGCTGGAAGGGGCGTTTCATAGTACCTCACTGTTCAGAGTGCTAGAAAATATGGCTTGTTTAAACGCCCAAGATTAGTTTGGCTCCCATGGACAAAGTTCAGAATGTGCAGTTGGCAGCACACAGCACCAGGTGGAGCTTGTTGGAGAAGGCCCTCAGGGAGTGGCATAAAGCTAGGTGCAGATTTGCAGACAGAACCATATGCTGATGTTTGGATGCTGGGCATGAAGATAATTCAGACAGAGCATCAATAGACCCTTGGAGGGGCCTAGCTCCAAGTCTCATAGGAAGATGAGATGAGGAGGCCTTTGAATGGGAGTATAGACCTCCAGCCCAGCCAAGTAGAATAGTCTCAGGACTGAGGACTGCTCACTCCTGGGCACAGATTCTCAGTGAGGGAAAGAAGAGAGGGAGGAACCTGTACCTTGTGAAAAGAACAGGTACACAGCCTCAAGCTCTTGCCTCAGAGGAATGCATGGAAGAGTGGTGATGCCACTGCCTTGGCTGTGCAAGAAGAAGAAGTCAGGGATCCATTTTATGTCTGGTTGAGAATGCATAGCTGGCAGAATCAGGCTACTACACCAAGTCAGGCCAACGACCTCAGGTTGACCGAACTAGTAAAAGAAGAGACTGGATTCGTAGAAGGTGAATGAAATCTATGGATGTCCTTTCCTACCTTTTCTCCAAGAGTCTGGGAGAAATTGAGAACAACAGGAAATCTCGGTTGGGGCCAAAGCAATGAAATGTGTGCATCCTGGTGCAAACAAAGCATGTCAGGAACAGAATGTTTCATAGAAAAAATACAGCCAGTGGAAAAGAGGCAGGACACTGTTTATGGACACTGTTAGAATAGTGGATGGAGGGGGATGCAACTTTCACAGTGTGAATTATGTGCGCTCAGATGCAGTAATACTTCAAGCTGCTGACCCGTTGTGCTACTGGCCTCAATGCAAAGACCTCCCTTCAAATGTGCCCATGCCTACCAGATAGAAAGCAGAGCAGTGGTAGTCAATGCTGCCACACCAGCCATTGCAGTGCCTTTGTTGTTCCGCCAGTATGGACGTCCAGGACTCAGGTGCCCCACATCCATCAATTCTACAGTATACTGACTTTCCAGAATCCATTGACTGGCCCACCAGATGACTTCAGATCGAGAGAGGACGCCAGCCCAGCTGTATCCTGATTCATCGCCTGGCAACCGGATGACGCTAGTCCAGCTGTTTTCCTTTTGTTCTCTGTTCTGCGTTCCATCTCCAGAGATGACATCAGCCCAGCATCTTCGAGATGTGCCCTCCTGTAGTTCCTGGAAGATGTCCACCCAGCTGTATCGGAAGAGTGCTGCCAGGGAGAGTCTTTGGCTGAGGAGCAGGTCAGTGCCATTGTTTGTTTGACAAGGGACTGGTAAGTCCAAACTTTTCTATTCTTATGACATTGCAGTACACACCCTACACTAGCAGAATCCAGATGTGTGAACTGTGCTCAGAGACTCTCCCCTTTGGGACTTTGGCCTGCTTGAATTGTGCTTCACCAGGCTTCGGCCCAGGGGGGACTCTTTAATGGACTATGCCTTTGGCCACTGTGGTCACTAGATGGACTTTTAGGGCACTCCATCCCTCTAATGTGTATTGTAAATAATATCATTGTTTTCTACTGTTTTCTAATGTTTAAACTGTTTTCTACCTTTTCTAAAAAAACTAAACTCTTTTTAGGATTCTCCAGTGTTTTGATGGTAGGGGTTTGGATAAACTGTGTATGCAGATTAGGAGTGTGTGTTGTCTTTCTTTTTTTCCTGCAGGTGTTCCTGAAGAAGATAGAAGAGAAGACAAGAAGAGGAGGAGGGGCTTATCGGAGTCCCTCATTAGTACTTTAGTGTGTAGTATTTAAAGTACTGTTGTTGTTGTTACTGTGTAGTAACCCTTTTTTTTCCACAGGCATGGTTGTGGGGGAGTTAGGGAGTAATTTAATGGTATGGTATCAGCTCCTGGTGTGTGGTTGCATGGTGCCCAAGGTCGGGGAGGTCCCCGGTTTGTTTTGGTTTGGGATGTGAGTTAGAGGCAGACAGATGTTCCCTAGAGGGCTAGGAGGGATAGACAGGCTGTGATCCTGAATGACCATAGGGACTGCAGAGCTGATCTATTACGGCTATGCTTTGGACAGTTCTACTGGAACCGCTAGGCACCCATAGTTAGAGGGTAGAGTAGAGGCTGATATGTCAGCCAAAGGCCTCTAGGCCCTTAGTGTTGCCCGCCTGTGCTAGCACATGGTAGGAGGGGGCCTGATCACCTCCCTCTGCAGGTAGCACATAGGGTGAGATGGCCTCAGCTGGATAAATAATGACTGCGGACAGTCATTTTCCTGGCCCAGGGCAAGTGTAACCCCCCGTTACCCAGGGTTACTAGAATCCCAGTAAGACCTAGTGGCAGGCAGGGAAGGCAGCTTGTGAAACTCCAGTTAAATGGATTTCACACTGTCTCACTCTGTTCTCAAGTCTCAGCTGAGACTGAAGGATAACATCACCATAGAACTTTCGCAGCTGCTTGAGCCACATTGGAATCTGTAGTTGGGAGTTAGGTTACAATGTTGGGAGTTTTTGAAGGGAGTTGTGTGTCAGCAGTCTTGAAGAGAGGAGCACAGCAGACTGTGCACAGGCTCTTGGAGCCTAAAGCTCTAATACAGAGTTACTGTAAGGGAGAGGTGTGTGTTTCTGCCAAAAGAGGAACACAGTAAGCTGTTCATGAAGTGGTGGAGACCGCTGTTACTGGTCCCTGTTCCCCATCCCTGAGGGGATGGGGTGAAAAGGTTTGCCTGTCATTCCAGGAGCAACCCTCCTGGTTCCGGCTAGGGAAGAAGCTGCCTTATTCCAAGCTTGCTGCAGCACCAGAATCTGTGGGAAAGAGATTCCTGTGAAGAATCGCCTGTGGGGCATCTGCAACCAAAGGGTGAGTTCGCTCTGACATAGGGCCATTGTTTCACCTGAACTGTTGTAAAGTGGGGATTGAACTGCTTAATCAGTGGGAGTCCTAGAGGAATAGGATAAGCCAAATAGAAGTATGTTCAAGTTCAGCACAAAGAAAAAAGTAAAGTGAGGATTGGACTGCTTAATCAGTGGGAGGCCTAGAGTAATGGGCTAAGCCAAGGAAAAGTATGTTCAAGTCCAGCACAAGGGGAAAGCCAAGACATGCAGAGGAAATGTGCCAAGCATTTACCCTTTAATCTACACTGTCAAGCTTTTCAGAAAGAGATGTTTAAGTATGTTTGAGTCTAGTACAAGGGGAAAGCCAAGACATGTAGAGGAAATGTGCCAAGCCTTTACGCTTTAATCTACATTACCAAGCTTTTCAGAAAGAGATGTTTAATGTCCAGAGAAATGGCCGGGTATGAATTGTGGAAGCGAGAGGTGGGAGACCCCCCATCAATAGTAACTAGATTCACCTCTACGGATTTGCTCTGTGGCCCTGTTACTTTCCCTCAGACACTTGGCCAGTGCTGAGGAAAGTACCCAGACATGTGATTAAAAAGAAGTTTCCTTATGGAGTCGAAGGCTCTTAGGTGGTTTAGGAAGCCACCAGAAAATGTGTCCATGTCAAATGGAAGGTGTTCGAGTGGCCGGCAGCGGAGCCAAGCCAGGGAAATCCCAGAATAGTGTACAAGTTTGGGCTGTGTACCCAAAGCAGCATGCAAGTCTGGGCTGTGTGCCTGGTGGGTTCAGAGCCTGAGGGCTGATGTGTTGAGGAAGTGTTCTGATTTTTTATCTGCATTACCAGAAGTGTAGCCCCATGGGGTTCTGTCTATGCTTTGTTTTGTTCTACTTGGATGTGAATAAAGCCACACTTTAGAATCCCATTCCTGGTATTGGACATTACAGTTATTGCTTCCTGTGTTCGGATTTATTTACTTGGGTGCCCCTCTGCAGAGTAACCAAACTTAGGCCCCTTGTGCCGAGTAGCCTAGTCCTCCCCAAACCCAGTCCCCACCTGGTACTGCTGTCAGCTTCAACAGCATACCACCTGTTGTTTTAAAAAAAAAGGCAGGGGTGAGGGGTTACACATGGATGGTCTTGGTCACTTGTTCCACGTTGTCCTTGAAGGTGAGACCTTGATCAAGTGTAAGCCCTAAGTATTTTAAGGAGGGCTCAACTTCAATGCTGATCCCTGCCAGTGATTTGAGTTGTAGGGAGCTGGTCCTGTCTTGCCCCAGGGATCTGGGCCCGAACAGCATGGCTTTTGTTTTGGCTATGTTCAAGACCATTCTGTTTACTTTTAGCCAGTTCTCTGGTGATGTTAGGTCTGATTGGAGTAAGGAACTAAGAGCCTCCAGGTTATTTGAGGAGCGGTATATGACGGTGTCATCCGCATATTGTTCTACTGCTCTATCCCCGCAGTGGAGTTTTAGGTCATTGGTAAACAGCGAGAATCGAAGGGGACCAAGGATTGATCCTTGTGGTACTCCCTCTTTTAGGGGTAGCGGGTCAGATATTGCACCCTTCCAGCTGACTCTCTGGGTATGGCCACATAAATAGCTCTCGAGCCACTTGAGAGCCAGAGGGTCTAGGCCTATCTTTTTAAGTTTTACTAGCAGGAGGTTGTAATCAACAAGGTCAAAGGCCTTGGAAAGTTCAATGAATACCACGCCGGAGGGGGGTCTCTTTGTCCATGGCATTGAGTACATCTGTCGTGAGGTTCGTGAGGGCAGTGTCCATGCCATGGTTAGTCCGAAAACCATGTTGTGAGGAGGCCAGTAGTTGATGAGTTTCCAGGTAATTGCAGAGTTGACTATATACTAGTCTTTCCTGCAGTTTGGTGAGTAAACATAGCAGGGAAATTGGCCTGTAGTTGCTGGTGTGCTCCTTGGAGCTACCCTTGTGGATGGGAACCATGTTTGCCTGTTTCCACTGGTGTGGTACGGTACCTTCCAGCAGGGATCTATTTATGAGCCAGGTCAAGGGTCTGGAGAGGGATTGGACTCTGTCCTTGAGCAGCCTAGGATTAATTCTGTCAGTACCGCCTGGGCCTCTGATTTTCAGGGCCCTCAGGAGGGTTTGCACCTCTTTGGTTCTGACCAGCCTTAAGTGGAATAGTGGTCGTTGAAGTATTGGGGGTTCTGTCTCGTTGGATTTCAGGGTGTGAGGGGGTAGCCCAGCCTTATATGCATCAAGGTTGGTGAAGTGAAGTTTGAGGGTTGTGGCAATTTGTGGGCCATCATTCACTAGCTTACCTTTGACTTCCATGAGGCCTGGTTCAGTCTTGGTGTTTCCTCTGATCAGCTCATTGATATGAGACCAAAATAGTTTAGGGTTACCTAAGTTATTTTTTTGAAGGTGCATGACAATTTAGCCAATTTTGTGGTGCTCTTGCATTTGTTATGCAGGGCTTTGTATGCCACAAGGTCGGCCTTGAGATAGGACTTCTTAAACATCTTCCAGACCTTGTCACGGTTGATCATTAGGGCTTTTAGTGCTGGAGAGATCCACTTGTAGCAGCTGCCTTTTACTCTAAGCTTCTTTACCGGGGCAAAGAGGTTGGCTGCTTTCATTAGTGAGTTGTGGAAGAATTCTAGTGCCTCATCCAAGGAGGGGAAGAGTCTGATAGGTCATTGTATTGTACCGCTGAGAAGTTAGAGTAATATAGGGCGGTCAGTATTCTGGGTTGGACGTTGGGTACATTGTTCCTCCAGATGCAAAATATTGGGGAGTGGTTACTCAGGGCATCGGCCATGAGCCCAGCTAACTGGATATTGGTGGGGTAAGACACCAGAGCCCAGGCCAGGATGGTGTGGTTCCCCAACTTATGGCTCAACCTGGTGGGTTCTGATATAACCTGTACCAGATTTGCCTCTTCAGTTAGGGACATGAGGTCTTTATTGGGGTCATGGGCCCAATTAAGGTTGAAGTCCCCCAGAATGAGAAGCTCTGTTCCAACATCTTTAGTCATGGTTCTGGTGATAGCCTCTAGGAATTGGAGAGCTGTCTTTGGGGGATTGTAGACACATCCTATAATGAGGTGCTTGGACTGGCGGAGGGTGACCAGTATAAATATTGATTCACTGTCTGGGGCGGAGTCCAGCTTCAGGGTTAGGTTTGACATCTTTAGGAAGTCTTTCATGTATATTAACACACCACTCCCTCTTTTTCTCTTCCTATCCTTGCGGAAGGCGTTGTATCCTGGTACCAAGATCTCATGGTCGAGGATGTTGGTCTTAAGCCAGGTCTCAGAGATGGCCAGAATATCTGGTTTGTAGAGGTCAAGCCAGGCTTGCACCTCTTGCATTTTCAGTCTGAGGCTGCAGACGTTCATGTGTGCAATCGTCAAACCCTTGGATAGTGCACAGTGAGGGTCTAGTGGGGAGGATATTGAGATAGTGACAATGGGAGGGCCCGGGTTTGGCCAGATGTCACCTGCCAGGAGAAGTAGCGCCGCCAGCAGGCCAAGTAGCTTGGGGCAGACTGATAAGATTTGGTTGCTTCTGGGTGTCCTACTGGTAAAGTGGAGGGACTCGTAGCATGTGTCCCGTCTCACTAGCTCATGGGCTATCAGTAAGGATTGTAAGCTAGTGTAGAACTTGGTGCAATGTAGGTCCCTGTAGGGGGAATCCTTGTCATGTAGTCCCTTCATGTCTGAGTCTCCTTGGCCTACCATCAGGTCCACCCATAGTAGGGACAGAATGTAGAGTGTTGCCAGGAGTACTCCCTTGTTGGGGAGTAGAGTACATAGCTTTTTTCACCACACCGCCAGGGACGGGGTGGGTAGGAGGCCCAGGTCCACGTCACGGTCGATATGCTTGGCGAGCAGTAGCTCCCTGTAGCTTACTCACGTGGCCTCTGCCATCTCTATGGACGTCGCAGTCACCTGGACCACAGGGGTTGTTCCAGGGTTGGGCGGGAGTGGAGAGCGCTTCTGCTCAGTCTGTCAGAAACACCAGTTAGTTTTAGTCCTAGTATAAATTATGTAGCAGTGTGTAATATGCAAGCCTAATTGTTAAGCATTCATTAAGTCTAGGAATACTGTCCTTATCCCAGGCTGGCACCTTTCTTCAGCAGATTGCAGGCTGTATTTGCTTAGGGAAGAGAAATATTAGTGACACTGGATGCAGGCCCACTGGGATTTACAATTACCCAGCCTGTTCTAGAGGAGGGGTACCACTTAGTAATTGTATAGATAGTATCACATTGATTCCGGCAGGTTGTAAAACAGCTTACATAGGGAAAGAAAGGAAGGAGTAAGATGAGTTGCAGTTGCAAGTCTTCAAATGGTTAGAACTGCAAGATTAGTTGTAAACATATATGCAAGTAATTATATCAGCTAACATGGTGAGGGAAGAAAGGGAGCAAAATAAGCAACAGTTATAAGTCTAATAAATGGTTAGTGTAGCAAGATTAACTGTGCGCTTTTATGCTTATTGTTTAGAGTTCATTTGAGTAGAGACAACCTTTGTGTGTCCAGATTCTAGCCTAGTCCACCTTAGAGAGTATATTCTGCAAGTTGTTCAGACAGTCACATAAGCAGAACTGGAGAGATATGGAAAACTGGAATTTGCTCAGTTTCTTAGATCAGTCTGCAGGTCAGCCCCTTATTAAGTATGTAGAGGGGTTATCTCGCTAGAGAGAGGCCCTTTGTTGCGAGTGGACATGGCTACTGAGCTTTTAAGAGGAGGAGGGAATGGGGTGGGTGGGTTGGAGAACATTTCCCCCTGATGTGCAGCTCCTGCTCAGCACAGGAGCCCTTTATGGCAGGTAAACGAATTATGTCCAGCAGCAAAGCGGTTTTAAATTTCTGTAGGAGCACGCTCCCGCACCAGGCAGGGGAACAGGAAAACTTGGAAGTCTTGGTGCGAGGGAAGTCTGCCGAGCTCTGCTCAGTGTGTCGGCAACTCAACCTCTGTAGCGGACTTGCAATGTCTTGGTGTGGGGAAGGACCCGCTAGCAGAGAGGTCTCCTTAACCGCCCCTGAAATTAAAATGAAGAATCTATCCATTTTCAGCCGCTGGGCTCCGATTCCTGCCTTATGTAGCAGGAGGGATCCACATCAGCACAACAGCAGTAGACCAATGGGATGCCATTGCATCGTTTGAAAATCGCACCCAAAGATGCAGTCCCAAAGAAAGGATTTTCAAAAATTTTCCCCTGATGTGCAGCTCCCGCTCAGCACAGGAGCCCTTTGTGGCAGGTAAACGAATTATGTCCAGCAGCGAAGCAGTTTTAAATTTCTGTAGGAGCACGCTCCTGCACCAGGCAGGGGAACAGGAAAACTTGGAAGTCTTGGTGCTAGGGAGGTCTGCCGAGCTCTGCTCAGTGAGTCGGCAACTCAACCTCCATAGCGGACTTGTGGCATCTTGGTGCGGGGAGGGGCCCGCTAGCAGAGAGGTCTCCTTAACCGCCCCTGAAATTAAAGTGAAGAATCCGTCTGTTTTTGAGTTTGTAATAGTTTAGGTAGAGGGTCTGAGATATGTCGTCTTGAAGCCTCTGCAAACTAATACCTGTAGGAGATTCACTACTGGCAAAAAGTTCAATTTCTGCTGCTGCAAGATGAGGATTTACGTTTAGTAGGTCTGCATACTGCCACAAGACTGGCTGAATGCCATTTCTGTTGCACATTAACACTGAGTCACAGGCTGCAGCAATTTCCATGGATTCTTTCGAGAATCGCCTTCCTAACTCTCCAGTCGTGGCATCCAAAATGAGTAAATATAACTGTTGATGCCACCGGGATTTTTCAGGTGCACTGACACGTGCACTTGCAGATGCAGCCTCTTCTAATTCTGTACCCTCTCTTTGACCCAAAGTGGTTGATACAAGGAAGTCTTTAAGATGTGCTGAGGTTTTTACAGTCATTCTTTTTAAAGCTGCTGCTTGCTCACCTTGCTGTGTATCTTCATGATCACCTGGCACTGCAAGATTATGATCTTTGCAGAAATCTGTAATTTCTTCCACATTTCATGCCAGCCTTCTTCACTTCTGCATTTTGTAAAGAACAAGTTCATGTTTTCTATTGTGCAAGAAGCATTTGCAAGTGTGATGTCGCTGCATTGAAGTCCTTTGTGAGCAATATTAACTATTTTAAGAATATCTTGGAAGATAATTAAGCAAGCAATGAATTGCACACCACTCATATGCTGATAGAGACCAGTTGCTTCCACAGACCAGGTTTCTCCCTCTTCGCCGAGTTGTTTAAGGCACTGCATGATGGCAGTGTATTGCATTTGTACTGCAAACACACTTTTCCACTTGCATGCCGACCGAGTATCACTCAACTGCACTATCTCTCGCTGCTTGAGACCCAAAGCTTTCTGCATATCGAGAAACACTTGATGGTTGGTTGGCTCAGCAAATGCTGAGTACAGTTTCTCAATTACTTTGAAAAACCACACAGCAGCACGATGGCCTTTACAGCATTCTACAAGGGCAAGGTTGAGCTTGTGGGCCATACAATGTACATACATTGCTAATGGATAGTCTTCTTTCAGTCGCTGCTGAACTCCCGTAAGATGTCCTGACATTACGTATGCACCATCATATGACTGTGCAACTACTGGCAGATTCTGCAAGCTGGTTTTCTCTAAAGCTTTCTTTATGGCATTATAAATGCCATTTGCATTTCTGGAAGCTGAACAATTGATGAAGCACAAGAATCTCTTTTTAACATCTAGTTTCTCTGCATATCTGATGCAAAAAGAAAGCTGCTCTGTCTTAAATGATTTGCCCTCATCTGCAAATACAGTAAAAAAAACAGTCTTACTCACTGCCCCAACAATTTCTTTGCAAACCAAATCTGCACAAATCTGCAGCATTTCATTTTGAAAGTCAGGGCTTGTGTAGTTAAAATAACTGTCCTGCATTTTCTTGAAAGAATTGTCATATTTTGAAAAGAAATCACAAAACTCAAGGAAATTTCTTTTCAGTTTAGATTCCTTCCCCTCATCGTGCCCTCGAAATGGTAAACCAAGTTTCAAAAGTAGCTAAACGATGTCACAAACCTTTGCAAGATAATCACGGTTCCTTTCAACAAGAGTTTTATGGCTTGCTGAAAGCTTCTTGGCCACTGAACCAGTTTCTTGACTAAGTTTGAAGCATTGCCACTTTTCCATACATTTCCCATGAACTTAGGAAACAGCATGTTTACACAACTTTTCTGAGAGTTTTTTCCAGTCTCTCACACCTTTTTTTAATAAATCAATCTTCCACATAGCCTGTCTCAGTACGAAAGTGACGGCATGGAAAACAGAATACAGCATCTTGCTGAAATGAATATTTAATCCAAGGAAATTTTGTGTAATGGAAAACAGAACATGATCGGTTGTGTTTCCCAAACATTCTCTTTGGAAAATCAGGCAAATGTGGTTGATTGGGTCCACTGCATTTTTCTTCAAGATCCATAGGGATCGTTTGGGTGGTCAAATCATCTCTTTCTGTGGTGATAGAAGAATAAGACCTACTCATACTCACTTCTTGTGAAGATATATTATAAGATACGTTATAATAATCTTTGATGTGCCTGCACTGCAAGTAAGGGCTCGTCAGAAGCTAGTGCTGCTGATGGGCCAGGAGGTGTTGTAACATCCTGTTGCTGCTGCTGTGAATTAGGCACTCGCAGTTTAGAATCAGAGCAGTTTGTTGTCTTTCGCAAAAACTTGTGAATGTACGTGATCAATTTTAGTCAACTCAGTCGAGAGTTAACAGCTTGCAAGTAATAGGCTGAATGAACTTAAACCGTTTAAGTAGTGTTTCAAGGTTAGCTCACTCACTAAGAATAAGGGTGCATAACTGCTCCTAGCTCAGTAGTAGCTCTGACAAAACAGATGCATAAGTTACAAAAACATATATGACATGTGGACTATGAGGGGTTTTCTGTAAGTTTCTTTTAATGAACTTAGATGATCTGGGGTTATTAGCTGTTTGATAAATGAACAATCTGAGTGAAGGCCCTGTCTCCACATTCAGTAGAGCCTCCTGTTTTCCCGAATTGGAGTGGACTTGACTGGTTAGATGACTATAAAAGTAAGTTATACAGAAGCAAACTTTTTTTAAACCAGGTCTAGAAAAATATATGATCTGATGCTAAAGAAAGAAGCAAGCTGTGTCTGCCAGCCCCTTCCCAAAGAGATAGCTTTCCTCTTAAGACAGACTGTGAAGTATACCAGACTGTTTAGATTAATTATAAAAATCAAAGTTATACAGACACAAACCTTTTTTTCTTTAAACCAGGTCCAGAATTGGGGAAAGGATTAATATATGTTAACTACAAATGTTGCTAATACAAGCTAAGGCTGAGTTCCAACTTCCAGCCTCTTCACCCAGATACACTGCCCCTGCACGCTGTGCTTTGTAAAATACAGAATAGTAATATAAAGACTTAAGACTCGACTAACTAGAGACAGAGTATATAGCTGCTAGTTACGGTTACATTTGCAAAAATAAAGCTGCAACCTACAAGCTGTGAAGCTGATGAGTCCTCCTCAGTTCACTTCCAACTTAACTTCCAGCCCCTTCACTTCCCCACAACTGAGAGGGCTTGAGTTATTTTTATTTATTCTGATTAGTAAGCACTACAGAGTCAGACACTAAGCACAACCAGTAGTACTAAAATAGTATTTTATTTATCATTTTATTCAAGAGGTGGTTTGGGAGTTTGGTACATTAGGTTTCTGTGGCAGTGTAACACTTCACTGTGTTCACAAAGTTCACTTCTAGTTTCTTCTGATTCATTTAATTGAACCAACAACAAGTACAACTTGTTGAACCTCAAATACAAATATCACTCGGAGCAGATTGCAGAAAGATAGCTGAATGGCTGCAATAATAAAACTGCAAGCAGCTAGCTTTGAGGATGATGAGTTCTCAGTTCACTTCCAACTTAACTAACTTCGAAGTTCCAGGTCCAGCCCCTTCACTTCCCTACAACTGAGAGGGCTTGAGTTATTATTATTTATTCTGAGTAGTAAGCACTGCAGAGTCAGACACTAAACACAACCAGTAGTACTAAAATAGTATTGTATTTATATTTTTATTCAAGAGGTGGTTTTGGAGTTTGGGACATTAGGTTTCTGTGGCAGCAGCGTAACACTTCACTGTGTTCACAAAGTTCACTTCTAGTTTCTTCTTACTTACTTAATTGAACCAACAAGAACAACTTGCAGAACCTCAAAAAAAATATATATCACTCAGCCTTTTCCCTTCCTCGAAGAGCTTGATTTGATTTTGTTTATTCTGATTAGTAAACACTGTGACTCTTGGACAGCTGGTTTTGATTGCTCTATGATTTTGTAATAGAAAAATGTGTTATTGAGTGTCTTTCATGAGACATCCTGTGCTCCTGGGATTACCCCCACCTCCCAGGTTTCAGTTCAAAGGACAGGTTATGTTAAACAGCAAATCTCTGTAATGTGATTAACTTCCTAGAACTCACATTTTATAGCCTTGTTCAGGATCTGTGTTGCTTGAAGCCAGGAACTAAAATAACACTTTATAACATCCTTAGGAAGGGCAGTTAATTTCAACTGGTGCTGAAAAAACTATATTGCAGCTAGGTGAGAAAACTGCAGAGTTGTAAAAGTTCTCTGATGTTTTTGGAAAAAACAGGAAAACACACTTGATCACAGGGTCATATGGGGAAATGAGTTTTTGCTGATGTCACCTTATTTAATATACACCCTGAGTGATGGGACATCCTGTGTGTATTAATTTTTATATTTTACAGGGAGGAGATAGTTGACATCATGGAAGGGGCAGATTTAGAGACAGTTTAACTGTATTCCGTATTTCCACTTAGACACATTCCTGTTTGGACTCTTTTGAAACAACAGCTACCTAAAGCACTGTAAGAAGGTGTACATTAGATGGAAAAGTCTAACTGTATGTTGGTAGGAAATTGTACTTTAAACCTTGTTCTTTTAAGTGATTGTATGCTTTGTGATATATTGTTCTGTAGTTACATTTTACATATTTTTTATCCATTTTCTTAGTAAACCTCTTATTTTAAAAGAGACTATCTGGTGTGCCTTTGGATTTCTTTCTTTTACAAGTGAAGTACAGATGGTTAAAGCTGATACTGTTTATAAGCTTCCTGGTAATACCAAACTGGGAAAAGATAAGACTTTTTCTAAGGTCTTTCATAGAGTTTTTAGGGTTCATTTTGTATACCTGGTTAGGTGCCCGTAGGCGAAATATATCTGGCATTTCCCTGAAGAGCAGAGTTATCTGAGCCTGTACATTTGGGTATGCTAGCGTAAGGTTCACAGTTTGAATCCCTACAGAACTTGAGACCAAAGGTGATTCAGGCCCACAAAACAGACAGGAGGGTTACCCTGTTCTGTTACCCTGTTCACAATACTACACTCGGAGGTTGGCACTGTGGGAGCAGAGGGCCTGACCTACTGAGTGGGGCTGTGACAAACACTACAGTTACTAAGTGTATAACCAGGAATAAAATAGTGTTTTATTATTTTTTTTTTTTACTCAAGATGTGGCTTGGTACTTTAGGTCTCTGTGGCACTTAACAGTTCTCATTCACTTTACTGTCTGTCTGTCTTCACAAAGTTCACTTCTACTTTCTTCTGATTTTATTCTATATTGAACAAGAAGAACAACTCGATGAACCTCAAAATCACTCTCAACAAATTGCAAAAAGATAGCTGCAATAATAAAGATGCAACTCAAGCAGCAAGCTGTGTGTGTGCGTGAGGCTGATGAGTTCTCCTCAATTTCCTTCCCTTCCAAGTTCCCCTCTTCCCTACTCACAAATCAGTGGGCTCTTGTTTTATTCTGCTAGTCAGTTTTACTTTTTTTTTTGTTCAAGGTGGTTTTTAGTTTGGTAGGTTTTTAGGTTAAGGGCAAGCAGTAGCAGTTTGATAATCCGACTCACACAGACAAACCTCTGCTTCTTTTTTACTTCAATTTGAACAACAAACTTGAACCTCAGTAAAAAAAAGTCACTTGTTAGAGTCAGAGAATGACAACAACTTAGGCCCTCACCCACACAATGTCCGAAAATGCTGGGCCTCAATTTATTGTACTTTAGTGGACTGATGATGTGATGAATGTCTGATATTTATTTAATAATACATATTTTTTTGAGTAGGCTACTACTAGCTGCAAAAGCCAAAACAAAAGCAGCACTCCCCCCCCCCACGACCTGATCCTCCACCCCCACACAAGTTATCACGGCCTGGCTGAATGCCACACACCATCTAACATCTCCCCACTCTGTCACCGAGTCAGAACTGGTCTTTTTTTATTTAATATTAATAAAAATGTGTGACAACACACACACAGAAGGACGTACCCCCCCCACCTGAGTCCCACTCCACACAAACAGTCGAAGCCGAGAGCCACCCCGGCCAGGCAGGCACAACTGCAGAGAGAACACAACCTCCAAACTGCCAGCCCAGGACACAACTGAAGCAACACAAGACAACTGCAGTGGCAACGGTGCCAAGTACAGAAGTGGGACAGTACTTACAGGGGCGATGCTTGATTGGATTGGCTGTCCCATTCTGTAGAATCTGCCCATCAGTTGTGCCCTGGTGTCATTGGCTCTCTCCTGCTGGAAAATCGCGCCACCTTCAAAGGAGGAAGACGGACAGTTCTGGGAAATATAGCTGACTGTGAGTGAGCCCAAAGCGAGTGCGACCTTCCGATACCGATACCCATGCCTGCCAACCATGTGATATGTGTGTGTGGAGCCCTGAACTGATCATTGTGATTTACAACTGTCCTGGGTTCTCACTTACTGTGTGGTACAGGCGGCGACCGTATAAAGGTTACAAGTCTAGCTGCAAGTTTTCAGTCAGTGCCTGAGTGTAGTCTAGGACCGACACTGTGTCTGCCGTGCATGCACAGAGCCGCTCAAGCACTCGGAGGGGTCAGGACTTAAAGGCGCAGTAGCGCAACAGGGACGAACAAAAAAACAGAAAATCAAAAAGAAAGAATAAATCATTTGGGGGCAACACCCCCCCACACCACCCCTAATCTCTGCCCATGGAATCAGAATCAAATTACCAACTGCATCAGCAGTCTCTATAGAATGTGAACAGTCATAAAATATGTTTTTTAAACTAGGGACACTCTGTTGCCCAAGGGGATTGACAGTATCCTTTTAAAGAAAGGATTTGGATATACATTTTTGTAACCCTTCCTATAAATGGGTGTTCCTAAAATGTCTTCCTGGGCTGGCCCAATGCCCTCTACCAGGATGGTGTCCTGTGTCTATGGTAGTTTAATTGTCTGCATGTGAGTGCCCTGATTGGCCTCCATGCCTGTCTCTTTAAGAGCTAACTATTTTGAAGGACATAGTTAGTCTGAGGGCCAAGTGGTTTAAGGTTCAAGTCCCGACAGGGGTTTAGTACAGCTACTCATTTCTGCCATCGCTATATGCGCAGAGGGAGCCCTTATAGAATCTGTGATTGTTGGCTATTTGTCTGCTTCAATAATTATTTTATTTTTTTATTTAGTTTTTGTTGACCGGGTAAGTGCATTAGACAGATCTTACCTATTTTCAGGCATGACCCGGGGGGAGGGGGACACAGATGAATGCCAACTGACCTTAAACCAGATTAACCTGTTGGTGGTGTTTTTGGTGAACGAGGGAAATTTGGCGAGGACACCGGGGAAATTCCCCTACTGTTTGCCAGTAGGGGGACCCTGCCGCTGTTGGAGGAGGTCGTTCCACTCTCTGCTATGGAGGAGGAAGGAGCTTTGCCTGGGGCTGAGATTGCCCAAAGCCTTATTGTGCCCAATGATGTTTCCCAGTCTGGATCCGCTGAAGTGGCAGCTGGAATGCACCTGCGAGGTGGCCAGCACATTGCCAGTTCTAGCGGTCCGTTGGAATTGCCTGGTGATTCTGATCTCAGTTTGGTGGAAAAACAACGTTGTTTGGAGAAGAAACTGTTGAGAGTTAGTGAGCTCCTAGCTCAGGAGCGTCGGAACATTATCTCGGAGAACGACAGGAAACGGAAACGTTCGGAGGGTTCCCCGAGTGCGACGGAGGCTGTGGGGCCTAGCAAGCTGCATTCTGCTGAGCCCAGGTCTCTGCCTGGCAAGAACTCGGTTCCTTGAGGCTGGGGAGAGTTGGCGGAAGAGTCGTGGTCTCCAGAACAAGCGCTGCGTGGAGCGGGCTGGATTCAGATTTCGGGGGCTGAATGGAAACCGGACGATGGATCCTCGGTCCCTTCGGAGGATGTTCAGATAAGTACTGAGGCTGCCCCTGATCCTATTGCTGTTGCTCAGGGTTCAGTTTTGCAGGCATCTCTTCCCATTCAGGCTTGTATTCCGCCTATTGCACCCTTGGGGGAACTTTCGGTGGGCTCTGCTGACACTACAGCTTCCTCCTCAGTCCTGAAGGGGCTGGTTCTGGATACTGTGCCTAAACCCACTTATGCCAGTCATTTCAGGCAACCTTTGGAGCTTGCCAGAAGATGGAACGCTGTTAGGTTGAGATATGTGGGTCCTAGAGACAACCCCCCTGACAGGTTTTACGTTGGGAAGACGTTATTGAAACAGAGTATGGGTTTCTCTCCATCTGAAGTCTATGCTCTGATTCATGTTCCAGGGGAGTCTACCTCTGATATTAGTTTCCGTACCCCTGCCCTTTTGGAACTTTTTTGGAGCCGATATTTGACTCTGAAAACAAACCCATTCTGGTCTGACTTTATTGTTTTGCCTCTTTCTAAACAAGCTTCTAGGGTCATCACGATTATGTTTCGCAATGGAGGGGTGAACATTGTTGATATTGTGCATTGGCTGTCTAAGAGATGTGATGTTCAGGGGAATCCTGTTCCCATATTAGATGCTGAGGGATTTTGGAATGGGGGTTGGAAGTTTCAAGTCAAACTTTGTTCTACTGATTCAGATTTGATTCATTTACCCAATTGTTTTTTTTTTGGGAAGGGATAAAGGGTTTCTTTTTTATCCTGGTCAACCTCGGGTTTGTTTTAAATGTGGGTCTCGAACTCACATAAGCACAACCTCTTGAGTACTTAACTATTCTTATTTTGGGAAACTAGCCATCCCAGTGCTCACTGCTTTCAGGCTTCTAAATGTCACCTTTGTGAGCAGGTGGGTCATACTTTTGAACTCTGCCCCTTTGCTACAAAAAATACAGCTGCGGCTGATTTTGGGATACAAGATCGTTATATTAGGGAGGCAGTTCAACTTGGCCTACCTGCTGGGGGCAGGTCGGTTCCCAACACCTCTGAGGTGGTTCCTTCCTTGTCTGAGTCCTGTAGGCTCACTGATTCTAATTTGGATCCAGATGTCCCGGTGCTCCCAACATTTGAGACTACAGAAGGGTCTGGGACAGGGTCAGGTGAGGCTCTTCTCCGAAATGACTCTGTGGGAGGGGTGGATTCCTTGCTGGATGGTTTTGCAGTGGTTGGTGGAAAGAAGAGTAAGGTGGTTAAAGGGAAAGGGAAGTTAGGTAAAAAATCAGCAATGGCTGTTCCAGATGTTTAATTTGTTGATCCTAATATTTTTACTGTTCTGGCAGAGGGTCCAGAGGTTCTGTCCGAGATGCCAGGGCCTCCTCCTTCTCCACCTAGGCCTGTGTGTCAGGACACTGTGGCCGGACAGGTAGGCCCAAGGCCTCCAGATGGTAAAACTGGTCGGATTACTAGGGCGTCTAGTAAAGTTAAGTGACTTTTTCCCTGACCTTATTTATGGTTTCTTTTTCCTTTCGCGTGGCTACTTTAAATGCTAACAGTATTAAATCCCCTGTAAAACGTAACACCACTTATTCTCATTTCCTATCTGAGAATTTGGATTGTGTTTTTTTAGGATACTCATTTGCATTCCTCTGAGGAGGTGGCTGCTGCCACTGCTGGCTGGTTATGGGGTGATAGTTTTTGGTCCTTGGGAAGTGAGTTATGTAGTGGGGTTGGGATCTGTTTTTTTAATTCTTATGTTACGGTGATACACCAGCTAGAGATCCTGCCCGGTAGAGCCTTGGTCTTAGATATTAGGTGGGATTCTCTGCCTTTGAGATTGATCAATATTTATGCACCTCAATCTAAATTTGACCGGGTGTCCCTTTTTAAAGCGTTGTACCCTTTTCCATGCACCTCTTCTTTTGTTGTTCTTGGAGGGGACTTTAAGTGTTCCCTCCCTTCCTCTCCTGCTCCTGGGAACAAAAAAAGAAAGGTGTATTGTGACATAGCTTGTTTGTCTACTTTGCTTCAGAATTCGGGACTGGTAGATGCTTTTGGGCCTTCGACCTCAGGTTTTGGGTATACTTATTTTTGTGGCTCCAGGGCGTCCAGAATAGACTATTTTTTTATTTCACCAGGGGTTGTTGCACGGTCTCAAGTTTTACAGGAGGTCGCTTCTTCAGATCATAGATTGCTCAAGTTGGTGTTATGTGATCTGCCTGAAGCCCGCAGAGGGCCCGGGTATTGGAATTTGAATACGGTCCTGTTGGAAATTCCTTGTGTTGCTGCGGGGTTGCACTCCCTGCTTTCGGCCAGAAGGTCTGTGTTGTTTTTATATGACAATCTGAATATTTGGTGGGAAGACACAAAATGTGAGATTCAAATTTTCTTCAAACGCATTGGTAGATTGAATGGTCGATTAAAACATGATAGACTGCGTTCCCTTAGAGAAAGGTTGCACTTTTTGTCTTCCTTCCGTCAGTTTTTGGGATCTGATTGTGTGGAGCAGATTAAACAGGTTAAGGGGGAGATGGCTGACTTACAGTCTAAGGTATTGCAGGAGATGGAGAAGAAACATTCCTATGAGGATTATGGGAAAAAAAGGGACACCTTACCTTTGAGCATCTCGTGTTTCTACAACACTCTAGAGTTATGCAATATTTAAATGCTGAATGGGGTGGGGAGTTTCTACAAATATTGGTATGCTAGATATGATTCATACTCATGTTTCTACTTTCTTTCAAAGTCAATTCCTTTCTGATGTTCCCATCCGTAACTGGTTTCTTAGCAGACAGGTTCCGGGTTTGACTCCTGTGGAACAACTCACTTTGGTACAACCCATCATGGTTGAAGAGCTAAAGTCTGCAATTTGGTCTTTAAAGCCTAGCGTCACTCCTGGTTTTGATGGGTTATCTCATGAAATTTACAAACCCTTATGGGAAGCCGTAGGATCGGATTTTTGTCAAGTCTTGAATGAGGGGTTACAGAAGGAGGCGTTGCCACACAGTATGTTACAGGGGTTTTTACTCTTACTATATAAAAATCTGGGGGATAGGGGCGATTTGACTAATTGGAGGCCGTTGTCTCTTTTGAACATGGATTATAACATTTTAATGAAAATCCTCTGTGCCCGGTTACAGGGTGTTTTATGCTCTTTATTACATCCATCACAGTTTAGTGGAGTGCCTAGTAGAAAGTTCCAGGATGCACTGATCCTGCTCCGGTAGCTCATTTCTAAAGGGGCGGCTGGGGATATGTTTGGGCATTTGGTGTGTCTTGATCAATCTAAAGCCTTTGATCGAGTGGAATATAATTATCTTTGGGTCTGTTTGAAGTGGTATGGGTTTCCCTTACAATTCATTAGTTGGTTGCAGACTTGTTATAGGGGAATTACTTTGATACCTAATGTTGATGGTTGGTTGGGAAGAGCTGTTGATGTGCATAGAGGTGTTAGGCAGGGGTGCCCACTTAACCCACTACTTTATGTGCTCTCTTTAGATTCCCTTTTACATGCCCTGTATTGTACAGATGATATCATTGGTCTTTCAGTTGGCAGTGTGGACCCACCAATAGTGTCAATTGCCTATGCAGATGACTTGGTCCTTGTCCTCTCAGATCGAAATTCTGCTGCTGCAGCTAAATTATTATTGCATAAATTTTCGGTCATGTCAGGGTCCTCTATTAACAAGCTTAAAAGTGGAATCTTGCCCTTGGGGTATGAGGCAACTGATGTGGCTTTATGGAGTGTATTTTGGAGGTCTGGATGCTCAGAAGTATAATTGGGAGCAGCAATTATTGGAGGCCCATCATAGGGTGCTGATTTGGAATAAAGACCGAATGTCTAAGGCTAAACGTATTTATTTAATTAAAACTTTTTTGTTACCATATTTTTTGTTCCTAGCTGCAGTTTTTCCCCCGCCTCCCTCTTTGGAGACTTCGCTTTACAATGTATTTTCTTTGCCTTTGGGGCAGTAGATTGAACCGGTTCGGAGAGGTATCACATATTTGCCCATTGGGGAAGGGGGTTTAGGTATGCTTAACCCGATAGTTTTTTTGCATAGTATTTTTATTTACTATAATTTAGTCCCATTACTTAAAGGGGTGGTGAAGATCTGGTCTCCTTGGGTGGCTGACAGCATAGGTCCTTTCCTGCAGCATTGGGATCAAGATTCTGAGATTCTGGTTTAGCTCAGCAGGTCAGGCTCTGTGGCTTTGATGGTCATTTTCGCATAATGTTCCAAAAATTGAAATCCTGTCATGTAGTCAAGAATTTTCTGACTCTACAATCCCGGCAGCAATTCTACCATACCATTTTACGTGATAGTTTTTTTATTGAACCTTGGTTTCATGATTTGTCTGTTTCGGAACAGCAATCTAGGTTGAAAGTATTGGTCAGCAAGAGGGTGCCTAAACACATGTGGGATTTCTTGTGGCTGTGTCTCCGTAGAAGCCAGGGGTGAAGGGTAACATGAAACATAAGGATCTCTGAGAGGGTTTTGTCCACAGGTAGAGACTTATGGTGGGGTGGTAGAAGCGATGGATCATTTTTGTGGAGTGTCCCTTTGTTGTTTCTTTCTGGTCTCACTTTCATGAGGAGTGGCCCTTGAATCCCTTCCGAGGTGTTTCCTCTCAGCTTTGGGTGGAAGGGTTTTTGGCGGGCTCATGGCTTGGGTTTGATAATATTACTATGCGCCTGTTAATCGGTCATATAGATTTTCAGTTGTGGCATGCCCAGTGTAATCTAACACTCCGGCAGAAACTACTTTCTGAATCCCAGATTATTTGTACCCTTAAATCCTTTATACATCATTGGAGATCACAAGAGGAGAGGACAGTGCATCCTGAATTGTTTAAACTGTGGTGGAGGAAGATGACTTGGTTGGATACAGGGTGAGGTTTTATTATGTCAAGACCTGGCACTTTCCTTGTATTACGGATTCCCCTTGTTATGGTGCTTTGATCTCCCTAGCGGTGATCCTGGGTGCTGCTATTCCCTTTACGGATGGGATTTGTTTTTTTTGATCTGATGTATAGTCCCACCTTTTTTATAGATTTTATTTCTGTAATGTTCATTACAATTTCCCCTCTGATTTCAAGAGAGGTGAGGGGTATGTGCCTGCCTGCACGGTATTTGGTCTTGTTTTATCAGTTTGGGTCACTGCCATCATGCATTATATGTCCTTCCTTATGGTTTGTGTACTATGTTATCTGTTATTATGTTTTCTGTTATGTCTTTGATGGGTTTATGTCATATTGTTATAATCCCTCGTATTCTTGCACCACCCATTTCTGTTGTATTAGTATGAAGTAATACTACTGCTTGTATAATTTCCTTTCTGTATATTAACCATTGTTTTTATTTTTTGGAGGGGAGTGGGAGGGTTTTGCTTTCCTTTATTATATTGTTGGATATTCAGGATGTGCATGTTTGATTTTCTTCTTTTTTATGAGTTTCGAATACAACGCATTCCCCTGCTCATTTTGGTGGGGAGTGGGGGGTTTGTTTTTCTTTCTATTGAGGGTTTTCAGTATGTTGTATAGCTCATGTCTGTTTTTTTTTCCTTTCTTATGATTTGTATGATGTAATACCATTGTGTGTGATTCTCCTTTTGAGTTTTGAATAAAAAAATCCCCTACTCTTTGCGATAAGTGCCATGGAATCTTTAACATCCACCTGAACTACCACCAATCCAAGCAGATGGGACCTCAGTTTAACATCCCATCCAAAAGACGGCACCTCAGAAGTGCAGCACCCCTCTCATGCTGCACTACAGTGTCAGTTCTGGGATATTAGCCCAAGTGCCAGATGTGGGAACTGAACTCACAGCCCTCTGATCTCCCGGCCTTAAGAGGCGAGTGTGCTACCCATGCTGCACTACACTGCCAGTACTGGGATATTAACCTAAGTGCCAGATGGTGGGAACTGAACACACAGCCCTCTGATCTCCCGGCCTCAGAGGCGAGTGTGCCACCTACTGAGCCACTGACATTGCATTATAATATAGGAGTTTGTCTAACCTGCCTTCCTTTGCAGCATGGACTTTTTGCTTAGAGCCACCATTTTGGTTCTGGACTGTCAGTTTGGACCAATTGGTACCTAAATCAGGGGACCTAAAATGGAGACTATCTGCAGGGATCTTGTGGGATTGGATTTCTATAGGAATTGTAGTTTGTAGCGTTTGGCACCTAAATGGACTGGGAAGGGGAGCCCTTTCTGTGACAGACAGATGGATCAACCAACTGAACCTTTTGGATCAGTGGAAAAGCCCAGAGCTGCCTGCAGCAGTGAGTCAGTCGAGAATTGGAGTTTGGAGAGTGAACAGCTCAAGCCATTCAAGCAGCTGCTCCTGCGTGGTAGCGAGGGGGAATTGTCAGGAAGGCTGTGTTTTGGCCTGCCTGCCACCATCTTCCAGTGTGAAGGAGTTTGCGATAATAATATCGGACTAAATGCAATATCTGTATTGAGATCTGAAGTGGAAGTGGAGGAGAGTGATTTTCGCCTGGTGTGGACCCCGAAGACTTTCTCCAGAAGTGATTGGCCTGTCAGGTACCGTAGAGAGTCTCAGAACTAAAGGTTTGCACAGAAATCCTGCTAGTTTGCAACAGGATTCATCCAATTTGTGGTGATTTGTTGTATTACTTGTAAGTGTGCTGAATGTGCTATGTGAGTCACGATTTGGTTCCTCACCTTCAAATGCATTATGCTAGCTGGAAACTACTCCAGCACTCTTATGGACTAAATCCGAACTGTATGCTCTGGTCTGGGCACTGCATCTCGGCCTAGACTGCCACTCCCACTGCAGAGACTTTTCTGATGAAAGACCCACTTGGGGATTCGGCACCCTGCTCAACACCATCAAACAGGCATTGACCACTACGGTGCATCTTGTGGGCCCTGCTTCCCCTGGCAAGCCAAAACAACAGCCAGTGATGTTCATCTCATCAGTCCTGCCTCCTGGTCTGGGTGGTGTGAGTAACAAACAGGGTAGCTCCTTGCAACAAAGCTGCAATCATTGTGTGTCGTCTGATTTAATTGTGTGGATTTGTCATCACGAACTGAGCCATCCAGCTCCGGAATACAAATTTTGGGTTAACGTGCATGTTAATTGTTTTCTTTCCTAAGGGCCCCAACAACAGCTGCAATGCCAACTTACCGTGGGCAACACTTCAGGCTAGCCTGAGTTACAACTGGGTAGCCAGAGTGTGTGACTGTGACAGAGGGACTCTTGGTGCTTGCATGCTCAGCCTGAATAGCTCAGATCTTAAATCATTTGTTAGATTGCTGTCCCACCCTTCACTCCCCCTAAATAAATCAGATTCTGTTCTTTCTGCATTTAACTTGGCTAGTGTGTACCTTTGTGGAGGGCGCATTGTATTGCCATTGAATTGTTATATTGCAGGTTTTGTTTTACAGGGGACTCCAGGGCCTTTGCAGCTGATCCAGCTCTGGTGGTAAGTGCACTGAGTGTGAGTGCAACACTGTCATCATGTGTCATATGTGATTGTTTATCTGCTGTCCTGTTTAAGCCACTAGAAGGGTTAGAGGGGGGTTATAGTGTCCCGGAGGGCTATACCTACAGCGGTTACGCTACCCCAAAACCAACCCTCCTGAGGCACCTGTTTACTAAGCTCAGGCCCCTCACCCTGTGCCTAGTCATGTAGGCAGGGGGAGTAGCTCTTGGGACAGTGCCCCCTAGGGGTTACATTTTTAAATATATTTTTTAATTGTATATAATTTTCAAATAAGTATATGTCACTTATATGTGCGATATCCCACAGCACCGTAAAGTGTAACAGAGTCACTGTTGTGGTGATAGGTTGTGCTGTGGCTTAGCCACCCTACCTAGTTTTATGTCAATACACAGAGAGGCAGTATTACTGGCAATACACTCCTCTTTACTGTGACCAGCAGGAAAAAAATAAAACTTGCCCATCTGGCCCCTACTAACTCAGACTACTGCCTACAACTCACAGAGTCCTTTGCCTTTCCCATAGTCTTTCGAGCACCTATAAAAGGCACCAAACGCTGTCCTCTTCTTTGTGCAGCTATTAATGATAGGACTCTCCAACCAGACTTCAAAATAAGAATCATCTGAAACAACAACTTGAAACTGGAACAACGTAAATGGGTCTCCACTGGGTCCAAAATCAGCCTTTCCAGGGCCTTTCACGTGTTAGCTGCAACAAAGTAAAACCTGGAGGGTGAGGAGGAACTGTAATCCTGACCCTCTGTGTGTTTATTAAAACCATAACTTTCTTCTGGGCTACACTGTCAGAAAATTACAATTTTATGTCAACACATGGAGGCTTGAATTGCAAGCTTATTCAAAACTCTAGAGAGAACAATAACAGCCTCATCAGTCACAGGCTTATAGTAAAAGCTTCTAAAAACTGAAGCTCCTGACAAGTTAGCAGTCCAAAGGACATCCTCCAAACAGACACCACTCGTGAATGTCTTGCTGGCCATCGCCCCTCTGGTGTGGTGGGACCCAAAGGTGGCTATGTCTATCCTTGCCTTCAGCATGGTTCATCTGACCCACCACACAATGGTGACAGATGCCACAGGCTTATGAGGTTTAGTCAGAAAGACCAAGACTTTTCCATCCTCATAGGGGGTGCTGTCAAATGTAGATAATTGAGGAGGCATGATACCATGCACAGCTAGTGCTCCAGCTCAAGTACTGGATGTGACACCCCTTGAGCTGCCATTTTCGTTTGCCTGGTAAATGAGAAGCACACCTCTTCTGGACCCTGCAACATTCTAGAAATATCTGAGGCCCACATGTCCAACATCCTCTTGACCAATGTTAGACAGAAAAGAGAAGCCAACTACATGGAAAGCTGCCTTAGAGTTAGTTCCCCTTGTGGCTCCAACTTTTAAAGAGTTTCAGGACCTTGTCCACATCACAGACGCATCTGTACCTGGGTGGTGGAGGTCTACACCTTTTTTATAACTTTAAGAAATCTGCATATTAGAGAGTGTTGACCAACTAACTTACAGGCTATTGTTACATGTGCTGCTGAGATGGCAGATCTCATCATACTGGTAAACCTTATGCCTTAACAGAAATATACATTTGGAATAAAAACTCTACCACCTCAGTCATAGGTGTTCCAAAGGGATCCAGATCCCTTCCACCACATCATCCAGACCACAGAGACCAGGCTGCTGAATAAGTCATCTTGATCCATCTGGCCCAGGACTCCCTGAAAAGGTTGGCAGCCACTTCCAAAATTCCTATGGTTGGCCAGATATCCTTGAAAGAAGCCATGCTGCTAAGCAGACATTGTCTTCCAGAATGAGAGGGTGTGTGTGTTGCCTTCCACATCCAGAAGAAGGTCCTTCACCTGGAGAAACGCAAGGGAAGGTAGTTCTAAAAGTTACAGAACTGATGGGAATCAAGGTTGGGTTTGTCAAAATGGTATGATTAACATAATCGTGGCTCACTGGGCAAGTAGCCCGCATAGTGCTGTGGTTTAGGGCACTGGGCTACAAACCTGGAGACCTGAGTTTGAATCCCACAGCATCCACTTGAATACTTTGTGACCCTGAGCAGGTCACTTATCTTCCTTGTGTTCAGTGTCACACCTGGAAACAGGCTTCAGTTTGGTGTGCTTTTCCTGGTTAAACAATTTCCCTTTTTTCTTTCCCTTGTTGTCTCCTGATCAGAACCACTGCTCTGGAGATCATGGAGAATGGTGGAAAGGCATAACCCATCAGGCTACTGCAGTCCTGGAGAAAAATGTCCATGGTCCTGGCTTCCAGATGCAGTCTCCAGCTGGAAAAGGATGGGAGCCGAGTGGATATGCATGAGGCATCTAGATCCACCTCCAGTGGTCCTTGCCAAGAGTGTAACAGAAGGAACACATCCCTCCTGAGATGGAAGTTGCTGGAATCCACCAGGAAGTTGGAGTTCCAGTCTGCTGCTGGGTTGGGGAGGCCTGGAATATGCTGGGTCTAGATATGTAAACTGTGATTGAGGCAGAAATTCCAGAACCTCTTGGCCACCACATTGAATTGAAAGGAATTGACCCCACTCAACCTATTTATGTAGCAAACTGCTGCCCCATTGTCCATTTTCAGGAGAATTACCAGGTCATTCCTGACTTTGGTAAAACTCTACCTCAGGAATAGCACTGCCAGGAGTTCAAGCATATTGATAAGGAGGATGAACTCCTCATCTGCACCAGGCTCCCCAGCCATACAGACTGGCATCTAGCTCTGTTGTGGGTTCTGAAAGAGTCTAGAAAAATGGCTCTCCCATTCCATGTGTCCATATAGAAAATCCACCAGAGGATGTCACTGTGGACTGTTTGAGGGAGCCACACTGGGGTACTGAAGCAACCTGAAAGTCTTAAGGCCTTGATCATGCACTGCTGGAGGGAGCAGTAATGGGGGTGGGGGGGAATATGTTGGATTGACAAAGAAAGAAGCCCGATAACTCTGACTTGGTCCTGAATCATGGTTTGCTCCCTCTTGAGGAGTTTGTGTAATTCCTTCTTTATGCCTTAAATCTTGGTGAAGGGCAGTTTGAGGAAGGCTGCCAGAGTCCACCATGAACCACAAGAAAGTGATTGTCTGACAGGGGGTCAGGATCAGTTTCTCCCAATTGATAACAGATTCTAGGTGATGCAATGGTGGAAGTGCTTCACTAGGGACAATGCATCTTGATCCATGATCAAGATGTCATCCAGGTAGATAATAAGTCTGACACCCAAGGCCCCAATCCAGGCCACCACAGGGTGCAGAAGCTTCATGAAGCACCATGGGACTGCGAAGATAACAAAAGGGAGGGAAGTGAACTGCCAGGTCACTCCTTCCCAGAAAAACCTGAGTCATCGCTGGTGTTCCACATGGAAGGTTATTGTTAAATAAAATACATAGAAATTGTCGGCAGATAAGGACCTCTTGGCCCACCTAGTCAGCCCTAAAAACAAAGCATCCTCGATATCCAGTAGAACCAGCCAGTCCCTTAGAGGAAGGTGGCTTGGAGAAGATGGATACCCTCCATCTTGAAATGTCTAAAGACTGTGATGTTTGAGGCCTCGCAGGTTGATGACCAGCTGATGACCTCCGTGTTTTTTGGAAACCAGGAAAATGGAGCTGATCCAGCCTTCGTGCCCCAGTGGGGCTCACACAGTGGCTGCTTTTGAACAAAGGGAGTCCAGTTCCTTGAGATCATATTAATATATTCTTTGGAGAAAGAAGGAGAATGACCTGAGAGGGGGGAGAGAGCTGGATTGGACTCAAACTTGATCCAGTATCCCAGCATCACCTTCAGATCCTCGCTTCCTGGTAGATAAGCTCCCAGCTGTGGGAAAAAAAACAGTCATCCTGCCAGCTGCAGTGTGCCTGGGACAAAACAGAATCGTTCAGGAGAGGGGAGAAGGGAGGGGGTTCCTCCCTGAAGATGACCTACCTGCTTGGGGGTTGGAGTTGAGTGGAAGTGCCTCTACCCCTCTGAAACATCCTTTGCTTTACAAGTCGCTGTCTCCTCTTAACCTGGATCCTTAACCAAAGTAGCTGGAGAAAGTGGTGCCCTGGCAAAAGCCTTGGATCTGGCCCTAGCTGAAAAAGCAGTCCTTGCCTCTTCTGGCTCACTCAGCAAGAGTTCTGATTTACACTTGTCTCTTGGGCCACATCGCTGAGTAGTGCCAGGGGCCACACCAAGTCAAGCAGTTTGTCTTGAACTGCTTTAAGGCTTTTATGAAAGCCTTTTTTGGAATCTTTGCCTGCCTTGCTCAGGTACTGTATGTGGTGAATCGGCTGTCAAGGAGTAACCATATGAGTGAGGGGGTCTAGGACAGTCCCTCGGGAGCTTCCTATGCACTATTTTGTTCAAAGGCTTGCACAGGCGCCATCCAGACAGTCTGCAACCTTGGGTAGTGGGGTCCATTCAGGATTAAACAGGGACCTTGCGATTGCCAAGGGATCCTCTGATGGGGTTTCCGCAGAATGACTCCTAGGGAGTTTTGAGGGCTTGCCCTTGTTACACCAGGATCTAGGGAGGGATTGGTCAGAGTCAGAATCTTCATCCAAATCTGACTCCCAGGTAGAGGAGTCTGAGTTTTCCAACTTGAGGCCACCAACCCTCCCCCATTTATTGCTGGGGGAGGGGGAGTCTGTGAGAACATAAGGGAGGCAGGTTATAGCACTGTGTTACCTATTTTGTGTGGCCTTCTTGGCCTGAGGGGTGTCTGAGGACTGTAGCTTCCCCGTCAGCCTTCTAAGCTCAGTATTGGAAAACCCGCTGGGTGTAGGGTCAGAAACACCCTCAGTGTTGGTGGATCTAGAATTCCTGCAGCCCTACTCAAGCCACCAATCAGGGACCTATTTTGGGAGAAGAAGAGGCTCTTTCCTCTATAGGTAGCATCAAATCCTATGGAGAGCAACCTACTGGAAGTTCCTTTCTGGGGAAGTCAGTCTGAGTAGAAAGCAACCAACTGTTCCTGCAGCCCTCTGAGGCCTCCTCTTCCTCAGCGGGGGGGACACCACTAACCAGAGGGGAAGGCAGAGATCATGACCTTCCCCTTCAGGACAGCTTTAACTCAGGAGATTTCTGTCTCATCTGGGGGTGGTGCACTTTGATCCTCTCCTAAACAGCCATCCTTCTGACCACACTGTTGCGTGCCACCAGGACCTCCTTGTGGTCTTCACATAGTGGTCATCATCTAGGTTGCACTTCTCTTGGACCTGACAAGTAATTGCCTCATTCATTAAAGCTTGAAGTCATTCAGTGGCAATAGCAGGATTCTAGTTGGCCGTGCTGAGAAGAGGAAGGATATGTAGGGCTCCCAGATCTATGGGGATTCATGTATATTACAGGTAAATTGAGCCATCTGCAGGGAAATTGATCCCATAGATTTGTATTGGTTATACAGGAAAATTGCCCTGGAGTTACAGAGAAAATGCCAGATTGATCTGGGAGCACTGGATATGTGCCATAACACTTGAGTGGCGAGTGCTAACAAACCGGTGGTCACATAGATGTTGCCATTCTGCAGTCAGCAGCAAAGAAGAGGATGACATTTGATGCCATTGCCTTGTATAAGCATCTGAAGGACTGTGAAAGGCGGGCTGTAGTCCATGTTAGTAAGGGCTTGATGGCCAAATTTGTTGGCGTGTATCTGTAAGTTTTTTTGTTGCAGGTCACAGTAAACAGAAGTACATTGCCTGCAATCCTGCATCTCTGTGTGTTTATTAAAACTGTAGCTTTCTTTCAAACTACGCTCTTGAAAAATTACAATTTGTTATGTGTCCTCTGGGAGGAACTACCCAGAGGAACTTCCTGTCAATAAAGTAGTTGCCATCTTACCTACAAACTGTATGCAGCATGGTTCTTAAAGGACAACACTTGTTCTGCCAGCAACCCCATCCACCAAACCACAACCCCCGATTAGGCTTTTCAGCCTAAAAAATAATTTTTTCATTACCTCTATATAGCAATAGCTATGCTGTTGTATCCACTGTAATGTAAACATGACCAGAGCAGTGCGGCACCATTTGACATGCTCAGTGCGGCTCTGCACTTCTCCACTATATAAGTGATACAGTGAAGCAGCGTGGAGCCGCAGTGAGCATTTCAAATGGTGCCACATTGCTCCAGCCATGTTTATGTTATGGCCGTTACATCAGAGGAGCTATTATTATATAGAGGTTATGAAAAAATATTTTTTTAGGCTAAAAAGCCTAATTTGGGGGTGTTGTGGTCTGGGGGTGAGGTGTTGGTAGTATGAGTGTTGTACTTTAACAGGACACATGACATGGTGTCAGAAGGCAACAGAATCAGACTCTGGGCAGGATTTTCAAAGCATTGTGCAGGACTTGTGTACAGCCCTGCACCACAACACTTAGGCTCTGGTGGTGCACCAAACCCCTCACCACAAGTGTGCCCGATTTTATAGTCTCGGGTGCGGTTACAGCAGTTTCCATGGATTACGGCAGCTTGCACTAAATATCTGGCGTAAGCTCCATAAAAACAGCCCCAAGGATTGCTACAAGTTAGACCAGAAAAAGTTGGTCTAACTTGCAGCAATTGCTGAATGGGTTAGAAAATCCTGTTAGATCGTCACAAGCCCCAAGTGCCATATTGTCAGCATATCGGGGCTTGCTGTGTTCTAAGGTTTTTGAAAGTCCTGCCCCCTGTCTTTAATCTTGATCCTTCCGATCCTTCCGTACTGCCTTCCCTGCTTCCCCTAAGGGAAACAGGAAAGGCAGTAATGCAGGCAAAGCCCAAACCAAGGAAACACTAGCACAAACAGTAAAAGAAGGTGACAAGACTTTCTATAGATACATTAGCGAAAGGAGAAAGTCCAGAGGGGGTATTGCTAAGATCAAAGGGGATAAGGGGGCATGTGAGAAGGAGGAGGACCATGTAAAAGCATCGATCCTAAACAGATACTTCTGCTCAGTATTTACTGAGGAGAAGGTAGAGCAGGGCCCATAGCTCAGCACCATGGACACCAGGGGGAGGGAGGTGTGCATTAGTCCCTTTACAAAAGAAAGGGTCCTACAAGAGCTGAATAAGTTCAGGGTGGACAAGGCAATGGGACCTGATGGCATACATCGCAGGGTGCTAAGAGTGGAACTAGCAGAGCCATTATCAGAACTGTTTTATGAGTCTCCGAGCACAGGAGAGGTCCCAGAAGACTGGAGAAGGGCTCGTGTGATCCCGCTCCACAAGAGTGGTAGCAGGAAGGAGGCAGAGAACTACAGACCAGTCAGTCTTACCTCAGTAGTGGGCAAGATTATGGAGGCACTCCTTAAGGAAAGGATAGTGCAACACCTGGAATCCATAGGAGCACAGCATCCAAGACAGCATAGGTTTACAAGAGGAAGGTCCTGTCCAACTAATCTCATAGATTTCTTTGACTGGGTAACCAGAGTGGTGGACCAAGGAGGAGCAGCTGATGTCGCCTACCTTGTCTTCAGCAAAGCTTTCGATACTGTTCGACATAGAAGATTGATTAATAAGCTGGGTAGGCTCAGAGTGGGTCAGAAGTTGGTCAACTGGGTGGCAAACTGGTTGACAGGCAGAAAACCCAGAGTGGTGGTAAACGGTATACAGTCAGAAGAGATGCAAGTCACAAGTGGGGTACCTCAGGGTTCAATCCTGGGGCCAGTCCTCTTCAATATCTTCATCAGTGACATTGTAGATGGACTGGTGGGTAAGGTTTGTCTGTTTCCAGATGACACTAAGATCTGTAACAGAGTAGATGATCCAGATGTGGTGGACAGAATGAGAAGAGATCTGGATAAACTGGCAAAATGGTTGGAAGAGTGACAACTGGGGTTTAATGTAAAGAAGTGCAAGATCATGCACATAGGGAAGAGAAACCCTGAAGCCACCTGTAGGTTAGGAAGGGAGTTGCTGGCAGTCACAAGGGAAGAAAGTGACTTGGGCATCATCACAGATTACCTGAAATCATCCAAGCAGACCACTAAAGCAGTAGTTAAGGCTAGGGGGATGTTTGGGTGTATTAGTAGGGGGATCAGAAGTCGTAAGAGGGAGATAATCCCTCTTTACAAGACACTGGTTAGGCCCCATCTGGAGTACTGCGTGCAGTACTGGAGGCCACACCTTCACAAGGACATTAACCAGATTGAGGCAGTCCAGAGAAGGGCAACCAAAATGGTGCAGGGACTGCATCAGAAAACATATGAGGACTGATTAACAGAACTCAATATGTATACCCTGGATCAAAGGAGGGAGAGAGATGATATGATTGAAACATTCAAACACCTTAAGGGCATTAACAAGGTGAACGAGTCAAACATGTATCAATATACAGGATAAGAGGACACAGCATGAGATTAGAGGGAGTCCGATTAAGGGGTAATGTGAGGAAGTTCTTTTTCACAGAAAGAGTGGTGGATGCATGGAATGGCCTTCCTCAGGAAGTGGTGGAAATAAATACAGTGCAGGGCTTCAAGCAGGCATTGGATAGGGATAAGGGAGCAATACAGATAAGTATGAATAGATAGGCCATTGACAGAGCAAATGCCGATGGCACATTCATAAGGTAGAAAAAGAAATGGGCAGACTGGATGGGCCTTGTAGTCCTTATCTGCCGTCAACTTCTATGTTTCTGTGAGTAGTCTGTCATAAGTGAATCGGGTACTTGCAGGAGCATGTTGCAGAATCTTTTATTTTTGTAACAAAAAAAAAGCAAGAGTCTCTGTTTTAGCAGGGAACACAACAATAGTCTTATTTTTGCAGGTAGTATGAGAATAATGTTAGACCTCAGTTTTTACATCTTAATAACTTTGGCATTGTTTGACGAAATAGCACAAAATTTGGCATGTGCGGTCAAGCTGTCAGAGTCTCAAGACGTGAAAATGAAATAACTGTGATGAAAATGAAGTAATACTATATACAATATGTTAAAGGACTGCAATATATGTATAGTATAGTATAGTGGTGCGGTAGCACCACTGTAGTTGTTTAATGTTAAACCCCCCCTAACTTTGCACTTTAATAGCTTCGCCACTGTGCACCGGATTTTCATGGAACTTTGCATGCAGGATTTGGGAGGCATGGTCTCTTCGTGTAATGAGAAACAAACAGGACTTGGATTGTGGTGCTCGCAGTACGATATAGCACACTTTCAGGGCTGCAAACTGTGGCACTCACTCATGCCAGAAAAATAGACATCATAGTAATCCCAAGATGCTTGACTCCTTTATTCGTAAAATCAGGCATCCCAACACCTTAACCACGCCAACACAGCCAAAAGAGTCTCAACATTTCACACAGGCGCACTGTGCTTTGTCAAGAGATGATTGACATATTAGTAAATATTGTTTAAATAGCACTTCCACAAATGTAAAATTGTTGCAATTAATTAAAAAACAAATCGACTATCTAGTCATACTATTATATGCAGTACAGCTTTAAGAACTGTTAGAGACAGTACAGCTTTAAAAAATGTGCTTCCTGTAACTTCTTCCTGTGTGTGTTGAGAACAGTTTTTCTATTGTGTCTGTGCTGCGTGGAAGTAAACAGAGAAGGCCTAGATTTCTGTGTTGCATGTTTTTGTTATTACCAAGACCCTGATGTGTTTAAGGTACTTATTTTCAGCCACCAAATACAACAAACTGGTGACAGTGATGGTGAAAATTTTCATAGCTCCAGCTTAGCGAATTGCAGAATTTTGTGACTTTCTGCATTGGAGACAAATAAGCAGTTTGGAACTGTACAGTATTATGGCAACTTCAGCCAGCTTTGAGATTTTTACAGGAATGGACTGGGATACGTGGTCCAGATGGTTTGATCAGTGGTTATTACTTAATTCTGCCATAAAATCTGCAAAGGTTGAGCTACAGGATATGCTTATTTGAGCTGCTTTTTGTACTTTCTTTGGGAGTGAAACCTTCAAACTTTTATGCAGTCTGTGTGCACCGGACCAGACAGAGGATTTGTCATATCAAGAGCTAAAGGCTAAATTGAATGCACAATACAGTTTAACAACTTTCTCAAGGGCTGAACGTTATAAATTCCACAGTTACCATCAGAAACCAGGTCAGTCATTACAATCTTATTTGGCTGCAATCGAAAGCATTAGCTCTCACATGTGAGTGGAGCAGGGAGCATCTTGAATCTAATTTAGCCGATAAGTTTGTTATGGGGTTGAATAATGAACATCGTATTCAACAATTACTTTCTGGGCCGGCCCGCTTGGCGCAGCGTGGGGTGCCCGCTGTTAGCCAAACCCGGGTTGAACGGACTCGGGGAACTGGAGGGCAGGCCGGGGGGAGGAGGATCGAGCTCCCAGAGGCTGCTCTCCTCTTCCAGGTGGGGTGGAATGCAGGTCCCGCTGTGATACCGCCACCTGGGTGACCACGGGTGGTGGTGCAGCGAGGACTGCATGTAGCAGGGAAGGAAGATGTCTGCCGGGAGCCAGAGCGTTAGCACGCTGTGACGTGCGTTGCTCTAGGCTCTCTAACTGCCAGGCGTCCTATGGGGATGGGTGGAAAGGAAAATACCCTCCGTGCTCCCTGTAGACGGGAGCTTCAGGCCCCGATCCCAGGCCCCCTGCCGTAATGGATGATTGATCCCCAATGAAATTCAGTCACTCGGGGCGGTGGAAAGGGGGGCCCTGCCTCATACCCGTCTGGGGGTTAAACCAAGGCAGCGTGGGGGGATGACTGTGTCCGAGGCCGACAGATGAGCAGGGACGCATAAGGCCGTAGGAGACTCCCGAAGGTAAGGAAGCACCGGGGTGAGAAGGGGACGTAAAAAAAAAACAGAAAGTATATAAAAAAAAAACCAAAAAACAATTACTTTCTGTAAGTGTCAAGAAGTCTGCTGATGAACTTTTACAGTTGGCACAAATGTATGAGGCTGCAGAAATGAAGTGCATGCTAAGATGAACACTAAAAATGAGGTACATATAACTGCAGTAAATCCCAAATTGAAACAGCTCAAACCTAAGTCTAAACCACTGTTTTCAAAGAAAAATTCAACCACTCCACTCAAACTGCATGGCAAGTACAAATGTGCATCATGTGAGTCATCTCAGCATAGCAGGTACCAGTGCAAATTCAGAGAAGTTCAGTGTTATGCATGTAAACGTCAGGGTCATATTGCTAAGGTTTGCAGAAGCAGGAGAACTGCAGTGATCAGTTCAGAGAGCACAGAAAGTGCAGTGGTTCCTGTTGCACCACAAATGCAGACTAAAGATGTTCCTCCTTTCTATGTGTTACTTCAGTTGCCACAACTGAGGTGTCAGTTGCGTTTAATGATAGACTGTGCTTCCCCAGTTACTTTTATTAACCATCAAACATGGTCTGATTTGGATAAGCCACCATTATCTCCTTGTAATAAGTTGCTGCATGCATTTGAAAGGCAACCAGTTCAGCCACTGGGCTTGTTTACCACTTTGGTACACAAAACTGATTCTTCTGGTACACCTTTAACTTTTCTGGTTTCAAAAAAGTATGTCAACATTTTGGGCAGAGACACTCAGGTTATTCTAAACATTCATATTGATCCAGCAGATTTTGGCCATCTTGCTGCTGTCCAGTAACCACAAAGCAGTAATCTGCCCAAGCTTGGGGAGAATTTAGACATGTATCCAGAGCTGTGGAAAGGCCTAGTTACAAAGCCTAATGCAGTCCCTAAGTTTCGTAAACCACGGAAACTTCCTTTTGCCTTAAAACTGGTGGTTGGGGCAGAATTGGACAGGCTAGAAAAGGTTTCAGGTTCAGATTGGGCTACTCCAGTTGTGGTACCTAAACCAGGTGGTAAGGTTCGAATGTGTGGAGATTTTAAGGTGACATTTAATCCAGTACTTAGCACAGATGTATTTCCTTTACCATAGACTGAATAGTGGTGTGAGGTTCTCTAAACTGGACCTCGCTGTTGCATACCTTCAAGTGGAACTGGATACAGACTCTCAGAAACTGGTAGTGATTAATACACACCAAGGACTGTACAAGTACAAACAATTATGTTTTGGCCTTAGTTTGGCACCAGCTATTTTTCAAAAAGTGATTGAGCAAATGATGGGTGATATACCAGGTGTTGCTTGTTATCTGGATGACATCATTGTCACAGGCAAAACGGAAGCAGAACATTTACTTAACTTACAAAAGACTTTAGAGAGATTGCAACAGAGTGGATTCAGACTCAGGAGAGAAAAATGCAAATTTGTCAACCAAGTGTCACGTACTTAGGTTACACTATTGACAAAGACGGAATTCGTCCAAATGATGAAAAGGTGGAAGCCATTATGCACATGCCTGAACCGCCGAATGTTTCAGAGTTGCACTCATTCTTGGGAATGGTGCGCTACTATGACCATTTCCTACCTGGCTTAGCCACTAAATATGCTATCCTAAATGCACTGTTACATAAAGGTGCTCCGTGGAAGTGGACCAAGGGCCACAGTAAGGCAGTTCACGCCATCAAGCTCTCTCTAACTTATGTGAATAATTTAACTCATTATGACCCAAACTTACCTCTCACATTGGCCTGTGATGCTAGTCCTGTGGGTAGAAACATAGAATTTGACGGCAGATAAGGACCACTTGGCCCACCTAGTCTGCCCATTTCCCTACCTAATGCTTAGGCTGCAGATCCTAGTTAACCAACAGGGTATAGGAGCTGTCCTCTTCCATACAGATCCAGAAAGAGTGAAGAAGCCGATAGCCCATGTTTCATGCAAACTCATTGCAGCTGAAAGGAATTATGCCCAGATTCAGAGAGAGGCATTAGCAATTGTGTTTGGAGTTCAGACATTTCGCCAATACTTGCTAGGTCACAAGTTTCACCTGAAGACAGATCACAAACCACTAGTGACAATTTTCAGTCCAGAAAAAGGAATTCCAGAGACAGCCGCTAGCTGACTTCAGCGAAGGACATTAATTTTGTCTGCCTATAATTTCGAGGTCAAACACCAACCAACTGACCAGCATGGAAATGCGGGTGCCTTGTCAAGGTTACCAATATCCAGAGAAATGGAGTTCGATGTGGGACAAAAAGAGGAGCCATTAGTATGCCAGGTGGGGCCAGATAGTTTTCCAGTGCAATTCAAAGATATGGAGGATTCTACTGTTGTGTGTGCAATGGAGCTACAACAGTTAGATCAGCGTCCAGTACTAGCCAAGGACATTGCAAAAGCGACTAGTCAAGATGCAGTTTTGAAATAAGTGTATCAGTGTACACTTGAGGGTTGGTCGCAAGGCACTACTTGTTCAGCTGAACTGCAACCCTACTAAACAAAGAGACAGCAGTTGTCCATTGCTGAGGGGTGTCTTCTGTGGGGATTGCATGTCATAGTACCCCAATGTTATCACTCAGATGTGTTGACTCTTTTGCATGCAGGCCATCCAGGCATTGCTAAAATGAAATCTCTAGCCAGACTTCACATATGGTGGCCTTTCATCGACAAGTACATTTACAAGGTTGTGCAGAGATGTGAAGGCTGTGCTGTATCAATGGGAAATCCAGCAAGAACTCCAGTTCACTATTGGGAACAACCTGAAAAACCCTGGCAAAGGTTGCACATTGATTTCGCAGGACCTTATTTAAATTCCATGTGGTTCCAAAAGGCTCGGCTACCCATTTTTTCGCCTTGTGGCTTCCATCCTCCCCCCGACCATTTTCCTCTCTCTCCATATCCGTCTGCCTCCCTCTCCCTGCCACAAACACCACCCCTATTTTACATAACTGCTTTAGCTTCTCTGTAAGTTAATTGTTAGCACTTTAGCCTTTTGTTGTAACTTCTTGCACCCTCACCCCCTGCTGACGGTCTGCTGCCAGCTACCTGCCCCTTTTGTCTGTGCTAGAAATAAATTGTGTCTCCTTTTCCTCCTCCCCAGGGGACCCATGCCTGAAGCGGCACGCGGAGAATCTTACAGCGGATCACCGGCTCCCCATGGCCGCCGCCCAACCCATGTTCTTTTCTTACCCTCGTGGTCCTCCTGATCGGATTCCTACCCCAGGTACCACCGCCATCTACATTTCGAGCTGAAGGCACTGATTGGTGCAGTGCTGGGCACAGGCAGGTCCTGATTGGCCGGACTGCTCCTCTAGCCACAGCCGATTGGAGCACCTTTTTTGCCTGAAAATCTTGCATTTTGTTAAGCTAGCTAAATCTGCACCATTGAAATTTTCTTCCTGCCCTGCCACCCCTCCCAGGCCTCTTTTAAATACACTTCTGCTCCCCCCTCCCCCTTCCATTGACCCGCCTTGGCCCTTTCACTCTGTCAACTCCAGCCTAGCTTTTTTTCCCCCTTTTTTTCTGTTTTCCTCTGCTTGCTGAACCATCTTCTCACTACCATCTCGCTCTTTCACTGACCTCACTCTCCTCCCAAGCTCAACTGCTGGTCTCTCCTGTTGGCTTATGGCCCAGCCTAAGACATTACTACTCCATCTTCCTAACTGCTGCATGCCCAGTCCTTGCTGTTTCTACCCACTGTCAGCTCTCTTTCACTACCTCTCCTGTCTTACTACTCCATCTTCCTAACTGCTGCATGCCCAGTCCTTGCTGTTTCTACCCACTGTCAGCTCTCTTTCACTACCTCTCCTGTCTTACTACTCCATCTCCCTAACTGCTGCATGCCCAGTCCTTGCTGTTTCTACCCACTGTCAGCTCTCTTTCACTACCTCTCCTGTCTTACTACTCCATCTCCCTAACTGCTGCACATCCCGTCCTGCTGTTTCTACCCACTCACAGCTCTCTTTTCACTACCCCTCCCATCTTTTCCTTGCTCAACTTTGGACATGTGTCCCCTCCTGTACCTAGTCCTTCCCCTCCTCTCTCTCTCCTTGCTGTCCTCCCCCTTTCTCTCTTCCAGGACCATGCCACCCCTGCCCCTTACCCACAATCGACCTTGCCACTACCAGTCGCACCCTGGCTACACTTCACCACCTGCACAGTCTTACACATGGGCCCCCACTCGCCACTACCTGGCTGCTTCATAACAGCACCTTGGTTGGTCTTTATGCCAACCTATCCATACTGTACCACATTGCATATCATTGGGACTGCCATATGGAATCCACCCGCTGTCCATACATTAAAAAGAAACACAAGGCTACATTACTGGACTTGCGCCCCTGCTCATTGAAGCTTCTCCTTCTTCTTCTACTGATATCAGGTAATGACCACCCAAACCCTGACCCTAGCTGTCCCAGCCCATTGAAAAAGGCAGGAACTCTTACCATCACAACCCTTAACATCTGTGGCCTACTGCCAAAGCTTGATGCACTACAAGCCTTCACCAGCCAACATAATCCAGACATCCTTGCAATTGTCGAAACATGGCTGACACTTAAAGTCCCGGATCTGGCTATCACCCTGCAGGGCTACAACATTTTCAGACTGGACCGTATCTCCAAGTGACTGCGCTATCTACATTAAGGATACTCTTTTGGGACACCCTATGTCAACTCCTTTGCCTGTCTCCTCTGCTCAGCTCCTACCCATAAAAATCCTGCTTGGTCCCAATCAAAAATCCCTCACCATCGGCACCGTTTATATTCCACCTCGGGAACAAGATCTTGGCATCAAAGAAGTCCTTAGCTTCATCAGCTGACAACCCCCTGCCTCTGAACACATCCTTCATGGTGACTTCAGTATTAACTAGCTCGCATCTGATGTCTGCACTCATATGGATGCCATTACAGCTGCCAACCTCTCAGAATTGGTTACTTCACCTACTAGGATTAATTACAAAACTGGTACCAGCAACCTGCTGGACTGGGTTCTCACTAATCAACCCTCCAGGATCTCCGGCCCCTCCATTCTCCCAGACTCTCTCAGTGACCACTCCCTGATTCTATTTGAATGGTCTAATAAATTTCAAAAAACACCCCCTTTAATCATAACCAGCAGAGTCCTTCCACAAGGGAAACTTACCCATCTCAAACAGCACCCATCCCTTCAAAACAGGTTGCCTATTTACAATGCATTGGATGTTAACATAGCCCTTGATTACTTCATAACCACCTTCAACAAGGCCTGTGACCTCTTTGCTCCCACTAAAAAATAGAAAGCAAAAGCCTTATGTAACCCTTGGATAACTGCAGAGCTCCTTTCACAGCTGAAATCTAAGGACTACCTGTGGGCTGTGGCTAAAGCCACAGGCAAACAATCTGATATCCAAAAAATACAAATATGCCCGTAATGCCTGCACCAAATCCATTTGTCTCACGAAAAGTTTATATTATAAGGATGTCCTCACCAACACCTGGGAAAAAGGCCATGCTTTCTGGGACAATATCAAGGACATCACTGGGAAACAATCAAAGTCCCCTCCGGCAATGCTAATTGTAGATGGGTCCACTACCCTTGATCCTGTGGTCATTGCTAACACCTTCAACACGGCTTTTACCAACCTCAGCTCTGTTCTTCCGCCTGATTTCTTCCTGGCTAATGACACCCCCTCAAGCACTCCCTGTGCTTCTTTCAACCAGCCACACTTCTACTTCAGGGAGATTAAGATGAGTGAAGCCCGCCGCCACATCACCTCGGCCATCTCTAAATTTAGAACCAGCATTGACACCCTAGACCTCAAGCTACTATCACTTTCACTTGATGAGGTCCTTTGTCCCCTCACTAAAATTCTTAACCTCTCCCTCAACAGTAGTACATTCCCAGAAATCTGGAAAACTGCCATAGTGACCCCTGTCCACAAAAATGGGGATAAGACCAGCCACAAAAAACTATCGCCTGATCTCCATATTGCCACCTCTCTCCAAGGCCCTTGAGCATATTGTTGCAGACCAGCTCACTGACTACTTGGACAAATACAACATTCTGTGCCCCCAGCAACATGGTTTTAGAAAAGGGCATAGTACCACCACTGCCCTACTCGAATTTACTGGCAAAGTGCACAGCTCCCTTGACAAAGGTCTTCTCACTGGGGCTGTCTTCATCGACCTATTGAAGGCTTTCAACACGGTCCATCATCAGATACTGTTTGACCAGCTACTCATTACTGGCCTTGCACCTGACTCAGCCCTATGGTTCAGAAGTTACCTTGAAACCGCTCTCAAAGAGTAAAAATCGCCAGTGTTCTGTCACATACCTTGCTTGTACGCTCTGGAGTCCCCCAGGGATCCATACTGGGCCCACTCCTTTTCAGCCTGTTCTTAAACTCCCTACCTCAATCCAGCTCGGAAAAAATCATCCTGCACACGGATGATGCTGTTGTTTTCTCCACGCATCAGGACCCTGTACCACTCCAACTCAGCCTACAGATTGGATTCAGTGCCATTGAAACTTGCTTCTTCAATCATAAACAAGTACTAAATCACAGGAAAACCAAGTCCATGCTATTCTGTAGTTCTCATAACCGTCACAGGCATCACTCCCTCGCCATCTCCACCAAACAGGGATCCGTCCTCGAACAAGAATCCTCCTTCAAATATCTAGGAATTTTGCTTGACCCCAAGCTCTCCTACTTTGCTCACATCGACAGTGTGGCCAAAGCTGCCAATACATGCCTTGGATTGCTCTACATGCACAGGCAACATCTCACACCATAGGCCCTGAAGATTGCCGTTCAGAGCTCGGTGGTGTCAATTATTGATTATGGCCTCATTATCTATGGTTCTGCCTCAACATCCACCCTCCATCGCATAACAGTTGTCCTAAACAAAGCTTGCCAACTCACAACTGGTGCCCACCGCCTCACCCACACCTGTTCCCCCTATGCACAAACCAGTTGGCTCCAACTCTCCAACCAGGTAAAGTATCTCACCTGTGCTATGGTGAGAAAAATCAACCTTGGCCTAACTCCTCCTGGTGTTTCTCCCTTAATACATCAGACCACTAACCAGCGGAACACCAGAATTTCTATAACTCAGAATCTACATGTCCCTCGCTGTCATACTTCTCAGGGTCAATGCTCCTTTGCCTTCAGGGCTCCTGTATGGCTAAATGGTCTCAGTGACACCATCGCCTCAACCGCTACTCTAGGTCTGTTTAAAACCAGGCTCTGGACTCATCTCACTGCCTCTAACTCCTGTGAATGCCTCACCTAGCCCATGACCTACACAGTTCCAGCCTACTGCTAAGCCCCTTGGCCCCCTCCCTGTCTCCTTCTCCCAGACTCCTGAGGTGACAACATAAAAACCCAGGTCTTCTTCCCGCCTCTTTAGTCTCTCCATGCCCCTTTTGCCACACTTATTTGTCCCCCCAACCTACCCCCTCTTCTCCTCCATCTCTCCTTCATAGTTTTTTTCAATAAATGCCTCTGGCTGCCTCTACCCTCTCTACTCTCTTCAGACAGACAGTAGCACTGCTGTACAAGAATTGCGATACTGTTAACTCAATCTTGTATCCTTGTTGTATGTTTATCCTTGACGTGGAACCTTTGTAAAAGAGCCTTGGCTCAAAGGTACTTGTAATCCTAGATTTAATAAATAAAAATTAAAACGTAAATGGCCAGAAATTCATCAAATGTCTTCCACAGTTACTGAGAATACCATCGAAGTGTTGAAATCTATTTTTGCTATCCATGGTTTTCCGCAAGTGATTGTCTTGGATAATGGACCACAGTTAACGTCTGTAGAATTCCAAGCATTTTGCCAGCAGCGTGGTATCTGCCATATTTTCTCACCTTCCTACCATCCAAGTTCAAATGGCAAAGCGGAACGGCTGGTTCAGACTTTTAAAAAGGGTATGGACAAAGCTAATCCTACTACATCGACGGCAATACAAATAGCCCTTGTGGACTTTCTTGCGATGTATCGAACAACACCACATTGTATCACTGGAATATCCCCTGCAGAATTGTTGTTTGGGTGTCAGATTCAAACTCAGTTGGACCTTCTTCACCCTCTAGGCTATAAGTCAGTAACTGAAATGCTTCCTAAGAACAGATCCTTCAAACCCCAATGATCTTGTGTGAGTCAGGATGTATGCAGGCCTGAAGAGATGGATAGAAGGTGTGGTGGAAAAACACTTTGTAAATGTTGTCTATAGTGTTCGACTGACTAACCAGAGGAGAGTGAAAAAACTTGTGGACCAATTACGTACTACAATTGAGACAGAACAAAAAAGGGATACTCAGCGTCGGGGTAGTTATCCAGCATTATTTCTTCAAGAACAAGAAGAGATAATGGAACCACAGCAATTGAGACAAGATGTGGCTGATGCTAATCAGACTCCAGCGAAACAGTTTCAAGTCCCACTACGTTGGTCAAAGTGGATGGACTTGTAGAGATATAGCTTAATGACATGACTAAATCGAAAATTGAGCAGATCGAGAGAGCGTTAGGCCTATTCTGCTGGCATTTTAGTATGTTAGTACGACTAACTAAAAGGGACATTGCTGTAAAACCTTTGATAGTGTCATACTATTTTCTGAATTATTGACTTATGTACTTTTTAGCTAAGTCAGGAGGGATTGTTATGTACAGTACAGCTTTAAGAACTGTTAGAGACAGTAGAGCTTTAAGAAATGTACTTCCTGCAACTTCTTCCTGTCTGCGTTGAGAACAGTTTTCCTCGTGTCTGTGCTGTATGGAAGTAAACAAAGAAGGCCTAGATTTCTGTGTGGCATGTTTTTGTTATTAACAAGACCCTAATGTGTTTAAGGTACTTATTTTCAGCCACCAAATGCAACACATACAACTTAAAGGAAGCTTTGAATCCTTTTAGTACTTCTGTGCATAGTATAAGCACTAGTTTCATTACATTCATTATTACCCAATCATAATTATACAGCCTCAGAAGCAGTACTGTTTTCTCTTACAGAGATTTAATCAAATGTTTGTTCAGAAAATGTTAAAAAAAACATGTTAAAAAAAGACAGACAATTTATCAGAAGCAGCTTTCATAGATGTGGGGGCAATCTATGAAATGAATATGATTACATTTGGGTAATAAATGCAATTAAACTGTTGCTTATAGTATGCACAGGAGTACTAAATGGATTCAAAGCTTCCTTTAAGTCGTATGATATAACTAGAAAATCTATTTTTTTTTAAATTAATTGCACTAGTTTTACATTTGTGGAAGTGCTATTTAAACAATGTCTATTACTATGTCAATTATCCCTTGACAAAGTGCAGTGGGCCAGCGCGAAACATTGAGTCTCTTTCGGCTGGGTTGGTGTGGCTAAGGTGATGGGACTGCTGATTTTACAAATGAAGGATTCAAACATCTTGGGACTACTATGATGCCTATTTTCCTGGTGTGAGTGAGTGCCACAGTTTGCAGTTCTGAAAGTCTCTTCATGTACCAAGTTTTGTTCTGCTCAGATGTGTGGATTTCGAGGTGCAGATAGTGGAAATGAAAAAATCTGTTTTTTGTCTTTTTTTTTTTTTTGTCATCACCTAGCGCCTAGACGGTTTGGAATTTTGGTCTGAAATTTTCAAGGTAAAAAGGGCTTGGCTCAGAGTGGCGCCTTTCATCAGTTTGGTGAACAAATATTAACCCATTCCAGAGTTATAAGGATTTGAAATTTCATCTCTTTTGGGTAGCTGTTTCAAACAAAAAAATAAATAAATTGGGCCATACAAAAATGGAATCTGTTCGGTGTGTGTATATATGTGTGTGTGTGTGTGTGTGTGGGGGGGGGTAATCTTGTTTCGTGAAGACAATTTTTTTTTTATATGGCCATTTCTTGTTTCCTTTCTTTTTTCTTTTCAAACAAATGTTGTTTGAAAACCTATAAAAAGTGTATCATGGCAACACGCCAACACATGTATCTTGCTAATTGGGACCCCATTAGATGGATTCTGTAATTACTTTTAGGAAACATGACCCAGAAGTGTGTTTTTAACACATTCTAAAATTATTTTTTCGTGAGATGTTTTTTTCATTTGGCCATACAAAACAAGAATAGAGACATATGAAACAAGATTGCCTTCATATGAAAACATAGTTTGGGCGTCATTTTTTTACATTCTTTTTTCATATACTAACATACTAACATACTAATTGCCATCAGATTAGGCCTTATGGTCTATCGAGTCTGCTCGAACCTCAGATCCCTAGTTGGGTGCCGAGGCTCTTCCCCCCACTTGTGTTTCAGAAACCCCTATCATCCATCCCCACCCCCCTGGGCCAGGCCATCATCTGACACATCCACTTTCTGTGTCTGTCCCACCCTCTCTTGAAGCCCTCCACTGTAGATCTCTGAACCAGCTCTCCAGGCAGCGCATTCCAAGGGTCCACCACCCTCTCAGTGAAAAACCTCCTCCTCTTCCCCCCCTCAACCTTCCACCTTCCAACTTCAAACCATGCCCTCTGGTGATACCTCCCTGCTTTAGATAAAGATCCCCTCCATGTTTACCCTATTTATTCCCTTGAGGTACTTGAAGGCCTCAATCATATCCCCCCTGTCTCTCCTCTCCTCTCCTCCAATGAAAACAGGCAGAGCTCCTCAAGTCTGTCCTCATACGTCAAATCCCCTAGTCCTCGTATCTTCTTAGTTGTACCTTCTCTGTACCCTCTCCAGGAGCTGTATGTCCCTCTTCAAGTGTGGTCTCCAGTACTGTACACAGTTCTCAAGATGTGGTCTAACCAATCCATTGTACAGCGGCAGAATCACTTCCCTACTAGAGGTGATCCCCCTTATGATGCCTCCCAACATCCTGTTTGCCTTGCTAGCCGCTCTCCTGCACTGCTCAGAGTTATTCATACATGCATCTACCATGACCTCTAGGTCTTTTTCCCCTATTGAGGCCTCCAGCGCCTCCCCTCCCAGGGTGTACCTGTGTTTAGGGTTTCCCCGCCCAAGATGTAACACCTTGCACTTGGTGATATTGAAATTTAATTTCCATGTGTGAGCCCAGCTTTCCAGGGTCTCCAGGTCCCCTTGCAGGGCCAACCTCCCCTCTTCCCCCTCAACTACCACTCCCATCTTGGCATCATCAGTGAAGAGACTCATTTCACACCCTATACCCTCCCTGATGTCCGATATATATGCATTAAACAGGATCGGACCCAGGACCGAGCCCTGCGGTACCCCACTACCGACCTCTCTATGGTTCGAGAGCTCCCCACCGACCACTACTCTCTGGGTGCGTCCAGCTAGCCAGTTTTCAATCCATCTGACCATCAAAGGGCCTACTCCCAACCCCATCAGTTTCTACACCAGACCATTGTGGGGGACAGAGTCAAACACCTTGCTGAAGTCCAAGAATAATACATCCACAGGCTTTCCCCTGTCCAGTTCTGATGTTACCCATTCATAGAACTCCACAAGATTGGTTTGACATGACCTACCTGGCACAAACCCATGTTGCTGACTATCCAGACCTCCCACCTCCTCCAAGTACACCCCCAATCGTTCCTTTAGTATACTCTCCATCAATTTTCCCACCACTGAGGTCAAACTGATGGGTCTGTAGTTACCTGGTACTTCCCTCGACCCCCCTTTATGGATTGGCACCACATGTGCTTCTCACCAATCCCTAGGTACCCTCCCTGTCTCAAGCGACCTGTTGAAGAGCTCCACCAGGGGTGCAGCCAGTATGTCCACCAATTCCCATAGTACTCTCGGATGAATGCCATCCGGCCCAGGAGATTTGTCTTTCTTTAGGGCATATGATGGAATCTTTTTTCATGAGAATGACACAATTTTATGAAAAAAGATTCCTTCACTGGAAGGTTACAAGGGACTACTGCTGTAGCCTCCCTGCCCCGATTTTTGAAAACCACAATGGAATTTCAAGCGGCAGCACCCAAGTAGCAGTCACGGAGGTCGCGAGGACTTGCTGTAGCCTCCCTGCCCTCCCCAATTTTTGAAAACCCGACGGAATTTCAAGCCTGCAGCAGCCAAGTAGGAAGTGCCAGAGGTCACGAGGCACTGCTGCTGTAGCCTCCCCAGCCCCGATTTTCGAGACAGGCCAGATTTCAAGCCTGCAGTAGCCAAGTGGAGGTCAAGCGCGAGGTCACGAGGCACTACTGCTGTAGCTCTCCCCCAGCCCCCCGATTTTTGAAAACCCTGATGGAATTTCAAGGTAGACGCTGTTTCAAACGCTCAGCCCACACGAGGAGAATTTCTGTGCTTTTTGGTGCCTTTTTACTAATTCAAATTTGCACAGCTTCCCAGCTGAATTTGTACTGCTTTTACTGATTTTTAGTCCCCACACAAGTGGAGTTTATTTCTTCAATGCCTACACCGCTTCAATGCTAAAGTGCAGTTCCAGCTTGCTTTCCTAATTAGATCTATCTAAGTTGTGTCTGAATTGTGAAGTACTGTCTTTGTAATGCGCCCAGTTGGTTACTTTATTTCTAGTTTGCTTACTTTAACAGCTTGCTTTTCTAAGTAGATTTATTTATGCTGTGTCTGAATTGTGAAGTAGCTTGCTTTCTTTAATGTCCCCAATCTGCTTCTAGTTAGCTTACTTTATTGTACCTCAGCAATTTAAAAATCGCACCTTGGCCCAAGTAATTAGACCCTCTCCCCCAGGTGCTGTAGCAATAGAAATTTGACTCACCGACCCTCTCTCATCTCTCCACAGCCTGCAGCAGCCAAGTAGGAGGTCACCAGAGGTTGCGAGGGACTACTGCTTTAGCCCTCCCCCACCCCCCCGATTTTTGAAAACCTGACGGAATTTCAAGGTAGATGCATGTTTCAAACGCTCAGCCCACACGAGGAGAATCTCTGTGTTTCCGCCGCCCCCACCACCACCCTTGGTGGACTTGCACTTACATAGCCTATAAAACAACGCCCATCTAGTCCTTTAACCTATACACGCCCATCTAGTCCTTTAACCTATCAGCTGGCTTTCCCATTCGCAGCTTATATTTTCCCACCACTAGAGGTCCATTTACATTCCATGTTCCTGACCTACTTCCTATTGCAATAACAAAGCTCTCTAGCCCCACCATGCTCCTACATACCCTCATTACTCTCCCGCTACTGCTCCCAAAAGTGGGGCATAACTGCCACACCCGATCCTCATGCAGACTGGCATTCCTCACCTTGCTCCCCCCTCCCCATGCTGCACATGAGCAGTGAGCTTTTACAAGCACAGGCAAGTACCCAGTTGATGACACCCCCCCACTACACCACAAACATTAGCATAAACTTCAGCATCTTCTCTCTCCCCCACAGATGTCATCTCCCACGGCAAGTGACCCTTTAGAGCCCCTCCTTCTCTTGCCAACCACCTACCTTATCTACACCACAGCGCATTTCCCCTCTTCCCCACTTTCTGCTCCTATCAGCCCCCCATACCCTGAAACGTCCGATACCTACCATGGGGTACCCGCAGCGAATATACCAATGACCAATTACCCAAGTGAGTAGCACTTGGCCCAGGTCACTCATCCTTCTTCTGCTGCTGACGGACAATGTCCACCCCAACCCAAGCCCGCAGAATGCTCCACCGTCCCACCCATCACCAGTCAATGGGCTGCGCATTGCCTCTATCAACATCTGCAGCCTTCAAAAAAAATGGGACTCTTTTAAGGGGTGGGTACTCCAGCATCACCCTGATACAATAGTACTGAGTGAAACCTGGCTCTCCACCTCTGTCACTGACTCAGCGTTTAACCTCCCTAGATATCTCCTCTTTCATTCCGACAGGGTGGGTAAGCGAGGGGGCGGCTGCGCTCTCTACCTTAAGGACTCGCTTTCAGGCCATTTACTCCCTCTGCCCCAACTAACATCCAGAGCTCAGGCCCTCACCCTAAAATTCACTCTAGGAAAGTCAGCCTCCCCTCTCCTCCTCACTACTGCCTACATCCTTCCCCGGGACCAGAAGCAAGCCTTCCAAGCCATCCTGTCCTATCTCTCTACTCTTCCCCCACAGCATGAAAAAATACTTATGGGTGACTTCAACATAAATTGGCTGGCCAAGACAGTCGCCCCGTTCATTGATGAGGCTGCTGCACTCGATCTCACGCAGGTAGTCACAACCCCCACCTGGATTAACACCCACACGGGGACATCCTCTCTACTAGACCTAGTCTTCACAAACCGCCCCCTCAAAATAACCAGCACCCTGGTACTCCCTGATGCACTAAGTGACCACTCTCCGGTACTCTGCAACTGGTCTTGTACTGCCCTCAAAACCCCACCTAAAATTACCTCACAATGCAAACTTGGGACTGGTAAACTAGCCAAACTTAAGGCCCACCTCAAAGACTGGTACTGGACACCCCTAGCAAACACCCTCAACCGAGATCATGCACTTGATCTATTTCTTACCACATTCAGTGCTGCCTGTGATAAGTCTGTCCCCCTCACCAAGAGGATGTCCAAAGGTAACCATGCCTCCTGGTTCTCGGACCACCTCCTGTGCCTACTACGACAGCAGGACACCCTATGGCACCTAGCTAATGAGACCAAACAGCTTGCGGACAGGCAACGGTATAGGGAGGCCCGTAACAAGTGCACGTGGGCCATACGCACTGCCAAAGCTGATTAGTACAAAGCCACCTTAACCTCCACCTGGGGCAATGGGCGCAAATTTTGGAGTAATATTAATTAACTCTGTGGCAAAGCCCCAAATCTGCCCCCAGACCAAATGTTAATAGATGGTAACCTCTCATCGGACCCCCTCAGTACAGCCTCGGCCCCAAACTCTGCCTTCACTGATCTCAGCCAGGTCCTCCCCCCTAATTTGTTTGATCCCCCGACTGCCGGAACCAACCTCCATCCACCCCTTGCTCCACCCTTCTATCTATGTGTCCTTACCCCAGAGGCAGCCAAGCCCTACCTTGCCAATGCCCTTAGCCACTGTCACTATAGTAACAATTCCCTTGACCTCAGACTTCTCCGCCTCACCTTCCTGGAAGTCCTAGCCCCGCTCACTCACATTCTCAACTGCTCCCTCTGTCATGGGAAATTTCCCTCCCATTGGAAATCAGCTTCCATCACACCCATCCAAAAGAGTGGGGACCGCACATCCACTAACAATTACCGCCCATCTCCATTCTACCCCCCTATCTAAAGCACTAGAGTGCCTAGTAGCCAATCAACTCACTGACCACCTTACTAAATATAACCTTCTATGCAACTAGCAACACAGCTTCCGAAAGGGTCATAGTACCACCACCGTCCTCCTTGAATTTACCTATCATGTCCACTCAGCCTTGGATCATGGCCACATCACAGGTGCCATCTTCATGGACCTCTCTAAGGCATTTGATACCATCAACCATGCCCTCTTATTGAACACCCTTGCCTACAGTGGCTTCTTCAATGATGCCATGAGCTGGTTCACCAGCTACCTCTCCAGTAGAACACAGCTGGTCAAGGTAGGCACCGTCCTGTCCCTATGCCTCCCAATCCACTCCGGTGTCCCACAGGGCACCATTCGTGGCCCTTTGCTATTCAGTCTATACCTAAACTCACTCCCGTTGGTCTGCCCTGGTAGCCTGCTCCTATACACGGATGATGCCGTCCTGTTTGCCTCTGATCCTGACCTCCTTAAACTCCACCTAACTCTCCAACACTCCTTCCATGAAACTGAACAATGGCTCACCACCCAGCGTCTAATAATTAACTACAGTAAGACAAAAGTCATGATCTTCTCCCATCCCCAGAACCCACTCAAGAGCCTCTGCCCCCAAATTCTCACTTTTACTCAAACCCCCCTAGAACAAGTAAGCACCTTTTAATATCTAGGGATCACACTAGACCTGGCCCTCAACTTTAGTCAACATATCCTGCACCTATCAACTGCCCTTAGCTCTAGACTGAGGCGTCCTTTATGGTACAAACACTGCCTCACCCTGAGTCTTCTACAACTTACAAACTCCTGTATCCTCTCTCTGCTAGACTACAGTATTCTCATCTACAGTGCTGCGCCCACCTCAGCCCTCAGTAGACTCCAGCTTGTGCCTAACAAAGCCTGCTGTCTCATCCTTGGATGTGATCGTTTCACACACACCTGCTCCCTCTACAGTACCACAAACTGGCTAAACTTAAACAACAGAATCAGGTACTACACCTGCCTAATGACCAAAAAGATAATTCTAGGCCTCACCCCCCGGCCCCGCCCTTGACAAAATTATCCTCTCAACATCACTTGGCAGAACCACCCGTAGCTCAAACAAACCATTGCTATGGGTATCCCGTTGCCGGACTTCCCAATTCCAACGATCCTTCAGCTACAAAGCCCCTTCCTGGACAAACTTGCTCCCTAGCCTAATAACTGATGAAACAAGGCTTGGCCCTTTTAAATTCAGGCTAAGGAAACACCTCCAGGCCTCTAACCTATGTGACTGCAACTGACACTCCCCCCCCCCGATAACCTAGAACAACATTTTGTGTCCTCCATATCTAATGTTCTACGAGCTAATTATTTGACAAACAGCCTTCTTCAGAACCTCTCTGCTACCTTATGACTGTGCAAATCATTGTAAATCATGTTATCTTGGAATGGTAGTCACTCACTGAACAAATGTGTATCAGATCCTTGTTATGTAATGTAATGTACTGCAGTCTGTAACAAATATTGTCCCTGTACCTTGTATGTATGACGTGGAACCTTTGTAAATGAGTCTTTGACTCAAAGGTCTTTCTAAATATCTCAATAAATAAAAAATAAAATATGAAAAAAATAATTTGGACTTATTTTTTTTCCCACATTTCAACTTTAGCAAGCTATAACTCCATCAATATTTGTACTTAAGGGACAATCTATATATCTAAAGAAAGGTCTTAAAGAGTATTACAACACTAACACATAACACCCCTCCCCCAAAAAAATAAGGGCCATATAAAAAAACATAAGAATTAAAAAATTGTAATTCCTGTAGGATAGCATTGCAATTTTAACAAGCCATTAGTCTATCAATAACTGGAGTTAAGGGATAATGTATTTATAAAAATAAAGGTGTTAATGAGTAGTACCACACTAACACATATGCCCCCTAAACATTCATGGAGTATGCACTGCACCCCTAAATTACCTCCAATTTTCACCATGGTGCCAAATCCACAATGAAAATCCAGTCATTATCAAAAATGCACCAAATGTATACCTATTCTTCCAATACAAGCATAGCAAATTTCAGAGCAAACAGACAACAATTTACTGACTTATGGGTAAAAAAACCAAAAACACATTTTTGCCCATATACAATCAAGGCTGGCAGGTAAGAGTGACACTTAAAATAGTTTTCCTTTGATGTGAGCCCCACAAAAAACAAGTACAACCTAGCATATAAATTGCTTTTGCCTTTTTCCATCTTCGAAACATTGCTAGGATCAGGCTGTTCATAGCCCATGACAACCTGGTGACAGTTTTCCATGCTTTTGTCATCTCTAGGCTGGACTACTGTAATGCTCTTTACCTAGGGCTATCTGGAGGTTTGATGAGTCAACTACAGCTGGTGCAGAATGCCGTGGCTTGGATGTTGGTGTGTTCCTTTATGAGGGATCATATCACTCTAGTTCTGCACGCTCTGCACTGGCTTCCTTTGTGTTCACACATCACCGTCAAGATTGGCTTGTTGACATACAAGGCCCTACATGGACTGGGACCCGACTACTTAAAAGATCTCCTGACCCCTTATTAACCACTTTGTCCGCTCCACTCCACCACAGCTGGATTATTGGTGGTCCCCACCTCAGGGTTCAAGTCATTGGGTAATCAAGCCTTTGGGGTGGCAGCCCCCATCATTTGGAACTCAATTCCCTACTATATCCGCGGTGCCAAATCAGTGGAGGCCTTCAAAACCTCTTTTAAGACCTTTTTTATTTGAATGAGCTTTTAAGAACATGAAAATCTGCCAGCCAAAGGAATCCGTGCAGTCCATCTAGTCTGCCCGAGATTTCTAACCCACCATCTACTGCTCCTGTTGAGGTGACCACCTTGACTGTCCCATGCACATTTTAATTCTCTGACAGTCTTAGCTGCCATCACCTCAAGTGGCAGGCTGTTCCAAGGGTCCACGACCCTCTCTGTGAAAAAGTATTTCCTAACATTGGTTCTGAATTTACTATCAACCAGGCATAGGTTGTGCCCTCTTGTACGCGCAGTCCTATTTTCCTGAAAGAGGTTACCGGGATGTACTGTGGTTGTCCCTTTAACAAATTTAAATGTTTCTATCGTGTCTCCTCTGTTCCTTCTCTGTTCTAGGGAGAATAGATTTAACAGATTGAGCCTATTTTCATAAGGTTTGTGGTGTAGTCCCTGTACCATCTTGGTGGCTCTCCTCTGCATGGATTCCAGACATTCTATGTCCTGTTTTAGGTGTGGCCTCCAGAACTGCACACAGTACTCTAAGTGAGGCCTCACCGAGGACCTACAGAGTGGGATGATTACCTCACGCTTTCTGCCAGTAATATCCCTACCTATGCATCTTGCCCTTAGTGCTGCTTTTCTGCATTGCTTTCCTACCTTTAAATCCGATATGATGACTCCTAGATCCCATTCCATCGTTGTCTTTTCCAATCACTTCCCTTCCAGGACATAGTTATTTCCTGGGTTCCTCCTACCCAAGAGCATTACATTACACTTTTTGACGTTGAAGCTCAACAACCAGTTCTTGGATCATTCCTCCAGCTTTCTATGCTCTGCCTCCATTCCTTGGACCCCTTCCTGTGTGTTCACCCTGTTGCAGAGCTTTGTATCATCTGGAACAGGCAGGCTTCCTCTCTCAGTCCCTCGGTGATGTCGCTGATGAATATGTTGAAAAGGACTAGGCCAAGCACTGATCCTTGTCTTACTCTCCCCTTCTGCAACAAGGTGCCTTTTACCATAACTCTCTGAGTCCTGTCCTGTAGCCAGCTTTTTATCCAGTTGACCACTTTCTTACCTTTGCCTGTTTGTTCTAATTTATTTGCTAGCCTTCTGTTTGAAACCATATCAAAGGCTTTGCTAAAATCTAGATATACTATGTCCAGAGCTGCACCTTTGTCCACTGCTCTTGTAGACCAGTCGAAGAGTTCTATCATATTTGTTTGTCATGAGCATCCTACCATGAAGCCATGCTGCTTTGGGTCAAGTTTCCCACTTTCTTTCAGGTACTCCACTGCTCTTTCTTTAAGTAATGTCTCCATTACTTTACCCACCACTGAGGTCAGGCTGACTAGGTGGTAATTTCCTGCTACCTCTCTTGTGCAGTGGCACAACTTGTGACACTTCTCCAATCCTGTGGCACTATGCCATCTTCCAGTGACTTGTTAAATAGTTTGGCTAGTGGGGCTGCAAGTTCAGTTGCATTGATCACATCTCTGGGTGTATTCCATCTGGCCCCATTGCCTTGTCCACCTTTAATTTTGACAGCTCCTCAAGGACCCTTTCTTTTGTAAAGGGGCTGGTGTCTACTCCCCTGTTGTGGAAATGTGCCTTGGCTGGTGCTGGACCATTACCTTTGTCTTCATGAGTGAAGACCAAGCAGAAGAATTCACTGAGTATTTCCATCATCTTTATCATTCTCCACCAGCTTTTCCTGCTTAGTTGCTGACCTGGTTATTCCTCCCTTACTCTTTCTTTTTTTCCCGTATATAATGAAAGAATGTTTTGTCCCTCCTCTTCACTCCATGAACTATTCTTTTGTCTGTCTGGGCCTTGGCTACCCTAATTGCTTTTCCTTCTTCCTTGAGTTTAATCCTGTATTCTTCTCTATCCTTCTCAGATTTGGGCTCTTTGTACTTTCTATAAGCTTTTTTCTTATCTCTAATTATAGCTGACATCTCTTTGGAAAACCAGAGTGGGTTCTTTGATTTTCTGGATTGTTTTGTGCATTGTGCTGTTACTGTAGTTATAGTGTTTTTCAGTTTTATCCAGGTGTCTTCCACATTCCTTGTGGCGTCAGTTACCAGCAGTTCTTTAATACTTTCCCTCATTCTTGGGAAATTTGCTTTTCTGAAATCAAGCACCCTAAGTTTGGTGTGACAAGGGTTCTCTATGTTGTTAATCGAGAGCCAGCCTGACCTGTGATTACTGGTGCCCAGGTTGATCCCCATTTACATGTCTGACACCCTGGCACTGTTTGGGAGTACCTGGTCAAGAATAGCAGATGCCCTAATGACTCTACAAATTGATTAAGTCCTGCCTTCCCAGTAGTGCAATGAGAAATTCTTTGCTCCTCTCTGAGGAGACAATGAAGGTGGACCAGTCTACTTCTGGTAGGTTGAAGTCCCCAACCAGTAGTAACTCGCCTTTGTCAGCCATCCTCATTATGTTTTCCAGGAGGTCTTTATCCTTCTCAATCTCCTGGGTAGGGGTCTGTAGATGACTCCTACCCAGATAGGGTCCCTGTTACCTGCTCCCAGAGTGATCTGTAGGGCCTCTGCATTGCTGTGCAGTCCCTGGATATCAGTTGCATTGATCCCATCTCTGATAAACATAGCCAACCCATCACCTTTCTTTCTTTCACAGTCTCTCCTGGAGAGAGTGTATCCATGAATAGCAACGTCCCAGGTGTGGTTCTCCATGAACCAAGTCTCCATGATAGCGACCCAATAAACATGTGCCTCGGCCATCATGACAGTGAGGTCTTGGATTTTGTTTGGATAGTTACAAGCATTAATGCACATTGCCTTCCATCCCTGGTTAGTCCTGCCTGCTGCATGATTACTCTGTTTACATTTTGTGTCCTTCGTGCACTTTCCATTTCTAGTGCATTTGGAACATCTTTGTGGAATTCCCCAACTTTTGTCACATGTGGTGGTTGTGATGTAGCGTCCTGGTGCAGTCGATGTGTTTGGTGATGGGCATCAGCTGGTCCATAAGACGTGGCGGTTACTGGTGCCCTTTCCCCTCCTACTAGTTTAAATGACTGACAAAGACAACAAATTTTTGACCCAGTGTGCATGTCCCCTGCTGTGTAAGGTGCAGGCCATTGAACTTAAAGAACTCCCTTTCCCAGAAATTCCACCAGTTCCTAATGTAGCCATCCATGCCCCTTATCCTGACACCAGTTTTTAAGCCAGGTATTAAGCTCGCAGATGTCCCCTTCTCTGATCTTCTGGCTGCTGGTGCCCCTTTTACACACAGGCAGAATCTCTAAGAAGGAGATGCTGGATGAAAGGGAAGTCAATTTTTCACCAAGTTTTGTTAGATTTTGCTTAGTCTCCTCCACAGACTGACTAGCTAGGTTATTTGTGCCAATATGGATCAGAATGAATGTGTCCTGCTTGGTGTTGTGCACAGTGCTCACCATATGGTCTGTGTCTCTCCATACCATTGTTCCAGGGAGGCATCTTACCGCAATCTCCAATCAGCCACTTTGGTGGATGTGAGACTCTACTCCATGTATCATAGAGTCTCCTATTATTAGGACGTGCTTTTTTTTGGTTTTGGTGGCCTTTGACTTGGTTAGCTTCTCCATCCGATGTTTGTGGTCCTCTTCCACTATGTTGCTTGCCTCTGCAGTAGGTATGGATGCCAGTGGGGAGAACCTATTTGACCTGTGAATTGGTTTTGGAGTCACTGTGGCACTACTCTTTGGCTTAGCTTTGCTGTTTCTAACCAACTGCCTTCCCCTTGGTATGCTAGTTCTCTGGGGCAGTGGAGTTGGTAGTAGGTGGGCAAAGTTCGATGATGGGGAAGTGTTGTGATGTGTGGAGTGGTTGAGTTGTGCCCTGAGGTAGGTTATTTTTTGATGGAACCTGACTTATTTATATGTCATCTCATGCTTTTTATATACAGTGCTTACACGTTATAATGAATTTTATTATAATGAACCCTGTGTATAATGAACTCCCACCATGGATCCCTTTAAAAGGCCGTATTTTCAAGTTGCGGCTAACACTTTGTGCCACCCAACCACATTTTCTTGCGTTGCCTCTGTGTGGAAATAATTGTTTCTCAGAACTTAATCACTTCTAATTGATTGTTAACACACTGCACCCCACAGATCGCAATCTCTTGCGTTGCCCCTTTTTGATTAGTAGTTAAAGGACAACTAAACCATCTTTTTACACATTTTTTAAAATGACTCCATAAGCTTGTAAAGGAGAAGCTGTTGTTTACATTTCTATTGAAACTGCATTTATTAAAGTAGGAAAAATGCAATTTCATAGCATTTGAAAACTGTAAATACAGCCTCTCCTGATTCAACAATCCTGCTATTAGAATCCTAAGATGGCTGCCTTGACGATGTCAGTGAAGAGAGAGATGCCAGCTGTGCAGATCTATTCTAGCTCTACTAACCATATTCAAATGCAAATAGTTTTAAAACAAAATATGATAGCATGGTACTTTGAGCACAAAAGTTGTTCAGCACAAAATATCTACAAAATGAGTGGTGTTTCATTTATATATATATATATATATATACTAACATACTAAAATGCCAGCAGAATAGGCCTAACAGTCTCTAGAGTCTGCTCAATTTTCAGCACCCGCACTGAGGGCCGATTTTGGTGTCCCCCCCCTTGGGTCATACTGTCCGCAGCCCCAGATGCTCCACCTGTATTGGGTCTGGTCAGATTTACCCTTCCCCTATACCTGTCCCATCCTCTCTTAAACCCATCAGTCTCCACCTCTGCCAGCTCCCTGGGCAGTGCATTCCATGGCTCCACCACCCTTTTAGTGAAATAACATCTCCTCTGAGCCTGCCCCCTTCCAGCTTCCACCCGTGACCTCTCGTTGCCGCACCCTCCTTCCTTTGGAGCACTCTGACTGGGCATCTCTTATTGATCCCTTTCATGTACTTAAAGACCTCTATCATGTCCTCCCATCCCTCCTCTCCTCCAGGGTATACATCGAGCTCCTTGAGCCTCTCTTCATAGGTCCTCTCCCCCAGGCCCCAGATCATTTTGGATGCCCTCCTTTGGACCCTCTCTAGGAGTGTAATGTCCCTCTTTAAATCTGGTCTCCAAAACTGCACACAGTACTCAAGGTGTGGCCTAACAAAGCAGTTGTACAGTGGAATGATCACTTCCGCCTTTCTGGAGGTAATCCCCCTGGCGATGCATCCCAGCATCCTATTTGCCCTTGCTGCTGCCCTTCTACAGGTCTCTGAGTTGTTCATTTCGACATCTACCACTACCCCAGGTCCCTCTCCCCAGGTGTCAGCGTGGCTCAGTTGGTAGCACATCCGCCTCTGGACCAGAAGGTCGTGGGTTCTCGTCCCACACCGGGATTGGACTTGTACCTAAAAATTGTTGGCATCCGAGTGCAGTATTGGGGGGTGCTGTACTGCTGGGGTGTGCCATCCTATAGAGGAGACGTTAAACCGAGGTCCCTTCTGCCCATCCTGGTGTTGTCCAGGTGGAAGTAAAAGAACCTAAGGCACTCTTCGCAAAGAGTAGGGAACATTCCCGGTGTCCTGGCCAACATTCCCCTTCCCATAAAACCGGTTCATGCAATTATCCAGGCTGTGTGTGGGCGATGATGTGTGATATGGCCGCCACCATACATTCAGTCACTTCACTACCAGTCTAGCATTGCTTGTAAAGTGCTTTGGATGTGTGAAAAGCACTATATAAATGCTGATTCTTCTTCTTCTTCTTCTTCTTCTCTCACCCTCCGTGACTTGAATCATGTCTCCTCCCAGGGTATACCCCTGGCCTGGATTTCTGACTCCCAGGTGCAGAACCTTGCACTTCCCCATATTGAATTTTAGTTTCCTTTTTCCCAACCACCTTTTCATAACCTCCAGGTCCTCCTGAAAGGCCAACCTCCCCTCCTCCTCCTCCTCATCCACCACTGCACCCAGCTTTGAGTCATCTGCAAAGAGACTCATCTCACTTCTGATCCCCTTCCTGATGTCTGAGACACAGGTGTTGAACAGGAGTGGCCCTAGCACTGACCCCTGGGGAACCTCGCTAGTAACCTACCTTGGGGATGAGGCTAACCCTCCAACCACCACCTTCTGAGTATGCTCAGAGAGCCAATTTCCTATCCATCTTAACAACTGTCTCCCTACCCCCATTTCCTTCAGCTTAGCCAGCAGGCCACTGTGGGGTACCAAATCAAACGCCTTGCTAAAGTCCAGAAACAGGACGTCCACTGGCCTACCCTGGTCCAGGGCCCTTGTCACCCAGTCATAGAACACAAGGTTTGTCTGGCATGATCTTCCCATGACAAAGTCTGCTGCCTATCATCCAAGTGCCCAGTTGGCTCCAGTAACCCCCCACTAGCCTTTCCTTGACAATACCCTCTATCACCTTGCCGACCACTGATGTCAAGCTAATGGGCCTGTAATTTTCCGCCTCCTCTCTTGATCCCCCCTTGTGGATCAGCATGACATGGGCCACCCTCCAGTCTTGGGGCACCCACCCAGTCCTCTGAGAAATGTTGAAAAGCTCCGCTAGAGGAACTGCCAGGACATCCGCCAGTTCCCTCAACACCATGGGATGTATCTCATCTGGCCCAGGTGCTTTCTCCGTCCGAAGGGACCAGAGGGTTTCCCTTACTCTCTCTGCCTGGATTTCAACCTCCATGTCCTTCCCCTTTTCACCCTGCGCTGCTGGCCCCCCACATGTCTGTAGTGGCCACTCCCTTTCCCCTGACCCATCAGGGCCCCTGGTCTCTACCGGTCCCACCTCTTCCTCTGGTTTGCCCCAGCTCCCCTCGCAAGACATAGCCCTTCCATCCCCCCTGGTAAAAACTGAGGCAAAGTACTCATTTAAGACTTCTGTCTGTTCCCCCGCCTCCTGTGCCCAACCATCCCCTATCCCTAACTTGCTGATCTGCCCCCTTACTTTCCTTTTCTCCCCATGTATCTAAAGAACCCCTTGTCCCCACTCCAGATCCCACTGGCCAAGGACTGCTCCTTTTTTGCCTTAGCTGCTCTCACCACCCTGGTGACTCTCATGGCTGTCAGCTCATATTCCTCCTGATCCCTTTCACTCCTTAAGCAGTTGAAGCACCTATAGGCCACCTTCTTTTCCCCTCACCACCTCCTGTACCTCCCGGGTCCTCCAGCAAGGTTTTCTGGCCTTACTGAACTTACGCCTTTCCCTTGTGCAGGATCTGGTAACCTCCTGTATTCCCCTCCCAATGATCCCCCACCTGCTGTCAGCATCCATATCCGGCCTTATCCTGTCCAGATGATCTTTAAGGATCCTTCCCATCTCCTTGAAGTCTGCACCCCTAAAGTCAGTTACTACCGTCCTTGTTCAGCTTTCCTCCCTCCCCTAGGTCCAGGAAGAACCAGACTGTGGAGTGATCACTCCCCGCCAATGGGTCCTTCACTTCTAGGCCCCTAATCTGATCACTGTCTGCCAGGACCAGGCCTCCCTAGTTGGCTCACCCACCTGTTGTGTCAGAAACTCATCCTGGAAGACTTCCAGCAGCCTCTGCTCTCTGGCAACTGGTGACGTCATCGTCCCCCAGTCTGTTCCGGCATGTTGAGTTCCCCCAATACCACTACCCTTCCCTTTCCCAATCTACAGTGTCCCTTGAGATTTGCCACCAAACTTTCTTCCAGAACATCCGCCAGTGCTGGTGGTCTGTATACCACTCCGACCTTTACTCTCTTACCCTCCTGCGTCAGCAAGGTGAACCAAATAGCCTCCACGTTCCCCTCTGCCTCCTCTACCCCTCCAATACTCATGCCATTTCTGACTAACAGTGCTACACCACCCCCCTTCCCTCCCCCCATCTTTTCTGAACATCGTATAGCTCTCCAGATTTAGGTCCCACTCCTGCCCTTGAGTGGCCCAGATCTCGGTGACTGCTGCCACATCTACCTTCCCCTCAACTAGCATCACCTGGAGCTCAGGTGTTTTATTTCCTAAGCTCCTGGCATTTATCAGGACCACTCTCCACCCTTTTTCCCTCCTCTCCTTTCTCCCCCTTGAGTTTCCATTTCTCAGCTCCTGCACCCTGCCTGGTGACCCATTTCCATATCTCTCTAGCCCTCTAGAGGAGTGGAGACCATGTCCTCATTTACCGTACCTGCTGGCACTACCCCTTTTTTTATCCCTCCCCGCTTCACAAGTTTAAACCCCACCTTTCGCTGATGAACCCAGCTAGTTTGAGCTTGAGGATTTCCTTCCCCTCCAAATTAAGGTGGAGCCTGTCCCTAGCATACAGCCTCTTATCCTCCCAGGTCTCCCCTCAGTGCCCCAGCAGGCCATACCCCAATTCTCCACACCACTCCCTAAGCCACTGATTTATCTCCCTAATCTTCTTTTTGTTTTCCCCACTAGCCCTTGGCACTGGTAGGATTTCCAAAAAGGAGATCTTACAGCCTATGGAAAGCCTTTGTTTTTTTTTATAATTAGCAAAAACCAGCAGAGCTTTCAATTTATTTTCACTTTTTGCAACAAACAAATGCAAATAGCTTTAAAACAAATATGATAGCGTGGTACTTTGAGCACAAAAGTTGTTCAGCACAAAAATATCTACAAAATGAGCCAAGTTTTATTTATCGATACCGTTCCATTTTTTAAAAGTAGAAAGAGAAAAAAAAGCAGCAGAAAATTAAATGTTTTCACTTTTTCAAGAAACAAATGCAAATAACTTCAAAACAAAAATGCTCCAAGACAGTGGAAGACGAAAACCCAGGGACCTGAACTATGGCCTTACTGCACATATTATACCAGTTTTTTTTTTTATCTCTCTATTTTGGGAGCTGGTTTGAATGGGTGTGGGATGAGAGGCAATGGCTAGTGATCTAGTACTAATGAGGTTTACAGTATCGTTGATGTTTCTACTACTTGCAGAGAGTGTTGCAAAAGCAAGTTTATTTTAATGTTTCAATTCCTGCTGAGACATGATGTTCAAAGTTACTGTGAGATAGCTGCTGGTAATGTTATAAGATTGTTGACTTTACTGCCCTCTGGTGGTGAAGCCTGACTTTGGGTTATAATATCTCTAGTTTGAAGAGATGTAAAGGGGTCTTTTATTAGATCACTTGTGCTATAATTTTTATTTTTTAAATAAGACCCATGTTATGGAATTTTGGGAGAAATAAAGGGATGCATCTATACCTCATGAAAGGAAGTAGTTCTCTGCGTATAGTATTATCATGGACTCCAGGGTTCAGTCATACACAAAAGCCCATCTTTCTAGAAGGGATTCTCTGGACTTTTCAATACTCATTTATAGACTGGTCATCCATGGTCTTGCTGAAATGGCTTAAGATATACTGTAATATTCAATCAGACTTTTATACAGGTTTTTTCCCCCACAGTGTTGTAACAATGAGTGCAGGGCTAAGTATTACCTAACGTAATCGTATGTAAGTATTGCATCCTATATCTCAAACCAAAGATTGTATGTGCTTGTTCAGTATGAAAATGAATACATACAAAGTTTAAAACAATGATAGCATGGTACTGTGAGCACAGCATTTGTTTAACACAAAAATGTATACAAAATGAGTGGTGTTTCATTTATATATACCTTTTAGTTTTTTATAATTAGCAAAAAAACAACAGAAAATTCAATTTTTTTCACTTTTAGCAACACATGCAAATAGCTTTAAAACAAAATATGATAGCATGGCACTTTGAGTACAAAAGTTCTATAGCACAAAAATATTTACAAATGAGGGTTTATAATCAGCAAAAAATGACAGGAAATTCATTTTTTTTCCAATTTTTGGAGGCATGACATAAATGGAATATGCTACCTCCCTACTAGAAATATTGTTGATATGTTTTGTTCTCGTGCTGATGACATCCCGTATGGCTTCGCCACTCGTGATGCCATTGGGTCAATTGGCACTCAAACAAAAAATATCAACAATCTTTCCAGGAGGGGGGTAGCATATTCCTTATATATTCTTTGCAGAAAAACTCCGTTAATGCATTAGTTTGTGTTGCTATTATTATTATTATTTTTTTTTAGCTTTTATGTTTCTCTTTCTCCCTCCCGCCCTCCGTCCCGGCCCCCTTCCACCGCCCCCCCAACCCTGTCACCTGGTGTCCACTGGACTCACCTCTGGATTTCTAATGAGGTGCCAGCTAGCGGGGTGCAGCACCTGCGAGGGCCGGCATTATCTCGCTGATTGGGTTATTTTCCTCACTTTTTCTTCCCATCCCCTGAGTGCAATGTGGAGGCATGCAATGATGCCAGTGGCTGAGTTGTGCATGCTTCCGCATGCGGCACGCCAGGCGTCTGCCCTGCATCCATCCCCTTCTTCTGTGGGTCCGATGCACCATCCCCCAACCTCAGCTAGGGACTCCATCCCCACCCTCCCTGGGAGAGGAGAGCTGTCCTCTGGATGCTTGATCCTCTCCCTTCCCGGCCGACCCCCGGAGGCCCACTTGCACTGCGAACATGGGTCACCGGCATGGCAGGAAGTAAGGCATGGATGCCTCAGCCCTCCATGCCATCGAGCTGGCTAGTTTGTGTTGCTAGTAAAGCGGCAAAAGTATGGAAATGTGAAGTTAGGGTTTTCATCACTAACTCTACATTCTCCCACAAGCAGCCAAAGGGGGCAAGGCAACACAGGCAACCACAGGCATACAACATCGGGTAAGACAAACAACATATAACTCTTTCCAACTGGCATAAGAGACATCCATCATCATGGTCCAGCTCTTCTGTAGCCATGGATACACATGCTTAGTTGCACACCACCTGGAAAGTGTGGTAACAAATTTCCATAGGATCACATTGTAAATTGTAAGTAAGGAATAACACTTGACAGGGTGTGCAGCAATGCTAAATTACCACACACTCAAAGTGGGTTATGAGGCACAGCTGAATGCCTTCAACCACCTGGGAAGTGTGATATATGATTCCCTTAGGATCACACTGTAAATTGTAAGAAAGCAGTAACACACAACAGGGTGTGCAACAGTGCTAAACTGCTGTATGCTGTATGCCCCAAGTGTGTTGTGAGGCATGAGGTGCAGCTGAGTGCCTTGAACCACCTGGGAAGTGGTGATATAAAATTCCCATAGGATCAGATTATAAATTGTAAGTAAGCAATAACATACAGCAGGGTGTGCGGCAATGCTAAATTGCTGCATGCCAAGGCATGAGGTGCAGCTGGGTGCCTTCAAACACCAGGGAAATGTGGTATATAATTCAAATATGATTACATTATAAATTTTAAGTGATCAGTGCCACATGGCTGTGTGTGCGGCATGGCTAAATTGCTGCATGCCCCAGGTGGGTTGCAAGGCATGAGGTGCAGTTGGGTGCCTTCAGCCACCTGGGAAGTGCAATATAACATTTCCATAGGATCACATTGTAAATTGTAAGTAAGCAATAACACATGACAAGGTATGTGGTAATGCTAAATTACTGCATGCCTCTGGTGAGTTATGAGGTGGGTTATAGAGTACGAGGTGCAGCTGAGTGCCATCAACCACCGGGAAGTGCAGATGTCTTCACTCAGGTGCCGAAGGCATCTATGCTGCCATGGTAGCACATGCTAAGGACATAGGAGAGTCAGCAGGTGGCTGCTCCGAGGAGCACCAGGCCCCTGGCTTCTTTACCTGGAGATAGAGGTAACATTCCAACTTAAATGGTACAAAGCTGAATGACACAAAATGAAAACCAAAAAAGGGAAATGGCAGCAGAGTGAGATGTAGCTCTGGGTAGTATGGCGAAGGCAGTTTTCATGTGCACTGACCAAATGCAAGGAAGAAAAGGAAGTGTGGGTGGCTGCATGAGAAATGCAGTGTGCTCTAGATCACTTTGTCTGATATTGTAAAGTGGGAATATGAGAATATGTGGCTTGCACTGCCACGGCGAGGCAGCATTGATAGAACAGGGGAAAACAGAAATGGAAACATTAAGCATACAACAGTTTTGAACACACACACACACCCATTCAGGAGGTGGAAGCTATTTGAAAATTAAATTGCAGTTTGGTTAATTGGAGGAGGGCACAAGAACAAAAAATATCAATAATATTTCCAGTAGGTAGGTAGCATATTCCATTTATGCCATACTTCCAAAAAAGTGAACAAAAAAATTAATTTCCTGCCTCTTTTTTGCTGATTATAACAAATCTAAAAGGTATCTGTAAATGAAACACCAATCATTTGGTATATATTTTTGTGCTGAACAACTTTTGTGCTCAAAGTGCCATGCTATCTTTTTTTCATTTTAAAGCTATCTGCATTTGTTTGTTGCAAAAAGTAAAACAAAAAATTAGAATTTTCTGCTTTTTACTAATTATAAAAAAATCTAAATGGTATATATAAATGAAACACTGCTCATTTTTTAGATATTTTATGCTGAACAAATGTCGCTCTCACAGTACCATGCTATCATTTTTTGGTTTAAAGTTATTTGCATTTTGGCCTGCTCAGTGGTGCTGAGGATTGAGGCGCTGGACACCACACCCACACCTTGCTGTATGCCAGTGACCCAGGTTCAGGAATGGACTTGGATCATTGTGGGTCAGCAGGAGAGGAGAGGCTTGAGAGTCTGGAGGACTGCTGTCCTCTCCTGGGGAGGGTTGGGGTGTGTGCCTGCCACGCTCGCGACCCCAGTGGAGACTGAGGGAACAGTAGATGGAGACACTGCATAATGGGGACTGGGCGGCGGTGGATGTCCGGTTGGTATGCACGGGAGCATATACGCCATGCACTGGATGTTATGGCACATCCGCGCCCTAGGGGTTTAAACCAGGAAAACCCCTCGCGATGAGCAGGATGATGCCACTGACAGGCAACCATCCTTCCAACCAAACAAAGCCCGACATAAGTCGGTGTAGGGGCTCAAGGGTGATGTGGTCTCTCTCCCCCGGTTCCCCCTGCTGGGAAGCCCCTCCGTGGGGGGTAAGCCATGGTCCTCACTGTTCTGCGGTTGTGGCAGAGGCTGGCCAGACTGGACAAGTTGAGCATCCATGTACATGGCAGACTGGGGTAAGTACACCCCTTGCGGTCAGTGAGGAGAAAAATAGAACGTACAAAAAAAAAGTTATTTGCATTTGTTTGTTGAAAAAGTGAACCAAGCTGGCCCAGTGACGCTAAGGGTTTTTGTTTTTTTTGTTAGTTGTTTAACCAGGGTTGAGGTGCTGGACGCCACACCTCACGCCATGCTGGTGACCCAGATTCAGGAACGACCTCAAGTTGTCTGGGTGCTGGCATGGGGGAAGGGGAAGGGTGGAACAGGATCAAGTGCCTGATGGCAGCTGTCCTGTCCTGGGTTTCATACTGGGTGACAGAACGGAAGAAGGCACCACTGTCCATTATACCGTTACCCATATACCGGGCTCATTTTATCTCCTTAAACATACTATTTGGTCAATCTCCCTTTTAAACCTATCCAACGTACCACTCAGGACAATATACTCTGGAAGTGCATTCCATACTCTAGCTGTTCTATGTACAAAGGAAAAGTATCTTGAATTCATTTTTACAGTCTTGAATTTTATTTGAAATCTATATGTTCGTAAGCCTTCCAGTTTATCCACCAACTCTATCCCAAGTTCTTTTACTAATTCTGGATCCTTCATAATTTTAAACAACTGTAAAAGATTCCCTCTCTTCCTTGTGTCCTCCAGTATAAACAAATTAAATTTTCTCAGCCTATCCTCGTAGTCATAATTTTTCATGGACCATATCATCTTAGTATATGTCCTTTGAATTTTTTTCAATGTTATTTATTTCCCCTTTTGTATAAGGGCTCCACAGTGGTGATCCATAATCTATGTGTGGCCTAACAAATGACCTGTATAGTGGGACAAGGCATTCTTTGGATCTATTTATAAAGTTCCTTTTAATATTTCTAATCACATAGTTTGTTCTTCTAATTACCTTCATCCTCTGTGCCCTAAAAGTGATGCCATCGTCTATTGTAATCCCACAATCCTTCTCCCTTTCAGAAGCTTCCATTTTAATGCCATTTAACCAATATCCATGTCCAGGATTCTTTTCCCCATATGCCTCACTCTGCATTTCTAGGCACTAAATGGCATTTTGTTTTCTATTGCCCATGCCTCCAATAGTTTCAGGTCATTTTCCAATCCCTGAATACCCTCTACTGTACTCACTTGCCCTCCCAACTTTACATCATCTGCAAACTTTACCATAATATTCCTTATACCATAGTGCAAGTCCCCTATAAATAACGAGAAAAGTGCCAGACCCAGCACCGACCCCTGCGGTACCCCACTCGTCACCTGGGGTAAGTACACCCCTTGCGATCAGCGAGGAGAAAAATAGAAGGTACAAAAAAAAAGTTATTTGCATTTCTTTGTTGAAAAAGTGAACCAAGCCAGCCCAGTGGTGCTAAGGGTTGAGATGCTGGATGCCACACCTCACACCATGCTGCTGACCCGGGGTCGGGAACGTCCTCAAGTCATCTGGGTTCTGGCACAGGGGGAAGGGTGGAGCAGGATCGAGGGCCTGATGGCAGCTCTCCTCTCCTGGGGTGGTTGTCACCACCCCCCCATAGTTCCACTGTCACTGGGTGGCGATCCAGTGGCAACGCGATCGGCAGGGGGCAGCAAGTTGGGAGGGTGTCTCGGAATGCGGTGTGCATATCTGGGATTGGGATGGGCAAAAATTGGGAAAAAATACATAAAAATACATAATGAAAAAGAAAAAGTGAATGAAATTGAATTTTCTATTGCTTTTTTTTTGATAATTTATAAAAAAAAAGGTATCTATAAATGAAACACCACTCATTTTGTAGATATTTTCGTGTTGAACAACTCTTGTGCTCATAGTGCCATATTATCAGTCTTGATATTTTTTTTCCTTTATTTTGAATCATATCAAAGTCTGATACAGGTAAATGCTTGGTTCAAAGGCATTGCAATTGATAGAGGTACAGGTACATAATAGATCAGGATAAGTTTCTTCTCTCCCAGGGTTACATCATGGGGGGGTTGGGGAGTACTACTGATTTTCCAGTTTGAATAAGAAAAGGATAACAGAGGCCATTTACAGCCATGACCATGGACTATGTGCTCAATACCAGTATACAGAAATCTGATAAGTCCCCGGGTGCAAGACCCAAGAAATCAGCCAGTGACTTATATCAAAATCCATGTATAAACCAATGCATGATAATAATGTTATTAAATGAGGCAAACCATCAAGTCTGCATTCCACCTAAAAAACAAACATTACAGTGCTTTAAATGAGCACAGTCAAGGAACTTTCATACAATCGTGGGCAAAAACCAGCGTCCATTATTTGGAACTCCAGCAGGGTTCTGGACATTAAGGAGCCATAATAGTAAACTTGCATAAAGACAAGTCAGAACTTTCAGAATTATTTCAGCCCACGTCAGTCTCTTCAGGGGCCATGGCACCCTGCATAAAATCTGCTTTAATCTTAAGCAGCCCTTTGTCTGCTTCTGCAGGATAAGTGAAGATGAAAGTTTTACCTGCATACAAAATCTTAAGTTTCGCAGGCATCAAGAGGGAATGGATAATCCCCAAAGACTTTAGCTCCCTGCGCACGGCATCAAAGGCCTTCCGTTGCTGGTGAGTGGAGTAACTAAGATCCGGGAAGATGAAAATGCATGTACCATTAGACAGTTGAAGTGGATCTTTATTTTTCGATGCCTGCAGGATCCAATCCCTAATATGCTGTCCTGCTGTGACAAGCAGAATAGTATGTGGTAAGTCCTGTTAAGAGGTTTTTTTCCAAGGTGTGATATATGCATTGAAGAGAGACTCTGCAAGGGACAGGTCTAATGTGCTATGAAGAAGCTGGTGAACATAATGCTGCAAATTGTCCCCCGAGCCCTCAGGAACGCTGAGAAAATGAACATGGGCTAAACGGGCTCCATTCTCTACATGCTTTAGTCTGAGTCTAAGGAGTTTATTTTCGGATAGCAGCCCTGCAGTCTCTGCCAAGGTCTTATCGGCTCATTCCTTCGTGAAGCTTGCTTCCACTGAGATGATTTCCACTCGATTCTTCAGGGTGGTAATGCGCTTGTTATAAAGATCCATTTTTGCATCTAGTGCTTGAATTGATTTGCTGAGAACTTGGGCACCCTGTAACACAGCGTTGTTGGAAGGCTCAGGGTCTCCAGTGGCTCCAGCCACAAGGCCACAGTAATCGGCACCTCCAGGCCACTTGCCTTGCTTCCTGTGACCAGAATCTGCATGTCCAACTTCGCGAACCTTACACATATCATTGAGTGTTGAAATTTAGACAGCAGGCTGTCATTATCGAGTGGTCAATGATTCTGCCATACGATAAAGTTCCAATTTTAAAAAAAAAAGTGAGAGTTTAATGCTGATTTCGAGTGGTAGTGCAGGAGGTCTCAGGAGTGCGACCGGTGCTGTCAGTTGTTAGCCATGCCCCCATCAGTTTTCATTTTAAAGTTATTCGCATTTGAATACGGTTAGTAGAGCTAGAATACATCTGCACAGCTGGGCATCATTGACATCATCAAGGCAGCTATTTTATGATTCTTACAGTGGGATTTCTGACTCAGGAGAGGCTGTATTTACAATTTTCAAATGCTACGAAACTGCATTTATACTAACACTTTCAGTATAAATGTAAACAACAGCCTCTCCTTTACAAGCCCATGGAGTCATTTCTTAAAAAAACAAAATTTGTAAAAAGATGGTTTACTTGTCCTTTAACACTTTGTTTCCATTGCTGTGAAAATGCTTATTTCTCATTATACTCAATATAGTTAAAGTAGCGCCAGTTGAACAGCATTTAAACCTCAGTGTTCCCTGTCACTGGATGCTGTGTCTGCAAAGCACCTTCCTTTCAGATGTCTGAGCAAAAGAAAGGAAAAGCTCTAAATGTGAACCAAAAACTTGAAATAATCGAATGACTTCAGCATGGAGAAGAGGTTGCTAAGTTGACATCTGAATACTCCCTGGCTAAATCTATCATCTGTACCATATGAAAACGAGGAGACTCGCTGCGAGCATTTGCTGATCAATGCTGTGAAAAAAATCATTTACAAAGGAAGAAACTCAGACTGGCTGGTAATGCTGATGTTGACCAGGCAGTGCATGTGTGGTTCGAGAGTCAGCAGGCTGCAGGTGTGCCCCTGTCAGGTGTGATTGTAAACGAGAAGGCTGATTCCTTTGCTAGGCAGCTTTACGGGAAGGACTGTACTTTTAAATCATCACCCGGCTGGCTTTGGCGATTTCTAAGGAGGAATGGCATTCGGCAGCTAAAAATTGCAGGGGAGCAGAGGTCTGCAGATGATGCTGCTGCTACAGAGTTTTTGCCAAAGTTGATGGAATTCGTGGAGGCTGGAGATTATGAACCAGCACAGTTATACAATGCAGATGAGACTGGATTGTCTTATAAATGTTTACCTCACCGAGCACTAGCAGCCCAAACTGAACATGATGCCTCCAAGGGCAACAAAATTTGTAGAGATCACCTGACATTACTCATGTGCACTAACACTACTGGTGATCACAAATTACAGCCACTCTGTATTGGTTGCTATGTAAACCCAATGTGTTTTCACCATATTAACTGCAATGCCCTCCCTATCCTGTATGAAAGCAGTGCCAATGTATGGATGACCTGAGAGATCTTCAGGGAATGGTTCCATGAAAAGTTTGTTCTATCAGTTCACTGCTTCCTTTATAACAAAGGCATAGACACTAAATCACTCCTCCTTCTCGATCAGTGCCCAGCTCACACCAAAGCCAAAGAACTATGGAGCAGAGATGGAAAAATAACAGTGCTGTACCTCCCGCCTAACACTGCCTCCATGATACGGCCCACAGACAAGGGCATTATAGCCAGCCTTAAAAAAACTGTGCCGCAGGCAACTCCTGCGAGAGATCATAATGAGAGACAGTGGCACAGAGTTGGTGGAATTTCTTAAAGCATGCAGGATAATGGGCATGATATATGTTACTGCTTCTGCATGGGACTCTGCAACAGAATAAAAAAATTAAAAACTGCTGGCAAGATGCTTTGGGACCCATCTCTGAAGACAGTATCTTGCCGCAACTGCCTGATGTGTCAGCTGTGGGTGATACCGAAAGTGACACTGAAGATATTGGCATTGCATGTGGCTTGGGTCTGATGCAAGGCACTGGTGCTGAAACACAGGAACAGCTACAGTCATGGCTCACTGGACGATCAGTTCCCCATGGCAGAACCGCTGACTGACACAGCAATAATTTCTGAGATCAAGGGTAGAACCAGGGACATGGAAGTTCATGACTCGGATGAAGAAGAAGATGCCTGTCCTCGTGTCCATGCCCCAGAGGGAAGGGAACTGCTGGGCTTGAAGTGGGGTTGTGATATCTGGAGAGACAACTGTACGTCTCCTCACAGAGTGCAGCTGCTCCAGCTATGGCAGCTAATAATGCTATCCAAAAAAGAAGTTATGCAGCATGAATTGGTTCAGACAACCCTGGACTTATTTTTTACAAAGAAATAATAAAGCTTTTTTGTTTTTACTGTTTTAGAGTTTTTACAGATTTTGCCATAACTACAATATGTGTAAATACAATTTGGTAACTTAAAATTATCCTCTGTCTCAGTCACGTACTGTTAGTGTGTTGTGCAGTGCCATATACTGCTAAAAAGCATGTCACTCATTCTAGCGAATCCTTGATATAATGAACTTGCACTATGGATCCGAGTTGGCATGTTATAACAAGGAACAACTGTATTATATTTATTTTATACAGATCTGATTCAATTTATTCTTATTATTTTATTGTAAAGCATTCAGAGCCCTTGTTTAGATTGAGCGCTATATAAATAGAATTTGCCTTTCCTTTCTTTGCCTTTTCTAGAGGCATGGAAGCACTGCGCTTTTACAGCCAGATGGGTCTGTGAATCTATGGAGAGATGGAAGCGCAGGGCCTACAGGGTCCTGTGAAATGAGGATATGATTATACTATCTCAAAAAGTAAGGAAAGTCTTTGCAAAAAACTGTAGGTGCACCAGTTAGGGTTCAGATTAAAGTGACAAAAGCAGGGAAGTGTGGTGTTAGGGGTTCCAACCTTAACACCCCACCCCAACCCTTCAAGCAGCAAAAGGAAAAAAAAAATATTACGGTTTTGGCTGTCCTGAGTCTTGGCGAATCAGAGCTGGGGTCTTCCTTGGGGTTATGAACCCTAACACTCACCCTGTTTCATATAGTCTGCTCATGTGAGTTTATTTGCTGATGGAATGGTGGAAGCATTAGGGTTGATGACCCCAAAGAAGAATCCAGCCCTGATTCGCTAAGACTCAGGACAGCCAAAATCGTAATATTTTTTTTTCCTTTTGCTGCTTGGAGGATAAAGGTTGTAAACCCTAATACTACATTACCCTGCTTTTGTCACTTTAATCTGAACGTTTTTGCAAAGAATATAAATATACATATGACACCAGTTGTGAATAAATCAGGTATATAAATCATATTGTTTGGGGGATGGAAATTAATGTTTTCTTAGGACATGTAATTTCCACTTAGAGCATATTACTTCCACTTAGAACATTAACCTCTCTCAGAATCTGAGAGAATAATGGGCCAGATAGAGCACTTACAATGGAAGAAAACAGTTGTTATCTAAAACAAGACAGAACACTGATAAAAACATTGAAAATGGTGTGGTAGGGCCATGACTAAGCCATAGGTACCAGGTTGTATGGGCCCATGGGGCATGGGCCCCAGCAATATTTTGTGATGGCCCAGCCCCAGCAATAAAATTGTAAAAACATGTTGTGTTTTGTCTCTTTGGGGGGGGGTCACATGCGTGCACCCTCTGTGACTTACTGCAGGCTGCCGGAACCCCCGAAGCAAACTTTCATTGGTGAGGTAGAGTGGCATTGTTTGAAATTGGTGCCGGTTTGACCCGTGTGACTTGGGCGCAGGAGCAGTGCCGGTTTCTCACCAGAGAGATCCTGAGTCCCGACCCAGTTCATTGTAAAAATTATTGGTAAGCCCAGTGCATTTTTTAAATTTCCACCAAAATGCCTCTACACACATGTGCCCAAGCACAGAGCAGCTCTGAGTGGGCAATCTTATTGTGTGGCAGCGGGCAAGACTGGAGGATTTATTAAGGTGAATGACAGAGGGATGGTGAGGCAACACATCAGTGAGGATTGGAGGGAGGCAGCGCCATGCAGCAGCCACAGAAGAAGCAGCAGCAAGACTGAAGAAGCAGTCAGCAAAAGAAGGCAGTGGAAGTCCAGGGTCAGGAATCACTTGGTACACAGCAGAGGGACCCCAGAAGGACCAGTCATGTTAGCGGTCAGAGAGGCTGATGAGTAGGGTGACTATGTGTTGCCCTGGGCTGGCCTGAGGGACAGTCAGTCGTTGAGTCAGTGGGGGGCTGGTTTAGCCCATGAGCAGCCAAGTGGTGTGTCGGTTGTGTGTGGGTCATCATCGGGCAGCCAGCTGCTGCTAAAGAAGAGGACATCAGGACAGAAGGAGCCAGATGAGAGGACTCAGAGTCCCCAATCCCCAGGCCAGCTGAATCAACTTAGTCCCCTGCAGCGAGCAGCCACACACTTGCCAGAGGACAGAGCAGACAGCAGCACTGTGAGCACTGGGTGGTATTGGTAATGGTAACTACTACCCCCCCAACCAAGAAAACAGCTGACTTCGACTCAGAGCCAGTAGTAGCAAGGTAAAATGGGCATGCAGGGGAAGCTGAGCCCAGGAGGAACCCCCTGGCCTGGCAGCGGGAATCAGGAGGAAGAGAAGTGAGAGCAACCAGCTGCTGACTCTGTTGTTTCATTCTGTTCTGTGTTCCTACTAGTGGGGCAGACCACTACACTAAGCCACTGCTGTCAGGATTATTGTCTGAAATAAAAAAAAATGAATATTTAGTCAGAGTAGATGCAGCCCTGGCGACTCTGGAGAGGGCCAGGCCATGGAATTTAAATAAATCAAGTTGCTATATTGGTATGTTAACTGTACTGTAACACCTGCTGTGGCTGATGCCCTGGACATTTCTTTCTTTTTTTTTTTACAATCATGGCATTTTACAAATGGGACTACTCGGTTGTTTGTTGTCATGTTATTATTAGTATTCTGAAGGGCAATAAGTAGGAGGCTGAAGTAACTTGAAGGACCCAACCTTTACCAAAAACCAGGTTAATTATTAAGGCTGTTAAAGCTGGAAACATTTACAGGACTGGGCCAGCCCTTAATAACCTGTCTGGAATAGTAAGTCTTTGTATTTTAGCTTTTGCAAGTCAAATACTATAATATTGTGTTTTGTTTTGTTTTTTTTGCACCCAGAAATCGCTTCTGTTTACTAACCGTCTGCAGAAATGATGAGTATGCCAGCCCGGTGGTGCTGGAGGTTGAGGCACTGGTCACTACACCTAGCGCCACACCAGTAACCCGGGTTCAGGAACGAGCCCGGGCTGCTGGGGGTCAGCAGGGGAAGAGAGAGGATCGAGTGTCCGGAGGACTCCTCTCCTCACTCGGGTAGGGAGGGTTTGCCGTCCCGCTTGTTGATCGCCCTCTGGCGTCAGCCAGGGCAGATGCTAGCCGGGAGGCATGTTGCTGATGTACTTCATTGCAGGGGAAGGAGGTGGGAGGAAAATGGGAGGAAAAAGGAGCTGGCAGGCTCCATGATGGCTGCACCAGTGCCCCATTCCGGCCCCCCAATGTGTGGATTTTGCTGTGGAGGTGAGGGAAAAGCCAGCAGCCCTTTGCTTTGGCCCTGCCATGGGGGGGGGGACCTGTGGGGGATTTAGGGGGTGTCTGACAGGAGAACTGTGCAGCTGGAGACCGAGTTCCCTCTGAGGGAGGGACCGGAGCCACCTGCCAGGCTCCACAAGAGGATAAAAGGAATAATAGAAAAAAAGAAATGATGAGTAGGGGCCAGATCACGGAACACTCCTTCCAAGTGCGCCCCTGGCTATTGATGGGATGGGGGATGGAGTGGGTTAGGGTAGCTTATGGTCATTGGTGAGTGCCTACTACTTCATCAGTGCATATCTCAGTGCGTAGATGCCCCCGGTAAGTTTTACAGTCAGTGAGACACTGCCAGGGGCATTGTCCTCAACAAGGCTGAATTCAGCACTGTGTTAGGAATATTAGGCCTGGTTATCATGCAGACTGTCTTGGTCACCTCCACAATGTAGTCTCCCCCCGCCCACCATCACCAATAACGGTGCAGTCTTTGCATTCAAGGAACCTGGCTAGTGGCTCCCACCTTGGCCTTCACAGTCACCAGGCAGCAAGGTGTGAAAGTGTCAACTTTAAGTGCTTCTTAGTTGCAGAATCTCTTTGAAAAATTTCAAGGATTTAAATATCAAGCCCAGCCCAATAGTGTACTTGTACAATACAGTTTGCATGATACTCTCACGTCAAGGAGTAGGTTTTGCATTTTTGGGTAACATTGGGAGTGCATTGGCAACTTGCATTGTGTTTTTTTGCAAAACCTACCCAACTGAATCAACTATTATAAAATGTTATGTGGAGTTCACCAAAAATTCATCTGAAGTTAAGTTCTGTCACAAAGCAGTGTGAAATGGAGGTGCAACTCCCATGGAGCAGCTTTAGCAAGACTTTGTGCTAGATCCAGCAACACAAACATGTGCAGCTCATTGAGAAATGTTACCTCCTTGGCATGAGAGTGCAGAGCAAACTGTAATGAAGCAGCTGGCGAGCTTCTTGCCATGCCAGTGATCCAAGCCCAGAATGCATGCCATTGTGAGGTGGCAGGAGGAGACCAGAGCGTCTCAAAGGATACACTTCTCCAGGTTTCAGATTCAGATTTCTTTATTTCATAGAATGTATGAAACCACCAGTTATCGCGTTCATAAACATGTTAAAAGGAACAGAGGAATTCTGTGTATAGTTAAATACATACAATACATAACCGATAACAATTACTTCCCTCATACGTAACTTAATAGATTCATCTACAGTTTAAAAACTCCCTGTACATGTGACTCCCCTGTTCCCTGGGGTTACTAGAATTCCATTAGAGTTAGTGGTAGGCAGGGAAGGCAGCTAGTGATTTGCCAGTAAATGGATTTCACTCTGTCCCTCTCTGCTGCTGGTCTCAGCTAGGAGCTGGAGAGGTGATGTCACCTTAGAACTCTTGCAGCTGCATAAGCCACACAGCAGTTGTTGTGAGCAGGGAATTTAGAATTCTGAGTCGGTCTTGTTCCAGAGCTCAGTGTGTGCAGTACTCTGTAGTAGCAGCTCTGATAGAGAGCTGCAGTGTTCCAGTTTTTCTCACCCTAGTGAAGTACTGCATTTTCTAGCTTTGCCTAAGTGATGGAAACCGTCTCCAGGGATTTCCTGTTCTTCATCCCAGGTGGGATGGAGCAGGCTGCCAGGATTTCAGGGGCAATCCCCCGATCCTACCAGAACTTTGGGAAGCTGCCTTTTGGTCAAGATCTGTGAGTAACTGTTGTTTCTAATTTTGCCCTGGCATACCTGCTTTTAGTTTAAGGGTGAATTTATCTGACAAAGGGACTCTGTCACCATGGAAGTTTAAAAGCTGGCTGACCACAGTGGAGTCCAGTCCATGACAGTTCATGTAAGTGGAACTTTTACCATTGACACCCCTGAGGTGTTCTGCTGATGTTAAGTGTGAAGTACATTTCTAGAATGCATCGGCAGTAACTTTTGGTATAATGTGTGTTGTATGTTCCAGATAGATGGCTGAGTATGAACTTAGAAGCAAAAGGTGGGATACCCCTCATCTGGAGTGACCAGTTTAGCATTCCGGGTTCTGAAGGGCACCTGTGTTTCCTGTCAATGCATGTGGCCAATGCCTGAAGAAATTTCTACCCCAGTGAGTGGGTTTTTCTCCAGTTGAGCCTTTAGTGCTCCAACATGGTCAGTGTGCCACAGTTTATCCTATGCTATATGGGAAGTGTTCAAATGCTATCCGTGTGTGCCAAATACAGAAGAATTTGTGTGTCCACCTGTGGCTAGTCCACATTTTCTACTGTACTCCTATGCCATATGGGACTTCCAAGTACTGGCTGTGTGTGCCTAGTCAAGGGAATTTACTTGGTGTGTTTTACCGGTGGCTAGTTCCACAATTTCTACAGTCATCCTATGCTATATGGGAAATTTGAAGTTCTGTACCTCAGATGTCTGCATTTACCATGTGTGTAAACCCTTAGGGGTCCATCTTTGCTTTGTGAGTTCCTACTTTGTTATGGAATAAAGCCACACTCTAGAATCCCAACCTGGTGTGGACATTTATGTTTTTGCTTCCATGTGGAGTTACTTGGGTACCCCTGTCCAGAAGTGCAAACACCTAGCATAGCCCTGAGCAAACATTTTCTCCCCAGGACCTGGGTTTTGGCCATGGTATTGGTCCCACCAGATGTGTGCCTTGTAGCCACACTTGGTTTTGTTTCTATAATGTCTACTCCATCTGCATATCCCACCTTGTCTATGGTGGCACTTTGTAAACCCCACCCCTCTCTGTTCTCCTAGACTGTGAAAGGTGTGCCATCTCATTAAATAAGCGGCCAGTGGTGGGTTAGATACAGAAGCAGCAATGCAATAAAAGCATGTAACTATACAGTAAATATCCTTTTTTGCCATATATCTTATAGTACCTTAATTGCCATTTTGGGTTATACAGAGAACCAGGGCCAGGATTCACAAAACTTTGCCCAGGCACAAACCGGGTTTGCATGGGGTAAACTGGGTTTTGCCCAGAGGTGGTATTCAAAAAGCCCAGTTTGCCCAGGCAAACCAGGTTTTTGCCTGGCCAATGCAGTGAGGGGGCTGCAATGCAAATGAGGGGGACCTGTATATCCCTGCAATCCCATTCATAAAACTTGCAATCCATGCAAATGCCATATGTGGTGGCCCTTGCATGATGAAAAGACCACCGGCAAAAACTTGGCGGTAATCTGCGTAACCCTAGTGGTGTGTGGTGGTACTGTGGCCCCCCCCGGTCCCCATCTCAGTAAAATAAATTGTGAGATCCTTTTCCATAGTACAAAGGCCCTCCCCGCACTCCGATTGCCAGCCCTGTAAATCATAAGGATAGTCCTGGTGGTCCAGTGGTCCCTCCCCTCTCCCTTATCACTGGCCCTGTCCAGTGGTCCCTTCCCCCTTCCCATTCCCTGATCACCAGCCCTGTAAATCATAGAGATAATCCTGGTGATCCAGTGGTTACTCACTCTTCCTCGTTCCCTGATCCCAGACTCTGTGAAGCAGTGGAAACTCCCTGACAGTCTAGTGGCCCAATCATCACTCCCACCCTGTAACAGAGAGTCCCACCACCCTGCTCCCCCCAGCCTGACCCACAGCCGGCGTCCAGCACAGCCCACTACTCACCCCCACAGCTGGCCAACAACTGAGCTCTCAATGACTGCATACTGTTTAAAGTATGGCCCATTGACAGTGATTGATGTCAGAGGGCTGGCCAGGGGGAGAGGGATTGAGCATCCTAGGGACTGCTCTCCTTCTCTGGGGAGAGGGGGTAGAGTGTCTGGCACACCGTGGACTCCTGGCAGAGGCTGGGTGTACCACCGTTGTTGCACCTGGGTTATGGCCCTGTCATCCCACATACACCTTACATACACCTCACACTGTATTCCTGGTCTATTGTACTGTAATACTGCTAGTTTGCACTAACATATAGATATATCAATCAATCAATCAATCAATCAATCAGTCAAGTCTTTATTTAACCAGGCGTTCATCGTTGAGCAGAAGCTCATTTGCAAGATGGACCTGGGTGGAGCATGAACAATTGTATATATACAGGTCAACACAGGTATTTACAAGGCAATACAGATAATACTCTTTACAGAGAGGAAGAAAAAGAAGTTCATATGTACATAGAATTATACAAATATTGTACAGATTACACGGTATTTACATACATAGAAGTGTCTATAGGAAGATAAAGCAGGTTATCTAAGGTTGCAGGAGGAAGTAACAGAAGAAAAAAAATAAATAAAAATATACACCAGGTAGAGGTGAAGGTAGGGGGGAAGGGAGGGAGGTAGGGAGAAAGGCTGGGAGGGCATGGTGCACAGAGAGGAGTTGGTAAAATGGGATGTAGAGAAGGTGGATGGAGAAAAGGAGTATGTGTGAGCCCCGGGATTGAATGCTATAAAGTACGGAGCATGGTAGGATGTCACAACCCAGGGTAGTGAGCTCCTATCCGAGGTTGGGAAAGGAAGAATAAGGGGATGGACGGGCCTAGTGTTGATAAGACAGGGGGATAAGAGAGAGAGAGAACAATTAGGCTGGTGAGGAGTAAGTTGGGGGGTCAGTACTTAAAATTGGGTCTAGGCATGGCTATATACCAGTGCAGACACCGGTACTGGGTCTGAGTGGGTGAAGCAGTTACATACTTCTCTGATTGTATGGAAATAAAGCGTCTTGAAGGCATTTATACCAATTGGAGTGCTTAATTTGAGGGTTTTTTGTAGAGCGTTCCATAAGGTAGGTAGCACAAAGCTTATGGCTGCCCTGCCGAAGCGGGATTTTGCTTTGGGTACTTTAAGTGTAATAGCTGAGTAACTTCTTAATGCGTATTTCCCAATTATACTCAGGGGAAGACAGCAGGAGATATAGTAAGGCAGCTTATTAGAGATGGCTCTATAGGTCCAGAGAGCAGCGTTTCTGTGGTGCCTGAACGTTAGTGATGTCCACCCAACTGCCGCATATAGAGTGCAGTGATGCGTGTTGAAGGGGAGTCCCGTTATAAACCTCAGTGCTCGATGGTAGAGTGTGTCCAGTTTAGCCATGTAAGAGTTGGGGCATTGGCTGTAGAGGAAATCAGCGTAATCAACCAATGATAGGAAAATGGATTGGACCAGTTGTTTCTTGGCATCTCTGGTGAGAAATTGGTTGATTCTAAAAAAGAGTCCAAGCCTTTGCCGAAGTTATTTTAGCAAGTCCTCGAAATGTTCAATGAAGGAGAGTCTTTGGTCTATCCAAACTCCCAGATACTTGAATTTTGTGACAAATTCTAGTTTTTCACCTAGAACTGTGGTAATTTGGGGAACTGTCCCACTGAACACAGGGTTAGCTGTATGGATAAAGGGGAGGACCATACATTTGGTTTTTGGCATTAGGGTAGCTTTTTGGAGGAGTTGGCTTTTGCAAAAGGTTGAATTCTGACTGTAGGTCATTGCAGGCAGCATCAGGTGTTGGGCGACTCACGTAGAGAACTGTATCATCTGCAAACAGATGGATGTTGGCTTCTTTTATACAGTAGTCGATGTTATTAATGTAGATTGCAAGAAGTAAGGGCCCTAATATAGAATCTTGAGGTACCCCTCTTTGCAGAGTTTTTAAGGGGGACAGGCCTCCTTTGGCTTTAACTTGTTGAAGGCGCCCTGTAAGATAGTCAGTAAACCAACGTAGAGAGGAGGGGTCCACACCTATGGTTTGAAGGGAGGAGAGGAGCAGACTATGGTCGACGGTGTCAAAAGCCTCGCTAGATCAAGGAAAAACAGCACAAATAAAGTTTTGCTCTCAAGATTATGCTGCCAGTCATTAGTAACTTTGGAGGCTGAGATAGTGCTATGTTTAGCTCTGAATCCGGACTGCATAGGATTTAGCAGTTTCCTAGACTCAAGGTGAGTCCTCAGCTGTGCATTTACAATTTTCTCTAGGAGCTTGGACAGGACCGGAAGGAGAGAAATTGGCCTGTAGTTATTGAGATCGCCAGGGTCACCTGATTTGAAAAGTGGTATGACATGTGCTGTCTTCCATATAGGTGGTAAGGTGCCCTGAGACAGGGATAAGTTAAAAAGGTGGGTGACGGGTATTGCTAGTACGTGGTAGGCAATTTTTAGGAAGTAAGGGTCAAGGGTGTCGGCCCCAGCACTTTTTTTACTATCCAACTGAAGCAAGAGGTCCTCTACCTCTTTCAGTGTGGCAGGTTGAAGCGAGAAAGGCGTTGAAGCTATTGGAGTTTCAGGCAGTTGGCTGGCAGTCTGGGAGCCAAGTATGTTTGCAGGGAGTTATCAAATGCCATGCCTGCAGTAGCAAAGTGGTTATTGAATGCGTCAAGTATATCCATCTTTTTGGTTATAGTCAAGTTGCCAGAGGTAATCTTGGTCGGGAGTGAATTTCCTGGGGAGTGGCCTAGCAGATCATTGATTGTATTCCAGAGCTTGATTGGGCTCTTTGTGGCAGAGTCGAGTTCAGATCTGAAGAAGGTGGCCTTCGATTCTCTGATTGTTTTGGTACATAAATTTCATAGTCTCCTGAACTGGTTCCAATCCTCTGCAGTGTTCAGTCTGCGTGCTTTTTTCCAGAGCTTATCTCTTTCTAGAAGCAAGGACTTGATCTGAGGGGTGAACCATTTACAGGTTTTGGTCCTAGTTCGAACTTTAATCAGGGGAGCATACTTATTAAGGGCCCTTGATAGAATGTTGTGGAAGATATTGTAAGCTGACATAATCGTTTTGGCCAGGTAGAAATCTTGCCACTGAGGGGAGTACTTAAGCTCGTTTAGGTAGGCATGTTCATTGAAGTTGCACCTGGATCTCTTCATAGAGAACTTGCTGATGGGTGCTGGCTTGTTGGTGGATCTTACTCCTGCAATAAAACAATGGTCGCTGGCGTCTGAGAAGAAGACATCAGTGTGGGAGAAGAGATGAGGTTTGCTCACCATTAGCACATCCAAAAGTGTACTTTTACTGGGGTTCTTCATGTTTGGGTGTGTTGGTTCAGTAATAAGTTGCGTCAGCCCATGTTCATCACAGAAGGATGCAAAGGGGGCAGCTGTGTTAGAGAGCCAGTCAAAGTTGAGGTCTCCTAAAATAATAGTTTCTGGCAGCCCCTGTCCCAACTTGTCACTTAGATATGACACAAGCTGTAGGCCAGCAGACGGTGGTCTGTAGCATCCTATTACGCAGAGTGCAGTAGTCTGTGTAATTTCCACTTTGAGAATTAGGCATTCGAATTCGCTGGCGACAGATGCCGAAGATAAGCAGAAGGCAGAAAATTTGTCTTTAACGTAGATAGCTACCCCTCCTCCTCTGGCATGCCTATCAGCTCTGAACAAGGCATAGTTGGGTACGTTTACTTCTCTATCAGTGGTGCTGGGTCTAAGCCAAGTTTCGGAAATCACAAGTATGTCAGGAGAGGTATGATTTACCCAGGTTTGTATTAAGGTTATCTTTTTAAGGAGGCTACATACGTTAATATGCAAGAAGCTTATTCCTTTTAAATTTGCTAGTTCTGCTGGCAAAGCAATAGCTTCTGGGGGGCCAGGGTTGAGTTATCGCTGCCTGAACATAGCAGGGAGGATAAGTAGGATTTTTCTAAGAGCGCTAATTATAAGCTTGTAATTCTTGCCTTTCTCCCGTCTAGTAGATCTGATGTTTTTAGGGACTGGAAAATAGCCACCATAGAAGAGCTGATCTGTTGTAGCAAGAGCTAGTACCCCTACCACAATAGGCGGGGAGGAGATAGAAGTCTGCTTGGTGGGAGGTGGGCCTTGTGGTGGGGGAGTGTTATAAGTACTACTGGTATGTGTGGTCCAAGAGCAGGGTTCAAGGTATTGGTACTTGGAATCATGGAGGCAATTAAAGGATAAGTTGCCATGTGGTATACAGCACAAGGTGCCGTTGTAGACCAAACATGATGGTAGTTCAGGTGTCCAATGCTGGGAAGCTGGTATCAGCAGAAGGAGGGGCAGTATAAGGAGCCATATAGAGCCCAACATGATGGTACCTCAAAAAGGGAGCCACTCAATTAGCCCAGGGGCCAGTGGGGTTGCTGGATTAATGCAGCTTATCAGTAGCTTTCCAATCCAGGTCGACCCGAATTTGATAGCATTTAAAAATATTTAGTGGTGAAGGCACAGCCAAGGAGAGCCTATGCATTTTAGTAAGGTGAGGCCCTGAGAGTTGGATCCCGTAGGCTAGACAAAGAAGAGGGGGATCATGAGCTAAGTCTCTATTGGTGGGGCACTGTGCCAGGGGACATGGACTAATATTTTGGTAGAAGCTACTGTATTTAATAATCAGCGGAGGTGGGGGAGGCGGTTGAAAAAGTTGCGGCAGTTGCGTTACCTTGTAGGGCGGTCTTGGGTCCGTGTCCGGTCTTGAGCGTCGGCTAGAGGGGCGCCGACCGCCGGGTAGCCGGGAATCCCGCGGCTTAGGAGCTGGGAGCCTGGGTAACAGTTCCTCAGCTGAGGGAGAGAAGGAGAGTGAGGGTTAATAAAGTGGATTCACATAAAGGGTTAGACAGAACAGCGGGGAGTCCAAAATTTGCAGAACAAAAGGACATGTATTACTTTGGCACCCAAAAGTGTCTAGGGCCAGTGCACGTATGCAGGGAAAGGGCTGTAAACACTAGATTTCTTTCCCAAACCACAATTCAAGTCCTTTCAATTACAGACTGGGTTAACACTTCGGCTTTTTAACATTTGTCCCAACATAAACCTTTTTAGGGTTTAAAATCAAAGAGCAGAAGTCGGCTTCCGCCAGGGACCAATCAGAGCGTAGTCTGAGAGGGCGCTCGCAATCCGGTTGGTTGCAGCAGTTGCTGTACCTTGTAGGACCTTGGGTCCGTGTCTGCAGTCTCGAGCGTTGGCTAGAGGGGCGCCGACCACCCGGTAGTTGGGAATCCCGTGGCTTAGGAGCTGGGAGCCTGGGTGGCAGTTCCTCGGCTGAGGGAGAGAAGGAAAGTGAGGATTAATAAAGGGCATTCATAAAAAGGGTCAGACAGAACAGCGGGGAGTCCAAAATTTGCAGAACAAAAGGACGTGTATGGTACCAGGAATGCCAAAAGAGGTAGTGAGGAGGAGTAGTAGGTGGTTGCACCCCAAGGTAGTTTGTTTGGTGTTGCTGGCCTGCTTAACTGCTAGCTGGTTTATAGTTGGAAGGGTATATAGTCGAATTAGGGTGAGGTCCCTAACAATAGAGTAGGTAGAGCAGTAATTGAGAGGAGTTAGATGGAGTGGCTGGAGAAAAGGTTGAGAGCAAATGTGTGATCCTGTGGGTGGGACTGCTTTAAAAAGGGGCGGTGAGAAAGTGGGTCAAGTCAAGTATTGAAGACAGGGAGGCCAATAGCATGAAAATGTGCAGCAGTGGAGTGACCAATCTGCTGCTAGGCAGAGGAAGGGGTGGAGTAAGGGTCTATTTGATACTGTGAGGAGGAAGGGGATGGGGGTGGGTGAAAAAATTCAGTCCAGAACAAAGCACAGAAAGAGATTTCCCTGAGATCAGGAAGTGCCAGGCGTTGGAAAATCAGCCAAGGAGTAAAGCTGCCAATCAGTGCCTGGTTCCTCCACTGGGCATCCAGTCAAAACAGTGGCATTCAAAACCACGAGTTTCGGAGGTCCGGTGCGTACCTGAATCTGTCCGGGGGTCAGTCGGGTGGTCTGTTAGCTGTGGCCTGCTCAGCGAGAACCATATAGGCACCCATCATATAAGCATGAGTGCCAGGAATGTGCTGCTTTGCTGCTAATATTTGGTAATGTTTACATCCATTCATAGGATTAGAACATGCATGACTATTATACCTCACTATAATGCATTATGTTTGTCTTTTACATATATTCCATATATAATCTACCTAATCACTGATAAGATGACTCTGAGGGATCATCAGTGATTATTGTATACTTATATTCTCATAAAATTATATGTAATGTGTGTTTTACTGTCAGGCAAATATGCCACGTATAATAGAGCCTTGTCAGCAATTCTCTTTGTCTGTTTAGAAAGAAATCCTTTGTTATGTCTTATATTATACATAAGCAAGAAATGGCACATGTAATAGAGCCCAGTCAGCATTTATTTTGTCCAAGCTATAATGCTAATGGAAGAAAATTCTGTCTCATATGATACTCATTAGTAATTATGTCTCCTAAGTCATCATCCAATTTAGAATGACTTAAGACCAATACATATTGTTTCTCAAATCTGTAACTATGAGGTAATCTCTGTTGCTATGCTGTTATCTGTAGTATTTAGGCTTCTGTAACCTAGTTTTACATGCAGAGATAACAAGATCTTAGTGAGCATAATATCTACAAATACTGGAGATTATGTACATTCTTCGGGAGAATGGTGAGAAACCCGTCTCCCTTGTGATTTTCTCTGTCACATGCTTGGTGTAAGTAGTATAATAAACTTTCTTAGTTGCTTGTTTACGAATGTTTCTTGGCAGACTCTGAAGACACAAGAATCTGTATTATTAGAATTATTTACTCTACTATCTGAGATTGTTTATGTAACATAAATGGTGACCGCAAGTGGAGTCTGGATGTTTGCCAAGTTGCAGTTTAATTTCCTCTGTAAATTAAAATACTGGTTGAGAAATCTCCAGTAACAAGCAGCTGAAAGTGTCTTCTGTTTAACTTTTCAGTCTGTTGTGTGTACCACAGTGCAGAAAGACAATCGCTTGACAGATATTCAGTCTCTGTGTACTGAGTTGTTTTTTATTTTATTTTATTTTTTTATCCCTATTCTTTCTCTGTAAAGGGGTCTGAATGGACAGATAGACTGCTTTCATTTGTGGATTCAAATCCTAATGGGTATTTACTCATCTAGGTGTCTAGATATGCCAAATGTTGTTTGTGTCCTTTCATGAAGTTTGGTTGCAAACAAAGTTTTTGATCCACAGACAGCTAAGGGTTTCTTATCTTATGACATGTCTAAAAATATCAGTACTAAGTTGAGGCTGGATGCCTTAACATATCAAACTGCTTATGGTGGTTGGTCTGATTTTGCTGAGGTAGCAGAATCCGATGGTAGCCCTTTAAGGGATATCATTGCCCATAATGGGGTATTGAAAAATGGTGCGATCAAAGAATACACAGCACCAACACTTCTTTTGAAATTAAATGCTGTATTCAACTCACATATTAAAGATGAAAACAGATGAAATACAGTAGCGCCATGCAAGGTAACAACAGCTCCCAGAGAACAAACAGCCCGACCGGTTTCATGCCAAAAGCGCCTCCTCAGGGACTAATTTGGTAATTACAAAAACCCTTTAAATAGAAAATACCACGTAAAGTGACAGTGCAACATTATCAAAGAAATTTTTTACCACCAATGATACCAAACCAAGTTCATTCTAGTATTTATACAATAACCTCAAGATATCTAAATTTATAATCCATATTTAAAATTTTAAATAGACATTTGTACTACAAATCAGAAATACTAAATTAGCAAATAATTCTCTCAATGGGCATTTCAAAAATGGTAAGAATCACTAGTACATTATATACCAAAATTGCTGAAGAAGCTTCAACCTGAAAAAAAGGGAAACACACTATAAATAACACATAATACCACATTTGTATATTAATTCATTATTTCAAATATCTAAGCCTTAAAAAAGGTGCAATATCAAAAGTGGCATTTAACCCTTGGTGCTCCAAACCACCCAGTGTATAGATCCAAAAAGACTCTCTGCACAGTATTTTATACTCCAAATCCCCTCCACGTGAGCCAACACACACTTTCTCAATACTGCAGAATGTAAAAGTATGTACAGTGTCATAATGATATAACTGTAAATGTTGTACCAAGGCATTCTTATCATTATGACATCTAATGTCACTCATGTGTTCGCAAACTCTCAATTTGAATGCTCTCGAAGTTTTGCCTACATAAAAGGCACCACAGGTACAGGTAACCAAATATACCACCCCTGTAGTGGAACAGTTAATAAACTGTCTCACTTCAAACTGTTGACATTGGCAGAAGAAAACCGTTTTTTCTGGTCCATAATATTGCAAAACTTGCAATGACCACAACAGAAAAAGCCCAATAGTGGCGGAGGTAACCAGCTAGTACTAGGTCTATCCACTGGTTGATATGAATGTACCAATAGATCCAAAGTGTTCCTCCCTTTTCTATAAACCATCCTTGGTTTGATTTTAACTTCATTTTTTAATGTAACATCTGTACTTAGTATAGACCAATGTTTGTCTATAATATTCTTAACTTCTGCTGTATTTTGACCAAAAGTAGTAATACAATTAAGATGTTCATTATCTTCTGCTCTAATTTTATATTCTAACAGTTCACTCCTAGACATACTTCGAACTTCATCCATTGACTTTTGCAACACACCAATGGCATAACCTCTATCCCTGAATCTCTTTGCCATTTCACTCATACAGATTTCAAAATCTCCTGGCTCACTACAATTACGTTTAGCCCTCACGAACTGAGATTTTGGAATGTTACTGATGGTGTGGCGGGGATGGCAGCTGGAAGCATGCAGAACTGAATTTTTATCTGTAGGTTTTCGAAAAATGGAGGTACGAATAGTACCATCCTGTAATTTTACAATATCCATATCCAAAAAACTTATCTGCCTAAGATCTGCCTGTATTGAGAATCTTAAGTGTGGATTTGATAAATGTAAATATTCCACAAAACTTTCCAGCTCCCCATAAGTCCCCCGCCACACCATCAGAACATTATCAATAAAACGTCTCCAAAGATCAATCTTATCATAGAAAGGATTCTTGGCATAATCATAGACCACCTCCCTTTCCCACTGTCCCAAATAAAGGTTAGCATAATTGGGAGCAGATGTAGCTCCCATAGCTGTCCCTTTAATTTGGTGATAATATTTCCCCTGAAAACTGAAAACATTAAATTTAAGCACAAATTCAGAGAGTTGAACCAGAAAATCTTTTTCACATGCATCCAGATTAGTAGACAGGTCTAACCAAGCATGCACTGCCTCCAGTCCACCCTGATGAGGGATCTTAGTATATAAAAACGCAATATCCATTGATACCAATAACCAGGACTGCTCAATTTGTAAGTCCTCCAGGATACCCAGAGCTTGTGTAATGTCCCTCAAAATAGAGGGCAATAGCCCCAATATCTCCCGGATATGTGCATCTACATACTGGGAAAGAGGTTCAATAAGTGAACCAATCCCCGAAACAATGGGTCTTCCTGGAGGACTTTGAACACTTTTGTGGACTTTTGGCAAAACGTAAATGGTAGCCCGTACTGGATGTTGTACTGTAAGAAAATCAAGGGACTTTTTAGAAATCATACCATCTTGGAATGCCTGAAGGAGATAAACATCAATTTCCTTCTTAAAGTCCAACGTAGGATCTTTTTCCAAAGGTATGTAAAAAATATCATTGTCCAACTGACGATGTACTTCCTGTATATAATCCTTGGTATTGAGCACCACCACAGCTCCCCCTTTGTCTGCCGGTTTGATGGTAATTAAAGAATTATTCTCCAATTCAGTTAACACTTTCTTCTCAACATTATTTAAATTACAAAACGAATGACTGTTCTGTTTCTTGAACATGGAATCTATATCATTCAAACATGCAATTTCAAATACCATAATTGCAGCTGAAGGCAGTGGATTAAAAGTGGATGGACTTTTGAAATGCTGAAGATGTCCCTCCTGCTGTTGTGTCTGAGTTAGTACTGTTTCAACCCCTCGCGCCTGCTCAGCCATATGGTCACTATTACGTCTGTTAAAAAAGGATTTTATACTTAATTTCTGAGTAAACCTCTTAATGTCCAAAAAGATGTTAAACTTGGAGGTGCTGCACGAAGGAATAAATTTTAGTCCCTTTCCCAAAACGGAGACTTGGTTGTCAGTCAATAAAACATCAGACAGGTTTATAACATTCAATGTATCGACCTCCTTCTGAACTTCTGTGAGGTTCTCTGCATCATTACTGGATATCGTTTGCCTCCAGAGGTTTTTGTTCTTACATCTCCTTTGCCCACCTCGTCGTGTCTTTGATCCACCTCGAACCTTACCAATCATTCCAAGTGGCACGGTTGGCTGTTGTTCACCACGACGACTTCTTCCAAAGGGTCTCCAGATGACTCTGATGTAGAATGGAAATTGCTGTCAATACTATTGTTGGTGTTGGTGCGTTAAATCGATTTATTCTGTTGTTGCTTATTTTTAACTGTACTTTGTTTATGCTTTCCAGTAGGCTCAGACCCCTTCCACGTAAAGACTCTATTCAGAGCATAATCCTGGCGGTCTCGTTCAAACTTTTTAATTTTTATAGCTTTTAAACGAGTATCTTGTTTGGTAATTGCCAATCGTAATTTATTTTCAAGCTCTTCAAAATCTGAATCAGCACTGTAACTGGCAAAGACAGATTATTTTTCTTTGACAAGGGGCTCAATCTGAATCTTCTGTGCGCGATAGTCTCTTATTAAACACTCCTGAAAAAGCATAGAGGCTGCTTGCATCTGATTAGTCCAGCCATTTTTAAAGCCTTGTCGATCTAAACCGTATCCAGGCCATTTAATTACTCTAAGTCCTCACGGGATTCAGTTCACCTGTAGATATCCCTCAAGGCTAGTAAGGTTCCAATAGATGCGCCTTGCTTTAAGTACTAACTTTTCCAGCTCGAAATAAGCAGTAAATATACTAGCTACTGGCTCATGATTTGGAGTATCACAAACAACTGTATTGTTTGGTTGAGATACAACAGTGTCAGGATCCGAACTTACAAATGGATTTGGTGTCTCTATGCCCAGAAAGAAAAATTTACTAAAAGTCTGGGAGCCGTTGCTACCCACATACAAATCTTCTATATTAGAAGACATGATTAAAGAAAAATGCAGACTGTAGAATACCAAACCACAGGCTACAAAATAGACCATGATATTAATAGATAAAGACGGTCACATATATTCTTTACGGCGCTAACAAAGAAGTCGAGCTGAGCCTGCTTAAAACAATGCACAGCTACACAAAAAAGGCGGCTCCAGTTCAGGTTGTGCCAGTGTAAATGGATAAACATGCGATCAAAGAATACACAGCACCAACACTTCTTTTGAAATTAAATGCTGTATTCAACTCACATATTAAAGATGAAAACAGATGAAATACAGTAGCGCCATGCAAGGTAACAACAGCTCCCAAAGAACAAACAGCCAGACCGATTTCGCGCCAAAAGCGCCTCCTCAGGGACTAATTTGGTAATTACAAAAACCCTTTAAATAGAAAATAATCTTGAGGTTATTGTATAAATACTAGAATGAACTTGGTTTGGTATCATTGGTGGTAAAAAATGGTTTTGATAATGTTGCACTGTCACTTTAAGTGGTATTTTCTATTTAAAGGGTTTTTGTAATTACCAAATTAGTCCCTGAGGAGGCGCTTTTGGCATGAAACCGGTCGGGCTGTTTGTTCTCTGGGAGCTGTTGTTACCTTGCACGGCGCTACTGTATTTCATCTATTTTCATCTTTAATATGTGAGTTGAATACAGCATTTAATTTCATAAGAAGTGTTGGTGCTGCGAATTCTTTGATCGCATGTTCATCCATTTACACTGGCACAACCTGAACTGGAATTGAAAAATGGTACCAAAAGAGTTGATCCTGAAGGATTATTAATTGCAACATTGTGTAAATGTTTTGAAGCTGTTCTAAATAAACTATTTGTTTTGGAATCTGAGTATGATGCTTACAAAATGGAGAATGCTGCTTGAAGCAGGAAATTAATCTGAAAAGGGCTTCTCATAAAGAAAGGATAGATGAACTGCAGTCTCAGCTGGAGTCTTTCTGTCAAGAAAATGAGTCTCTCTTTAATGAGAGAAGCAGCAAAGACCTGCATGCCTTAAGAGATAACGCTAAAAAGGCAAAACTTGTTAGAAAAAAAGTTTTTCAAATGAATGGTATTCTGGCTAGTAACACTGATTCTTTATGTTTTGGAAACAAGGAACTTAGGGATAAAAAGTCTGAAGTAATTACTGAAAGAGCTAATGTGCTGGTATTTCAACACCAGACCTTGACTGAACAGCATGATTCAGTATGTTTTCAGTACAGCAGACTTGAAACAAATGTTTTGAATATAAACCGTGATACAGCTTCTGTTGATAACGGGCATGTTTTACAAGATAAGAATGTCTTGCAGTCTGAAAACAATGCACTTTACAGCGTGCTAACTCCTGTATCTGAGCAGTTAAAATGTAGGAGTAAATTGTCAGATATGGTGAACTTGCGCAATCAGCCAGAGGTATTGGCAGGGCATACTAGCTTAATGCCAAAAGACCTTGCCTCTTCTCATGTTAAAGAGTTTGATTTTGAACACTCACAGTATGATGTGGGATGGACTAGAACAAAGGCTAGCCACTTGTTTTTCTGTGATTCACAAAATGGAGAATTGTTAGAGTCTCAAAATGGTGGGCACACGTGTCATCAGGTTGCATCCCCATACCATCCCCAAGATGGCTGTTCATGGTCATATGATGATGGTCATAACACAGTTACCCAAGATTCCCATGAGGTAATCCAAAATGGCCGACCACCACATCACAGAGGTTCAATCATGCAGTCACAGGGACCTGTGATTGCTGCCATAACCAAACAAAACACACCGGAGGTTTTTGGCATGATTAATAATGTTATCAGTAAGACTAGTGTTTCTGAGGGGCAGAAGATTCTCATTAAAAATGATGTTGACGTACTTTTGAATGAGGCTGGTACACAATCTGCCATGAAGTCAGTGTCTGATGCTACAGAAACAGCTCATGCTGTTAACAGTGTTTACTGTACTAGCATGACCTCAGTTAAGGAACACATTGCAGTTAATTACATGAAATGTTATGATTCTTCCCCTATGCAATTTAACATCAGCTTTCCCTGAGAAGACTGAATGTACTGCTTTTCCTATGCAGTGCATTAATACCTTAAGCTGCACATTAAAAACAATGTTGCTACCATCCAGCAACATTCCAGTGGGGAAACCCACTTTACATTTGATGGGGGAGGGGGCAAGCCTGATTCTGAAAACCCCATGGCTGTGATATTTTCAGCATTACAGGCCACATGGGGGGGGGGTGTTGGGTTACAGGTTTGATTTCTGAACCTGTGCTGACAACTGTTTCAGTACTATTTTTTCCACCCCTGATGGCTACTGAATCACAATCCATAGCTGGCGAACTACATGCAACTTGTACACCACGTTTCTCCACTGTGCAGGCATCCCAATAGTGCCTGCACTCCCTGCACATGATGCAGAACCCCCCCTCCATTAGTGACACCTGGATCATCCCATACGTGGCTGCAATAGCAGGCACAAGTCAGAAACAGTCTGGGTTATTCCCAGTACATACGATAGCAGGCACCTCTGGTAAGAAGGTGCAAGGTCTCCTAATACTGATATCACTGTATTTTCTTTTAGGATCACTAACCATGGTCCCACCATTGGTTAATCCTAACACAACTTTAGGGCATTATTTTGAAACTGCCACATTGGATAAAGTAATCTCAGCAGTTTTAGCCCAAAAATACCATGGACACATCAGACCCATTGCGTATGCATCCCAGATGCTTGCCCCAGTGGAGCTGAAATACAACCTTTGTGAAAGGAATCTTTTGGCTACATACTGGGCAGTGAGATACTTTATGTACATCATTGGATATGCACCTATTGTGCTGCATTCCAATCATTTGCCAACTAACTTTCTGTTGTCAGACAGAGTAAAAGATGACTCTGTATCCAATGCCAGACTTACACACTGGTCTCTCATTTTACAGGATCATGACGTCACTGTCCTTCCTATCAAAACTCCATCCTTGTTGGCCTATGGCCTACAATTTGCAGGGGAGAGACCCATGATCGTTCACTCCAATCCCCTGACCTACCTGTCCCAAGGCCCTTTCAGACAGAACCTCAGAAAGTGTTAAAAGACACCACCGTGTGTCATGTTTTGACTGATGACTCAGCCACACATACCAACGAGGGTCAGATAGCAGGGTTTGGAATTATTTTACATTCTGGTGATGACAGAGTGTGCATGGCTAGTAATTGCATCATCGAATATGTACGATTCACAGGCAATGTTAAAACATGCCTGGCAAATAAAAAGAAAATCAAGGAGGCGAGGAGTCTCCTAATTACCACAAATATTTGTGGATGGTTTAGAGAGCTGGAAAGTCCTTGAGATAGACACAGCTTGTGTTAAGATATTTTTCCTAATGTAAAATGATACCAGCACTCCATGAGAGGGTTAAGTTCTGCCCGCTTCAAGAAATGTCCTTGAGATAATTACAGAAAGCACTGCAGGTACTATGTTTTTATTACAGATTCTAATTGGGTATGTTTCTCTCTAAACTTAATTTTTTGGAAGAAAAACAAACTTCTGTTCCAGTACTCTATAGTATCGCTGTGAAATACTGTGACTTGCTTGTGTACGTCACAACACTAACAGTATAAATACAAACTGTACATTCCTAAGGTTCAAGCATATTTTAAACATGAACTTTATGCTCCAAAAGAAGGACCCTCATTTGAGGGCAGTGTATAGGTTCCTTAATAAAGGAACTGAGGAATAACTTCCAGTAATAAGCCCTTTTACCCCAATTGTGTTGTATTATAAGAAAGTGAAAATGACATTCACCTATCCAGTGATGGCCTACTCATTTGGAACATCACTGCTGTAACACTCATGAAAAGTTACAGATAATTCCTGAACACCTGAGAGCAGATTTTATCCACTGTACCAAGAACATAATACTCCGACTGGTGGACACAAGTGAGTGGGTTAAAACCCTAGACAGACTGACATCCTCTGTCTCATGACCCCACATGAGAAATGATACAGAACACTACATTAGTAACGGTTTGATCTGTGAACAGAACAATCCTATACCAGCTAGGAAAAATATGTTGTTACCCCAGAGGCAATCAGGCCCCTGGAGCAACATCCAGATTGACTACAGTGGCCTTATGCCAACAACTAAGAGTAAGAGCAATACAAAGTGACTGCAAATGTCTTGATAAACCAGCTATTTACCAGGTAAAGTTTACCCCTAAATGTAAATACTGATTACAGAGATCTGGCTTTATAGCCCAAGTAATGCAGGAAACTCTGGATTTGTTATGGGTAAAACAAAAGTCTCATATCCCTTACCACCCACAGTCATCAGGACAGGTGGAATGTGCTAACAGGCAGATCAAGGTTTGTTATCCAAACTTGTTCAGAAAAACCCAAAAGGACTGGGATTCATTATTGCCTTTACTCCTTATGGCAATAAGAGGGACACCCTCTGCAGGTACACAGCATACCCCATTTTTGAAATCGTGACCGGATGGTCCATGAGACTCTCAAAACATTTACTTCTGGACCTGTGTACTGCCACTGCTGATGGAGCATCAGTAGATAAATATGTTAAATATCTCAAACAAGACATCTAAAAGGTAACTTGTTTGCTGCACGATGTCTGAGCAAGGCCCAACAACAGGCCATATCCCATTGTAAACAAATGCAGTCCAGCAGTCTACCAAGTTAGACTGTCTCATAATAATAGCCATTGATAAATGGCTACATGCCAATCAAATGAACCTGTTTAAAGGAGATTAAATTACTTTTCCATACCCCAATGGACGGAATAGTAATAAACTAACTATGTTTTTCTTTTCTCTTTTCTTTTAGGTTCCACAGAGAGAGAGAGAGATGCTTGCTTTTATGCTTATTATTCTTTTAAAAGTATGGGTCTTCTTACAAGTCCAAACTGCATATTTTTTTGCAGATAAGAACCAGTGACCTAAACCTAAACTGATTGTTGAGGCAGAATACCTCACAAGCCCACATGATTTAATTGCATCCTGTGGAATTCACACTAAAGTCCTAAAAGACATGTTCATTGTCCAGAAGGGTAGTGAGGCCCTACTGAATGTTATGATCATTGCTTTGGATCAATTCTAGAAGTTAGACTTGATCTGGACTCCTGTTTACATTTTATTGATAATCAGGAATTTTGCATTCAAATTAATATGGCAATAAAAGGCATTAGACCTTAAGGTTTTTACCCAATGATGCCCCATAATTTGTGAAACCTAATACTAAGTGCCCAAAATAGAACCCTGGCCCACCCAGTGGTCTAACAGCCACTTCTCAACCAGGTACCCTAGTTAATAATGTGCAGTTCATGTGCATCCCAGTGATTTTAAATCTCACCTTTTAAACTTAAAATGGTTTGTTTTATGTTTCACAACAAACATTTCCAACATTTGTTTTAATAATGATGTGATTGAATACCCTGGCAGCATACCAGGTACTCATTAATGACCCCCTATGCAGGGGCTTATAGCACACATGCACCAAATACACCACACACACACACACACACACACACACACACACACACACACAAACCTACCCAAATGTAATAAGCATTTTTTTCATTTAAAAAAAAACAAAAAACACAGGTTCAGACTCAGACCTATTTGGCTCTGACATGCTGTATCTATTTGAAATAGGGCTGATATAGCCATTATTCAAGCACATATGTTAAAGGTTCATGATAGTATGAAATATAATATCATACCCCCTTCCCCACTGCATGGTATACATGATTTTGCTCATTAAAAACAATCTACATTTACAATATTAAGGATATTGTGAAGGGGTTTGACCTGACAAATGTTCATATTAATGAATTAATTTCTGCTCACATTAAGGAAGCAGATGAGCATCACATAGCTAGGAAAGTCCTTTGCACTGCCCATAGCTATTATGTTCTTATAACCCTTTAGTTATCTCTTCTGGGATCTGGAATTAGGACATATCCTTGATCTCATACATGACAGACGTATGGGTCAGTGGCATTGCCACATTTTGCACATCTATTGCATGTGTTAAATGTTTATTTGAGTCTAGCACTATTCCCTTGTCAATGGCAAGGAACCTTGGATATGTCACCACACACGCCAGTATTGTTTCATGTTTTGAAACTTATTCCTGCACAATCCAGGAAGCCATGTTTGTGACTCTCACAGTGTCATTGCTGCATCTTCATCCGGCAACATCCAGCGTTGATCTTCTGGCAACCATCCATTCTATTGATCATCTTGATGGGAACTTTTATCGTGAAAAGGTTGAAACTACCTTCTTTCCTTGTTTACCATGAGGTCTTGAAATCGTGACTGACTCTGAACTTTAATTGTTGTACCTGAGAGGGTCATCACCTTTTATGCAGATGTGACATCTTCCAGCTTGTCTTACCAACTTGTGAATACAGGCCTAATAACTGAAATTAGGCTCCCACTTGTGAACTTTCAAATAAACAGTATTCGGTCCAGGCAATTAAGATTCTACAATCAAGCTCATTGTTATGCATACTATGAAGCAAGTCTGGGGTGGGGGCAATCCCCTAACTTCAGCAAGAAGTCTCTTCTTCATTTGAGCTACAATCAAGAAATCCATGTTCTTCACTGCTTGTTTTCCAAGCCTGGCTGGCACCTCATACAAACTGAGAACTGTCATAAACTTTTACACTTTGTGCAGCCATGTGATCATCTTCAACTGAACACTGTTGCCATTCCATTGTAAAACTCAATGTGCAATCTAATGCATCTCCTGCTGAGGCCTCTGAAAATACTGCAGCCTCCTGAACATTTGGATCAACCTTTGGAAAATTAGGCCGGCCCAGTGGCACTGAGGGTTGAGGTGCTGGACACCACAGCTCACGCCACGCTGGCGACCCAGGTTCAGGAATGAGCCGGGAGTCACCAGGGGTCAGCGGGGAGGAAAGATTCAGCATCTGGAGGACTGCTCTCTCTTCCCGGGAGAGGGCGTGGGAGACGCTCACTCATGGAGTGACCTCTGGCGGTGGCTGAAGGTTCGCCGACTGTGCAGCGTGGCATATGCCAGGGGTGGGTGGAGCTATGGCACTACATTGCCTCACTGGCTGAGCTCCACGGGGGGACGGGAAAAAGAAAGAAATACCCCAATCCTGGGGATAGATGAAGGCACCTCGACCTTCTACAGCCCACACTCCCAACTCTGGACCATCTCCTCTCCTGCCAGACTCGTGTGTGCTGGGCACTTTGCCCTATAAGATAGAGCACCCTGGGTAGATAGGGCGGCCCTACCTCCAGAGGGTTCAGACCTGGAGGTGGTGCTTGGTGACACGAGGGGGGGAGAGGAGTGGTCACGGAGGCAGGTAGAGGCTGGGAACTCCCGAGGTCACTGGAAGGAGTTGTCCAGGGTTGGAGATAAACAAAGTTAAAAAAAAAAAACTTTGGAAAATCTAAATGCATCGAATCTGAACTATGAATATTCATTTAACACTTGAAGAAACCCTGGATTTATCCCTGGAACTGTTCATAGTTTATGGCTTGTGGACATTGGCATTTCGTGTCCTGTCTGACTTACCAACTGAAAAATGCCATTCTCCAAGGTGGTATATTCTGCTGATGTGGAACATTGTGTGGTGACCAACTATACATTCTTCTGATATGGACTAAAAGTTATGCAAAGTGAACTTTTCTAACTTCTATTTTTACTTTCTAAACAGGTAATAGGTTATACGGTAATCACACCTGTTCCCATCCCGGAACCAGATACCATTAAGTCTAGTCCTAACTATCTTGATGCTCTATCTCGATTTGTACTTATTTTTAATATCCATACAGGCAATTTAAGTTTGTCTCTTCAGTTTCTTCCCAATAGGATGGATACACACCTGATAGATACTGTACATATCAGTATTTACTGATTGTTTTGATATTGGAAAACCCCATTGTGAAGCTTTATTCCAAATGTTCATAGTAATACAAGGTTTACTAACATTTTCCCTTATAATTACATTTTGTTGTTTAAGGAAAACCCTGAAATACCACCGTGACCGGTTAATTTCCTCTATCAGGCTCGTGCATTGGGCCTGTAGATGAATGGTGCCTAACCATCGTCTTTTTGTTGTGTTGCCACTTTTGCAATTAGGGCAACAAAGAGGGGACTGTTGCGCCTGGGTTATGACCCTATTGTCCCACATACACCTCACATACACCTCACACTGTATTCCTGGTCTACTGTATTGTAATACTGCTATTTTCCACTAACATATAGATATAAGCACCCATCATATAAGCATGAGTGCCAGGAATGTGCTTTGCTGCTAGTATTTGGTAACGTTTACATCCTTTCATAGGATTAGAACATGCATGACTATTATACCTCACTATAATGCATTATGTTTGTCTTTCACATATATTCCATATATAATCTACCTAATCACTGATAAGATGACTCTGAAGGATCATCAGTGATTATTGTATATTTATATTCTCATATAATTATATGTAGTGTGTGTTTTACACTCAGGCAGATATGCCACATGTAATATAGCCCTGTCAGCACTTCTTTTTGTCTCTTTAGAGAGAAATCCTTTGTTATGTCTTATATTATACATAAGCAAGAAATGGCACATGTAACAGAGCCCAGTCAGCATTTATTTTGTCCAAACTATAATGCTAATGGAAGCATATTCTGTTTCATATGATACTCATTAGTATTTCTGTCTTCTAAGTCATCATCCAGTGGAGAATGACTTAGGATCAATACATATTGTTTCTCATATCTGTAATTATGAGGTAATTTCTGTTGCTATGCTGTTATCTGTAGTATTTAGGCTTCTGTAACCTAGTTTTACACGCAGAGAGAATGAGATTGCAGAGAGAGAACAAGATCTTAGAGAATCTGGAGATTATCTACATTTTTCAGGAGAGTGGTGAGAAATCCATCTCCCTTGTGATTTTCTCTGTCACATGCTTGGCGTAATTAGTATAATAAACTTTATTAGTACTCCTTGCTTGTTTACGAATGTTTCTTGGCAGACTCCGAAGACACAAGAATCTGTATTATTAGTATTATTATTTACTCTACTATCTGAGATTATTTACGTAACACTGTGCCAGTGACATCACTTGAGGGGGGCCGACATGGGACATCATTTCACATCCCCACTCTTTGGGAAGCAACACCAAAAAACATAGCTGATGCCTTTATGAGGTCCCGCGCTCCCAGCACCAGTCACACCACCATGGCACTCTGGGCTGTTGACCCATTACAGCCTCTGGTATGGCTGGTCAACTCCATCCCCCCCCCGTAGGGTAAGCCAGGGAGGCAATACTGGTAGCCCCCCTGCTGGAATCCTTCCTCCATCTCATGCGGGTTTGCACCGGATACATTGGCCTCACCCTGGGGGCAATCCAGGGGGTATCCTCTGCCCAAGAGGTAAGTCCCGTGGTGCGATGTGGTCCAGGATGGGCTGGGGCTGAGCCTTGCTGGTAGCGATTAAAAAAAAAAAAGACAGGGAATTTAATGTTGTTCATTTTGCCAAATCTTCTTGTAAAAGATGGTCACAAATCCTCTGGAGTGCAAAATTACTATATAGCTTTGGTTGACAACACAAATGGTGTGTCTAACCCTTCTATACCAAATGTTTAAGTACAGTGGTAGCCACAGACATTGTCAGCTATTTCCAGATATTTCGTGAAATTTCTGAAGAGTTTCTCTCTGCTGCCCCTACTGTTTAAATGCAGAAAGCAGCAGATATTTCTGGAAATATCACAGAAATTTCAGGAAATAGCTGGCAGTGTCTGTGGCTGCTACTGTATGCTGTTTAATTTTGCAGACCACATATAAATATCTCCATCCTTGATTGCCTTGAGAAGGCACAATTTTGGCATTTGAGAATTCCCTAAACAAACAATCTTTGTCCAATAATTCAACAGTCTTTTTATAATTACAAATTTAATAAACCACCCAGTTTCTCTTCTCACAGCCGCCTCGGGAGTGTCCTTTGGTAGGCCAAAGACCTTTCTCAAGAAATTATTCTGGACTATTTCTAGTGTAGTAACTGAATCATGGTAGCCCCATACCTCTGCAGCATACAACAACTGTGCATTTGTTTTGGCCATAAAGCATTTCCCCAAGGTGCTGAAAGAGTGCCCTGTAAAATTGAAATCAAAATGAAAAATGCCTTTTATAGTTGCTTCAGCCTGTAATTTAGCTGCCTTAGTATACTTCTTTCCAATTTACTAGTCTATTAATCTGAGTACCCAGATAGTTATAAGATTATGTCTCTTCTATATACTAGTCTCCTATTGGCCATTTCTGGTGTACCCTGTTCTATTTCAAGAAATATGTATATAAGAGAAGGGACAGAGTGTAGTAGGGAGGAGGGTACAACAGAAGCCCTTTGGGCAGTACTACAGAATACCAATGTCAGAAGAATTCAAGTGGGGGTGGTGTACAGACCACCTTCACAGGTACCTGATTTGGATAGAGAACTGGGAGAACAGATCAGAAGAGCAGGGGGCAGAGGAAATGTGGTAATTCTGGGTGACTTTAATCTGCCAGGAGTAGATTGGAGCACCCCAGCTACCACCTGCAGAAGAGAACAGGTCCTCCTGAATGCTATACAGAACTGTTTTCTGACTCAGAGAGTTATGGAACCAACAAGAGAGGATGCCATATTAGATCTAGTGTTGTCAAATGGGGAGCAGGTACAGGACATGGAGGCGAGGGAACCTCTCACGGGTGATGACCACCAAACAGTGTGGTTTTCAATTTACATGGGGAAGGAAGCAGCCAGGACCAAAGCAAAGGTGGTGGACTTTAGGTAGGCAGACTTCAACAAGATGGGGAGCATGGTAATGGAACACCTGGCAAAAATCCAACCAGGGATGAATATGGACCAGAAGTGGAATGTCATCAAGATGGGGTTGATTGAAGCCAACAACACTTGTACAAAGGCCCGAAAAAAAGAGTGCCATAACCAATAGGCTAAGCAAGGTTGCAGAAAAGGTAAAGTATAAGAAGGCAGCCTTCCTGATATACAAGCGTACCGCAAGGGAAGAAGACAGGGAAATTTACATGGAGAAATCTAGGGAAGCAAACAGAGAGGTCCAGGCAGCCAAGCCTGAGAAAGAATTTACATTGGCTCTGGGGATTAAGAAAGGGGAAAAGGACTTCTTTCACTACATTAAGGAGAAAATAAGTAGAAAGGACGGAATAATTAAGATCAGAAGAGAGAGGGAGGGTGGGTGGAGGAGGGTGGATCAAGCAGAGACACTTACTGAGTACTTCTGCTCTGTCTTCACCAGGGAGGCTAGCAGGCCCACACTGAAGGGAAAGATTGAGGTGCCTTAAGGAAGGGAAGGAGTATGAGGGGGAGATTGAGGTAGACAGGGTTTTGGGAGGACTTAAGGAACTGCGGGTGGACAAGGCCCGTGGCCGAGATGGGGTGCATCCAAGGGTTCTGAGAGAACTAGTGGAGATACTGGCAGCACCACTGATGGACCTATTTAACACCTCATACGAGGAGGGGTGTGTCCCTCAGGATTGGAGGACAGCTCATGTGGTGCCTATCCACAAGAGTGACCCTAGAGATGAGCCAGGAAACTACAGACTTAAGGTCTTCCTTGAAGAAAACGACCTCCAGGATTGCAGGCAGCATGGGTTTGTTAGGGGGAGGTCGTGTCAGACCAACATGGTGGACTTCTTTGACTGGGTTACAAGGACCTTGGACAAGGGCAGGCGGTGGATGTACTTTATCTGGACTTCAGCAAGTCGTTTAACTCAGTGCCTCATGGCAGGTTGATCAGCAAGCTGAGGGACATGGGGGTTGGGGAACAAACTGCTGAAGTGTGTAAAGAGCTGGCTGATGGACAGAAACCAGAAGGTAGTGGTGGTTTGGGGGGGGAGCTGTCCAAACCTCGGCCTGTGACCAGTGGTGTCCCACATGACTCGGTACTGGGACCTGTGTTGTTCAATGTATTCGCTGGTGACATACCAGAGGGGCTCAAGAACAAAATCTGCCTTTTGGCAGACAATACTAAGATCTGTGGGAGGGTGGAGATAGAGGAGGGGAGACAGGATGTAAGGGAGGACCTGGCAAAGCTGAAGAAGTGGTCTGGCATCTGGGTTTTAATGCTAGAAAATATAAGGTGACGCACATGGGAGCCAAAAATCCGAAGGCTTGCTACTGGCTAGGAGGAGTCCAGGTGACAGTATTGGAAGAGGAGAAGGATCTGGGGGCTGTGTTAAGGGGGGACTTGAAACACACAGCACATTGCCATAAAGCAGCAGCTAAAGCAGACAGAGTGCTGGGTTGCATAGCCAGGAGCATTAACTCTAGGAGGGAGGAGGTTATTCTGCCACTATACAGGTCACTGGTGACACAGCACCTGGAGTACTATGTCCAGTTTTGGTGCCCCTACCTTAATAAAGATATTAAATGTATTGAGCCAAGCAGCGAGGTGCCATACTTTCATACCAAATGGATCCATTCAGCATCTGCCATGTCTGGAGATCGCGGACTTTTACAAAATTAAATACTGTAAGTTCCAATGGAAAAAAATGTTTGCAATATTGATAAAAAGCCTAATCGGGGGTCAAAGCTTTGGGGTGTGGTTTTTTACTGGAATGACTGCTTTCCTTTAATAGTTTATATTCCGTATCCCCTTCTGTCTTCCACTGAACCACTCTGTTTTGCCAATCTTTCTATCTTGTGTACTTCTTTTTTCAGAGATGCACAACTCTTATCATACCATATCGCATCCTTTTTGTTACTCCTATTATATTGTGTAGACAGATTTCTTGTTATCAAGGAATCAGTTAAGTAGTTGATTATAGAATCAAAAAGAAAAAATATATTTTTATTATTAGCTGGTGCCTCCAAAATTGAGTTCATTCATTTTCTCACAGTATATCAGTTTTGTCATTTTAAAGTTTATTGGTTCCATGTTAAAAGGGCAACAGCAGAATGGCGACCGCTAAAACAGCTTATGGATAATGCCAAATGGCAAATTCGGTGATGCCTTTCTTTGCAGGGGGCTGTGCCCCCCACACCTCCTTTACTAAATATAATAAATCCGGGGGGGCGGACCTCGAGGAGGTGGTACAGAGACATCGCCGAATGTGTCATTCAGCATTATTCATAAGCCATTTTAGCGGTCGCCGTTCTGCTTTCAACTTTTTTTTTTAATTTATTGTTTGTAGGATTTTCTCCCCTGTTTTTGGTCCCATCCCTGTCCCCCAACCATGCGTGCATGTGGAGGTTTGCACATGTCGTGGTACCGATGCGCCCTCCCTCTACTTCGCCGCCTGCCTGCTTGCACTGCCCTTGGACCTCCACCCAGGGCAGTGGAACTACAATGGGTGATGGGTGTCCTCCCCAGGAGAGTAGAGCTGCCTTTTGGCTGCTCAGTCCTGCTCTGTCCCTCCCACCCTTTGGTCAGCACCTGACGACCCTAGCTCGTTCCCGAACCTTGGGCACCGGTGTGACACAAGGTAAGGCGTTCAGCTCCTCAGCTCTCAGAGCCACTGGACCAGCCCTGCTTTTATCCTTTTAACATTCTACCAGGTCTATTTGTCCAGAGTCAATTTGATCCTTTTAATATTGTAAGCTGACATATTATCTTTCATTATATGCTCGTTCTTTTGAGAGTAAGATTGTAGATTAATACCAGGAATAGGCAAAAGCAGAACAGGTGACAACTTGCAAAACAGCTGGTGCCTCTACAAACAATGAAATCCTAGAATACTGAAGTAGGGCCACCCAGCACAGCGAGTGAAAAATAAAACCTCTATGCTAGGTAATGATAAAAAGCAATTTATTCCATGATGAAAAACAGCTACAAAATTCAACCAGCACCCCATGTGCCCATGCAGATGTACATTTCAATGTCACTATCAATGCTTTGTCAATGCATGCTATTACATACAACAGGTTACTTAAATAATCCCAGCCTTAAAGAGACAGTCTCAATTAAAGTGCCAAGTGCTCAATGTTAAATAACACACACTTTAAAGTGTGTAAAAAAAAAGAGAGAGTTTGAACTGTAGTCATAATATGGCAGCACAGAATGAAAGTACTTTAAATACTTCTTTTTAGGTGTTGGCCAGAGAGAAATGATTGTGCCACCTTTGAAACAACAAGGCCTCAGAATTATGACTGTTCTGACCCCCTTCCCCATGGCCCAATTGATACAGATATTAAATCAAACAGAACAGGAGCAAGCCAGCAAGAACAACTATCTGAATTTGCCCGAGGTACTGGAGACTCAGGGCACACTACGGAGGAGCCCGAGAATTGTCCAATTTCAAAACGTAGGATGCGGAGAGGAACTAGGGGCAAGGGGAGGAGGAAATATGTACCAAGGCAGATGGAATCAGAGACGGCATTGAGGCTTTTAGAACAGGAAGGCCAGACAATGGAATTAATGGCTAACTCTGAGTCACTTGTTGTTAATATCTCCAGCTATGTTTTTTCTGAAATAGAGGAACATGTATTACAAAAAGGCCTGAGTTTTGTCCCTACCACTTGTTTTACTGAGTTTAAAATTATGTTGGATTTACATCAGTTCACTAGGAAACTGGATTTACTTGCATTTTTTCTACAAAATAAGAAAGAAGATCTAAATGAAAACAATTTGGAATCAGTCAGTGAACTCAGAAGACCATTGACTTTCATACCCCCCAAGAATAGTGTTGTGAACATTTTTCATAAGGCCTGTGAGCAGGATTTTTTATTAAAATTACTTACAAAATAATGACACAATGTCATTAAAAACACTGACAAGGGTGGTGCTACAGTAATTCTTGATAAAGTTAAGTATCAGCAGGAATTGTCAAATCAACTTAATGATGCTGAGTTTTACTTAAAATTATCTAGAGATATTACACTGGATTGTAAAAGAAACTATTGATCTATATCTGTATGAGTTTTTTTCAAATGGCATGATCTCTAGACAGATTTATTACTTTATTGTGGCAGAATTTCCAGTACGCCCCATGTTTTATGGCCTTCCCAAAATACACACACACATATGGGAGCCACCGTTAAGACCAACTGTGGCATCGATTGGGTCAGTTACTGAGCCCTTGGCCCAGTATGTGGATTAGCATATCAACAAATTGATTCCCCTCTGGCATGTACACGTTAAAGACACAACACAAGTGATCCAGCGTGTGCAAACCTTGAATATCGAAGAGGGAGATTTTCTAACTACTTTAGACATAGGAGCTTTATATATACCTGTAAATATCCCTCATGCTGATGGATTGGAAGCTGTGAGGGAAGCACTTTGTCCTAATAGTGATTTGCCAGATCCATTTATTGAGCTCTTGGTGACTCTGACTGAATTAGTCTTTACCAATAATGTTTTCATGTTTAATAATGATGTTTTTCATCAGATTAAAGGTACAGTGATGGGGGCTTCTTTTGCCCCCAATTATGCTAATATTTATCTGATGCAATGGGAAAAAAGATCAGTGTTTTCGAATGGGAACCCTTTTACAACACAGTTGGTGTTTTATATTCACTTTATAAATGATGTTTTGATCATTTGGAGAGGTTCACTATTGTCTTTTGAGCAATTTGTAGGTTATTTAGAAGGTACTAACCCCCATCTGCGCTTCACTAAACAAGTGGGGAAACAACAAATTGAGTTTCTTGGTTTGTGTATTTTTTAAAATGGGAGGGCGGGCGTCTGGATACCAAATTGTTCACTAAAGGGGCAGCTAGGAATTCTTTTTTACAATATGATAGCTGTCATCCTAGGCATATACCTAGAAACATTCCGAAAGGACAAATGAAGAGACTTAATAGAAATACTTCCTCTGCTATCCAGTATAAAAAAGATATGGAAGGTTTAATTAATAAATTTGAATATAGAGGTTATAAAAGCGTAGATTTGGAAGAAACTAAAACAATAGTGGACAAAATGGATAGAAATGATATACTTATGGGAATTTCCAAGAAAAATATTATTGATCATGTACCCCTTTTTATTTTAATTACAGAATATACTGCAGACATTTTTTGCTTAATAATATACTGAGGAAACATTGGGACATACTTAAACTGGAGCTTAAACTGGAACCAAAACTTGAATTGGAACATCTGGACCCCCGGATGGTCTATAAAAGAGAAAGAAATCTAGCTGACCTGGTAACACAAAGTCATTTTCGATCGAATTGTGAGTCCACTCCACAGAACCTGCCATGTGGGACTTTTCCATGTGGAACTTGTAACTTTTGTGTCCATTTGCAGCCTACCGCTATTTTTCAACATCCAGTGACTGGTAGGGAATATATAAATCGGAACTTTGTAAATTACATTTCTTCATATGTTATTTATGTAGCAGTGTGTCAATGTAAATGTTTTTATGTTGGCAAAATGAAAATGAACTTTAAAGTTCATGTATCTGAGCATTTGAGATGTATTTCTAATGGGGATGTGAACAGTGCCTTGGCAACATATGTATTAACTAAAGGGAGTGGACATTTTTCAAATTCCAAGGTCTACAGAAGGTATATGCCAATCCAGGTGAGGGAGGGCAGAGAGAATAAATTGTTACAGACAGAGTAAATGGCAATGTCTTTGGGGAGCACACAGAGAAAAGGGGCTTAATGCCATGTTTAGTATAGTTCCATTCCTTAAAGATAAGTAATAATAATGAGTTTGTAATTGTGTGTTCCATTACTGGTTTTCCGTATTGGTTTACCTATTGGATTTAAAGTATTTGAGCCTAAAGTATATTTTTAAGACGGGTGGGTTTTTCTGTATGTTCTAATTTACATTAAGCATATATAGTACTGTATGTGACTGATTCAGGGTCAAAACAGTTCCTGTATTTCTGATACATTGTATAAGTAGTTTTTTTATACATATTGATTGTTTTTATAATTTGTGTGTACGGTGAGTCTTTATTCACTTTTTTACCCACTTTAAAAGTGGTTGAATTTTGTAGCTGTTTTTCATCATGGCATAAATCGTTTTTTATCATTACCTAGCTCAGAGGTTTTTATTTTTCACTTGCTGTGCTGGGCTTTCTTTATTTAAGGTCAAAATCAGTGATAAGAGGAAATGGTAACTCTCCCACCATTCTAAAACCTCAAACTGTTTAACCTGTTTATGAGAGAGTATGTCAATTAAACATAAATCCAAAGCAATCCCTCCATATGTTGCGGGGAATAGTATTTCACCCTGTTTGTTCCCTTTAGCTCATCCATTTAATATTCTTAAATTTAACTCTCCCACTATCTTTAGTAATTTTAGTCCTCTTTTGTTATACTTACTGTCCTTGGACTTCTTTATCGGGATTATACTTATACATTCCAGGACTTGTTTTCTGCTGTTGGGAGGTTTTCATTATCGGGCCAGCCGGCCCTTGTGGACTGAATTCTTTGTGCGATCCCGGACTTGGGCAACTTTAGGCTAGTTGCCAGGTGTCAGCTTGCCTGCTGTTCGTCCCCTGCTCCAATTGGAAGCATTATTTGCTGAAGGAGGCATGGTTCTGATTCTGAGAAGCACTATTTAAATCAGCGCTGGGATTTTAACATTCCAGGACTTGTTTTATGCTGTTGGGGAGGTATTCATCATCAGGCCAGCCAGCCCTTGTGGACTGAATTCTTTGTGCAATCCAGGACTTGGGCAACTTGTGGGCTAGTTGCCAGGTGTCAGCATGTATGCTGTTCAGCCCCTGCTCCAATCAGGAGCGTTGTTTGCTGAAGGGGGCGTGCCTGTTCTTCCCTGGTAGTGTGTTTAGGTCCTTTCCCCTAGCAGTCCTCTGCAGTGGTCCTTTCACTAAAGGGCCATAGCTTAAGGGTGTTGGTGTCATACTGTGGGCATCAGCGTGGGGCAGCATTCGGCAGGAGACTGTTCCCCTGCTAAGTCATTTCAAACTCCACATCTGCTGATTTTTTGTATGTGTATTTTATACTTTGTTATTAACTGGCTGTTGTATTGAGTCTGTTCCAATTCAATTTATTGTTCTGTTTGCCAATTTAAATGTGTATGTTCACACTCACTGCAATCCTCCCAAAACTTGCTGTTAATGTTAAGCTAGGGTTATTTAAGTGTTCTCAGCTGCTCTACTACACGTATTTTCTCACTGATATTTCAAGTGATGTTTCAATGCTAAACTCTTTTGCTAGTTCCTGCATTTACTGTTGTTTGGTGCGTGGGACTGTGATGCACGTTATGTGCTCCTGTTTATTGTTCTATCTATGCACTTGTGTATAGTTTCTCTTACTCTTCTGTCTGCCCTTCTGCCTCTCTAATTTACCATCCTGCCTGTGCCAGCTACATCTTACACCTTTTTACCCTCTCCTGTCACTATTCTTAGTAATCATCCTTCAATTCCTCTGCCTCCTTAATCTTTTCACTATGCTGTTAATATCTTTAGTTTTTTTCTTATCCCTTACCTGCCTTTTTTTCTCCCCTCCACAACCTGCTGTAACTTCCCCTTTCTATTCTCTCACTGTTTTCCACTCCTCTTCATCCACTCTCCCCTCCTCCTCCTCCTCAGTTCCATCTCTCATCCATTCTCCCTGGGGTCCTTTGTGTCAGTTTCTTCCTGCCCCTTGGCTTCATCAAAGAAAGCCTTTGGCACCTTCTGTCCCATCTACCTTCCTAATCTTCCTCTTTTTCTTTCTCCACTCTCCTCTCTTGTAATCAGTATAATTGTATGTTAAAACTCTTTGTCAGCTTGCTACTTTTGTTAGCTGGTGACACTGAGATTAATCCTGGTTCCAGTCAACCCTCACCTTTGCTGCTCCCCAAAGGGCTGAAGGTGGCTCATTTAAACATCAGCAGTCTTCTCCCTAAAACTGACCAGCTGTCACTTATATTGCTTAAACTTAAGCTAGATGTTCTAGCTACATCTGAAACCTGTCTCTCCTCTAAGGTCCCGAATTCAGCTGTAACTATTTCTGGCTATACCTTTGTCAGGCAAGATCGCCCTTAAAGGGGTGGTAGTGTTATAGTTTACATACTGTACTGACTAGGATCTAGTGTACAACTGTTCTCACTGTTTCCTCCCCCTCTTCCCATGAGCTGATTCTCCTCAGACTCTCCCTTCCCTTCTTTATTCCCATGTTTATTACTAGTGTTTACTGCTATCCTGGTGTATCCTGTACTTCAGTTACTGAGCTCCTTTCCTCTATCTGCTCAACCTCTTTGAGTGGTGAAATACTTATACTTGATGACTTTAACTTAAATTGGATTGCTTCTAATGCCAGTAAATTCACTCAAAATGTTAAGTTCCAGGGGAGGGGGGCATGGCCAGCAGCCGACACAAGAATATGCCCCTCAAGCGTCTCCCAGCATTAGCACTACATGTGATTAAAAACTATCATTTTTGGATTTCTCGTATCTGTTTCACTTTACTGGCTGACAGCAGTTACTTTGTGGATAATTTTGGAGAAGTTTTACGCAGCTATCATCATGGGAAGACCTAAACATGATGCATCTAAAGATTTGTGGAAAGGAAAAGGCCCTGCACCATCTTCGGGTGGAGCTTCGAGCAGCGTACAGCTGGCTGGACAACCCAGGGATTTGGGGACCACTGTTCGAGCAATTCTTGAGGAAGTACAACAATTAGATAAAAAAGTGGAGACCTATAACAGCAGATTAACTCAAGCTGAGACTAAGGTTAACACCTTGCAGTCAGACAGTAAAACTATAATGGATTCTGTTACAAAAGCTACCACAGTTGTAGATGGTGTACTGAAGGAAAACAGGTTGTTCTGGGCACGGTTAGAATATTTGGAAAATAGGACTCGTGCCTGTAACCTTTGTTTTCTTGGTATACCCGAGGGACTTGAGGGCACCAATCCTCTTAACTTTATGCAGACACTCATTTTGGACCTATTTCAAGTATCTGCTGACCAACTTGTCCTTTGGGCTTACAGAGTAACGCCTCACAAAAAAAAAACAGCAATCCTGATCTCCCACATACTTTCTTGGTGTCCACTACAGGAGTGCATGTACGGGATTTAATTCTTCAAAAAGCAAAAGCTGCAGGCTCCTTAACCTCACGAGATGGGACCATGCTGCACTGCTTTCCAGATTTGAGTTATGCCACACATATGAGATGATGTGGCTTTGATACAGTATGAGTGGGCTTGTGAACACATGGCATTAACAATATTCTTCAGTTACTGGCTCGACTTAAAATTACGTATGCGGGTAAAACCTTTTTGTATAATGATCCTATTGATGCTGTCCAAAAATTGGAGGCAATATGTAAAGATTTCGCTACTTTGGCCCCCAAGGTAGACCCAGAGAAGGATGATAGTGAAACATGACTGTCTGTACTGTAAAACTTTTATCTCCTAATGTTTCCTTGTTTAGAAGCTACTTTCATTGAATTGATACAGTTATTGTTCCTAAATGACATGCCAGTTTTACTTGCCTCAGCTAAGTAATCATTTTATGATGTGTTCATTATATAGTACACTGTATTAGTTCAGTTCTGTGGTAATTAACTGATTTGTTATTGTGACACACTTCTGAGTATGCTCAACAAATCTATTTTTCTAGGGACGTGGATATGATGTTCTATCCACACTTCTTGGCAGTGTCCTTTCCGTTTAAGATCTGCCAGAAAGTCTTCAAGCTGGCTCCTCCCACCTACCCAGGTGGTAACTCCCTTGGTTCCACCCCACAATGCCAGATCTTCCTTTTCACTGGAAGAAGCAGGTTCCCTCCTTACCTCTTCCGTGTTGAGTAGGCCCTAGTGCTTAAATTCTTTAGAACTGCTTCCAAACCAACTTTCATGAGTTTCGTCTTCAACTCAATCTTCGATCACGACTGCAATGGACAGTAAGTCAGCTCCTGGGTTCTGCCGATGCCCTTGCAGGCAGAAGATGTCCAGGACCAACCCGCATGCCACATGTATCTACTGCCTGGGACACGACCACGATTACCAGGCCTGTGACTTTTGCCAGATGTTTCATTCTATTGTCACGGAGGACCATCTTGCCCACCTGAAACTGGGCCACCTGGTGCAACGGAACCCACCAGTCAAATATAAGGGTACCCATTGGGTGGTCTCCATGGCCACAGGGTCCGCTGAGCAGCTGGTGGCCTTCGAAGAGGAGGCGGCACAAGCTGTGGCCCATTCCTCCTTGGCTTCTGCCTTCATGCCACTTCAGCTGGGCTTGACTTTTATGGGTTATTTCAAGGCATTGTGCCAGTCCCTGCTGACCTTCGCTCAGGGACCCACTGGCAAATCTAAATCTGAAACAAGTCTAAGTAAGAAAGAAAAGTCTTGTCGTCGATCGTGGGATCAAGAGCGCTCTCGGTCAATGGCCTCCGATTCCCGCGCTTCTCTGGATCTGACTTTGGTTGAATCTTTGGCCTTGGCCACTGGCTCCATGGTAACCCCATCAGGCCTGTCAGCTGAGACACTGGTCGACATCCCAGCCGAGATTTTTCTCGAGGTGATCAACCAGTTGTCGACTGAAGGGACCGATACTATTTTGTCTAGGATCCCATCCTGACGCAGACTGTTGGAGGGATAGATCAGTCCACTGACCCACTGCCTCTGGTCCCTGACCCTGACCTGAAGGAGCTGTGGCAATTGCCGACTCCCTCCGAGCCCCGCCACTGGTCCGTCCAGTGGCTGAGGTCAAGATCTTGGTTTTCTTCCCATGGGTCAAGCCGGTTCTGCCATTATCGGCGCTCCCACTCTTGGCACCATGGGAAGCGGTGCCACCACTATTCTTCATCCTCGTCCTCCTCAGGTGAGGAGAGGCTTTGATGCAAGTTGCATCAATGCTACAAGAACTTGATGTGGCAACAGCTGGTGTTTACCAGCACCAAACTGACCCCGATTTCTATGCTGGCCATCATTTGGCTGTCACCTGAAAGGCTGACACCGACTCTGCCGACGGACCAATTAAAACGGTCCCAACTTCACTGATTTGGGCTTTTCCACCGATTGTGGTGGAACCACCACCCAAACTGCCGACAGTCAGCACTCCAACTAAGGAGTCTCAGCTGGCCAAGGGGCTCCCCTATCGGCAGTCGGTCACTGTCACCCCAGATCATCTGTGGAGGGTCAGTGGGGACCCCAGCAGTTGACCACTCTTTGACAACTCTTCAGAGTCTGAGGGTTCCTCCCTGCACTCCTGTCCAGTTGACATGGACTCCATGGGGGATCTCTCAATGGATGAAGTTCCATCCTCTTTCATGGGCCTTCTCCATTTGATCTCAGTTGACGGGTATGGAGATGGAGCCCGTCCAGGAATGGACTTATTACCCATTGACTGAGATCCTTGACCAGAGACACTCTCCAATGGAGTCTATCCCAGTGGCAGAAGCCATTCTTAGCCCTGCTCTGGAGCTCTGGCAGTGCCCTGCTTCCTGCCCTGTGCATTCTGCCCAGATGGCCTGCAAGTATGTGGTGCCCACTGGTTCCCTTTGGGCATTCACAGAGCATTCCTCAGCTGAGGGGCTGGTGGCTGACTCTGTGTTCTGGTGCTCTGGCAACACTGGGGATGTTGACATGCCACCTGATAAGGAGTCCAAGAAGTTGGACCATGTGGCTAAAAGATCTATGCTGCCTCCTCGCTTGGCCTCCGTCAGGTGAGCTCGGCCCTCCTCATGGCCCACTTCTCCCATGCTCTGCTGGGCACCTTGGATGGAATGCTTCCTCATCTGCCTGCAAACCTTCAGACCACGGTCAAACAGGTCCAAGATCAGGGCCAGGCTGTGGCCAAACAACTGCTCCAGACTGCCATGGACAATGGGGACTCCTGTGCCCGCTCTGTGGTGGCCTCAGTGGCCATGCATCTCAGGGCTTGGCTGAGGATCTCAACCTTCACAGTGGACACTCAGCACAAGCTGGCAGATGTCCCTTTTCTGGGCACCAACCTGTTCAGGCCCAGGGTCAAGGTTCACCTCACATGCATCAAGAAGTCCAATGCCACCTTGGACTCAGTGACATCTACCCAGAAGGACCCCAAGGACTCCAAGCAGCATCAAAAATGGACACTGTTTTGGTCCTCTTCCACTCCTGCCACAGGCCAGCCCAGCAACTGACTGGTCAGCAGGCTCAGGCTTGGCGACCTCATCTCAAGTAAGTGACCTTAGCTGTCTGCAAGCCAAGAGGGAGAGACTTTGGTTACTCATCAGCGGGCCCTCCTCCTCCTCCTTCAAGCCTGCCCAATGATGGGATGAGGGGTACATCACTCATGCCCATCATACTTCCCCTGGGCCCTCCTGTGGGGGGCCAGTTCTGCCATTTCCTTTCTGCCTGGTCTGTTGTCACCACAGATAAGTGGGTTCTAGAAGTGATGGGTCAGGGTCTGCCTCTAGAGTTTGAGCAGTGTCCTCCTTGCTGAGCCCGCACCCCATGGGAGGACTTGGCTTCTGCAGACATGCTGTCAACTCTCTGAGATGACATAGCCCAGTTCCTTTGCAAGCAGGTCATGGTTCCTGTCATGGATCCTCTGGAACACCCAGAGTATGTCTTCAGATACTTCCTGGTGCCGAAGCAGATAGGGAACTGGTGCCCCATTCTAGATCTGCATGACCTGAACAAGTTCCCCAGGTCACGCACCTTCAGGATGGTAACTCTCTCTCTCTGATCATACCATCTCTAGAGCAAAATAAGTATTTTTACTCCCTGGATCTTCAGGATGCATTCTTTCATGTCCCAATCTGTCCATCTAACTGAAGGTTCCTCTGCTTCTGAGCCAAGGGAACCCTCTATGAGTTCTATGCTATGCTCCTCAGCCTCTCCTTGGCCCCCATGGTCTTCACCAAGTGCATAACAGTGGTGGCAGCTTACATGAGGCACTGAGGGGTCTAGTTTACCCCTACCTGGATGACTGGCTGATAGCAGATCCCTCCAGGCAGGAGGTGGAGTGGTCCAGGGACCTTGCCCTCCAGACCTGCGTCAGACTTGGCCTCCTGGTCAATGAGACCAAGTCGGAATTCATGCCTTTGCAGGTGATCAGCTTTTTCAGGGTGGAGCTCGACTGTTGTAGAGCCAGAGCTGGGCTCCCTGCAGAGAGGGTGGAGGTTCTCTCCTCCTTTGCCCAGTCATTTTGGGTTGTGCAATTGCACCCTGCCTGGGACTTCCTGCACTTGCTGGGCTACATGGTGACCTCTATCAGTGTGGTCTGTTAGGCCAGCTGGAGAATGCACTCCCTGCAGTGGGAGCTGGCCAGCCAGTGGTATCAGTGCAAGGGACACTTTGACCAGCCAGTCATGATGACCCAGTGGATGTGGGACACCATCCAGTGGTGGCTGTCCCAGCACATCTGCAGGAAGGGATCCCATTTGCCTGCCCAGAGCCGATGGTCATCCTGATGACCGATGCCTCTCTCACGAGCTGGGGTGCCCACCTGAGGGAACACTGAGTCCATGGGCTCTGGACTCCCAAGGAGTCCCAGTGCCACATCGACCTGCTGGAGCTCTGAACAGTTTGGTTGGCACTGACTGCATTCGCTCCACACATTCGGGGTCAAGTGGTCCAAGTCCAGTCAGACAATACCATGACCATGTACTGCCTCAGCAAACAAGGTGGGACACACTTCCTGCTTTTCTGTAAGGAAGCTGTCCATGTCTGGACCCTCATGTGCAACCTGGAGGCGGATCTCCTGGCCATCCATGTGGCATGAGCCTCCAGTCAGCTGGCAGATGCCCTCAGCTGGGTGACCAAGATTCTCATGAGTGGTATCTCCATCCAGAAGTAGTTCACAGTCTGTTCTCCCAGTGGGACACCCCTCAGGTGGACCTGTTTGCCTCCAGGGAGAATGCAAAGCTGAGGCTGTTTTGTGCCTGCCTTCCTCAGTAGGGAATGCTGCAGGGGGATGCCTTCTCAAGGCCCTGGACCCCAGGCCTCTTTTAAGCCTTCCCTTCACTTCTCTTGATCCACAAGATGCTTCTTAAGGCCAGGAGGGACAAGGCACAGGTGATCCTGGTGGCTCTGGACTGGCCACGCCAGTTCTGGTACCCCAATCTCCTCAGCCTCAGCAACAGGCTCCCAAGCTGTCTTCCCCTATGCCTAGACCTGCTTTCCATCAATCAGGGGAAGGTACTCCACCCGGACCTTCAATCCCTGCACCTGACAGCCTGGTTCCTGAGTGGCTAGTGTTCCAGGCCTTGGGTCTCTCTAAAGATGTCTTCACTGTTGTGCAGGCATCTCAGAATGATCAACCAGGAAGTGTTATGCCTTCATATGGAAGAGATTCGCCATTTGGTGTCAGGGCAAGGGGTTGGACTCTTTGTCCTGGCCAGTGGCTAGCATCCTTAATTACCTTTGGTCCCTCTCTAGGTTGGGTCTTCGTTCAATGACCCTAAAGGTGCACCTGGCAGCCATCTCTGCTTACTGGGTGCAGGTTGGTCAGAAGTCTGTGGCACAGGAGAAGGTGGTCAGGTGCTTTTTCAAAGGCCTTGACCACATTTTCCCTCCAGTGTTTGAACCACTACCACCGTGGGACTTGTTGCTAGTTTTGGCAAAGCTCATGGGCAAGCCATTTGAACCGATGCACAGGTATGATCTGTCTCTCACCTGTCATGGAAGAACACCTTCTTGGTGGCTATCACGTCGGCCAGAAGTATCAGTGAGCTGCAGGCACTTTCAGTGGAGTCTCCTTACCTGGTCTTCCACAAGGACAAGGTTGTCTGGTGCCCCAACCCATAGTTCCTCACAGAGGTTGTGTTGGAGTTTCACCTTATGCAGGTGATTCATCTCCTGGTGTACTTTACCAATCCCACCTTGGAGCCCGGGCACAGGCTCCATACTCTGGATCTGAGGCGAGTGCTCGCTTATTACAAAGAGTGCATGGATGGTGTTCGGGGAGAGGTTCGCCAGCTGTTTGTCACCTACGCTGAAGCCACACCTGACAGACCTGAAGCCAAGTGGATGATTGGTAGGTGGATCACATCCTGCATTGATCTCTGCTATAGGCTGGTGGGTAGGGAGCCTCTCGGAGGGGTAGGGGCTCATTCCACCCACCATACTGCTGTGTCGGTGGCTGCTTCCAGGGATGTCCCTATCCAGGAAATCTGCAGGGCTGCAACCTGGAGGTCAGCACACACCTTCATTTCCCATTACCACATTGACCTCAAGTCACGCTGGGATGCTGGTTTTGGGGCCTCAGTTCTCCAGTCTCTGTTCCCTAAGTTGGCAGTGTGCGCCTTGCCTCCCTTCTCCTGGAGAACTGCTAGGAGTCTGCCAAGAAGTGTGGCTAGAACATCATATCCACATCCCTAGAAAAACAGGTTACTCACCTCTAACAGTAGTTCTAGGAGTGGTATATGTTGTTCATCCACGTGGACCCACCTGACCTCCCCAGCTTCTGTGCACACACTCTGCATCCAGTGGGCAAGATCTGGCGTCATGAGGTAGAGCCGAGGGAGTTACCATCCAGTTGGGTGGGAGGAGCCAACTTGAAGACTTTCCGGCACATCTTAAAGGGAAAGAACACTGCCAAGAATTGTGGATGAACATCATGTACCACTCCTAGAACTACTGTGATAGGTGAGTGACCTGTTTTTTCTGCTGCCACCCAGTGGTGAAGAAAGGTATTAGCTTAACAACTTAGCCATGTTTCTCTTTTCAAAATGGCTACATTGGCTTTAATCACTTTTGCTACACTTCTTAAAATATCCTAATTGCTTCCACTGGGTATGGGATATGAGGGAAATGTAAGGGTATGCATCTATATTTTTTGAGAGGGAATTATTTTCCATCCATTGTTCAGTCATGGACTCCAGGGCTTTGTCTTTGACATTGGCCTATCTTGATAGAAGGGATTCCCTGGACTTTTCAAAATGCCTCCGGATTGGTCGTCCATGGTCTTGCTGCAAAAGCACTTTTGGAATTCATTTAATGGACTTTTCTTAGAACATTTCATCATCCCCACAGTGTTGTAACATTGAATGAAGGGCTATGTATTACCTACCATTCTCTGTGTAAATGCATCCTCTACCTGAGATCAAGTATTGTATATGTTTGTTCCAGTTGAAAATTAATAAACATTTACAAGTTAAAAAAAAATTCTTAAGTCCCTGTAGCTGACCCAATTAATTAATGAACCCACCCATTTAAATTTTAGATCCTTAAATCGCTCTCTGATTGACTGGGTCCTCGCTTCTCATCCCCATCATGTAGTTGATGCAGGTATACTTCCTGATGCACTCAGCAATCATCTTATGGTTTACTGCGTGCGAAAACTACACCACCCTGAAGCTCTTCCTAATTTCATTTACCTCAGGTCTTTAAGTCACTTGACCTATGTCCTTGCTGGTGTTTGGTCGATTGATTGGTCTCCTATCTCTGCAGCCTCTAATATAAATTCTGCCCTACATTACTTTCAGTCTAAATCAGTGGTGGGTAACCTGCAGCCTGTGGTCCGCATACAGCCCCTGATTTGTTTATCTGTGGCCTCCAAGAGCATTTCTGTTAAAGAAAATTTTGTTTTTATGAAAATGCTCACTGTGTTTTTAAATCCCCTGACCCTAGCAGTTACCTGACCACATCCAGAGATGGTAAGAAGTTTTAACTCCGGACATAATGCAGTGTCATTAGTTGCTGCAGGTCTGTATCAACTGGTTTTGTGGAATTCATCCTGACAGTTGTTTAGTAAAGTGGCACTCTGCTTGCAAAGACAGGTCCCAGTTGGATCGGGTGATTTCATAGGTAGCACTGCAAATCATTTTTATATTTGTCTGCTGCATAAGTGTTGAGCTTTTCAGCCATGCAGGTTACAAGTTCTTTTAAGAGCGCGAATTTATAGCAGTACTGCCATTAACTGTGATTAACTACTACACATCTGTGTCCCACATGGCTAAGTGGAGTTCATGGAGTGGTAATCATGCAACATTCATTCATGCAGGTAATTAGGTGCAAAGAGGTGCAAAGAGCTCACTTCGGAATGGTCGGAAAGGTGTGAGAGCCAAGTTAATCCTTCATGAAAGTTAAATGCTTTGTTTTTAATTCAGGTGATATCGCCTCCCCCCCCCCATGTAATTCAACTCGTGCATTGTGATATTGTGGGTATTGCTGGTCCTGCAGTTAAAGATGGACAGTGGAAGCTTTGTTTATGATTCAGTACCATACTGTATTTAAATACTATATTCCCAGGTCACACTGGGAGATGAGCAACTTTCAGGTTGCCCACCACTGGTCTAAATTCTTGGCTGTATGGGATAGTCATGCTCCCCTGTGTAGAACCAGAGTGAGGGGTCCTCACCTTCCTGGGATACCGGCTGAGGTACTTACTTGTCTCTGCTCCAGAGACCTTGTCTGACACACCTTTAAGCTCACTGGCTCCCAATCTTCATTAGCCCATTACAGATGCCTCTGTACTGCCTGTACTAAAGCTGTCAGACTTGCAGTCTGAGTATTTTGGTTCCATGCTCCAAAATAACATAACTAACCCCTCCCAATTTTTGGAAGGTTATCCATTCCCCTTTCTCCCCCCAGCCCCAATCTCCCCCTCCCACTCTAAAGATTGGAGACTCCCTTACATCTGTCCCTTCTGCTGTTGCCAACTCCTTTAATTCCTACTTTACTACCTGTGCCCTTTCTTTTATCCCTTCCTCCTCCACCCCCCCTTCCTCCCTCTGCCTTCTCCTCTTCTTTTCTCAATTTTCTCCTGTCATTTCTGCTGTTTCACTCAAGGCCCTACTCTCCCTTAATCAACTAAAGGGAGATAGTTCTGATGGGCTTGATCATAAGCTTCTCCTTCACTCTGCACCTGTCATTGCTCTTCACATTACCTTACTTTTAAATCTCTGCTTTTCTTCTTCTTCTACTGTTCCCTGATATCAGGAAAAGGCTACTGTCATACTCATTCACAAAGGTGGTGATCCCACTTCTTCTGGTAACTTTTGTCCGATCTCTCTCCTTCCTACCTTGGCTAAGTTACAGGAGTACATTGTTGTAGCTCAGCTTACTTCCTTTCTTGATGACTCCCCTTTTTTCATCCCTACCAGTCTGATTTTAGGAAATCCCACTCCACTTCTACTTTCCTCCTCACTGATTCCATACTTACCGGCATGGATAAAAGTCTGATGACTTCTGCCATTTTTTTTGATCTTGCTAAAGCTTTCAACACTGTGGCACATCCTTTTCTACTGAACAAACGTAAAGCTGCTGGCCTTTTTAACTCTTCGGTCAGCTGGTTTTGTCCATACGTTAAAGACAGATCTCAAGCTGTCCACAACAGGTGCATAGACATTATTTTTTATATTTACTGGTACAGGCAGCTTTTTTTCTTTCAACACTTGAGTGATGTCAAACTTTGGGGAGCAATGCAGTGTTAGAGAGAGAGAGAGAGAGAGAGAGAGAGAGAGAGAGACACACACATACACTAGCTCTGTCTCTCTGTCCAGTACAAACATTTTTTTTTTCATTTTTAAGGGTTTTTTTTTGCTTGTACTGTGGAAGCTCCCTGGGAACTGGAATAACTGACTATGAAAGTAATCAGTCACCATGGTCTGTTGCCGATCAGAGGCACTGACTCCCAGAATCATGATCGAAGCCTCACAACAGCAGGATCAACCAGATAGATTTCTTTTGTTGCAGTGGCAGGATCAACCAGATAAATAGTTAAAAAAAATGGATAACATACACGTGTGGAGGATTAGAGGCAAACTATCAGTATGACCGATTGGTATGGGTCCTCAAAACAGGGAAACAGAGCCGCCATGTTTTTTTAGGTGTTCGTCCTGCCCATGTACACACTACAAGCCTATGAGATGGTACACTAGAAATGAATGACACTACACGCTGTAATAACCGATTCTACCGGTTGTTACAGTGTTTGAAACTCAAGTTAACTCCATTCGATAATGGGAGTTACCAGTAATTATAAATGCAATATCATTCATGACACTTTTTACATTTGACCCTCTAATTAGGAACTGGATGTAACTATTAATAATTATTAAAACTGGATATTCCTTACCTGATAGGAGTAGGCATAAGCAGAATGGGTCACCTATGTCCAGTTTCAGGACTGAAAAGTTCCGTCTGCATGATTTGAATGTAGAGATTCCCTCCACTGCTCTGCCGAATATCTTCTCTTTGTTTGCATTAATGTTCCATTGCTGGAATCCATCTAACTGAAAATCATCTTTCTCAAGTAACGTGTTTCTTGGAAGAGAAGGATTTCATAACCCTTCATTTTCTCCCAGCAGTCTCTATCATCCTTCTTTATTAATAGACCAGACACTTTCCATGAAAGTATATTCCAGGTCTGCAAATGGTCCTTTTCCTGTCAGTCTGACAGTTTCATTCAACTCCCCATCACAGCACTGCTTCGGGTGCCCCAGGGTATTTGCTGTTTGCGGGCCAGGAATAGAAGGTGTAGTGTCTTCACCCCTGGGGGGTGAGGGGAAGGAATAAAAAAAACAGGAAAAAAGTAGAACCAGCTGTTTGGGTGAATTGTGCCACCTCTCCTCCACCCCCCCATACAATTGAAATGTGCTGACTGACTGCCTTGGCATTACCCCATCCACGACTTTTAATGGGCTCATGCAGCTTAGGGTCAGCTAGCTGCTAACCCTACCAAGATGAGGTAATGTCTCATGGTTCAGGGAAGTTGATGGTGGACTGTGAGCATCAAGCAGTGATCCCCACTTACAGTGGCAGTAGGGTAACAGCTTAGATTGGTTAAAGAAGGACCTGACCACTTTGGAAAGCTCCTAAAAATGATAAGTAACAAAAGAAATATATACAATAGCATAAGGATGCCAAGATCTGAACTGAGGCTGTCACTGCTGATTTCACATAGGCCACTGATTATCAAGCATGTGCTTTTGGCTGCTACTACCTTGGGCCTAATTTGAACCAGCAATCTGGAAGTCAAAGGCTTCAAAATCACTTAGCCCATTTAACCACTCTGACAGTGGTTTGGCAATTCAGACTATGGGGTAGATTTTTTTTATCTGAAAGTCGATTTGCTCCATACAAACCCCCTTGGTCTTTGAACTGGAGGTTGTGGGAACCAGAACTTTTGAGACCGATAACTCTGGGTGACTGGTGGCACTGCCACGTATGTGCCCATAGCATGTATAGCCACATCAGTCCTAATCAGCCCACTTGTCCCCCCCATCATATTGCACAGTCGACCTCGCCAGCAGCTACCAAATCCAGGACTTACGTCATTGGCTAAACGGCACATCACCCGCGTGCACATTGGTGCCTTAGAAGGAGAACTGCACTGATCCTGCAAGTAATTTTCCAGTAGAGCTTTTTTTTTAAGAACTAATTCTAATTTTGTTCCTATTTTATCTTTACAGGCCTGTCAGTAACCACGGTGGACATTTCTGATTTACACTCTGGTAAGTGGCCATTTACAACTGTATGATGTAGTTTATGCTCCTTCCAGCCATGGAGAACACGGATGCATTGTGCCAATATTGTAAGAGCAGAACAATGGACATAATGTGCATCATACACTTCTAAAATGGTCCTTTCCAGCTGCATGTAAATTGGAGACACACACTGGGATAACTAAACATCCTGCAGAGATAGAACAAAATTGCATCATTTGAACCAGTATTCAAAAATCGGCTTATACTGTGAAAAATGACTTGAAGCCTTGCAGATTCTGTATAGTTCTTCTTTAAAGCAGAAAGTCATATTATTCTAAGATGCTACTTCATAAATAAACTTGTTACATGTAAACACAATGGTTTCCACCATGTTTTGAGTGTGTATCTCCACCTTAAGGATGTGTCCCTTATTTTGGGGGTCAGATGATATATGATATTTAGATTAAATAAAATTGACTTATAATAATACTGGGTGAGTGGGCCTTATTACCAATCTGTAGTTACATAATTATTAGTTTTTGATTGGTACCGGCTCCTTCCTTAAAAATGTTTTGTGTTTTCTTCTACCGAGGTGGCTGTGCTGGACCCTTGCTACTTTTGAGTATTGGTGCATTGACAGATGCATGTTCCAGAGGGCCATTTGTGAGACTGAGTCTTTTTTAAGACAACTAAGAGGCTTTGAAATCATCGATTTGGATTTCACAAAAAAACTTCTCTTTGAAACAATGGAGGATCTACATTACACTGGACTATAAAAAAAAAAAGGAACAAAAAGCTTTTTTTATAAAAAACCTTTTGTTGGACTCAAGCCTGAATTGTTAAAATTAAGGGACAATTTAGATTGACCATTATCATTAGCAGATTATTTAAGGAATATAATTCTGGTTTCTGTTGTATATAAGTTTAAAATTTGTACACTTATATAAAGTGTTACATTTTGATGAACTTGATAAACTAACAGATAAAAGATATATTCCTCTGTTCATATCAGATACGGATGAACAAAGAATATTGGGCAATTTTAAAACCAATAGAGAATTTAGTGGCATTACACCTACACATACTATTACGAATCAGTTTGAATATTTGAAACAGAAGCAGGCAAAATTAGAATTGCATGCTTTGACATTGACACAGTATTTGAAACAAAAACATATCCCAAGGGGTCTCCGTATTTTCGTAGAGGCCAACTTGGGATATGTAGATTTAGATTTAAATATAAAATGGGATAGAGTAAGGAACCGATGTTCTAAAGATTTCATGTTACTGATCATTGAATCAATTACGAAAGAATTAGAGACAGTGGAAATAGAAATTACACAACATAGTACTGAAATCAAGAACAAATATACAATGGAAGAACTGACAGAATATTTAGAGAACGTTAATACTAATTTAAAGGAATTTGAAGAAGAATTAAGAGCTACTAAATTACATAAGTTTAAAAGGGATTTGAATGACAATAAAAATAATCAAGTGTACTCTTTTTCTAATAATAATAAAAAACAGGTTATATAAAAACATCTCAATATAATTTGGATTCTGAATCTACAGTAATTAGTTCTGGTAGCGAGACAGAAGGTGAAGGACAAGCTAACAGGGGTAGAGGCTTACTTTTTTGGCAGAGGAGGCTATCGGGGCAGGAGAGGATCTCGACAAAGAGGCAGGAGAGGATATCAATACACTCAGGGGAGCAAAGTGGACAGAATACCATCAGAACCTCAACAAATAGACCTGACATACAACGTAGGAAAAGGAACAGGACCTGATACAGGAATTCTAGAAAAAAGAAAAGAAAAGAAAATACAAGAGGCAGTTTTAGAAATGAGAACAACTCAATCAACAGCGATGAAAACCAATTAGTTTACAATATATCTTAAAGGGTACTATCAGACTTTGAGATCCAAGTTTTGGAGAAGGGTTTAACTTACTGTCCACATAATCAAATTAAAGAATTTGAAGTTAAATTGGATTCAAATTGATTTTTCAGAAAATTGAAATTAAAATATTTTTTGGGTCCCAGCCTAGAAAATCGGGTAATGAAGTGGAACAAACAAAAAGAATAGCATTAAGCAAGAAAGTGAATTTAAAATCAAAATTCACCCCTTTGGTCACATCTCATATTATTGAGACGTATATGACATTGGTCAATAAAGATATTGATGAAATCTTGAAAAAAGAAAGAAATATGGATAGAAGAAAAAGGTTTAATTTATCTGTAAGTCAATTGGCAGCATTACGAAATTTAGAGAATGATCAGAATATCATTATTAAAAATGCGGATAAAGGAGGGGCGGTAGTAGTTATGGATTATGAACAATATTGTCTTATTTGTATGGAGTTAATGCAAAATAGGGAGAATTATATACCATTAGAACGAGATCCAACAAAGGCCATTTCAGAATTAGTAAAGACCTTATTGATAAACGCATATGAAACACAAAAAATTACAGAATGGGAGAAAGAAGCTTTGTTTAGAGCTAATCCAACAATACCACTGTTTTACATTCTGCCAAAAATCCATAAAAATCTACAGGCACCCCCAGGCAGACCAGTTGTTGCAGAGATTAATTCAATTTTAGAACCTCTATAGATCTTTATTGATCGTCAAATAAGACCATATGTAGAACAAATTGAATCATATGTGCGAGATTCCACAGATGTTATGGTGAATTTAGAAAATGTTAATATTAGTGGGATAGATATTAGATCCTGTATATTAGTAACATGGGATGTAAAAGACTTATATACTTCTATTCCCCATAGACAGGGATGTGAGGTTTTGAAGGATTTTCTGGACAGATGCAGAAATGAGGAAAAAAACATCAAATGAAATTATTGTGAAATGGGCAGAGATAGTTCTTAGCAAGAATTATTTCTGTTTTGAAAAGAAATTTTATTTACAGATTAACGGGACTGCCATGGGGTCAAGTATGGCCCCATCATATGCTAATATATATATGGGACACTTTGAGAATCTGTATATATATATATGGGAATTAGAATATATTCAAAGAAAAACTGTTATTTTGGAAACATTTTATAGATGACATTCTGGTATTATGGTCTGGAATTGTTACAGAATTATATGACTTTAATCAATATTTGAATCAATGCACTCATTATTTGACCTTTAACATGATCTACAATGAGGAACAGATTCCATATTTGGATTTGTTAATTTACAAACATAATGATAAACTGATGACAAAATTATATCGTAAGAATACGGATAAGAATTTGATCTTACATGACCAAAGCTTCCATCCTAAAAAGCTTATAGAATCTATACCCTATAGACAGTGTATTAGAGCAAAATATAATTGCACTGATATTTCTGAATATATTAAAGAAAAAGAAATTATCTCTGAGAGACTTAGAGTTAGGGGATATAAACAAGACACACTATTGAGAGCTGAACAGAGAGTTTTGACAAAGGACAGGAATGATTTATTGAGAACAAGTACAAAAGAATGCTTAGATACAGATAGAATTATATTCTCAACAGTTTATAATGACAGATTTTTTCAGATGAGAAATATAGTCAATAAACATTGACATATTTTACAAGCGACTTCTTTAAGCCAGCAGATATTTAACAATCGACCATTAATTGTACCCAAATGAGATAGGACCTTAGGGAATCAATTAATGAAAGCTGAACATAAAATACCAGATAAGAGACCTTCACATTTTTTAAAATTTGTCTGAAGTTAAGGGCCATTTTCAATGCAGCCATTGTATTAACTGTAACAATACCTATAGAATTAAAAGTACAGTATTAGGAACACTGCAAGAGATGAAGAAATTACTATTGAACAATTTATCAACTGCTCTACTTCAGGTGTAGTGTATGCCCTAAAATGTCCTTGTGACAAGATTTATATTGGCAAAACTGAAAGGCCATCGAAGACTAGAATAACAGAACATAAGAGTGACATCCGGAGACAGGATTTAACATCTCCAGTAGCAAGACACTTTTTAGAATAGGGGTATCAACTTCCACAATTGCGATTTTTTGGAATTAAAAAAATTCTTCCCATCTCAAGAGGTGGTGATTACAGGAATAAAATATTAACTCGTGAAGCTTATATAGATTGTTTTGAAGCAGTTAACCCTAGATATAGCTTAAATGATTCGACTGATTGGCAGCCAATTCTATAAAGAATATGATTTTTTTACATATTATGCAGTATATTGCCTGTGTCAAAACGAACATTCCTGCCCGTAACACTTCTTTAGGTTAAGATTTTGTGAATTAGTTTCATTTAAATGGTGACATGTTGAATACACATTAGAGGTTTAAGACAAACTAAGTGACTAACTACAAACATAAGAATATATGTGATAAATTATAGGTTATCTATATATTAGAGTTAATTAGATACCATAAAAATACAAAGTGCTGCTATTCTAGATAGGTTGTTTATATAGAGTGGCTATTGATACCGCGAGAGGTTGATACCCTCACGCGGTGACGTATGTAACCTAACATCAGACTCCCACAGTATTTAAAATGCAATATCAGGTCGGCGCAACACTTTTGAATCTGGAGAGTGAGCGAGAGGTCAATGCATGCCAGTTTACGCCTCAGAATGCTAGATTTCAGTAGGATTCAAAACCACATCTAGACAACATATTATTTTAATCAAGAAAAAGAACGAGAGATATGCGCATGTAAGTGTTGATGTATTGTGAGCCAAGAAATAAGAAAGCTGAATCTTATACAGGCAGCACTTACATTTGAGGATAATGGGGTCTTAGAAGTAAAATGGAATATCTAATAAACCTAATACCTAGTATGATTATATAAGATTCATATGAAATTGATAATATAATATCGATGTGTCAGGATAAGTGAATGAACCTTTGATGTAAAAAAGATTCACATCCACTGTTTAGTAATGATAATGGCTACAGATTTCATGTATTTATATATAAGAGTGATAAAGTACATTTGATTAGAATGCTATTACACATTGTTTACATTTAAATTAATGGGACACCATGAAAGTATACGGTGCTGCTACTTTAAGCAGGTCGGGCACACAGAGTGAGTGCTGTTACTGCGTGAGAATGTTGTTTCACGCGATGACGTGCAAAGCTCAATGCCCGATTCCCACACTATTTAAGACGTAGCATTTAGTTGGCACAGGACCTTTGAAGTTAAAGAGAGAGAGTGAAAGGTCTGTGCACGCCATTACTTTTTAACTGTAAGTGTACCAATACACGGATTGACTTGATGGTTTGCGTATATAGAATTCTTCTCAGCTTGTATGATGAGAGAAGTTTAGATTGGGAGTGTTTACATTTAAAATCAATATTGTTTCACAGATAAATGCAATAATACAGCATGAAGCATGAAAACTTTTATATATGGTCAAAAAAAACAGAAATGAGCGTGCTTAGGGTAAACGCAAGTTTGTGAAATCAAAAGATTAATCACCATGGGCTATTGAAATTATTTTTCCATTATTTAAGGATTACTAATGATAATGGCTGCACCTTTTTATATTTATAGGTAAAATAAGATATATGGGATGCTAAATTGTAGCCACAATAGCCAGGTGCTTGATTGGTGAGCAAGTCTCTTAAGTATTAAATAACATAATAGAGAAGTAATGTAATAACTATAATTAAATTAAGAATGGTTTATATGTTATATTTTGCAGATATGGTACTGTACTGATGAAGGTTTAATCCGAAATGTTTACATAGTACTATGTTTTAGTACTTGGTACTATATCAGATGATATATGATATTTAGATTAAATAAAATCAACTTATAATAATACTGGGTGAGTGAGCCTTATTTACCAATCTGTAGTTACATAATTATTAGTTTTTGATTGGTACTGGCTCCTCCCTTAAAAAAGGTTTGTGTTTTCTTCTACCGAGGTGGCTGTGCTGGACCCTTACTACTTTTGCTTCATACACTTCTAAAATGGTCCTTTCCAGCTGCGTGTAAATTGGAGACAAACACTGGGATAACTAAACATCCTGCAGAGATAGAACAAAATTGCATCATTTGAACCAGTATTTAAAAATTGGCTTCTACTGTGAAAAATGACTTGCAGACTTGCAGATTCAGTACAGCTCTCCCTTAAAGCGAAAGTCATATTATTCTAAGATGCTACTTCATAAATAAACTTGTTACATGTAAACACAATGGTTTCCACCATGTTCTGAGCGTGTATCTCCATCTTGAGGATGTGTCCCTTATTTTGGGGGTTGGAGTCCCTCCTTGTCCCTCATGTTGAGTGTTCGTGTCCCTCATTTTGGTGACAAAAGGTTGTGAGGTATGCTTCCAGGTGGGCCCCCAGTACCAACTGGGCACCTCTCCCTGTATGTCACTTGGAGCGTTTTAATTCTGAGGTGCTAGGAGGTATGAAGGATGTTTTACTGGTGTTAAGAGCGTGTGAACAGAGTCTGAATATCTTCACATTCCTGCTTATTTTCTTAATTGCATACTGTCTGTGTGTCCAGATTTATTGACTTATAACTTGTGACAGCGTCAGCTTAAGTAATTACATTAGTGTTCCTTCAAAGCAGCTCGTATCAGATCGTACAACTGAAATTCATTTGCAAGGTAAAAATGAAAATGCATTTAATGAAATTGTTTTGAAACAGAGATGTGTGGTTTGTTGAGGAAACGTATGAAGTTGTATTTGGGAACAAAAGGTCTATTACCACCAATACTCTTAAACAGCAGTATGTGTTAGTTGGCAAAGAAATCATGATATGGTTTTTCAGCAGCGTAGAGGATAATGGATGGGCAACAGTTAACAACAACACTGTGTTCACTTCGAGAAGTTATTATGACAACCAAGTAAACCTCAAGAGTGAAGCTCAAGAGGTTTTCGGTTGCCAGATACCCTCAAGAAGTGAACTCAGCACTGTTGTTTACTGTTGCCCATCCATTGTCTTGTATGGTGTATGGGCAACACTTTGGCTGTCCACTTCTGGAGTCTTCTGACATGCTTTCAGACTTTGCCGCCCCCCAACCAAAGAATGAGCCTAGCTCTGTCCCTGGTCCCCCAATCTCACAGACAGTTTTTTTTTATAAATGTACACATGCCAGCTGTTTAGTAGGCAAAGGTAAATCAATAATATGCCCTTACTTTGCCTTCTTTTACTAGCCGCTGATCACTTTCGGGTCCATGTCTCACTGCCGTGGACGTTTCCTGAGGGTGTGGTGGTTTACTGACACACATGTGCAAATGCGTCCGATGCCGTTGTATCATCGATGTAAAGTACTCAAGATGGTAGAACAGCAAGTTGATGTCACATTGATGGTACAACAAGAATAGCTTTCAACCAAATTCAGCCCATAATAACGTTCTTCCATGCACTGTAATATATTTCTGACATCCTGTGATCATGCTTAGAAGATTTGTAGTTTTCTCAGACATTTTGCAGCACATTTAGTAATTAATGATTCACGTCATTAAAGATGGCCTCCTCTGACCACTCACAATATAATTACTAAAGATCTGCATTCCGCTGAGGTTACCTCAAAAATATAGTACACATGCTACTGCTAGATTCATACTGTGGATGTTTTAGGATGCTGCTGGCACATGTTTCTGATGGTAACATACAGCACAACACTGTACCATTATATTTAATGCTTTCAGGGTGAGCATGGCATAAGTGACCAGAGTGGGAACTTTTAAAAATGTCAAATCCCATACCGTGGTTCAGAACTGAAAGAAAACAACAGGAAAAAACATGTAGCTTGATATTTTTGTCAGATGGTCATTATTGCTGAAAAAAAACTATAGTTAATAAAAAAATCCTGCTGCTTTAAACTGCCATAACTTGTGACTGCTGTTACCATGAGTTAGTGTTAGTTTGCAGTGATTAAATACTTTTGCCAGCTTTGGGTAAATGTCTAAGTTACTGACTTTATTTTTTTTCCTTTGGAACTGGAGAAGGCCCACAAGGCTTGGCGTGGTTGACCTACATGAAAAAGCCCAGTAAGTGTGGGCAAACAGGATTTTCACCTTCCATGGAAACTGTGGAGGGGCAGGGGGGCACAGTGCATATTGAGGCCAGGGGTGGTGGCCGGTGCCTGCATATAGGTGCAGTCCCATAGTCATAGTATTTGTGCTGCAGAAGGGCATTTTAGACAGTCCCCTATGTGTGCCGGTGCCAATACCACTGACCTAAATCATGACTCCGCAACCCTAGCAGTTGGTGAAGGATGTGCGTTGGGCCCCCCAACCCTCAATGCTGTAGTCCCTGTGGTGTATAGTGGAGCTCCCTCTCCCTCCAAGCCCACCCCATCTCCCATATAGTAAGAAACGTAGTAAGAAACATAGTACATGTCCCTGGTGTCTACAGCTGCATGCCACCTCTCCCTCCATCCCACCCTCTTACAGTAGAGAACATGTCCTCTGATCCCACCCTGTAAGTGTAAACAATTTCCTTCCCTGGTGTCCAGTGGGCCCTCCCCAGTCACACCTATGCCCCAAGTTGTATTTATTATTCTTGTGGCATGTAGCAGTCCCTCCCCAGCCAATCTCTGACCCAGTAAAGTGAACCCCCCCTCCAATTTGTCAACTCCCCACCCAGCTCCACCCCACCATGGCGACAGCATGAGCCAGTACCACCACAGCTATTCAGGAATTTGTGTACAAGGTCCCCCCACCACAACAGTGCCCCAGTCCCGTACTCCAACAGTGATTTGCGCCACCCCCTCCCATCCCTTGGTGGTGGTTAGTGTGTCCTCCCTCTCAGCCGTGGCACTGACAACATCCCCCATCACCCTGACCTGATTGTCTATGCTACGGTGAATGAACTGCGACTGACACAGCCCTCCACACACCACCTAGGCCACCCACCATCCACAGAGAGTGCGGCTTATTTGTAGGGCACAGGTGACTCACCATGCCCTATAAATAGGCCATGCTTCTCCCTGCTGCTGTTAGGTGGAGTCACAGAGGTGGCAGAGATGATGTGTGGACTCAGGCTGTGTTGCTTGCCATTGATTCACTGCAGCAGTGGGGACTGCCAGACCCGGGGGGGGGGCATTGTTCATGCTGTGGTGGGAGAGGGAACAGTAACCACCACCGAGGGATGGATAGGGATGGTGTAGTCACTGTTGGGGTATGGGGCCGGAGCATTGTTGGGGGTGACTTCCTTGCACAGTGATTCCCACGTGGCTGTGGCAGGATGGCTTAGGCTGCCACCGTGGTGGGGTGGGGACTGGGTGGGAGTTGGGAGGTTTAATCACTACTGGGTCAGGGATCAGCTGGGGCTACACACCACAGGAATAATACATACAACCTTGGGCATGGGTGGGAGGGAACACTTGACACCAGGGAAGTGTCTTTATACTTTAAGGGGTGGGATCGGAGGAGGGATGCCACTAGAACCAGGGACATGTTGCTTACTATATGTGGATAGACTCGGGGGGGGGGGGGAGCCACTGTCTATCACCAGGGATACCTTTCTGAGACTGGCAATTGTGGTGCTGGTGGCGATGCCATGCAGGTGCAAAACAGCCTCCTTCCCCGTGCTAATGAGCCAGTAATGCGCATGGACATGGCCCCTTAGCACCTTGCATGCCCAATGGGCTCATTTGTATGGGTCTGTTTGAATACTGGAAATTTAGCATGGCTTGCAGGCACAGGCAGGCCATTGTGGTGCCCTATTTTTGGACCTGAAGAGTCTGACAAAGTGTGTGTCACATATCTCAATTCTCTGTCATAAGACAGCTTCCGCCTCCTTCAAGACTGCCTTCCAAAATGGCACGGGATCATAATGTCGCAAGACATTATGCCACATGGCAAAATCGTGCGCCAATACAACGTGATTTATGCCTTGAGGCATAAGTCTTTTTCTGTGGGGCTCCGCCCCCCCGTTACTAAGATTCTCAGCTCTTGGGGGGCAACTCAGGAAACACACAAGTCCGAAAAAATAAAATGTTTCTGGGACCAGGAATCAAACCTGGTCCCAGACGCAGCGCCTGGGTTCCTATTGCTGTGGCTCAGTCCTGTGAGCCACGGCAGTTGATCATCAAAACCCGCTCCCAGCAGAGGTCTTATCCTCTGCCTGGGATACCGCTACTGGTGCAATTCCGAGTGCAGCAGTATAAGCGGTATTGCACCAGTAGCGGTAGCATACTGCACTGTACTGGGTTAGCCATAATGTTGTACACTATTAAGCATGCAATATTATGACCCGGTAGGTTCCAAAACAAGTGAGGTCACCAACATGACCAGACTGTTGTATCATCCGATCTTGAACACATATGGGATTGTGCAGGATAGGGATTCTGATGCTAGTCGCTCGCACTACTTCAGGGTGTCCAGGCAAGTGATTGCTGGGTGCAGGGGAGAGGCCTGATTGCTGGGTGCAGGCAGCCATCCCTGCACTACTCAGTCATGGTCTGCAAGCTCCCAGCACCCAGCAATCAGGGTGCAAAAATGTGTGCAAGCTCTCAGTCGGGGTAATACTTAAGCTCAGTATGCTGTGACAGCTCATTTCCCAGCACACTGTCAGTGAACCCAACCGATGCCAAAGCAAGTGAGGAAATGCCTGCAGATCAGAGTGCTGATGACATCTGCATAGTATGATGTGTGATTTGCCACTGTTGCGCAAACAGAGCATAGCAAGGTTCGAAGCTATAGCATAAGCAGTATGGCAGTGCATGTACTGACATACTCTTTTTTTATGCGATGAACAGTCAAGTCTTACAAGATGGATAAATATGTAAAAGAAAAGGTGAGACAGAAGGAAAGTGACACTGCAGAAGAACAAGGCCGAGCCACCTCCACTTCTGATAATCCAATCCGCGTGCAAATTGAAATTGGAGAAGAGACACATGCAGAAGATATAGCTTCAAAGGCAAAGACAAAAAGGAATTTTCATTAATTTCATTCATTCATATCTTTATTTATAAAAAGCACCTTTCTAAAACCAAGGTGCTTGTACATAAGCTAAACAAAACATAACAATTAAAAGCAATCATGACAATCAAGTGTTAAAATCTACAGACTACAGTTCAATAAATATCCAGTTCAGCAGGAATCCAAGAATGCTACGCTAAATAAATATGTTTTTAGTGCTGTTTTGAAACTCTGAATAGTCAGGCATTCTTCTACTCGATGAGGTAGAGAATTCCACAGGGCCGGGGCCACGAAAGCAAAAGACTGGGCCCCCAATGTCTTCAAAGGACCCTTGGAGTCTCCAGCAATCCCTCGTCAACAGATTGGAGAGGACGGAGGGGGCAGTAGAGATGGAGGAGATCTTGCAAATAATGGTGTCCCTGGTTGTGTAGGGCTTTATAGGTCAGTAACCTGATCTTGAAGGTGATCCGCCACTTGTACTGGCAGCCAGTGCAGTCCGCAGAGCACAGGTGTTATATGACTGGTCCTGAAGTATAAGTCAATAACCTGGCTGCCACATTCTGCACCAGCTGCAGGTGGTGGATATCAGTCTCCAGTAACCCTAGGTAAAGGGCATTGCAGTAGTCAAGGCGGGAGGTTACGAAGGCATGGACCAATGTTGTAAGTTCATCAGGAGGAACCAGATGCTTCACTTGGCTGATATTCCTCAGATGGTAAAAAGAGGATTGGACAATGGCTGACACCTAAGATTTAAGGGTCAGACCATCCTCAAAAATAATGCCCAGGTTCCGCACCCGATCTGGGGTAGTCAGCTGAACACCCCTGAGCCAGAGTCCAGAAGGTTGCCCAGCCGTCAAATGCACATCCCGATGATCTGGGTCCACAACCAACACCTCAGTCTTAGCTGGGTTCAACCGCAGGCAGCTGGCACTCATCCAGTCCTGGATCTCAGATAGACAGTTGTTAAATACCGAGAGGATTTCATCCTGTCCAGGCACAAAGGACATGTACAGCTAAGTATCATCTGCATAGCAGTGAAAACTCAGACCATACCGCCTAATGATCTCTCCCAATGGCAGCATATGTACTGCGAACAACATGGATGATAAGATGGAGCCCTGTGGTACCCTGTAGGGTAGGGAGAGAGAGGCTGAGGAATAAATCCCAGATACCACTCTCTGAGTCCTACCCTCGAGGAAAGGTCGAAACCATCTGAGGACCATACCAAATAGTCCACAGATGAACCGCAGGCGCTCCAGCAGCACACCATGGTAGACAGTGTCAAATGCAGCAGAGAGATCAAGAAAGACCAAGATAGAAAGAGCCCTTCAATCTCTCGCTATTAGGAGGTCATTTAGCACCCAAACAAGGGTCATCTCGGTACTGTGCTTCTTCCTAAATCCTGACCGGAGAGAATAATAGACATCGTGGCTGGACAAGAGATCGTCCAGCTGCAGCGCAACCACCTTCTCAGTAACCTTACCCACAAAGGGTAGGTTAGAAACAGGTCTGTAATTAGCCAGACAGTCCGGGTTAAGGGAGGGCTTTTTAAGGAGGGGTCAAACAACTGCCTTCTTTAGGGGGTCTGGGAAAACCCCCCTGTGACCTCCAGACTAATTCAGCAATCTTGGTTAAAAAAATGTACCTGGCTGGAGTATCATATGGACTCAGACAAAGCATTTTGTTCCATTTGCAAAAACTACTCAGAAAAAAAGCTCTTAACATTTTCCACAAAATCTGAACCAACCTTTATTTCTTTGGGATTTCAGGATTGGAAACATGCATTGCGTGGTTTCACACCACACAAACAAATCATCATGTCACAAGGACTCTAATGAAGCATGCTGCCCTGCAATCTCAAATAAATGTGCCCGCATAAACGTCTGCCAGTTCCAAGAAAGAAATGCAAGCAGTGTAGGATGCCATGCACAAAATATTTATTAGCATTCGCTACCTGGCTAAGCAAAGACTAGCGCTACATGGATATACTGACAATGATTCGAACCTGATACAGCTGGCACAGTTATGCAGTACAGATTTGGATGAATTAAGACAGTGTCTTAGTCTTATGAAATACAAGTGGCTATCATATGATGTTCTTAATGAGATACTTGACATGATGGCAGTGTCAGTGCTACGAACAACTGTGCATAAGGTAAAGAGCTCCGGATATTATGCCATTGCAATGGACGAGACTACAGATTTATTTTGGAAGAAACAAATATGTTTTTCATTAAGGTACATTTCCAATGAAGATTGGGAAACCCATGAATAATTTATAGGTCTTTGCTACACTGAGGCAACTGACGCTGCATCCCTTTTTAAAATTCTGGAAGATATGTGTAGCCACCCCCTTCCCGAACTGTCTAGGGGCATGAAGAATTGCGGATGAACCGAGGGAGGGGGGCCTACAGCATAGTAAACATCTCTGAGTGCTGCACCTCCTAAAAAAGGACATGAAAACTTAGCCTACCTCTCGTCATCTTCACTTCTGTGGTGCACCCTTGATCTCATCTCCAGATGACGGAATTTGACCCCAAACCTCTGCCGCTGGAACCAGGCACCTGATGATCTGCAGCCATGGCTCCCGCTCAGCTCCCCAGCCCCCTGATCCCAGTGCAATTTGCTGGAAAAACCCTTCTGAGAATACAAACTCATGGAACAAATAAAAAACCTGAGGGCTCCTCTTTTCATTTATCCCCATTAACCTAATACAAAATCACCACTCACACTTTTCCCAGAACAGCCTATAAATTCTTCATGAGTGCCCCAAATGATTCCAGGAACACAGGGGTACCTTCTTGCATGAAAAGTAAAGCAGCTCCTTGGGGTTATAAAACTTTTTATAAGCTCACTGAGCTGGAACTCTCGAGCAGGAATAAGGTGTTAAACAGGCAGTATCTGCAAGGCTATTACTTTGGAAGTTCAGCTGTTGTATCTAACCAGATCACGTTATCCTTGAAGAATCATCAGGCTCTTTTCCCAATGGTGCTGGTAAGCCCCCTTTTACTTGGTTACATTTTTCCTTCATCTCTTTCCTCTGCACTGGTTAGCATGCCCTGTTTCCGCACGGAGAAGCAAGAAGCTTCTCCCACCTGGCTCCTGGACCCTGAATCCTACAGGGATCCCAGGATTTCTCTCCCAGAACCAGGCCCTGTAACCCTTTTCTGAGCCAGCACTTATGCTCCCGTGTGACCTCCACTGGCTTTGCAATGCCTCCCGGATCTCTTGCTCCTGCCTTCCAGTGGTGCTGCAACCCTTGATGGGCCTAAAAGGCCAGCTCATAAATAGTGGCCCCGGGGACTGCCCCAGACATGGGCATGGCAGACCCACAATGTACCCAGGCTGCAACCCCAATGCCCACTGTCAAACATGAACTGCCCTGCCATGAGAAGAACCTGGGCCCTGCCACCACACAGGCCCTCTGAGCAATCAAACCCTTTCTGGCCTCTTTGATGTCCACTGCTCTCTGCATTTGCCCCTGATGACCATCTGGGAATGGCCCCAGCCTCCTCTCTGCATCCCTGTAAACACATCCTCGGCTTGAATTAAGCTCAGGAATGACCTCGGGTCATTGGGGACCCAGCTCAGGGGGGAGCAGGATCAAGCAGCTGAAAGGCAGCTCTCCTTTCCCAGGAGGTTGCTTGCCCCTCTGTAGTTCCACTCCCATCGGGTGGAGGTCTGATGGGAAGCGTAGGTGGAGGGGGTGGTAGGCAATTGCCAGGGGTGGGGTGGAAGGGGCCGAGCCGGTACCTGACATGTGTGTGCGCTTCCACGCAAACATGCATGTGTGTCTGCCAGGGTCCAGGGATCTGGGGAGAAAATGGGGAAAAACTGCAAAAACTGTAAATAAAAAAAAACAAAACACTTGTTGCTTGTTGAGAGACAATTTTTCAATAGTGAGCTTAAAGGCAGTAAATACAAAGGTGAGAAACTCTTCAACATTCGCACCCAGAGACCAGCTTCTGACAACTTAAAAAGCACATTCATTAGTACTATACTAGCTGAACTTTTTGCTTCAGTTTTTAGAAGCAGCATCTGAAGCTGAAAGGGAGCTAGCATGTACTTTTAAAACACCTTGTTTTGGAGAGGGAAGCTACCAGCTGAAAGGGAGCTAGCATTTGCTTTTAAGAGTACCTCATTTTGGAGAGCAAGAAGGAATCAGCTAAACCTTCCCCTCACCCCATCACTTAACTGCAAACAGCTACTGCTAAATGGGAAGGGCCTGTGACCTATCAATAGCAGAGTCAGTTGTGCCCCAGCTCCATTTTACTTCAGATTTTAGAAGCAGCAGCTATAAGCTGAAAGACAGCTAGCATTTACTTTTAAACACACCTTGTTTTGGAGAGGAACCTAGCAGCTAAAAGGGAACTAGCATTTGCTTTTAAAAGCACCTCATTTTGGAGAAAAAAGCTAGCAATTAAAAGGGAGCTAGCATTTGCTTTTAACAGTACCTCATTTTGGACAGGAGGAAGGGAACATCTCTTCTTTTTATGTGTGACTGATTGTTTCTGGCAGAAGCAGATTGGCTTCTGCCAGAAACAATCAGAAAAAGCAAATGCTAGCTCCATTATAGCTGCTAGCTTCCCTCTCCAAAATGAGGTGCTTTTAAAAGTAAATGCTAGCTCCCTTTCAGCTGACCAGATGGTGGAGGATGCAAAATGGAGTATGGAGAAGCTGGGAGATAGGCTTTCAACAACGGCGATATTAGCCTTCTCAGAAGTCTTGCTTGTATGGGGTAAAGATGGCAGCATAGAAAGAATCAGACTGGAGGAAATAGATAAATTCAACAACTGGTTGAAGAGCTGGTGCCAGATGAGATGCTTCCATTTTATTGGATCCTGGGGCAATTTCTGGGATAGATGACTCTTCAAACAGGACGGACTTCACCTCACACAAGAGGGAACAAGAGCACTGGCCCAGAAGATGGAAGTGTACTTGGACCATTTAAACTAATTGGAGGGGGGCCTAAGGCATGGAAACAGGTAGTGTGCCTTGCCAAACCCTCCCCCAACAGGAAAACTGAGAGAAAACATAAGTGCACCAATCACAGTAGGACAAACAAAGCATACAACAAAGGGCCAGCATCAGAAAAATGACACAAGGAACAACCAGCAGGAAAAAGGGAAACAAACTCACCCAACAAGAATCATGATGCTAGCTTATTGTGAGGCATCTGCCTCAATGCTAGGAGCCTGGGAAACAAGATTAGTGACCTCCAGGCTCTAGTGGCAGACACAAAGGTTGATCTGGTAGCTATTACCAAAAGCTGGGCCACGCACAACAATGAATGGGACCTGGCCATACCAGGCTACACACTGTTTAGAAGGGACAAACAGGTGGGAAGAGGTTGGGAGGTTGCCCTCTGTTCGAGGGGTGGGCATTGAAGCAATGGAGGATGAAAACACCTAGGCTGGAGGGGCTTAGAGTCACTCTGGGTTCACTTAGCCACCAATGCAGGAAAGAAATTGCAGATGGGTGTGATATACAGCCCTCAGGGCAGGGAGAGGGGAAAGATGAACAATTAGCTGAGGAGTTACAAAACATGGCTGGTAAAGGTGACATAGTGGTGGTTGGGGACCTTAACCTGCCAGATGTGGACTCAAATATCTCAGCAGACATGAGCTCCAGACGTCAAGATTTCCTGGACACATTCCAGGACTGCCTGCTGTCTCAACTAGTGAAGGACCTGACCAGGGGGCTGCCATCTTGGATCTGATCCTCATAAACTCTGAAGAAAATAGATCCATGGGGGTGGAACAACCCTTGGCAAATAGTGATCACAATGCAGTCTGGTTTGAAATAAGCACAGACGCTATTAAAACCACCTCAAACACAGGGGTGCTGTGCTTTCAGAAGGCTGATTTTGGTAGAATGAGGCAGATAGTGAGGGATAAGTTAACAAACATCAGAGACAAGCCAGGCATGGAGGAAACAGGGAAAGATATTAGGCATACTGTTCTAGAGGCAACAAGACTCTGCATCAGGATAACAACAAAGAAAAATAGGTTTAAAAGACCACTGTGGTTCTCCCCTCCAGTAAGAGAGGCAATCAGGGCCAAATGGAATGCATACAAATGGTTCAGGCAACATAAAGGGGGCAGTGAGTGGGAGGATTACACTCAGAAAAGTAAGGAGTGCAGGAAAATAGTAAAGGAGGCCAAGGCAGCAAAACAGCTACAAATTGCTTATGGAGTCAAATTGGGAGAAAACCTTTTTCAGCTATATCAGCGAAAAAAGGAAGAAAGGGTGAGGAATTGTAAGGTTAAAGCGGGGGATGAGGCTCTGGAGAACAGTGGACAAAAAGCAGAGGCCCTAAATGAATACTTTTGCTCGGTATTCATGAGGGAGAATCAGGGCCCACTGCCAGACAGTGGTATCGGAGCCGAGACCAGAGGGGTTCAGAGAATGTGCATCCAGGAGTTCACCACAGAGGGGTCAGGAATGGCCTTTCAGACATCAGATACAACAAGGCCCCTGACCCTGATGGTTTACACCCTAAAGTACTCAGGGAGCTTTCAGAAGAGCTGGCAGCACCTCTCGCGCACCTATTCAACAGGTCACTGGAGTCAGGGGTAGTTCCAGGCGACAGGATGGTGGCTGACGTGGTGTCACTGCACAAGAGTGGAGACAGAGAAGATACAGATAATTATAAGCCAGTCAGCCTCACATCAGTAGTGGGTAAACTTATGGAGGCCCTTATCAAGCAAGATCTAGTGAACTACCTCAAAGTAAATCACCTCCTGAACTACAAACAACACGAGTTTGTGATGGGCAGGTCATGTCAAATTAACCTTATTACATTCTTTGATGAAGTAAAGTAAACAAGGAGTTGGAGAGGCGTCATGCAGTGCACTTGCTTTACTTTAACTTCAGTAAGGGATTTGACACAGTCCTGCATAGATGCCTCTTAAAAAAGCTAGAAGAGCTTGGGTTAGCAGAACAGATAGTAAAGTGGGTATGGAGTTGGCTGAGGGACAGAAAACAAAGGTGGTAGTAAATGGGGTGAAATCTAATGAGAGGCAAGTCACTAGTAGGGTGCCTCAGGGGTTGGTCCTGGGGCCGGTCCTCTTCAGTGTATTCATTAGTGACATCAGTGAGGGCATAAATGGCAACATCACCCTGTTTGTGGACGACACGAAACTCAGCGGAAGAGTGGATAGTATGGAAGCAGTCAGACAACTGCAGGAGGACCTTAAGAAGTTGGAAAGGTGGTCACAAATATGGCAATTAAACTTCAGGGCTAACAAGTGTAAGGTGATGCACCTGGGTAGGGCCAACACCAAGGAAGAATATTGGCTAAACGGAGTTCAGCTGAGCTCCTCTGCTGAGGAACGTGATCTGGGAGTTATCACTAGAGATGGCCTCAAGCAGCAAAGTCAGTGCAATAAGGCTTACAGCAGGGCTAACAGGGTGTTAGGATGCATTGGCAGGGGGATAGACAGCAGGGAGAGGGAGGTGATACTGCCACTTTACTGGTCATTAGTGAGGCCTCATCTGGAGTACTGTGTACAATTCTGAAGGCTTCACCTAAGAAAGGACACTGATAGATTGGAAGTGGTCCAGAGAAGGGCAACAAAAATTATACATGGCCTTCAGGAAATCACCTATGAAGAGAGGCTTGGGGCTCTGAAATTGTACTCGCTAGAGACTAGGAGGGAGGGGGGGATATGACTGAGACCTTGAAGTTCCTTAAAGACATCAACAAGGTGCCAGAAGCACAACTTTTTACGAGGAATGTTAATTCTACTACAAGGGTGCATGAGTGGAAATTGAAGGGTGGAGTTTTCAGGAGGGACATCAGAAAGTATTACTTCTCAGAGAGGGTGGTGGAACCTTGGAATAGATTACCCCTCAAGGTGGTGGCTGCAAAGTCAGTATCAAGCTTTAAGCACTGGTGGGACAAGGCTTGGGAACAAACACATTGCACTGGCAAGGGCTAGGCTGGGTGTCTAGGAGGACAGAACACCAGTGCTCAGTCGTTCTCAGAATGCCTCGTTTGGGCAGACTCGATGGACCATAGGTTCCCTTCTGCCATCATCTTCTGTGTTTTTATGTTAACTTGACAAATGTTTGCCCCAAGACAGGTTATACTTATTAAGCTGTTTCTCCATTTTAGAACCCAAGAGAGCTGCAGCATCCAGATGATCTCAGTACGTATGATAGACTTTCTAGATAGAATACTGATGCACTTCCACTTTTCCTGTCTAACTATAGAATCTGCAGAAAGGAAATTTGTTTTACTGAAACAGAACATGGTTTCAAATAACTACTACTACCAATGTCTGTCATTCCAGCAGTTTTCTGAAGTTGTACTGAAAAAGCATCCAGATGTGTTTGCAGAGTTTGAAAAACTGCATCCGATTGAAGTGGTCATACCTGTGACTAGTAAGTATAATATGTGAACATGACTTCACCACTCAGAACTGAATAAAATCCAAATTCAGGAAATCTCAGAACCATAAAAATTTACAAAACTTAGTGATAATCTCAGAATTGAGTGACAGTAGAGGAACTGTAGATTTTGAACAAGCTGCACACATGGCGAAACATCACATGAACAGCAGAAAAAAATACAGTTAAGAATCAGGCAGGCTATTTCACTCACCAGACCATAGTGGGTAAATTGAAAGAGCTAGTGTATGGCTAAAACTAGTATTTAAAAAGTTACAACTGACTGCTTAAAAATGTGCATTTACCTGTCTGCCTGTTTTGGCTACACTAGCTGTTTCAGTTTATGGTAGAGAAGGTTTTAGCTCAGTATTTTGTGTTTTCATTTGGCTGCGAAAATAACTCTGTTCTGATGTGTTTGTTACTGTCTGTTGCACTTGATGTCCACCTTGTTGAAGTCCCAGACAAAACAAGGAAGAAAGAAGACCAGAAGACACCACACGTCCACTTTCTGTTCAAGTCCTGGCCAAAACAAGGAAGAAAGAAGACCAGAAGACAGTAAGGCACCACGTTGTAAGTACAATGTTTACTAACACTCACACACAGCAGCAAATGAAATATCAGGTTTCTTAGGGAAATCACCTCCCAAAATGCCTCCCTCCCCCCAAAAAATGTGAGTTCCTCTTTGAAGTTTAAAAACAAGGCTTTTAATGACTATTGTCAATTTTTTTTTCTTATACCCGAGGCCAGGGGCTTAACCCTCAGACCCCGCCCATGTTACCGTACAGAGGGCTCTGCTTCCATAGCCCCCATGGGGGCGGGGGCTTTGACACCTCACCCCTGGGCCCCACTAAATATTTTACAAACCTGGCTCCTATGGACTAAGCAGCAGAGTGGAGCAGACATTCCTGGCTTAAGATCCTGAGGAAACGGTACGTTTTTCAACTAATAAAACTGTATTTTATTGATTGATTTTTCTGCACAACCAACCAGATATCAAGCACAACTGGTGAAGAGCCAGCATGGGGAAATCTAGAGCTGCAGCTCCAGAAATGGATTTTTTCCAGCCGAAAACAGTGAAGCCACGAGATGCTAACCCACTGCCTCAGGATGAAGCCACCAGTGGTAGTGGTGCTGGTGTCAAGAATGTATCTCTCGGCGCAGTGAATACAACACTTACGCAGCTGGTCATATCAGTGCTGGAAATCAAGAAGAAACTGGACACACTGACCCCCAGAGTGACTACTCTAGAAATAGGGATGGATGGAGCAGAACAATCGTTGCAGCGTATGGATGGGTCAGTGCTTAAAGCAATTGATACAACCACTAAACTAATTAAAGAAAATGCCCTTCTCCATCAGCTGTTGGAGTCTGTCAAAAATCAAACCCAAGAATGGAATATTAGTTTGGTGAGACTGCCAGAACAAGAGGAGGGAGAATCGCCTATTGATTTTATTACAACACTGCTCCCACAAATATTGGTCATCTCTGAAGAAGATCCTGCCTTCCTCTTTGAAAAAACATCCAGAATTACACCATGCGAGGCTGCATCTGGTGTAGCAGGACCCAGGACTTTTCTATCTGTTTGTAATGGAGTAGGAATCAGATACAGAATCTTAACACTCGCCAGACAAAATAGAGACCTTTGATATGAAGATGTCTCCCTATCGCTGTTTTCCCAGTCTCTCCTACTCGACTAGAAAAGGCAGAATGCATTTGATCAGCCATGGGGGGGGGGGGCACTCTGTGCTTTAAAACTTCAACACCAGCTACTGAACCCTGCAAATTGATACAGGTGAGCAACCATCCCCTGCAAATCTAAATTGCTTTGACAGTTTGGGTGCCACTGTTAAATGTTTGCCTGTAGCCTATTGTAGTTTCAGAGCTGTTGGCAAATCTTCATTGCCACATATGAACCAAAAAGATTTACATCAGAGCCGGCCCGCTGGCACAGCATCAAGGCATCTGCTTGTGGCGCTGACATTCCGGGTTCGGGGACAGACTCTGGAGTTGGAGGGCTGGCCGGGGAAAAGGATTGAGCATCACGGGGACTGCTCTCTCTTTCTCGGGGGTTGAGTGTCTGGTACATGCGGACCTCTGGTGGAGGTTGGGGTACTGCCGAAGCTGGTGCTGCACATGAGGGGGTGGGGCGGGCACTGATCATCATTGTACGTCCCCGCCCCAGGATTCCAGCAGAAAAATAAAATGCCAGCCCCTGATCACGACGCTGGCCCCACTGCCATCCCACTGCCTACTCATGTCTGCTGGGGGGGGGGTCCCACTCCCATGGCCGTGATCCAGGGAGAAAACTGGGTCTCATCTACCCACCCCGGTGCCCAGTGGAGTAAGCCTGGGGCATGCTGGAGCAGCGAGCAGAGCTGGGCTGAGCATCCGGGGAGGGGGGGCTTGAAAAAAAAAAAAAAAGATTTACACTGAGAACAGTGTCACAACCCATGTTTTATGGACATTATACCTGTGCTCCAGGAAGGGGAATCTGCTGACCAAGTAACGTCATGCTCAGAGAATGGCAAAAGTTGAAAATATGTGATGAACTGGTATCCAGAAGGTTTCAAGGTACTGATGAACACAAGAAACATCAACTGTTGTTACCAACTAAGTTCTGTGAACATGTACTGAGAGCACTGCATGATGAAATGGGACATTTGGATCTAGACTGCACACTAGACTTGATTCAACACAGATTCTCCTGGCCCAGGAAGCGGGGTAGAAGTTAAAAAGTACTGCCAACAATGTATTCATTGCACTCATAGAAAGACATTACCCAAGCGTGTAGCTCCACTTGTCACAACTAGTGCTCCCATGAAGCTTGTTTGCATTGATTACTTCAGTCTTGGATCTGACAGTAAAAATGTAGCCAGTGTATTAGTTGTGATATTTCTTGTGATATGCACATGCTTTTCTGACCACAGACCAAAAAGCATCAACAGTAGTTAAAGTCCTATTGAAGAAGTTCATTGTTCACTATGGTGCACCTCAAAGAATTCATTTGGATCAAGGCAGAGACTTTAAAAGTCAGTTAGTGAAAGGACTGTTGTCCCTGCAGGACGTTCACAAATCAAGGACGACTCCTTACCATCTGCAAGGTAACCCTCAACCAGAGTGGTTTAACAGGACTTTGTTAAATATGCTTGGTACTCTAGATCCTAAACTAAAGTCTATAAGGAGCCAACAAGCATGCACCCACATGCATGCCTGCAATTATACAAAAAGTAAGGCAACTGGGTATTTTCCCTACTATCTCATGTGTGGAAGGATGCTAGATTGCCTGTGGATATTTGATTTCATTTTTGCTGATGGAGTATGCCCTGAAATGTGTCTGTAGTATGCGCAAAGGCTCAAGGATCAATTGGACTCAGCGTACAGATTTGCCTTTGAAACCTCTAGGAAGAGAAACCAAGCCAACAAAGTGAGATACAATAAAGTGAAAGTCCAAGAACTGTTGCCAGGAGACAGCGGCTTGGTGAGTAATCTTGGTTTGCCTGGAAAGCACAAGATTGACAATCACTGGGGAAATGTACCTTATGTAATTGTAGGACAATTGATTGACACACTAGTGTACCAAATACAGCCTGAGGGAGAGTCAGGAAGATCAAGGATGATTCATAGAAATCATCTGTTGCCAGCTGGACAGACAGAGACAAATGCAAATCAGGAGGTGCCTGAACCACCCCAGAAATGCCAAACCACATATGTAATTCACAGAAAGGCAAGCACACCTCATCCTAGTAATGACAGTAAACCACAAGATACTGCCCTGCAAGTAGTGCCTGAAGATTCATCTGAGGATGAACTGAAACCTGACCAGTACTGTTCTACAGAGGACATTCCCAGCCTTCTGAGGGAGACCACTGCCATGTTGAAACCCAGTAAAAATAAAACTCCACAGAACTCTGAAGTTGAGGTAGTTGTGCCTGATGATGCAAGATCAGAGACTGAAGAGGGTGTTCAGCCTGTAGATGTGGACGAACCCATGGAATAGCTCCTGGAGGAGTTCAGTACACCTGAGGAAGTAGTACATGCCATCCTAAGTGAGGACCCTATCTTGCTGGACAAAAAGGACATGGAAGTGCATCCGAATGCCAAGGAAGGAATGACCTTGTAACTGAGATGCTCTGAAAGGTCAGTTAGGCCCATACTGAAACTTTTTTACGATGCCCCTGGTGCCTCCATTTGTCCATGCACATGGTGCATAAAGGCATATATATATATCACCCTAGATCTTTGCCCCAGATCAAGTTCAGTAATGCTAATGGGTGACATGGTATATGAGAATGTGGAGTTTGGATATTCTAATTGTTAGAAAGCATGCATTTGTCTAGATAGAATGTGTCACTGAAACATAAACTATTTGGTTAAAGCCAAGTGTTTAGAAGGGGACACAATATACTGTGTATATGAAATGTAGAAATGTGTAAGCCCCCCTCTTAAAAGGGGGCTCACCTTTGGCTCTCTCTGGAGCACTGCTGCTGCCTTTCCCTGCATGGATCCTTCACCCCAGTACCAGTTCAGACTGCAGCTGCAGGACACAGGGCTGGACTAGACTCTGTCAAATGTTCTGTGGGCTTGTTCACCACTGTAGCTGGCATGCTTCCACCTCTCTTCAATGAACCGGTCCCTGGACTACCTTCAGTGTCAGGGAGCTCACAACAAGGAGGTTGCTCAGTGTTAAGCAGCTCTCAAAGTTGCACCAAGTACAAAACCACCCCTGGAACTTTAACTTTGGGGGAATTTAACAGTGCTCCACTGCCACCAGTTCATCCCCAGTCCCACCAGATGGCAGCAGGGCCTGGGAGGTATTGATCCTGATGACCTGAAGCCACCCCAAGAGACAGAAACATGTTGGAATAGAAAATAAAGTGAAAGACCACCAAAGCAGCCATTTTTGTAGTTTCTGTAGCCCTAGGACTACTGAAAAGGGGTCAGAGGACACACAACCTGGCTGGGAATGCTGGGTGTTCCTGTGTTTAGCTTTGCAGAGCCAGCCAGCAGCAGACTAGCTCAGCTCTGCAGAACAACTAAATTTAGTACTGATATCAATTTGGAATCTAGCTCAGCTCGGCAAAACAACTAAATTACAAGCGAGATTAGGACTTGTATGCTTGCTTTTCCCCAGGAACTGACAGCCACTGAGAGACAGTGGTTTAGCATAATGAATAATGCATGAGATGCTAGCCACTGATATTTGGTCCCTGGATTTCTACACATGGGAGAGATGTGCAAATAGAACAGAATTGTCTGACAGACACAAAAAGAAAGACCTGTGAGAAAAGTCAGCAGTCAGCCACAAAGGTTTCTGTTTCCTCCAGGAACAACACAAAAGCTCCTGCTGTGGGCTTTGTGAGCTATTATGACTTGTCTTGACAGAGGGTGTAAGTCATCTGAGGCCCTGAGTGATTGCTTACTCTTTGGGGTGGGTGAAGGCAAGTCCCTTGTGGGGCGAAGAGAACATCGAAGACTGGCATGGCCCGCACCCCTTACCACCCTCAATTTCATTGGGTCTGCGCACCTGTACTATCGTTTGCACCTGCAACCCTGAAGGAGCTCTCCCAACAGAGGCAACCTGCACAGTCTGCTAAGGTCATGAGTACTGGATCAATACCCCTCCATTTCTTCTGTTAGTCAGGAACAGATAAGAGTAACTGCTGGGCATTTCTGTACAATTATTATTCAAAGCTCATTTATAGAACTGTAACAACCAGAGCAACAAGCATTTGTGTTGAATAATTTGTTTGGTAACTCCAACCCCCAGCCTTCAACAGCACGACTACAACTGCTCACTACGTACACATCATTAATAAACTGCATTGGGAGCTCCCAAGGGACTTTGGGTACTATTGAGCCAATGGAGGAAACTGTAAATATTGTGTGGGTACTCACCAGAGGGTGGCAGGATTTGAGGAGTGATCTCAGAACTCTTTCACTGTATTTAATCCATTCCATTTCTCCATCCATAGACTGTTTCTGGCTCCCTAATAAACATCCCTTGTGTTTAAATTGCAATCTATTGTGTTTTGCATATTGTTGTTTTTGCATGCATAGAGTATACATTGGGGGTTGTGTATAATCAAAAAGGTTTCCTGTCACAAGGATGGGGGTTACATTCATTTCTTGTAGGGCAGTACCCTGCCAGCCAGCCAGCTGTCAAAAGGATCCCCATAGTTGGAGGTACTGCACCATTTTTTATTACCTCCAATGCCAACTGCACCCAGGTGCCATTCACCCGAAGGCCTCATAGACTGTTTCCACATATTATCGAACAAGTGTAGTCTCACACCTTGTGGGTGGGCATGATTACAAGTTGGAGGCCCCACTGGAATTGTTCTAGAACATTTTATACCACACCATGGTGCAGGAACTGTGATGGTACCTCCCCTTCAATTTTTTGAGTTTCAGATGGATCATAGCAAGTTTCTTGATTGGTGCAAGGGCAAAGACCAGGACCCTGCCAATGCAGTCCTGGTCCAGGGGATCCTTGAGGGGACCAATAGAGGGTGCATAGAGAGCATACTGGGGGTCATTAAGACTTTGGGGAAAGATGCCATTTGGGGAAGATTTATACTAAATCCAAAAAACTGCCTGTGCTAATGGAATGCCATGAGGTAGTAGACCACTCCAAGGTGCCTGACCAAATCACTCCAAAAGGGGAAAGCTCACTCTGGTACATTGTGACCCAAGAGACTTGGGACCCTCCCTGCGAGGGCCCCAAGGAACAGAGTTTGAGAAAAAGCTGAAGTTATTCCTAACAAGTGAGGGGAAAACTGTTACTGATGTGAAAAACTTCTTCCAAGAAAAGGAGCAGGCACCAGCAGTGCCACCCCCAGGAACACCCACTGGTGGACAATGGCATGCCTCAGGCCCAACTTTGAGTTTTAAGTCTGGTCAGTACCAGAGACTTGATACTTTCTTTGGCACCAACTGCACTCCTATTGGGGAGGATAACTGTAAGAGCTGTATGAGTCAGGCCACACAGATGGCCAAAGCATGAAGATGCGCCAAGGACAAGAAATGCAGATGAGTAATTGAGAGCCTACAGGGTATGGCCCTGGATGTGATCAGATCCATGTGTACCAGTCAGCTCAGTTGTACAGTGCAGGAACATTTAGCCATGGAGAGTGGAAGGGACCTCATCTAGCTGTACTTTCTGTACAAAATGTGCCTGGTACTCCTGTGTTACTGATATATTTATGCTCTGCGTTGTCTCCCCTGCTCCTCACCCTCATTCTGTATATATTGTGTCTTGTATCATGCATTTCTCTGATGTATTATGCTCTGTGTTATATTCCTTGCTCCACCATCCCAGGATGCATCTGGAATCAAGTGGTATTCTGCGCAGTACACCTTCCTGGTAAAACATTTAAATAAACAAATCTTCCTGTTGGGAGCCACCACTCAAAATGAGGGTGAGAAATTGTCACATTATATGACCCATGTTGAGACTAATCAGATGCATTGTAGAAGCTGAAGGAGCCACTCTTGCCAGGGCTACACAACTGAGAATGGACCATATTTTGACAGGAGCCATGTACTCCCAGCTGGTGCTGATTTCCCAGAGATTGAAGGAATGCAGGATGAATCCTCCATTTTCCTGTCATTTGCTGGATGAGATGAGGGAGGAAGACTCACAAGAGGCCATAGCTGATTCATTGTTGGTGACCTCAGGAAAAAGCCAGTCCCCTTCAGCCCTGGGTTACCAGACCCACAGAGAAGCCTGTCACTCCAGATGTGGGAGCAGAGCTGAAGGAACTGACTGAATGTGTAAGAGCATTTTACGAATGGCACACGCCCCTCAACCATGAGCTTACATCTATGCTACTGGGACAAAGATTTGCCCCGAACCCTTCTTCTGCCCCACTGGTCAGGCCCCAACACTCAACTCTGCCCCAGGACAGTATTTTTTTTTATCACTATGGAAAGGATGGACACTTTGCTCAAGGATGCAGCAATCCTGAGAACCCACCACTAGTAGCCCAAAAGTGGGAAAAACAATCCCAGCTGCAGGGAAACAGTGGAGCCCAGTAAGGGTGCACACTGGGGCTCCGAGCATGAACAGATATGTCAAATGGAACATACCAGAATTTATAACAGATAATAAGTTGTTCCATGGGTTACTGGGTCCACTGGTGCATGTATAGGTTGCCATTGAAGGATATCCTTGTCAAACGTTATTGGACAGAAGATCACAGGTGACAGTCATCTACCATTCCTTCTACCAAATGCATCTTGGACACTTGCCTTTGCAGCCCTTGGAAGGACTTGCCATATGGGGTTTGAGTAATGCCATCTACCCCTATGATGGATATATACAAGTGCATATCAAATTTGCTGACACCTTTGTTGGAGTCCCGCAAAACACTGATAGTTTGGCTCTCATCTGCCCTGACATTCAGATTCTGTACAACAGCCCAATATTGATGGGAACCCCTGTCCATATGTTTAGATGCTTGGCTCACACCTGCTTACAAATGGCTGGAGAGAGGAATTACCGGACATTGTCAATCCATTAATACCAGACTGTGCACTTGATTATATTCTTACTTACACAGGAAAACTCAGTCTGTCCTTTGGAATGGCTGTCTGTCTTCTCTCCATACTTTCACTGGGGTGCCTTATAGGTCTATATGTGGTCCTATTCTTTTTAATCCCTTTGTTGATCTCTTACCCTCTGTGGTTGACTGTTGTTCAGCTCAACTTTATGCCAATGACGTGGTTCTTTTCTATGCTCACAAGGATCCCACTTTTCTTTCTTCAATTCTTCAGGTTGATATAGACAAAATCATGCACTAGTTTTCCAGTAATCTTCTACTGTTTAATAGCAAAGAGACTCAAATCATACTGTTTAGGCACCAGTCCGCTGCACCCCTGACAAACTTTTCCTTTTTTATTACTCTAAACAGTAGCCGCCCTGAACTTGTAAGTGAATTCAAATACCTTGGTCTCACTTTCGACTCATCAATAACTTTCAAATCCCACATCGACAAAACTATTGTAAACGTTCGTCAATGCCTGGGTCATTTAAAATGGGCCAGGCATTGCCTGTCAGTTTCGGATCCCAAGCATATTGGGCCCAATTTTCAAACAGCCCTTAGATTGCCACAAGGTGCAGTGATCTAGGGCTGTGTCAAATCCAGGTGTGCCAGGGACCCAATGCCCAGTTCTCTATCGGCTAGGGTCCTGGTGGAGAAGTACAGTAGCTTGTGGCAACCATGGCAGTGCGCCTAAGGGATGGCTTATCTGCATGGTCCCACAAGCTTCTGGGTGGCCATGCACCTGTCCCTGGTGATCTAGTTCCCTCCACTCCCTGCTCCAATCAGTCTGTGCTGTACATATGTAAAAATAGTCCTTATCCCTGGAGGTGTAGTGCCCCCCCAGGCCCCAATCACCCGTAGAAATAGTTAACATATCCCTGGTGGTCTAGTGGACCGCTACAGCTCTGATCCCTCACTAGGTGACAATCCAAATTACCTGGTGGTCTAATGGCCCCCCAACCCGCAGTGCTCTACCACCCCACTCCCCCATCCCATAACTGAGCCAGCGACTGGCATAGCCCACCACTCATCACCATGGCCAGCTGCTGACTGAGCTCTGAATGAGCGTGTACTGTTGTATACACTACGTGCTCAGTGAATGACAGAAGCTGTCATTCACTGAGAGTGCACTCTATACAGTATGCGCTCATTCAGAGCTCAGTTAGTGGCTGGCCATGATGGTGAGTGGTGGGTGGGATGTGCCAGTTGCTGGCTTGGTTATGGGATGGGGGAGTGGGATGGGGCCACTAGACTACCAGGGGTTTAATACATATGTGTATATATATATATATATATATATATATATATATATATATATATAAAATCATGGCAAAAAATCCATTTAATGCATCAGTTAGGGTTGTTCCACAGCGACAAAAGTGAGGAAATTCGGTGTTGGAATACTAAATTGCTTATATCTCAGGAACTGTACCACATAGAAAAAAAATTAAAATCTCATATTATTTATGACTTTCCTGGCTAGTTATTTATGACTTTCCTGTCTAGTTTTCTACTTAGCCCCCTAGAAGGGGGGATAAGCATTTTTCCAATGAGAAGTCCGTATCTCGAAGCGTTTTCGAGATACGGGCCCTGAAAGGCGCAGCGGACGCCATAATGTTAGCCTATGGGAAAAATCGTCAACTTCGGAGTGCCATAACTTTGCAGCCCTCTAATATTTTGTCAGCAAACCACCAAAAGGTACATCTGTGGGATCTGGCTTTTTTTCACTCCAAATTTCAGCGCAAAAGACCAAACCGTTCTTTTGCAGCAGGGTGGCAAAGATGTCCTATTCTTTTGGGCATAGTGTCGCAAAGTAGTGACGTGATTTATGACACTTTTGCAAAAAAAATCACAAAAGTGTCGAATGTTCGACACTACTTTGCGACACTACTGTTTCCAAAAATTTAAAAAACATATTTCTAGGGTGTTTAACCCCCCAAAAAAGACATGACTAGCATCCTCAGGGCTGAACTAGGTGAACACAAAATGAAGTGTGTGTGACCCTAGAAATAGAAGGTCCCAAATTTAAATGCCAAGCATTTCTGTGACCACCAACTGAAAACAAAATGGCAGATTTGCAGCACTACAGGGGTCATTTGCAACACTAAAAACTGCATTTGTGACACTGTCGAACTTTTTGTTAACTTTTCCCATTGACTGTAATGGGAAACTTGTTTTTTGAATAACTTTTGAACTGTTTAATATTTTTTCACAAAATCTTTGAAAGTCACATTGGGGACCCCCGCTGCATCTTCTCTGAAGGTTTTGGACCGGTCGCACAGACCATGTGACTTGTAGGCACGAGCAAAAAATTCGCAACAATGCGCAATTACCACATTCTTCGGTGCTAAGTAGCTCCGCAACCATATATCTGACCATTACAAAACGTAGCAGAGACAGAGATCTATGGTACTGCTCCATGCATGCCAAAGTTCAGCCAAATCTGTCTTACGGTGGCAAAGTTATTAAGCTGACAAATTTCACACTTTAACCTTAAATGGGGTACTCAACCACAACTATAGTGGCACTATCGTGCCACCATAAAATATATATATATATAATATAAAATGGGGATCAGGGCTGGGGTGGGGAACCGCAGCACATTGCCGCACAGTGCCCATCTCACCCAGAGGTTAAATTTCTAAGTACCCTTAGACCAGTCCTGGTACTTGGAAAGTAATCTTCTGGGTGAAATTTGTGACTCCCTATTGTGGAGCTATGTCAGCCAGTGTCTGCTGCAAGCCCTAGCCCCATGCTGCAGCCCATTTCTGGGTGCACGGCTGGTGCAAGCCCTGTTTGGGGCAGGCATCCTGTGGTTGATGCAGGCTGCTTTTGTGAATAGCTCAGGAGGTAGTTTTTCATGCAAGGTGCCACTTGCGCCATTTATGTTTGGTGCAGGTACCTTGCATCAATCTCAGGGCTTTGAGAATTGAGCCCATTGTTGCTCAAGCCCTCCTTCCCATACTAGATTAAAGCTACACTGCCTACCAATATAGCCAAATCTTCAAATCTCCTTCTAGTGAATACTGTTTTTTATCAGCTTTGACGGTTCATGCTAAAGTCTAAATGGAATGAACACCACTGTACCTTATTGCCTCAGTTAAACTGGTTGTCCCCTTCTTCCAGATGCACTTTTCATAATGTATAAAGGCGTGAATAAACAGACTCCAACTTATTTATCCAATAGGCTCATAGTTCCCACCTACAAATATAGCCGTAGGGATGTGTCTCAGCATGACTTTTCTCTGCCAAAGTTTCAAACCCGCTTTGGGAAAGAATGTTTCTCATATGATGCTTCACTTTCATGGAACAAACTTCCCCCTCAGCTAAGAAATTCACCAACTCTCCATATTTTCAAACACAACCTAAAAGAGTTCTTGTTACAGGAACAACTTACATGTACTTGTTATAACTGATGTTGTTTATTTCAGTTTATGTATTCACTGTTTTAACTGACCTGTGATTTAAAAATTGTTGCATCAAGATTTTACTTGTACTTGTTATAATTAGTATTTTTTTGCTTTTTTTTAATATACATTTTATCTTCCTTACGTCTCTGGCTGCCCCTTCTGACTGACCCTCCCAGCCTCATCACCCAGGAATCACTGGGACTTACCTTCCTGCCCAATCCTGGTATGAAACCTGCAAATGGTCGAGCTGTCATCCTGCAGCCAGAGGGGTTGTTCCACCGATTTTTCTCCCATTCCCCTGCTGGGGCACACACAGCCCGATAGCATGTGTGGAGGTACACACTCGTCTGCGGAAGTCCCGCAGCACCCTCCCTTCCACTGGCATCCTCAGACCCACACTGCCCTCTGGCCTTCACCTGGGGGCAGTTGTTCGGCAGGATCACCAGTCCTCCCTCCCCGGGATAGGAGAGCTGTCCTCCAGATGCTTGATCCTCTCCCTCCACTGCCGACCCCCAGGTGGCCCATTCATGGGTCGCCAGCGAGATGTGGCATCCAGTGCCTCAACCCCCAGTACCACTGGGCTGGCCATAATTAGTGTTGTTTAAGTCAGTTTATGTATTCATTGTTTTAAATGACTTGGGATGTTCCATATACAAGACTTGTTTCTCATATCCTGTAATTCATTCAACTTTTAACTCATTATACCCTGGGTGGCCATTTTGTATCAGGAGGATCAATGGATGGTTTGGACTTCATATGGAGCTGTTGGATACAATAAAAAAAAAAATCCATGCAGTACTGTGCACTACCTAAGTGAGGAAGGAGGTCCAGCCCTGCAGCAGCTCTGAGGAGATACTGGGAGTCGTGAGACCAGAGGAAAAGGAGTCTGTAATTGTGTCCCCTCAATAGAGGCAGTATAGCGCAGTGGTCTAAGGCTCTGAACTGCAAATCTGGTGACATCCAGCAGACCAGACCTGGGTTTGAATCCCACAGCTTCCACTTGCATACTGTGTGACCCTGAGCAAGTCACTTAACCTCCTTGTGCTCCCAGGTCGCTCCTGTAAAAAAGCTTTCAGCTTAGTGTGCTATACCTGGTTAAACAACTAAATAAAAAAAAAAAAAAATTAGGATGCTTAACTGGAAGGATCTTTGGAGTGCCTCTCCCCTTTGACCAATCTGACAATTATTGTGGAGTCCTTGGAAAGCAGTCTGCCGAGATAACTGATGGTACAACATGGTGTATGCCTGGTACCAAAGACATGGTAAAGACAATCACCCTGAAAATAAAGAATGAGATGCATAAGGAATTAATTGTGCACCCTGGCACCATTCTTGTGAACTTGTACACTGCTGATGCTATAGTGGCCCCCTTACGTCAAGGGAGGACCCCCCCATCTGGTGGAAGAGGCATTCAATTTTGGATTGCCTTCCATCCCCTTTCACTAGAAGAAGCACATGCAAGCCAATTATCAGATCAATTAGCTGTCTTCTCTCACCATGAGAGGGATGTGGGGTGTGCCTAAGTAGAGGAACATTGGATTCATCTATGTTATGAGAGACCATTCAGGGAGAGGTCCAGAAGACTGGCTCCAGCTGACATTACCTATATCTGGTGACTCCTGCAGGAACCTCTGATAGCAGGGATTATTAAGGAGTCTCAGAGCCCCTATGCTTCACTGTTAGTGGTGGGCAATAAGAAGAATGGTGCCATGAGAATGTGTATAGATTACTGAACTTTAAATCAGAAGGCTGTGCCCAATCAGTACACCATGCCTCGGTCATAGAATGCCTTGGACAGCCTTACTGGGATCAAATGGTTCACTATGCTGGAATTACACAGCGGATACAACCAGATACCAATGGCAGAAGAGGAAAAAGAGAAGACCATCTTTATCTGTCCACTGGGGTATTATCAGTTCTAGAAAATGCCAAGGGGACTCTGGTGCCTCTGCAATGTTCCAACGCCTGATGGAAAAAGTAGTCAGAGACATGAACCCCCTGGAAGTGTTAGCTTACCTGGATGACCTCATAATGTTTGGATGGACACTTGAAGAGCATGAGGCCCAACTTATGAAGGTTCTGGACTGCCTGGTCTGGTGGAGTATGACTTGAAGTTATCCTTAAAGAAGTGCCAGTTCTGTTAGATGGCTGTGAAGTATGTGGGACATATAGTTTCAGACAAAGGAATCGGCACAGATCTCTGAAAAGTGGAAGCCCTTAACACCTGGCTGAGGCCGACCAACCAGAAAGCTTTACAGTGATGTTTGGGATTCTGTGGCTATTACCAACAATTTGTGAAATGCTTTTCTGCTGTGGTGACATCTTTAACCAACCTGACCAGAGGCTATCCGCCCAACTGGAAAACTATGGACAAGCCTGCAAAGAACTATCATAATGCCAGCAAACCTTTTGGTGTCTGATGGACAGAGGAGTGTGAAGGATAATTCAGAGAGATAATTCTACAACTATATAGCCTTTTGTATTGACTTTTGCTGACTTCACCAAGCCATACACCCTTCATATTGATGCCTGCATGCGTGGCCTGGGAGTGGTGCTATACCAGGAGCATTAGAGTGGTATAAGACCTGTAGCATATGCCAGTTGAAGCCTGAGTATGTGGGGAAAAACTACTCAGTCCAAAAACTGGAATTTCTTGCTTTAAAATGGACCATGGTGGACCAGTTCTATGACTGTCTGTATGGAGTCAAGTTTGTTGTGCTAACAGACAATAACCCGCTGACGTATGCCTTGACTGCAGCCAAGTTGGATGCCACTGGGTGTAGGTGGATTGCTGCCTTATCATCTTATAATTTACAACTACAGTACTGTCCTGGAAGGAACAATATTGATGTGAATGTTTTGTCTAGACACCCATTCATACTTCACCAACAGAAGGTCTCTGGACCCACATTTCAGAGGATGGCGTATGATCTATATTCCTACTGCTAGTGCCTGAGGACTGGCCTACCTCAGCTAATTCAAATAGAGCAGCAAATCTTCTTACAGTGCATCCTGACAATGTAATGGGGGTGTATGCCCATCTAACCAGTCTACATAATACCTCTCTGATGAATCTCAGCCCAACAGACATGAGACAAGCTAAGAGGATAGACTCTAGCTTGAAGGATGTCATTGTGACTTTGGAAAAGGGCCTTGAGCCAGGCAAAGTGAAGTCAAACCACCCTGACATGCCACATGCTCTCTAGGAGTGAACAAGCTGGTGTAAAAAAATGGATTGTTGTATTGAATCACACAGGAGCAGATGCCTTTCCCTGTAAAACAACTGGTTTTGCTCACCAAGTACAGAAAAATGGCCTTGAGAGCTCTACATGAGGACACGGGTTATCTGGGATATACCAAATAACTGGACCTAGTGAGAGCAGGAGTCTGCTGGCCTTGCCTAGCAGAAGAAGTAGAATGACATTGCAAAATGAGTAGCTGGTGCATCACTTGCAGGACTCTGCCAAACCGGGCAACACCTTTAGTCAATATTAGGAGTGATGGATAATTGCATCTGGTCTGTATGGACTATCTGTCACTGGGTCAGGCAAGAAGAGAATCAGCAATGTCTTGGTAGTGACTTACCACTGTACCCAGTATGCACAAGCCTACTCTACCAAAAATCAGAAAACAACAGTAGCAAAAGTGTTGTAGGAGAAATATTTTGTGCATTTTGGATTCCCAAAGCACCTCCACTGTGACTAAGGGAGAGACTCTGAGAGCCCTGTCATCAAAGAACTTACTTAACTGATGGGCATAGCCGAGTCTTGTATCATGTTTTACCATCCACAAGGTGACCGTCATCCTGAGAGGTTCAACTGGACACTTTTGAACATGCTTAGAACTTTGGATCCAGAGAACAAGTCCAAAGGAGCCAGCAAGTGCAGTTTCTGGTCCATGCATATAACTGCACGAAGCATCTCATGTTTGGATTGGAAGCCTGACTGCCAGTGGACCTGTGTTTTGGACTATCTGTGAATGGCACCCTACCAGAGACTTATTTTGAATATCCCAAGAGATTAAGACAATTTACTGACACCTATAGGGTGGCTCAGGAAGCAAAGGAATAGGTAATCAGAACAATAAGGCCCATTATGACACATGTAAGAGAGCAAGCACTACTGCCTGGATACAGAGTCCTGATCAGAAATCTTGTCATCCCAGGTAAACATAAACTAGCTGACTGGTCAAGATCTGAACCGTATGTTATTATGGAACAACTTCCCAATCTGCTGGTGTACTGCCTAAGGCTGGAGAGCGGAAACACTGTTAGCAAGACTCTTCACCAAAATCATCTATTGCCTACTGGCCAAATGTTATCTGATCTTGTGAGACAAACACCTCCTTCACCACCTAAAAGGCCAGTCACCAGGAGTGAGACATGGAAAAGGAGGACCTGTGCTGCTCCGCATGAACCATCAGTTGCAAATCCTGTGACACAGCCTGAGGGTGATCAACATCAGCTCTGATGAAAAGGATCAGTTTGTATGTTCTTACATTCCTGTATTTAGGTGAGCCACACATCCTTTGGACTTGCACTGACCTGCACAAGGAGAAAGCAGTATCATCAACACTGGTACTCTAAATCCAGCAGCAGCACCCTTTGTATCACCTAACGTTGATTCCGAAGTTATGGACATACCTACTGTTGTGGAGGACAACAGAGGACACTTGGATGTAGCACCACCAGAGAATATAGAGATACCTAGATACAAACCCATTCCAGTGCTGGATGCACAGCCCGTCAGTGACTTTGCGTGAGTCATTGCAGAAGAGTCATTTGTACGTCATTGATCTGGAAGATAAGTCCAGCAACCTGTAAAGCTCACTTATGATGCCCCTGATGTCTTCACCAACCTTCCCATGTACGAGCTGCATAAAAAAGTAAACCTGCTGCCCAGTCCTTTGTTTTCTCCCCCCTTGTGCTGCCTCCATGTCATCTTTCGGAATTGTAGACATACCATTTGGGAAAGACAGTAAAATTCAAATGCGATCCCTGTGTTACTGTTGAATAATGCCATCTTTTATTTATTTAGTTTTTTGTTGACCAGGAATGTGCACTAGAAAAAAGCATTTCCTATTTTCAGGCACAGCTCAGAGAGTTACAGACAATAAATGAACAGCAGTTACAAGGACACAATAAGTACATAGTCAGGATGCCGGTGGATTAGACTGTTCTGTGTAGCAATTTTTTAATTTTCAGGTCTTGATGAGGACACCAAGGATTTTAGTGAGGAGAGGATATAACTCCCTCCTTAAAGGGGGCTTACCTTTAGCCCTGTCTGGAGCACTGATGCCGCCTTCCCTAAATCTGCTGTGAGAGAAATATTTTGTGCATTACTGGAGTCCCAGAATGCCTCCATTCAGACCAAAGGAGAGACTTTGAGAGCCATCTCATCAAACAGCTTACTGAACTGATGGGCACTGCCAAGTCTCGTACCACGTTCTGTCATCCATGAGGTGACCCTCAGCCTGAGAGGTTTAGTCAGACAGTTTTGAACATGCTTGGAACTTTGGATCCAGAAAACAAGTCCAAGTGGAGCCTGAAAGTGCATTTTCTGGTCCATGCATACAACTATACCAAACTCCAAATTTAAAAATTTATCTCTTTGATTAAGCTTTTCCCTGACTTTAAATTATTGCTGATATTTAGGTTTTAAATTGCTTGCTATCAGTTGTTATATAAATTGCTATGACATTTTTATTGTACCTATTGTAAAGCACCCTGAGCCTTCAGGAAAGGGTGTTATAGAAATAAATTGCCTTGCCTTCCCCTGCACTACTCCTTCACTCTGGTCCTGGTCCAGATTGCTGCTGTGGGCCCCAGGTTGGACTGGACACTATCATTTGTTCTGCAGGCTTGTTCTTCGCCTTTCTCACTGTGGGCAGTGTGTCACCAACTCTCTTTGCTCGTCTGGCTCGTGGACTGCCTTCAGGGTCGAGGAGCCTACAGCAAGGACTCAGTGTCACGCAGCTCTCAAAGCTACACAAAGTACAAAATCACTCCCCCCCCAGGAGTACAAACTTTGGGGGCACTCAGCAGCACTCCCCTGCCACCAATTCACCCCCTCCCCGACCCACCAGATTGCATCAAGGACTGGGAGGTATTGCTCCTGATAGCCTGAAGCCATACCAACAGACAGAAACATGTTAAAATAGGAGATACACTCAAAGACTACAAAAGCAGCCATGTTTGTAGTTTCTTTAGCTCCAGGTCTACTGAAAAAGGGTCAGAGGACACACAACCTGGCTGGGAATGTTGGGTGTTCCTGTGTTTAGATTTTCAGAGGCACCCAGCAGCAGACTAGCTCAGATCTGCAAAACAGCTAAATTAGTACATCCTGAGCCAGCCCGGTGGTGCTAGAGGTTGAGGTGCTGGTCACTACACCTTGTGCCATGCCAGCAACCTGGGTTCAGGAATGAGCTCTGGCTGCTGGGGATTGGCAGGGGGAAAGAGGATTGAACATCTGGAGGATTGCTCTCCTCTCTCGGGGTGAGGGAGACTAGTTGTCCCACTTGCTGACTGCCCTCTGGCTGTGGCTGTAGGGCAGTACAGGTTGGAAGACTAGAAGATGACGTCCTTACATCAGAAGGGAAGGTGGATGGGCAAAAATGGAAAAATCGAACCTGGCAGGCTCAGTGATGGCCCACCATTCCTGGGAGTGGTCCCCGGATTCTAGATTGGGTCTCCAAGGGAGGGAGAAGCCGGCAACCTCCTCCCAGCCCTGCCACATGGGGCAGTCCACAGGGGAATTTCTGGGGCCACCTAGCATGGCAGCGGTGGAGCCGGAGAGATTGTCCCTCCCTTCAGATGGCCGAAGTTACCTGCCAGGGCTCCGGGCAGATAAAATGCCTACCGGAAAAAAAAAAAGAAAATAAATAAATAAATTAGTACATCCTGTCCCTGTGAAACTGACATCAGTTTGGAGACTAGCTTAGCTCTGCAAATCAGCTAAATTGCAAGCTGGCTCAGGTCTTGTATGTATGCTTTTTCATAGTAACTGACAGGCACTGAGAGCAATTGGTTTAGCATAATGAATCATATATGAGATGCTAGCCACTGACATGTGCTCACTGGATTTCTACACAAGGGAGAGATGTGCAAATAGAGCAGATTTGTCTAAGAGAAACAAGGAGAGAGACCTGTGAGAAAAGTTAGAACATAGACATAGACATAGAACATAGAATTTGACGGCAGATAAGGACCGCTTGGCCCGCCTAGTCTGCCCATTTTCCTACCTAACAGATAAGCTGCAGATCCTAGTTAATCAACAGTTTACTTCCTTACTTAGCTTACTTACTTAGCAGTCAGTCACAAGGTTGGAGGAAAGCTGTTCAAAGACTCTTTGCAAAAAGGTTTCTGTTTTTTCCAGGAACAGCACAAAAGCTCTTGCTATGTGCTTTGTGAGCTATCAGAACCTGTCCTGACAGATAGTCTAAGTTGCCTGAGGCCCTTAGTGATCACTTACTCTTTGGGGTGAGTGAAAGCAAATCCCTTGTGGGGTGAAGAGGACATTGGAGACCAGAACAGCCTGAGTCCCTCACCACTGGAAGTGCATTGGGTTCGCTGCACCTGTATCATTGCCTGTATCTGCAACCCTGAGGGAGCCCTCCTGACAGAGCTAGTCTACAGAGTCTGCTAAGCTTGTGCATACTGGGCCAGTATTCCTCCAGTTCTTTGGCTAGTCAGGAACAGCTAAGATTAACTGCTGGGCATTGGATTTTTGCACAATTATTTTTCAAAGTCCATTTATAGAACTGCAACAGCCAGGAATAAGTAACATTTGTATTGAATAATTTGTTTGGGATCCCCAACCACCAGGCTTCAGTTGGTACTGCACCCATCAGGCCTGCAACTGCCCACTGTGTACATGGAATTAATGGTCTGCATTGGGAGCTCCCAAGGGACTTTGGGGTACTGGTGCACCAGCAGGGGGAAACTATAACTACTGTGTGGGTACTCACCAAAGGGTGGTGGAACATGGGGAGTGAACTCAGAACTGTTTCAGTGAATTTAATCAATTCCATTTGCCATCCAGAGCTTGGACCTGCCCCTAATAAATATCCCTTATGTTTAAATTGCAGTTTATTATGTTTTGCATATTGTTGTGTTTGCATGCATAGAGTATAAGTTGGGGGTTGTATATTATCAATCATGTTCCCTGTCACAAGGGTGGGGGTTACATTCATTTCCTGTGGGGCAGTACCCTGGCAGCCAGCTGTCAAAAGGATCCCATACTGTAGGTGGAGGCACCACACCTATTTTCGATTACCTCCAATACCAACCTAGTACAGGCACCATCACCTGAAGGCCTTATAGATGGTATTGAGGTATTATCGGACGAGAAGTCTCACACCTTGCAGACGGGGGTGGTTACGTATGTGTTGCAATTAGGAATCGGGTGTCTAGATAGAATGTATGCGTATAAATGAACTCTTGGAATTTGCTTATCATCACCTCGACTTTGGATTGAGGTAGACTTCAATCTTTCAGCAACGGCAGAGTGTAACCCCCTTAAAGTGGGGCTTACCTTTCAAGCCCCCGGAAGCTTGAGGTGGGCCCACCCATGATGCCTGCATCCTATGCCTGGAACTGGTGCTGGAGGCCAGAAGAGGAGCTGCTATTTGCCTTGTTGTTCTTTTATTGTACTCCTTCAATGAAAGAGGTGCCCTCCACACCTGAAGATGAAATGGAGGGATCGCTGACATCCTTACTGAAAACTGGATTGTATTTCAAATGGATTAAGTGGTTTAAAAAGTAAAGTAAGCAGTGAGCAGGCAGAGATTTGTGTGTAAACAGCAGCTGGGTATGGAACAGAATGTTAAATAAATGGATGTCACCATCTTGTTGCCCATTGACCCTCGCGATCGACCAACCGGAATGAAATGAGTCCTGGTAAAGACTCAAGCACTTTAGAGGAAGAGGAGCAAAGTGCATGGTGCCCTTTTTAGCCACTAAGGGAGTCAGATTGTGAGTGACAAGCTTGACAACAAAGAGGAGGCTGAGATGGGAATGAACTGAGCTGAACCCTTTCCCCAGCCTAGGAGGAGTTCAGAGCAGTTCTTCCTGAGTGGCTGGAGAGGAGAAAGGTGCTGAGGAGGAGAACTGAGGGCCTAGCCAGACCTCAGAGCCAGAGATCCTGGTGTGAGCTGAATCTGGTGGTTGGAAGTTACATCCGAGCTGAAAAAAAGGTGCCGTGAATCCTAAAAGCTGTGAAGATCAAATCTGCTGAAACCAGCTCAGGGGTAATGAGAGGAAATTCTTTTTCATGGAGAGAGTGGTGGACACATGGAACCGCCTTCCTGGAGAGGTTGTGGGGTCTAAAACAGTGGGGGAATTCAAACATGCATGGGACAGACATAAGGCAATTATAGTGGGGGGTTGGAGGAAGTAGGCTGTTGGTTAACTAGAATCTGCAGCTTATCCAATAGGTAGGGAAATGGGCGGACTGGGTGGGCCAAGTGGTCCTTATCTGCCGTCAAAGTCTATGTTTCTATGTAAACCATCTGCAGACCTGCTGAAATCAGAGGTGAGAACAAGCCATTCTACCCTGTCTAGTGTGCCAAGGGAGGAGGTGGTCAGGAGCTTGTCTCCAGGTACTGTTGTACCCTTGATCAAGTGAGCATCCACTGGAGCAAGGCAAGGTAGCTCAATTGTCTTTGCCCCTCTGAATTTGCTACACTGCCCTATGCAAATCGAGAGGAAGGAGGTCTGCAATGCAGGGACTGGGCATAGCCTGGACGTACATCCACCATCTATCTGCTTCTGCAACATTGGATACCCATAAGTGTCTGATGCTGCTTTCCATTGGTATAGGTCACGTGAGTGCTGGCTTGCCAGCCAGAAAGCACTGCTACTGTTGTATTTTCCCTTGCTGGATTACAGTTTTGTGTTGGATTCCCTGTTGGATTACAATTTTTTCTAGTGAAAAAAGTGCTATCCAAAAGTTAGTTGGGGTAATGTGAGCTTGCATATCTGTAAGTGCACCAATGCAGTTTACCTGGGTACCCAGTAGTTAGAGTAGCACTGCACTTAAAAAAGTATAATTGTTTAAAGTTATTTGAAACTGTAGGGATCTGCTACTGAGGGTAGTGGGCGGCCCTACATTACAGTAGGCCTTGCTGGAAATCTTGTATGTGAGTGTGCTGGGAGGCCTGCTGTGTCATTTCTGCAGAGAGGCCTGGTCATTGGAGATCGCATAGTTTGGGGTGATGCACTAAAAATATTTAAAGTACAGTATTGTTGCTGTTGCCTAAAATCATTGCTAATGCAGTTTTGTGTAACCCTATTCTCTTAATAGGACCTGTTTTGCTGACTAATAGTCCTATTGTTAATTTCTACAATGTGGCATGTGAGCATATTATTAGTGATCCACCCTAATTGGTACAAAAGTGCTTGAAATGGCAACTAAATTGTGGGTACTTGTACAGAGTGATTTTGGGGTGGGGTGTCCCACAGCTATTAGAATAGTGTGTTGGTACTGCATCTTAGGGGGCAGTATTCTACTTGTAATCAGGCCTACTGCTATTTCCTTCTTTGGGTGGAGGGACTGTGCTATTTCCCTTGTTCCTCTTCTAATCCAAACCTCCCACATGAGGAGTTTAATCAGCCCAGGACCCTCAACCTTTCTTGGCATCCACGGCCACAAGGCAGGGCTAATAACTGAGGAAGTAACATTTGTGATATCTGCAAGGCGACCTGGTTACACTTGGATTTGCAACAGAGCTATGCTACTAAACGAATAGGAGAGAGAGGAAGGAAGTGGACAGAGGAAGGGTGGAACAAGATCTAGGAAAACAGTAAGAACACAGATGGAAGGTTGTCACCCACTTTCTTTGCACCCCGATCACTAAACATTTTGGGTCAATGTACAATACACATGAGTGTTGGCATGGCAATACACCATAATCATGTATCTTGGAGATGTCCAAAATTTGACTCATTTTGGGTAGATGTGACAGGCGTTATAGGGTAAATGTTTGAGTGCCCAATTCCAATCCTCAGTGGCTACATCGCAAGCATGACTGTTACCTGCTTCAAATTCTGATTAGTAGAGCGGCTAAGGCCATAACACAACAAGCATTTGTCAATGTCAAGTGTTGCTTGCTGTCATTAGCAGTGGAAGTGCAGGAGTTGGACGGTTGCAGCATAGGAATAGCAGTGAAGTATTGAACTGATGCAAACTCCAACCCCACCCTGCAGAGGTGGACAGGCATTGGGGTGTGCCTTTGGGTCGTCCCCATAATGGTCATGACATTTCTCCTCACCCTACCCTGCAGACACTTACAAGTGTCGAGGTGTGCTTTGGAATGTTCGAGCTTTACACTCACCTCATTCCATAAGGAAATACACTGAAATGGGTGCAGTATAGGAGAATGGGGTGAACTCTGGGGCCAAAGGGTCCAAGGCGCACCTCGAAGCCTGCCACTGGCTGCAGGGTTGGGGTGGAATGGCATGAGCATTACTGTAGACAATCCCAAGTCACACCCCTGACACCTGTCAGTCCCTACAGGGTAGGGCGTTATGGTCGAAAACCCTAACACCCTGGGAGTTTCTTAATATTTGTACTCCAGTTTTTCAACATGGGCTTTTTGTGACCCCACTGCATGAACAGTGACACTATCAGTTTGTTAGCCGAAAGGTGATTTTGCACAGTGACTGTGCCACTTGGCACCACAGGTGCGAAAACACATTTCGAACAGGATGTGAAAAATTACACCTGCACTGTTCATGAAGAGGTGTAAAAAATGGCACTGTTGAAAATCTGGAGTGAAAATATGAAAAAAACTGGTGAAGTCACGAGTGTGTGTAGAAACTGCACAACGCGCACCCATAATGTAATTAGTTTGGGGATATTTTACAGCAGATTTTCAACATAGGCATTTTGGGACCCCCGCTCATGAACAGTGTCATTGTGATTTTCTTAATCTGTCCCAAACACTGATTTCCCTCAGCGACTGCGCTATTCTGTGCTGGAAGTGCAAAACACGTTTCGGCCAGGGTGTGAAAAATGACAGCTGTACTGTTCATAAGGAGGTGTGGAAAAATGCCAACGTTGAAAATCTGGACTGAAAATATTACGAATTCATGAACTTATGAGAGTGCGTTGAAACTGCACAATGCACGCTCGTAACACAGTCATTTTATGGAAGTTTGTCACCAAATTTTCAGCATAGCCAGTTTAAGACCTCTGCTCATGAACAGTGTCACTGTGATTTTCTTACTCTGTCCCGAACATTAATTTCGCACACCGACCGTGCCACTGTGAGCTACATGTGCGAAAACACATTTCGGGCAAGATGTGAAAAAAGACAGCTTTACTATTCATAAGGAAGTGTGGTAAAATGGTAGTATTGAAAATCTGGAGTGAAAATATTAAAAATGCTCAAAGTTATGAGCGTGCGTAGGAACTGCGCAATGCACGCTCGTAAAACAGTCACTTTGGGGAATTTTTTCACCAAATTTTCAACATAGGGTTTTTGGGGACCTACCTCATGAACAGTGTTACTGTGATTTTCTTAATCTGTCCCAAACATTGATTTCACACACCGACTGCACCTTTGCGCGCTACATGTGCGAAAACACATTTCTGGGGAGATGTGAAAATGACAGCTATACTGTTCATAAGAAGGCGTGGTAAAATGGCAATGTTGAAAATCTGGAGTGAAAATATTAAAAATGCTTAAAGTTACGAGTGTGCATAGGAACTGTGCAACGCACTCTCATAAAACAGTCATTTTTGGGGAATTTTTTCAGCAAATTTTCAACATAGGATTTTTGGGGGACTACCTCATGAACTGTGATACTGTCATTTCGTTAATCGATCCCAAAAGGTGGTTCCGTGCAGTGACTGATAAATCACCTTTTGGGACTGAATAACATAATGACAGTGACTGAGTTCATGAGGTGGGGTCCCAAGAATCCCATTTTGAAAATTGGGTGAAAAAATTCCCCAAAATGGTCGAGATATGCACCAAAGTTGAAAAAACCCTATGGCATTTATGCCATTTTACAGCTTACCAGCATTTCTTCAGTTCGCAGTTGGCTTTGAAGAGTGCAGACATGTTCCTGGTCCACAGAAGATCTCGTGCCAGGCTCCGGAGTAAGTATGGGGTGAGGCGGGTGTGTGGGGAGGTGGAGTCACGCAGAGGGTGGGCGGAGTTGGGGAGGGGCAGAGAATCAATGAGGACCATTTTTTTCTTTAGGTTTTGTTTTTAAAGGGATGGGGACTTTTGCCAGCGTGGTACCAGGAAGTTTGTTTGGAGGGGCGTTGGAGCTGATGGGATTGGGCATCCCTGTGGGTCAAGAGATGTTTACCATGCAGGGTGGACTCCCAGCGTGGCACATGGAAGTTTATTGGGGGCAGTGGAGCCGATGGGGATTGGGCATCCCGTTGGCCATACAGTGTGCTGGGGGGACACATAGGCCGAACAGGGAGTTGGGCATCCCCTCAGTAAACAACAAATGGGGAGGTGTATTACACTGATGGAGTTGGGATACCCCATCGGCAAATGAACTGGGGAGGGTCATGCCAACAGGGGATTGGGTGCCCGTCGGCTTTTTATTTATTGAAATGTTTCACCAGGCTGACTTTCTGTCGGCCTCGTGGGGAACTGAGGCTAACGGAGAAGCCATTGCCATGGGGACACCACACGATCAGCTGTTTTGGTAGCTTGTAATGCACCAAAACAGCTGATTAAGTGGTGACGTGGCCAAATTTCTTTACACATTGTGGCATGCTCATTAACTGCTGTGATCGACAGCATGCTCCTCTATTGGCTGCGGCAGAGACCAGCCCTAGAACAGACTGTTGCCATTAGGCACAACACTGACACACCTCCATAACTCACTTTTTCTGGAAGCTGATGCAGTGTGTTTCTTGCACATGCGTGCAAGCAACACAAAAATAGTTACAGGATGTGTCGCCTACCCTGGAGGCATGGCTGTAAATATATAAGGAGGTACAGATTATGGAGGGCTTGTCCACCCATCTACACTTATGCAGGAAGAAGCACATAGCCAGATATCTCCCATTCATCTCTTATTTAGAGACTCAGATGGGGCACCCAGTATTCCAACAAATGGCAGATACAGTAAGTGGCCAGAGTATGGGGTCCCTTGGGGGGGGAAACATCTTCTATCAAGGCTTTCGGCCAACATCAACATGGCTGTACTGACCCAGAGTTTCTTACTCGCCTCTACCAAAATTTTACATGGGAGGGGGTGCCTACCCAATGACAGGGCTATTGGTAGGAAGAAAGAACAGATCATTATTAATTTTGTTCCTTCAATCTGAAGTGAGTAGGAATCATGATTATCTGTACCAGAGTGATTAATTTTATTGCATAAGTAACTTTTTCCATCAATTTACCCATGTATTTTTTATTTTTTTTTCTTGTTGGTGTCTTTATGATTGTTTACTGTCTATATGTTGTATGCATAAAAACTTTCAGTAAAATTATTATTGCAAAAACATTCCACCATAATTGACAAACAAACAAAAAAAAAGCACCTTTCAAGCTATGGGATATCCGAGAAACTGATATCATATAATGTTCCACAATATATTGGTTAAGAATTCCAAGATTTCACCATCCCAGTGTTGTAGAGGGCTGAAGTGCTATGCACCCTACTTCTCACCATGCCGGCGACCTGGGTTCGGGAATAAGCTCGAGTTGCCGGGGCTTGGCTGGGGGGGGGGATCGAGCATCCAATGGACTGCTCTCCTCTCCTGGGGTGTGGAGGGATGCAGTCTCACTCCTTGGCTACCACCTAGTGGAGGCTGGTGTGGCAGCACCAGACCTGGAGTGGCATGGAAGGAAGGGGCAGCGGTTATGAAGTGTGTGTGCACCTCCATGCATACATGCTTATAGGCCACGGTGGCAAGGGGGGTGGGAGAAACCAGTGAAAATGGTGATCACTTAGGCCTATGACCTGCCCCTCTCACTCCGTGCTAGCACTGGCTTGCCGACCTGCAAATCTGGATGAAGGATCTCTGGGTGGGGGAGGATGGCCCTCCTCTTCCTGTCCCTGCCATAGGGGGCAATCCATGATGGATGTGGGGCTAGGTGGACCGGAGAGGCAGTTGCCAGGCAAGGGAGGCAGGGACAAGGCTGAGCAGCTGCTTGTGACGTGCCCATAAGGGAAAAAATGTATAAGTAATAATAATAATAAAAAAAAAAAAGTATTCCAAGATTTCTCAAGAACATATTTTATGCATGTCACATCCACACCTACTGTTAAGACCGGCAGCATGTTGCTTTCTGCCACATGGCCAATTGGCGAATTACATCTAAAGCGACATGGCAAGCAACTAAAAAAACTAAAGGATAACAAAGGTCTTTTTTTCCTTTTAATTGTGCAGGCTACACAGTGCTGTGATCTGCCATGGCAGCCACAGTTTGGCAAAGTAACATGTCACTGGCCTTGACTGTAGGTAACTGCAAAGTAATGGTCTTGCTGAGTGCACAGTACAAACTGTGCTGCTACAGGTGGGAATATGGGAGACACCCTATCTAGGGTAAAGTTTTGTAACAGATCATTAAGGGCAAAAGGGTGGGTTAATTAAAAGGGAGAGGTAAAGAGGCAGAGGGGAACAGAGTGAGATATATCCAGAAATAGCAAGCAAGTAAATGGGATAGCAAGTAACACTTTATCTAGGGTAGGCCAATAAAGTAAGCCCTGATAGAGGGTGTAGATGGGAAAGGAACAAACACAGGAAGGTGGAAATAGAAGCAAGGCACATAGAAAATAACAGGCAGTGATATATACGATTCAGATATGGGAGTGTTGCAGTGCAATAGTTGTGGAACTGAAGTATTCTGGGAGACATTTTGGAGACTGAGGTGCTGCTCCATCAGCACACACTGCTCTGGGTTGCAGGAAGAGGTCGCTGGTCTCCAGACCAAGCTGGCTAGGATCCAGAGGACCTTTGCCCCACACAGGGGCCACCAAGTCCACTGCCATTGCTTCAGAGATTTCCAAGGGAAAGGAGGGCTGGCTGGAACTTGGTGGACTCTGGGAGGGTGGGGAGGCAGATCAGGGGCACATTCCTCAGTCTGTACCACTACAGAATTCCTTCGCCATTCTGGCAGGATGGGACTGCCGAGAGGAGGCACTCGGAAGTGGTGGCAAGGGAAGATGTGGGGGTCCTCCAAAAAGAAGGCCCAAAAATGGGAGGTAGAGGACCCAAGCAGAGAAGGAAGCAGCTTCTGGTGGAGGACTCAGTTGTATGGGGGGGGTAAATTTGGGAACAGAAAGGGGCAGAGAGAGGGAGGTTAGGTGCCTACCTGGTGCCATGTCTTGGAGGGATATATAGTGGATCGTAAGGATTGTTGTAGCAGCAGGATATGGGGGGGAGCTGGATGTCATTGTCCACCTGGGGAATAATAACCTAGTGCAGGACGGGGCTGGGATTGTGCTGTGAGAGTTCAGAAAACTGGGGAGGTACCTAAGGCAAGTATACGGTTGCATTTGCCAAGGTGCTAACTGTTTATGGCTGAGGGGAGAATAGGGTACTTCACAGCAGGAGCTCAACTAGTGGTTGAAGGAATAGTGCAGAGAGGAGGGGTTCAACTTCACTGGGGACTAAGGACCAGCCTGGAGGGAGATTGCAGCGCTCCCAGATCTATGGGGATTCCCGTATTTTACGGGGTTTGTGTGCTCAAAATGGGCTATGGGAAGGAATTACTTATTTTTTAAAATATACGGGATAAATTTGGCACCATCAGGGAAAAGTTGTTGCCGAGAGTCTGTGGGTTCATCACGGATGAAATTCAACAATAGCCTGCCTCTGATTGGTTCAGAGACCACAGTTATGCTCTGATCATGCACTGACTGTGGTCTCTGATTGGCTATAGTGTTCTTCTTTGATGCAGAGTGAGCCCCGGGATATTTAAACTGGCTACGGCCCCCTGTGTTTCAAACACCTACAAGGATCGCTGCTGCTGCCCGGAGAGAGAGTAAGAGAGAGACGATTGTCCAGCTGCTCGCCGCCAGGTGTTTTTGTTTTCACCCATGGACGGGACCCCCGGGCATTGGATTGAGAGACAGATTCTGTGCTTTAGGCTTCTCAAGACACCTGCCACTGCCAGTGTCCTAACCTCCATTTTCCATCTGCACCTGCATTGCAACTTGCAGGCTTTAATTTACTGGTGCAATCACAGTACAGAGCAAATCAAAGGACCAGCCTGATCCATCCCTGAAATAAACTACCCTGGACTCCGGCATCAAGAAACACTGACCCTGCACACTTTCCTCGGTTACAGCCCGTGAGCCCGGCCAGACCACCAGAAGAAACATTATCCAAATCCCTGAGCTGCCTTCTTTCATGACTTCACCGGATCTACAAATGTAAGAAAAAAATATAATTAATATTATAACCAGTGTCTGTGGGCTCATAATTCAAAGCACCCTTGTCTATCTGTGCTGCTCTGTCTGGGACAGAGTGGGGGGGGGGAGTCTGACTTGAGGAGATCTAATCATCTCTAGTTTTTTTTTTTTTTAAATAAAAATAAAATTATTAAGCAGCTCCTCAGTCGCTGGAGGATGGGGAAAAATATTCAGTCTGTCCAGTGTAGCAGCAGCTTCCTTACACTACTGCCCTCACTAAAAGGTGCTACTGATCTCTACTCCTGAATCTATTCCATGTTAAATTACAGTAATCCCCCCATGCCAGTAAGGTAGTATTTTATGTTAATGTTCTTTTTTCCTAAATAATTGACCTTCCATTTCTCAGGGCTGAAATTCTTCTGCCGGTCTGCTTTCCATTTGCTTAATGTCATCTGATAAGTGTGGCTGGGACAGAGTGTACTTGGGGGGAGTTCATTTCGAGGAGATAAACTATTTATTTTAAATATATTACTAGTACAAAAACCTAATAATCTTGCATCAGTGATCTGTGCTGCTTTGGCTGAGAAATGTGGAGGATTTCCAGTCTTTATGGCACACTATTAATAGGAGTTTATAACATCTAATAGGAACAGTCTTGCATTTATTATACAGCGTGAGCATACAGGAAAATCTACAGGAATTTCACCCAGGTTTTACAGGGAAAATACAGGAAAAATTAGGGTCTGCTACAGGGAAATGCTTTGGCCGATCTGGGAGCACTGAGATTGGTCTGTACAAAGTTGATGGGCGGTATCCATCTGGGAGGGGAACTGCAGTCCTCAGTGGACAGTTTAAATGTTAATTTGATGAACATTTAAACTAGTTAAAGGGGGTGGCAGACAGTCAAAGAGAGGCATAAACTATCCCGCCCTCAGACTGAAGCAGCAGGAAGGGAGGACCTGAGGGGAAGAAACTCCTCCAGAAGCAGGTAAAGGAAGCAGCAAAGCAGTAGAGGACAAGAAAGATGGGAACAGAACTTATAAAAAAAGAGGGAAAGTAAGACGTAGCACATGGGGGAAGGGGAGTTGCAGGCAGTGTAGTATATGCTACTGTGCCTTTAAGATTTACAAGGTACAGAGCCAGGATCATGCAACTAGGGGAAGCCTTAGTGTGTGGTGGACATTTTGTGTTGTTGTATGGAGTCCTGTGTGATGCAGTTAATAAATGAAGCAGCTGGAAGCTACTAGAAGTTAGCTCAGCATGTGGTCTCATTTAGTCTAAAAAGTTAAGAACATAACATAACATGGTGTCAGAAGCAGTAAGTCAAAAATGTTTCTTTGGAAGGTAGCTGAATTCTGCAACAAGAAAAAAAAAAAGGGAAAGAAAACAAGAAAAATGGAGCAATTCAGGCCACCTGAGCCTTTGGCCCTGTAAAGTAATCTGTCGGAGAACTGGAGAAGATGGGAACAGAGGTTTAAGCTCTACATGGAAGCATCTGGTGCAGTTGTAAAATCCCAAAACAGCAAGTAGCAATTTTACTTCCTACTATGGTGGAGGAAGCCCTCCCCCCTTCCTCTCCTTCCCCCCACCTACAATACCTCTGTCTTTCAGCACTATGCCACACTCTACCTCACCTCTCCTCCTACCCCCTTCAGGCTGACATAGCCTAACACTGGCATACCCCTACACTCAATTAAGTACTTATAACCTACCCCTATACCCCTCTTATATGCACTTTAGTCCACCCTGTCATCTCTGTTTGCCTCAAACATCATGTTCTGCCTGCGTCTCTACATAAATTTCCTTTCCCTTCTTCCATTCTGCCCTCCACAATTTTTCGTTCCCCTCCTTCCATTCTTCCTCTCTTTACTCCTATCACTGTAAATCTTGAATATCTATGTTACACTAATGACTACCAATTTCTATTGCGTCAACTTACCATCTAGTGCTACATTCTGTTGCCAAGTTATTATATGTGTTTCAGTGTTACCAACTGTTGCCTAATATGTTCCCTATGCCCCCGCACCAGAAGATGAGCAACTTGTTGCTCAGTGTGCCTTTCTGGTGAAACATTTCAATAAATAAATAAAGAAGCCCTAGAAGTATATAGCATTTTCAGCTTTGAAGGGGAAGATATCCCTAAAGATGTAGACACTGTGCTAGAGCATTTTAAAGCATACTATGAACTGAGGATCATAAATAGAGGAATCTGATTGGTCCAGAGCTCTTGGAAGCCGTGATGATATTGGGCTACATCATCACGGCTTCAAAAAAGTTCCAGCATCAACAGCCTCCTTGCTCTCTACTGTCTGAGAACTATTTTTTCAAAATGTACTCCTACACCACCCAAAAACTCATTCATAAAACATTTTAAAACCTGTTTCTTTTATTTTTTTATTTATAAAACTTGAAACTCAGTTCATAATAGCAATCGTCACTCCAGGCTGTGGTATATCATGGGATATCGTCACTTCTCAGGTGGTTGGATGCACTCGGCCTGCGGCCTTGTGCCCAACCACCCAAGGCATGACGATATCCCATGATATACCACACCCTGTCATGCCTTATTGCTTAATTGCAACCCCATAAAAAATGTAGGTTTTGAACACTACAAGTTTTGGGACGGAAAGCAAGCAGAACATGAAACTGTTGACCAGTACCTAACAGAACTTAAAACCCTAGCTAAGAACTATGAGTTTGGCACAATTGTAAACGTCATGTTAAGAGACAAAATAGTGTTTGTTATTTTGGATGGCAGATTAAAAGAATGCCTCCTGAGAGAGTCAAGCTTTAGAGAAAGCAGTTAATATTTGAAGAGCTGCAGAGGCCACAAGGGCACAGCTCCAAGCCATGACATAGGGCACCTCAGAGAAAGTGTTGCATGCTATTGCACCACAGAAAAAAGGCAAAACACAGGAAAAAGGCACACAGCAGGTCATGAAAACAAACCGTTATCCACAGAACACAAACAGCACCCAGCCCAGACATGCCATCATTGTGGACAAAGCCCATGGACTGTGAAGTTGCCCAGCCTATGGAGAAACTTGCCACAAATGTAAAAAGAAGAATCACTTTGCAAAAATATGCTGTGCACAAGCTGAGACCACAAAAAGCAGTAACTTGCATTAAATTAATATGGACAGGCTGTTTATAGGACAACTAACACGTGCAGAGCAAGCGCAAACAGGTCATGACACAGATGTCTGGTATGCACACGTAAAGGCAGAAGGAACACCCATAGAGTTCAGGCTGGACACAGGAACCCAAGCCAACATGTTGCTAATCACTGTGGCAGAGAAAATATCAAGTAGCAGAAGCCTGACAGAATCATCAGCTGTACTGGTGGCATATGGAGGAGCATGAATAAAACCCAAAGATGTAATCAATTTAAAGGAAAACTGCACCCTCATATCTTCTAAATGTTATTTGTTTCCATGTCAACAGACAACTCTTTTCATGTAGCTGTTAAAGATGTATGCAACTGCTTCAGTTAGTTTTCACACTTCATACTAGGCCCTGTCACTCTCCTGGGATGGTCCATTTAGTTGTTGTTGAACTCTCATTGTCCCTGAGAGCTACATTAGCATATGAGAACATGATGTCGGATCAACCATTTATATCATATATCTCTATGCTACAATAACAAATACGCTGCAAAAACTCTCTGGAAACTTATAAACCGAATGGAGTTTAAAGGGGAAAAAACTGCATTACAACTCAGATAGCTTGTAAAACTCACTGAAGGTAAAAGTGGTATTTCACACCTTCTTGCAGCTTGGTTCTTTTAAAACTACTTAAGCAGACAGGCATACTGGGGAGTTTAAAGGTTGATTACGCATCATATTCTCATGTGGTAATACAGCTCTCAGGCACAATGAGATTTCAACAGCCACGACATGGACCCTCCCAGGAGAGTGACAGGGCCTAGTATGAAATGTGAAAACTAACTGAAGCAGTTGCATATATCTTTAACAGCTACATGAAAAGAGTTGTCTGTTGACATGGAAGCAAATTATATTTAGAAGATATGAGGGTGCAGTTTTCCTTTAAAATGCAAAACACAAAATAAAGAAGCTGATCTCCAATTGCATGTCATGGATGTGTCCCCCATACCACTGTTAGGCAAGGCTGCATGTGAAAAACTTGACCTAGTGTGCAGAGTTGAGGCTGTGGTACTCCCAAAAACACCTCATGAAGGAAAGTCTAATTGAAACATATCAGGATGTCTTCACTGGGGTAGGACAGTTCAATGGTGAGCATCATATTCATGTTGACCATGAAATACCATAGGTGATACATGGCTGTAGACAAGTACCGTTTGGAATCAAGGACAAATGAAAAGAAACCCTAGACAAGCTAGAAAGGTTTCATATAGTTGTCTGAGTCCTTAAGCCCACCAACTCAGAAAAAAAAATGGAGAACTGCGTGTTTGTCTTGACCCACAAGAACTGAATACAGCAATAAAGAGGCAACATACAACATACCGACACCTGAAGAACTGCAAATTTGACTCACCAGCAAGCAAGTATTCACCATTCTAGATAAGAAGGATGGCTCTTGCAAATTAAACTTGATGAGGAGTTGTCTCGCCTCTGTACATTTAACACCACATGGGGCCGCTACAGATTTTATAGACTTCCATTTGGCATAAAGTCAGCCAGCAAAGTGTTTCAACAAAAGAATGAAGAAACGTTTGGCCACATTGAGGGAGTGTATATCATTGCTGATAACATGATAATTGCTACAGACAGTCAAGAACAGCATGATGAGATTTTAAGGAGGGTCATGAACCAAGCGAGAGCTGAAAATGTAAAATTCAATAAAGACAAGTTACAACTCAAAGTTTCAGAAGTCAAATACTGTACATGAGTCACATGGTGACTGCAAAAGGGATTCGCCCTGATGAGACCAAATTAAAGGCAATTGAGGATATGCCCCTACCGACAGATAAATCAGGGCTGTTATGTCTACTGGGAATGATACGCTACGTAGCCCAATACATCCCAAGGTAGGCAGACATTACTGCCCCACTAAGAAAATATCTTCAAAAGGATCATCTATGGCAATGGGAACATGAGCACCAGCAAGCTTTCAAGCAACTTAAGGAAGCCCTATGTAAAGCTCCAGTACTCCGCTACTTTGCTGTGAAAAAGCCTGTTTCTATCCAAGCAGATGCATCAAAAGATGGGCTTGGTGCATATCTTCTACAGAACGGAAACCCAGTTGCATATGCTTCTACAGCCTTGATGAGCATGGAGCAAAACTTTGCCGAAATAGAGAAAGAACTTTTAGCGGTAGTTTTTGCTACTCACAAATTTTACCAATATGTGTTTGGCAGACAAGTTCAAGTGCAATCAGACCACAAACCACTAAGAGTCAATTTTTCGCAAACCTCTAGGACAAGCTCCAGCTCGACTTCAAAGAATGCTATTACAGTTCCAGAAATATGATCTACAGATCCAATACACACCTGGGAAACTGATGTACATTGCTGACACACTCTCGAGCACCATTATCAGATACCTCTGAAGCAACTGTAAGTGACTAAGATGAGAGAGTGATGCATTCCATGGACAGTGAATCAGTCATGGAGGGTCAGCTGTTGCAAGAAATCAAGATGAATACTCTGAATGACAGTACTAACATACTAAAATGCTAGCAGAATAGGCCTAACGGTCTCTCGAGTCTGCTTGATTTTCAGCACCTGCACTGAGGGCTGATTTTGGTGTCCCCCTTCCCCTTGGGTTATACTGTCCACAGTCCCAGATGTTCCACCTGTATTGAACCTGGTCAGATTTACCCTTCCCTTGTACCTGTCCCATCCCCTCTTAAACCCGTCCACAGTCTCCACCTCTACCAGCTCCCTGGGCAGTGCATTCCATGGCTCCACCACCCTTTCAGTGAAATAACATCTCCTCCTCTCCCCTCTGAGCTTGCCCCCTTCCAGCTTACACCCATGACCTCTCGTTGCCCCACTTTCCTTCCTTTGGAGCACCCTGACTGGACCTCCCTTATTGATCTCTTTCATGTACTTAAAGACCTCTATCATGTCCCCCTGTCCCTCTTCTCGTTCAGGGTGTACATGTTGAGCTCCTTGAGCCACTCCTCATAGGTCCTCTCCCCTAGGCCCCAGATCATTTTGGTTGCCCTCCTTTGGACCCTTTCTAGGAGTGTAATGTCCCTCTTTAACTCATTTGCTCCCAGTGGCCATTTTGGGTCCATTCCAGCAATCGATGATTCCGTAGCCATATGGCATCTATGGGAACAAATGAGATATGTGGTCTCCAAAACTGCACACAATACTCGAGGTGTGGCCTAACCAAGCAGTTGTACAGTGGAAGGATCACTTCTGCCTTTCCGGAGGTAATCCCCCTGGCGATGCATCCCAGCATCCTATTTTCCCTTGATGCTGCCCTCCTGCAGGTTTCTGAGTTGTTCATTTTGACATCTACCACTACCCCCAGTTCCCTCTCACCCCCTTGACTTGAATTGTTTCTCCTCCAAGAGTATACCTCTGGCCTGGATTTCTGACTCCCAGATGCAGAACCTTGTACTTTCCTGCATTGAATTTTAGTTTCCATTTTCCTGACCACCTTTCCAGAGCCTCCAGGTCCTCCTGCAAGACCACCCTCCCCTTCCCTCCTCCTCATCCACCACTGCACCCAGTTTTGAGTCATCTGCAAAGAGGCTCATCTCACTCCTGATCCCCTTCCTGATGCCTGAGACATAGACATTGAACAGGCGTGACCCCAGCACTGCCCCCTGGGGCACCCCACTAGTAACCCACCTAGGGGATGAGCCTAACCCTCCAACCACCACTTTCTGAGTATGCTCAGAGAGCCAATTTCCTATCCATCTCAACAACTGTCTCCCTACCCCCATTTCCTTCAGCTTAGTCAGCAGGCTACTGTGAGGTACCGAATCAAACGCCTTGCTGAAGTCCAGAAAGAGGACGTCCACCGGCCTACTCAGGTCCAGGGCCCTAATCACCCAGTCATAGAACTCAACAAGGTTTGTCTGGCACAACCTTCCCAGGACAAAGCCATGCTGTGTATTGTCCAAATACCCAGTTTGCTCCAGTAACCCCCCCTAGCCTTTCCTTGACAATACCCTCCATCACCTTGCCGACCACCGATGTCAGGCTAACGGCCCTGTAATTTCCCGTCTCCTCTCTTGATCCCCCTTCTGGATCGGCATGACATGGGCCACCCTCCAGTCTTGGGACACCCACGCAGTCCTCAGAGAGATGTTGAAAAGCTCCGCTAGGGGGACTGCCAGGACATCCGCCAGTTCCCTCAGCACCCTGGGATGTATCTCATTTGGCCCAGGTGCTTTCTCCATCCGAGGGGACCTGAGGGCTTCCCTTACTCTCTCTCTCTACTGGGATTTAGCCTCCATGTCCTCCCCCTTTTCACCCTGTACTGCAGGCCCCCACCTGTCTGTGGCAGCCACTCCCTTTCCCCAGACCCATCAGGGCCCCTGATCTCTACCGGTCCCACCACTTCCTCTGGGTTGTCCCCGCTCACCCCACAAGCCATAGCCCCTCCATCCCCCCCCGGTAAAAACTGAGACAAAGTACTCATTTAGGACTTCTGCCTGTTCCCTTGCCTCCTGTGCCCAATCATCCCCTATCCTTATCTTGCTGATCTGCCCCCTTACTTTCTTTTTATACCTATGTATCTAAAGAACCCCTTGTCCCCCCTCTGGATTCCACTGGCCAAGGGCTGCTCCTTTTTTGCCTTAGCTGCTCTAACCACCCTGGTGACTCTCTTGGCTGTCAGCTCATATTCCTCCTGATCCCTTACACTCCTTGAACACTTGAAGCACCTATAGGCCGCCTTCTTGTCCCTCACCACCTCCTGTACCTCCCGGATCCACCAGTAGGGTTTTCTGGCCTTACTGAGCTTATGCCATTCCCTTGCACAGTATCTGGTAACCTCCTGTATGCCCCTCCTAATGATCCCCCACCTGCTGTCAACATCCATATCCGGCCTTACCCTGTCCAAATGATCTTTAAGGATCCTTCCCATCTCCCTGAAGTCTGCACCCCTAAAGTCGGGTACTACCATCGTTGTTCAGCTTTCCTCCCTCCCCCAGGTTTAGGTAGAACCAGATTGTGGCGAGATCACTCCCTGCCAATGGGTCCCTCACCTCTAGGTCCCTGATCTGATCACTGTCTGCCAGGACCACATCCAGTGTCCAGGCCTCCCTAGTTGGCTCACCCATCTGTTGTGTCAGAAACGCATCCTGAAAGACATCCAACAGCCTCTGCTCCCTGGCCACTGTTGATGTCATAGTCCCCCAGTCTGTTCCTGGCATGTTGAGGTCCCCCATTACCAGTACCCTTCCCTTTCCCAATCTACAGTGTCCCTCGAGATTTGCCACCAAACTTTCTTCCAGAACCTCTGCCAGTGCTGGTGGTCTGTATACCACTCTGACCTTTACTCTCTTACCCCGCTGCAACAGCAGGGTGACCCAAATAGCCTCCACGTTCCCTTCTGCCTGCTCTACCCCTCCAATTCCCATGCCATTTCTGACTAACAGTGCTACACCACCATCCCCTTCCTCCTCCCTATCTTTTCTGAACATAGTATAGCCCTCCAGATTTAAGTCCCACTCGTGCCCTTGAGTGGTCCAGGTCTCAGTGACTGCTGCCACATCTACCTCCCCCTCAACCGGCATCGCCTGGTGCTCAGGCATTTTATTTCCTAAGCTCCTGGCATTTATCAGGACCACTCTCCACCCCTTTTCCCTCCTCTCCTTCCCCCCCCCTTGAGCTCCCGTTTCTCAGCTCCTGCACCCTACCTGGTGACCCATTTCCATATCTCCCTAGCCCCCTAGAGGAGTGGAGACCATGTCCCTCATTTATCGTACCTGCTGGCACTGCCCCTTTTTTGATCCCTCCCCCTTCACAAGTTTAAACCCCACCTTTCACTGATCAACCTAGCTAGTTTTAGCTTAAGGATTTCCTTCCCCTTCAAATTAAGGTGGAGCCTGTCCCTAGAATATAGCCCTTATCCTCCCAGGTCTCCCCCCAGTCCCCCACCAGGCCATACCCCAATTCCCCACACCACTCACTAAGCCACTGATTTATCTCCCTAATCTTCTTCTTGTTTTCCCCACTAGCCCTTGGCACCAGCAGGATTTCAGAAAAGGAGATCTTACAGCCTATGGAAAGGCATACTCTGACCAACTCCCGGAACCTTGCCTGAATCTCTAGTTTACTATTACCATTTATGTCATTTGTCCCCAAGTGCACTAGAATGTCCAAGGTTCCCCTTCTTTCTCTTGCCAGTGAATGCAACTCATGCTTGGCCTTGTACACCATCAAGCCTGGGTGGCATTTGGTTCTGATCAGACAGGTTTTACCCTCCCCTGCCCCTCCCACTGGATGCCTCCGATCATGGGAGTCCCCCCAATAGCAGTACTTTAATCTCCCCCTTGCCTCCCTGTTCACCCCTCGGGCTTCCCCTCCTTCCATGCCTCTCCTCATCCCTTCATCTGGGTTCTCCCCCCAACCAGCTCCTCGCACCTCTCACAATCTGGGTGCCGAAGGTAGCCCCTTCACTATTTTCCCTGTCACCTCCTCTACCTGTGTCCCTGCCTTTTTTATCCCCCCATACCCAAGTATCATTCTCTGTATCTCTTTCCCCACTCCTTACTAACCCATCTGCTCTATCTGTTTGCCTACTTGGTTTTCTGCTCGCTATCATCCCATTTACATTCCGTGCCTTCCTGCCTGTCATGCTCCCCTGTTCTATACCCTCAGCCTCTTCCTTGTTCCCCTGATCCTCCTTTTTCTTCTCCGCCCCTCCCCTTTTCCCCCATCCTGTCTGGGTCCCCCTCTATTGCTCCCTTGCCTCTTGCCCCTTCACCCTTTCTATCCGTCCCTGCCCCAGCTTCACCAGCAGCAACATCATCCTCCTCCCCCCACGCTCCTCTCTTCCATTAATGGACATAGAGGGTTAAAACAATTTGTGAGCCTTAGCCCATCCCCCAGTGCACCCTGTCCCTACCACCCCTCTCGGTTTCCTCTGGACACCCCCAGTCTCTTGCCTACTGCTGTGGAAATTTCCACCTTAAAGCCTCACCTACCAGGGTCCCCTAGAGCCCCCCTGTGTACCCCCTTCCCTCCTCCCCTAGTGTGACCACCTCTCTTCACTCCTCCCCCAGTGTGGGAGGCCCCAGCACCTAGTGCTTAAATGTAGGTGACCGCTTACCTCCTACCTCTCCAATTTCCCCCTCCCAGCACCCCAGTTGCCTTCAGATCCCCTCTACCTCCTCATTAAGCTTTGCCAGTTGGTAGCACGCTGGGCATCCCCCTAACTTCCAAGCCCTGTCCAGTATCATGACCGCACCACATCCTGTGCACCCAACCACCCACCCAAAGATACCTGCTCTAGTGACATGCGGTCCCTTCCTCATAATCATAGTAGTCTTTTCTAGGCCAAATTACCAACTCATTGGCTCTACAGTTTCTCGAGCTACCAGTACCTATACCTAAATGATCCCCCCTACAGCATGCAGACTTTCAAACTTGCAACGCTTGAGTGGCTGAACTTTTTCCCCACCTGACTATTAGCCTTAAGAGTTAACTCATAGGTGAAGTTTGTAACTCCCTAAGCTTCTCCCTCCCAGCCTTTAAACCCAACCCCCAGTGGCTTTTCTGTATTTAAGAAAGGCTAATGCAAGGGGTGTGTAGGAGGGCTTTCCACAGTAAGATTTTAAGGATTTAGGCAACATTTAAAACACAACAGCAAGACTTACAAAAACTTATGACAAAAAAGATAAATAAGCTCTACAGAAACAGCCTCACCACATCTTCAAAACTCCACTGCTAACTCTGCCCACAGCAAGAATACACTGCAGTTACTTGAAGGGCTAGTCAGACAAGGTTGGCCCTGGTACAGAAAGAAGGTTGATGTCAGGGTCAGACCATACTGGCCATTCCGTGACACATTGCAATGTGAGGAAGGAATTCTATTTTGAGGTGAAAGAGCCATAATTTCAGAAAACATGAGAAGTAGCATGCTAACAAGAGTACATAAGGCACACCTGGGCATACAAAAAAACAAAAGTCAAAGCAAGAACAGTCATGTGGTGGCCAGGAATGTCTAGTGAAATAGAGCACATGGTAGAAGGATGTAACATTTGCACAAGGCACCATAACAGGAACCAAAAGGAACCACCGTTATCTCATCCCATCCCTGAACTTGCATGGCAAAAGGTAGGAGCTGACATTTTTTACTTCAAGGCCCGCTCATTCTTAGTCATTGTGGACTATTTCTCTAAGCACCCTGAGGTTCTGAAAATGACAGACAAAATGGCACGGTCAGTAATTGCCAAGATGGCAGCTGTATTTGCCCGACATGGCATACCCAAAGAGCTTGTCAGCAATCACCTGCCATTTGCCAATCAAGAATGTTGCAAAAGAGTATATGCTACTGTGTCCTTAAGATTTACAAGGTACAGAGCCAGGATCATGTAACTAGGGGAACCTTAGTGTGTAGTGGACATGTTGTTTTGTGGAGTCCTGTGTGATACAGTTAATAAATGAAGCAGCTGGAAGCTACTAGAAGTTAACCCAGCATGTGGCCTCATTCATTCCAAAAAGTGAAGAACATAACATAACAGGCAGAGTGGGAGCAAGCTGTGGAGGGCCATGAATGCAAATGCAAGGAGTCTTTGAAATAAAATTCCAGGCCTGGAAGCCATCATGGCTGAGGCAGTCCTGATCTTGTGACTGTTACTGAGTTGTGTTGCACTGGGAGCCATGACTGGGACATGGCCATACCAGGCTACACACAACTCAGGAAGGAAAGGGAGAGGACAAGAGGAAGGGTGGAGGGGTTGTGCTGCATGTGGGGGTGCAGAGAGGTTGCAGGTGTTGTGGGTCACCATGGAGAAAAGAGCCTGAGTCACTGTCCATACTGGGATGATATACAGAATTCCAACACTGGGAAAAGAACTGGATAAGGCACTGGGAGAAGCCATCAGCACAATGGCAGTAAAGGGGGAGGTTCTGTTGGCGGGGACTCCAGTCTGCTGGATGTGGATTGAAGCCTCCCAGTCATTGCCTCAGCTAGAAGCAGGGCCGTCCTAGACTCCATGCATGGGGCATTTTTTGGGCAACTAGTTGGAGAGCGCACTCTAGATGGCACAATACTGGACCTGTTGCTCACGTACAGGGACAGTATTGTAGAAGTTAAAGTGGGATGGTACCTGGGGACCGGCAACCACCGTACACTGTGGTTTAACATAAGAATGGCAGCAGAGACAAACCCCACAAGGACGAGGGTCCTGGACTTGAGGAGAGCAGATTTTATTTTATTTTTTGGCTCTTTCCTAAACCCCCAGTCAGCCACTTCCTTTGTGCTGCCAAGGCCCACTGCCTCCACCCCCCCATTGCCATCCATCACCCCAGGTAGCCGGGTTCAAACAACATGAAGTCTTGCTGTATTCAGACATAATGCAGTTAGCCCCGCACTTGAACTGCCCCGGGGAGGAAAGGGTTAACTCCATGCAGAGGTATGGAGCGTTGAGCTTGATCTCGGTTTTTAAACCTGTCTGTGGCACTTCCCAGTGTAACCATCAGATTCTTTACTCCACCTAACAGTGAGTTGCTCCAGAGATTTCCTCTGCTCAGTTCGGTAAAAGTAAAGCGTTCGGTTTAAAACCAATCTTTTATTGTTTTTTTGGATTTCCAGCCTCTGTCTACAGTATGGGTAGTGTTGTAGATAGGTAGTGACTGTATTTTATTTTTAACAACTTGTGGAAATTGTTTGTTTCTTTTCGATCAGTCCAGTTAGGAACCGACCTTGTATTTTCTTCTAATTTTAGGTTTTTATACATTTCTGGGATTAGAGTGGTGTTCCGGTACTGATTGGTTTCAAAAGAACCGGGCTTTTTCTTGGTTCTTTTCCAAACCCGTGACATGGTTGTTACCAATCGGTTGGTATTACATGGCCTGAAAGCCTCTATAGGGTAATTTTGGTAGGCTGACCATGTCTGAGAAACCCAAAAAGAAAACCAGTCCCACTGGGTTTCAACACTGTACTGAGTGTGGGGAGGCTTTTGACAAGGCCGACCCCCACCTTATCTGTGTTTATTGTCTGGGGTTTGACCACCTCCAGACAGACTGCCAAATTTGTAAAAACTTTCCTAAAACCACTCTAGAAAAAAGATTGAGTAGGTTGAAGGAAAGGGAGACCAAGAAGTCCGTAGATCCGGATGCCAAGCCTGGTTTGGTTGCAGCCAAACCTGAGGAGGTGCCTACTGACCTAGGCGAGACCTCCTCGGGCAAAAGGAGAGCCGACTCTGAGGGGTTGGTTCCATCAAAAAAGAAATGAAAGTCTGCCGGTTCGGATCCAGTACTGCATACTCCAACCGCGGACGAAATAGCAAAAGCGATTAGTATTGTCCAATCGCTTCGCCCGGTTCCGTCCGAACCGGCACCGCCGGTTAGGCGGTCGGTTCGGTCGGAACTGGCTCCCTCGGATTATGATCCGAATGCTTTCTATGAGGAGTGGGAGGGAGACGAAGATTATCCCGATGATGACGACGATGACTACAACGGGGGGTCTGGATGTGCCCATTGAACCGGACATCTCCCCAGACAGGCCCTTTGATGTCTCCCCTCCCAGGCTTTCTGAGTCCCCTTCACACTTCTTGTTTTACAAGAAGGTGGCTGAAACCCTCCAGCTCCCTATGGTTGAAGCTGCTGAGGAGAAAGCAGAGCCTGATTCTGTGGAGATGATGGACATCCCAGAGTCCAAAAGGTTGTCTATCCCCCTTCACAAGTCCTTGGGGAAACAGACACAAAAGATTCTACAGACTCCCAACTCTTTACCTCCTGTAGATAAAAGAATGGACAGGAGATACATGTTATCAGGCTCAGCTGCGGAGTTCCTTTATTCACATAGCAGCCATGTTGGGGTAGTGCAGGCTGCAGTCTGTGACAGGGCAAACATTACTTTGGCTTCACACACCCCCAGACAAGGACTCCAGAAAAGTTGATGCCATGGCCAAGAAACTATACTTGGTATCCTCTTTGGGACTCAGGCAGGCAAATTATATGGCCTATACAGCCAGGTACCAGAAGTCCAGGTGGGATACGGTTCTGGAACTGGCTAAAAAGGCTTCCCCCCAGCTAGCCAAAGAGCTGGAGGAGGTGGCTGCAGATGGAATTGAGGCATCCAAAGTACAATTTCATGCTGCTGTGGACTCCAATGATGTGGCATCCAGAATCATGGCTACAGCTGTGTCTCTCAGAAGGCATGCTTGGCTCAGATGTACTAGCCTATCACAGGACACCCAGTCTAAGGCTATGGATTTTCCTGTAGTTGGTAACTCTCTGTTTGGGGAGCAGCCAGAGGCTTACATGAAGAAAATGGACAAATATAGGACCACTTACAGGAGTGCACAGGCCAAGGAAAGGCAAGCCACTCCTCAAAAGCAGCAGTCCAGGGGCAGGGGCAGGCCCTTTCACAGGCCTTTCTACCAAGCCCAGGCCTCTTCTCCTTACCCACAAAGGGTTTTTTTCCAAGGGAGGGGTAGAAGGTGGATGAACAGGACTGCTTCCTCCTCCCAGTCTAAGGCTCCTGCCAAGCAGACACCCTGAGGTGTCAGCCCGGATCAACTCCCCAATCCCAGTAGGCGGCAGGCTGGCTTACTACTTTCAGGCCTGGAAGTCTGTTACCTCAGACAAGTGGGCCCTGGAAGCAGTAAGCCAGGGACTGTCCCTCAGCTTCAAAAGGTACCCAAAAAGGAGGGCCAAGTCTTTTCCATCTGCATCAATTTCAGAAACCCTTGCTCTAGAGGCAGAGATTTCCTCTCTCCTGGCTCTCAGGGCCGTAGAGAAGGTTCCTACTCAACACAGCGGAAAAGACCTGTACTCCAGGTACTTCCTTACCCCAAAGAAAACAGGAGAGTGGCAACCCATCCTGGATCTAAGGTATCTGAACAAACACATATCAAAACCCAAATTCAAAATGGTAACTCTGGGAATAATCTTTCCCTCTTTAAGGCCAGGAGATTGGCTAGCATCACTGGACCTCAAGGATGCCTACTTCCATATCCCTGTCAGCTGCTCCCACAGAAAATACCTCAGGTTCGAGTTGCCTTCAGGCCATTATCAGTTCAAGGCCATGCCTTTTGGCCTAACATCAGCTCCAAGGGTGTTCACAAAGTGCCTTGCAGTAGTGGTGGCTTACCTCAGAAGACAGGGTATCACCATTTTTCCATATCTGGATGACTGGTTTCTAGTAGGGCAGTCATCAGACCAGGTCAGGTCAGCTCTGCAAACCACTCAGGACTTGCTCAGTTCTCTGGGGTTTCTTCTCAGTCTGCCAAAATCTGTCCTCGAACCAGTACAACTTCTCACCTTCATAGGGGTGGACTTGGATACTATCCAATCAAAAGCTTTCCTTCCTCTGGCAAGGGTGAAGGCCTTAGTAGACCTTGCTTCCTCCTTTCGGCCTCAGGTTTCTCTTCCAGCGAGACAGTTCCTCCAACTCCTGGGCCACATGGCAGCCTCCACTGCAGTGGTTCAGGGAGCTAGATTTCAGATGCGGGACATTCAGTTCCATCTAGGGTCCTTTTGGTCACAGAGAATGAACTCTCTCATCAAACTGATTCCAGTGACCCGAACTCTGGTCCAGGCTCACCAGTGCTGGCTGGACCAGGACAACCTCAGACAAGGGGTTCCATTTCTCCCTCAAGTTCTATCAGTAGTACTGACTATGGATGCTTCTCCCCTAGGCTGGGGAACCCACCTGGGACCCCTAACAGCTCAGGGGACCTGGTCCCCGCAGGAGTCTCTTCTTCATATCAACCTCCTGGAACTCAGGGCAGTTTTCCTAGCCCTTCAGACCTTCTCAGATTCAGTCAAGGGCAAGGTGGTCCAAGTCAGGATGGACAGCACTACCACAATGTGGTACATCAACAAGCAGGGAGGCACTCAGTCCATGGCCTTGTGCACAGAGGCCATGAAGATTTGGTCTCTGGCCTATTCCCTTCAGACTTCCCTGGTAACAGTTCATCTTCCAGGGAAAGACAATTTTTTAACAGATGCCTTGAACATGATTTCACAGGGACATCACGAATGGTCCCTGAATCCTCACATTCTGAGGATAATTTTCTCCAGGTGGGGCATTCCAGAGGTAGATCTAGTTGCAGCACCAGACAATCATCAACTTCCTCTGTTTTGTTGCAGACCTCCAGTCCTGGGGACAGTTCCCCAGGATGCCCTCATTCTGGAAGGGCAGGTTTCTCTACGCCTTCCCTCCTTTCCCTCTCCTGTCCAGAGTTTTGATCAAGGTAAGAACTCAACCATGCACAGTGATACTGGCGGCTCCAGATTGAGCCAGACAGCCCTGGTATCCTCTTCTGCTGTTCTTGGCTGTGTTGCGTCCCCTGTCTCTTCCCAGGAGATACAATCTTCTCTCCTCTGCCAAGAGGCGGATCCGGTACCCCAATCTCCAGTCTCTCAACCTCAAGGCCTGGCTCTTGAAGAGTTAGAATATGCAGCAGTACATCTCTCTCAGGGAGTTCTGGATATTCTGAAGGTCTCCAGGAAACCTTCCATTAGAAAAACTTACAATTCCAAATGGAAGAGGTTCAGTATTTGGTGCACTCAGAAAGGTATTGTGCCTGATTCTGCGGGCATTTCCACAACCTTAGATTATCTAGTTAATCTGAATAGTCTAGGCCTTAGGACTGCCACTTTGAAGGTTCATCTAACAGCTGTCTCTGCATTCTTTTCAGCAGGGAAGGGCTCTTCCCAGCCATCTCATGCTGTTTTCAGGAAGTTTTTCAAAGGCCTGGTTCACATTAACCCTCCCTTTAGGGAGCCTACTCTGCCTTGGGATCTTAATGTCTGCATTGCTCAGCTTATGCAGCCACCCTTTGAGCCTATGGCTTTGGCCGAATTGAAGTACTTGAGCTGGAAAACTGTGTTCCTGGTAGCTATTACTTCTGCCTGGTGGATTAGTGAATTACAGGCCCTGTCAGTTGAACCTGACTTCATATCATTCCATAGGGATAAAGTTGTCCTAAGAACTAATAGGAGGTTCTTGCCTAAAGTGGTATCGGATTTTCACCTAAACCAGTCTATATCTCTCCCTGTGTTTTTCACTGACCATTCTTCCTCAGGGGAAAGAAGATTACACAGTTTGGATGTTAAAAGGGCTCTTAGCTATTACATAGAGCACACTAAGGCACACAGAAATGACTGTCTTCAATTGTTTCTCACTTATGGTGAAGTGGGGAAAGGTAAGCCTGTCACTAAAGATCTATTGCCAGGTGGATTGTTTCTTGTATACAATTGTGCTATGAAAAATTGGGTAGAACACCCCCCTCAGGCCTGAGGGCTCACTCCACTAGGGGTACAGCTGCTACTCTAGCTACAGCCAGAGATATACCCTTGTTAGAGATCTGTAAAGCAGCCACCTGGAAAACAGTACATACATTCACCAAGCATTACTCCCTGGACATCCAGGCTAGGAGCGATACTAGATTTGGCACAGCAGTACTGCAGAGCCTCTTTCCAAAGTAGGTTCTGCATTCCCTCCTCCGTAGGGAACTGCTTGGTAGTCTGCATTATGTCTGAATACAGCAAGACTTCATGTTGTTTGAAGAAAAAATTACTCAACTTAGTAATGTTGTTTCTTTTAACGGAGTCTTGCTGTATTCAGACCTCCTCCCCTGCCTCCCCTCTCAGAACCTGTTTTTGGGAAGTGGGCTGGCAGGTACAGTGTTGCACCTCAGGGGTGTACCTTGTACCCTTCCTCTTGGTGGGGTAGCTGTTATGTTTTTTCTTCTTGTGTTGCATAGCTTAAATTGTCACTACCTTATTTCTTCTTGGGTTCTCGACTTGAGTCTTTTTTGGACCCCAAAAAGTATTTTGCCTTTTGGCTATGTGTTCAAACAATTTCCACATTTTTAGTGCGAAGTTAATTAGTTGCTCATAAGAATCTGACAGTTACACTGGGAAGTGCCAGACAGAGGTTTGAAAACCGAGCTCAAGCTCAACGTTCCATGCTTCTGCATGGAGTTAACCCTTTCCTCTTCGGGGCAGTTCAAGTGCTGGGGCTAACTGCATTATGTCTGAATACAGCAAGTCTCCATTAGAAGAAACAATATTACTATGGTGAGTATTTTCTTCTTTTCTGATGTAACTCTTCAGGTCTGGCCCTTCCCCCCATGTGGGCAGCAACTGGGGGAGGAGAAATGCCTGCAGGCATCTAGTACGCATCATGAGTTGGCGGGATCAGTATGGACATCTCTGGGCTATCGTGGTGACAGGGACCAGGAGCCATTATCTGGTCTGCCAAGGGCAGATTTTCAGCTTTTGTTCTGGCCCATCTAGACCCCTCCCACAAAAGGCTGGCTACAGTGGCATCCTGGGGGCAGGGGCGTTTGGCAGCGTGTTGAGGTCTTGCGCCACCAAGAACACCACCCCAGGCCACCTCCAGTGGCCGACAAACAGAGGTCCAAAGCCCTCCCCCAGAGGGAAGCATCCAAAGAATACTCTAAGCTCCCTCACCACCGGACTTTTCTCCTGACATCTGGGCACGGGGCACAAACCTGGTTCACCAGCGTGCTGAGTGAACACCTTCCCTTGGTGCCAGAAAGCAGGCGAGAGCAGATTTAAAAGTAATGGTTGCATGCCTCAGAGACGGCCTAGCAGGGAGGATTACCTGGGTGGGGTAAAAGAACAGTAGGCTAAATTAAGGGATGTGTAACAGGGAGCCCCTGTTATAAAGTCTTAGCCCCTTGTAACCAATGTGCACACACACCCATTTTTCTCATTTCACTCTGTCCTATCCTTCTTTATTTCATTACCTTCCCTTTCCTTTCTTTGATGTCAGGGTGGCCAACCTGACTCTCTTTGAAACTCTTTGCAGTCCCTTTTCTTTCAACCCCTTAATCTATGCACAGCCGGCATGAGTTGCACCTTTAAAATGGAACTCCCGAGTGGGAGGTATTGAATGTAAGCGTCAGCCACACTTTACTCAAATAAATAAATGTTTAGGTTGTGCCCTGGAGTTGGCCTATGAGGAGGGAGCCTTAGTGTGTTCTGTGTGCCCCGAAAAGAAAACGCTTCCTTTAGGTGTACTGCTCCTGTGATACCAAACTCTGGACTGTCGCCAGTGGCAAAAGAACAGAAATCCTTTACCGGAGCAGGATGTGCTCCGTGGAGAAATTCGGAGCAGAATGATTCTCTGAAGCACTTTAAAATGCCGCACATTGCGGCTGAGTGTTTAACAATAGATTGGAGCAGAATGATACTCCAATCATGGGAGAAGTGTTGCACAGCACGGCAAAGATGAAAAACATTGCCAGTATGTGGAACACTACAGACAAATAACCAGATAAGCCCTGTAGTGTCCCAAAATAAAGAAAACAGTAATAGAATGATAGTGCAGCCCCAGAGATGTTGTATATGGGGCTGCTTGAGGAAATAAAAGGGGCCAAAGGTTGGAAATGGGCCAACAGGCAAAATAAGGCCCAAATGAAATGTGTACCCGACGACTGATATTTCAGCCCTCGGGTCAATGAAAATAAATGCTGGTTTTGGCAGGGGCTCAGAGAAGTGTTGGTAAAAGACCCTGCATAAGCATAGAAAGTGCAGCTAGGTAACTGCTGCAGGATGAAGAGCCCTCTAAAAAGGTTTATGATTACATAAACTGTTGCTGGGAAATACAGTAACATTTCCAGGTCTCCTGAGCTGGCAGGAGAAAGGAGTTTAGGAGTGTGCCCTTAAACTTCTCTTCCCCTAGCCAACTCAGAGATGCCCGTGACATAAAAGGAGGTATTACAAGGTCAATAATAATGTAATTACCTATGTGGAGCCTGGATTTTTAGTAGGTTCTACTATAGGTCTGGCAGCCCACATAATGGCTGTTTTTATGGCAACCTAAGCTGTGATGTCACTCCTTAGAGGGAGGAGTTTGGCCCCTAAATTATCTGAGGCTCTATATTTAAGGTTTTTAGCGGTCCTTCAGACCAGAGACATTAGATATTATTGGATATTAACGTGAAGCCTTTTTGTTAGAAATAGGGTACAGTACATTTACTGAGCCTCAGAGAAATAAGAGAAAAATAAACAGTCATTTACTTTAATGAGGGGTCACATGACTGTGATGTCACCCCTAATTCTGCTATCTAAACCCACCACTAGGAGCTGAGAGATAGACAGGTGGATCAGTTGTTCCTGACCACAGTAAAAGAAGGAGCTAAGTGTGAGAGCTTGCACACTGTTCGAAGTTATTGGATATTTACTGAATTTCAGGAGTCTTGAGAAGAAATATTTCCTGTTGTTTTGCAGTGTGATGGCCAACACCCTTTTTCTTTCTGTAAATATCATTTTATTTATTTTTGTGTCAAATAAATTGACAAACGCAGTATTTGCGTTTTTTATGCACTAAATTACTGCCTTGGTGTCTGTTATTATACCCACGTTTCTGCAGGATGGCATAGTGAAGGCAACAAAGCTTTGTACAAAAGAAGTGAACAAAAACAGTAGGAAACAGGAGAAGCAAGCTACATACAGTGTTAGTGTCTGTGTGTAATGGTGTCCAGGACTGCTTTTGAAATACATGCTGAGAGTTAAAAATGTTTGGATTTCTTAGAGACCAGAAACAGTTGTCCAAATTACCTCCTCATGATTGAGGGTAAGATGAGAATGTTTCCATTTAACTTCTCTGACTTACATGGGCTTTTTTTTTTTTTTACAAAACCGCCACTCATAGAGTTACTAAGGAAAATTTAAATCTCATTTTGTTTTAGAAAGAAAGAGAGAGGTAACAGTATTACTGAGCAAGATTCCCCTGAACTGTAAGGCTAAGAATAACAACGAGCTGCACAAAAGTCACATATAATTATTAGAAAATGGTCAATGACCATTTATACTTATTTCAAATTTATTTAAGCTTTATGGAACCTCTGAGACAAAGCTCATTAATTTAAACTAAAAGAAATAAAAAGGGAAAAAAAAAGAGAATACAAAAAGGTTTTCCTCCACAAGAGCTGATATGTTTCCCAACAAAATTATGATTTAAGTATTATTGTTTGGGTTGTTCATATCAGATATCTCAGTGGGAATCAAGAGCAAGATCAGTTTGTTTGCAGATGACACCAAGATGGGAGCAGTAGTGGATGACCTAGGAGGGTGGCATGGGTTGCAGGATGATCTGTCAAAACTGGAGACCTGGTCGGACGCCTGGCAGTTGGGGTTCAATGCCAAAAAGTGCAAGGTGCTACATTTCGGGGCAAAAAACCCAAGAAGGAGCTACCAGCTTGGGGGGTTCAGCTAGCCATGACAGAGGAGGAGAAGGATCTGGGGGTGATTATAACGGGCTCAATGAACAACTCAGCACAATGCAGGAAGGCAGCTGCAAAGGCTAAGAAAATGCTGGGTTGTATTGCCAGGGGTATATCTTCAAGGAGAGGGGATGGGGAGGTGATCCTGCCATTGTATAGGTCACTGGTTAGGCCACACCTGGAGTACTGTGTGCAGTACTGGCGTCCGTATCTGAAGAGGGACATTAAGTTACTGGATGGGGTGCAGCACAGGGCAGCAAAGATGATCCAGGGAGTAGGGGACATACCCTATGTGAGCAGGCAGAGGGAGTTGAACATGTACTCGCTGGAGGTGAGGAGAAACGGGGGATATGATTGAAACCTTCAAGTACATGAAGGGAATAAACAAGACAGGCATGGAAGGACTATTCAAGTTGAGGGGTGGGGACACTTGCGGTCACGATCTCAGATTGGCAGGGGGAAGGTTCAGAAGGGAAATGAGAAGACTCTTTTTTACGGAAAGAGTGGTGTCTGGGTGGAACATGTTGCCTGCGGAAGTGGTATCCTGTAGAACAGTGGACTGCTTCAAAAGGGAATGGGATAAGGTAAGAGGAAGGGTCAGGGGAGGGGAAGGAGGAGCAGCTGCAGTATAAGGGTTGCTAGCTGCACACTCAAGCAGACTCGATAGACCATAAGGTCTTTATCTGCTGGCAAATTCATATGTTCGTAAGTATAATATTTTTTTAAACAATAAATATAATATTTGCATAATAAAACAATAAATATAATATCTGCATAATATTAGTCCAGTATACTAAAAAAAAACATTTTATTACACAGTTCTCACCTATTCTGAAGAAGGGGCAAGTTAGTCCTAAAACGTTAACAATAGACATATTATTTCAGACGGAGCATTCATGCCTTTATGAATTGTTTTTGAAACTGATGGATTTCACTGAAAAGTAATATTGGATGAATTAAACTCAATAATCAACAAGCTTTTTGGGGTGTTGAGTCCTTCCATCTCCGTACATTTATTTTCTAATTAGACTTTAAGAAGGCCTTTGACACCGTATCTCATAGGAGACTGGAAACTTGGCAGTTCAGGAGGTGGGACCGAAGGTGGTAAACTGGGTACAGAACTCATTGATCAATAGGCAACAAAGGGTGGTGGTAAGCGGCACTCGATCTAATGAGGGGCAAGTGACCAGAGGGGTGCCTCAAGGATCAGTACTGGGACTTGTCCTCTTCAGTGTCTTTAAAAGCAATATTGAAGAAGAGCTACAAGGAAAGGTACTCTTTGCAGATATCACCAACATCTGTAATAAGGCAGATACTCCGGAGGGGATGGAGAGAATGAGTAGAGACCTAAGGAAACTTGACAAGTGGTCATGGGTATGTCAGCTGGGTTTCAATGTGAAAAAGTGCAAAATCCTACACCTAGAGCACAGAAACTCGGGGGCGGTGTATAAAATGGTGGAGAGGTATTGACAGTGACTAAACAGGAAAATGACCTTGGACTTATAATTTCTGATTACCTCAATGTGGTGAGGCAGCATGACAAGGCAATGGGCAAGTCCAGCGGGATGCTGGGGTACATAGGGAGGGGAATTACCAGCAGAAGGAGAGAGGTGGTATTGCCACTGTATTGGTCATTGCTGAGACCCCACCTGGTGCATTGTATCCAGTTCTGGAGACCACATCTCAGGAAGGACATAGGATGGAGGCTGTCCTGGGGAGGGCAACTAAAATGGTGCGGGGGCTGCATCATATGCCCTATGAGGAGAAACTGAATGATCTCAATATATACACCCTAGAAAAGAGGAGGAGGTCATGATAGAGACCTATAAGTACCTGATGGTGTGAATACAGTAAAGAAGGGGAGTGTTTTCAGATGAAAATGGCATGAGAACAAAGGGGATGATATGATGCTGGAAGGGGGAGAAATTTTGGAGGGATGTGAGGAAGTACTTTACCGAAAGAGAGTTGGACGCCTGGAACAGTCTTCCAGCAGAAGCAGTGGGGGCAAAAACCTAGAAACATAGACTTTGATGGCAGATAAGGACCTCTTGGCCCACCTAGTCTGCCCATTTCCCTACCTATAGGATAAGTTGCAGATCCTAGTTAACAAACAGCCTATTTCTTCCTAACCCCCACAAGAATTGCCTTATGTCTGTCCCATGCATTCTTCAATTCTCCCAAAGTTTTAGACCCCCCAACCTCCTCAGGAAGGCTGTTCCACGTGTTCACCACCCTCTCTGTGAAAAAATACTTCCTCACATTGCCCCTGAGCCGCCCCCCCCATCTTCAAATTGTGTCCCCTTGTTCTTGTACATCTCTTTTTCTGAAGGATGCTACCCTCTTGGACTTTGTTGATTCCACTGAGGTACTTAAAAGTTTCTATCATGTCCCCCCTGTCCCTCCTTTCCTGAAGCATATACATATTAAGCTCCTTTAGTCTCTCCTCATATGGCTTCTCTTGCAGACCCTGCACTATTTTAGTTGCCCTCCTCTGGACTGCTTCCATTCTGTCTATGTTCTTGCGGAGTTGGGGTCTCCAGAACTGGATGCAGTACTCCAGGTAGGGTCTCACCAACTGTCTGTACAGAGGGATAACAACTTCCTGTTTTCCGCTGGTGATGCCTCTCCCTATGCATCCCAGTATCCCCCCAGCCCTTGCTACTTCCTTCTCACATTGCTTGCTAAAATGGTGGGCATGAAGGAGTCTTGGTAGGAAAGGGGCGTAGCTGGAGATCAGGTAGAGTCTGTGGTAACAGTATAGGCAAGGACAAAGTGGGTAGACTGAGTGGGCCAATGGGTCCTATCTGCTGACAAATTCTATGTATCTATTTGAACTGTAAAAAAAAATATCTTGTAGAAGGACAAATGATCCATTGCATCCTTGATTGAATCCAACTGGGTCATGCCTGAAAATGGGCATTGTTTTTGCCTATTACACTTACCCAATAAACAAAAAGTAAAATAAATAAGATTGCAACGATCCCTGTCTAACTTTGCTTGACCTCAGAAATACTCCAAATGAAGGAGTGGATTCATTAGTACAATTACTGGTGGGAAGGAGAACCAAAACTCTTCTGCCTACCAAGCCACCTCTGTTAATGCCAGCAACAGCAGATTGATTGGTGAGTGGGAAACGAGCACACTCACAACAAGAACAACATTATGATAAGCTTGCGAAGTCTTTGATTTCATTGTCACAAGGAATGTCAGGATAAAAACAAAGGAGAATACACAAAAACCAGCAGTAGTGACAAGATGCATTGAACAGTCTCCTTCTTACACTTACTGATTTCCAATCACAGAGAGTATCACCAGTTTAGGAGAGATTAAAGGAAAACTCAGGAGACTCTACAAAATACAAGCCTGGAAAATAATCTGGAAAATGATTCATAAAGACCAAGAAGCTGTAAAAGTGCCGAAAGTGAAACAGTTAATGCAAAAGTTTCAGCTCCAGATCCCTAGGAAGCTGAAGTAATTTCAGATAAGACATGAGACCCCTCCCCAAACAAGCATTTGTCAATGCCGAATGTTTGCTTTCTGATATTAGCCTTGGACGTGCAGGAGTCAGACAGATGAAGAATAAGAATGGCAGTGAAGTACTGAACTCACGCCAACTCCACCTCCACCCTGCAGAGATGGATAGGTATTGGGGTGTGCCTTTGTGTCATTGCCCATAATGCTCAAGGCATTTCACCTCACCCTATCCTGTAGACACCGACAAGTGTTGAGGTGTGCCTTAGGGTGTTCGGCTTCAAAGTCACCCCTTTCATAGGGACATATGTGGAGAATGGGGTGAAGTCTGGGGCTGAAGAGTCCAAGGCACACCTCGATGCCTGTCAGTGGCTTCAGGGTGGGGGGTTGGGGTGGAATGGCGTGAGCATTACAGTGGGCAATCAAAAGGCACTCCCCTGATGCCTGTCAGTCTGTACAGGGTGGGATGTTATGGTTAGAAACCCTAAAGCCCCGGGTGTTTGTTGGTATTTGCACTACAAATTTTCAACATGGCATTTTTGTGAACCGCACCTCATGAAAGCATTTTGGGACCTCTGCTCATGAACAGTGGCACTGTGATTTTGTTGATGTGTCCTGAACTTTGATTTCCCACAGCGACTGTGCCATTCTGCGCCAGATGTGTGAAAACACAGATTGGGCAGGATGTGAAGAATGACAGCTGTACCATTCATAGGGAGGTGTGAAGAGATGGCAATGTTGAAAATCTGGAGTGAAAATATAAAAATGCTTGAACATCCGATCATACATGGAAACTGTGCAACGCATGCTCGTAACACAGTCATTTAATGTAATTATTTCACCAAATTTTCAACAGAGGCATTTTGTGACCTCTACTTATGACCACTGCCACTATGATTTTCCTAATCTGTCCCGAACATTGATTTTCCACAGCGACAATGCCATTGTGCGTCAGATGTGCAAACATACATTTTGGGCAGGATGTGAAAAATGATAGCTGTACTGTTCATAAGGACGTGTGCAAAATGGGCAATGTTGAAAATTTTGAGTGGAAATGTTACAAATGTTTAAAGTTACGAGTGTGCGTGGAAACTGCACAATGCACGCTTGTAACATACTCATTTTATGGACTTTTGTTACCAGATTTTCAACATAGGCATTTTAGGACCTCTGCTCATGAACAGTGTCACCGTGATTTTCTTAATCTGTCCCGAGCCAGGATGTGAAAAATGACAGCTGTACTGTTCATAAGGAGGTGTAAAAAAATGGTAATGTTGAAAATCTGGAGTGAAAATAATACAAATTTACGAAGTTATAAATGTACGTGGAAACTGCGCAACGCATGCTCATAACACAGGCATTTTTTGGAAATTTTCACCAAGTTTGCAACATAGGCTTTTGGAGAGCCCACCTCATGAACAGTGACACTGTCGTTTCGTTAATTGGTTCCCAGAAGTGATTCTGTGCAGCGACCGTGAAATCACCTTTCAGGACCGAATAATGCCATGACAGTGACTGAATTCATGAGAAGGGATCCCAAGAACCCAATGTTGACAATTTGGTGCCAAAAGTCAGAAAAATGGCCGAGATATCCACATAAGTTTAAGAAAACCCATTTATGCCATTATACAGCTTACCAGCATTTCTTCAGTGTGTAGTTGGCTTTGAAGAGTGCAGACATTGTTCCCGTTCCACCAAAGATCATTGCACCAGGCTCCGGAGGTAAGTATGGGGTGAAGTGTTGGAGGTGGGGTGCACAGAGGTGAGTGCCGGGTTGGGAGGGCGTTTTTCTTTTACAGGGTAAAAAAAGACAATGCAGGATGCTTTTGGCATGCTGGGGTGGGCTCCCAGCATGTCACCTGGGTGTTTGTTGGGGGGGACTGGAGTCAACGGGGATTGGGCACCCCTGTCAGCCATACAGTGTTCTTGAGGGAGGGAGTGCAAGAGCCGAGGGGGATTGGGCACCTCCTTGGCACAGAACAAATGGGGGGCGCATCATGCCGACGGGGATTGGGCTACCCCATTGGCAAATGAACTGGGGAGGAGGCATGCTGACAGGGGGATTGGGCATCCCCATTGGCTTTAACAGGGACTGTGAGAGGAGGCAGCTGTCTGTCGGCTTCGTGGGGACTGTGAGAGGCTGATGGAGAAACCGTTGCCATGTTTATTGAAAGGGGACACCAGACAATGCAGCTGTGATTGGCTGCTGCAGTCAGGGACCGTTCTGCAAAAGCAGCTGATTGCTGATGACAGGGCGCTTCCTGATTGCAATGGCCAGTCTGTTTCAAGTTGGTGGCAAGCTACACTACTGCTGTCATGGACAGCATGATCTGCTATTGGTTCCACACAGACAGCCCCATAATGGGCTGCTGGCATTGGCAACAACACTGACACACCTCCACAACTCGCTACTGCAGCAAGCTGCCCCAATATGTTTCTTGCACATGCGTGCAAGCAAACACAAAAAAACTGTTAAAAGAAGTAAGGTCAGTGGAAGAGATGACAAAAAATATTAGAAAGTAAATGGCCATTATTTTAACATTGAAATGTCATAATACATGTATATGGTAATATTTTCTTCCACAGAGTAAACAATTTCTATATTCCAAGTAACTTCTAAATTGTTTTTAAGGTAGGGAATGTTGAACTGGTAGAACTGCAGTACATACATAAATAAACTGAAATAGAGGGACATCTAGTGGTGAATGGTGGAATAGATGTAACTTCAGCTGCATATAAGGAAGCCTGTATTGTGATAGAGAAGGCCAAATAAAGTTTAGTTGTTACGAACATACGAACATACGAATGTGCCGGCAGAAACAGACCACCCGGTCTATCTAAGTCTGCTTGAGTGTGCAGCCAACACCCCTTGTTTGCAGCTTCTTCACCCCCCTCCCCTTTGCCATCCCACTGCCACCCCCCTCTCCCATCCTCATTCTCCCTTGTTCCCTGTCCCATGCCTTTTTGAAGCTGTTCACAGATTTACATGATACCACCCATTCTGGTAGGGCTTTCCATTTTGCTACCACCCTCTCTGTGAAATAGTGTCTCCTCATTTCCTTCCTAAATCTTCCCCCCTCTATTCTTAGCCCATGCCCTCTGGTGACCCTCCCCTTCCTTAACTTAAAGACCCCATCTGCCCCATCCTTATTGATTCCCCTCAGATATTTGAATGTCTCTATCATGTCCCCCCGTCCCTTCTATCCTCCAGGGTGTACATATTCAGGTCTCCCAGCCTGCTGTCATAGTCTCTCCCCTCTGTTCCACATATCATCTTTGTTGCCCTCCTCTGCACCCCCTCCAGTAGCCTGATATCACACTTTAGGTATGGCCTCCAAAACTGCACACAGTACTCTAAGTGCAACCTTACCAGCTACCTGTAGAAGGGCAAGATCACCTCTCTTCACCTGGATGAAAACCCCCTCGCTATGCACCCCAGCATTTTGTTCACTTTTGCAGCCGCTCTCCTGCACTGGGCAGTGTTATTCATAGTCCCAGTTATCATTACCCCAGGTCCTTCTCCTCCTCAGTGATCCCCAGCTTAACCCCCCCAGCCAGTATTCTCTCCTTTGGTTCTTCACCCCAAAGTGCATAACCTTACACTTCTTTGCATTGAACCACAGCTGCCACCTCTCTGACCACTCCACTAGCTTGTGTAGGTCCCCCTGCAGCTGCTTCCATCCCTCCTCTCCATCCACCACTGCTCCGATTTTTCTGCTGTCAGTGAACAGACTTACCTTGCTGACCACCACATGTGCAATGTCTGATATGAAGAGCCCAAAAAATACTGGCCCCAACACAGAGCCCTGTGGCACCCCACTCATTACCAGCCTTGGAGTTGAGAGCTCCCCTGTCACCACCACCCATTGCAGCCTGCCACTCAGCCAGCTTGTAATCCAGTTCATCATTTTTGCCCCTACCCCTACACCAGTTAGCTTCCCCCAAGCTGCCCATAAGGCACCGAATGGAAGGCCTTGCTGAAGTCCAAGTAAAGAACATCCACCGCATGACTCTCATCCAGCTCAACTGTCACCCAGTCATAATATTGTATGAGGTTGGTTTGACAAGACTTCCCTGAAACAAACCCATGCTGCCTCATGTCCTTGAGGCCACTGTCCTCCAGGTATGACACCAGTCTTTCCTTTAGTATCGTTTCCATGAGTTTAAATACTACGGAGGTGAGACTTACCGGATGATAATTACCTGGTTTATCTCTTGGCCCACTCTTGTGTAATGATACTACATGTGCCATCCTCCAGTCCAGTGGCACACATCCAGACTCCAGTGAGGTGCTGTACAGCTCTGCCAGTGGCTCCGCCAACACCTCCACCATCTCCCTCAGCACCCTGGGGTGGATACCATCTGGCCCTGGTGCCTTGTCTACCTTCAGTGCCCTCAGTCCCTCTAGGACTCTACTTTCCTTAATTCTTCCATCTGTCACCTCCTCTCCCCCTGTCCCCACTCTCCCAGCCCATGCTGGTAGCAGTCCCCCCTTTTCTTCCGTGAACACTGAGCAAAAGTATTCATATTGAAATCTCAAGTCTTACTGATCATAACAAGCTATACCTGAGTGATGCCCAGATGGTACAAGCCAGCCAGGGACAGCAGTTGTTTGTGGCTTGCACACCTGTTGCATGGTGAACCCTGTGTTCACACTCAGGGAAGGAGAAAAACCCTCCCTGCTGAGCAGGATGACACTGGCATGCTCAGCCCCTGTGCTGCCTGCCCACCCAGCATGAAGAAATAAAAGTTACGTACTTACCGTAACTGCTGATCTTCCAGAATATCTTCACCTCTGATTACCCCTTATTTGTCTAGTCCAGAAGTACTAGGGCAGTGTAGGAGCAAAACTTCTGCCAGGGGTCTGGGCACAGTGCCTGCACACCTGCATGAGGTGCCACACACCAGCAAATAATGTTGCCAGCTGTCTAACAAACCTCAGTTCTCTTTGCCAGGAGAAAAGCAAACTGGGGAAAAAAGTGAGAGCTAAGAATATTCCTAGCCCAATGGGATAGGGAAAGGATATAGGAATATAAATAAACAAAACAAAACCCGACGACCAACCTTTGGATACAGGGATAAAGCACACTAGGTGATACAAAGGGGTAGTTGGGTATGGAACCAGAGCCTCACACCACTAGCTAGACAGGAAATGGATACTGATCTTAAAGGCAGCAGTCCTGAAGCATATGGCTCTGGCAAGGAAGGCAAGAGGAGGGAGTCCAGAATTGGGACCCTATTACAAGTGAGATGGCATAAAGTGCTAGAAAAAGAATGAATGACATAGACTCCTAGAAAAAATTTATACCATTGCGGCAGTGATGGGACAGCAGCGAAGACCATTACAGTGACAGAATTGGCTGTTCGCTGTCATAGTCCACTGTTGTTCTGACACCGCTGTCTCTGGGGTGTTTGTCCCTCCTCCCATCCTGAAAAAACTCCGACTTAGGTTAGTAATCAATAGTCTGAGGGTCTTGGGGAGACAAAACCCCCACAAAAACATGTTCTCAGACTGCACAATATTGACTGTCGGCCTTGTGCTGTCGCTGTAATGCCCATCGACAGAATTCCTGTTGATGCAGCTTGGTGGAACCTAGAAAAACAACCCTAATGCCATGAGATAGAGGACTGACTGGATAGTCAATTAAAAATACAAATTGATCTAGTTGATCATGTGCTTTTGTTACATTCTTTATCAGTGCTGTGTTGAAATTCAACACAAAGTAGAGCAAAATAATGCATATGGGGCACAAAAACCCTGGAACATCATATCAGTTGGGGGGGTGAGGATATTGCATGCACCAAGCAGAAAAGAGACCTTGGGGTTATCATCTCTGATGGCTTCAAGGTAGGAAAACAGTGTGACAAGGCAGAAGGTAAAGCAATAGGATGCTGGGATGTATAGTCAGGGGCATCACCAGCAGGAAAAGGGAGGTCATAATTCCACTATACAAGACACTAGTGAGACCCCACCTGGAGTACAGTGTACAGTTCTGGAGACCTTACCTATGTAAGGACATAAACAGGGTGGAGAAGGTTCAGAGGAGGGCAACAAAGATGGTACATGGATTGCGACGCAAGTCCTATGAGGACAGGCTGAAGGACTTGAATATGTACTCCCTGGAGGAGAGGAGGAAGAGAGGGCATATGCTAGATATACAAGTACCTTACAGAGAGGAACAGGGTGCAGGAATACACTATTTTCTAGTGAAAAAGATGTTCCAGAACTAGAAGGCATGGGATGAAATTGGAGAAAGGGCAATTCACAGGAAAGGTGAGAAAGAATTTCTTCACAGAACGGGTGGTGGACAAGTGGAACACCCTGCCAGAGGAAGTGGTGGGGGCTGAAACAATCACAGGATTTAAGAATGCATGGGATAGACATAAGGGAATCCTGGAGGTCGGGGTAAGGGGCAACAGACTTCTAGAAAAACGTAAAGGGAACTTACAAGTGCAAATGGGCAGACTGGGTGGGCCATAGGCCCTTATCTGCCAACAGTATCTATGGATCTATGTTTCTTGGGGATGCTGTTTTCTGATTTTGGGATATTTAGATGATACAGTGTATTGTACTGTTATTAAAGGCATCAGCTTGGAGAGTAAACTGACTAAATGTGGTGTTTCACAGGGGACTATTTTGGGCCCACTTTTATTTTCTTTGTTTTTGAATTCAGTGTCCAAGGTTTGTGTTTCCTCTGCACTTTTGCTTTATGCTGAGGATGCTGCTACTTTTAGTTCTAGTAACTATATTTCTCATTTATAGAAGACTCTGCAGAGTGATTTCTTTTGAATTTGCATAATTGATTTTTGAAGAAAAACTGTTATTGAATGCTAAAAAAACAAAATAAATGAGTTTTTAAAGATCAAATAAATTTGATCCTTATGATCTTCGGATATTTGATTTGGCAGGAGACTTAATCGAAAGAGATGATTATTTATGGTATTTAGGGGTTTACCTGGACTGATATTAGTCACCCGGTGCCCTTGTTTAATCACCACATAATCACTGTAACATATAAAGTTGGTGTTAAAGGTACCCCCATAGACTATTATGTAAAGCGTCCCCATTCTCTCCCTGTCATTACATCATAAAATTGGCTGAGCGCGGGGGCAGATCTAAAGTTCAGGAAGTGAACGTATACCGGTGAAGATAAAACTACGAGTGAAATTACGTCGCACCTACATGACATTTATGGGGCACATAAGAATAGACCACATTCTTATGAGGTAAGACACCAATGTATGTGGTACATAAGCCTCATAATTTAACTTAGTCTCTTTAAGGATAGGTTTAATTACAAGGCTTCGCACTTTTTGCACAAATTCTGCATGAGGGCTCTCATGGCTTTCAGGATCCAATATTTTTTACAGAAGCTACAATATCTTTTCTACTAGATCACAATCCAAATTTGTTTTTGTAACCCCTTTTTACTTTTCAGTTCTGGACAAAGATCATTTAAATTCAAAGTTATTGCTTTTTATAGCAAACTCCCAGAATCTGCTGTGCAATATAATAGGTTCACTTTTTTTCCTATAGAAGTTTATCTGCTCCCTGGCAGGCTGGGCAGCTGTATCAGCCTGTTCCCTGATCACCGGCCGCCCACATCCCCTTTCCTTCACTCGGGACTGGGTGGGCCATTAGTACTCTTGGGGAGGGCTTCATTAAGGCCAGCCTCTGTAGTTTCCACTGATTTTCTCCCCTGGGGCCCGTGGACATGCACTGGATGTGATATCTGAGCTTCACCTCCGAGGAGATGGCCCCAGTGTTCTGAACGTGGATTCCCCTTCCCTTGTGCAGTGACACGCATGTGCTACTATCCAGCCATCACTGGGTGGCAGGTAAGTAGCGCACCCCACTAACCCGAGGAAGGAGAGCTATCTTGGGATGCTCAGTTCTTCTCCCTGCTGTCCCCCTAGCAACTTGAGTCCATTCCTGACCTCTGGTCGCCGGCGTGGCAGGAAGTAAGGCGCCCCATGCCTCAGCCCTCCATGCCACTGGGTCAGCTACATTAAAACACATCTATTTGAACTGCTTGTGAATAACTCTGAATGTACTTGGTTTGTATGATGTTTGCACCTTTTGTTGTGCCACTTCATTCAATGTTAAATACTGGACACTGTGAAAAGGGGCAGTACTGCCCATCTGCTCACCAGTTAAAATAAAAATGAAATTAACTGAGAAAGTGTGCCCTGTTTTTCTCATCAGGGATGAAAAAGGGATTCTCAGGTGAATGTGGAGTTGTAGGACTGAGCAATCCAAAGGAACTGAGATCAGTTCATCTCCCCAGGCAGGGCAAGGGTAGTGTACAAACAGCCCAGCTGACATAAGGGAAGAAGAGGTGCAAACCAACCATAAAGACAGTTTGGCATAGTCATAAGAGACAACATCAGAAAAATGACTTGCTTCTCCTGCAGCAACAGGAATGTACCATGTGTAAGTGCTACTGCACTTGATCCAGTTCAGTGCACAGCACTCTTCCACAGACAGTGCAACTGCCAAGTTGAGTTAGATGGGATAGTGCCCAGATGCATAGACTGCATTTAGGAACTGATAGGGATATACTCCAAGGACGGGATAATAGCCTGGGCAGTGAGAAGGAGGACAGGAAAGAAAGGAAGGAAGGAAGCTGCCTTCTCTTTTTTTTTTCCTTTTGGGTGATATAAGGGACCTGAGAAAGAACCTTTACCCCAGTTTGATTTTTTTTTGTGTGTGTGTGTTTGAGTGGGAACCAAGCAATGGACTCCTCACCCCTTTACAACTACTCCATAGGGAGCACAGCTGGGGAGATGCCATGGCACTAAGTGGTGCTGGCCAGCACTTTCAGGGTGAGCTACCCAGTGGCCCTAGCTCTGCTAGAGCGAGGGAATGGTGGATGGGCGTGGTAATCAATGGTGAAGATATTCTGGAAGATCAACAGTTGCAGTAAGTATGTAACTTTCATATCTTCCAAAAATCAATCTTTACCATTGATTCTCACTCATGGGTTTGAGGATGAAGCTTTCCTTCTTTCCAAGGGTGGCGTTAGCTCACCCTGAGGTTAACAAATACCCTCAGCCCCCTGCTTGGGGGAGAACACCTGAGCACAGGGGCTCTTTATAGGTCCAGTGACACCTGAGACTGGTCAGGGCCAGGCAGGGGCTCCAGTGACACAGGAGCAGGAGGGTTCCCCAACAGTTCCCACCTGACCTTATGGGAGAAGAAATGAGCCCCTTGGAAGCCTGAGTTAAGCATTATGCTAAGCCAAAGATGTCAGCCAGGAGAGGTGAAGCCATGCTGCCTGCCCAATGCAGACTGCAGTTTCTGCTAACCTGGAGGCCATCCCCTTGGCTACCTCCAGGTCCTGAGCAGAAACTTCAATGGCCTTCTTGACTGTCTCACTCTGTGACAGCGTAGCTAAGAGCATGCTTAGCTGCAAACATAACTGACAGGTATAGGTCACCATATGTGCCTGGTGTGCAGAAATGCACATTTGGGTGTGTACTGAAGAAAAAGTCTTCCTGCCAAGGGCATTCATCAGAGCGGAATCTGCCTTTGGAGGTCAGTTACACATGAGGCTCTGTGGCCCCAACAGGGTCTGCAGTACTTCAAGCCCTGAGAAGGGGTGTACAATACCATGTAACAAGGTCTCTGAGGATTGCTGGGTTGGAGAAGGGATGCCTCTTCACTGCCCTGGATGCCTCCTTAAAGGCTCTAGACCATGGAGGAACAATAACAGTACTGAGGTTGGAAACCCCAAAAGTCCCAGCAGCAGGGCTGTCAGACTGTGGCTTGTAAAATAATTCAAGTCCCTTGCCTGGAACATCTCCACCAAGAATCCCTGGTAAAGGAGACACTCAGCAGCCGAAAGCAGGTGGATGGATAATTTATTGTCCTCTGAGGAGGATGTCAATGGTGACTAGGTGCAAACTCTGGGGACCATTGGTGTCGGGGAGAGGGGTCTTTATTGGGCCCTGTCAGACTCCCTGTGCCATCTCTCTAAGGCACCAACAAAATCATGGTGTTGATCCCACATTAGTGGCCCCACAGGACCTGTGAACATGGGCAACCTCTCTAGAAAGTGGTGAGGTTCTGCCAGAGGGGGTCAAGACGCCTGGTCTTGAGGGCCTTGGCCTGGGCTGCAGAACTGCATAGGGGGCTTGGCCTGAGGTGAGAGCCTAGCAGAGTCATCTGAAGGGTTTCATCCTATATCTGAGAAGTGACCTGAATGGTGCCCATGGGGGAACCCACACCTGAGGAGAGCAGAGCCATACAGGTCTCATATGGTGGCCCTGGACCTTACCAGTGGCAGCTGTGTACAGTGGCTCCAGGAAAAACTCCAACTCCAGGCTGCCATCTGACCCTGAATCGGCACTACCACTGGCACTAAGTTCAGGACTGATGACAGTCTCAGTGACAGGGTCTTGTCCATCACCATTGCCAGCACTGCCCTCGACACCATGTTCGGTATCTTCAAACAGGTAGTGATCCTCAAGAGAGGAGGCTCCAAGGAGGAGGGAGAGGCCCCCAGCCAAGGAAGAGGCAGTTGCTAGTTGGTGATGCCATAGTCAGGGGAATAGAGTTGGGGGAAGTGGAAGGGGGGAAGAGGGTAATGAAGTGCCTTCCAGGCACTGTGGCAGGGAGGACAGGAGGGAGGATTGTAGAGATTGCTAGGGAAGAGAGTTAGGGAACTGGGTGTCATTGTCCATCTGGGGACAAACATTCTGGCATGGGGTGATGCAGGGGTAGAGCAAGATAAGTTTAGGGAGCTGGGGAGGGGCCTGAAACAGATAGCTCACATGGTGGCCTTCACCGAGGTGCTACCTGTGTATGGCCAGGGAAAAGCTAGGGAATTCTGCACCAGGTCCTTCAGTGAGTGCTGAAAGGCATGGTGCAGGGAAGAGGGTTTTGGCTACATCAGGGACTGGGGGCCCATCTGGGGAGATGGAGAACTGTATAAAAGGGACGGCTTCAATCCTTCCTGGAGGGGTACAGCAGTCCTGGGTGAAAGGTTTAGATACTACAATGATGGTCATTTAAACTAACCAAGGGGGGGAGGTAGAAAGACTGACAGAGGCAGAGACTGCTCCCACAGAGACTAGAGAAACAAGGAAGAGAAGTCCAGGGGGAGGAAATTCCCCAAGGGTAGTGGGGCGCAAGGACAAGGAGGAGGGCAGGGCAGGGGCCCAGAAAAAGGAACTCAAATTTGGAGGGAGGGTAGGCAGAGAGATAGAAAAAAGGGGGAACACAAGACCAGGGAAACAGAAGGGTGAAGGATGGAAGCAGGAAGGTGGGGCAGGTTAGGTGTAGGGAGGGACAAATAGAATGCAGAGCCATATGTGCTAATACAAGGAGCCTAGAAAACAAAATTTGTTACCTTGAGGTGATCATTGTGGAGGCAGACCTGGATCTGGTGGCCATAACAGAATCATGGTACACTGACAACCACATCTGGGAAGTGGCCATCCCAGGCTACACCATGTTCTCAAAGGACAGCTCATGGAAGAAAGGTGAGTAGGGGTTGTTTTATATGTGAGGGAAGGTATAAAGACCACTGAGATACAGGGGCACCAAAGGGATAAGGAAGGGCTAGAGTTACTATGAGTTAGCTTAGAGACCACTGACACAGGGGGGAGGAATTAAACAGATCTTTGGGGGAAGCCATTAGCAAAATGGCAAGCAATGAGGGAAGTATTACTTCTGGGGGACTTTAATCTGCTGGGTGTAGACTGTGGTATTCTGGCTGCAGCTGCAGCAAGTAGCAGGGCCATCCTTGACTCCCTACAAGGGGCATTTCTCAGGCAGTTGGTTGTGGAACCCACTAGAGATGGGGCAGTGCTTAACCTGGTATTTACAAACAGGGACAGCATTGCAGATGTCACAGTGGGTAGTCCCCATAGTACAAATGATCTCTGTACTATGGTTTGGCATCTGGACTAGGCAAGATTAAAAACACACTAAGACAAGGGTCCAAGACTTCAGGAGAGCAGATTTTGAAGAAATGGGAAACCTGCCTCAATAAGTACCTCAAAGCGGGGTTGACTGGGGGGATGTGGAAGCTCAGTGGAGAAGGATTAAGGAGCGAATAGTCAAGACAATGGCATGTTGTTTGAAGGAAGTGAGAAAAGGAAGGAATAGGAGGAGGAGGAGGAGAAGAAGGAAGAGGCCATTACGGTTCTCTAAGGAGGTGGCAAAGATGGTGAAGGAGAAGAAAACAGCATTTAGAAGGTACAAAGAGACCCAGACAGAAGTAGACAGGGAAGTATAACTGGTCAAGCAAAGGGAGAAAGGAAGGAGGGTGAAGGTAGCTAAAGCACAAACAGAGGAAAGGATAGCTAAGGAGGTCAAAAAAGGGGACAACACCTTCTTCAGGTATGTGAAAGAAAAGAGGAAGAAAAAAGGGAGGGATAGTTAAAATCAGGAGAGTGGGGATGGGGTGGCTGTGCAGAGGAAGAGTGAGAGAAAGCTGAAATTTTAAATGATTACTTTTACTCAGTCTTTACAGTGTGTGTGTGTGTGACCAGCATGTAGCAACAAGCACCGGGGAGTGGACACAAGTCCATTCTCAGTAGAGAGAGTCTGGAAGGGATTGGAAGCCCTAAAGGAGAACAAGGCAATGGAGCCAAATGGGATTCACACAAGGATCCTAAAAGAACAGAGCATAGTGCTAGAGGCCCCTCTTGCAATGCTATTCAGCACCTCATTGGAGACGGGGTAGTTCCAGAAGACTGGAGGAGGGTCATTGTAGTCCCTCTGTACAAAAGCAGCAACAGGAATGTGGCTACCAACTACAGGCAATTCAGTCTTATATCAGTGGTTGGGAAATTAATGGAAACTCTACTGAAGGAAAGGCGTATGGGGTACCTGGAGGCTAATGGTCTGCAGGACCACTGACAGGATGATTTTACCGGAGGAGAGGGTTATATCAAACAAATCACATAGATTTCTTTGACTGGGTTACTAGGGTGGTGGATCAAGGGAGAGCAGTGGATGTGGTCTACTTGGACTTCAGTAATGCTTCTGACGTTGTGCTGCACAGGAGGTTAGTTAAGAAACTAAGCAGCCTCGGGATGGGGAGAAAGTGGTAAGATGGGTATCTAACTGGTTGAAGGATAGAAGGCAAAGGGTGGTGATAGATGGCAGACCCTCAGGGGATGGATGTGTGACTAGTGGGGTGCCACAGGGATCATTGCTGGGCCCGGTCCTCTTCAATGTTTTCAATGTCTTCCTAAGTGACATTGCTGAGGAGCTGGAGGGGAAAGTGTGTCTCTTGGTGGATGATACAAAAATCAGCCACAGGATGGACACTCAGGAAGGGGTGGAGAGAATGCAAAGGATGGGGAAACTAGAGGAGGGGGCTCTAGGGTGTGACAGCTGGGTTTCAATGCAAAAAAGTGCAAAATTATGCACCTGGGGTGGGGAAACTCAGGAGCTGTGTATAAGATGGGAGGAGAGATACTTACAGTCACCAATCAAGAAAGAGACCGTGGGGCTGTCATATCTGATTACCTCAAGGTAGCAGGTCAGTGTGAAAAGGGAGTGGAAAAGGCTAGGAAGATGTTGGAGTGCATTGGAGGGGGATTTCTAGCAGGAGGAGGGAGATGGTGCCGCTGTTTTGTTGTTTACTAGTAAGGCCCCACCTCGAGTACTGTGTCCAGTTCTGGAGGCCACACCTCTGCAAGGACATTAATATGGTGGAGTTGGTACAGATAAAGGCAGCAAATTGGTGCAAGGGTTACACAAAAAGCCATAAGAGGAAAGGCTGCAGGAACTCAACATGTACTGCCTGGAGGAGAGGAGTGTGAGTGAGGACATGATTGGGACCTACTGTACACGTACCTCACAGAGTTGAACAAGGTTAAGGTGGAGTGTCTCTTTCAGAGAAAATGAGGCACTAGAACATGAAGGCATACAATAAAGCTGAAAAGCCCTCCTCAGTGGGTGAGGACTGGTTCTCCCTGACACCTGAAGAGAAAGCAACGTTAACAGTATTATAGTGTATGGTAGAATGCTGTTGAGCATGGAAATCCATGCTCCCAACAGCGTTGTTGTGCTGCACTAGCTACGTCATCGTAGCTGTTGTACTGCACTAGCTACGTAGCTAGTGCAGCATAACACCGAGAAGGTGTGTGCGCATGCGTGGAAGTGGGGTGCGCATGCGTGATTGGGCGACCGGTGATGCACTAACAACAGCCGCGGTGGTGAAACGGGCTGAAGGAACAGAAAACCACACCGGAATCTAAAGAAAAGTAAGGGCAGACTTTTTATGAGCTACCATACACTATAAAAGATTGTGTATGATCGCTTATACACAACTAGGGTATTTTTCAACTCTCGAGGTTTTCATGGTAATGAGACCTCTCAAGCTGCGCTCTTGAGGTCTCCAGTTACCATGGAAACCTCTTGAGTGAAAAATACCCTTGTTGTGTATGAGCGATCATACACAATCCTCTATATAGTGTATAGTGGAATGCTGTCATGCATGAAATGCCATTCCTAGAATATGCGTGTTCTGCTGCAGTAGTGATGTCACTACTGCAGCAGAACCACTTGGAATGCTGGCACATTGTTACTTTCCTCTATTTAATTCTGTGGTGACAGTATTCTAGAACCTCTAGAGACTTCACAAATCAGTTTCATTATGAAAAAGAGAAAAAAAAACACAATGCACACATTTCACATAATACTACTATACACTATACAAAATACAGGATGAGCAACTTTATGCACAACCTGTGTGTTCTGTCACCTCGGGGTTCTAATTCCCATGGACCTCTCGAGCTTCGCTATCAAGGTCAGAGGGAATCCAGACCCCTCTGTGGAAGAACACACTGGTTGTGCATAGTTGCCCATCCAGTATTCTCTACGTGCAAGAAGTAAAGTCTGATTATAGAAGAGGCAGACAAGGGCTGCAATACTATTGTAATGAATACAGAGGGCTACAAGAAAATGGTGTGCAAGTTACTGAATGACAACCATAATTACAGAAAACTTACCAGTGGACCCATCAAGCACATTCATATTAAAAAATATAAAATAATGATAAGAGAGAGTGGACTAAATGGAGACATCAGTGAGGAGGAGTTGTTGAACCTCTGGACAGAAAACCCTGTAATAGCTATATTTTAAACTATTTTATAACTTCTACTGGTATGCCTATTTCCTGACTTATGCCTCTATGACAGAAAGGTGTAGTATTTTCCTTGGATTTGTTTTCTGAATCACTCCTTTTGGAAGGCAGTAGTACAGGAGCAAGTGGTATTAAAGTCACAATCACAAGACTGAAAACTCAAGAGGTTAGAGAGAATACTGCAAAGCAATATTGTTAGTAAGTTTTATATTAGAGTTTGTGGAGACTTGGATTTTCACTTGGAGTTTTTAGTGCTATTTGTATTCCCTAAGTCATGTGCTACAACTCATATGCAGCAGTCTGAAAGCCAGAGTATACAACATCAAGGACAACACCTACACTACCAAAAATAGGGAAGGTGCTAATCCTGGACGGCTAACCCACAAATGCAAACAGACAAAACAGGATTGTTCTCAAAATAGCAACTGATGGAGAATGATGCAGTTTATAATGCAAGAGGTGCAAATTTATTATAACATAACCTAGTGCCCAAAGCAGATAAAGTGTCAGTGATAATATAGAACTTGAAAGTCTCCAAAACCAATGTAACGAAAGTATTGCTAGTAAACGTGCAAAAGTGCAGTGCAGTAAAGTTATAACCTACCAGTCACCCTGGCACTTCGGCTCCAACTCAGCCTTCATCAGGGGGTGAGGACCGGTTCTCCCATCATGTCTTAAATAGTCACAGCATTAATTAATTATTCAAATAATATAAAATGGGCTAGCAATTTCCAGCATTCTAATTGGTCAATGGCATAGTCCAGTCATGACCTAGAATCAGCTTAATAAATTGGAAAAAACAAGATCCTAGCCAGGCAGGGCTCAGTGCTTTCCATATGTATGCCCTATCCTATTTTAGAATTGTAAGTTTTCAAACAGTAGCCATTTTTTTCTCCACTACCTGTACGTTGCTGCCGGAAGAACTGAGGAGCCTTCAAGGATCAACAACTTTGCCCCTGTCAACTGCTACTGTGCTGGGCCTGTACGAGTGATCAATGGTAATCACTTTTTGAGGTACAGCAGATAGTTTTCTGTACGAGTGATCAATAGTAATCTCTTTGTCAGGTTAAGCAGATAGTTTTTTATTGTTTTATCCTCCCCCTATTTAAAGTTTAACTTGTGCTGCACTCCATTTTTCTTTATTTGCCCACCCACCAGGGTATGGGGACCCCTTTTTCCCCAATTGTTCTTACTGCCGAATAAATGTATTTATTGAATGAATGATTTAATAAATAATCTCTGCATGTTTTTTTATTGTATAACTAATATTATTTCAGCTATATTTACAACTACTGCGTTTGACTTGCTGCTGTTGTACCTGTTATGCACCTCAGGGTCCAGAGCGGTAGAGCTGTGTAGCTCGGTAAGTGTAACCTGTCCTTTCTTATTCAAAAATGCCACAAGGAAAACCTCTGTTCACTGCCCAATACAGCACTACAGACCACTGTAAAAATACGGACTAAAGGTTTTATTTAAATACTTTGAGAAACAGCTTACCGGAACATAAAATTGTGATTGGGGTTGACTCCAAACTTATCCCGGTGGCGTGTCTCTATCTGTGGGTGAATATTTAAGAAAATATCGGTGCTAAGCTGCTAAGTGAAGTCACTCAAGGGATGCGGGTGATGGAGTGGTGTTATAACATGTTAAACACGATAACATATGGACAGCTAGTAATGTTTCACCTAAAACAGTTTTATTAACACTTTTCATATGTTCGCCCTTGCATTTGCTCAAGGGTGAACATATTGATATGATAGTGGGATTTGAGAGGTGTGTCACTGTCAGTTAAAGCACGTCAGTCTGTAGGGTGCTTGACAATGTCAGACCAATCATCTGCCAGGCTGATCCTGACACTCCTCTGGTCTTGCTGGGCAGAAACTTTGTGTAGCTTAAAGAAAAACTACACCCTCATATAATGTAAATTTTATTTGTTTCCTTGTCAACAGACAACTCTTTTTCAGTAACTGATGGGGATATATATGTTTGCTTTAGTTTGTTTTCACTGTTCATACTAGTCCCCTGCAACTATCCAGGGGGTTTCCATTTTATGGTTATTGAAATCTCATTGTCCATGAGATCTGCATTAGCATATGAGAACATGATGTCAAATCAACCATTTATACCATGAACTTCTATGCTGGAAGTTCAAATATCTTGAAAAAACCCTCTGAAGACACACACATTGAAAGCAATTTAATGGTGAAAGCACTGTATTACAACTCGGATAGTTTGCAAAGCTAACTGAAGGTAAATGTGGTATTTCACACCTTGCTGTGACTAGCTTTATTGAAATCTAATTAAGCAGACAGGCATACTGTGGAGTCTAATGGGTGATTTCACATCCTGTTCTCATATGCTAATGAAACTCTCAGAGATGATGAGATTTCAGCAATCATAAAATGAAGACCCCCAGGGTAGTTGCAGGGATTAGTATGAAAGGTGAGAATAAACTTAAGCAATCACATATATGCCCAGTAGCTACAGGAAAAGAGATGTCTGTTGACATGGAAACAAACACAATTTACAGGAGAAGAGGGTGTAGTTTTCCTTTAAAGAAAACAGCCACCTGAATCATAGGTTGGCCCTTTCCTTTGATCTATGTAAGCTACTCAGCAAGCAGAACTGATCAGCGTCATGACCAGCCTACTGTTGTCCTTCCACACAACATAAAGACAATCCCTCCTACTCTCTGCTGAGTACCCCTCCCACCTCCCATTGCTTCCCCATTCTTTAATTTCTGAGACTGAGGTGCCCAGTCCCTGATGCTGGGTGGCTAGTAACCCCCACCCTGCCCATTTTCACTGTGCAAGACCTGGGAGCCCACCCCGGTACTGCCAAACATAACATTGACACTGGGGTGCCCAATCCCCAGTAGCTGTACATGAAATAAAGAAAACTGTCCCTCATAGTCTTTTTTTTTTTATTTTTATACACCCTGCAAAAGAGAAAACCGTCCATCGGCTGACTCCATGGTGCTAGGCAAAGTGGGTTCGCCTGGCATGCTGGCAACCCGGGTTCATGTCTTGAGCCTGGGATGACAAGAGTGGAGACCAGCAGGGAGGGTTAAAGAGTGTCCAAAGGAGGGGAGGGCACAAGCCAGCATCGCCCTTGAGTAGCTCCTGGTGGCTGGCCTGTAGGCAACGCACCTTGTGGCATGGGTGATCACACGCCACAGGTGAGTTTGGCCAGGACCCCGCAGTGTGTGGCACCAGTGGGTTGGAGGGATAGGCGGGGAGAAAACAGAAAATGTCTGTCCGACCGACTGGATGATGGTTGCTGGGTTCTTCTCTGCCATGAAGTCAAGGTGGAATATCCTCTCAAGGCTGCACCTGTAGCCCCATGCTAGAATGGAGTCCCAGTCTCCCCTCCCTGACCTCCCAGGCGAGGGGGTTCCCCGGTGAAGGGGTACATCTGGGTTTTTCTGGGGGCACAGAATCGGGATTGCTGTGGATGGCTGGAGGGGAACTGACCTGGCTGGTAGTTGGGGCCCTTGGTGTCCCAAAGGAGTGGTCGATTGGGTGGTGAGGGACAGAACAAAAAGTGGCTGGCACAACACTGCTGTTACACTCCCACTTGGCACCCACCACCCCACAACATCCCCCCAATCCTTACTTTATTTTTCCAACACTGGGATGCTCAATCACTGGTGCTGGCTAGTATCCCCCACCCTGCCTGTTTTCACTGTGTGACACCTTAGAGCCCACCACCAGTGCCACCAAACAACCCACCGACACTGGGGTGCCTAATTCCCAGTGTCGGTACCTGAAATCAAGAAAACTGTTCCTCATAGTCCTTTTTTAATTTTATATACCCTGTAAAAAAGAGAACCATCCATTGTTGTCTGTTGATGCCGCCAGCACACCGCCACTGTTACCCTCCTCCCCACCTGACCCTCCAACTTAGCACCAAACCACGGTACACCCTCCCATCCCTTACTTACCTACCAGGAGTTCAACGTTGTAATCCTTTCTGGACCAGAGACACGTCTTCACTCTTCAGTGACAGACCAGGAACTGAGGAAATCAAGTATGTGTTTCAGTGTTTTTCAGTGGGTTTTGAACTTGTCCTCATAACTTGGTCATGTTTGAATATTTTTCCCCAGATTTTCAGCATGGCCTTTTTGGGACCCCAACTCATGAACAAGGATGGTGAAATTTTGCAAATTTGCCCTGAAAGTCACTTATTTTGCAGTCACTGTGCAAAATGACCTTTTGGGCAGGATTTGAAAATTTTCTCCTCCTTGTTCATGAGGTGGGATAATAAGAAGGCTATGTTGAAAATTTGGAGTAAAAATACTAAAAAAACAACAAAGTTATCAATATACATTAACGTTTTTCAATGCACGCTCATAACTTTGGTAATTTTCAATATTTTGAACCCAAATTTTCAACACAGCCATTTTTTTCACACCACCTCGTGAACATGACAGCTGTCATTTTTCAAATTCTGGTCAAAATGTGTTTTTGCACTTATGGTATATAATCACCTTTTGGGCAGGGTCTGAAAATGTTCTCCACCCTTGTTCGTGAGGTAGTGTCATAAGAAAGCTATGTTGAAAATTTGGGGTAAAAATATTAGAAAAACAACCAGGTTATGAGAGTGAGTACATTGAATTTTTTCAACACACATTCATAATGTTGATAATTTTTAATATTTTGAACCCACATTTTCAACATAGCCGGTTTTCATATCACCTCCTGAATGTGATAGCTGTCATTTGTCAAATCCTGGCCAAAATTTGTTTTCATACTTGTGGCATGAAATGACATTTTGGTCACTATCTTATAAATGATACCTGTCATGTTCAGAAGTAGTGATCATAAAAAAAACTAGAAAATTTGGGGTCAAAATGTGAAAAAGCAAGCAAGTTACGAAGAAATGATGAATTGTTCCAGTGTTTACTCATGACTTTATTTTTGCAGATTTTGGCCCCTAATGTTCAACATACTCCTTGTGTTACCCCACCTCCTGAACATGACAAGTTCATTTTTCAAATCTCCTCTGAAACTTGTTTTCACAGTCACACTGCAAAATCCCCTTTCGGATGGGATTTAAAAAATTCCATCTGTCTTGATAATAATGTCATGTCATAAAGAAACTGTTGGAAATGTGGGGTCAAAGTGTGGGAGCAGACTGAACATTAGATAATGCCTCTCAGCTCACCTATACTGGGTAAATGCAGACTAAAAATGTGCAAAAGCAGGACACCACCGAAAATAAGATTTTGCATCTCATCCGGTCAATCCTGGGTAAATATATAGTAAACATGCGTACAAGCATGACCCGGTACAACAGCAGTGTAACCAGCGAACATTCAGCATTGACAAATGCTTGTTTATAAATTAATGTGGTTTATGTTAATCAGAAGTGCAGAAGCTATCACTGTGCAGTCACCATAGTAGCCAATAGACCAAGGGACTATTTTACATATCTTGTATCAAGTAAAGATTGTTTTAGATATGTCTTTTTTTATGTTTTAATTTTTACTAGACCATTTTGTGTAAGTAATAAAACACTCTGGGGTTGGGTTGTGCTGGGTTTACCAAATGCCCAGGTGTTGAAGGCACTCTATCTGCAATGTCATGCCTCACAACCACCCTGGGCATGTGGTAAACCCAGCACAGCCCAAGCTCTTATTGCTTAACTATAATAGTAGTACAGGCTAATTGTATGATGGGTATGTTGCGGCAATACCTTATAATTCAGTAGATACGTGTGTGCTGGCGTGCATGAAGGAAGTGTGTGTAGCGGTGGGGGGTAATTGAAACTATGGTAAAGATCCCAAACCAATTTAATAAAAAATCACTGTCTTGCTTTTACAGTGACCGTTTGCATCATGGACCTGATGAATAAAAGAATGAGAAGATATTCCTTACTTATTGAGCCCCTCAGCAGTTGCCCTCGTACTTCATGGTTCCAGTGATTGGTTGTTGAAGGGGTCCACTAGATAGGGCCTGTTGTAGTGAGGCATAGGTAGAGCAAGGGTAGATGAGGCTGGTTCAAATGTGGATGAATTATTCCATCTGTGAAAAAGAGAATATCATGTCAAAAAATTGTAAAAAGCATTTAAAGGGAAACCATGGATATTTTAGTCCAAAAGTAGCCTAAAATTGCTAAACCAACATAATCACAACCTCCTGTGTATTAATTTGCTGCCTTTCACTCACCTGTTTGAAATTTCCATGTATGTTGCCATGCGGTACGGCCAGCCCTCCGAGATGCAAGTCGCCATGTTGCCTCTCCATGTCCCTTCATGCCTTCTACTTGGGGTCATGGTGTGGAACTGTTGCATTGTGGTTGCTGCACATTCCTGCATCCTACGGTGTGATCCTGTGTGGCATGTGTGCTCCCTACTATGGACTTCACCTCCTTCTTAGCCGTCTCCCTTACCCACGAGTGCCCACCCCTCTCCATCTGCTTTACAGTCTTAGTTTTATCCCACCCCCATATTCTCCTCCTGCGGTATCACCCGCTGATGTGTCTAACTATGTCTGCCCATGTTTGACTGCTGTTGCTCTTCATACGCCCATTCTTGGTGCACAGATGCTGACGAAACCTGCCCTCTAGACCAATCCAGTTTTCCCCTGCAGGTCCGACGATGTTTTAGCACCTCCGCCTACCGCTACTTAAAGCCACTAGTTCCCGCTCTGGTCCGTTCTTAGCCTGTATAAGCAGGCATTCTCCCATGATTGAGCACATTCCTGTTCGGATCCAGAGAGGAGACCAGACCAGAGAAAGTCGCTGACTTAAAAAAAAAAGGAAGGAAAAAGAAATCACAATAACACACTGTTTGCAGACATTGTACACAATACTTGTGCTTCAGCAGCAGTTGTATTTTTATTTTATTGCAAAACAAAAATGTACTTCAATTCAAGAACGGTATTTCCTTGTTTACGATCATATCCAACATAATTCCGGTGAGTGCATATGGGTGGAGTGAACGGCGGAGGAAACAGTAGCCTGAGAGAGAATAACTGAGTGCAGCTGAAGCACGACCCCTTTGGATTCTTGTTTTTCTTTTCTAGTGCAGCTGTCTCTAATAATTCCCTTAGCAACCCATAGTTGCTAAGGGATTCTTGGCAAGGATGGCCCATTGAAGCTTGCGTGCACAAGAGGTCAGGTAGAATAAACAAACTGACATGGCGCCGTGCAATGAAAAGCAGTTGAACAGAACACTGAGATGTCTGCAGCATGTGACACCGAACGTAAGTGTCATTCTAGGATTTTAACAGAGCGACTGCACAAAAGAGAATGTTAGGAAGGGATAAAAGTTTAAATGGAGAAGTACACCTTGCTAGCGGACACTGTGAGAGATGTTTTCTATACTCAGGACTGCATGTAAACAAAACATGGAGCGCAAACGTCTCTCACAGCCAGAAGCTAATTTGCATGTTAGGAGCTCACAACGAGCAGTACTCACCTGATGAATGGCGCAGCACAGTGGGAAACAGAAAGGAAACAAAACTAGAGTTCTACAGCGAGCGTAGGCACTAAATGACTGGGTAGTGATACAAAAGTGAAGTACACCAACATGTACTGCTGCAATTTTCAGTTTTCCACAGTTTCCCTTTAAGAAATATAAGGTCCCATATAATTTTATACAGAGGTAGCAAATTGTTTTGCAATTCAAATTTTATTGGGTTGTCAGACTTAAACATATAGGCCCGGATATTCAAAGCGCGCAACTGAGTTACGCCGGTGCAAGTCTGCACTTGCACCAAGGAGCCATATTCAGTGGGAGCCATTGCGCAGTGCAAATTCCATTGTGCCAATGCGCAACTATAATGAATGCAGGCACAAGGGCAGGGGGCGTTCCCATGAATATCCAGCACAGTGGTATATTTAACCAGGAAACCATGGTGCAAGTGCGGAGCAAATCGAAGTTGCTCCAAGCAGACTTGTTCCTATGAATGCAGGGTGCAAGCACACAGACAGCACTTGCGCCAGGTGAGAGGGAGTGAGAGAGAGAGAGAGAGAGAGAGAGAGAGAGAGAAAGAAAGAAAGAGAGAGAGAGAGAGACAGACAGACAGACCAAGGCAGACACAGAGGGAGAGGGACAGAGGTGGCATTGGAGAGGGAGAGAGGGGCAAAGAGAGTGAGAGAGACAGACAGACACACTGTCAAGCAATGCACCAGGGTGGCACAGAGCCAGCAGTGGCCAAATGCCCTGGGGGATACCAGACAGCAAGGGCCATGGATAGTGTGCCCTTCATGATGGAGGCCATAATGAGGGGTGTGAGGTGGCAGGAAGAACAGCGACATGGCTGAGGAATGGCCCATTGGCGGTATGCCCGACACAGGTGGTACCATGCCCGCATCACCTTCAAGAACTACAGTGACACAGAGATTGTGGGCCAGTACTGCCCGAACAGGGCCATTCTGAGGCAGCTCTGTGAGCTGTGCAGAGAGGAGATGCAGGCACCCACCAGACGGAGCCATGCCATGTCCGTGGAGATGAAGGTGACAGCCGTCATGTGTCTGCTTGCCACAGGCACCTTCCAGAGTCCAGCAGGGGACACCACAGGCATAACCCAGTCAGCCACGTCCTGCCTCCTCACACAGTTCCTCAATGCTTTGCTGCCACATGCTTCAGAATTCATCTGTTTCCCCAGCACACAGGTGGAGCGTACAGCAACCATGCAGGACTTCCACAGGGATGCACGTATGCCTGGTGTGATTGAGGCCATTGACTGCACCCATGTGGGCATCTGCATGCCACCTGGCTCCGAGGGTGTGGCGTACATAAACAGGAAGGGGAGCCTGAGTGTCAACTGCCAGGTGCTGTGCGATGCCACGGGGTGCATTACCAATGTCTGCACCACACACCCTGGGAGTGCACATGATGCGTTCATCTGGCACAGCTCTGTTCTGTGCCACAGGTTTGAACTAGGAGACATCCCCATGGGCCACCTAGTGGGTGAGTATGGCACGGGCAAGGGGTGATGGGCAGAGGAGACCTTGGGATGGGGGAGGGCAGGGTGTGCATGTTGGCGTGGGCGCCAGGGATAGGCAAGGGGTGCAGCATAGAATAGCAGAGGGCTAACCATGTCAGTATCCATACAGGAGACAGCGCATATCCACTGAGGCCCTGGCTGCTCACCCACTACTGGTGCCTGTCATCCCCAGCAGAGGAACGCTACAATGAGGCACACGCCAGCACACGCAACATCATCTAGCATGTCTTTGGCATGCTGAAAGCATGGTTCCATTGCCTAGACAGGTCAGTCAGTGCCCTACAGTATAGCCCCTCAAAAGCCTGTGACCTATTCCTGGCCTGCTGCATACTGCACAACATGGCCATTGACCGTGGGATAATGTCAAGGGTGGCAGTAGTGGGGACGATGGAGGCAATGGGCCGGAGGGTGGTGGACAGCCACCCCCTGGGTGGAGGGATCCCAGGCTGCAACAGCAGGCACGACGATACCGGGATACCATTGCATAGGAGCACTATGGTGCACACAGGTAGGTGGTGCGATACACATTCATGCGCCACAAAAACAGGTACAGCTCACATGCAGGGGCGTGCATGGCAATGGGCATGCACACACATAAGTGTGATGCAGGGGTAGGGGAGTCAGTGGCACACAATCACACACAGCAACACACACACACACACGCACACACACACACGCACCCACACACCCAGGCATTGGTATGTGACGTGGATCAGATGCATTGCACCGGTGCACAGGCGCTACCGGTGCTAGACTGCCTTCATCACATCCACGCCACATGGTCCAGTGGCTGGGCAAGCATGCACGTAGGCAGCGTGTGGTACGACACACAGGTGCTACACCAGTGGTAGGCACACACACACCACCCATTTGTGCACAGGGCAGCAGCTGCAGACTGCAGGTGGGGCGGCCCGCCCATCAGGTCCGCTGCACAGAACCATGGCCACCACAGCCATGGGGGAAGCTGTACCTGGGCCGATAGGCAGCCACAGGCTGCACTTCAGCCATGGGGGGTGAGTGACTTCCCCCCAAGGGTTGAACCGCAGGACCATGACCATGTCCATGCGGGGGTGTGAAGTCAACCGAACAGGCCAGCCCTGGGCGTGCCTGGGATACCTACATTAGAGCCCGGCATCTACTGTGATGGGGTCACCCTACGCTGGGATTGTGGGGTGGACAGCACACTGCAGGGGGTCACCTGTGCATGGCCATGCCCTGTGGCAGCCAGCAACGCAAAGCCATCCGTGATTGCAGTGGCAATGTGATCCAAGGAGGCAGTTGTGGCCTCCTGCATGTGATGCAACCCCACCAGGATCTGCGCAGTGCCCCTCTCCTGCTGCCCAGCTAACTGGCGCACCTCTGCATGCAGTGCATGCACCCCAGTGGCAAACAGCACCTGTTGCTGTATGGACGCCCACAGCAGGTGGGTGTGCTCAACCAGGGAGTCAGCGTCCTGGGGCTCCTGGGCGGGATGCAGATCCTCATGTGGTGACCGGCCACACTACACAGCCCCCCTCTCTGGTGGATGCTGCACAGTGGGGTCTGTAGGGGGAATGGATACAGCAGGTGCACCGGTGATGGACCCTTTGTCCGGCTGCCCAGTGGCACTCGCAGCCTGCTGCTGTCGCCCATCCGGCTGCTGTACGCCACCCAGCACCTGTGCAGCTGCACCACCACCACCGCAGGGCACAGCCAGGGCTGCGCAAACCGCTGCACCCTCAGTGATTGCAGGCAGCTGTTCTGCTGCTGGCAGAGCGCTGGGCATGCTGCCTGTGTCAGTGGCCAACAGGGGCGTCTCACCCACAACATTGCCCATGCTGTCCAGGATAATTCCGATGCTGTCATTGGTGTCGGACCCCACCCTGATCTGTGTCTCTGCGCAGAGGACACCAAGGCTGGCATCCTGCAGGGACACATCCAGGGTCTCGTCCGGCCCCAGGTCCAGGACATCAGCCTGCACTGTGGTGGTGAGCTGCAGCCTGTCGGGCCCTCAGATGCCAGTGGAGGTGGATGGCTGGTCCTCTGGGGCCGTGCCAGCATCCATGGCTGTTGCCGCTGCCAACTCCCCATCATCCGCACAGAGGCGTGCTGGTGCTGCAAGAGGAAGAAAGGCATGTCAGTGCTGCAATGCCCACATGTGTCCCCCTACACTGCCACTGCATGTGGTCTGCAGCATGGCATGCGCATGGGTGTGCATACATGCACATGACATGCATGTCGGCTACATGCACGCCAGCATGCCCATGTATGCACCCTCTGTGCCACCAGCTGTGCGTGGCTGACATACTTACCATGGAGTGATGGGCTGCCACCCATCTGGAAACCACCTCCAGGCACACCCTCCACCGTGCTGTGGTAATGGTGGCTGCCACCAACTCCTCCTGCGCTGTGAGTGTTGGCGCATCCTCAGGCTCCTCTCCAGTGGCATTCTGGGATGCACAGATGGCTGCCACCTTCTCTTTAATGTGCCTCTTGTCTGTGCTCACCTTCTTCTGGCACTCCTGCACCGATCACTGGTGGCTGCTATGCTGGTTGACGTATGCCGCCACCTCCACCCAGGCCCCAGCCCTGGCCTGTGGTGAGCCCGTGGCACCACTCAACATGGGCTCCCTGTCCAGGTATGCATTAAACAAGGCCTCTGTCTCTGCTTTAGTGAAATTGGGCCTGTGCTTCCTAGTAGGCCTAAGCTCCTCACCCTCCTCACGTTCTGACATGTCACTTCCTGTGGACATAGACAGCACAGTGTGTCAGTGCCAGCATCTCCCTGGTCTGTCCCACTCTGCTGTGCTGTCTGCTCCCAGTGAGCTGCAGTGGCATGCGTAACTTACCTCAAAAGGATGCAGTACTGGTCCATGGCCTGTGCTGTTCCGTGGCGCTTATAAGGTGCAACGCATGCAAATGAGGTTTGGTGCAAAAGTAATGACATGCTGATGCACCCAGTGCACCACGCATTGGCTGATGAGCTCATTTCCATGTGGTTTATGAATATTGCGATTTTGCTCTGTGCTCAATGAGATTGCTCCGGAGCAAGTCATGGTGCAATGCGCACGCATGCGTGGTGCACAGGCCTGCAGTGTGCATGCACCCAATGGTATCATGGTGTCAGTCGTGTACTGTGTGCCAACAGCACGATGCAGTGGCATAGCACATAATGCATCTGGCCTGCTATCGCGCATGTGTGCACTGTGCACTGGAGGGCGACCCCTGACCCCTGGGGAGACCCCTGACCCGGTGACCCTGTTTAGCCACACCCATGCCACACATCTCCGGCACTGCGCGATGGGTGGGCACTGTGCATGTTCCCTCGCATCGCGCATCTGGTGCATGTTGTGGACACGTGCGCCTCCTGCCGCCATTTTGGTCACTGAGCTTGTGGTGGATAGAATGGCACAGGGACATGTCTGTCAAGCACTGAACTGGACACAGGTTGAACTTGTGAACCTGGTGGCCTGTGTCTAGCCAGGGTCACGGTTTGGCAGGGGATTGCTGCCAGGCTGCAGCGGAGGACCAGGGTGGCTAGGACGGTGGAGCAATACTGCCACCGGTATGGAGACCTGATGTAGCTGGACCCAGAGTGCCTGAGGAGGCTTCAGGTGCACGTCAGGCGATGGGCTGTGCCACAGCCAGGTAAGTCAGCCCATACTGCATGTGTGCCCCGGTGCTGTACTGTGGTGTCGGCTAGGTGGCCTGGCATGCCCTGCAGTGGGGTGCACTGTCATCATGTGCATCGCAGAGTGGCATTGCCAGCCGCCGCTTGTGTTACGATGCAGCCGTGAGGGACATGTTGGGCAGGGGCTCACCTTGTGCACAGGGGTGGAGGTGGTAGGCAGCTGCTGTGGATGATTCCTGATGTGTACCTGTCTTTGTTCCATTCCCAGGACCTGAGGATCGCCACTGGGCACAGGTGGCAGCAGCAGCAGCAGGAGCAGCACAGTAGGCTGCGGTGGGCCACGGAGGTGGAGGAGGAGTGGGATTGGCACCGGCGGGGCCGCAGAGGGCAGGTAGGCATTGTCATGGTCCTTCGCACTTTACATGGGGGGTGACGGGGGAGTAGGTGTGGGTATGGCCACCTGTGCCATGTGCCGAGGCAGCTGTGTATGTCTCACTGTGCGTGGTTCATGCCACTGTGGTGCATCCATTGGACACATGTGCCAGCTGTTGGTGGGGTTGGTGTGCGCCTGGCTGCCACTGTTGTTGCTGTGGTGCTGCTGGTGCACTGTGCCATGTGGCTGTCATTGCACAGTTGGGTGGCCATTGTGCGGAGTGGACCACCTCTGTGTAGTGTCGTGGTGCGCCGAGTTGTTGGCAGGCGTTGGCCCACCCCCTGCGGGTGGGGGCGTGTGATCCCATTGCCCATTGCGCACTGTGGGTGGGCATGGTTCCTTGGGCCATTGCACTGTCTCTTGTTTTAGGTGTCCGGCAGAGACCTAGGAGGCCAGTGTACTGCAGACTGTTCTGGCAGTTGATTCTCATTACATCAACCACCATGGAGGCTGTGTTGCAAGTTCAGCACCTGCTGCTGGAAGAACAGAGGTGGCGGGTCCACCAAGGGGCGGCAGGGCATGGCCGCCATTAGTTTGGCTCCAGATTTCCCCTGTTTCCCCTGCTGTATCTCCCCCTACAGTCCCCCTTCCCACTGTACAGTCCCTGTTCCCTGTCCCCTTCCCTCGCTTTCCTACTCTTTCCCATCCCCTTGCTGTGGTAAAAAGTTTTCATCCTAAATATATATTTTGACTCACCTGCCTGTGTCAGTGTCTGCTGTGCAAGTGGCATGCGGCGCCATGCTGCAGTGGCCCAGTGTCTATCCATGTGGTGTGTATGTGTTGGGGAGTGTGTTGTGCTTCTGTGGTTCACTGCTGTGTGCTGTGGTTTGTCCCACTGTGGTGGTGTCTTTCCCCTCAGTTGGTGGCTGTGCCTTGGGGTGCCCATGGGGTGGCTGTCAGGGGTGTGTGGGAGGTGTGTGCGTGGTGGTGGCACACGGCCATGGTCATTGGTCGGGTACTGGCTGCACACTGTGTTGGGACCCCTGCTTGGCGTTGTGTGGCCTGTCCCATGTGGTCTGCCATGCTACCTTCCTCCCAGCATGTTCAGTGCCTGCTGTGTGGGCTTCTGTGTACCTGTGTGGCGTGTGTGTGTGTGTTTGGCTGCATGGTCCTGGGTGTGGCCTGCTATGGTCTGGGAGGGGGGCATGGCCAGCAGCCTGCGGGGGGGGACTCCCTTGGTGGCCCTCCATTGGCTGTTGGCACCTCCTGTTGCCTGCTATCTGTGCCACTGTTGTATTCTGGGGAGGGGTGTCTGGGTGCCTGTGTGCGCCCTGCTGTGCCCTGCTGGTGGAGGCCTCCTGTGGCCTGTCACTGTGCTTTCCTGGCTCTGCCCCTGGGTCTGTTCTCTGTGCCATGCCACCCTCTGTTGCTCTGCTGCTCTGCTCCCACAGTTGTGCTGGAGCATGTCTTTCTGCGCCATGGTGCAACTGTGCCATATTCAACTGGGTTGTGCTGGCACAGTTCAGCCTGCGCAGCCTCTGAATATGGCTCCTGTTGTGCCATGGTGCATTGGATTTGCACTGTGCTGGACTTGCACCAACCTTTGGAGCATTTCTGAATATCTGGGCCATATAAAAGAAATATATATATATATATTACATGATTATAGACTGCAGATAATTAAAATAAAAAACAGTATTATCTGTGTTGTATCTGATAGAATTAATAGAATTAATAATATGTTGCAAGAATATCTTGAAAGAAATCATACTTTTCATTGGAAAAGCAAGTCTTTCCTCCATTTTTCAATCTTAAACATAAAGATAACTTTTGTTAGGTCTCACTTCTTAAAGAAATCCTCATAATATAACATGTCCTTTGTTCGAACTACTATCAGTGGCGGGACTTGGGCCGAACTGCCCCCACAGGGCATATCCATCACTCTACCATACACTTACCTCTCTTTACATCTCACAGCCAGGGTCTTGGTAACTGCTGTCTTGGGACAGACCAGATCTAAATACAGGGTTCTATTTACTCAGACCGACACCCCTTGTAGACGAAAACGGGCAAGGGATTACAAAATGACTATTGCTGCGCTAAGGAAGCTCTTACTTTTTATTCTGTTGTGCTCAGGAGAAATTGAGCTTAACCCTGGCCCATCTAAAGTTCTTAGTTCCCCATCGGATCCAGCAAAACTAAAAGGAATGTGCTTTATGCATATGAACGCATGCAGTCTGTTAAAAAAGCTTACCTTGATCCAGGCCTGGGTCAATCATACCACACCGGATGTTTTGGTGATCTCTGAATCATGGCTCAGACCCTCTATGCCTGACAGGGAAATTAACATCTCAGACTATTCATTATTTAGAGCTGACAGGCTCACTAGAGGTGGAGGAGTGACCATCTACGTCAAGGATAAATACTCGGTTTCATGCCTAGACTCGTTATCCATTGCAAACCAATTTGAATGCCTAGCACTAAAGGTTGAGATATCCTCCTCCACTGCGCTTTGTGTCATAGGTTGCTATAGACCCCCGTCTGCTGGATCTGAAATCCTCACCCATCTAACTACTATTATGAGGCATGGCTCTCTTGAAACAGTTATCCTTGGGGATCTTAATCTTGATTGGATGTCCAAGGCCGCTGCACCACTTAAGAAGTTCTGTGATGCCACGGGCTGATGCAACTTATTGGTGAGCTTACGTGCCCTAATAAGAAGAACCCTGCTAATAGTATACTGCTTGTCGTCATCTTAGTAAGTAAACCGCACCTGTTCTCCCATGCAGGAACTTTCTTCTCTTTTGTTAGTGACCACAGCATCATCGCCGGCGTAAGATCGGTCCAGAATCCACTATCCTCGTCAAGGTTCTCTACTATGAGGTCCAGACGAAACTTCGATCATTCTGCCTACCTTGATTAGCTAAAATACTCGCTGCGTTGGCAGGACCTTTATCTAGCTAACTTGGTCCACTTGGCATATGACATCTTTTCTGAAATTGTGACTGTGTAAGGGTAAGGAGTAGAACCTGTCGCTGGTTCTCTTTAGAACTCAAAACAGCACTGCTGGACAGGGACAAGCTTTGGAAAAAAGCACGAACAACTAAGGTCTCGATGGACTGTTGTCACTTCAGGAAGCCAGGAATACGTGCACCAAGATGATAAGAGATGCTAAGGCCTCCTTTTATCGTTTGGAACTGGATTCTGCTGCCAGGAGCTCCTCTAAATTTTGGAAGTCTATTAAGGATATGTCCGGACATACCCAGGGGAACTCCCTTCCTGCAAAAATTACCTCTGGCAGTGCCACCATCTGCGACAAAATGGAGATCCTGGATGCATTTAACAGCCACTTTGCCACCACAGGGCTGGCATTTGACAACTCCCCTGGCATTTGACTATACTCTCTCAGTTGGGTGTGCAAAACTCTGAACCTCTTCTTACCAACTCAATCTTTTCTCTCCAGTCTACTTCGTTGAAAGAGGTCGAAGAACTTCTATTACAGTTGGATACCCAAAAAAGTGCGGGTGCTGACTCTCTAGACCCATACTTTCTAAAGGTCACCTACCATGCTTTAGCTGTACCAATTACCCACCTATTCAATCTCTCACTGTCCCTCGGAATCCTCCCACCCTTATGGAAAACAGCTCATGTTATCCCTCTGTTTAAATCTGGGGACCCCTGTGATATTAACAACTACAGGCCAATTTCTTTACTCCCTATACTGTTCAAACTGTTGGAAAAAATTGTAAGCAAGCAGTTGAGAACCTATGTAGAAACTATGAATCTTCTAAACCCAATGCAATCTGGCTTTAGAGCACAGCATAGCATCATTACAGCCCTAGCCAAAGTGACCAATGATTGGCAGCGAGACCTGGAGAATCGAAACTTCGTCTGTGCAGTGTTCTTAGACTTAAGTAAGGCTTTCAACACCGTCGATCATGGCCAGCTCCTTTCCTCCCTGAGGGCGATAGGACTGGACTCACTATCCTTGAACTGGTTTGCTGACTACCTCTCTGACCAGTGGCAGCAAGTCAAGGCAGAAGCTGAACTTTCTCCCCTTAAACCTCTGCAAAGAGGGGTGCCCCAGGGATCGATTCTTGGTCCCCTACTGTTTGCAATTTACATAAACAACATTGACATCAACATAACTAAGACCAATATCCATCTGTTCGCAGATGACACAGTTCTTTATCTAAGTCTTCCTTTGCCAGAAGCTGCCTGTGGAGACCTACAATCTGAATTCAATCTACTTCAGAGCCAACTCCTAAACAAAAAACTCCTATTAAACACAAAATAAACTAAGGCAATGCTATTTTATAGTAACTGCCCTGTCTCTCATCTTGCTAAATTGGATATGTTGTATCACAGGGCTCTGAGATTCATTACTGGCCTACCTTTTTCCACTCATCATTGTGCCCTTTATGCTGCCGTGGGGTGGCCCTACCTTTAGTACAGGAGAAACAGAAATGCTGTATTCTGGACGTTCAGAGCTATTATCAAAAAACTACCCCTATGTATCTCTGATTGTCTTCCGCTATGCAAGCTTGGGTACTATGCACTGAGAAACTACTCCCTTATTTTCTTTAAGGTACCTAAGCTAAAAACACGCTTTGGGAGAATGGCTATAAGCTTTGCGCTGCTATCTCTATGGAACAAAATACAAAAATTGCTAAAGCTTAGTACCCCGGTAAGTCTATCCTCCTTTAAGACACTATGTGACCATTCGGTCAAGGAAATTTGCAACTGCTTCCCCTGATCCTAAACTTCCCTGCACTTATAGTGTACCATGATGGTGTTGTCCTCTCCGCTACACCTGACCTTGTGGCCTCTCCTTCACGTTTCTCTAATACCTAATGTGCTCCCCACCCTCCTGTCCTGTGTCCTCTCCGAGGCTTCATCTGTCCCTCGTCTATCCCCTACCACCCTGCCTGTACCCTATCTTGCCTCGCTTACCACACCCTCCACTACCCTATTACACTGTTTTTTTTTTCTTTTTTTAACTCAATGTCTGTCTTATTACTTATGGCATTGTATATAGTATACCATTACCTGACAGTTGTCCTCATTAGTACTTCCAGCTACTGTTATTAGACTCATTATACACCACGAAGGAATTGAACCACTGTTTCCAAACTGTTCTCCACTTATGACTATGTTTAACTGTTGTATTAATGTACTGCATAATATTACTGAGGTGTTATGTTGTGACTGTTCATATATTGTATATCCTGTGTACCTGTGCTAACCAGGTCCATCTTGTAAATGAGCTATGCTCAATGGTGTTCACCTGGATAGATAAAGTTTTAATTGATGTCCAGGATTTTTTTCCCATTCATTTTTAGGAAATTTTATAACAGTATTGTCTTCTTTCCGGTATTTAATATAATTGATTTTGTGACCATTGTCACTATGGCCAAGAGGTAAGAAATTGCTTATTATTCCTTAATATTCTTTTAGAAAACAGTTGGTAGAAAAAGGGAGAAAATTGGGGGACATGGGGGGAGGTTTTGTTCTGGGGCTAAATAAGCCTGTAGTACTCTCCAGAGACCTCGCAGGTACAAATTTTTATTATTTATTTTTTTATTTTATTCATTTTTTTTTCAATTTTATCTCTTTGTCCCCCACTTGTCTGTCGCCGATATCCACCTGGTCATGGCACCTTCATACTTCCACCTTTCCCACCATGCTCCCCCCCAAAACCCCCGACTTACCCCTCGGAGGGTGGGGTCGTGGCACTGGCCAGGTGCCGCGATCAATGTGATTATCTGGGGGAGCCGGTCAGGAGGCTAATTGAAGCAGAAGGCAGGCTCCATGGAGGCGGCTGACTTGCGGGAGTGTTTTTCCCATATACCAGGGGTGGGAATGTGCAATGATGTCCAGGATCCGCCCCATCCCCTTGGAACTGTTGCATGCTGGTAGTTTGAGGTACCCCCCCGGCCTCTGACAGGGGTCCGTCGAGCGCCGGACGGGAACCCATCCCTTCCCCCAGAGAAGGAGAGCAGTCCACTGGGTGCTCCATCCTTCTCCCCCTTGGCCGGCCCTCCAGTGACCCGGGTCCATTCCCGAACCCAGGTCACCAGCATCACAAGTGGAAATCCAACTGCTGTGCCGATGGGCCAGCCCTATTTTATTCATTTGTTAACTGGATAAGGACACTGGACGAAAGGCTCTTTTTCAGTTCTGACCCGTGAAAACAACAACCAACAAATAATACAAAATCAAAACAAGGATTATACAAATAATGTTACACAAGACAATTACATACAAATTTTGACGATAAATACTTTTTCAATTTTTCCTTAAAACTCTGGATAGAGGTAGCCTGGCGGACTGTTAAAAGTAAAACATTCCAATAGGAAGGAGCTGCTATTGAAGAAGCAAGTGACCCAAACTTGAGTTTGTTTAGAACAGTATCAAGCACTATTCCATTAAAACGTAAGCTAGGGAGGACAGCACAACATTTAATCAAATCATATATTGGAAACAAGAACCAAAAAAAAAATGCTTTTGAAAATAACACAACCTAAAAAATACTCAATCCTAGCATCAGGGGATGGCCATCTCAATTGTTGGTATAGGTCACAATGATGTGACCTAGCTGGTATGAACAAAACAAATCGACAAATGTTATTATACGTAACCCTTAATGAATGTAATTCATTGGTTACCAATTTAAAGTATAAACTACAAACATAGTGAAAGTGTGGTAGTAAAGTACCCATCGCAATGGATTTCCAAACTTTAAGGGAGAAATGAGATCTAAATTTATATAATAACTCCAATTTTCTATTAATAGTTGAAGTAACTGATTGAATTTGTAATGAAAAAGTCAACCCTGGGTCCAACACAACCCCCAGATACTTAAATTGACAAACTTGTTCAACTAAGGTACCCTTTAAATCCCTCAAAGATATAGTGGGATTATCTCTGAACATAGAAGGCATACCAAAACCATGGATTTAGTTTTTTGTGAATTGAGTACCAAGGAATTATTAGAGAACCAGTGACAAACATCCAGAAAATCTTTTTCTGAGGCCTCCATTAAACCAACTAAGGATTTAGACTGATACAACAAAATCAAATCATCTGCATAAAGAATAGATTCACAAAAGTTACAAGACAGGGGGAGCTGATTAACAAAGAGGGAAAATAATAAAGGGCCCAAAATGGACCCTTGGGGAACCCCACATTGAATTTGAGCAATACCTGAAGCAGCAGCATATTAACAAACTGGGACCGGTTTAACAAGTAGTGCCCAACCCAAGAAGCAGCAGCCTCAGAGAACCCCAGTTCAGACAATTTTGAACCAAGTAGATCATACTCAGTCAGGTCGAATGCCTTGGTCAGGTCCACAAACACCACCAAATTGAAAGTTCTTTAGCACCAGGCATGCCTTTAAGGTTTCAGCCCTGGTGGATCACAACACAATCAGAGATCAGCTAGTTTAAAAAATAGATGGATATGGCATACCTTGAAACAATGGCTGAGGTTTAAACAGAGAACTCAAACTTCTTCTAGACAGCTATCTTGGGTTCCAGTTAGGTGGCACCCTGTTTTTACTCCAGCGAAGCTGAATGTTAGCTTTAAGCATTGGGAGCAGATAGGTCTTAGATTCTTTCATCAGTTTTATGATGGGGGTATACTGCACACCTTTGCACAGTTACAGATGAAATTTGATTTGCTGAATACAGATTTTTTTAGGTATCTGCAAGTTAGGACCTTCTAAGGAACCTCTTGGTACGTAAGGAACTTTTCCAACCCCCGGCCTCTCTCTCTTAACTCTGGTTTGGGAAGAGGCCAATCAACCGCAGAGTAAACACTTGCTTTCTAGACTCTATCTCTTACTGAATACGGACATCAGTAAGGAAATAGTTCAACATATAGAAGACAAGTGGGAAAGGGAAATGAGCTTGCCTCCATAGGGTAAGAAGTGAGACATGACTTGGTAAATGGTTCATAAGACCACTGGGTCTGGTTGCTGGTGAGAATTTAAATGGAATGTGGTGGCACCATTAACTTCCTCACTCCAAACAGGATAAAAAAATAAAGGAAGTAGCCACACTGATGAATGTTGGAGGAAATGCGGTCAGAGGGGTACCCCATATCATATTTTCTGAGGGTGCCCTAAATTTCGGCACGTTTGGAGTGAGATTAGCCAACTTATAACACAAGTGCTCCACATTTGAGTTCCTTTGGGGCTTGAGCAGGGAGTGTTGGGAGTCCTTTAAATGGGGGCTCAGAGGTGGGATCAGAGATATCTCTTTTTGATATTCATAGCCGCAGCATTAAAATCTATTACACAGCTGTGGCTTATGGACCACTGTCTGGATGTTTTAACCTGGCTCAAGAACTGTGAAACAGTGATATTCATGGAAAGCATTATGACCCATTTACAATTTAAACAGGAGAAATTCCGATCAAAGTGGTTCCCCTTCACATATGTAGTAGAGGGAGAAAACAGAGGGATACTGGGGTTAGATCAATTAGTAATATGCGAGTGAGTGATGGCTGTGGGGGGGGGCAGAGGCATACATTGCAGCTTAGTTCATATTGTTATATCTGCTTTATAATCATGTTCTTAAGTTTTGTTGTTGCTGAGCCTGCAGGCAAAACTGTTTTCTATTATAAAAATTGAGTTTATTTTTGCTGTGAAACATTGTACAGGTGCTACAATGATAGGCATTAATTAGGCTAATTCAGCACTTGAAGGGTACAGAGGCTTCCCAGGAATACTTCTTGTTACTGATGGAATGAGGTTCAGTGGGAGTAACCTTTTATCAGACCTCATGTCTGTGGGATTTGGGAGCCCTGAGAACAGGGACTATGTGGAGCCCTGGCCCCTATGTTTGGACATGGATCAGGTCAGAGCATGACGTTACAGAAGATGTATTGATATAGTAAGGACTTCCTTCGTAGGTCATCTCCTCTTTCTTGTTCAATGGGTACTATCTCTCTCTCCTTCCTGCCTTTTAAGGTGGGACATAGAGTGACATCTATTCAGCCTTTAATAGACCTCTGGGATCGAGCTACATATTTATGTCTTCTGCGGGTTATGTGAGGGACGTAATGTATTCTGTTGTTTTTTGCGCTGTACCATGCTTGATATTTATAATTGTGCACCTGTTGTACTTGGACCATTGAGTATAAAATGTTAAATAAAAAAATGAATAAACCTGGAGTTACTAAGCTAACACAAATATACATAATGTAATAGCCTATAAATGGGGGGGGGGGGATATTCCTTAGTATTTGTGAGTTCTCAAAACATAAGGCATGAAAACATTTCTTTGTAATGAAGTTGCTCATCCAATTTCCAAGTTACAGAATCTGTAACATTATGATTTAAGTAAGCAATAAGACATGAAGGGGTGTCCATAACACAATTCTAATGAACGACTAGGGGGAATAGAGAGGCACGAGCCTGCAGGCCGAATGCGTTCAGTCCCTTAACCATGTGTTGTAACTGTCTAACGCACATCCCTGGAGTGGCTTACTGCACTTATAAAATGGGTCTATGTATTCTACATGGGGCTTCTAGTTTTAGCCGTACATTAAACACTTCTAATGCATGGCTCACAACCAATCAAATTGCTTGAAATCCTTTGCCTGTTTTATAAAATACTTAACATTTCACTATTTTAAAAAGGGTTTCAACTCCCAGCAGTCATTATGTCCAAGTGGTTTGAGTGTTTTCAGCAAAAAGACCCACTGGCTCTCTTTTCTTAAAAGTTTATTTGGTCTATCACCGTCTCTCTTGACAGTTGGGCTCTAGTCAATTCCCCAAAATTTTGTTCAGTGCTTATTGCCACCATGCATCTCTCTGTAATGATTCCCCAGTGATGAGTCCTTTTTACCACTTTGAATATCTCTGAAGTGTTCTTGCATCTGGATTCTAAGTTCCCTTATAGTTCTCCCCACATATAGTTTGCTGCATGGGCAGATAATATAAACTGCAAAGGAAGATGGGCATGTTATCAGTTCTCAGATTTCCATTGTAAAGTTATTTCTTGGGTTCGTGAAGTTTTTGGTTTGCATTGCATACTGGAAGATGTTACATCTGCCACACTGATTAAAACCTTTAGCTTTGGTAACTGCCAGTGTATCTGTATGGTCTTCTCATTTGCAAAGTGGCTATGGACTAGGAGATCTTCCAGGCTCTTTTCCTTTCTAAATGTGATTCTTGGGTTCCCTTCAATACTGTTTCTCAGGTCATTGTCACTTTTTATGATGTCAGAGTTTTTGTAGATAACATTCACAGTTTGTCCCACACTATTGCTATATGGGGTGCTAAATGTGGCAGCGTTGTTACTGTTAACAGTTTTGTTTTTTGGGCTCAGTATGTTTTTTCTTTCTAAATTTCTTGCTTTTCCTTTTGCTTCCAGAAGTAAAGCTTCACTGTATCCCCTTGATGTTACTCTACTAATTAAATCATTATCTTGGCCCTGTAAGTCATGTTCTTCAGAGCAGTTTCTTCTTATTCTTAAGAATTTTTCCACACAGAATTGAGTCTTCCAAATTCTTTGAATGTGAGCTATCTGCTGTTAGTAGATGTGAGCTATCTGCTCTTAGTAGTGTGTTTCCTGGTGTAATTTTCCTGTAGCCCTTGGTTTTATTATGTTGTCTTGCACGTGCAAGCAACATTTTGTGGCACCTTGCTGAAGTAGCAGGTTGTGGAGGTGTGGCAGTGTTGTGACCAATGGTGCCATTGCTTTTTTGGGCTGGTCTCTGTGGCACCAATGAATGAGCATGCTGTCTATGACATCAGTTGAGAAGCATGCCACCAACTTGAAAGAATTTCACCACCGCAATGAGGGAGCGCCCCATCATTGCAGGGCGTGCTTTGCCTGCTGAAACATTTCAATGAACATGGTGGTGGCTGCTGCCGTCTGACTCTCACAGTCCCTAGAAAGCCGACATCGGGGGTGCCCAATCCCCCTGTCGGCATGCCCCCTCCTCAGTTTGTTTGCTGATGGAGGAGCCCAGCCGCCGTCGGCATAATGTTCCCCCTTGTTTTATTAGTCTGTTGGGGGGTGCCCAATCCCCCTCGGCATCATGCCCCCCAAACACAGACATGCTTTCTTTGCTGATGGGGGTCCCAATCCCCATTGGCTTCAGTCCCCTGTCCCCAAAAAACACAGGTGGTACACTGGGAGAGCACCCCAGTGTGCCCAAAGCAAACCTGTAAAAAAACACCTTATCGTGATGTCCTTCCCCCCTTCCCGTAACACAGAAAACTGTTCCTCGTGGTCACGACGCCCCCACCCTGAAGCTGCACCCACCTTCTGAGCACCACACCCCCTCACCCCATACTTACCTCTGGAGCCCAGTGCAATGATCTTCGGTGGAGCGGGAAACATCTGAACTCTTCAAAATTCGACCGCAAACTGAAGAAAATCACAGAAAGCTGTATAATGGCATCAATGGGGGGGGGGGGGTTCAACTTAGGTGGATATCTCAGACATTTTTGTGACTTTTGGCTCCAAATTTTCAGCATGGGGTTTTTGGGACCCCACCTCATGAACTCAGTCACTGTCATTTTTTTTTATTCAGTCCCGAAAGGTGATTTCGCGGTCACTGCACGGAATCATCTTTTGGGACTGATTAACAAAACAACAGCGTCACTGTTCATGAGATGGGCTCCCAAAAAGCCTATGTTACAAATTTGGTGAAAAAATTCCAAAAAATGACTGTGGTATGAGCATGCATTGCACAGTTTCCACGCATGCTCGTAAGTTTGAGAATTTTTAGTATTTTCACTCCAGATTTTCAACATTGCCATTTTTTCACACCTCCTTATGAACAGTACAACTGTCATTTTTCACATCCTGCCCGAAATGTGTTTTCGCACATCTGGCACACAATGAAAATCAATGTTTGGGACTGATTAAGAAAATCACAGTGACACTGTACATGAGCGGAGGTCCCAAAATACCTATGTTGAAAATTTGGTGAAAAAATTCCACAAAATGACTGTGTTACGAGCATGCATTGCGCAGTTTCCATGCACATTCATAAGTTCAAGAATTTTTAATATTTTCACTCCAGATTTTCAACATTGCCATTTCTTCACACCTCCTTATGAGTGGTACAGCTGTCATTTTTCACATCCTGCCCAAAGTGTGTTTTTGCACATCTGGTGCAGAATGGCACAGTCGCTTTGGGAAATCAACTTTCGGGACAGATTAACAAAATCACAGTACCACTGTTCATGAGCGGATGTCCTAAATGCTTTCATGAGGTGGGATCACAAAAAGCCCATGTTGAAAATCTGGAGTGCAAATACCAACAGGCACCCGGGGTGTTAGGGTTTCTAACCATAACAACCCACCCTTTAGAGACTGACAGACGTCAGAAGTGTGACTTTGGATTGTCGGCTGTAATGCTCATGCCATTCCACTCCACCCCCACCCCCACCCCACACTGCTGCCAGTGACAGGCAACAAGGTGTGTCTTGGACTTTTCAGCCCCAAAGTTCACCCCATTCTCCTATACTGCACCCATCTCAACGTATTTCCTTATGGAATGGGGTGAGCTTAAGGCCCAATGACCCCAAGGCACAATGCAACACTTATCAGAGTCTGCAGGGTAGGGTGAGGTGAAATGGCATGAGCGTTATGGCCGGCGACCCAAAGGCACACCTCAATGCCTGTCAGTCTCTGCAGGGTGGGGTGGGGTTGTCATCAGTTCCATACTTCACTGCCATTCCTATTATACATCTCTTTAACTCCTGCACTACCAATGCCAATGCCAGCAAGACAACATTTGGCATTGACAAATGCTTGTTTTTTTTCTCCTGCTTCTGCTGACAAAGTGACATCAAGGACATTGAGTGTTTTCTTATCATTCATATGACTTAATCTCAGGTTCAGGTTATTGTGGTTTAACCAGACCATAAAGGTATCTGCTTTCTCCATTATTCCTCCAGATGCAGATCATCATCTATAGTATGTATTGATACCATTTAATGATATTTCTGAGATGTGGGCTTGCATCATTTTTCAATGTGTGTGTTTCCTCCCAGTGTCCTAGAAACAAGTTTGCCAGGGATGGTGCCATTCTTGCACCGCTAGCCATGTCACAGACTTGAACATAGAATTCATCATCAAATGTGAAAAAAATATTCTTCAAAATGAATTAGTATAAAGTCTATGGGGATGTTTTCTGCATTTAGTTTTTTTCAACATACTGTAGTACCTGCAGGCATTGATGCTGTCATCATGCTGAATTGAAGTATATAAAGACTCCACATCTCTTCCCAGCCAATAATAATTTTCTCTCCACAACATGTCCTCAGAGTTATTTAAAGTGCCCATTGTAACCGGCCCAGTGGCGCAGAGGGCTGAGGTGCTGGACGTCTCACCTCGCGGGCATGCCGGTGACCCAGGTTCGAGAGCAAGCCTGGGTCATCGGAGATCCGAATGGAGGGGAGAGGGCAGAGCTGGATGAAGCTGCTGACAGGCAGCTCTCCTCTCCGGGGAGGTGATATGGCATCCCTCACTCATGGATGCCCCCTGGTGGAGGCCGGGGGGCTGCGCAAGCAGGGTGCTGGTGATAGGCCAATGGGGCGGGCGGAGGAAGGTCGTTACCGGGGCTGTAAGGCGCATGCATGCCTCCACATGCATGCGACCTTCTCCTGGGGCTCTTGGGTAAAAATGGGGAGAAAATGAGGGAAAAAAACGATGGCAGGATGGCGACCAACTCTCCGCAGGCACTGTCCCCGGACGGGGCGTAAGGTAAGCCCTGGTAATTCCGGGGGACAGAGCTGGTGGAGCCGTCAGATGGGGGGGGCCATACGGGGGAGGAGTATAAAGCATTGTAAAAAAAAATAAATAAATAAAAATAAAGTGCCCATTGTACCCCTGAGGTGGGATCCCAATCTATTGACCAGTTGATGTAAGAAGAAATCAATGAAGTGGGCTACTTTCTCAGTAAGGGATCCCACACCAGAGACAAGTAGAGTGGAAACAAACTCTAGAAGGCCATGTGTGCGAATGTTAGATGTCTAGGAAATAAGATTCCAGACCTAGAGGCCATCATAGCAGAGGCCAACCTGAATATTGTGGCCATTATCGAGTCATGGTGCACTGAAACTCCACGACTGGGACTTGGCCATACCAGGCTATACTTCATTCAGGAAGGACAAGGTAGGAAGAAAAGGAGGGAGTGTATTTTATTTGAGGGAAAGCATAAATGTAACAGAGATACAGGGCATAGAGAGGGAGGCAAAGTACTGTGGGTCACCCTGGAGATGAGGAATGGAGACACTATTCGCACTGGAGTGATCTACAGACCTCCAGCACAGGGGGTGGAATTAGATAAGAAACTGGTGGAAGCCATTGGCAAGATGGCAGAAAAGGGGGAGGTACTGCTTTTGGGGAACTTCAGTCTGCTGGTTGTAGACTGGAACATCTTAGCAGCAGCTTCTGCTACAACAGGGACATCCTGGACTCTCTGCAGGGGGTGTTCCTCAAGCAACTAGTCAGCAAACCCACTTGTGGTAGGGCAGTAATGGACCTGGTACTCTCTAACTGGGACAGTGTTGCAGATATCAAGCAGGGAGGCCACCTTGGGACCACTGATCACCATACAGTGTGGTTCAATGTAAGGATTGCTGCAGAATCGAACCTCAAAAGGGCAACTGGGTGGCAAACTGGTTGATGGGCAGAAAACAGAAAATAGTGGTAAATGGTATACTGTCAGAAGAGATGCGAGCCACAAGTGGGGTACCTCAGGGATCAGTCCTGGGGCCAGTCCTCTTCAATATCTTCATCAGTGACATTGCAGATAGACTGGAGGGTAAGGTTTGTCTGTTTGCAGATGACACCAAGATCTGCAACAGAGTAGATGATCCAGATGGGGTGGGCAGAATGAGAAGAGATCTGGATAAACTGTCAAAATGGTCGGAAGAGTGGCAACTGGTGTTTATCACAAAGAAGTGCAAGTTCATGTACATAGGGAAAAGAAACCCTGAAGCTACCTATAGGCTGGGAGGGGAGTTGCTGGCAGTCACAAGGGAAGAAAGAGACAGGGGCATAATCATCACAGATGACCTGAAATCATCCAAGCAGACCACTAAAGTAGTAGGTAAGGCTAGGGGGATGTTGGGGTGTATTAGTAGGGTATCATAAGTCATAAGAGGGAGGCAATAATCCTTCTTTACAAGACACTGGTTAGGCCCCATCTGGAGTACTGCATGCAGTATTGGAGGCCACACCTTCACAAGGACATTAACCAAATTGAGGCAGTCCAGAGAAGGACAACCAAAATGGTACAGGGACTATATCAGAAAACATATGAGGACAGATTAATGGAGCTCAATATGTATACCCAAGAGCAAAGGAGGGAGAGAGGTGATATGATTCAAACACCTTAAGGGCATTAATAAGGTGAAAGAGTCTAACATTTTTCAATATAAGAAAAATAGCAGGACAAGAGGACACAGCATGAGATTAGAGGGAGGCCAATTAAGGGGTAATGTGAGGAAGTTCTTTTTCACAGAAAGGGTGGTGGTTGCATGGAACGGCATACCTCAGCAAGTGGTGGATATGAATACAGTGCAGGGCTTCAAACAAGCATGGGATAGGCATAAGGGAGCAATACAGATGAGTATGAATAGATAGGCCATTGACAGAACAAAGGCCGATGGCACATTCATAAGGTAGAAAAAGAAATGGGCAGACTGGATGGGCCTTGAGGTCCTTACCTACCATCAACTTCTATATTTCTATGTAAGAGTCCTGGACTTCAAGAGGGCAGGTTTTTTTTATAATTGTCCTTTTATTGAAAAATGGAAGTAATATGTCAGCCATACAAGAACAGTACATCTCAGCAGTATACATTATATTTGATATCTAATACATCAAAGTTGATCTGCTGATTTATACTGACCTTAAAAAAGAACATTTTATAAATATAAACAATAAATAAAAAGCAACTATCACAGATATACATACTTCATTTTGGTTTGTTGTACCATTTTTGAATTAGTCCACGTCATACTTAACTAGTCACCCTCCTGTTGCTTCTATCAGGTAACATTCATCCAAACCCTGGCCCCGTGCCCAACCTTATGAACAAGCCTGCCCAGGCTCAAGGACTCTGCATAGCTTCTATGAATATTTGCAGCCTCCTTAAGAAGGCTGCTGCATTCCAATGCTGGGTTACTCAGCACCAACCGGACATTGTTGCACTCGTCAAAACCTGGTTATCCAAATCCACCCCTGACTCCTTCGTCTCCATCCCTGGTTACACCCTTTTTCAGGGAAGATCGGGTGGGCCAGCGTGGAGGTGGTTGTGCTGTCTGTATGCGTGACTCCCTCCTTGGACATGCACTTCCACCACCCAAGCTTGATAACGGGGCACAAGCCCTCACACTAAAAATCTCCCCCAACCCTGGTAAGGGCCCACTCTTTCTCACCATTGCCTATATTCCCCCCAGAAAGCAAGACCTCGCCATTCAGGCACTTGTTCTGGCTCTCTGCCATGGCCTCCCAAACCAGAGATATCTTTGCCGCCCTTGACATGTCCCAGCTTGTCACCACCCCGACTAGATTCAACCCCCCTCTACTGGCTCCAGCACCCTCCTGGATATCACCATTACCAACCGCCCCCAGAGGGTGCTCGATATCAGTGTACTTCCCAACTCACTTAGTGACCACTTCTCGGTCGTATTCTCTTGGTCCGCTGCCAACAGCAAACCTGCACCACAAACTACCCAGCGACATCGCCTACTCCCAGGCAGCCTGCATTGCCTTAAACTGTACCTCTCACAACTGGATTGGTCCCCAATTAGGCTTGCACCGTCCATAGAAGAGGCATTGGATTTTTTCACTCACACTTTTAACACTGCCTGTGACCGCTATGCCCCCTTCGCTAGAAATCGCACCAAAAAGCAAAACATGCCCTGGGTTACCCCCTCCCTCCTTCACAAACTTAAAATGAGAGACGACCTATGGCACATTGCCATGGAATCTGGCAAGCCAGCTGATAGGCAAGCGTACAACACTGAGAGCAATAAGTGTACTTGGGCCATTTGACAGGCCAAAGCCCAGTACCACCAATCTGCTCTTGTCTCCTCCTGGGGGGTCGGCTAGAAACTTTTGGGATAATGTAAAGGAGCTGAATAGGAAATCCCGCTCCCCACCCACCTCTCAACTCTCCTTTAATGGAACTGTCTGCTCTGACCCCCTTGGCATTGCAGACTGCCTAAACCACACTTTCTCAGACCTGAGTTCAGTCCTGCCCAGTAACTTCTTTGACCCCATCCCAGCAGCACCCCGTCCACTCTCCAGAGACATCCTTTCTACCTACGTACCATCTCCCCATTAGAGGCTAGACCGCTTCTGCAAAAAGCCATTAGTGGTAACAACCTCGACACTGACCTACTGGACACTAGGCTACTTTGTCTGATGTTGGATGCTATCCTGGTCCCAGTTACTGAGCTTCTCAGCCACTCTCTGTGCCTGGGGCAGTTCCCCAGCACATGGAAAACTGCCATCATCACTCCCATCCTAAAGAGCGGCGATCGAGCGACCCCGGTTAACTATCGACCTATCTCCATCCTCACCCCACTCTCTAAGGCCCTTGAAAAAGTAGTTGCCAACCAGCTTGCTGAATACCTGGCCATGCACAATATCCTGTACCCTGAATAGCATGGCTTTCATGCAGGTCACAGCACCACAACCGCGCTACTTGAATTCTCCAACTTCCTGCACTATGCTCTTGATGCCGGAAGTCCTGCCGGTGCCGTGTTCATTGACCTCTCCAAGGCCTTTGACACAGTTTGCCATCCTCTCCTGCTTGACTCCCTCAGATGCCTTGGTTTCTCCCCTGGCCCCCTTGCATGGTTCACCAGTTACCTCTCTGCCAGAACTCAGTGTGTAAAAATCAATAGCACCCTATCTGACACACGACCTGTGCACTCTGGGATTCCCCAGGGCTCCATTTTAGGCCCTCTCCTCTTCAGTCTCTACCTCAACTCCCTCCCCTTGGCCTGCCCAAGTAAGATCCTCCTCTACATGGATGACGCTGTGTTCTTCGACGCTGACCCCAACCCCAACACACTCCAGGCCACCCTCCAACAAGCTTTTGATAGAGCTGAGCATTGGTTCACATCACGAAGGCTAGTCCTGAACCTAAAAAAGACCAAAGCTATGCTCTTCTCGCAACACCAAAGCAAAGCCAGTGGTGCCCCTCTCGTGATACTGCCTAGCACTCTAAACCCCATTGAGCAGGTTTCCTCCTTCAAGTATCTGGGCACTACCTTTGATTCGACCCTCTCTTTCCATTCCCATATTAATGCCCTTTCTGCTGCCACCAATGTCAGGACTGGACTGTTATACTGCCATAGGGACTACCTACCACAAGAGGCCCTTAGATTGGTAATCACCTCCTCTGTCCTGTCACTAATCGACTATGGGCTGCCCATCTATGCTGCAGCCAACAACACTGTGCTTGCAAGAATCCAGCTCTCTATAAACAAGGCCTGCAGGCTAATGCTGGGAGCCCCTAGGCACACTCATACGTACCTGCTGTACTCCATCACCAACTTGCTAAACCTTGAAGAAAGACTCCACTTCCAAACCTGCCTTCTTGTAAAAAAGACCCTGCTAGGGCTCTCTTCCCTGCAGCATGCCTCCCCCTCAGTCTCCACCCGCAGCACTGTCAAAACTTCCCTTATTGTCTCCAGGGTAAGGACCTCTAGGACCCAGAGTTCCTTTTGCTATTGGGCTCCCTCCTGGTTCAGTTCTCTCCCTGCCAATAAAGCTGACTCCACTAAGCTTGGTCCTTTCAAGGTCTCCCTCAGAAGCCATCTGACAAGCACTCGCTGCTGCAACTGCACATAATCCCCCACCTGCCCCTTACCTTCACCCCTAGGCTGGGTCTGCCCTGTCTACTTTTGCTGTATATACCTGGGGTCTCATGCAACATCTGCTGACTAATGTAATAAAATATCTCTGGTTGCTACCTGACGTGGTACTCATGTACCTATATCATGAATACTGTGATCTACCTATTACCAAGCATGTACCACCAGTGAATGCCTGTAACACTGGTTGCTTTTTTAATCTAAGCGTTATGTACTGTACTGTTTTATTTGCTGTGATGTATTGCTCTCTTGACGAGGTGCCTTTGTTAATGAGTCTATGACTCAAAGGTCTGTAAACCGATGATCTAATAAATAAAATAAATACTATGAACAATGATGACAACCTTACATTTCATTTCCTACTACCTCTTTAATCCTCCCTCATAATCTATTGGCAACACCCTCGTTGGTCAGGTCCCTCCCTGCCACAGCACTTGGGCTTCTGCCGGTGGCACAGTGTCCAGAAATGGTCCCCATTCTAATCCCAATTTTTGGTTTTCTTTTTAACACAAAGGTCAGTCTTTCCACTGCTGATATCTGAACCACCAAATTTCTCCATTGGTCTATGGTAGGTGTGTTGCACGATACCCATGTGTTCTGAATGCCCTGCCTAGCCACCACCAGTAAAATTCATACCCAGCAGGAATATAGAACCCAGTCCTCTTCATTCTCCAACTCCACTCCAAACAGCAGTGAAAGGGGAGTAACTGCTATCTGGACCCCTCAGATTAGGGATATCTCCTTGAGCCACCTTACTCCAATAACTTTGAAGGATGTGACACTCCCAAAAACAATGAAAATAGGTCCCCTTATCCTTATGGCATCTGCCACATATTGGAGGTATTGTTGGATGAAATGTATGCTCTGTACTGGGTGGGCAGTATATACGATACAAAAACTTATATTGTGTTTCCTTGTATTTATTACAAATTAATAGCCCCATATGGGACTTTAACAGAAAGTGCCAGTTCTCCTCCCCATCTCCCTTTCCAAGTCTGTTTCCCATTGCTGCTTTGTCCTCCCTGTTAGGTCCTCGAAGAAGGACTTATTCAACCTTGCCATCCGGCCAGTAAGGCATTTGGCGCTCCTTCTAGCCTTGTACACCTCGGTCTCTATTTCTCCTTGCAGAGCTGTCTGAATCTCATTAAAAGATGCAAACCCCTGCCAACCATACAGATCTACACATTGAATCCTCCTTTCTTGCCACATTCTGAACCCTGGGTCTTCCAGGCCTGGTAAAAAACCTGGATTCTGTGCTATAGGGACAAGCAAGATCTGTTCTGTGGACATCCCCCCGTCTTTTCTTTATTTTCTCCCATGCCTCCAATACTCGCAGAACCAGGGGGTTTGGGTCCTCAGTCTGTGTATAAGCCTTCTTTCCGCCATTCCCCAAACAGGCCAAAAGCTTTCCTGAGCATCCATCCACCTCCAATGTTACCCAGCTTGCCTCCTGTCCCAGATTCACCCACTCTTGCAGGTATCTGACCTGTATAGACTTATAATAACCTGGTATGTCTGGGAATCCAAGACCTCCATTTTCTTTCTCTCTTTTCAATCTAGCTAAATTCATACAGGGTTTCTTCCCACACCATATAAATTCGGTAAATCTCTTCTCTAATTTCTTAATATCTGCACTGGTAGGATCCAAGGGGAGCATCTGCATCACATATAGGATTCAGGATAAAATATTCATTTTAATTAAATTAATGCACCCCATCCGTGATATGAGAAGAGCTCTTCACCACTGTAGGTCCCTCATAATAGTCTGGAAGAGCGGTGTATAATTCAAAACATACAGAGTATCGAATAGCCTCCTTACCTGAATACTCAGGTAAGTCATGTGTCCCATCATCCCCTACTATCCCCACGTATTCCAAGTGGTGGTTTGACTCCCTCCACCCACATTCATTTAGATGGGACTTGCTAATATTTTACTTATATCCTGAGAAACTGGAAAACGAGGCAAAAACCTCCAACAACATAAGTATTGACTTTTCTGGGTCTGTTATAAATATCAGCAGATCATCAACGAATAACGTGAGCTTGTGATGACTTCCCCCTGTTACTCAGTACTTTTAATACCCTCTTCTGACTTTATTCTAATGGCTAGTGGTTCAATCGCTAAGGCAAATAAAAGAGGGAAGAGGGGACACCCCTGCCTCATTACCCAGTGAAGTGAAAATGTCTCAGATGGAACTCCATTTACCAGTGTGCGTGCCACTGGATTCCTATATAGCATTTTTACCATTCCCAGGAATGCTTTTCCCACACCAAATCTCTGCAGTACCTTGAACAGATATGCCCATTTAATCCTATTGAATGCCTTCTCATTTTCCATGGAGAGCACATATGTCTGCGCAGGGTGCCGAGAACCCCTCCACACAACACTGAGAAGGCATTTCATATTATGGTATGACATTCGACCATGTACAAACCCCGTTTGGTATCCATGAATGACAAATGGAAGCAACCTCTCCAGTCTTCTCGTCATCACTTTGGCAATAATTTTACTGTCACAATTTAGCATGGGAATGGGCCTGTACAAGGCACACTCCTGCAGATTTTTTCCTGGTTTTTGGAGAATACAGATGTTTGCTTCACAGCAAGTACTGGGGAGCCCTCTTGCCTCCCCAGTCATTCTGACCAGTGGGCCAGCCAGCGCCCCCTGTAATTCTTTATAATATTTGGCCACAAACCCATCAGGGCCTTCTACCTTGCCATTGCAAAAACAGCTGATCACTTTCAGTACCTCAGTCTGCGTAATCGGTGCCCCCAGCATTTGTTTCTGCTCCTCTGAAAATTTTGAATATGAATTTCGTCTAGAACTTTTCGAACCTGGTGTTCTATTCCCTGGCACTCAGCAGTGTATAGGTCTTGACAGAACTCCCGAAACCTTTGCCGAATTAGTTTATTATCATTCACCAGTTGCCCATGTTTATTCCCAATTGAAGGTATGTGTAGCATTGTCCTCCCACCTTTCATTAATCTAACCAACAGCAGTCCAGCTTTGTTCCCCCACTCCTACACTCTGTGTCTAGCGAAAAGTTGCTTTGTCTGGGCTTCCTCAGTCAGTATCAAGTTTAATGCTTCCCTAGCCACCAGCAATTTTCTTGCATCCCCCAGGTTCTCACCTGTTACCATTGTGCATTCAAGATCTTTCACCTTCTTCTCCAGTTCCACTATCTTTGCAGTTTTTCCCACATTAAATGAGCTACATACTTTATTGTAGCCCCTCTCATAAAGGCTTCTCCAGCCTCCCAGAAAATGCCTTCCAAGTGTGCCATTGCCTCATTCATACTGGCATATAATTCCCACTGGTCCCGTATAAATTTCTTAAACTCTTCTCTTGTTCATAGATATGTAGGAAATCTCCAACTGGCCGTGCTTTTTTGTTTTATTAAATACTGCAGGGTCACACAAACCATGGCATGATCTGATATGTGTATGGGCCCATGAGCCACTCTGACTACTTGATTATATACTGTCCTAGGCACATACACATAGTCCAGCCTTGAGCAGGTCTTGTATGGATTGGAATAAAAGGTATATTCCTTACAGCCTGGGTTTACATTTCTCCAACTATCTATTAGGCTTAGATCCATCATGCCCAGCTGCCAGTTCCTGGGTGAGAAGTTTGTCTGGTGTTTCTCTCCCGAGTAATCCATTGTGGGATCATTAATACAATTAAAATCCCCTCCAATAATTAGTTCCTGAAATTGCTCTTTGAATAGTAAGTCTAGGAATTTTTGATAAAACCCTGGATCAAACACTGCAGGGGCACATACACTGCCATATGTGATGGTCTCCCCATAAAGTTCTCCTTCCACAAAAATGTATCTGCCCTCCTGCATATGTTTCACCACTCTGGACACCCTCGGGGGAAATGTCTATGTATAAGGACTGCCATCCTTCACTTATGTGCTGAATATGAGGCAGCGTAACATGTCCCCACCCAACCCCCAACTAGTTTAAGATGTTTGTGGTCTGTGAGGTGGGTTTCCTGCAACAGTGCAATTTGTGTGTTTTTCTGTTTCAAAGCTGCTAACAATTTAGCTCTCTTGATCAGTGAGGTGAAACCCTGGACATTCCAAGATACAATATATAAATAATCAGAAGTAGCCATCAATACCCCCTAAACATTCATCCATAATTGCCCTTCCTAGATATTTCTCATCTTCCTTATAAACTGAGGTGGATAATACAATTTATCTGTGTTCAACGTGTTGATATAAAACAGCATCAAATTCTAACAAGGACAGTAAACAATATTTCCAAATTGTCTTAGACACAAAAACTTGTACCATGTGATAAACTCGTACATTCAATAGTCTTCTATTTAGACCAAAAGTTAACTCACCTCTATTACCTTGAGGTGCATATCAAACTGCCATGGTAAATTCCCTCTTTTTTTTACGTGTCCCCCCCACCCCGTCCCACTTAATCTTACAACACATTAACTTTTAGAATATTTGTCAAACCTTAACACTTCAGGCTAACAAAGTAACAGGTATTATTCTTGATGGCCCTAGGTATGTAGTCAACCTGATCATCCAATATAGGCGTAACCACGGCAAGTTTCTCCCCTTCCCACCTGACCACCCACCCACCCACGCAGCTCGTTTATAGTTTACACATTCAAGAGGGCAGATTTTATAAAGATGGGTGAATGCCTTAGGGATGACCTGGCGGGGGAATGGCCTGGCTGGGGTGGAGGGAGAGTTGATGAAACTAAAAGGGAAAATTGTAAAGGCAACAAACCACTGTGTCAAATAAGTGAGCAAAAGCAAGAGGAAAAAGAGAGTGCTATGGTTCTCGAAAGAGGTGGGTGAAAAGGTAAAGGCTAAAAGGGTAGCATTCAGAATGTATAAGGAGACACAGAGGGAGGGGGAAAGGGAGGTGAATCAGGGGAAACAGAGGGAAGCAGGGAAAGCAGTAAGGAGCGCAAAGGCACAAGCTGAAGTGAGAATAGCCCAGGAGGTAACAAAAGTGGACAAGACACTTTTTAGGTATGTAAGTGAAAAGGCGAAGACCAGGGTGGGATTGTAAGGTTAAAACTGAAGGTGGGAGACTGCGGAGAGGGGACCAGGAAAAGGGAGACATCCTAAACAAATACTTATGTTCAGTGTTCACAGAGAAAGGAGATGGGGAGGGGCCACAAAAAGTAACAGAAGCTTTGGAAGGAGGGAGGTTTACACTAGTCCTTTTCTGGTGGAGAGAGTCCTAAAGGGATTCACTAATCTGAAGGTGGACAAAGCAATTGGGCCAGACAGGGTGCATCCAAGGGTGTTGAGGGACTTCAGGGAGGTACTGGCTGCATCTCTGATTTCCTATTTAACAGGGGACTGGAAACAGGAGTGGTTCTGGAGGACTGAGGATGGCAGAGGTAGCCCCACATCACAAAAGGGATAGCAAGAAGGAAGCTGGCAATTATAGGCCAGTCAGCCTGACATCAGTGGTGGGAAAGTTCATGGAATCACTGCTAAAGAAAAGGATTGCAGAATATCTTGAATCCAGTGGGTTACAAGATCCAAGACAGCATGGGTTCACAGTGGGGAGGTCATGTCAAATGAATCTGATAGACTTCTTTAACTGGGTGACAAAGGAATTTAGATCACGATGGAGCGGTGGATGTGGCCTACATATATTTCAGTAAGGCTTTCAACATGGTTCCATATAGAAGACTAGTAAGCAAGCTGGGTAGCTTAGGAGTGGGTCCAGAGGTGGTAAACTGAGTAAGAAATCAGTTAGGGGATTGGTGACAGAGGGTGGTGGTTAACAGAGTTCACTCAGAGGAGGGGAGGGTGACCAATGGGGTGCCTCAGGGATCAGTTCTCTTTCTTGTCTTTATAAGTGACATTGCAGAGGAGATGAAAGGGAAGATCTACCTCTTTGCAGATGACACCAAAATCAGCAATAAGATGGACACTCGGTGGGGGAGGGGGATGTGGAAAGGATAAGCAGAAACCTGAGAAAACAAGAGGAGTGGTCAAGGGTATGGCATCTGGGCTTCAATGTGAAAAAGTGCAAAATAATACACTTAGGGCACAAAAACCCAGGGCGGAGTACAAAGTGGGTGGAGTGGTGCTGACTACCAAGCCAGAAAGAGACCTGGGTAATCATATCTTATGACCTGAAGGTGGCCAGGCAGTGTGACAAGGCAAATGATAGGGCTAGTGGGATGCTGGGGTGCATAGGTAGGGGTATCACCAGCAGGAGGGAAGTGTTGATCTTTCTTTGAGTGTGAGCCCCTGCAGCAGGCTACACAATAAGGACTATGCCGCCAGGCACTAGGACTCCACGGAAAACTTCTAGCCAGCAGTATCCAGCTGGGGCCTGCCCCTTGCGTTGGTCCGCCCACTGACGTCACCCTCTGAATAAGGGGGGAGGTCCCCAGTCCTACCTCAGTTCTTTTCCCACTGTAGACACATGTGCTTCAGATCCTTGGATGCCTCGTTGCATCTGTCAACTGCCATTTTGTGCTTCTTGTTAGTGTACCTGTTTTTCTCTAAAAAACTTTGTTTACTTGATCAAGTTTATGTCATCTCTGTATTCTTCTTCCTCTACGAAGCGACGGAAATCCAAGTGTCCATGTGGGTGGCAGATTCTGGTGAAAGACGGCCATGCTCAGTGCTTCTTCTGACCACAACGTTAACAGTTGCCTGGACTGTGGTAAAATTAACCAGTGGACCAGGATCCAATGCCACAAGACACTCCAGGCCTTCCTCATGGAGCAGCAGCTCACTGCCCTTAAACAGCCGTCGAAGGCCAGCTCCTCAGTCTCCCGGTCACTGACTTCCCATAAGGAGAATCATGCAGAAGGGGAGCAAAATCACCGGGAAAAAGAGCACTGTAGGTCAGAGTCCCACTCCAGATTTCTTCATCAGAAGGAGAAACCTTCCAGTTCACACTCTGGCAAGAGAGCGGACTCTGCCCCACCTGCCAGGCCTTATTTTCTCCGGCCTGCTGTTGAAGAAGGCTTCCGCTGTTAGCCTTTTGGTGGGTGGGAGTTCTTCAGGGCAAGGATCTTCAGGTCCCTCCTTGAGCCTTAGGCACTTCCAGCATTTCTCGGGGTCTAAGGCAGGGGCATCTGCCGACAAGGCTCAGGCGTCTTCTTCCTCCAGTTCGTCATCAGCTTCCGACGACAGACACAGACACTGGGAACATTCCTTCTCCAGGGAATACTCCCCCCGAGGGAAGTCATCAGACGCTAAGCCAAAAACACTGATGCACACCTCGGATGACAGGCCTTCCGATAAATGAAAGGACCAGGGGCAGATGCCACAAAATAAGGCATCCAGTGACCAGACATCAGGGTCAGCTACCCTACCTCAGACACCTACAGGTCCACCACCTCAGAAGCCAGCATTAGGACTGTCATCTCTGATGGATCAGCAGCCTGATGCCTGGGCACCTGTCGATCAGTCGCCGGACCAAACACCCACTGCTCTGGTACCCGATGACCAGACGTAAGGGGACCAGACGACAGGTGACCAGACGACAGGTCTTGCAAACCTACCTAACCCTGGCACATGCCCAGATGTGATGCCAGGACCGAGTAATCCTCTGGATGCTCCCACAGGCCCCACTGGCGTACCACTACCTCAAGTACCAATGGTTCCCCTGGTGGACGTCGGGCAACTTTTTGCATTATGGTGGAATATGGTGAAAGGGGACTTGCTTAAAAAGGCTAACCCCCCCAACTCCCTCTCCACCACAGCCTCCCACCCCAGTCCCGGATAAGGTTCTGATACCGGACACTCAGCCCACTCCTCTGTCCACCACCAGGAGCCCCATTCCTAAGGGTTCAGATTCAGAGCGCTCCAGACATAGAGGCAGGCATCACCACTTCTCCCCAAGGTTGTCTTCCACCGACAACAGAAGCAGATGCTGGTACAGGTGCAAACATCTGAGGTCAGCTTCCTCTTCATCCTCCAGAGGTCGCTCTTTTTCCTTGGGCTCTTCGGCCAGAGGGTACTCCAAAGAACCAGAAGGGTACCACAATTTCCCAGGTCTCCACTGGATGACCCAACCTACAGGGACGTGATACGTCATATCCAATACCTAAACCAGTGGGATATGGAGGAATTGGACCTGAGAGAGAAGAAGGCTATATACCTTCTTGGGCATGAGTGACCCTAAACCCTTGGTCATTCCCCCTCTGGTCCCTCCCATCCAGGACCTAACCAAACTAGCATGGGAGCACCCTTCTTCTTTTCTCAGCTGTTCTGAAAAAGGCAGACAGGCTATACAAGCCTCCTAAAGAGGCGGAGAATCCAAGGGCAGATTCCACGGTCCTAACTGCAGCACATGGCAGGACCAAGAAGCCCAAGCATGTGAGGTTGAAACCTTCCAACAAGGAATCTAAGAAGCTAGACCAGTTAGGGAGAAGAGTTTATGCCTCTTCCACTTGTTCCATATGATCCTTAAATTTTTTAGCACTTATGGTGCTGTGTTAAAAATCTCTGTGGAAGAAAGCTCTCTAGTTGGCCCCAAAACAGCCAGGCAACTCGTCTTGTGCAGAACTTCTGGACATCCTTCAGTCCGGCCTGGACATAGGAAAGCATGTCTTGTGGGTATCCTACAATTCAGTGGACATGGCTGCTAGAGCTGCGGCCACTGGGATCTGCCTCTGCTGCCACTCTTGGTTGCGGGTATCCGGGTTTAGACAGGACCTCCAGGATTCCATCCCTTTTATGGATCTGTCCTCTTCAGGGAGGAGGTACAAAAAATAATAATGGATCTGCAAGACTCAGGAAAGGCAGTGCAATCCATTCATCATATGTACCGGTCGGATCCCCAGCAGCCCAAGTGTAAGCATTTTTGGCGCCTGGGTGTCAGCAAACAGAGAGGCCAACAGCCCCGAGGTCCTTTCAAGAGAAAGGCTCCCTACCAACTGCCTGGGAACAGCAGGCCTAAGAGTACCAAATCCTCCCAGCCCTCGCTGCCCACCCCAGCCACCCATACATGACTCCCTGCCTGCCCCCCCTCCTCAAGCGGAGTCAATGGGGGAGGCAGTAGGATGTCGGTTCTACCTCTACTTAGAAGAGTGGACCAACATTACCACTGATGTATGGATGTATGGATCTGGGATATTATCAAAAAGGGTTATATGCTGGAGTCTGTCAAACTTCCCCTGGACAATACTCCAGCCCCCTCTCGATACTCTCCAGCTCACACAGCCCTCATCAGGGAAGAGATCCAAGTCTTGCTCTTGAAATGAGCCATTGAGCCCTTTCCTCTTCCTCAACAGGGAACCGGATACTACTCTCACTTCTTCTTGGTTCCCAAGAAGACAGGGGACTTAAGACCCATACTGGACCTTAGTCAACTGAACCAATTCATTGAATACAAAAGGTTCAGAATGGTGACCTTACCCTGATTGATCCTCAGGCTACATCAGAGGGATTGGCTATGCTCCGTGGACATGCAAGGCACATACTTGCACATCTTGGTGTTTCCAGCTCACTGGAAATACCTTCGGTTCACCTTCCAGAGGAACCAGTACCAATTCTGGACTTTGCCTTTCGACCTCTTCTCGGCAGCAAAGGGTGTTTACCAAATGCCTCACAGTAGTTGCAGCAGCTCTCAGGAGAGAGGGCCACTTTGTCACTCCCTACCTAGATGACTGGCTCCTAACTGCTCCCTCTGGATCGCAGTTAATGCACACCCTCTCGGACAAATTCCAGATGTTCCAGTGGCAGGGGATAACAATCAACCTCCCAAAGTCCTGTCCTTGGCCCTGCCAATGTCTGCAGTACATAGTGGCCGTTCTGGACACAAAGCAGGGAAGGGCATTCCTCCCAGCCAACAGGACCACTCGGCTGAGAGATCTGGCGTCCAGAATAGCTTCAGCTAACCTAGTCACAGGCTGGACTATGTTGCAACTTCTGGGACATATGGCGGCTGCCATACCTACGGTCCCATTAGTGCACTTGCATATGAGAGTTCCCCAAAGGACCCTAAGGGCCCAGTGGGACCAGAGGTTCGATGACCTCAAACATCCCCTACATATATCGAGGGTGGTTCAGCAAACGCCATCATGGTGGCTAACTTCTCAAAATTTGTAATCGGGTCTACCATTCCATTCGGACTCACTGAGCCAGATTCTGACCACAGATGCATTGGGTCTAGGATGGGATGCTTACTTTCAGAGTCACCATACTCAGGGCACATGGTCAGACCTAGAAGTGCCCTTGCACATCAACATTTTGAAAATGAGGGTGATTCTGTATGCCATGCAGGCCTTTCAGATGCACGTTTCCCAGAGTCCCCTGTTTGTTCAGAGTGACAACATGTCAGTGGTCTTTTATATCAACAAGCGGTGGGGGGGACGCACTCCTACCTTCTGTGCAGAGAAGCCATGAGAGTGTGGTACTGAGCCCTAGAACACAGACTAACGCTGATGGTGGTTCATATTCCAGGCATCCAAAACATCCTGGCAGATGAGCTCAGCCGCTCTCAATCCAGGAACAACGAGTGGGAGCTGCTTCAAGAAGTGGTGGACGACCTCTTCGAAAGATGGGGCCATCCAGAGCTGGACCTCTTCACATCCCTGTGCAACACCAAACTATCCAATTTTTGCTCACTAGATCCTGGGCCTGGTGTTTTCTGGTGAGATGCGTTGTCCCTCTGTTGGACAGGGAGGTTTCTTTATGCATTCCCTTCCTTTCCCCTTCTACATAGGGTGTTGCTCAAACTGTAGGCCAAGGGGGCAGCAATGATTTTGATAGCCCCGCTCTGGCCACACCAGATAATCTTGCAGTGATTGGCAGTGGAACCTCCCTTCCCACTACCTCTATTGTCAAGCTTGCTATCCCAAGACCTGGGCACACTAGTCCATCCAGATCTTCGTTTTCTACACCTTCATGCATGGCTCCTACAGACCTAGCTGTCTCTCATCATGGAGTTTCGTAGAGGGTGGCTGAAATCCTAGTAGTGGCAAGAAAGCCATCTACATAGGCTACATATGCCATGAAGTGGAAACGCTTTTGCATCTGGGCAGCTGCATGTTTCCTGGACCCTTTTTCTTGCTCAGTGAACTCAGTCTTGGAGTATCTTCTTTCTCTCTTGGACACGGGGCTGCACTACTCATCCATTAAGGTGCAGCTCTGTGCCATTTCAGCTTTTCATGCACCTGTGGAAGGTAGAAACATTGCTCAGTTGGAGCTCCCCCATACCTTTCTATGGGGCATGCTTAATTTAAAACCTCCCATCAGGGATCCGGTCCCCCCGTGGGATCTTTTATTTGTTCTAGAGAAATTAACCTTGCCTCCCTTTGGACCGGCTATGGACTGCAACCTTCACTTTCTCTCATGGAAAGTATTATTTTTAGTTGCCATTACTTCAGCTCAAAGAATTACAGAGCTTCAAGCACTCATGTGCAAAGAATCTTATTTGGTTTTTCACAGAGACCGCATGTCTCTTTGCACCAATCCTAAGTTTCTACCGAAGATAGTATCTGAGCTGTCACTGAACCAGGATATCTGCCTTCTGGTCTATTATTCCAAGTATTCAAATCGGGGGAAGGCCCTCCTTCACACTCTAGACGTCCACAGGATCCTTCATTACTATTTGGACCATACTAAATCGGTCCGCAAGTCTGATCAGTTGTTTGTTTCTTTTGCCCCCAGGACTCTGGGGAAGCCTGTTACAAAACAAACCCTGTCAAAATGGTTAGCCTAGTGCATTGGGTTCATCTACAACAAGTATGACAAACCCTTGCTGGGGCCAGTCAAGGGACATTCCACAAGTGGGATGGCTGCATCCTTCGCAGCTATGAAGAATGTTTTGACGGCAGACATCTGCGCTGCTGCAACCTGGAATTCGGTGCATACTATCGTCAAGCACTACACTCTGGACATTGCCTCCAGAAAAAGTGCAGGATTCAGCCTGGCTGTGCTCCAAGGCCTTCTAGCATAAGAATTCCATGTTTTTTTCCTACCACCCTGTTTCTTTTTTCCCCCCTTCTGGAACACTGTTTGGGACTCAGTCCTTAAGGTGTAGCCTGCTGCAGGAGCTCACACTCGAAGTAAGATACTACAGTTATGTAAAAAATTATAATAACAGTATATCTTCAAGAAGAGCTCCTGCAGCAGGCACTATTTTCCCTCCCTCTATCCCCCTATTATGTTTTCTCCTTCTGGGAATTTTCAGCCCTTACCTCAGCTTCCTCCTGCTGAACAACTTCTGGGTCTCCGGTGGGTGAACTGAGGTGAGGCTGGGGACCACCCCCTTTATAAAGAGGGTGATGTTGGTGGGTGGACCGATGTAAGGGGTGGGCCTCAGCTGGATACTGCTGGCTTGAAGTTTTCCATGGAGTCCTAGCGCCTGTCGGCATAGTCCTTAAGGTGTAGCCTGCTGCAGGAGCTTTTCTTGAAGATCTACTGTTATGGTAAGTTCTTACGTAACTGTACTTTGCCTCTGTATAGATTGCTGGTAAGACCCCCCTAGAGTACTATGTTCAGTTCTGGAGACCACATCTCCAGAAGGACACAGACAGAGTGGAGGCAGTCCAGAGGAAAGCAACTAAAATGATGCAGGGTCTGCAACAAAAGCCCTATGAGGAGAGGCTGAAGGACCTCAATACATACTCCCTGGAATATTGGAGGGAGAGGGGGGATGTGATAGAGAACTTTAAATAATGTACCTCACAAGAGTAAATAAGATACAGGAGTAAAGTATTTTTCAGACAAAAAGGTGCTCCAGAACAGGGGCACATGCTGTGAAACTGGAGGGACGTAGATTCAGGAGAGATGTAAGGAAGTACTTATTCACAGAAAGACTGGTGGATTCCTGGAACAGCCTTCCAGCAGAGGTGGTGGGGACAAAAACAGTTGTGGGGTCCAAGAATGCATGGGACAGGCACAAGGGAATCCTAGTGGAAAGGAAGGGGGAGGGAGAAAGAGCTGCAGATCAAGTAGGGCCAGCAGTGATAATGTAGGTAGGTTGGCCCACCCACCAGTGCAGCAGCAGCACTACTGCCTGCAGCACCAATGACCCGGGGTCTGGAGCAACCTCGGGAGTCAGAGGGTCTGCTGGGGGGAGGAGGATCGAGTGTCCCAAGGACTGCTTTCCTCCTCTGGGGAGGGAAGGGACCATTGGCCAATGCTGCACTGGCCTCTAGCGGTGGCTGGGGGTCAGTGCACTAGTCAACACTGCTTGGGGATGGCGAGGACAGCCATCCAGCTTGCAGTGTACAGTAGTGTGTGCAGCACTGCCTTTGATGGCATGGCATGCCCTTGCCCAGGAAGAAAAGGGGGGGGACCAAAACCACCAATCCTCTCATGCTCTCGATGGCTGGTGTCCCGTTGGCTCTGCATTGGGTGCATCTGGGATGTTCCTTATTCTGGCCTCGGCCTTCCACGATGTGTGGTGCTCTCCCATCATGATGTGGCCTGGAGAATGGAAGGGGTTGAGCACAGTGTTGTGACCGGTGCAGCACCGCTGATACTGGCCGGATGGGGGAACCAAAGATACAACCCCCCACTGAGAAGGTAATAAAGAAATAAAGATAATGTAGGTAGGGAAAACTGGGTAGACTGGGTAGGCCAAGCAGTCCTAATGTGCTATCAAATTCTGTGTTTCTATGAGCATTGGTCTGCCTGATGGCTATGTCCTGTTTTTGTGATTTTTTTCTAATATAACATTTACTAGCAATAGTGCTTTGCAGTATTCTCTCTAACCTCTCGAGTTTTCACAGTCTTGTGACTTTAATATCACTTGTTCCTGTACTACTGCCTTCCAAAATGAGTGATGTAGGAAATGAATCCAAGGAAAATACTACTCCTTTCTGTTGTAGAGGCATAACTCAGGAGGAAACATAGGCATACCAGGAGAAGTTATAACATTCTCAAGTAGCATTTTTCTTTTCATTATTAATAACAATAAAATAGGAAAAATAAAATTGTACAGGATAGCTCTTCTTAAAGGCAGTACAAACAAAAAAGTCCTCCATCTGAGGATTCCCCAGGAAAACATTGCTGTTTATATAAGATGTTTTTGCCAGGCAATTCAAACTATGCATCCTCTTGTTGTAACTTAAATCTCCATTTCTTTTCACAAAATGTATCAAACTTTGTCATTTTCCTTCCTGAGGTCAGCCTGAAAAGCACATCTAGTTTAAACAGGTGCACAAAATAATACGTTTTGTCCTAGACCTGGTTTCCTGTTGACAATTCTGTATACAAGCTTGTGGAAGTCAAAATGCATCTCAAGGTCAACCCACTGTGTTCCAGATTGTTATCTTTTCTAATAAACTCAAACAGCTTTCTGCGACAATTTCAACAATATAATCATATACATTTGCAAACCAAGGGATCCCAGTTTCACATCATGGGCTAGATATTCAAAGGAGTTGTGCCAGTGTAACCCCAGAAATGTGCCCTGGGGCAATATTCAAAGGAGGGAATTACACAGTGCAATTCCTGATGCACCAGGGCGCAAAAATATTGTATGTGGCGTATCTCCAGAGGGTGTGCTCATGCATATGCGGCACATCCCGATATTCAGCCTGGGATGTGTGGCGCATATGCCAGCACAACCCTGAGATGTGCTGCATACCGATGCACAAAGTTGAGCCTGAAAAATAAGGCTCAAATGGTAGCCACCCACAGGCGAGCTGCCATAATGCAAGACACAACACAGCAGCCACCAGCCATAAGTGGCCACCCCCAGCACACTGTGCATAGGCACCCAAAACATCCCTGGTGGTCCAGTGGTTCCCCCCTCCCTCCCCGTAGCCCCGACTGCCAAAAATAAAATAACTATATAGCCCTGGTAGACTAGTGGTACACCCCCCCACCCGTAGTCCCGATCACTGAAAATAAAATGCTGAAATAGCCCTGTTTGTGTAGTGGTACCCCCCTCCCTCCCTGTAGCCCCAATTGCCAAAAATAAAATGTTGAAATAGCCCTGGTAGCCTAGTGGTACCCCTACCCCTCCCAATGCTCTGATCACCGCAGAGGAAATAATTAAATAGCCCTGGTAGTCTAGTGGTACCCCCCCGATGCTCTGATCACTGGTACACCCAATGGAAAGACATCTCTGGTGGTCCAGTGGCACCCCCCACCCACACAGGACCCCCTGCCCACCCAGCTCCCCCCAGTCATCAGTGCCAGCAGCAAACCCACCCGCATAGCTCCGCGGCTGCCTGCAGAATGACAGCATACAGTATGAGCTGCAAGCCCATTGGTCCACATTGTCACACATTTTTTCCAACTTTCTGAATTCTCTCTGTTCCCAGGGTTCCCACCGGATCACATGGGCAGGTAGCTAGAGGGCCTGCAGCTTCCACTAGTCTCCTTCGGCAGTGCTGTGCAATGCCAGGTCAATGAGAAACAAGACCACAATTATGCTGGACTTGGTTTCTTCAGTTGAACTGGCATGCATTACAGAAGCTTGTCTAAGGGACGATGCAGGTCCAATTTTGGAAGCATTGATCCTGATGAGTACTTGGTAGTGCATTGCCCAAGGAGGGAAAGCAAGGGCAGAGGTTTGGCCATCTGTTTTAGATCCTACCTGAATTTCTCTGTACAGACTACATTCCATGCAGTTCCTTTCATGGAATCAAGAATTTTGGAGTTTTGACTATGTCACTTCATGGTTTCAGAACCTTGGGCACTGTACTGATAAGTTCATGCCCACATTTCTGAACCATGAAGTGACATAGTCAAAACTCCAAATTCTTGGTTCCTTGAAAGGAACTGCACAGAATGTTGTCCATACAAAGAAAACAATACAAAACACAACTGACAGCTTCAGCACAGGCACACTTAAATAGGGATCCTGTGGAGGTATGAATATACTTTATGAAAATAGAGACATTTCAAACAGCTGCACATAAGTAATCAATTCCTGTCCCCTTTAAGGGATCTACTAAATAACAGCAAATATATCGGAAAATGCAAAACCATTATGACAATAACTACTGTAGGTAAGCAGCAGGTTAAACATCCAGAGAAGCTGGAGCTTCCTTTGTATTGTTGCATACATATTATTACTTATAAAAACCAAAACAAACATAATGTAAGTGATCAGATTAAAAAATTATATTATTCAAATCACTAAATTACAAGCTTGTATAAAAAGTGTATGACATTCAAAAACCAGTAAATAGGAGAAGGGACAATGGGGGGGGGGCATTGAATCTTACTAAACATATATATTCAACCTGTGCAATGAAGCAGAGAATAAACAACAAACAGAAGCCACAATTTAAAAAAGTGGAAAAAATACCCCAGCTCAAATATATGTAACTGTTGCCTTGTTGAAAGACAACACTAAATTCAATGGGCCCGATTCTCAAAGGCTCCAGCATGGCGCAAGGTGCATGCACCACGGGGAATGGCGCAAGGTGCACCCTGCACCAAACTGTACGTCCAGGAGTGATTCACAAAGGTAGCCTGTGTCAAATGCAGGCTGCCTGCCCAAAATGGGGCTTGCACCATCACTGGGCCCAGCACTGGGCTGTGACAAGGCAGAAGGGGCCCTGCGGCAGACGCAAGCTGCCATAACCCGAAAACGGTATTCACATACCACACCCTTCCGACAGATTTCTAAGTACCCTTAGATCAACCAGGGCTGGTCTAATGGACTTAAAAATAGCTCCCCTGGGAGAGCTGTCCTGTCAGTGGTACCGCATGTCCCACCGCCCAGACCCCGTTGTGCCCCTCATATGCCATATTGCTACCGGACCCCCCCTCCACGCTGTGCCCCCTCAGGGCACACACGGCAGGATCACCCGCCGATCCCCACTGTGCCCCTGATGTGCCCTGGACCATGTGTAGACATGGGGCCCCCCACCCAGATCCCAGTGCCACCACCAGTACCAGACACATGCCACCATTCCTCCTGCTGGTGCCCTGTGTCCCCCAACCAGAGACATAGCACCCCTCCACATTCCCAGACTGTGCAGGGGACCGGTACAGTCCTCCATACACCTCTGCGGCCAGTCCCCCACTGTATTGTCCATGCAACGGACTGTACATGGGGCTTGCGGCGAACCCTTCAGTGCTCCATGTTTTTGCCGCATGGGTGGGGTTGCCGCAAGCGTAGGGACCTAGGCGCTGGGACCCCTCCTGTACCAGAATCTGGTGCAGGGTCCCTGGCACATGGGGCTTTGGCACAAGCTGCAGTTTGCCGCAGCTTGTGCCGAACGCAGCCCCCTTTGAGAATCGGGCCCATTAAGTCCAGTGGTTCACTGGTGAGGAACAGTAATACTGTAAAATAGCTGATATCTCATTACAACATCAAATATGAAAAGAAAAGAAAGAATATATACATAAAACATATACTACCCAATGTACATGGCAATTCATCTAAAATGTACCGGTATTTGAGACAAATCAAATATCTATAAAGACAGAAAAAGAGAATAAATTAGACAACCTCAATAGTATTATTGGCTGCTACTAAATGCAACTTCCCTTTATAGTTGTCATTTGCAATTATGTAACACAATATGAGGTTAATCTAAATATTTCAAAGAAAGCACATACCAGAACCGAGATCCTAAGACATGAAAGACAGAAGAAAGAACATGGTTAAAATGCATATCGTCATGTTGCTCTACTCATTTCTTCAAATATGTCATCACATCAGAGGCTCCATTCAGGCCTGGATATTTACATGCCTGTAAAGTAAATATCAAAAAACCTTCTTTTTGCTTTAGAAGTTTGTCAGAATCACCCCCTCTGGGGTTTGTGGAACACTTTGTCAATGGCTCTAAACAAAAAAAACATGGTTAGCTGGAGTTGTAGCTTGGAGAACATGTGCTGTGGCATATTTTACATCTTTGTTGTTAATAGCACGGCAGTGTTCTCCTATCCTGGTTTTAAATTGTTGCTTGGTCTTACCTATATAGTAGGCATTACAGCTACATAAAGCCACGTATACCACTCCAGTGCTCTCACAGATAATAAATTGTCTAATGTCAAAGGTCTTACCTTTGTGTACATTCTTGAAGTCTTTACCTGTGGAAACACATTGACAAACGGTGCATTTCTTACATTTAAATCATCCTGTTACTCTATTGGTTAGCCAGGTATCTAAAATGGGTCTTTGTTGGTGGCTGTGAACCAAGGTATCTCTTAAAGAATCTGCTCGTCTAGAAGTAACACGTAGAGGAGTACCTGTAAGGGAATTGAGACCAAGGTCTCCTTTAAGAATATGCCAGTTACTCTTAAATTTTAAAAGTCTCTCTATGTCTGAAGCATGGGCAGAAAATGTTGTGACGACATTAAATATGTCACTACTAAATTCGGACCAACATCTGTAATTTTTTCTTGTATAAGACTTTGTCTATCTTGAGTTGTAGCATATTTTCTAGCCTTCATAACTATTTCACCACGGTACCATCTTTCTAGGACTCTCTCCTGCATGTCTATTGCTGCCTTGTTAAAGTTTTCATCAGTGCTACAGTTTCGTTTCAGTCTTAAAAATTGTCCACTGGGTATGTTGTTAATGGTGTGCCTGGGGTGGCAACTAGAGGCCTGTAACAAAGTGTTTTAACACATTCTTTCTTATATGTCTGTTGAAATGCTGCCACTTTCATCCTTTCTAATGCATAGATCTAGAAAGAAGAGTTTTCTTACTGACAGTGTACGTAAATCGCAAATGTGGGTTGGTATTATGTAGGTATTGTATGTAGGACTCTAGTTCATTCAAATGTCCCTTCCATAACATAAACACGTTGTCAATAAAGCGACGCCATAGCTCTATTTTTTCCAAAATGGGATTAGTATTTTGGTTCCTTACATATTCATTCTCCCATTGCCACACATACAATTTAGCCACACTAGGAGCAAAAGTGGACCCCACTGTAAGACCCTTCGTTTATAGATAGAGTTTTTCCAAGAAGGTAGAAGAATTTAATTTTAAAACAAACTCAAGAGTGTTTAAGCAAGAACTCAGTGCATGGCTCACATGAGTTTCCTCTTTGGTTAAGAAAAGAAGTTATACAGTCTAGAGCTCCCTCTTGTGATATATTGCTATACAAAGATTCAATATCCAAAGTTACCAAGTAAGTTTCAATATAGCTATCAATTTCATCCAGGATCCTTAAGATATCAATAGTGTCTTTCAGGTAAGAATTCAAGTTACATACAAAGGGTCTTGAAAAATAATCAACAAACTGTGAGAGAGGTTCAGTTATTGATCCTATATCACGGGGTTGACAAGGAGGGTTAGTGAGTGTTTTATGTACCTTGGGTAAAGTATATATAGTTGCTCTAACTGGGAACTTTACCATTAGAAAATCTTTTATTTTACCGTCAATCATACCCTGTTGAACAGCTTCTTGTAAAAATTCATCTATTCGCCATTTATATTCATCAGTGGGATACTTATAAAGTTCATTGTAAAGTCTGGAGTCCTTTAATTGCCTTAGTACTTTTTATGTTTGCTTGCATGCATGTGCAAGAAACATAGTGCCATCATCTGAGTTTTCAGAGGTGTGGCAGCCGTCTTCCAATTCAGTCAGTGTGTTTGCAGGCGCGGCCGCAGTTCTCCAATGAATGCTGCAGCTGTCTATGACAGCAGTTGAAAATGCAGTGCTGTACAGTTGAAAGGGAGGCTCTGCTTCAGTGAGCGCTTACCCCCTCCACAGACCATACGCATTTGCATGCTCATTCCACCCCCACGCACATACTGTATAGCCGGACAGGGGTGCCCAATCCCCATCGGCTCCACGCCCCCAAAAGCTTTCCAGGTGCCATGCTGGAGCTCACCCCAGCGTGGCAAAAATGTTATGGCTGGCGGGGTGCCCAATCCCCCGTCAGCTCCAGGCCACCCCCAAAACAGCCTTCCAGCTGCCACGCTGGGAGCCCACCCCAGCGTGGCAAGCGTCTGCGTCGTCGTCCTAAAAAACCCAAAAACCTGTAAACAAAAAAGTTCCCTCGGCGGTCTCCCTGCCCACCCACGCCCACCCACTCGCACCCTGCCTCCCCACAACCCCCACCCCATACTTACCTCCAGAGCTCGGCGCGATGATCTTCGGTGGACTGGGAACATGTCTGCACTCTTCAAAGCCGACCGCAAACTAAGGAAATACTGGTAAGCTGTATAATGCAATAAATAGGGTTCTTTCAACTTTAATGCATATCTCAGTAATTTTTTGGAATTTTGGCACCAAATTTTCAACATGGGGTTTTTGGGACCCCTCCTCATGAATTCTTGAACTGTCATGGCGTTAATCGGGCCCAAAGAGTGATTTTGCAGTCACTGCGCGAAATCCCTTTTTGGGACCGATTAACAAAACAACAGTGCCAGTGGTCATAAGGTGGGCTCTCAAAAAGCCTATGTTGCAAATTTGGTGAAAACATTCCTAAAAATTAGTGTTTTATGAGCGTGTGTTGCGCAGTTCCTACGCATGCCTGTAAGTTCGTGAATTTTTAATACTTGCACTCTGGATTTTCAACATTGCCATTTTACCACACCTCCTTACGAGCAGTACAGCTGTCATTTTTCACATCTCACCCAAAATGTGTTTCGCTGCATGTAGCGCACAATGGCGCAGTCAGTGTGCGCAATCAATGTTTGGGACAGATTAAGAAATCACAGTGACGCTATTCATGAGCAGTGGTCTTAAAATGGCTGTGTTGAAAATTTGGTGAAAAATTCCCAAAAATTACTCTTTTAGGAGTGCATGTTGCGCAGTACCTATGCACGCTCACAAGTTTGTGAATTTTTAGTATTTGCATGCCAGATTTTCAACATTGCCATTTTATTACACTTCCTTATGAGCAGTACAGCTGCCATTTTTCACATCTTGCCCAAAATGCGTTTCCGCACATGTAGCGCATAATGGTGCAGTCGGTGTGTGAAAGCAATGTTTGGGACAGATTAAGAAAATCACAGTGACACTGTTCATGAGCAGAGGTCTTAAAATAGCTATGTTGAAAATTTGGTGACAAAAGTCCATAAAATGACTGTGTTACGAGTGAGCATTTCGCAGTTTCCACGCACCCTCATAAGTTCATAAATTTGTAATATTTTCAGTCCAGATTTTCACCAGTGGCATTTTTCCACACTTCCTTATGAATAGTACAGCTGTCATTTTTCACAACATGGCCGAAATGTGTTTTCGCACTTTCAGCGCAGCAATGCATGGTCACTGTGAGAAATCATTGTTCGGGACAGACAAAGAAAATCACAGTGACACTGTTCATGATCGGAGGTCCCAAAATGCCTGTGTTGACAATCTGCTGTAAAAAATCCCCAAACTAATTACATTACGGGTGTGCATTGCACTGTTTCCACGCACGCTCGTGACTTCACCAGTTTTTGTTCATATTTTCACTGCAGATTTTCAACATTGCCATGTTTTACACCTCCCAATGAACAGTACAGCTGTCTGTCATTTTTCACATCCTGTTCAGAATGTGTTTTTGCACCTGTGGTACTAAATGCCGTAGTCGCTGTGCAAAAGCAGCTTTCGGCTAACAAACTGATATTGCCACTGTTCATGAGGTGGGGGTCACAAAAAAAACATGTTGAAAATTTGGAGTGAAAATACCAACGAATGCCTGAGGCGTTAGGGTTTCCGACCATAATGCCTCACCCTGTAGAGAATGACAGGCATCAGGGGTGTGACTTGGGATTCTCGCCTGTAATGCTCATACCGTTCCACACCCTGCAGCCAGTGAGAGGCATTGAGGAGTGCCTTGGACTCTTTGGCCCCAGAGTTCACCCCATTCTCCTATACTGCACCCATCTCACGTATTTCCTGATGGAATGGGGTGCGCATAAGGGCCAAAGACCCCAAGGCACACCGTGACACTTGTCGGTGTCTGCAGGGTAGGGTGTGGTGAAATGGCATGGCCGTTATGCCTGACGACCCAAAGGCACACCCCAATGCCTGTCAGTCTCTGCAGGGTGGTGGTGGGGTTGGCTTCAGTTCAGTTCAATACTTCACTGCCATTCCTATTATGCAGCTCTGTAACTCCTACACTACCAATGCCAATGCCAGCAAGCAAGCATTCGGCATTGACAAATGCTTGTTTATTGTAAGTCACTGGTATTCAAAATGACTACCCCACCCCCTTTATCTGCTGGATTCAGGACTATAGACTTTTCTCATAAGTCTTGTACTGCTGTTTGTTCAGCTCTGGTCAGATTTTTATATTTCAACACTGTCAACTTGTCAAAATATTTCTCAAAGTCCTGCTCACATATTTCTTTAAAAGCCAAAATAGCAGCTGAAGGGGGAGGGTAGAACTGTGATTCCCCTCTAAACTTCATTTCATAATTAGTGGTTTCAGACTGTTGATCAAGTGAAGCTTGTGGTGTTAATGTAGCATCCAGCTGTGCTTCTCTGTTAATTGTACTCATTTTTTGCATCTTAAAAAATGATCTTAAACTTAAATTATGGCAGGCAGTTTGTAGGTCACGGTGGGTTTGAAACCTATTAGCAGGAACAGTGGGACAGAATGAGAGTCCTTTATTTAAAAGACTGATTTCAGTGTCTGTCAGATTCTTATTAGATAAATTATCTTCGTCGATTGAAGTTCTCCTGTTGGCGTGGAATGGGGTGTTGCTGAAAGGGACGTGGGTTCTCTTGATATTCTTGAGGGTGTCTCTCCTGATAATGCCAATGCATCTGGTTCTGTTGCTGGTATCCTCTGTTTTTGGAACCTCCACTCCTTCTTTGACCCCCTCTTCTCCCCCCCATCTTACTCCTCTTCTGCCATCTTCTGTTCGAAACCCTTGGAAGTGGTTGATTCATGTACTCCTGTGTGCTTGTTGTTGAATTGATGGGGGTGTGGCTTAATGTTGGAAAAATGCAAAAATATAACAAGGTTTTTGCATTTTTCCAATATGTTTGCTGTTATTTAGTAGATCTCTTAAGGGTTTTTGATTGTATATAAAAGTTGTGTGTTCTTTTCTTCTTTATTGTAACACTGGCACTTTAAGAAAATGCTTGATCAGATGATCCTGCTATGATGTCATCTTTATATGGCAGTATATAAGGTGACTGTTTCTGTGAGTTACATGCCTTTTGATAAAGAATTTTATATTCAAAATGGGTCAAAGCACTTTGTGTGGCACTTTAATAAATATTGGGCACTTTATACATTTTTGGACTGCTGCGTCTCTTTACAAGTCTGCGATGGTGAGTGCTGGACTTGTTTTGTTTGAGCTGCTTTTTTCCTGAGCACCTCCTTCATTTCATTTTAACTTTTATTCATGTTGAATCGGATAGCTCAGACTGAGACAAGCTCATTTCCAGTGAGGTCCTTTGTGCAAAAATTTATCATAGAGTACAAAATAGACATACCACAATAAATACAGAATATACAAAAAACACAAATGACATAACAATACGACAAGGTACAAGCATCAATAAATATATAATTTACTATCATCCCATCAAATCAGATGTCACTCATGTTAATTAAGTTAATTGTACTGCGGTTCTATGTCTAGCTTCATTTTCAAACCAAGTCTTTGTTGTGCCTGTACAAATTTGTTTACCTTCAAGCTGAAAAATTAATGGTAAAGAGTTCCATAGCCTAGGTCCATTATAGAAAAAAATGTTTTCGACCTAAAGTTATTCTATAATTTGGAAGCTTGTATTCTAATCCTTGCGCTGACTGTAGGCGCTGTTTAATACATCTAACCACAAGGTTGTCCAAGATGTAATCAGGAACTACACATTTGAAACTTTTTATCATAAATAACACCTTATGCACCTCTCTGTGAGGCTGATCCATTGTAATTTTTCATAGAGGTCAGTCCCATGGGTTCTTTTTGGGGCATCCAATATAAACCTGAACAACTTATAACAGATAATATCTAGTCTGTTTAGGCTCCTCAGTGAGGCACCTGGGTACACAATTTCTCCATAATCAGTTATGGGCATAACTAGTGTCTGAACCACATGTTTCCTAGTTTGTTCTGTCATACAGTGCTTATTTCTATATAAAAAAACCTAAGCATTTCCCCACTTTCTTTTCAACAGTCTCAACATAAAGATCTCACTTTAATGCTGAATCCAATTATATTCCCAAATATTTATAACTATGTACCTGTTCTAGGACAGTATTACTAAAAGTCTTGATCTGAAGGGACGCTTTTGAAGGGCTCATATTTTTCTACTTTGTGAAAAGTAAAACCTGGGATTTCTTTGCATTTAGTACCAACTTGGACTTCAGAAGAAAGTGTTGTAATTCGTCAATCACCATCTCAAGTGGGTATTGGATACTACCTGCGGAGGTACCCTCTATGTAAATGATGGTGTCATCCACATATAAGTGGTATCCAACCCTTTGGTCTAACATACAAAATTTGTTCATATAGGTGTTATACAAAACTGGACCTAATATCAATCCCTGTGGGACATCAGACACCATAGTCACCACATCTGAAGTCCAATCACCCATAGTTACCATTTGTTGTCTCCCTATGAGATATTGTTGGAACCACATGACTACTGAGCTAGACATTCCAATATCTTCGAGGTTGGACAGAAGGATGTCATGGACCAAAGTATGAAAAACTTTGGATAAATCCATGAAGACAGATCCCATACACATCTCCTTGTCTAAAGCCTCAGTGATGTCCCCGTAACCTTTAACAATGCTGTTGATTTACTATGTAAAGGCCTAAAGCCTGACTGGAATCTATTTATAATGTTTTCTTCCTCTAAGAAGCGCTGAAGTTGAGTAGCCAGAAGTCTCTCAAATACTTTAGCTATAACTGGTAATAGGGGTATAGGTCTACAATTCTCTATAAGAGTCTTCAAGCCAGATTTATATATTGGGAAAACTCATGCTGTTTTCCATTGTATAGGAAAATCTATTTGTGTTACAGCCATATTAAACATACTAGATAGTGGATATGCACCTTCCTGGTGCATTAATTGCCTTGGAGGGTATTGTGGACTCACCAGAACCATCATCCACTGGTTTGAGTCTTATCTCTGGGGCAGGAGGCAGCTTGTGGTGATGGTGAATTTCTCCTCCTGTCTGATGCCCCTGACCTGTGGAGTTCCTCAAGGCTCGATCCTGTCACTGATACTATTCGTGGCATACATGCTGCCCCTGGGGAGACTCATTAGACAGTACAGTCTGGGTTTTCACTGCTATGCAGATGACACCCAGCTGTATATGTCTTTTGCACCGGGGACAAATGGCGCCGTTGAAGCGCTGCATAAATGCCTTTCAGAAATCCAGGATTGGATGTCCTCTAACGGGCTGAGGCTTAACCCCAACAAGATGGAGGTCCTGGTGATTGAGCCTGGTAGCGGGCATGATATGAGTGCTTCTGTGGTGAAATCAGGGTTGGTCCTGGATCTACCTCATTGATGGCATCCTCTAGGGTGAAAAATCTGGGCATCACCCTTGACGACAGGCTGACACTTGATGCTCAGGTGTTGGCTGTTGTCAAAAATGTTTTTTACCACTTAAGGAACATTGCCTGGATCAAACACCTAATTTTGCCTGAAGACCTGCCTTCACTGTTCTATGCCTTTGTGACATCCAGGCTGGACTACTGTAATGCTCTATACTTCAGAGTCAGAGGAGGGAACCTCCACTGGCTGCAGCTGGTGCAGAATGTGGCTGCCAGGTTACTGATAGGATTGTCAAGGTCCTGTCATGTGACTTCAGTCCTGCGGGATCTGCATTGTCTGCCGGTCAGGTGGAAGATCCTCTTCAAGGTGGGCTTGCTCACCTACAAGGCCCTATATGGATCGGGCCCTGGCCACCTGTCGGAACGCCTTATACCAGCCATCCTGGTACGCTCCCTCTGTTCCTCCATCGAAGGCCTCCTGGCAGTTCTGAGGAGAAGGCTGAAAACCTCATGTGACCGTTCATTTGGGGTGGCTGGCTCAGTCCTCTGGAACTTGCTGCCAAGATCTCTGAGGGAGGCCCCATCAGTGGAAGCGTTTAGGGGAGCATGAAGACCTATCTTTTTAATAAGGCTTTTTCTGAATATTTATAGTGATTTTATACTGATTTTAAATTGTGTTATTTATATTAATTTATTATTTATTGTATGTTTGTATGTTACTTATATATTACGCTGTCTAACCCTGCTTTATTACAGTAAGGTGCTCAGAGCCTCCGGCATTGGGCCGATATAAATAAAATACTTACTTACTTCCTGAACCATATTGTGACAGAAAATCAGCCTTGATGTTCACTTTTCCGGATCTGTACATCACTATGAATTTAAAGCTGTGGTGCCTGGTACCACCTTGTGATTCTGGGATTTTTATCCTTCATTTGATTAAGCCAGCAGAGGACTGTGATCTGTTATAAGTACAAAGTCAGCTCCTAGCACATAAAACTTAAAGGACTACATTACCCATTTCTCAGCAAGGCATACTTTTTCAGTAGTGGAACACTTTTTCTCTCTGTTGTGCAGTTTCCTACTAATGTACAGAAGGGGATGTTCCTTCCCATCTATATTCTGATTTAGGACTGCACCTAGGCCTACCTGTGATGCATCTGTCTGTAACATAAATTATTTGTCAAGATCTGGACTTCTTAAAACAGGGACTAAATATGATGCAGCACTGACGACCAGAAAAGCCTAATCACACTCTGGTGACCATTTCACAGTATTTGGGTACTGTTTTTTTGTGAGTTCTGTGTGAGGAGTAGCTAACTGGGCAAAGTTGGGAACAAATCTCTGGCAGTAACCAACCAGAGCTAAAAATGACCCTACATGTTGCTTTATTTTAGGGACAGTACTGTTAGCTACAGCTTTCTGCACTGGAAATCTCTGCCTTTATTTCTCCATTTCCCAAAATATAACCCAAGTATCTGGTTTCTTGCATGCTTAATGCATACTTGGTAGGATTAATTGTCAGACTTGCATTTGTGATAAACTGGATAACTACTTATAGGTGTTCCAGGTGGTTTTTCCAGTGTGGACTGTACACCAGAACATCATCCAGGTAAGCAGCAGAGTAACCAGTGTGTGGGGCTAGAATTACCTGTACATCCATGTACCGTTGGAATGTAGCAGGTGCACCCTGTAAAGAAAATTACATGGTTGTTATCTGATAGAATCCAACTGGAGTGGAAAATGCCAGTCCAACTGGAGTGGAAAATGCAATTTATTCACTAGATTCTTTAGCTGGGGGGATTTTCCAACAGCCCTTGGTGAGATTGAGGTTTCTAATGTACTTGGCACTTCCTAATCTGTCCACAAATTATCTGCCCTGGGCATAGGATAGCTGTTAAATACAGACACTTTATTAAGTTTCTTAAAATCAAGGCAGACTCTTCCACCCCATTTCTGTTAGGGCTGCAGTGGGTGCAGCCCTGTAGACCTCTTGAGATCAAAAAAGGATTCACTGGATTCCGACTGAAGAACAATTTGGAGTTCCACCACAGTCTTGTCCACAGTCTGTGATGCACTCCGTTCTCTCCATTGACTCCAGCAGCTGCAAAGCACTATTTTTCGTCAATCAGTTAAGTTCCACCTGCAGAAGTCACGGTGGAACAAGGCACAGTCCCCCTTGTCCAAGAGGACCGCCAAACTGTATTACACATACAGGACTACTTGTGCATGCACAATGGAGTTCAGTGGCCATCTTTTACATGGCGGACTGTACCATATTCTGCCATGACCTCCACAAGCAAGACTGTGGATGAGACTGTGCTCTTCTTATAAGAATAATGTAACACTGACACTGTGGGTGCCTAGTCCCCCAGTGTGGCCAAGATGCCAACTCGCAAGTGAACCCCCGTCCACTACCACGCATGTGTGGTTATTTTTTTTATATATTTTTTCCTCCCACCCACCTGACCCCCCCAGCACCCCCCCCAGAAAATAACTGTAACACTGGAGGTGCCCAATCCCACTGTCACGATCACGAATCCTCTGTCCTTTTTTTTTTTAACCTGTCAAAAGAAAACTGTCCACTGATGTCTTTTGCATCCATTACTTTCCACCCAACCAACCCTCGTACTCAGCACCCACCACCCCACCCCCAAGCCCTTATCTATCCATCAGGGGTCCAATGACATAATCCTCTCTGAACCGCAGACACGTCTTCACTCTTCAAAGCTGAACCCCGAACTGAAGAAACAGGTGGTAACCCCCCTACAAATGGGGGTACCCAAAAAGTCTTCCTTGAGCTTGCCTAAATGCTCACTGCCAGGCTGGTGTCCTGCGTTTTAGCAGTTTAAATGTGATTACCAGAGCTTGTATAGCCTCTGTGTACTGTCTCTTTAAGAGCTGCCTAATTGCCCCTTAAATAATCTGAGAGGGAGCTCTGTTGAAAGATGTAACTATTTACTGAAAATCATTTAGCGTGATAATGATAATGTAGTTTGTCTAATCTGCTTACTTTGTAGTAAGAACTGTTTTGTTTGTCTCCACTATCTTGGTCCTGGACTGCAAATTGGACCAAACAGTACTGGTGGGATCTAAAATGTAGCCGGACTACAGGAGCTGTCTGAATTCAAAATCTGTAGGAACTTTAGTTTGAAACTTTTTCTGCGCCTTTTTTGCAACTGAAGGGGGAGCTCTTGCTTTGACTGACAGCCAAATGAGCCAACCAAATCTTTTGGATCTTGGGGCAGTCCCAGGCTGCTTGCAGTTTTCAGTTAGAACTAAGCTGGAAGCTGAGCAAGAAGAAGGAGCTGAAGTTTTTCTGAGCAGCAATCCTGAGTGGATTCGCATGGGAGAATGCTGAAAAGGCTAAGTTTTTTGGCCTGCATGCCCGTGTGCTGCTCCTGAGAGGGAGAGAAGAGAATTATTTTGGACTAAATCCAAGTTTGTGCGGGTAAAGTAAGCTAGTGAAGTGGGCCAGGCTCAACCTGAAGAACACCGAATATTTTTATTGAATGCGATCGGCCTGTCAGGAGTTCTAGCTACCCCTAAGCTCCTGGTGTGTACAGAGACTTTGCGATTGTGCCTGGGGAGCGCTTTGCCTGGTACAGCAGAATTCCCGTACATGTAAATGTGCTATGAGCTGCTAGTGGGTTGTGAGTTAGTTCCCCACTGTGTGAACTGTGTTCTGCTTGCTGGAAGCTGTATCCAGCCCAAAACGGACTGCTTCTGAACTTGTCTCCATGCGGTCTGGGCTTTGCCAGACTGGCCCAGCCAGACTACCCACTGCACAGAGAAGCCATCGACAAGAGACCTGCCTGGGGATCAGCCCCCTGCTCCATGCTTGAACAGGAATGACACCTCTGCGACTTGTGTGGACTCTGCTTCTCCTGGCATTCCAGATCAACCACCTGTGGTCTCGATTTTCGTCCAGCCTGTGTCCAGTCTTGGGAATCGTGAGTAAATACCAGGGTAGCTCCCTACAAAAACAGCTTAATCTGAGTGTGTCATCTGATTGTCTTGTTGTTTCGATTCCTTTACGAACTGAGCCCTCTGGCTGGGGATTACAAATACTGTGTACTGTGCATGTTGTGTTTTCCATCACAGTGCTCCAACCAGCTGCAACCCCAGGCAACTGTCCTGGCTAGCCCATCTCTTCTCTACCTGGGTACCCAGAGGTGGACTGTGTAGGGGGACTCAAAGCGCATGCATAACTGCTTGATTGATATAACCTTTAAGCTAATTAACCTGATTTTGCCCCTCCCTTGTTCAAGCCCCGTGAATAAATCAGATCTAACTTTTTCTGCATGTAATCTGACTGTGGTTCCAGTTTGTGCTCAAAGTACTGTACTGTTGCTATTTGTTGTGCTTAACCTTGTTTTACAGGTGGTCCCCAGGGTCAAGCCAGAGGAACCAGCCCTGGTGGTGAGTGCAAACAGTGTGGGTACTTGTGTGGTGTACCAGGGGTATTGTGAAAGTGATTATTGTACAGTGTTCAGGCCACTAGAGGGCTGTGTCCAGGTTAGCTTGACCACTACCAACCCTGACCTTCGAGTGGAGGCACCCGTTTCAGAACTCAGGCCCCTTAATCTGCTACTAGCCAAGCAGGCAGGGGTAGTAGCCCTTGGGATAGCACCACCTAGGGGTTACACAGGTATGCGGTTCAATGTATTTCAATAGTGTTTTGAACTTAGTGGCATAACTTGCCCATTGTTGCATATTTTTGGACCAAATTTTCAATATGCCCTTTTTAGAATCCCACCTCATAAACAATTACACTAACATTAGGCAAATCTGTCCCGAAAGGTGATTTTTTTGGTCCCTGTGCGAAATCACCTTTTGTGCAGGAGATGAAAATTGTCTCTGCCCTTGTTCATGAGGTGGGGTCATAAGAAGGCTATGTTGACAGCCTGGTGGCCCTGAGGCTTGAGGTGCAGGACACCACATCTCGCACCATGCCGGCGACCCAGGTTCGAGAACGTGCCTGGGCCACTGGGGGTCAGCAGGAGGGAGAGAGGATTGAGCATCTGGAGGACTCCTCTCCTCTCTCCAGGGAAGGAGACTAGTCATCCCACCTGCTGTCTGCCTTCTAGCGGTGGCTGGAGGGCAGTACAGGTCAGGAGGCTCAGGGGCCGACGTGCTTACGTTGGAGGGGAGGGAGGGAGAAAATGGAAAAAGGCTGGGGCTTCACAAACCCATGATGGCCCGATCGCTCCAGTGAAGTCTGCCTCCTGCCACCAGATATGCCATACTGGAGGAATGCCAGCACCCCTCCACCTGGCCCTGCCACAGAAGGGGAAATCTGCGGTGGAACCTTGGGGGGGGCAGATGAGCTGGGGATCGGGTCAGAGGATGTCGGGCTGGAGGGAGGGTCATAACCCCATGGAGCCTGCGAAAAGGAGTTAAAATAATTAAAAAAAAGAATGCTATATTGAAAATTTGGTGTAAAAATATTGAAAAAAACAAGGCTATGAGCCTGCAATGAATTTTGCAAATGCAGGCTCATAACTTTGATAATTTTCTATATTTCTACCTCAAATTTACAACATAGCCATATCTTTACAGCACCTCATGGATGTGACAACTGTCATTTTTCAAATCCTGGCCAAAATGGGTTTTTTTTATATCGTGAAAGGTGATTTTGCGATCCCTCCACGAAATCACCTTTCAGGCAGGAGTTGAAAATTGTCTCTGCCATTGTTCTTGAGGTGGGGTCATAAGAAGGCTATGTTGAAAATTTGGTGTAAAAATATTAAAAAACAACAAAGTTATGCCGGCCCGGTGGTGCTGAGGGCTGAGGCACTGGATGCCTTACCTTGTGCTACGCCGGTGGCCTGTGTTCGGGAATGAGCATGAGCCACCAGGGGTTGGCAGGGGAGGAGAAGGATTGAGTGTCCGATGGACTGCTCTCTTTCTCCGGGGAAGGGGGTCCTCAATAGTCGGAGCCCATTCGCCCCTCTGGCAGAGGCTGGGGGACATTGTGCCTCACTGTAGCATGGGGAGGAGTTGGGGCAGACTCCTGGAGGGAGCGCATGCGGACGTGTGCACACTCCCCTCCTCCGGCGTCATTGCACGCCCCCAGCTCCAGGGAGAAAAAACAGAAAAGGAGTGGTATCCTGGTTGAGCGGCTTGATGGCCGTCCAATGAATACCGGCTCTGGGGGCGCCCAAATCTGGATCCAGACAGGGTGGGTTAGTTGGGGGCACCCCACCACCCCGCTGTGGGGGGTAAGCCGAAGGGGACAAAAGGCGAGACCCTGATGGCGTGCAGATGGACGGATGGTGGCTGGAGTCCCAAAGGGGTTGCCAGAATATGGGAACAGACCAGGTATGCCAGGAGGAGAAAAGTAACAGCAAAAAAACAACAACAACAAAAACAAACAACGCAGTTATGAGCCTACATTGAATTTTGCAAACACAGGCTCGTAACTTTGATCATTTTCTCTATTTTTACCCCAAATTTACAATATAGCCGTATCTTTACAGCACCTCATGGATGTGACAGCTGTCATTTTTCAAATCCTGGCCAAAAATATTTTCCTTTTATATCCCGGAAGGTAATTTCGCAGTCCCTGCATGAAATCACCTTTTGGACAGGACTTGAAAATTTTCTCAGCCCTTGTTCATGAGGCAAGATCATAAGAAGGCTATGTTATAAATTTGGTGTAAAAATATTTTTTTTAAAACGTTACGAGGCTATGTTCAGTTTTGCAAACACAGGCTCGTAAGTTTGGTAATATTCAATATTTTTACCCCAAATTTTCAACATAGCTATTTCTTTACAGCACTTCATGAATGTGACAGCTGTAATTTTTCAGCTCCTGCCCAAAATGTGTTTTTGCATCCCAAAATGTGATTTCGCAATCCCCGCACAAAATCACCTTTAGGCCAGGAGCTGACAATTTTCTCTGCCCTTTTTCATGAGGCAGGGTCATAACAAGGCTGCGTTGAAAATTTGGTGTAAAAATCTTTTTTTAAAAAGCCAAACTTATGAGCCTACATTACATTTTGGAAACACAGGTTTGTAACTTTAATAATTTTCAATATTTTTACCCTAGATTTACAACATAGCCATTTCTTTACAGCACCTCATGAATGTGACAGCTGTCATTTTTCAAATCCTGCTCAAAATGTATTTTTGCATCCCAAAATGTGATTTCGCAGTCCCTGCATGAAATCACTTTCTAGACAGGAGTTGACAATTTTCTCTGCACTTCTGCATGAGCTGGGGTCATAAGAAGGCAATGCTGACAATCTGTGGAAAAAACATTACAACGTAACAAAGTTATGAGCCTACATTCAACTTTATGCACACAGGCCCTGATATTCAAACTGCGCCCAAAAAGTGCGCAACAGCAGGAGCAAGCGCAAGTACACTGCGCCCATGCACAAGAAGCGCGATATTCAAAAACTGCGCAGGCCAAGATGCGCCTACGGCCGACGACTGAATATTGCACCACCTGCACCATAGCGCAACTAGGGCGGTGAAGCTGAGCATATCTGATGTGCCATAGTGCAACAAGGGATGTTCAGCTGAGCAGTCCAGATGCACCATAGCACAACCAGGGATGCCCCCTGCAGCAGGGCAGCAATGCAACAGCACAACTAGGGATGCAGGGGCCCACCACTCATGCCACAGATGGGCAGAGGAATGCACAGCAGAACAGACATCGTCCCCCCACACCCCATGCACTGCACAACCGGGGGAGAGCTGGAATAACCACTGGCCCTTGGATACCAGCAACCAACCCACAGCTGGGCCATGGTGCCCCAGCACACCCCCTGGCAAGCTGTGACCGGCACACAAGGAGGGCTGACCACCCCGTATCACATCATCCCACAAATGCAGAGCACACCCTGCACCATGATCCCCATACACCCTGCCCAGGAGTAGCACCCAACGGTGCAGGACACCCCATGCATGCCACCACCCCCACTGTGACAATGCAACCCTGTGCACCATGGAGCCATGCAAGACAGCCCCACCATGAGCACTCTGCAGCGGGCGGCAGCAGACAGTGATGCAACAGATGCATACATAGTGCCGCCCTGCACAACCCTCCCGAGGTACAGCTGAAAGACCGGCCATACGTCAGCACACGAGTTACCCCACATGCGACAGGGCATGCCCCGGACCCCACCTGCAGTGGTACAGCACCCTGCACACCCTCTCAAGGACACATCCCATCCCAGCACTGGCCACAACAGCCAGCACAGACTTGTACAGTGTAGCATGGAGGCATGCACCACACAGGATGCAACACAGTGCATGGACAAACACCCACCCATACCCAAGGGCACACCAGCACAGGGACATAGTAGCAGGTCAACCAAGCCACTGGCGTGTGGCCATGGCTGACGTGTACACATGGCCAGCACGCCTATATTGCACAGGTGTGCCAGCCACCCTGCGCAGGCACCATGAAGCTGTATGCCACCAGCATGCTGCCGGAGCACAAGTGACAGACACTGGAGCACATCCCCTGCAACAGACACAAGCGACAGCATGAATGGGGGACAACAACAGCGGAGGCCACAGTGCCACCGCAGGCAGACGTGCACCATACTGGTAATGGCAGGCAACCTGGCATTGTGCCGGGTACAGTTGTTATGTAGCATGGACAGCCACCACTGACACGCCAGCAGACCGTGCATATCACAAACATGCAAGGGTGTCAGCTGCACAGGCCATGGATGGTCTGACAGGGGTGCCATGCACACAGTGCAGTCCCCGTGGACCACTGCACACAGGCATCCAGTGCACAGAGTACAACACACAAACCACAGACAGTGACTGATCCCCCTGCCCACACCATAGGTGGTTAACCTCTGCACACGCACACACACGCCCATGCATGCACCACCCCTGACGCCATGCACACCACTGCAGCTGAGCACCTGTAGCCTGCTGCAAATCAGAGACCACCACAGTTGTTATAAGAAAATGTATATATTGAAAAGATGTCAAGTAAAACTATTTACAATTATATACAAGATGGGGGGAAGGGCCACATAACAGGTAAGGGGCAGGGGTGAACATATGGGAGAGGGAAGAAAGGGTGTGAGGGTGGGTCAAAGGGGGGAAGGTGGTAGTCGGGGCACGTGGACATCAATGGCCGCCCCGGTCCTCCTCTTCCTGGTGCCAATGTGAGCTCCTCCTCCTCCTCCTGACCCCGTGGCAGTGTATGCACTGCAGCCACAGCCATGTGGACCACTACACACACCCACTGCCCATGTCCTGCACAGCACCACCATGGCTGTACAGTGACTTGACTATGCGGAGTGAAGGCAGTGCCACAGCCATGTGCCCGGTGCATATATGGACCACCATTGACGCACTCCCAGACATGCAGTGTCACTGGACAGTGCTGACTGTAACAAGTTGCGTGCATGGCAGTGGTGTCAATGGATGGTGGCCATGCTCCACTGCCCGCCCAGTTATACAGCATGCAATAGTAATCATGGATGTAAGGCACTCACCATCAGCAGGCTGGTCCACGTGCCGCGGACCACCATCACCCATCCTGTCCCTCTGCTCCACCATGTGGCACCTCCTCTCCCTGTTGCGCCGCCGTTCTTCTGGCCCTAAGGTGCAAACATGGAGAGAGGAACATCAGTAGAATCCGGTAGTAAAGTCCCCGCCCCCATGTGTGCAATCCCACACAGCCATACCCATCCCCACACCCGATACCACCACCACCACGGCCAACACCGGACGCCCCCCCCATGTGCCGGACACATGCAACCGTGATACCCGTATGGACGATAAAAGTGTATGGATGTTGCACCTACCTGGCCGTGGCACCGTGCCCCTCCTGGCATGTGCCCGCAGGCAGGCAAGCAGGTCCGGGTCCCTGCACCTCAGGTTCCCATAACAGTGGTGGCACTGCTTCGCTGTCCACCCCATACCAGTGGCCTCCTCCAGGGCGTCAGCCACCTCCTGCCAGACTGCACTCCTGGCCCTGTCCAGGGGTGCCTCTCCAAACAAAGCCCCAGCATGGGGCTCAACTATCATCACCAGGTTGGCGAGCTCTATCTGGCTGCAAACCACAGCACGCCTCCGCGCCATCTCTGCTGCCTGGTGCAAGCAAAATGGTGCTCTGCAGCACCATCCTGCCATGTGCAGATGCTGCGCGGTACAGCGCTGCCATTCCCTATCGCGCTGTCACCGAACAGCACGATAGTGGTGCACCCATGCCTGATGCATGGCACCTAGGGGGCAAAATTTGGGCACAGGGTCAAGGGTCTCTGGCGCATGGACAGCCACAGCGCGATTGGAACCCAGTGCATGTAGCGCAACTGGGTGCCTGTGTGCCACCTCCTGTAGTGGCCTACACCGCTGTTGCCCCAGTGCGCCTACGACGCCCCAGTGCCACAGCGCCATATAGATGAACAGTGCTGTAGTGCCACTGGCACAATGGTGGCCGTGCCCTGCATTGCGTCCCGCACACATCACGTCAGCAGTGCGGCAGGTGCCTGTGTCATCAACCTGGGCAAGCGCAGTTAGGTCTGTACTGCACATGTCTCAGAACTGCGCCCTTGACTCAGCACGTTCAACACAATTGCGCAAAGTGCAACAGCGCGATATTCAGCTGGCATATGCAAATCATCTAATCAGCCATTCAATGGCACAATCACTGCATTTTCATCCACTTAAAGATGCGCCTCACCTCATTTGCATGGGTTGCACTATAAAAATGCGACATTGGGCTGCACTGGCCATAGTCGGTTACTGCAGTCTGTTGCAGTGAGTTGCATGCTGTTAGGGAGTGCGGACTGTGGTGTTTGGGACATGCATGGGACTGCACAGTCACAGGTAACACCTGTCATTCTCACAGGATGAATCATGACCGAGCGTGTGGCATAGGAAGAGGAACAGAGTCGTGGGAGGAAGAGGAGGCCAAATTTTACAAAGGCCGAGACAGATGCCCTGTTTGAGGCCTACCTCGACCAGGAGCCACTTCTCAGTGGATGCCAGGGAACACCACAGGCCTGTGCTGCTGCATGGGAGGAGGTGGTGCGTGCTGTAAGCCTGCATGGCAGCCGCCAGCGCTCTGTGCAGGAGTGTAAAAAGAAAATGGGCACAGACAGGCGGAGGATAAAAGAGAAGGTGACTGCCATCAGGGCAGCACGGTCTGCGACCGGTGGGGAACAGCCAGAGGTGTAACGCCTGACCCCACAGGAAGAGTGGGTTGCTGGCAGCATGCAGCGTTGCGCCATTTAGGGTGTTCCGGGTGGTGGATTCCAGACGGGTGGTAGTCCGTCACTGCATGGTAGGTCTTGGTCTGTCTATTGGGGGGGCAGGACAGGGTAGGTCACATGCAGTAATGCTACTTTTTTTCCCTTACAGCTGATGAGCGTCTGCATGGGTCAGCAGTGGTGGGCTTCTCCACTGAGGCCAGTAACATGGAGATGGAGGAGGGCTCGTCCACCTCCACAGGAATATGGGGACAGGGTGACAGTGGGCCCGCCTGGACGTCTGGACTGATGTTGGTGGAGCAGATGTGAGGAGGCCCTGCCCATGTCCCAGCATGCCGGCGTCCATGGATGCCAGCATGCTGAGACTTGGGCTGTTGCCGGATCCGTCACCGATGATAATGGAGCTAATGTCATGGGAAGTGACACGTGTGTGCCACAGGATGGCCACACAGCAGGTGACATTGCGGCCATGGCTATGGGTGGTACCACCGTGGAGGCCTGCGTGTTATCACAGTCCCAGCCTGTGCCTGTCTGCACCAGTGGGGCAGCACTGGTGTGTGTCCAGGACAGTGGGACTGTTGCGGCCACTGCGGCGGCACCATTGAGCCCTGGAGAGCGGCAGCCAGAGGGACAGCATCAGCAGTTGGCCAATGGCCATAGGGGTACAGTGTCAGGGGGGGCGGCGTCAGTGCAGCACCTGTGGACATGCCCAGGCCTGGCCCTGGTGTGCAGCGCCCAGCCTCAAGGGGTGATGAACATCAGGGCCGCGAACACCCTGAGGGACAGCATGCCAATCAGGCAGATGACCTCTTAGATGAGCACACCCGCATACTGCAAGCTTCAGTCAATCAGCAGATGTGGCTGGTGATGGCGGTGAATGCACTGAGTGTGGCTCTGTGCCAGGCAGAGGAGCGGCGCAGCAGAGACACCACTCTGCTCTTGGCAGGGATGGACCGGTTGCGGGAGGATGTGACCTCTGCCATTGACAGGCAGACACAGGCATTCACAGCTGTCATGGCCACAATGGGCACACAGTTATTTGCCCATGCATCGCAGACACCACACAGTGCAATGTCCACCCCCCGTTCCCGGAGTCGTGCGACACCATCCTTGTCGACACCGGGTTCAGCTGTGGGCATCCTGAGAACGCCTGGCATAGGCATGTTCGGTGTGCTGCAGACCCCTGCGTGAGCACGGTCGCGTTCACGCAGTGGAACCCCTGCGGGACCGTCGGTGCCACCCCATGAGGCCAATGGTCAGCCTGTCACTGCTGGCGGGTCTTGGCGGGGCCGCCCACGCATCTGTGGTGGCCGTGGCACTGTGGTGCATGACTGACCTGTCTCCCAGCATGGCTACTGTCTGATGCTGCCCTGTGTGCATTGTGTCGTTCAGCGGGCAATGCACGGGTGGGGTACCCGGCCCTGCACGCACACACACATTCCATCTGCACACCCTCCCGGCTGCTGTCCGCTGTTGCGTGTGCATGATGATGCCTGTGTTGCGCTGTACACCAGTATGCAATGGTGCCCAGCGTCTGACACACACACAATGACAGGCAGTGGGCATGGTGGTCTGTGGACATGTGTGTGGCTAGGGGTGGCGGTCTGGGTCGGCGTGCCTCCTACCCTTTGTGCATGTCTTGTGAGGTGTGTGTGTGTGTGTGTATATATGACCGTGTGCCATGTTAGACCTCGCCCATCCCTGGCGGTGTGTGCGGTTCCATGCTCGGTCACTTCCCTTGACGGCATGCACCCCTGGTGTGTGTACATGTGTGTTTGTGGGTTGTACCTTTGCCACTGGTGGTTGCACATGGCCCCATGACTTACCTGGGTTGGCTGAAGTGCTCCTCTGTGATGGTGTCCTGGTGCAGCTGTGCCAGCCGGAGCAGTCGGGGTCCTGTCGCCCAAGGGGGGGCTGCCCATCACCATCGTCACCGGTGTCCTCATCGTCCCCATTGCTGTCCCCCTCTTCGACCTGTATGGCTATCCCACAGTCATTGGCCATGTTGTGCAGGATGTAACAGGCCAGGCATAGCCCACAGGCCTTTGAGGGGCTGTACTGTAGGGCACCATCGGAGGTGTCCAGGCAATGGAAATGTGTCTTCAGCATCCCAAACACCCGCTCGATGACATTGTGTGTGGTGACATGTGCCTCATTGTAGCGTTGCTGCGATGGGATCGCGGGCCACCGCTATGGTGTGAGCAGCCAGGGATGGAGTGGGTATCCACTGTCACCTGTGTGTAGAGGGTGGAGGTTAGTTTGGTGATCAGCATCGCCCTGCCTTGGGCCATGTAGGCCACTACCCATGTCACCTCTGACCATGCCCCCTCCCAAGCTCTATGTTTGTCTGTGTGGTTTGCATACTCAACCACTAAGTGGTCAGTGGGGATGTCCCCACTCTCGAATCTGTGGCACAGTGCCGACTGGTGCCAGATGAAGGCATCATGTGCTCCCCCAGGGTGCATGGCACAGACATTGATTATGCGCCCCCTGGCGTCGCAGCACACCACCTGGCAGTTGATGCTAGCATAGCCCTTCCGATTGATATATCGACCCCTCGGGCCAGCGTGGTGGCCTCGGATGGTCACGGGTGCAGCTCCATTGCCCCTAGCATGCCAGGCATATGTGCTACCCTGTTGTGAACTCCTGTATGTTTGCTGTGTGCTCCGTCGGTGTGCTGGGGAAATGGATGTACTCCGCAGCATGTGGCAGCAGTGCGTTGAGGAATTGGGTAGAGTGGCGTGACATGGCCGACTGGGTTATGTCTGTGGTGTCCCCTGTTGGTCTCTGGAAGGTACCCGTGGCGAGCAAGCACATGCAAGCTGTCACTTTAGTCTCCACTGACAGAGCATGGCTCCGTCGTGTGGGTGCCAGCATCACATCACTGCACAGCTCACAGAGCCACCTCAGAATTGCCCAATTCAGGTGGTACTGGCCCACGATCTCAGTATCACTGTACAGCTCGAAGCTGGTGTGGGCTCGGTACTGCCTGTTGGGGACATACTGCCGACGGGTTCCTTCCACGGCTGCACCCCACTGTGCCTGCCTTCTCACCCCCCTCATTACTGCCTCCATCTGGATGGTGGCACTGGCCATGTCCCTAGCTTGTGTTCCCCCCCAGCAGCTGTTTCTGTGTTCCCCCCGCTGTCCTGGCTGCTACTTCCCCTGCACCGGGAACACCTTCCTGTGGTGGCCTCTGTGCTGTGTGGCACTTCCCCCTTCTGCACTGGCTGTGGCTCCCCATACCTTCCCTGTGCCTGTGTGTTCAAGGTGTCCTTTCCCTGTCCTGCCCTGTGTGTCCCTCCTGCCCTGTTTGTCTGGCTAGAGTTCAGCCTCATGTGCCTTCCCTGTAGCATTCTTGTGCCTTTCCCTTGTTCCTTTTTATTTTGGCTCATTTCCGATATCGTGCAACTTCCGCTTGCTCCCCTATTGCGCATGGCGCATGTTGTTGAATATCACACTGCGCCATTTATGCATGGTTCCTCCCCCTTCAGTTGCGCATACATTCATTATCATTGTGCTCTTGCTCAGCGTGATTTGGGGGGCGCATCTGCCTCCCGCTGAATATCGCAGAATGACACATTTTCGGACTTGCGCTGGAGCAACCCTATTGTGCATGGCGCAACCCTTTTGAATATCTGGGCCACAGGCTCCTAACTTTGGTAATACATAACCCATACAGTGCACCTGTTCCTAGCCATCATCAGAATGCCTTTTAGATGAATTAGTAGAGCTCAACATTTTATGAGGGAACAGAACATCGATAAGCTTTTGGGGCACATAAAAGCAGATTTGGCCAGATGAACAACACTACCACTAACACTGTTTGCCAGGATTAGTGTAATTAAAATGAATGTGCTCCTCAGGGTCCTTTATCTGCTAAGTATGCCTGGGTTTTTATCCCTAAGCATTGTTCATTAAAACTAAGGTCTTTCCTCTCCATCTTCCTATGACATGGTAAACCACCAGGAGAGCCTACAGTAAACTGAGTCCAGTCAAACCCAGTGGCGGCTTGCGGTTACCAGACATTTTCCTGTAGACAGAACTACACACGTGTATGCACCATAGTACTGGTATCTGATCTCTGCCTTGGTGTATTCTTTCCAAATTGCCCAACTCTGTTAAGCACAGCCCAATCAAGTTCTTAGTACAAGTATGTAAACAACTCCATGAATTCCTGGGTATGAGGCCCCTCTTTGCCCTATCCTGAGTAACTACATTGTAAAAATGGATAAAAGCAGGACTCCACTGAAAATGAGATATTGCATCTCAGCTTGCATATTCTTGGTGCGGCAGAAAGTTATTCCTTGTCTCTGCTCCTCCAGCCCCTCTTCCGCGACATCAGTTGTAGCCTTATCGATTCTGGCCAGAGTTTGTTTATTTACAGTCACCACTGGTGACGACCCAGCAATTCTTGATTCTTCAGTGATATCCAACTCTTTAATTTTTTTGTATTTCCTTAATCTCATCTGTTCTTAGCCACTCTAGCATTCTGTATGTCTTTTGTCTGATAGGGTTGGCATTCTCTGTCACTATTATGTGCTTGACCCCTTTTGATTGGCCTGGCACTGTGGTAAAAGTAGTTTTAAATGTCTATGCCAAGTTACAAATTTCTGCAGTTTGTTCTGTGAATAAGGAAACATTTACCTTTACAACATAAGAAGCTACAGTTTGGCCATCCCAGTGGTGCTGAGGGTTGAGGCGCTGGATGCCACACTTTGTGCTATGCCAGCGACCCGGGTTCGGGAGCAGTCCTGGGTGGTTGGAGGTCAGTGGGGGAGCAGGACTGAGTAACTGCAAGGCAGCTCTCCTTTCCCGGGAATGGACCTTGTTGCCTTTGCAGGAGAACTACCCCCAGGTGGAGGCCTGAGGGTAGTGTAGGTGGGTGGGTGGCATGAATAGGGAGGGAGCTGTGGAACCGTGGCGTGAATGTGCCTCCACTCGTGTACGCATGGCCGTGGCATGGGTGGGAGAAAAACTGAGCTGGCGGGCTCCATGATAGCCCAGTGGTGTTCCCAGCAATGGGGACACCAGTTGGGATAGGATGCGATCCCTCTGAGGTGGGGGGACTAGAACCCTGCCTGCCAGCTCCCCAAAAGGGGCCAAAAAAAGTACATTAAAAAAGAGAAGTTCCAGTTTGTTCCAGTCTGTCATACGACATATCAGTATCTGCTTTAGCAGTTTTTGGTAATCCTAACAAGGCAACCTTTGGTGTTTTTTCAACCCATTTCTTCAGGAGGTTAGCATGGTATATCTTGGTAGGATATTTTCTATCGGGTCTCAGTCTCATAGTTAACTGGACCTGTACGTCTAATCACTTTATTAGGCCCTTGCCACTTCATTAACAGTTTGTGTTCTGTAGTGGGTAACAGTATCATGACCTTTTTACCTGGCTGAAAAACTTTTTTTTTTTACCTCCATGGTCATAATACACCTTCTGCTATTTTTGGCTTCTTCCTGATTACTGTGTGTACCCCCGCCCACCACCACCACCATACCTCTCAACTATACCACATTATGAGGAACGTTCCTCATTTTACTTCATAAAAACTCCCTGTTCCACACTGTGAGGACTTGTTTCACATTCAAAGTCAACATTTTAAAGCAAAAATCCATAGTAAATGATGCAAAAAATACATTATTCCATTAACAGACTTTCTGACCATAAATGCAACATTTTAACAGTGTTTTGAACTTCTTAGGTAAAGATTTGATTAAGTGTTCCACATTTTGCCCATTTGTTCCACATTTTGATAGGCAATGTTCCACATTTGGGGGACAAGAGGTTGAGAGGTATCCCCCCCACCAATTTGGGGTTTACCTTAAGTGTTTTCCTGGGTTCCATCCATGCCCACTGCCTGGCAGACATCCTGCATAGATAGTAAATCCCTGGGTATTTGTCTGATCCTGTTGATTTGCTTGAGAGTGCCATGATGTGCCTCCGTGCCTGTCCCTTGAAGTCATTAGCCAGTATGTGTGTATAGTAAATGATCTGGGCTGGTCTGAGTGTTTCAAAGCTCGTGACTGGCCGGATGCTGCTTTAATTTGCTCCACTTGGCTGTCGATAGTAAAGCAGAGGGAGCTTTAAGTATTACTGTAAATACTGATATTTACTTCTAACTTACTCTTATATTTAAATTAGAGTGTTTCTTGCAGCTTTGTTTATCCAAATGGGAGCCACCATGTTTGGTCCAGGACTTCCAGGATTTGGACCAAGAGGACACAGGTGACCTTGAAGGGTCCTTAGTTCAAGTACCTCATGGGAAGAAAAACTGTAGTTCTTGTAGTTTTGGAGGTTGGCGCCTAAACTAACTAATGGGAGCACTGGAACTGTGACTGCCAGCCCCCCAAGCCAACCAGAACGCTAGTGTAACTCCTAGGTGGCGCTATTCTATGGGTTACTACCCCTTCCTGCGTGACTATGCACAGGTTGAGGGGCCTGAGTTCTGTGAACTGGTGCCTCCACCCAGAGGAATGGTATTGGGGTAGTGTAGTTGCTTTGTTATAGCCTCTGGGATACTGTAACCACCCACCAACCCTTCTAGTGGCCTGAACAGTAAAGCAATAGAACATTCACATTCACCGAGTAACAGTAATAGTATGCTCACACCCCTTGCACTTACCATCAGGGCTGGATGTTCTGCAACTGCCCTGGAGACCCCCTGGAAAATAAGATCAGTGATGTAAGAAGACAATAGTAATACTGTAACCCAACCAATAAGGTACACAGTAGCCAGGTTAAACGTGAAAACCAACAATCTGGTTTATTTAGGGGAAGTGAACATGGGTGGGGCATGAATCTAGCAAATGATGTCACTGTAAATGATGTCACTAGCACTGTTGTCTCTGTTTGGCTATCCCCTTCAACAGCATCATGGAATACTTAAGGATCCGGCATCATAACTCGGAAACCATAATTCTGGGCAATTTTAACATTAACTTGCTCTCGTCTGAGGCCTGTGTCTATAAGGATGCTGTCACGGTGCAGCACCTCACAAAGCTTGTCCTCACCCCCACCAGATGCAACTATAGGACTGGAACTGTCACATTACTGGATTGGATTCTGTCAAACCACTCCGAACGAATCTCTCATGTTTCAGTATTCCTTGATGCAATAAGTGACCACTCTCATCATCTGTTCCTGGGCTAACAAATTCAACAAGCCTCTTCCCAAGCTAATCCACACCAGGATTATTAAACAGGGGCACCTTCAGCTGATGAAATCCCATCTAAACAGACTGGACTGGGCAGTGATTGACACAATCAATGACACTAACAAAGCTTGGACTTGTTCATCAAACGCTTTACCGCAGCTTGTGACATCCATGCACCACTGAAAAAGATGAAGGTCAAAGGACGGTCCAACTCTTGGATAACCGCTGAGCTTGTAACACGGCTCAAACACAGGGACCACCTCTGGCATTGTGCTCAAGCTACTCCGATGCAAGGAAACATGCAAAAATACAAAGCAGCCAGAAATGACTGTACTTGACAGATACGGAATGCTAAAAGCAAATATTACAAGGAGGCACTGACCAAATCTTCAGGAGATGGGAAAAACTTCTGGAATAACCTGAAAGACCTCACGGGCGAGGATCCTAAGGCAGCCCCCCTCCCACTATGCTCAACATTCTTGGAACTCCAACGCTTAACCTTTGTACTATCTCCAGTACCTTCAACAATGCATTCTCTAACCTGGGCAGTGTCCTTCTTCCTAATTTCTTCAATGACTCTTCCTCCAGTACCTCCCACGAGACCCCCCAACACGAGCACACAGCCTCACAGTTCTTCTTCAAAGAGATTCCAACACTTGTGGCCAGTACCTGTATCTGCAAGGCCATTTGCAAATCTGGGTACAGTGGAGACTCCCATGACCTGAAACTGATTGCGCAAGTTCTTGATGAAATCCTTGAACCCCTGACAAAGATCTTCAACTTCTCACTAAGACTGGACCAATTCCCTTCACTTTGGAAACAGGCGACTGTCACGCCGGTGCACAAAAGCAGTGACAGGTCTCTACACACCAACTACAGACCTATCTCACTCCTCCCCCCCTTATCTAAGGCATTGGAATGAATAGTTTTGGACCAATTAGTTGAATTCCTGGATAAGTACGAAGTCCAATGCCCAGAACAGCATGGCTTTAGAAACGGGCACAGGACCACCACGGCTCTGCTGGAATTTACAGATTTCATCCATGCCACGCTCAGCCAAGGAAACTGTGGGGGGTAGTATTTATTGACCTAACAAAGGCCTTCAACACCGTAAATCACCCTCGACTACTCAGGCAACTGTCCTGTATCGGGCTCTCCAATGATGCTCTTCCATGATTTGCTAGCTACCTCAGAAACTGGATCCAATGTGTCAGGATTGCTGGTGTCTCATCTGATGAAAAGCCAGTCCTCTCTGGAGTCCCCCAGGGGTCAATACTGGGTCCATTACTCTTCTCCCTTTTCCTCAACAGACTTCCTAACGTCTGCCATCAAAAAATGCTACTCTACGCAGATGATGCAGTCCTGTTCATTAGCTACCATGGCTCTAAAATCTTAGAAAGTCAGTTGCAGCTTGACTTCAAGCATGCTGAAGAATGGTTCAGAACACACAAACTCATCCTGAACTACAACAAGACTAAAGTCGTGGCCTTCTGTGGTGCACAGAGCAGGCACGAATCACTGTCCCTCACCATCAAGAACCACTCTGGGACCTCACTTGAACATGTCCCTGAGTTCAAGTACCTTGGTATCACACTGGACAGTACCCTCTCCTACACACGGCATATTGACATTGTTGCCAAGGCCGCCAACATACAGACTGGACTGCTGCACAAGCACAAACACTGTACGTCTGCTGATGCCCTTAGATTGGCTATCTACAGCTCTGTCACCTCTATCATTGACTATGGTCTTGCCATCTATGGCTCTGCTTCTACAACTGCCCTCCGCAGGATCTCAGTGACACTCAACAAAGCCTGCAGGCTTTTAACAGGTGCTGCCTGCCAAACACACACCTGCGACCTTTATGTCCAGGCTGGCTGGCTTCCACTCCTCAGTAGCATACAATATCGGACCTGCCTGTTAACCTAAAAGGTTCTCCTTGGGCTCATGCCTCCAGATGTTGGTATGCTCCTTACCATCCACAGCGGCAATCAGCATACATGTAGTGCCCAATATCAAACCTTCCAGGTTCCCAGATGTTGGACCACTATGGGACAGCGGTCTTTCACTCACAGGGCTCCACAGTGGTTCAATACTCTCAACAAAGAAGCACTTTCCTCTTCTACGCTTGGACCCTTTAAAATGAATCTCTGACTTTACATCACCTCTACCACTCAATGTGACTGCTTCTCCTAAAAGGACTGCTCCAACCTCCACCCAGTTGCTCATGACCAGTGATCCGTATCCTACCAGAGCATTATACTCTTTGACTCCTGCTTTTCTACATGTCCCTGATCTTCCCTCCCTCCCCCACCTTCCTCTCCCCCCACAACACCACATCTCAGACATTGGTCCCTCACTGCCAAATTTCCCTGCACTATTTCTAGTCACCCCTCCCTCCTTCCCTCTGACAGTGGCCCCTCAGCCTGCCTACTTCTTACTGACCCCCTCCTACCCTGCTCACGCTGACTGTCCATTGCTTCATAATCTCTTACTCTGTTACTTGATCTAGCTGCTTATTAAGTTGCTCTCCAGTAATGTCTGTAATTTCTAAAGTGTGTTTTGACTGTAAACCATTGCCAACCTTAGTAGGCAGCCCTCACAGGGCTGTCTTCGCTCCTCCCTATGGAACCATCTCAAACTCGCTTCGGCATGTGGGTGTCCAAAACCTCCGTGCTCTAACATTGCACTCCTCTCTCCTGGACATATTTCCTGGACAAAAGAGGTGTATGCTGTATATAGTGCTGTAGCTGCTGCATCGCAACTGTGCCTTCTGTACTGCTCTTAGTGGCAACATGTCTTACTCTGTTGTGTACTTACTGAACAAAACTATGCCTCATGATGACTTGTAAATTGTCTTAATCTGTATTATGTTGCCCTCTCATGACTTGTAAGCTGTTCTTAATCTGTACCATGTTGTTTTACGTATCTAAATCTGTAATTCCTGTACTCTCCCGGGTCGTACCTGAGAATAGGCAATTGTCTTGTCTAGTGTACTTACCTGGTTAACAAAAGCTAAATAAATAAATAAATAAGTGTATGTTGCCCCCATCCTTTGATGTGGAACCTTTGTAAATGAGCAGTTCTTGCTCAAAGGTACTTGTAATCCTAGAGTCTAACAAATAAATAAATAAATAAAATGATTGGCACTTCTGATTTAATTCAGGTTGGTTCAGCATGCACTGTAAGTCCCCTCTGAACAGTCCCACAACCCTGGGTATCCAGTGTGTCATGCAGAGTAGCCTGAAGCATTGCCCGGGGTAGGCTGGTGTTGCAGCTGTCATTGGGGCCATTGGGAAGGAAAACAGTTAACATGCACACTATCCAAGTATTTGTAATCCCGAGCCAAATGGCTCAGTCCTTTGCAGTAAACCCAGAACAAGACAATTAGATGGTACACAATGATTTGTTGCTGTTGTTGCAGGGAGCTACCCTTAAGTTACTCATGCTACCCAAACCAGGATGCAGGACTGGCGAGATGAAGACCTCGTGGAGGAAGCAGGGCATACACGACTCACCTCCTGGTGATCACTACCTGTTCGATAGTGTTGAGCAAGGGACCGAATCCCCAAGCAGGTCTTTCGCCGAGATGATCTCTGAAGCAAGAATAGTGGCCTAAGCTGAGCTGGCAGGACCCAGGCAGGATGAACAGTTCGGAAAAAGTCCGTGATTGGTTGCTGGAAAAGCCTCCAGTTGGCACAACAGAATTCGCTGTGGGGAACCAAATTGTGACCCACGAAACACATTCAGCTTATTTAAATTAATAACTTTACTCAATAACAGTTTGGATAAAGTCCGGTTGCAGATTGTAGCTTCACTGTGCAAACCTTTCGATCCGAGGCTAAGCTCTTTCATTCAGGCAGGCTGATCACTTCTAGAGCACGTCTTCGGTCCCACTTGCAAATAGCAGTAACACACTTTTCTCTCTTCTGATGCAGGTCTCAACCTGCAATCGATAAAGTTCGACTTTCACACACAAGGCGATACCTTACGCTGGAGAATGTGACAGGCAGGCCAGCAGAGCCTTCCTGACAGTTCTCCTATGCTCCTCCTAGGAGCAGCTACTCGACAGCTCGAGCTGTTCACTCTTCAACCTCCAACTTTTGACTGACTCCTCTTCAAGCAGTTCTGGATATTTCCTCTGAGATCCAAAGAGTTCAGTTGGCTGAGGGAACTGTGTCACAGAAAGGGCTCCCCCTCCACGTCCATTTAGGCACCAGACCCTTAAAACTACAAATACTACAGAATTTCCTTCCCACAAGACCTCTGGGGGCAGTCTCCATTTTAGGTCCCCTGAGGTTCGATTGGTCCAACACTGGAAGTCCAGAAAAAAGTGGTGGCTCCTATTCAAAAGCTCAGGCTGTAATTTAAAGAAGGTTAAACAAATTCCTCTATCATTATTATTATTATAACAGATAAACAGTAAATAATCACTTTCCCTAACAGAGCTCCCCCTGCACAAGTAGTGACTGCAGAATGGGGCAGAATAACAGACTGACTGGCTGGTCGCGAGCCTTAAATCACTTGGACCCAGCCCAGACTCATTTTCTAACACAGGCTAAACGTTCTCTTAAAGAGTCAGGCATGGGCTTACTAAAGCACTCGTATGCAGACAAATAGACCTACTGCAGACAGGACACCATCCTGACAGTGGTCATTTTAGAAGCCCAGGAAGACACTTTAGTAAACCCCAATTTGTAGGGGGGTTACACTCTTCTCTGCCTGGAAAAACTTAGCATCCGCGTCAAGTCTATATTTACTATAACATTCTATATAGAAAACATTATACAAAAATACATGCATGTTTCATTTGGTATACCTCAAAGAAAAAGACTGATGCATAAGTAAAAATAAACTGGTGCTAAGCATTACTATACTTTTCCATGGCAATAACATTTCCTACAAGGATAGTTTCCATACTTTATCGTAAACATATCAGCATATTCAAAACAGTTTCAAACAGATAACCACATTACTCTGACCATTCTGGTTTGTATTGCCTCTTGTACTTTAACCCACATGGCTGGGGGCCTATCGATATCAGCTACATTAGGGCTGCATGGGGCAAGGGCATTGGTACCACGGTTTGAGGGCTTAACTAGTAACATGGAAGTAGCAGAATAGCTCAGTTTGGGAAGAGAGCTTTCAGAAATATACACCCCTTTAAGAACAACATGTAACAGAAGATCCATAGGTCTCCCTGTGGAGTCATAACTGAGGCATGTCACTGGTTTGGTGGTTCTTCCAGACTTTTTGGGAGGAACAAGCTCAGTCTCTTCGGCAGGCATGTTTGGATCTGTGTCTGAAGAAAAGGGTACCTCTGCACTGGCTGTTTGTTCTGTACTTGAAACACTGTCAGCTTCTTGTTTTATTAACTCTGGTTCAACAATATTACTTTCATTACTTGGTTCTGAAGAAATTCCAGGTTTATCATTTAGAGGAAATCCCATGGAATTGAAGTCTTGCAACACATTACTGATATTTTCAGAATCACTTACTTCATTAACATCATCTTCCATAACACTGTTAGCTTCATTCTCGGCAAGCAGTTCTATACTTACTGGTATGTCACCAGCAGGGACAGCGCTAGATGGGGCAAAAAGGGAAAAAAGTTGCAGCTTGTCCTGAAATGACCCACTTTCCACAGGACAGTGGGTCCAAAGTGGTTCACCTGTCTCTAAAAATAGCTGAAAGATGGAAAACTAAACAATAGAAAAGTATTTTCACTCGACAAATTTAAGCTTCTATACTGGTGAAATTTGTACTTGCGATTAGGTTTGGACCCAGTTGTTTCTCAATTTGACCCACATTTTTTACACCTATGGGTCTAATTTGACCCATGTTTTAAAACCCCTAGCGCTGTCACTGGTCACCAGCAGTGTTTTCTGTTTCAGGTTCTCTTTCCTGTGACTCAAATAGTTCTACCAGACACAAAGAGTCAGCTACACCGGAAGTCACACTTTGCATCTTGCTTTCGGGGGGGCACAGGGTTTGTGGAGAAGGCTTATTGGTTAGGCAGTCCTGAAGGTCCAGCTTCATCTCCACATTTATAAATGGGGTTACCTTGGAACAACTGACTCAGTTCATAAGATGGATAATAGGGTGCTTCACACTCACTGTCATCAGATTCAGACTGGCAATCAATGTCATTTTGGGCTTGCTTGGGGGAAAGCCGTGAATCCTTGATAACTGAAGAAGGGGTTATCTGTTTCGTTGTTGCTGCAGCTCTAGTTACAGGCCTGGGTGGGGCAGTGTCTTGGGTGCAGAATCAATGATTATTTGACCAAAGGGCAGCAAATGATTCCTATGCATTGTCTTGGTAGCTTGTGGGTCATTTTCAGAGCACAGTTTATAGACTGGCAGATCTTCCAGCTTTACTGACAATGTAGGGGAGGTGGTGCCACCTATCAGCAATTTTATGTTTTCCATGCAGTCCCAAATTCCGTAATAGAATTCGGTCTCCAGGTAGCAGTTCCTGAGCCTTGACAGGCTTGTCATGCCTTTCTTTATTTGCCAGGTTTTTCTTTGCTGCCATGGTGTGTGCTATTTGATAAGCATGGTTTAACTGGGCCTTTAACTTTTGAACATATTGAAGATTATTTTCAGGTTTTACTCCATTAGGGGACACAAGGAAGCAAATGTCTACTGGCAACTGAGCTTCGTGACCAAACATCAGACGGTAGGGGGAAATCCAGTGGCATCACTTTTGGTGCAGGTATAGGCGTGTACCAAGGTGCTTATCTGTTGGCTCCATTTTGACTTGTCCCGGGGGTGGAGTGTGCCCTTCATGTCCAGTAGCATTCGGTTAAACTTTTGAAGCATTGGATCCCCCTTGGGGTGATAGGGGGTAGTTCTGGACTTTCGTACTCCCCAGAGTGAGAGAGCATTTTCTTGATCAGATGGCTTTCAAAGTCCCTCCCCTGATCGGAGTGAATTCTCTGAGGGACACCATAATGGACAAATAACTTCTCAATTAAGACCTTGGCCACTGTGGATGCTTTCTGGTCTTTAGTTGGGTATGCCTGGGCATAACATGTGAAATGATCAGTCACCACTAGCACATTGCCAATATTCTTCTGGTCTGGCTCAAGGCACAAAAAATCAATACACACAAGCTCCATAGGTGCACTGGTAGAAATGTTGACTAAGGGTGCAGCCCTCTGGGGCAGAGCTTTTCCCTGGAGACAACGGCTGCATCCCGATATGAATCTCAATGTCAGCCCCCATTTTTGGCCAATAGACTTGAGCATGGGCCAGGTCTGTGGTTCGTTCACAACTCAAGTGTCCCATCTGGTCATGGAGGGCCTGTAGAGCTACACGTTTGAAAGTGGTAGGTAACACTAATTGCTGTTTGTCAATCTGTCCTATGTCAGTTTACAGTCTCCCTATAAAGTAGCTGGTTACTCAGTTTTAGTCTGGGCCCCTGTCTAAACAGCGGAGCAGTTTGTGGATCTGAGGAGCGAAGCTTGGACACATCTTTCCCAGCATGTATAGCATCGAGCACGGGCTTAATCATGGGGTCTTGAGCCTGCACCTACTGTATGTTTTCAGGAGTAAGTTGAGGAAATGCGCTGAGGTCTAGGGCTGCAAGATGGCATTAGGACCTAAGCAGTCTACTATGCAGTCAACTGTTTCAGGAGAGTGATGCTCATTTTTGCTGAATTTTTGGCAGAGGGCTTTGACAGACTGTTTAGAGATTCTTACCCAATCTGTGTTAGAGTTAGGTCTTCTGGAAAGGGTGTCAGCATCAGTGTGGTTTAAACCCAGTCAATTCTCCACTGAATAATCATAAGTTGAAAGTGCAAATAACCAGCGATGCCCTGTGGCATCCAATTTGGCTAAGGTCTGGACATAAGTGAGAGGATTATTGCCAGTTTTGACCAGAATCTTGGTACCATAAATATATTCATGGAATTGGTCCACCACAGCCCACTTTAATGCAAGAAATTCAAGCTCGTGTACCAGATAATTTCTTTTGGATGGGGTTAGACTCTGACTGGCAAATGCCACTGGGCATAAACCTTCCTCATACTCATGATACAGAACAGCACCACCTCCCTTCAAGCTGGTGTCAGTGTGAGGCACATAGGGTCTGGTTGGGTCGGCATATGCAAGCATGGGGCATGGGTGAGTTGGTGAATGATATCATGGAAAGCCGCTTCACATTCAGGGGTCCACCTGGTTCCAAAAGGTTCACGTGTCCGAAAGTAAGCCTTTTCTTTGTCCTTAACTGCACTTTTTTTATACTTCTTGTTGGTAGGCAGATAGCCTTGAGTTAGGCTGAGCAAAGGGTAGATGACTTCAGTGTAATCTTTTATGAACTGGCGGTATTAACCGCAAAACCCCAAGAATCTTTGCAGTTCCTTAAGATTGTTAGGCTGAGGCCAGGTGGTCAAAGACTCCACTTTGCTCAGGTCTGTCTAAATCCCATCAGCTGTCACTATGTGACCAACATATTTTACAGATTTGTGGAAGAATTGACACTTGTCTATTGATAATTTTAGTCCAAAGTCCTCTAATCGATCAAGAACCTTGAACAGGCGAGCTTTATGTTCCTCAAGGGTCCGGCCGAACACTGTGACGTCATCAAGATATACCAGGCATTCTAGTAAGTTCATGTCTCCCACAGCTCATTCCATCAACCACTGAAAAGTGGCGGGTGCACCCGAAATACCTTGAGGCATGCGTAGAAACTCATAGAAACCCAGGGGACAAATAACAGCTGTTTTCTCTCGGTCCTCCGGGGCCATCGGGATTTGATAATACACGGTCCAAATGTCAAGTACAGAGAACCACTGGCTTCCATTGAGGCAGTTAAGAGCATCCTGAATACGTGGCATGGTGTTTTGGTCTGGGACAGTTCTCTGATTTAACACACATCCTCACCAATCTATTCTTCTTCCAGACTACCACAATCGGGGAGGCATATGGGCTTTGAGAATCTTGAATAATTCCCGGTGTCCAGCATTTCCTGAAGATGACATCTAACATTGTCTATGTCAGCAGGTGCAAGGCGATGGGACCTCTCTCTGAACAGCCTCTCAGCATGACGTCGAATGTAGTGTTCAGCCACTGTGACACAACCTACATCCCACTCTTTCAAGGAGAATACTTGGCTTCTCTGGGCAACCCTCTGGCTGATTCCAGCTTTCAATTCTGCAGGAAGGGGGGGGACTCCCCCGAAGTCAAACAGGTCAGGGGTCACCTCATCACCCTCTAAAGGGCACCTCTTGCTGGGTAGCACTGCAGTATCCACACAATATACAGTGGCTAGGGTGCACCCTTGCTTCACCTGAACTTCTCGATCTGACATGTTCTGAACTTGCACCACTATCCGCCGAGTGTAGGCATGGGCCCAAGCAGGTAGAATGCTAGGCTTGACCAATAGTCCTTCAGGCAGTCTCCCCTCTTCTGGGGCATCCAACATAAGGATTTTATTTTTAACATCTCTTTTTAGGTGCACTTCACCACTGATGGTGCACTGAGCATTGGGAGGTAGCACCAGTGAGTCAGGATCCTTTTTCCAGACCACTCCCATGGGTTCGTCTTTCTCAGTCTCTTGTGTTTGCATCTGTAAATCATAGGCTCGCTGTACTATGGCCGGAATGTACAGGGCCCTTCCAATCCATTTAGCTTGCTTCTCCTGACAGAGCTGGGCTAACCGGCCGAACACATGTGTGTTGGTACCAATTAGTAAAGGGACACCATCATACAGTCCAGTCGGCAGGCATACTAGGGCCAGGGTCTCCACTTGCTCATCTATGCCCGCTACAGCAGTAGGGAAAGACAACCAAATTTGCACATACCCCAGGTAAAGATAGATTTCTAACTAAACCCCCATACATGTAGTCCCTCTAGGGTCTGGAGTTGGAGGTCAGATAAGTGCTGTTTTTTACCAGTCTTGAAATATATTGGTGACCTGCTAGCCACTGTCTAGCACAGCTTGAGTGAAAATGCCATTAACTGTTACTGTAGTGTCCATGGAGGTACCCACCATCTCAGACCAGTCCAGAGATGTCTGTTTGGCAGACTGGCCCACAGCAGTTTTGGAGGGAAAAGATTTTCTCAGTGGGCCCAGCTGGGACTTTATATTGCTCTGATGAACCAAGTTTAGCAGTTTGGCCGTGACTTTCCACGGGTTTTCTGGAGAGTTACAGCCTCATCGGGTATACCCATCTTCTCCACACCTGTAGCAGAACACCTGTTCCCTAGAACCAGTGGCATGGCTAGGTTCTTCCAGAACTTTGTGCTGGTTGGAGGAGGGAGTTCTACTTTATTCCTTTGACTTGGGCTTAGGGTCCCTGTCCCTGCAACTTCCCCAGTGGGCAGAAGTACGGGTTGTGTGTATGAGGTCCCCCACTAATGCTCTTAGTTCTCTCATTTCTTCCACTAATTGGGACTCAGCCAGGGGCTTAGGGGCTTGAGAGTGATGGCATGGGCCCCCACACTCCCAGGTGGAACCTCACTTCTAGTATCAGTCGTTAACGGGCAAGAGTTAGAGCTGCTGGCTGCTTCAGCCACAGCTTGTTGACTGGCTCACATCTCTTATCTCTTTGAGCAGTTCCCTGACCTGTTGGGTCTCAATAATTTCTCTTTTTCTTTGGATTGGTCTGAGATGTGGCTGGTATGGGCAACCCCAGCATAGGGCTCCCATCTATCCTCATCGTTTTCAGCCTCTCGAATCTCCTTCATCAGCCAGCAGTATTTGGGAGGGTTAGCTTTCCTGTCTTGAAACTTCAACTTCAGCATGAGCGCACTAGAGTAATGGGCAGATCTGAGAATGTGCTCCAGCCTGGCACAGTTCAGTTCACTAGCCGGAACACCCCCGTTTCTATGGGATCTCTGCAAGGCCTGTTCAATCTGGGTGACAAAAGCAGACAATTTTTCATTCTTCCATTGTTTAGCAGACTTAAACTTCCACATTAAGTTTTCCACAGATTCTGTGCTGTCAGACACCCCTTCTAATGCAGAGAGGTACTCAGCTGCAGTGGCCTCGGGGTTGGTGGATTGGAGAAATCGGAAAGCTTCCAGTGCATGGCCCCTTAAGCTTTCCATAAGTCTCTTTCTCTTCTCCCCCTCTGAACATGCTTGGACCAGTGGAGTAGCATAGTCCATCCATGTTTCTAGGTCGTCCTCCCTCACTGGGTTTGCCAACATTGGATTTCAAAAATAAGGGACAGACCACCCCACCCATTGCCCCACCCCTTCTCCACCCTAGCTCTGCCCCTTTCCAGCCCTGCATGCCCCCCCAGCCACATCTGAGGTTGATATCGCAGAAAGGTATCAATTATTGTCGAGTATGACAACCTGAATAATACTTTATTGTTGTAGTAAATTTAACAACATATGCGATTTGAGGTGCCAAAAAGTACGTCAGGGATATATACCATTCAGCCTCAGCTGTGTGCTGTACTGAGCCCCCCCCAAATGTTGTCTACTCTGTCTGAACTTAGTACTCCCTTCCAGTATTTAATAAAGTAATTTCTAAATTTATTTCAGTGACTTTGACTTCTTAGCCACTTTAGTGCACCAACATATATGCAGGCGTGTTTTTCCTGGCTGCATCCTCCTGGCCACCGCTGCCATTTAATTTTATTAAAACTGTTTCTATTTAGCAATTAAAAAAAAATGTATGTGTTTAATATTTGTCCTCCGCCACCCCAGGACTTAATCTCAATTCCCTCCTGGCCTCAACTGTTCAGCTAAAATAATGGATTGGGTCTGGTGTTGGACTCAGGGACCTGTAGGTTGGGGAATGGAGCAAAATGCTAATGGCACTGGGATTAGGTAGAGTTACTCACACAATTTTTGATCTCTGCTCTTTCTCCAGCTTAGCAGTGTGTACTCCTCTATCCTCTGACCAGACACCAAACCAGACCTCGGCTGTCTCTTCCCCACGTCTCCGCTTGCTCGGTCCGACTCCTCATCACGATCAGGTTGGGGCAACAACAAGGCAGGCTTGGCAGCCACCAAGACTCAAGTCAGGGCTTAAACACAGGTCCGTGCCCACCCCAAACACACAACCCGGTCCCGTCCCGACTCAGGGACTCCCGACCCGCAGAGGCAGAACAACGACAGCCAGATCTGCCGCCTTCTTATAATTTTCAGCTGCTCACAATCCACTCCTGGTCAGGACCATGGTCCTGGCACCAGCGCCAGCTCCTCCTCGATTTCCCTGTGCTGTGTGCAGAAGCAGCTTGAGTCATAGCAGTAGTCTCCCGCTCTCCCCGGCGACGTCAGGCAGCTGTCCAGAGTTGTGCATGTGCACAAAGCTCCACAGCTGCTACAGGTCATGGGAGACTGAGTCTTTTGGAAGCCACCAAAAAAATACAGGATAATAGGTGTCCCGTATGAATTTTAAACGGGACACGGGAAAAAACTCATAAATATGGGGCATCCTGTAAAATACGGGACTGTTGGCAACCCTATCCCTCACTGGTACAGGGGTTGCACCAGAGAACAGTCTGAGCCAGGGATAGGAGTCCAGGTATACAGAAGGTATCATGATGGGGGAGGTCACAACAGGGGATGCCCTGGGAGTAGATGGAGAGACCAGAGGAGAGTGTATGGGAGTGGTCTCCTCTGAATCTTCCAAAAGAAAAAATTACTCACCATAGTAATCTTCTTTCTTCTAAGGGATCACTCATTATGATTAAATGAATGCAGTCAGACTCCTGTGTTAGACTGCCCGGAGAGATGGAATTGTATACAAATGATGGAACTCTCAATTAGCTCATGCCACTTTCAAACTGCTGCCCTAGCAACTGTTGCACTCTGAGTGCTTCAGATTCTTACGTAGCCTAAACTGGGTGTAAGACCCATTAACTATGATAATATTTATATAAAAAATAATTTTTTGTCCTCTCAGGTTAAAAAGCATTCCAATAGATAAACCTAAAAAGAAAAAAACTTGAGACCACAAGGGAACCAACTGGTTAACAAAAGGGTGAGTCTCTAACCTAACCTATATGGAAAAAATATTCCAAAACAGGGATGCAGAACAAAGATCATAGTTTTTTTAGTAGGGGAGGCAGGGAGGGAGCTTTAATCGTAATGAGTGACCCCTTTGAAGAAACAAGATTACTATGGTGAGTAATTTTTTTCTTCTAACCGCAGGAATCACTCATTATGATTAAACGAATGCAGACTACCAAGCAGTACCTTTGGAGGTTGGGCAGAAAACCTATTTAGGAAACAGGTTCTGCAGCACTGCTGTACCAAACCTGGCATCACTTCTGGATTGCAGATCCAAGCTGTAATGCTTTGTGAAGGTGTGTACCGTCTTCCATGTAGCTGCTTTGCAGATTTCTAAGAGTGGGATATCCCTTGAAGCTGCCACTGAAGCCTCTGTACCCCTGGTGGAGTGTGCTCTGAGGCCCAGGGGGGCCTGTTTACCCACTTCACTATAGCAAAATGGAATACATGCCACTACCCAATGAGCAATTGTCCATTTTGTGGCAGGTCTACCCTTACCTACCTCTCCGTAGGTAAGAAAGAGCTGTGTCTGGTTTGGTCTGTAAGACAGTTCTGTCAATATAGTGGCTAAGTGCCCTTTTGACATCAAGGGAGTAACGCCTCCTTTCTGGAGAACTGGAGTTCTCTGTGAAAAAGACAGGTAAAGTGATGGACTGGTTTAAATGGAAATCAGACACCACTTTGGGAAGACATTTTCTATTGGTCCTGAGGACCACTTTATCCCTGTAGAATGAGATGTAATCTACATCCGTACACAGGGCTTGTAACTCACTGATTCTTCTGGCTGAAGTAATAGCAACCAAAAACACAGTTTTCCAAGTGATATACTTGAGGTCTGCTGTTGTCATTGGTTCAAATGGGGCATCCATGAGCTTGGCAATGCAGATATTCAGATTCCAGGCCGAAACTGGTTCCCTCAAGGGAGGGTACAAAAGGTTAAGGCCTTTAAAATATTTTCTGAAAACTGGATGAGAAGCCATGGACCTCTCTTTACCTGTTGACAGGTAAGCTGAAACTGAAGCCAAATGAACTTTGAGTGTCAAAGGCTTCAGAGCTAAAGAATGCAGGTGTGTCAGGTAATCTAGGAGAATGGCTAAATCAGCCTGGATGGGTCGATACCCTTATCTGCACACCATATGTATAACCTCTTCCACTTGGCAGAGTATGTCTTTTTAGTGGAAGGTTTCCTGGAATCCCTAAGTACTGTCAAAACTTGTTCTGACAGTTTAAGATCCACATAATCTAAGTCCTCAAGAGCCAGGCCTTGAGCCTTAGAGATTTCAGGTTGGGGTAAGTATCCTGCCCTGAGAGGAAGTCAGCAGGTTGTGCTTCCTGGGCAGATAAATTGGAGGTACCACTGATAGAGTCAACAGAAGCGAATACCAGTGCTGCCTTGCCCAATCTGGTGCCACCAGTATCATTCTTGCTGATTGGGACCTCAATTTCAGTAGGGTCCTGAATATCAGTGGGAAAGGAGAGAAAGCATACAGAAACTTCCCTGTCCAATCCAGTGCCAATGCATCTGGGGGTAGTGTGCCCCTGAGAGGAGGCCTGCAGCAATAAACTGACAGCTGGTGATTTTCTACACAGGCGAAGAGATCTATCTCTGGAGTACCCCAACGCCTGAAAATTGAACTGAGAAATTGAGGATTCAGACACCACTCATGGTGATCCTGACATATCCTGTTGAGGGAGTCTGCCAGTACATTGTCCTTTCCTGGAAGATGAATGGCTGAAAGGGATACCTTCATGGAGTAGGCCAGGGACCACATTGCTTCTGTGCAGAGTGGGGCTGACCTGGTTCCTCATTGTTTGTTTATGTAATACATAGTAGTGGTGTTGTCTGTTCTGACCTGCACTACTTTGCTTTGAAGATGTGGAGCAGATGCCTACAGGGCTAGGTACACTGCTCTGATCTCCAGAAGATTTATGTGCAACATGGATTCTTGAGTAGACCATGGGCCACTTGCTGTATAATTCAACATGTGTGCTCCCCAACCCAGAAGGGATGCATCTGCTGTAAGAACCAAGGAAGGTTGATCCTTTGTGAAAGGAACCCCTACCCGAAGATTTTGCTCATCCAGCCACCACTGCAGTGCCTGTAGGAGAGCGTGTGTGACTGGCACCAACTTGGACAGAGGGTCTGTCTTCTGTGACCAGTACTGTCTCAGGTGGAACTGAATGTCCCTCATTTGGAATCTGGATCCTAGTACCACTGTGGTGGCAGCTGCCATGTGGCCCAAAAGCCTGAGGAAATCTCTGGCTGGTTTGGGTTTTCCTGGTACAAATGAGTTTGCAATTTGTAAAATACCGTTTACTCTGTCCTGTGGCAAGAAAGCTCTGCCCAGACTGGTGTTCAGTTCTTCTCCAATGAACTTGAGCACCTGAACTGGTGCTTGCTGAGACTTCTGCTTGTTTATGAGGAAACCCAGGGACTCAAGAGTAGACTTTATTAGTGCCAAGACCTGCTCTGCCAGATGTAGAGATGGACCCACCACTAACCAGTCGTCCAGGTAGGGAAAGACTGATACTCCTTGTTTTCTCAGAAACTCCACTACCACAGCCAAACACTTTGTGTGAATGCCCTTGGTGCAGAAGTCAGGCCAAAAGGAAGGGCTGCAAACTGATAATGGCCTGAGGCCAATCTGAACCTCAGAAACATTCTGTGAGACGGTCTGATGGGGATGTGAAAATAAGCATCCTTTAAGTCTAGAGAGGCTAGCCAGTCTCCCTTTTGTAAAGTGGGAATGATCAGATCAAGAGTGACTATTTTGAATTTTGGTTTCAGAACATGTCTGTTTAGAAGTCTTAAATCCAGGATAGGTCGCCAATTCCCATTTTTCTTCTTTGTAAGGAAGTATCTGGAGTAGAAGCCTTTGGCCCGCTGGTTTAGGGGCACAGGCTCCACTGTCTTGATGGCTAGCAGATGTTTTACTTCTGCATCCAGTAGTATCCTGTCTGCAGATGTGACTGGTGCAAATGTTCTTGCTCTCAGCTTGGAAAGGGATTTGAAGCTGAGTGCTGAACCCTGGCTCACCACCTCCAGAACCCACTTGTCTGTGGTGATGGTATACCAATACTGGAGAAAATGAGCCAGTCTGCCACACACTGGTGGATTTTTGGAAGGGGATGTAACCCGTACTAGCCCATCAAGGGTTCCGAGTGAGCTGTGCCTGAATCACTGGGGAAGGAGAAACTCTCCTCATAGTTCTCCTTCCCCTTCCTCGAAAGTACCCTCTAGGCTGTTGTTGCAGCTGAGAGGCCTGAACTTGGAAAAAAGGTCTGGAGTAGGATCCCCTACCCCTGCCGCCCCTGGTCTGGGACTTATAGAATGAGGAAGGCCTATCCTTAGAATTGCTTCTGTAGGTGGTCTTATATTCTTCTACGTTCTTCATATAGGCCTCTGTTTTATCTCCAAACAGAGAATTTTTCTCAAAAGGAAAGTCCATAGCTTTAGCTTGGGTAGCAAGGGTCAGGTTTGTGGTCCTGAGCCAGGCAAATCTACTAAGGGAGACAGAAAGTGCCATCAACCTGGCTGCGGAGTCATTAGTATCCACAGCCACGTGAAACTGATATTTTGTGGCATCTAAAGCAGCCTTTGCTGTATCCTGCAAGTCCACTGCCACCTCACTGGGCACTTTGTCTGCCAGAGCTAGCACTGCATTCCAGAGTGCCTTCTGGTATTGCACTGCATAATAAGCCATATAATTGGTCTGTCTAAGAATGAGAGAAGCAGCCACATACCCTTTCTTCCCCATTGTGTCCATCTTCCGGGAATCCTTATCAGGGGGATGGGTAGCCAAGGGAATTCTGGCTTTGTTGCAAGCAACAGCCTGCACAACCCCGTCAGGATCAGGGTGGCTGAACAGAAAATCAGCTGTTGTCCTATCAAGCTGATATTTCTTATCAGCTTTTTTATCAACTCCTGGAATAGAATTTGGAGTTTAAAATACCTGCATTGCTGCCTTTTTTAAGGACTTATGCATAGGCAGTAATAAATGTTTTGTTGGGGTTAACCCCATCATATCCAAGAATTCTGCTTCCTCCACATCCTCCTCTGTCTGCTGCAGAGGGAGGTTAAGTGTTTCTACCATGCTTTTCACAAAAGCATAGTGTGAGGAATAATCCTCCGGACCCCTGTGGGGGGTGAACCAAACTCCTGTTCTGGAGAAACCTCAGGATCTATCTGTTCCTCCTCAAAACCATCATTCTCCTCCTCAGCAAAGGAAGCCAGTGGCTCCTGAGGGGGTGGAACTGGTACAGGAACTGGGGCAGTCAGTACTGGAACTGGGACTGCAGCTTGCAGTGCTTGCAAAACCTGTAAGGCCTTGGCAGTGTCCTCAGCTGAGAGCATACCAGCTTTGCCAGCTGGGAGTGCCTTAGCCTTCTCAGCCAGAGGTGCAGCGACATGCTTCTCTTTACATTTTTTCTTCATTGGCACAGGTTCAGAGCCTGAGTCTACTGGTCTTTTTGACTTGCCCTGTTCAACTTCATCTAATCCTTTATCAGGATCTTAGCTTTTCCTCCATCTTTTCTTGTGCCAAAGGTAGAGGAACTAGTTTCACCAGTAACAGGAAAAGCAGAGGCCATTTCTTCTAATATGTTTGACCTTTTCTTAAGAGTCTTAGGGCAAAAAGTTCTACAAATGTCATAATTTGCAAAGATATGGCTAGTACCCAGGCAAAAAAATACACAAAGAATTCCTGTCTGCTTTGGCTATTATCTTACCACAAGACTCACACAATTTCAAATCAGTGGGTCCTGTGCGTTTTTTTAAGCTTAGCAGTAGGATCCTCTGACATTGAACAGGAATCATTAAAGAAAATAAGACAAATTATCTGTTCCTGGGAACCGAATACACTAAATATAAGCAACCGCTAACGGTTCCGGAAACCGTGCGCTACTCGGTTCCTGACAGCAAGGCTAAGAAATCCTATATAAAATTTTAAATAATTAAATGCGGTTAGGAACCTACTGCAAGAAAATGACACATACAAACTATTGAGGTCAAAACCTCACTAGAAATAGTGGAACCTTCGGTTCCAAGGAACCGTCAGGGAACCGTTAAATACGATAACTTTTACACAAACTTTAAAATAAACTAAAACTAAGGCAGCAATCTGAAAAATAAAGTAAAAAATACTACTTATCAAACAGATAATCAGGTTTTGAAGAGCTCTCTGGGACGTCTTCACTAGGCAGGCGGAGTAAAGAATCTGAAGCACTCAGAGTGCAACAGTTGCTAGGGCAGCAGTTTGTAAGTGGCATGAGCCAATTGAGAGTTCCATCATTTGCATATAATTCCATCTCTCCGGGCAGTCCAACACAGGAAGCTGACTGCATTTGTTTAATCATACTGAGTGATTCCTGGGGTTAGAATCTTCAGCAATTCCTTAGCTGTCCAACCTTTAGCAGCTAGCAGCCGTAACAACTTGTCCTTGAACCCCTCCACTCTTGGGGATCCCCTAGGAGAAGACAGGTCACTATGCAAATGAATAACTTTCCACCCTTTCTGGGACCCTTCGGGCATGATAACAGGGGGTACCTTTTCAGGGTCTACAAGGAGGCTACAAGAAAGGAGGGCCACCAAGTTCTGATCAAATAGATCTGAATCCTGCCCCTGTACTTCGACCTTTCCCAGACATTTAACCTTCCCCACTGTTTCTTCAATCATGTCATTAGTAGTCCCCACAGGCATATCAAGTAGCGACATGGCATGGTGGGGGTCTACCCCTTCGGCCTCGCTCCACCCCATCATGCAGTGCAAGACCAGCTTGTGGGAAGAGAGTTTCTATTTGGGCATAATAAGCGCCTCCATTTCAATTTCTGTCTCAATTTTGCACTTGGCTGAAATTTTAACTTTTGACCACTAGAAGGCGCAAATCCCAGCAGTGCCTCCAAGATGTAACCCCTAGGTGGTGCTATTCTATGGGCTACTACCCCTATCTGCATGACCATGCACAGGTTGAGGGGCCTGAGTTCTGTGAACGGGTGCCTCCACCTGGAGGAATGTTATTGGGGTAGTGTAGCTGCTTTGTAATAGCCCTCCAGGATACTATAACCACCCACCAACCCTTCTAGTGGCCTGAACGGTAAAGCAATAGAACATTCACATTCATTGAGTAACAGTAATAGTATGCTCACACTCCTTGCACTTACCACCAGGGCTGGATCTTCTGCAACTGCCCTGGAGACCCCCTGGAAAATAAGCTCAGTGATGCAACAAGACAATAGTAATACTGTAACCCAACCAATAAGGTACACACTAGCCAGGTTAAACATGAAAACCAACAATCTGGTTTATTTAGGGGAAGTGAACAAGGGTGGGGCATGAATCTAGCAAATGATTTGCACTTCTGATTTAATTTAGGTATGGTTCAGCATGCACTGAAAGTCCCCTCTGAACAGTCCCACAACCCTGGGTACCCAGCGTGTTATGCAGGCTAGCCTGAAGTGTTGCCTGGGGTAAGCCGGCGTTGCAGCTATTGTTGGGGCCCTTAGGAAGGAAAACAGTTAACATGCACAAAACCCAAGTATTTGTAATCCCGAGCCGGATGGCTCAGTCCTTTCCAATAAACCCAGATCAAGACAATTAGATGGTACACAGTGATTTTTTGCTGTTGTTGCAGGGAGCTACCCTGAAGCTACTCATGCTACCAAACCAGATGCAGGACTGGCGAGATGAAGACCTCGTGGTGTTGATCTGGATGGCCAGGGGAAGCAGGGCCTACATGACTCACCTCCTGGTGGTCACTACCTGTTCAATAGTGTTGAGCAGGGGACCAAATCCCCAAGTGGGTCTTTCGCCGAGGTGATCTCTGAAGCAAGGTTAGTGGCCTAGACCTAGCTGGCAGGAAACTGGCAGGATAAACAATTCAGAAAAAGTCAGTGATTGGTTGCTGGAAAAACCTCCAGCTGGCACAACAGAATTTGTCGTGGGGAACCAAATCGCGACCCATGAAACACATTCAACACATTTACATTGATCACTTTACTCAATAACAGTTTGGATAAAGTCCAGTTGCAAATTACAACTTCACTGCACAAACCTTTCGATCCGAGGCTAATCTCGTGCATTCAGGCAGGCCGATCGCTTCTGGAGCACGTCCTCGGTCCCACTTGCAAATAGCAGTAACACACTTTTCTCTCTTCTGATGCAGGTGTCAATCAGCAATCAGAAAAGTCTGACTTTCACACACAAGGTGATACCTTAGGTTGGAGAACGTGACAGGCAGGCCAGCAGAGCCTTCCCGCCAATTCTCGTATGTTCCTCCTAGGAGCAGCTGCCTGACAGCTCGAGCTGTTCACTCTTCAACTTCCAACTTTCGACTGACACTGCTTTAGGCAGTTCTGGGTATTTCCTCTGAGATCCAAAGTGTTTGGTTGGCTAAGGGAACTGTCTGTTACAGAAAGGGCTCCCTCTCCAGGTCCATTTAGGTGCCAAACCCTTAAAACTACAAATACTACAGAATTTCCTTCCCACAAGACCTCTGGGGCCAGTCTCCATTTTAGGTCCCCTGAAGTTCAATAGGTCCAGCACTGGAAGTCCAGAACCAGAATGGTGGCTCCTATTCAAAAGCTCAGGCTGTAATTTAAAGCAGGTTAAACAACCTCCTGTATCAATATTATAACTGATAAACAGTAAATAATCACTTTCCCTAAGAGAGCTCCCCCTGTGCAAGTAGCGACTGCAGAATAGAGTAGAATAACGGACTGTCTAGCTGGTTGTGAGCCTTAAATCACTCGGATCCAGCCCAGACTAATTTTCTAACACAGGCTAGCCGTTCTCTTAAAGAGACAGGCACGGAGGCTTATTAAAGCACTCACATGCAGACAAATAGAAAAACTGCAGACAGGACACCATCCTGCCAGTGGCATTTTAGGAGCCCAGGAAGACATTTTAGTAAACCCCAGTTTGTAGGGTGGTTACACTAGTAAACTGGGAAAAATTCAAAAACTGTTAGAGGACAGTAGTTCAGTTGGAGTTAGAGTTTGGAGAGTGAGCAGCTCAAGCTATCAAGAGGCTGCTCCAAGGAGGGAGCATAGGAGAGTTGGTGGGGAATGGCCTGATCTGCCTTCCTGCTGTAATTCTTCTGCTTGGGCCTGCCTTACTGCAGTAATTGGACTAATCTGAAAAATGACTTTCAACTGCAGCAGAAGGCTCCGAGACGTTTAGAAGTACTGCTTGAGATTTTGGACCGAAGAAACGCTCTTGGGTTTGTGGGTGGTTATAGCTTCCTAGAATGCTATGCCTGGCTAGGCCCAAGAGTTGTGAGAGACTGTTTTTTGATGATTGAGAGGTTTGCTTAGTGAACTAACTGCAATAGCAACTGGCCTGATACTGAACTGTGAGGTAGAAAAGTTAATGCTCTTCCTGTTAAATGTGCTGAATGTTTACTGTGAGTCAAGGCTTGTTTTGCCCATGACTGAACTGTTAGCCAGTTGGAGGCTCTCATCAGCACACAAACTAAACTTTGCCAGAAATGTTATCCAGCCTTGGACCTATGCCAGCCTCGGCCCAAGCCGACTATTCCTGCACCAGCGACTGCTTACTCAGTGAGAGACCAGCTTGGGGATCCATCCCCTGTGCAGCAGGAAATCACAGTTTGCAGCCACCTGGAGGGAAAGGCAGTGAAGCTAAGGTGTGTTGTGCTAGCCCAGCTTCCCCATGCTGTTTGATGATCAGCAGCAGGTCTTCATATTACCAGGTCCATTCCAACTAACTGGTGTCATGAGTAAAGTCAGGGTAGCTCCCTGCAACATTTTTTCTAATCATTTCATGGTACTATCTGATTGCTTCAGTGTTTCACAGGGTTACAATGAACTGGGCCAATTGGCCAGGATTTCAAATAAACAAAATTGCACATGTTAACTGCCTTTTTCTTTCCATCAAGGGCACCAACAACTACTGCAAGGCTGGCCACCCCCAGGCACCATTTCTAGCCAGCCAGCAAAACATTCTGGGTACCCAGTGTTGTCAGACTGTTTATTTTAGGACTAAAGTGCATGCATAGTAACCTGAATCAAATCAGTATACAGTCAGACCTGGTTAATCCGGCACTGTTTGTATCTGGGCATTTCTTTCCGGATAGTCAAACAACGGACTAACAAGTAATAATAGGCCTATATGGGAAAAAATTTCAAAACACAGTTTTAGAGCTATAGCGTTTATTTTTACACAGAATCAACACTTAAAATGAATTTAAATCACAAAATTAGTTTAATCTCACACACACACACACACACACACACTCACTCACTCGGTCACTTGCAGGCAGTCGCACACTCACACCAAAATACTCTTGGATATGGGCTTGTCCTGTGTTTGCAGCTGATTGTGCTAAGATGAACTTCTTTACATCGAGTAAATTATTGATTTGCTTGCTGGTATCTGAAGTGCTGTGCTGCTCCAGGTACAGTAGAACCTTAGTCAGGCTAGCACAGGCTTCCGAAGCAGAGATTTGTGGAGGGGGGTCATGCAGCGCATCCTGACTGTCCTCATCTAGGTCAGTGCAGTCTTTGTTGCGCACAATGTCCAAAATATCGTCATCTGTTAACGGGGGACATGTTTCAAGCGTATCCTCAGCTGCCACAAATTGTTGTACTGTTAGTTTTTGTATCATATTGTCAGGAAGCCGCTGTATGAGGACCTGCAGTTCAATCAATTATATTGTGGGCTCCTTGTGTTGATCGGATGTGTCACCTTCAGCTATACTGCCGCTTGTCTCATAGTCAAGGTGAGCTAGTATCTGAACATGCCTCCAGCAATTTTTTATTGTCAAGTCAGTGACCGCCCTCCATGAGCTGTGTATAAAAAGCAACGCTTGAGGAACAGAAATTTTCATTTCTTCTTCAGATTCGGCACATGAAATGAAATGTCTACACAGTTCTTTTTTATAGTAACACTTATTTTAGGACTAAAGTGCATGCATAGTAACCTTAATCAAATCAGTATAGTAATCATTCATCTAAATTCATGCCCCTTCCTTGTTCAAGACCCCTTAATAAATCTGATTTGTTGTTTCACATTTAACCTGGCTTGTCAGCATATTCTTAGTAGGTTTACAGTATTGAAGGTGTATGCTTTCCTGCTAACATTGCCTTTACAAGAGGTCCCAGGGAATTTGCTGAAGGCCAGACCCCGGTAGTAAGTGCAAAGGGTGTGTGCATATTATTAATGTTCATTGCTGACTGTGTGCTAACCACTGCAAAAGGTTATTTCTTGTTATAAGGTATTGGGTTATTAGGTGGGTTTGTGGGTGGTTATAGCTTCCCAGAGGGCTATACCAGGCTAGGCAAATACCCTCACTATTTTTACTCTGGGTGGAGGCACCATAATATCGAATCCAGGCCTCTCAACCTGTGGTCAGAAATACAGGCAGGGGTAGTAACCCTAGAGATAGTGCCGCCTAGGGGTTACATCTCTGGAGGGACTGCTAGGACTAGCGCTCCCTAGTGGCCATAATATGAAATTGCAGCTATTTGTTAAATTTAGCGTCAAATCTGAAAAGGAGGACCTCGCCACAGCTAAACCTAAAAAAAATGGCCGTGCACTGTATGTTGGGGTGGAGCGTGGTGGAGAGTGTTAATCCCCACCATGCTTTAATGTTGTTGGATATCCCATTAGGGACCAGTATTGCTATTATAGAGGAGGCAGTGAGTAAGCTTAAGTGTTAGGGGAAAAAGTTCAATGTGGGGGCAGAATGCTGACCTGTTTGATCAGATGATAATGGCTCTTACTGAATGGAGTGCTCCTATCGACCCCGAGACTGTACTCCCCGTTATTATGCCTGAGCGATCCCCGGTAGGGTGGAGGGTCATCACTATACATAGTGGAGCTTCTTCTCCTGGGAGGTCCCCCAAAGTGAGGAATTCAGGGAAAAATTGGAGAAACTGTTAGCAGCTGAGGGACTTGAAGAGGGCCATAGAGAATTCTAGGAAGGCTACTCTGGTGAATTCCTTTTCGGCCTCTACACCCCTACCTATGGCTTCTCCCTTGGCAGTGCCCCCATAGTGGTACCCTCTGTGAATTTGGACTCTTACCACAGGCTCAGACTGTTTTCAGGCACTGTTTCTACTTCTGTGGGGGAAGATGACTTAGAGACCTGGATGGACTATGCTTCCCCCGGTCCAAGAGTGGCAGAGCTCAGAAGGTGAGAAGCGCAAGAGACTCATGGAGAGTTTAAGAGGTCCTGTACTTGAAGCTATCAGGTTCCTACAGTCCACCAGCCTGGAGGCCTTTGCTGCTGAGTACCTGTCTGCCTTAGAAGGAGTGTTTGGTAGTACTGAGTCAGGAGAGGACTTAATGCAGAAGTTCAAATTCACCAAGCAATGGAAGAATGAATGGTTATTTGCCTATTTGACTCAAGTGGAGAGGGCTCTTCAGAGAGTGCACTGCAAGGGTGGTATACTGGCTAATGAACTGAACTGAGTGAGATTAGAACACATTCTCAAGTCTGCTCACTGTTCTAGTGTGCCTATGCTAAAGTTAAAATTTCAGGATCGTAAGGAAAATCCACCTGAATACTGTTGGCTAATGAAAGAAATTCAAGAAGCTGAGACCGAAGATGATTGTTGGGACCTGTATGTTGGCATTACACGAACTGCCTCTACCTCTGAGAAATTCAGTGATAGAGAGGCTGCCCTTCAGTCTCAGAAAATCTGTGAACTGCTAAAAGAACTCAAAGAGCTGAGAGCCAGCAACCAAACCACTGCCAAAATAGCAAAAACCCACGTCACCTGCATTTTTTTTTTTTTTTTTACTTTCGTCTTTATCCTCCTTCCTACCTCCAGTGCCCCCTCCTTCTGTCTGCTCATGTCCCCCGTTACCAACCTTAGGGATCTGCCCCTAGAGTGCCCATCCTCCTCTCCTTGCACAGTGGAGTCTGTCCTGTAGGTGGTCCGGGTGGACTTAGGGCGGCCTTCATCTAGGGCTGCCGAAGGGGATTTTCCGGTTTTCTCCCCTTACGTTCCTCTCCCCTAGGGCCGCCTTGCGCTTGAGATGTACATCCCGGTGGTAGCGTGCTTACGCACCTGAGCCCTCATGCGCCGTGGCGTCCCCCTCCCTGGCTCGGACAAGCGAAGCCGCCTCCATCCCTTCCAATGTCGGTGCTTCCACATTGCACGGAAAAGGATGCAAGCCTGTCTCTTGGTAACCCTGGGGAGGAGAGCATCCGTTGGGACGCTCGATCCTCCCTCTCCCCACCGACCCCCGGCCGCCCGAGTCTGTCCCCGAACCTGGGCTGCCGGCGTAGCGTGAGGTGTGGCAACCAGCGCCTCAACCCTCAGCGCCACCGAGCCGGCCATCACCTGCACTTCTAATGCTGAGGCTACTTGTGAGGCTCAACCTGCCATGAAAGGGGCCTGTGCCCATGCTATTGAACCCTGATCTGACAGTAATGTAGCAGAAAACATGAGGGAGCTATGGTGCAAGATCTTATTCACGCATCTTGACTGTCTGCACCCTGGAGAAATTATGGTGGAGCAGAGTCTGAGTCCAGGTTCGAGAAAGAGTACAGATCCCCCCCCCAATGACAATCATAATACCCGAGAGGATTCTGCTAGACCTTCTGAACCCAGAATGCAAGTATTTTGTTACCAGTGTGGGGAAGATGGACTCACACCAAAAGGTCTTGCCATGCTCCAGAGGATCTGTGCTAAGTAACTGCCAAATTGCTCAATCAGGTTCAACAAAGCAATGTAAAGCTGCAGCATGGACCATCACGCAAGTCTTTTTCTTCTAAGGCCATTGTGAAAAAAACTGCTAAGCCTGCACCTCCAGACTGCTCAGAGATGGTTGGCCCTTTTATGGAGACCACTGTGCATATTAATGGTATCCCGGACCAAGCCGTATTGGACAGTGGATCTCAGGTTACTATAATATTTAAAGACTGGTACGACCAACACATGTCTGACCACCCGCTACAACCCCTCGAAGGACTGCATGTATAGGGTTTAAGCGATAAATCTTACCCTTACCTTGGCTATTTATGGATATGGCTATCTTTTCCTTCCACTGTTGCTAGTGTGGATGAACCTGTGGAGACCCTGGCTTTGGTCTGCCAACCAACCAGCTTGTATGATGGAATTCCATTGCTAATCAGTACTAATGCTCATATGTTTGGCCTTTTAGCTCAGCTATGTCAGGAGAGACAAGGCCAAAGGACTGGATGAGCATTACACATCCATGCTATGGTGCAGAGAGCATATGAAATGAAGATGCAGGCTAAGGAGGCTGACAAGGACGAGCCAATGGGAGTTGAGTGGAAGAAGGACCCAGAGCCTCTTGTCTTGCCCCCAAATGCTCAGTGTAGTGTGAGCGGCGAAGTGCAGATAAAAAGGATGTGACCAACAAGATCCTTATGCTGAACATCCCAGGAGACAGAATGTTGCCAGATGGGCTCTTAGTCAAACCTAGTACACTGCCTGCCCATGCTCATGCATATGCCCGGAGGGTGGTGGTCCAAATTCAAAATGTGTCCGATCGGGATATTAAAATCAACCGAGGTTGTACCCTGGCTATGATATATTACACAGATACTGCGGTGTTAGCAAGCAAGCACCATACTGAGGTTGATGATGAAATAACTCCTGACTTGTTCGATTTTGGAAAGTCCCCCATCCCTGAAGAGTGGAAGGATAAAGTTAGTTGCAAGCTGTCACAGCGGAGTAAAGTATTTTCATTAAAAGAATGGGATGTCGGATGCATCACTGGTGCCGAACACCATATCAGGCTCGATGACGAGAGGCCATTTCGAGAGAGGTCCCGTAGATTGCAAATGCCGACACTGATGATGTTTGTTGCCACCTCCAAGAGATATTAGCAGCTGGAATTGTCCAGGAATCACATAGCCCATCGACAGAAACCACCCCGTACCTCTGAGCTGTTGAAGAGCACTTAGGACTTTTACTGCTTGTTGACAAAAACTTCTGTAACACTGTGCCATTGATGAGACTTCGGGAACCCCGCCATAGGCCCTTATCTGCCGACACTGTCTGTGTATATATGTATTGATGGAAACCATGTTTCTCCTTGTCGATGAGCCCTAGGGACAACTTCTGGGCAGCGCACAAGGGCACCACTCGTCGACTTAGAATCAGGCACAAGGGCACCACTTATGGAATTACGTTCTCTCATCAACAGCTCTGAACTTCTAAGCAACAGTAATGTAATTTCCAACAGTAAATAGCTTACTATACTATAACTTGGACTTGCTGCTTTTATTAATAATCACATAGGGCTGCATTTGGGGGCAAGTTAGTTACTGCAGGCTGTCCCTCAGTAAGTAAAAACCATCTTACTCTGGCATGTGGTAGCTGCCCCAAATGATGCTATGACAGGCAATCTCCCTGAAAAAAGAGATACTGACCTCAATTTTTTTCATCTTAGATGGGGCCGATCTTCTCCTTAGTCCGACTTTTACCAGCACTCAAAGAACTGCTAGGATTTAAAAAAAGAAAAATCCTGCCATCGCAAATTTACACTGAATACAGCTCATGTAGCTGTATTCAGAAAGCTAGAAGTGCTGAAAATTACTAATTTGGCGTTGTGAACAGTGCCACCACAGTTAGGAGCCAGTAATACACCCTTGGTCACAGTACAAAAAAATGGTATTTCATATAGAGCACCAGGACTCTAATTCTGGTATTCCGGTATGGATTTTGGTACCCAAAATGTAGCGGAATACCACTAAATTTGAGCCCTGGAGCGGTATCATGACCCTATGATCAAACTTGTGCTGAATGCTATAAACACCAGAAAAAATGTTTCAAAACTGCGTCCAAAGAGCAGAGGACTACTTTGCTGTTCAGAGAAGGCCCTAGACTCAAGCTGAGAAAAAAATATAGAATAATGGTTGGGGAAGTGGTTATAACGAGAATTTTACACCCCCCCAAGGTGTGGGATGCCATATAAACCCTGAGGGAGAAGCTCAAGGGGTTTGTAAAGGCATCCCACACTGAGGGAGTGTGTACAATTTGAGTCTTACACAGCTCCCCAGCCTTTATTTTATGTAATTGCTGGGGATTGCTTTTTTGCCTCAGCAGTTATATAAAATAAAGAGATCCCCGTGGAGCCATGGATTTGGTCAGGTTTCACGCGGTCCACAGCTCGTGTTAAAAATCCCAGCTCATGTTAAAAGTCCTTACTTTTTGCTAGCCAGTTTGGGAAGACGGTCCTCTTAAAGATTTTTACTTACCACTGACTCCAGCTGGCGGCGAACTGCGAAGTGGCGTGGAATGGCGGCCAGCCGGCATGGAAGACTGGAGGAGTGGTGGGTGCGTATGCTCAGAGTGAGGGAAACCCGGCACGTGTTCGCTGTTATAACCCACGGGTTATAATGGGGAAATTATAACTGGGTTTCCCTGTGGGAGAAAGCGCTCCCCAGTTGTTATGCTACTTTATAGAGAGACCATGGATGGACAAGACCAAGTCATTAAACAGCAGTTAGTGTTGCCTTCCACATTTAAACATAGAAACATAGAATTTGATGGCAGATAAGGACTGCTTGGCCCACCCAGTCTGCCCATTTCCCTACCTACTGGATAAGCTGCAGATCCTAGTTAACCAGCAGCCTACTTCTTCCTACCCCCACCCCCTAGAATGGCCTTATGACTGTCCCATGCATGCTTGAATTCCACCACTGTTTTTGACTCCACAACCTCCTCCGGAAGGCCGTTCCATGCATCCAGAACCCTCTCTGTGAAAAAATACTTCCTTAAATTACCTCTGAGCGCCCCCCCATCTTCAAATTGTGCCTCTTGTTCTTGCACACCTCTTTTTTTGAAAGATGCTACCCTCTTGGACTTTGTTGATTCCCTTGAGGTACTTGAACGTTTCTATCATGTCCCCCCTCTCCCTCCTTTCCTCGAGGCTATACATATTAAGCTCCTTTCGTCTCTCTTCATATGTCTTCCGGTGCAGACCCTGCACCATTTTAGTTGCCCTCCTCTGGACAGCTTCCATCCTGTCTATGTCTTTGCAGAGATTGGGTCTCCAGAACTGCACGCAGTACTCCAGATGGGGTCTCACCAGCTGTCTGTACAGAGGGATAATAACTTCCTGTTTTCTACTGGTGATGCCTCTCCCTATGCATCCCAGTATCCCCCCAGCCCTCCTTGCTGCCCTCTCACATTGCTTGCCCACCTTTAGGTCATCTGATATGACTACCCCCAGGTCCCTTTCCATTTTTGTTGTTAGTATCTCACCCCCCATTGTGTACTCTTCCCCTGGGTTTTTGTTTCCCAGGTGCATTACCTTGCACTTCTTAGCATTAAATCTAAACTGCCATACATTTGACCATTCCTCTAACCTTGCCAAGTCCCTTCTCATCCTTTCCACCCCACCCTGTGCATCAACTCTGTTGCAGATCTTTGTGTCATCTGCAAAGAAACATACTTTTTCCTTCAGTCCCTCTGCAATGTAAACATAAAGACATTGAAGAGGACGATCTAATACTGAACCATGCGGTTCCCCACTAGTAACCCCTTTCTTCTGAGTGGACTCCATTTACTATTACTCTCTGTGTCCTATTCTCCAGCCAATTCTTTACCCAGGCTGTTATCTTGGGGCCCACTCCCAGGCTGGCTAACTTGTATATTAATCTTTTGTGTGGGACTGTGTCAAATGCCTTGCTAAAGCCTAGGTAGGCCATGTCCACAGCCCCTCCCTGATCTACTACTTTGGTCACCCAGTCAAAGAAATCTATCAGATTCGTCTGGCATGACCTTCCCACTGTGAATCCATGCTGACTAGGGTTCTATGCCCCTCTGGCCTCTAGATACTCGACAATTCTTTCCTTCAGAAGTGATTCCATCATTTTCCCTATCACTGAGGTTAAACTAACAGGTCTATAGTTTCCTGCTTCTGCCTTGCTCCCACTTTTGTGAAGGGGAATCACATCTGTCCTCCTCCAGTCCTCGGGTACCACCCCATCCTCCCATGATTTGTTAAAAAGGGTAGTCAGTGGTGTCACTAGTTCTACCCTTAGTTCTTTTAGAATTCTGGGATGAATCCCATCAGGCCCCATTGCTTTGTCCACCTTCAGTTTTAAGAGTTCTTTCAGAACCCTTTCTTCTGTAAATGGGCTGGTATCAACTTCTGTATCCAGAGTGTTTCTACTGTTTGTTTTAGGTACCTCCCCTCTTCATTTGTAAATACTGAGCAAAATATTTGTTTAGTATCTCTGCCTTTTCACAGTCTCCCTCTGCCCACCCTCCCTCCCCTTTATTAAGCCTCACTATCCCTCCCTTGGTCTTCCTTCGCTCCCTGATGTACCTATAAAAGGTTTTATCCCCCTTCTTAACTGAGTTGGCTATCTTTTCCTCGGTTTGGGCCTTTGCTGCTCTGACTGCCTTCCCAGCCTCCTTTTGCTTTAACTGATACAGTTGTCTGTCCTGCTCCTTCTGCGATTCCTTGTACTTCCTGAATGCTTTCTTTTTCTCTTGAACCTTCACTGCCACTTCCTTTGAGAACCATAGTGGTTTCTTACATCATTTTGTTTTGTTTATTTGCTTCACACAAAGGCTTGTTACCTCTGTGATGGCAGTTTTTATTATTCCCCATTATTCTTCCACCCCTCCTTCCTGCCCATTTGCTAGTGCATTCCTTAGGCACTCACCCATTTTGGCAAGTCAGCCCTCCTAAAGTCCAGTACTTTTGCCTTACATGTGGTCCTAAGAGCACTCCATGACCAGATGGGACACTTGGGTTGCAAGAGAACTTTGGACATAGCCTGTGCCCATTTTTATTGGCCCAAGATGGGTGCAGACATTGATCAATATATCAAGACTCGCAGCAGATGTCTACAAAGAAAGGCCCAGCCACAGACAGTAGTGCCCTTGGTTAACATGGCCACTAGTGCACCCGTGGAGCTTGTATGTATTGACTTTTTAAGCTTGAACCAGATGCAAAGAACATTAGCAATGTGCTTGTCATGACAGACCATTTCACTTGTTATGCATAGGCCTATCTCACAAAGGACCAGAAAGTAGCCACCATAGCCAAAGTGCTTGTTGAGAAATTTTTCGTTCACTACGGTGCCCCCAGCAGATCCATTCTGATCAGGGAAGAGATTTTGAAAGCTGTTTGATCAAAGAGATGCTCTCACTCTGGGGTGTAAGGAAGTCAAGAACCACTCCGTATCATCCACAAGGAGATCTGCAGCCTGAAAGATTTAATTGAACATTGTTGGACATGCTGGGCACGCTTCATCCCAAGGACAAGCCGAGGTTGAGTCAGCAAATAAGTACTTTGGTGCACTCCTATAATTGCACTTGCAATGATGTCACCGGATTTTCAGTGTATAAATTAATGTTTGGTCGAGAAGCATGGTTACCTATTGATGTCTGTTTTGGAGTGACACCAGATGTAATCCAAGCAGAAAATTATCTACAGTATGTACAAAAACTCAAAGCCCAGCTTAATCACGCCTATTAGCTTCCTCACACAATGGCTGCAAAGAAAAACTTTGCCAACAAAGAGAGACATGACAAATGTGTTAAAGCTCAGGAGTTACAACCTGCAGATCATGTCTAACCTGTAAATATTGTCTACAGTGTGTTTTTCTCCCCTAGGCTATTTGACTTGTTTACCAGCATATCATACTATAATTGTATTCTACTCTAACTTGTTTTATTTTTGCTGTTATACTTGTCTTGTATAAATTTCTGTGACTACTATTGCTGATTTATTGTTGTCCTGACAGTTATCTTCATTATGTTCCAAATTGTTGTCACTGCTGTACCTCACTGTTGTCATTGCTGTTTTCTCAAATTGTACTCTCCCTGGTCATGCCTGAAAATAGGCAGGCCTTTTGCCTAGTGTTCTTACCCGGTTACCAAAAGCTAATAAATAAATAAATAAATGTATTATTGAGAAATTTGGGTTTTCAAGGGAAAAGCAAGATAGCTGACAGGTAGAGTCACACCCCATACATTGTTATTAGCAAGCTGGATGATCTGCCAGTCTACAATGTGCATCCAGAGAATGACCCACGAGCTGTAAAGACAATGCACTGAAGTCACCTTTTACTTATTGGACAAATTATTATAGACTCTGTACCTCAAGCTAAAGTTCCCACTGGGCCTGTGACCAGTTCTGCTGCTAAAAAGGAACAGTCAATTGAGCTCCTTGCTGATCCACAACCAGAGCCCCCGTTGCATCCTTCAACAGCTAATGATGACAATCATTCTGAGTCTGATGACAGTGAATATGGGGCTACATATTATCCTTCTTTCAGACTAGCTCAATTGTTCCAAGGCAACCCTTTGTGCAACATGGGAGACAGTGTTGACAGTCATAACGTATCCGATGATCTTGCACTCTCAACCATCCCAATACCACCTGATAGTGAAGTGCAAAGTATAACTTCAGAAGTGGCTGATTCTTTGCCTCGTGGAACTGTCTGAGACTTAAGTAGCAAGTCCTGTTCAAGAAAGTGAGAGCAAACATAGTGAATTGTCATTTGAAGCTGAAAGATCTGGACTTCAAGTTCAAGTTTATTGCAGGAAAAAAACTCCATTGAGCAAGCTCATTCACAAGGTTGCGCAACACTAGAGAAAGGAGTGTGTGGCTGTAAAGGAAATTTCTCAGGTGCTTTGACCAGTGAGCCTGTAGCTTAATGGTTAGAGCGCTGGAATGGCATACCAGAGATCTGAGGTTCAAATCCCAGTGGGCCACACTTTTCCTTTCTCATTTCCATCCTTGATTTAAAAATATGTATACCTTGCGGGGGTTAAACTGCACTAAGAGAAGTGGTATTTCTAAATTGGTTCCTAGTTGCATAATTGCGCAACACTGGAGAAAGGTGTGTGTGGCTGTAAAGGACATTCCTCAGACGCTTTGACTAGTGAGTCTGTAGCTTAATGATTAGACCGCTGGAACGGCATACCAGAGATCTGAGGTTTAAATCCCAGTAGGCCACACTTTTCCTTTCTCATTTCCATCCTTGATTTAAAAACAAGGAGGTCCTGAGACATTTACACAGACATATGGATATTACATAGACAGGTATAATTGACTGTAATTAGATAAAGTGCATACATAGATCAAAAAAGATATATCATGATAAGGTACAACCTAGCAGTGCAAGGTCCAGTTAAGACATTATTTCTTATGTCTAATAGAAAAGAAAAACAAAAAATGGTTAACGTGCAAGGACAAGGGAGAATGAGTAGTTAGGAGGGCAGGGTACAAGATTTGCAGGCAGGGAAGGCCAGGGGTTAGGGAGAGTATGGGGGAGTAGGATGTAGGTAGGGGGTCATATAATTTAGCAGTTATAAGCCTTATGCTAGTTAGGCAGTTTCAGTCCTGTTTTGGAGAGTAAAAAGGACAGTCGATACAAAAGTGACTGGCTTGGAGTAGGGGGTAGTCTTAGTGGCAGCTGCAAATATCTTTTAGTTTAGAGACTGCTAGTGCTTTGTAGAAATTAATTGAGATGATGCTAGTTAGTTTCAGTACAAATTGAAGATGGTTCCAAAAAGTAGGAAGGGCAAATGAAATAGCTCGTTGGCTAAAGGTAGTACGAGTCTTAGGGACAGTTAGTAGGATGTAGTCCGATTTCCTAAGGGAGTATGCACTATGGGAGATGTGTATAAGAGACGTTATGTAGCCTGGTAGTTTGTGAAGGAGTATCTTATTGAACCTGACCTCATGATGAAAGGTAGTTTGTGAAGGAGTATCTTAAGGGTCTGGATACCAGCATGGAGCAGGCATCTGGTGGCGAGTGAGGTCCAGCCAACAGCTGCATAAAGATCACAGTAGTTGGTTTGTTAAGGAGAGCTAGTGATGAACCGCAGGGCACGGTGATAGATAACATCCAGCTTACTTAGGCTTGAGATTGAAGAGGAGATATGAATTAAATCCCCATAATCAAGTAAGGAAAGAAATGTGGCCTGAAAAAGCCTGGTTCGGGCCGCAAGAGGGAAGAGAGACCTGTTTCTAAAAAAGAATCCCAACCATGCTTTGAGCCTCTTATATAAGTCCTCAATATGGTCATTAAAAGAAAGCTTATTGTCTATCCAAATGCCATGATATTTAAATTTAGGTACAACTTCCAGGAGTTCTCCCAGGGAGGTAACAATAAAGTCCTTTGGAAGGGCAGGTAGAGCGCCATGGGAAATATTACGTGTACAAATCATTGCCTTAGTTTTCTTAGCATTTAGGAGAAGCTTGGCTTTTATGAGATTGCTTTCTAGCTGAGCAAAGTCAGCTTGCAACACTTCACTAACTTCCGATGAGGTTGCACCTGTGGTGTACAATACTGTATCATCCGTGAAGAAGTGCAGGCTGGAGTTTGTTATGTAAGAATCAAGATCATTGATATATAGGGAATGCAGTAGACAGACTGGCACCTAGCTTAGTGAGGCAGGTAATTAGAAGGTGATGGTTAACAGTATCAAATGCTTTACTGAGGTCTAGAAAGACTGCACCAGTAACCTTCTTTGAATCCACAGCAGAAATCCAGTCATTAGAGATTTTAACCAATGCTGTAATGGTGCTGTGTTTAGACCTGAAACCAGTTTGTGCTGGGTTTAGGAGTGAGTACATTTCAAGATGATTTTTTAGTTGTTATAGATCAGTTTTTCCAAACTTTTGGAGAGAACAGGCAAGATGGAGATGGGCATGTAGTTGTTTAAATCACAAGGGGCTCCTGATTTGAAGAGAGGAAGAATGTGGGTGGATTTCCAGCAGGACGGAACTGTGGCAGAGGTGATGGAGAGATTGAAAATATGGAGGATGGGGCAGTGAGATGGGCAAAACCTAGTCTCAGGAAGAAGGGTTCGAGACCATCGTCCTCTGCACTTTTCCTGGTATCAAGGCTGAGGAGTAAGTCTTCAACTTCTTTGTAGTTAAATATGCACAGCTGAAAGGGATGGGATGGGTTACTGGATGCGGAGGTGGGGTTAGCATTGCTATTCACGTGTCTAGCGTACGGTGAGGAGTCAAAAGCTAGTCAGGCAGTGACAAAGTATGAGTTAAGTTCTTCAAGGATTTGAGAATTATTTTCCACCACCCTGCCTTTGGTAAGAATCTTGGTAGGAATAGAGAGAGCCGAGGGATGTCCTTCAATGGATCTCAGTTCCCTCCAGATTTTGTGGGAGTTCCCATTGGCCTGCTGCAAGCTGGAAATGTAAAAGTTTGCTTCAGCAGCATGAATGTTTTTTTACACAGGCATTCCTAGCAGTTCTAAAGGCCTGCCAGTCTGCAGGGTTCTTTGAATGCCTAGCCTGGGCACAAAGCTCATTTGTATTGGTAAGTACTACCTTGAGATCTGGGGTAAACCAAAGATGTGAAGATTTGCGTACCCTTACTTTAATAATAGGGGCATGATTGTTTACCAGGGTGGTAAGGTTATCATTAAGGACTGAGGCAGCTTCATCAGTAGTTTTGGCAAGATATAGATCTTGCCATTTGATCTTAACCGAATCGGATAGGAAATTCACTGCTTTGAACTTACGAAAGGACTGTTTGGATCTGAGTTTGAGCTGTTGGTAGGTTTTTGCTTGGGATCTTATACACACAACAACACCGTGGTCACTCATATCATTATGGAAAACTGCAGAGTGAGAAATTTTGTGGGGATGCGTAGTTAAAATAACATCTATGAGTGAGCTATTGCTAATGTTAGAAGTACTGTTCCTTATTGAACCTGACCTCATGGTGACCAGTAATGCTAATCCTGGAAGTGTTAACAGTGTACTAAATGAATTGAATGTTGTTTAGATACCCCTTAATGAGGAACCAGAGTCTACAGAACAAGCAAATGTGAGTGGTACTACAGAGGCAAGTACTACTTCTAACTCTGAACAAACTGTGAGTGCAGAGGTGCCCCTTCCTGCACTAGCTGCTGTGTTGCTGGACAACAAGCCGGAAGCCACAAATCCAAATGCTAATGTTGAAAGGACTGAGCCTGTGCCTGCTACACTCAAAAGATCTGGAAGAGCTGTTAAATCTGTAGTATGCCTTACTTATGATTCCCCAGGAAAGCCTGTAGACCTTCCTATGAATGTAGTCCATAAAGGGGTTTACATTACAAGTAATTCCCTTCCTAAAATAGGTTACACTGAAGTCTCTAAATTAGTAATAAAGACCTACAATCAGTATTCTAAGGGTCCCTTTACCAGAAGCCCAAAGTTAGCTGACAGGGTCAGAACCTCATCCTTGTGAGTTAGTGTGCAAAGAGTGGTACAGAGAAAGGTAGTGTGTATAACTACCTGAGATAGAATGTAAATATAAAGTAAAGGGTTTAAAAGGAAAATGCAAAATGTTTAAAGTAATAAAGTTATGAGCGAAATATGCTTATTATTTTGAGTATCAATGATGAAACTACGTAGTAATGTGTATAGTACTTTATGGTTGCAACCAGTATTTAGTAGGTTATAGTATTTTTTTAAATTAATGTGTATAGTAATGAATAGTATTTAATTAAAAATGTTTATGAAGTATAGATTTGACGCAAACACCAAGTTTTCCTGGGCAGGGAAGAGTGTAACCCCCCCCACCTATTTGGGGTTTACCTTAAGTGTCTTCATGGGCTCCATCCATGCCCACTGCTTGGCAGATGTCCTGCATAGATAGTAAATCCCTGGATATTTGTTTGATCCTGTTGATTTGCGTGAGAGTGCCATGATGTGCCTCCATGCTTGTCTCTTTATGTGATTAGCCAATGTGTGTATAGTAAATGGTCTGGGCTGGGTCTGAGTGTTTCAAAGCTCGCAACTGGCCAGACACAACTTTAATTTGCTCCACTTTTCTGTTGACAGTAAAGCAGAGGGTGCTCGAAGTATTACTGTAAATACTGGTATTTACTTCTAACTTGCTGTTATATTTTAATTAGAGTGTTTGTTGTAACTTGCCTTCTTGCAGCTTTGTTAATCCAAATGGGAGCCACCATGTTTGGTCCGGGACTTCTAGAATTTGGACCAATAGGACACAGGGTACCTTGAAGGGTCCTTAGTTCAAGTGCCTCGTGGGAAGAAAAAAATTTAGTTCTTGTATTTTTGGAGGTTGGCGCCTAAATTAACTAATGGGAGCACCAGAACTGTGACTGTCAACCCCCCTAGCCAACCAGAATGCTAGAAACCAGAAAAATTCAAAAACTGTTAGAGGACAGTGGTTCAGTTGGAGTTAAAGTTTGGAGAGTGAGCAGCTCTAGCTATCGAGAGACTGCTCAAAGGAAGGAAGGAGCCCAGGAGAGTCGGTGGGGAAAGGCTTGATTAGCCTTCCTGTTGTAATTCTTCTACTTTGGACAGCCTTATTGTAGTAATTGGACTAATCCAAAAAACTGCTTTCAGCTGTGGCAGAAAGCGCCAAGACATTTAAAAGTACAGCTTGAGATTTTGGACTGAAGACAAACTGTTGTGAAGTGTTCGGCCTAAGAGTTGTGAGAGACTGTTTTTGATGATTGAGAGGTTTGCTCAGTGAACTGACTACAATAGCCACTGGCCTGATACCTAACTTTGATGTAGAAAAGTTAATGCTGTTCCTGTTAAATGTGCTGAATGTTTACTATGAGTCGAGGCTTGTTTTGCCCATGACTGAACTGTTAGCCAGCTGGAGGCTTTCACCAGCAAACAAACTGAACTTTGCCAGAAGTGTTATTCAGCCTTGGACCTATGCCATCCTCGGTCCAAGCTGACTATTCCTGCACCAGCGACTGCTTACTCAGTGAGAGACCAGCTTGGGGATCCAGCCCCTGTGCAGCAAAAAATCGCAGGTTGCAGCCACCTGGAGGGAAAGGCCATGAAGCGGAGGTGTGTCGTGCCGGCCCAGTTTCCCCATGCTCTTCAATGATCAGCAGCAGGTCTTCATATGCCAGGTCCATTCCAACTAACTGATGTCATGAATAAACTCAGGGTAGCTCTCTGCAACCTTTCTTCTAATCATTTTATGGTACCATCTGATTGCTTCAGTGTTTCACAGGGTTACAAAGGACTGGAACAATCGGCCAGGATTACAGATAACCAAAGTATTGCTTGCGCATGTTAACTGCCTTTTTCTTTCCATCAAGGGCCTCAACAACTGCTGCAAAGGCTGGCCACCCCCTGGGCACCGTTTCTGGCCAGACAGCAAAACATTCTGGGTACCTAGTGTTGTCAGACTGTTTATTTTAGGACTAAAGTGCATGCATAGTAACCTTAATTAAATCAGTATAGTAATCATTCATCTAAATTCATGCCCCTTCCTTGTTCATGACCCCTTAATAAATCTGATTTGTTGTTTCACATTTAACCTGGCCTGTGAGCATATTCTTAGTAGGTTTACAGTATTGAAGGTGTATGCTTGCTGCTAACATTGCCTTTATATGGGGTCCCAGGGAATTTGCTGAAGGTCAGACCCTGGTGGTAAGTGCAAAGGGTGAGTGCATATTATTAATGTTCTTTGCTGACTGTTTACAAACCACTGCAAAGGGTTATTTCTTGTTACAAGGTATTGGGTCACTAGGTGGGTTTGTGGGTGGTTATAGCCTCCCAGAGGGCTATATCTGGTTAGGTAGATACCCCAACTATTGTTACTCTGGGTGGAGGCACCATAATGTCAAATTTAGGCCTCTCAACCTGTGGTCAGAAATACAGGCAGGGGTAGTAACCCTAGAGATAGTGCTGCCTAGGGGTTACATGTGGGCAATTTTAACATATTTTGCTTCCGTTCTCAGTGTGCACATGTAGGATGTAATAGATTCTTTCTGAGCAGGGTCATCTTCCCATATTTCTTTTATTACATCTAGTGGCTCTCTAGGTTGTCTATTAAAGTGCTTCACTCGTATGGTTAAATTTACCATTAAGGAGCCAAATACACAACAGTTGGGGGAAACTACCATATTAGATTTTAACAAAGCAAATTTTCAAGCGATGAAACAAATCCTAGCAAGCTGGAATTGGAGACAGGAGTTTTAGGATAATGACATCTTGAGCATGTGGAGCACCTTAGTGGGTAAATTAAATCAATGAATAAGAGAACATGTACCCATTAAAAGGAAGTACCATAATGGAGCCAAAACACCACGCTGGCTAAACTTTAAAATAAGGATGATCAAAAAGAAACAAAAACTGTTCAAATTGTTAAGGGATAACGAGAGTGAGTCATGTTGGATAAGATTTAGAAATCTCCAAAAAAAGTGAAGAAAAAAATTAGAAAAGCCAAAGCAGATTACAAAGTTCAATTGGCAGCCAGGACAAAGGACAACTATAAATCCTTCTATGCCTATGTAAATAAAAAAAAGTGGTAATTCCATAGACCCTCTGCTAAGTCCAAATGGATCAATAGCAAATACCAATATGGAGATGGCAGATATACAAAATAAGTATTTTGCAATGGTTTTCAGCACTGCAAGTGATCAGGGCGATAGAGGCTACCAATTAATTATTTCACAGTACCCAATCCATATTAAGCCAGCTGATATAAGGAAGAGACTAAACTCCCTAGGCCCTTATAAATCTCCTGGACCTGATGAGCTCCACCATATTTTCCAATGTTCCCTTGATAGAGGTGAGGTAGTTGACTCATGGAGGAAAGCTACTGTAATTCCATTATTTAAGAAAGGCGATATAAACACCCTTCAAATTACAGGCCAGTTAGCTTGACAAGTTACCCGTGTAAAATCTTGGAAGGGATAATTAAGGAACATACTATCAACTTTATACAAAAAGAGCACTTGGGGAATGATACGCAGCACAGCTGCACAAAAGGGAAATCTTGTTTGACAAATATGATAAAGTTTTATGACAAGATAAGCAAAAGCTTGGATAGGGGTAGGTCAGCCGATGTGGTATTCTTGGATTTCACAAAGGCTTTTGACAAGCTGCCACATCAGGAGCTTATACAGGTAATAAAATCAATGGGCATCCATGACAACATAGTGCAATGGATTCACTCATGGCTGGGAGACAGAAAATAACAGGTCAGTATTAAGGGAGTGTTTTCAGATTGGATTCAGATAACGAGTGGAGTACCACAGGGCTCAGTGTTGGGCCAATGCCTTTTTAATATCTATGTAACCTCACTCTAATATGAGCATGGTAGGGTGTGGATGACTAAGTTCACAGATGACTACCAGTTGGGGGCTGAGATACTGGACCAAGGAGACCATGAATCTTTACAGGAGGCCCTAAACCACATAGAAGAGTGGTGTAACACATCTAAACTCACCTTAAACCCTGACAAATGCACAGTCATGCATTTGGGCAGAAACAATCCCAATCATATATACTATATTGGTAACACCTTACTTAGATCAGTGATAGAAGAAAAAGATCTGGGAATCACCATTACAAACTATCTGAAATTTAAGACCCATTGCATTAATGTGTGTAAAAAAGCAAATGGGGTCTTGAACTGTATCTTAAAAAACGTAGCCATCAGAGACAGAGAAGTCGTGGTCCCTCTGTACAGATCACTGGTGAGGCCAATACTTGAGTATGGAGTACAGGTGTGGTCACCATATCATAGGAATGAGCTAGCTAGGCTGGAGAGGATTCAGAGGTGAGCAACTCGCTCTGTGAGAGGTATGGAAGATATGGATTTTAACGCTAGGCTGGAAGAATTAAACTTGTTGTCTCTGGAGTTTAGAAGGTTAAGAGGAGATCTGTGCCTACTGTTTAAAGCCCTAACAGATCAAGACCTTTGGGAGTGACTGGGATTAGTATTCCACGAGCAAACTTACTCCACCAGAGCACATTCACTTCAGCATAATGGGGAAAATTGTAAAACATGGTGGCGTTAAAGAAGATTCAATCAAAGGGTGGTCTAGGTGTGGAACTCAGTGCCCAAGGAAATAATATATAGTACATCAACGGATAGTTTTACAATTAAATTGGATAAGTTACACAAATTGGGTGTATTATAAATTAGATGTGGTGAGCATAATGGACGTAAGCCTTTTTTCAGATCTGTATTTACCTATGTTACCTGTGTTACCTAATTGCTTCTTACCAGATTGCTGGTTCAGGAATGACTGGACACAGTAAGCACCTTCTAACAGCTCTGAGGTTTATTTAATAATCATACAGCAGATTAAACAGTAGGCCTCAGCAGAACTCCTAACATCCTTTGATCATGCACTTTCTAAAAAACAGTACCCTCCCAAAACATACCATTAGCCCAAGAACTGCAGGGGGGATGTGGACTAAACCATTCTACATTGTTACTGGGGTAAGTTACCATAGGCTATATCTCCCCTTCTAGTAAAATAAAGCAATTACCTTGATTTCGAATTGCATATCAATGGAAAAACATTACCAAACAGTAATAACATAATGGTTGAGTCTTACTTTAGGATGAGTTAGGGTCTAAAGTCACTGGTACTCAGCTCTGTTGAAATAAGTCTTTACCACTGACTTAAGTCATAACAGAGTCTCTGAATCTTTCAGGAACCTTAACCTGATGCCCTCTTCTGGTCATTTGAGTAGACTGCACAATGAGTACAGCATCAGGACTTTCTGGCAAAGTGTCATTGAAAACAACAGGCTCCATTTCAGGTTGCTCACACTCTTGACGAGTGTCCTGTGCCTGGCTGTTGTCCCTGGACCCCACTGTTTATGACAATATGGATTCAGTTGACTCATCTGCTTGTTGCTGTTCAGCCTCCAAAGTGACTGTTTGGTCTCTCCCCAGGAGTCTCCTATTCTTGCAGTATCAGTCTCCTGCAGGTGTAATTACACTATAGGATCTTGGCTCTTCATGGATTCTTTCCACCATAGCAGGTTGCCACCCCCTTGCATACCCTTTCCCCTTCTCAGAATGGAGTACGTGGAGCTGCATTCCTGTTGTAATACTGTTTCTGTCTTTTCTGTAGACTTTTAAGATGTTTATGTGCTTCCTTAGGTATTTCAGGTCGCAATGCCCTTGCATTTGCAAATAATGTTGTCCTCAACATTCTGCCCATTAACGTTTTATTTTTATTTTGTTTTTGATAACTGGTAGGTGCACTAGACATAAAATGCCTATTTTAAGGCACAACCCTTGAGAGTTCAAGTGAGAAACAGTCCGAGAAGGTGTACAGTTCAGTCCTGTGACTGGTGTATTTTTAAGACTGAGCAATGCAAGATGTGGCTCTGTCTGATCTTGCATAGACTTCAGGAAGATTCTTCTTACTGTCTCTGTCATTCTTTCTCAGCTAAACCGTTAGATTGTGGGTACCCTGGCTGGAATGAGTTATTTTGAATTCCCACAACTTTGCAAATTACTTCATTTCATTACTTGTGAATGGTACATGATCCACTACCAATTCCTTTGGAATTCCATGTCTTACAAATACAGCTTTCAATTTTGCAATAACTGTATCTGCTGTCTTGTCAGGCATTCTGAGAACCTCAGGGTATTTTGAAAAATAGTCTATTATGATTAAGTAGGAGTGTCCCCTAAAGTCAAAAATGCCTGCACCAAGCTTTAACCATGGCATGTCAGGTATTTCATGTGGACGCTTAGGATCTTTATGGTTGCTGGTTAAGAGTTCCTGGCAAGGCCTGTATGCTTCAACCATCATTTCTACTTCCTGATTCATGCCTGGCCAATACATCGCCGCTCTGGCTTGGGCTTTCAACCTTTGTATTCCTTAATGTGCTGCATGAAGTCTTTGTAGTATGTCTGTTCCCAGCTCTTTAGGTATGATGATTCTTTTGCCCACCATTATGAGTTCATTTTCTATGTATAGATTGTGTCTCATGTGCCAATAGTGCTGAATTTTGATGTTGACTTGTTTTTTTCTGTCAGACCATCCTTTGAGGTGCATTTCTTTAAGCAGTTGTAAATTATTGTCCTTCTCTGTGGCCTGTTTTAGCCTATCTAGCATGCTGTCAGGCAGTGTCTCTGTTGCTTGCCTCCCTCTGCTGGTTTTCTTGCTACTGCCCTGGGCAAGGTGTCTGCAATCAGAACCTCTTTTTCTGGAGTATATATTACCTTTATACCATATTTCTGTATCTGTAACAGCATCTGCTGCAGTTTTCATGGAGCCTTTGTGATTGGTTTGTTCAATATGGATTGTAGTGGTTTGTGATCCGACTGGACTTTCACTGACCTTCCATAAACATACTGATGAGATTTCTGTAAAGAGAACACAATTGCTAGCAACTCTTTTTCTATTTGTGCATAGTTACTTTCAGCACTGGACAATGACCTAGATGCATAGGCTATTGGTCTGTTCCTTTGTAGTAGACAAGCACTTAGTCCGTCCTTAGATGCATCATGCCTGGATTTAAGTTTCCTCTTTTGGATCATAGAATTTTAATACTGATGCAGAATAAATAGTTTCTTTGAGCTTTTGTAAGGTTTCTTTCTGTGCTGGCTGCCACTGCCACATGACATCTTTTTTAAGTAGCTGCCTTAGTGGTGCAGTGAGGCTCGCTTCATTTGGAATGTACTGTGCCAAATATTGAGTCATTCCTAACAGTCTCTGTAGGGCCTTTTTATCTTCTGGAGGGGGCATCTCAGCTATTGCTTCTACTCTGGCTTCATCAGGCTGTAGCTGGTTTTTGGTTATGATATGCCCCATGTATTTCACCTCTCTCACCAGGTATTGTATTTAGTCTTTATTGAACTTCACATTAAGTTCCACTGCTCTGTCCATCACTTTCCCCAGAATATTGTCATGCCATGCTCTTCCTTGGTAGTCGCTTCTATAAGCATGTCATCAGCTATCACAAAAACACCTGGTATGTCTCCGAAGTGTTCAGCATTACTCTGCTGGAATACTTCACTCACAGACCTTATTCCAAAAGGAAGTCTGTGCAATTTGTATCTCCCCCATGGAGTGTTGAATGTATGTAGGTCTGCAGAATCTTCATCTAATTTAATCTGCCAGTATCCATCTTTTTCATCTATAATTGTGAAAAACTTTTTCCCTGCAAGCTTACATTGAATATTCTCCAATGTGGGGATAGAGAAGTGATGTCTTTTGAAAGCTGGTGAACTCTCATAATGGACGGGAGTTACTAGTGGCACAGGGTTCTGTGTTGGGGCCCTGTTTGTTTACTCTGTATGTTTCAACTATGAAAACACAGTCACAAATCTGGTTTTTGAAATTTGTGGATGATACGCGCATTGGCTTTCCAGTGGATAATTTATCCGAAGCAGTAATATTGCATGAAACATTAGATAAGCTGGCAACCTGGGCGCAGGATAATGGGGCAACATTTAACACTGAAAAGTGTACAGTAATGCACTTGGGTAGGAACAATTTGGGGGTGGAGTATTCACTGGCTGGACAGGTGCTTAGGGAAGTACAGGAAGAACGTGACTTGGGAATTGGTGTAAGTAATAATCTAAAATTTAATTTCCACTGTAACCAAGTGGTTAAAAAGACTGGAGGAATTCTGAGCTGTATTCACAGACACATTAAGAGTAGTAACAAGGTCTTCCTCCCCCTCTATATTTCCTTGGTGAGACCACATACCGAGTATTGTGTGCAGTTCTGGGCACCTGCAAATAAAGGTGACATAAAAGCCCTTGAAAGGATCCAGAGAAGAGCAACTAGAAGAATGAGGGAAGTTCAGGGTATGACATATGAGGAGAGAATCAAAAAAATTGACCTTTTTCCCTGGAATACAGAAGGTTAAGAGGTGATATGTGCCTGGTTTACAGGGCTCTGTCAGTTCACGGGCTTTGGGAATTACTTGGCTTAGAATTTAGACATCAGATATATAACGCACGTGCTCATCTGTTACAGCTAAAAGGAGCATGTTGTAATACCCGAGCTAGAAAACATTGGTTTTCTGTAAGAGTGGTGGGTATTTGGAATGTACTGCCAATCGAAGTGGTGGGAAGCAAGACAATGATGGACTTTAAGCACTCCCTGGACAGTTATGTTCATACAAATAATATAACAGGGTATTATTAGGCATAATTGGCGAGCCAAATGGACCTCAGTCTTATTAGTGCTCCGAATATCTGTGACCTATAAGCTTTATTTAGGTCTCTAGGGTCCAAACACACCCAGATTTCACTATTTTTCTTTTTGGTAATTACAAGGCTATTTACCCATGCTGTAGGTTATCTTACCTTGCTAATCACCTCAGTTTGCTCCAGCTGATCCAAGGTCTGTTTTAGTCTGTCCATGATTGCATATGGGACTTTCCTGCACCCATGTATTACAGGAGTGACATTTGGGTCAGTATGTATGTGGTAAACTCCTAGGAATTCTCCTAGGCCTTCAAACACTGTTGTATATTGTGTGAGAAGTTCCTCTTTCATGCTTGGTGGCTTGGTTTTAAGCACATTTACTTTACGAATCAGATCCAGGATGACACACGCCTGTTGACCCAGTTGGGAAGCTCCCGATGTGTTAGAGATATAAAACTACAGATTGGCCTCTCTGTCTTGTGTCTTGCACTTTAGCATCACTTCTCCTTCAGGATTGACTTGTGCTCCTCTGTATGCCACTCGGATAGTACTGGTCAGCTTTATTTGTACCTTGCAAGTAAACTGAGCAATCACTTCTTTAGCCAGTATATTGGCTTCAGCCCCAGTGCCCAATTTAAACTTAACTGGCTGTCCCATTATCTTCAAGATAGTGTACCACCCTTCAACTGGTACTTGTGTCCGCACCTTTTCTTTTTATGGCACCTACAAATAGTGCTTCCACTCTGGTTATTTTCTCATGAGATCTGCTGGACTTTTTGGACCTGCACATTTTTGCATAATGGTTAAGCCCACCACATTTGTGACATTCTTGTCCATATGCCAGACAGGCCTTTGGCTGATGCCCCTTGCCGCACCTCCCATATGTGTTCGATTTTTGTGCACGTGTCTCACATGTTGGTTGCTTGAGGTCTGGTTTTCAGCCTGTTTTACCATCCTGCATTGATTTAAGTTCTACTGCATGGATAAACTTATCAGCAGTCCCTTGTGACATCGCTCATGCCTGTGCCCTCGTTACCTCTTTGGCTCTGCATATGTCCACTGGTTTGACCATCGTGAGGTCTGGAGATACCAGTAGCTTCTCTCAGAGCCTGTCATCAGTGACACTGAAAACAATTTTATCTCAGATCATTAGATCTTCAGTCTCTTTAAATTTGCAATTCTGTGCTTTTTGTCTGAGCTCTGTGACAAACATGTCCATACCTGAGTGCTCGTTGAACGGGTGGACCCAAAACTGATGCCTCTCAAACACAGAGTTTTTTCTTGGTTCACAGTAATTCTTAAATGCTTCCATAACCTCAGCTGCTTTTTTAGCTTTGTGGGTCAGCATATGCTATATTGAGGGTATTGTACACCTCGAGGTCCTCATCCCCAATCATGTGCAGCAGGACTGCAGTTTTCATTTACTCTGACTTATCATCTAGCCCCATAGCTGTGAAGTACAGACTTAATCTTTGTGCCCATCTTCTCCAGTTTTTGGCAAGATTTCTGGACAGCAGTAGTGGTGGAGGAAGCTTAAATTGCTCCATACTGCCAAAAATATTTTTGTTACACAGTCTTCTAGTAAGTTCTCTGTACTCACAAATACTGTTTTTTGCTTCTTTTCTTGGCAGCAAAACTTTTCTTCTTACTTGTAACTGCAGCACTGCAAGTTCACTTCTGACACCATGTAGTATTTCACTTTAATTGCGTCTTACCAGATTGCTGGTTCAGGAATGACTGGACACAGTAAGTAACTTCTAACAGCTCTGAGGTTTATTCAATAATCATACAGCAGATTAAAAGAAGCTGCAAGGCATCATATCAGCTGGCCAATTGTCTGGAGCCCTTCCTTCTTGGACCTGGAAGGAATGTAGGGGACCTCCCCAAGGGGTGTATAAATGTCATGGCAATGCCATAAGGGGAGGTCCCACAAGGCTGCCTGGAGGCAGAGGCATTTGGTGGGTGGAGGAGAAACAAGGGTCAAGTGAGCTGAGGGCCAGCAGCTCTTCCTTCTTTCCCCTCCATTTTGTCCAACTGGGTTGACACTGGCAGTATAGCCCATAGGTTATAGAAATGAGCTGTAAATGAGCTGGGGACAACCTGCAGATCAGTGGTTCCACTGGTATCCTACATGACCTTGAGCAGGTCATTTCTCTGTCCCAGGCTCTTGGGTCACCCCTGATGAGGTTATACGTGCAGGAAGGCAGAGCTTGGCAGAGTTGTCTATGCTTCAGTAGTGCTGCAGGCTGCTGCCCCCCCTTGGGTTTTATGACTTCATAATGCAGCAGGGGAGGTGTATTAATACCCCCGCCATGGTTGTCCACTAGCCACTTGTGAGAAGGGGAAGGGTACAGAGAATGGGAGATGGTTAGTGGGGGGGCTACTGAGCTTCTGATGGGCTGTTCCCTGCTTCTGTGTATGGGAATGGATGCAAGATCAATGGATACAGTTCACGGGTTTAAGTACACAGCTACTACTTGCTGCAATGTGTTTCTGAGCAGGTTACTTAAACTTCCCAGGGCTCCCAGGTGACCTGTAATCAGCAACTGAGACTAGTGGGTGTTAATTGCTCACCACTTAGCTAACACAGCATGCATATGAGCAGTTAGGATGAACATACCATACGGGTTCTAACAGGGGCTACTGGTATGCAGCTATGAGGCTGTGACATGACAATCAGATCTGAAAAGAATTCCTGTTACGTATGGTGAGTCGTTGATGTTCGGTGAAAGTATCGTTCCATTGACACACACTCCAGTTTCAAGTCCCGCCTTAAAGTCTGGTTCCTGGCAAACTCATCCTGCTGCTGCTCCATGGGGTCTGACACCAACCCACACTAGTCAACTCCCCAGCCCAGGGGTTACCCACCTACCCACACTAGTCAACTCCCCTGCCTACAACTGTTATATCGTATTTTTCACAGTAATATTTGACTTCCTTGACTGTACATATTGTATATATATTTTTTACTGAGTATTCTGTGTATTACTTGCTCACTGGATGATGCAGTCACACACTGTACACTGTGCCTACGATTTGTTTGTTTTGTACCAAATCTCCTCATGTCCGATATTGAAACCTTGTATTCACTGTTCTCAAATGGACCTATGCATCAAACCTGTATATTGTGCTTACTATTGTTGCTTGTATCAAATCTGTTTCATGTGTATTACTGTTACCTTGTACTCCACTGTCACCCTGCACCATGTGTTATGGCCCAGGTCGTGCCTGAAAATGGTCCCTGGGGATCAGTGCACTCACCCGGTTATCAAAGTCATAAATAAATAAAATAAATAAATAAAACTGCAGCAAATAGACTAGATAGAAAAAGTGGTCCAGATAAGTTGTAGGACTCAGAAGTTACTACTACCTTTTGACATCTGGCAGTATTTTCATCCCAATGGTAGTACTGTCATCCACTGACTCATCTCATACCCCCCACTACATCTATTCCAAGTCTTAATCCTGTCTGCAGTCACTGACTGTCTAATACTGCTGTGGAGTCATACTGTGCCCTTATTTTATAACACTGGTATGTTGCAACAGCCATTCTAACCAGTCTGTAAGCAACTCCTGAATCCACCCTATGGGCGCCTGTGTAGTGCCATGGTTATTAACATCTCATGGTACTGCCAACTTGGTACATGGGTACTATACCATAAATTTGCAGGGGGGGACTTCCTAAAAATCAGAAACTGGGAGTATTTCAGTCAAAAATGGTAGTAAAATACTCCTTTACTCCCCCTAGCTGTTCCCCGGATTAGAAACACTCTGACTGGGCTACAGGGTAGCAAACCGGTGCTGTTGGCCACAGTCCTATTAAAAAAAAAAAGGGGAATACAGCAACAGATGCATCAGGGGCATATCTATTGGGACTTCTGGCCAGTGAGCTTTCCAGGTTGGCTGCGGTACATAACTAGGGTGCAGCTGTCTTGGCGATGCGAGGCATATGTGAGGAATAGGGTTTAGTCTTCCAGCTCACCACAGTGGACGAACTTGAGTTCCCCAGGCAGAAAGTCCAGTATCAGCTTTTACTAGGATAAGTTCAGTACAAGCAGAGAAAACAAATGTAGTGTTTGTGGCTAAAAATGCATACTGATCGAGGTCTGTGGCCAGCCTGTGACAGGGTGGAACAGGACCCTGTCCCAGTTGTTATGAAGTGTTTAAATGCAAGGATCTGTTCTGTTCTATTCCTTTCCTATCTCTTGTCTGTCTGGTTGCGCAATAAAATTTTCCTCTGGGACCTAGGATTTGATCACCCCGACAGTCTTGCAGTTGTTTGCCTCTCACTGTCTCTTGGTCTTCCCTTGCTGTTTGTCTTTTCCACCCTTGCATATCTGCTGATATAAAAATATATGCAAATCATCACATGGAAATGTAACTGATATTAGGATCCTTTTGTTTAGAAAATATATGGTGTTACTGTTGAAATATATATAATTGTGGTTTGAGATTATTGCAAAAAGCTATTGTAAACTCAAGAGGTTATCTGAGTTGAGTTTTTAAGCCTTTTGCAAAAGCTGTGGAAATGGGGTCTCAGCTGAGGCACACTATGTTCTTGCCTGCCTGATACTTACAAGAACAGGATGCTTGTTAAGAATGGGGTTGGAAGGACTTATAAGAGAGCTGAGCTGCAATTAAAAGAAAAGAAAAAAGACACAGAGACTGAAGGAAAATTCTATTTTATTTTGCCTTTATAAATAGTTATACTGAACAAGTTTATTTTTTTATGTTACTTCTAGTGTAAATAAATATTTTTTGTGAATTTTACAACTGCTCCTGGTTTTTCCTATGCTTTCTGACCTTTGCCTTGACAACAGATGGTGTCAGCCTAAGTGGGATTTAATCCGCGCATACCCTAAGACAGAAGTTTTGTGCGTGGGTACTGGACATAATACCAGAGAAGCACAGAGGAAAGTATGGATTATGCAGCAGCAAGTCCAGGAGTGGTTGCCAGGAGAATGGCAGCCAAACTAGCAGTGACAGAAGTCCAAACTGAGATTGTACAGCCAGCACAAGTTATGGAAAAAGAACAGGCAGTGACAGAACCTGAAAGCCTGATGGACTTTTTCAAATGGTGGACTATACAACAAAAAGAAATGGAGAAGCAGACAGAAAAAGAAATTCAGCATTTAGAAGTGCAGAGGAGAGAAGAGATGCAGCGACTGGAGCAGCGATGGCTGGATGCCTTGCAAGCTATGAAAGGCAGAGGATCTGGCACAGATCCAGATGAGCAACAAAATGCAAGCAACTTAAAAGCCATTAAACTTACAATGCTGTGTCCCTCAGATGATACTGAGGCATACATGACAACTTTTGAAAGAGCTGCCACAGCTTGCCAATGGCCAAAGCAGCAGTGGACAATCAGACTGGTACCCTACCTGACAGGGAAAGCCCAACTTACCTACAGCAATATGGACACTGCAGAGTCAGAAAACTATGACCTGGTGAAAAGCAAAATCCTGAAAAGGTATGACATCTCAGGAGAGACCTACAGGCAGAGATTTTGATCTCTGAAGTACAACTCTGTCGACATTCCTCGAGAAACCTTCACCCGACTCAGAGAACTTCTGATAAAATGGCTCCAACCAGAGAGCAGAACAGTCACACAGATCATCGACCCATTTGCAGTGGTGCAATTCATCAACATCCTGCCTACAGATGTGCAGCTTTGGGTACCGGGCATAGTCCCTGGATCCCCCCAAGTAAGGAGAGCTGTCCTCTGGAAGCTTGACCCTTCCTCTCCCCTGCTGACCCAGGCTCACTCCCGAACCCAGGTCGCTGGTGTGGCGTGAGGTGTAGCATCCAGTGACTCAACGCTCAGCGCCACTGAGCTGGCCAACTCTGACCATTAAGGGTGTGTCACACCGAATAAAAGTGGGGGTGGTACCCAAGTTACCTGTACCTGTGATTATTGGAAATGACTTTCTAGGATTTAATGAGTTGATCAAAGAGGGAGTAAATCCTGATGTTTTAGCAGCAGTGGTGACAAGAGCTCAGGTGAAGAAAATTTCAGATGGTGGGGACACTTTTCCTTTCAAAGATTTTGATTTGGACTTGTTTGAGCACAGCTCCAAGATCCGGAAATCCAAGAAAGAAAGAAAGATGAAGCCTGAAGAAACCATGGCAACAAATGACTGATGAAGGGTTAAAATATGAAAATGCTGAAATTAAACTGATAACCGATTGTGATTTTCTTTCAGAACAAGCTAACAATGTTTCTCTCCAGGGTTATTTTAAGCAGCTGGGGGTAAAACCAAAACAGTGTGGACCAATGTTTAAAGAATGTATTGGGTTACTGTACAGAGTTTGGGTTAAACCTCAGACACAGGAACAGACAGAACAATTGGTTATACCACAGAAGTATAGAACAGAGTTATTACAGATAGTACATGATAGTCCTATGACTGGTCACTCAGGGAGGAATTGCACCCTTGCCAGATTGCTGTATAGATTTTATTGGCCTGGAATTCATGAGGATGTTGCTACCTATTGCAATTACTGTGTTGAGTGTCAGAAAGTAGCCCCAGTCACTAGAAAAGACAAGGTGCCCCGGTGCCCCTACCCTTGATAGATGTGCCTTTTGAGACAATTGCAATGGATGTAGTTGGTCCTTTAGACAAAATTAAAAAGGGTAATAAATTTATCCTCATAGTATACGACTATGCTACTCGATACCCCTGAAGCAGTTCCAATGCATACTGTTACAATCCCAAAAGTTGCTGCAGAGCTTGAAAAATTTTCAGCAGAGTGGACATACCTAAAGAAATTATTACTGATCATGGTAGTAATTTTGGTGCTGCATTGCTTAAGGAGCTGTACAGACTACTAGGTGTCACTGCCATAAGAACCTCCTCCTATCATTCTCAGACAGACGGTTTTGTTGAACATTTTAACCAAACCCTAAAAACATGTTAAAAAGGTTTGTAGAAGGGGAAGAGAAATATTGGGACCAATACTTGCCTTACCTACTTTTTGCCTACAGAAAAGTGCCACAGGCGTCAACAGGGTTTTCACCATTTGAAATGCTATATGGTAGGCAGCGAAGAGGGCCATTAGATGTGATAAAAGAAATGTGAGAAGATAATCCCACTCAGAAACAATCTATAACATCTTACATGTGTGCCCTAGTAAGAAACTGGCAAAATATATTGAAATTGCCTATAGTAATCAGGAAGAGGCCCCAAACCAGCAGAAGGTATATTATGACCATGGGGTAAAAGAAAAAGGTTTTGAGCCAGGTGAAAAGGTTTTGCTACTGTTATCTAGAACAGAAAAGAAACTGTTAATGAAGTGGCAAGGGCCTTATAAGTTTCTTAGACGTACTGGCACTGTTAACTACGAGATTGAGACCCCTGACAGGAAAAATCCTTCTAAGATATACCCTGCTAACCTCCTCAAGAAATGGGTTGAAAAAATGCCAAAAGCTGCTTTGCTGGTTTTACCAGAAACCTATAAAGAAGATATTGATGTAGCTTATGATAGACTGGAACAAACTGTAAATGCTGATGCTGTAAAGGCAAATGTTTCCTTAACCTCAGAACAAACTGCAGACATTCGTAATGTGCTAAAGACATTTAACAGTACTTTTACCATGGTACCAGGCCGAGCAAAAGGGGTTGCGCATATAATAGTGACAAGGAATGCTCGTCCTATTAGACAAGAGACATACAGGTTGCCAGAGTGGTTAAGAGTTGACGTGGTTAAGGAAATACAAAAAATGAAAGAATTGGGTATCATAGAGGAGTCGAGGAGTGCTTGGTCATCTCCAATGGTAATTGTAAACAAAAAAGAAGGGGGTGTTAGAATCTGCCTTGAGTTTAGGAAACTTAATTAAGTGTCAGAATTTGACAGTCATCCTATGCCCAGAATAGATGATTTGGTGGACAGACTGGGGAGTGCAAAATATATCAGTACCCTCGATCTCACCAAGGTTTACTGCCAAATATCTTTAGCTAAGGAATCCAGAGATAAAACTGCATTTGCCACCCATATAGGATTCTATCAGTTCACCACCATACCATTTGGTTTACATGGTGTGCCAGCTACATTCCAATGGTACATGGATGTAATTTTATCCCCTCACACTGGTTATTGTGCTGCATACCCGGATGATGTGGTGTACAGTCCAGACTGGAAAAGCCACCTGGAACATCTACGAGTAGTTATCCAAGCTATCAAAAATGCAGGTCTGACTATTATTAATCCTACCAAATGTGCATTGGGCATATAGAAACCAGATATTTGGGCTGTGTGTTGGGAAATAGAGAAGTTAAGCCAGAAGTTTCTAAAATAGAAGCTGTAGCTAACAGCCCTGTCCCTAAAACAAAGAAACATGTCAGGTCATTTTTAAGGCTGGCTGTTTATTATCGGAAATTTGTTCCCAACTTTGCTGAGTTAGCTACTCCTCTCACTGAACTCATGAAAAAATGGTACCCAAATAATGTGAAATGGACCCCAGAGCGTGATGATGCTTTTCAAGCCATAAAGGCTGCATTACGTTCAGCCCCTGTTTTAAGAAGCTTAGACTTTGAGAAACCATTTTTGCTTCAAATAGATGCATCAGAGGTAGGCCTAGGTGCATTACTGAGTCAAAATGTAGATGGGACAGAACATCCTATTCTGTACATAAGTAGGAAATTGCATGACAGAGAGAGAAAAGGTACTTTACTATCGAAAAGGAATGTTTAGCAGCAAAGTGGGCCATGGAGTCCCTTAAGTTTTATTTGCTAGGAACTGACTTTGTTCTTGTAACAGATCACAGTCCTCTCTGTTGGCTTAATCGGATGATGTACATATGCTTAATTTCTGAAAGCAGCAAATTTTATTAGAGAATAAAAAGTTTTGGAAACCTGTTTAGTAAAACAGGTTCCATCTTAAGGAGGGGGGTGCATGTGACACGGTGGAATAGGACCCTGTCTTAGTTGTTATGAAGTATTTAAATGCAAGGATCTGTTCTGTTCTATTCCTTTCCTGTCTCTTGTCTGTCTGGTTGTGCAACAAAATGTTCCTGTGGGACCAAGGATTTGATCACCCTGACAGTCTTGCAATTGTTTGCCTCTCACTGTCTCTAGGTCTTCCCTCCTGTTTGTCTTTTCCTCCCTTGCATATCTGCTGATATAAAAATATATGCAAATCATTGTATGGAAATGTAACTGATATTAGGATCATTTTGTTTAGAAAATATATAGTGTTACTGTTGAAATGTATATAACTGTGGTTTGAGATTATTGCAAAAAGCTATTGTAAACTCAAGAGGTTATCTGAGTTCAATTTTTAAGCCTTTTGCAAAAGCTGTGGAAATGGGGCCTCTCAGCTGAGGCACAATATGTTCTTGCCTGCCTGATACTTACAAGAACAGGATGCTTGTTAAGAATGGTGGTTGGAAGAACATATAAGAGAGCTGAGCTACAATTAAAAGAAAAGAAAAAAAAGGACACAGAGACTGAAGGAAAACTCTGTTATTTTGCCTTTGTAAATAGTTTTACTGAACAAGTTTATTTTTTATGTTACTGCTTGTGTAAATAAATATTTTTTGTTAATTTTACAACTGCCCCTGGTTATTCCTATGCTTCCTGACCTCTGCCTTGACGACACAGCCCGAGGTAAGTGATTTAATTGCCACATGTTCCCTACAATCATATGCACTCGATGTTGCTATTTGAAACTGGATATCCAAGGAGTTAGCTCCTTCACCTGGGAAACTTTGTGTTAAGTATGAATAAATTGCTATTCTTTTCACATAGCAACATGGGTTGAGAAGGGCAAGAGACAAGGCAGGGTTTCCAGAAGGGCAGACAGGAGCTATGTGAGCCTATAACTTGGTGGTTCAGAGCACCAGGTTGGTACTATTCTGGGGGCTGTGTTTAAATCCCGACTATTACAGCTCTGTATCTCCACTTGACTTTATGTCACAAAGCGGTGGGTTCTGCCCCTGCAATGCCTTGATCACAACACAGCAGAGCGGGGGTCAGAGAATTACCTTCCGGTCTCTGGTGCATAGGTCCTGTGTGTGATTCTCAGTGTGCACATATTGGTTAGAGACAGACACCTCCCCCCCCTTCGGGGAGCTTTCTACAGAGTCCTAGGCTGGGAAGTTTCAAGATGACACTCACATTTCTACAGGAAACAGTATTGCATGGCATACCAATGACTCTCTGATATAATCAGATGAATATATCTTACAGTTGCTAGCATGTGCCACTTATACATATCCATTTTAGACATTTAAAATACCAGTCAGATATTATTGAGATACCAGTAGTGTATTTTTTTATTTGTTAACCGGGAAAGGCACGCTGAGCCTAGGCTTGTTTCCAGTTGCAACCTGGGGGTAAATACACAGAAAGGAGGCACAGGCAGTGGTACATTCAAAAAAACAACAACAAGTAAATAAATTAAAAAAAAAAAAATAAATAAAAATAAAATTCCAATACAATAGGCAAAAAAAAATTCAGTGCACTACAAAAGAAATTGTTACGTTCAGTGTTCGGCAGGACACATCAGCCAAAAAAACAACAACAAAAAACAAATCTAGTCTGGCCAGTGGAAAATGTGCCAGGTGTCAAGGCAATTTATGTTACAGGAGTCCCCACACTGTCAGGCGTGAAGCAGCTACTAGGTGGGCTTCTGCAACCAGTGGAGTAGTTAACAGCAGCTTTTCTAAGAGGACAATTCATTGGACCACAGAGGCCAGGAGAGCCAGCGGGCTCAGGGCCCCACTTGGGCATGCTCTGGGCAGTTGGGTCAGGTTGGGGGTCGCCCCCCCAAACTCCCCCAACTGGGACCATGAGCATGACATAGGCAGGATTCTGTGAGCAAAACCTGATTTAAGCAAAACAATAAGTACCCGTGAGCAACGCAACACACAACGGGGACTAAGGCATGGTTGCGACAGTCAGGATTCAAGGGAAGCCAGACAAAGTGGCTATCAGGGCTGGCCTGCAAAAGCAGTTCAGGTGGTACCCTTCTTCCCTTATTGGGGTTCCCACACTGGGTAAGGTGTGTTACAGCTACCAAGTGATGGTCTGGTCCCAGAGTTCAAAGGGAGCTATTTGGCTTCAGCCCCTCACCATTGGCAGATAAGCAGCAGTGAGGCTCAAGTTGGGGGCCGAGCACCTCCCCCGGTGATGGCGGGTTAGGGACACTTCCATGGCAGGCGGTAGGCAGATAGAGAAACATATGATCATTAGTAATAGTAAACAAATAAATAAATATACATGGCGGGGTCTTCGGGGACCAACTACAGGTTTTTAAGGGCTGCGGATGCAGCATACCTCACATTATGTTCATAGGGTTCATCAGCTACTGGGTCTCCGATAGGGGGCCAAGGGTGGCCCATATTTGGCAGCATCACCTAGGGAGTCTTCTATGAGGAAGCATCTGGGAAACTGGATGGCAACCCCCCCCATAAGGGGATAAGGGTACAGTTTAGAGTTGAGGAAACTGACAGATGGGCCCGGAAGTGCTGGGATGGCCCCAGCAGGTCTAAAATACAACTTTCAGGAGTATATTGGTGGCCAGCAGTGCTGCAAGTGCTTGTGCCATGTTGATTGGTAGCCCATGCATAGCGGGTTGGTCTCTTAACTGAAAGGTGAAGGGTTTATATCTTGCAATAGTGGAGGACTTCCTTTCTTGGAATGCCTCTCTTATAAACTAGGGACTGGCATCTGGGAAGCTGCCAAAGGGGCACTGCTGGAGGTCAGCAGCATCCTCACAGACTGGGTAAGTAACCAGCCGATCTAGCAAGTTTGTTGAGCATGTTGCCAGCTCAGAAGCAGGCGATAAGGGGCTCCATGGCATGGGCTGAGTTGAGTGAGGCAGCCAGCACACTCTCAACATGCAATGGATCACTGGCTTTGCTAACTTGAATGGCCAGGTTCATGCCCCTTCTGGGTACACCACAAAAGGGGGTTTCCTTTCCACCCCTTCCCACCAGCTGCATGACTTCAGAAAAAGGAGGTTCCTAGGATTATTGGGCAGATTTCACAGGCCCTCTAGGTGTGTCTGGATTAGACAGCCACAAAGGTGGCAGCTGTGCACCAGGGTCAGAGGGGGCTGGGTGCTGGTGCATTACCCTGGGGGTTATGGAGTATTGCAGGGTGTGCTAGCTGACACAATGTAAAGTACTGGGATGGCTCTCCCAGCCCCAGGGCTACTGGAGTGGAATGGCAGATAGGCTGCGGTGGGGTTTGTGGTACCCCGACAGGCAGGTGGTACTCCAGCAAGTGGTCAGGGTGCAGCTGGATAGATAGGCAGTGGGGCACTGTGGCACTCGCACTAACTTTTTGTTGTGTCTTACAGGTGCCATTGAAGGTACCAGGAGCAGAGAATACAGGACAGGTACCCACTGAGCAGTAGCAGGGGCGCCAGCTGAAGTAAGGAATGGGCCCCTAGGGTACTGCCAGAAAGTGGCAACTTCTCGATGGAGAGTCTAACGCATGGCAGCGCTCAAGTACTTTGATTCCTCTTTTGAAAGGTTTCAGTGGGTCACCCCAGTGCAGCGAGTATGCCAATAAAGTTGGGACATTGGCATGGCAAGCTCCATGCCGTGAGTTGGGAACCTTCTGGCTGGGGGTCTGTTGAGAGTCTTCTCACAGCACTGGAGGAAGGAGAGAATGGTTGAGAGTGGAGTAGATAGATAGTGAGGAGTCAGCTTGTAATGGTCTTGTATGTTAATTGGAACAGTGGCCTTGGGGGGGTCGGACTGCATTCGTCCTGTGGTGGCTTGGGAGGATTGCAGACCAAGGTTACAAGGGGAAGAAGGAGGAAATGAGTTGAATTCACCCGAAGGGCTTGTCACTTCCAGTCGGCATGAGGCAGGGGACTGCAAGATGAGGACCCAGATGGAAGGGGGTCATGGTCCAACCTCATCAGGATTATTCCTCAGGCATAGTGGCGCCAGACAGGGGGTGGCTGCAAGGGTGCTGAGCCCTACTACCTGACCCGCTCTGGTTGGAAAAGTTCCGACTCAGGGGGTACATTAATCATCAGACCCACATTAAGGTGGCCCAATAATTGGGGGCCAGAGTGTGGTAGGCCTGCGTGAAGGCTGCATATCCTCCCAGCAGCACACACTGCTCCTAATAAGTGGTGGTTTATTTCAATAAATGCATGGCTGCTGCCATTTCCTCCAAGACATGTGTTGTGTGGTTATTTCAGGGGAAGGGAAAAGTGGAGGGCTACCAGTTAATAATCAGAAGGCCTAAGCAGAAGTCCTAACACCCTTTGCTTGTGCACTTTCTAAAACCCAGTATCCACCCAAAAGATACCATTAGCCCAAGAACTGCAGGGGGGATGTAGACTAAACCATTCTACATTGTTACTGGGGTAAGGTACCATATACTACACCTATCATACAGCATTTCACAGGGTGAAAGACCTGTTGATGGCTGTGGCACTTCTCTGTAAGCAAAAAGTAGGTAAGGTCAGCATTGGTCCTGATATTTACCGTCCCCTTTCACAAACCTTTTTGACATGCATTTTAGGGTTTGATTAAAACATGCAACAAGACCGTCTGTCTGATGGTGATAAGGGGAGGTTCTTATGACAGAGTAGTCAGTACAGCTCCTTCAGCAATGCAGCACCAAAATTACTACCCTGATCAGTAATAATCTCTTTAGTGTGCCTACCACGTTGAAAATGTTGGCAAGCTCTGCTGCCACATTTAGGGCTGTGGCAGTATGCATTGGAATTGCCTCTGGGTATCGAGTGGCATAGTCACATACTACCAAAATTATTTGACTACCCTTTTTACTTTTGTCTAAGGGGCCAACCACATCCATTGCAATTCTATCAAAAAACATCTATCAAGGGCAGGGGCATCAGGGCACCTTGTCATTTTTACATTTGATGCACAGGCGCACCAGACACTTTTGTTACACTGTAAGGAGATTTCAGGGGTGTGTCACTGCCAAGCACATTGCAGTTCAAAATAGCAGGGGCTCACACAGGGTACGCCAATGACCACCTGCTGTGGTCCTGACAACGCTTGCTGGGCATAAACTTTGTGTACTTCAAAGGACCGAACTGCTCCAATCAGAGAGAGCTTCGGTCCTTCAATTTGCATGAAGCCAGTCAGAGAGCAGCTGTCGGCTTTCAACACCGGAGGCTTGTCTTTAAGATCAAAAGATTTTTGACAAGCTGATAAAAACAACGTAAATAAAAATCAACCATAATTTAAAAAAAAAACTTGGAATTGCCACTTTGTTGTCTTAGTGGACGGAACGGATAAAAATCCAGAGATTTGAACCCTGCTGGAACAAGCCCAGAATAGTTCATTCATAAATCCATTTTGTGTGGTTCTTATGTTTGCAATTTAAAAATCAGAGACACTAAGAAAAATCCATCATTCTACAACTGTTTTCTCTCATGTGTTTCTTCTTCCCCTTGTTTTGGGTTTCTTTTTTTTTTTTTTTTTGTCCCTGGTGCCCCCACTCTCCAAAGGGAGCTTAGCCCCACCCATTTGCCCCCATACCCAGACTTACCCCCTTGGCAGGGCTGCTGGGCAATCACCCCTCCCCACAATCCATGATAACGTGCTCTGGCTTACCCCCAGGGTTGGGCCATGGGAGAGGGAACCCACCCAGCAGACACTATTGGCAGCAGAGGCAGAGCAGGGCTTCACACTCTGGGCTGGGATTTTGTGTGCCACTGTACCTGGGGGCAGAGACATACAATGATGACCTGCGTCCTCCCTGTTCCCCCACAGGTTACAGTGCTGGAACAATAGATACCCCCCAGCCTCTGTCAGGGGTCCGTGATGTGCCAGACACACTACTCTCCCCCACCCCCGGAAGAAGGAGAGCAATCCCTAGGATGGTCAATCCTTCGCCCCCCAGCCAACTCTCCACTGTCCCAAGTCCATTTCTCAACCCAGGTCATCGGAGATGTAGATGGACACATTGCCTCTGCGCTGGCAGGCCAGCTTTTATTTTGGGTTTCTTTTCAGCATTACTGTAGCACTCTGGACCCCCGGCTCACTTCTACTGCACCTTGAAAAAATAGTGCATGTAACGTCAACATTGTGAATGTTGCTGCCATTGATACCAACTTACAGGCATTAACATTTGGGATCCTGTGGAAGGAAGGCAGGAGGTGACTATTAATTTTTGATTTGTGTTGGGGGGCTGTGCCCCCCATACCCCCTTCTCATTTTTGCTGGTTGTGAAACCTGAATGAAAGTTTTTTTGTGTGATAAGATGCTATTTTCATTGCCATTTTCAGTGGGTGGAGGTGGGTGGGCTGTGCCCCCTCCCCTGGTTTTTGGTCTGTCGAGATGTTTAAAATGTTTTGCGTGCCTGAATTTTCTTTTCGTTTGGGGGGCACATGCAGTCTCCATTTTGACTGAGCACCAGTGGGGCAGGGCAACATAAAATACTGGCTATTCATTTGTGCCCAAGCTCGGATCCTCAGCTATCTCATGTACAACAATAATTTTAGACTGGAGTTCACCCCAAAAAGGTTGCTTTTTCATCTGTTTTCTGAGCTTTTCACTTCAATAGTGCTGTGTGTGTGTGTGTGTGTGTGTGTGTGTGTGTGTGTGTGTGTGTGTGTGTTGATCCCTGCTGCCGATTAAACTGGGAGCCTTAATTTTAAAATATCACTTTTATTTAGCTTGGGGGCGGCTTTTATAAAAACTGCATCTATAGTGAGTCCCTACTGTTCAGAAACTGACACTGTAGCATATACATATGATGGAGTTCAATTAAACGCCGAGTTATTATTGCTGTTTCATTTATTACACTTGACTTCACTGATTAAGAATCTAAGAATACTCAAATTTCCTCAAAACACTTTTAAGGAAATGCGATTATGCTTAGATTCTTAACCAGAGTAGAAAGTGTAATACATGAAATGACAACTCAGTAATAATAAGATTTAGGTACTAAATCCCGCCGACTATTTTCCCGACGTTTGAAATCCCGCCCTCTAATTCCCAAAAAAAGAAATGCCCAAACGCCGATATTCCCATCAGTGTAAATCCTGACACAATTCAGATTTGAAAGTCTCCAGATCTCTCAAAAACCAGACTCTGCCAAAAACCAGACTCAACCAAGATAACACACAAAGCTACATATGGGAACACTGTAAGTGATGGGGTTTCTGCAGTGCTTTGTTATAACCTTTCGTGATGCATAAAATTCCTCTCACTGGTACGCAGGAAGATCCCTGAGGTAGGGTACAGAGTATCTGGTAAGGCATCGTGGGCCGGTGTGTTACGCGAAACCAAGGGCTTAACCCATGTGATCTGGGAGACATTCTGGCCAGAACCTATGACCAAATCAGAATGAAAAGAATGATTTCAAATGGAACCAAGAAATGTAAGTCACACTATACTGACAGTAGTAACTCATCCCCCTCATTCATGAAGGGGGAACAGATCACACAGCTAACAGATGTGGAGATTGTACAGGCAAAAGCATTAGTTATAATATTAACAACTGTGTCTCTTTGGCAATATTCAAACCTTTTGCTAGGAAGACTCACTATTATACCATTGAGATCAGGAGGAAAGCTTGGAGAAGGAGGGATAGAGGTGGGGGAAAGGAGATGTATAGAAACAGAAGGGGGGGGGCACAGGGGCACTCCACCATTGAGTACCTCTCCATATTTATGCAGTAGAGGAGAGGAGAGGAAGGGGGGAGCCAGAAAGGGATAATCCTTACAGCCAAGTAAATCAGCATTAGAGCCAGTCCTTAGCTTCGTTTGTGAAGGTGCATTATCCTCGGTGCAGACCTGTTTTTTCAAAAGCGTTGGCACTTGCTTCAGTACTTCTGAGGGTGACACATTAAAGATCTGGCACAGGCAAACCCTTCTCCTTCATGGCTTCAGCGGTTATGTACAGTTTAGGACCATCCTCCCCGTGGATTTGAAGGTACACTGGGTATGGAGTCTGGAGTCTGAAAACGGATTCCCCGCTCCTTCAGAATTTTTAATAATCGTCGCTATTTTGTCTCGGGATTTTAATCAGTCGGGATTTCGCTTTTTCGGCATTTTGGTCTCGGGATTTTAATCAGTCGGGATTTCGCTTTTTCGGCATTTTGGTCTCGGGATTTTGGTCGGCGGGCAATCGGTCGGCAGGAATAAGTACAGATACAGATTTAGGTACTAAATCCCGACGACTATTTTCCCGACGTTTGAAATCCCACCCTCTAATTCCCGAAAAAAGAATTGCCCAAACGCCGATATTCCCATCAGAATTTTTAATAATCGTCGCTATTTTATCTCGGGATTTCAATCAGTCGGGATTTCGCTTTTTCGGCATTTTGGTCTCGGGATTTTAATCAGTCGAGATTTGCTTTTTCTGCATTTTTGTCTCAGGATTTTGGTCGGCTGGAATAAGTACAGATACCAATAATATATACGATAATGGTTAGGGAGGTGGTTGTAACGACAATGTTAGACACCCCTGAGGTATGGGATGCCATATAAACCCCGAGAGCGAAGCACGAGGGGTTTGTATAGGCGTCCCATATTGAGGGGGTGTGTAACATTTTAGTTTCACACACCACCCTAGCTTTTATTTTATCTAATTGTTGGGGAATGCTTTTTCACCTTAGCAATTATATAAAATACATTTGAAATTAACTTACTGCTGTGTCCAACTGGCGGCAAACTGCGGTGTGTTGTGTGCTGAAGAGGACCGGAAGAGCACTTTGTGCATATGCCTACACACGTTATAACCTGCAGGTTATAAGGGAAAATTATAACCTTCTTCGCCTATGGGAAAAAGCAGTCCTCAGTCATTATACTGTTTTTATTTGTCCATTCCGGATGTGTAACTGAGTACTACAACAACAGAAGTGGCATTGCAAATGGAACTTGTCTTGAATTCCTAATTTGTGGTGCAGGGTCCAGGGCATCAATAAGAACTTAGTTCATTCACACGGTGAACTTTGAGTGAGTCTGCATCTGCAACCCTGACCCTGGAGGATGGAGGTAAGCGTGTGTGTGTTTGTGTGTGTGTGTGTGTATGGTCTGGAGGGGCTCTCTAACTGCGATGTGGCAGTGTGAGGGTGTCAGCACATTACTAACAATTTGAGTTTAGTAGGGAGAAGGGAGGTATATTGGGCTTGGTTTCAGTTCTGCTCTTAGTTGATTTACCAATGACTGGTGTAACCCCCCCCTGCAAATGGGGGTTCCCAAAAAGTCTTCCAGGAGCTTGCTTGATTGCTCCAAGCCTGACTGGTGTTTGGCGTTTAAGCCATTTATCTGTGAGTGCTTTTAGAGCCTCTGGTACTGTCTCTTTAAGAGCTGTCTGCCTGCAGACATAATTAGTTTCTATGGGGGGACTGTGGGTTTCCCTGTTTGAGTCCCACTTGAGCTGCTGCCAAATTGCTCCGTTTCTGCCGTCGCTAAGTGAGCACTTCTCAAAGATGCAACTGTTTGCCAGAAATCATTTAGAGTAATAATGAAAATACAGTTTGTCTAACCTGCTTTTCTTTGCAATCAGAACTGTGTTTGCCTAGCCCTCCATTCTGGTTTTGAACTGCTGAACTGGACCAATCAGTGTGGGGGGACCTTTGAAATGGAGCCTGCTGCTGGCAAATCAGAAATTGGACTCTCATTGTGGAGCCAGCCACCTATGTACTGTCTGGCCAATGCTTCTGGGAATTGTAGTTTGGACTTCGGCGCCTTTTTGCACCAGCAGGGGGAGTCTGATTGTGAGTGACAGCCAAGCCAGCCAACTGAACTAGGAGGAACTCAAAGGAAATGCCCGGCTCTGTCTACTGGAAAGAGGAGATGAGTTGAGACAGTGAGAAGGGAAGGAGCTATGAGCTTCTGTGCTGTACAGTTTCACACAGGATGTGCATGTAAGGCCCTGAGTTTCGGTCTGCAGCCTGTGCAAGCGCCCGTTCGGACTGAATCCGACCTGTGAGGAGAATCAAGGAGATCTGAAGAGTAGAAACCAGGCTCACCCTGTAAAAGACTGGAGAAATTGCTGAATTGAACTCGGTCTGTTTGGGACTGAAGCTGCTGGTGTTCTCTCGGGTATCGTTCAGTAATTGTGGTCGGGATTGAGAAGCAGCCTGCCTGGTATAGTATTTTTCCTTTTACATATAAATGTGTGTATTGCTTGTGGGGAATCACATTTCAAATCCCCTGTACAGTGAATTGAGTGCATGAAGCTGGAAGTAAACCCCAGTTTAATCCAGACTACATCTATTTGCTGTAATCTGCAGTGGGGTCCAGTCACAAGGACCTTTTCCACAGGTTTTTCTCCTCCTGGCAATCCAGGACAATCTGCCTTCCATCCAGTTCCCAGCATTGAGTCTGTGAGTACAAAGCAGGGTAGCTCCCTGCCATCTGTTTGTCAAATTGCAGGTGCGTCATCTAATTGTTGTTTTCTCCTTTCTTCATGAACTGAGCCATCCGGCTCTGATTTACAATTGAGTGTTGTGCAAGTGTTTTTTCCATCTCAGGGCCCCATCCAGCTGCACCGATCCTGGCTAGCCCCCCCCCATCCTGGGTACCCAGTGAAAGTGACAATTTGGGACTCTGAATATGCGCATAGTACTGTGATTATTAATGTGTTTAACCTAATTAACCTGATTTCCCCCTGTCCTTGTTACAGCTCCTTAAGTAAATCAGATGTTTGTTTCAGCAAAGTTACACTGACTGAGGTATTCGTTTATGTTAAAGTATTGTACTGTGGTTTTTGCACTGTATCATCTTGTTTTACAGGGTGTCCCCAGAGTCCAGTCGACAGAGCCAGTCCTGGGGGTAAGTGTACATTGTGAAGATATTCCTGATGCATTGTGTGGGCCACTAGTGGGAAGAAAGGGGGGTTACAGTGTCCCAGAGGGCTGTGACCAAGTTAGTTTAATTAATGTAAACCCTGACCTCTGGGTGGAGGCACTCGCCATTGGACCTAGGCCCCTCACCCTGTTAGTAGTTAAGCAGGAAGGGGTAGTAGCCCTTGGGATAGCACCACCTAGGGGTTACATCTTGGAGGCACTGTTGTGATTAGCGTCCTCTAGTGGCCAAGTGAGGAAAAATACCTTGATATGTTTAATTTAAGGGAAAAAATGGAAGGGAGTACCATGCCCAGGTTAAAAATTGACCCCCATACATTGATGGTGCGCAAAATGGCGAGGTGGAGCGAAACTGAGGGGATAGATCCCCAAAAGGCTATTCTGTTGCTGGATGTCCCCTTAGGGACCAGTGATGCCGACATTGTATCCACTGTGGAACAAATTAAGGGGGTGGGCAAGGTTGAAGTAAGGGGACGAGGTACTGATTTATTTGAGCAGACTATGATAGTACTGATGTTGTGTAACTCCCCAGTGGACCCCAAGAGGGCACCCCCTGTCATGATGCCCGAAGGTGCCCAGACGGGATGGAGGGTCATTCATTTACATAGTGGTCCGGCCACCCCGGGTGGGTCTCCTAGTGTAGATGGGTTCAAAGAGAAATTACTCAAACTGCTAGCCGCTGAACGGTGCACTGCTCAGGAACTGGTAAAGGTGTTAGACGTCTCAGGTGACCACACACCCCTGCATTCCCCAGGTACATCCCCAGTTCCCCACAAGAGCTCTCCAGTAGCTCCCTTCCCTGTCATAGTTCCCCCAATCCAGTTGGACTCTTACCACAAGCTCAAAGTATTCTCTGGCATCCGCCCTACTCCAAATGGGGAGGTCGATCTGGAGACCTGGATAAACTCTGCTGCCCTTGTGGTACAAGACTGGCAATGCTCCGAGGCAGAAAAAAAAGGATTGCCTGGGGGAGAGCCTCCAGGGACTCGCCGAACGTACTTTTCACTCCCTGAGGATCTCTGACCCTGACGCCACAGCCCAAGAGTACCTAATTGCCCTTGAAAATGTGTTTGGGGGCACCGCTAGTGTTGAGGCCTTGAAATGGAAGCTTAAAGATGTTAGACAACAGCCGGGGGAATTGTTATCTGCCTACATGGATCGATTAGAGGGGATCTTACAGACCATTTTTCGGAAAGGGGGCTGGACCTCTAGTGAATTGGACCGGGTAAGGCTGGATCATATACTCTGCTCTGCCTGGCACTCCAGCTGGGTGTTACTCAAATTGCAACTGCATCAAAGGAATTACAGTCCCTTGCCTTTCCATGTGCTGATGAGGGAGGTACGGGAAGTTGAGGAGGAGGAAGGTTTGTCAGAACCCTGCGCAGTTGTAGCTGCTACCTCCCCTACTCCAGGTGCAGGGTCAGATGCTGATGGCCCGGAATCATCGAAATCTCATGACTCAATCCGAGGTCCCTATGTTAGCCAAGGGAGGCCCAGTCAGAGAGGGATGGTTACAGATGTCCCACCGTGGGGTGAACTGCTGAGAGAGTTCAGGGAAATAAAAAACAGTCTCTTTATGAAGGCCACTCCTGCAAATACCAGCCTCGACCCTGATCCGACTGCATCTGCTATGGGGGTGGGGGTACCCACCCATGCATCTCCTGCTGACAACAGCTCAAAACTCGATGTCTTGACCATGGAAGTGGGGAAATTGATGAGATGTCTCCAAATGCTTATCACGCCGCAGACAGAGATGGCACCAAGGTTTTCTGTTGGAAGCACCCCCACCCCGGCTCCCAGTGTGATGCCTCGGCCAGCTCAATCTCCGGAAGGCACGTTTTGCTATAATTGTGGGAAGGATGGGTACATGAAGAGAGAATGCAGGTCCCCAAAAGACACAGACAAAGTTGCATATAGGCTACAATAAGAGCTTCAGAGAACAAATCAGTGGTTAAGAGGTGCACGAAATGATCCCAATGAGGGCCCCAAAAATGCTAACTCACGTCCCTTTGTGGCAAGGTCAGTTGCCCAGGCCCCCACTACCACCTCTCCAGACTGGTCCAGAATAGTGGGTCCCTCCATGTAGACCACTGTAAAGGTGAATGGAGTGTCTACAAGAGCTATATTAGACAATGGCTCCCAAGTGACAATTATGTTCCAAGACTGGTATCAGAAGCATTTGTCTGATGTACCCTTACAACCATTGGAGGGGCTGCATGTCTGGGGGTTAAGTGAGAAGGCCTACCCCTACTCTGGATATATCCAAATGTGGCTGTCTTTTCCCACCTCTGTGGCTGGAGTGGCCGAGCAAGTAGAGACCCTGGCCTTAGTGTGTCCCCCTACCGGACTGTATGATGGGGTTCCTCTACTAATTGGGACTAATGCACATATGTTTGGATGGCTGGCACAGTTGCGTTATGAAAAACAGGGGTCAAGGACTAGTAGAGCTTTAAGAATTCTGGCCTTGATTAAGAAGGCCTATGAGGCACAGAGAGATGTTGAAAAAGTAGAACCAGAGGAACCGGTTGGAATTGTCTGGAAGAAGGATCCTGAGTCTCTGATCCTGGCGCCAAATGCCCAGTGTACCTTACAGGGAGAGGTCTGTATCAGAAAGGATGTCAAGAATAAAATATTAATGTTGGATGCACCAGGCGATGGAAAATTGCCGGAGGGACTGCTGGTCAAGCCTAGTATTTTGCCTGCTAGAGCCCATGCTTATGCCAGAAGGGTAATGGTTCAAGTTCATAATGTGTCTGACAGAGATTCGAGTAAATAGAGCTTGCACCCTGGCTAATGTGCATTGTGCAGACACTGCAGTGCTACCCAGTAGTAAGAGTTCGGGGAAGAATGACAGAGTAACGCCTGACTTGTTTGATTTCGGTGACTCCCCGTTGCCAGCTGAATGGAAAGTGAGGATCAGTGAGAAGCTTGCCCAGGGAGACCAGGTGTTTTCTTTAAAGGAATGGGACGTAGGATGCATGCAAATAGCTGATCACCATATCCGGCTACATGATGAAAAGCCATTTCGTGAGAGGTCTCGACATCTGGCACCTGCTGACATAGATGATGTGAGACGGCATCTGCAAGAGATGCTAACTGCTGGTGTAATACAAGAATCCAGAAGCCCCAATGCTTCCCCCATTGTGGTAGTGAGAAAAAAGAATGGGACAGTGAGGATGTGCGTGGATTATCGCACTTTAAACCGGTGGACTAAACCCGATCAGTACACTATGCCCCGCATTCAGGATGCTTTGTACTGTCTAAATGGCAGTAAGTGGTTCTCAGTGCTGGATCTCCGCAGTGGGTACTACCAGATCCCGATGGCCCCAGAGGACCGTGAGAAGACAGCCTTTATCTGTCCGCTTGGCTTCTATGAATTTATGAGGATGCCTCAAGGGATTTCAGGTGCCCCAGCCACTTTTCAATGATTGATGGAGCATGCAGTGGGGGACATGAACGTACTAGAGTGCCTGGTATACCTAGATGATGCTACTGTGTTTGGCAGCTCACTGGAGGAACATGAGAGCATGATTATTCAAGGTATTGGACTGACTGGAAGACTTTGGCCTTAAACTGTCCATTGATAAGTGTCAATTCTTTCAAACGTCAGTAACGTGTGTGGGACACATAGTATCCCCCGAGGGAATAGAGACAGACCCAAGTAAAGTCGAGGCCTTGACCACCTGGCCACAGCCCAAAAATCTAAAAGAACTGCAAGATTCCTGGGATTCTGTGGTTATTATCGGCGTTTCATCAAGGACTATTCAAGAGTGATCCGTCCTTTACTTAACCTTACTCAAGGGTATCCCCCAACCCACAAAAAATACAAAAAGTCAGCGCCCCTCGAGACTGAAAGAGTGTATTTTCATCCAAGTGAGCTATTTGGGGCCTACTGGACTCCTGATTGTGAGACTGCTTTTCATGAGATCATATATCAACTTTCCCACACTCCAGTGTTGGCCTATGCCATCCAACAAAACCTTATGTCCTGCACACTGATGCTAGCTTGCAAGGGTTGGGGGCTGTGTTGTATCAGGAGCATGAGAATGGCCTGAGACCAGTGGCCTTTGCCAGCAGAAGCCTGGCCCCTTCCAAAAAGAACTATCCTGTACACAAGTTAGAGTTTCTAGTTTTTAAGTGGGCCATTGTTGATCAATTCCATGAGTACTTGTATGGGGCTAAGATACTAGTAAAAACTGACAATAATCCTTTGACCTATGTGCAGACTTCAGCTAAGCTGGATGCCACTGGCCATAGGTGGCTTTCTGCATTATCTACATATGACTATGCTGTTGAATACAGAGCAGGCCTGAACCACATAGATGCTGATGCTCTTTCCCAGAGGCCTGTTCCCCAGAATGACTGGGTCAGACTGTCAGAACCTGATATTCGAGCACTCTGCCAGAAGTTTGACGGGGAGGAACAAATGTCCACCGATGTAGTGGACTGTATGGTAGATTGTTTGGAACCTTCTGAGAATTGCATACCTGCTGCTTATTGACACTTTTCTGCAATAGACATTGGTGCACTGCCTCAGCTGGACAATGACAGTATTTGGCGGGCTCAAGCCTGAGATCCCATGATCAAATCAGCTTTTGAAGCCCTCTATGCAGGGAACGATGTGTCCAAATTACGTTTCACTGTTTTGAGAACTGCATTGTTATACAAAGAAGGTCCTAAGTTGAAACTGATCAATAGATTGTTATACAGAGAAACAGTAGGCAGAGGGGGACAAGTAGACAAACAACAACTAGTGCTGCCCACTGCCTTTCGAGACTCAGTTCTGAGGTCCTTACACAACCACATGGGGCACCTTGGTATAGACAGGACACTTGACTTGGTGAGATCCAGATTCTACTGGCCTAAGATGGGGGCTGATGTGAGCAACATATTCAAACTTGTAGTCGCTGCTTACAGAGGAAAGCTTTGCCCCAGAGGGCTGCCCCCCTTGTTAACATCACCACCAGGGGCACCCATGGAGCTGGTTTGTATTGATTTTCTGAGTTTGGAGTTAGATCAAAGAAATATTAGTAATGTGCTGGTAGTCACTGACCATTTTACGAAATATGCCCAAGCTTTCCCCACCAAGGACCAGAAGGCATCTACTGTGGCAAAAGTACTTGTAGAAAACTTTTTTGTTCACTGTGGGGCTCCACAAAGAATCCATTCTGATCAAGGGAGAGAGATTCATCTGATCAAAGAGATGCTTTCTCTGTGGGGAGTGTGAAAGTCCAGAACCACCCCTTACCACCCCCAGGGGGACCCACAGCCTGAACGTTTCAACCGCACTTTTCTAGATATGCTAGGCACCCTCCACCCAAAGGACAACCCTAGATGGAGCCAACAAATTAGCACCCTGGTACATGCCTACAACTACACCAAAAGGGATGCCACTGGGTTCTCCCCCTCCTGCCTGATGTTTGGAAGAGAATCTCAATTGCCAGTAGATGTGTGTTTTGGGGTCTTTCCTGATGGGGTTCAAGCTGACAACTATTTACAATATGTGCAAAAGTTAAAGGCCCAGCTAAATCATGCGTACCAACTGGCTCAAACCATGGCTGCCAAAAGAAATCTGGCCAACACAGAAAGGTCTGATAAAAAGGTGAAACCACAGGAACTCCAGGAGGGAGATCAGGTATTGCTAAGAAATCTGGGACTGCATGGCAAACATAAGATTGCTGACTGGTGGCAACATCTCCCTTACATTGTAGTAGGCAAACTAGATGATCTGCCAGTGTACAAAGTAAGGCCTGAGAATAATTCAAAAGATGTGAAAACAATGCATAGAAATCATTTGCTGCCCATTGGACAAATCTTGATTGAGTCTGAGCCCGAAGAAAATGCCCCCTCTGGACCAGTGACTAGAGCTGCTGCTAAGAAAAAATCAAGAAAGTCTGCATCTACAGAGGCTGAGTTAAAGTGTTCCCCTCCACAAGTCCCAGTTGAGCCTGACTGTCAGTCCATATCAGAGGAAAGTGAGTGTGACTTTGAATACTACCCTTCTTACGAACTGAGTCAATTGTTTCAGGGCAATCCCCTAGTCAATACTGGAGATGAAGCTGGGCCTTCTGGACTGTCTAAGCCCCCAGCTTTGTCCCTGGAGCCACTGCTCCCAGAAAGTGAAGTGCAAAGTAACAAGTCAGATGATATGGAATCATTGTGTATGGTTGAACTGTTTGAGCTTTCAGAGGAGGAAAATGATGGACTGGAACAGACTGGTGACATACCAGAACAAGAAGAGTGTGTTGAGTGCCCTGATAATTCACTGCCAGTATCAGAAAGCTCTCCATGTGAGCCAAGTGTTGTGGACTCAGAGACTGTAACTCCTGGAGCTGAAAGTGCCCCAAGTTCTAGCCTCTCTACCCCAATGGCGACTCCTCTGACAAGTGAGGACAATGCTGAATATGAGGCTCAGAGTGCAGAGACTGTAACAGTTCCCCCTAGAAAGACTGGTCGAGCTGTAAAGCCTGTGGTGCACCTCAGTTATGATTCCCTTGGGAGGCCTGTGGACCTGCCTGTCAGTGTTGTCCATAAAGGAGTGTATGTGTCCTCGAGCTCATTGCCCAAACTGAACATCAGTGCTAACTCCAAGTTACTTGTGTTGCCCCTGCCCCATCTAGCCCCCAGGTAGCTGATAGGGAAGGGCCCTCTCTCTTCAGGTTTCATGTACAAGAGGTAATAACCTGAGTTATGGTACAATGTGTGTGTAATACTGTGTAAAGAGTGACATACCGCAAAGTTTCAGAAATGTGTTCCTGGTAAAGTGATATACTGACTGATGATTACATGTATAAGCCTAATGTGATAGTGATGAAAATGTATATGGTTGTATTGAAACTTATGGGGCTACTTGCTTGACGCGGACGCTAAGCTTTCCCAGGCCGGGAAGGGTGTAACCCCCCTGCAAATGGGGGTTCCCAAATAGTCTTCCAGGAGCTTGCTTGAATGCTCCTAGCCTGACTGGTGTTTGGCGTTTAAGCCGTTTATCTGTGAGTGCTTTTAGAGCCTCTGGTACTGTCTCTTTAAGAGCTGTCTGCTTGCAGACATAATTAGTTTCTATGGGGGGATTGTGGGTTTCCCTGCTTGAGTCCCACTCGAGCTGCTGCCCAATTGCTCCTTTTCTGCCATCGCTAAGTGGGCAGAGTGAGAACTTTTCAAAGATGTAACTATTTGCCAGAAATCATTTAGAGTAATAACGAAAATACAGTTTGTCTAACCTGCTTTTCTTTGCAATCAGAACTGTGTTTGCCTAGCCCTCCATTCTGGTTTTGAACTGCTGAACTGGACCAATCAGTGGGGGGAGACTTTTGAAATGGAGCCTGCTGCTGGAAAATCAGAACTTGGACTCTCATTGTGGAGCCAGCCAACTATGTACTGTCTGGCCAATGCTTCTGAGAATTGTAGTTTGGACTTCGGCGCCTTTTTGCACCAACTGGGGGAGTCTGATTGTGAGTGACAGCCAAGCCAGCCAACTGAACTGGGAGGAACTCAAAGGAAATGCCCGGCTCTGTCTACTGGAAAGAGGAGATGAGTTTGGACAGTGAGGAGAGAAGGAGCTATGAACTTCTGTGCTGTATAGTTTCACACGGGAAGTGCATGTAAGGCCCTGAGTTTCGGTCTGCAGCCTATGCAAGCGCCCATTCGGACTGAATCCGACCTGTCAGGAAAATCAAGGAGATCCGAAGAGTAGAAACCAGGCTCACCCTGTAAAAGGCTGGAGAAATTGCTGAATCGTGCTTGGTCTGTTTGGAACTGAAGCTGCTGGTGTTCTCCCAGGTATCGTGCAGTAGCTGCGGTCGGGATTGAGAAGCAGCCTGCCTGATATAGTACTTTCCTTTTACATATAAATGTGTGTATTGCTTATGGGGAATCACGTTTCAAATCCCCTGTACAATGAATTGAGTGCATGAAGCTGGAAGTAAACCCCAGCTTAATCCAGACTACATCTATTTGCTGTAATCTGCAGTGGGGTCCAGTCACAAGGACCTTTTCCACAGGTTTTGCTCCTCCTAGCAATCCAGGACAATCTGCATTCCATCCAGTTCCCAGCATTGAGTCTGTGAGTACTAAGCAGGGTAGCTCCCTGCCATCTGTTTATCAAATTGCAAGTGTGTCATCTAATTGTTGTTTTCTCTTTTCTTCACGAACTGAGCCATCCGGCTCCGGATTACAATTGGGTATTGTGCAAGTGTTTTTTCCATCACAGGGCCCCATCCAGCTGCACCGATCCTGGCTAGCCCCCCCCCCCAATCCTCGGTACCCAGTGAAAGTGACAATTTGGGACTCTGAATATGCACACAGTACTGTGATTATTAATGTGTTTAACATAATTAACCTGATTTCCCCCTGTCCTTGGTACAGCTCCTTAAATAAATCAGATGTTGGTTTCAGCAAAGTTACACTGACTGAGGTATTCATTTATGTTAAAGTATTGTACTGTGGTTTTTGCACTGTATCATCTTGTTTTACAGGGGGTCCCCAGAGTCCAGTCGACAGAGCCAGTCCTGGGGGTAAGTGTACATTGTGAAGATATTCCTAATGCATTGTGCGGGCCACTAGTGGGAAGAAAGGGGGGTTACAGTGTCCCAGAGGGCTATGACCAAGTTAGTTTAACTACTGTAAACCCTGACCTCTGGGCGGAGGCACTTGCCATTGGACCTAGGCCCCTCACCCTGTTAGTAGTTAAGCAGGAAGGGGTAGTAGCCCTTGGGATAGCGCCACCTAGGAGTTACACTAGAATAGACCCCAAAGCTGTATTCTAATTAAGATCGGAGCCAACAGACACACTGAAGCCCCTTACCACAAACAGTCAAACTCAGCAGTGAGTGTCGGCTAGTATAGTGTTACATTACAATGATTGACATGACTGAGATTCCCCAGCTTTGTCAGGTCTAAGATATGTGTGTAGCGGCTGCGGAGAGTATTGACTACCCAGTTTCAGGTCTGAATCAGCAGATTTGTCTCCTGTGCGCCGAGAGAGAGAGAGAGAGAGAGAGACCCTGGAGATCATTAACTAAGCTACTACCTTCTGGATCCTGTGAAGGAGTATCAACTGCTGACTGCCTGCTGCTTCTCCTTGCTCAGCTACCAACAACTAGAAGTCCCCCCCCCACCCCGTTTCAGCCGAATGAGTCCTGAGTGTGTGTTACTTCTTTTAAGCAGTTTAGGGGTAGGTTAATCACTGTGGGTCTGGAGTGGACATGCTAACTCCGGTGACTTAATACTGGAGTTTTTGTTGGAAAAAAAGTGCTCTTAAAAGTTTGTGCCATTTTATTCAGTTGTAGAAGGGCCTAGGCTAGGTAGGCAACAGAACTTTGAGTGTTTGAGAGACGAGGGCATTGGTGGAGGACTACAGAACAGTGTAAAAGTAGCATAGCCTAGCACAGAGCCAGAGTTATGCTATGCTAGTGATGCTACTTAAGGTCAGTTGGTATGATTTTAATTTTTGGTTTTATCCATTTGTTTCTGTTGGGGGTCTCTGTCACACACAACCCTGTGTTTTTGATGTAACACAGAAGTGTGGGGAGCAAAGCACTCCAACTCAGATAAATTGATTAAAAAGCAAACAAACTAAAATGCCTAAGTTATGACTGAGTGTTACACTATTTCAGCGTTCACTCATAGCTTCACTAATATTCAGTATTTTGACTCCAAACTTTCAACATAGCCATTTTTCCACACCACCTCATAAATGTAACGTGTCATTTTTAAAATCCTGCATGAGATGTGTTTTTGCACCTCTGATGCAAAATGACATTTCAGCCAATATACTATAAATGGTACATGACATGTCTATAAGGTGACTCATATAGCAAGCAACTTCAAAAGTTGGGGTTAAAATAAAAAAAATGTTCAACAAGCATCAAATGTTCGACATTGACAAATGCTTGTTTGTTACTGAGGCTACATTCTGACACTCAGCACAAGAACTACAATAGGTAGGAACATCCTCATGAATCCCGGGCCACTAAACTCTGTACAACAATCTGGCAAGGGTGTGGTTGTTATCCATGGTCCAGCTCCTCTGATTGTACCACCACTTCACGGACAGCAACCTATATAGAATCTGATGGCAAATAAAGACTGCTTGGCCCACCTAGTCTGCCCATTTCCCTTCCTAACGGATAAGCTGCAGATCCTAGGTAACCAACAGCCTACTTCCTCCTACCCCCCACTAGAATTGCTTTATGTTTGTCCCATGCATTCTTGATTCCACAATTATTTTTGACTCTATGACCTCCTCAGAAAGGCTATTGCATGCATCTTCAACCCTCTCTGTGAATAAATACTTCCTCACATTACCTCTGAGCTGTCCCCCCTCTATCTTCAAATTGTGCTCCCTTGTTCTTGCACATCTCTTTTTCTGAAAGATGCTACCCTCTTGGACTTTGTTGATTCCCTTGAGGTATTTGAAAACTGACATCATGTCCCCCCCCTCCCTCCTTTCCTCGAGGCTATACATCTAAAGCTCCTTTAGTCTTTCTTCATATGTCTTCTGGTGCAGACCCTGCACCATTTTGGTTGCCCTCCTCTGGACAGCCTCCACACTGTCTATGTCTTTGCAGTGATGGGGTCTCCAGAACTGTACACAGTACTCCAGATGTGGTCTTGCCAACTGTCTGTACAGAGGGACAACAACTTCCTGTTTTCTTTTGGTGATGCCTCTCCCTATGCATCCCAGTATCCCCCCAGCCCTCCTTACTGACTTCTCGCATTGCTGACCCACCTTTAGGTCATCTGATATGACTACCCCCAGGTCCCTTTCCATTTTTGTTGTTGTCAGTATTTCACCCCCCATTGTGTACTCTTTCTCTGGGTTTTTGTTTCCCAGGTGCATTACTCTGTACTTCTTTGTGCTGAATCTAAGCTGCCATGCATTTGACCATTCCTTCAACCTTGCCAAGTCCCTTTTCATCCTTTCCACCCCACCTTGTGTATTAACCCTGTTGCAGATCTTTGCGTCATCTGCAAAGAGACATACTTTTCCTTCCAGTCCCTCTGTAATGTCACTTATAAAGACATTAAAAAGGACCAGCCCCAGTACTGAACCCTGTGGTACATATACTAACCTCAGGGTGAAGACACTTATCATATAAGCATAAGTGTCAGGATCTGTGTTCTACTATATTCTACTAATGCATATTATGCTCTGTTATGTTTTGTTGATATATTTTAGCTATGAGAGATGCTTTTTACTCTATTTTTACTATACTCTCTATAAGTAAGGCAACAGTGCCATCTTTAGTAATTGTGCACCGTTACAAGTGCAACTTACCTTGGGATAATAAGTGGTCACATTGTATTGTGTTATCTTCTGCAAGCTATGCAACTTTTTGTGCTAGTTAGGATGGTTACTCAGGCCACCTGTTTTTGGCCAAGTATATACATTTTATATATCTTCTTTAGTCATTGCCATAGTTATTATCAGGGTATAAGACCCTTTGTAACACGTAGCTTCTCTGAGAAGAGAGACTATGTTCCCTAGGTAAGGAAAACTGGTAGTTCTCCCAGTAATTATACTGTTGGTAGTAAGCCTGTAATACTGATCTGTAATAAATTCCATTTGTTACATGAGTACCACTTGTCTGTTGTCTCTTCCTTTTGTGCCGTTCCACCAAGACTCTGAGAAGGTAATTTATTACCAAGTTATATTTGGCGACCCTTTGCAGGTTGGAAGGTACAAAGGAAGATTCTCATTCAATTTATTTTTAATGTAGAGTAGTGTAGTGTGACATTTGCCTACTTGGACCTACTCATGCTTACAGTGGTAGTGGCTGTGGTGGACCCACACAGTCTTGGTCTTGGGCATGGCAGACCCACACCGGACCCCTTACACTCCCTCTGTGAGTGACAGCGTGCCACCTTGGCATCACCATTCACTCACTGGGGATCAGAAAGCGGTTGGTGACAGTGCCAAGGCACTTTGACCAGTTTTCCAACTGCTTATTTTTTGTTTGTGTACCCCTTCTTTGTTATGTCTGACCTGTGCACAGAACTGAGACTTGATGTCTCAAACTACCTCACATCCCATGGAGGATGAACAGATTTCACGTAGGACTCAAAATCTGCTGAAAAAACATTGCTGCTAATATCTGACCAATACCTAGAGTCCAAACAAACAGCCAAGATATACAACCTTAAAGGTCTCTTGGTTGCGGCTCTACATAGCACTGTTGAGAGTCTCACAGTGAGGTATGCCTCCCTTGACCTACAAAATGCATCTCTAAAAAAAAGATGGGCTTGCAGGTATCAGAGTTACAAAACAAGGAACAGAAACTAATGGAGGAGACACAGTCACTCCATGATGCTAATTCCAGACTGCTGCACTGTACTGCTCAAGACACTGAACGAGAGATATGTTTATTAAGAGATGATTGAGAAATGTTGAAATGTGATAAGAAACAGCATATTTGAATGATATTCTGAGTGATACAAATGAAGGTTTGAGAGAGGAGAATACTGAGATGAAAGAGGATTATAAGCGTGTGAGTTGTGAATTGGATTAAGAGCTTAGGGAAAACATCGAATGGGGCGCCGAGTGTTACAGAGAGAGGTAATGAGCAGGGCACTGCAAAAGTCTGTCACAAGAAATGTAGACAGAAGATGGCGAGGCTGCACCATCAAAAGGGGGTTCTTGCTGGCCATGTTAAGGCCATGAACGGGTTTCAGTATAAGCCCATTGAGATTGTGTCATCCGGCGATGACGACTCTGACTTTGATGATGAGGCATGCCATGTCACATGCAAGTCCAACCCCCGTGGTGGAGCAACTTCTGCCGGCCATCCACAAGGTGGCACCAATGTCAGCACACACAGTGCATCACCACATCTACACAAACATGGCAGATGCCACTTACAACGTGAAGAAGGTGGCCCCCATGATGCAGCCTGTATTCCGTGCCTCCACTTGCTCTTCTCACCAGAGGAGGTGAGACAGAGATTAGTGACATGATTAAGGATGCGATTAGTTGAATCACTGTCCCAGAAGACCAAAAAAGGACCATCCAGGACCAAATTGACAAAATGCTGAAAGATTCTGTTAATCAGGATCACACGTACAAGACCATCGCTGATGCAGCAGTGGAAGCTGCGCTTCACAGAGCTTGGGAAAGTGATGAACTAAGTGCAATTATGCACACCTCCAACCCCCTACAGATTGCTCACTCTGTCCAGCAAATTGCACAGAGCATCATACACATGGGCCCAAATGACAATCTCAGTTGCCACTTGGAGAAAGTGCGCTCCCTTTGTGAGAACTCTCCCTCCAACCCGAGTACCAGGTTCAAGTCTTACAGCAGACTATCGAACCTACCCTCTGGGCCAAGCTGTCAGAGACATTATGTAACTCTGACACTCTTGCTTTTGTTGACATTTCAATGGGCGTTATATCTGCCAACTCTCCGTCTGTCATAGGAGCTCGTTTGGCCTACAAGGTTAAGTAAAGTGCAAAAGAAAGTCCCACAGCCTACCATCAATAGTTATGGCTTGCATACAACACTGACAAAGGCCTCAGAAATGAAGATGCAGACAGAGACCAAATTGAGTACAAGGATTTGTACATCCGGAATATGACTCCAGTCGTGCAGGAAAAGGTTAAGCTTCAGTGTTTACCCGAGTACCGATACATTTGCAGCTATCCTCACTAAGGCAGAGCATACTTATCAGGTCTACCTCCATACCCTTACTTCCAGGAAATCCAACAAGGTGGCCACAGTACAGCCTGCCCCTGACTCCCATATCCATTATACAGTAGAGGGAAAAAAACAAATAAATGATGCCCCTTCTGATGACAAGCAGTCACATGGGGGGACTATAACTATAGAAACAACAGGAATAGAGACAGAGACAATTGGAAAAATCAAAATGCACAACAGTATAGCTAGAACCACAATGGTTCTAGCTATCGACAGATCAAAGATGAAAACTATACCCTCCGTAAGTTGTTGGAGGAGATCCATGCTGAGAGGGAAGCTAAAGCTATACAAACTATAGCGGCCCTAGCCCCAATCATTGAACGGACAAGCGGCTGAGGAAATCTTTTCCTGACCCCGGCTGTTGAATGTTCAAAAAGCTGAGGGAATCCTTTTGATGCACTGGTTACTGGCCAGGCCGATGCTACATCCAAGGAGGAACCACCTGTACAGGCTGCCACAGCTCCTGTGATGTCACAGGTACATTTGTACCCATTACATAACATATAGAAGGCATTGGAAGACTCTGTGGGCCTTCGATTTCAGAAACAGGATGATGATGCTGATTCTGAAAATATTGATTGACAATTACAGGCCTCAGTCCAGACTGTGAGTGATTTGACACAAACGGACGGCCTTGTGTAAAGGCCACAGTTGGGGGCCACCAACTTACCATGCTTCTGGATACTGGAGCAGCCATGTCAGTCCTCCATGATGAGGACCCAGTCTCATCTGACTGGTCTACTGGCTGGAAGACCAGTGCGCAGGGTGTAGATGGTACCCAGCTACACACCTACCAATCTATTCCCCTACCTGTGGTGGTAGGCTGCCTCAGGACTGATTTTGCTTTTGACCTCATGATTCTACGTCATCACCTAAGCATCCTGGGAATTGACTTCCTAGCATTACATGGCTGTGTAGTGGATTTAGCCAACAGGCTACTCATTCAGATCAAAGGACAATTTTATGCTGCCACCATCCCAGACTCGCACATGGTGGCAGCCATCTCCCATAACAACAAGGAGTATGATGTCATGGCTTTATACAAAAGTCATGACCTGTTTTCTGAGCTTGCACACCTGCTGCAAAAACACCTTGATGTGTTTGCCACCAACAAGCACAACTGTGGCAGGATGCACACTACCATTGAAATCACAGGGCCTAACCCTGTGAGGCAGAGGCAGTACCCATTCCCTGCTGAAGCCTTGCCATCATTGAGGGAGACCATCCAATCATGGCATCAACAACGAGTGATTAGGACCTGTGTCTCCACTGTTAACTCACCCATTTGGCCTGTGAAAAAGTCAAATGGAGCGTGGAGACTCACAACTGAATACAGGAAACTTAATCAAATTTACCCCCAGCTGCACCCCAACAGTAGCATCAGCACCTGATGTACTCAAGCTGTTGGCACCTGGGAAAAAGTGGTTCACAGCTCTTGACACCTCTAATGGGTTCTGGTCACTCCCATTAGCACAGGAAAGCCAATACAAATTTGCTTTCACCTTTGATGGAGGTCAGTACATCTGGACCTGTCTTCCCCAGGGCTTTCACAATAGCCCTTCCCTCTTCCATCTACACATGATGGATGCTGTGCAGGGGTTCTCCACACCCCAGTGTTTCCTGCAGTACATGGATGACTTACTCCTAGCAACTACCATGAATGAAGATCATTTGGCCCTTCTAGACGAACATCTGTCTCTCCTCAAGAGAGCAGGTCTCAAGCGCAACCCCTCTAAGGCACAACTGTGTGAAAAAGAGGTATTTTCCTTGGCCTGTGCAATACAGACCAAAGCAGCAGCCCAGATGTCAAGAAGATCCAGGGCTTGCAAGATCTGCCACTTCTTACTAGCGTGGCAACACTCAGACACTTTTTAGGAATGGTAAACTACTCTAGGAATTTTATCCCTGACTTTGCCTTGAAGGCTGCTCCCTTGTATGAACATCTCAAAAAGGATGTCCCATGGACATGGGGCCCCACTCAAACTGAAGCTGTGACACAGCTCAAACAGGCCTTAGCCTCAGCCCCAGCACTAGTCAATCCTAACCCAAATCTTCCATTCCATTTGGAAACTGCCACATCTAATGTGGCCATATCTACAGTGCCAGCACAAAAGTACAATGGGTACTTCAGACCCATTGCCTATGCTTCTCAGATGCTGTCCCCAGTAGAGTGAAAGTATAGTCTATGTGAAAGAACACTCTTGGCAACCTACTGGGCTGTCAAACATTTTATGTACATCATTGGGTATGCACCTATTGTCTTGTGTACTTGCCACACTCTAACCAACTTCTTGCTTTCAGACAGAGTAAAAGATGGTTCAGTTTCCAATACCAGACTCACCCACTGGTCTTTACTTTTGCAGGACAGAGATATCAAAGTACTGCCTGCAAAGATGCAAATCATACTGGCCCATGGCCTACTCTACACAGGTAAGCCCCATGACTGTGCACTTCAACCTCCTGACTTACCTGAGCTGGGACCATTATTACCAGCTAAAGATACTAGCATGTACCACATCTTTACAGATGGCCCGCCTCCTATGTAGATGGAGAGCAGGTAGCAGGATTTGGTGTACTCACGTTAGATCAAGATGGTGATTTCAGGTGCATTTCAAGGAAATGCACTGTCATCTCCTCACAGTATGCAGAATTGGCAGCTGTGGCCTGTGCTCTAGAAATCATGCCTCATGGTGCTAAAGATGCAATCATCTTTGCAGACTCTAATTGGGTCTGTTCTTCCCTTACTGAATTTCTACCATTCTGGGAGAAAAATAACTTCACATCCTCTGATGTCACACCTGTCAAGTACAGGGATTTGTTTGTCTATAGACACACCCTGACACAACAGTTTACTCACAAACTGTATATCCAAAAGGTAAAGGCTCACTGTAAATCTAACCCTTACCTTGACTTCAATGACTGAGTGGACTCGCTTGCCAAAGCAGGCACTTGAGGGGGGGAGACATGGTGAATGACTCACCCAGTAGCTGTGGCAGCTATTTTCTTAGCCGCTAACACAGGGCAGAAACCACAACCAGAACCTCCACTGAACCTTTCTGCTGCAAAGAAATCTGACCAAGAACTAAAAGATATGTTCAAATTCTTGGACAAAGGAATTGAACAGGAACTACCTACTGGTAGTCCATATAAGAGACACTCTGACAACATACGCCTGTCTAATGATCAGACGCTCATCTGGTATCAAAAGGAAGATACAGGTGACAAATTGTAGGTTGCACCACAATTTTTGCAAACCGAATTCATTCAGATGGTTCATGACACTCCCACTGGTGAACACCAGGGGACAGATAATATTATCCAGAGTCTCAAAACCGTCATCTGGTGGCCTGGTATGACCAAGGACGTGGAGCACTATGTGGACAACTGTGGAGTGTGTATCCAGAACAACCCACTTTAGGTGAAAAGAAATGCCAAACTATTGCCACAAAGGCAATCTGGACTATGGAATGCGATACAAATCGATTTAATTGGCCCCTTGACTATCTCAAGCAAGAACAAGTATGCACTTGTTGTCACAGATTTGTTTTCTAAGTTGGTGGAGGCATTCCCCACTAAGAATCACATGGCAAGACAACTGCCAAGATCCTAGTGGAGCAATTGTTCTCCAGGTGGGGCCTGCCCCTTAAGGTAGGCTCAGACCGAGGAATCAGTTTTGCAGCTGAGCTGATGGAGCAGACACTCCAAATGCTTGGAGTAGATCAAAAAGTTCATATCCCATACCATCCTCAATCCTCAGGCCAGGCAGAAAGAGCAAACAGAAGAATTAAACAGATGTTATGCAAATTCATCAATAACAATCCCAATTATTGGGATTCCCTCTTCCCACTACTACTGATGGCAATCAGGAGCACTCCTGCAGCAGCTACTCAGTACACACCATATGAGGTTATGACTGGTAGAGCCATGAGATTACCTGAGTACCTGTTGATTGATCTCCACACCCCTACCGCAGATAGGGTATCTGTGGACAAATATGTTGAAAAACGTCATGATGACATCATGAAGACACATCTGTTTGCTGCCAATCATATGGGTAAAGCTCAACAACAAGCTAAAGCTAATTCTGAAAAGCATGTCAAAGAAGTTGACTGGCAAGTTAGAGAAGAAGTAATGCTCTTCCAATACAGACAACCAGCTCATTCATGCCAGCAAATGGAAAGGCCTGTATCTCATTGTCGACAAACTCAGTCCTGCTGTCTATCAGGTCAGAGTTCAACAGTAAAAACATACCACTGACAAGTGGTTCCATGCTAATCAGCTCAAGTTGTATAAAGGTGACTAATTACTTTTCCTAACCCTCTTAAGGCGGAATAGTACCCTGCACTCTTAACAATCCTTTTCTGTTTCTTTCAGATACAATGGCAAGATGGCTGTCTTGCACATCCTCATTCTGGTGGGACTACTTTCTTTGACTTACTCTCAAGACAAACCCCTTTTGACTGAACACAGACAACGTATAGCACATTTGCTTGATAAACTTGAACATTCAGCTAGAGATATACCTGGCCCACAAGGAGTCCACATTGATGTCTCCAGCAAAATAATTACTGTTAAGGAAGGCTCAGATGCCTATCTTAATGCCATGGTTGTAGCTCCAGACAAATCCACATCGCAGATACAATGGGAAACTGATTTTAATGGTTACACACTTCCTGTAGCTCGTTTATCCAAAGGTACTTTTCATGGATGGCCCAACACAGGGATAGCACCAAATGGTACACTCTCTGTTCAACAAACTTCTCCTAGACATACTGGTCTCTACAACTTGACTGACTTAACAGATCCTATCTTTTGTGACTGCCTCAACTCTGAGGAATCACGTGCTTTCTGTCTTCTTAACTATGTGGCTACAGGAAGCCATGTACCTTTCTGCAGTCCCACCCACCGAAGAACTGACTGCATGTCCTCCCCAGGAGCCTGGTCTTCCTAGTGGTCTGACCACTACTTCCCTTCCAGGAGCTTTGATTATATATATTTTGATAGTAATGACATTATTAACAGAGTTTTAAAATAATTATTTAGAATTACTCAGTACTGTATAAATACAGGGGCCCAATCTGAAAAATGATCGGGACTGACACAAAAGGCTCGTGTCAAAGAGAAATAGCTCAAGGGGCTCCTTCAGCCTGCACCACTGGGGGGACAGCCTGTGTCAGCCGGTCTTGCACCATCCTTGCGACAGCCTCACCAGTGTGCCATGGTGGAAAGGGGTTTGCCCATGGCAGGGCTGCCATATACCCTCATTTGGGATTTTAGAAGCCCCACTCAGAGCTGTTCTAACTGGCCCTGTGCCACTGCTGGAGCCCTCGCTGGATGGGAGTGACCTTTTGCCTCCCTGGGGAAGGTGTCCATACACCCAAAAACACCTGCCAGACCACCGCTGGAGCGGCCGTTGGTCCATGTTAGGCAGAGCCTACAACACCCCCATGGCGGCACGGGTGCATACTCCCCCCAAGGCCCCATGCTGTCACTGCTGTTTTTAACTAATAGCAAAGGTATTAAAAAGTCCATTGAAAAATTTGTTAACATTTATGGATCATGTTCTTGTGTGTGTGTGTATGTATGTACATATATATACACAATTCTTGCATATATATACATACATAATTATTGCATATATATATATACACATTAATTTGGAGAGTGTTTGAAAGAAAATAATTTTTTTCTAGTTAAGGGAACAGTGCTTGTTTATGTTTGTAATATAAAGTAAGTATTTTATACTTTCACTAATGACCTATTTATACAATACCTTTTGCCAGAAATCAGTAATTAACATATTAGAATTTACATATGCTTTGATAATCTTGCAGATAATTACCAGTCTTCCCTGAGGAAGAACACTCTCTGAAGCATTGGAAGCATTATTGGTTACTGTTTTGTATTACAATTAAAAATATATAAGCTGAATTGTATTGGTAAAGGGGCCATCATTCCAATCTTAGTTATTGTTTGTCTGGTTGTGATTGGAACTGGCCTCTCCCCTTAACTTGTTTCCTTTACCTTTTTTGAGGCTGGCTGAGTTGGAGGTTCTGTTCTTGTACAGTACCTCTATAACAGAAAACACTGACTCATTTGGTGACAGTGAACTAGACATGCCTAGAGAACTAATTAATGAAACTAATGCTTTATAAGCTGAAGGGGGAATGGAAACAGAAGACATAAGGGCTGTTAGAAAAATATATTTCAAACCTAACTCAGACTGTGTATGAATTATTTTTTTTGCCCAGTCATACAGTCATATAAATACATGGGCCCAATCTGAAAAATTCCATCTGGAATCGAGCAGTAGTCTGCTCAGTATCCCTTCCTGGTTAAATGCTTAAATAAATAAATAAATATCACAAGATGATAAAAAAAGAAATAGGTGAACTATTTGAAAAAAACAAACAAAGGGGGCAGGGTAAATGCAGAAAAAGGTAGTAAGGGCAGGGATGGGGCTAAAAGGGGTAAGGCCATAAAAAATAAATGGAAGGTGATGGGTACCAATGCCTGCAGTCTGTGCAACAAGCTCCCTGAACTAGTGGCCTTGATGGAAGAGGGATGCCTGGATATTGTGGCAGTCACTGAAACATGGTACACAGAGAACCCTGACTGGGATGTCAACATACCAGGATACACGGTCTGCAGGAGGGACAGGGTGGGTAAAAGAGGAGGAGGAGTAGTAGCTCTCTATATAAGGGAAGAGATTAAAGCAACAGAACTAAAGACTAAACAGGAAGTTGATGAGTCACGATAGGTCACCCTGGAGACAGGAAATGGCACCACAATCCACATAGGGGTTGTGTACAGACCCCCATCTCAAGGGGAGGAAATGGACAAGGAAATGATAGAAGGCATCCTTAAAATGGCAAAAAAAGGGGAGATATTGTTGATGAGTAACCTGAACAAGCCAGATGTTAACTGGAGTACCTTTGCTGCAGGCACATCCAAGAGCAGGGTCATTCTTGATGCCCTACAAGGGGCATGCCTCAGACAGCTAGTGTTAGAACCCACTCAGGAGACAGCAGTCTTAGACCTGGTACTCTCAAATTGGGAAGGAGAAAGGATCTCAGATTTAGAAGTGGGTGGCCATCTGGGAACAAGTGACCACCAAACAGTGTGGTTCACAATAAATACAGCCATAGAGTCAAGCCACACAAAAACAAGAGTACTGGACTTTAGGAAGGCTGACTTTGGGAAATGAGAGAGTGCGTCAGAAAAGCACTAGCAAACGGGCAAGAAGGAGGGGTGGAGGAACAATGGGGAATAAAAAAAACAGCCATCGCAGAGGCAACAAGCCTTTGTGTGAAGCAAATCAACAAAACAAAATGAAGGAAAAAAAACACTTTTTGTTCTCAAAAGAGGTGGCAGGGACAGTTAAGGAGAAAAGGATAGCATCCAGGAAATATAAGGAAACACAGAAGAAGCTGGACAGAGAACTTTATCAGTTAAAGCAGAAGGAGGCAGGGAAGGCAGTCAGAGTAGCAAAGGCACATACTGAGGAAAAGATAGCCAACTTTGTTAAGAAGGGGGATAAAACCTTGTATAGGTACATTAGGGAGCGAAGAAAGACCAAGGGAGGGATACAGAGACTTAATAAAGGGGAAGGAATGTGAGCAGAGGGTGACAGTGACAAAGCAGGGATACTGAACAAATATTTCTGCTCAGTATTCACAATGGAAAAGGAGGGGGAGGTACCTAAACCAAACAAGAGAGAAACTCTGAATAGGGGGGTTGATACCAGTCCATTCACAGAAGAAAGGGTTTTGAAAGAACTCTTGGAACTGAGGGTGGACAAAGCAATGGGGCCTGATGGGATTCACCCAAGAATTCTAAAAGAACTAAAGGTAGAACTAGTAATACCACTGACTACTCTTTTTAACAAATCATGAGAGAATGGGGTGGTACCTGAGGACTGGAGGAAGGCAAATGTGATTCCACTTCACAAAAGTGGGAGCAGGGCAGAGGCAGGAAACTACAGACCAGTTAGTTTGACTTCAGTGGTAGGGGAAAATGATGGAATCACTTCTGAAGGGAATAGTTGTTGAGTACCTAGAGGCCAGTGAAGCACAGGACCCAAGGCAGCATGGATTCACAGCAGGAAGGTCATGTCAGACAAACCTAATAGATTTCTTTGGCTGGGTGACCAAAGTAGTAGACCAGGGAGGGGCTGTGGATATCGCCTACCTAGATTTTAGGAAGGCATTTCACACACAGTCTCACACAAAGGATTAATATACAAGTTAGCCAGCCTTGGACTGGGTCCTAAGGTGGTAGCCTGGATACAAAACTGACTGGACAACAGGATGCAAAGGGTAATAGTAAACAGAGTCCACAGTGAAGAAAGGAGGGTAACTAGTGGGGTACCGCAGGGTTCGGTACTGGGACCAATCCTCATTAATGTCTTTATAAGTGACATTGGAGAGCACCTGGAAGGAAAGGTATGTCTCTTTGCAGATGACACAAAGATCTGAAACAGGGTTGATACACAAGGTGGGGTGGAAAGGATGAAAAGGGACTTGGCAAGATTGGAGGAATGGTCAAATTTGTAGCAGCTCAGACTCAAAGCAAAGAAGTGCATCTGGGAAACAAAAACCCAGGGGAAGAGTACACAATGGGGGGGGGGATTGTTACTAACAACAACAAAAACCGAAAGAGACCTAGGAGTAATTATATCAGATGACCTAAAGGTGGGCAAGCAATGTGAGAAGTCAGTAAGGAGGGCTGGGGGGATACTGGGATGCATAGGGAGAGGCATCTACAGTAGAAAACAGGAAGTTGCTATCCCTCTGTACAGACAGTTAGTGAGACCCCATCTGGAGTACTGTGTGCAGTTCTGGAGACCCCATCTCTGCAAAGACATAGACAGAGTGGAGGCTGTTCAGAGGAGGGCAACCAAAATGGCGCAGGGTCTACACCAGAAGACATATGAGGAGAGACTAAAGCAGCTTAATATGTATATCCTTGAGGAAAGGAAGGGAGAGGGGGGACATGATAGAAACTTTCAAGTATCTCAAGGGAATTAACAAAGTACAAGAGGGTAGCATCTTTCAGAAGAAGAGATGTGCATGAACAAGAGGGCACAATTTGAAGATAGAGGAGGGACGGCTCAGAGGTAATGTTAGAAAGTCTTTTTTCACAGAGAGGGTTGTGGATGCATGGAGCAGCTTTTCTGAGGAGGTTGTGGAGTCAGGAACAGTGGGAGAATTCAAGAATGCATGGGACATGCATAAGGCAATTCTAGTGGGGGTTAGGAGGAAGCAAGCTGTTGATTAACTAGAATCTGCAGTTTATTCATCAGGTAGGGATATGGGCAGACTAGGTGGACCAAGCAGTCCTTATCTGCCGTCAAATTCTATGTTTCTATGTTTCTAGAAGAGATAATCTCATACCTGATGAGAAAGCGGCATTAACAGCACTGTGCAATGAGAAAAGTCTGAATACAGAAGAGACAGACACAGGCTGCAATATTGTTGCAATGAATACAGAGAACTACAGGAAAATGGTGGACAAGGTATTGAATGACAACCATAATTACAGAAAACATATGAGCGGACCCGTCAAGACCATTTATGAAAAAATATAAAACAATGATAGAAACAGTCAGATTAGATGGAGACATCAGTGAGAAGGAGTTGTACCTTTGGACAGAAAACCCTGTAATAGCTATATTTTACTGTTTGCCCCAAATTCATAAAAAGAAGATAGAGTCTCGCCCCCGGCAGAACAGAGGCCTCTGAGATGAGATCTCTTACTGAGAAAGTAGCCCACTTCATTGATTTCTTCCTACATCAACTGGTCACTAGCTTGGATTCCCACCTCAGGGATACAGTAGGCACTTTAAATAAATCTGAGGACATGTTGAGGGAAGAAAGTTATTATTGGCTGGGAATTGACATGGAGTCCTTATATACTTCAAATCAGCATGAGGATGGCATCAGTGCCTGCAGGTACTATCTTGAAAACAAAAAACGATACAGAAAGCAGTTCCATAGACTTTATACTAGAAGGACTTGAATTCATTTTGAAGCATAATTTTTTCATATTTGATAATGAATTCTATATTCAAGTCTGTGGCACGGCTATGGGTGTAAGTATGGCGCCATCACTGGTGAATCTGTTTTTAGGATGGTGGGAGGAAACACACATATTGAAAAACGATGCAAACCCACATCTCAGAAACATAATTAAATTGTGTCGCTACATAGCTGATGTGATATGTGTGTGTGGGGATGCACAAAGGAGGAAGCAGAAACATTCATGGTCTGGTTAAACCACGGTAACTTTAACTTGCGATTCAGTCATATGATTGATATGAAAACAGTAAATTTCCTTGATGTCACTTTGTCAGCAGAACCAGGAATACTAATTAAATTCAAGGGCCGCAGGAAAAGTACATCAGGGAACACACTACTAAGAGCAGATACTGTAGCTCACATCTACTAAGAGCAGATAGTTTCCATCTGAAAAAATGAAAAGACTCGATTCTTTATGAACAATTCTTAAGAATAAGAAGAAACTGCTCTGAAGAATATGACTTACAGGGCCAAGCTAATGATTAAATTAGTACAGTAACATCAAGGGGCTACAGTGAAGCTTTACTTCTGGAAGTAAAAGAAAAGGCAAGAAATAAAAAAATAACTTTGATAAAGCTGCAAGGTGAAACGTATGGAGGATTTTCTGCTCCCTGCTATCCTGAGCTATACTGCATAATTCTGTCCTGCACGTCTGCAATAAATAAGGCAAATGAAACACATTTTGAATGGATGACCTTATTTAAAGGGATAGGAAACAGTTTTTTCACTTCTAGATGCCCTCCTTTTAGTCTCTACCAAAGACTCTGATATGTTTTTTTTTGTCAAATTATTAATCTAGTGTTGCTGCCTTTGTAACTACCCTGAATTCCTCTATCTTCAGCAGTTGCTGCCCTCTCTTTTCATACTGCCTGAACATTCTATGACATCAATAACATCATTCCATCCTGGCCCGGTGGCACTGAGAGTTGAGGCACTGGACGCCACACCTCGTGCCCCCTGGCGACTCGAGTTCAGGAGCAAGCTTGGGTGCCGGGGTTTGGTAGGGGTGGGTAGAGGATTAAGCACCTGCTGGGTTGCTCTCCTCCCCAAGGGAAGGTGAGGCATAGCCTGGCACACCAGTGGCTCCCGGTGGAGATCGGGAGTGCTGCAGTGCGTGGGCTGCACACTGTACAGCGTGGCTGACACAGGCAGGGTTGCCATGCGCCATTGCATCAGGCATGCCCATGCATGGGGGGAGGGCACCATCAGAACAGGGAAAATACCATCCCCATGGAACAGGCGATGGCACCTGTTCCCCATGCCCTCTGCTGTGTTCACCTTGACTGGCTTTCCAGTTCCTCCTTCGAGGCCCTCACCTGCAGCCAGAGACTGACTTAGAAGAGCACCCGAAGAGGAGTGGGTGACCCACCCTGGATGGGTTAAACTGGGGTGCTGGCTTTGGGGAGGGGGGGAGAGAGGAGGCACAGTCTGAGGGGACCTCAGGTGGGCAGGACACAGAAAGGATGCCCGAGAGAGGTTCCATGGGCCATGATCGGAGAAAATAAAGTAAAAAAAAAATTACACCATTCCAAGCCATTCAGATGAACCCCCCACCCTCCTTCTCAGTGCAATCCTTAAAAACAAAATAACCACCGACCCCCAACCTCTGTTACTATTCTAATCCCACCCTCCTCCCCCCAGGAACCAAAATATCATATGTTTGAAGAAACAAAAAGTCCCACAATGAGCAACCAGCACAACCTGCCTGCATGCTGTCGTCTTTAGCACTCTTTTTCTTTGGAATCAACATTCTTCCACATCCCCCCCAATCCTGGCAGCACCATCCTCCCATCTTCCCTCCCCAGTACCCAATCTTTTGTTAAAGAAGCATGGTCAGCACGTGCTGTGGACCTAGGCAACTGACACAACATGCCCTCCTCCATGGCTGGCTGCCTTCTATTGAATGAAGGTGCTCCTACACTTGCTCCATAGTAAAACTAGCTAATCACCAGATTAGCGGGGTTTACTATGTGCAAGCATGGGAGCACTTTCATTCAACAGAAAGCAGCTGGCTGTGAAGGAGGGCAGTTCAGTTACCTTGGCCTACAGCACGTGCTGACTGCGCTCTGTGGCTGTGGAGGAGGGCGGTTGTGTCACATTTTGTCTGTGGCACATGCAACCACATATTTTCAATAAAACATTGGTTGTAGGGGGGAGGGGGGAGAAGGGTGCTGCCAGAGTGGGGAGAATACTGACCTAAAAGTAAAAGAGCACTGAATATGGCATCCACTGTAGAGGCTGGTGGGTTGTGCCAGTCACCCATTGTGGGAGTTTTTATTTTTAAAACATATGGAATTTTGGGTGCTGAGGGAGGAGGGTGTGATTGGGATTGTAGCAGAGGCTGGGGAGATGGGGGTTATGTTTTTTTTTTTTAAGGATTGGTCTGGGGAAAAGGGTGGGAGACTGTTTATTTTTCTTTTTTTCCCCTTTTTAAAAAAATAGCATTTCCTGAGTAGGAATAGGCACGAATAGTGCCACTATTCATTATTCATATCCAAATAACGAATAGTGCAGTATTTGTGGTATTCGGTAAATAGTATTCATTACTCGCACACTCCTACATGGCCTTGACACTGTCTGCTCATGAAAGTATAAATATGTTTATTTAGTTATTTTATACCTATGTATGTTTTTATTAGATTAGAATAATTTCATTTCAAAAACAACTTGTTACCTTCTAATTTTGTTTCAGACACTTTTCCTTGTGTTTTCTACCTGTGGTCCAGAAATGAACCAATGCAATGAGTAAATGCATAAGAACATTGTCATCTTGTAGCTCAGAACTTGATCAGGAACAACAAAAAAATCTCACGGGTGAACTACCCAAGTCAGGAGGTGTTTTTAATAAGGAAATGTCCCTAGTAACAAGTAGGGCTGTTGATAGTGTGGCCTTAAATCATCTGACACTTGTTAAATATATAAAGTTTCAACCTGGCCTTCTTAAGTCATTCTTTAGCCTGTCTTCCACAACTTAGGGCCCCATCAACAAAGGGCCAAAGATGTACCAGAAAAGATATGTAAATCCGATGCACAGTATGTGACCCACAATGCCAGTGGGAGGCAACCATGGGTGCAGAGTCAGGCGCAGAGAGGCCAGGGGCTGGCTTCATGAAAATATAGCAATGCCCACACATGACCCCACCATATGAGGAGTGTGATAGAAACATAGACCATGATGGCAGAAAAGACCAATGGTCCATCTGTTCTGCCCATAACACCCTATTGTACCCTATCAAGAGCTGTTGTCAATATGGGGTGTTTGTCTACATTATCATCCTCTATACTCCATATTTTCTACAACCCCTCAGTAACTACTAAGCCTCTAACTCTGCCCCAACTGTGTTTGAAACCGTTAATGGTTTTGGCACCCACCACCTCTGCTGGTAGAGTGTACAATGGCTCAGCAACTCTCTCTGTAAAATAATACATTCGCACGTCTCTCATGAACCTTCCACCACCAGCTTCTACTTGTGATCACTTGTTCTAGATTTGCTACTCTTGTTGAATTGTTCCTCACAGCAACTTAAAGGTCTTCATCATATCACCTCTTTCTCATCTTTCCTCGAGTGAGTACATGTTCAGTGTCCTAAGCTGATCCTCATAGGACCTGCCCTGCTGGCTCTAAATCATTCTGGTTACTCTATGCAGCACCGTCTCCAGCCTGTCCTTGTCTTTCCTTAGGTGAGGACTCCGTAACTGGGCAGGGTACTCTAGATGTGGTCTCACCAGTGATCTATAGAGAGGTAGTAATACCTCTTTCCTCCTGCTTTCATAACTCCTCCTAATACACCATAGCATCCTGTCTGTCTTACTGTAGGCCTTGTTACACTGGCTAGATTGTTTAAGGGAGTCACTTATGATGACGTCTAGGTCCCTTTCCTCAGAAGTGGTGCTGAGCTTAACCCCTCCCATCCAGTATTCTGTTCTGTGGTTCTTGTTCCCTATGTGCATCACCTTGCACTTTCAGGGTTGAGTTTCAGCTGCCAAATCCTGGTCCACCTCTCCAGCCTTTTGTTCTTTGCATGACCCCCCCCCTTCATTTGTCCCTAGCATCCTTGATTTCTTGTTTTTCCTATTTTTTGCAGGCTTAGTGAACTCCCTTCCCAGGTATCATTTTCTACCTTTTATGAACTTATGCATTGCTGCTTCCCTCCAGTGCTTCTGGCCCCAGTTCAGGGGGAGTCCAAGCTCGGTTCCCCACTTATTGATTCTTCTCAGTGTTATCCCTAGCCTCAGCCCCCCTCACAGTCAGTTTAATTGTCCACCAAGATAGGCGTCAAACCCCTGCTCCAGTGCACTGATCCCTTCTCTTGTTAGGTGAAGGCCAACACCATTGAAAAGTCTCCTGTCCCAGAAGTTCTCCCCAGTCCATCACAAAGGTGTAACCCTCCTTCTGACACTATCCCTTCAAACACAGATTAAACTCCTAAGCATCCCCTTCCTCACTCTATCCTTCCCGCCCACCTTACCCCACACAGGGAGGACCTTGGAAAAGGCCAGAGAAGCCAAGTGCACCTTCAATCTGTCCCCCCAGATTTTAAAAGTTCTGCTTCACTGTCTTCACTGGCTGGTTCACCAGATCAGTGGTACCCAAGTGTATCAGCACTGTCAGCACCCCCACATCCTTCCCTATTATTCTCCCTATCCTATCCATATCCCGGATGGCCCATGCTCCAGGAAGGCTTCTGACCACATCCCTTTCCTTTCTTTCTCCCCACGCCACCTTCTCCACCCCTCTAGTTACTGAGTTCTCTAACTAACATACTCCTTTCTATGTGCCTCCTGCTGTCAGCCTTGGGTGCCTCAAAGTCATCTTGCCCTTTCTTCATGATAGAATCAGAATCTCCCACAATGAAATCTCCTTCAGGGGTGCAAAGTGATTTGCTGTTGGGATTTTGTGGGTTTGAATGACCACCGTGTAACTGCTCCTAACTCCCTTTCCCCTCCACTCCCCTCCACTCCCCCTTACCACCACTCACCAGCCTCCTGCACCAGTAGGCCTCTAGGACAGTGGGGATGTGGGGTGTGGGCACCATCTTAGTTGGTGTCGTAACTGAGATCTCAACTGTCTTGTTGCTACCAACTGAGCATGGAGTTCCCTAAACATCCTGCAGGGGTCCCGTCTCCTCCTCCAGAGTGTAACCCTGGAGATGAGCACCTCTTAGTTCCTGCAGCTGACTACATTCACGCAGTAGCTGTGCTTCATACTGTCAGCTATCTCCTTATACATCATATCTGTTAGACTGCTGGTGTAACAAGGCCTTCAACAAGGCTAACAGGACGCTAGGGTGCATTGAGAGAGGGTTCGACAGTAGGAAGCAGAAAGTACTGTTACCCCTTCATAGGTTACTGGTAAGGTCACACCTGAGATACTGTGCCCAGATCTGGAGTCCCCACCTAAAAAAGGACAGGGACAGACTAGAGACAGTACAAGACAGGGTGACTTAAGATGATTCAGGGCCAGGAAGGCAGATCCCATGAAGATCAAGTAAAGGCGCTGAACATGTGTTCATTCAGAACCAGATGAGAAAGGGGTGGATATGACAGAGACTTTCAAGTTCATGAAAGGAATAAACAAGGTGAACTGTAAAGAGCTATTTACTAGGAACAGCGAATCTAGGACAAGGAGTCGTGAGTGAATGTTAATGGGGGGAAGGTTTAAAAGGGATATGCAGAAGTTTTATTTTACAGAAAGAGTGGTTGAGCTATGGAATGGTTTGCTGGCAGTGGTGGCGGGTGCCAGAATCATAAATGGCCTCAGACATGGCTGGGATAGAGCTATTGGTACAGCAGCTACTTAGTGGGTTGAGGAAGGTGGAAACACGGGGAAAAAAGAGGGAATAGGATAAGTGTAGACACCATAGGGACAATACTGTAGGTCTTGGGGTATGATAGGTTAATATGGGCAGACTAGATGGAATGTCAGTCTTTTTCTGCCATCATCATCTACATTTCTATGTTTCTATATTACTGCTCTTCCTCCTTCTACCTGCCTATTAGGGTTTAACTTATACCTAAACGGGCCTACCCTCTATAGGGAGTTTAGCCTAAGGTAGTGATTTACAGTACCGGCCTGTTACGCCTTTGAATGCCTCCCTTATACCCCTGCCCTTGATACTGTAGGCAGTTGGCTATGCTTACCTTATACCCCTACTCTAGATAGATAGTTGGTTATGCTTACCTTATACCCCTACTCTAGATAGATAGTTGGCTATGTTTACCTTATACCCCTACTCTAGATAGATAGTTGGCTATGCTTACCTTATACCCCTACTCTAGATAGATAGTTGGCTATGCTTTACCTTATACCCCTACTCTAGATAGATAGTTGGTTATGGTTACTAATTAGTAAAATTTCAGTATCATAAGTGTACACACTCAAATGCAATTTTTTTTAATATAAAAACTCTGAAGTTTTAGTAAGGAACCTCAAAACATAACATCACGTAGTAGTCTATAAAACCTGCCTTGGGAAAATCCTCTTGGAAATACAGCTACATGTCAATTTGCACTGGTTAATTTGGTCCTCAACACATCGCTTTGAACAATGAGCTCTGGCGTGAAGTGTGCTCCTGTACAAACTGTCCTGTGACAATTTGCCCCACTGCATAGATATAATAAAGTAAACTCCAGGTGGTGCAAAATGGAAATGAATTGTGTAGGGAGGGGATTGACGCTGGAGCTCGTAGCCCAGAGGGAGTTGTCATACAGCAGAATGAGCGGTGTGAATTGACATGTCCCCTGGAAATACAATATTGAGAATGGCTTGTACTACAAGATTTGTAATAGTAGAACCAGAAAATATCTAAAGTACAGGTAAATCAAAAAACAATTATTTGCCAATTCAAAGATATAGAGGAATAACTTGACCTAGCTAGTAAATTGTATAACAAAGTTAACTGTATTCTGCACAATTCTAGTCACTCTTGAGTTCCAGATTATCTAGCTGTCCAACGTTTTCATTGCTGAGATGTGCTTGAACCAAAGACACTTAATATATTTAACCATGAATCAGGCATTGCCCTGGTCTTAAGGACGAATTGGGTTAGTAGTTAGAGTGTTTCCATCACATTCATGCATATCGTGTAGGTCATACGGGGGTGGAGGTATGTAGCATGTTGGAGTCTGTTCATTACCAGTCCCCTTAAGTAGCCTTTAATGGTAATACCTATGTCCTTATCTAGTCCCTTACTAGTGTTCCAGTCGGATGTTGGTTCTCCCCTTGCCTACTTAGTGCCCCTTTTGGTGGGCAGTGTTTGTTCATTGAGAAGCTTGCTTTTGCACCTTCTTATCCATTGGGGTCCTTCTGGTTTCTATATACTTAACCCATGAGGCATAGAGGCACACATTTAGACACAGTTCAAAAGTACGTACTGGGACAGTGGTGCTCACAATGAAAACAGTCACAACTTTAAAAACAGAATCAGGCACACACCAGCACTGTAAGTGAGACTTGAACAACTTGAAAAGTTAGAAAAACATATTTATTAAATAAAAGATTACCCACAAGGGCAAATGCTTGACACGTTTCGAATCAGTATCTGACCCTTTATTAAAAGCTGTTTGACCCTAACATTACTAGACAATAAATACGTAAAACCTACTACCTCATTGTGACATCACAATTGTTAAATTTTAAATCCATTGGTGTAAACCTACCACCTGAGATCAGTCTAATAAATATATGTAAATAACTTATCTCCACAGTTACTATATTTAATAAATCAGTGTCTGACTAAATAACTAAAAATATGCAATTCTATAAAAATAACTGATTTTAAAACACCAAGTTGACACCATTATTGTGGAACACTCTAGTTAAAATACAGAACAACCTCGATTATCAGAATGCTCTGGGAGACATCAGATTTGTTCGGATAATTGAGAGTTTGGATAATCGGGGGTCCATAACATTAGGCAAATGAAAGTTGGGGGACAATGTCAGAATACAGATAATAGGGAGAGCTGGATAATCAGGGTTTGGATAATTGAGATTGTACTGTGCCAAGAAAGGAATGGGGAGGGGGGAGGGAAACAAAGGGTGGGGGAATAAGATTTAAATGCATGCGAGAATTCGATAAATATGCAGTCAAAGTACCTCAAGCAATAATCGAAATTTATACCTGCCACATATAGAGCTATTATCACAGTAGCTTACTTCATATAAATGTCGTACGTACAGTGGTGTGAAAAAGTATTTGCCCCCTTCCTGATTTCCTCTATTATTGCATATTTGTCACACTGGATGTTTTCAGGTCTTTAGACAAAATGTAATATTAGATAAAGGGAACCTGAGTGAACAAATAACACTTGCTTTTTTTTTTTATTTCACTTATTTAATGAAAAAAAGTTAACCAACACCAATTGGCACTGTGTGAAAAAGTAATTGCCCCCTTACACTTAATAACTGGTTACGCCACATTTAGCTGCGATGACTGCAACCAAACACTTCCTATAATTCAATATCAGTCTTTCACATCGCTGTGGAGGAATTTTAACCCACTCTTCCCTAGAACTGCTTTAATTCAGTAACATTTGGTAGGTTTTCAAGCACCTAACTGCTCGTTTCAGTCCTGCCACAGCATCTCTATTGGGTTTAGTCTGGACTTTGACTAGGCCACTCCAAAACTTTAATTTTACTTCTTTTTCGCCATTCTGATGTGGACTTGCTTTTGTGTTTTGGATCATTGTCTTGCTGCATGACCAACTACGCTTCAGCTTCAGCTGACGGAAGGATGACTGGACATTCTCCTTAAGAATTTTCTGGTACAGAGCAGAATTCATGGTTCCTTTAATTATGGCAAGTCATCCAGGTCCTTAGGCAGCAAAGCATCCCCACACCATCACACTACCACCACCATGTTTGACTGTTGGTATGGTGTTCTTACTGTGGAATGCTGTGTTTGACTTACGCGAGACATTATGGGATCATGTTGTTCAAAAAGTTCCACTTTGGACTCATCTGTCCATAGAACATTTTCCCAAAAGGCTTGTGGATCATCCAGGTGCTTCTTGGCAAATGAGATACCAGCATTTATGTTCTTCTTGGTTAGCAGTGGTTTCCTTGCTACCTCACATGAAGCCCATTTGCCCAGTCTCTTTCTGATTGTGGAGTCATGAACACTGACCTTAGCTGAGGCAAGAGAAGCCTGCAGTTCTTTGGATGTTGTTTTAGGATCCTTTGAGACTTCTTGATGATTTTACACTGCGCCTTGGAGTAATTTTGGCAGGCCGCCCACCTGGGAAGGTTCACTACTGTTCCAAGTGTTCTCCATTTGGAGATTATGGCTCTCACTGTGGTTCAATGGAGTCCCAGAGCCTTAGAAATAGCTTTGTAACCCTTTCCAGACTGATAGAGGCAACAAAATGTTTTTCTGATCTTTTCAGGAACTTCCTTTGATCATGGCATAATGTGCTTGTTGAATCTTTGTGCTGGCAATGTGACTCTGATGGTAAGGGCCAAAATAAGTGAGGTTTATATTGAGCAGGGCTGGCTGTAATCAAGCCTGGCTGTGTTCAATCAGCTGACTCTAATTATCCCTTTAATTGGGTTGATTTAACTAGGGGCAATTACTTTTTCACACAGTGCCAGTTGGTGTTGGTTAACTTTTTTCATTAAATAAATGAAATAAGTAAAAAAAAAAAAGTGTTATTTGTCCACTCAGGTTCCCTTTATCTAATATTATATTTTGTCTAAAGACCTGAAAACATCCAGTGTGACAAATATGCAATAATAGAGAAAATCAGGAAGGGGGCAAATACTTTTTCACGCCACTGTATATCAAAGTGCATAAATATTATACATATCCTGTCCATCTCCCCTTTCTCCCCCCCCCTCCACTTTGTTTATTTCCTGTTTCCTTTTCTGCAAAATGAATCTCTTTGCTCTGTTTCTTCCTGTGCTTCTCCCTCTGTCCTCTCTTCCCTCTTACACCCCTTCGTCATCACTCACCCTCCCCCCGGTACTCCTACCATTACGTACCACATTACCCCTCTTTTCAACACCACGTCCTGCCTCCCTTGTTTTGCTGACATCCTCCTGTGCACCTGTGTAGTGTATCTGTTCCATTCCAACCCAAACTCCTCTGGGGTCCTGAAATCCTGGGCTTCGTCTGATCCTCTACTGTAAACCAGCTCAGCCGCCCCCCCAAGGGCACCCAACTCACCATAAAGAAGCTACCCAAACATATGCTGTATAGGTTCTCTCTCATTCTTCTGCTCCTCTCTGGAAATATTCATCCCCTATGCCCACCTCCCCCTCAAAAACTCAAGCATACTGGTGGTTTCCTACTGGCCACCATGAACATATTTAGCCTCCTAAAGAAGCGTGCCCAACTCCAAGCCTGGCTATGCCACCACACACCAGATGCTCTTGCGGTAGTTGAAACCTGGCTACCCCACCATACCTCTGACTCAGCTGTTGCACTATCTGGGTACATCCTACAAAGATCATATAGAATGGGAAAGGGGGGGTTGCACCATCTAGCTCTGTGATACACGTCAAGGTCATGCAGTTCCGACTACCCTCCCTGCTTCTAACGCTCAATCCCTTACCCTTAAAATTGCCATTGGGACCTCTGGTAAAACTGTATACCTGATGTCTATATACATACCACCCCATAACCAGAAAGAGGCTTTCTCTTCTATCCTAGATATTGCTGCCCAACTCCCCAACAACTCTGAGATCATCATACTTGGTGACTTTAACGCAAATTGGCTTACCCCTCAGTCAACCTATTTCAGAGATGCCACTGCTGCCCAAAACCTAACTCAACTGGTCTCATCTCCAACCATGCTTAATTGTAACATGGGCAATAGAACCCTCATTGACCTCATTTTCTCCAATCACCCTGAACGTATCTCTGATGTCCAGGTCTTATCTGACTTGTTTAGTGATCATTCCCCAGTCACCTGCCACTGGTCAAACAGCTGGAAACCACCCCTCAACACAGACTCCTTAGGAAAGGTGCTCTAGGGCATTTCTGCAGTTATTTTCTCAACTTTGACTGGACCTCGCTCGACTATATTGCATTTGTTGATGATGTGCTGTCCTTTTTTAATAGTTCCTTTAACACCACCTGTGATATCTTTGCCCCCTTTGTTAAGCAGGAGGTAAAAGATTGTTTCTCCCCCTTGGTCAACCAGTCTATAACAGACCAGATGACTGTTCATGACAACCTATGGCACAGAGCCCTGGAATTTGGCCACCCCGCGAACTGTTAGCTATACCGTGCTGCCCAAAACTCCTGCACCTGGGCCATTTGCCAAGCTAAGGCTGCTTACAATCAAACTAAATTCACCACCTCCTGGGGGCAGGGATGTAACTTCTGGGAGAATATTAAGGAACTCAGTGGTAAATCCTCCTCCTCCCCCCTCCCTACTGATCATAAATGGAATCCCTACCCAGGATCCTGACCAGATTTCCAGAACCTTTAATATAGCTTTTACTGACCTTAGCTCAGTACCCCCCTGACTTTTTCTCCCCCTCCCCTGGGCTGTCCCCCCTCCTACTGGTGTCCCACCATTCCGTTTCAAGACCATCTCCCTGAGTACTACCCACTCCTGCCTCTCTAAGTTCCTTGGCAAATCCAGACAGAGTTGTGATACACTAGACCTTAAGCTGCTCAACCTGTCTGTAGACGCAGCCCTAACCCACCCGACCAAAATCTTGAATATATTACTATGCCTTTGTAACCCCTAGATGGCGCTATCCCAGGGGCTACTACTTCTGCCTGATTTGCCACTAACAGGTTGAGGGGCCTGGATCCGATGGCGGGTGCCTCCACCCAGAGGTCAGGGTTTGCAATAGTTAAACTAACTTGGTCACAGCCCTCTGGGACACTGCAACCCCCCCTTTCTTCCCACTAGTGGCCCACACAGTATATCAGAATTACCTTCACAGTATACACTTACCCAGGACTGGTTCAGGCACTGGGACTCCCTGTAAAATAAGATACAGTGCAACAATCACAGTACAATACTTTAACATAGACAAATACCTCAGGCAGTATAACTTTGCTGAAACAAGCAGCTCTGATTTATTTAGGGGATATAACAAGGACAGGGGAATCAGGTTAATTAGCTTATCACTTTACTCATCTACCTATGGCTCTGTGCAGAGCCTATCCCTACCAGTTACTGTCCCTGGGTACCCAAGCCCTAGTGGCTAGTCCAAACCGTGGCAGCTGGTAGGGCCCTTATCACAGAGAAAAGAAAATTAGTTAAACAGTCAGCAGTACAGTAATTCCATTTGGATTTAATGTGGCAATTCAACAGGGCGACCCTGAATTAGTACTCACGACCTCCAAACAAGATAGGGTCCTTCAACGTCAGCAGAGCTACTCTTGAGCTCACAGACTCTCACACATTTATATGACAAATTGCAACAGGCAAAAGTCCTTTAATGGCTGCAGGATTCACTTGAGCTACACAAGCCTCTTCACACATTTATATGGTAAACAGTAACAGGCAAAAGTCCTTTAATGGCATAGGATTACTTGAGGTACACAAGCCTCTTCACACATTTATATGGTAAACAAAAGTACTATACCAGGCAGGCTGCTTCTCTATCCCGATCGTGCACTGCACAATACCCGGAGAACACACAGCAGATTCAGTTCCTGACAGACCAAGCGAATTCAGCAATTTCTCCAGTCTTCTACAGGTGAGCCTGGTTTCTACTCTTCAGATATCCTTGATTCTCTTCACAGGACAGATTCAGTCCTAGCAAGCAGTTACACAAGCTGCAGACCGGAACTCAGGGCCTTACACACGTTTCCTGACTAAAACTGCACACCAAAAAGCACAGGGCTCCTTCCTCTTCACTGCCAGAGCTCAACTGAAACTCCAGCAGACAAAACCGGCACTTCCTTTGAGTTCCTCCCAGTTCTTGGCTGGATTGGCTGTCACACAATAGACTGCCCCTGTTGGTCCAAAAGGCGCAAGTCCAAACTACATCTCCCAGAGTCACTGCCCATACAATCCTCTTGTGGCTGGCTCAGATTACGAGTCCAAGTTCTGATTCGTCCAAGGCACCATTTTAGAGCTACATTATCCCACACTGATTGGTCCAGTTCAGCAGTTCAAAACTAGAATGGGGAACTAGGCAAACACAGTTCTGACTGCAAAGAAAGCAGGTTAGACAAACTGTATTTTCATTATTACTCTAAATGCTTTCTGGCAAACAGTTACATCTTTCAGATAGGTTCCCTTTGCACTCCTAGTGACTGCAAAAATGGAGTGAATTGGCAGCAGCTCCAGTGGTACTCAAGCAGAGAAGCACACAGTCCCCCCATACAAACTAATTATGTCTGCAAGCAGACAGCTCTTAAAGAGACAGTACTAGAGGCTCTAAAAACACTCACTGATAAATGGCTTAAACGCCAAACACCATTCAGGCTTGGAGCATTCAAGCAAGCTCCTGGAAGTCTTTTGGGAACCCCCATTTGCAGAGGGGTTACACCCTTCCTGGTTGGGAAAGCTTGGCGTCCGCGCTCAAGTACTCATAAGTTTCAACTGCAACCATATACATTTGCATTAGGCTCACACATGTAATCATCAGTCAATATATAATTTTACCAAGAACACATTTCTGAAACATTGCAGTACGTCACTCTTTACACAGTATTACACACACATTGTACCATAACTCAAGTTATTACCTCTTGTACATGAAACCTGAAGAGAGGGGCCTTCCTATCAGTTACCTTGGGGCTGGACGGGGCAAGGGCACCATACTAGAGGGCAACACAAGTAACTTGGAGTTAGCACTGGCGCTCAGTTTGGGCAATGAGCTCGGGGACACATACACTCCTTTATGGACAACATTGAGAGGCAAGTCCACAGGCCTCCCAAGGAATCATAACTGAGGTGCACCACAGGCTTTACAGCTCGACCAGTCTTTCTAGGGGAACTGTTACAGTCTCTGCACTCTGAGCCTCATTTTCAGCATTGTCCTCACTTGTCAGGGGAGTCTCCATGGGGTGGAGAGGCTAGAACTTGGGCACTTTCAGCTCCAGGAGTTACAGTTTCTGAGTCCACAACATTTGGCTCGCATGGAGAGCTTTCGGACACTGGCAGTGGACTGTCAGGGCACTCAAAATACTCTTTCTTGTTCTGGTGTATCACCAGTTTGCCCCAATCCATCATTTTCTCCTGAAAGCTCAAACAGTTCAACCATGCACAATGATTCCATTTCATCTGATCCGATGCTTTGCACTTCACTTTCTGAGAGCATTGGCTCCAGGGACGAAGCTGGGGGCTTAGACAGTCCAGAAGGCCCAGCTTCATCTCCAGTATTGACTAGGGGATTGCCCCGAAACAATTGACTCAGTTCGTAAGGAGGATAGTATTCAAAGTCACTCTCACTTTCTTCTGATATGGACTGACAGTCATGCTCAACTGGGACTTGTGGAGGGGAACACTTTAACTTTGCTTCTGTAGGTGCAGACTTTCTTGATCTTTTCTTAGCAGCAGCTCTAGTCACTGGTCCAGAGGGGGCATCTTCTGGGGGCTCAGACTCAGTCAAGATTTGTCCAATGGGCAGTAAATGATTTCTATGCATTGTTTTTACATCTTTGAATTATTCTCAGGCCTTACTTTGTACACTGGCAGATCATCTAGTTTGCCCACTACAATGTGAGGGAGATGGTGCCATCTGTCAGCAATCTTGTGTTTGCCATGCAGTCCCAGATTTCTTAGCAATACCCGATCTCCTCCTGGAGTTCCTGTGCTTTCACCTTTTATCATACCTTTTTTGTTGGCCAGATTTCTTTTGGCAGCCATGGTTTGAGCCAGTTGGTACGCATGAGTTAGCTGGGCCTTTAACTTTGCACATACTGTAAATAGTTGTCAGCTTGAACCCCATCAGAGAGACCCCAAAACACACATCTACCGCAGTCGAGCTTCTCTTCCAAACATCAGGCAGTAGGGGAGAACCCAGTGGCATCACTTTTGGTGCAGTTATAAGCATGTACCAGGGTGCTAATTTGTTGGCTCCATCTAGGCTTGTCCTTTGGGTGTAGGGTGCCTAGCATATCTAGCAAAGTCTTGGTTGAAGCGTTCAGGCTGTGGGTCCCCTGGGGGTGGTAGGAGTGGTTCTGAACTTTCGACTCCCCACAGAGAAAGCATCTCTGCGATGAGATGACTCTCAAAGTCTCTCCCTTGATCAGAATGGATTCTTTGTGGAGCCCCATAGTGAACAAAAAAGTTTTCTACAAGTACTTTGGCCACAGTGGATGCTTTCTGGTCTTTGGTGGGGAAAGCTTGGGCATATCTCGTGAAATGGTCAGTGACCACCACCACATTACTGATATTTCTTTAATCTGACTCCAAACTCAGAAAATCAATACAGACCAGCTCCATGGGTGCACTTGTGGTGATGTTAACAAGGGGGGCAGCCCTCTGGGGCAAAGCTTTCCTCTGTAAGCAGTGACTACAAGTTCGAATGTGTTGCTCCACATCAGCCCCCATCTTAGGCCAATAGAATCTGGATCTCACCAAGTCAAGTGTTCTGTCTATACCAAGGTGCCCCATGTGGTTGTGCAAGGATCTCAGTACTGAGCCTCGAAAGGCAGTGGGCAGCACTAGTTGTTGTTTGTCTACTTGTCCCCCTCTGTCTACTGTTTCTCTGTACAACAGTTTATTGATCAATTTCAACTTAGGACCTTCTTTGTATAACAGTGCAATTCTCAAATCAGTGGAGCGTAATTTGGACACATCTTTTCCTGCATAGAGGGCTTCTAGCTGATTTGATCATGGGATCGCGGATTGAGCCCGCGGATACTGTCATTGTCCAGCTGAGGCAGTGCACGAATGTCTCTTGCAGAAAAGTGGCAATAAGCAGCAGGTATGCAATTCTCAGAGGGTCCCAAGCAATCCACCATGCAGTCCACTGCTCGTGGACATTTGTTCCTCCCTGTCAAACTTCTGGCAGAGTGCCCGAATGTCAGGTTCTGCCAATCTGACCCAATCATTCTGGGAGAACAGGCCTCCGGGAAGAGCATCAGCATCTATGTGGTTCAGACCTGCTCGGTATTCGAGAGCATAGTCGTATGTAGATAATGCAGAAAGCCACCTATGGCCAGTGGCATCCAACTTAGCTGAGGTCTGCACATAGGTCAAAGGATTATTGTCAGTTTTACTAGTATTTTAGCCCCATACAAGTACTCATGGAATTGGTCAACAATAGCCTACTTCAAAGCTAGGAACTCTAACTTATGTACAGGATAGTTCTTTTTGGATGGGGTCAGGCTTCTACTGGCAAAGGCCACTGGTCTCAGGCCATTCTCGTGCTCTTGGTACAACACAGCTCAACCCTTGCAAGCTAGCATCAGTGTGCAGGACATAAGGTTTTCTTGGATCAGCATAGGCCAGCACTGGAGCATGGGTAAGTTGATATATGATCTCATGAAAAGCAGTCTCACAATCAGAGTCCAGCGGGCCCCAAATACTTCACTGGATGAAAATACTCTCTTCAGTCTTGAGGGACGCTGACTTTGGTATTTTTTGTGGTTGGGGATACCCTTGAGTAAGGTTAAGTAAAGGGCGGATCACTCTTGAATAGTCCTTGATGAAACCGATAATAACCACAGAATCCCAGGAATCTTTGCAGTTCTTTAGATTTTTGGGCTGTGCCAGGTGGTCAAGGCCTCAACTTTACTTGGGTCGGTCTCTATTCCTCGGTGGATACTATGTGTCCCACATACTTTACTGATGTTTGAAAGAATTGACACTTATCAATGGACAGTTTAAGGCCAAAGTCCTCCAGTCGGTCCAATACCTTAAATAATCTGCTCTCATGTTCCTCCAGTGAGCTGCCAAACACAATAACATCATCTAGGTATACCAGGCACTCTAGTAGTTCTATGTCCCCACTGCACGCCCATCAATCATTGAAAAGTGGCTGGGGCACCTGAAATCCTTGAGGCATCCTCATGAATTCATAGAAGCCATGGACAGATAAAGGCTGTCTTCTCACGGTCCTCTGGGGCCATCGGGATCTGGTAGTACCCACTGGAGATCCAACACAGAGAACCACTTGCTCCCGTTTAGGCAGTCCAAAGCATCCTGAATGCGGGCATTGTGTACTGATCAGGGATAGTCCGCCGGTTTAAGGTGCGATAATCCACACATCCTTACTGTCCCATTCTTTTCCTCACTACCACAATGGGGGAAGCATAAGGGCTTGGATTCTTGTATTACACCAGCAGCTAACATCTCTTGCAGATGCCATCTCACATCATCTATGTCAGCAGGTGCCAGGCGTAACTGAAGCAACAGCAGTTCTGAGAAGGGGGTAGACTTAAGGATCCTGTCCAGCCTGGTTCGGTCCAGTTCAATCGCTGGCAAACTACCCTTTCTGAGGCATTCTTGCAACAATTTTTCCAGCCGAGATACATACACAGACAACAACTCCCATTGGTACTGTTGTGCATTTCTTACTCTCCACCACAGGTCCTCATCAGAATCTGGGCTCCCATACACATTCTCCAAGGTCTCAAGATAGGCCTGTGCAGTCGCTTCAGGGTTACTGGCCCGTTTAGCACGGATGGTAGCCAGGGCAGGACCTCGGAGGCTCTCACTAACCCTCTTTAGCACTGACTTCAAGCATTGCCATTCTAGCACTTGGGGGCAACATAGTCTATCCAGGTCTCTCAGTCATCCTCCCTTGGGGGTGGGGAGGTGCCAGGAAGATCCTCAACCTTTGGTAAGAGTCGTGACTAATGGCAGGTGCAGAAATAGGAGTCTGCATTGGTTCCAGCCACCATTACGGGTACTGGAGCAGGAGAGGGTGTTGGGGAGGAACACCCCAAGTGGCAAGAATAGTTTCTTCAAGTCCTCACAGTTTTCCCTTCCCCAGCAACCATTTAGCAAATTTCTCCTCAAAAGTTTCAGACAGTGGTGGGGCTCATTCCCCGTGGGTCTTTACTGTCCTTAGTTATCACTCTCCAGGCAGTGAGGGCTCCTCTGGGGTAATGGTCTGTGGCACTTTGGAGCTATCTATGGGATCCTTAAACTCTACTAGGGCCAGGAAAGGTGGGTGAGCAGATTAGCATGCCGACCCACCACCACAGGGTTTTGTAAACCTTCCACCTTGGAAGTACTCCTGTACCGTGTCCATATTGATACCCAGGGGATGTCCAGGATAAGCATAGCATTTTGGGTGTCAATCTCCTCCCCAGTACACCACTCCACCAGCCGGTGCACAGCCACTTCTGTCGGGTACCCATTTTTTTCTTAACAGTGGTTCGTGAATATGGCCACTAGAGGACACACAATCCCAGCGTGAGCCTCCAAGATGAAACCCCAGATGGCGCTATCCCAGGGGCTACTACCCTGCTTGATTTGCCACTAACAGGTTGAGGGGCCTGGATCCGATGGCGGGTGCCTCCACCCAGAGGTCAGGGTTTGCAATAGTTAAACTAACTTGGTCACAGCCCTCTGGGACACTGCAACCCCTTTCTTCCCACTAGTGGCCCACACAATATATCAGAATTACCTTCACAGTATACACTTACCCCCAGGACTGGTTCAGGCACTGGGACCCCCTGTAAAATAAGATACAGTGCAACAATCACAGAACAATACTTTAACATAGACAAATACTTCAGGCAGTATAACTTTGCTGAAACAAGCAGCTCTGATTTATTTAGGGGGATATAACAAGGACAGGGGGGAATCAGGTTAGTTAGCTTATCACTTTACTCATCTCATTTATGGCTCTGTGCACAGGCCTATCCCTACCAGTTACTGTCCCTGGGTACCCAAGCCCTAGTGGCTAGTCCAAACTGTGGCAGCTGGTAGGGGCCTTTCCACAGAGAAAAGAAAAATTAGTTAAACAGTCAGCAGTACAGTAATTCCATTTGGATTTAATGTGGCAATTCAACAGGAGCGACCCTGAATTAGTACTCACGACCTCCAAACAAGATAGGGTCCTTCAACGCCAGCAGGGCTACTCTTGAGCTCCACGAGACTCCCCACACATTTATATGACAAACTGCAACAGGCAAAAGTCCTTTAATGGCAGCAGGATTCACTTGAGCTACAAGCCTCTTCACACATTTATATGGTAAACAGTAACAGGCAAAAGTCCTTTAATGGCAGCGGGATTCACTTGAGCTACACAAGCCTCCTCACACATTTATATGGTAAACAGTAACAGGCAAAAGTCCTTTAATGGCAGAGATTCACTTGAGGTACACTAGCCTCTTCACACATTTATATGGTAAACAGAAAGTACTATACCAGGCAGGCTGCTTCTCTATCCCGATCGCACTGATGCACAATACTCGGAGAACACACAGCAGATTCAGTTCCTGACAGACCAAGCGCATTCAGCAATTTCTCCAGTCTTCTACAGGGTGAGCCTGGTTTCTACTCTTCAGATATCCTTTGATTCTCTTCACAGGATGGATTCAGTCCTAACAAGCAGTTACACAAGCTGCAGACCGGAACTCAGGGCCTTACACACGCTTCCCGACTAAAACTGCACACCAAAAAGCACAGGGCTCCTTCCTCTTCACTGCCAGAGCTCAACTGAAACTCCAGCAGACAAAACCGGGCACTTCCTTTGAGTTCCTCCCAGTTCTTGGCTGGATTGGCTGTCACTCACAATAGACTGCCCCTGTTGGTCCAAAAAGGCCAAGTCCAAACTACATCTCCCAGAGTCTCTGCCCATACAATCCTCTTGTGGCTGGCTCAGATTATGCAGTCCAAGTTCTGATTCGTCCAAGGCACCATTTTAGAGCTACCTTATCCCACACTGATTGGTCCAGTTCAGCAGTTCAAAACTAGAATGGGGAACTAGGCAAACACAGTTCTGACTGCAAAGAAAGCAGGTTAGACAAACTGTATTTTCATTATTACTCTAAATGATTTCTGGCAAACAGTTACATCTTTCAGATAGGTTCCCTTTGCACTCTAGTGACTGCAAAGTGGAGTGAATGGCAGCAACTCAGTGGTACTCAAGCAGAGAAGCACAGTCCCCATACAAACTAATTATGTCTGCAAGCAGACAGCTCTTAAAGAGACAGTACCAGAGGCTCTAAAAACACTCACTGATAAATGGCTTAAATGCCAAACACCATTCAGGCTTGGAGCATTCAAGCAAGCTCCTGGAAGTCTTTTGGGAACCCCCATTTGCAGGGGGGTTACACCTTGATCAGTTCCCTTCCAAGTGGAAATGGACAGTGGTCACCCCCATCCACAAGAGTGGTGACTGAACCTCCCATAATAACTACAGGCCTGTCTCCATTCTGCCCCAACCCCCTCTCAAAAGCGCTTGAAAAAATCATCACCAACCAACTCAGTGAATTCCTGGATTCACATAACCTCCTTTGCAGCAACAGCACGGTTTCAGGAAGGGCCACAGTACCACCACTGCCCTCCTGGAGTACACCTTTTATCCACAATGCCCTTGACCAAGGAGCCTTGGTTGGGTCTGTGTACATAAACCTCACCAAGGCCTTTGATACGGTCAATCATTCCCTATTATCAGACTCTTTTCCATTGGCCTGCCCCAGGAGGCCACCACCTGGTTCACCCACTACCTGCAAAGAAGATCCCAGCAAGTGAAGATAAATCACACCCTATCCACTAGACTACAGGTTTGCTCTAGGGTACCCCAGGACTCTATTCTTGGCCCACTCCTATTTACCCTGTACCTGAACTCTCTCCCCTCAGCCTGCACCAGAGGTATCCTGTGATATGGGCAGACCGCAAGTGAGCACCTGCCGAAATGGCGACCCACTTGCGGTGACTGCGCTGATGGCAAGGGTGTGGGGTTGGCAAATGGATAGGGAGGGTTCACGAAATGACAACGGGATATCGCACATGTATATGCACGGGGGGGTGCAAGCGTGCTGAGTGAGGGGCAGGAGGATTTGTGAGGAGTGGTGCCGTGGGTTACCGCCGAGCTGGCATTGTGGCGTGGTGGGCTGGGTGCTGGCCTGGGGTGGTGGGGATGCAGGGTTTGGGACCGGGAGCCAGTAGGTTTTTGTTGCACCAGGCCCGAGACAGGTGTTTGTGTTTTTTTGCAGGTGTATGCACACACCCCCAACATGCACCCGCCTGGAGTTGAGAATCTAAATTTAGGGGGTGCATAAAAGTAAAAAAACATGATTTGTGCACTGCTTTCACTGGCACTGGGATTTCACATCGCCAAAGCTGTGGAGTTGTGATAAGGGCATTTGGCATTCCGAATTTGCCCTTATCACATGGAACCACACCAGATATCTTCTCCTCTATGTGGACGATGCAGTGATTTTCAGTCACCACCCTGACCCCACCCTGCTTCAACTGGACCTGCAGCACTCCTTTAAGGAGGTTGAATCCTGGTTTTCAACCCATAAACTAATTATCAATTATAAAAAGACAAAGGTAACGCTATTCTCCCACCACCAAAATAATTACAAGTCCTCTGCCCTCTCCATCCTCAATTCTCATGGCACTGCCCTGGAATCCATTCCCCATTTTAAATACCTTGTTGTCACCCTTGATCCTGCACTATTCTTCCATGAACACATTACCACTACCTGCTCCGCAGTGAATGCCTGAACTGGCCGCCTCTACAGAATTAAGTTCTGTCTCCCCATGCTGCTCTTAGACTGGCTATCTCCAGCTCTATTCTATCCTTGGTAGACTATGGTATAGTCATCTATGGTTCTGCCTCAAACTCTGCCCTGAGCAAAATTAAACTTGCCTTAAACAAAAGCCTGCTGCCTGGCCACTGGCTGCGACAGGTTGATGCATACCTGTGATCTCTATCAATGCTCAGCCAGGCTAAATTTCCAAGGGTGACTCTACTATCAGACTCGCCTATTAGCAAAAAAAATCTCTATGGGTCACTCACCCCCTGGCTGTAACCTTCTCCTCTCTCCATGGTAGCACAGGCGGACAACCAGACACACTGACAAAACTGCTTTCCAAGTCCCCTTCTATAGAACCACTGCCCGTCAAAAGTCTTTTAAATATAGGGCCCCTTTATGGATGAACCCCATCCTCTGTTCCCTCCTATCCTTATCCATGTTGGGCCCTTTCAAAAAAGACCTGCAGGACCACATCATGGTTTCATCAAACTGCCGACTGCCCGTAACACTGTTGTAGCCCTCCAACTATTTCCTCTTCTGCACCTTGGCCACATGACAACGCTCATTGGGCAGCTTTCTGATCTCTACTATTTTCCAGCTCTCCTTTGGTCCACTTCCTGGGCCTGTTTCTCACTTTCTCCTCCATAGCTCCATTGCTCCTGTCTCCAATACTTATTTTTTCTCTTCAGACTTGTGTCTACAGTTTTGGTTACTCCCATGTCAATTGACAATGCTTATTGTACTGCATCATTATTAGATAACTCCCTATTGTATAATTTTCTCTTTGTGTATGTAATGTCACCATTCATAATGTCATGATGTCTGCAACACTTGCCTGCCACACTTTGTACTGATGTGGAGCCTTTTGTAATAGCTCCTATTGTATAGTTTTTTCTGTTTTTGTATAATTTACTGTCATTGTCTCATGATGCCTGTAACACTTGCCTGCCACACTTTGTACTGATGTGGAGCCTTTGAAAAAGAGTCCCTGACTCAAAGCGTTGTAATTCCTAGACCTCAATAAATAAAATAAATAAATAAAAACACACAGTAATAAATATGACTAATAAAAACTATCACCACGGTACACATATCTTGTTTATTTATCATCCAGAAAGGGTTTTAAATCAAAACCTGTGTTGAGACCTGGTGGTTTCATGCTTTAACAACAGATTATTATGATTCCCTCCCCTGGGTTTGATTTGGAAAACAGGGATGATCATAAAATGCAGTATACTGTTATCGATAGGGTCAGTAGAAACCCAGGGGGAGGGAACTATGATAATCTGTTGTTAAAGTGTGAGACTTTTTGGATCATTAAGTTACATGCAACAAAACCACCAGGTCTAAACACAGGTTTTGATTTAAAACCCTTTCTGGATGATAAACAAACAAGTTATGTGTGCCATGGTGATAGTTTTTATAAGTCCTATTTATTACTGTATACGTATAATATTTATGCACTTTGATATATGTACAACATTTATATGAAGTAAACTACTGTGACAATAGCTCTGTATATGGCAGGTATAAATTGATTATTGCTTGAGGTGCTTTGACTATATATTTATATAATTCTCACCTGCATTTATACCTTACTCCCCTTCTTCCCCATTCCTTTCTTGGTATTTTAAATAGGGTTTTCCACAATAATGGTGTCAATTTGGTGCTTTAAAATAAGTTCTTTTTATAGAATTACATGTTTGTAGTTTTTTAAACAGGTGCTGATTTATTAAATATAGTAATTGCGGAGATAAGTTGTTATTTACATATATTTATGTAACTCCCTTGCCACTTTTGGCAAGTTGGCACCCCCCATTAAAAGAACTAGTACCCACATATGGCATACCATTTACTTTTAGCAGAAATACTCAGATTGGTACCACCCCTACCTTTGGAGTGTATACTAGGCTCATTATCTAAAGGAAAAGGGGGTGAGGGTACAATTACCAAAATGAACCTTTGTAAATACAACCAGGTCCAGGAGAGAGGATGCTAGGCATATGCTAGACCTAACTGCTGAGGGGGCCCCAATAACTCCGCACAGAAGCAATGATCAGAATGTCCAATGCAGCAGCTGGGATTGTGCAGTATGGTTTTATTCACAAATGTTACTAAAGCACAAGTGAACCCCCAACGGTTGGTCATGGCAAAACTTGGGTACATGAACAGGAGGCTGGTAAGGACAGAGGTTTGGGTTTATATTCTGTTTTAACTGAAATATTTGAATAGTTTTGTATGTGAAATTAGTTCTGTGTGTTAAAAATTACTACCTTGAGTTAGAACTGTTACTTGGGCTGTGATATTGTAACTTTTGGGGCTTGGGAACACTTGTTTGGCTGCGATAATCAGAGTGAAATCTAAATGTGATGTTTGCCTGGTGTTGGTAAGAGACCTCCCACCCACCCTGTTTTGTAGGCTTTCTTAAATACTGAAAAGCCACTGGGGGTTGGGATTGAAGGGCTGTGTATTTCTGTTTGTGACTGAAATTTGAAGCAACAGGAACTGGTGGGCCTGTGACATCATACGGTACCTGATGTCTGCATACACACACTGTTAGTGGGACTAGACACACACTGGACTGTATGTGTTTGTGAGACTTGGGAACTTTATTGGTGGGGTTGAAATTGGGTTTGTAAATAACTGCAGTTAGTACAGAGAGAAACTGTATTCCAAGGGGAAGGGACTGAGAAAAGGGGTGTGTGCCATTAATAAACAGAGGGGGACAAACAGGGTGGCCATATTCCACCATGGCAGGCATCTTCAGAAGGGTTGTAGGCTGCACAGGCTGTAGGATGGCAATAATTCTCAATTGGGCCTGGAGAGAGGGAGGCTGCCCACTCTGTAGACAGCTATCTTGTATCAGGAGTGAAGTATATTGGTTAAGGAGTAAGCTGGGGAGTTGGGGGGTGTCCAAGGATAAGGGGTGTGGATATGGGCAGCAGAAGGGTGGGGCTGAGGGGAGACTGGGGCAATGCTCTGAAATTACAGGACGTTATGTTACAGCAAGCAGGAGAGGGATATTAGGGACAGAGGACCCTTAGATAGGGATGTTGATGCTAAGGGGAAAGCGTATGGGGTGAACATTCCGAATACAAAGATAGTGGAGGCAGAAGAGTCAGGAGGGGCTGTTGTGGGGAAGCCTAGTAGAGCAGACATTGAGAAGGGAGGGGCTGTTGTGGGGAAGCCTAAAACAGCAGACTGTGGGAAGGGAGCTCCTAAGGAGAACAGAGCAAGAGGGGAAGAAGAGGGGCAGTTTAGAGGTGCAGTCAGGGGAAACTCGGGTTACTTGATGGAGGCTGACATAGAGTGTCACAATAAATTTGAGCTACTAAGCAACCTAGAGGGGGAGGAAGGGGTTGGTGGAAATGAGGAAACTGATACACAGGCCGGGGGGAAGGAGTTGGATACCCATAGGGCATCACAGACCAGCAATGGAAAGGATAGAAATAGTCCCAGAGGGAGAAGGGGAAACATAAATGTTAAGCAGATGGGGGAGATGCAACATATTGCAGACATGAGGAAGGAGAGCATGACTGGAGAGAAACTGGGAGACAAGAAGGTGGGAGGGGCCCCCCTTCAGCAGGGGGGTCTGTACCAAGGATGGGGCCCTAGGTAAAGGGGACCCACAGAGAGCCTCTGGGTAGGGTACTATTACAAGGGGGATGGCGGTGTGAAGGGAACCATCAGGGCCAGGATAAATGGTTTGGATAAGAGAGGGTTAAAGGGGACACCTATTCAGAGGGGGTCTGAGTTAAGTGGGCAAAATAACGAGGGAGGCAGAAAGGGGAGGGTGACAAGGGGGTCTCTAATAAGGCAGGAAGACTCCCATGGAATTGAGATCACGAATAAAGGGGGGATGGGGGGCTGAGAGTGCATAGTGGAGGTAATCATAAGGATGATGACGGTGTTAAGGTTCTGTTATTGGGAGACTCGATGATTAGGGGTATCCAGTGGGAGGGACGGTGGGGTGGATGCATTAGCCAGGTGAAGGTAGTGAGTATCTCTGGGCTGACAGTGCACAGAGCAAAGTTCATGGTGTATGAACTGGTTAGGGATTGTGGAGGGAAACCGGATTTCCTGGTGCATTTGGGAACTAACAATCTAGAGGGAAATAGCGTTTTGGAAATCCAAGCAAGGTTCCAAGAACTTGCCAGAGTCTGTTGGGATAATGGATGCAACATTTCCTTTTTGGAGATATTGCCAGTACCAAAGGCCTCAGTGGAGAAAAAAATGAAGATCACAGAGGGTAATGACTGGCTCAGGAAGTGGGGTGAAGACAGTGGGTTGGGGGTGTTAGGAACTGGAAAGGAGTTTGGGAGGATAAGGGACTGTATGCCAAGGACAGGCTTCATCTTGCCCCATTAGGGAAGGAAGTCCTTAGACAGGGGATGGCTGACTACATTCAAGAAAGGTGGGGTTTAAACTTGTGAGGGGGGGCTGACCAGAAGCCCTCTCCTCCAGATGAGGGGAATAGCCTTCAAACCCAAGAGGGGAAACAGACTGGGGAGGAGGTTTCAGGAGGAGCAGAGGAGGATGGAAGTATAAGGAACCTGGGTGGGGTTCGACAAAGGGATCAGGGATAAGGGGTTGGGGTTGGTGTTAGTAAATGCCAGGAGCTTGGGAAACAAGTTGCCAGAGTTCCAGGTCATGCTGTTTGGGTGGGGTGGATGTGGCGGCGGTCACAGAGACATGGGCCAACAAAAACCATGACTGGAACCTAAACGTGTGGGGGTACACTATGCTTAGGAAGGATAGAAAGGAGGGCAGAGGGGTGGAGTGGCTATGTTCATTAGAGATGACATAGAAATTGCTAGGGTAGAAGAGGCAGAGGGAAATGTAGAGGCCGTATGGGTCCCTTACGATCCCCAGCAGGAGATAAGGTCAAGCTGGGTGTAGTATATAGGCCCCCTGGGATGGGTGATGTTCTGGAGGATGGTTTGCTGGACAACATTATTGCCCAGTGTGGACCAAAAGGGGAAGGAGTGGTGTTGATGGGGGACCTTAATATGCCAGGTACAAACTGGGGAACCATGTCCTCTAAGATGGCCAAGGAGCAGAGGCTGCTGGACGGCTTCCAGAATGTGTTCTTAACACAGCATGTGATGGAGCTCACAAGGAAGGGGCATGTCCTGGATGTGGTTCTGGCAGATGGGGATCTGGTAAGAGACCTGGTTGTAGAGGATCCTGACTGGGAGCGACCACATACTGTCTGGTTTCAAATAAGCATGGGAGGAGGGGGTGATATCTAGGACACTGGCAGTGGACTTTGGGGGACGACTTTGTGGGCATGGGAAATATTCTCAAGGATCACTTGAAGGGATTACATCAATGAAAATGTGGAAAGGAGATGGGAGGTCATAAAACGGAACTTCATGAGGCAGTCAGGACCCCATGTAAGGTGAAATGTAAGGGAGCAAGGTCACATAAACCATGCTGGTGGTCCAGTGAGGTTCAGGTAGCGGTCAGAGAAAAGAAGGCGCCTACAAAAAAATAAAAACAACAAGAGGGATAGGGATTAGAAATGTACCATCTTGCATCTAGAAAAGTCACCCGGATGGTGAGGGGGCAAAGTCCAGTAAAGAGCAGTGGCTGGTGCAGGGGAAACATGGAGGGGAAAAGGGGTTCTTCCGGTACATTGGGGAGTGGAGAAAAAATAAGGGCCATCTAAGCAGATTGAGATCAGAAGGAGGGTGGGTGGAAGAGGCGAGGGACCAGGCAGAGGTATTTAACGAGTACTTTGCCTCTGTGTTCACTAGGGAGGGGGATAGGATATCTACAAAGCAAGGCACGATGGGGATAGAAGTGGCAGTGAGTGGGATCAGGGGAGCAACAGAAATGGAGCAAGAGAGGGAGAGGTACCTCAGGGGTGTCACATCAGGATAAGGATAAAAAGGCCAGTAAGGTGGAGGGGACTGATGATGCTATCTCCGCCAAAAGGGTGTGGTTAGCCCTCAAGGCCCTATAGAAAGACAAATCTCCTGGGCTGGATGGCATTCATCCGAGAGTACTATGGGAATTGGCGGACATACTGGCTGCACCCCTGGCGGAGCTCTTCAACAGATCACTTGAGACAGGGAGGGTACCTAGGGATTGGCAAGAGGCACATGTGGTGCCAATCCATAAAGGGGGGTCGAGGGAAGTACCAGGTAACTATAGACCCATCTGTTTTACCTAAGTGGTGGGAAAATTAATGGACAGTATATTAAAGGAATGATTGGGGGTGTACTTGGAGGAGGTGGGAGGTCTGGATAGTCGGCAACATAGGTTTGTGCCAGGTAGATCATGTCAAACCAATCTTATGGAGTTCTACAAATGGGTAACATCAGAACTGGACACGGGAAAGCCTGTGGATGTATTATTCTTGGACTTCAGCAAGGTGTTTGACTCTGTCCCGCACAATGGTCTGGTGGAGAAACTGATGGGGTTGGGATTAGGCCCTTTGATGGTCAGATGGATTGAAAACTGGCTAGCTGGACGCACCCAGAGAGTAGTGGTCGGTGGGGAGCTCTCAAAACCTAGAGAAGTTGGTAGCGGGGTACCGCAGGGCTCAGTCCTGGGTCCGATCCTGTTTAATGCATACATATTGGACATCATGGAGGGTATAGGGTGTGAAATGAGTCTCTTCTCTGATGACTCCAAGATGGGAGCAGTAGTTGAGGGAGAAGAGGGGAGGTTGGCCCTGCAAGGGGACCTGGACACCCTGGAAAGCTGGGCTCACACATGGAAATTAAATTTCAATATCACCAAGTGCAAGGTGTTACATCTTGGGTGGGGAACCCTAAACACAGGTACACCCTGGGAGGGGAGGTGCTGGAGGCCTCATTAGGGGAAAAAGCCCTAGGGGTCATGGTGGATGCATGTATGAATAACTCTGAGCAGTGCAGGAGAGCGGCTAGCAAGGCAAACAGGATGTTGGGATGCATCGTAAGGGGGATCACCTCTAGGAGCAAGGAAGTGATTCTGCCACTGTACAATGGACTGGTTAGACCATACCTTGAGTACTGGGTACAGTACTGGAGACCACACTTGAAGAGGGACATACAGCTCCTGGAGAGGGTACAGAGGAGGGCAACAAAGATGATACGAGGACTAGGGGATTTGACGTATGAGGACAGACTTGAGGAGCTCTGCCTGTTTTCATTGGAGGAGAGGAGAGACAGGGCAGACATGATTGAGGTCTTCAAGTACCTCAAGGGAATAAATAGGGTAAACATGGAGGGGATCTTTAGACTAAAGCAGGGAGGTATCACCAGAGGGCATGGTTTGAAGTTGGAAGGTGGAAGGATGAGGGAAGAAAAGAGGAGGAGGTTTTTCACTGAGAGGGTGGTGGACCCTTGGAATGCACTGCCTGATGAGCTGGTTCAGAGATCCACAGTGGAGGGCTTCAAGAGAGGGTGGGACAGACACAGAAAGTGGATGTATCAGATGATGGCCTGTCCCAGGGGGGTGAGGATGGATAATAGGCAGGGACCCTGTTTTTTTATTTTTACCGGTAACACCGGTAACAATCACGGAATCCTGCTTGGTTTGCGGATTTTGAATTCTTGTACCGGTGCCTCACGGAAATTGCATGTCACTGCACATAATCTCTAAGATTTCAGTATCTTTTTAAATTTTTTTTAATTTCTCTTTCTATGCCCCCTTCTCACAGCATCAGTCTCCACTTTTCAGAGATCCCTAGGCTGGGTATCCCCTAGCTTCATCCCCAGGTATTGCTCAGGAGCTCCTGTGGGCCTGCCCCTATCCTGCCTAGATTGTACCCCCCCAGGTGGGAAGGGAGGGGTCCCCAAGTCACCCCTCCACACTCACTTATTGTGTGTCGGGCAGCTCAGTGGGTCCCTCATGGAGCCTGGTTATGAAGTATGGGGCACCTGGGTCCCTTCTGCCAGTGGCTGATGTGGCATGACTGTTCCTAGTTTTCTGGTTTCTGTCTCTGAGGGCACCAGCACTAGAGATCAAAGGAGGTAGGTCACAGAGACATGCCACTGCTCCAGATCCTGGCTAGTGTCCTCCCCCTCCTGATCACTCTGCAGCACCTTTGTACCACCACCCGTGGTCACACAGGTGGTGGTAAAGAAGCAGGACCTACAGCCCACCCTCCCTGGAGGAGGAGAGCCATCCCCAGGTGCTCAATCCTACTCCCCTGGCCAGACCTCCGGCAACCCGAATTTGCTTCTGACCCTGGGTCGCTGGCATTGCAAGGCAAGCAATAGTGCTACCGCAGCACCGGCGGGCTGACCCAGATTTCAGCATCTTAAAATGAATGCTGCTGTGCTTTGCATTCTTTCTGCTTTGCTGCATATAGAGTCAGTAAGGAAATGACCCACACTGCTTTGTTGTAATCAGCCATTCAGTTTAACCACCCATGCCTAGTGGTTAGAGTAACAAATGGTGATTGAACTGGGTACATCCAGCAGACTTTGGTTTGAGTCCCACAACCTCCACTTGCATACTGTGCGACTCCAAGCAAGTCACTTAACCTCCCCAGTGCTTTTAGGTCACTCCTAAAACAGACAGTTCTACCTAGTGCACCTTACCTGCTTTACACAGAATATAAAAAAACATACCAATATATGTTTACTACATCATAGAATAGTAGTTAGGGTACCATGTAATTTACACGAGTTTTACTTGGGCTGCAATGATTTTGTATAGGTAAAGATAAATGTTCAGATACATTTTATGTGTTTTATAAGCTTGTTTTTAGATTTTAGTCAGGTTTTTATTGTATTCTTTGCATATGAGCATCTAGGTTGTAGACTGCTAAATGCAGAATCACTGTTACCAACTAACTTATTCAAGTTTATAATCAGTAGCGCCATCCAAAATCCTCAGTTGTTTGAATGAAAACTAGTCTGAATGAAAGTATGTTCACGAAGAAGAAACTGCCTTACTACTTATGAAAAGACTTCACAGTTAGCACCCCATTTAGGTGAATTGGATCATTTACACCTTTCCCCACCTGCTGTTTCAGTCTCTGTGACAACAAAAAGTTTTCTGATAGACTGCTTCAACAAAATGCAAATGTTAAGTATTTAACAGTACTTATGTTTGGCCAGTGGATTTTGAAAGCACAGTCAATGACATACAGAAGGTAAGACCCCAGGGACTGTATGATGCTGGTGGGCAGAGTAGTGTTCAATTCACATCTCAACAAAGACATGAAAACTGAAAGACACCCTTTCCATGGACACCAAGTAAAAAAAAAAAAAAGCATCCACATGTCTGGGAGATGCATGAATCCATTTGAAGGTCCTCGATTAATCACTTGTGGATTTTTTTAGGTAAAGACTCTTTATTTCAAAGAAGAAAATTCAAGCAGTTTTTTTTTGCTCCTCCTACCCCCTGGCCATCCACTCCTTCAGGCCTGCCAAGGCCCCCTACCACTTGCTGAGTCCCAACCACCATCCACTGACCCTTACTGCTGTGCTACCAGGTAACCCAAAGTAACCCTTCATTGAGTGGGCCCCATCCCTGTGGGAGGCTACCGGGGGAAGAGAATTGCCCCAAAGAGCTTCCTGTGTACCTGGGCATGGCAGGGATCAGACCAGACACATACCTGGGGCTTCTGGTTTATGGAGGGACAAACAGCCATCCTTCAGTTGGTCAGCAGGTGTTTTCCCATTTTCTTGGGAGCGTGAAAGGCCACATGATGTCAAGGCACAAGCCGACATCCATCATGCTCCCTCCTGCAGTGAGGGCTGACATGTTGTCGTGCCTCTGGCCTCTACCACAGACCAGTAAATGCTGAGCCATGAACCCACCCTCCCTCCCAGGAGAAGGTGAGTGGCTGTTGGGCACTCAAGCCTTCACCCACCAGCTGGCCCTCCAACACCCAAGTCTGTTCCTTAAACCTGGTCAGTGGTGTCACAGGCAGAAATCCAATTCAGGCAGTTAAATTATAGATGGGAAAAAAACAAAGGTAGTCCACCTTAGCAGTGATAGTTCAGATTAATTCACTTCTGAGTTCTAACAAGCAAAGAGACCAAGTCATTTGTAACTTGTGCATGTGGGGTGTGGGTGTTGAAGAAAGGGGATCATAGTGTTGTCACTACTGCCATCACCCCAGAGAGATGTGGACTGCATTGCTGCTTCTGCCATCACACCGAAGGGGTTGGGGCTGTAGTGCTTCTGCCATCACCACTGATGGATGGGGAATGTAGTACTGCTGCCGTCCCACCTGAGGGATGAGGGCCATAGTGCTGATACTGCCATCACACATGAGGAATGGTGAACGTAGTACTGCTGCTTCTGTCACACCTGAAGGAGGGAGGTTGTAGTGCTGTTGCTGCTGCCATCACACCAGAGGTATGGGGCCATAGTGCTGCTTCCATCACACATTAGGTATGGGGGCTGTAGTGTTGCTGCTGCCATCACATCTTGTACCTAAAATAACTTTAAATTGGTACAAGGATGGAAGGATGTGTAATAGTGGAGGTCAAAATTGCTAAAATACATGTTAGCAGAGTTAAAATTGTTAAATAAAGTACACAAAACCAAACATCGGTAAAACCGGATTTTGACTTAGCAGACACCAGTGACAATACCATTTTTTACAATGTGCAAAATGGAATATGTCCCTTCTCAATCCCAGTAAACCAGTGTCCCTGATGATAGGGGTTTCTGGAACACAAGGGGGGGAAGGCCTCGGCACCCAACTAGGGATCTGAGGTTCGAGCAGACTCGATAGACCGTAAGGCCTAATCTGCTGGCAAATAGTATGTTAGTATGTTAGTAAGTACACTTTTTTTCCAGAAACTCTTTGCTAAGCAGTACAGTTTTCCACAGAAATGTCTCTATCCATTTTTCCCCAACGTGCTTGTGGCCTAAACCACATTCTTGAGCCATTTCCTAAACATATTTCACAGTATAAACTTGTGACCTGAGTCACATATTTAAGTTTCATCCTTGGTATTGGCCTCTACCCAGGGGACCTTGGCACCATCAATGAACCAGTTTGCCCTGCTTTGTAGACTCCAGACAGTGTTTCTCCTACCCATTGCCCCAACTGACAGTCCCTGTCATTCCTTCAGGGTTACACCAAAAGAAGCCTTCAATCCCCACTGAATTGCTAAAGACTCTGAACTTTAAACTTTATATTTGGCACCGAAGTGTATGAGGGGTCCTGACAGGTGTGATCTACCCTTATCTTGGGCACACACACCTCAGCCAACTCCCTAATGAGAACAGTTTCTGCATCTGTACTCACATATTTGTTGCTCCTTCCTTAAGGCATGGAGAACAAACCAGAAAACACCCTTTTTCTTCATGGTAGCTTTGTCAGAATTTCTCACACAATGCCCTTCTCAAAGGCAGCTGTAAATACTGTAGGACCTTCAGGGGATTGCCCCATTGGATCCACTGAACTGGCAGTCCCTTTCACTCTCCCTGGAGTGAAATCAAGGATTTCTGCTGCAAAAGGTCTCCACCACTTCACTGGCAACTAGCTTCCTATGACAGAGTCCACAACTGGCAGACCTCCTGCTACTCTGACTCTCCAACTCAGACTAACTGACCATTCTAAACCTCACCTGAGCTGATGATTCAAAAATGGTTATGCTACTGCAAGAGTTCTAAATGACATAATCATCCTTCTCTCAGGCTAGCTGAGTAAACAGTGATGTCATTATGTAGAAAGCCCCTAATGAGCTCCCTACCAGCTGCAATTTCTACCTGCCTAAGATTACTACTAATAGGATTCTAGTAACCCCAGGAGACAGGGTGGTTACACTCACCGCAACCTGACCACTGGCTGTCTGCAGCCAGATTACAGTCCAGTACCAGGCCATCCTACCTCTGTGTTCCCTACAAAGAGGGTTGATCAGGTCCTCCCCTACCCTGTGCTAGGCACAGGCAGGTAACAATAAAGGATAGAGGCCGCTGAAGAAACTTCAGCTCCTACCCTACTACTGTAGTGTACTATCTATGGATTTTCAGTGGGGCCAAGAAACTGCCTGAAGCATGTCCTAATAGGTCAGCACTGAAGGCCCCTACCATGGATCAGGACCTCCAGCCTGTCTCCCCCCAGCCCTCTGTGGAAAAACTATCTGACCTATGCTACCTACTGGGTGCCGGTATACCTCCCCGACAGTGACACTATTACAGCAAAAACATCAGTGCCGGCAACATCTGTGTTTTCACTGTAATAGACTGCCTGAGACCCAAGCACTCTCTCTCTCTCTCGGTCCTGCACCCCCTCCCTGATCCAACTCCAACTCAAAGTTGGAATCCTAGTGATCGGAGGGTTCGGGGGCAAAGCCCCCTGTTGAAAAAAATGGCCGGGGTCTCAAGTTGGAATTATGTCGACCGCAAGTTGCGGTCGACATAAATCCATCGCTGTGATGGTGGTCAACATCTTAGTTGTCAAACCGGCATCATAGAGCCCCGGGTGCCCATACCCAAAACCATTTTACACCATTTAGAACTGTAGCCCACTTCAGAAACATTTGGCAGTACATTTCCTAAATCTAAGAACTACAAAAACTCCACACCTGCAAAGAAGAAAAAATAGTTAGCATTGTACTACACAGTTACACAAAGCCTAGCAACTTTAAAAAAGGAAGACTTTGAAGAACCGTAAGAATCCTCTTCTTGTCTTCTTTCATGAACACCTGCAAAAGAAAACATTGCAAAACACATTCTGCAAACAAACACAACCTGTAAACCGCACAGTGACTAAACCTCCCACTGCAGATACTACACAACCCCAAAATGTTATTTTTTTAAAAGGGTTTTTTCTATAAAAGTACAAAAATAGAAAAAATAAAAGCATTTACAAAAACATTTTGTGGGAAGGGAAGCCCTATAATGTTCAATGTTCTAAGGAGAAATGTCCAGAATGCCAAAGCACTATACATAGAGTCTCTCCTAGGCCAAAACCTGCTGAAACACAGTTCTAGGACAGACACGAGGCCTGCTAGCACTGCAGTCCAGTTCAGGAGTGTCTATTGGTGAACCAAAGTTCCTGGGATAGCTTCAATTATAGGCAAAAAAGTCAAATTAAAATGTAGAAAGGATAAAGTACGTCTTAGCACATTTCAAGCGACAGATGGATGTCAATATCACCTCTCTGGACTTGAGGCCTGATGAACTTCTGTTGCTGGACAGATGAAATCTTCAGATCAGATTCTTCCATGATCTCCTGCTGGACTTGGATGGGAAATCTTCTCCTCCTGCTGGGCTGACGAGCCTGGATGCTGCTGCAAATAAACCTGCAAGTTGCTGCAGACAACCCTGAAATACCAGAACAAAAGCACTTTCTCCCTTGGTTGCTGCTGCTTTGGTGGCAGATTGCTGCTCAGGCCTTGTTGCATTCAACTTGGCATTTGGGCATATTTACAGATGAGTAGTACCACTCAAAGTGTGGAGCAAAGACTGTCTCTCGATCATGATGAACACTGGAACATTGTAAAATATCTGTTGGCCAGCCTTGTCCACGATGCGCACTGATTCAATTAGCAAAGTTCTGTCACACTTCCAAAACTGAAGTCTCTCATTGCATACTTTTATCCTCACAAATTTGTTCACATTTGGGTGCAGGTTGGCACTAACTTCCTCCCACAACCAGGCATGCCTGTTCTCTATTTCCTTCCAAATCTTTCGAAGGAAGAAATGGTATATCTGTCCATATTTGGCCATAGCTCATCTTCAAATTATTTGTTCTTCCTTGCTGCTTTCGATTAGGTCCGACCCAGGGGCACGGCTTGGGGGTGGCCCATCCTGGATGAGCCAGCTTCGAACACTTAGTGCAGAGTAAAAGCAGTCCATCTCTGCACTCCATGGCATGTTTCTAGAGCCCTCCTCCATTTCTGTCTCAGGAGGCTCCCCTGAAGCCAATGCTAGTGGCAACTCTCGTTGCCCCACCATAGCTATCGCAACTTCTTCCTGTTCTACAAGCTCTGCCCAGGAGATGACAGTTGCACCAGCTCCTGAAATTGTTCATTCCTCACCTCACATGGAGTCATTGGCCTCCCAACACAGAGCTTCACTCACCTCATCTTCACCCACAATGTTTGGGCTCGAGCCTTCGACCCATGGATCCACAGGACCTGCATCTGCAGCATCTGAATCCGCCCTCTGCAGCATGAAAAACTCCTTTCTCTCCTGCCATTGCAGATCATCCTCAAAAGCTGTCTCAGAAATTCCCTGACAACCTCAGTGGACTTCCCCTGACTGAAACCAGCCTGCTGCCGTTCTGATCTGGCAGGGTCCCCTTCCAGTGTCCATGTTGGGGTTAAGCGGATGTTTTTTGCTTATGCTACTACTGTGCCACCTGCTTCACACATCCCCAATTGCTTGTGACAGTCTGTGCAATGGGGGATTAGCAGAACATCCCTCCCTGGCTTCAAACAAACAATGCATACATTGACCGGAAAGTTCAGTAAAGCCACATCAGATGGTGATGATTTGCAATTGTACATTTGTTCAAAATGAGCTAACTCTTTTTGTTGTTGTGCAATCTATGCTCTGACATGGAGTGGGTAGTAGCGGAACTCTGATACCATTTTCTCTAAATAAACACACAAGTCCCAAGTCACCATTCTGTAATTTGACTGCAATTTGGTTTTAAACACACTTTAACAGTTCTTTAACAGGCTGCTTGACTTTTGCATTTTGCTTTACATCTTTAGCAAAACCACTTGAAACTTTTCTACATTTGAGACACTAGTCCAAGATGGTGCTGGCTGCTTTGTTTACATTTGCTGACCACACCCCAAAATGGCGGCTGTAACTTGTCTCCATCACACACAGTTCAAAATTGCTAAAATGCTTGTCCGATCTTGCATTTAACTGTTTTACTTAAGGTACAACTTAAATTTCACTTTTAGCACAATTCAGCACATTCATACTGTCTCTGCATTTCTCTGGACCTGTTAGATCAGTACTGCCCTGGAGCTCTCTCTTGAAACAGTCACTATACACACAGTCCACTTTTTAATGCTCACAAACTCTTTCTCTGTATTTTGCTGTATTGCTTTACAGTTCTCCAACTTTTCTGCACCACAGTTCATTTTGCTCTACTTGGCTTTTGCTTAGGCAGTAGCTGATTCCCTCTGCTGATGGTAAATGGCCTGCTGCCAGTTTGTAGGGCCTTTCCAGTGATTGGGTTGGCAGACTTGAGGATCAGTCACAAAAAACAATGTGCTCGCTACTTCTTGTGGTTGGCAAATGGATTGAGCTGGGGTTTTACTGTGAAAGTTTAGAAAGTTGTTTTTTAAAATGCTTTTCTGCTCTCAACAATTCCTTCTGCTGCTACCCTGGCTAGCATGCTGCTCGCTGCCCTCCTCGAATGCTCCTCAACATTGAGACAGAGGCAAATGGCGGGGCTTGGTTCCGCTGGATCAATCACACAATGCCATGCAAATGAGCTCTCTCTCTCTCTCTCTCTTGGTTACACTCCTTCACAGTGATCGTCGAGCAGGGCAAATTTAAAATGCAAACTGTAACTTTTTTTTTCTTGGCTGGCAATTTCAGTGGGGACAAAGTGCCTTCAAGGCATTTTAACACAGTTCTTGGTACATTTTCCTTAGCGACTCCCCCAATTTTCACATTACATACTTGAAACTTTATGGGCTCTTAGAAATTGCAGTTATTAAAGTCCACAAATACTTTTTCTTGGAATTTACAACTTTTAAACAGTTTCTCAAGCACTTAAAATGGCAAGGCAAGGACAATCATTGCTCAGCTTAACAGTTCATTTTTTTCAGTTTAAACACACAAGCAGCACATTTTTTCACTTTCTTTCACAGAACCACAGGCAGCAAAATATTGTCAGATGGCATTTTTCTTGGCACATACTTTGCTTTTCTTGCAACGATCTTCTGCCTGGGTGTACTGCCACCAGACAGGAAGATCCTAGATATACCCTCAGCATTTTACCTCTCACCCAAAAATTTATCCCATAGATGAGCCTCCACATTTTTGTAATCCCCACATTACTTTTGGCAAGTTGGCAGCCCCCATTAAAAGAACTAGTACCCACAAATGGCTTATCATTTACTTTTTGCAGAAATACTCAGATTGGTACCACCCCTAACTTTAGAGTGTATACCAGGCTCATTATCTAAATGAAAATGGGGTAAGGGTACAATTACCAAAACGAACCTTTGTAAATACAACCAGATCCAGGGGAGAGGATGCTAGGCATATGCTAGACCTAACTGCTGAGGGGGCCCCAATAACTCCACACAGAAAGCACTGATCAGAATGTCCAATGCAGCAGCTGGGATTGTGCAGTATGGCTTTATTTACAGATGTTACTATAGCACAAGTGGACCCCCCATTGGTTGGTTATGGCAAAACAGTACACTTTTTTCCCAGAAACTCTTTGCTAGACAGTGCAGTTTCCACAGAAACTTCTCTATCCCCTTTTTCCAAAGTGCTTGTGGCCTGAACCACATTCTTGAGCTATTTCCAAAACACATTTCACAATGTAAATTTGTGACCTGAGCCACATATTTAAGTTTCATCCTTGGCATTGGCCTCTACCCAGAGGAAATTGGTGCCCATCAACATCATCTTTTAAGTACCTCAAGGGCATAAACAAGGTGCAGGTGGGAGATCTTTTCTAATGTAGAAAAGATAGCAGAATAAGAGGGGACAAAATGAAATTGGAAGGGGGGAGATTAAGAGGTAATGTGAGGATGTTTTTCTATACAGAGAGGGTGGTGAATGCTTGGAATAGTCTGCCAAAAGAAGTGGTAGGGACAAGCACAGTGGAAGGGTTTAAACATGCCTGGGACAAGCACAGGGGAACCTTGGGTGGGAAGGGAGTGATGAAAGGCCATTGACCACTTTGGGTGAGTGGATGCATACATGTATAGGGCCTATGGGAAGACTGGATGGGCCTAGCGGTTCTTATCTGCCAACAGTTTCTATGTTTCTATGTAATGAACCAGTTAGCCCTGCTTTATAGACTCCAGACGGTGTTCCTCCTACCTATTGCCCCAGCCGAGAGTCTCTGCCATTCCTTCAGGGTTACACCAAAAGAAACCTTTAATTCCCACTGAATTGCTAAAGACTCCAAACTCTAAATGTTAAATCTGACACCAAAGCATATGAGGGGTCCTGACAGGTGTGATATAGCCTTATCTTGGGCACACACACCTCAGCCAGCTCCCTAATGAGAACAGTTTCTGCATCTGTACTCACATATCTGTTGCTCCTTCCTTAAGGCATGGAGAACAAACCAGAAAAAAACCCTTTTTTTCGTAGTAGCTTTGTCAGAATTTCTTACACAATGTCCTTCTCAAAGGCAGCTGTAAAGACTCTAGGACCTTCAGGGGAGATTGCCCCTTGGATCCACTGAACTGGCAGTCCCTCTCACTCCCCTTGGAGTGAAATCGAGGATTCCTGCTGCAAAAGATCTCCACCACTTCACTGGCAACTGTAGATTTAATCCAAACTAGAATGAGAAACACATGGCTCCCTGTGACAGAGCCCCAACTGGCAGGCCTCCTGCCATTCTGACTCCCCAACTCAGACTAACTGACCATTCTAAACTTCCTTTGAGCAGCTGACTCAAAAATGGTTATACTGCTACAAGAGTTCTAAATGACATGATCATCCTCACTCAGGCTAGCTGAGTAAACAGTGATGTCCTTATGTAGAAAGCCCCTAATGAGCTCCCTACCAACTGCCGTTTCTACCTGCCTAAGATTAATACTAATAGGATTCTAGTAACCCCAGGGTTACATTTATTAGACTGATGTCAGGTGGTAGGTTTACACCAATGGATTTAAAATTGAACAATTGTGATGTCAAAATGAGGTAGTAGGTTTTACATATTTATTGTCTGGCAATGTTAAGGGTAAAACAGCTTTTGATAAAGGGTCAGATACTGATCCAAAAAGCGTCAAGCCTTTGCTCTTTTTGGTAGTCTTTTATTCAATAAATATGTTTTTCTAACTTTACAAGTGGCTTGAGTCTCATTTATAGTGCTGGTGTGTGCATGATTCTGTTTTTAAAGTATAGAGGCATACATTTTGGAGTTGTTCCCCTGTGTCTATACAATACTTGTATGTATGAAGCCATTCTGACCAGGCCCATTTCCTACTGAGCTAACATGGGACCCTCTGGCACCTTTCATCTCATAAGGAGCTTACGCTTGGCTTCCATATCCTCTGCATACGGAAGAGGTTTGTATTGTGTGGCACTTCTTTGAATAGGTTCTGGATCCCCCAGTATCCAGAAGAGAGGGTCTTGGGTTAGGGTATCCAGAGTGATCAGCTCAAGCTTGGTAATAATGGAGCACCACCAGTCCTTTATTGTGGGCATGAACAAAGTTACCTGGTGATTGGTTGCAGCACCAACATTTGTTTAGTATTGGTAGCCAGTGTGCACTAACTTGTCTGGTGTTCTATGCCATCTGCTTAGAATCTGAGCACCACCAGTCCTTTATTGTGGGCATGAACAAAGTTACCTGGTGATTGGCTGCAGCACCAACATTTGTTTAGTATTGGTAGCCAGTGTGCACTAACTTGTCTGGTGTTCTATGCCATCTGCTTAGAATCTTTTTTTGACTTAATTAGTAGTTGGAGTCTGGAGTCACTTGATAGGCCTCTCTCCTACATCTGTCCCCGCAAGCTTGAGGTATAGTGCTGTTTAGCTCCACTGCCCACTTTTCTCTCTGAGAGTCCCAGTTAGGAAGATAGTGGGATTGTATGTTTTTGTAGATGGTCCCTGCTGCACCTTTCTATTTTGTGAGCCATACCATCATCTCATCCATCATGAGGTTTTGGTATAAGATCTGGCCAAATGTAAGCCATTGCTGCATTGCATGTCTTAGCTGCAAGTATTTCCAATGGTTTTGTTTCAGAAGGGCAAGTTGAGTTTAAAGCTGAGCGAAGAACATCAGTAGCCCTGTTCCCTGTTCTGTTATGTAACGTACTGTGTGGATGCTTGTTGTACCCATGAATTTCTTAGCATAAGCTCTTGATTTGTCATATATACACACTGTCATACATACATTCTCTATATGTATATTACTAATGATAGAGAAGTGTTTGCTGCTATAGGTTAAGTTTTTGTGAAATCCATTGTTAGAATTATTAGTTTACTATTGCTAAGTGCCTTTTTAGCTGTCCTTACAATATAAAATTGTTAGCAGGACCATTTATGTACATGCTGCTATATAGTTAGTTATTTGGAAAGCTTTGTGGAAATTTACTAGCTTTTAGGATTGTTAGTTTTGCTTGTTTTCTGTGAGAGAGAAAGCACAGGCTCAAGGTTAGGTATCAGCTTCCAAGAAAATGTACAGAGAATGTAATTATTCTGCATGTAGGTAAGGAAAGCTGAAACAATAGCCCTAGTCATGAAATGCTGTATAAATACAGGATCAGTTTGGGGCCTGAGTTGAGTACAGCCTGATACTGCAGACTGGGGGCTACCCCTTGCTCCCAGGATGGTATATACACTTCTCCTGTAATTTGGCATAGCTGTCAATAAATATGTTATGTACTGTAACTGTGTTTCTCTGAGATGTCATTACCCACTATGAACAAATCCATGATAAGGGGTTGGTATAGAAATCATACAAATTTACCTTGGCAGCCAGGTACAGGGATGTCATTCAGAGCCAACAGAAAACTGCATTGCGGTAGGCAAAGATCACATTCTAACTACTCCTGTTATTGTACATTGGTGGACAGAGGCGTGTGTTTTCTCCCAGTTTACCTTCAGGACAGAGATTTGGCTGAAGATATCTATGATGGTCCATACCTGAGGCAAAGAGGTTTAAAAAATTCTAGAAAGGTGAGCAACAAATAATCCACATATAGAAGAGTGCAGTATGTTTTGGGCCCCACTCTGATTCCTGTTATCTCAGGGTGTTGTCTAATGGCTGCACTGAGGGGATCAGTAGCCAGGAGGAACAGTAAGGGACTGAAGGGGCATCCCTGCCTAGTCCCTTGGTGGAGTGGAAAAAGGTCAAAAAGTAGGCCATTAGTGAGTATACTCTGTCAGTGCTGAATACAGAGTGTTAATCCAGGAGCGAGAATTAGGCCCCAGGCCTTTGTTCTCTAATGCCGCCCAGATGCATTGCCACTCCACTGAGTCAAACACAATTTCAGCATCAATGGAGACAGTGGCTGCAGTATCCTCTCCATGAGAGGCCACCTGAATGATGTTAATTACTGTTCTTAGGTTATCTGCTCCCTGCTGACCCTTCATAAAGCCTATCTGCAACCTGTGAACTATGTGAGGGAGTGCCTGTTCTTGTCTGCTAGCCGGTATGTTTGCCATTATTTTGGTATCAACATTTAGCAAATATATTGGCTGGTAGTTGAAGGAGAAGATTCTGTCTTTGTCTGGTATAGGTAGTACTGTGGTAATAGCTTCCTGTAACATAAATAATGACTTCCTGTAAGGTGTGGGTGGGTGGGTCGGTGGGAGTTTTCCCAGCTCTTGAGCAGAGAGAAATACCTTCAGGAGGTGAAGGCGAGCTGCTATTCAAATGCCTTGTAAAAATCAGCACTCAGACTATCAGGGCCTGCAGCCTTGCCTTTAGCCAGTGCTTGTATTGCTTATGCAATTTCCCTTGCAGAGATTTACTGTTCCAGATAGTGTCTTAAGGCCAGTGGGATTTTAGACAAGTTAAGTTTGTTAAGAAATTCTTTGTACTTCTTCTAGAGTAGGTCACCCTTGCTAGTATACAGGGTCTTGTAATATGTTGTAATATGTTTGAAAAACTGCACTAATATGCTTTGGGTTGGTATGTAGCTCTACTGGTACACTTCTGATGTGTGGGATCTGGATATCCACTTGTCTTTTCCTGAGACGGTAGGCCAGCAGTTTACTGTCCCACTCCCCATTCTCCAAGTACACTTGATTTAAAAAGAAAAGCACCCTCTCCGCCTGTTTATGGTGCAGCTTGTTCAAGCTGTACTTCAAGGTAAGTAAGTGCTGAATGTCTTGTTCTGAGGGCTGGTCTGAATTATAGACCTTTACCTCTGCTGCTTGTAATGAGGTGGTGAGGTTAGATGCCTCCTGCTTGGGACTTACCCTATGACAGCAGGCTAAGTGAATTGAAAATGTACTTGCTGGAGAGAGGAGGGACGGGGAGATATGATTGAAACCTTCAAGAACATGAAAGGAATAAACAAGACAGGCATGGAGGGGCTTTTCAAATTAAAGGAGGAGAGGGACACTGGAGGCCATGATCTGAGACTGGAAGGGGAAGGTTCATGAGGTAGATGAAAAGACACTTTTTTACGGAGAGGGTGGTGGCTGGGTGGAACGCACTGCTGGTGGAAGTGGCATCCTATAAAACAGTGGGCTGCTTCAATTAGGGCTGGGGCTGGGACAGAGCAAGAAGGAGGGCCATGGGAGGGAAGGGCAGCTGCAGAATAAGGGCTGCTAGCTGCACAATCGAGCAGACGCGATAGATCATAAGGCCTTTAATTACTGGCAATTTCATATGTTCGTAGTTGCTTTTATTTTCATGTGCTGCATAACTGGATTATGCGCCTGGAACAAATACCTTAAAGGCCCCCAAGGGAGCACTATGTGAAATATCTGACTGGGTGTTAATCTCGAAATACTTTTTTCCTGCACTAGCCGTTCTTTAAAGGCATTCGCAGGTGTCGGCAGTTGTCAAACTTTCCTTTTATCATCTGAGGAACATCGCCAGGATTAAGTACCTTGTTCCACCAGCTGAGCTTCCTACTTTGGTCCATGCTTTTGTGACCTCGTGCCTGGATTATTTCAACTCCATTTATCTAGGGCTTCCAGGGGTTGATCTCTGCTGTTTGCAGCTGGTGCAGGACGCTGCGGCCCGATTGTTGATGGATACAGTACGTCTCGTACCGGTCATATCTCGCCGGTATTACGCGATCTGCACTGGCTGCTGATTCAGTGGTGGATCAACTTTAAAGTTGGTCTTTTGACCTACAAAGCCTTACATGGACAGGGTCCAGACTACTTGAAAAAGCTTTTGGTTCCCTACCACCCAGGGCGATCTCTCCGCTCGGCGGACGAGGGGTTGCTAGAGATTCCGGGGGTTTCTTTAAAATCATCAGGTGATCATGCTTTTAATGTTTGTTGCTCTGACCCTCTTGGATTCTCTACCCCATCCTCTTCATCAGTGTGCGATCGTGGAGGAGTTTAAAAAGGCCCTCAAGACCTATTTATGGTCAAAGATTAATTTTAATTGATTGATTGTGATGAAGCTCAGATTTAGTATAGTATAAATTATTTATGGATTTGTGTTTATTATTTATTGTTCATTGTTTTAAATCATTGTAAGGTGCATTGGTTTAAGAAAGGTGCCATATAAATAAAGTTTCATTTCATTTCATTTCTAAGTGCAGGAGAGTGGGATTGAAATGCAGTCTGGGCATTTTGCCTTTTGTTTGTTGGAGCAGTACCATGGTGGATATTGGGGTATGGTCTGATAACACCATGGCATGTATAGAGCTGTCCAGGATGTCATGGAGCAGTGTGTGCTGGAAAGAAAGAAAGAAATCCAGTCTGCTGCTGATCTGCCAATGTGGTGATCTGAATGTGGAATCTTAGACTGGGGGTTGGGGGGCATATAATCTCCAGATATCTGTAAATTACAGCTCTGTACACATTTGTGTCAGGGCCACTCTCGCCTTTGAGTGTGAAGGTGTTCTCTTCTCTTTGGGAATTCTCTCCAAGTAAGGATCTGGGACAAGACTGAAATCCCCAGCCAAGAACAATATCACCCCTGCGGGTGCTAGCTCCAACAGTTATTGGTTAAGCTTTAGAAAAAAGTCAGGGTCATCTTTGTTGGGTGCATATGTATTACCCAGGATAATGCATCTACTCTGGACTCTTCCTAAACAGTAAAACCCATTGCTCTTTCTTGCCAGCTAGTGATTTCTCTATTTGTATGGGGCACCCCTGCTTAAGCAAGATAGACATCCCCCTTTTTTGTGGAGTAATTACTGGAAAATTCTTGTCTCACCCAGGCTCCTCAGAGTTTAGTTGACTCTTTTAAGGAGGTGGGTCTCCTGGAGCTTGGTTACATCACATTAGGCTTTGCTGAGACAATTTAGGATTGCCTTTTTCTTAATGGGGTGGTTAACCCACTGGATATTCCAAGAAACTATCTTTACCTCGGCCATGGTGGCCTAATGTGTGGGAGTGTGTGCCATGCAGTGGTGAAAAAGAATAGGTGTCTTACCTTGTCTCTATGAGGTATGGCATTCTATAGAGTCCCTGTGTCCCCCTGCATTTCTGATCCCTTTTTACTATGTAGAATGGAGGTAAGGAGAACAGAAACAACATTAGCATTGCACCTGAAGTATCCATTATTTTCTTTAACCTTCATCATATAGATGCCCATATCCACTGAGCATTCTTGGATGTGCAATTGATTAGTCATGGTTCTTATTAGTAATAGTCACAATAGAAAATTACTAAGACTACATTTTCTATTTTTCTATGAAATAATGAACTCTGCCTAAATTTATAAGCATCAGATATACATCTTATATATTCCATCTTTCAATGACCCAGTAGAACAGTATAACTGTGAGCCGATGTGGATTCCAAATCTGAGCTCTGTACTCTCCCTAGTTTAACCAGGGGTTGGGTTGATGTTATTTTTTGTTTTATTAGCGCTGTGCGGTGCCTTCATTATGTAACCCGCTACCTGGCTGCCTGGGTTCAGGGAGAAAACTGTTGCTCGGCATTTTGGCTAGGTTTGACTTCTAGTCAGGGGCACCCAAGTAACTCCGGACACAGGAAGCAATACTGTAATGTCCAAACCATGAGTGGGATTCTAGAGTGTGGCTTTCATTCACAGCAACAGCAGAATAATAAAGCATAGATGGAACCCCATGGGGCTACACTCCCTGGTAATGCAGACAAACGGAGACCAGAACACATCTTCTTACACACTGTAACCCTCAGTTCTGAAACACACTGGCTCTCAGCCCGAACTAGTACTCTTCTCTGGATTTCCCTGGCATGGCACATCCGGCCAGCACTTGGACTACTTTCCATAAGGCATGGACATTTATTGGTGGCTCCCTCTACCACCCGTGAGCACATACTTGCTTCATAAAGGGAAAATCTTCATAACTAATCCCATGACTGGGTACTTTCCATGAACACGGGCCAAGTGCCTGGAAGAAAGTTATAGGTGCCCAAAGTGAACCCGTTGAGGCAAATCTGGTTACTCCAGATGGGGGTCTCCCACCTCTTGCTCCCAAATCTATACCCGGCCATCCATTTGGAATCAACACCTTTCTTGAAACACACTGTTATAGAACGCTGTCTCGAAATGTATGTCACATTTAACACTCTACTCTTCAAAATCTGATATCCTGGCTTATAATGATCTCTGAGTGGCTATGTCCACCCCTGTTAACCCCCACTGTTTAGATACATTTTAAGTCACACACAACTGTAGTACTGCACTTGGCTGTCCTTCCTTGACCCCACAGTAACAGATACTATACAGTAACAGATACTATACACACTGTCTGGTGAAAACATGGGCTCTCTTTCAGAGCTGACTCACCCACTGGTTTGTAGGTGCCCCAAGGTTTCTGGCAAAGCAAACTACTTTTTGTGCCTCAGCACTTGAACATCCAAACGACAGGCAGCTTTCCCTCTTCAGCAGGGCCAGAGGATTGCCCCTGAAGTTACTGGCTTTCTTCCCCCCCCATCCCTCCTGGGATGGGGCACTGGATCAAACTGGGAATGATCTCTACCACTAGACCAGTTTCTTCTGTGTCTCTATCTAGGGCGAGAACACACACCCTCTATCTCTGGGTAGCTCTATAGCAGAGCTTAGCCCTGGGGGGCTACCAACTGCAGCACACCTCCTGCTTCCACTGATTCTCCCTGCAGACTGCTACTCGAAGACTGATCCAAAACCTCCCAACATTCTAACTAACTTCCTGCTGCTACATTCCAATGTGGCTTATGCTGCTGTGAGAATTCTATACGATGTCATCTCTCCAGCTCAGCTGAGACTAAGGACAGAGTGAGGCAGTGTGAAATCCATTCAACTGGAGTTTCACAAGCTGCCTTCCCTGCCTGCCACTAGATCTAAATGAGATTCTTGTAACCCCAGGAGATGGGGGGGGTTACACCCACCCTAGGCCAGGAAAATTACTGTCCCCAGTCATTACTAACCTGGCCTAGGCCATCCTACCCTCTGTGCTACCTATGGAGAGGGGTGATCAGGCCCTCTTCTACCATGTGCTAGTCACAGGCAGGCAACACTAAGGGCCCAGAGGCCATTGGCTGACTCATCGGCCTCTACTCTAAGTTCTTACTATGGATACCTAGTGGTCCTGGTAGATTTGTCCAGAGCATAGCCCTAATAGATCTGTACTGCAGCCTCTATTGCAGATCAGGACCACAGCCTGTCTATCCCCCCAGCCCTCTAGGGAAAACCTATCTGCCTCTAAACCAAATACCCAAAACAAAACAAACAGGGGACCCTCCCTCCCAACCTTGGACACCTGCAACCACACACACAAGGAGCTAATGCTATACTCTATACATTACTCTCACACAACCATATTTGTGGAAGGAAAAGTAACACACAGAAAACCACAACATCCTGTTCTTTAAACGCTACAACATTAAAGTACTATGAGGAACTCTGCTGAGTCCCTCCTCCTCTTCTTGTCTTCTTTTCTTGTCTTCCTCAGGATCACCTGCAAGAAACAGAAAGACATACACACTCCTAATCTGCATACACAGTCTATCTAACCCCCACCATCAAAACACTGAAGAATACCAAAAAAGATTTTTTTTAGAAAAGTAGAAAAACAGTATAAACAGTAAAAACAGTAGAAAAATGATGACATTATTTACAATATACATTATTTGTTGGGATGGAGTGCCCTAAAAGTCCCTTCTAGTGACAACAGTGCCAGAAGGCAAGTCCAATACAGAGTCTCTCCTGGGCCGGAGCCCAGTGAAGCACAGTTCTAGCAGGCTGAAATCTCGAAGGGGAGAGTCTCTGAGGACAGTTCAAACATATGGAGTCTGCTAGTGTAGGGTGTGTACTGCAATGTCATAAGAATAGAAAAGTCTGGACTTATCAGTCCCTTGTAGAACGAAAACAATATGATACCTGGTTCTCCTCTGAAGACTCCCTGGCAGCATTCTTCTGATACAGCTGGGTGGAGAACTTCCAGAAAATGACAGGAGGGCACATCTGGAAACTGCTGGGTGATGTCATCTAGGAGATGGAACCTTGGAACAGCAAAAAAAGGAAAAACAGCTAGTCTGAAGTCATCCAGAATCCCAGGTGATGAATCAGGATATAGCTGGGCTGGTGTCCTCTCTGGATATGAAGTCATCTAGTGGGCAAGTCGATGGAATCTGGAAGGCCAGTACACTGCAAGACTGATGAATGTGGGGCACCTGGTTCCTGGAATGCCAGACTGGTGGAACAACATAAGTACGGCAATGGCTGGATGGCAGCACTGGCTACCACTGCTCAGTTTTCCACTTGATAGGCATGGGCACATTCACAGGTTGATCTTTGCATTGTGGCCAATAGCACAATGGGTCAGGTGCAAGAAATTATTACCCTGTCTGGGCGCTCATAATCCACACTGTGAAAGGTTTCATGTCCCTCTCCATCCACAATTCGACCAGTGTCAATAAACAGTGTCCTGCCCACTTTCCACTGGCTGAATTTTGATTGTAACACTCTATTTTTGACATGTCTGTTGGTACCAGGATGCACATGTTTCATTGCCTCTTTTATTATCCAGGATTTCCTGCTTTTTTCAATCTCCTCCCAGACTCTCCGAGAAAAGGTAGGAAAGAGTATCCCATAGATTTAATTTGCTTTCCTACGAACCAGTCTTTCCTCTTTACTACACTTGGTCAACTTGCGACCTCTGGCCTGGCTTGAGGCGGCCAATCCTGGTTCTGCCAGCTACGCATACTCAATGCAATGTAGAATGGATCTTTAACTTTTTTTTGTGGGGTCAAGGCTGTGGAGTCACTACTCTCTTCTACTATCTGTTATTCCAAGACAAGAGCTTGAGGCCGTGGATCTGTACCTTCTTTTACAAGGCCACATAGATTCCCCCTCATCTTCTTCCTTGCTAAGAATCTGTTCCCAGGAGTGAGCAATCGTCCTTACGCCTGAGACTGTCCACTCTTCGCTGGGCGCGGAGGTTGATACCTCCCATTCAAAGGCCTCCCTCATCTCGTCTTCACCTATGAGACTCAAGCTAGGCCCCTATCTCCAAGGGTCTACTGATGCTCCTTCCGCAATGTCTCTCTGGGACCCAGACTCTGATACATCAGTACATTGTTCTGTCTGTAAATCTGCACCCACTTGCTTCATGCCACACCCTGAGGGGCCTTACCTATCAGGCTTCACCTGGTGCTGTGTGCTGCCAACTGCAGATCCTTCAAGATTTGTCCATGTGGGAGCCAAATGAATCTTGGGTGCTTTAATCAAGCCATATTTCTGTAGGCACCCAGAACAGTGAGGTACCATGAAGACGTCCCTTCTAGCACTTAAGCACATCACACATACTCGTACTGGATATCCAGGAATTGTCACATGAGGAGGCAGTCATCCCCCTTAGTAACATCTCTCAATATCTCTCAACTTGTTAACTTCTTCTACTATCATAGCCCAGGCATGATCCGGGTAGTGGGCTGGTCCCGAAGCCATGAGTGCAGAGAAAGCAAACAAACAATCACTGTTATTTCAAGTCCCACTCTTTTGGAAAAAAAAAAACCTTTACAAAATAGCTCCTTTTCTGCTGTGTTTACATTACTACCTCACCCTATAATGGCGGCGACAGCACTCATGCACATTAACGTTCTGTTTATGAGTCAAGCCACAGCACATCCGATTTACACACTCCACTGATAAAGTTCACTCAAACTGTTAAATTGCACCGGTTGCTCTCCTAGCACATTTATATGATTTTACTGGACTTTTCATTTGCTTTAATCACTGTTTTAACTTAAAGTCCCCTAAAGCCGCAATATTTCATCACACAGGATTGCCTGTATTTCTTTCATACAACTCACAGTCTCTCATGTGGCTTTGGAAATTATACTGTTGCTGAACCTATAATTATGCTCACAGTCTATTGCTCAGAATTCTTGGTTTGGCTGATTAAACTTGACACAGTCCTTCTTTGCAAAATGATCACACTGCTACACACAGATTCAGCTGGCTTTTTGGTAAAATCACACAGTTTGAGCTTTTTTTTATGATGGTACTCACTTTAATCAGTAGCTTGTTGTGGAAATGTAAAACGCGGCCTACAGCCGATCTTGGAGGCCTCTGGAATAAAACAGGTTGGTAGTCCTGCTGATTGTCCCTCCGAACACCTCGCTCTCTTCTCAGACAAATTGGAATGCGGGTTGAGCCCGATTTTAAACAGAAAAGTTTGATTTAACTATTTTTACAATGTTTTCAGTCACTGTGATGCTCCTCCTTGTAAACCTGCTTGCACACTCCTCTCTCTCTCCCTCTCGAACACTGTGCAGTCACTCTAGAACTGGCTTGGGGGCGTGACTGATTGCAGTCTCACCAATCACTCAACGCCATGCAAATGAGCCTCTCTCTTCTCGTGCTCTGTGTCTCCACAGCGATTATAGAGCAGGCAAAATTTAAACTGCAAACCACACTTTTTTTTTTCCAACTGTAGCTCCTCGGCGGGAGCACCATTTCAACCATTTTTCATGGCATTTTACCCAGCGACTCTCTTAGTCCATACCACAAGCATTTCCAATGTTTAGAGCACAAATCTCTGTTTGTCTCCCACAGTTTTCCATACTTTTTCTGTCACACAACACTTAAAAAGCTGGCAAACGCTGTAATTATGATGCAGGACATGGGCATATACACTCAGGCTTTACTGCTCCTTGGTAAACAGTTGGCACACTTACAGCAGCACATAGACAGCAAAACACAGCGGCACATTTAGTTAGCAATGCTTCAGATTTTTGGGCTACCTACTGCCAGACAGCCAAAATGCTAGCCACCATCTGAGCAACCTTTCTTGCATTTTCACCCAAATCGCAAGCCAAACCCAGCTGTAGCCTCCAGTTTGTAACCAGGAGTTGGCTTGATGTTATTTTTTGTTTTATTAGCGCTGTGCGGTGCCTCCATTATGTAACCCTCTATCTGGCTGCCTGGATTCGGGTAGAAAACTGTTGCTCGGCATTTTGGCTAGGTTTGACTTCTAGTCAGGGGCACCCAAGCAACTCCGGACACAGGAAGCAATAACTGTAATGTCCAAACCATGAGTGGGATTCTAGAGTGTGGCTTTTATTCACAACAACAGCAGAATAATAAAGCATAGATGGACCCCCACGGGGCTACACTCCCTGGTAATGCAGACAAATGGAGACCAGAACACATCTTCTTACACACTGTAACCCTCAGGTTCTGAAACACACTGGCTCTCAGCCCGAACTTGTACTCTTCTCTGGATTTCCCTGGCATGGCACATCCTGCCAGCACTTGGACTACTTCTCTGGATTCCGTGGTGTGGCACATCCGACCAGCACTTGGACTACTTTCTATAAGGCATGGAAATTTATTGGTGGCTCCCTCTACCACCCGTGAGCAGGTACTGGCTCCAAAAAGGGAAAATCTTCATAACTAATCCCACACCTGGGTATTTTCCACAAACACGGGCCAAGTGCCCGGAAGAAAGTTATAAGTGCCCAAAGTGAACCTGTGGAGGTAAATCTGGTTACTCCAGATAGGGGGTCTCCCACCTCTTGCTCCCAAATCTATACCCAGCCATCCATTTGGAATCAACACCTTTCTTGAAACACACTGTTATAGAATGCTGTCTCGAAATGTATGTCACATTTAACACTCTACTCTTCAAAATCTGATATCCTGGCTTATAATGATCTCTGAGTGGCTATGTTCACCCCTGTAGACCCCCACTGTTTAGATACATTTTAAGTCACACACAACTATAGTACTGCACTTGGCTGTCCTTCCTTGACCCCACAGTAACAGATACTATACAGTAACAGATACTATACACACTGTCTGGTGAAAACATGGGCTCTCTTTCAGAGCTGACTCACCCACTGGTTTGCAGGTGCCCTAAGGTTTCTGGCAAAGCAAACTACTTTTTGTGCCTCAGCACTTGAACATTCAAATGATAGGCAACTTTCCCTCTTCAGCAGGGCCAGGGAATTGCCCTTGAAGTTGCTGGCTCTCTTCCCCCCCATCCCTCCTGGGATGGGGCACTGGAACAAACTGGGAACGGCCTCTACCACTAGACCAATTTCTTCTGTGTCTCTATCTAGGGCGAGAACACACACCCTCTATCTCTGGGTAGCTCTATAGCAGAGCTTAGCCCTGGGGGGCTACCAACTGCAGCACACCTCCTGCTTCCACTGAGTCTACCTGCAGACTGCTACTCGAAGACTGATCCAAAACCTCCCAACGTTCTAACTAACTTCCTGCTGCAACATTCCAATGTGGCTTATGCTGCTGCGAGACTTCTATATAATGTCATCTCTCCAGCTCAGCTGAGGCTGAGGACAGAGTGAGACAGTGTGAAATCCATTTAACTGGAGTTTCACAAGCTGCCGTCTCTGCCTGCCACTAGATCTAAATGGGATTCTTGTAACCCCGAGTGACGGGGGGGGGGGTTACACCAGTATTACTGCTGCCATCATGACAACCCAATTGCAGTAAATAGTGAGGTAGTAGATGGCATCAATGCTCATGGCATATGATATGGCTCCTTCACCTCAGACCTTTGTTAACCAAGGGTAGCCTGTCTGTAGTAGTTCCTAGTTAAGGAATGCATAGATAGGGAGTCATGGGGGATACAAGAGAAGGGGACGGTCCTTGCTGTTTGGTATTCCTGCCAGACTTAGAGCCTGCTTATCCCCTCTATCCATAGCTTACCAAGACGGTATCTTAGTCCCTTCAGTCTCCACTTTCACCTACCTTGGTGTCACCCTCAACCACAAATCAATAAACTCTATGCTGGCCATCTCCTATAAAGTGAGCAGTAACCTCACATCACAAGCTTGCCACACCATTGCCCAAGGGGTGCTCCTCCTGGTGCCACTGTTTTCTTGTCTGCCTCTAAGACTACTCTTCTGAAGTGGGACGTCATGTACTACAATATTTGTCGCTTCACATTGGCATCCCTCCCAGCTCACTCATCACTGTTCATTATATGACATGTTAGGCTGGCTACCTCCATCCTCCCTTAGGGAATATAGCTTTGGCACTGTTATCTTCAACATCCTTAACAACAGGCAGCCCAGATCCTTCACCGTACTACTTAAACTGGTGAACAGTACCTACTCCTTAAGGTCCTGTTAAACGCAGTTTTGGCTGTCCACAAGATCAGAACCTGCATCAGGAGATCGTCCTTCGCCTATGCAGCCCCTATCCTTTGGAACTCCATCCCACCTGATATATGCCGCTGTCCCTCTGTGTCTAGTTTTTCACTCAAATACCATGAACATCTCCTTAGCTTGGCTCACTGTGCATGTCCTTGAACCTGTACTATCGCTGTAATTTACTAATCTTTTTTTTAAACTTTTATTTATTGATTTTACAATGAAATAGATAGAAGCATAGCCCGTAGGACAGTGCACAGTATTTATAAATTCAACATTTGATAATACAGTATCTTTAGCACTCCTAGTCTGGTACATCATGTGGAGGTTACCTATACAACATTTTAATTATCTGGAAATTACTTCGTGGGCTATTGCTGCCATGAGTGGAAAAATACTATAATAAGCATACAAACAATATCCATAAAACACCCCTTTAATAGGTGAAACATCCCCAACATCCTAAAATAGGAGAATAAACATAAAAGAACAGAGCCCTCTCCCAGCTCTGCACCACCCACACCCTTCTTAGTGGTCTGGCTAGACTAATCTAATCTATCTAAACAGCAGGAGGTAATACTTAAAACATGTAACTGATATACATCTTAACTGATACACATCTAAACTCTTTAAAACATTAAGGATACCGACCACAGTTATGAAAACTACTCATTGTTGCACTGAGCATGGAGCTACGGTGAAAGAGGAAGATACAAAGATAAACAACGTCATTGAAGATGCTCATTCCAAAGCTCCCCTCGTGTGAACAATATGTATAAAAAATAATCAGATCTGTACCCGCCTAACTTTTGCAAACAACAACTTTGGCATTGTAGTTATCATTTCGCTGAAATAAATATCCGCAACACTGGAAAGTCAATAATAAAACCTTATAAATGTCCAAGTCCCCTTTAACCACCTACTCCTGTGATAGCTTACTTGTCCTGGATCCTCCATGCCTCAGGTATTTTCCTCCCCTTTAGATTATGAGTCAGAACTCCGGGCTGTACAGTCCATTTCAATTTTAGCAAGCAGTTTTCCTGCATCTGCAGGATCCGAGAACTGGTATGTTTTGTTGCCATAGACAATTTTCAAACTTGCCGGCATCAGCAAAACATGATGGACTCCAAGCTGGCAGAGATTCAATCAAACCCCATAAAACCGAGATCTGGGAAAATATATATGGGTGCACCTTGCCATTGAGTGAGGCCACACTTCCTCACCACCTGAAGTACTCTGTCCCTTTCCTTAATGGAACCCAAGATGGCCAAAACTGCCTGGATCTGAGGATGTGCTGAATCCACGTGTAGGCAGGCCCCTCTTGAATTCACTCGATATGCCCGCTGGATAGAAATCGGGGATTCTAGCTGCAAAAAATCTGGAAGCCAGTGCTCAAGAAAAAGATCTAGGGCTTCCTCTTCTACTTCCTTCGATAAGCCAAATATACAGATATGGGATGACCATTCCCCATTTTCCAGGTCCTCCAGGTGGCGTCGGAGTAGAAGGTTCTCCTTCACTAGGCCCGCTGTTGCTGCTAGTGCTTTGTCTGCAGATTTGTTTGCCCCTTCTGCTTCATCTTCTACTGTGTGGAGCTTTGTTTCCACCACCAGCAGTTGGGAAGTGAAATCAGTCATCTTTTTGTCGATGGTCTGAATAGCTTTCAACAACGTGGCATTCAATGGTTTATTCAGATTAGTGTCGGGAAGATCTCTATCTTTCTCTGGGCCTAGTCAGTTTTCCTTATGTTTAGCCTCATCTCCTCCTGTCGTTGTTTTCATACATCCCATTCTGCCAGAAATGACAAATTTGGTATGTCTAGGATCATAAGATATTGCTGGATTCAACAGTATTGGATAGATTTAGCACACGTTTAACTACAAAATACTGAACTGTGATGTTAGAAATGCGGAACTGTGAAAGAATGCTGCTCACAGCTCTGCTGCTGGCTATGCCCCTCTGTAATTCACTAATCTTGTTTATATTTATTAATGTATATACTGTAAATTCTCTCATTGCTGATATACTGTATGTTTCAGTTTACCCATAGGTTAACACTGTTCCTTTTCCCAATATACGATCCTTGAGATCCTTAACTGTTTAATGTATATTTTCTCTGTTGGTACAACTGCTTGCTGTTGTATGTAATCTCATCCTGTACTTGCTATTGTATGTAATCTCATCCTGTATTGAACGTGTCCATGTAACTCTCCTGGGTCGTGCCTGAAAATAGGCAATGTTTGCATAGCACACTTACCTGGTTAACAGAAACTAAATAAATAAATGAAGGGCACGTGCTGCCGGACTGCCCAGCTCCTTTTCCATATAGAAAAAGGAAATTTTAGGCTGGGGGGGCAGGTTAACACGAGTCCACTGGTTCATCTGGTTGCAGATTGGTAGAGGGCAAGCTATTGCATGGTATGAGGTACATTGTGGCATGACAGCATTTATAAAACTGAGCCCCCTCCATATCACACTGTCATCAGATGCATTGCTGAATAATTAAGTGGGACCTGGTACAGGTTAATACAAGAGTAGACGTTATCAGGTGATTGGGTGCTGCAGCTGTATGGACATCAGGCTGGGATAGCTCCTCATCCCCCCTGTTGTTGGTGCCTCAGATTTACTGAGTAGAGCTAGATACACACTTAGCAAAAAAAATAGGTATAACAGCTCTTCTTGGCTTGCTTGTGTCTATTGCCCTGTGATGCTTTCTACTAAAACTGCAGTTTCTGCTAATATCTGTTCATGGAGGGACGCCCAAACTTTATAATAGACATCTTGTTATGCTTTTTGCATTCACAGCTAGTATCTATTAGAGGGTAGTCTGGATCCTGTGAATGATGCCCCACCTCGGCTGAGGTGCCAAGAACATTCCCCAGAGTAAAAACATGTAACCTTTATCGATGATGTTGTGGGGTGGGGGGTGGGGTGAACCGAGAACATGTGCTCCTTGAATCTTGCGCATGGCATTGGCCCCACCTATTGGTTCTTGTGAGGCATATTTATGGGCAACCCAAATGTGCTGTGACTTGGGTTTGGCGTTTTGTGCCCATTTGTACTGTGCCCTAAATATTGTATTGATATCTCCTGAGCTGTGTGCCACAGGCACCGTACTTACCCACAGTAACATTGGGAGGGAGGGTTGGAGGATCTGGTGCCTAAAGCTGTTTGTCCTAGATACCAAGTCATGTCCAAGTCATTAGGATGCACCACAATAATGTAGTTTTAATGCGGGGGAGAGGAAGGGATCTCACAGTGTGACCTGTGCAGCTATGCAACCGTATGCACCACTGAGTGGACTCACATGATGAATGACAAGTCATGAATGTGACTGTACCCTCGGTTGCCACATGGTAATCAAGCTGAAGCCAAGAAAAGAGCAAAATGGTGTAGTGACCTCTATCCAAAAGCTAGACCTTGAAAAAAAAAAACAGCACTGAGGCAAGAGGGGGTTGGGGGGTGAGAGGATGTAAAGCCGACAGCTTAATTGGTGAACATTAGTCACTGAGCTGCAGGGGAGTAAGCAGCCTTTAAAAAAGTGTATTCACAAGTTAAAGACTGTAACTAATAGGCTGGGGGTCTTTAGATGCATTCTGGTACATTTTGAGGGTCATTTTTACACTATTTGGCTGGATTTAAAGCCTTTTTTGACTTATCGCAAACAAGTAATCAAAATAACTAGCTTTTAATTTTTTTTTAAATGTCAAAACTAAAGCAAGAAAATCTCACTCCAGCCAGCCTTCAAGCATCTGACTATATGTCACTTCTCTTGAGTACAGTCAGCTATCACTGCAGCAGGCATTACACTTGTTACCTTGCAAATGGAACAGGAGGCTCTGCAGCACGCCAGTATTTTCCAGTCCTCTGGGCCCTTCAGAACAGCAGTGAATAAATTCATTCAATTGCAGTGTGGGGATAATTTGTGATCTGCTTTTCAACTTGTTTACTCAAGATAGCCCAGCTAAGATGGAACCTCTCATTTTCAGTAGACAAAGTAAGCAGCCTCATGCTGTGTTAGTCACAGTATGCTACAATTTATACTGATGAGGGGCTCATCAACCCCAAATTGCCATGCTACTGCGGGGTCCTCTTCTCCCTTACTCACCAGTGTTCTCCTCTGGCCCTGTGTGGTTAAATATGTGGAGAGGAGACATCAAATGTCAGCCTACATGGGTGAGGCCTGTGCTCCAGCCCCATGCTACACCCAATCCACCTCGGGCCTCCGCCAAGGCTGATGACATTTGCAACGAGCTCGTTTCCAACTGATGCATGTTAGCTGGGGGAAATTGTATGACATGTTCCCACAGAAATTCAGATGTGTCCAACATATATAAATACACTCTCGGGCCATTCTTGGCATCACTATCAACCCAGTCCTTCAGACAAGTTGAAGGAAGAAAAATTAGCTGTGCCTGCCCTTAATGCCCTTAGTTGGCACAGAGTTGCTTCACCACTCACCCCCCCCCATCCCCACATTACTTTATGCTTATCTTTCATATATTCAAAAAACACTCTCTGGCCATTTGTGGTATCACTGACAACCTTCATACAAGCTGAAGCAGGAAAAATGAGCTGTGCATGTCCTTAATGCCCTAAGTTGGCACTGAGTTGTTTCACCCCCCCATCCCCACATTACTTTATGCTTATCTGTCTTTCACCATCACCAACCAACATTTCCCTTTCCCTTTCAGAACCACTTGCTCACTCTTGTGATGCCTCCTGCAGCCGTTCCAGCTCACCTCTGCTTCCTGTTTGGCCTGGCGACTGTGTTTTAAGCAGTGCATCTCATTGCAAGCAGGATGGAAGGAAGGGGTGTATTTTATGTCAGTACAGGAAGCCCACCACGATGACAGCTGCCTGCAGGAGAATAAGGAGATTTTAGACATGCATGACTACTAAACAAAATATTGTTCCCTACACCACTGCTGTCACTGAGAGTTTTCTGTATGCATGTGTGCATGGGAAGTATGTGTGGTTACACCAATGCTGACCTATCAGCGAGCAGCATTCTGGTTTGTAAATTACTTCTGGAGTTGTCAGCCATTGCAGTCACTTTAGGCTATATCCCCTTTGCTTGTCTGTCACTCCCCTCCTCCCCCTGTTTGCCAGGGTTATAAAAAAAACAAACCAAACCAGAAAGGGAAAAGAAAGAGAGTTTTAATGGCATTCGTCTCAGTGCCTGTTGTCATCGCTTGTGAAGGGGGAAAAAGTCTGCCGGATAGGGGTCGCCCTGCCCATTCAAGCTTGCCAACTCTAAGTGTGTGTCGGGGGGTTGGAGCACAAGCTTGGCAGCCTGTTGACTCTTCCAGCCCTTTTCCATGAACAGTAAGCTGAGCTCAAACAGTTACTAAACTGGATAGCCAGCCATAATGTTTTAAAGGCATGTGGGAGGCATAAGACCAAAAAAAGGAGTAGAAAAATCACATCGTGGAGCCTGCTGCAGCTCAATGATTAAGGCGCTGTCTCTAAATTTAGGCTACACATCCCCCCTCACATCATGTTCAGATTATTAGGATTTACTTCTGTAATGTAGCTGTAATGAGGGAGGGTTGTCATAGTGTGACCTGTGCAACTGTGCAATCCTGTGAACATGCAGACTGCTTAGTGGAGTCACTCAATAACTGACCAGTCATAGATGACTTTTGCTTTCAGTGGCCAGGCGGTGGTTAGGCTGAAGCCAGGAAATGATCTAAAAGAGGTAGTGATCTAAATGCGAAAGGTTTACCTAAAGGGAAGCCAGCCCTGAGGCAGTGGGGGAATGGGGAAGAAGAGGCGATGGCTGCTTAAGAGGTGGATCGTACTCACTAGGCTGTCAAAGAACAGCATAATTCTTTGTAAGTTTCCTCATGAGTTGTCAGCTGTCACAGTGACTTTAGGCTGTGGACATTCAGCTTGCCTGTTCCTGTGCTCCTCCCTGAATTTGCCGTGATTATAAAGACAAGCCAGAAAGGGGAAGAAAGGGTGTAAAATTGCTTTCCTCTTAGTGTCCTTTGGACGAAGCAGACTGCCGCATAGGGGTCATCCTGCCTCTTCAAGCTTGCTAACTCTTAAGTGTATGACAAGGAGGAGAAGCACAAGCTTGGCAAGTCACTGACGTTTCCTAACCTTTTTTTGTGACCAGCTAGCTTGGTCCAAACTGTTACCAACCTGGATGGCAAGTCATAGTGTTTTGCTTAATCTTTTTTTTTTTTCTCCAAGGTCCCGGTCGGCCATCCTCCTCCGCCTCTTTCTTCTGGTTGCCATCCGTCCAGTCCCGACCTCCGATCTCATCAGCTCCTACCCCCACTGCTTTTCCCACATGGTGGGGTAGTGGGGAGTCCCCAACTCGACCCACCAGGTACGGATCCAGTACTGGGTGATGCCCTCTCGGAGGTGGGGAATGGGGGGACAGCTATCCAGTCTCTCCCTCTGCTCCTTCCTGTGCTCATCAGAATTATAAAGACATGCCAGAAGTGAGAAGAAAATGTGTTAAATAGCCTTCCTCTCCATGCTGTTTGGAGGAGGAGGACTGCTGCATAGGGGTCACCCTGCCTGTTCAAGCTTGCATACTCTAAGTATGTGACAAGGAGTTGAAGTGTGAACTTGACAGATTGCTGCCTTTTTCCTATCCTTTTCTGTGAGCAGCTTGCTTGGCCCAAATGGTCAGCAACCTGGATGGCAAGCCATAAGATTTTGAGAGTGTGGGTGTGGGGTCCACTAAGCTGCAGCGACAGGAAATTTGTCGATCGGCATTACAGCAATGGCACAAAGCCAACAGCTGGCATTGTGCTGTCAGCAGAACAGTGTTTTTTCTGGGGAGCTTCCATGTGGGGGGCTGTGCCCCTGCACCCCCCACATTATTACATAATCAACTCTGAGTCTCAGTTGTTTGGGGGAGAGGGCGGAATCACAGAAGAAAGCAGTGTTGGTGTACCATGGACCATTACAGCGAACTGCTGATTTTGTCGCTGTAAGGGTCTTTGCAGTATTTCCATTGCTGTTTCAACAGTATATGGTGTGGAGGTGCCTCTGGAGTGGCTATAGGATTGTTCCTAGGATCCGCTCTGTTGATAGCCTCTCCTGGGGTGCAAGATCTTGGCATTATCCTGGATGACAGATTGGCTCTTGAAGCTCAGGTGTCATCTGTGGTTCAAAGTGTTTTTTACCACTTAAGGAATATTACCAGGATTAAGTCCCTAGTTCTGCCTGAAGACCTGCTGTCACTAGTGCATGCCTTTGTTACTTCCAGGCTTGACTGCTGTAATGCTCTATACTTTGGGGTCACTGGAGGGACCCTCCACTGGCTGCAGCTAGTGCAGAATGGAGAAGCTAGGTTGCTGATGGGTCTGTCTAGGTCCAGTCATGTGACTCTAGTCCTATGGATTCTGCACTAGCTGCCTTTCAGGTGGAGGATCATCTTCAATGTGGGCTTGCTCACCTATAAGGCTCTATATGGACTGGGTCTGGGCTATCTGGCTGATCTGGTGACACCAGCCACCTCTGTTCATTCCCTCCATTCCTTGAACAGGAGCCTCCTCTCAGTTCCCCAGGCTAGATTAAAAACATCAGGCAATCGTACATTTGAAGTTGCTAGTCCGGCCCTGTGGAACTCCTTTCTAGCTGGCATGAGGGAGGCCCCAATGGATGAGTTATTTAAGAAGGGTCTAAAGGTGCATCTGTTCCATTTAGCCTTTCCTGATGATATCTGATGTTTACCAGAGCTAATTTAATTGCAGATTCATCTGCTTTGATAGTATTGTATTTATTGTTTTAATATTTATGTATATTGCCTGCATAGCATATGTTTTTTATTTGTTTTTTCCCTGCCTGATTTTATGTAAGGTGCCCAGAGCCTCAGGGACTGGGCACCATAGAAATAAAATTGCCTTGCCCTAAGATCAAAGGAGAGGCAGGAAAATAACACAACAGGGCCCGCCGTAGCTCAATGTATAAGAGCTGTCTTTAGATCTCCCAACAACCTGCCCATTTCTCCTATCAATCTGTTTGTCCTGCCCCCGCTCACTATATCACATCCCATGCTCTTCAAGGAGAACAACAACAAAAAATCATTGATAACAGTATTCATAGCTTTCCGTAAAAAATGTTAGTTAAATAGTATCCTTTATGTCATGGGATTGAGAGTGGGAGGATTGGTAACAGTGTTTTTAGGCAGTTGCTGTTTTGGTCCATGTAAGTCTCTTTCCACTATTAATGCCAGCGGGGATAGAGAAAGAAATTGTCCTCCTCTGGATGGGTCAAGTACTAGGGCTCCATGTCCTTATGGTCCTGTGAGGTGGTCTGAAGTTGGTACATCCCTTACGGCTACTAGTCCTCTGGTTCTCTGGGCACTTTTGTGAGGGTCCTGCTTCTGAAGAGGATGTTTCTGAATTGTGAGATGAAGATCTTGATGCTCAACTTTTGCTGTGACATCCAGGTGAATTGGGAGAGGAGACTGGTATTCTTGGTCTTGCCCATTGCCACTGTCTTATGGGCTTCTGTGTCTGCCAGGACTCTTGTCCAGTACCACCAACCTTGTCGTCATAAAATGTGCTGGGGGGGGGGTTCTGTTACTGTTGTGGTGCAATAGGACCATTTGTCCCTGCTCGGAGTGTGTCTGCTCTTTTGTATTTGCCATTCAGATGGTTGGGAGACTGGAGCTGGAGTGTGGAGGGTCCCCTGTGTCGTTGCTGCTAGTGTCTGGAAGATTTTGTCTCTTGATGCCAGTGAGCCACTTGGCACATACAGTGGCATTGCGAGGGAATGTGTGAAATGACAACGATCTTGACTGGGGCTTGCTGCTGTCACTATTGCACCTGACAACACAACAATAAACCATACCAAACGTGGATGTCTAATGATCTTGTTTAAAAAGTAAATTCACTACTACGGCAAGGATAAAACACTGATACTGGGCATGGCTCCTGAACATGGGACAGCAACAAGCTTCGCGCTCACACACACAGCACGGCAATACCCACACGCTGAGCCTTCACCGTGCAAGACATCACAGAGCAGTCTGGCAGAATGCGCATGTGTGGAATACAAGCAAGATGCGCAGAGTGGTGGTTGGTGGGGGCTCAGAGGCATTTTCGGATTAAATTACTAAGAACACTGAAAATGAAGAAACCAGTTTCAGGGCTGAACAAAGCGGTAAGAATACAGACTGCTGCAACTTTCTTTCTTATGCTAGATGGACGTTTCCCTTTAAGAAAGACATGCAGTGATTCAAAGTTCTACCATCTGTTTTCCCACTAGGCATTTAAGGTGGCTGGGTATTTGATATTATAGGGAATCTGTCTCTGTGCCAGTTCTCTCTTAATCCCTGCATAGGCTTTCATGCTTCTGTCAGTTCCTTGGAAAAGTCCTGAAAAACGTGCATTGTGTGGCCCTTCCAGGTCAGGAACCCCTTCTCATGAGCTAATTTCAAGATCTCTTCCTTGACTTTGAATCTTAGAAAGTAGGCAAGGATTGACATGGGGGGAGGGCACCATGTTCTGACTTGGGGGTAAGAAATCGATGTGCCACCTCTATTACCAGAGGCTGATCCCAATAAAAATCCAGTGTGTTTGAAGATTGTTGCGATGGCCTCTGTTTTCCAAATCATCAGCTTTTACACTTGACAACTGGACCTGCTTTTCCAAATACTGCACCTGGTCACCCTGATCCACTGTTTGAGATCCAGCCCTCATAGAAAACAGCTCTGCATCCACAGTGTGAATTTCTGCTGCCTTAGTTCTATCCTCTGCATTATGGACAGATTTTCTGATGTCTGGAATATCAGCTATGAGTATCTGTAGCATAATTTTTTATCTCCATTAGGTGTGTGTTCAACCACTATTTGCTGTCCCGATTCTGACATTCTGAGGTTCCTGTGAGGTTTCTGTCAGACAGCTGAGGCGGTGTTTGCACTCAATGTAAGTTCTCCAGATTTGTGTGACAACCTACAACTGCAGTATCATTCGATCCCTGGTTGTGAAAGGTAACTAATTCACTAATTTTTAGGAAATGGGGTTGAGTAGTGTGACACTAAGACAGCTGGTTCTGATTAATCTATGATTTTTGTAATATAAAAATGTGTTATTGAGTGTCTCTCATGATACATGCTGAATCAGCCTGTGGAATGACACCCCCCCCCAGGTTTTGGCTACAAGGCGTTACCTGGAAGGCCAAGAGATAATTACAGGCTAGAAGAGACTTGAAATTAAGGATCTCCTGTTTATGTGACTAATTGCAGCTTGCCAGCTGCCAAGATAGATCATAAACTTTTATGATGTTCAGAGGAAACACAGTTAATTTCACATGGTGATATAAGCGTGTTGCACCTCCATGAGATCTGGCAGAGAGTCGGTTAGTGTTGTAAAATGGAATGTAAGTAAATTGATTATAGGGATCTCAGATTATTACTTAAAACAATATCAAATAACCAAAAGGCGTAATCAATTTACAAATGAATGGAAACAAGTTCAGAGACAGTTTTTTCTGGGCCATTTAGAATGTAAATTGAGCTCAAGTAAAAGTCATCTACTCTGTATATTGTTATTAATATAGAGCGGAGACATTGAACAAAATCCAGGACCAAATGAAAACAAAGGAATTTTTATGGTACATGAAAATGTTAGAAGTTTAATAAATAAAATTGATGAGTACCGGGTTTGGGTTACTGAATCTGAATATGATATAATAGCATTATCAGAAACTTGGCTTCATGAAGGTATACATGATGGTGAAATTTGGTTAATGGACTATAGAGTAATTAGAAAAGATAGGGAAAAGAAGGGTGGTGGGGTTTTATTTAATATAAAGAATAACCTTGGCCCCTATCAGATCTTGTTAACAATTAATCATGAGGGGTAGATGGTTTGATGATAAAAATCTGTTCTTTGAAGTTAATTGTAGGAGTGTTCTATGCCCCACCTAAGACAAAAATAAAAACGTTTGATTCCCTAGCAGAGATTATATTGGATAAAATAGGAAATCATCATGTTTTAATAACTTGTGATTTTAACTCAAATTGGCTACAATCTAAAGGGGAAAGATTAAGAAATAGCTTAACAACATTAGGCTTGGACCAAATAATAAAAAATCCAACCAGAGTTGCTAACAGTCAAGTTGTAGGTTCTATATTAGATTTAATATTCATTTCACAAGATTTAGAAGTATTGAGTCAGGAGATACTATCTTTGAATTTGAGCGACCATAATCCAATAACTTGTGAAGTTAATTTAAACACTAGGACGAAAATAAATAAAACATCATATTGGACAAGAGATTATACTAGGTTTAATGAGGTAAAATTTAGGAATTCTCTAATGAAACAAAACTGGGAAAGGATTTTCCTTATTCTGGATACAGAATTGGCAGTCCAAGAGTTTAATAATATAATGTTATTATGTATTCAACAGCATGCTCCAAAAGTAAAAAAGATAGTTAAAAATAAACAATTACCTGAATAACAGAAAAACTAAAAAACAGATAAGAATAAGGGATAGAGTTTGGAAAAAGGCCAGAAAGTATAAGGAATCTGAGACCTGGGAAAAAAATTAAATATTGGAGAGATAAATGTAAGAAATATATAAAAAGAGCAAAAGTCAAGTACTATTTGGTTAAATTAAATAAGGCACAAGATCCAAAAAAATTCTGGAGGCAAATTTCTGATTTGAAGGATCCTATAAGACCAATACAAAAGATTAACTTAAGCCAGGGGGAAAGATTAATAAAAGATCAAGAAGAGGTAGCAAATTATTTTAATACATATTTTATTGATTTGCCTGACCTAAATATTCCTAGGTTAAACAAAAAGACATCAGAAATTTCTTTAGATAATATTAAAAGAAATATGGAAACAATTAGTAAGGTGGACTTTGGACTCAAATTTAAATTTAGAGATATAATGGTAAAGGAAGTTGAAAAGGAACTTAAATGCCTGAATGTTTCAAAATCTGGAGGTTTAGATGATATTGAAGCTAAATTTTTGAGATGTGGGGCAGAGATTACTGCTCCTGTTGTAACATATCTTTTTAATTGGAGCATGCAATGCTCTATAGTCCCAGGGGTCGGGAAAACGAGTAAACGTATACCTATTTTTAAAAGAGGTGATAGTGTAGTAGTATCGATTTATAGACCAATTGCCTTATTGTCAATAGTGTCTAAAATTTTGGAAAAGCTAGTCCATGTACAGTTAAGTCAGTATTTGGAAGGGAATCAGTTACTGACAAAATATCAATATGGATTTCAAAAAGGTAAGTCAACAAACACCGCGCCTTGCTGGACTTTAATAATTTAGTAGCAACATCGTTGAATCAAGGTACTAGTACAGGGGTGTTGTTTGTTGATTTAAGCAAGGCATTTGATCTTGTACAACATGAAGCTTTGTTAGAAAGTTTATATGAATTGGGCATTCAGGATGAATCATTAAAGTGGATGAAATATCTGACTGAAGACAATGTGTGGTTCTGGGTGATATTATTTCAGGTCAGGGAGAAGTTTTTCGAGGGGGTCCCACAAGGATCCATTTTGGGTTCCCTCATGTTTAATGTTTATGTGAATAATCTTCCAAAGCAAATAAAATACTGTGACGTTAGAATGTATGCAGATGACACAGTAATTGTGGCATCTGCAGACAGTGTGGAACAACTAACTTATAAGCTTCAACATGATATAAATCTATTACAGACTTGGTTTAATAACTTAGGTTTGTTGATAAACTCAAAAAAACACAAAGCATGGTTTTTAGTGCATTTAAAAATAAAGGGAAATCAAAATTGCAAATAAAACTTGCTGAGAATATTCAGATTGAAGCAATTGATACTTATAGATATTTGGGTGTACAAATTGAATGTGGTTTAATGTATACAGAACATGTTCTTATACAAGTTAAAAAGGTAACTCAAAAATTAGGAATGTTAAGAAGGGTAGCTGGAAGCTTGACAAAGAAAGTAAGGGAAAAAGTGGTTGGACAACTGTTAGTTCCAGTTTTGGAATATGGATCAATGTTATATATGCATTCTAACACCACAGTGTTGAATAAAGTAAATCAGGTTTACTACAAAATGAGTAAATTTATAACAAGAAGTAGGCATGGAGTGCATCATTGTGACTTATATAAAAAATTAGATTGGTTAAATCCGAAAGAGAAAAAGGCATATATTTGGTATATATATTGTTACCAAATAATAAAAGGTGAACCTAGACATTGTTTGTCTGATCATATTAAAATTAAAGGTGATAGGTCATTAACTATTCATACAAGATCTTTTGGTAATGAGATCCCTATGATCAGATCTTATAATAAATATGGAGATATTATGCTTCAGAATACTGTTGCTTATTATTGGAACAAAATGCCCCAAAGATTGAAGGTTATTGAAAATGTATCTACTTTCAAGTGTAAAATAAGAGAATATTTGCAATTAACATGTACCTGTTTTAAGTCATTTTTGACTGTGTAAATGTAATGTAAATGTTTTGCCATTTTGTATTGTTTGTTATTTTCTATGACAGGACTTTGTTGAAAATGGGACTGATGTCCCAACAAATGTATTTCCTGTATAAAAATAAATTTTACAAATCAAAATCAAATAACAAGTCCTTTGATGTCCTGGAAAGGGGAAGCTGCTCATAAGAGCAAAGAAAGTCATTTGAAAAAAATGAGTTTTGCTGAGGTCACAGAATTTTAATTTACCTTCTGAATAAGACGTACTGTTGGTATGATTTTTTTATATTCTGACAGGGAGGAGCTAGGTGACCTCACGCAAAGAGGTTGACAAAGCCAGTTTTTAAACAGTATTCTGTTTTCCATTTAGACACATATGTTTGGACTCTCTTGACAACATCTGTTTATCAGCACTATTAGAAGAGATACATTAGATACAAGTCAAACTTTTTTTAACCCTTGTTCTTTTAAATGATGGTATGTTTTTGAGATATATGGTTCTGTATTTACATTTTAAATTTGTGTTATCTATTTTTAAGTAAACCTCTACTTTAGAGACTACTTGTTGTGCCTTTGAAATTCTTTTTCTTGACAAGTGAAGTATACATGGTTAAAGTTGACACTGTACAAAACTTACTGGTTTTACCAAACTGGGAAAAGGTTAAGAGTTTCTTCTTGGGTCTTTCACAGAGTTTTAAGGGTTCATTTTGTGCACCTGGTTAGGTGCCCATAGGCAAAAGATATCTGGCCCCCCCGAAGAGCAGAATTATCTGAGCCTGTACATTGGGTACGCTAGCAAGAGGTTCACAGTTTGAATCCCTCCAAGACTTGAGACCAAAGGTTGATTCAAACCCACAAAACAGACAGGGGGGTTACCCTGTTTCTGTTAACTGTTCACAAGACTGCACTTGGAGGTTGGCACCGTGGGAGCAGAGGGCCTGCCCTGCTGAGTGGGTTTGTGACAAGTAGTGCCATCAGATTTAATCAAATTATTAAGTGGCTGATGAGAGCATTGCAGTCAAGTGGCCATCTTGGTCAGTAGTCGTGCATTTGTCCTCTACTCAAATGCAGTATTGCTGTTTCTTAGATGGAGAATAACTATGATCCCTTTCAGAAACTGGTAAGCTTACAACCTGTGGTTTACTGGATCCTGCATCGGCAGAGTCCCCTGCAGTCAAGTGGTCTTCCTGCAGAAATACTTCCAAAGTCCTACAGATATCCTACAGACAGATACCACACTCCTATTCTATGACACTCACACCTAATATGCCTTTCTGAGCTATGCAACCATGGATGCTGAGGAGAGTGCATGTGATTGGCAATAAGTGTAATGTGTTCTGATCTAGAGTGCCTGTAGAACTGGACCTAGAACTGTTCCACTGTGCTATATACCAGGATCCATAACATTAGATAGCATACCTGAACACCCATTGTAAAGGCTGAACAGAGCCCTGGACTGTCTGCCATGACACATTGCAACAGCCACCAGTTCTCAAGATGCATGTCATTTGGCCATTGAGTGAATGTTAATGACACCACATAGGGTTCTGGGACAGTCCTCTACCCAGTACAGCTAACAATCTGATGTACACTGGAACAGTACCAGCTTCACACACCATTCAGTGAAAACCAATTAGCAGATATCAGCCAGACATACTAGGTGGGAATGCGGCCTGTGCATTTGGAGAATCTGGATTTGTAACTGCACTGTATAGTGCAGCAGTGGATTAATATTTCCCACACAGCTACAAATGTTATGCTGTGGTTGCTGTAACATTTGTCCACTATTCATCTTCATGACCTCCACATGCAAATGAACATAGACTGACTGTCACACAGCATGTATAGCTTACAACACAGGACAGACAAACCACTGGCACCAATCAACAGAGAATCATGGCAGAACTCACAGTGCTGCCCTGCATAGGCAGCATACTACATTAGAGTAACCATTGGACATGATATTCACATGATGTATTGGAAGTGTGGGACAGGTGCTAAGTGGTGTATGGAGCAACAGACAATGGAACAGGACTGACATAAGATAACAAAACACAGGGTCACCCCCTTTTTTCTGGCTGCTGCAAGGCACAACTGCAGGCTCAGCTCATCAGCCGTTGTCAACCTGGAAGACAGGACAACATGACAGAAAAGCGTGTAGTACGCACAACAGATATCCCCACCATAATAGTTGCACAGCAGAGACCTTGACACACTTACTTGATGTCACGTGGTGGGCCAAGATCACCAAAGGCATCCCTGTGTCGGTCCCAGTGCTGCACAGCCCGAAGTTAGGGAGCAGCATAGTGTCATCCTCCAGAACTTGGTGGTGATGCCCTGCCAGAACCAGATCAACATGTGGCACCTTGTGGATGGTGGTCTGAATTTCTCTTTTTCCCCTGTAAGCAAAGGGAGAATATTAATGTTAGTCTAATAGATTTCTTTGACTGGGTGAACAAAGGAGTAGAACAGGGAGGGGCTGCGGACATGGCCTACCTAGACTTTAGCAAGGCATTTGACACAGTCCCACACAAAAGATTAGTATACAAGTTAGCCAGCCTGGGAGTGTGCCCCAAGATGATAGCCTGGGTAAAGAATTGGCTGGAGAATAGGACACAGAGGGTAATAGTAAATGGAGTCCACTCTGAAGAAAGGGGGGTTACTAGTGGGGTACCGCAGGGTTCAGTATTAGGATCGGTCCTCTTCAATGTCTTTATAAGTGACATTGCAGAGGGACTGGAAGGAAAAGTATATCTCTTTGCAGATGACACAGAGATCTGCAAAAAACTTGATGTACAAGGTGGGGTGGAAAGGATGAGATGAGACTTGGCAAGGTTGGAGGAATGGTCAAATGTATGGCAGCTCAGATTCAATGCAAAGATGTGCAAGGTAATGCACCTGGGAAACAAAAACACAGGGGAAGAGTACACAGTAGGGGGTGAGGGTAATCCCACCCGGCAGCGACTTTTCGACAGTGAGGTCCCCTACAGTGACTACAGCACCATGTCACTGTAGGGAACCCGCTGGAACCCAGCACTGTCGAGGGTCCTCCACCCCCCCAAATCAGCTCAGAGTCAGAGTTGATAATCCTAAGTGGGGTGTGGGGTGTGGGGGGAAGAAAACACTTAGATCCATTAGAAACCAGCAGCCGACTGCAAAATGCGGTCAACCTGCCGGTTTCGCTGTTGGGGCGTTCGGCGAAAAGTTTGTCGCACACCCGTCGTGGATCCGGGCATGAGATACTAACAACAACAAAAATGGAAAGGGACCAGGAGCTAATTATATCAGATGACCTAAAGGTGGGCAAGCAATGTGAGAAGGCAGTAAGGAGGGCTGGGGGGATACTTGGATGTATAGGGAGAGGCATCAACAGTAGAAAACAGGAAGTTGTTATCCCGCTGTATAGACGGTTGATGAGACCCCATCTCGAGTACTGCGTGCAGTTCTGGAGACCCCATGTCTGCAAAGACATAGACAGAATGGAGGCTGTCCAGAGGAGGGCAACCAAAATGGTGCAGGGTCTGCACCAGAAGACATACAAAGAAAGACTAAAGGAACTTAATATGTATACCCTTGAGGAAAGGAGGGAGAGGGGGGGACATGATAGAAACTTTCAACTACCTCAAAGTAATCAACAAAGTCCAAGAGGGTAGCATCTTTCAGAAAAAGAGATGTGCAAGAGTAAGGGAGCACAATTTGAAGATGGGGGGATGGCTCAGAAGTAATGTAAAGGAGTATTTTTCATGCAGAGGGCTGTGGATGCATGGAGCAGCCTTCCTGAGGAGGTTGTAGAGTCTAGAACAGTGGGGGAATTCAAGAATGCATGGGACAGACAAAGGCAATTCTAGTGTGGGGGGGTAGGAGGAAGTAGGCTGTTGGTTAACTAGGATCAGCAGCTTATTCATCAGGTAGGGAAATGGCTAGACTAGGTTGGCCAAGTGGTCCTTATCTGCCATCAAATTCTATGTTTCTATGTTAGACATGGGCAACTACTAGCATGCAACACACGTGTTCCATGACAACATGGCATATGGATGGTACTAACTGTATTGAATTCATCCCTCCAATTGGGGGAGTGAGTTGTCAAAGCACTATACCCAAGCCCACTCTGGGCCTAAGTATGTCAGGGTGGAAATGGATGATCTGCTGTTGCCCCCCCCCATGTTCTCCTCTTAAAAGTAATAGAACATGTCCTTTGCACATGCAGGGCCATACATCCATGTGGGCACTGCCTGAGTATTGTAACCTTGCAACATTATGCATGAGGTCAGTATGACACAGGTGCCCACATCCACAAGTCTGGCCTGCATATCCCTATCATTGTACTGGGTGTTCAGGTGTTACCCCCAGATCACACAGGGGAGCAGAGAGGTGTGAGTACTCTGGTGTCATATGTCCATAATGCATGTTATGTCTTTGCCATGGACAGGGCATGTACCATGGCACATATGCTAGCCTGCAAGGCCATGCCATGTCTTAACTGTCTGTTCTCTTTACATGCAGAACAAAAAGATAATGTTGTCTCTGTCCAATAAGGGTGTGTTGGCTGTGGGTGTGTCCCATTGTGCTTTCAGTGTGTGCTGCCTGGTCCATTCATTCAACTGTAAGATGAGGAAGACAAAGCTAAGATGATCCCCTACAGCCTCCATCTGCAGGACACCCTCAACCAAGATGAGGATGGGTACCAAAACCAGGGTGGGGTCTATTGGAAGGTGCTGGATCCCTTGCAGATGAGTACATGGAGACACTATGAGATACATTCTGGTCAGTCACATATGTGCAACTTGGATTGGAGCCTTCCAGCTGCAGATTGGATAGGAGCAGGGCTGTCCTTAACTCCCTACAAGGGGTCTTTCTCAGGCAGCTAGTCAAACAACCCACTAAGGATGGCGCAGTGCTGGACATGGCACCTATAAACAGGGACAGCATTGTAGATGTTACAGTGGCAGTCCCCTAGGTACCAGTGATCGCTGTACAGTGTGGTTTTACATTAAGATGGGAACAGAGGCAAACCACATGAGGCCAAAGGTCCTGGACTTTAGTAGGGTGGATTTTAAAGAAATGGGAGACTGCCTCAGAAGCTGACTTAGTAAGGGAGAATGCCAGGGGGGAGGAGTAGAAGAACAGTGGGGGAAACATAAGAGCAAGCATAATTAAGTCAACCATCCTCTGCATGAAGGAAGTGAGTTTAAGCAAAAGGAAAAAAAGACCGTTATGGTACTCTAGGGAAATGGCCATGGTGGTGAAGGAAAAAAGGGTGGCATTCAAGAGGTCTAAGGAAATGCAGAAGGAGGAAGACAGGGAGGTGCACCAGGAAAAATGGAGGGACGCAGGTAAGGCCGTGAGTGGACTAAAGCTGCAGAGAGAGGAATGGATAACCAAATGGGTAGCAAATGGGGATAAATCTTTCTTCAGGTATATAAAATGCCAGGGGAGGGATAGTGAGGTTAAGGAGGAGGCGGAGAGTGACTGCAGACTAGGACTAATAAAAAGCAGACTTCCTGAACAGATACTTTTGCTCAGTCTTCATGATGGGGGAGGGGGACCACCAGTGATCAACAGGAACAAAGTGGGAGGGAGGAGGACTCAAGTCTATTTTCAAGAGGAAGAGTCCTGAATGAACTTGCAGCTGTGAAAGTGAACAAATCAGGGGTACTGAAAGGACTCATTGAGGTGCTGGTTGCCTCACTGATGGCCTTATTCAACAGCTCACTATCAGGCATGGTTCCAGAGGACTGGAGGAGAGCAGATGTGATCCCTCTACATAAACATGGGAGCAGGGAAGAGGCTAGTAACTATAGGCCATTGAGCCTCATCTCAGTGGTGGGGAAATTAATGGAAACACTGTTAAAGGACACAAAGATATGTAATAGGGTAGACACTCCGGGGGAAGTGGAAAGGATGAGGGCTGATCTTCAAAGACTAGAAAGGTGGACAAAAACTTGTTAATTAAATTTCAACACCAAAAAGTAAAGCTACCAACAGTCCCTATTTTCCCTGGACAGTCCCTAGTTTAGGCAACGTGTCCCAGTGTCCCCACAAGTTTTGCAAAAGGTCACTTGTCCCAGTTTTGTCCCCTTTTTCTTTTCTGCTGACTGCTAATCTGTGAGTGACAGTTATTTCAGCACCACATATAGTACAAGGCTGAAGAAACTGAATCTTTATTCCTTGGAATATCGATCCCTTAGAGGCGATCTTTGTCTAATATATAAAGCCACGAGGGATCAAACATTATCCGAAACTATATGTCTAGAATGGCAGACAAACACAAATTTTACTAGGTCACATATACTCAAATTAAAATGATCTATTAATAAAACTACTAGTAGGATTCTTTTTTTCACTCAGAGAGTGGTACCTACCTGGAATGCATTGCCTGTAGAAGTGGTAAATAGTAGTACTCTACAAATATTCAAAACAAAACTAGATCTCTTTATGGGTAACAGCAAATATGATTTCCATCCAGGATAGGATGGCAAGTTCATTATGGGCTTGTCCCTCAAGCTCGTATACACCTATGAACCTATGAACCACTGTAGCACTGTTTGGGCTGGACAGCAGTCTGCAACTTCAATCCCTGCACCTGTGTTGCATCACAAGCATGTCAGTGGGAGCACAGTAAAGCATGTTCCTTCCTGTTAGATTAGACTGGGTAGTAGTGCAAAGAAGCACATGTGGACATCTACCTGCAAGCAGCTAATAGGGACTCCAGACAGAGAAGAGGCCGGCAGCAGAGAACTAAGGTACCCAAACCTGATCAGCTGCAAGGAACTGTGTAAAAAAAATCTGGTGTTGTGGTGAGTCACTGAAGTGAAGTTTGCCCAGCAATTGAGGTCAGTGTAAGCGGGTTGGATGGGACTGTCAGGAGGATCAATACATGCAGCTCGAATGTCTGATCACAATTTAACGCAGGTTTGCTTCTAATGAACTTTCTGTACATCATGATTTGGAACTTGCTGCAGCAGAATGATGTATTGTTTCAATCTGGATGTTTGCTGCTGGTGTTACTGTGGGGTGGCATGGCCAGAGCAAGCAGCAAAATTACATTTTTGTGTGCAGCGTTGTCTGCGGTGGTGCCCTTGGGAGTGACATGGGGGGGGGGTCATAGTCAGGATGGATCGTCCCAGTTTTAGGCCTCAGAGAGTTGGTAGCTTTACCAAAAAGTGCAGGGTCATGCACCTAGGGAGGAAAAATCCTTGTGAGGAATACCTCCTGTGTGGAGTGAAATTGGAAGCCACAAAGCAGAAAAGGGATGTGGGGGTGATTATAACAGACGACCTGAAAACGTCCAAGCAGAGTGAAAAAGCAGTGTTAAAGGTGAACAATATGTTAGCCTGCATAGGAAGAGGAACTACAAGTAGAAAGAAGGAGGTGATTATGCCACTGTACAGATCAATGATAAGGCCTCACCTGGAGTACAGTGTGCAGTTCTGGAGACCACACCTCAGAAAGGACATAGACAGACTGGAGACAGTGCAAAGAAAAGCTACAAAAATGATACTTGGACTCCACAACAAGACATTTGAAGAAAGTCTGCATGACCTAAACATGTACTCCCTGGAACAGCGCAGAGAAAGGGGGGACATGATCGAAACCTTCAAGTACTTGAAGGGAATAAACAAGGTCCAGGTTCAGGACCTGTTTCAGATCAAGAATCACGCAAGAACAAGGGGACATGGCATGAAGCTGGAAGGAGGCAAGTTCAAGAGTAACACAAGAAAGTTCTTCTTGCCGGCCTGTCGGTGCAGCGGTTGGATTTCCACTTGCAATGCTAGCAACCCCAGTTCAGGAACGGACCTGGGTCACTGGAGAAACTGGCCAGGTGGAGAAGGATGGGCACCCCGAGGACCGCTGGGTCCCTCCAGGTGGGAGGGGTGGGGAGAGTGTCCGCACTCTGGATGGACCCCCACATGGAAGCCCTCAGGCTGCACAGTGACCCACGCCCAGCATGTCCGGGGGACGGACGCAGGACATCATTGCACATCCTCACCTCCCAGAAAACTAGAAAAAAGAGCAGCTGTCGGCCACCCTCAATGAAGCCTGCCACGGCTTCAATTAGCCCCTCAGGCCGACCCTCTGACCTATCCCATTGACTACTGCATTAGGGGAGGCATCACAACCTCACCCTGTGGGGGGAATCAAGGGGCACTGGAGGGTTGCAGCCATTGTGGGGGGTGGAAACCTGTCATCTGTGACTGGGCAGAGGACACCATGCGACTGGTGGCATGGGAGCATAAAGAAAGAATAAAAAAAAGAAAGTTCTTCTTTACTGAGAGGGAGGTGAACACTTGGAATAGTCTTCCACCAGAAGTTGTTGAGACTAGGTCAGTTGGATCATTCAGGAAGGCATGGGATAGGCACAAAGGTATTATAAAACTGAATAGCAGTTAAGGGAGGGGGGCTGGGCTTATGGGAAGACTAGATGGACCATGTGGTCCCCTTCTGCCATCACTTTCTATGTTTCTATGTAAAGGAAAGGTTGGTAGAGTATCTTGAATCCAGTGGGCATGCGAGGCAGCATGGATTCATGGGGATTGAGGGGGGGAGGTCATGCCAAATGGATCTGATTGAGTTTTTTGACTGGGTGACCAAGGAAATAGATCAGGGGAGGGTAGTGGATATGACCTATCTGGACTTTAGCAAGGCTTTCGACAGTGTGCCACACAGAAGACTGATTAAGACATTGAGCAGCCTAGGGGTGGGATCCATAGTGGTGAACTGGGTTAGAATCTGGTTAATGGTTAGGTGACAACTGGTGGTAGTTAATGGCATGCACTCTAGTGATGGGAGAGTAATCAGTGGGGTGCCACAGGGCTCAGTACTGGGACCAGTCCTCTTCAATGTCTTCATAAGTGGTATTGCAGATGAACTCAAAGGGAAAGTATGCTTTTTTGCAGATGATACCAAAATCTGTAATAGGGTGGACACTCAGGAGGGGTGGAAAGAATATGTAGGGATCTTGGGAAACTCAAGAAGTGGTCAAGGGCAGGACAACTGGGGTTCATTGGCAAAACAGTATAAAATCCTGCACCTAGGACACAGGAACCCAGGAGCTGAGTATAAGATGGAGGGAGGTACTGACAGTCACTAAACAGGAAAGGAACCTTGGTGTTATAATATCTGATAATCTCAAAATGGCTGGGCAGTGTGAAAAAGCAGTGGGTAGGGCTAGTGGGATGCTGGGGTGCATAGTGTGGGGTATTTTCAGCAGGAGGAGGGACGTTGCCACTGTATCACTTGTTGGTGGGACCCCTAACCTCAAGGTGTGCCTTTTTGCAGATGATACCAAAATCTGTGATAGGGTGGACAATAAAGAAGTGGTAGAAAGAATGTATAGGAATCTTGAGTAACTCAAGAAGTGGTCAAGAGCATGGCAGTTGGGGTTCAATGCCAAAAAGTACAACATATTGCACCTAGAGCATAGGAACCCAAGAACTGAGTAGAGGAATGGGGAGGAAGTACGGTCAGTCACTAAGTAGGAAGGGGATCTAGGGGTTATCATATTTGATGAACTCAAAATGGCAGAGCAGTGTGACAAAGAAGTGGGTTGGGCTAGTGGGATGCATAGGGAGAGCTTTCTCCAGCAGGAGGAGGGAGGTGGTGCGTTGCCACTATATCTCTTGCAGGTGAGGCCCCATATGGTGTATTGTATCTAGTTCTGGAGGCCGCACCTCAGAAAGGACATAGACAGGGTGGAGGTAGTCCAGAGGAGGGCAACTAAAATGGTGCTGAGACTGCACCAAAAGCCCTGTGAGGAGAGAGTAAGAGACCTCAACATGTACACTCTGGAAGACAGGAGAGCGATAGGGGACATGATAGAGACCTACAAGTACCTCATGGGGGTGAACAAGGGGCAGAAGCGGAGTCTCTTTTTTTCCATATAGCTTTTTTGTGCTTTCAGGTTTCTGGCTGGCTCTTTGGACCCCACTTTCCCCTCAACCGGCCAACATCTGCCCAAGGTCCTATCTGCTTTGTTCTCTGACTGCTTTCCTCATGGCAGGGCCAAAAGAGGGAGGGCCATCTTTCCCAACCTCCAGCGTCTGGATCCAGTCAGCAGACTGATGACGTGGATTGAGGTGGACAAGCGGGGCTTCCTCTTTGCACAGCCTCTGGTTTTTCCTATTTTTTAGTTTACACTCTAAGGTCAGTGTGTGTGCAATAGCATGAGCATGTGACATGAAGATGCCGTACATACTCAAAGGCCTGCACCTGGCTCTTAAAGAGGCAGCTGCTTGCCATACCACCCAGCTTCCATTGGGTGGTAGTCAAGCAGCAGCACATGCTGTCCACCCTCTCTGAAGGAGGTGAGCCATCTGTGGACACAAGATCCTCCTTCCCCTGGAAAGCCTTCAAGTGATCCTTGTCTGTTCCTGAACTGGGGTCACCTGTGTGGCAGAAAGTAAGGCACCCAGTGCCTCAGTCCTCCACAGCACTAAACCAGTCTCAGGGGAGTCTCTTTCAAATGTTGAAGAACACCAGAACCAGAGGGTATATGATAAAGCTGGATGGGAGACATTTAGGAGGGATGAGAGAAAGTACTACTGAAAAAGTGGTGGATGCCTAGAACAGACTGCCAGAAGAGGTGAAAATAATAGGGGGCTTCAGGCATGTGCAGGATAGACATAGGGAAATATTAGGAAATGGGCAGGGAGGAGGGAGGGCTGCTGGAGACCAGTTAGGGTCTGCGGAGACAGACTAGGCAGGGACCATATGGGCAGACAGGATGGACCAAGCAGTCCTTTTTTTTTGCTGACAAATTCTATGTTATCTTTCCATGTTTGTGCAGTGATAGCCACCTTCAGCTGTCTCTGCTGGATTACATGAGAATGACTGACATCATGCTGCTTCAGAGAGGAGGATACAACATGCAACCCCTAAAGTGCCAATCCCTGAGTACAACTACCACCCTGAACTTGTCGGGATGCTGCAGACTGGCTGGGATCAGATGACAGGTGTGTACAGTGGTAAGGCCCACTGTTGCTACTAGCAGGAGGACCACTGAGTGGTGATGCAGCAAGCACTATTGTTTACCCAGATGGTCATTTAGAGTGTGCCAGGGGTATGGGCTCTTGGGGTGCAGCATCCTGGTCACTGGGGAAAACACCGTGGGCAGTATAATACAACTGGCAAGTTGCTGCATGGCCAGTGCCTTGGCGTGACACCTCATGGCTGCTTGTTCCTTCCAGATGCCCCCCTACAGGGGCTGTTGGAGAGGGGTATCCAGGAGTTCCTCAGCTTCCCCCTTCCAAAAAATGATCTCTAGAAGAGGGACTTAGCAGGGATTGCAAACTGGATGTGTGAGGAAGAGTCTTGTTTCAACCTCCATTCATGATTGTTTTGTACAGTCCAGCCAAGCTTGCGATGGGCTCAAGCTTTGCATAACTTGTCCATCTCTGATGCACAGCATGCAAAAGATAATTCCCTTCAATACAGTCACAAAACTATTAGGAATGAAATGTGCCTGATCAGTTTTGCATGACATAAGTGTGGATCCTTCGTACAACCACATGGAATCAGCTTTGTGGTATTTTGGCTTCACACCTCTGCATACCTCTCAGCCTTCGGCCCCCAAATGTGGAACACTGCCCCTCAAAATGTGGGACACATAGGCAAAATGTGGGCTATTTAATAAAATCTTTAACTTAGAAGCTCAGAACATTCTTGAAATGTGTACCCTCACGTTCACAGAGACTGATGTTTGTTGAATAATATATTTTTAACAAATGTGGGACAAACCCTCTGAATGTGGAACAAGGAGCTTTTGTCAAGTAAAACGAGGAACTGTTCCTTGCAATGTGGGACAGTTGAGAGGTTTGCTTCTGTTTAGAAAACCCTAAAAACACACTTTAGTTCTCAGAAGCAAGGCTGTAAAATGGACTGTGATTAGAGTAGCATAAATCTTCATGTTTTAGTAATGGACCACTAGAGGGTGCTGTGGTCATTTCACATTCAAAGACACAAAAAATTAAATGTAGGCAATATGAGACTGTGCTAGCGTACATTTCAACTGTGGAAATTTAGGAGGGGCATTCCTTGTTTAACCTCTTAGAATCCCCTCTATCTCACACTGAGAGGCTTTTCTGCATTGTACACTGATACATTAAGCAGAGATTTATATTTATCTACAGTGTATGATGAAGGGACCAGTGTGGCCTGAATGTGTGTATACTATACCATCTTTGTACAAGACATATATGTTGGCCCAATAAAAGGTATCAAACTATTCTGAGATTGCTGTTTTCCAAGGAACAGTATGGTTACAATTTCTTTGTACTATTGACAACAAACTACAAACACCAAAGGACTTGATTTTTCAGTGCAACCCATATTTTGTTTCTTTTCACCACAGTTGTAGGGCTAGTGTCTCACAGACAGGTGCCAGAAAGTTGAAAGGTATGCTGCGTAGTAGCTTCAGAGGTAGATTCTGGGGAAGTGGTATTCATTTCACAGCATGTTAAAGATTTTCAGAGTAATAACCAAGCATATTAAAAAAAACTAAGCATCTAGGATTTTGAATTAGCCAAACATAACCCTGACCCTCACTACAACACTCTGGATCCAGCATTGAGTTTTTTTCTTGAGAAGAAAACTAAATTAAATCATTTATAAAATAAATGAATGTTGATGGATCTAGAACATTTTATTACCAAATAAATCTGGAAAATGCCTGGAAACTTTTATAGTAAAAAAATGTTGGTGTCCAATTTTGTGTGCCCAGCTTAATTGCACAGCTGCCTTAACTGGGAATTGAACCCAGGCCCCAGAATACCATCCTGGTGCACTACCACTTAGCTATTAGGCTAACATGGTGAGCTGAGGTTTCTAAAGTCACTTTTTCTCTGATTGCAAATCCTGCAGCTAGGAATAACTGAGTTGGTAATTACCGCTGCAGTATTAGCCACTGCTATGGAATGGAAAGACAGATTTTAATGATTAAGAAATAATATGACCTGACTGAGGACCTGATCCACAAAGGGGTGTGTGAATATGTGCTGGGACAGGGAGCTAGTGCAAGGGGACAGGGGAAATGTCAGGGGCAAAGCGGGGATTGACAGTCTATTTGGATGCCCAGCCCACTAGGACAGAGGACATCCTGCTCCACAGAAATGGCTCCAGTCCTCTATGCCAATTCAAATGGCTTGGTGCAGCCATTGTTAAGGCTGTTCGTGGCTCAGCAGTTCACTGTAGTGAATGATTTACATGCCAGGAAGGCATGGAAGACCACTGAGGTGCATAATGTTGCTGGCCCTGTGCTCCAAAAATTGCAAACATCCTTTTGTGGAAGGCACGTGTGCATGACCACACTCTCGTTCCCACCCCCAATCCAGCTGCCGACAAAGACATGCATATGGCTTGGGACTGGGTGTGAAGGGGGCATGCATCCTGCTTTACTGATGCCCTGGAGTGTCCCATAGGTGTACATCCTGTATGAAGGGAGCACTGCATGGCTTTTCCCAGTCCTCTCTGAGTGCAAAAGACTGAGGAGATTTCTGGGGAGCGGGCCCTGAAAACTGAACCTAGGCCCCTGAAATATTGTCATGGTGCTCTACCACTGAGGGGTCAGGCTCGTATGGCATCCTGACATCACATCAGTCACTTTCTTTCTCTGATTACAAATTCTGCAACGAGGAAAAACTGAGATGGTAAGTATAAGTAGTTAGTGTTCAGTACTAGCAACTGCTAAGCAACAGAAACACAAATTGGAAAGCCATAAGACATGCTACTGCCCTGAATAAAATACAGCTCTTTATGTACAGAGTTTATTGGCAAGTGAATATTTAAAAAGTCGCGGTGCAATGACATTTGGAATACAAAGGCTGTGCTTGTTAAAGTCCATAGGGGGCTGTCCCCTACTACAGTCACTGCAGGAGTGGTCTGACCCCTGAGGTTTATTCTTCAGAATAGGCTGTTTCATTCAGCTCTTCCTAGCTGGAAGTTCTGGCTAGAGGTACTGCTGCAAGTGTCCTTTATGACAACTTATTTTCAGGGCTTCAGATGACTCAAATGAGGCCTTTTAATGCCTCAGATGAGGTCTGACTACAAACTCACCCACTGTCCTGTACTCCATTTACTTCTCAGAAATGAGCCCATCTCTCTGTTGTGGTGCATTATGCTGTGCATCCTCACTCTTCTGTTGACTTATTAGTTATTGATGATAAGCAACAGTCTCGCCTCGTACTGGGCTTCTGAGTTGATATGTGCCTATTGAAGATGCTGTGCTGCTTCTTTTTAGAGCCAGGCCTCATGCTGGGCAACAACAGTGCGCCAGAGCCAGACAGGGAGGTTGGAGAACCTGTAACCCCTCCCCAGGTGTCCTATATGTGGCAACTGATCTTCCAATTGGCTTGAGATTTCTCTGATCAGGGTGGAGCGGTGGACATTGCCTACCTAGATTTCAGCAAGGCTTTCAACACCGTTCCACATAGGAAACTAGTAAGCAAGTTGGGTAGCCGAGGAGTGGGTCAAAAGGTGGTAAACTGGGTAAGAAATTAGGGGATAGGCAACAGAGGGTGGTGGTAAATGGGGTTCACTCCGATAAAGAGAGGATGACCAGGAGGTGCCTCAGGGATCTGTGCTGGGACCGGTCCCCTTTAATATCTTTACAAGTGACATTGGAGAGGAGCGTGGCAGAACCAAAAGTCCCTCTGACCATCTCCTTCAGTTGTTTAAAGTTTTTACTTGACATCATCGCCTGGGTGTTATCCTGATAACCTGATTATTCTGTCAAGCAGCCCTGTATTGACACTGCTGGGCGAATGCTGTCATTCTTCAGGCAGCTGCTCTGCTACTTCAGCAGGAGGCCACTGAAAGGGAGGAGGAATGTCTTTTACCTCCTCTGTCCTGACCAGTCGTGTGATGGCTGGAGCATGGGTCTCTCTGTTGCTGTGGCTGTAGAACATCACTTCATTCCAACATGGGGTGCACAGCCATATGGGCTTGTTACCTTACCCTTACTCTTTGCGACACTTACACCTCGGGTTCCACTGACTGGTAGGGCACTCACAATATTCCTGGATGGCTGGCATTGCCCGTGGTGGAGTGGACAGTGTGAAACATCTACGCACGATATTGTGGATGTAGATGACCTTTGCAGTCATTACTGCTTTATCGAGGTGGCACTTGCATTTTACATATGCAGATCCAATTGTTGTACTTCTAAAACCTTTCTCTCTTCATGAGGCACCAAGGAAACCATTTTACCTCTGCCATGTGTCCTGCAGTGAAACACCATTTGTGCTACCTTTGCACAGCAAGGTCAGAGCAACCACCTCTAATTTGTAACCACCTCCACCTGAGAGGTGTGCTGACTAAGCCTGTAGAAAAGGCTCAGTCTGTTATGTCTTCGGGTGAATGACGCCTAGGTTTATGGTTAGAAATGGGTTGTAAAGTGGCATGGTGCCTCCACCTATAGAGATCCTTATGACAGAGCACTGCCGGGGTGTTTCCCCACAGAAAATAAATACAACCCCCACTCTGTGTGACAGGGAACACAATAACACAATTTCCTCCCCACTTATCACTCTAATCATGCAAATAAACAACACGGTAATAATGACAAAATATGTCAGCAGTTGTAAATAAATAACCAATTAGTTTATTTTGGGGGTGGAGAACAAGGTGGAAGAGAAGGGAAACAAAGGTAAAAATAAACAAAGACAGCAGTTTGCATTCAACCCCACAATAAGGTGTGTCTCAGCTCCTCTCCCCCCAGTGGTGCCCTAGTTAAGCCCACAGTCCCTCTGGGAGCTTCCAGTTACAGTTCAAGTGTGCACACAGATGCAAAGTTGCAGACCTGTGATGCTTGGACCTTGGTGCAGTGCCATGAAAATTTGGATGTTGGTTGCAGCTGCTGACTGGCAAATTATGCAACTGGATGGACAGTAAAACAGTTGCTCCTGGCTGCAAGCTGTAGCTGTAGGCTTGATTCTAAGGTCACACAGGAATGCCCAGTAGCTACCTAGCTAGTTAAACAATAGGAATGATAAGTTCTGGGGGTTAAACCCAGTACTCATGACCTTTAGAAGACATGCTGATGCTGCTTCTGTGGGGATGTCTCACCTGCTTAAGCAGATGATGACTGAATGGTCTTTTCTGTAGGCTGGATACAGGTGCAGCAGACCCAACACACTTCTGGTTGCCAAGGGTGTAGGCCGTGATGACTTTGGATGAATGGAGCTCTGTTCTGTAAGTTGATTACAGGTGTGGTGGACCCAATGTACTTCTGGGTGGTGAGGAGTGTGGGCTGTGATGCTCTGGAAGACAATGATCCTCTTAACCCTGCAAGGGGACTTGCCTTCACCCACCCCGACAGGCAGGTAGTCACTAGGGACCTCAGCTGGTTCGATCTCCTATTAGGGTAAAATCCTAACATCAGTTAAATGTGGAGGCTTACCACCTTCCCAGATGCACAGTATCTTTCAAGGCACCCCCTGCTCTAATTTGGTGCTACAGCCTATGTTTGGCACTCTAGGTGCATCAATCCCCTTTTCCAAGGGTCTCAAGTGTGTTTTGGATAAACTTTACAGTCAGACAGGAATAGCAAGAGAGAACTATTTGCAAACTTTCTCCTCTCCTCAGAGGTTTTGTTTCAGACAAATCTGTTTCATTTGTACATCTCTCCTTTGTGCAGAAATCAAGGGCATAAATATCAGTGGCTAGCATCTCATGCATTATTCATTATGCTAAACCCTAGTTCTCAGTGGCTGTCAGCTGCAGAGAAAAGTGCATAAGCCAGCTTGCAATTCAGAGCTGTTTTGCAGAGCTGAGCTCCAAATAGATGTCAGTTTCACAGGGACAGGATGTACTAATTTAGTTGTTTGCACTTTGTGCAGCTTTGAGAGCTGCTTGAAACTGTGCAACCTCTTTGCTGTGGGCTCCCCAACCCTGAAGGCAGTCTAGGGATCGGTTGAGTGACGAGAGGTGGTGACATACCAGCCATGATGAGAAGTGCACTGAACAAGCTCTCAGAACAAATGACAGTGTCCAGTCCTGGCCTGGGTTCTGCAGTTGAAGTCTGAACTTGGATCAGGGTGATGAAGCAGTGCAGGGGCAAGTGGCAGCAGTGCTGCAGAGGGAGCCAAAGGCAAGCCCCCTTATAGGAGGGGGTTACACAAATATAGTTCTCTGAAAGGGTCAGGGAAGCAGTGAGGGCCAACAAAAAGGTCATCACCAGGTACAAGGAAATGCAGGGGGAGGAAGACTGGGGAGAGTACCAGTTGGGAACTAAGGAAGCAAAGAGGGTGGCTAGGGGGGGCAAAAATAGACCCTGAGCTGCATATTGCAGAAAGTGTCTAGGGTGATGAAGAGCAATTCTTCTGGTATATTAGGGAAAAAAGAAAGGTAGGAGGTTATCTGGGATATTTATTGCAGACATTTCCATGGGCATCAAGAGCAGGATTAGCCTGTTTGCCGACAACACCAAGATAGGGGTGGTGACATAGGGGGTATCAGAGTTTGCAGGAAGATCTGAAAAAGCTGGAGACCTGGTCGGACACTTGGCAGCTGGGGTTCAATGATAAACAGTGTAAGGTACTGTATTTTGGGGCAAAAAATGCAAGGAGAATTTATCAACTGGAGGGAGTGCAGCTGGCAGAGACTGAGGAGGAGAGGGATCTGTGGGTGGTCATCACGGGATCAATGAACAGCTTGACACAGTGTAGAAAGGCAGCAGCAAGGGCCAACAAAATGTTGGGTTGCATCACAAGGGGAATAATGTTGAGGAGGGGGAGGTGATCCTAATGCTGTATAGATCATTAGATAGATCTCATCTCGAATACTGTGTGCAGTACTAGCGCCTGTATCTGAAAAGGGACATTAAATTACTGGAAGGGGTGCAGTACAGAGCAACTAAGATTATCCAGGGACTGGGAGAATTACTGTATGAGAATAGGCTAAAGGAGTTGAACATGTACTTGCTGGAGGAGAGGAGGGACAGAGGGGATATGATCGAGACATTCAAGTACATGAGAGGGATAAACAAGACTGGTACTGAGGGGCTATTCAGGTAAGGGTGGGGAGGGATACTCAAGGCCATGACATGAGATTGGAGGGGGGAAGGTTCAGGAGGGACATGATGAGACACTTTTTTACAGAGAGGGTGGTGGCAGGGTGGAATGCATTACCAGCAGAGGTGGTAGTCTGTAAAACAGTAGGCTGCTTCAAAAAGGGCTGGGACAGGGCAAGAGGGAAGATGAAGGGAGGGGGAGTGAGGAGGGAGGGGCAAAATAGGGCTGTTAGCTGCAAAATCGAGCAGACTCAATAGGCCAAATCACCTTTTTCAGCTGGCAAATTTTGTATGTTTATAAGGAGGAAAATATTTAGGCTGTCTGAGGGAGACAGTGTAATGGAGTACATGCAAACGGCAGCTGTCCTTAACAATTACTTTTGCTCTGTGTTTACAAGGAAAGCCAGCAGGCCCCTACTAGAGAGTGACATCAAGGCAGCCATAACGAGGGTCCTAGAGATGAACAGCCAGCAAACTGTTCAGCAGGGGCTAGCAGCCCTAAAGAGAGATAAGGCCCTGGGACCTGATGTGATGCATCCAAGGATACTTAAAGAACTGGCAGCAGAATTGTCTGAATCCATAGTAGGGCTATTCAATAGCTCATTACAGATGGGGGTACTTTTAAAAGACTGGTGGGTTACAGATGTAGTTCTGCTCCATGAAGGGGGGGGCATGGAGCAAGTGGGAAACTATACAGATCTGTCAGTTTTACCTCTGTTGAGGGTAAACTGATGGCGTCACTGGTCAAAGAGAAGCTCATGGACTACTTGGAGAGCAACAGACTCCTGGACAGCAAACAGCATGGGTCTCTGGCAGGGAGGTTTTGTCAGACCAACCTGATAGTTTTCTTTGACCTCAAGACAAGGGTATTGGATAGAGGCAATGGTGTGGAGCTACTCTACTTTGATTTCAGCAAGGCTTTTGACTTTGTGCCTCACAGAAGATTGCGAAGAAGCTGGAGGATCTGGGTGCTGCAGCCGACTCAGTGGGATGGGTAGGAAACTGGTTGAAAAAGAGGCAGCAGAGGGTTGTGATAAATGGTGTCAAATCAGAAGAGAGCGAGGTCATGAGTAGGGTGCACAGAGATCTGTTCTGAGTCCTGTCCTCTTCAGTATGTTCATCAGCAACATTGGAGAAGCTATCTTGGGTAACTTGTGTCATTTCATGGAAGACGCTGTGCTCTGTGGGGGTGGGGTGGGGTTCGATAAAGACAAGGGAATTAGGGAGATGCAGAGTGACTTGCAATGACTAGAGAGGTGGTCCAAAGTATGGCAGTTGAAATTCAGTGCCAAAAAAGTGCACGGTGATGCACCTAGGGAAAAAGAACCCCAGGACAGAGTAAGGGTAAAGCTGAGCACTGCAGCTGAGGAAAAGGACCTAGAAGTCATCATTAGTGACTCCCTTAAAAAATTAAGCCAGTGCAACAAGGCCTATAGTAAGGCAAATAGGATGCTGGGATGTATCGTATGGTGTATTTTTTTTTTTCCATATTACTTTTTTCCATTCTTTTGTTTCCTGTTTTCTCCTTGTACACCCCCTCTCCCTTGCAGCATGAATGTGCATGTGTGGAGGCAGGCGCACTTCACGTAACCGCTCTTCTTGTCTCCCGACCTTCAGCGTTGCCCTCCAGCCTCCACTAGGGGGCAGCCAAGGAGTGGGATGACAACCCTCCCCTTCCCTCCCCGGGAGAGGAGAGCAGTCCTTTGGATGCTCGATCCTCTTCCTACCCTGCTGATCCCCAGCCACCCGAGGTCACTATCGACCCCGGGTCACCAGCTTGGTGTGAGGTGTGGTGCCCAGTACCTCACCCCCCAGCGCCACTGGGCTGGATATTGTATGGTGTATTAACAGTTTAACAAAAGAAGATAGATCACTGGTGAGGCAGCACCTGGAGGAGTAGTATGAGCAAGGAACAAGATGGCAGCAGTGTTGAGTTCCTTGATGTGAGCACTTGCCCCTCCAAACACATTTATTTTTGCTTTATTTTGGAGAGCTATTTTATTTTATATGCTTGTTTTCTGGCCGCACTGCCAACCAGAATTCCCAAGTTTACTGCATTTTTAGTTAGGGTGATAGACTGGGTTTTTAGAGCAAGGTAGGTCAAGGGAGTGAGCAAGTTTAGGTAGTGAGCTTTCTTTTTTTTTAGTTAGGTCTCTGAACGAGCTCGTTTACTTTGCCAGCCCTGCAGGTTTTTGTGTCTTCTGGAACCTGATGACTTTAGGTGGCTTCTGTTTCTCTGGGTGCCTCAGTGCTTGATGTCAGCCACCACATGGAATCTGCTGTCTGGTCTTGCTGTATTTCGAGGACTGGACTTGGGCCAAGGATCAAGAGGTTGCTGATCAGCTTCATAGTGTTTCATCTCCCACCTCAGAACGGACGGTAATGGTGGACCCTATTCTCTCTGAAGGTGCTTCTTCTCGATGAGAGGTCCGATGGCGTGTTGTGGATTCGGTTGCCACCTGGACTGTATTCCTGGGAGAGCACGGTGTTGAGGGCGCTTCTGTGCATTATCTCCCAGGGTATTAGTGGTGTTTGTGCTGTTCTTGAGACTTTTGGTCCCCTATCTGGTGGACTATTGCATTCGTGTGTTGGCGTGGCCTGTTTCAGGGACTAGTGACTCTGCGGACTTTCGGTTGTGCCCCTGGACTATCGGTTGGGCCTGTTTGTCTGTGTTCCCTGTGTGGCCTGTACTGAGGAAGAAAGACTCCAGAAGCCTTTGCATGCCCTTAGGATTATCATTTGGGGGTGGCTGTCGGTCCTTTGGCTTCACTCTTGGGATTCCAGATCTGGTGGGAGCAGTTTTCATGGACATTCTTGGGACTGCTCATGTGTGGCTGGTGTTTTTGGGACTGGTCTAGCTGGGTCATACTTGCAGTGATTGGAAGTGGTGAGAGGGCCTTCAGCTGCCAAGCAGTGGGCTGTGACATTTTTTATTATTTGCCTGTGACTTACATTTTTGCACCTTATCTGTTTTTAATTATCCTGTCTTGTAGGACTTGTTTGTTGAGCTGCACACAGTGCTCTCCCATCTTTCAGGAACCCTATCCTTGACTAGCTTTTGCTGTCTTTGGGGGTGGGTTGTGGGGGTATTGGCGGGTCTGAATTTTAAGTTTGGGTGTGTCAGTAGTAGGGATGGTATTAGGCTGGTTTTGTATTAGTGTGGGGCTGGTTGAGTGAGTGTATTTTTTAGTCAGTTGAAGTGTAAAATTTAGTGTGAGTATAGTCAGACTGGATGTGTCGGGGGAAGGTAGGTGGCCTTGGGTGTTCTTGGTTCGTGTACAGGGCATCCCAACTGCATGATCTGTGGTCCTTCTCTGACCTCCCAGTTACCACCATTACAGCACATCACTGTCGGGAGGTTGGAATACAGAGGAACTGTACGGATTGATTGTGGCGGGGTGCCTCATGCACGTTGGTAAGGGGCAGGATAGAGGTGGTTAAGTGCAGAAGACACCCTGGGGTTTATTAGGCCTGAGGGAGAAGCGAGACATGTTTGGTGTCCATCCCCAGAACTCCCACCAGACTGAGTGGGCAGGTAGCCAGAAGGGCTGCACTGTCCACCAATCCCCTGTGGGTAGTGCTCTGCAATGCTAGATCAATAAGAAATAAGATCGCAATTATTGCGGATCTTGTTTCTTCAGTCGATCGGGCATGCATTACAGAGACCTGGGTGGGTGACAATGCCAGCCCAGTTTTTGCTGCCACCATTCCCCCTGGGTATTCTGTTGTGCACTGCCCCAGACTGGACTGCAGGGGAGTTGCCATCTGTTTTAAATCCGAGCTGGGATTCACTGTACACCCAATGGGAAGACCGGGTCCTTTGAATATGTAGCCATGCGTGGGGGTCCAGGTGCAGGCAGCAGAATTCACCCGATCTACCACACCTCTGGGGCAGTGGGAGAATTTCTGCAGGAGGTAGCCAATTTCATCAGTGATGAAACATTGGAGGCCCCCAGATGCTTACTTCTGAGGGACTTCGATATTTGGGCCAATGACAAATCATCTAGGATTGGTTACAACTTTCTCCAGACTATGTCATCATTGGGCCTGTTGCAGGAAGTTTTCTACGTGACCCATCAGAGCGGCCACATGTTGGACCTGGTCTTCTCACTGGGGCTTGAGAATAATAACCTCAAGACCTATTGGGTCATTTGGTTCCATCATTGCATGGTGGAGTTCACATTCGGGGCACCCCCTGAGAGCCCTCCTACTGTTGAGATGGTAAGCTACTGCCCTTTGAGGGGTGTGACCCCTGAGGGTCTTCTGGCAGTGGCTGAGCTATCTAGTATAGGAACTGCATCTGGGGGAGGGTACGTGCGCGGCAGTCACTGCCTACAATAAGGTGATGTCTGAGGCACCCGACTCCCTTGCACTGGTCCATGTATGACCCAGATCTTCTCACTTGAGGTCTCCATGGTTTGATGGGGAGCTCAAGGCAATGAAGATTTTGGGTCAGAGGTGGGAGAGCTGCTGGCAGAAGACCAACCTGGAGGCAGATAAGCTGGCCCTGCATGTTCACTATGGTGAGTACTAGGGGGAAATCAACCATAAGAAGGCAGAGTTCCTGTCCAGGGAGATTGCTGCAGGGAGGAATCGACCAACTGTGCTTATTCATGCTGTAGACAGGCTGCTAAATCCAGCCTGCTTGCAGTACAAAAAAACCTTTTCAAATGAGTTATGTGAAGAGTTTGCTTAGTTCTTCTCTGACAGAGTGTCCGTCATCAGACATGGAATTCTGCCAGTGAGTCAACATTTGGCTGACAGCGATCGCCTCGGATGCCCAGAGAGTACTTTGCCTAGTTAGGGCGAGTTTAGAGCAGTGGAGGTGGCTGAGGTCATTGGGGTTGCTTCCAAGCTGAGGCACACATATTGGGGGCTATTCTCCAAGTTGCAAAGTGTCTACGCGTCGCGTATCTGGGGAAGTCACGTGGAGCACTCCCTCTTTCCCTCGGCTCCTGCCCCATTTTCCAAGAGGGCATGGACTGGCATGCACTCGATCCCCCACCCCACACACTGAGATCTGTGAAGGGTTGGACCGGGGGCATGCCCACACTCCATGTTATTCTGGAAAGGGGTGCTGGGCGAGGGGGCACAGGCTACACGTCTGGAGGGCAGACATAACCAGTACAGGCCCCCCACAGGAAGCCACTGCCAGAAACGGTGGGGTTGTTGGGGCATGGATAGGCCCTCCAATGTGCTACCCTAGCCCGAGAGTTGCACATGGTGGGCCGGGGACAGCCGCCCAGGCACCCACCTACCCTGATGTTGCTGCCACTATCACAGCTACTGGATGTTCACTGCTTCCCAGTGTACTGGTGATCCAGTGGTGGAATGGGTCCCATTGGATGCCCGCCTGTGTCTGCAATGTGCCCCAGTGCACCTATGTGCCGTGGGGGTGGGGCCGCAGAATGGGGCTGTGAGGTGGCCAGTGGCTGTGAACACGACCACTGCACAGCAGTCCCTGGGTGCAGACCTCCATGGGCGGGATACGCACCCATGGCATGTACATCCTGTGCCATGGAGAATAGCTGCCAATGTGAACTGGACCCAGTGCTGACACGTTTCTTGGAGGCAGTATAGCACAGTGGGTTAAGGCTCTGAGCTGCATATCTGGAGACCTGGGTTTGAATCCCACAGCCACCTACAGTAGGTGCGTACTGTGTGATCCTGAGCAAGTCACTAAACTTTCTTGTGCTCCCAGGTCACATCTGGAAACAAGCTTCGGCTTAGTGTGCTGCTCCTGGTTAAACAATGTTCGCTTTCCCTTCCCTTGATGGGATGTGTCAACTCCATTGGCCTGGTGTTTGCCTTGATTGTCCGGTGCTCCCTGTCTGAGGGGGTCTTTCTCAATGCCTTGAAGGATGGAAGGTGAGACCCCTTCTGAAAAAATTATCTTTGGACCCGAACGTCAAGGCAAATTACCGTCCAATCTCCAACCTTCCATTTTTGGGTAAGGTTCTTGAGAGGATTGTGGCGCTTCAGCTTGAAGAGCACCTCATGGCCTTTGATCTATAGGAGGCTCTCCAGTCTGGGTTTTAGGCAAGGTATAGCACAGAAACTGTGTTAGTTTGGGTGTACAATGCTCTTCTAAGGGCAAGAGATCGAGGGGAAGGGACAATTCTCGTTCTCCTCGATCTCTCCTCAGCATCTGACATAGTGGACCATTGTGTGTTGCTTGACCACCTGAGGGAATTTTGTGGACTTGCTGGCACAGTCATCTGCTGGTTTGAGTCTTTTCTCACAAACAGGATTCAAAGGGTAGTGATGGGGAATTTCTCTTCCTCCCCTAGTCTCCTGTCTTGTGGAGTACCTCAGGGTTTGGTCTTGTCGCCAATGTTGTTCACCATGTACATGCTGCCCCAGGGAGGGCTCATTAGGAAATACGGCTTGGGTTTTCATTGTTATGTCAATGATACCCAGCTGTATCTTTCCTTTGCACCTGGGACATCCAGGTTGATGTGCCAAACAGCTGCCTTGCTGAAATCAGTGACTGGATGGCCTCCAGCTGGTTGCGACTGAACCCCGATAAGACGGAAGTACTGTTAGTAGAGTTGAACAGAGGGCATGATAGGATGGCCTCAGGTGCAGAGACAGGACTTGTGCTGGGTTCTTTGCCTTTTAAGGACTCCACCAGGGTGTGTAACCTGGGTGTTATTCTGGATAATAGCCTGACACTTGAGGCTCAGGTGCTGACCGTGGTCTGTACTCGTTTTTACCATCTGAGGAATATCGTCAGGATTAGGTCCCTACCTTTAGTGCATGCCTTTGTGACGTCAAGGCTTGATTACTGTAATGCACTCTAGCTCGGGGTCTCGGGAGGTATTTTCTGCCGGCTTCAGCTAGTGCAGAATGCAGCTACAAGGTTGTTGATGGGGCAGTCAAAGTATTGTCACGTTACCCTGCTGCTGCGTGAATTGCACTGGCTGCAAGTCACGTGGAGGATCCTCTTTAAGGTGGGCCTGCTCACCTTTAAGGCCATACATGGCCTGGGCCCTGGTTACCTGGTGGACCTTCTTACACTTGCTACCTCAGTCCACTCCCTCGTTCCTCCTCGAGGGGCCTCCTTGCGATTCCCAGGATGAGGTTAAAAACTGCCAGTGATAGAGCTTTTAGCATTGTTGTAGGCCCAATCCTGTGGAATTTCCTACCTACATCTATAAGGGAGGATTCTTTGGTGGAGGTATTCAAGGCACGCCTCAAGGCCTTCCTGTTTGCACAAGTTTCTCCTGACCCAGCCTTTTAAATATCATCCTGGTCTTTCTTGCTGGCATAAGCCTCCTGCAAATAGGGGTTCCCAAAAGTCTTCCAGGAGCTTGCCTGAATGCTCCAAGCCTGGGTGGTGTTCGGCGTCTGAGCTGCTTAAATGTGGTTGCAAGTGAGTGCTATTTGAGCCTCCACGTACTGTCTCTTTAAGAGCTCTCTGCTTGCAGATTTAATTAGTTTGTATGGGGGGACTGTGTATTTAATGCTCGAATCCTGCCCGAGCTGTGGAGTAATCACTCCATTTTGTGGTCTCTGAAGGTGCAAAGGGAGCCCATCTGAAAGCTGTAACTGTTTGCCTGTACTCATTTAAAGCATTAGCAAAATTGTAATTTGTCTAACCTGCTTTTATTGCAGCTGAGACTCTGTGTGTGTTACCGCTCCATTTTGGACCTAAACTGCTGTGGTAGGCCAATTGGGTTAAGGGAGCCCTAAAATGGAGCCTGTGGATGAATCAGAACTTGGACTCTTAATTTTGAGCCAGCCACAAGGGGATTGTATGGGCAGTGACTCTGGGAAATGTAGTTTTGACCTTGGTGCCTTTTTCCACCAACAGAGGGAGTTTTATTGTGAGTGACAGCTGAACCAGCGAACAGAATAGTGTGAAGCTAAAGGAAATGCCTTGCTCTGTGACTGGAGAGATCAGATCAGTTGTGACAGTGAAGAGAAAAGGAGCTCTGTGCTTCTGTGGTGTATAGTTTCGTACGGGAAGCACATGCGAGGCCCTGAGGCTTGGCCTGCAGCTGTTGCAAGCGCCAGATCAGACTGAATCTGACTTGCCAGGAGAAAGAAGGAGATCTGAAGAGTAGAAACCAGGCTCACCCTGTAGAAGACTGGAGAAATTGCTGAATCGCGCTTGGTCTGTCAGGAACTGAAGCTGCTATGTGTTCTCCCGGGTATCTTGCAGTAATTGCGGTCGGGATCAAGGAGCAGCCTGCCTGGTATAGTACTTTCCTTTTACATATAAATGTGCATAGTGCTTGTGGGTAATCGCTATTTCAAATCCCCTGTACAGTGAATTGTATGCTAAAGCTGGAAGTAAACCCCAGCTTAATTCGGACTACATCCATTTGCTATTAACTGCAGTGGGGTCCAGTCACAAGGACCTTGTCCTCATGCCCTGTTCTTCTGGCAATCCAGAAGGACATTCTCCATCCGATGCTCAGCTTGGGTATTGTGAGTACAAATCAGGGTATTCCCCTGCAGCTTGTTGTTTGATCACAAGTGTGTCATCTAATTCTTGTTGTTTCACTGCTTCATGGATTGAGCCCTCCGGCACTGGATTACAGTTGGGTGTTGTGCATATATTTTCTTCTACAGGGCCCTATCCATCTGCACCTGCTGGCCAGCCTCGGGCAATGGACCTGGCTAGCCCCCCCACCAATCTGCGTACCCAGAGTGTGACTTTCCAGATCCTGTATGTGTGCACAGTACTGTGATTTAATGCCACTAATTAACCTGATTTCCCCCTTCCGTGTTACTGTCCCCTAAATAAATCAGATTTTTTTGTTCTTATACTATATACTGTCTGTGGTGTTGGTACTTATGGAAACAGTATTGTGTTTTGCTGTGTATATTGTTTAACCTTACTTTAGCGGGGATCCTCAGAGACGTGTTGCTAAATCAGTCTCGAGGGTAAGTGGTATCTATATGAGTGAACAGTCTGTATACGTGGGGTATTGGGGCTGTAACTCCGGTGTACTGTGTGAGCCACTAGAGGGAATAAAAGTGGGTATCAGTGTCCCAGAGGGCTGTGACCAAGCTAGTCTAACCACTGCAAACCCTGACCTCTGGATGGAGGCACCTGCCATAGGACCTAGGCCCCTCAACCTGTCCATAGTCAAACAGGAAGGGGTAGTAGCCCTTGGGATAGCATCACCTAGGGGTTACATCTTGGAGGCACCACTGGGATTAGTGTCCTCTAGTGGCCACATTTACGAATTGCTGTTAAAAATAAATGGATACTGTGAGGGAATTTTTATATATGCTTCTTTTATATATCCTAAAGCTATATTTGCTATGCTTGCTTTGAAAGCCATGCTGTAACAAAGTAATAATGAATGTAGTAGAAATTTCTGAGTTCATGTTTTCTTTTTAAGGGTAAGAGAATTTGTACTGAGGTTACTTGAGGTACATTTGTGAAAACAGAAAGCTAGATAAAACTGAGCAGAACTGGTTGTACCAGCCTGAATAACAGGCTTGGACAAAATATAAAGATAAGAGCACATGCCTGGGCAAAATATAAAAGATAACAGCTACGTAGTGACATTGAAGCAAGCTATGCGTTGCTATGGTGTGAGTGAAACTCATTGTCTCTCTCAGGTCAGCTTGACCCAGGCATATGTATCAAGCAGTAATGGGAAAGAAATGAATTGCAGTGGAAAAGTACCTCATACATATCAACATTTCTTTTTTTCTTTTTACATTGCTGAAAACTTGTTATGCTGTTTTATGATTGGCTCATACTGAAATGTTGGTATTTTTTCAAGATAAGAAGTGCAAAATCTAGCTTATAAAAAGCTGCTGTAAACTTTAATCAGGAACGATCTCCTTTGTAGAAGTCCCACATGCATGTGTAAGATTTGATCAAATAAAGCGACGTTAAGACAAAACCCAGTGGTGTGGTTTTTGGCCCGTGACGACGGGAGTGGTTGCTCAGGTAATACTTACAGTGAGAGAATTTGCGATCACAGTTTTGGCATAGTCGGCAGGATGAGTTCTTCGGTCCGTGTCACCTCGTGATGGTTGTTTCCTTGGACAAAAAGAAGGACATTTTGTGGAACCCCATCAGGACGTGGCCTAGGGCAGCGACACTCATCATCACTGTAAGTACATAGTATACCTTGGAAGCAGTGTGCACTATAAAGAACAGGCCTAGATAAAATAGGAAACAAGGGAACAAAAATAATCTAGGTCCAGAGTTAGTATTATCTGGACCAGCAAAATGTATGGTTGATAAGTTTGGCCAGGATTCGGTCTCTGAGATAGGACAATGGCATAAGTTGACCAGGAATATTTCCCTTATAGGTACTTTAGTATAGATGTACTAAAGGAAGCAAGAATGGCATTGGAAGGAAAAGAAAGAGCAAACAAAAGGGTGCAAGGTAGACTGGTCAAGGTTTAGAATATGGGAAAAGAGAGGCAGAAAGGCGACATGAAAATCAAGTAAGGGATTAATGGTAAAGCAAGAGGAGGAAGAAACTGAATGCTGTAGGAGGGTGTTTCACCATCACGATACCCCCCACCATATCGGTCCATTCCACCAACTGTTCAGCCGGAACCACAGGCAGGATGGTGCCAGAAGGGCCACCAATACAGGGAGTAGTGCAGCCTGAACAACAAGCTGCCCCAGCTGTGCAGGCTGCCCTTCCTGCTCAGCATACAGGTGGCCCAACCAGCCCAAGTAGTACAACCAGCCCAAGCAGTACAACCAGCGCAGGTCATACAACAGGCTGCCCTACCAACTCAGGTCCCACCAATTCAAAAACAGCCTGTTCAACCTCCGCTGACTCCTATACGGAGGTTGTGGTCAGAATCCCCAATGGTCCCCCACCCCTGTTCAGTTGGACACTGGCTCGGATGAGGAGATAGAAATAGGGGATGGAAAAGGAACTGGTTGAAGCAGTGGGATCTATGTTACTGGTGGGAAGGTACAGGGCCAGGGAGATGGAAAGGCTTGGGTGTTTGAGCAAACTAATGCAAGGGCTAAGGGCCCAAAACAGGCAGGGAAGAAAGAAACTAAAACAGCAGTTGCCTTTGATCCATTATCCAACCCACACCCGAGGCAGGAGACTGGCTACCATGAGACCAGCCTGCAGTCCCTAAATACATTGAAGTGGACCGCCCATGGAACCCTGAGGAGTTGAGAGAGGCCCTGAAAGATATACCAAAGCCTCAGAATAACATAGAAGAATATATCAAGGAGTTAACAAACTTAATCAAAATGTATGAACTATCTACGACTGAGGTTGGAGAATGTTTTAGACGAACATTAAAGGGCATGTGGGAGGAAGTAAAGGAAGCCTGGGACCCAGAGAAGCCAAGGGCTGAAATTATGCCACAATTTAATGCTGTGTGCATAAAACTACGGGAAGCATACAGGGATGTGACAGACTGGCCTCGCATCCGGGATACGAGACAGAAAGATGAGGAATCAGTATGCAATTACAAGGAAAGATTGCAGGGGGTCTTTAGGCAATTTTCCGGTATTGGACCGGATAATCCCGCATACCAGCATCAGTTGGGTATGGCTTTTTGCGCTGGACTGAGTGAGCCAATTAGATTGGGAGTTACCACAGTGTGCATTGGATGGGAGACAATGAAAATGGTTGACCTAGTGCCGTATGCTGAACATGCTGAGAGACAGCAGAAGGAGATACAAAAGGAAAAGAAAGAAAAGCTAGAAAAGGCTCAGCTAATGTATTTTGAAAGAGACAATAAGCAGCCCCAACAGGGAGGTGGAAATGGCAACAGAAGAAGACAGAGAGGACGAAATAATGGAGGTTATCCACAGGGAGGAGGGGGAAAAGGGCAACAATCGGAAGGAACGGCAGGACAAAGACCCGGACCGGGAGGGGGTATCATCTGCTTTGCTTGTGGAGAACAGGGACACATAGCAAGAAATTGTGTAAAGGCAAACCAGTGGCAGCGTAATCAAGATTCCAATGCCCTCTTGCCTCCGCCACCACCCCCTCCTGCTCCACAACAGTGGCAGCGGCTACTGAAGCGGTGTTGGCATGCGTGGATTTGGTAGGATTCTGTGCTTTGACAGTGCATGTGCCTCATTCTGTACATTCTATTCTGCTACAAGCTCGCACAGCTCATTTAACGCCTGCACGATTGCTTCAGTATCAAAATGTGTTACTAACCATGTCTAACATAACTTTGAAAAGGTGCACCATTTTAAACCCAGGACGTTGCTCCCACACCCAGAGGAGGGGAGGAGCATGACTGTGGGCAAGTAATTGACTTAGACTGTAAGCCCTGACCAGATATCACTGACGATCGTATACAAAACGCAGACTTAGGAATTATTTGTCGACGGTCCAAAGCACAAAGAGACGAAAAGGATCCCCTTGGTAGGTTATGCAGTGTGTACTCCAAACTACGTCATGGAAGGAGCAAAGTTACCCCACGAACGTCAGCCCAAGCTGCTGAACTTATAGCTCTGACGAGAGCTTGTATAATAGTCGAGGGTAAAACAGTTAACATATACACAGATAGTCGATATGCATTTGGGGTAGCTCATGATTTTGGCACCTTATGGAAACACAGAGGGTTTTTAACAGCAGCTGGAAAACCCATTGCGCATCGCAATTTGGTAAAAATCTTTTGCTAGCAATCCAGAAGCCAGAAAAGTTAGCAATTGTAAAATGTCAAGCCCATACTTCAAACAAGATTTTGTCTCTGCAGGAAATGCGAGGGCTGATGCAGCTACAAAGGAAGCAGCTCTTTCTGGGAGTGTTCCAAATTTCAAATGTCTTTGACTATAACTAACCAACTTGATTTATTCTCAATAAAGGATGTTGCAACTTTACAACAGTCGGCCAGTGTAAAGAGAAGCACGTAGCTGGCAAACAAACTTAAATTTGATGCTAGCACTAAGGTGTGGACAAACCTCGATGGCGAGGCTCTGCCTGCCTCGGCAATATTTCCTTTTTGGCAAAATTGTCCCATGGGGCCGATCATGTTTCAAAAAGTGGAGTGGTTGACCTTGTAAATAAACATTGGTATGTTGTTGGCTTTACCGATATGCTGGAAGATTTTTGTAAAAAGTGTGTAATATGTATGCAAATAATGTTGGCAGAGGACTCCAAGTAACCCCTCTGCCCATCAGCACTTTCCTACAGGACCTTTTAGACATTTAATGATGGATTTTACTGAGCTAAACCCTGTGAAGGGTATAAATATTGCTTAGTGATTATAGACATGTTTTCAAAGTGGGTAGAAGCATTCCCAGTACGGAAAAACCACGGCCTATATAGTAGCAAAGGCCCTGATTAGAGAAATCATACCAAGGTGGAGATTCCCCTGACTTCCAGCGATAATAAACGCATTTTGCAAAATGAAGTCATCAGAACCTTGTGTGAGGCACTGCAGAGTGGATTCACGAATGCACTGTACCTACCACCCTGACAGGAGGGGCAGTAGAAAGGGCAAATCAGACATTAAAGCTAAAATTGACCAAAATTATGGCAGATACTGGCCTTAGTTGGGTAAAAGCACTACCAATAGCCCTAATGAGTATGAGGAGAGCTGGCCCGTGGGTTTATCACCTCATGAAATTTTGATGGGAAGGCCTCTCAGAATGACAAATGTCCCTTCCCACAAAACCGAATAACATTTGCCAGTTTAGATAATGAAATGATTGCCTATTGTTTATCTCTTAATGCTGTTTTAAGATCTCTCTATCCTAGGGTAAAAGCTGTACTTCCAGTTCACTTGGAGGAACTCTTGCATAGGATACAGCCAGGAGACTTCGTGGTTATCAAGGACTTCCGAAGAAAAAAGTGGTGCGCCCCGAGGTGGCAAGGACCGTTTCAAGTGCTCCTGACTACCGCCACTGCCATAAGATCGGGAGAGAAGCGTGGATTCACGCATCTCATTGTCGTTTGTGTGACAGCCTCTACAGTCGATACCGTTGCACAGTGAACTGAGCAACCACGAAATTGTTATCGTTCTGTTTTCGTTCGGACTATCGCTGCTATTTTTGCTATGGGGCTCTGGATCGAGGAGGCAACTGCTCCACCGCAGCACAGAGCCATTGCACTTCGAACACTTGGTGGACTTTAATGAACTTATATGCTAATAATGCTAATGTCTCTGATTGCTATATGCTAGCTCTCCTTTCTCAGCAGCCAGTGGGGCTCCACCTAAAACCAAGCCTGTAAATAGCACTGAGGCCAGCGAGATTCTTGGTGCCATCAGGGAAGAAACATCACTAATGCCCCAGATTATGCTACAAACAAAATAAAGAACCTAACTGTGTTTCGGGGGCATGATTTTACTGCATGGTACAGCCCACCGAATGATACAAATGTGTCAACCCCGTTGTATCTAGATGTTAGACAACAGAAAATATCAGCCAGGCTTTGCCTGTGTAATAAACAATTAACCGTGAGTTTAGCACCACTGGGATGGTCCACGTGCCAATATTGTAGGCACTACAACAGCACCACCAAGTCCGAGTCCACCATAACCAACTGCTCTCAAGCAGATGCCCACACAATACATCCTGATTTCACTGCGTTAGTGTCTGTCAGGTCTATACTGGGTATGTGGGGATAGAGCATTTTTTCCTACCTATGGGGTGGATGGGATGCTGCTATCTAGCCACACTCCACCTGCAGCCCATGTATATAAGTACAATGCATCTGCTATACATCAGCGTGTAAGCTTATAAATCAAATTCAAAAAGGAGGTGCCGGACGCGAATAAGCGTGTCCCAGTGGGGAAAAATTTGGGGCAGGAATCTTCCCATGGTGGGGTGTTGTTCAAAACATGCATTACATTGACCAGTTAAGCTATGAGTTAGAAACGTTAATTAATGATACCTTGAAATCAACTGACTTGCTGACAGCTGAAATTAAACACTTAGATAGTAGCTTTGCAGGAATAGAGCCACACTTGATTCGTATTAGCTTCCATGAAGGGGTGTGCGCCATTGTAGGGGAAGAATGCTGCACCTATATGCCAGATAATTCCAAGAACTTGAGCAAGTAATTGAGAATCAGATGCTACAACAACGTGTTCTAGTGAGCATGCACCTGTATCATGAGGCTGGGACCCATGGTCATGGTTCTCAAGCATATTTGTGACTGGGGCACTACCCTCCTCCACTGGGTGGCAGTAATAATGGTGGTGATACTGGCATTATGGCTCTAATTGTGTTGCTCAAATTTCTCTTGTGACATTGTGTAGCACCTTGTCGCCACATGCAATCCCCAGCTGCACCTTACTACACCCTGAGGACCAAGACCCTAGCGAATTAGCCAGGGTGTTCCGTTCTGTGATATACCAGATGTGACTAAAGTATAATAGTTAACAAGTTGATACAAAGTATCAAAGGGGAAGAGTGTGAGGAATTTTTTATATGCTTCTTTTATATATCCTAAAGCTATATTTACTATGCTTGCTTTGAAAAGCCATGCTGTAACAAAATAATAATGAATGTAGTAGAAATTTCTGAGTTCATATTTTCTTTTAAGGTGAAAATTTGTACTGAGGTTACTTGGAATACATTTGTGAAAAAACAGAAAGCTAGATAAACTGAGCAGAACTGGTTGTACCAGCCTGAATAACAGGCTTGGACAAAATATAAAGATAAGAGCATGCCTGGGCTAAAATATAAAAAGATAACAACACGTAGTAGCATTGAAGAGCAAGCTGTACATTGCTATGGTGTGAGTGAAACTCATTGTCTCTCTCAGGTCAGCTTGACCCAGAGCATATGTATCAAGCAGTAATGGGAAAAAGAATTGCAGTGGAAAAGTACCTCAATACATATCAACATTTCTTTTTTTCTTTTACATTGCTGAAAACTTGTTATGCTGTTTTATGATTGGCTCATACTGAAATGTTGGTATTTTTCAAGATAAGAAGTGCAAAATCTAGCTTATAAAAAGCTGCTGCAAACTTTAATCAGGAACAATCTCCTTTGTAGAAGTCCCACATGCATGTGTAAGATTTGATCAAATAAAGCGACATTAAGACAAAACCCAGTGGTGTGGTTTTTGCCCCGTGACGACGGGAGTGGTTGCTCAGGTAATACTTACAGTGAGAGAATTTGCGATCACAATACCCCAACAGAAGTGGCTATACACCAGTTGTTGAGGTGGTGTACTGGGCAGGAGATCGACCCCCAAAATGCTATACTTATCTTGGATATCCCTCTGGGTACCAGTACGGACACTGTAGAGGGAGTACTTTCCAAGGTTGAATGTTTACGAAACCCTGTGGTGGTGGGACAACAGGCTGATCTGCTCGCCCAAACTTTCTTGGCCCTAATACAGTGTAAGGACCCTGTAGACAGTTCTAAAGTGCCACAGATTATTACCCCAGGGGAAACCCTCACCTTCTGGAGAGTGATAACTAAAGACAGTAAAGACCCCAGGGACAATGAGCCTCCCCCACTATCTGAAACTTTTGAGGAGAAATTTGCTAAATTGTTGCTGGAAGAAGGGAAAACTGTGGAGGATTTAAAGAAACTATTATTGCCAGCTGAGAACGTTCCTCCCCCAACACCCTGTCCCCCTCCAGCACCTATTATTGTCCCTCCTTCTGTGCCAGTGCTAGCCCCTATGTCTGTACCTGCCAATAGTCACGACTCTTACTGCAGGTTGAAAATTTTCTCTGGCACCCTTCCCACCCCACAAGGGGGGATGACTGGGAGACCTGTATAGACTATGTTGCCCCTCGAGTGCTAGAATGGCAATGCTCAGAAGCAGAAAAGTGAAAGAGGGTTAGTGAGAGCCTCTGAGGTCCTGCCCTGGCTACCATCCATGCTAAATGGGCCAGTAACCCTGAAGCGACTGCACAGGAGCCTTGGAGAATGTGTGTAGGAGCCCAGATTCGATGAGGACCTGTTGTGGAGGTAAGAAATGCACAACAGTACCAAGGGAGTTGTTGTCTGTATATGTCTTGGCTGGAAAATTGTTGCAAGAATGCCTCAGGAAAGGGTAGTTTGCCAGTGATTGATTGGACTGAACCAGGCTGGACAGGATCCTTAAGTCTGTCCCTTCTCAGAACTGCTGTTGCTTCAGTTAAGCCTGGCCAATGGGCGGAATCCCAACCCTCTATGATATTAAGCTAATGAGAGAAGTGCGAGGTTGAAAGCGGCGACCCGGGAGGACTTGCACCAATAGCTGCTGCTACGACCCGAGTGACTGAGGGTGATCCGTCAAGTGAAGTTCAGGGGCAGAGGTTGGCAGTTAATGAGTGCTCTGAGAAGGAAAAGGGTGTGCCACCATGGGGTGAACTGCTGAGGGAGATTAGGAAAGCAACAGACAGTCTCATCATGAAGGCCGCTCCTATGAGTATGGGCACTGACACTTGCCCGACTGCTTCTGCTATGGGGTGAGGTGCCTACCCAGGCACTTCATGTTGACCACAGTTTAAAACTTGATGTCTTGGCTATGGAGGTGAGGGAACTGAAGAGATGTCTCCAAATGTCCAACCCTCCACCGGCTGAGGTGGCACCAATGTTTTCTATTTATAGTACTAATGCCGCAGCCCCCAATGTGATGCCTCAGTCATCCCAAACTTCAGCTGACATATTTTGCCATAATTATGGGAAGGATGGGTACATGAAGAGGGAATGCCGGTCTCGGAAAGACTTAAAGAGAGTGGTGAGCCGGCTACAAGGAGAGCTTTGGAGCACAAAACAGTGGTTAAGAGGTGCATGAAATGACTGCAGTGAAGTTCCCAAAAATGCTAACTCACGTTCTTCTGTGGTTAGATCATCTACCCAGGCCCTTGTTACCGCCTTTGCAGACTGGTCCAGAATAGTGGGCCCTTCAATGGAAACTACAGTAAAAGTGAATGGTGTGCCCACCAGAGCTGTGTTGGACAGTGGCTCCCAAGTGACAATTATGTTTCAGGATTGGTATCAGAAGCATTTGTCACATGCACCCTTACAACCATTGGAAGGACTGCATGTATGGGGGTTAAGTGAGAAGGCCTACCCCTACTCCGGGTATATTCAAGCTTGGCTATCTTTCCCTACCTCCGTGGCTGGAGTGGCAGAGCAAGTAGAGACCCTTGCCTTAGTGTGTCCCCCTACTGGACTGTATGATGGGGTTCCTCTACTAATTGGGATGAATGCACATATGTTTGGATGGTTGGCACAGTTGTGTTATCAGAAACAAGGGTCAAGGACTGGTAGAGCTTTGAGAATCCTGGCCTTGATCAAGAAGGCCTATGAGGCACAGAGAGATGCTGAAAAAGTGGACTCAGAGGAACCGGTTGGAATTGTCTGGAAGAAGGATCCTGAATCTCTGATTCTGGTGCCAAATGCCCAGTGTACCTTACAGGGGGAAGTCCGTATCAGAAAGGATGTCAAGAATAAAATCCTCATGCTGGATGCACCAGGTGATGGGAAATCGTCGGAAGGACTGCTGGTCAAGCCAAGTATTTTGCCTGCCAGAGCCCATGCTTATGCCAGAAGGGTAATGGTTCAAGTTTATAATGTGTCTGATAGAGAGATTCGAGTAAATAGAGATTGCACCCTGGCTAATGTACATTGTGCAGCTACTGCAGTGCTACTCAGTAACAAGTGTTCAGGGGAGAATGACAGAGTGATGCCCAACTTGTTTGATTTTGGGGACTCCCCATTGCCAGCCGAAATGGAAGATGAGAATTAGTAGAAAACTTGCCCAGAGAGACCAGATGTTTTCTTCAAAGGAATGGGACGTGGGATGTGTGCAAGGAGCTGAGCACCACATCCAGCTGCATGATGAAAGACCATTTCATAAGAGGTCTCGACGCCTGGCCCCTGCTGACATAGATGATGTGAGACAGCATCTGCAAGAGATGCTTGCTGCTGGTGTAATACAAGAATCCAGAAGCCCCATATGCTTCACCTATTGTGGTAGTGAGAAAAAAGAATGGGACAGTAAGGATGTGCGTGGATTATCGCACCTTGAACCGGTGGACTATCCCTGATCAGTATACAATGCCCTGCATCCAGGGTGCTTTACACTGCCTGAATGATAGTAAGTAGTTCTCCATGTTGGATCTTCGCAGTGGGTAGTACCAGATCCCGATGGTCCCAGAAGACCATGTGAAGACAGCCATTATCTGTCCGCTTGGCTTCTGTGAATTCATGAGGATGCCTCAAGGGATTGCAGGTGCCCCCAGCCACTTTTCAACAACTGATGGAGTATGCAGTGTGGGACTTGAACTTATTAGAGTGCCTGGTGTACCTGGATGATGTTACTGTGTTTGGCAGCTCACTGGAGGAACATGAGAGCAGATTGTTCAAGGTGTTGGACCGACTGGAAGACTTTGGCCTAAAACTGCCATCGATAAATGTCAATTCTTCCTAACATCTGTAAAGTATGTGAGACACATAGTCTCCACCGAGGGAATAGAGACCGACCCAAGTAAAGTTGAGGCCTTGACCACCTGGCCACAGCCCCACAATCTAAAAGAACTGCAAAGATTCCTGGGATTCTGTGGCTACTATTGCTGTTTCATCAAGGACTATTCAAGAGTGATCCGTCCTTTACTTAATCTTACTCAAGGTTACCCTCTTACCCACAAAAAATACAAGAGGTCAGATTCTTCTGAGCCTGAGAGAGTATATTTCCGTCCCAATTAAGTATTTGGAGCCAGATGGACACCTGAGTGTGAAGCTGCTTTTCATGAGATTATACATCAACTTACACACGCTCCTGTCCTTGCCTATGCAGACCAGCAAAGCCCTATGTCTTGCACACTGATGCTAGCATGCAAGGCTTGGGGGCTGTATTGTACCAAGAACATGACAATGGCCTGAGACCAGTGGTCTTTGCCAGTAGAAGCCTGATCCCATCCGAAAAGAACCATCCTGCACATAAGTTAGAGTTCCTAGCTTTGAAGTGGGCTATTGTTGACCAGTTCCATGAGTACTTGTATGGGGCTATGATACTAGTAAAAACTGACAATAATCCTTTGATGTATGTGCAGACTTCAGCTAAGTTGGACGCCACTGGCCATAGGTGGCTTTCTGCATTATCTACATATGACTATGCTGTTGAATACAGAGCAGGCCTGAACCACATAGATGGTGATGCTCTCTCCTGGAGGCCTGTTCCCTAGAATGACTGGGTCAGACTGACAGAACCTGATATTTGAGCACTCTGCCAGAAGTTTGACAGGGAGGAACAAATGTCCACAGACGCAGTGGACTGTATGGTGGATTGTTTGTGACCCTCTGAGAATTGCATACCTGCTGCTTATTGCCACTTTTCTGCAATAGACATTGGTGCACTGCCTCAGCGGGACAATGACAGTATTCAGCGGGCTCAATCCCGAGATCCCATGATCAAATCAGTTTTAGAAGCCCTCTATGCAGGGAAAGATGTGTCCAAATTACGCTCCACTGATTTGAGAACTGCATTGTTATACAAGGAAGGTCCTAATTTGAAACTGATCAATAGACTGTTATACAGAGAAACAGTAGACAGAAGGGAACAAATAGACAAACAACAACTAGTGCTGCCCACTGCCTTTCGAGACTCAGTACTGAGGTTCTTACACAACCACATGGGGCACCTTGGTATAGCCAGAACACTTGACTTGGTGAGATCCAGATTCTATTGGCCTAAGATGGGGGCTGATGTTGAGCAACACATTTGAACCTGTAGTCGCTGCTTATAGAGGAAAGCTTTACCCCAGAGGGCTGCCCTCCTTGTTAGCATCACCACCAGTGCACCCATGGAGCTGGTCTGCATTGATTTTCTGAGTCTGGAGTCTGATCGGAGAAATATTAGTAAAGTGCTGGTGGTCACTGACCGCTTTACGAGATATGCCCAAGCTTTCTCCACCAAGGACCAGAAAGCATCCATTGTGGCAAAAGTACTTGTAGAAAACTTTTTTGTTCACTATGGGACTCCACAAGGAATCCATTGTGATCAAGGGAGAGACATTGAGAGTCGTCTGATCAAAGAGATGCTTTCTCTGTGGGGAGTGCGAAAGTCCAGAACCACCCCTTACCACCCCCAGGGGGACCCACAGTCTGAACGTTTCAACTGCACTTTGCTAGATATGCTGGGCACCCTCCACCCAAAGGACAAGCCTAGCTGGAGCCAACAAATTAGCACCCTGGTACATGCCTACAACTGCACCAAAAGTGATGCCACTGGGTTCTCCCTCTACCACCTGATGTTTGGAAGAGAAGCTCGAATGCCAGTAGATGTATGTTTTGGAGTTTCTCCTGATGGGGTTCAAGCTGACAACTATTTACAGTATGTGCAAAAGTTAAAGGCCCAGCTAAATCATGCAAATCAACTGGCTTAAACCATGGCTACCAAAAGAAATCTGGCCAACAAAGAAAGATATGATAAAAAAGTGAAAGCACAGGAACTCCAGGAGGGAGATCGGGTATTGCTAAGAAATCTGGGACTGCTTGGCAAACATAAGATTGCTAACAGATGGCACCATCTCCCTCACATTGTAGCGGACAAAATAGATGATCTGCCTGTGTACAAAGTAAGGCCTGAGAATAATTCAAAACATGTTAAAACAATGCATAGAAATCATTTACTGCCCATTGGACAAATCTTGATTGAGTCTGAGCCCCCAGAAAATGCCCCCTCTGGACCAGTGACTAAAGCTGCTGCTAAGAAAAAATCAAGAAAGTCTGCACCTACAGAAGCTGAGTTAAAGTGTTCCCCTCCACAAGACCCAGTTGAACATGACTGTCAGTCCATATCAGAGGAAAGTGAGTGTGGCTTTGAATACTACCCTTCTTACGAACTGAGTCAATTGTTTCGGGGCAATCCCCTAGTTAATCCTGGAGATGAAGCTGGGCCGTCTGGACTGTCTAAGCCCCCAGTTTTGTCCCTGGAGCCAATGCTCCCAGAAAGTGAAGTGCAAAGCATCAAGTCAGATGATATGGAATCATTGTGTATGGTTGAACTGTTTGAGCTTTCAGAGGAGGAAAATGATGGACTGGGACAGACTGGTGATATACCAGAACAAAAAGAGTATTTTGAGTGCCCTGACAGTCTACTGCCAGTGTCCAAAAGCTCTCCATGTGAGCCAAGTGGTGTGGACTCAGAGATTCTAACTCCTGGAGCTTAAAGTGCCCCAAGTTCTAGCCTCTCTACCCCAATGGAGACTCCCCTGACAAGTGAGGACAATGCTGAAAATGAGGCTTAGGGTGCAGAGACTGTAACAGTTCCCCCAAAAGAGTTGGTCAAGCTGTATAGCCTGTGGTGCACCTCAGTTATGATTCCCCTGGGAGGCCTGTGGACTTGCCTCTCAATGTTGTCCATAAAGGAGTGTATGTGTCCCCGAGCTCATTGCCCAAACTGAACATCAGTGCTAACTCCAAGTTACTTGTATTGCCATCTAGGTATGGTGCTCCTGCCCCATCCAGCCCCAAGGCAGCTGATGGGGAAGGGCCCCCTCTCTTCAGGCTTCATGTACAGAAAATAATAACCTGAGTTATGGTACAGTGTGTGTATAATACTATGTAAAAAGTGATGTACTGAATAGTTTCAGAAATGTGTTTCTGGTAAGGCAATATGTTGACTGATAATTACATGTATAAGCCTAATGTGATACTGATGTAAATGTATATGGTTGTATTGAAACTTATGGGGGTACTTACTTGACGAGGACGCCAAGTTTTTCCAGGCCAGAAAGGGTGTAACCCCCTTGCAAGTGGGGTTTCCCTAAAGTCTTCCAGGAGCTTGCCTGAATGCTCCAAGCCTGGGTGGTGTTTGGCGTCTGAGCTGCTTAAATGCGGTTGCAAGTGAATGCTATTTGAGCCTCCACGTCCTGTCTCTTTAAAAGCTGTCTGCTTGCAGACTTAATTAGTTTGTATGGGGGGACTGTGTATTTAATGCTCGAATCCTGCCCGAGCTGCGGAGTAATTGCACCATTTTGTGGTCGCTGAAGATGCAAAGGGAGCCCATCTGAAAGCTATAACTGTTTGCCTTTAATCATTGAAAGCATTAGCAAAATTGTAGTTTGTCTAACCTGCATTTATTGCAGCTGGGACTCTGTGTGTGTTACCCCTCCATTTTGGACCTAAACTGCTGTGCTGGGCCAGTTGGGTTAAGGGAGCCCTAAAATGGAGCCTGTGGACGAATCAGAACTTGAACTCTTAATTTTGAGCCAGCCACAAGGGGATTGTATGGGCAGTGACTCTGGGAAATGTAGTTTTGATCTTGGTGCCTTTTTCCACCAACAGAGGGAGTTTTATTGTGAGTGACAGCCGAACCAGCCAACAGAATAGTGTGAAGCTAAAGGAAATGCCTTGCTCTGTGACTGGAGAGATCAGATCAGTTGTGACAGTGAAGAGAGAAGGAGCTATGTGCTTCTGCGGTATATAGTTTCGTGTGGGAAGCATGTGTGAGGCCCTGAGGTTTGGCCTACAGCTGTTGCAAGTGCCAGATTGGACTAAATGCGACTTGTGAGGAGAAAGAAGGAGATCTGAAAAGTAGAAACCAGGCTCACCCTGTAGAAGACTGCAGAAATTGCTGAATCGCGCTCAGTCTCTCAGGAACTGAATCTGCTGTGTGTTCTCCCTGGTATCTTGCAGTAATTGTGGTCGGGATGAGGAGCAGCCTGCCTGGTATAGTACTTTCCTTTTACATATAAATGTGCATAGTGCTTGTGGGGAATTGCTATTTCAAATCCCCTGTACAGTGAATTGTGTGCTGAAGCCAGAAGTAAACCCCAGCTTAAATTGGACTACATCCGTTTGCTATCAACTGCAGTGGCGTCCAGTCACAAGGACCTTGTCCTCATGCCCTGCTCTTCTGGCAATCCAGAAGGAAATTCTCCATCCGATGCTTAGCTTGGGTATTGTGAGTACAAATCAGGGAATTCCCCTGCAGCTTGTTTTTCAGTCACAAGTGTGTCATCTAATTCTTGTTGTTTCACTGCTTCGTGGACTGAGCCCTCCGGCTCCGGATTACAATTGGGTGTTGTACATATATTTTCTTCTACAGGGCCCTATCCATCTGCACCTGCCGGCCAACCCCGGGCAACAGACCTGGCTAGCCCACCCCCCAACCTGGGTACCCACAGTGTGACTTTTCAGACCCTGTATGTGTGCACAGTACTGTGATTTAATGCCACTAATTAACCTGATTTCCCCCTTCCGTGTTACTGTCCCCTAAATAAATCAGATTTGTTGTTGTTATACTATATACTGTCTGTGGCGTTGGTACTTATGGAAACAGTATTGTGCTTTGCTGTGTATGTTGTTTAACCTTACTTTACAGGGGGTCCTCAGAGATGTGCTGCAGAATCAGTCTCGAGGGTAAGTGGTATCTATATGAGTGAATAGTGTGTATACTTGGGGTATTGGGGCTGTAACTCCGGTGTACTGTGTGAGCCACTAGAGGGAATAAAATGGGGTCTCAGTGTCCCAGAGGGCTGTGACCAAGCTAGTCTAACCACTACAAACCCTGACCTCTGGGTGGAGGCACCCGCCATAGGACCTCGGCCCCTCAACCTGTCCATAGTCAAACAGGCAGGGGTAGTAGCCCTTGGGATAGCGCCACCTAGGAGTTACACTATACTACCTTTTTCCCCTGATTTTCTTTTCATTACTATCTTATTATTCATTTGTTATTTATTAGTTTTATAACTTTTTATCTTTGATAATGTTTTATTTATTGTAGTCTGTTTTGTGCTGATCTAATGTATGATGCCCAGAGCCTCCAGGATCGGGAGTCTTGTAAACACATTTTTTTGTTATTATTTAATATACCTTATTGAGTTTTAAGCAGAACATAGTCAAATAACAATCAAACAGTTTGCTTGTAAATACAATTTGCCTTGTCTTGCCTTCCCTTGTACCCAGTTCTGGAGTTCTCACCTCAGGAAAGGTAAAGACAGCACAGAGACAGTGCAATTAAGGGTGGCTAGGCTGATTCGGGGCCAGCAGGCAGATCTTATGAGGATCGGGTCAAGGAACTGAACTGAACATATTCTTACTGGAGATCAGACAATAGAGGATCAATATTACAGAGACCTCCAAGTTTCTGAAAAGAATAAACAAGGTGAACTGCGAGGAACTATTTAGCATGAGTAACAGTTCAAGGACGCAGCGGCATGAGTGGAAACTTATGGGGGGGAGATTGAAGAGGGATATGAGAAAGTTTTATTTTACAGAAAGGGTGGTGGAATCTCGGAACAATCTGCCTGCTGAGGTGGTGGATGCCAAAACCATAAATGGTTTCAAGCACACCTGGAACAGGGTGAAGGGGATAGTGGTTACTCAGGGCAGTAGTAGTAGGGAAGGGAACAGGGGGATGGATAGTGAGGGCTAGTACCCTATATAGGCAATAGGTCCCAAAGTTTGATAGGGAACTACAGGCAGGCTGAATGTACGCTTGATCTTTTTCTGCCATCACTGTCTGTGTTTCTGTGTTTCTATGGACCTTAAAAACTGAAACAGCATTGCTGACTTCACAGTGGGTAATCCCCTGGGTACCAGTAATCATGGTACAGTGTGGTTTAACATAAATATAGGAACAGAGGATAACCACATGAGGATGAGGGTCCTGGACTTTGGAAGGGTGGGTTTTAAAGAAATGAGTAACTGCCTCATAAAATGCTTTACAGGGGATATTGTCAGGAAAGTGTGGAGGCACAGGGGGGAAACATAAGGAAGGATATAATTAAAGCAATTGACATCTGTGTGAAGGAAGTGAGTAAAAGCAGAAGGAAAAATAGAGACCTTTATGGTTGTCTAAGGAAGTGGCGAAGGTGGCGAAGGGAAAAACGGTGGCTTTCAGGTGGTATAAAGAAACATAGAGGTAGGACGACAAGGAGGTATACCTAGTAAAGCAGGGGAAACAGGTAAGTGGTAAGAGAAGCAAATGTACAGACAGAGGAAAGGATTGCAAAAGCAGTCGCTAAGGGGGATAAGACTTTCTTCAGACATGTAAGTGGAAAATGTAAAGCAAGGGGAGGGCTAGTGGGGATTAGGAAGGCTGAGGGGGAGTCTGTGCAGAAGACAACCAAGAAAAAGCAGACATCTTAAACAGGTTATTCTGTTCAGTCTTCACAGTGGAAGGAGGGTGAGGGAAAGGACCACCATAAAGTGGCAGGAATGGGAGGAGGAAGGTTGACACAAGTCCATTTTCAGAGGAAAGAATCTGGAGTGACTTGTAGCTCTGAAGATAGACAAAACTATGGGATTGGACAGGATACACCAAGAGTTTGGGACTATATGGATATATCTACAAGAACTCATGGGGGTCTTAGCTGCCCCACTGACAGCCTTACTCAACAACTTATTGGAAAAAGGCATGGTTCTGGAAGACTGGAGATAAGCTGATTTGGTCCCTTTACATAACAGAGGCAGCAGGGAGGAGGTTAGCAACTATAGGCAGGTCAGTTTTATTTCAGTGATGGATAAATTAATATAAACTCTGCAAAAGGAAAGACTGGTAGAGTACTGTATATTGAATCCAATGGGCTACAAGACCACAGGCAGCATGGATTCATGGTGGGAGGTCATGCCAAATTAATCTGATAGATTTCTTTGACTGGATGACCAGGGAAATAGATCAGAGGAGGACAGTGGACATAGCCTATATGGACTTTAGCAAGGTCATTAACACTGTGCTGTACAGGAGGCTGATAAAGAAACTGAACAAACAGGAAGGCAGCTTGAAAGAGTCATTAGTAGTGCTCACTGTGTAAACCGCAAAACAGTACTGCAAAAGAGCAAGGTGCTTACAATCTGTCATGGTCCTTGTTACAAGAGCTGGTCTCTTTGATTAAAGGGATACTGTCAGTCCTTTACTTATGTTTTTTCTCAGAACTCAGAAAAGTGCTTTCACTCACTGCATCAGTCCCTCTTGTGCTATAATATGTATATCCGCAAGGCAGTCCCCATAAAAATAATTGCTTTTTAGGAATGTTAATAAACAGCCAAACCCTGCCAGTCCACTCTAATTGTCCATGCCCGATGCCAAAGCTCAGTCACACTTGTAAATGGCGTCGAGGCTTGTGCGCAGACTACTGTACCCAAGTTCAGCTAAATACATTTTCTCTAGTACTACAAAGAAAACTAAACTCAGGAAAGTGCTTATTTTTTGGAGATGGGCAAAAAAGTAGTTAAATCACAGTCTGAATGTCGAGCCATGATACTGGGCATGCATGTATGCATACTCGTATGCCCAGTATCATGGCTGAGCTTCAGGCATGATTTAACTACGTTTAACTAATTTTCAACAAATAAGCACTTTCTCAGGATTCTACCTTCTTTATAGTACTACAGAAAATATTATAGCTGAACTCGAGCCCTGATGAGTCTGCGATGAGCTCTATGCCATTTATTAACCAGGACTGGCGCTTAAAATACACAGATAATCGGAGCAGACCCATGGAGTTTGGCTGTTTATTAAAACTCCTAAAAATAATTGTTTTTATGGGGACTACCTTGTGGCTATATATATTATGGCACAAGAGGGACTGGTGCAGTGAGTGAAAGCAGGTTTTTGAGTTCAGAGTGAAAATATAATTTAAAGGGCTGACAGTGTCCCTTTAAATCTTTATTAGCAAAATAGATTAAATGTAGCAGCAGCAGTAAACACAGCCTCTGTCAGCTTACCAATATTTCACACTGAAAAATGCTTTGTCAAGGCAAAAGATTTATCCAAAGAGACTGGCTCTTGTGCGAAGGATCATGATGGATTTGAAGTGCCCTACTCTTTTGCAGTACTGAAAAAAAAGCAGAGCAGCCTAGGGGTGGAATCCAAAGTGGTGAACTGAGTTAGAAACTGGTTAATGGATAGTAGGGAGAGGGTGGTGGGTAAATGGCACTCACTTTAACAATTGGAGAGTGACCAGCAGGGTGCCATAGGGCTCAGTGCAGGAACTGGTCCTCTTCAACGTCTTCATAAGTGACATTGCAGAAGAACTGGAAGGGAAGGTATGCCTTTATGGTTCCATGACAACACATCAACAGTGATGTTGTTGAAACCCCTGACAGCGACGGGAACAATGCCGACTGTCGGCATTGTTCCCATCGGGACAAAGTGTTTTTTGCGGGAGGCTCTGCCCCCCACATCTCCCATCTCTAAATAACCAACTTCGAGTTGGAGTTGGTCGGGGTGGAGGTGCGAAACACTGGGAGTCAGAGTGCTGGTGTACAGCAGACCATCACAGCGACCTGGCAAGATTTGTCACTGTGATGGTCTTCGCTGTTAAAATGTCTTTGTACTGACAGCATACCTGTATTTATGAAGATGATACCAAAATCTGTAATAGGGTGGACACACAGGAGGAGGTGGAGAAAATATGCAGGGATCTTGGCAAAACTTAAGGAGTGGACAAGAGCATGGCAGTTGGGGTTCAGTTGCAAAAAAGTGTAACATCATGCACCTAGGGCATAGGAACCCAGGAGAAGAGCATAGGATGGGGGGGAGGTACTGCTAGTCTCTAAACAGGAAATGGACCTTGGTGTTATCATGCCTAATAATCTCAAAGTGGCTGGGCAGTGTGACAAAGCAGTGGATAGGGCTAGTGGGATGCTGGGGTGCATAGAGAGGGGTATCTCCAGCAGGAGGAGGGAAGTGGTGTTGCCACTGTATTGCTTGTTGGTGAGACCCCACCTGAAGTATTGTGCCCATTTTTGGGGGCTGCACCTCAGAAAGGACATAGACAGGGTGGAGGCAGTCTAGAGTAGGGCAACTAAAATGGTGCAGGAGTAACATGTGACACTATGAGGAGAGGCTGAAGGATCTCAACATATACACCTGGGAAAAGAGGAGGGGGAGAGGTGACATAATTGAGACCTACAAGTACATCACAGGTATAAAGAGGGTTCAGGAGGGGAGTCTCTTTCAAATGAGAAAAAGCACCAGGACCAGGGGCATACGGTGAAGATGTGGGTTGGGGGGGGGAGTTTAAGAGACATTTCAGGAAATGTTTCTTCACTGAAAGGGAGGTAAACCCCTGTAACATACTGCCAGCAGAAGTGGTGGGGGTGAAAACAGTGGTGGGCTTCAAGCATGCATGGGATAGACATAGGGGTATATATTACAAAATAGACAGGGAAGGTTGCCAGGGACCAGTTAGGGTCTTTGGAGACAGATTAGGCAGATAACATCTGAGCAGACTGGGTTGGCTAAGCAGTCGTTTTTTGCTAACAAGTTCTATGTTTCTATGTTTTAACCCCAAACACAGATGCTTCCATAAACCTGAAAGTGGAGTATCTGTAACTCCGAGCTGAATGGTCAAGTGCAATAAATGCACCCAACTAGTGTACAGGTTGTATGTGTCTGTTTTGCTAAGGATGTCCTTAAATGAGAAGCCTTCTGGATTTTTGCAGTTTTGGTGCCAGTGACTGCCCAGGCCTCAACAATAACTTTGACCTGGCACCTTTCCTGAAAATATTGACACTGTGCCCTGTTTTCATTTATGCTTAACTAATGCTTAGTTAAGTTTTTGTTTTATTCCACTGTGCAGGTTCCTTAAAAAATGAATATGTACAACTACCTGAAGGTCTAGTTAATATGCACAGGAATCTGAATTCAACAGGAGTTGTAATACATCTTACCTTGAAAGTTGCTTGCCATTCAAGTAGTCATTTTTAAGTTCACCATGCCTGTGTGCTGCAAACTTATTGCTATGAGTAGTGTGTGTGAAAACTTCAAAAGAATGAGCTGCCAAACAGCTGATTGCTGTTCGGTCACGGAACAAATATGTGTGGAATGCACCTCATTCCACACATGCACAGTAGCAGCACTGCTTCTGTGCATGTGCGGAAATGAACAAAACGGGGATGCATTCCATGGATTTTATTTGCTCAGTGTGCCTTTCCTGGTGAAACATTTCAAGAAATAAATACACCGTCTTGCACAGCTTTCCACCCGCCACACAGTCCTTGGAAAAGCCGACATCGGAGTACCTAATCCCTGTGTCAACATGTCCCCCCCACATTGTGGCACACTGGGAGCCCACCCCAGTGTGCCCAGACAATTTTCATAATTTATTTTTCCAACACTGGGATGCCCACTCCCGGTGTTGGATGCTTCCATCCCCCAAGCTCAATTTATTTGCTGATGGGGGTGCCAAATCCCCATCGGCATCATGTCCCCCGCCAAACTCATGCGGCACACAGGGAGCCCACGCCAGTGTGCCAAAAGTATTTTTTTTGAACCTGTAAATGAAGAAAACGGTCCCCAGAAGTCTTTTTTTAACCTGCAGAAAAGAAAACAGTTCTTCGTCATTCTGCTCGTCCCCCTTCCCCATCCCTACCCTTCCTCTGTGCACCCACCTCCCCGCACCTCCCTGACCCCATACTTACCTTTGGAGGTTGGGAGCAGTGATCTTCTGTGGACTGGGATGCATCTGTACTCTTCAAACCGAACTGCAAACTGAGGAATCGGGTAAGCACTGTATAATGGGAGTCAATCGGGGCGGGGGGGGGTTCAACTTAGGTTGATATCTCAACCATTTTTAGGACTTTGGGCCCCAAATTTTCAACATGGGGTTCTTGGGACTCCACCTCGTGAACACTGGCACTGTCATTTCGTTTCTCGGTCTCAAAAGGTGATTTTGAGGTCGCTGTGCTGAATCAAGTTTTGGGACCAATTAACAAAATGGCAGTGCCACTGTTCATGAGGTGAGGTCCCAAAAAGCCCATATTGCAAATTTAATGAAAAAATTCCAAAACATGACTGTTACGAGCATGCGTTGCACAGTTTCTACGCACATTCGTAACTTCGCCAATTTTTAATATTTTCACTCCAGAATTTCAACATTGCCATTTTTTCACACCTCCTTCTGAACAGTACAGCTGTAATTTTTCACATCATGCCTGAAATGTGTTTTCACACCTGTGGCGCAGAATGGCGTGGTCTCTGTTGAAAATCAGCTTTCGGGACAGATTAACAAAATCACAGTGCCACTGTTCATGAGGAAAGGTCCAAAAATGGCCATGTTGAAAATCTGGTGAAAAAAGTAGAAGAAATAATTGTGTTACAGGTGTGCGTTGCGCAGTTTCTATGCACGCTTGTAACTTTACCAGTTTTTCATATTTTGACTCCAGATTTTCAACAGTGCCATTTTTTTACACCACCTCATGAACAGGGCCGGCAGTATATCCTAGAGGTTAGAGGAATGAGGTGTGAATGAGCTTGATACATCCATTTTTCACATCCTGCCCAAAATATGTTTTCACACCTGTGCCGCTAAATAGTGCAGTCACTGTGCAAAATCACCTTTTGGTATAGAGTAACAAAATGATAGTGCCACTGTTCATGAGGTGGGGTCAAAGAAGCCCATGTTGAAAATTTGGAGCAAAAATATCAACAAACACCCGGGGTGTTAGGGTTTCTAACCGTAATGCCCTACCCTGTAGAGATTGACAGTCATCGGGGTTGTGACTTGGGATTGTCGGCCGTAATGCTCATGTCATCCACCCCCACCCTGCAGCCAGTGACAGGCATCGAGGTGTGCTTTGGGGTCTTCAGCCCCAACGTTCACCCCATTCTCCTATACTGCACCTATCTCAGTGTATTTCCTTATGTAATGGGGTGAGCATAAGGCCCGGAGACCCCAAGGCACACTGCAACACCTGTCGGTGTCTACAGGGTTGAGTGAGGTGAAATGGCGTGAGCGTTATGGCTGATGACCCAAAAGCACACCTGCAATGTCTGTCAGTCTCTGCAGGGTGGGTGGTTAGCATCAGTTCAATACTTCACTGCCATTCCTATTATGCATCTCTATAACTCCTGCACTACCAATGCCAATGCCAGCAAGCAAACATTCGGCATTGACAAATGCTTGTTATACTTTTCAGTGACGATTTTGTAAAAGAAATGCAGTCACTTACCCAAGAAGGTCCTTGTTAGTTAAGCGACTGCCTTTCTTTGACAAAATCATCACTGGAAAGTATAAAAACAAGCTTTTACAAATTGACCCCATTAAACTCTATGGCGCACCTCCTCGGACTATTCCTTAAGTAATGTGGCGAACTTTCGGCATTAACAAATGCTTGTTATACATTAAATTCATTGACAAACAATCTATTTTTTTAACTGTTATTGCTTTTAACATTTAATATCTTGCATATATTTATGTAAGCAATAACCCACGACAGGGTGTGGGTTTATAGGCATTTAATACACACCTGCAGTGTGTTGTGAGGAATAAGGTTGCAGGCCGAGTGTCCTCACAGCACCCCAGGCATGCATTAAATGCCTTTAAACCCACACCCTGGAGTGGGTTATTGCACTTTATTTATTTAGTTAAGTTTTGGTAACCGGGTAAACCCACTGAGACCATGACAGTTCCTTTTTCAGGGTGACCCAGGGTTAATTACAGGCAGACAATCCATAAGGTTACACAACAGGTAGAGGATGACATTTCATGAGTGAACAATGTTTTCATCAGACAATTATGCAGTGAGCATAGAAAGATGTACAATTGAACATTGCAGTGTAAATAGCACAAATTATAGTTTGCAGTTTAACAAGTTTCGACACCTGGCATAGGTTAGCAATTAGGATACATTTTTGGTTACAGACAAAAGTGTTGCAGTAGAGAAATACAGAATAGGGTACAGTAGTTAAATAGCAGCAAGTGCATTGATTAAACTCTAACAGATGAGCATAGAGACCCTTTTTGAACCACCCCGAGGGAATTACAAGACTGTACATTAGCTGGGAGAGCGTTCCAGAGGGGTGGGATATTGGCTGAGAATGCCGTCTGTCCCAAGGCTGACCTGACTCTAGGCACAGTGAGGAGTAGCCGGCACAAGGATCTAAGGAGCCTGCTGTTTTGTTTGGCAGATAAAGTATTAGCTAAGCTTGGTGGTACAGAGTCCAACCTAAGCTTGAAGGCAAGGCATAAAGAAGGGTAGACAAGATGTTCTTTCAGTGGAGGCCAAGAGATGGCTTGAAGCACCTGGCAGTGATGCTCCCTAAGGTGAGCCCCCAAGGTGAATCAGCACACTCTGTGATAAAGGGTACTAAGTTTTTGCATTTCCCCACCTTTTACTGTGAGTAGCACTGGTGACCCATATAGCAGGGTGGGTATTAGGGTACCGGTTGCTATCCTTAGCGAGGAAAGGGCTAAGGCAGCACAATAGCCCCAACTTCTGATTAAGTGTCAGTCAGAGGTTTGATGTGTGTCTTGAAAGTTCAATTCTGATCTAAGGTAAAGCCTATGTACTTTATATTGTTTACTACTGCAATCATTGAGCCACACGAGAAGTTTGGAGTCAGAAGAGAGGCTCTATCAGGTCCCAGGCTTGTAGGGCTGAAGAGAATGGCCTTTGTCTTTTTACTATTGAGCACTAGTCTGTTGCTGGCCAGCCAACTCTCGAGGAGTTGCAGGTCAGTTGTCAGAGAAGTGTTCAAGGAGCACAGGTCATTGGAGGACCTGTAGAGCACAGCATCGTCTGCATATAGGAGTATGTTCACCTCACCCCAGTGATTTGGCATGTTGTTTATGAAAATAGAACATAGTAAGGGCCCCAGGATGGATCCCTGGGGAACCCCATCGAGGATTTGGCCTTTTTCAGATTGCACACCTTGCCATCTGACAAATTGGGATCTCCCACGGAGATAGTCGGTAAACCACCGAACTGTCAGACAGTCAAGTCCTATGAGTTTGAGTTTTGCTAGGATAACTGATGGTCCACCAGGTTGAAGGCCTTGGTGAGGTCTATGCAGACAGATCCAGTGATCAGGCCTTTGTCGAGTGCTACGAAGAGGTGATCGGTGAGGCAGACAGGTGCAGCATCCATGCCATGGTTTTTTTTAAAACCATGTTGTCTGGGTGTAAATATGCTGTTCCTCTCAATGTACTCCGTTAGTTGATTGTAGACGGCCCTCTCCAGTACCTTACTAAGGATGGAGAGGATCGATATGGGGTGATAGTTTTCCACATATTCCCGTGGAGCCCCTTTGTGGATGGGTGTGACCAGGGCTACTTCTAGAGTGCTGGAACTTTACCTTCAAGAAGGGATCTGTTGAGCAGTCACAAGACAGTAGTGCCAATGACTGGGGATGCAGTCTTGAGCAGTCTTGGTTCTAACCTGTTGTGCTCAGTTGAGCCGTGGGGTTATATGTTCATGAGAAGTTTTAGGACCTCTTTTTTGGACAACTTGAAGTTGTCCAAGACCATGAAAATTGTTGATAGAAAAGCTGTATTTATTGTTTAAAGACATTAAATGGTATGCATCCTGCCACGAGACGAAGTCCTCAACAAATAATGCACAGCACACTGATGTCATGAGGATACACATGGTAGAAATGTACTATTAGGCGCATTTCTCCCATGTGTTGCTGACAACATCACTGTCAAGGTCATTTCTTGACTTTGTAAGATTGATGATGTGCAGCTACTGCCTGTTGCTGTCGGCTCTCTGTGGCTTCCACTTTACCTCTCTTTCTCTGGCATTTTATCCCGCAGCAGGTGACTGTCACTCTCTCCCTCTGCAGCACCTTGTGCTCCCAGTCTATGTCTCCATGGTGCTTGCTCACTCACTCACTGCACTGCAGCACTAATATAGATAACTTGGATAGGGTGGCACACGACGGAAACAAACAAGATGTGCCAGTAGCAGATCTGCCGCCGCAATTGTATATGAGGTGGGGGGGGCACTTCCTCGGGCCACAGATCGAGGGGAATTTTATTCATTATTTCAACATGCTTGGGGGGAAGGGGAAAGACTGCAATCACCTGTATCGCTTCCCCACATCCTTCAGGTGTGTGTCTCTTCCCCTGGATGACGTGTCTCTGTTGGGGGGGACCTCTCTCATCCTGTCCGTGTGCCGCTATCCTGACACATGGCAAACAATTTATTCCCAGCTGATGTACTGCACACTGCAGCAGTGATTACTTTGGAGACAGTGAGCACTGCACCACGCTTCTCACGGAAAGTGGCGAGACACAGACAGAAACTGCTGCGATGCTCTGCAGCATCTCCGACTACTCTCCCCATTTTGATTTTCAGGGTTGGGGGGGCACTCCCACACAACATTACAGAGACGATGATGGGCACAACGGGATGATTCACTGTCCCTCTCCCTTGTGCAATGCTAACATGCTGCCTCTGTCCTGGGGACTTTATTGCTCGCTGTCTCCCGCAACTGCAATTGTCCGACTATGGGGTTTTCTCTCTCCTTCCTTGGGAACTAGTCATATGCACTGTGGGGAACTGTCACCACCTAAGGAATGGGACAGGGAATAGGTAATCTGCATGCTGACATGGATAAGAGCATTTCTGTTCCTGTTTTTTTTTTCCTGTCACTCTGTGTGTTTGGTTGAATACTCTGTGTAACACCATAAATAAGAGCCATGGGGCAGGTGGGTAGGCACACAGACAACAGAGAATGAGACATGCCTTCAGTCCCCAGAGATCTGCAGGGCGGATGGGTGGGGAGCCCAGTACCTCTCGCTGCTGCTGTACAAGGATGGGTACACACAGTGTTGATGGATCACGGGGTGCTGCTGGATGAGCTGTCAGCACAATAGGGCTGTAGACATTTAGTCTGGCTCAGCATGTGTTGACACCGTCTGCCCCTGTCTTTTGTGCTGGATGGTGACACTACACTCCTAGTGCGATTGCTGTGTCACACACAGAGATCAGACAGAGTGTCTTCTCTGTCCTTTCTCACTTTTGCCTGCCAGTGTCTCTCTGTGACTCGACAGCATCGATTGAGCAGTGCAAGATCCTCGCTTACTGTGCAATTGGTCACTTTCGCTTAGGCACTGTTCATTACAGCTGCATTTCAGTTTACCATTCTCTACAAAATAACTAGTGCTGCACTGCTCCAGGATACTACTTCGGGCAACATCACACTGTGGATACAGAGGGATTTAATGCATGATCAGCTGTCACTGTTTCACCAGTTGGATTGCTTCCTGCACTTCATCCATGTTATAATTATATTTATTACACTTGCACCTTGACTGGCACTTTTTTGAGTGAGCATTGGGCTTCGATGCTGAGCAGTTCTTCATGAGAGTCTGTGCCTTTAATTCCTGCTAGTATATTAGACCCCTATGCTCATGCGTCACAGGCTTTGAAAAGGCACAGGAGATGTGTGAAATGCATCAGGCCAGGCTTGTTTGCAGTGGCCTACTTGTTCATCCACACCTCTGGCACCAAATAAAAAGATGCACGTTACCATATGAAGTGTGCTGCGTCTTTCTGGAGACAGATTAGGCAGGGAACATCTAGGCAGACTGGGAAGGCCAAGTGATCCTTTTCTGCCAACAAATTCTATGTTTCTATGGTCTAACCCCAAATGCAGATGCTCTTACAAACCCGAAACAAGCAGACTAAATAGGCCAAATGGCCTCATTCTGCTGGCTTCTTCATATGTTCGTATAAACGGAAGCATTTGTAACTCCGGGATGAATGGCCAAGTCCAATAAATGCTTCCAGCTATTCTATAGGTTGAAAGTGGCAGGAGCAAACCCTGAGTTTACTCACAGTTACTGAGCCGGGGGGGGGGTCTCTCTCTCACTGTGCAGAGGCTGATGACACAGTTGCAGTGACTCCTTTATGGTTGGTGTCCAGTTGCTCTCTTTCTCTCTTTCTCTCTTTTCTCTCTCTCCTGTCTGTGACAGCATTGATGCTGCAGTTTCAGCTGTCCCTCCGATGCAGGTCAGGCCTCTCCAGGCTTCAGTAATTGGCAATTTACTGGACAGCTTCACCTGTGTCAGTCTATATTACTCTGCCATACCCACTACATCCTGGGACTCAAGGTAGCAATAACCAGTGCTTCACAGATGAGCCAATCAGACAGATACAGTTCCAGGCTGCAGTACAATAAAAGTCTCTCACAAGCTGTAGCCTTCAGCTTCAAAATCATGTAGCATTCAACAAGTGATTACCTCTCTTTTTAATTTTTTTCAATCTATACTTTTTATCTCTGCACTGCCATTCTGTCAGGGATATACCCTTAGCTCAGCAGGCTAAGACTCAGAAGACAGCTGTGGGAATTAAGATGGATAAGAAGGCCTTGTTTTGCTATATAAGTAAGAAAAGGGACAAGAAAGACAGGATTGTTGGGCTTCAGAAAGGGGATGGGTGGGTGGAGAAGAATGGGGGAAAATCGGAGATCCTGAACAAATACTTCTGTTTAGTCTTTATTAGGGAGAAAGATGGACCACTATCAACAGGGGAGAGGAGAGGAACAGGAGGAGAGAGGAAAATGGATGTGGTGGTAGACAGAGACGGAATGAGGAAAGGACTGCTAGCATTGAAGGTGGACAAATCACCAGGCCTGGACAGCATACACCCAAGGATGCGGGAGGAATTGGCGGAGGAGCTAGCAGAGCCATTAGTAGGCTTATTCAACAGTTCACTGGAGTCAGGAGTGGTACTGAAAGATCACCCAGGGAATTACAGACTGGTTAGCCTGACCTCAATTGTGTGCAAGCTTATGGAGACCATACCTAAGGAAAGGTTGATAGAATATCCAGAGGAGCTTTGTCTCCAGGATGTGAGGCAGCATGGGTTTATGGGAGGAAGGTCATGTCAAATGAATCTGACTAACTTCTTCGACTGGGTCACTAAAACAGTTGACAAGGGCCAAGTGGTGGACATCCTGTATCTGGGCTTCAGCAAGGTCTTTAACTCTGTTCCCCACTAGAGGTTGCTCAGGAAGTTGGCGGATCTCGGGGTTGAGGAGAAGATGACCAGATGGGTGGAAAACTGGCTGAAGAATACGACCCAGAGGGTGGTAGGAGGAGGAGAATTATTTAGCACCAGAGAGGTCACCAGTGGGGTCCCACAGGGCTTGGTGCTAAGACTGGTGTTATTCAATGTCTTCATCTGCGATATTGGGGATGGCATTAAGGCAAAATGTTCCTATTCATGGATGACACCAAGCTCTGTGGGAAGGTGAATACAGTACAACAGAAGGGATACAGGACCTAAAGGAGGCTCTGTAAAAACTTGAGAGAGGTGGTGCGGGATTTGGCAGCTTTGTTTCAATGCAAAGAAATGCAAAGTTGGGCACATTGGAGCCAAGAATCCCAAGACGGAGTACAATCTGGGAGGTGTTCTGGTACCTGCAACAGAGAAGGAAAAAAATGTTGGAGTGATGATCCCTAGCAACCTGAAGAACTCCACACAGTGCAGAAAAGCAGCAGCAATAGCAAACAAAATGTTGGACTACATTTCTGTATATATAACTGTAACACTGTTGTGATGTAATTTCAACTGTCTTACCCAGGACCTCCTTGAAAATGAGCTTGCTCAACTGAGCCTTTTCCTGGTAAAATAAATAATTGAAACAGCAGTAGACTAAAGGAGGTTACATTGCTCCTGTACAGGTCAATGATAAGGCCATATCTGGAGTACGGGGTACAGTTCTGGTGCTCACACCTTAAAAAACATGTTATCCTGCTGGAGATGCTCCAAAGGAGGACAACAAAGATGATCACGGGTCAGCAGGGTAAAACATACAATGAGAGGTTGGAGTCCCTGAACATGCACTCCCTAGAGCAATAGTTCTCAGACTTTGTCACAGTGAGCCTCCCCAAATCCATGGAAAAGATTTTGAGCCTCCCCCAATAATTGAAATAATCTTGGGCCTCCCCAGACAAAAATAACATACTGTACTTTGCGCAGTACACCATGACTAAATTGAAATCCCTTTGAGTACTTGGTTCGTATTCAGTTCTTTGTCTTATACTGACGTGGAACCTTTGAAAAAGAGCTCCTGTGCTCAAAGGTGTTATCTGAATAACAAATAAATAAAATAATCAAATATTATTGTTCAGCTTATTGTGACCCCCCCCCAAACAGGCCAACCTACGTACTCAGCTATTTTCATTTTTGAACCATCGTTACCCCTCGTTGCAGTACCTTCATGGTTCAGACTACTTTCTCTGTTTCCTCTCTATGTAAAATAACCTTCCTACATATTTTGCCTCTCCCCATCCTTCCCTGCTCCTAAACAACTTCTCAGGGATTACTTTGCTCCTTCCTGCTGTTGCTGTTAGCACTTCTATGCTCAACCCTTGTATTTGGGCTGTTCTGCCATCAGGCTACAAATTGATTAATTACCACCACTTATTATTAGTTTCTTGTTCACATTTATTTGTAGTATTGTTCATTGTGTATTTCTTGATTGTTTTGCAGTTACTTTTTGAAATGTATTCACTCCCTACCCTTCAGGTACACCTGAAATGAGCCTTTCATTCACCTTCCCTTGTCACCTATTAGTAAATACATTTAATTCACCTACTATTATTATCCTCTTTCAGTTGCATCATCTCTTCACACAAAATATATAAAACTCAAAATTTAAATACAGTACTTTTTCAGACTTGCTTGAGCCTCCCCTGGAACAGGTTGGGGCCTCCCCAAGGAGGCTGGCTTCACCATTTGAGAACCCCTGCCCTAGAGGAAAGAGAGAAAGAGAGAGAGAGAGAGAGAGAGAGAGCATCAAGTACTTGAAGGAGATAAATAGGGTGGGTAAGGAGGGTCTCTTTAAGCTAAGTGGTAACAGAAACATGATGGGACACAGCCTTAAGTTGGAGGGGGTGGGTTAGGAATGAGATTAGGAGGCATTTCTTTATGGAGAGGGTGGTAGCCTGTTGACATGCACTGCAGGAAGAGGTGGTCTCATTGAAGATGGTGGGTTGCTTCAAGAGAGGTTGGGACATACTTAAGGAGAAAGTAAGGGTCATGGTAGGGGTGGACAGAAAGGATGGGAGGACTGGGGAGGGGGAAGGTCAGTAGCTTATGCTGTGGACCCTGCAATATGGGCAGACTAGATAGACCAAATGTGCTTATTCTGTTGGCTTTTTCATATGTTTGTATGTTAGTATGTACCCTGTAATTAAGCAATATACCACGAGAGGGTGTGGGTGATGCAAGGATTTACCCACGCCTGGTGTGTTGTTTGGTCACGAAGCCGCAGGCCGAGTGAGCAAACACACCAGGCTTGGGTAAATCCTGGCATCACCTACACCCTCTTGTGGTATATTGCTATTATACAATGTCCCCATTGTTTGGTAAAAAAAGAAAAGAAAAAGGTAGTTGCTGTTCTTTATTTTTTTTATTTTTATTAATTGTGTTGCTGTGGCAGAAAATAGTCCCTTGTTGCTATGGAAATGGTTCCCTAGCTTACTGATCTGTATGGGCCTGGTAATGGTATGAGACTTCTTTGTCTGTGCCCTAAATGGTTAGCAAGTCATCTCATATGTGCTCTGTGCCACACACATATGGGGTTTGAGGAAAAAGCCAGGGCTAAAAGTTGTAAAACTCACAACCAAAAAGCTAAGCCGTGATACTGGGCACGCACTATTGCGCATGTGCAGTATCTCGGCTCCGCTTTTTGGCTGTGAGTTTTACAACTTTTAGCCCTTGTTTTTTTATTAAAAACTAGTTTCCGTGGCCCAGAATTGGAGCATGTTTTAAAATATTTGTTTACCTGAATGGACATAAGGGAAGCCATGAACGGAGCGCTATCATGGTTTGGGGCAACATTTAGACTACTGGAAACAATTCGTTTTTATGAGTCAGAGTGTATGGTGAAGTTATTGTAGCTTATTGACAGTTTTGCTGCCATTTTGTGGATTTAGTGTCTTTTTTTGTGTGTGTTGTATGTTTAGTTGTGGGACACTAAGACTTTAGTGGGCATTCAATGTGGCAGGTTTTCACCGTGGCGCAGCAGTTGTCGAGACAGCAGTTTAGTGGGGATTATGTGTTTCTGACTTCTGGGTCTGAGATGGTCAGAATGATTTCGGGGGGAGTTCCTGATATGGCTGATTGGCGACTGGCACCTTTTCCCATGGGGGTGATGCCACGATTTACAATGTTGTAAATCGTGCCAGTCAGCCAATCAGGAATCAGGATTTGTGAGACCCATTGCATAATCAGGGATATACCCTGCTCTATGTGTCATCATTTAGATGGCAGGAAATCTTTCTCCCCTGGTCCCTCCCTCCACTTGTGTTATGACTGGTGCCTCCATCAGCCTCAATGCCACAGCATCCCCACAGTGGGAAGCAATCTCCCTGACCCAGCCTCAGGGTGTCCCTCTGGTGCCAGAACTCACTGCCATGCCTCATAACTGAGGCACACTGCCAAGTGGCAGCTATCACAGCCAGGCTCGCCCCCTGGCACAGCTACCCAACTCCACTCCCAAACCCTGATCGCGTGTGCGACAGTGCAATGTGCTGCCACTAGGCCATCAGGTGACCCATTTCCTCTCTTACTGAAGCAGGGCTGTGCTTCTCACATCACTCTCATGTCAAGCAAGTGCGTAGTCTGCCTTCTTAGCACAAGCTGATAGCAGTACTCATCCCCCTGTCTTTTCAGCAGCCACACATATACTGAATTGGGGGTTTAGTTCAGACACTGCTGTTCACTGGGGAAGCAGCAGCTCTGATTGGTCAGCTGAGTTGTCAATCAAGGCAGGCAATAATCAGATGTTACTAAACTGCTTACTTCTTCAGCAGCAGCTAACACTTGCATATGTGAGTGCAAAGGGGTCTTAAAGGTATAGTGGCCCCATGGGAGTTGCACCTGAGTGACTTTTATTCACAGCCCATTTTAGAACTGCACCTGCCAGGAATGATTTGCATCTGTGTTAAAGTTTGTTTTGGATCCCCAACCACTAACAAGCAGTTGGTACAGCACCGTGATCTAACATCAGGCCACCAACTGCCCATTGCATGCACACATTTTATAGTCTGTTTTGGGATTTCTCAAAGGACAGCAAACTCAATCCCTGATTACGCAGCCCTACTAAAGCCAAAAAACCTAGAGCAAGTAATCTTGACCCCAACAAGATTCAACCAACACACACCAAACCACTCTATCCTTGATCGGATTCTAACTAACCAGTCTGACCCACTCCTCCAAACAGGCACCATGTTGGACGCAATTAGCGACCACTCCCCCACCTACATTATAGTGAACAATAAGTCAGTTTGCCCACCAGCAAAATTACTGTCCTCCAGAAATTTCAGCAGCCAGAATCATGAACTTGTCACTAGGGATGCAATGTCTTTAAACTGGTCCTCCCTATACCAGCTTGAAAATGTCTCCGCTGCTGTCCAATACTTCACCAGCATCCTTCAGAAACTTCAGGACCAGTATTCTCCCATCAAAACCAGAAGGGTTAGGGGAGGCTGCATGTGCTGGATAACAAAAGAACTGTTACTTCAAATAAAGGTCAGGGACTCTATATGGAGAGCATTCAAAGAATCTCCATCCCCACAACTATGGAATGCCTACAGGCAACTGCAAAATGCCTGTAAGCAGCTGGCAAAGTCACTTAAAAAGAAATACTTCACTGAGCTCCAAAAAAATACCCTAGGGAATCCAAGTAGTTTCTGGGCCTCAACTGGGTCCATCCTAAACCCAAAGACCAATAAACAAATAACACAACTTGCATCCCCAGCAGGCACCATCAATGACCCTGCTTTCATCGCTGACCTCGTCAACACTATGTTTACTGACCTGACACCTTATCTTAGCAAGCTCCCTCCTCACCCTCCCTCCAACCCAAACAGTAACGGTAGCCCCTCCACTCCCACAAACACCGAAGCTTCCACCCGTCCATTCTATTTCAGGGCCATTACTCCTAAGACCATTATAAAACTCTTGAAAACCCTCCCTTCTAGCGGCAGCCCTGGAAGTGACAGGCTGTACCCTGCTTTCCTGAGGATCATCTCCCCAACCCTTGTCAAACCACTAAAACACATTTCCAACCTCTCCCTGTCTACATCAACAGTGCCTGACACCTGAAAACATGTAAGTGTGGTACCCATCTTCAAGGCTGGAGACTCCAGTTGCCCGGAAAACTATCAGCCTATATCCCTACTACCACACCTCAGCAAACTACTTGAGAAAGTAGTCCATTCCCAACTAACCGAACATCTCAATAAATATAACCTCCTGTTTCCCTTTCAACATGGTTTCCGTAAACACCACAGTACCTCCTCTGCCCTGGCAGTCTTCTCAAACCATGTCCTCAGTAATATGGACACGGGTATGGCCATGGGTGCAGTCTTTGTTGATTTGTCAAAGGCATTTGACCTTGTTGACCACCAACTTCTCCTCTCCTCACTTCAACAGTTTGGTTGTGACCCTGGACCTGCAGCCTGGTTTCATAGCTACCTCACAAACAGGTCCTAGTTCATGCTTATAGGCAAAGTAGCCTCAGCTTCCCTACCCACCAACACTGGAGTTCCTCAGGGATCAATCCTTGGCCCCCTTCTTTTCTGCATATTTATCAATGCTCTACTGGTTCATAGCCTAAACTGCAACACACTCCTCTATGCGGACGACCTAGTCCTGTACCTCAACAATAAGTCCATAGAGGCCATCTCCTCCACTCTCACTGACAGCTAGGCAGCCACTGTCCACTGGTTCACATCTAGAAAACTCCTTGTAAAGGGGAAAAAGACGAAGGCCATGCTCTTCGGTTCAAAGCCTTTCCTAAGCAAGTCAACCAAGTTAAGCTCCTCCCTTACCGTATATGCACCTGGAGGACCTCCACTTGAACAGGTCAGCTCTTTCAAATATCTCAGTGTTACCCTCGACCCATCACTCGCCTATAATGATCACACAACCCTGACAATAAATAGGATAAACCAGAAGCTAGGAGCGGCGTACCGCACAAGCCACCTGCTATTATCTGAAGCTCGTCTCGCCATTACACAGGGAAACCTCCTCCACTCCTTGACTACTGCTCCCCCATCTACTCCCATGTGTCCACAAAGCAACATTCCTGCCTCAACACAACATACAATGCCATCTGTCGTTTTGTTCTCAAAGCCCCCTCCTTAACTCATCACTGTACACTCTACCAGTCCCTTGGTTGGCTCCCTCTCCAGCATGTTTTGACTATACTACAGAATGCCTAGTAGACAATGCCCTCAGAATTAACCAACTGTCCCCATATGCCCCACTACTCATACACAGAGCATCCACGAGACCTCTTAGGGTTTCCTCCATCCAATCCTTGGAAGTTTCCCGTGTCTCTACAGCGATGGGCAGTAAGGTCTTCTCAGTCTCTGCCCCCTCCCTCTGGAATCATTTCCCAGTGCCTGTTCAGACATCTACTTCCAATGCGTCTTTCAAATCTAACCTAAAGGCCTGGCTAATGAAAGGCTCCACCTGCAAATGCACACAGGGCAGCGCAGGAGACCGAAAGCCACCATAATCCTATCACTGTCAAACGCTTTCTGCCCATCCTACTTTCCCCCACACCACTGTCCTAAAGCACTAACCCACATGCTTGACTCTCAAGCTGCCTCTCAAACCAACCTGTGAGACCTCCTCTTACATCACTGTACCTGGTCCAGGCTGTGGCTTAAGGATACACCAGAACTTAGTAGGGCATATCACTAACTATCCTGCTCTCCAGCTTACACAGCCAATGCTCCCTCACTGCCTAATCTCAGCTCACTGTCTGGAAGCCTTGCCCTACCTATTGCCACAAGCTCCTCAGGTCAATCTGCTCCCTTTCTCAGGATGGCCGTGTTATCTAGACCAGATATTGATAGGTCTGTTATGTTTAAACTGCTCCTTGTCATCCTGTAACTTTTCTCCCATAGTACTGCTGCTGGTATCCCTAGGCTACTTCACTTACCATTGTTTGGTTACCATAAGTAAGCTTCTGTCTATTTGTTGTCTATTGATGCTTGTACAGCATATTTAAATTGTATATTACATCTACTACTTGTAATCTATGTACTGCCACCTTGTGGCCCAGGTCGTGACTGAAAATGGTCCTGTGGATCTGCGCACCTACCTAGTTACTAAAACATAAATAAATAAATAAACTTTCAGATACTGGTGCACCAGTAGAGGGAAACAGCTAAGACTATGTGGAACTCACTTGATGGTGCTGAGATATGTGTGTGTGTATGGGGGGAATATCCATAAAGTACTATTTTGCTTGACTTAACCCATTCCTTTCTCCCATAAAGATCCTGTTCTTGTCCTCTCAATAAACACCTTTGTTTTTGAAATGCAATTGTGTTCTTTTCTGTATATTATTGTGTTCTGTTCATTTTGCATACTTAGAATATAAGTTGGGGGTGGGTGGGTGTGCATATTAATAAATGTTCTCTGTCACTAAGGGTGAGGGTTGTATTCATTTCCTGTGGGGCAGGCCTCTGGCAGCAACCTGATCCAGTGGAGGCACTGAGCCAAATTATATTTACCTCAAAACCAACTGAACCCAGGCGCCATGCACTGGAATGCATTATAGACTTTGCCAAGTTACATTAGACTTGCATTGTCATGCACCTTGCTGGTGGAGGTGGCTACATTACAGAATTACATTTTACTGGTTCAGAGGGAAACTAAGTAGGTAACAGTCGAAGATTGTGCAACAAGGTATTGTGCTTGTGCTACTGACTGAATGAGGTTGCCGTGTACAGTCTGCAGTTCAGTACTGTGGGTAATAGTAGGTAAAAGACTGGATATGTGTGCCCTTTCATGCTCTCTGTTCTGGGGGAACTACCACCCTTTTCAGGATAACAAAGTCAGAACCCTGCTGAAAAGTCAGAGCCAAAGGCATAGTGAAACTGTTGGGACATCATATTTTGCTAAGGAGAGAGGGAAGGCCTTGATATTGAACTGACAGTGCAAAAAGAAGCCACCATCTGAGTCTCAACTCATCTGGACGGTGAGAACTACCTGCTCTAATGACCTTCAGCATGGAGGAGAGGAGAGGAAATAAATCCTTGTGGCAGAAACTTTTAGGGATTCAAGCATTTAGGTTACCATCCTGACAGTCAAGAAGTGTTACTTTTTTAAACCAGAGCATGAAGCTGAACCTGCAATATACGCTGCATGCTGAGGAATAATTGAGTTTCTCCTTCTGCCTTGTGAGACTTCCACCCCTATGAAGGTGTTACAGGCTTGCCTTCTGAGGTCCATGTGGATGAACTTGAGTGCCATGGGACCGGTGGAGTTATTGAAGGGAAAGGAGCAGACTAAACAGCTGCTTCAGGCCTGGTTGTCTTAAAACTATAAGAAGACTCAGTCAAGCCCTTGAGGGGCTTGGTTCATTGCAGTATGATTCCATAAAGGGCAAAGGCATACTGATCACTTGATGGACTCACATTGGGGTATGTGCCTGATTGTCACTGGGGAGTGTGCATGATTGTCATTGGAGTGTGTGCCCGATTGTCATTGAGGCATGTGCCCAATTTAGAATGTGTCTGCCACAGTTGTACGTAAGTAGAAATACTGTAGTAGGTATGGTAAGTAAGGTATGGCTGGTAGATAAGTATGGTAGAGAAGGCAAGAGTACAGTGGAGCTCCAAGGAGAGGACCAGACAACCACCTGAGTACTTTGTCAGGATGCAAAACAGCATTCGAACAAAGGCCCAAAATTTGAGGAGCAGGGAATTGTCACGGTCACAGCTGCAGAGCAGGGAGGAGCACCACAGGAGGCTGGGCCCAAGGGCAAGGAAGGTGACCCCTGGCCAGTGCACATGGAGGGGTGAGCAGAGCATAGCAGGAGGCAGGAGGCAGTAGCCAGACCAGCGTGGCATGAGGAAGTGAAAGTGCCAGCCGGCAGGGTCAGTGAGGAGCATTCCTACTACAGTAAAATGGGATGAACCAATCCTAGGAACAGCAGGAAAGCAGGAGCAAAGCCAGGAAGAGGAGCACCCTCAATGGAGGAGGAAAGATCTGCATCAGAAGAATGGCCATGACAACTGCCAAGTGATGAGAGGAAGCAGGTAACATGAGCCCTAGCAGGGCTCACTGAAAGAAGTCGGAAGGAGAAGCGACAAAGAAGTGAAGATGCAGCAGGAAGGAATGCCGGCTAGAACACAAGGGAGCAAGGATGGCAGCAGACACCAGCCATGGTGGGCCCCATTTTATGAACAGACCAAGAAAATCAAAAGAAGAAACGTGGTATAACTACTGAGGAAGCTGAGACTGGGACAAAAGAAAGCAGGGATACCCAGTGTGGTGAACTGACTGAGTGCTGACCACGAAGACTGCCTACAGCTGCACCACCAGCATTGCCTCAAGCAGGTGGACTGGCGAGACAACGCTGTGGTTCAAATGGGGGCGGGTGGATGGAGGCACCCGGTAAAGAGAGGCAGGAGACAACCTATAAGTTTGATGCCCAATAGGCTTTATTCATACTACAGGGAAAGATAGACATGGTCACAAGAGAAGAGGGGAACCAAACCAAACATGAACAGTAAGTAACATTCTGTACTGTCTCTAAGATGTGCACCTCGGCCTAAGGCCACTATCTATTAAGCTCTACACTGTGCTTTCTCTAAACAATCTAATAAACAAATTCAAAACATCTATTACTCTGTAGTGATATGAGACAATCACTGCAGTGAACAATGGATACTAGTGGCAGATGCTGAAGGGTCAGGTAGAGTAACCACCTCTAAGAGTTTATGGGTGTTAAAGGAAGTCCAACTTTTCCTGCCATCTTCATGCGCACAACTGAAGGGTGGAGTAGCAATGAGGTAAAAGGGAGAATGGGGTTTCTACTTGCTACCACGCTACACCTATGTGAAAACCTAGGAGAGGTTAAAGGGGATGTGAGAGATTTTTAAACAGACCCTGATTCTTTGGCCAACCCACTCTGTAAGGTTGCTGGAATACTTTAGCACAAGATATTGAACTCTTCCCCAGCACAAACGCTAGACCAGGGTTACCAAGGATAAAGGAACAAAGACATGGCATAGAATCCACTTGAAAGGATTGCCAAGGATGAAGATCTGTGGCAGTTTCCCCGGCACAAACCCTCGACCAGGGCTGCCAAGAATGAAGAAACAAAGGCTGTCTGAAGTTCCCCAGCACAAACCCTCAATCAGAGCTGCCAAGGATGAAGGAATAAGTACTTGGCATCGAATCCACTTGCAAGGATTGCCAAGGATGAAGACACATTGGAGCTTCTTTGGTGAAAGAGCCACAGGAGGACCACCAAGATCAAGTTGAATCCAAGAGAACAACAAGGTGCAAGGAAGGTGAGACAAGCAAGAAGAGTAGGATGCAGGATGAAGATCAGAGCCCTGTATTGTCCAGAACCAGAAAAACAACAAACCTGCGGATGCGGACACACACTGGCCATGCCGGACTCGACTGTCGGCGAATGACTGGGAGTGACGGACGAGGCTTCTTCCAGGACATTCCACTTCCAGGCTGATCAAACCACAAGGAAACCAGGAGGCAGCGGTCGCGAGTCACACAGGGTGGTGTCAGTTTCAACCAATGGCGGACGACAGGGAAGGGCACTGCTGTGAAGTTCTTCGCTGGCTGGAGATTGTTTCGGTGAAGAATCAGCTGTAAACAACCCCACCAGGGGTGTTGCGGCAGAAGATTGAGTCCATGCACATTTAGTTGGCACTAAGAACACTAGTAAATACACTTTTCACTGCACCAAGGTGTTTAGTTGTTGCTGGGGCAATATGCCAGGAGCAGGGGCAAATTGCTGGAATCCTAGGCAATTGTTCATAACAGGGGCAAATTGTTAGAATCCGGGGCAATTGTTCACAGCGGGGCAAGTTGCTTGAAGCAGGGGCAAATTGCTGAAATCCAGGGCAATTGTTCAAAGCAGGGGCAATTTTCCTAGAGCAGGGGCAAATTGCTGGAATCCAGGGCAATTGTTCATAGCAGGGGCAAATAACTACAATCCTAATATAATACAGTCTTGGTACTTGGCAATCAACACAACAGTTCAGATACTAGTCAATACACAGTTTCATCAGCTGACAGTTACTAGATGGCAGTTGTGTGCAAAGCACCCTTTTTTGCGGACCCTCCACATTTGTGGGTCCCTTTTGGTACTCGGATCTGGCTACCCCTGACACATCTCAGGACGAAGGTCTTTCTGTTCCTCGAGCCTTCCTTGCCCCTACCCACTGGGCTTACTGGTAACCAAAAGGGTGTCTGTGTCCCTGTCACTACTGTGGGGCATTACCCTTTATGGCCACCTGGCCTATGCTGCTGATCTCTCTCTCTCTCTCTCTCTGTGGGCCTTGCCACCCCCTTCCGGCTGAGGCCTTGGCTATCCCTTTTTCCCTTTTGAATCCCAGTTTTTTTTTTTCTCCACCCCTTCAATTCCCTTTTCAAACCTGGGACTATCTTGTTGCCCTTTTTATCTCTGGGCCCCTTTTCCCTATGGGTCTTGCTTCTCTTGGCCCCTCTTAGCTGTTGGTCTCTTTGACTGGGCCCCCTTTAATTCTGTAGGGCCTTTGCTGCTCTTTTAAATTCTTTGGCCTGGTTAGAGCCCCTTTAATTCTTTAGGCATGTCTAGGACTTTCTGTCAGTCAGTTCCCCTTGCCCACCTTAGTGCCACCCCTTAATGAATATTTATTTTCCTCCCCTCCAGGCCTATAGGCAGGCCCCTCCCCATGGGCATTGCTTGCCCAGAATCATTATTTAAATTCGGGGCCTTAACCAGCCCCTCTCAGCTGTCTTCTTGAAGTGCCCAGAGCACTTTAAAACAATTTTTTTTTCCTTTTAAAAAAAAAATAAACTTCAGGTGGTCTGCACCTAGCTGGTGGGTGGCCTCTGACTCACCGCCCCGGCCTGGGGTGAAGGAAGCTTCTGGGAGGAGGGAGGATCTCTGGCAGAGGGAAGGAAAATCGACACAGGAGGCAACAGGCAGTGTGGCACATGGCAGGGGTCCTTGCGGGTCTTTGTGATGCCCAACGGCTCTTCTGAAGATGCGGCTCTTCCTATGCTGCTGACGAGGGACAGGACACTTTTCAAATAAATAAAAAAATAAAATAAACAGGGCTAAACTGAGCCCACACCATCACAGGGAACCAGGTTCTTCACTTTTCGGCAGCAACGGCCACCGGACTCAACCACAAGATGGCACATCACAGGAGCAGCGGACACTGGGAGTCTTCACTGGATGGAGGAGTGGGAACTCCATGGAATCAAGAGGACCGGCTACACAACACCTCAGGTAAACCACAGTCCTTGTTGCACTCCTGTGACCCTCTCCACTCCACGGCTCAGCTCGATCTGCAGAGAAACGGCAGTTCTTACTTTGAAAAGGTGCTCGGGGTTCTGATTCTAGAACCCCGAGCCCGTGCCCCAACCAACGGTGAAGAATCTTGAAATGGGCACCACGCACTGGCCAGGGACAGCAGTCCCAGCATGTGGGTGCCCACTCTCATGCTGCCTGCTCTGGGAGGGGGTGAAATGGAGCAATCAGGCAGCAGAGAGACAAGAGGAAATTGTTTTTTTTTTAATCAAATGTGTCCTGCCTGACGAATCTCTTGGGGGGGGGGGACACTGTGAGAGCTCAAAAACACAGCCCCTCATGCCCCAAAACACCACCATGACCCCTGGGGCAGTCTATACCCCACTATTTTTTTACTGTGGTGCCCCATTCCCTTAACCCCTTACTTTGGGGCACTACACCAGGGCTATAGCCACTCCGCAGCTACCAAGTTGGAAGCAGACAGGAAGGGTAGGCAGGAGTGCCTGCAGCCATGTGGCTACAGCAAAGATACGAGCATCCAAAGGATGCTCGGGGCATGCATGCTACATATGTACTATATATTGGTGATGTTCATAAATGTACTGCCCTTCTGTCTCTCAAGCACTATCTGGATCTTTGACACCACAAGCATTAGTCAGGTGCCATAAACCTTTGTGTGGGCCTTGATCTCCCCCTTTAATTACCTACCTGTCCAGTCTCTAGGTCCATTGGCACACATGCATCAAGTGCAACCGACTGTATCATCCTATTACAATTGCAAAGAAACAAACTCACACCACGCAATATTCAAGCCCCAAGGGAGGCATGGAAATCACATATCCAGGTCGGAGCCTATAACAGGAACTTTGCACTCTAGCTCATGTCCTGAGCCAGCCACATGGTGAGTCACTATGTGTAATCACACATTGTAGACGTGTGGCCCACCAAGCACCTGTAATGTAAAACAGATCACCAGGAGGGATCTGCTCCATACACCCCAAATTCCAAAGCAAGTCCAAATGGAGAAACAATCCACTCACCGGTTACTTCATTAAGCATTTTATTTTCCACATATATCACCAAACCAGAAAAGTGCTGATATACACTGGATCACCTGTCTAGGATCAGATTTCCACATGTATCACCAAACCAGAGAAATGCTTACATACTCTCTGGATCATATGTCCAGGATCAGGTCTACATTTCGTGGCTGTTCCACCATTTCCTCAGGATCTGTGTATGTCTACATAAAATAGTAATACAGTAAAAAAATATTTTCCATTCTTTTTACAGAATCCTGTGCAGACCAACATTATTATAGTAACCCTCCCACTCCCGAAAGCTCTACTCCCTGACTAACCTTTTCGCATAGCAAAAAACAATTTTTTTCTCCTGTTTACTTCCTTTATTTGAATTTTGTAAAGTCCATGATCACCAAACATGGCGGATGCTGTGCGGTTCCATTTCATCTAACTGTGCGGTGCTGCACAGCTAGCCCCAATACATTTTGTATTGGGACGAGGAGTGCGGTGCTGCACCATTTAACCGCGCAGCATCTGCCATGTTTGCCGATTGCAAACTTTACAAAATTAAAATAAAGTAAGTAAACAGGAGAAAAAATGTTTTATTTGCTATGTGAAAAGCTTAATCAAGGAGTAGAGCTTTCAGGGATGGGAGGGTTACTATAATGACTGTTTTCCTTTAATGAAGAGCAAAGTCCTGAATCTCTACAGCAGTCAGGCAATTTTCTAGCATCACTTCTTGTACAAACAAGCATTTGTCAATGCTGAATATTTGCTTGCTGGTATTGGGATTGGTACTGCATGAGTTAGAGAGATGCATAATAGGAATGGAACTGAAGTATTGCACTTAATGCCAACCCCCACCACCACCCTGCAGAGACTGACAGGCATTGGGGTGTGCCTTTGGGTTATCTGCCATAACACTCATGTCATTCCACCTCACCCCACCCTGCAGACACTGACAGGTGTCACGGTGTGCCTTGGGGTTTTTGGCCCGTATGCTCACCCCATTCCATAAGGAAATAAGCTGAGATGGGTGCAGTATAGGAGAATGGGGTGAACGTTAGGAGCTGAAGACACCAAGACACACCTTGATACTATCAGTAGCTGTCAAATGAGAGCACAGAAGCATTACAACCCGATGACTAAGCCACACTCCCACCTGTCGAGTCTGTATAGAAACCCTAACGCCCGGGCGTTTGTTGATATTCGCTCCAAATTTTCAACATGGGCTTTGGAACCCACCTCATAAACAGTGGCACTATCATTTCGTTACTCAATCCTGAAAGGTGATTTCACACAGTGAATGCGCCATTCGGTGCAATAGCTGAGAAAAGACATTTTGGGCAGGATGTGAAAAATGTCATCTGTACTGTTCATGAGGAGGTGTGAAAAAATGGCAATGTTGAAAAACTGGAGGGAAAATATGAAAAAGTGGCGAAGTTACAAGCTTGCAAAGAAATTGCATAATGTACACTCGTAACGTGGTCATTTTTTGGAATTTGTGCATCAAATTTTCAACATGGCCTTTCTGGGACTTCCCCTCATGAATAGTGGCACTGTTATTTCATTAATCAGTCCCGAAAGGCGATTCCGCACAGCCACTACGAAATCACTTTTTGGGACTGAAAAATGAAATGACAGTGTCAGTGGTCATGGGGGGGGGGGGTCCCAAGAACCCCATGTTGAAAATTTGGGGCCAAAACTCCAAAAAATGGCTGAGATATTAACCTACAGTAAGATGAAACCCTCCATCGATTGCCATTATAGGGCTTATCGTGATTTTCTTCAGTTTGCGGTCGGCTTTTGAAGAGTGCCGATGTGTTCTCAGTCCACAGAAGATTGCAGTGCTGGACTGCTGGAGGTAAGTATGGGGTGAGGGGGTGCAGGGAGGTGGATTGTGCAGAGGGAGGGTTGGGATGGGGGGAGGGGGCCACCGGGACAGCGAGGGACCATTTTCATTTTTACAGGTAAAAATAAATAAATAAAAAAAATCAGGGGATGGTTTTCTTCTTTTACAGGTACAATTTTATGAAAAATAGATTTCAGCACACTAGGGTGGGCTCCCAGTGTGCCTGACTAGTGGGGGGGTCAATACTGACCAGGGGATTGGACACCCCGAGGTCAGCTGAAAAAAGGGGCATGGGGAATTATCCGACACCAGGGTGGGCATCCTGGTCTTGGGAAAAACATAATGTTTACTTTGGCACACTGGGGTGGGCTCCCAGTGTGCCACACTGATGGGGGAACGCCGACATGAGGATTGGGCACCTTGTCGGTAAAAGGTAGCTGGGGGGGCATGCCGACACAGGGATTGGGCACCCTGTTGTTGGCTTTGGGGGGAGTGTGTGGTGGGCAGCAGGAAACACCAACAATGCAAAGCCGTGTGGCTCATTTTTTATTTCTCCGGGAAAGGCATACTGAGCAAATGAGTTGCTCATAAGTCATTACTGTGCACTGTAATGCGTATTGCTGGAATGTTCCTGGTTGACGGGAAGGGTGGGGGAGAGATCTGTTGCTGCAATGATGAAACTGTCCGTGATTGGAGCGGCAGATTTCTTTCAAGTCTGGCGCTCGCTCTGAAACTGCCATCATCGGCAGCTTCCCTGTTGATTGGTGGCCGAGGGATGCACCCCGGAGAGCGTTCGCTGGATTGGCAAAACACTGCCATACCTCTGCTATACTCTCCTTTCCTCAAAATGTTTCTAACCATAACCTTCGTACTTTACTGAATCAAACTTGCCATTTACCAGGACATTTGCAAGATACAACACAGATACTTTTTACTGGCAGCATTAAGTACGTATGATTTTCTTCTTGGCTCAATTGCCTAAATCCATTACGATCACTTTCAAGTTGATGTAAAATTCACTGCTGGTCTCATTACAGCTTTTAAATGCACAGCAAAGTTATAAAGTGTGTTTGTTCCATTACTGAACTGCACGCCTGTTGCTAGGAGCCATTCACAGTGAATGCATACTGGGAGATCCTGAGGTGACCGTGCAACCTGTGGATGCCACATGTGAATGCTGATGTTTTGGCATAATGATGCCATTGATAAAATGATACAGTGGAGCGGTGCAGAGCCACGCTGTGCATGCAAAGTGACGCCACACGTCTCCAGCATTGTTTACATTTGAACAGACACATGAAATTAAATATAACAGCAGTCAGGTCAGAAAAAACATCCTTTTACTGTCTTAAAAGCCTAATCCAGGGATTTTCCTTTTGGGGGGGGGGGTTACAACAAAAAGTGTTTTCCTGTAAGCAGAATATTTACCCCATTCTGCATGTTGTCCTGCACAACTTTATACTACTTGTCTCCTACTTATTCCAGATTTTTCTAAAAGTTTATCATTTATGATTTTGCAAAATTTTTGGTTTATATTTATTTCTTTTTTAATTCTGTATATGGTACTTGAAGAAGCACCTCTCCCCCCACCCCTCCGATCGAGTATGTGAACCTAGTCAGATAGGTTCGATTACTGAGTTGTACAGCAGCTTTATGATTCAAATTAAAAGCAGACTTCCTTTACAATGCACAGTCCTGTTCAATATGCATTACGATTCATCACTTTGTACTATGTTTATCTACATCACTCACTCCAAGTTCTATTTCCATGTAATGTATTGAAAAGCATCTTATTTACCTACTCACAGTGTATCCAGGTGTCCTGTGGGGAGCTGACTGCAAAGATAATATTCCATAAATAGAGATGTGATCACCATGGTTACCCTGAAGTATGATAAATGGCCGCACATGTGCAGTAACCATTTTACTAGTCTTAGAAAGATGCTTGGCTTTAGTGTCACAGCATATTAGCACTATTAGTTTCAGTAGGGATTTTACTGCACTCAGATAAACTGTAGCTTCAAATCAGATTCATGGAGTTGGGTCTTAATACTTAAAATTCTTTAGTCTTTATGACATCCTACTACTTTGTGAACAAACAGGCTGATATTACTTGCATCATTATATCTCATGATGTATTCTTTTTTTCTCAGTTGTATGCCATATATTAATCACATGAGGTTAAAAATCGAATGAGAATGCTAACTAATACAGAGAGGGGGCACTGAATCAGGACCAACAGCATGCCAAAGGCAACCTCTAGGTCCTGACCCACCCAACCCAAAGAGGGTTGTAATGGTGGCCACTGGAACAATCCACTAGCTACAAAAAAGCTAGTGTAACCATTTTTGTTTCAGTAATATCCATAATGCAGCAGAGACATCCTATATTCTTAAAGCAGACTGCTGTAGTGGGGGGGGGAGAAGGGGGGCTGGGCTGGTGATGGTTTGGGTGGGAACTATTTTTACAGTTTTTATACCATACAATCCTATTACTAGTCTGATCCCTACTTTGGATTACTGACTCACAGGGTTTCTAAAGCCACTATTTTTTTAGGTTACTTTCCATCTCTTGATTTTATATTCATTAGGCCTGACCCTGACCTTAAGAGGTCTCATGGCCTTGCCAATAAATCACAGGGGCATCTAATGCGATCCACAACCAGCTCTGTTTCACATGCTATAAATTCCCTTATTTGTACTTCCTTACCTCTGAATGGATTGCATACAGTTTTTGGTTTCTGAGTGCTGTGGCAATTTTGACAGTTACCACATGGGTAATTCCCCACTATTGGTTGCCTCCCCTGGAATATTTTGTGTACTTTTTCTTTTGGTACCTGGCATGAATGACAAAGTCTGTCACTTACACTTTACCTTTTTAGCTATAACAGGAGGTTTCTCTCTAAATGTTACATTCTCCACTTTGTTGGCATGTAAGATGTGCCAGTGTTTCAGAACCGTCGATTTAATCTGTCCAAATTCATCTGAAAAGTCAATGGCAAGTGCCATTCTTTCATGATTTTCTTGTTTTGTCCCATTGTAATTTAGCAGTTTAGTTTGCTGGCTCCTTCAATAGCCTAGAATTATAACCCCTGTCCCTGAAGCGTTCCTGCAACTTATTCACAGCCACCACAGAGTCACGGTCCTTAGTGCAGTTCCTCTGAATTCTGACCATTTGGCTGTATGGAAAATTGTCCTATGTGTCACTTTTGTGGAAGCTTTTAGAGTAGAGTAGAGCAGAACATTTCTGCTAGTCTGTTTCTGAAATAATCTGGTGTTTCACTGGGTCTTGAATGTTGTAGTTAATGATAAGTCTAAAGTATTCTTACACTCATTGAGGTAATCATAGTTCTTCCTCTTTTCCTAGGCAGATACACAATGTATCGTCTATGAACCTTTTCTATACAGAGATGTTATAAAGCTATTTGTTGTTATTTCCATCAAATATGTATTTATTTCCCCATTACCTTACTTTTTACTTGTCAATAATAACTGTTCTCATAATGAGAATGATTTTTTTCCAACACTAAGCTAGCCATTTTCAGCAAGTAATAATTTGGTGGTAGTTCCCCCGGGGGTTCTAGTACTTAACTTTTCTTCTAGTGCTTTAAACTCTCTCTATGGGATGTACCAGTATATGAATCTTTGACATCGAACCTTACTAGCATACTATGTGCCTGTGTCTCTGTCTTAAAGAGCAGCTGATACCGTAAGGAGAACTTTAACCAAACATAATATTTAGACACTGTCAATCTTGTATTTCACCTTAGTTCTGTATAATCTCCTCCCAATTATTTATTACTGAGGTTAATTGCATGAAAACAGGATCTTTGCTGATGAAGAGTTCATCTATTCCTGTTGCTTTCTCCCTACTTGAGGTCATAATGCACTGCTTGTGACATTACAGTTACTGCCATGGCAACAAATTGTGATGTCACAACAGAGGATTATGACACAATGTAGGGAGTAAACGATAGAGGCAGATGAACTGTAAAGGAACTCTAAGGGCTAAAGGTCATGTATTCATGCAAAATTTCTCAGTAATAAATAATGAGGAGGAGAAACATATAGAATATATATGGAATGCAAGCAGAATTGTACCTAATTATTTTGTTTTTTTAAAGTTTTCTTTGTGATGTCAGTAGCTCTTTAAGTCTCTCTAGTGTTGCTATAGTGTTTCTAGTATCTTTCAGGTATGCTGTTGTGGTAGTGACTAATGGTTGAAGGCAGTAATTAATAAATACAAGCAGTGCTTCCAGGGCATACCCAATGCCACCTGCAGTGGGTCTCCCTGGTATGTGTTTTCTTTTTCTATCCCTGTGTATTTTTGGGAGAATGTAAAACAGTGGCATGATAGGGTGAGATCTATATAATGCCTTTCTTTCCTAGTCTGTGAGGTACTTTTTTATGTGTCCCTTATCCAGTAGATGCCCTACTGGTGTTTTGATTTTATCAGTTGGATTGGTAGTGGCTCTTCTATAATTTTCCTGATTATTTAATTGTTTTACGCAAATCATTCACAGACCAAGTTTCAGCCATGTCAAGAGAATATTGCCATATTTGTTTATCAAGGCAGGGGCAGAGTGTCAAGATGTCCACGATGCTGTTCCACTCCCCCACAGCTTAGCATTTTTAGAGTTTTTGTTTGCTAAAACCTGTTAAAATCTGCTTCTGGTAAATGAAACTTACGATATTTTGGTATACGGCATTGCTTTATGTAGACATTTCAACCCTGCCGTATGCTGAGTACTGAAAATAAGTAGCAACACTTGCTTACCTCCACTCCTATGCTTTGTGAGCTTGTGAGCTTGCTTGAGTTTAACTGCTTTCTTCCTGACGCCTTTCCTTTTTTTCCCCGAAGACAGGGGATTTCCTCATCAGAGAAGGATATATGTATTTTTTTGCAGTCTGCATAGATGTTACAGTGCGGATGGGAGAAACATGTGTTTGGTGTCCTTGGCATCCTAAGAGTATAAGATGGACAGCCAAATTTCAGATGGTAAACGGCAAACGGTAAATGGCAATCATGTCATGAGATCTAATATTGAAGTCTGGTCTTGTAGGGCTTCCAAATAATGAGAAGGATGCTTGGAAATTATGGTGACACTAATAGTTCTGATTGGCTTTCACAGCCCTTATAAAAGGTATGATATTGTTGCCTGAGGTCTGGGCTTGCTGAACTTTTTATCTATTTTTATCTGAATTTACTGAGCTTAGTGGAGCGCATTTCTTCTTTCTGTCTATTTAACAGGTGGCCTGATGAAGGAACACTTAAGAGAAACTGCATACTTATGTATATGCCTAAATCTCATTTACTGAAGGTATGTCACTGTTGCCTAAGGGGCAAGGGGTTTTTGTATTTGAATTTAATTATTACGTTCAGAGGAGTGTTTTCTTCTCTTTTTCCACAGCGCTACCACAGTTCGAGAGAATGTAGAACAACATGTGGAGGAGGATTAACAGCTGATTCAGATCAGGGTTGGAATTTTGATAGCTCTGAATTTTCAGATAAAGAAAAGGGAAAAATGGAGCAAATTCGTTGAGATTGGCCAATGGTGCTTTTCGTCCAGAAATCTAGGAATTATGTACATGGATATTGTATTAATGATAACGGAGCTACACAGGAGGTATATCCACCACAAGGTACCTGTTTCCTTTATTATTTCATATAGAGTGCCTTTCTGGATTCCATAAGGATGCTAAAGTAGCAAGCAATGAGGTTGTTTTGCCATATGTAGACTTTTGATTTGGGTTCCATGACATGATTTCCATGTGCATTTTCTGTTGATAAAGCTATTGAAATTTGATGGCCTCCTAAACACGTAACTAAGACCTCCAATCTGTGGACTCCATTTATGAAGGCATTGAACTTGAGGTGTACAAGAATGCCTGCTAGTTAGAATTTCTTATCTGAATCTGCTGCTACAAAATGAATAAGGAAGACTTAATCCCCCCCCCAAACTATGATATTTATGGGGTGGCATTATTTGATGCCACTGGATTATGATATTTTGCTCACTTTGGGGCCTTTTATGTGACAGGATTATATTTATGTAATGCTCGTTTTCATTGTCTAAATTACCTTCCTAAATTTTACATTACCACATAGGACTCCCTGCATGGAGAGGAATTTAAGATACAATATGTTCATGTTGAAAATCTGATTGAGAGTGGGTTTTAATAACCGAATTACTGTAATTTTATTGGAGCCGAGATCCAGGATGGGCTCCTTTTATTGATAGCTCATCAGCATCTTATCAGTAGTAGCTAGACTCCAGTGTTTGTGAAGTGAAGTTGTTAATTCTCTAATTAGCATACTACATGAATGAAATTGAGGACTCTGGGCTGAACGGAGCCCAATAAAGGTTCTGAAATAAACTTTCTATAAAAGATGGACTCTGGTAGTAAACTGGAGCCCTTTGCTAGTATCTTGCTCTGGAAGTGGTTTGTGATATTTGATTCATATATTTAGTCCCAAGGAAGGCCATCTGAGTTTGGATCTTTGAGCTATTCCATGCTGACATGTGGTCCCTATTGGACTAACAATGAAATAGGTGATTTTAGTAATAGCCCTTTACTTAGAAATATCCTGGAATATTTGATATTCAAAATATAGTGTTTTAAGTGCTAATTATTTTATCTAATCTTTACTGAGCTTTATAATTTATGGATGTGTATTCCCTGTAATTTTTAATCTGCAGTTTTAGAGCAGGAAAAACAAATGGACTCCTGATTTAATGGAGTCATAACTTTCATTTAAATGATACTCACTTTTTGGTATATCTTGCTAAATTTATGGCATAGATGGCATATAATGAGGTTTTATATAAGTGCTTGTAGGACTCTATATTTTATACTGTTTTAGTATGATTCTAGGAATATGAACTAATCACAATGCTCTGATATGATATGTCTAATTCAGATGTGTTAAGGAACATAGTGGTGGCACACTGTGAAAAATATGTTGTTGCTTTTGTAATGGACTTTTGGGTGAACAAATAAACTATTGATTGATTGAAAAAAAAATCTGTCTTACACATTCTTCTCTGTAGACTTCCTAATCCATAATCAGTATTTATTTATTTCAAAAGTTTTACCAGGAAAGACATACTGAGCTAGTATTAGCTCATTTCCAGATGCATCCTGGGGAGAGGGGGAAGAGAAGAGAACAGATACAAAGTACAGCATATAAAAATACTGTAATAGATGGATATTTAAAATAACACTACTGAAAAGCATATAAAAAATTTCCAGTAATACACTGGAGCCAAAGTGATAATACCATCGTTGCCTAGTGATAATACTATCGTTCGGAGCTCATAATACTATTGTTTGAGCTCCGAACGATAGTATTATCAGAAAACTTGAACAGCGCAAACTCAAGATCATAGCGGCTTCCAGCATCCCCAAAGCTGTGCGTGGTGACATTGGTAAAACCGCACCTTCTGATTGGATACGCTTTCTTTGTGGGGCGGATCAATAATTTCAAAAACAATGGTGGCGCTCTACAAAGCAGCGAGAAAGAAAGTATTCATCAGCTTCACAACTCCTACTTGAGTCTGACTAACCGACCACAGCAAACCGTCCGCTGGAGAAAAAAAGTTGTTTCCGCTGTTTCGTTTAGCAGTTTAACACTGCACAGTTTAGCGGTTTTAATTTTTTTAAAGTTTTCAATGTTGCCGCAATCACTGGCTCCTTCTCACATGAAAATCACCTCAGTACCCCAGTCAAACATTCCTCATTCTTTGGCAAAGGTAAGCACTGACAATTTCCTCGCATCCATGTATTACAAAAAATAACAAATACATTCTTGTGTTACAAGGCAGTTCTTCATCTCGAGGATCTGGGGGCACTTGAAACCTCTCGAGCTTCGCTCTCGAGGTTTGCTGTGCCCCCAGATCCTCTCGAAGAATTACTGCCTTGTAATACACCAGAATGTATCTATTATTCTATTTGTAATACAATAATATGGAAGTACAGTAAGTATAAAAAAGTATACAGTTTCATTACTCCCTCTCCTTTATCTGTTTTTTTCATTTTTATTTATACATTTTGCAAGCAAATCTTACAATAAAATTACATGTAAGGATACATTAATTTATAAACATCTCCATATAGTCACATACAAAGGCATATATTAATTGTAAGAATACATTAATTGAGAAACATCTCCATATACCCACTTACAGAGGCATATACTAACATACTAAAATGCCAGCAGAATAGGCCTAATGGTCTTTCGCGTCTGCTCGTTTGGTCAGCCCCCACCCTCGGAGCTGACCTTGCTGCCCCCCTCGCCTTCTCTGGCTTCTCCCTTCCCAGTTCTGGATATTCTCGCTGCATTGGATTTTGCTTTCAGAACCCTTCCCCTGTACCTGTCCCACCCCTCCTGAACCCCTCCACTGTCTCTGCCTCCACCAGCCCCTAGGCAGCGCGTTCCATGGCTCCACCACCCTCTCAGAGAAGTAGCACCTCCTCCTTTCTCCCCCTGAATCTTCCCCTCCGCTTCCACCCATGCCCTCTAGTGCCGCCCTCCTCCTTCCTTCAAAGCACCCTGACTGTTCCTCCCTATTTACCCCCCTTCATATACCTAAAGACCTCTATCATCCCCCCAGTCCCCTTCTCTCTTCCAATGTGTATATTTAGCTCTTGAGCCTCTCCTCATAGGTCCTGTCCCCAAGCCCCAAATCATTTTGGTTGCCCTCCTCTGGACCCTCTCCAGGAGTTTAATGTCCCTCTTTAAGTGTGGCCTCAAAACTGCACGCAGTACCTGAGTCACGGCTCACCAAGCAGTTATACAGAGGTGTATCACTTCCTCCTTCTGAGGTGATCCCTAGCGATGCATCCCAGCATCCTATTGGCCTTGGCTGCTGCCCTCCTACAAGTCTCCGAGTTGTTCATCTTGACATCCACCACCACCCCAGGTCCCTCTCAGCCATCGAGACTTGTAGCATTCCCCCAGGGTGTACACTTGGCCCGGGTTTCTGGCCCCCAGGTGCAGTACCTGCATTTCCCTGCATTGAACCTCAGCTTCCACTTTCTAGACCATCTTTCCAGGCCTCCAGGTCCCCTGTAGGACCTCTCCCCTCCTCCCCATCCACCACTGCCCCAGTTTTGAGTCATCCATGAGACTCATCTCACTCCTGATATCTGTCCTTATGTCAGAGATGTGGCGTTGAACAGAGGGGCCCAAGGACCTGACCCTGTGGGCCCCACTAATGACCCTCCTTGGGGATGAGGACTATCCCACCAACTACGACCCTCTGGATCCTGTCCTGGAGCCAATTGCCATCCATCTGATCATCTGGTTCCCACCCCATTTCTCCCAGCTTATCCAACAGGCCCGTGAGGAACAGAGTCAAATGCCTTGCTGAAGTCTAGAAAGAGGACATCCACTGGTCTACCCAGGTCCAAGGCACTCGTCACTCAGTCATAGAACTCCACAAGGTCTGTCTGATATGATTTCCCCGGGATGAATCCATGCTGTCTATTGTCCAGGCACCCTGACTTTTCCAGGTCCCCCCCAGCCTCTCCTTGACAATGCCCTCCATCACCTTGCCCACCACCAATGTCAGGCTGCCAGGCCTGTAGTTCCCTGCCACCTCCCTTGATCCCCCCTTGTGGATAGGCACTATATGCGCCACCTTCCAGTCCTGGGGCACCCACCCTGTCCTCAGAGAGATGGTGAAAAGCTCCTCCAGGGGTTTCGCCAGGACATCCGCAAGTTCCTTCAGCACTCTGGGATGTAATTTATCCGGGCCCAGTGCTTTCTCCATCTTAAGGGACCTGAGGCTTCCCTCACTCTCTCTGCTGTGATTTCCACTTCCGCTACCTCTTCTCCCTGCTTAGCCTTCCCCCCTCCTGCCAGTGATGCCTCCACCTCTTCCCAGACCCGCCGATCGGTAAGGGTCCCCCCCTCCTCAGTATCACTGTCTCCTCCTATGTATGATGCAGCACCCCCATTTTCCTTGGTGAAAACTGAGGTGAAGTACTCATTTAGTACCTCAGCCTGCTTCCCCGGGTCTTGTACCCATCTCTCCCCTGATTTAATCCTGCTAATCTGCCCCTTCACCCTTCGTTTTTCCCCTATGTATCTAAAGAACCCCAGGTTCCCTCTCCTAATTTCCCTGGCCAGGTTCTGCTCCTTCCTTGCCTTAGCCACGCTCACCACCCTAGTGGCCCTTCTAGCCATCAGCTCATACTCCCCTCGATTCCTTTTACTCCTTGAGCACTTGGATTGCCTATAGGCTGCTTTCTTTCCCCGCACCACCTCCTGAACCTCCCTGGTCCACCAGCAGGGTTTTCGGGCCCCACTGCATTTTCGTCTTACTCTTGCACAGGTGCTGGTAGCATCCTGCACCCCTCTCCTGATCATTTCCCACCTACTATCAGCGTCCATGTCTGACCCAATCCCATCCAAATGCTCCTTAAGGATCCTTCCCATTTCCTTAAAATCCGCCCCCCTGAAGTCAGTTACCTCCGTCTTTGTGCAGCCTTCTACCCTCCTAGGTCCAGGCAGAACCAGACCGTGATGCATGGTCACTCCCAGCCAATGGGTCCCTTACCTCAGGCCCCAATCTGGTCACTGTCTGCCAGGACCACATCCAGTACCAGCGCCTCCTGGTCGGTTCCCCACCTGCTGAGTTAGGAGCGAGTCTTGAAAGACATCCAACAACCTCTGTTCCCTGGTCACCGAGGATGTCATAGTCTCCCAGTCTGTTCCTGGCATGTTTAAGTCCCCCAACACCATCACCCTTCCCCTGCCCAGTCTGCAGTGTCTCCCAACATCTGCCACCAGACTCTCCTCCAGCTCCTCCGCCAGTGCCTATACACCACTCCTATTTTTACTCTCTTGCCCCCCCCCTTGTTATCAAGGTGACTCAAATCACCTCCACAGTTCCCTCCGCCTCCTCTACTCCCTCTATGCCAATGCACTTTTTGACTATCATGCTACTCCTCCTCCTCTTCCCTCCCCCCGTCCTTCCTGAACATAGTGTAACCCTCCAGGTTCAGGTCCCAGTCATGTCCTGTGGTGGCCCAGGTCTCAGCGACCGCTGCCACATCCACCGCTCCCTCAGTTAGCATCACCTGGAGCTCAGGCATTTTATTGGCCAAGCTCCTGGCATTTAGCAGGACTACCTTCCACCTTTCCTATACTTCCATTTCCCCTGCTCGTGTTCCCATGGGATTCTGTTTCCCTGGTCTGCAATTTACCAGTCAGCCTTTTCCGCAATCCTCCAGCTCCCCAGAGGTGGAGATAGAGTCCCTCCTTTATCGGCACCCCCTCGACAGCCTTTTCTCCCATCCCTTCCCCTTCAGAAGTTTAAACCCCACTTTTCACCAATGACCCCTCTATTTTCAACTTAAGGATTGCCCTCCCCTCCAAATTGAGATGGAGCCTATCTCTAGCATACAGCTCCTTATCCTCCCAGGTCTCCCCCCAATCCCCCATCAACCTATACCCTCTGGCCTCACATCACTCCCTGAGCCACTGGATTATCTCCCTAATCTTCCTTTTGTGCTCCCCACTAGCCCTTGGCACTGGCAGGATTTCTGAGAAGGAAACTGTGCATCCTATGTCATGATAGACCCTGGCAAGCTCCCTGAATCTTGCCTTTATCTCTAGCTCGCTATTTCCCTCAATGTCATTTGTACCCAGGTGGACCAGTATGTCCGGGGAACCCCCACAATCCTTTGCCAGCTGATATATCTCGTGCTTGGCCCTGTGCACCATTAGTCCAGGGAAGCATTTTGTTCTAACTGGCCAGGCTTCCCCCTTCCTATCCCATTTGATAGCCCTGATCATAGAATCCCAACAGGAGCACTCTGACCGCTCCTTTTCCTCCGCTTCCCCTTCCATGTCCCTCATCCTTTCTGACGCCCCCACCAGCCGGCTCCTTGTTCCTCCCCAATCTGGGTGCCACATGCCACCCTCTCCTTATTTACCCTGGCCACCCCTCCCTCCAATCCTATGCCTCTCCTCCTCCTGAGTATCCTTCTGTACCTCGCTAACTCCCCCCTCACTGCTCGCGACTGGTCCTTCTCCCCCATCCGCTAAACTAGCCTGGCTCATCCTCCCTTCCTTCCTGTCTCCGTTTAGTCCCTCCTTGCTTGTCGTGCTCCCCTGGCCTAAACCCTCAGCTCCCTTTACTGTATCCTCCTTGTACTTCTGGTCCTTCTCCTTGCCCTTTCCTCCCAACTGGTCCTTCTCCTTGCGCTTTCCTTCCTCTTCCCCCTGCCCCTTCTGCTCTGATTCACTGCTTCCCCATTTTCCTGCATTCCAGGCTCCCCCGTTCCTCCTGCTATCCGGCCCCCGCCTCCTGCCCCTCACTCCCTTTCCGTCTCTAACCACCCCTGTCGTGGCTACATCACCCCCCTCATCCTCAAGCAGAAGAAGAGAATTGAAGCAGTTACTAAGCATAAGGTCCAATCCACCTCCCTGCCTTGCTTCCTTCTGTCCAGCCCTGGCCATCTGCCTACTTCCCTGAGAATGTTGTCCCTCTGGCCCCCCTTTGTGAGGGTTCCCAGTTACCCGCCTGCTTCCTTGGTAGTGTCCTCCTTTTGGGCCCCCTCTGCCAGGGTCCCTATGTGACCCCTGAGTATTCTCCTGCACTCCTTTCCCTATGCCCCCGCCCACGGTGCTTGGTGCAACCGTGGGAGATCCCTGCCCCTTCCCCAACCATACCTCCCCCTTCCCCCAGCTGTCTCCTAATCCTGTAACCACCTCCCTAAGCTGTACCCAGCCGGTAGCACACTGGGCAACCACGAACTTCAAGCCCAGTGCAGTATCATGGCTGCTCCACACCCTGTGCACCCCACCACCCTCCCAAAGATGCCGGCCCTAATGATGTGTGGTCCCATCCCCCTCCAAGTAGGTTTCGTTGGGTGAGCCACCAGGTTCCCCACTAATCCAAGATACACCCCTACTACCTAATCAGGTCACCCACTAATCCTAGATACAGTCCCACAGTAAACCGGTAACCCTGTTACTAGGTGCAGTGTAACACAGTAAACTTATCAGGGAAATGAACAACTCCCTAAGCTCCTCTCTCCCAGCCTTTAAATCCCACCCCCAGTGGCTAGAAGTACATGAGCTGCACCTGCAGCCTTTCCCTCCAATTGCAGGGCAGGTGTTCCCCTATAAATTAGCAGAACTCTGGGGAGGGAGGGGTGGGGAAGGTGGGTTTTGGGCCTACACCCGACTCTCGAGAGAGTGTATCAGCCCTGTGCCCCCCCCCAAGCCTGGCAGCCAAATAACCAGCCCCAAGCAAATCCCACCAAATAGGTTTTAAATCAGAAGAAATAGGCCTCCACCAGTGCAGCCTGTTACACAATGAAACATCCAACAAATGAGCCCACTTACAGCCACCAAATCAGTTTTCAAACTTCCAGCAGCCCCCAGAACAATACCCTGCTAGTCCCTTAGAAGTAAGAAAGAAAAGAAATAACCTTCTACCAAGTAAAATCCACAAGAAACCCTGTGAAAACAACAAGAAGCAGCTACTGTCCTGGAACACAACTGATCCTGTTCCCTTCCAGTTCCATATATTGGACACCTTTCCCTAGTTACAACATTTGGGGAGATACACCTACTGTAACAACATTTTGTGAATGTCATTATAAAATGGGTTTGAAAAATTGTGAAACCTGATTGGCTGAGGGCAGTCTTTGCCCATACTGTTATGTCAGCACGGCAGCAATGGATAAAGATCCAGCAGCCTCTTCACAATAAAATCAGTACTAACCACACATCCATGACTACCATCATAAACACGACAACCACCTTTACTCACCTAAAACCTTCAACTAGGCCCTTAAAATAAAATTGCCTTAAATAAAAAAAAATAGTTAAATGTTATTTGACTTCAATTTGCTATTCCTTAGTTGGACGATGCTCCTAAGACCATGACCTGGGAGCACTTCACAGTGATTCCCCAGACTCGTAGAAGTTCTCTGACTTTGTCCATACCCAAACAAAGAACTATCTTCTTTGAGGATAACTCCTCTGTTAGACTTTGGAACAATAGCTGAGAGGCACTAGGACAACAGGGAAACATTTGCTACCTGGGAGCTACCCATAATGATGTCCGACATCTGTATCTACATAAATGGGGTGGTCCTATCACTCCTACATTCTTTTCCCACTGTTGATCATCCTCTTTAGACCTACTGAAGGAAATACTATCCTGAATATGTATCAGACTGTATCCTCCTCCCAGCCTTATTTGGGACTTCTTGGGAATTGTTCCAAAGGTGTGGCCTAATGGAGGAGATATCATAGAAACACAGGCACATAGAAGTTAATGGCACATAAGGACCGCAAGGCCGATCCAGTCTGCCCATTTTTTTTGACCTTATAAATGTGCCATTGGCTTTTACTCTGTCAATGGCTTAGTTATTCATGCTAATCTGTATTGCTTCCTTATGTCTATCCGATGCCTGTTTGAAGCCCTGCACTGTATTCATATCCACCACTTCCTGAGGTAGGCCGTTCCATGCATCCCCCACCCTTTCTGTGAAAAAGAGCTTCCTCAAATTACTCCTTAATCAGCCTCCCTCTAATCTCATGCTGTGTCCTCTTGTCCTGCTATTTTTCTTATATTGAAACATGCTAGACTCTTTCACCTTGTTAATTCCCTTAAGATGTTTGAATGTTTCTATTTTATCACCTCTCTCCCTTCTTTCCTCTAGAGTATACATATTGAGCTCAGTTAATCTGTCCTCATATGTGTTCTGATGCAGTCCCTGCACCATTTCAGTTGCCCTTCTCTGGACTGCCTCCATTTTGTTAATGTCCTTGTGCAGGTGCGGCCTCCAGTACAACACGCAATACTCCAGATGGGGCCTAACCATTGTCTTGTAAAGAGGAATTATTACCTCCCTCTTATGACTTGTGATACCCCAACTAATACACCCCAACATCCCTCTAGCCTTACCTACTGCTTTAGTGGTCTGTTTGGATGATTTCAGGTCATCTGTGATGATGATGCCAAAGTCTCTTTATTCCCCTGAGATTGCCAGCAATTCCCATCCCAACCTAAAGGTAGCTTCAGGGTTTCTCTTTCCTATGTGCATGATCTTGCACTTCTTTGTGATAAACACTAGTTGCCACTTTTCAGACCATTTTGCCTGTTTTTCCAGATCTCTTCTCATTCTGCCCACACCATCTGGATCATCTACACTGTTGCAGATCTTGGTGTCATCTGCAAACAGGCAAACCTTACCCTCCAGTCCATCTGCAATGTCACTGATGAAGATATTGAAGAGGACTGGCCCCTTGACTGATCCCTGAGGTACCCCACTTGTGACTTGCATCTCTTCTGACTGTATGCCATTTACCACCTCTCTCTGTTTTCTGCCTGCTAACCAGTTTGCCAGCCAGTTGACCAACTTCTGATCCACCCTGAGCCTACACAGCTTATTAATCAATCTGTGTGGAACAGTATCGAAAGCTTTGCTGAAGTCAAGGTATGCGACATCAGCTGCACCACCTTGGTCCACCACTCTGGTTACCCAGTCAAAGAAATCTATGAGACTAGTTTGACAGGACCTTCATGTTGTAAACCCATGCTGTCTTGGATCCTGTGCTCCTATAGATTCCAGGCGTTGCACTATCCTTTCCTTAAGGAGTGCCTCCATTATCTTGCCCACTACTGAGGTAAGACTGACTGGTCTGTAGTTCCCTGCCTCCTCCCTGCTGCCACTCTTGTGGAGCAGGATCACATGAGCCCTTCTCCAGTCTTCTGGGACCTCTCCTGTGCTCAGAGACTCACTAAACAGTTCTGCTAATGGCTCTGCTAGTTCCACCCTTAGCTTCTTTAGTACCCTGGGATGTATGCCATCAGGTCTCATTGCCTTATCCACCCTGAGCTTAGCGAGCTCTTGTAGGACCCTTTCTTTTGTGAAGGGACTTGTGCACACCTCACTCTCCCCTGTGTCCATGGTGCTGAGTTGTGGGCCCTGCTCTACCTTCTCCTCAGTAAATACTGAGCAGAAGTATCTATTTATGATAGATGCTTTTCCTTGGTCCTCCTCCACACACTCCCCCTTATCCCCTTTCATCTTAGCAATACCCCCTCTAGACTTTCTCCTTTCACTAATGTATCTAAAGAAAGTCTTATCCCCTTCTTTTATTGTTTGTGCTAGTGTTTCCTCAGTTTGGGCCTTTGCCTGCCTTACTGCCTTCCCTGCTTCCCTTAGGGAAGTTTGGTATGCCTTCCTATCTTTGTCCCACTGTGTTCCCTTATATTTCATGAAGGCCAACCTTTTGACTCTGGCCTTTTCTGCTACCTTTTTTGAGAACCAAAGTGGTTTCCTCCTTCTTTTACTCTTGCTTTTATGCCTAACACAATGGGATGTTGCTTCAAGTATTGCAACTTTAACGCTTGCCCACTTTGCCTGTACCCCCTCATGTGTATTTCTTCTTGCCAGGGCTAGCTTAACTCTGTTGGCCATCTTATCAAAGTCAGTTCCTCTGAACTTCCATATTTTTGGCTTGGAATGGGATGATTTAATTCTAGTGGCTAAACTGAACCATACCATGTGATGGTCACTGCCTCCCAGGTGACCTTCTACCTGGAGATCTGTGATCCTTTCCCCATTAGTCAGTACTAGATCCAGGATAGCCCTGTCTCTTGTGGATTGTTGTACTAATTGTTTGAGGCCCTCCCCCTGTGAGGAATCCACTATTTGCCTAGTTCTGGTGGATGTTCCTGCTGGTATTGACCAGTCTGTATCTGGCATGTTGACGTCTCCCATTATCAGAACCTCCCCTTTAGCTGTCATGTTTTGTATATCTTCTAACAGTAATGCGTTTATGTCCTCCCCCTGGTCTGGAGGCCTTTAGACCACCCCAGTTCATATGGCTGTCCCATTTCCTGTTTCCAGGGTGACCTACAGTTCTTCTGGCTCCTTATGTGTATTCTGAATTTCTGTAGCTTTGATATTTTCATTGCCATAAAGGGCCACTCCCCACCCCCTTTTTTTTCCACCTCAGTCTCTTCTGAACAGTACATAGTAGGGTACAGAAGTCTCCCAAGTGTGGTTACTGGTGAACCATGTCTCGCTAATGGCTACTATGTCCAGTTTAGCCTCTGTCATTGTTGCTTCCAGGACTGGGATCTTGTTTCCCAGACTGCAGGCATTTGTGTACATGATTTTCCATTGGCTAGATTTCGGTGCGTTAGTTGTGGGGCACAGTCCAGTTTTTCCCCTGCACATTGTATCCTTGAAAAAGATAGAACATTATGTACTTACTGTAACAGTAGAGCTTTGAGAGAATCTTCTCTATTAGGCCATGCGGTCCCTCACTGTGTCCCAGTGGTACCAGAATGTTCTGGAAAGTGGCAGGGCCAAGGATATATGGAGTGCTCAACCCCCACCTCATTGTCTCTGCCCCTCCCCACCAAGTTTCTTTAAACTGATTTGTGAACCATGCACAGATTAATACAGCAATATAAGTGTATTAATATATAGCAACAAGCAGATCAATGTAATATTATTTATTACCAAGGAAGCAATACAGATAATATACAAAACAGGTTCAAATGTAAAACAATTAGGGCAATCAGTTGTCTACATATGAAAGGGTGAAAGTATATAGCATCTAGAATACATGTGTGTGACAGGGTTGGATAAGACCCTGCCTCATTTGTTATGCAGAGAGAGTTATAAGCAAGGATCTATTCTGTCCTCTCCTATTCTGTCACTTGTCTGTCTCTTGCCTGTCTGATTGTGCAATCAAATTTCCTTGTGGAACCTTGGAACTGAACACTCTGATGGTCCCACCATTTCCCCATTATCTCCCTTTCTTTACTTGCTCTTTTTGTTCTTTCTTTCTCCCCTTGCTTCTCTGTGGTTAAAAAATGTGAATCTTTGTGTGAAACTGAAATCCCTTGCTTTGCAACTGTATAAAGTTATGTTGTTGAAATGAATTGCAGAAAGCTGTTTGTTTTTTTTTTAAGAAAAGATAGGAAGCTGGAACACAGAAGGCTGACCTTGACAAACCTTTTGACTTTCCTCGAGAGCTAATGTCTTAATTGGCTACACCTGTTGAGAAGACTGGATAAACTGATCATGGAAAGAAATTGACGAAATTGTGAAAACAGGAGATTTAGCTTAACGAGAACAGGATGCAGAATTTAATTGCCAGGTGAAAACATAAAAGAGAGCAATGTTTGTTTAGAGAGTTGGAGACAGGAGAGAGATTGAGATTTAGAGATACCCTCAGATGAAGGACTTTGTTTTGTTTGATCTGCCTGTAGAGCTAGCCAGCACATTTTTCTTTTTGTAGTTTATTGTTATTGATAATAATAAAATGCTACTTAGGAATTTTATGACTTCTCGTAGTTTGCCTATGCTTCCTGACCTGTGTCTCGACAACAATATGAAAAACAAGTGATCCATGAAATTAGTACAAAATGTATCACCCCTTCAATAGAGTCTGTGCCAAACGGCATATCTGGAAACCAGTTAATGTGCAACATTACATAGTAAACTTAATGTAAAAAGGTACAACTGTAAAACAATCTTCCATACATACACTATGCAGAATCCAGCACAAGTAAATAAAATTGCTTACTATAAGGAAAGCATAAACACCATCCACAAGCCAGAGTAGACACAAATTTGCTTTACAACCAAGCATCATTTGCAAAACCAAAAGCAGGTAATCAAAAAAAAATACACTGTTAACCTGAAGGAACTCATACCACCCACAAGTCAGAGTCAATCAATTCACTGTATGTTTTCAACCCCAGTCAACTAATGCAGAACTAAGAGCAAGTAAAAAAAAAGTCATTGTACATAATGAATGTAAAAGAAAACCCACCCTTCCCAAGAGAACTCATAGCAGATACAAATAATTACTGAACATTCTCAATTAAAGCATACACCACCCCAGCCCTTCACCTAATAACAAGATAGCCCAAAGCAGGTAAGCTGTATAACATTTCAACACCAGCCCTCCCCCCAATACCGTACCACAGGGCTCAAAGCATTATTTTGTGTTATAGTTGCTATAGAGTAACCATTGACTCCAAAGGTTCAAACTGAACTGTGTGTGCCACATGCCGGTCTATCCTGGTTTGTTGCTAAATCACTGGTATCTAGAACTAACCTGAACATACTTGTTGTGACCATACCTCTCTATGGTCACTGATTTCCATGGATGCTGCTGATTTTGCCTCAAACATTTCCTAGGCCCCTCATAAATTTGGCATTTTATCATTGAAAAATAGGCCTTTAGTGCATAAAAATATTGCCAGACATTAATGCTACAGTCTCTTTCTTTTTCAGGAAATGATTTTCACTCAAGCAAGCCCCACACTATAACAAGCTTCTTGAGCTAATATTTCCATTTTGTAGGAGGAGTCCCTGATTTTGGTCATTTGTCCATGACTTTTTAAGCACTGTAGCTGATTTTCAGACAGGAGGTTGCGAGCTGCTTTCACTTGTTATTTTCTAGTGAACTGATGTATTGGGCAGCAGCTACACAGGCTGGATGTCAGGACTGTCTTGGACCCAACCCCATCCCCCACAGCGTGGAATGATCAACAAGTATGTATGTCATTTCTTTAGCATACGTAATGTGTAGTTCTTGTCTTGAGCTTTAAAAAAATCATATACATAAAAGAAAGTGCCTCTCGGACAGTAGCATCCCTATTATCCGATTCACCCCCCCAAAGTATTTAGTTTACTATTTTTTATATCACTGTGGGTTCCAAGTACTACTAAATTCTTGTTAATTAAACTAACATAACATAACCATCCATACATGTACACATCCAGTCTGTTCTGGGGCAAATGAAGGGGGGAGAGAGCATCTTGTACTATTAAAGGGCTAGTGTTTTGACTATGACCTCCTTGAAGTTCACATTTAGCAGGGAAATAAATTTGCTTTGACCCACTTGCATAACATAGTAAAGATTTTCATGCAGACAATTAGAGAAACAAAATTCTTTTTTTCATGATGCAAGTCTAGGATCAGGACTCGAATAAGGTGTTTCTCTGCTGATGACACTATGATCTGCCGCAGAGTGAACACTCAGGAGGGAATCAGAGAAATTGAATGAGCCTTGAAAAAACTGGAAAAGTGATACAGATTTTGGCTTCTAAAGTTCAACACAAAAAAGTGCAAAGTGCTTCACATTGGTAGATGGAACCCTTAAATGGACTACTGGATGGGAGGAGTAATGGTGTGCAGATAACTGAGGAGAGAGATGGGGGGGGGCATCATTAATGAAAGTCTCAATTCCACTTCTTAGTGCAAAAAAAGTGTTCAGGAAGGCAAACAATATGCTGCGATGCATAGGAAGGGAATTTGATAGTAGGAGGAGGAAGGTGATACTGCCCTGTACAGGTTCCTGGTAAGGCAGTAGCTGGAGTACTGCACACAGTTTTGGAGTCCACACCTTAGGAAAGTCAGGGACTGCATAGAGACCATTCACATAAGGGTCACAAAGATTTTACAGGGGCAGCAGAGGAAGTCGCATGAAGGAAGGTTGGCAGACCTTAGCATTTATACACTGGAGGCAGGAGTGAAAGAGGGCATATGAGTGAGACATAAAAGTTCTTGCAAGGAATCAGCAGGATGGAGTGAAAGGACCTGTTCTCAAGGAAAGAGGGCACAATGGCAGTAGGACATAGTTAGAGACTGGTGGTGGTAGGGGGGAGATTCAGAAGGGATGTGAAGAAGTCTTCTTCATGGAGCAGGTGATGGACAAATGGAACAGGCTGCCTAGAGAGGTGGTTGATGCCAAGACTATGATGGTTAGAACGTGTGTGGGATAGACAAAAGGGCATAGTGGGAACCACAGGCAGAAGATAAGAATGTATATCTGAGGAAGGGAGTGACAGTCAGCCATTGGTGCTGGCAGATCTTTAAATCCAGTCCAGCATTAGGTTGACCGGGAGCCAGGCAGGGAAACGGAAATCTAGATGGACCTCTGGGTCTTTTTCTGTCTGCTGACAAAATTTATATTTCTATGTTTCCTTACTTGGCTAAGGGATAAGGGAAATGGACACCTCCCCAGTAAGAGAGGCATCTGTAGATCTAATCCTTTCTCACATTAAAGCCTGCAGTTTGTGACAATATTTTTCCAAACTCTGCTGTTAGATCATCAGTGCTGGAAGCATTATCACTCTGTAAGAAATTTGTGTATCTTGCTCTATTACCTCCCCAGGGTATTGTGAGTGTTCTCCTCGTCAAAATTTTGTGGATTCATGCTTCTCACAAAACAAGCATTATGCCATCTCATCACTCTCATCTTGTTCTCTCTTTCTGTCTCTCTCACTCTGGGAAGGATTCAACTTTTCATTAAAGCCTTTAAAGTGCCCATTTATTTCCCAAGGATTAGACAACACCACTTTGTCATCTCTCTCAATTTTCCTGATGTAACAGGCTACTACTGGCTGTAGTAATACTTATAAGGCTAACCCCATACTTTCCAGAAATGTTAACTATTTTAATATGCCAGCAGCTAAAATCTTTGGCATAACTATGGCTCCCAACATGACACAACCTCACATGGAATGCTCAGAGGTATTTCATGCAGACAGTATTACTATACAGTGAGTAGTCTTTGGTGGACAGGAGGACCGTGTCATGATTACTTATACATGCATAATCATAGTGGGACTAGGAGTTGGCTTACCAGAACAAGTGACAGTATGCTGGTCAAACCCAGGAGTTATTCAATCAGGCTGTTTCATGCCTGTAAGGCAAGAAAAGGTGTGACAAGTGGAGCCTGAGCAAAATGTAACGAGGCAGTCTGCGACACCTCCTTCACCTCCACCTCCGCCTCTGTAGTTGATCTGTATGTGACTGAACGGCATGTGTGTGTTACAGAGCAACATTCTGCCCCCACATTTTACGCTGGTGGATTCTCACGTGCCCGTTTCTACAACATACAACAGTCTGAAGGAAAAAAACATGTATGTGTCTTGTATTGTAAGGCAAGCGTTGTAGTGGGATCCAGGATAACAGTTTATTCTGGCCCTTTATTTAAGAATGGAGATGAAAACATGAAGCTGTCTAGAGAACGCAGCCATTCCTCAACTGTCTTCATTTTACCAGGCCCTTGGAAACCTTGAGGAGTTCTACGTTTCTTCTAGCAACTGTGCTGATCTTTTATCTGTCAAAAGCGATAAATGTATTTTTTAAAAGGAGAAACTGCAAAGGTGACATTTTAATAGCTGTTTTAGTACTATGCTTTACCTTGTGCCAAACAATGACTAAATGGCTGAAACCAAAGGTAAATATCAACCTTCTAATTCATCATTGCCTAATGAGATTGCACCCATAAAAGTCTAGAGTTACAGTTTTTTTTTGTTCTAAAATATGTTTTACCCTTTCTCCAAATGTTAAATATATACAAATGTGCTGTCTGCAAAAAGTGAAGGATAGCTCTATTTATAAACCAGGTAGTATGTATACATGTACAATAGGAACTTCATGCCACTGCAGCACAAAAAGACCTGCACCCTCATCTTAAATTGCTCTCCTATCCCTGGAGAAGGGCACTTTGACTCCATGCTGTTTAATACTGAGCCTCTGGACTTCTTTTTTCCAAGTAAAGGCCACCAGATTTTACAAGACTAGATCTAGTGGTGTTTGGAGTTGTGAACTTCTGTCCACTATGAAGGTAAAAATCTCACTTTACTCATTGACCAAGCAGTTATGTGAACCAAAGTCACAGGTTCAGAACACATAGCACAGTATGTTTATAGTTAAAATGTATAGTTTGACCTTATTGTGTATGGAAACTCATACTTCAATATCCAGGTAGTATATGGGCAGCACTTCCAGATGCTGTTGTACCACAGTCATGATACAGCATGCAGTGTCACTACTGTGGTAGAACAAGATAGACTCTCGAGTCTAGTACGTTTCTTCTTGCTTACCTACACTGCAAATTCCTCATCATGAAAAAATCGGCAAGACTGAAAACACTTCAAGTGAACTGTTTGTTCAGAGATGAACTACTGTTGTCAGCTAATTTAGTTATATCACAGAAATCACATTAGATGTTTTAATCATACCCAGTTATTTGCTGTTTTCTGTTTATTTGAACACAGTTCAAAACCAAGTCAGAAAGAAAGAAGATGAAGTAAAATAAACATATGATATACAAAACAGTGTATGAACAGCCATCACAACATGGATGATACTTCCATTCAAGCACTTTATTGCGCACCTCTTCCCCCTGCAATCCTTCGGTCACAATATCTTTCAGAGCTTCCCTTCAGTTCTATGTTCTGCAGGATTTATCTCCTCTCTCCCTTCAAATCCCAGCAAAAAAAAAAAAGAACCCTTCATTCACACCGAGGCATGTTCTTTTTCAATGTTTTCATCTCAGGCTGAGATGACATCAAAAAGACCTCTTGAGCTTCATTCTCAGGTCTATGATGTCCTCTTACCCGTTTAGTGGAAACACAAAATTGTTGTGTATGGTAGCCTATACTGCTATGTTACTATATACAGTAAGTGTTTCACTCAGGCCCAGGTTCTGCACAGTTCTGATTTCAGAGTACTGCTATCATGCTGGAATCAGGATGATTCAGTGGGTAGTGCTCTTTTCTGTAGGCCAGAAGGCAGTGGGGTCAAGTCCCACACATATCATTGTTCGGGTTCATAGTCAATTATGATATTTTACTATAGTATTGGGGGTGCAGCACTATAGGAAATGCTTTTGATAACTTAATTTGAATGTGGATGATTTACACAGACACACACACACACACACACACACACACACACACACACGCATGCATGCACATGATCAATGACGCCTCAGTGACACCAATAGCTTGACCCGATGTTACAGTGATGGTACTATGTCGACAGCAATTGCAGATGGCATTGTGCTATCGGAACTCAAATGTTTTTTTTTGAGGTGGGCTGCACCCCCCTCTCCACCCCCCCCAATTTGTTATAATCAATTCCGAGTTGGAGCTGAACTGGGGAAGGGGTGAAAGACCAGGGGAAGCAGTGCTAGGATCCCGAGCAGACTTTACAGTGATCTGACACTCTTGTCAGTATTGATGAGATTGTTGTAAAGTTGCCGCCGCATTGATGGCATATGCATGCACACTGCACATACATATGTGCACATGAATATTAACATGCGTTCACTCTTTTTTTAACTGTACCCATAACCTTGGGGGAGGAGGGACTATTCAAAGGAAGCTGGGACTTCTGTGAAGGGTCTGTAACATATTAACATTGTACTATAGTATTGTGATGATGATAACTTGATAAGTGGGACCTAGGTCCATCTTATCTGTCTCTTCTGCTGTACTGCAGTAACTACTACAGCTAATATAAGTATGAACCCACATCCAGGTTTAACAGCCAGCAGATTAACCCAACTCATGCTGCATAACCATCAATACCATTCTTCCTCCAGAATCTTCTTGGAAAGTCTGAACAGTGCTAATAGGGTCACCCCTGAAAAAGACTTGATTCCCAGTGTACTTACCCGGTTACCAAAAATAAATAAATAAACATTAGTGTGTGGACTTGGAGCTCCTAGCATGCTCTAATCCCAACAAGAGGAGGGAGGAACGACAGAGGAAAAAACCTTGGCTCAAGCACATGACGGTCACAAGGTTAGATATGTTCAGAAAACGGCTTTGCTTGGTGTTCCTACTTCATGGACAGAAATCCAAAAATTTGAGGGCACTCTGAACAGATGCACTAAAACAATAAGTATTTGCCCCTGAGGAAGAGCCAGTGTGGCTCAGCGCTGCTGGGGTGTTGGTGTATGTCCTCATTAGCAGGAGGTAGTGAGTGTGTTTCTTGTTTTTCTGCATTTTGGAACTGTAAAGTTGCTACAATAAATTGAAAGCGATATGCCTTTAAGAATTTGCAAATACTAACTGACTTAGTGCATCTGTTCAGAGTGCCCTCAAATTTTAGATTTCAAACAGCATGAACTCAGGTGTACTTGGGCCCTGCCTTCTGCTGCTGGCCACTCCACATTCTCAAAGCTCTCCTGCCTTCTTATCTTGCAGGAGGTGGGAGATTTGAGTCTGATTTGGCCAGGTCCCATCATGGGGAGAGGTTAAACCTATTGTACTGGAAGTTGGGGAGGTAAGTTCCAAGGATGCAGGGGTTTGAGGATGGGCCTGACTCAGTGAAGGGGTCAAGCCAGAGTAGGATCATAAAGAATAAATGAAAAAAATTGTAAAAAGTGCAAAACAGTTTTATTTCATACAACACAAGCAAAACTGGCCACACATGGATGGGGAGTGCACAGAATACACAGAGTCCAAAGAAAAAAAATTGGCACTTAACCCATGCTTTATGTAAGATGCACTATATCCACTGAAGCAGCCACAAAGAAGCTAGTTAATGTATCAGAACTGGCAATTATCAAAGTGAAAAAGTGTTCACAGTGTCAAATGCGAGGATGAACCCCCATTAGGCCCCACATATAATATTTCTGTCAGTTTCCGTGTGCTTTCTCAAAGTTACCACTTTACGATAAAAAAAAACAAACACTTATACAATGCTCTTAAAGAGATAGTTAGTTTAATGCAATTCACTTGTTCAGTGGCAACTCAGATAGATGACTAGTGCATTTGATTGCTCAGCTGTTGTGATGCGTGTTTGTGCAACGTACTATAATGTCTGTGCAATTGTATTAACGATATTGTTGAGCTGATGGTAGCCCGTTACTGTTAGTTGCATGACTGGATTTATGGTTGCTCTGGTCATTCATGCTCTTCACTTTAGAGGCACTACCACCATTGTGACCCTTCTCCTGCCTCTTTGTCTGACTACCAGAATTTGAGAAACGAAGTGTCTGAAATGGTGAAGGGTGCAAAAAAGGAATTTTATAGAGAACAGTTTACAACTAATTTATCCGATTCTAAAAAATTCTGGCAGAATGTTAATTCACTGTTGTCTCCTGGGTTTAATAGTGAGGTGGATAGTTTACAGGTAAATGATAATAATAACTGACTAAGCAGTAATTGCTGGTGTATTTAATTCTAAATTCTCAGATTATTCAAGTTACAGATCAGGTTTACCTGACACGGTAGTTACTGATGACTCTGGACAAATGGAGAGACCTCATTTTCACTTTAGGGCAACTGAGCTGCATGAAATGTATGATTTACTATGTTCTTTGCCTGATAATGGTTCTGACTGTGGCAGAGGCTTGGATGCTAGATTTTTGAAGTTAGCTATAGATTATATTGTTGATCCCTTGTGGTGTTACATTTTTAATTTGTCTTTGACTTCAGGTAAATTCCCATTTGACTGGAAATATGCTAGGGTTGTTCCAATTCCTAAAAAAGCTCAAGCTACAATTTTGGATGATTTCAGGCCACTCTCCATTTTAAACCCTTTGAGAAAATTATTGGAGAGAGTGGTTTCTAATCAACTGAAGGATTATTTGGATAATTATGGTATCTTAAGTTCACAACAGCATGGGTTTCACCGAAGGTATGGTACTGGTACTGCCTTGGTCAGGTTCACAGATGCTGTCCTCAGAGGCTTTGATAATGGCCAAATGACTGGGGCGGTGTTTGTGGACCTGACCAAGGCATTTGATCTAATTGATCATGGTTTATTGTCTCACAAGTTGAAATCTATTAATTTATCTGCAAGTGTAGTGTTGTGGGTGAATGATTATCCGGTCAATCGCAAGCAATTTGTGCATGTTGGGTTGCAGGATTCACAGATGGCTTCGGTTGAGTGTGATGTACCTCAGGGGTCTATTTTGGGCCCCTTATTATTTTCACTAATTGTCAACCAATTGCCAGCTCAATGTGGATCCTGTAGCTCAGTAATGTACGCTGATGACTTAATTCTTTATTGTCAGGTTAAGTCATTAGAAGATTTAATAAATGTTTTTGATGTTAGCTTTAGAAATGCGTGTAAATGGTTTGTTGACAACTCTATGATCTTAAACTCTAAAAAAACAAAGTCAATGATTTTTGGGACCCCATTTATGTTGAAAGATGACCCGTGTTTATGCCGTTTTTGATAGGGATGGTGCTGCGACAGAACAAGTAACCCAATTTAAATATTTGGAGGTGTGGTTGGATTGTGGTTTGTCTTACTCTTTACATGTAAAGTATGTTAATCAAACTATTAATTGAAAATTGGGTATTTTATATAAATTGTAATCTTATTTTTCTTTAGAAACCAGGAACAGTATTGCTGTGGGGACTCTTTTGCCTCATTTTGATTATGTTTATCTGTTTCAGAATTTAAATGTCAGAGAATATAATGTTTTGACTGTAGCCTATAATAACATCTGTAGGTTTATTCTTTCGGTTCCATATAAAACTCATCATTGTTCCTTGTATTTACAACTGGGTTTGTTATCAACAAAGGCTAGGATTGCTCATTTCTCAGGTTGTCTCTTCCTTACTTGAGATCTGCAAATTATATTTTACTGGTTTCACCAGGTTATAAGAATTGGAATGTGTTGCATTTATTTTTCTGTCACAGTCCAATCCCTTTGGAATGTGTTATCAGTTAATTTACGTCAAGTTTTGTTTTTTGGTAGTTTTAAATTTATGTTAAAGTTATTTTACTGCAGCAATTTAAATGTGATTGTTAATGTATTATTTGTATTTATTATTTGTTATTGATGTTGTTTGTTGTATGTTCTGGGTCGGACCTGAAAAAGGACTTTGTCCAGTGTCCCAACCTGGTTAACAAATCATAAATAAATAAAAATAAAAAAATGTCAGAATACCAAAGGCACAGGAAAACTCTTCAGGAGGGTTCCTCTGCTGGCGATGCCACCAGATGTGCAGTCCATTTGCTAAATTTACCCTATGAAATAAACTTGGAATGAGAGAGGTGGGACACCAGAGGAGGAGGGGAGGATTGTGGGAGCAAAGAAAATGAGTGTCCAGAAAACACTTGTGACATGCGCTTTAAATGGCTCTCGGAGAGGGGGGTTGGCATATGTTGCCCACTGCCCCCACTGAACTCCAGGCATACCCTCTGCCCTGCCTTTCAGTTCACTGGATAAGTGGGCAAGAAAGATAGATAGCTTGTGCATTTGGTTGCTTGGCTTGTTGTGATGCTTGCTTGTGCAGCATACTACAGTGATTGAGCAACTATACGAATAAGATTACTGAGCTGTTAGCAGTTCAGTACTGTTAGAAGTATGATTGGATTTGAAGTCTCTGTGGCCTTTCACACTCTCTGTTCTTAAGAAATGTCCACCCTTTTGGGGTACTGAAGGCACAAGAACCCTTTTGAGGAGGGTTTTCACTCCCAGAGGTGTTGTAGGATGGCAAGTCTGTTAGCTATAGGTACCTTAGTGAACAAGCCCACAAAGTCAAAGTTGAAGGCGTGAACAGAATGGTCACAACATTGTCTTCTGCTAAGGAGAGAGAAAGAGAAGACCACAACACTGAAATACCAGTGAGGATGAGGGAATCACCAACTGATTCCCAAGCTGACTGGCAGATTAAAACTACTTAACACTGAATAAACAATCTAAAATTAGACTGTCAGCGTGGAGGAGAAGATAACCCTCCTAGTGGAAGAAACCTTTGTGGATCCAAGGCTTCAGGTCACCATACCTCCAGGCATAAAGCAATACTATTAATCTACATGAGTCTGACCTGAAATTCACTGCTACAAACTAAGAAATGAGTGAACTTCTTCTTCTACCCCAAGGACTTCCTTCCACAGAGGAGCCAAAAGATGTCCTCTGGAAGCATTGCTGCTACTATACTAAGGAATGCTGAGGGTTGAAACACCCCAATGAAAAGAAGATGCCTAGAACAGCTGCTTCAGGCCTGATGGTTCTAATATTCTTCTCCATCAAGGCTCATGTATAGTATATACTGCAAGAAGCTTATCGCTTGAGGTGCTTGGTTAGTTGCAGTATGAATCCATAGAGGGTGAAAGCATGCTGTTCATTGCAGTATGAAGCCGTAGAGGGTGAAACCATACTGGGCCTTTGATGGCTGAAAGTGAGCATATGCTCAGTTATTGAAGGGTCATATGCACATTAGCTGATGGTAGGGCAGATGCTTAAATAATGTTAGGGTGTGTGCCTGTTGTTGGTTGTTGAAGTATTTGACTGAAAGTAGTAGGAAGAGTGGGAATGGTTGGTATGGTAGGACTGGAAGTGGTAAACATAAGCCCTGAGGGGAGGCACAGACAGCTGCCTGGGCAGGCTGGTGGGAGTTAAACAGCATCAGAACTTAGGCCCTGGGAGTGCCTGGAGTGAGTTCAGCCACAGCTGTAACCTGGCGGTGTGGAGTAGTATGACGCTGGAGGCAAAAATGTACTGAGCCCTTGAGGGGCATTGAAAGGACACATGCCCAAGCTGACATGGGCCCACAGAGCAGTGGTGCTAAGAAGCCACAAAAAAGCAGGGAGCAGAGCACAGTCAGAGCCACAGCTGGGAGGTAGACAGCTGGAAGAAGAAGGAGGGTCAGTGGCAGGGAGGCAGTGAGGAAGGGTGAGCCTAAATGAGCACTCCCACCTAAGCAGGAGTGGATGGAGGGAGCATCCAGCTTGAGGCATGAGGAGCAGCTGCTGGAGGAGCCATGTTGCAGCAGCTGCTGGAGGAGCCATGTTGCAGCAGCTGCTGGAGGAGCCATGTTGCAGCAGCAGGCAGAATGGCTCAACCTGCAGCATAACTATGAGGCAACAGACAGCAAGTAGGGAGGGGCACACCAATGACAGTCGAAGCAGCAATGGAGCAGTTCTGAAACTGCATCAAAAACAGCAGAACTGAAAAATGAGCCGTGAGAGTGGTGGAACAGCACATCTAGGACAGAAATGCATGCAGCCCCAGGTTAAGGGGTCCTAGTGGGAAGCAAGCACAAAAAAGACTGAGTCACTATGAGGAGCAGCCACAAAACAGACAGATGAGCCAGCAACCGACCCACTGAAATGAGGGACCAGAGATTAGCGAATCATGGGATGCCCTCAGCCGCAACAGCCTGGCAAAGGTACTGTAGGAGATGGATTGAGAGGTTGGGAAGAAAGCCAGCAGCCATGTGGCTGTAGTGAAAAAAAAAAAAGAGTATCCAGAGGAAGCATGGGACATGCACTATAAATTGCACTGGGGAAGGGGTTGGTGGTGGGTGTCATTCGCAGCTCTAATGAGTCCCAGGCATACACTCAGACCTGCCTCTCAGCAGCTAGGTGGGCCAAGAGGCACATATAACTAGTGCACAGTGTCAGTAATTAATATACACAGTGTTTAAATGTAAAATGCACTGAAAAATAGAATCTATTGGCAGAAAAAGGCCTATTGATCAGTTGTGTCTGCCCATTCCTACATACCTTACTAATGCTAAATGAGAGAGCCTTAGAGTCTCTCCACTGTCCCCATCCCCCCTCCCTTTCTGGTCTAGTGTTTACTAAGCCACTGTGCTTATCTCATTCTCATTTGGCTCTCCCACCGATTTTGCACAGACTGTCTCCTCCAGCAGCTTATTTCATCCCTCCACCACTCTCTCCATGAAAATGTACTTCCTGGCATCTTTTAAATTTGTCCTCTGCTAGCTTCATGGGGATACCCCTGGTTTTTGTTTCCCACTTAGCTGAACAGTTCCATGCTATCCACTTGATTGAGCCCATGGGGGTATTTGCATGGTTCAGTCTTGTCCCCTCTCCTTCTCACCTCAAATGTGCACATGTTCAGGTCTGCCAGCCTCTCCTCGTACATCCTTTCCTGCTGTCCCTGGATCCTTCTGCTTACCATGCTCTCCACTGCTTCCACTCTATCCCTGTCCTTCTTTAGATGTGGACTCCACAATTGCACAGTGTTCTCCAGGTGAGGATTAGCCAGTGATCTATACAGTAGTAACAGCTCCTCTTTTCTCCTGCTGGTGATCCCCTTCCTTTTTACCCCAATGTCCCATTTGCCCTAGCCACTGCCCTATTGCATTATACTGATTTATTCAGACTGTCATTGGTAAACATTACCCCCAAACCCTTTTCTTCCCCAGTGCTTTCCACTACTAAGCACCCTATGCAATATTTAGTGTTAGGATTCTTTACCCCTATGTGCATCATCTTGAACTTCTTGGTGTTAACTTTTAACTGCCCTACTTTTGACCTACCCTCTGATCTACCCGGGTCTTCCTTCATACTAAGGACATAGAAACATAGAATTTGATGGCAGATAAGGACTGCTTGGCCCGCCCAATCTGCCAATTTCTCTACCTAATGAATAAGCTGCAGATCCTAGTTAACCAACAGCCTACTTCCTCCTACCCCCACCCCCTAGAGTCCACCCAGCCACAGATCTTAGTATCATCTGTGAAAAGGCATATTTATTTTACCATGAATCCCTACCGCTATGTCGCATATAACAATATTGAAGAGAACCAGTCATTGTGGCACCCTATTGGTGACTCCCCTGATCCACACAGAACTCCCAGTTTCTCATCACCCTCTGGGTCCCATCAGTTAATCAATTTCCCGCCCACCTAATAATTTTTCCCCTGCCACACAGTCCTGCAACTTCTTAACTAACCATCCATATGGTACAGTACTGAAGGCTTTACTACAGTCAATGTACAGTAAAATAACAATCTTATAAATTCTCTGTTTAATGCTGACTTCCAGAGTCTTCAGAGCTGGCTTATCAGGCAGATTCGTACATCATCAATCATGTTTTTTTGAAGGTCAGTTATGAATGATTCTTGTTAATCATCAAATGTTACCATAAGATCTTCAAGGGAAATCAAGATCTAAGGTAATCATCTAGGTCATAATTTAATCATCAAAAATGTAACTTTAAACTCACCAATTCATGATTATTGATTATTTTTTATGAAACAATTTAACACGAGGGTTTTTAATGATCTATAGATGATCAAGAAATAATCATTGACAACCACTGATAATTATATTAGTTCTATATTATAAGATTGTCAGTCATGAATAATACTTAACATATTTTTGTTACTAGTATTAAAATATAAATGTAAAATATCAGCAAAAGCAAATTACTTAGAATTTTAATCATGTAAAGTCAAGTTTTAATCTCTTTAAGAAGAGTATGTGCAATGTTAGGTATACAATACATAGTTCCATAACTAATTTGCATATTTCAAAAAGAAGAGTTTATGGACCAAAACAATGGTAATTTCTATTTTTTAAATAATTGAGCCTTGACAGAATTAATTTACAGACTGTTAGGAAAGGTTTGGAGCACAAAACAGATACTTTCAGGAACTCACCACAACCATATAGAAGAACCACTGAATAGGGCTATATAAAACAAATTTGAACTTTTGTAATAATAGTAAGAAATGAGGGGCTAGATATTAAAAACTTTGCACTCAGCACAAACCATTTGCACAGGGTTAGCACCAGTGCGCTATATTCAAAAGGACAAATAGCGCACACAAACTGCATTAACGCTGGGCAAAATTATAATGTATGCAAGGGACAAACTGAGTCGGAGTGTACATAAATACAGGTGCAATACTATATTCAGCGAATAGTGTCACACAAAGTGTGTTTGCATGACTTAGCGCAACACTTTGCATGGTGCAAATTACCGCCTAGGAAAAGTAGTCTTAACTTTGGGCAAACCAGCTTTGTGTGACCTTGTGGCTCTGCACAGCTTTGTGTGACTTTTGCATGGCTTTGCGCAACCCTAACCAGTAAGAATGACACATAGAAATAAGCCAGACATGGAGGAAACATGCTGCTCACTGATAGCATCCCTATGATGCCATCATCTGCCACCAATCCCAGGCTTGCCAGGCAGTAAGTGGTGACCCAGCTCCCAGTGAACAGCATATGGTCATACAGCACACACCTGCAGATCACCCTTCCGTAGACACCAACAGACACCAACACACACATGCAGCACTGTGGGCATGGAGGGTGTTGAGGGGAGGGTGTACAAATGGCCAGGTTGCACCACAGACTGGGTGTGGCCACAAGGCTGGGACAAGCCATGCAGTGCACATGAGCCAGTGTGCCTGTTTGATGGTATGTACCCCCTCAGCCACATACCGCACAGCTGTACAGACACCACAGCACACACAGCCAGCCATGTATATGTCACTGTGAGCATCCCATGCCACTGGTGCAGCATCTGTGGGTCACACAACAGCATAACAGTAATGTCCACTGTCAGTAAACACCTGCATGTTGGGCTGGTCACAGTGTACAGTGCAGTGGGCAGTGGTCATCATCACTGCCCTACACACCATAGGCATTGCTGTGTCCCTCACACTACTGGCTCCCCTGCTACTGTAGTGTCTGCTGTGCTCTGTAGCATGTACTACAGTTTGACAAGTGCATGCAGCACCACCACCTGTGCCTGTGCTGTGTAGTCCCCTGGGGCACAATATTCTATGCTGTACTGTACAAATGTAGCCTGCAGCTACAACTATGCACTCCCAGACTGACCTACAGGTGGAGCTGTGGGCAGACCCAGCCAGCCCCCTGTACTTCCAGACTGACCTACAGGTGGAGCTGTGGGACCCTGCAATAGTGCTGGGCAAACTGCATGCAAATCAGATCATAATGAGAGGCTACCTAAGCAGGCTCATTTGCATGTCACCTTTGAATATAGCAAAGTTTTGCCCTGGGCAAATGTGTTTGCTCTGGGAAAACAGCCTAGTTCCGTGCTAAAGCTGCGCAAATGTGTTTGCGCTGCACAAATGTTTTGAAAATATTTTACATTTTTGCACAATGTAATTTCACATTTGCTGCTGCCTGCAGCTTTACTGACTCTGCTCCTTTGCTAGTACACACATTGGCCACATAGTTTACCTCTACCTTCTGTCACATCGCTGTGAACTGGGATGCGGTTGTGGTTTGCACTTCCTGGTTGCTATATTCAGAGCTATCTTATTCCTGGGCTATTTTTGCACTGCACCTCCAGCCCAGTTTGCCTGGATTCCTTAGCATGCTATATTCAGCAGGTTTAGCACCGGGCTATTCCTTTTGAATATATTTGAATCCATTCAGTGTTCCGTCAGAAATGATGACCGTGAGATAGCTGTTGTTTGTCCAAAGTGTGCTGCGATTCCTGCGAATGCAATGCGATCACCTCAACCGGATGGAAGGGTGCCCTTTGTGTGTATACTAATAGTAGCCTTGGTGAGTTTATATATGTATTTTCTAGGTGGGGGTTGACATATATATGTACTCATTGTATATACTGTTGGTGTGCTCATTCCAGTGCTTGATGAGAAATTTTGTTGTTGAAATTGGAAATGGAATACTCTCAAGCCAATGAAGGTAAGGTGAGTATTTTTTTGGGGGGGAGGGGGAAGCATATTTGCAAGTAGATTTCATTAATATTTTATTATTTGGTTGCTTCTTCACAGATTTCATCTGCATCCTTCTCAAGTCCTGTAATGATGGTCATGGTTATCATTGATTCAAATGACTTCTGCTTGTTGCATGTCTGCCCCAGCCTGGGGGGGCATGATGTTGAAGAAGTTCTTTGGATAAGGCAACTATGACACCACAAAGCATCTGGACGTTTTCTAAAAAAAGAAATGAAGGACTTATTACAACTTGATTGCAGCAGTAAGACATTATGTTTAAGCCGTGGCTGTTCCACCACGGGTATCCGGATTAACACAGATAGCAAGATGTTCCACTGCAATAATCAGATCATAATTTAATTTAGTACCAAGCTGTGTAACAAATGCACTATGTCAGTGTCTCTGTGTCTCAACTCAAGCTGCATTTTAAAACCACATCTTGTCAAGTAAAAGTAACACGACCAGAGTCCAACTTTTTCAACACTGCATGGCTGCACAGCTGCAAATTTTGAATACAGTGCATGATATGTTGCAGAAATATTTTTTGTGATGTACATGTCGCCTAGTTTATGAATCATCGGTCAGATTTTTTGCACTGTTATGAAAAAAAAGAAACAGATGAAATAAAATTGATATACATACCAGTATGGCTTGGAAATGGATGTCCCAGAGGTTCCTGTAGACAGTTCTGCTGCTGTACGATTGATACAGGCCTTCAGCAAAGGAGAGTCATTTGATGTTAACCTATAAAAAACAAAATAAATTGACCATATATGTTTGACCACTGCAGCTCAGAAAAGCAACAGAAAACAAAACATACAGCTAAAGGAAGTTGAATAGCATGAGAAAAATTAGTACACATACTAACATACTAAAATGCCATCAGAATAGGCCTAACGGTCTCTCAAGTCTGCTCGATTTTCAGCACCCGCACTGAGGGCTGATTTTGGTGTCCCCCCTCCCCCTTGGGTTATACTGTCCCCAGTCCCAGCTGTTCCACCTGTATTGTGCCTGGTCAGATTTACCCTCCCCCTGTACCTGTCCCATCCCCTCTTAAACCTGTCCACAGTCTCCATCTTTACCAGCTCCCTGGGCAGTGCATTCCATGGCTCCACCACCCCTTCAGTGAAATAACATCTCCTCCTCTCCCCTCTGAGCCTTCCTCTTTCCAGCTTACACCCGTGACCTCTCACGGATATACTCACTTTATAGTTTTAATAATAAGAAGCCTTGTGCCTGTGGCTCATGGATGTGGTCTCCTGTTTTACTCTCTCTGCCTTGGCATAGTCAAGACATGTAATGGAAAACATTGTCACAGTGGTGGTGGTGGGTGGTGGTGGTCATAGCTGAGGCACATGATGGCATTCCCTCTCACATCTTCCTGCATCTGGTGGTGGTGGCAGTGGCTAACAGCATTCTTATGGTGGTGGTAGTCTAGGGGGACACACGGTCACATTTCCTATGTGGCAGTTGCGAACAGCAGTCTTATGGTGGTGGTTGTAGTCCAGGGGGACACACGGTCACATTCCCTATGGTGGCATTGGCAAACAGGTAACAGCGGTGTTATGGTGGTGGTAGTCCAGGGGCCAGGATATACTGTTCTCTGTGTTATAAATATGAAGAGACATATGGAATTTGAGTCACTTTGAGCGAGACGCTGATTTAACTTTATGAAAAAGGAAACATGTATCATACAAGAAATGTGGTGGCCTTTTAACCACTTAAGTTAAAACCTACCAACATTAACCTCATCATCATCCTCAAAAAGAAAGCTGCCCTTGCAGTCTTCTATGTCTGAATTCTGACCACTGGGAAATTCTTTCTCCATTGTGTTATCATCTACATCAATGGTAGGCTGTTTCATGCTGTCACTGCCACCAGGATGGTCCCTTTCTACAGTATCAGCAAAACCATGACTATACCGGGGTACGAATACAGAGTTTGCAGTCTGAGCTGGTATGTGCCTCTTATTCATTTTTATGAATGTCAGCAAACTGACATTTGCAGGAAAGAGGTTTGTATGATGATCCTGAGCTATTGCACCTGCTGAGCTGAATACCCTCTCGACACTCACACTGGAGGCTGGGTATGTCAGGTACTTCAGTGCCACAGCGGTCAGCTCTGGTCATTCACTGACTTTTCCACTCCAGTACAAAAGGGGATCATCAGTAATTGACAGATGCCTGTTTTCAGACAAATATGACTCAACCATTTACTGGGCTGCTCTAAATCCCACAGATCCCACTTGCATACTGTGTGACCCTGAGCAAGTCACTTAACCTCCATGTGCTCCCAGGTTGCTCCTGTAAAAAATCTTTCAGCTTAGTGTGCTATACCTGGTTAAACAACTTAAAAAAAAAAAAAAATCCAGTGGCTGCTGCATCATCCTCTTCTCCGAAATCATTTATGTCACAAATCCCCACTTGGGACAAAGCCTCCCAAAGTGGGTTAACATTAGCTGCTTTTGATGAGAGACCACCTGGAACTGCAGTCCCCTTCCCCTTACAGGATATGCTTGATACTACTCCTCCTGGTTCACCTTCAGCCTGATTATGCTGCTGAGGTTTGCTGACCTTGTCACAAGACTTCTGTGCCCCATGAACCAAGTGCACCAGTTGCCCACTGACAGTTTTTAGCTGTTCAGACCCGCCCTCCAGTACTGAGGCAATTCCATATTTGTATCGTGGGTTCAGCATTGTCGCTATTGCAAAGCTGTCACTACGCTGAATGCCCAAGATGTGATGATTCTGGTCAAATACTGTCAGCATGTGTTTCAGCAACACACTGCTAGCACTGTCTCCAGCAACATCAAAGCTATGCTGTACACTCACCAATGTCTGCCTCAGCACCCGCAACAATGGAATTGACTGGCTAATGGAGGCAGAGTCGCCACTCACTGCCTATGCGGCATGTTCAAAATGCCTCAAGATTGTTATTACAGAGTCCATGAGGTGCCGCTGTTCATTTGTCATAGACATGGAGGCCCTGGAACTGTCACGGCTAGTGTACATGACAAGATATTCTGAGATGGCTTTGTACTATTCATACAACCTCTCTGCCATGTATAAAGTGGAGTTCCACTGGGTGACATCTTCCAGCTTCAAGTGGTGCTGCAGCAGGCTGTTTCAGATCTGCAACTGCCGAAGATGGTCATGGGCCTTTTCAGAGTGTGGAAAGTGAGATCAGTTATGGCGTGCAACTGTCAGCATGTCCTTTATATCAGGGTATTGTACTTTAGGAGGGCTGACTTTGGGGAAAATGAGAGAGTGCCTCAGAAAACACTAGCAAACAAGCAAGAAGGAGGGGTGGAGGAACAATGGGGAGTAATCAAAACAGCCATCACAGAGGCAACAAGCGTTTGTGTAAAGCAAATCAACAAAACACAACAAAGGAAAAACAGCTATGGTTCTCACAAGAGGTGGCAGGGAAGGTTAAGTAAAAAAGGATAGCATTCAGGAAATATAAGGAAACACAGAAGAAGCAGGACAGATAACTTTATCAGTTAAAGCAGAAAGAGGCAGGGAAGGCGGTCAGAATAGCAAAGGCCCAAACCGAGGAAAGGATAGCCAACTCTGTTAAGAAGAGGGATAAAACCTTTATAGGTACATTAGGAGCAAAGAAAGACCAAAGGAGGGATACTGAGGCTTAATAAAGGGGAGGGGAAGGAATGTGGGCAGAAGGTGACAGTGAAAAAACAGGGATACTGAATGAATATTTCTGCTCAGTATTCACAAAGGAAGAGCAGGGGAGGTACCTAAACCAAGCAAGACGGGGTCAATACCAGTCCATTTACAGAAGAAAGGGTTCTGAAAGAACTAATAAAATTGAACAAAGCAATGGGGTCTGATGGGATTCACCCCAGAATTCTAAAAGAACTAAGGGTAGAACTAGTGACACTGCTGACTACCCTCTTTAACAAATCATGGGAGGATGGGGTGGTATCTGAGGACTGGAGGAGAGTGGATGTGATTCCTCTTCACAAAAGTGGGAGCAAGACAGAGGCAGAAAACTATAGACCAGTTAGTTTGACCTCAGTGGTAGGGAAAATGATGGAATCACTTCTGAAGGAAAGAATTGTTGAGTACCTAGAGGCCAGTGGGGCACAGGACCCAAGGCAGCATGGATTCACGATGGGAAGGTCATGTCAGATGAATCTTACAGATTTCTTTGACTGGGTGACCAAAGTAGTAGACCAGGGAGGGGCTATGGACATGGCCTACCTAGATTTTAGCAAGGCATTTGATACAGTCCCACACAAAAGATTAATACACAAGTTAGCCAGCCTTGGAGTGGGTTCCAAGGTGGTAGCCTGGATATAAAAATGGCTAGACAACAGGACGCAAAGGGTAGTAGTGAACGGAGTCCACAGTGAAGAAAGGAGGATTACTAGTGGGGTACGGCAGGGTTCAGTACCGGGACTGGTCCTTTTTAGTGTCTTTATAAGTGACATTGGAGAGCACCTGGAAGGAAAAGTATGTCTCTTTGCAGAAGACACAAAGATCTGTAACAGGGTTGATACACAAGATGGAGTGGAAAGGATGAATAGGGACTTGGCGTGGTTGGAGGAATGGTCAAATGTATGGCAGCTCAGATTCAGTGCAAAGAAGTGCAAGGTAATGCACCTGGAAAACAAAAACCCAGGGGAAGAGTACACAATGGGATGTGAGATACTGACAACAGTAAAAATGGAAAGGGACCTTGGGGTAATTATATCAGATGACCTAAAAGCGGGCAAGCAATGTGAGAAGGCAGTAAGGAAGGCTGGGCGGATACTGGGATGCACAGGGAGAGGCATCAATAGTAGAAAATAAGAAGTTGTTATCCTTCTGTACAGACAGTTGGTGAGACCCCATCTGGAGTACTGTGTGCAGTTCTGGAGACCCCATCTCAGCAAATACATAGACAGAGTGGAGGCTGTCCGGAGGAGGGCAACCAAAATGGTGCAGGGTCTGCACCAGAGGACATGAAGAAAGACTAAAGGAGCTTAATATGTATACCCTTGAGGAAAGAAGGGAGAGAGGGGACATGATAGAAACTTTCAAGTACCTCAAGGGAATCAACAAAGTCCAAGAGGGTAGCATCTTCCAGAAAAAGAGATGTGCAAGAACAAGGGGGCACAATTTGAAGACAGAGGTGGGATGGCTCAGAGGTAATGTAAGGAAGTATTTTTTCAGGGAGAGGGTTGTGTATGCATGGAACAGCCTCCCTGAGGAGGTCATGGGGTCAGGAACAGTGGTGGAATTCAAGAATGCATGGGACAGACATAAGGCAATCCTAGTGGGGGTAGGAGGAAGTAGGCTGTTGGTTAACTAGGATCTGCACCTTATCTGTTAGGTAGGAAAATCGGCAGACTAGGTGGGCCAAGCGGTCCTTATTTGCCGTCAAATTCTATGTTTCTATAGGGTGCTACAGAAACTCCTGTACGAGAAGATTTAAACAGTGGGCCATGCATGGAACCCGGAAAAAGGCACAATTCGTGATGCATTTCACCACATTTGACCCATTGTCACTTGCTATGAACCCAGCTGGCAGGGACAAGGGGTTCAGCCACTTGTCAGTTTCAGTCAGTACCACATCCAACATGTTTTCACCAGTGTGTGAACAGGTCACATTGCACATAGCAATCACTGCATGCTGTTGAATTCCTGGAAGATTGCTACCACGACACTCCACCTTACTACACTGATTATTCACACTACCAACAGCACAAACACCAACTGGCACCTGCACCCAGTGTGCAGTTATACACAAATATGAACTCCCTTGCCCACATATCCATACTTAAATGGATGAATGGAGAGGAGGAATGTTGAAGGGCATGTCTTTCTGAGTCGGACACAGTACGGTACAACTCGGGGACAGCACGGATCGAAAAGTATGTCTTGGATGGGACTTTCCATTTTGGAAAGGCACATGCAGCAAACCACTGGAACCCAGAATTCTCCATAAAGGGGAAGGACAAAAGATCAATTGCCAGCATTTCAGCTACAGCAGCATTAAGTTCATGTGACACTGTATGATTGGGTGGGTACTTCAGCTTATGTGCAAAAACACTCTGTAACGTGGGCTGACTTAAACATTGTACATGGGGTGCGATGACAAATGGTTCTGCTCTGCTCTGCGAATCGCAGGGGGAGGAGTGTGAATGTGTGATGAAGACAGTTGCACAGGTGATGACAAACCCAGAAATGCTGTTATTTTCCCAGATTTACCAGCAGAGTTTAATGTACCACTTGCTCTAGACATACTACATTGACCACCACCACCACCAAAACTGCTACTCTCACCACCACAGGACAAGATTTCAACATCATTTTGTTCCTCCACCTCATCATGCCTGTAGTAATCCTCTGCTCTTATTTCATCACTACTGCACATATTTAATTTTCTACTTGATGTTACAGTCATGGAAGAGGATAACACGCTCATTATGGTTGATGACGAGGGTGAATGCCCCACTGTGGTACAGGTATTAGCTGCCATCTCACGCTGTGTCCACAATGCCATGTGCCTGTTCTTAAGATGTGTATGCTGTCCCCCTGTGCCAAATGGCTCCCCTTTTTACCTCAACTCACATGCACCTGGAAAACCTGGCAGATTGCAACTGACTCATTCTTTGCATCTTGCACAAAAAAAATCGGAAACAAGGGATTGTGATGCTCTGGTTTTAACATGTCCCTGATGCTGCTTATTGGGCTCCGTTTTTTTTAAGCTATGAAGTGAGAGGTGTGCTACATGAGTCTTCAGGCAGGAGACACTTGGACTGCAACTGACCACCACGACTGCCTCTCACTATTACTGGGTCATCATCATCAACTGAAACTGGTAAATCACAACTTTTTAACGGTGGGGGGGGGGTAATGCAAACAGACCCAGACACAGCCACCTTGAATTTCTTTTTCTCCGTTTCCCAACAGGGGTCAATGACATCATCATCATCATATTCATCAACATTATCCACATCTTCTGCTTGGATGCTGGTATGTGGACTGCATGTTACAACCACAGCAACATCATCATCATCAGATTCATCATCATCAGCACCACCATCACCCAAAATTTTTTCACCATACTGTGAATCACTGCATGGCAAATGTGTGACCTGAACCATGGTGGAAGGAATGTCACATTGTGTGCTATTGTTGACATGATGATCAGAATCCTCATGTTCAGTTACTGGGATGTTACTGGGGAGTATGACATCATCTACACTGTCACTCACTGGCACTGCTTCACATTCCACTATATTTTTGGACATGGTAAACTGGTCAGACGTGGAACCTGAGGCAGCAATACTCATACCACCACCAGCAACTGCACTAACACCACCAGCTGGGACAACATCATCTCCTCCAACTATGAATGAAGCTACTGATTGTGCTGTAAAAAACATTAAATGAGAAATACCTTTCCTCACATCAGCAATGCACTTCTGCGACTGCGTACTACCACGTCCACAGACAATCTTACCACTGGCAGCAGTGCCATGGACAGAAATAGCTTTGCTTGCATGTCTCTTTGAGGGCATTTTGGGGGATCAACAAGAATATTCTAAACAAATTTAGATTTTGGAACGATCACTCTGGGTGGGGGCTGGGGGGTGGAGAGGACGCTGGATGTGAAGCCAAAAAAACAACTGTGACTTCAACAAGAGACACAGATGCAAAGTCACAACAAGTTCAACAACACCTTAACTAACCAGTGGTGCTCTCAAGTCACAACAATCCAATCTGGAAAAGAATACCTTTTGCTGGTGGGAGGGAGAAGCACTGACTGCAGATTACAGTAGTGCAAAACCAAGAAAAGATACCACAATGGCAGTACAAAATCATGCAGATGTAGTGGATAGCAGGTTCACACTGCTGCGCCTGCAATTACACTGTGGCACAATAAAAGGTGTATTATTTGATGTCACGCACCACACACACACACACACACACACACACACACACACACACACACACACACAGACTTTGTCTACAAGTAATGCATAGCAAATTGAAAACTTCAGTAATATACAATGTATTTTAAACAACCTGAAATTATGCACTGCTGCACCAGGTCCACAAGTTCCACAACACACACAATCAGCAAAAAAATGTCAACAATTACTGAAAATAATAAACCCCTTGAGTTTTGCTGTCGGGGTTTACCCAGGTGTGTATTAAATTCTTGTTATGCACTCCTCCCCATGCATTATTCTATATATCATACTTGGCTTTGCCTAATCATTGCTAAACATGTGGAGTTTTCTCTTTCTTTTTTTTTTCATGATTTATTTATTCTCCTGGGCCTGCAGGCAGGAGGTCAGTTAACCTCCAGACTCCCAGTCACCACTCCCCCGGTACCCCCGTGTCCTAGGTCCCCCACGGATTACCCTTTATGGCAGCACGGGGGGGGGGCGTCCTCCCCCTCTCCCATGACACATATCTGGATTGGGCTATATGGGCGGTCCTGAGGTAGTGGCATCAGTGTGCTGGTGAGGACTTCATTTAGCCTGCAGCTGCTGTGTTTCTGCTTTTCTTGTTCTCTCCCCTTGCGGCCATGAATGCGCGTGCATGTCATGATGCCATGCCTCTGGTCTCCCTTGCTCTGGCACTGCCTCTGTCCTCCACCAGGAGGCAGCCATAGAGCAGGATGACAAGCCCATCCATCCCTGGGAGAGCTGTCACTGGACACTTGATCCTCTCCCCCCTGCCAGTCCCTGGTGGCCCAAGCTTGCTCCCAAATTTGGGTTGCCGGCGTGGCGCGAAATGTAGTGTTCAGTGCTTCAACCATCAGCACCACCGGGCTGGTCACGGAGTATTTTTTTAATCATACACTTTGAGCCTGTTTTTCTGGTGGTTCTGAAATGTTGTTTAAAACAGCTTTTCACTGATGCTGCTGGTTAGCTTTTGGAGACTTTGCTAATCAGTAGCAGCTGAACCCAAAAACAGACCAGCAATATCCCATCAAAACGAAATACAAATATTTTGTCTCAATGAAATAGCGACTGACCAACTTTGTTTTGAGGAAACTGTCAAATCTCACATTTTGTTTTATTTTAAAAAAGAGGAGTAAGTTGTATTACAAACAACAACCCAACCCCAGTGTGCAGAACAAGCTGTTTCTCATACCTTGGAAGGTTGGTTCCATCACAGAGCACTCAAGCATCATTCTCATACTTTATGGTGTCAACAACTCTCCTCGGTGTGAGAATCAACTTTTTCTGCATGCTGGGAGTGCATTATTATCAATTTCTTTTGTTTTTGTAAATCATTTTTATGTTTTCTTGCATGCACAGTGCACAATAAACATTTTGAGGTGAGTAGAGTATTGCACAGGTGTGGCAGTGTTTGGCCAATCCAGCGAATTCTTTCAGGGGCGCACCCTTAGCCACCAATCATCAGGGAAGCTGACGATAATGGCAGTTTCAGAGCGAGTGTCAGACTTGAAATAAATCTGCTGCTCCAGCCACAGACAGTTTCATCATTGCAGCGGCAGATCTCATCCCCCACCCTTCCTGGCAACCAGGCACATTCCAGCCATGTGCATTACATTGCACAGTAATGCACATGGCTGGACTTACAAGCAACTCATTTGCTCAGTGTGCCTTTCCTTTTGAAATACATAAATGAGCCCCGCCATGGCTTTGCGTAAGTGGCGGCTTCTGCTGCTCACCACACACTCCCCCAAAGCCAACATCGAGGTGCCCAATCCCCATGTCGGCATGCCCCCCCCAAGTCAAAATGTATCTTTTGCTGACAAAGGGGTGCCCAATTCCTATGTCGGCATGCCACCCCATGCTATTGTGGCACACTGGGAGCCCATTCCAGTGTACCAAAGTAATTCTTATCTTGCTCCGACACCAGGATGCTCACTCCTGGTGTTGGATGCGCTCCCATGCCCCTTTTTTCATCCGACCTCGGGGGGGGCCCAAACCCCCGGGTTGGTATTGATCCCCCCTTCACTAGTCTGGCATACTGGGAGCCCACCCCAGTGTGCTAAACTTTATTTTTCATAGTATTTAACCTGTAAAAAAGAAAACCGTCCCTTGAGGTCTTTTTTTTTTTAAAACCTAAAGAAAAATAAAATGGTCTCTTGTTGACTTCGCTGCCCCCTCCCCCATGCAGACCCTACCTCTGTGCACCCCACCTTCCCGCACCCCTCTTACCCATACTTACCTCTGGAGGTCTGGCGCTGTGATCTTCTGTGGACCGAGAAAATGTCTGCAGTCTTCAAAAGCCGACCACAAACTGTAGAAAATCACGGTAAACCTTATAATAGCAATCGGTATGGGGGGGGGGGGTTCAACTTAGGTTGATATCTGAGCCATTTTTGGGAGTTTTGGTCCCAAGTCTTGAACATGGGGTTCTTGGGACCCCACCTCATGAATACTAGCACTGTCATTTCGTTTCTCAGTCCCAAACATGATTTTGTGGTTGCTGCGTGTAATCACCTCTCGGGATCAATTAATGAAACCACAGTGCCACTGTTCATGGAGTGGGGTCCCAAATAGGCCATGTTGCAAGTCTGGTGAAAAAATCCAAAAAATGACTGCGTTTTGAGCATGTGTTGCACAGTTTGTACGCACACTCGTAACTTCACCAAGTTTTGATATTTTCACTTCACATTTTCAACATTGCCATTTTCACACCTCCTTGAACAGTACAGCTGTCATTTTCTGCATCCTGCCCAAAATGTGTTTTCACACCCGTGGCACAGAATGGCACAGTTGCTGTGCAAAATCAATTTTTCAGACAGATTAATGAAATCACAGTGCCATTGTTCATGAGGGGAGGTCCTAAAAATGCCATGTTGAAAGTTTGGTGAATAAATACCGAAAAATGACTGCATTACGAGCGTGTGTTATGCAATTTCTACGCATGCTCATAACTTCACCACTTTTTCACATTTTCACTCCAGATTTTCAACTTTACCATGTTTTCACACCTTCTCATGAACAGTACAGATGTCATTTTTCACATCCTACCCAAAAATGTCTTTTTGCACCTGCTGCGCCGAATGGGCATTCGCTGTATGAAATAGTGCCAGTGTTCATGAGGTGGGGTCCCAAAAAGCTCATGTTGAAAATTTGGAGTAAAAATACCAACAAATGCCCAGGGCATTAGGGTTTCCAACTGTAACACCCCTCGCTGTACAGGGTGTGGCTTGGGGTTGTCAGCCATAATGCTCATGACATTCCACCACCAACCTGCAGTCATTGACAAGCATTGAGGTGTGCCTTGGGATCTTTGGCTGTAGCGTTCAACCAGCTCTCCTATACTGTACCCATCTCAGCATATTTCCTTATGGAATGGGGCGAGCATAAGGGCTGAAGACCCCAAGGCACACCGTGACACCTGTCAGTGTCTGCAGGGTGGGGTGTGGTGAAATGGCATGAGCATTATGGCTGACGACCCAAAGGCACACCCTGACACCTGTCAGTCTCTGCAGAATGGGGGTGGCAGTTGGGGTTAGTTCAATACTTCGCAACCATTCCTATTATGCATCTCTCTAACTCATGCAGTACCAATGCCAATACAAGCAAGCAAATATTCGGCATTGACAAATGCTTTTTTTTATTGAGGTTTGCACAATGTGCACCAAAGAAAGCAATAACGTTACATGTGAGTTACAGAGGGCAAAAGAAGAAACAGTATGCTGCTGGTATTGCACAGAAAGTCTGGCAAAGACAAAGTAAAAAGAGGCAAGTGATGATACCACATATATTGGAAAAGGGTTCCAAGTGTGGAGGTATATACACTGCACTTAGGAGGGGTTCTAGTGTAATTCTCAAGTTCCCTGGGGGGTATTCCATATGCTTACAGCCACTCCCTGGCTTCTAAGCCCAATGAGCAATGACTTCTCTGTTGTTTAGTAGTACAGGTGTATGATGAAGTCAAGAGCAAGACTGGATGCCAGCCAGGGTCGTCACTACAGTTGGGCATTAGGGGCTGGAGCTCTGAAACTTTACTCATTAGTTCTGAATAAAAGATTCCCAGATAGCCTGCCAGTGCAGTGGTAGCAATATCGCTTGCAACACCGACAGACCGGGATCGGGAGCAAATCTGGGCTCTTGGAGGGTTGACTGGGGGGAGGAGGATTGAGCAGCCACAGGACCGCTCTTCTCCTCCGGGGGGAGGGTGATCAGAGCTTGCAGTTCACCTGGCCCCTGGCAGAAGCTGGGGAAAGGCAGCTGGGTGCCATGACAGATTAGGGGAGGTGGCAGATGTCAGTGCACATTGCATGGGAGCGCTTGGTGTGCACCATGACGTCACTGCACGTCATGTCCTTGGGGGCCGAAAACCAGAAGAAAATGCCAGCAGCAGGATGACAAGGAGTGCCTGCAGGACCCGCACTTGAGCAGCTGGGAACACCACCAGAACCAGCTCCGTTCTGCATGTGGAGGGGTTATGGGATAACAGATGGATCAGACACGAAACTTCAAGTTCAACACACAAGCTCTGTGTGATGTTTATTCAAAATACAAGAAATAACTTTAAACAATGGCATATTCCTTCTTCAGTACATCAGCTTGCAGCAACAGACTATGAATGTCCTTTCTCTGTACTTAGCCAGCACCTGCTGACACTGATCTCTGATCTAACTACTTTTCAGTGAAAACCCTTCATCCCTATGAGGGCTTGTTTGCTTGTATAGTGGGGGCTCAAAAAGAAAACAAAAAACAAAACAAGCTATAGACAAAGAACTGCAATGCAAAATCACTGAAAAAATGGTTACCCCAAAGGGCATTGGCAAGAAATCAAGTTTCAAAGAAATGCAACATCATACATTTTTCCATAATGCAAAGTGTCATGAGATATATGCAAAACACCATGAAATTTCAGATGTGCAGTTTACAGCAATTTACAAGCATTTTAAATGGCACAGCTAACTTAATTTCCATAATAGTCACCTAGTAATTTTTACCAATATCAAAAACACCTAGTGCCATGGTATTTTCAACATTTACAGGTTTCAGAAACATAAGGTATATACATCAAGGTATTTTATGACACAGTGCTAATACATACTAAATCCAACAACGATAAACACAACCTGTTTTACATACATCTGGAAGTCACCATAATAACCTCCCTGTACGAGTACCTGAGAGGGAAATGGAAAAATAAGGCAGACGCTATAACATAGTCAAGAAAGGGAAGGGGGTGCCCATAGGTGGCCAACCTTATGGACTAGAAATTGTAAAGGATAGATTAGGTTAAGAAACAGAAGAACTTTTGCAACAGATTTAAGAAAAGGTTGGTCCTCAAGAGTAGCAGGAGCTCCCTGTCACACTGCAGTGGGGCTTGGGGGACCCCACCAGGGGTGCGGGCAAGCCCTGGGAGAAGATGGAAGGTAAGTCTTGGTAGACAGCAGGGTAACAGGGCTGGGGTGCTTCTTGGAAGGATGGCTGAATGACCTAGGAGAAAAAAAAAAAGATTCCCAATTCCTAAAACTGACCTAGGCTTAGCTGCTTGTTTTTTCACTAAGCAGGAAAGGTGGGGGCTGCAGGCACTTATTCTTTTCAGACTTAGAAATGCCTCTGATGCTGGCTGCCACCACAGGTATCTGGGAGAAAGGACTGAGTTAACTTACTTGAGACCAGCAACCATAGAACATTAGTCTTTAACCATGTGGCTTCATAGGAACTGAACTGACACCTGGAGGAGTGTGCCAGTTTTTAAGCTGGTGGTGTTTTAGACCCTGTTGAGCTATTCCTTTACAATTCTAGGTTTGGAGGCCATCATTGTGGAGGATAGCCTGGATTTGGTGGCCATAATGGAGTCATGGTGCACTGTCAGCTACAATTGGGACATGGCCACACTGGGCTACTCTCTGTTCAGGAGAGACAGGGAAGAGAGGAGGGGGCTGTGATATATGTGAGGGAGGGAATCCAGGCACAGAAGTACAAGGACACCAGGAGGAAAAAGAAGTGCTGGAGATGCAGAGGGCTATTCCAGAGACAGGTACTGGGCTGCTGTCGATATGGGGATGGTATACAGACCTTCAGCACAGGGAGAGGAGTTGGATAAGGCACTTGGGGAAGCCATCATCAGGGTTGCAAGGGGACTTCAGTCTGCCAGATGTGGATTGGAACCTTTCAACTGCAGCTTTGGCAAGGAGCAGGGCCACCCTGGACTCCCTACAAGGGACTTTTCTCAGGCAGCTAGTCAAGAAACCCACTTGGGCCAGGCAAGAGTGATACCTAATGATAACAAACTAGGATGAAATTGCAGACATCACAATGGGCAGTCCCGTAGATACCAATGATCACTGTACAGTGTGGTTTAACATTAAGAAGGACATGGAGGCAAACCACATGAGGTGACGGGTCCCAGACTCTAGGAGGGTGGATTTTCAAGAAATGGGAGACTGGCTCAGAAACTGTCTCAAATAGGGGATTGCCAGGGTATCATGTAATATGGGCAATGGAACTTAGGTGAATCAATTAGGGCAACTATGATATGAGTGACTGCACAAGAATGGCAACAGTACATATACAGCGACTGCACATATATGGCGATCGTGGTGATCAATGAGCAGTGTGGTGTTAGATGAATAGAAATAGGGAGAGTGTGAGGGCAGAGACCCCCACATAAAACAAAAGGTTTAATGTGGTGATGGGATGCACTTGTTGCCATTGCCAGGTGCAACAGGTACATGTGGTTGCTGGTATGTTAAGGGTGTGGGGCTGGCATGTGCCTGAGCAGTTGTAATTGACTATTTCGAGGACACCTGGATAGGTATTCCTCTGAGCTGGTCTGGGGGCAGACGCCCCATGTTTGCCCTGAAGTTCTGGAATTGCAATGAGTGTGCATGTCTGGGGCAGTCCTGAACCAACAACGCCATGAGTGGGTGGCACTGGGGATTTAAGACCCGTCTTTTTGCTTGCCACCCCACTATTTGCTGGTTTATTGAGTGTCTACAGGAGGAATGGAGGCTGTCCAAATTGTGTTTGGAGCAGTCACTATCAGTAGTTGAGATGCCCACTGTGCGGAGGAGGTATAGGGATCTCAATGAGCGTTGGGGCAGGTGGTGTCAGAGTATGCAGTCAGGAGTTGGTACGAGTATCTCCACGGACTTGCATATAACTTTCAGTTGAAGGTCTAATACTGCATATTAGCTGTATGTGCCTCACTGATATGTGGATTCGTCATTAATACGCTTGCTCAAATAGATTCACTCATTTGATTTTGCCATTATTGCCTTTCCCAAATGACATGGAACTGATTGCCAGGGATGGGTAGAGGCATAGTGAGGAAAATAAGGGAGAGCATAATTAAGGCAACCAACCTCTGCATGAAGGAAGTGAGTGAAAGTAGAAGGAAACAGAGACTGTTATGGTTCCCTAGGAAAGTGGCCAAGGTGGTGAGGGGGAAAAAAAGGTGGCATTCTCAGGAGGTATAAAGAAAGGCAGAGGGAGGGAGACAGGGCTGTGTACCAAATAAAACAGAGGGAAGCAGGAAAGGCAGTGAGGGGAGCAAAGGCTCTGACAGAAGAATGGACAGGCAAGGAGGTATTTAAAGTGTATAATACTTTATTCAGGTACATAAATAAGAAGAGGAAAGCAATGGGGGGGGGATAGGGAGGATAAAGAAGGTAGCAGGGGGAGACTGTGCAGAAGAGGATCAATAAAAAGCAGACATACTGAATAGGTACCTCTGCTCAGTCTTGGCTGGAAGGAGAGGGGGGCAGACCACCAGAAAGCAGCAGAAACAAAGGGGAGGGAGGTGGTCATAACTCCATTTTCAGAGGAAAGAGTCCTAAAGGGACTTGTAGCTTGGAAAGTGGGCAAGGCTATGGGACTGGATGGCATACACCCAAGGATGCTAAAGGAACGGTATCACATCACAACAGTGATGGGAATACAGTGAAGACCACCACAGCGACATTTCCGACAGTTTGCTGTGATGGTCTGCTGGGTTCCCGACACTGCTGCCTCCAGGGTGTTCACCCCCTTCCTGAATCAACTCAGAGTTGGTTACTTTAAGTCCGGGGGTGTGGGGGGTAGAGCCCTCCCCACAGAAACCACAGTTTACTCCAGCAATGGCACAACACCAACTGGCTGTATTGTGCTGTCACTGTACTGATGGTCTCTGTGCTCTGTGTCATTGCAGCATGGTGGAACCAAAAGAAACTCAAGGAGGTGCTAGCTGCCTCACTGTTGGCCCTTTTCAACAGTTCACTGAAAAGGGAAATGGTTTCTGAGGACTGCGGGAGAGCAGATGTGATCCCTCCCCATAACAGCAGTGGCAGGGAGGGGGCCAGCAACTATAGGCTGATCAGTCTCACATCATTGGTGGGGAAATTAAGGGAAACTCTGTTAAAGAAAAGATTGATAAAGTATCTTGAATCCAGTGGGCTACAAGACCAAAAGCAGCATGGATTCATATGGGGGGGGGGGCATGGCAGATTAATCTGATTGGTTTCTTCAAATTGGTAATAAGGGATATAGATTAAGGGAGGGTAATGGATGTGGCCTATCTGGACTTTAGCAAGGTATTCAACACTGTGCCGCACAGGAGACTGATAAAGAAATTGAGCAGCCTGGGGGTGGGATACAAAGTGGTGAACTGGGTAAGGAACTGTTTAATGGCTAGGTGACAGAAGGTGGTTTCTAATGGCACTAATTCTAATGAGGGGAGAGTGAACAGTGAGGTGCCACAGGGCTCAGTACTGGGACTGGTCTTCTTCAAGGTCTTCATAGGTGACATTACAGAAAAACTAGAAGGAAAGGTATGACTTTTTGAAGATGATACCAAAATGTGTAGTGACCTTGGGAAACTTGAGGAGTGGTGAAGAGCATAGTAGTTGGGATTTAGTATCAAAATGTGCAAATTAATGCACCTAGGGCATAGTACCCCAGGAGCTGAGTATGGATTGGGGGGGGAGTACAGTACTGACATCACTAAGAAGGAAAGGAGCCTTTGGGTTATCATATATGATGACCTCTAAGTGGCAGGGCAGTGTGACAAAATAGTGGGTTGAGCCAGTGGGATGCTGGGATGCATAGGCAGAGGTGTCTCCAGCAGGAGGAGGGAGGTGATGTTGCCACTGTATCACTCATTTGTGAGACCCCACCTGGAGTATTGTGTCCAGTTTTGCAGGTTGCACCCCAAAAAAGACATAGGCAGGAAGGAGGAAGTCCAGAGGAGGTAACTAAAATAATGCAGGGGTTGCCTCAAAAGTGCTATGAAGAGAGACAGAGGGCTTTCAACATGTACACCCTGGAAGAGAGGAAAGCGAGAGGGGACATGACAGAGACCCACAAGTACCTCTCTCTGATGAAAAGGGTGCAGGAAGGGAGTCTCTTTCAAATGGTACAGAGCACTATGACTAGAGGGTATGGGATAAAGCTGGGGGAGGAGTTTAAAAAGGGATATGAGGAAGTACTACTGCACTGAAAAAGTGGTGGATGCCTGGAACAGGCTGTCAGAGGAAGTGATGGAGGTGAAAACAGTAGGGAGCTTGAAGCATGCGTGGGATAGACTAGGGAAATATTATTAAACAGGCAGGGAGGAGTGAGGGTTGATGGATACCAGCTAGGGTCTGTGGTGACAGACTAGACAGGGACCATCTGGGTCAACAGGGTGGGTCAATGGTCCATCTGTGATGATAAATTCCATGTTTCTATATTTCCTGATGAGCAAGCTGGATTGGGGATTTGTGAGATGAGATGATTTATTTTGCCATGGTGATGGCCATTATAGATGAATTTATAGGCCCCTGCAGACCACTAGTCTAAATTGGAGAGGTCTTCATGTGTGGTCAGCCTGTCTGTGAGGGATACCTTTGTGTGAACAACACTGGTTAGAGTGATTTCTGCCTGGAGCCAAAATGGTTGCAGGACCAAAACATATGTAATGCGGCTACCCCCACAGAGCAACATCTGGGACATTGACTCTCTGATCCTGAAAAGCAGTTAATTTTGGGGGAGAATAATAACAGGAGAAAAACACAACAAAGTTGCACTCAAAATATGGGAAGAAATCTCTTACTGGTACACAACTGATGCACATCGGGAAAGTTGTATTCAGCAAAAACTGAAGGTGCAGCACGAAACTCCCTGATGAAGCATCACATCTATGACGCAAAGTACCGGGTTTTCGTGCCGCACCTTCTATATTTACCAAATGAATCCACAATTAAAATGTTGATGCAAACTTCAATTTTCTTTTTTCAAAATATATTTACTACAGTTAAGCTGTCCCTTTGTTCTAGTTGCAGCTCACATTTACTAAAGCATCACCCTCTGCTTTCTTCAGGAAGAGCCTTGTTTAATCTTTTTAATTGGGCTAGTGGATCTCACATTTTTCTGTTATGAAGTATGGTCATTCTGATGCTATCTAATTTAACTGTTACAAGTATGATGAAAATTTCAACTAATGTTGCAAAACATAAGTAATGCCATTGTAAATGGCAATTACCTGCAGAGCAAAACAATCTCTTAATCTTGTTGTGGCTACTTGGTAATGATGTTTCAGAATACAAGGCACTCTCAAATAGACTGGGTGCTGGTATCCAGCCCTGACAGAATTCAGGCCTCGGGGATATTCTTGGATGCTCTAAGTGATCACGCTCCCATCTTCTGTATTTGGAAGAATAGGTCACCTGAAGCCCCCCGGCCCCCAAGAGTCTTCACAGCTAAAGACTACTCATGCTTTTCTGAGGAGTCCTTCCAGGCCTGCCTGGCTGACTAGGACTAGAGCCCAATCCTCTGATTGCCCAGCACTGATGATGCTCTGAAGTTCTTTGAGAACTGCTTCACATCTGCCGCCAACAAGGTTGCTCCACTTAGGAAGCACAAGTTCAAGGGCAGATGCTACAAATGGCTCACACCTGAGCTAAAAGCACTGATGTCGTAGCGTGACAGAACCTGGGTTCAGTTTAAGAAGTCTAGACTTACTCCTGATTGGAACAAATATAGAGGGCTTTGCAACCTGTGCAAAAAACAAACAACAGATAGCTAAGTAAGAGTATGTCAGGGGTCTCCAGAGTAACAACCTATCTGACCCTAGACAATTCTGAGTCCAAATAAATGACCTGCTTAAGGGTGGTAAAATGGCCTAGCTTCATCCAATAGTAGCCAATGATCAGACTATAAGTGACCCTCAGTCTGTGGCTGATGCATTCAATCTTCATTTTACAGACCTTGACAAATATAAAAATTTCCTCTCTACCCCCTCCCCTGCCCTCACTAACCCCCATACCCACTCCCCTGCTAGCCCCTCCAACCTGCTCTCCCTCACCCTAAATTTCATCTAAAGCTGGTGTCACAAAAAGAGATGCTCATTTTCCTAAAGAGAATAAAACCAGGAGGCTCTGCAGGTCCGAATAGACTGGAACCCAGGCTATTGAGGGCAGCTGCCCCAGTCATTGCATCCCCAGTAACCATGCTGATCAACAGGCCCTTCCTCGAAGGAGAGATCCCAGGTAAATGGAAGGAAGCAATAATTGTCCCAGTCCACAAGGGTGGTCTAGAGGAAGACATAGACAGCTACAGGTCAATCTCCCTGCTTTGCGTGCTGGCCAAAATCCAAGAGAGGCTGGTATACAACCAGCTGTGGGACTACCTAGAGCTGCACCAACTCTTGTACCCTTAGCAACATGGATTCAGGCACAATCATGGTACAGACACTGCATTAATTAAATTCACCACTAATATTCTGCAGGCACTGGACTGTGGTATCCCCACAGGGGCCATCTTTAGTGACCTCACAAAGGCCTTTGATTTGGTCAACCACAACATACTCCTTGGAAAACTAAAGCAGATCAGCCTAGATTTCCATGTGCTTGCCTGGTTCTCCCATTACCTATCCTGCTGTACCCAGATGGTCAAATGGCATGGAGCCTTGTCCAGGCAGCTATCAACTACAGATGATGTACCTCAGGGCTCAGTACTAGGTCCACTGCTATTTTCCCTGTTCATCAATGATCTGGGCAAAAATTCATTCTATATAGAAGCTCAAGAGATGGTAAGGCTCTCAGTTCCCAACAATGGGCTGACTTCTCTGCCCTTGAGAAGTAGACCCTGTTGAACCAGCTGGTGCAAAATGCCAAAAAAAAAAGGCTGTTTTGTTTGGCCCCAGAAACCTAGATCCTAATAGGTCTCCTCTACTCCCTCTTGCAACCACCTCTGGCTCCCCTATTGAGGTTGTAGACACAGTCAAATACCTTGGACTGATGCTTGACCAAACCCTCACCTTTAAATCACAGGTGGATCAGGTCACCTGCTCTATCCACCAAAAACCTGAACTACTACACAGATTAAACAGCCACCTCCTATAGGAGTCTAGAGTCACCATAGCAAACAGTGTACTGTTACCTAAGCTCACATATGCTGCCCTTGTTCTGCAGTCCCTCAGCAAATCTGGAAGAAATGGGTTACACGTGTTCTGTAACAAAATAAGCAGATTCACCATGATGACCTGTCCTAGGAAGCACCACTGTGAGGTACTAGCTTCCCTAAAATGTATGGCTTTATCACATCAGCCGCAGTACTGTGTACTATGTGCTGCATACAAACTCACTTCAACACATCAGACTCCTGTTCTGGCAGGTCTACTTCTCCCTAAGCATTCTAATAGAATGTTATGAACCTCCAGCAAAAAATTGCTGGAGGTGCTAGGATCAGGATCTCTCTGGGGAGCAATTCATTCACCTACTCGGCTCCCAATCCATGGAATGCCCTCCCAGAATTACTGCAAATGGTGAATTCCCTAGATAGCTTCAAAAAGGGGCTAAAAGTGTACTGTGTAGAAAAATATCTCTATACATGTGATCGTTGATCAACCTCTATAACTAAACATAATGCAAACTGCCATGCTGCTTGCATAATATAACATATTGTATCAGTGTTGTAGACTTCTGAGCCTTTGAGAAAGGGTCCAGTGAGATCAGAAATGCATTAGTTGAGCTACTATGTGCAATAAAATGTTTTAATGCTTCATGTGGTGTCAGTACAATATGTGGTGGTGAGTGCCTGGTTTTCTTTGTTTACGTTGACTTCTGAGACTAGGTGTACTATCACCTACATGTTAACTGTTATTAACCCATGTCAGATTTCTCATTCCTTTATGTAAAAGTGCTTACTGTGACTGACTGAATAATTTGTTTATAATTAAATACTGCTCTAATTGTAACTGTTATTAATTCCGGGTCACCCCTGAAAAAGGGACCCTAGTCCTAGTGGGCTTACCCGGTTACCAAAATGAATAAATAAATGAAAAAAAAAATTATTAAGTATACCACTGAGTCTGAAAGAAATAGCTTTTCTAAAAAACCTAGGCAATTTAAGAAAAACAAGCCTTCTGAAACACTGGGACCAAGCAGAGTACTGTAATAAACGTTAAAAAAGAAAAGGTCACAGGCAGGTTTAAAGAAATTACAGGAGGCAACATCTTAAAAGACAGACACAAATCAATGGCAAATAGAAAAGCTCAGACCTGCATATTGAACACCAAAGTAAAAAAAAAAACATACAAATAAATACTTTTCGTTTGCTGTTATAGACAGGGCTGGGAAGTTAAATGGTATTTCTTCATCCTAAGGAAGGGACCAATAATGACATTTGCCTTATACAAATATTAACTACAATGACTTGATCTTTATCAGTGGTTTGGGGCCGCCTAATGTGATGTTACTCTGTACTGAGTTCAAGTTAAAGTTTATTGCAGGAAAAATAACTCCATTGAGCAAGCTCATTCACAAGGAGGTCCTGGAATATATATATACAGACAAGACTAACAGAAACAAACAATAAATGCACACGACAGGATTACAAGTGCTGATAAGGTACATATGTGACAAGTGTTCAGGCAATACTCTATATCTCTTAAAGTAGCTAAGATGTAAAAAAAAAACAATTAAAAAAATAGGAAAAAGGAATGCAGCACAGTGTCATGCCCTGCAAAACTCATACCGTAGACTGGCCCCATTAAATGATGGCAGTGCAATATGAGAAACTAGGGTTTGGGTCCAGCCCTAGAATTCTGTGCTGAGGCCAGCTTGTGTGTGTGTGTGTGTGTGTTGTGGGAGTCACTATAGCACAGTGATTTAAGTTTGGAAGGGGCTTACTGTAGGACCATTAGCCCCCCCCCCGACCACCAATTTCATAAACTGGTATGAAATAAATCTGCTTTGCAATGATGTACTAATTTATAGAGCTTTCTCTGCTCTGTCTCTCTCCACTACCCAAAGTACCCAGTGATTCCCTTGGTAACCAGAAATTTGTACAGACACGGTCAGCTTTAGGGTTTTGGGAAGCCATAGCAGGATAAGTAAAGTCATGCCTCCCCCCCCAACTTGACCAACCTTCACCATATGTCTTTGATTGCAGCCCATATGCACAACATTTTAGTTTTCAGTATAACCAGTGGTACATTCATACTTTTTTAGTGGGAGACAGCAGTGTTAGTCCTTGGGGCTGTTTTTTCCATCCCATCCATTTCTGCCTCTCATTGACTGGTTCATTGCTTGGTGAGGCATTTTCATGACATCAAGATTGCAGATTAGAAGGAGATGCACAGTTTTTTATTGCTGTTTTAAAGAGCACCTGACACAATTGGGACAGCTTTAACAAAACATATTATTTAGACACAGTTCAGCTTGTATTTCTTATTAGCTCAGTAGTTCTTATCCTCATTATTTATTACTGAGGTCATTTGCATAAAAAGTGCTCCTGAAGAGTTCATGTATTCCTATTGCTTTCTCCCTACCTGAGGTCATAAAATGCTCTGCTTGTGACATCACATGGCAACAGATTGTGGTGTTACAGCAGAAGACTATGACATGAAGCAGGGAGTAAGCAAAAGAGGCAGACGAACTCTAAGGGATATAGAGCATGTTTACATACAATTTCTCAGTAATAAATAATGGGGAGGATAAGTCTATTGAATACATATGGAATGCAAGCCAACTTGTACGTAAATATTATGTTTTTCAAAGCTTTCTTTGAGGTGTCAACAGCTCTTTAATATGACAATAACATAAAAACATTGAAAAACTAATTAGGCAAACTCTACCTTCAAGGCCATTTCCTGGCTTTGTATCCACTGCCTGTAGTGGATGTCTGCTCCATAGGTGCACCCCTCTCAGGGAGAAAAAGTGCATTTTCAAATAATGTTTCCCATGTATTTACCACCTCTGTGGTTCAGGGTGTGTCTCTGTGCCCTGCTGCAGCATGCCAGATCAAACATTTCTGATCAGTCTTGGTGATAACATTGAGTACGAGGAAGACTGAGATCATGGTCACGGTCGTGGAGATGAGACACCTAGCCCCTGTGAATGGGAGGTCATAGGCTGTAAAGGCAACTGCTCCCCCCCCCCAATCAGAGAAAGGGTGCAGACTCTGGTGAACCAGATCATCAGAGTCTGAGACAGGGGAAAGGGGTGGAAAGGGGTATAAAAAGAACAAAAACAAATCAAATAATTCATAATGTTCCTTCTTTGTATTTTGTTGCTTAGCTACCGCTGTTTTGCATCTGATTGTCTGGTTTCAGAATTCAAACTGATTGCTAAACCAATTTTCTGCAGTGCAGCACTAATGATGGGCTGTATGACAGATTGCCAGTTCAAGTGTAGTATGAGGCACACATCTACATTTCATGCCATTTTGGTAGTTCACAGTTTATGCACGCTGTTCTGAGAATGGCAAGAAATGAAAAGTCACTTTCCATTTCTTTTTCCAGAAAACTTTTGTTTTTTAACAACACTTTTCATTGAACATTTCATAGTGTTTTAGATGTAAAAAGATAAGTACAGGATAAAAATCACATGCATACAAAAAGGTACTTAAAATCTGTTCAGCAGTTCGTATCACTAAAACACAAACTACTGAAAATTCCCATTTTATATCATCACCTTCTACTTTGTGTAGGGTTTTAAAAGGCATGTGTAAATGAAGTTACGACAGACATTTCTTAAAATGTAAGGAAATTTACTGACAAAAAACTGTTAATGCTCATTAGGGTTGCTACCACACAAAGCTCAAACCCAACAAAGGTTTAAAATAAGCTATATGTTTGTTAGCTCAGAACCCACAAACTTTGGAAATGTCCTGCAAGAGTTCTAATCCTAACATTCACCCATCAACTCCCTTGATCTCATGATGCAAGACCAGTCTACAGGTACAGGGCCATGCATCAATGGTGTGGTACCTCCTACAGGGTCAACCTATTTCAGGTTGGGAAGATGTGATACATCAGTTGGCCAGGTGGCCAATGGTCGCTAAAACAGCTGGTTCCGCTGTCAGATTTTGAAACATAGAAACATAGAATTTGATGGCAGATAAGGACCGCTAGGCCCACCTAGTCTTCCCATTTCCCTACCTAATGGATAAGCTGCAGATTCTAGTTAACCAACAGCCTACTTCCCCCTAACCCCCACTAGAATTGCCTTATGTCTGTCCCATGCATTCTTGAATTCCCCCACTGTTTTTGACTCTATGACCTCCTCAGGAAGGCTGTTCCATGCATCCACAACCCTCTCCATGAAAAAATACTTCCTCACATTACCTCTGAGCTGTCCCCCCTCTATCTTCAAATTGTGCCCCCTTTGTTCTTGCACATCTCTTTTTCTGAAAGATGCTACCCTCTTGGACTTTGTTGATTCCCTTGAGGTACTTGAAAGTTTCTATCATGTCCCCTCTTCCTCCTTTCCTTGAGGGTATACATATTAAACTCCTTTAGTCTCTCTTCATATGTCTTCTGGTGCAGATCCTGCACCATTTTGGTTGCCCTCTTCTGGACAGCCTCCACCCTGTCTATGTCTTTGTGGAGATGGGGTCTCCAGAACTGCACGCAGTACTCCAGATGGTGTCTCACCAACTGTCTGTACAGAGGGATAACAACTTCTTGTTTTCAACTGTTGATGCCTCTCCTTATGTATCCCAGTATCCCCCCAGCTCTCCTTACTGCCTTCTCACATTGCTTGCCCACCTGAAGGTCATCTGATATAACTACTCCTAAGTCCCTTTCCATTTTTGCTGTTGTCAGTATCTCACCGTCCACTGAGTACTCTTCCCCTGGGTTTTAGTTTCTCAGGTGCATTACTTTGCATTGAATCTAAGCTGCCATACATTTGACCATTCCTCCAACCTTGCCAAGTCCCTTCTCATCCTTTCCACCCCACCTTGTGTATCAACCCTGTTGCAGATCTTTGTGTCGTCTACAAAGAGACATACTTTTCCTTCCAGTCCCTCTGCAATGTCACTTACAAAAGACATTAAAAAGGACTGGACCCAGTACTGAACCCTGTGTTACCCTACCAGTAATCCCCCTTTCTACACTGTGGACTCCCTTTACTATTACCTTCTGCATCCTGTTGTCCAGCCAATGTTTTATACAGCTTACCACCCTGGGACCCACTCCCAGGCTGGTTAATTTGTTTATTAATCTTTTGTGTGGGACTGTGTCAAATGCCTTGCTAAAACCTCGGTAGGCCATGTCCACAGCCCCTCCCTGGTCTACTACTTTGGTCACCCAGTCAAAGAAATCAATTAGATTCATCTGATATGACCTTCCTGCTGTGAATCCACGCTGCCTTGGGTCCTGTGCTCCACTGTCCTCTAGGTACTCAACAATGCTTTCCTTCAGAAGTGATTCCATCATTTTCCCCTACCATGGAGGTCAAACTGACAGGTCTGTAGTTTCCTGCCTCTGTCTTCCTCCCACTCTTGTGAAGGGGAATCACATTTCCCCTCCTCCAGTCCTCAGGTACCACACCATCCTTTCATGATTTGCTAAAAGCGTAGTCAGTGGTATTACTAGTTCTCCCCTTAGTTCTTTTAGAATTCTGAGGTGAATCCCAGCAGGCCCCATTGCTTTGTCCACCTTCAGTTTTAGGAGTTCTTTCAGAACCCTTTCTTCTGTGAAAGGACTGATATCAACCCCCTATCCAGAGTGCTTCTATTGACCAGGTTAGGTACCTTTCCCTCCTCTTCTTTTGTGAATACTGAGCAGAAGTATTCGTTCAGTATCTCTGCTTTTTCACTGTCCCTCTCTGTCCACCTCCCCTTCCCTTTATTAAGACTCACTATAGACACATAGAAACATAGAATTTGATGGCAGATAAGGACTGATTGGCCCACCTAGTCTGCCCATTTCCCTACCTGATGGATAAGCTGCAGATTCTAGTTAATCAACAGCTTACTTCCTCCCACCCCCCACTAGAATTGCCTTATGCCTGTCCCATGCATTCTTGAATTCTCCCACTGTTGCTGACTCCACAACCTCCTCAGAAAGGCTGTTTCATGCATCCACAACCCTCTCTGTGAAAAATATACTTTCTAACATTACCTCTGAGCCATTTCCCCTCTATCTTCAAATTGTGCCCCCTTGTTCTTGTACATCTCTTCTGAAAGATGCTACCCTCTTGTACTTTGTTAATTCCCTTGAGATACTTGAAAGTTTCTATCATGTCCCCCCTCTCCCTCCTTTTCTCAAGGGTATACATATTAAGCTGCTTTAGTCTCTCCTCGTATGTCTTCTGGCACAGACCCTGCACCCTTTTGGTTGCCCTCCTCTGAACAGCCTCCACTCTGTTTATGTCTTTGCAGGGATGGGGTCTCCAGAATTACATGCAGTACTCCAGATGGGGTCTCACCAACTGTCTGTACAGAGGGATAACAACTTCCTGTTTTGTACTGTTGATGCCTCTCTCTATGCATCTCAGTATCCCCCCAGCCCTCCTTACTGGCTTCTCACATTGCTTGCCTACCTGTAGGTCATCTGATATAATTACTCTTAGGTCTCTTTCGATTTTTGTTGTTGTTATTAACTCATCCCCCATTGTGTACTCTTCCCCTGGATTTTTGTTTCTCAGATGCATTACCTTGCACCTCTTTGCATTGAATCTGAGCTGCCACATAGTTGACCATTCCTCCAACCTTGCCAAGTCCCTTTTCATCCTTTCCACCCCACCTTGTGTATCAACCCTATCCCTCCCTTGGTCTTTCTTCTCTCCCTAATGTACCTATAAAAGGTTTTATCCACCTTCTTAACTGAGTTGGCTATCTTTTCCTTGGTTTGGGCCTTTGCTATTCTGACTGCCTTCCCCACTGCCTTCTGTTTTAACTAGTACAGTTCTCTGTCCTGCTCCTTTTGTGTTTCCTTATACTTTCTGAATGCTATCTTTTCTCCCTAACCTTTCTCGCAACCTCTTTTGAGAACCATGGTGTTTTTTTCTTTCATTTTCATTTGTTTATTTGCTTCACACAAAGGCTTGTTGCCTCTGTGATGGCAGTTTTGATGTGCTCCCATTGTTTCTCCACCCCTCCTTCTTGCCTGTTTGCTAGTGCTTTTCTGGTGCACTGTCCCATTTTGATGAAATCAGCCCTCCTGAAGTTCAGTACCTTCTCTTTTGTATGGCTCGACTCTACAACTGAGTTTATCATGAACCACACTGTTTGGTGGTCACTTGTTCCCAGATGGCTACCCAATTGTAGATCGGAGATCCTCTCTCTGTTCCCATTTGAGAGTACCAGGTCTAAGATTACTCCCTCCCAAGTGGGTTCCAACACTAGCTGTCTGAGGCATGCCCCTTGTAGGGCATAGAGAATGGCCCTGCTCTCAGATGTGACTGCAGCAAAGGTGCTCCATTTAAATCTTGCATATTCAGGTCCCCCATCAGCAATATTGCCCCTTTCTCTGCCTTCCTAAGGATGCCTTCTATCATTTCCTTGTCCATTTCCTCCCCCTAAGGTGGAGGCCTGTATACAACCTGTGCAGATTGTGGTGCCATTTCCAGTCTCCAGGGTGACCCACAGTATCTCCTCTCCTCCCTGTTTACCTTTTAGTTCTGTTGCTTTGATCCCTTCCCTTACATACAGAGCTACTCCTCCTCCTCATCCTCTTCTACCCTCCTTGTCCTTCCTGTAGATTGTGTACCCTGGTATGTTGACATCCCAGTCATGGTTCTCTGTGTACCATGTTTCTGTGACTGCCACGATATCCAGGCATTCCTCTTCCATCAAGGCCTCCAGTTTAGGGAGCTTGTTACCTAGACTACGGACATTGGTACTCATTACCCTCCATTTTTTCTTGGCCTTACCCCTTTTTGCCGCATCCCTGTCCTTACTGCCTTTGTCTTTTTCTCCATTTACCTCTGCCCTTCTCCTTATCGACTTCTCTGTCTTGGTGTTTACCTCACTAACTACCCTGACTTTTTTTGGAGGGGGGCTAGGATTTCCCTTCACCTTTTCAGTGCCTCCCCCTTGGCTAGTTTAAATGCTTGCCAATGAAGCATTTAAACTTATCACCTAGGATCCTGGTTCCCCTCCTGGACAGATACAGACCATTACACTAGTATAGGTCTGCATCCCTCCAGGTGGACTCCCAGTCCCCAGTGAAGCCAAAACCCTGAGCTCTGCACCAGTTTTTCAACCACTGATTGAATCCCATGGTGTGGAGCACCTTAGCCTCACCCATGCCATAGATAGTCAGCACCTCTGAGAAGGTTACCGTGCATGCTACTTTTCTAAGGCTCCTCCCCAACTCCACAAACTCCTCCTGCACTGCTCTGATCCCTTTCCCAGCCAGGTCATTTGTTCCTAGGTGGACAATGACATCCAGCTCCCTGCCCCGTGCAGCTGCTCCGGTGATCCTGAGGATTCGCTTCCTGTCCAACCAAGCCATGGTGCCAGGCAGGCACCTTACCTCCCTCTCCCCTCCCTCCCCCAGTTCTACCCTCCTAACAACGGAGTCCCCCACAGGAGTTGTTTTCTTCCCCAGTGGGGTCCCATGCCACCCTCCTGTGGGTCTCCTTTGTGGAGGTTGCCAACATTCCCCTTGGTCTCCACTGCGGGTACCTCTGTAGAGGAACCACACTTTGCCAGACCAGCATATGAATTGTGGAGAGGTACAACTGGAGGGATGCACCTCTGTTCTACCATCCTCACCCTCCCTGAGCCCACTGTGATCCAACCACTCCTGTTTCTTGGCAATCTCTGAGGCAGTGTCACTGGCCCTGGTGGTCCCCAGAATCCAGGCCAACTCAGCCTGGAGGTGAACAACCTCCTTCCTCAGCCCAGAGAGGTGCCTACAGATGGGACAACACTGCATGCTCCAGAACATCTCCTGGAAGACTGCTGCTCAACAGCCAGTACACTGCACCACTCCCATCATATCTTATTTGTGGCCCCTTAACTGTTGTTTTGTATATTTACTCTTTCCTCTCTCTGTTTATTTTTTTTTGTTATATGAAGTTTTTTTTTCTCCCTACTTTCCTACTGCCTCTGTGCCCTTAAAGCTTCTGATCTTTCTGTTCTGGGACAGGAAGTTCGTATATTCCTCAGTAGTCTCCTTCTTACTTGCTCAGAGTCAGATCTCCAGCAGCTGGGGGTGGGAGGCTACTCTTTTCCTTCTATGATGGTGAGTCTTTTGTTCCTCTCTGATCACTCCCTTCCTGCTCCCAAACTGGAAATTCCTGTTGTCAGTCAAATCCCGTGCCTATAAAAGTAGAACTGGATAAAGGTGGAGGGGAGGGATGGAGGGCAATATAGTCCCAGTAAAGTTCTAACGGCAGCTCCTTCCTCTTGCTGTTCTCTACCGAAAGCTATCTAGGTCAGTTTTTAAATGCAGACACCCAGCTTCCTTCTGCCTAAGTCACTCCCCCCTAAGTCACAGTTTCTTTCTTCACCTAGCTAACTGCACAGATAACAATTCCTTCACCCATCTCAGACAAACACACTGACACTTTTTATGTTTTTTTGTTTATTTTTACCCCAAATTGAAGTTCCCAATAGTAGAGTTCTAGTTCTTTAGTCCAATAGAGTAGTAAAGTTCTAACATCAGTTCCTTCCTCTTGCTGTTCTCTGCCAAAAGCCATATAGGTCAGTTTTTAAATGCAAACACCTGACTTCCTTCTGCCTAAGCCATTCTTCACCTAGCTAACTGCACAGATAACAATTCCTTCTCCTAACTCAAACACACTGACTCTTTTTTTTGTTTTTGTTTGTTTTACCCTAAATTGAAGTTCCCAGTAGTAGAGTTCTAGTTCTTTAGTCCAGAAGAGTAGGAAAGTTCTAACAGCAGCTCCTTCCTCTTGCTGTTCTCTGCCAAAAGCTATCTAGATCAGTTTTTAAATGCAAACACTTGGCTTCCTTCTGCCTAAGCCAATCCCCCTAATTCATAGTTTCTTTCTTCACATAGCTAACTAGTTCCCAGTGGTAGAGTTCTAGTTCTTTAGTCCGGTAGACTAGTAAAGTTGTAACAGCAGCTCCTCCCTCTTGCTGTTCTCTGCCAAAAGCTTTCTAGGTCAGTTTTTAAATGCAAAACACCTGACTTTCTTCTGCCTAAGCCATTCCCCCTAATTCACAGTTTCTTCACTTAGCTAACTGCACCGATAACAATTCCTTCACCCAACTCAGACAAACACACTGACTCTTTTTTGTTTGTTTTTAACCTAAATTGAAGTTCCCAATAGTAGAGTGCTAGTTCTTTAGTCCAGTAGAGTAGTAAAGTTCTAACAGCAGCTCCTTCCTCTTGTTGTTCTCTGCCAAAAGCTGTCTAGGATAGGTCAATTACTGGCCAACTGGTTACCTGGCCATGAAGTAATTTTCGAGCCCTTGATAACGCTGCTCATTAAAAATATTGATTTTTCTACCACATTTTCAATGCTATTGGGCAAACTCACCACCTGCTCACAAACTGATTTGTCTCACCATGCTTGTGATCCAAGATCAAGCCACACATCCTGCAAAATGCTACAAGGATGTGCTGGGTTATATGAAACTGTAAAGGTTCAATGCTAACTTGCATAGTTACCACAGAGTTTGGTTCATGGTTGTCGACCCTATGAATGGCATGACATACATTTAAAGAGTCTCTGATGCCTCTGGAAAAATTTTGGAAAACATAATATTTGACACAATACAGCCTGGATGTTGCATACCTTCTGTTTATTTCTCCTCCCTTGTATTTATTACTGAGGATGCTCCCACAAACATAAGATCTTTATCCCTTAGGGTTCATCTACTCCTACAGCAGATTCCCTACTTGAAATCATAATGTTCTATTTAGACATCACAGTTGGTTGCTGTGGAAATAACTGTCATGTCACCAGCAGAATATTATGACATCAGGGTCCGGTATTCAAAACAAACACAAAGCAGAGCACAAAGGTTTGTGCTGTGCTTTGCAAGTAAGCAGGAGTTTGAGGATGCTATATTCATTCAAAATGTGCACTGGCACTATCTGACTGCATGTAGGAACATGCTGATGCACTGCTAAGTTAAGTAGTGCTGCCCCGACATGGATCTCTGCTGTGCAGGGATTAGTGGTGCCAGAGTGGATAGCACCAGAGCACTATCTGCAATATTCAGAGGGACCATGCAAATGAGACCATTGGACATGCAAGGTGCTTAGGAGTCATTTGCATGCCCATTATGTGCCCACTTGCATGGGGTAGCCACAGCAGGTCTGCATGGCACCACTCCCCGACTGCCCAGTCCCATGGGAGGAAGGACATTCCTGGTGCCTAGTGTCCCCCCAGCCCATCAATTACCAGCCCATACATGACTGAAATATATTCTGGTGCCTAGCAGTCCCCCCACCAATCACCAGCCTGTATGATAACTACATAATCCTTGGTGCCTAGCAGTCCTTCCCCCCGTACCTGATCCCTGGCCCATAAAAGACAACGGCTCCCTGGTGGCTAGTGACCTCCACCCATACCTGATTTCTGGTCATGCACAAGGCCCTGGCAGCCTGGAGTGGTGCTCCTCTACCCTCCAACCGCTGTCCTGATTACTCCTCACACCTCCTTGGCTGGCCACCATATACAATGCTAGAGAGCGTTCATCCTCTGCTGTACAGTAGAGGATGTGCATTCTGTACAGTATATTGGATGAGTGCTCTCTGGCATTGCATATGGTGGCCAGCCAAGGAGGTATGTGGAGAGCTGTGCCAGTCGCTGTATGGGCTCCTGCGGCACCAATGATGCAGGTAAGGGGGATGGCAGGGTGGGTGGTTGGTGCTATGGGGGGTGCTAGACACCAGTGATTACCTCTATGGCACGGGGGGACTGGCAGTTGGAGGGGAGGGTTACCACGGACACCAGGGAATTAGTGGGGTTGGTTTGTGCACTATAATTTGCAATGTAACTGCAGTTCTCATTTAGACAGGGCAGGGTGTTGTCCTTGTTATGGGGCTGGGGATCAGAGACTAGGAACTGGGGGAAGGGGACCACTGGACACCAGGGAATATTTTTGTATGTGATGGCTGGGGTTTGGGGGCCTTGAGGAACCACTGGATACCAGGGACATCTCTTACTGAAATCAGGATGATGGTCAGAGGGTGGGGGGGAACACTAGCCACCAGGATGCTGGGCCCTTGTACAGGGAGGGGGATCAGGTATGGGGGAGCCACTGGCTACTAGGGAGCCATTGCCTTTTACAGGCTGGGGATTGGGTGCTCGGGGACCACTAGACACCAGGGATTGTGTACTTATCATAGAGGCTGGTAGTCGGCAGGGGTGGGGGGGTGGTAGGCACCACACCAAGGAGTATTTCTTTCATATTGGGGCTGGCGATCAGAGGGAGGGGGACCACTAGGAACCAGGGATTATTTATGTCATATATGGGCTGCTGATTGGAGGGGGGGCCAGTAGGCACCTGGGAGTATTTAATTAATATAGTGGCTGGTGCGCAGAGGGAGGTACCACTGGAGCACACGGGATTATCCAGACATGGGTACCAGGCGATGCTCAAACTGGAGGGTCAGGGACCACCGGGAGGGGTCAGGTGTGATCCCGCACTGGCCAACATCGTTGTCGGCTGCAGTTGCGCTGGCAGTTGCTAGTGTTGCATGGAGTAAGTTGGGGTTTTGTTTGGAGGTATTTGCACTGCACAAATGGACCGCTCTAAACCCTTTTGCGCTGCACAAATGAGCTGAATATGGGGCTGCATGGATATTCCTTTCCTCTGCCCCTACCTTTGCCCACTCAAATACATTATGTTTTTCGTGGGCCCTAACCCTGTTTTCCGTGCAACTGCCCCTTTTCAATATCGCACTCTGATGCACAACCTGGTTTGCACAGGCAAACACCTATTTGTGCCCATGCAAACTTTTGACTATCGGGCCTCAGGTTGGGAACAGGCAATAGGCTCTGATGAATCCTCAAGAAACAAACATTGTGTTCTCATGCTTCTGGCCTCAGTAATAAATAACGACAAGGAGAAATACAGAGTTCATGAGAAACAAAGGCTGCTTTGTGTCCAAATGTTTATCAAAGTTATCCTGGTGGCATTGATGACTCTTTAAGAGCAATATTTTATGTCATATATCCCAGTACCATACAGTATGTAACATCCAACCATAACGTGCTATATGGAGCAGCTACAAGGCCCTGCATAAAATTGTATACATTCTCCCAAACATGTAACTTGCTTTCACTATTTCCAGGTACATGTCCTAATGAAAACATGTTACAAGTATTCAAAGTTTACAGTACCTGCACATTTGCAACAAGTCTGCTGCATTGTGCAGGGTCTACAATACTGAGTATAAGGTAACCCACATATGCTAAATGGATATAAGCCTACACAGGTGTGCACCTTAAATTATTTTAATTAAGTTAGAACTACCTCCTTACCTATGTGCTAAAATTTTTTTTATTTCTTATGGTTAATGCACTAAGTAGGTCTATGCCTGAACCCTGTTCTGTTGTGCAACTTTGTCTTAACTATGCACTGTATTACATGTTCATAAAGTAACTGCACTGTTGTATGTTGTACTACTGTACACCGGACCGTACCTCTAAAAGGTGCCTTTGGTGCCACTGTATCGTACCTGGTCAACAAAATAAAAACAGACAAACACATGCAAACAAATAAGCAAGCAAACAAACAACAAATCTGATACATTGTTCCCTATGTGACCACAAGGGGAGGTGCTGTGGGGACTGGAAGGTTGGGAAGGATGCACTTGCAAAACATAATGTCCTAGAGTGGGGCATCCCCAGGAAGGGGCAAAACAGGAAGGAAAATCCTCAAACTCCGCAGCATGACAGCCTTGCCACACCCACAGGCCTTGCACTTGTCGACCTGGGTATTCTCTCAGATGACTGAATATTGTATTCCTGAAGGATGTGGCCCAGTCTGAGAGCTCTGCATAGGGGACAAACCATGGGGTAAAATAAAGCAGCAGGTTAGATCCTGGGGAAGGTGAGGTGACACAGTTGGGGTGCAGTGGGGGCTTTAGAGAGGCCAAAGGCTGTGTGGGAGTCAAGGAGTATAAACAGAATATAAAACAATCCAGGATACATACTGTACTTTTTATTGTTAGCACTTAAAATGTGATTTTGCAATACATGCCACCCTTAAATACAAGCCACCCTTGAATACAAGTCACAGGTAAAAATATAACATGTTAATATAAATCATGCCAGGTAGTACAGTATTTAGACATCTTTCATTAAAAACAAAAACGTTTACACAGGAATCTCTCACAAAGCTTTTTTGAAAATGTATATGCTGGACAAATATCTTGATCATCAACACAAGTTTTCAAAATATTCATGCTCCATGATGGTTTTCAAAATCTACATACTGTAAAAACAGTCTTCAAAAATCACGTCCTACACAACGGTTTTTAGAATTTAGTAAAACAGAAATAACTCACACGACGCCTGTATTTGAAGCTTAAAGGGGAAGTCTCCCATAGTTTCACACCAATATTTTCCACAACTCCTTATGTGTAACTGTTGTGTGCCTTCTCCAGTTGCCAGCAGTCCTATTGCTGTCCAAATCTAGATTATAAATATAAATATAGAGCCCCCAGAAGTTATCAATGTGTTTATCCTCCATTTTACCATCAATATTGCTGGAGGATGATGTCATCACAGCAACAGATAATGGTGCTGCACTAAATGCAGTTCCACCAGTAAACCAAACCCACAATGTTTGGTTCCCCACTTGAGTAATGGAGGAACCCTTTAAGTGTTGTGCACATCCTGAAGTGCAGGTCTAATAGGGACTAGGACCATGTAAGTGTGATGCACACCGATTTTGAGATACACTATATACAGTATTCATATAAGGAAGTGCCTGTATAAGTTGTTTTACTGTTTCTGTTAGCAAAAACAGTTTACCCAATAAATTACTCCGGGTAAAACAAGAGTTTTAAGTGGTATTATACAGCTGTTGTATTATGTTCTTGTGTGTTAGCATTCTCTGTTTTGATTGACACCAGCAGTGAGAAACAATCTTGCAAATATGCCCCTTTCCCTTTGTAACTAGGCAGTCAGTGATTGGATGGCTGCTGTAAGGCAATAAAGAGTTCAGCTATAACAAGGAATAGGTTACCAGGAAAGCATCAGCTGCAGCATATGGAAAAAAGGCAATCTAGTGGTTAAAGCACAGGCACAAGAACTGGGAGACTCTGGTTCAAATCCTACTAGAGTCCCTTACTCTCTAACCATTAACAAGTTCCCCTAAACCCCTTGGGAACTGTGATGGCCCCTCAGGTCCATGACTTTAAAAGTGCCCCCATTCCCATTATAAATCATTAGCAGTGATATGAGATCTACAGCACTTCACTTTGAAGGTACTGAGGACCAGCTGTGGCAGCTCCCCCCCCACTTTTTAATGCTAGCATTTGAAGTAGGATGCCCCATATAAATCAGATGCTACACTTCTGCTGTTGTAGGTAAAGAAACTAATAAGTCTCAGTGTTTGTAGTGCTCTGTATTTGCTTAGCTCACTCCTCCCATGTCATATGCATTATGTGTTTTGGTATTTCCAGTCAGAAACTCGGATTTAAGGAGCATTTGAAATGTAAAACAATGCACTTTATAAAGTAAGTGATCTAGCTCTCCACTTTCAGGCTGCTAAAAGGGGGTGTGCATCATTTGTGCAAAGGAGGAATTCAGTCTTGTGTGATCCTTTGGGAAACTGCCCAGGCCCACCTTGTAAATTCATCTTCTCAAGGGTGCCCACCTGGTTCAATACAGATTGACTGATTGCTTGATTGACTGACTGATTCAGTCTGCTGCTCTCCACAGCTTGTTACAACTGTCTCACAGAGAGAAATGAGCAGTACAAAGAAACATATTTTGTTTCCTGTGAAAGAAATACTATTAGATGTATTATTTGCTCTACACATACAGTACAACAAGTACTACTCCCTGTGTGAGTTGCATGACAGAACTGTCTTAAGCCATTGCAAACTTAAACTAAAATCAGGATAGAGAGCATTGGTACCCTTATATTTTCTTCTGCAGTGACATCAAGGAATGGGAGGCGCTGTATTACAAGTGACTCATTTGCATGTAAATGGAGGCTTGCTTGACACTTTACTACCTTGTGTCAGAGCCTCAGACTCTAGATATGTATTGCAACAGAAGAAATGACTGATCTCTTATTGACATATGTACAGTACTTGATGTAGTGTATAATAAATACATCAGACATATCCAAATCATAAATATAAAGGAGTCTTCTACTTTAAGAATTGATTTTAATATGAACATACAAATGTGCCAGCAGAAACAGACCACCCAGTCTATCTAAGTCTGCTCGAATGTGCAGCCAACACCCCTAGTTTGCAGCTGCCCCACCCCCTTCCCTTTGTCATCCCACTGCCACCCCCATCTCCCCCACCCTCACTCTCCCCTGTTCCCTGTCCCATGCCCTTTTGAAGCTGTTCACAGATTTACATGATACCACCCATTCTGGTAGAGCGTTCCATTTGCTACCACCTCTCTGCAATAGTGTCTTCTCATTTCCTTCCTAAATCTTCCCCTCTATTCTAGCCCGTGCCCCTGGTGACCCTCCCTCCTTAACTTAATGACCCCATCTGCCCCATCCTTATTGATTCCCCTCAGATACTTGAATGTCTCCATAATGTCCTCCCTGTCCCTTCTATCCTCCAGGGTGTACATATTCAGGTCTCCCAGCCTGCTGTCATAGTATCTCCCCTCCATTCCATGTATCATCTTTGTTGCCCTCCTCTGCACCCCCTCCAGTAGCCTGATATCACACTTTAGGTATGGCCTCCAAAATTGCACACAATACTCTAAGTGTGGCCTTACCAGTGACCTGTAGAAGGGCAAGATCACCTCTTTTCACCTGGACGAAAACCCCCTCGCTATGCACCCCAGCATTTTGTTCGCTTTTGCAGCTGCTGTCCTGCACTAGGCAGTGTTGTTCATGGTCCCTGTTATCATTACCCCTAGGTCTTTCTTCTCCTCCTCAGTGATCAACAGCTTAACCCCCCCAACCAGTATTCTCTCCTTGGGTTCTTCACCCCAAAGTGCATAATCTTACACTTCTTTGCATTGAACCCCAGCTGCCACCTCTCTGACCACTACTCTAGCTTGCATAGGTCCCCCGGCAGCTGCTTCCATCTCTCCTGTACATCCACCACTGCTCTGATTTTGGTGTCGTCAGTGAACAGACTTTCCTTGCTCACCACCCCATGTGCAATGTCTGATATGAAGAGCCCAAACAATACTGGCCCCAACACAGAGCCCTGTGGCACCCCACTCATCACTGGCCTTGGAGTTAAGCGCTCACCTCTCACCACCACCCATTGCAGTCTGCCACTCAGCCAACTTGTAATCCAGTTCATCATTTTTGCCCCTACCCCTACACCAGTTAGCTTCCCCCTAAGCTGCCCATGAGGCACTGAATTGAAGGCCTTGCTGAAGTCCAAGTAGAAAACATCCACTGCATGACCCTTATCCAGCTCACCTGTCACCCAGTCATAATATTGTATGAGGTTGGTTTGACAAGACTTTCCTGAAACAAATCCATGCTGCCTCTCATCCTGGAGGCCACTGTCCTCCAGGTACGACATCAGTCTTTCCTTTAGTATCATTTCCATGAGTTTGCACACTATGGAGTTGAGACTTATAGGACGATAATTACCCAGTTCATCTCTTAGCCCGCTCTTGTGCAATGGTACTACATGTGCCATCCTCCAGTCCAGTGGCACACATCCCGACTCCAGTGAGGTGTTGTACAGATCCGCCAGTGGGTCCGCCATCTCCCTCAGCACCCTGGGGTGGATACCATCCAGCCCTGGTGCCTTGTCTACCTTCAGTGCCCTCAGTACCTCTAGGACTCTACTTGCCTCAATTCTTCCATCTGTCGCCTCCTCTCCCCCTGTCCCCACCCTTCCAGCCCATGCTGGTGGTGGTGCCCCCTTTTATTCTGTGAACACTGAGCAAAAGTATTCATTCAGTGCTTCTGTCTGCTCCCATCCACACCCCACTCCTTTTTATCCTCACTATTGTCTCCTTGCACTTCCTTTTCTCCCGGATGTATCTGAAAAAGTCTGTCTCCCCCCCATTAATTTTCTGTGCTAATCTCAGCTCCCTCTGGGCCTTGGCTTCTCTCACTTTTCTGGTCACCTCCCTGGACCATCTTGCATATTCCTCCCTGTTCACTTCCTTCTCTGTCCTCCTAAACCTCTGGCACACCACTCGTTTTGTCCTCACCACCTCCACAACCTCACTGTTCCACCAGCATGGTTTTCTTGCTCTGCTCCTCTTACTCTGTGCCTTGGTGCAGGCTTCTGTTGCCTCTGTAACTCCCCCCTGTTTAATAATATCCCATTTCTGCTCCACGTCCATCTCCTGCCTTATGCCCTCCAGTTTCCCCTTTCAGTACTTCCTGCATCCTCCCAAAGTCTTCCCCCCTGAAGTTTACCACCCGAGTAACTGATTTCTCTGGCTCCCTGCACATCATGATATTAAACCACACCATTTGGTAATTACTGTCGACTAGCGAGTCCTCTACCTTTATTTCCCTCACTGCTTCCCCATTCGACAATATCAGATCTAAAGTGTTCTTTAGCCTAGTAGATATAGTAACCAACTGTGTCAGGAGACCCTCCTGGATTGTGTCCAGGAGCACTTGCTCCCTAGCACTGGAGGTGACAGGAATGCTCCAGTCAACCCCCAGCAAGTTGAAATCCCCCACTATGACCACCTACCCTTTTCTACATACCTTTTTGATTTGTCCCACTAACTCCCTGTCAAGCTCCTCAGACTGGGATGGCAGCCTGTATACCACCCCAATCCTCAATTTCCTACCCCTTGAGTCTAGAAGCTGCAGCCAGATTGCCTCTGTTCTCCTTTCTTCTCCTTTGTCCCTTGTGCATTTGATCCCATCCTTCACATAGACTGCCACCCCACCCCCCCTTACAGTCCTTCCTGTATAACGTGTACCCTGGGATTGCCAGATCCCAGTCCTAGTGCTCAGTTGCCCAAGTTTCTGTGACAGCTGCAATATCCACCCTCCACACTGCTAAGAGTGCCTGTAGCTCAGCGGATTTGTTTCCTAGGCTTCTTGCATTCAATGAGACCACCCTCCATAATGCTCCCTTCCCTTCACTAACCTCCATCTCCTTCCTTCTACTCCCTCCTTTTTTGGCCACCCGAGTCCTTCCCTGCTAGCCTGGGGGTAGGCTGTGACTCCACTCTTATCAGATCCCTGCCTACCTGCTGTCCACTTGCCACACCCCATCTAGTTTAAATCCACCCTTGTCGCAATATACCTCCCCAGTCTTTGCTTTAAAACATCCTTCCCCTCCCCACTCAGGTGCAGCCTATCCCTTGGACCTGAGTGGGGAGGGGAGGTGCCTAGCATGCCAATCCCTTCATCAGTGTCCAGTTTTCAAAATCTGCATGCTGTGCAATGATTTCCACTAAACGTTCTCACAGAAATCCTTCACAAAGGTTTTGAAAATCAATCCCCTGTGAGAGGGTTTTTAAAATCTACATGCTGCACAATGGTTTTCACATTCTACATGCAGTGTGAAGGTTTCTAGTTAGTGTTTAAGGTAAGATGACATTAAATACAATACATAAAATATTAAGAGAGACACTTTAGTATTTGTGAGGGAGGCATAAAAAGAAATACACAATGAACCCCATATTATTGAAGGTTAGCATGGTGCTAACAGGTTTTAGAACTTGCTTGAGTCCAACAGCGTACTCATTGAAGGGAAGGGTTCACCCATATTGGTGCAACAGTCATTTTGTCGACACTGATATGGGTGAAGGCAATATGTCACCCCTCATCTCCTTGCCAGGAATTGTGGCCCTTGGGATGTACAGTAGAGTGCCAAAGCGCTGTCCTGGGAAACAGTCATGTTTTGTGGGGGGCTTCGTCTCTGGCACCCCCCAAAACTAAAGCTAACCTCCAGAGCAGGCATGCTCTGGAGGGGGCAGAAACAGTGTGGGCACACTGGACGGCATAAGTGAGGGGTGATCTAAAATCAAAATTGCCCTGTCACTCAAGCCCTTGTTGTGGCACCCTAATTGTGGCGCCAAATTTAAGTTGCTATGGTAACGGTATACAGAAGGGGGTGGGTCATTTGACTATGCAGCAGTGAAATGAGTTGTGGGTGTGAGTTGTAGGATTCTCCTGGTATACCATCCTCTGGGTTGGGAACAGGAGTTCCTATGGGAATTTGTGGACTTTATTTTTGACTGATCACCGAATGCTGCCAACCTAATTGAGTTAGGGGATTTAAATATATGGGTAAGTGATGAAACCTTGCATTTTGCTCAGCAGTTCCTCCAGTTAATGGATTGATTGGGCCTCACACATGTTATTTCTACCGCTACTCATGAATATGGCCACACCTTGAACCTCGTCTTATCTTTGAGGCTAAACATCTCTGTGTCAGGTTGGATCCAGTGAGGTTTTTGGATCATCCTGCTGTTAGCTTTCTGACAGGTACTCCCTGGACACCATCCCCCTTGACAAGGTGGTTCAGTATTGTTCAAAATGTACTTTGGTGCCAGAAACACTTTTGACTGTGTTGGACATCTTGCACATGGAGGCATAATGTGGTGGGGGGTGGAGGCAGCCACTGATGGTTATAATTTAGTCTTTATGGTGGCACTTGACTCCATCTCACTGATCCATGTCTGCCCACTGATCTCTTGCCACAACTCACTGTGGAATAGCGACAAGCTGAGGTGGTTGATGGTGAAAGGGCAAAGGTTAGCATGCTTATGGAAGAAGATTGTCTGGATGGGCAAGAGAATGGCTCTGAGATCACACTACTGGAACTTTCAGAGGATTATAACCCTCAAAAAGGCAGAGTTCCTGTCACAGGTCATAGCCTCTGGAGGAAATAGGCCTTTACAACTCTTCCACAATGTAGACAGGTCAATCCATCCTCCCTGGGTGCAGCCCGGGTGAATTTTATCACAAGAAAAGTGGGAGGAGTTTGGATCCTTCTTTCTAAACAGCGTGTCCTCCATTTGAGCTGGGATCTTGATAGGTGGCCTTTTAAAGGCCAGCAGTGGTGTAGTAAAGAGGTACGTTAACACTCATTGAGTTTGGAGTGGGTTCCAGACAGTTATTATGGCGGTGGTGCTCAAGGTATTGTGGTGCTGCACCCTACCTACAGTACTGTATTTTGAACCCTGGGCCTAATGTGCTCTTGGTGGACTGCCATGAGGCCTTGTGTCTGACATTTGCTATCATTATCCAGTGATCCTCTGTGGAGGGTTGTTTCCCTCTGGCTCTTAAAAAAGCCGTGGTGAGACCCCTTCTGAAGAAGCCATCACTGGATCCGGATGTACTGGCCAGTTACAGGCTTATCAAGAACCTTCCATTTTTAGAGAAGGTTATTAAAAAGGTGGTGGCAATACAGCTGGAGGCGCACATTGAGAGATATGACATCTGTGAGCCCTTCCAGTCAGGTTTCAGACCTCTTCATAGCACAGAGACAGCACTCGTCAAGGTGCTTGATGATCTGCTCCTGGTGAGGAATGGGGGAGCATTCTGTTCTCATTCTCCTTGATCTCTCCTCTGCATTTGACACTGTGGACCGTGGTTTGATAGAGCACCTTGGAGAACATGGAGAACTTGCTGAGACAAATGGGACAACTTTGAAATAGTTTAAGTTCTTTCTTTCTGGCAGATCACAGTGAATCATGGTGGGAACGTACTTGTCGTGACCAGCTGCTGTCAGCTGTGGGGTTCCCCAGAGGTTGGTTCTTTCTGTCCTCCCTGTTGTTTGGGGTGTATATACTGCTACTGGGATAGGTGATCAGATGGTACAGTATGAGTTTTACTGCTATGCAGAGGATAACTCATCTGTACCTTTACATCAGATGGGTGGGAGGCAGTTGCAGTGCTGGGGAGATGCCTTCACAAAATATCCAACTGGGTGACCTCCAGCTGGAGTCGTCTCAACCTGCCCATGATGAAGTTGTTGCTGGTGGAACCAGATCCTAGAGAGTTGGCTGGAGGTCTTTATGCTATTAGTTTACCATCTCTGAATGGTACTCTTCTGACAGTGGTGGACAGGGTGAAAGATGTTCAAGTTATTGTGGACTCAAGTTTGATACTAGAACATCAAGTGTCAACCATAGTCCACAGTTCATTTTTCCAGTTAAGGAATATCTCTTGGATTAAACCCTATTGTGGTAAAGAGGATATGGTGGCCCTAGTGCAATGCTTTCATGATCTTGAGGCTGGACTACTGTAACACTCTGTACCTAGGGCTATCTAGTGGGTTGGTGCATCGCATGCAGCTGGTGCAGAATGTCACAGCAGGTTGATGTCTGGTTATCTGATCACTGCACTGGCTTCTGATTAGGTGGCACACCACCTTCAAGGTTGTTCTTTTTAACATACAAAAGCCATGCATTGATCAGGCCCTGCCTATCTCAGAGGCCACTTTGCCTGTTATACTCCTGGTTGCTCCCTCAGCTCCACTGAGGAATTACTGCTGGCTATCTCGAGATCGCACATGAAACAGTCTGGCAATAGAGCCTTCTCAGTGGCAGCCTTTCCATCTGAGAAGTTCTCCCTAGGTGAAGGCATTTAAAAAGGGCCTGGAAAATTATCTATTTGACCAAGCAAATGATGTTGACTTATGAGTTTCCTTACATGTACTGTATCTCTGAGTCTATATGTATTTCTGATTGTGTTTATTTTTTGTAGTCTTACTGTTTAAATATTTTATCTGTTTACTGATGCATGTTTGTAAAGTGCTCTGAGCCTGTGGGACAGGGCTCTTTATAAATACAATTGCCTTGTTAAATTTGTAGGGGGGTGATTCAGAGAGGACATCCGTAAGCATTGTTTCAAAGAAAGAGTGGTGGACAAGTGGAACAAGCTGCCAGTTGAAGTGGTGCAGGCCAAATCAGTGAGCGGCTTCAAGCAGGGATGGGACAGGCATATGGGATTAACTAGAAGAGGGTCTAGGGCAGAAAAAAAGTTAGGGGCAGCCACTAGAGCCAGTGCAAGGTAATTAGGTGGGATGGGTATACTGGATGGGCTGAGGAGCCTATTTCTGCCGTCTTTGTCTATATATCTATGATCCCCCTCCCTCACCCAATCTGTTATTGTGGAAAGGTAATGAAGCCCATCCCTGTCAACCTAGTGTTACCCCTCACTAGATCCCTATCAAAGTTCCTCCTCCATGGGCACACACTGAGCACTCCCCCTGTAGGCCCTTGAATCACCCATCCATCTGTAATCCCCCTGTCGGGGGCTTACCTGCGAGCTCACAGAAAAGGCTTGTTTCCCCGGGCTTTTGCTTCCACCCCCATTCTTTTTTCTGGTCTCCTGGCAGCTGCCCTTGTGTTCTGTCCTCTCCTGCCGGCCCCTGCATGATTTTTAAGAGAGAGCGGGGCTGAAGGAGCTGGTTCACAGAACCACTGGTTTTGAGAATGGCACTGTGGTGCCAGTGAGCTCCATTCATACGCAGAAGCACATTTTCTTTTGGCTGTTCGGAGGCCACTTTGGCAGTCTTCTCCAGTGGTCCAGGTCTCCCTGGAATCAAGAAAGGGACTGGGACTGTTAGCAGGACCAGAGAGGCAGTGGAAGAGAAAAGAGAGCCAGTTTTGTGAGCGCCAATCATGCTTGGGAATCGGGATGCTGCCTGATTAATATTAATGAGGCGGCATCCCTTTGAAGAGATTGGGAGTCTGTCCAGCACCTGGGGCATCAGGAAATGGTGCTTGTGACAGGAAAATAAAAGGAATACTGAAATACATAAAGGCACGGAGTGACAGGGATCAGTAGGGGCTACCAAATGTGGAGCCTTAAATGAAGTAAAAATGTATTAATGGACTGCAGGTAGAGAAATAAAGAGGAACCCTGTAGACTGCAGTGGGGTTATACTAGGCTGCCAAGGGGCAAGGTATAACAGCAGCAGCAACTGAGAGAGGGCAGAAGGAATATGGCACAGTGTACAATCGCTTTACAGTGCACAGGGGTGGCTTCAAATATGTGGGGTAATAAATAAATTAAAGAAAAGTGTCTATCTGCAGGGACACTTGAAATCTGGGACTCTGTGTAAACTGTGGACTCTGTTTACTTCAGTCACCATGTTGTAGCAGCCATGTGACATCAGCCAGCCAACCACTGACTCAGGATTCTTGCCAGGGACTCTGGGACTGTGTGAACAGACTTTTGGGGGAAAAGACTGGGGAAAGTTTATGTGCCATTTTCTGCACCAATGATGCACTGAGGGAGCCTCATACATATTAATTTTTCTGAAGGACTGTGGCTCGCGCCAATGGGGAGCTGCCAGAAAGCTTCCAAGTGGTCAGAACAGTTGGGTCTGAGTCAGTTCGGTGGGAGCCCCTCCAGAAGGAGGGGAGGGCTCTTGCCCCTGGAAAGAATGGGGCTGCAGGACGGGCCTGTCTGGGGGCTGCCAGCAATTTGTCCCCCAGGGCAAGTAGTGCCTGCCCCATCAGAAAAAGTGAAAGAAAAAGAAAGGAAGAAGCAGCTTTGAAGAGAAAAGGGAAAAGATGCAGGTTGCTGAATGTGCTACATTGTCCTGAAGTTGCACCACAGCAGTGAGATAAAGGCAGCTCAAATGGAAAAGGGAAATCTGCAGATTGCAAGAATTTGTGTTAAATTGAAGATGCAACCGAGCAGTGGGAAGAGGAGAGAAGAGGTTGTGTTCTGAGCCTGGAGAAAAGGACAAAGGTTGAGTCTAAGCCTGGGAAAAGACAAAGGTTGTATCCTGAGCCTGGTAAAAGGACAAGGGTTGCGTTTAATCCTGAGAAAAGATGGAATACAGAGGAATGATGAGGAACAAGAGAATGTAAATGTGCTGAGAGAAGGAAAGAAAGAGTGAGCCTCTTCATGTGCAGAATTGTTATGTACCTGTATGGTGAGAAGAAGGACTCTGAGTACAGGAGACAGGTGTGAGATAGAGCGAGAATGCAGATGTGTTGAAGTTTGAGAGACTGTGAAAGCAGAAGGATAGACAGGTGCCATTCGAGGTTGGATACCTGTTGTCTGCTCCTAAGATACAGCGAGGAAAAGAAACAGATTGCTTTGGCTACACACCCTGACACGAAAGGGAAAGAAAGAAGAGCAGAAGAGAATATGCTGAATGTTTCTGCTGACACCCAAGGCCAGGTGGGGAACTCGCTTACCCTCATCAAGTGGGGTCTGCCACTGCAGGGGATCTCGGGTCTTGTACCCAAGTGCTAGGGTGCTCTGACCAGAGGGAACTGGGCCATGGGGCCACTCCCAGGTCTGAGTCCTCTGTAGCTGGTAGGCCTTGTGCACGTGCCTTGCAATGGGCCTGTAATGGGCTGAAGGGGACAAGCTGCAAGATCTGTGAGCAAGAGGAAGGAAGAGCAAGCTGCAGCCTCTGTGCCCCTGTTTCAAGCACTGAGCCCAGTTCTGCCTGTGTTGCCACCAGTCCCCAGGACTTCAGTGAACTGTGTCATCCAAGGACTGATTCTGCAGAACCGTGATTAATCCACAAGAACTGCCCTGCAACTGGGGACTGTAAATAGTTCAGAAATGCCCACCAGGGCAGGAGGTAGAGCTAAGGATTTGAGGGAAAAGATAAAGGATAGCTCTAACCAAGGAAAGCCTGTAAACAGTAAAGTTAAATTCACCAAGCACGCCAACACCAGTTACCAGCTGCACCTCAGGCCTGCAACTTGAAATCTGGGTACCCAGTGATAGGATGTTGGGGTTGCAATGAGACTGGAACCTGTAGGTCTGATCTTGGGGTTTCACCTGCAGCAGTTAGCTAGCTAGATAGACCTGGTGGCTGCAATGACTGAGATCTGAGTTTGAATCAAAAGGGAAAATATGATCGTAGGAAATGCGATTCTTGAAGATGCAAATTAAAATATTTCCTTAACTTCTATTCCACTTACCCCATCCTAAACCCTCCCCCGGAAATAAACCGAGATGTTATTATTTTGCATCAGAAATTAATCCAGAGCCTAATTTTAGTGAGCATGTTATTGGCTGAACTGGGAGAGGTAAATGTTCTAACTGAATGTGGGGAGGTTCGAACTTGATAAGTCCATGTCTGAGGTAACTGTTAGGGAGGTTGGCTGATATGACATCCCAGCTGGTTGTACTGCAGGTAATCAGACCCACTAAACTGTACTCTGGGTGCAGGCACCAACATTTTAATTTTATCTTTTGGGAAAGAACCCCCGTAAGTCAGCTATGGGAACCTAGGCCCCTTATCCATGGATAGGCCTGCATGGCAGGGGTTGTGGCCCTCTCCAGGATGGTGCTGGAGAGGGGCTACATGATGGAGGCACCGGTGGGATCTCCTGTGCCAGTCACACCCAGCATGGACCCCCCCAGCTCACTAAAATGTGAGACCCTTGCAAGTGGCGGGAAATGGTAAAGAGGTTATGAAAGGTATTGGAAACATGATTTTTGGTGTCAAAACTGTCTTGGGCTGACTTCATTGCTGGTCAATGAAAATTTTGGGGGTGCTTGCCCCCTAGTGGCCAGAGGTAGAAATTGTACCAAACATTGTGCCACTTGGAAAATAATGGTGTCAAGGGTCCCCGGGGAGGGTTAATACCATGATAAGCTCTGAGTTAATGGGGAAAGGTGTAAACTGGTGGGAATAGATGATGATTGTTGAAAATGAGAACAACTTTGATGTTGTTGAATAGAATAGGTAAACCTAGGCATACAGTAGGATGTCATAGTTTTTGACATTACTGTTAAAGTGAATAGGTTACTGGGATGATTTGAGGGTAAATCTTTGGCTTGGCGTGGACACCAAACATTTAAGGGGAAGGGGAATGTAAGCCCCCTGTTGGGGGCTTACCTGTGAGCCCCCTTGAAAAGGCTCATTTTCCTGGGGTTTTGCTTCCACCCTCCATTCTTTTTTCCGGTCTCCTGGCTGCTGCCCCTGTGTTTTGTCCTCTCCTGCCAGCACTTACATGGTTTTTAAGGGAGAGCGGGGTGAGAGGAGCTGGTCCGTGGAGCCGCAGGTTTTGAGAATAGCACTGCAGTGCTGGCGAGATGCGCACATGCGCAGAAACGCATTTTCTTTCAGCCATTCGGTGGTCACTTTGGCTGTCTTCTCTAATGGCCCTGGTCTCAGGGAGAATCAAGAAAGGGACCAGGACCATTAACAGGACCGGAGAGGCAGTGGGAGAGAAAAGAAAGCCAGTTGTGTGAGTGCCAGTCCCTCTTGGGAATTGGATGCTGCCTCATTAATATTAATGAGGCAACATCCCTTTGAAGAGCTTGGGAGTCTGTCCAGCACCTAGGAGCATCAGGAAATGGTGCTTGCAATAGGAAAATAAAGGGAATACAGAAAATAAAGGCAAGGTGTGATAGAGCTCAGTAGGGGCTACCAAATGTGGAGCCTTAAATGAAATAAAAATGTATTAATGGACTGCAGACAGAAAAATAAAGAGGAACTCTGTAGACTGCAGTGGGGTTATACTAGGCTGCCTAGGGGCAAGGTATACCGGCAGCAGCGACTGAGAGAGGGCAGAAGGAATATGGCACAGAGTGCAGTCGCTTTACAGGGCACAGGGGTGGCTTCAAATTTGTGGGGTAATAAATAAAAGAAAAGGGTTTGGCTGCAGGGACACTTGAAATTGGGAACTCTGTGTAAACTGTGGACACTGTTTACTTCAGTCACCATGTTGTAGCAGCCATGTGACACTAGCCAGCCAACCACTGAGTCAGGATTCTTGCCAGGGACTCTGGGACTGTGTGAACAGACTTTTGGGGAAAAAGACTGGGGAAAGTTTATGCACATTTTTCTGCACTAATAAAGCATTGAGCGGGCCTCATGCATATTAATTTTTCTGAAGGACTGTGGCTCCCGCCAATAGGGAGCTGCCGGAAAGCTCCCAAGAGCACAGAACTGTTGGGTTTGAGTCAGTTCGGTGGGAGCCCCTCCAGAAGGAGGGGAGGGCTCTTGCCCCTGGAGAGAATGGGGCTGCAGGACAGGCCTGCCTGGGGGCTGCCAGCAATTTGTCTCCCAGGGCAGGGAGTGCCTGCCCCATCAGGAAAAGGGAAAGCAGAAGTAAGGAAGAAGCAGCTTTGAAGAGAAAAGGGAAAAGATGCAGGTTGCTGAATGTGCTACATTGTCCTGAAGTTGCACCACAGCAGTGAGATAAAGGCAGCTCAAATGAAAAGAGGGAAAGCTGCAGATTGCAAGAAATTATGTTAAACTGAAGATGCACCCAAGCGGTGGGAAGAAGAGAGAAGAGATTGTGTCCTGAGCCTGGTAAAAGGAAAAAAGGTTGCATCGAGGCCTGGGAAAAGATGGAATACAGAGGAATGATGAGGAACAAGAGAATATAAATGTGCTAAGAGAAGGAAAGGAAGAGTGAGCCTCTTCATGTGGAGAATTGTTATGTACCTGCACGGTGAGAAAAAGGACTTTGAGTGCAGGAGACAGGTATGGGCCAGAGCGAGAATGTGGTTGTGTTGAAGTTTGAGAGATTGTGAAAGCCGAAGGATGGATAGGTGTCTTTCTGGGGTCAGGCGCCTTGTACCTGTTGTGTGCTCCTGAGATACAGCTAGGAAAAGAAACAGATTACTTTGGCTACACACTGTGGCAGGAAAGAGAAAAGAAAGAAGCAGAAGAGAATGTGCTGAATGTTTCTGCTGACACCCTGGGCCAGGTGGGGAATTCACCAACCTCCATCAAGTAGGGTCTGCCGCTGCAGGGGATCATGGGTCTTGTACCTGAGTGCTAGGGTGTTCTGATCATAGGGAGCTGGGATCTGGGGCCACTCCCAGGTCTGGGTTCTCTGTAGTTGGTAGGCCTTGCGCATGTGCCCTGAAACATTCTTTACGCAGACGACGCTGTACTTTACACCTCCCATCCTGACCATCTCTCACTCCAGCACACCCTGCAAGACTCTTTCTTACAGATCAAATGCTGGTTGTAAAACACAGACTGGTGGTCAATATTGAAAAAACAAAGTCGATGCTCTTCGCCCATTGCCAAAATCGTGTGAAGGATTTTCCCCTGAATATACAGTCCTCCTGTCTACTCTCTCTGGATCAGGTCCAAACGTATAAGTATCTGGCTGTCACCTTTGACACCCCTCTCTCATTCCATGAGCATGTCAAAATTCTCACCTCAGCCATCAATGACCGAGGGGGTCTCCTGTAGAGACATAAAGACTGCCAACCACCTAAAGCACTTCACCTAGCCATCACTTCATCAGTATTATAGCTGGTTGACTATGGCCTTAAGATCTATACTGCCGCTGACCCAATGGCACTTCACCAAATACAATTAGTCATCAATAAGGCCTGCCGACTCCTCTCTGGAGCTGACCAACATATGCACACCTGCACCCTATACGCACTCACCAATGTTCTCTCACTCAAGGAAAGGATACTATACCTGTCTCCTCACCAAAAAAATCCACCTGGACTTATCCCCAACTGGTGTGATGGTCTTGCTCCAGGCAGCCACCCTTTCTGCGCATACATGCCCCGCCCCAAAAACTATCTGGAAGGTGCCAAGGGTCCGGACCACCCTAGCCCAGAGATCCTTCCCCTTCAGGGCCCTGTCCTGGTACAATGCCCTACCCCCTGCCATCACATCAATCACCAATTTAGGTCCCTTTAAAGCAGCCCTAAGAGCCCATATTTTATCATCACGTCACTGCCAGTGTCACCACTAACTCGCTGGCCCACCCTACCACCACTAGTTCCTCTGTCTGCCTTTGTCTGCGACCCCAAGAAAGATCTCACTACTCTCGTAGGGTTCCCACCCACTTTAGTTACCTTCTGTATTTATTTATTTCAGTTTAGGATTAATACTTTTGAGTCCAGGACTAATTTTCAAAGGTTCCAGGTCATTGTTGTACTGTATAAACATTACAAATATAACAGTGTTTACAGAGAACAGAAAACAGTTACACAGACATTCAAATACCAAAGAAATCTTACATATCCAACTAACGATTGAAGAGGATAGGGTAAATAGGGTTCAGCCTTGTAGTTCACTATTTAGTTGGTCAGTCTAGCCTAAGGGGGGGTAGTGGGTCAGCCAGGGATGGTGTCGTTGTGGTGGAAGTGGTTTGTCAGCCGAGTGGGCCTTGTTCGGAGATGGGGGGGGGGTTGATGAGATAAAAAGGGGGGTGAAAGGGAGAGGGTTGGGTGGCTGAAATTCTGCTATATTACTGCAGACAAGCACAATTCTTTTTTGTGTCAAGAAGGGATCTGAGCCCAGATTTGAAGGTACTAATCTTGGGTGATTCTGTGAGGTTAGCAGGTAACTCATTGTACCATTTTGGTCCTTGGTACAGGATGGAGTTCTGGATAAGTTTTGTCCTTTTGAAGGGAATCACCAACCTGTCTGTAGTCATGCTTCTTGTTGATTTGGTGGGAACTGCCGGCATAAAGAGGCAGCCCAGTGCAGGGGAGTAAAGCCCAAGAAGCACTTTTTTCAGAAGTAGGCAGGTTTGGTACCGTGCTTTAAGATGAAGTGGGAGCCACCCAGTTTCAGTGTAGAGCATGCAGGTGTGGGTGTCCTGGGCAGCCCCATGGCTGGTCAACAGGCCTTATTTAGTAGTGTGCTGACCCTGTTTAGGGCAGTTTTAGTGCCTGCCCCATAGATAGGCAGCCCATAGTCTATGGAAGACATCACTGAACTACTGATGGCAAGTTTCAGAGCATCTATATACTCTATATTAGGTCACTTTTTACTTTCGTTACCTCCTATATACCCTATATCATGTAATTGACAAAGCCTCTCTGGAGGTGGCTTACTGCAAACCTGTTTTTCTACAAGATGCATTGCTAGCAACATTGTATAGGTCTTGCCTACTGTCTGTAAACTGGTTATAAGTTAATTATGAATGTTTACACTGCCTCTGTTTAGCTGCCTCCTGTATAGGCAATTATCCGGTGCTGATTGTACACTTCATTGTATTTGTGTTTACCCAAAATTATCACTGTATGTTTGTTTATGTATTTCAATCTGACGTGGAGCCTTTGTAAACAAGTCTTTGACTCAAAGGGTTGTAATTCTGATTTCCTAAATAAATAAATAAAATAAACTGGCCTGTAATGGGCTGAAGAGGACAAGCTACAAGATATGTGAGCAAGAAAGCAAGCTGCAGCCTCTGTGCCCTTTGTTTCAAGCATTGAGCCTGCTTCTGCCTGTTTTTCCTTCAAATCCCAGGACTTCGGCAAACTGTGCCATCCGAGGACTGATTCTGCAGAACTGTGAGTAATCTGCAGGAATTGCCTTGCACCTGGGGACTGTAAATAGTTCAATAATGCCCACCAGGGCAGGAGGTAGAGCTAAGGATTTGAGGGAAAAGATAAAGATTTAGCTCTAACCAAGGAAAGCCTGTAAACAGTAAAGTTAAATTCATCAAGCATGCCAACGCTGGCTACCAGCTTCACCTCAGGCCTGCAACTTGAAATATGGGTACCCAGTGATAGGACATTGGGGTTTCAATGGGACTTGGACCTGTGGGTCTGATCTTGGGGTTTTCACCTGCAGCAGTTAGCTAACTAGATAGACCTGGTGGCTGCAATGATTGAGATCTGGGTTTGAATTAAAAGGGGAAATGTGATCTTGGGAAATGCGAATCTTGAAGATGCAAATTAAAATGTTTCCTTAACTTCTATTCCACTACATCTATCCTAACCCCTGTAAATAAACCGAGATGTTATTGTTTTGCAGCAGAAATGCATCTAGAGCCTAATTTTATTGAGTATGTTACTGGCTGAAATGGGAGAGGTAAATGTTCTAACTGAGTGTGGGGAGGTTTGAACCTGGTAAGTCCATGTCTGGGGTAACTGTTGGGGAGGTGGGTTGGTACGCAATCCCAGGGAGTTGTACTGCAGATAATCAGACCTACTAATATGTACTCTTGGTGGAGACACCACCATTTTAATTTTATCTTTTGGGACAGGACCCCTGTAGGTCAGCTATGGGAACCCAGGCCCCTTAACCGTGGTCAGGCCTGCATGGCAAGGGTTGTGGCCCTCTCCAGGATGGCACCAGAGAGGGGCTACACATCAATAGATGAACTACAGTCAGGTCCATAGACTATGAGTGGTGCAGATCTTCCACTTACCACCTTGGCCAGCTACCGTCTAACTGACTTAGGAGGGGGAATTTCACAGTGATCGACTGGGGATGTTAAATCTAAACTGCCAGTGATGAGCTTCAGTACATTTACGCAGTTCAGATTGGGTGAGGGAGGGAGTCCACTACAGTGCCAGGGAAGGGCTTTATTACAGTTTCACAATACTGACAGAGACAGAGAAAAGAGGAGGGGGGGTTCCCTAAACTCCCAGGAAAGGACTTTAGTACTATTTCACAATACAAAGGAAACCCACAAGGGGGGTTTACCTGGTCTGCTGCTTGCCACCATCCCGAAGATCCCGACCGCTGCTGGACTCCACATGGCTATCATGCTGTCCCACTTGAGTAGCAGGGTGAGAGACAGTTGCAAAACTACTGATTGTTGGCTCCTCCTGCATTTTTTTTGCAGAGGCTGTGGCTGTGTTTTTCTATCCAAGTCCACTGATCCTGTCCGAGGGGACTGGGATCAAGAAACAGGATACTGCATCACATCTATGGTGCCTCACTGCATCACATGTGAAAGCTGCTGTCTTCTGAGTGGCCAGACACACACGTACAGGAGCTTCTCCACAGCACTCTCCACTCTGCCCAACTCCAGCATGCCTGACTCACAGACTCTCCACCTGATCCCAGACACAGACCAACTGGAAAGTAGCCCAGGAGGGCATAAATAAGTACCTGTGGACAGCACACAAAAGGGGCAAAATAAATATATAAAATAATGGACCTTGGAGCCAAGGCTCTATCAGAACATGGGTGCAGTCATTCTGTTTCCCCCTGACCCTGCCAACTTGGCCAATCAGAGGGCTAGAAAGCTCCACCAGAGAAAGCAAAGATTTATGGGGAATGACACCACAGGACCCTCCCCACTAGTACTGCCAGGCTACAGGGGCCAGTCGGAGGGCAGAGCAAGGCAAATGGACTGATGGGTAGCCCTGCCTGATTAATCAAACACTGCAGCTAGGAAAGAAGTTTCTGGGCACAGGAGGAGCTTGTGGCAGTAGAAGAGAGACTCTGAGGTGATCAGACCTGCTGCTGTGTGAGCACGCTGAAGGTCTAGCTAGGCCTAATATCTGGTGAGCCCTCTCCAGGGTTCACAGTTCTTCATTCCTGGGCTCATGTTGTAAATGGTGTGCCAGGAAAGGGCACCTGTTAAGTGACATCTGTGAAATCCCGCCAGAAGAACACCTGCTGAGAAAAACCATCAAGAGTCTGTACCTGTGGGGGTATTTTCTGCAGAATAAAGGTGCTGGGAGAAAACCTGAAAGACTCAATCCTGAGAAAACTGTTGAGCTGAGAAAATGGGAGAGAGAGGCCTGCATCTCCATTAAGCTGCAGTGGAGCCAGGTAGGGGTCCTGCTATCCTTTATCCAGTGGAAAGAATCAGGGAACAGGGAGTCATGGGGTGTGTGCCCTGAGTATGTGGGTAACTACAGTGGGGAACTGGATGGTGGGGGTTGCTCCTGGAGTTTGTCCTCCTTGGGAACCTTCAAGCCACTGTGTTGTGCTCCTGTGTGCTATGTGAGCTGAGCCAGAAGGGCTGCACTGTGAGAGTTGAGTCAGAAGGGCAGTACCTTTAGTGTGAAATCATTCACAGGCTTGCCAGTAAGTATCTTCATTAAAGCCCCAATTACTTTTGAGAATGACCAAAAAATGCCCAACATGTTGCTCCACTTCATCTCCAGGACCATCTCAAAAGTAATTCAAATGAACCAGCCTTCTGTTCCATTCCCTTTCCTCACCCAAACAGAGTCCATTAATTATTTTGGTTCTATAGCTCATTATAGAGCAGGGATATGTACATTGTATTTAAACATTGTAGAGTTTAGGATTATACTGTACATCACTGTGTGATCTCGTAACTGTACAGAACTGCTTCTGCAATGGAGTTGTTGTAACACTACAGCATCATGCTCATGTTTTACAGCGTTCCCTAATACCAGTATGCTTATTCAACAATAGTGCTGTAGCATACCCCGGCACAACACATTGAGAATAATTAACTCCTTGGCATTAAGAACAAGCAGGTTCTCAAAACTGAGTTAGAGTGGTGGCATCATCAGCATGAGAATGCAGCTTGAATGCCTTATGATGTCACCACTCTAACTTTGTGACATCATCATGTTTACCTGCCGCAGGTATAAGAAGCTCCACTGCCAGGAGTCTCTTGTTGTATGCCTCTTTAATGTCTTTATAAGTGACTTTGCAGAGAAGCTGGAAGGAAAGGTCTGCCTCTTTGTGGATGGCACCAAACCTGCAATATGGTGGGCACTCCAGGGTAGGTGGAAAGGATGAGCAGAGATCTGAGAAAACTAGAGGAGTGGACCATAGTCAAGGGTATGGCAGCTGGATTTCAATGTGAAAAAGTGCAAAAATAATGTACTTAGGGCACAGAAACCCCTGGGGCAGAGTGCACAATGGGTTGAGTGGTACTGACAACCACCAAACAGGAAAGAGACCTGGGTGTAATCATATCAGATTACCTAAAGGTGGCCAGGCAGTGGAACAAGGCAGTTGGGAGAGCTAGTGAAATGCCTGGGTGCATAGGGAGGGGTATCACCAGCAGAAAGAGGGAGGTGGTGTTTTCTCTGTATTGATCTCTGGTAAGACCCCACCTAGAGTACTGTGTGCAGTTCTGGAGACCACATCTCCAGAAGGACATAGACAGAGTGGAGGCTGTCCAGAGGAGGGCAACTAAAATGGTACAGAGTCTGCATCAAAAGCCCCGAGGAAAGACTAAAGGACCTCAACATATATACACTGGAAGACAGGAGGGAGAGGGGGGGATATGATAGAGGCATTTAATTTTTTTTTTTTTTTAAGTTGTTTAACCAGGAGTAACACACTAAGCTGAAAGCTTTTTTACATGAGCGACGTGTAAATGCCTCACAGGGGTAAATAATGTACAGGAGGGAAATATTTTTCAGAAGAAAAGGTGCTCAAGAACAAGGGGGCATGCTATGAAGCTGGAGGAGGGTAGATTCAGGAGAGATGCGAGGAAGTACTTCTTCACAGAAAGAGTGGTGGATTCCCGGCACAATCTTCCAGAGTAGGTGGTGGGGGTGAAGATAGTGATGGGGTTCAAGAATACATGGGATAGGCACAAAGGAATCATAGTGGAGAAGAAGAGGGAAGGGAAAAGAGTGGTAGCTCAAGTACAGTCAGCAGTAACAATGTAAGTAGGGAAAAAAGGACAGACTGGGTGTACTAAGCGGTCCTTATCTGCCGTCAGAAATCTGTGTTTCTGTGTTTCTATTCCACAAACTCAAGGAAACAGAGCACAAAAGAAGTTCTTAGAATCACAGCTGAGTCTCTGCATTGTAACTAAAACTGAGTGTCAGAATAATGTTTCAAGCAGCAGTAAAACATTACTATTGCAAAGGGTGAAACAATCTGACACTGCCTTCCTATGCTTTGGCTTTTCTTTGTTATACATTTCCAAACTGCAGATATCAGATACAAGTACTTATGCATTACTGCAGGCTGTTAGACATTGAACGCTATAAGGTAAAGAAATGTTTATTCAAACTAAATCTTTAATGGAATTAGTAGAGTTACATATTCTAATGTGCAATTTTACAATGATAAATATTAAAAGAATCACATGCAGCGTATGTAAGCACTCAGTGCTACAGACAAGAGCAGACTGCATTGGTCTAGATCTCATTATAATATATTGTATGAATAAAGGTAAGTTTAAGCCCAGATACAGAATAAAAAATATTATATGGGCCAAACACATTTTGCAAACAAATATTGTATTATGGATGAATCAAAAAGAATATGTATTGCTAACTATTTTGTGTGTGTGTGTGTGTGTGTGTGTGTGTGTGTGTGTGTGTGTGTGTGTGTGTTAAATAAGAATGCAAAATAAATAACATTTGAATGTTAAAATGCATAAGTTTTAGCAACTGAGGCTATTGTATGATAGTGATGACTGACCTGTTTCTTATTATCCTCGACACAGTATGCATTTTGTTAAGGCATTTAACTGTTGTGTATGAAACCGTACGAGCAAGGAGTGCTGGTATGACAAGGCTGTAGTCATTCTGGCACATTGAGCATTTCAGCACTGGGGTTTATGATGGTGGCACAATGATGCTTCGATAAATTAATTTTACTAATGTAATTTTTTCACAGGTAAACAATAAATATGAAAGAAAAGAAAATAAATAAGCTTGCTTTACTGAAGGCATATTATGGACTTTCCACAAGTATTGATTCAAAGCTTATATTAATCTGGTAAAAGTTATCTGTAAAATGTATATTACTTGTATGTATATGTCTTGATACATACTGAAGTCCCTTGAAAAAGCCTTCAAGTTGAAACATTGGGACATGGAAGTCTTATACAAAAAGATTCTATCAAGGAATTGGTTTTCTAAGTGCATTTTTGAAAAAGTCAGGAAAAAATATATATATATATATATATATATATATATTATTAAACTATAATCTTTATTAAGTGTTTTCATTTTACAGACAGTTGACAGACAAAGAAAACACTACAGAAACAGATAGCAGCACAGACCAGAGTCCAAAACTTGGCATGAGTTATTAAGTGTATGTGGGGGGCAATGACCGACATCCATTAAAAGTCCTTCAGATGTACCCACAGCCTATTGCAGCAGTGCCTGCCCAGACATTGCCATCTTGTGATTTCCATGACCTACCCTCAGGCATTCCCTGCGGTGGAGAATACATAGAAAAGAGAACAAATTCCTGACCCATCTGTTCTGTATTAGAACTGACTCCTATAATAAAATCGGTTTACACAATTTACCTCAGTGTTTGTTTATTTTGCCTGCAAATTAGACTGTGGTTTGTTGCTGTGGATCAATAGCTACATGCTACTCCAGAAGGAGAGCAAATGGGTTTTTACACTTAATAGTGTAAAACCGAAAGGCCTAAATAACCATTGGGATTTAAAGCCCTTTCTTAAAAGAAAATGGGGGGCTTATGATGAAATAAAGATGTAGTGTGGGAATACTTTTTAGGTGTTATGGAAATTGTTTTGCTTGCTCCATCTCAATGTGCTATCATTACTAGTCTAATCTGGAGCACATGGTTAATTTAATCTTATGTTTCTTTCCTTGCTTGAAGTCGTTCTTTGGACTGGACCACTTCTCCTACCTACTCAGTTTATATTTGTGAAGAGCATATGATTGGAATGGCCATGATATATATGATCTTTTTACAGTCTGGAGGCACCCTATAGTAATTTTTTGCACTTTAAAAAAATATTTTTTTGCACTTTGTTCTTTGCTTGGTCCTCAACAGCATAGCTGAGATAAAAGTGAAATACAAAGTACAAGAATGATATATATTAAAAGAGGACCAAGCTAAGCTTTCTCTGTTTTGCATACACTTTGTATAAAACTTTTTTAAAAAATAAGAAACAAATTTTTAGTTAAAAGAAGTATTGATATTGCACCCTTAAATGTGTAAAGAATGTCTGTGCCTTTAAATGCTTAAAGTACTAGCTTATGAATGTAAATGAGCGCCGCCTTTAAATTTAGTGTGTTACCCTATGGTAGACACCCCCTTGAAGACTCTGTTTGACTCGAGGTGCTAGGGGTATGCATTGCACCACAGCTTGGATTTTGTAATTTGTACTAGGAGCTTGGAAATAAATCGATTTGACTTGTTGATAAAATATTGGGCTCATAGCTACTTTCTGTGTGCGCTCTACTTCCTTGGTTCTGGTTCTTAGTAAGAGGTCAGCCACCATTGTAGAGCAGCACCAGCTCCCTTTCTCAGCCCGCAGCTCACTTCCTGGAACTGTCAATATCTATATGCAGTTCAAGGAACAAAGTCCAGGTTAACATCCAGCTGGCAGGTTAACCCAGAGATGTCAGAATTCATCACAATTTTGTTCATGACCTCTAATTTTGTATGTTAACCTTCCCATATGATAAATAGCATTTACTGTCTCGGTCTTATTATCCAATGTAGGTAGTTTTTTGGAAAGCCATAGTCTCATCACTATTTTTTTAGCCACAGTTAGTAAAATTAACACAAGTTTAGTATTGTGCCTTGCACCCCATTTGGAGCGCTCTCCAACAGAGCATGGGAAGAGGTCACTAAGCCTGGTTCCATAAAGACAGCCTGTATTGCCCCTGCTATCACTCACCAAAAGTCCTGTAGTTTTGAACATTGCCAAAAAATATAACTGTTCATGGCCTTTAGCTCCCTGCAAGCTCTCCTTCATCTACCGTAAGGAGTTCCTATATATTTTAATTGAGTGACTGGGATAAAGAAATACCGCATACTGCTCTTCCAAGCATAGTCCCTCCAGTAAGTGGAGGATAAGATTCTATAGTTTGATGTGGCCTATTTTTGCCATGTTTCTAATGTGTTATTGGTTTTTATTTCAGTATTCCATTTACCCAAGGCAGAAGCTGAAGTGTTGTGGGCTAACTCCTGTACTCCCTGATATAGAACCAGAATTAAGTGCTATCAATTATTCCCTTTTCTGTTAGCGACCAATACATTTAACCGTAAATTTGGGTTTTGCAGCAGGGTTTTAAAATCCTTTCCCAGCCTTAAAATATAGGGTCTCAGTTGTAAATAATGAATATTCACTGTTGTCAGGAGCTGAAATGTCTTTTGCAAAGTAACGGAAGATTTGAAACCCTGGGGATAATGGAACTGATGGACATAGTGCAGGCCCAACCTGCTCCAATTGGGGGGTGCAGTATCTATAGCATTGGTGGGGGGGTAAGAGATATCATATGCTGTGGCTCTCAGCCAAATGGTGAGGGTCTGTAGAATGTACTGTACTTTTTACATGTGATTCTCCCTTGTTGTACTGTAACAGAGGTATATTTGGAAAAATGTCTAAGTGGGGGGTTATTGACAGGGTAGGCAAACAGATACTTGTCCTGGATATATAAATCATTAATAGTAAACTCTGTTTCCTTCTAATATGACTGATGCTGGGGGGAGCCAGCAACACAAGAGACGTAGCTGGGCTGCAATACAATAAAGTATTAAACTTGGCAAGTTAATCCACCACTCCCTCCTTCAGAACCTGCATTGTTGAGTATTTATTTGTGGCCTACTTCCTCCCCATAAAAAATGGAAATTGTCTTATTCCAGTGGTGGAAGCAATGTTTTTTTGAAACCAGGGGCAATCTTTGGAGAAAATACAAAATCCTTGGAAGAACATTTTGTTGAATGACTTTCTACTCTGTTTAAGAGAGAGATAGAGGGAGCTGTGCCTAGGTTATAAGATCTTCATCAGTTTTCTGGGTAAAGAGAGCTGGTCCAGTGGTACAGTGGGCTGAGGCACCCAAGTGCCTTAACTCTTACCATGCTGGCAACCTGGGGTCTGGAGCGAGCTCAGATCTTCAAGCATTGGCTGGGGAGGAGAGGACTGAGCATCCACGTGACTGCTATCCTGTCCTGGGGAGTGTAGGTTGTGATTTCTTGGCTCTCAGTGACTCTCTGTGGAGCTAGAGGGGTACTACGTCCAGGGATCATGAGTGGGCATGGGGGAGGCAATGGTGGACATCCTGTGGGAGGGTGCGAGAGCATGCCCATCCTGCACTGGACAGCATTGCACATCTGTGCCTCCAAGGGGGGGGATCAGAAATTCAGGAAACATCCCGCCTGCTGGGAGGGAGACACCACTCCAGGCCTCCCACGTCCGTCACTGGATTCTACTCTCTGGACCCTGACTGCCTCCTTCCTTCACCTCCGCCTGTGGTGGCCTTGGATATTAAAGGATGATTGCAGGGGTGCTGAAGGTGACCCAGGGGCACCATACAGAGGTGAGTCATGGGTGGGTTGGAGGAATGGGGACCCCAGTGGAGATGATCTGAGCAGGGTGGGAGAAAGAGCGGAGATGGTTGATAGGGCCCCAGCAGGCAGCAACTGGAGGGAAAAAGAAGTGAAAAAAATTTCTGGGTAAAGGGGTTCCTAGTTTAATAATTCCAAAGGTCTGGATTTTTGTAAATTTTATCCCCAAGTATTTCATCGCTCCACTGTTCTACTGAATCAGTAAGTAATTTTTAAGGCCTGGGGAGGGAGTAAAATTGTAGATCAAAGTTTCTGTTTTTAGCACATTTAATCTGAACTCTAATAATTGTCTGAATTCTTTTAAAAGTTGCCACATCCTGAGGATGGAAGTCTCTAAGTAAGTTGAGCTATACGGTAGTCCTTTCCCCTTCACCTCTGTGGCTACATGTATTGCCTGGGATAAAGGCCCTATATTGAGTGCAAATCTTAGGGGCAAGAGATGGCATCCTCGCCATGTGCCTCTGGATTAAGGTATTGGATCTGAACGGTCACCATTAAGATGGACATGGGCTTGAGGGGTTACGTATAGGGACTGAGACATTTTTATAATATCCAAGGGAAACCCAAAGTTTAACAGAGTGTCCCATAAAAAGTGCCAGGACACCATGACAAATGCCTTCTTTGTAGCCAAACTAAATACTGTACTACCAAAGGCAGTGAATGCTGCAGAGTGTATTCAGTTAGGTGTAACGTGTATTGATCATTGTCATGCGTTTGGCATCACCTGATAAAACCAGCGTGATCATCAGCTATAATTTGGGGGAGTAGTGAGTCCAGTCTCTTGGCCTAGATTCCATGAATCATTTATAGTCTAGGTATAAAATGGAGATTAGACGATTAAAGGCTGGCTATGAGGGGTCTTTCTCAGGGTTCAGTATTGCAGATATGGCATACTTCCAAGTGTGAGGTTGCATGTCACCCTCTTGAATACTAAGAAAGGCTTGAAGCGGTAAAGGGAATAAAGCTTCAGAAAATGTTTCATAACATTCAGCTGGATAGCTGTCAGGGCCAGGACATTTACCAGTAATGGTATGTGTTATAGCCGATTGGATTTCATCTAACATTATCTGGGAGAGTAGCCTATTCTGGTGTTTCTCAGTTAGGCCCTGGACACACTGGGGAACTTAAAATGGTTTAAGTTCCTTAAAACAGTTTAAATCCCCCTAGCACAGTTTGCAGACAGACTACAAGCCCCTTAAAATGCTTTAACAAAAGTGTTTTTAAACCCTGCTAGTCACCTAGTCTTAAAACCATTTTTAAAAATGTTTTGGAGCTAGCATGGTTTTACTTACAGGTCTGTCCAGGAGTAAAAGTGTTTTAAGCTGTAACGGTTTAACTAAAACAGTTCTAGCTGCAGTATGTCCAGGCAAGCACAGTTCTGTGTGTTGGACTTAACACAAAATAGTTACAAGGAGAACAGGTTTAACATTAGCAGGGTGGCCACACTAAACCATTATCAAAAATGGTTACTGAGTAGTGTGGCTGCACTGAAATGGTTTAGCTAAACTGGTTTTAAAAATGATTTTCAAAAACAGCTCTGTAGTGTGTCCAGGGCCTTAGTTGAGGTAGTCCTAGTTTTGCTAACTAGGCCCTTACTTTTTATTGGTTTGGAATGTCCCCCTGAGTATATAAATCTTTTATAATAGGTTGCCATAATTTGACGGAGTCTACCATGTTCCCTGACCACATTACCTGACATTGGGACTCAGAGCTGAAGCACACAGGCCAGATATTTATATACTGTCAGCTGTCTGGCCAGGCATTGGGCCCCACGGGAACCCCCTTCATAATAATACTGCCTAAGGTAAGCACAACTATTGTTCTGTTTGCTGGTCCATAAGACTCTGTAGCTCAGTTTTTGTTTGGTTAATACGAGCGCGTACTACTGTCTCCCCCTTGGTATATAATGTTTGCGGTGTTTTCAGTGTCTTCTGTAAGAATTGTCTTTTTTTCGTCACCTTCCATATTTTTCTGTAAGGTATAGGCTACAAGGGAGCCTCTCAATACTGTTTTCATGGGGGGGGGGACTAACATCTCCTTGGTCATTATATGTTACTATGGTGGACAGATGGTTGGTAACCCAGGTCTGAAAAGCCTCATCCCATAAGAATGAGGTATTAAACCTCCAGCTGGTTGCCTTGCACTTATTACGCAGGTGTATCTTTGCTATAATAGGAGAGTGGCCCAACAAGAGACAGGGGCCATGAGTAATGTTTTGGGCTTCTTCCACAGGTTATATATTTCTTTCTCCAATTATTTAACCAGGTGAGACACACTAAGCTGAAAGCTTGTTTACAGGTGCAACCTGGGAGCACGAGGAAGTTAAGTGACTTGCTCAGGGTCACATAGTATGCAAGTGGGTGGTCTTCAGATTTGCAGCTCAGAGCCTTAATCCACTGCTCCATACTGCCTTTGCAAAGATATGATCAAGATGAACTGATGTCTGCTGCCGAGGGGAAATATTAGCATATTTTCTACTGGTTGGAAAAAATTTTTCCAGATATTAAACAATCCCAAATGGGCCACTGTGCTTTAACATATTTTTGGGCCGCGGTGTTCCTGGAAAGATTAACAGAAGAAGTGTCCAGTGAAGGATTCATGACTAAATTTAGATCCCCTTCCATTATTAATTGCCCTTTAAAGATAGATATCAGCTTGTCAAAAAACAAACAAATTACTTTTTTATTTGAGCATGGGGGGGGGGGGAATAAACACTGGCCAGGGTTACCACTGTATAAACAACTGACCCACTATAATTACAAATCAGTCCTCTGGATTTATCTGTTTATCTAGTTAAGTAAAGGAACCTGCCCTCGGTATTAATACTGCTGTGCCTTTTCTCCATCCACACCTATGGGAGAAGACCTCTACCATGTCATACCTCAAAATTAAAAAATTTAAGATACTCAGCCATAGATAAGTGGGTCTCCTGTAACAGGAGTACTCCCAGTTGTTCCCTTATAAACATTTTTTTTTTCTATACAGATATTTATCCTCCCCGTTGCACCATGGCGGCTAGCTCCACCCCATCTCTACCACTCCCATCTGTCTACTGTCCTCTAGTCTCACTGAGTCCCATATCCCCATGGGCCAGGAAGGGGAGGGCCATCCTACCTCCACCCGGTGATCCTGCATCCAGTTTGGGGGTCCAGTGGACCAGACACAGAGTGGGACAAAGACAGGTAGGCAGGGCTTCATGAAGCCCACGACCACCACTTTCCTCCATAATGGTTCCCCTGCCACGATGGCTGTAAGTGCATGCATGTGGAGGTGCACACACCCTATGCAACTGTGGCCTCTACACTGTGCTGCTCAGCTGTGGTGCTGCCGCTCAGCCTCCACCAGATGGCAGCCATGGAGCGCGACAGTGAATCCCCCCTCCCTGGGAGAGGAGAGCAGTCTATAGGATGCTCGATTCTCTCCCTCCCCACTGACCCCGGCAACCCGTGCTCATTCTCGAACACAGGTCACTAGCATGGTACGAGGTGTGGTGTTCAGCGCCACCAGGCTGGCCCCTTAGAAACATCTATTAAAGCCACTAGTATTTCACTGTGTCGTGGACTCTGTTGACATTAAAAGATAGACTAGAAAAAGACTAGAAAAGATTAATGGGCAGACTCGATGGGCCTAGTGGTCCTTATCTGCTGGCAAGTTCTATTTTCCTATGATAGTATTTTAGTAGACGTCACGATTTTTATAAATCATACAGATGGAACCTAACCTATTTAGACTATCAACTAGAAAATGGAGGGGTAGTTCCCTCAGGCTGACCCACATTATAAGAAGAAGAAGAAGAAGAAGAAGAAGAAGAAGAAGAAGAATGAGCATTTATATAGTGCTTTTCATACACATTGTATCCCAAAGTGCTTTACAAGGAATGCTAGACTGATAGTGAAGTGACTTGAATATGTAATGGCAGCCATTACGCACATCAATACTCACACACAGCATTGGACACATGCATGAACTGGTTTTATGGGAAGGGGAATGTTGGCTAGGACACCAGGGGAATTCCCTTACTCAACCAGTAGGGGAACCCTGTGGTCATCTGGAGAGATGGCCACTCTGCAGCAGACAGCTGAGAGTGCGGATGTGTGAGAGGCAGAGGAGCTGGTCTCCTCCCTTACCTCTAGACAGCGAGAGACGTTTGCGAATGTAGACATTCATTTTTCGCCTCGACTTATCGATAATTCAAATGGAATGGAGAACCAGATCTTGATAAGTCTTGGAACAGAGATGGAGATCCAAATGGAGGTAGAAATTCATTCTGAAAATGTTCTAAATGAAACGCCTTGGTCGGATCAGGACCTGACAGATATTGTGGATTCTGCATTTCCCAAAGGATGGGAGCAGACACAAAGTGGACCTGAACTTGATGAATCGGAGGCAGATAAAACAAGCTTTAGAGAAGAAAAAGGCATATTTGCTTCAACAAATTTCTGAAGAGGAAGAAAAATATCTGGAAGCCGTGCGGCAGCTGCGAGCAGCTGCCAGACCTTGTGTAGAGACAAGCGCTGACATGGCAAGTTGCAAACCTCTAGAAACAGAACCGCAAACCAATATTGACACTCCGAGAAGTATGCATGACAGTGCATTACTGCAGTAGTGAGAAACCTTAGGATTACAGCGTAAGAAAATTAGAGGTAATGCAGGGATGAAACCTCAAGAAGTGAAGTCAGGGACAGAATGGTCCACAAAAGCAGCGCTACAAAACACAGGCTGAATAGCAGATAAAGACGGTACCTGGATTTCAGATCCCTCAGACCCAGCAGTGGCCTGTTTTGAAGACATCACAGTGATCAAAACAGGTAAAATCATTTTCCCATCTGCAGCTAATCCTAGTAAATTTAATGAACTGTTACAGACAACAGCACATAAAGCCATAGTACCAATAGAAGGAACTATAACAAATGTTACTGAAACAGACTTACATAGAAACATAGAAGTTGATGGCAGATAAGGACCGCAAAGCCCATCCACTCTGACCATTTCTTTTTCTACCGGTAACCCCCCTGCAAATGGGGGTTCCTTAAAGCCTTCCAGAAGCTTGCCTGAGTGCTCCCTGCCTAGCTGGTGTTCGGCGAAATACCGTTTAGTTGTGGGCGCTACCCGCACTCCAAAGCCTATGAGTACTGTCTCTTTAAGGTGTGCCTGCTCGTTGACATAATTAGTTTGCCTGGTGGAACTGTGTGTTCTTTGCTCGAGTCCCACCTGAGTTTCAGAGCAATTGCTCCAATTCTGCCTTAGCTAGTGGTGCAGAGAGAGCTCTTTTCAAAGATGTAACTGTTTGCCAGAAACCATTTAGAAAAGTAATGAAAATGTAGTTTACTTAACCTGCTTTTCTTGCAGCGCAAACTGTTCTGTGAAGCCCCACCATTTTGGTTCTGAACTGTCGAACTGGACCAATTGGGTTGGGGGAGCCCTAAAATGGAGACTGCTTGGGCCAATCAGGAAAGGGACTCCCAGCTGGAGCTTGTTACAAGGGGGCTAAATGGAAGGAGCCCCTGGGAAGTGTAGTTCTGGTCCAATGGCACCTTTTTTGCACCTATAGAGGGAGCCCTGCTGTGACTGACAGTTTCATCAGCCAACCGGACTCTAGTGGATCTAAGGAAAATGCACTGAACTGTTGCTGGCAAACCAGATCCGAGGTGACAGTGAAGAGAGAAGGAGCCCTGTTGTTCGAGCGGTGAGTAGTTCATGTGGGAAGCACAAATGTAGGCCCCAAAGTTGGTCTGCGGCCGTTGATAATTGTAGTTCGGACTGAATCTGAGTTTTGAGGTGGAAGAAGAAGCAGAAGGGTGGGAACCAGGCTTAACCTGAAGAAGACCGAAAGTTTGCTGAATGCGATCGGCCTGTCAGGGACTGCTGATGCTGTGCATGCTCCCGGGTTTTGCAGTAATTGTGATCGGGATGGTGGAGCAGTTTGCTTGGTACAGTACTTTCCTTTACATATAAATGTGCCTTAAATTGGAGGGAGATTGCGATCTTAATTTCCCTCACTCTGCAGTGTGTGCTGAATGCTGGAAACCCAGAAACAACACTATCCATCCGGTAATCTGTATTGGGTATCGTGAGTACAATTCAGGGCAACCCCCTGCAACAATTTATGAATCAAAAGTGTGCCATCTGATTTACTTGTGCTTTCTTTTTCTGGAACTGAGCCTCTGCTCCGGATTACAATTTTGCTGTGCATGCCTTTCTTTCTTTTAGGGCCCCAACCAGCTGCACCAGTCGGCCAAGCCCGGGCAACAGACCTAGCTAGACCCCACTATCCTGGGTACGCAGTGAGTGTGACATTCAGACACTAAGTTTCATGCATAGCACTGTGATTTATAGGTCTTAATGCAAAACCAACCTGATTTCCCCCTTTCTTGTTACTTCCCCTGAATAAATCAGATTTATGTTTGTTGAACTATATCCTACTTGTGGTGTTAGTACGTATAGCAGAAAATATTGCATAGTTGCTGTGGCATTACCTAACCTTATTTTACAGGGGGTTCTCAGGGATGTGCTGCAGAATCAGTCCTGAGGGTAAGTGGGTACTGTATGTGTAATGAGTGTGCATATGTGGCGTATTGGGAAGGTAACTCCCGTATACTGTGTGGGCCATTAGTGAGAACAAAGGGGGGGGGTCACAGTGTCTCAGAGGGCTGTGCCCAAGCTAGTTTAACCACTACCAACCCTGACCTCTGGGTGGAGGCACCCGTCACTGGACCTAGGCCCCTTAACCTGTCATTAGCCATACAGGCAGGGGGTAGTAGCCATTGGGATAGCGCCACCTAGGGGTTACATCTTGGAGGCACTGCTGGGATTAGCATCCTCTAGTGGCCACATGAGGAAATCACCCTGATATGTTCAGTTTAGGAGAGAAAATGGTGGGGTTTACTACGCCCAAGCTAAAAATTGCTCCCCATAAGCCACTGGTGCACCGAATGATGGGGTGGAGTGTAGCCGAGGGGATAGACCCCCAGAGGGCTATTTTGTTATTGGATATCCCCTTAGGGACAAGTAATGCTGACATTGTAACCACTGCAGGGCAGATTAAGGGTGTGGGCCAGGTAGAGGCAAGGGGACGAGATGCAGACTTATTTCAACAGACTATGATGGTACTGCTCTCATGCGTGTAGTTCCCCAATAGACCCTGAGAAGGTACCCCCTGTGATTCTACCTGAAGGTGATCAGAAGGGATGGAGGGTAATCCATTTACATAGTAGTCCGGGCACCCCGGGTTGGTCTCCCAGTGTAGATGGGTTTAAAGAAAAGCTGCTCAAGCTGTTAGCATCTGAAGAGAGAACTGCTCAAGAGCTAGTAAAGGTGTTAGACCTATCAGAGGACCACACGCCCTTGCATTCCCTGACCACATCCCCCGTGTCCCCCAAGAGCTCCCCAGTAGCTGCCTCCCCCATCATAATTCCCCCGATACAGCTGGACTCCTATAGACAGCTCAGATTTTTCTCCGGTACTGTCTCAGTTCCTTCGGGGGAGGATGATTTATTTTTATTTATTGTTTTTATTGTAGAGAATCAGTTTTACAACCTTTGAGTCAAAGACTCGTTTACAAAGGTACCTCGTCAATAAGGGGGGGCAAGACAACAATAAAAAAAGAGGTTAGGACAGTGGAATGACAAAACATGTTAAATACATAAAAAATAATATACACTTGGAGAGAGCAGACAGCTAGGCTGCGCTGGATTAAACTTGTGGAAGGTCCTAACATAGGTAAAAACAACACGGGATTCAAATCGACAGCAAGTCATAAGTTAAGTAGGTAAGTAACACTGGTGAAACAATAATAGTTACAGTATTCACAGTGAGCATGTCAGGCTAATATGTGGGTATATAAAGACCGGCGGGCTGGGGATTTGAAAGGGGATTAGCAGGGACCGGCATAGGGCAGAGGGGACAGGCAAGAGGCAGCTACAGGCATTTACAACATCGGCTGTCCATAATATGCTGGCGAAGAGCAATTTTGAAGCGGCCAATACCAGGGATCTTGGAGATAGTTTCGGGAAGGGAGTTGAAACAGGACGGGGCTTGGTGATGAAAGGATCTTTGGCACCGAGAGGTCCTTGCTCTGGGAACTATGAAAGTGGCCGTGGCGGCATACTGGGTTGGCAGTGACCTAGCAGCACGCTGCAATGGTCCAGAGACCCCAGGAGGGCAGAGTCCTGACAGGGATTTTTTGGCCAGTAGGCAGGTTTGATAATTCAGTCTTTCCTCAAGAGTGAGTATTTTAGCGGCAGAGTATAGTAAACAGGTGTGGGTTCTGCTGTGGGCACCGGTAAGGAGCCTACATGCTCTATTAATAGAGGTCTGAACTTTGGATAAGGCAGAGGCATCAGCAGCGGGATTTAGAGACCTGGATGGACTATACTACCCCTTTAGTACTGGAATGGCAATGTTCAGAGGGGGAAAAGAAGAAGCACTTGATGGAGAGTTTGAGGGGTCCTGCACCGGAAGCCATCCAGTTTCTACGAGCCACTAGCCCAGAGGCTACTGTGGCTGAATATCTCTCTGCCCTAGAAGGGGTGTTTGGCAGCACTGAGTCGGGGGATGACCTGTTTTGGAAGTTCAAGTCAGCTAAACAGTGGAAGAATGAAAAGTTGTCAGCCTCTGTTCCTGGGTTGAAAGGGGTCTACAGAAGGCCCACAAGAAAGATGGAGTGTCTGCCAAGGATTTGAACAGGGTCAGACTGGACCACATCCTGAAGTCTGCTAGATTTTCAAGTGTAATGGTATTAAAGCTCAAGCTGCAAGATAGGAAGGCCAACCCTCCTGAGTACTGCCACCTCATGAAAGAAATTCGTGAAATTGAAACTGATGAGGAGAGCTGGGAGCCCTATGCCGGGGTTGTGAACTCTTGTCAGACTCCAGAGAGGAGTGATTCTGATGAGACCCAGCTGTTGAGATAATTGATTAAAGCATTGACTAAGGCTGACAGAGAACCTGATTTATATCAGGCACCAGAGAATCAGAGTGGAATGGGAGTGCATGTTGTTTCCCCAGAGACCCAGACTGAGGGTAACTTGTTAGCAGAGATATGAGAGCTGAGAGCCATGGTGGGGGAACTGCAAAGGACTGCCCTTGCCCCCGGTCATAGTGAAGAGTCAGAAGTCCGGGAATGTAGACCCCCAGTCCAGGAAGGGCTCTGAAGTGCCTCTGAGGGGCACATCCAGTCTGCGTGTCATTCGCCAGAGAATTTGAGGAGGGTTACTGCTAGGTTGATAGCCTGGGATTGGCGGAACAATACCCAGCCACCAGGGGGAGCTGTTGAAAAAAGTTATGCTACCAAAGCCAAGGCCAGATCGACACCAGCATCTGCGCCGCCTGAGTGGTTCAAAGTGGTAGGTCCCTCCATGGAGACAACAGTGAAAGTAAATGGAGTATCTACCAGGGCTGTGCTGTACAGTGGCTCCCAAGTAACCATCATGTTCCAAGACTGGTACCAAAAGCATTTGTCTGATGTGCCTTTACAGCCTTTGGAAGGACTGCACATCTGGGGGTTAAGTGAAAAGGCATACCCCTACTCTGGCTACATTAGAATTTGGCTGTCTTTCCCTACCTCGATAGCTGGAGTGGCTGAGCAAGTGGAAACCTTGGCATTAGTGTGTCCCCCTACTGGCTTGTATGATGGGGTTCCTCTGCTGATTGGTATGAACGCCCATATGTTTGGACAGTTGGCTCAACTCTGCTATGAAAAACAGGGGCACTGGACCGGTAAAGCTTTGAGGATTCCTGCCTTGATCAAGAAGGCTTATGAGTCATGGAAGAATACCGAAGAGATGGATCCAGATGAACTGGTTGGGGTCGTATGGAAGAAGGACCCTGAGTCCCTAATTCTGGCACCTAACACTCAGTGTACCTTACAAGGAGAGGTCTGCCTAAGAAAGGATGTTGAGAATAAAATACTCATGCTGGATGCCCCAGGCGATGGAAAATTGCCAGAAGAATTGCTGGTTAAACCTAGTATCTTACCTGCTCGGGCTCATGCCTATGCCTGATGGGTAATGGTCCAGGTTCATAATGTGTCAGACAGAGAAATTAGGGTGAATAGAGGTTGCACCCTGTCTAACGTACACTGTGCAGATACGGCAGTTCTACCCAGTAACAAGTACTCAGGAAAGAATGACAGAGTGACGCCCGACTTGTTTGATTTGGTGACTTCCCATTGCCAGCTAAATGGAGGATGAGAATCAGTAGGAAGCTTGCCCAGAGGGACCAGATCTTTTCCCTAAAGGAATGGGATGTGTGCAAGGAGCTGAGCATCATATCTGGCTGCATGATGAGAGGCCATTTTGTGAGAGGTCCCGACGCCTTGCACCGGCTGACATAGATGATGTAAGATGCCACCTACAGGAGATGCTTGCGGCTGGTGTAATTCAAGAATCCAGAAGCCCTTATGCTTCACCTATTGTAGTGGCGAGAAAGAAGAATGGAACAGTACGGATGTGTGTGGATTATTGGACCCTCACCAGGAGGACCATCCCTGACCAATACACCATGCCCCGCATTCAAGATGTGCTAGACTGTCTGAATGGTAGCAAGTGGTTTTCGGTGTTGGACCTGCGCAGTGGGTACTACCAGATCCCCATGGCCCCAGCAGACCATGAGAAGACAGCCTTCATATGTCCGCTTGGGTTCTGTGAGTTTATGAGAATGCCCCAAGGGATCTCGGGTGCCCCTGCCACCTTTCAACAATTGATGGAACTTGCAGTGGGGGACATGAATTTGTTAGAGTGCCTGGTATACCTCGATGAAGTTATTGTGTTTGGCAGCTCACTGGAGGAACATGAAAGCAGATTGTTCAAGGTATTGGACCGATTGGAAGATTTTGGCCTTAAACTATCCATCGACAAGTGTCAGTTCTTCCAAACCTCTGTAAAGTATGTGGGACACATAGTGTCCACTGAGGGAATAGAAACAGACCCGAGTAAAGTTGAGGCCTTGACCACCTGGCCACAGCCCCACAATTTAAAAGAGCTGCAAAGATTCCTGGGATTCTGTGGCTACTATTGCTGGTTCATCAAGAACTGTTCAAGAGTGATTCATCCTCTACTTAATCTTACTCAAGGTTACCCTCCTACTAACAAAAACTATAAGAGGTTGGCTTCCCCTGAGGCTAAGAGAGTGTATTTCCATCCCAATTAAGTTTTTGGGGCACGATGGACACCTGATTGTGAAGCTGCTTTAGATGAGATTATATACCAACTCACTCATGCTCCTGTCCTTGCATATGCAGATCCAGCAAAACCCTATGTCCTACACACTGATGCTAGCCTGCAAAGTTTGGGGGCTATGTTGTACCAAGAACACGAGAATGGCCTGAGACCAGTGGCCTTTGCCAGCAGAAGTCTGACTCCATCTGAAAAGAGCTATCCTGTGCATAAGTTAGAGTTCCTAGCTTTGAAGTGGGCCATTGCTGAACAATTCCATGAGTACTTGTATGGGGCTAAGATACTGGTAAAAACTGATAATAATCCTTTGACCTATGTGCAAACTTCAGCCAAGCTGGATGCTACTGGCGATAGGTGGCTTTCTGCATTGTCTACATATGATTATGCTGTTGAATACAGAGCAGGCCTGAACCACGTAGATGCTGATGCTCTCTCCCAGAGGTCTGTTTCCTGGAATGACTGGGTCAGACTGTCAGAACCTGATATTCGAGCATTCTCCCAGAAGTTTAATAGGGAGGAACAAATGTCCACAGATGCAGTGGACTGTCTGGTGGATTGTTCGGGGCCCTCTGAGAATTGCATACCTGCTGCTTATTGCGACTTTTCTGCATTAGATATTGGTGCACTGCCTCAGCTCAACAATGACAGTCTTCAGCGAGCCCAATCCCGAGATCCTATGATCAAATCAGCTCTAGAAGCCCTCTACGCAGGGAAAGATGTGTCCAAATTGCGCTCCTCTGATTTGAGAACTGCTTGTTGTACGAAGAAGGTCCTAAGCTGAAACTGATTAATCGACTGCTATACAAAGGAACAGTAGACCGGGGGAGGGGTCAAATAGACAAGGAACAGTTGGTCTTGTCCACTGCTCTCAGAGACTTAGTATTGAGGTCTTTACACAACCATATTGGGCACCTTGGTATAGACAGAACACTTGACTTGGTGAGGTCCAGATTCTATTGGCCTAAGATGGGGGCTGATGTTGAGCAACACATTCAAACCTGTAGTTGCTGCTTACAGAGGAAAGCTTTGCCCCAGAGGGCTGCCCCCCCTTGTTAACTTCACCACCAGCGCCCCCATGGGAGCTGGTTTGTATTGACTTTCTGAGTTTGTAGCTGGATCAAAGAAATATTAGTAATGTGCTGGTGGTCACTGACCATTTTACGAGGTATGTCCAAGCTTTTCCCCACCAAGGACCACAAGGCATTCACCATGGCAAAAGTACTAGTAGAAAACTCTTTTGTTCACTATGGGGCTCCACAAAGAATCCATTCTGATCAAGGGAGAGACTTTGAGAGTCATTTGATCAAAGAGATGCTTTCTCTGTGGTGAGTGCGAAAGTCCAGAACCAACCCTTACCACCCCAGGGGGACCCACAGCCTGAACGTTTTAACCGCACTCTGCTGGACATGCTGGGCACTCTCAACCCAAAAGACAAGCCCAGATCTAGCCAACAAATTAGCACCTTGGTGCATGCCTACAACTGCACCAAAAGTGATGCCACTGGGTTCTCCCCCTACTGCCTTATGTTTGGAAGAGAAGCCCGACTACCGGTATATGTTTGTTTTGGAGTTTCTCCTGATGGGGTCTGAGCTGATAATTATCTACAGTATGTGCAAAAGTTAAAAGCCCAGCTGAATCGTGCATACCAACTGGCTCAAACCATGGCTGCCAAAAGAAATCTAGCCAACAAAGAAAGGTATGATAAAAAGGTGAAGGCACAGGAACTCCAGGAGGGAGATCGTGTATTGTTAAGAAATCTGGGACTGAATGGCAAACACAAAATTGCTGACAGGTGGCATCATCTCCCTCACATTATAGTGGGCAAACTGGATGATCTGCTTGTGCACAAAGTAAGGCCTGAAAACAATTCAAAAGATGCCAAGACAATGCATCGAAATCATTTGCTGCCCATTGGCCAAATACTGATTGAGTCTGAGCCCCCAGAAAGTGCTCCCCCTAGACCGGTGACCAGAGCTGCTGCTAAGAAAAGGCAGAGAAAGTCTGCACCTACGGTTGCTGAGTTAAGGTTTTCTCCACAGCAAATCCCAATTGAAAATGACTTTCAGTCTACTTCAGAGGAAAGTGAGTGCAACTTTGGGTACTACCCTTCTTATGAACTAAGTCAATTGTTTCAAGGTAATCCCCATGTCAATTATGGAGATGAAGCTGGGCCTTCTGGACTGCCTAAGCCCTCAGCTTTGTCCTTGGAGCCAGTGCTCCCAGAAAGTGAGGTGCAGAGTGTTAAGTCTGATGATATTGAGTCACTGTGCATGGTGGAACTGTATGAGCTTTCAGAGGAGGAAAATGATGAACTGGGACAGACTGGTGATATACCAGAGCAAGAAGAGTATTTTGAGTGCCCTGATGGTTCACTGCCAGCGTCAGAGAGCTCTCCCTGTGAGCCAAGTGTTGTGACCTCTGAAATTGCAAATCCTGGAGCTGAAAGTGCCCCAAGTTCCAACCTTTCTACCCTGATGGAAACTCCTCTGGCAAGTAAAGACAGTGCTGAAAGTGAAGCTAAAAGTGCAGAGACTGTAACAGTTCCCCCTAGCAACACTGGTCGAGCTGTGAAGCCTGTAGTGCACCTCGGCTATGATTCCCCTGGGAGGCCTGTAGATTTTCCTCTCAATGTGGTCCATAAAGGAGTAGATGTGTCCCAGAGCTCATTGCCCAAACTGAGCAGAAGTGCTAACTCCAGGTTAATTATTTTGCCCTCCAGGTATGGTGCCCCTGCCCCATCTAGCCCTAAGGCAGCTGATAGGGAAGGGTTCCCTCTCTTCAGGTTTCATGTGCAGGAAGTAATGATCTGATTTCAAAATACACTGTATGTATAATGTTGTGTAATAAGTAGTAAGCTGTGAAATAAAGAATAAGTGCATATAACAAAGGTTTAATACGTTGACTGCTGTTCAAAAGGATGCAGGCCTAACCTGCTGGTGATATGAATGAATGAATGTGGTGATTTGCCTTAAAGTGTTATAAGGGTACCTACTTGACACGGATGCCAAGTTTTTTCAGGCCAGGAAGGTGTAACCCCCCTGCTAATGGGGGTTCCTAAAAGCCTTCCAGGAGCTTGCCTGAGTGCTCCCTGCCTAGCTGGCGTTTGGCGAAATGCCATTTAGTTGTGGGCGCTGCCCGCACTCCAAAGCCAATGAGTACTGTCTCTTTAAGGTCTGCCTGCTCGCTGACATAATTAGTTTGCCTGGGGGGACTGTGTGTTCTTTGCTAGAGTCCCACCTGAGCTTCTGAGCAATTGCTCTGATTCTGCCGTCGCTAGTGGTGCAGAAGGAGCTCTTTTCAAAGATGTAACTGCCAGAAACCGTTTAGAAAAGTAATGAAAATGTAGTTTGCTTAACCTGCTTTTCTTGCAGCACGAACTGTTCTGTGAAGCCCTACCATTTTGGTTCTGAACTGCCGAACTGGACCAATTGGGTTGGGGGAGCCCTAAAATGGAGACTGCTTTGGCCAATCAGGAAAGGGACTCCCAGATGGAGCTTGTTACAAGGGGGCTAAATGGAAGGAGCCCCTGGGAAGTGTAGTTCTGGTCCAATGGTGCCTTTTTTGCGCCTATAGAGGGAGCCCTGCTGTGACTGACAGTTTCATCAGCCAACCGGACTCTAGTGGATCTAAGGGAAATGCACTGAACTGTTGCTGGCAAACCAGATCCAAGGTGACAGTGAAGAGAGAAGGAGCCCTGTTGTTCGAGCGGCAAGTACTGTAGTTTGTGCGGGAAGTGCATGTGTAGGCCCCAAAGTCGGTCTGCGGCCGTTGGTAATTATAGTTCGGACTGAATCCGAGTTTTGAGGAGGAAGAAGAAGCAGATGGGTGGGAACCAGGCTTAACCTGAAGAAGACTGAAAGTTTGCTGAACGCGATCGGCCTGTCAGGGACTGCTGATGCTGTGCATGCTCCCGGGTTTTGCAGTAATTGCGATCGGGATCGTGGAGCATCTGCTTGGTACAGTACTTTCCTTTATGTATAAATGTGCCTTATATTGGAGGGAGATTGCAATCTTAATTTCCCTCACTCTGCAGTGTGTGCTGAATGCTGGAAACCCAGAAACAACACCATCCATCCGGTAATCTGTATTGGGTATCGTGAGTACAATTCAGGGCAGCCTCCAGCAACAATTTATGAATCAAAAGTGTGCCATCTGATTTACGTGTGCTTTCTTTTTCTGGAACTGAGCCTCTGTTCCAGATTACAATTTTGCTGTGCATGCCTTTCTTTCTTTTAGGGCCCCAACCAGCTGCACCAGTCGGCCAAGCCCGGGCAACAGACCTGGCTAGCCCCCACCATCCTGGGTACCCAGCAAGTGTGGCATTCGGACCCTAAGTTTCATGCATAGCACTGTGATTTATATGTCTTAATGCAAAATCAACCTGATTTCCCCTTCCTTGTTACTTCCCCTGAATAAATCAGATTTATGTTTGTTGAACTATATCCTACTTGTGGTGTCAGTACATATAGCAGAGAATATTGCATAGTTGCCGTGGCATTGCCTAACCTTATTTTACAGGGAGTCCTCAGGGATGTGCTGCAGAATCAGTCCTGAGGGTAAGTGGGTACTGTATGTGTAATGAGTGTGCATATGTGGGGTATTGGGAAGGTAACTCCCGTATACTGTGTGGGCCATTAGTGGGAACAAAGGGGGGTCACAGTGTCTCAGAGGGCTGTGCCCAAGCTAGTTTAACCACTACCAACCCTGACCTCTGGGTGGAGGCACCTGTCACTGGACCTAGGCCCCTTAACCTGTCACTAGCCATACAGGCAGGGGTAGTAGCCCTTGGGATAGCGCCACCTAGGGGTTACATACCTTATAAATATGCCATTGGCCTTTGCTCTGTCAATGGCCTATCTGTTCATACTCATCTGTATTGCTCCCTTATGCCTATCCCATTCCTGTTTGAAGCCCTGCACTGTATTCATATCCACCACTTCCTGAGGTAGGCCGTTCCATGCATCCACCACCCTTTCTGTGAAAAAGAACTTCCTCACATTACCCCTTAATCGGCCTCCCTCTAATCTCATGCTGTGTCCTCTTGTCCTGCAATTTTTCTTATACTGAAACATGTTAGGCTCTTTTACCTTGTTAATGCACTCAAGGTGTTTGAATGTTTCGATCAGATCTCCTTTCTCCCTCCTTTGCTCTAGGGTATACATATTGAGCTCCGTTAATCTGTCCTCATATGTTTTCTGATGCAGTCCCTGCACCATTTTGGTTGTCCTTCTCTGGACTGCCTCAATTTAGTTAATGTCCTTGTGAAGGTGTGGCCTCTAGTACTGCACGCAGTACTCCAGATGGGGCCTAACCAGCGTCTTGTAAAGAGGGATTATTACCTCCCTCTTTTGACTTGTGATACCCCTACTAATACACCCTAACATCCCCCTAGCCTTACCTACTGCTTTAGTGGTCTGCTTGGATGATTTCAGGTCATTGGTGATGATGATGCCCAAGTCTCTTTCTTCCCTTGTGACTGTCTGCAACTCCTCTCCCAGCCTATAGGTGGCTTCAGGAGATGGTCCAGTATCGCCCTTTAAGGGGAGTAAATCCAGAAGGCCTAATGGCGGTACTGGACCTATCGGGTATTTCGGATGAGAGCATGGATCCAGGGGACGTGGTTGTTGCCTATAACAAGGCGGTGACCGGGGCCCTGGATCGAATTGCTCCTGTTCGGGTTCGCCCACTCACTCAGCGCCCAAAGACTCCCTGGTTTGATGAGTCTTTGAAGGAGCTGAGGAGAGTGGGGCGAAGGCTAGAGAGAGCATGGTGGAAATCCGGCCTGGATGCCGACAAACTTAGATTGATGGATCATTATGTTATCTATCAATCAGCAATATCCCGTAAGAAGTCAGAATTCCTGTCCAGGGAGATTGCTGCTGCATGAAATCGACCGGCTCAACTCTTTCGGACTGTTGACAGATTGTGCAATCCACTCTGTCTACAGTCTGGAAGAGATTTTTCACAAATAAAGTGTGATGAGCTTGCTCGATTTTTTGCTGATAAGATTGCTGGCATTAGGGCGGATCTCAGCCGTGTTCAATCTATAAGGGCTTGCAGTGATCGGCGAAGGGAAGCAAACACCTGTGTCACCTGGTCTGACTTTGGTAGGCTGGAATTCATGGACATTATGAGGATTGTCCAGACTATGCGTCCAACTAGCTGTAGTTTGGATCCGGACCCTCGCCACTTTTATTAGGTTCGTAGATATTATCTTGCCAGATCATTGCTGAAATCGTCTGGAAGTCCTTGAAGCAGGGGATCTTTCCTGAACCCCTAAAGGAGGCGGTCGTCGACCACTCCTAAAAAAACCTTCACTGAATCCGGACTGCCCAGCTAACTACAGACCTATCTCTAACCTCCCATTCTTGGGTAAGGTTATTGAAAAGGTAGTTGCACTGCAACTGGACGACCATCTTACAAATCATAATGTCTATGATACTCTTCAATCAGGATTCAGGAAAAGACATAGTACTGAGACTGCTCTTGTCCGGGTTCTAAATGATCTCCTGATAGCGAGGGATCAAAAGGCTTGTACTATTCTAGTCCTTCTTGATCTCGCCGCGGCCTTCGACACTGTGGACCATGGTGTGCTTTTGGAACGCCTGCGGCTCCATTGTGGACTGTCTGGTATGGTCCTAAAATGGTTTCAATCTTTTCTCACAGGGCGGAGACATACGGTCATCACTGGAATTTATTCCTCTGATGCCGTCTCCCTGCCTTGTGGGGTCCCGCAGGGTTCCATTTTGGCACCCATGTTGTTCGCTGTCTATATGCTGCCATTAGGAGACATTATTAGGCATTATGGCTTGGGTTTTCACTGCTATGCAGATGACACCCAGCTATATTTGTCCTTTAGTCCCGGCAAGTAGATCGCGGTCTCTAGACTTAACAACTGTCTATCTGAGATCAGTGATTGGATGAGTGCCAGCTGGCTAAGGTTAAACCGGATAAGACTGAGGTGTTGGTGGTGGACCCAGGTCGTCCGAGGCGGTCTGTAGGGCTGGTCTTCCTTCGGGCATATGGATCGATGGAGCCAGCTCGCACCTCAGACCGGTCGCGTAACCTAGGTGTTATCATTGACGATAGTTTGGCGCTAAAATTTCAGGTGTCATCTGCCGTCAAATCCTCTTTTACCATCTGAGGAATATCACTCGGTGAAACACCTTGTTCCTCCGGCTGACCTCCGACATTAGTCCACGCCTTTGTTACTTCCGCCTTGATTACTGCAATGCCCTGTACCTAGGGTTGCGGGGTTGATATCCGCCGCTTGCAGCTGGTGCAAACGCTGCAGCCAGGCTTTTGAGGGACATCAATTAGGAATCATATTACGCCTGTGCTGCAAACTGCACTGCTGCGGTTCAGTGGCAGATCACCTTTAAAGGTCGGTTTACTGACCTATAAAATACAGAACAGGGACGCAATATCTGCAAAGATCTACTTGTTCCCTACCGTCCCTCCCGCTCCACTCAGATCCACCGACGAGGATTGCTAGAGGATTCCCAGGAGTTCGTTTAAAAACATCTGAACTGAGAGAGCGTTTTGCCTTATGCTGCCCCGACCCTGTGGAATTCTCTACCTCGTTGGATACGAAGCTGCCTGACCGTCGAAAGCTTTAAATCAGAGTTAAAAGCATATTTATTCCAAAAGGCCTATGGGGAGTAGTTATTGCACTGACATGAAATTGGAACTGTATTTTATTGTTGTTTATTATGTTACATGTATGTCTTATGTATTTAATTACTGTACAGCACTTTGACTTTGAAAAGCGCTTAAAAAATAAATTTTTACTTACTTACTTACTTTTTTACTTACTTCTCTTCCCTATGTGCATGATCTTGCACTTCTTTGCATTAAACCCCAGTTGCCACTCTTCCGACCATTTTTCTAGTTTATCCAGATCTCTTTTCATTCTGCCCACCCCATCTGGATCATCTACTCTGTTGCAGATCTTGGTGTCATCTGCAAACAGACAAACCTTACCCTCCAGTCCATCTGCAATGTCACTGATGAAGATATTGAAGAGGAATGGCCCAAGGACTGATCCCTGAGGTACCCCACTTGTGACTTGCATCTCTTCTGACTGTATACCCTTTTCCACCACTCTCTGTTTTCTGCCCATCAACCAGTTTGCCACCCGGTTGACCAACTTCTGACCCACTCCTAGCCTACCCAGCTTATTAATCAATCTTCTATGTGGAACAGTATCGAAAGCTTTGCTGAAGTCAAGGTATGTGACATCAACTGCTCCCCCTTGTTCCACCACTCTGGTTACCCAGTCAAAGAAATCTATGAGATTAATTGGTAGGACCTTCCTTTTGTAAACCCATGCTGTCTTGGATCCTGTGCTCCTATGGATTCCAGGTGTTGCACTATCCTTTCCTTAAGGAGTACCTCCATAATCTTGCCCACTTCTGAGCTAAGACTGGCTGGTCTGTAGTTCCCTGCCTCCTCCCTGCTACCACTCTTGTGGAGCAGGATCACATGAGCCCTTCTCCAGTCTTCTAGGACCTCTCTTGTGCTCAGAGACTCCTTAAACAGTTCTGATAATGGCTCTGCTAGTTCCAACGATAGCTCCTTTAATACCCTGGGATGTATGCCATCAGGTCTCATTGCCTTGTCCACCCTGAGCTTATCGAGCTGTTGTAGGGCCCTTTCTTTTGTGAAGGGACTAGTGCTCACCTCCCTCCCCCCTGTGTCCATGGTGCTGATCTGTGGGCCCTGCCCTACCTTCTCTTCAGTAAATACTGAGAAGTAGTATCTATTAAGGATAGACGCTTTTATATGGTCCTCCTCCTTACATGCCCCCTTATTTCTTTTGATCTTAGCAATACCCCCTCTGGACTTTCTCCTTTCACTAATGTATCTATAGAAAGTCTTTTCACCTTCTTTTACTGTTTGTGCTAGTGTTTCCTCGGTGTGGGCCTTTGCCTGCCTTACTACCTTCCCTGCTTCCCTTAGGGAAGTTTGGTATGCCTCCCTATCTTCATCCCACTGTGTTCCCTTATATTTCCTGAAGACCAGCCTTTTGACTCTGACCTTTTCCTCTACTGTTTTTGAGAACCAAAGTGGTTTCCTTCTTCTTTTGCACTTCCTTTTCTCTATAACACAATGGGATGTTGCTTCAAGTATTGCATCCTTAATGCCTGCTCACTTTTCCTGTACCCCCTCACCTGTATTTCTTTTTGCCAGGGCTAGCTTAACTCTGTTGGCCATCTTATCAAAGTCAGCTCCTCTGAAGTCCCATATTTTTGCCTTGGAATGGGATCATTTAGTTGTAGTGGCCAAATTCAACCATACCATGTGATGGTCACTAGCCCCCAGGTGACCTTCTACCTGGAGATCTGTGATCCTTTTCCTGTTAGTCAGTACTAGATCTAGGATAGCCCTGTCTCTTGTGGATTGTTGTACCAGTTGTTTGAGGCCCTCCCCCTGCAGGGAATCCACCATGTGTCTAGTTCTTGCAGATGTTCCTGCTGGTATCGAGCAGTCTGTATCTGGCATGTTGAAGTCTCCCATTATCAGAACCTCCCCTTTAGCTGTCATGTTTTGTATATCTTCTATCAGTAATGTGTCTATGTCCTGCCCCTAGTCTGGGGGCCTGTAGACAACCCCAGTTCATATGGCTGTCCCATTTCCTGTTTCCAGGGTGACCCACAGTTCTTCTGGCTCCTTATGTGTATTCTGAATTTCTGTAACTTTGATATTTTCATTGACATACAAGGCCACTCCACCCCCCCCCCTTTTTGCACCTCGGTCTCTTCTGAAAAGTACATAGCCAGGTACTGAATTCTCTCAAGTGTGATTACTGGTAAGCTACGTCTACTAATTGCTACTATGTCCAGTTTAGCCTCTGTCATTATGTACATGATTTTCCATTGGCCAGATTTCAGTATGTTAGTTGTTGGGTGAGGTCTGGCGTTTCCCCTGTGCATCATATGGGGAGCCAGACCATTTTCCTTACCTGGTGATGCAAATGAACTGCAAACATGCTGAACTTCTGTTTGACCACTAGCTGAGGGGGGAAGGGGTATTCTTCCCATTCGATGTATGGGATGCTGCACCCCTCTCCCCATTTGCTATTTTAAATATTCTGCAAAGATGTCAAACTTCTGCCCCAATGCACTGACTCCCTCCTTAGTCAGATGCAGTCCATCAGATTGAAAGAACTTTCACTCCCAAAACTGTTGCAAGTTTCCCTACAAATTTGTGTCCTTTCTCCTGTCACCAGCCCTTGAGCCACATGTTTAGCTCCCCTATCTCCCCTTCTCTGACCTTCCGTCCATCTGCACCCCTCTCCCAGACCGGCAGGATCTCAGTGAAGGAGATGCCGGGTGAAATGGATGATAGTTTGTCACCCAGCCTGGTCAGGTGTTCATTGAGTTCCACAACTGACCAGCTGGCGAGATCATTAGTCCCTATGTGTGCCAGGACATCAATGTTTTCTCCTGCTTCCAGAACAATTTTAGCAATACGGTCAGTGTCTCTCCACGCTGATGTACCTAGGAGACATCAGACCATTACCCTTGGCTGGAGATAGATATCAACTCCCTGAATCATGGAGTCTCCTATGATCAGAAGTGTTTTGGATTTCCTTTTTGCTTTTTTTGTTTTGATTCCTGTTTTGGGTGAGTTTTGTTGTGGTAGCTCCTGTGCTGCAGTGTCCTGCTCTGCAGTGTCATCTGCCCCTTTATTTGATTTCGGAGATAGAGGCAGATACCTGTTTGTAGTTTTTGACTTCACAAATCCCAGGTACTTCTGGGCTAATCAGACATGTTTCAACCGAGCTCTCTGGTGTTATAGTACAAGATAAGGCACCACCGAAAACACAGAACATTGAGCGAGAGAGCAACAGATAATGGACAAAGGGGTAACTTTACAAGAACTAAATCCTACAGAAGCAGCCGAGGGCCTGTCAGCCGAAACTCCTATGTCGGTGGAGTTAGGAATGAAACATTTATGGGACCACCCAAAAGGCAGTTTTTTAAATGCTTACTGCAGATGTCAGATCTGTTTAAAAATAAAGGGGAACCTGCACCACGAAGAAATGCTATTCAGCTGTTATACAAGGGAGGTTTAGGGAATCCCCCGACAGAGTTTATGAGGGACAGACATTACTCAAAAACTCAATGAAAATTTATGCCTGAGTAGTATTTGCTCTAATTCATACAGATGAACACAATTATGACATCAGTTTTAAGACAGTAGATGCATTGGACAGGTTCTGGGTAAATTGCAACACTTTAAATGACACTCCCCTATGGACACTGTTCCTGGCCATTCCCATCACAAAATCTACAGTAGAACAACAACTGTTCTTTTCAAAAATGAAGGAGTACATGTAGCAGACATTTTGTTTTGGCTAAAAAAGATGTGTGAGGTTCTAGAGCAGGGGTTGTCAACCTTTTTGTGTCTGAGGCCTCCCTGACCAAATGTCAGCAGTGTCAGGGACCCCCTACTGGCTGTGGCATGCACACTATGCAGCGACGCGTGTAGTGGTACCAATTTACATACCAGTGTAAAAGCAAACACCTCACCACTATAAACCAATATAAACAAAAATTATAATTTTAATACAACTCTATTTAAAATTAATAACAATTGTGCATAATAATGCATTGAATGACATTACAAACAAGCAGTGAATCATCAAACTGCTAACCTGCCACTGACTGGCAGTTACATCCAGGGTGGGGGGTGGCACAGCTTACCTACCACCATTACACTGACTTAATCAAACTGCTAACCTGCACTGACTGGCAGTTACATCGGGGCACAGCACCTACCACCATTACACTGAATTAATCAAACTGCTAACCTGCCACTGACTGGCAGTTACATCGAGGTGGGGGAGGACAGCTTACCTACCACCATTACACTGACTTAATCAAACTGCTAACCTGCCACTGACTGGCAGTTACATCGAGGGTGGGGGGGGGGCACAGCTTACCTACCACCATTACACTGACTTAATCAAAATGCTAACCTGCCTTGATAAACCTGCAGTGGATCAAACTGACTGAACAGTAATATGCTGAAAATTTCTTTGCATGGCATTAATATACTACTAGCCCAGCAATTATTTAATAAAGTACTTTACATCTATTTAAATCACTTTATCTTACCTTGTAGTTTTCTCCATAGTTACTGAGGTTACAGAGTACACTAAAGTAGCAGCAGGGCTAATTGAAAAAACAAGCAGCCAAACTTTGTGAAATGGAGTTGCAATACTTGTGCCACAGCCACTACAGTCTCCATGATCTCAGGAAGAGTGAAACAGGGGAATCACACATTGAAGCAGCAGCAGGTTCTGATTTACAAACTGAGCTGCCGAATGGACTAGCAAGGAGGGACTGACAAAACTGTAGACAGAATGACTGAATCATTCAGAGATATGGCTGCGGTTAATTACCTGTTAATTTCAAGCTACTATGTGTCATAGTAAACCATTAAAGTTAATCTGGGCTATTAGGACCTCGTTAGCAAAGTGAGCAGATGTGAATGCATGCTTAAATGCTGTCAGGCAAACATTAAAAACTGAAACTACAGCTTTGCTATGTATTTCTTTGTATTACTTGCAATCCTATACATTTTCTGACATTTTCAGCTTGGCTGCTATTTTCGGTGGGTGATCCACAGACCCCCTTCCCAGGAGTTGATCACAGATACCCTGGAGGCCGCAGACCCCCGATGAAAAAACATGTTCTAGAACACCCCTCCCCCATTTGACTCGGAGCAAATTTGGAAGGGTGGACGGAAGGCTAAATGTAAACTTTATATGTCAAACCATGGGATCACACATCTACCAGGCTGTGTTTACCTGGGAAGGGACAGAGGATCATTATTCTATCCTTGCCAACCAAAATCTTGCCACAAATGCAGATCCAGAATGCAACTCAGTAATGCATGAAATACACCAAAATGTACTCACTGCCTAGAAACCGAACACATGGCTACTTCTTGTGTGAACCTCTTTAGGTGTAATTTATGTGAAGAAAAAGGACATTCATATGTCAGATGCCCATGGGCATTGCATAATGAAGAGGATGATTCTACGCATGAAGCCTTAGTTACCTAAGCACAAAAGAAAGGCTGCACTGTGGGTTCAGAAAGAAAGATGCAAGAAATCCACAAACAAAAGGAAAAAGAGAAGGAGACGGAAAAAACATAGGAAAGAAAAAGAGGAATGGGGACAGAAACACAGGCCCACACCTTAAACCAAGAAACAGAAAACACAGAGAATAGTGGAGAACAGTGAACATCATATAATGGGGACCCAATTCAGACTGAAACAATAAATAGACAGAATGGCAGATGGAAGCTGTGGATGGTACAAACATGACAGAACAGAATCCAATAGCAGAGACTTCAATGTGCATTTAAACTATGCCTCCCCCCAACCACAGAAACTGAATTTCAGACATTAATACACAAGAAGAGGCCTAGAGCAAAAGTGGGGAAAAGGTGGAACCTAAAGAGAAAGAAAGAAAAATCATAAAAGGGAAAACAAATGGACCACAGCAAACCAGTACAAGACATTACAAACTCAGCAGAGTGGTGACAATTCAGAAGAAGAAGATATTGAATCAGATTCTTCCTCTATAGCTTCATCCACAAAGGAGCAATCATCTGGTGTGGAAGATGCAGGCCAAGGAGATAAAGTCAAGAAGAAATGTGCCACAGGGTCACAACAATAAGGAAACTTGGATGTGCCAAAAACTTCTTCTCATTATAGTGTGCGTGGCATCTATCTGAACTTTAACTTTAAATGTTAACAGCATGAAAAGCAGTAAAAGACGCCAGACAATTCTTACAGAGTTGACACACAGCATAAAGTAGACATTATGGCCCAGATATTCAAACTGCGCCAGGCTGTGACGCAAGCTTGGGCGCAGCTCAACTTGGCTATGCAGGGGCGTGGATTAAGCGATATTCAAAGGAACTGCACCATGGCTCAGCAGCTTTGAATATCGCACCCTGGCCACCCCCACTATGCATGGCGCAATGGCTCTGCGCCAGTGCAAGTGGCCAGAGTGGAGCATGGAGATGCGCTAGCTCAAGTTCCATTGCGCCATGCACAGCACCTGCGATATTCAAAAGTTGACATGCAAATGGGGCCATAATTTATGCAAGGCACACATGGGGCCATTTGCATGTCATTATGGCCCCATTTGCATGCAGGTGTGCCGATCCCTGATGACGTGCATCTGGCACCCTGCCAGGCAGCAGCCATTGGGGACCAACGTCCCCTGCAGCCCGATCGTGGGCATCTGTGTAAAAATAGAAAACCGTCCTATATCCCCGGTGGTCCAGTGGACCGCTATGTGCCTGATCGTGGGCATCTGTTTTAATAAAAAAAAAAAGTGCAATATCCCTGGTGCTCCAGTGGACCGCTTTCTGCTCGATCGCGGGCATCTGTTTTAAGAAAAGAAAACCCCCGTCCAATATCCCTTGTGGTCCAGTGGACCACACTCTGCCCAATCACGGGCATCTGTAGTAATATAACCCCCCCCATCCAATATCCCTGGTGGTCTAATGGTACCCCCTCCCCATCTGCCCCCTGAGCCCCACCACCCGCTCCCCGGTCAGCTGGCAGGGCGGCAGCACCCAGCTGCCGCCCCACCACCCGCAGACTGACAGCTGGGGCAGGGCTGCATGCTCATTGGCTCAGAGCATGGAGCCAGTGCAACCTACCGTGCTACATTCAGATATGTGAATGAATCACATATCACAAGTATGTCTGTTATGCATTGTTAACGCCCATTGGCTCACGCTGTGAACCAATGGGCATGCAGCCCTACTGAGCTATCAGTTGGTGGGCAGCGGGTGGCAGGTGGCGGTGCTGCTGACTACCGCCGCCGGGGAGCGGGTGTGGGGGCTTAGTGGACGGTGGGGAGAGGGGTACCACTATACCACCAGGGATATTGGACGGGGGGGGTTATATTATTACAGATGACTGCGATTGGGCAGAGTGCAGTCCACTGGACCACCAGGGATATTGGACGATGTCTTATTTTACAAATGCCTGGGATCAGGCATGGGGGGGCGCCGCCAGGTGCAGCCGGAACTCGGGTGGCCACCCACAGGTGGCAGCTGCCGTAGTGTGCCCTGCAATATGGCAGCTCACCTGTGGGTGGCCATCAGTTGTTTCTTTCTTTTTTTGGCTTAACTTTGTGCTGGCACAGGTAGGGGTTGCGCATGCATGGCTCTGTACATCCCGGGCTGAATATCAGGCTGTGCAGGTTATGCATGGGCACGCCTAACCATACCTGTGCCTGCATACATTACTGATGTGCTCCGGCGCATCAGGATTTGTGCCGCACACTTTTCCCTTGTGAATATCGCGCCGGGGTGCATCAGTGGGTTGCGCATGGTGCAACACTATTGCACCATGTGCAACCCTTTTGAATATCTGGGCCTATATGTTTACAAGACAAGAGACTAAAAACTCTGGCAGGAATTGCCAATGCATCAAAACTCTGGACAAAGTGGGTTACATTCTGGTCACCAGTAGTAGAAGCTGTGATGGATTGGGAATTTTATTTCTAAATTCTAACTTAAAAGTCAGAAGACTAATTAATTTGGAACCTGGAAGGGCACTTATTTTAGATATATAGTACAGAAATATTAGAATACGGCTGATTAATAAATATGCCTCGCAGTGTAAAACTAAAAGGACAGAACTATTTAAAAAGATCCAACCTTACCTACACACAGCCAGCTTGGTAGTTTGGGGTGGAGATTTCAACTGCAGTCTACATCAACAGGATAGAAGGTTTCAGACAAATAAATTATACTGCAACACAAATGCATTGATTGACATCTTGGCAACCTCCAAATTAAAAGATTCTTACAGAACAATTCACAAGAAAGGGGGGTTTACATACATTAGAGGTTAGCATTCTACAAGGATAGATTTTCCTTTTTTGTATCGCAAAGTTTAGATGTATCAGAAGCCAAACTCCATCTATAGCTTTTACAGATCACAGAGCATTAGAAATAGAAATTAAAAGGAGCACTACACTGCCATGTGGGAAAGCTCCCTGGAAACTAAATGCTGAGCTTTTAAAATTAGATCAGATGGCGAAAGAATGGAAAATGTTGTGGGTAGTCCGACGATCAGTATTATACATATACGATACACACATGGACTGGTGGGAGGACTCAAAAAACAAATTTCAGATACTTATTTCAGAAATTAGCCAGTTAGGCTTCAGTGAACACATACTTTTAAGTATTTAAATCTTTGGAAGCAATTGCATCTTTTAATATCTAAAACAGAAACAAACTGACTACAGTCAGCAAATAGCTACAATAAAAACAGAAATGTATCATATACAGTATGACAGGGCTAAGGCCCTGCAACAAGAGCTTCATTTCGGGATGGTGAGCAAAAAGCATACCTTTGAGCCTTATAAGGATAACAAAAGATGATACTGGTAAGACACAAACATCAAAAGATGAGATACTAAAGGTCATAGATAACTATGTATTAAATATTTGTGGTACCCTCCCTCCATAGACATACAAGATCCAAACCATATTTGTCTCAAATACAGGTACCAAACTTAACACAGTTACAGTTAAAAGACTTAGAACAACGAATAATGGAAGAAGACATTAAAGTAGCAATCACATCTCTCCGTAATAATACAGCCCCAGGCAAAGATGGTTTGACACCAGAATTTTATAATAAAAATAATGGCCGAGTCAACTCCAGAAGTTGTATAACTATATAATGAAATTTTAGCTTTACAGACTATTTCCAAACTAATGACAGCAGCAGATTTAATATTTTTATACAAAAAAGGAAATAAGGACCTACTATCAAATTGGAGGCCCATTAGTTTATTAAATACAGATTTCAAAATTCTTGGCAAAATGATTAGGGAAAGTGTCAGAAACCTTAATTAGCATAGCCCAGACTTGCTCAGTTCCTAAAAGAGGAATACAGGATAATTAAATAATACTAAGACAGCTTTTTCAAAAATGTCAGGCAGGAATAGAGGAAGGGATTTTACGGAGTTTGGATCAACAAAAGACTTTTGACTCTGTTTCACTCGAATATATGTTTTCATCCTTAAAGGCCTATAGAATTCCAAGTAAGTTTATAGACCGGATTAAATGTCTAAATAAAGTGGCTACAGTGACACTCAGAATTAATGGATGGAAGGGAACCACCACATAGATTAAAAGAGGACTGAGGCAGGGTTGCCCAATAAGCCCCCTCCTATATATTTTTGTACTGACTATTTTTTATGTACAATTATGAATTTGACCCAGATTAAAGGAATAACTCTAACCACAGCAACTATGACAATAAAAACCCTTGTGTATGCAGACAATGAGGTTAATAGTGGTAGATAAAAATACAAAAGAAGAAGATGTTACTCAACAGTTAGTAACATACTCTAAGGTTTCGGGATCAAAGATCAATACAGAGAAAAGATTAGGGATCCAATTGGATAATGGACCACAGAACCAGACATCCTATGCCACAATAACCTTAACTCAAGGTCCCATTTCAATATTAGGTATCTTATTTGGAGCAGGAGATTTAGCTTTGTTGAACTGGGAAACAAAAATTACCACAGCAGAAAGAATGTCACAAACATGGATTTACAGACAGATATTTAAAAGAAAAAGAATTTTATCGATAAAAAACTTGATAATACCAATATTCTTGTGTCAGCTTTTTATTTCCTCCCCCAATGCAAATAGAAACATGTCTATTTAGTATCTTTTTCAGAGCACTTTGGGGAGCAGATTAAATCCGGTGACAAGAGATGTTACATATCGAACAATAAAAGAAGGAGGACTGGGCATGGTGAACCCATTAACATTTTATTTTAGCATGTTTTTATACTATAACATTGCTATATGGCATACCCAAGTAGAGAACCCATGGCACAACATGATTACAGAATGGATTAGTATTTGTAAAACAGCATGGGTCCAAGGGAAAAGTAGATTATTGAATAGAACAAACATTGTACCTGTACATATTAAGACTATGTTTCAAAAACTCATAAAATGGAAAGTATCTTGTCAAGTAGCTATAACAAGTGCCAGAACAGGCCTATATGATTTAATGCTACAAGCACAATGTCAAGAACCAATAACCTTACCAAACTGTCCAGTATCAGAAACTATGGTAGCCCTATCACAACAAACAAAAGAGCGCATTCCTGCTTTTGCCTGGGACTTACTAAGGCTTACCATACATGGTAGATTAAATGTGAAAAACAACAATAAGCATAAACCTGTAACTGAATGATACTGCTCTAGACTTGTATGCCATTTAATTTTTGAAACATAGGAACACTTGTTTCTTGAATGTGCATATATGAAGGAGTTATTGGGTGAAATTGCTTATAGATGGGAAATACCATAGTTCCAGTCTTTGACATATACAGAATTGATACTTACAACATCCACACAAAGATGGTCCAGTTTCTATATGGGAATCTTGCAAGTAATTGTTTCTATTTTGAAATATTATATATGGCAGTCAAGCTGTAAATGGGTACTGCAGCAACAAGTAATGTCAAGATGATTATTTCTGAAAAATGTCATTACTTCTATTAAACAAGCTTATGAATCAGATGCAACGAAAATGACTAGACAAATTACAATCACTGTGGAAATCATGTGATCAAATCATAAAATAAAAAAAGAAAGAGGAAAAAAGAGAATGATGATAATGGGAATATGGTATACACAGGTTGCGTGTATACCTTTTGTAAACAATGTAACTATTGTACAAACACAAGTTATGGATTGATTGTTATTGAATTTTACTACTCTTTTTCCTCCAATAAAATTCATGTACTCTGCCAGTAGGAGGAATCCATGGCAGTGTGAGGAGGAGACCAGGAGTCAGTCCCGGGAGGTGAGCAGAGAGGATGGATGTCAAAGAGGCTAAGGAGCGGGTCTCTTCCTATACCTCGGGGGAAATAGAGACCAATCTAAAAGGAACTGTGGAGGTGTTGGAAAAAATTGCAATACAAAATGAAGAAAAACCAAGAAGGTCCGATTGTGCTCAGGTAGTTAACTGAGTGGCCAGAAAAAGAAATTGCAGAATCACAGTCAGTAATGGCTAAAGAATTATATGTCAAACTGAAGAAAGAAGAGTTAAGGCATGAAGCAGAAAAAAATAAAATTACAAAGCACAACTGATGATTTAAAAAAGAAGCAAGTACTGGAGACATATCATCTGGCACCTGACAGCCAGGCCCAGCTGACTCCAAATGATGCAGCAGCATGAAAGGGAGCCATCATGGCTGACAATAGTGCTTTGTTGGAAAATTCCTCACCAGACAGTAAAGAGGTAAAGAAAAAGCATTCAAGGAAAAAAGAAGCTGCAGAAATAAGGAGGAGTGGAGCCATGACTGGAATGGCACATATGAGCTACAAGAGGCTCGGCCTAAGACGGGCTTCACTGGTGGAAGCAACAAAACAAGTTGGTAAAGCAGAAACCCAGCAGCAGCTGCAAGAAGGAGAAAACATGACAAAGTATTCAAATTGGGGCCCCTAGGAAAAACAGTCGTCACTTTGGACTTGAACTTACCTAGAACTATCAGAAAAGGATCAGGCTGCAGAAACAACATAGGTGGCCTTTCTTTATACACCGGACTGGGTCACTGAGGCACTTGAAAATGCCGTCTGGAAATGTACATCAGATGGGAAGAGTTGAGACACAAATTATCCCAGCACATCAGCAGACCTCAAATTTCAGGAGAAGGAACAAGAAAAGGATGCTGCAAAAGAAAATATGTCTGGTAAGGAAAAAGGGGACAAAAGCATAACTTGTCAAAATCTGCAAATGCAGGAAGAGTTGGACATTAAAAGGAATGAGTAGGCACAAATCAATGACTTGCTGCAAATAGTAGAGGTGGATGCAATATTTGATAGAGGTTGATCCAGAATTTGTACCTTGAGGGGTTTTTGGCCCCTCCGGGGGTCCCTTTCAGAGGGCAATTATATTTTAAGTGAGTTTTGGCTGGGATAGATAATGTACTCTGTGGAGATATTTGCTCATGGTATGTGATATCTTCAATGGACTAAATGCATGAGTTTGTCCTGTTTGTAGCAGATAAGCTATATTAGAGCCAACTACACTTTATAGACATAGGGCGGGATTCACAAAGCCCGTGAATTTCTCGCAGCTGTGGGTAAACTGCTGCACAAATGGGTTGCGACTTGCCGCTGCGGGTATTCACAAAGCTGGAGCCGGATTACGACCAGCTCCACGGGTTATGGCCGCTTGCGGGCTGGTGTTGCAAAAGAGATGGCCACAGCTGCAGGAATGTGCTACTGCTGGTGGGAGCAGCCATAACACCCTCCGCAACTGCTGCGGCTGTGAATCACAACCGCTGCAACTGTGGGCGATTACAGTCCGTAACAGCAGTTGTGGAGTAGGACTGCCCACATAGTTTAACTTCACTGCACTTGAATTCAGTATTAAGAAATGCTGTTTGTGTTGCCTCATGTTTTCTCTAATAAAAATCACATTTAAAAAAAAAAAAGAATGAGTAGACAGATAGAACAAGCATTTGTCAATGCCGAATGTTTGCTTACTGGCATTGGCAGTGGTAGTGTAGAAGTTACAGAGCTGCGTAATAGGAATGGCAGTGAAGAATTGAACTGAAGCCAACCCCACCACCACCCTGCAGAGAGTGACAGGCATCGGGGTGTGCATTTGGGTCGTCAGGCATAACGGCCACGCCATTTCACCACACCCCACTCTGCAGAGACCGACAAGTGTGACGTGTTCCTTGGGGTCTTTGGCCCTTATGCGCACTCCATTTAATTAGGAAATACGGTGAAATGGGTGCGATATAGGAGAATGGGGTGAAGTTTGGGGCCGAAGAGTCCAAGGCATACCTCGATGCCTCTCAGTGACTGCAGGGTGTGGAATGGTATGAGCATCACAGACAAGAATCCCAAGTCACACCCCTGATTCTTGTCATTCTCTATAGGGTTGGGCGATTTAGTTGAAAAGCCTAATACCTCAGGCATTCATTGGTATTTTAACTCCAAATTTTCAACATGTTTGTTTTGTGACCCACCTCATGAACAGGGGAATATCAGTTTGGTAGCGGCTGCTTATGCACAGTGACTACGAGATTTGCACCACAGGTGCAAAATATTCTGAACAGGCTGTAAAAATGACAGCTGTACTCTTTCATGGGGAGGTGTAAAAATGGCTATGTTGCAAATGTGTAGTAAAAATATTTAAAAATGGTGAAGTCACAGCGTGCGTAGAAACTGTGCAATGCACACCCGTTATATAAGTAGGTTGGGGATATTTTATAGCAGATTGTCAACTCAGGCATTTTGGTGCCTCGATCATGAACAGTGTCACTGTGATTTTCTTTATCTGTGCCGAACAATGATTTCCCACAGCGACCACGCATCTCTGCACTGAAAGTGTGAAAACACCGCCGGCCATGTTGTGAAAATGGCAGCTGTACTGTTCATAAGGAAGTGTTGAAAAATGCCACTAGTGAAAATCTGGACTGAAAATATTACTCAGTCGTGAACTAACGAGGATGCGTGGAAACTGCACAATGCTCACTCGTAACACAGTAATTTTATGGACTTTTGTCACCAAAATTTTCAACATAGCCATTTTAAGACCTCTGCTCATGAACAGTGTCACTGTGGTTTTGTCAATGTGTCCCATACATTGAGTTTGCACACCGACTGCGCCATTGTGCGCTACATGGGGCGGAAACACGTTTTGGGCAGGATGTGAAAAATGACAGCTGTACTGCTCATAAGGAGGTGTGGAAAAATGGCAATGTTGGAAATCTGGAGTGGAAATATTGAAAATTCGCAAACCTACGAGCGTGCGTGGGAACTGTCAATGCACTAAATAAAACAGTCATTTTAGGAATTCTGTCACAAATTTTCAACATTGCCATTTTAAGATCTCTGCTCATGAACAGTGACACTGTGATTTTCTTAATGTGTCCCATACACACTGAGTTCGCTGCTGACTGCGCCATTATGCGCTACATGAAGCGGAAACACATTTTGGGTGAGATGTGAAAATGACAGCTGTACTACTCATAAGAAGGTGTGGAAAAATGGCAATGTTGAAAATCTGGAGTGGAAATATTGAAAATTCGCAAACCTATGAGCGTGCATAGGAACTGCGCAACATGCGCTCGTAAAACAGTCATTTTTAGGAATTTTTTCACCAAATTTTCAACATAGCCATTTCAAGACCTCTGCTCATGAACAGTGTCACTGTGATTTTCTTAATTTGTCCCGTACATTGATTTCGCACACCGACTGCGCCATTCTGCACTACAAGGGTGGAAACACATTTTGGGTGAGATGTGAAAAATGACAGCTGTACTACTCATAAGACAGTGTGGGAAATGGCAATGTTGAAAATCTGGAGTGAAAATATTGAAATTTCGCGAACTTACGAGCCTGCATAGGAACTGCGCAATGCATGCTCGTTAAACAGTCATTTTTTGGAATTTTGGCACCAAATTTTCAACATAGGGGTTTTGGGCCCTCTTCTCATGAATGATGTCACTGTCATGGCAGTATTTGATCCTGAAGGGTGATTTCACAGTCACTGCGCGGTCACTGCGCGAAATCACTGCCGAGCCCGAACGCCATGACAGTGACATCATTCATGAAGGAATCCCAAAACCGCACATGGTGATACAAAATCTAAAAATACCTGAGATATGCAATAAAGTTGAACCCTCCCTATCTAACCCATTATACAGCTTACGGCATTTCCCTCAGTTCGCGGTCGGCTTTGAAGAGTGCAGACGTGTTCCTGGTCCACGAAGATCGTCGCGCCAGAGTCCGGAGGCAATATGGGGTGGGGGTGTGGGAGGCTGGGTGCGCAGTGGGTGAGTGCGGGTTGTGGGAGGGGTTCGGGAGGCGTGCCACAGGACCGTTTTGTTTACAGGTTAAAACAAAAAAAAGATGTCGATGGGACGCTTGCCATGCTGGGGTGGGCTTCCAGCGTGGCACCAGGACCCCCCAAGTTCAGCCGGCCGGGGGATTAGGGCACCCGTCGGCAAAAGTTAAGGGCTGTTTGCCACGCTGGGGTGGGCTCCCAGCGTGGCACAAGGACTTTGGGAGGGGCACATTCAGCTGATGGGGATTGGGCACCCCGTCGGCTAACATGATGGATTGCCACGCTGGGGTGGGCTCCCAGCGTGGCATCAACAATGGGAGGGAGGGAGGAGACAGACACAGTTCAGCGGCGGGGATTGGGCACCCGTCGGCTACTCGCTACATGTGGGGCGCGCATGCCTGTGGCTGGGGGGGGCTGCGGCGTGAGCAGCTGCTTATCGCTGCTCACTCAGCGTAGCTCCCCTTTCAACTGTATGCCACTGCATTTTGGGCGTGTCATAGACAGCTCCAAAATGCGATAACCAGGAACCATGCCTGCCAGCACAGTGCCTGAATTGGAGGAGGAGGTGACACACCTCCGAAATCTCTGATGAAGGCACTATGTTTCTTGCACATGTGTGCAAGCAAACATAAAAATGGGGGGTCGGAGGGCTTGCAGAAGGATGCAGAAGGCCTAGAAAACAGTTTGGAAGAGATACAAGATGAGACAGAATCATCCATAAACATGGAGGATCAAACAATACAATCTGAAAAAGAGCAAAGTGGTACTGAGATAAAAAAGGCATCAGTAACAGACACAGTATGGGGGAGAGAAAATGTTAGAGAAAGTTTTTTTAAGGAGCACCAAAAAAATTGCACCTGAGTCAGCAAAAATAAAAAATGCAGTGAGACTGAAGTACAAGGGGGTCTGCCCAAAATACCTGACAGGCTGTATGTAGGAAAAAAAACTTATAAAAGGAAGCATGAGATTTTATGTGCATGAGGTATATGCATTAATACATACATTTGGGGACACTATAGATGACATAAGCTTTAAACCCCCTGTTGGTCTGGAAAGATTTTGGAAACAGTATCACAAATTAAAGGAAACAGCACTATGGCAACCCTTTGTAGCTAGTCCCCTGACTAAACTTGCCTATAAAATCATCACGGTTTTATTTAAAAATGAAAAGGGTAAATGTGGCAGACATTACCTTTTGGCTAAAGCAAAAATGTGAAGTGTGGGGGTACCCTGAACCAGTTTTGGATGCAGAGCATTTCTGGACTGGGGAGATGGAGATATAAAGTGAAACTAAAACACATAAATGGTGACATTCAGCATTTGGCAAACTGCTTCTTTTTAGGAAGGGACAGAGGAGTGGTGTTCTATGCTGGGCAGCCCTGAACTAGTTATAGATGCAGGGATAAAGAGCATCTTAGTAATGTCTGTGAAAAAATTAAATGTGGATTATGCAGCACACTGGGTCATCATAGCGGCATTTGTAAAAATCCAATGAGGTGCAATCTCTGTGAGGAAAATGGGCATACATTTCAGAATTGCCAGTGGGCGTCACACAATAGTCTGGATCCTGCAGAACAAGCAGAGCAACATGTATATGTAGCCCTTGCACAAAAAGAAAGACTTTTGAAAGAAACTCAGCCTGTAATGGATAAACGCAGCAGGAACAAGGTATGGGACTGCTCAGCAAAGCTGTAGGCACAGCACAAAAGGACCCGCCCCCCACATGAAAAGGAAAAACAGCAAAATGAAAGTAAGATGGAAGAAAAGAGTAAGAAAAGTCCGGAACAAGACAGGGTGACACAGGGAAGAGATATAGAAGACCAAAGAGAAGAGGAATTGAATGCACAAGCGCTGCCACCTCCAGTAGCACCAACAGGCCAGGTCTATCAGATTATTACTGGGTCCAGAAAAAGCTTAAAACCACCAAGGACCAAGCAAAAAAAGACAGGCATAGATAATGTAACTTTGTATAATAAATATTCTGTATTACATGAGAAAGATTCAACGGACTCTGAGGGAGACTCAGATACCTCATCAGTAGTGTCCTCACAGCCTGAGCAATCACCTGCATATGAGTCATCAGACACACAGAAAACAAAAAAGGAATGCAAAATGTAAGCATATATAGGGAAGGTGTTTCACGAAACACTCATATAATGGCTACTATAAATTTTGTGTCCTGTAATGTCAATAGCATAAAGAATAAGAATAGGAGAGCAGTTACTTTTTTTGATTCTAAAAGAATGGGAAGGTGATGTTGTTTACTTACAGTACACAAGATTGCATACACTGATGGAGATTACACAGGCCCAAAAAGAAAGGAGGTGGGGGCCTTCATTATGGTCCATCAGGGAAGAAGTTTGTACAGGCTTAGGTTTCCTATTCACTACTATGGCTGTGCAGGTAATAAAGGTGGTAGACATTAACCCAGGAAGTGCTTTGGAATGCATATTTCAGACTAATTAATGTATATAATCCACAAACTAAGGCAGAAAAAATATATTAATGCAACAAATACAACCATATCTACACACATCAAAATTTATGATGGGGGATTTTAATTGTGGGTTAACAAAAAGAAATTGGGACAGGAAAACTGAGAACTTTTTTGTGATACAAACATGTTAAGGACAATTTTAAATAGGTCAGGATTGGAAGATGCATATACACTAAAACAAAGAACTCCTGTGCATACCTTTTACAAAAATCTCAACAAGAATAGACTTTTGGTTTATTACTAAAATGATCAAAGTTAATGATGTGGCAGTCCTGCCATTTGAGATGTCAGATCATTTGGCAATACAGTTGAAGGAAGATATGCATGGTACTATGAAAATAGGAAAAGGGTATTGGAAGATGAATCTGAATTTACTTCAGGAAGAAGTAATTAAGCAGGAGGTACTAGAATTTTTAGATGCAAGGCAATCAGTACAATGCCTGTATGATAGTTTATTAGAATGGTGGAAGGATACAAAACATGACTTAAAACAATATATGGTAACAGAATCAAAAAGGCAGTGGATGACGAAGTGTAGCAAATATCTGAGAATGAGGACTAAACATCTACAACTCTTAACACAGCAAAAAAAAAAAAAAAAAAAAAAAAAGCAATATAGATGTTTCAGACCAGATACAACAAATAAAACAAAACATGTACATTTTATAGTATGACAGGACAAAATCACTAATTATGGAGCAGAAGAGTGGGACACAAGGGAGCAAGTAAGTATCAGGTAAACCCCTTTGAAAGTAGTAAGGAAAGGATAAAAAGTAGAATTATAATGGAACTTATGGATAAAAATGGAAACAGATGTAAAGATACTAGAGAAATAAAACTAATTGTGCAAGAACATGTAAGATCAAACTTTCAGAAGGATAGACAAGTGGAAGAGAGTACATTTTTTGATAACACAGAAGTCCCAAAAGTTTTAGAACTGGAAAAATTAATAATTAAAGAGCCTCTACAAAAGAATGAGATAAGAGAAACAGTATGCTCTTTGTCAAATAAGATAGCCCCGGGGACTGATGGGATCCCCAATGAGTTCTATAAAATGTTTCAAGATGAGTTGGTTCCTATGTTAACAACGGTATATACTATATATATATATATATATATATATATATATATACTGTATATATGTATATAATATATATATCAGACCGGTCAGCTATGTATCAGCATGAAGCAAGGGATTATAGTTTTCATATATAAGAAAGGAGATAAGACAGAGATAAAAATTGGAGACCAATCAGTTTATTAACAGCCGACTACACAGTTCTGGCAAAAATAATAACAAAATGACTAGCAGTAGTAGAACAACATTTAGTAATGGATACACAAACATGTGCAATACTGGGCAGGCATATAAAACAAAATCTAAGTTACATTAGGGAAATAGGTAATAAAGGGGTAAAGATGAAACTAGATGGATACATACAGTATATGCACTTGATCAAGAGACAACCTTCGATGCTGTCCAACACGAATATATTTATAAAGTTTTGAAACTGCACGAGATACTGAAGGAAGTTATAGGGCTTATTAAAACATTATATGATGAGGCACAAATCCGAACTATGGTGAATGGGCATATGGGCATATGGGCATCCCTATGTATGTTAAAAATGGAGTTAGACAGGGATGTCTGGCATAGAGTTTGGGGGGAGCTTCCAGGCTTGAACCCCCCCGGAAAAAACAGAGCCAACCCCTGGATAGGGTAGTCTAACAATAGATTACCTGTTTGGGGCCAATAGGTTTGAGCCTGAGAGTCCCCTTCCCTGGGAAAACCTAAACTCTACAACCAACCTTTGAGTGCACTATTGTGTATTCTGTGTTTAAACCCAAAGCTGAGGATGATTGAGATCCGGGATGACATTAGACCTATCACTTTAATGGATGGAGGAAAACTGAGGAAAACATGTGCTTATGCAGATGATTGTATTTTGATGGTAGCTGATATAAAATCAGGAAACCATGCGCTACAGTGTTTTGAAAAGTTTAAAGCTTACACCAGAATTACTATAAATATAACAAAAAGTAAAATCCTGGTGGTGGGGTGCGCTTCCACTGATGAGACTAGTATCATTGCAGTAACAAAAGTGAATATTAAGATATTAGGGATATGGTTTGGGCTAGATAATGCAATACATGCGAACTGGGAAGAAAAATATGAAATTGCACAAACAAAGGTTGCAAGATGAAAATCTTGGACAATGACTAAAGAGAAAAGGATTTATTTGTTAAAAACATTTATAGTTCCTATTTTTTGTATCTGTTGCATATTTTTCCTATTCCTATTAGTATGCAAACAAAAATGCTCAGACTTTTCTTCCAGTTACTATGGGGGAGCAGTTTGAACAATATTAAATGAAGTCATACATATAGACCAAAGAAAGAGGGGGTATGACTATGGTACACCCAATAGTTTTCTTCCAGAGTTTATTTATAGACACCAACAGTACAACACTACTCAAGCAAGAAAAACACATATGGCTGCCTATAGCAAACTAACTGGAGAGAAGGATTACTGCTACAATGGGGTACAAAGCCTAAAGGTAAAATAACAAGCATTTGTCAATTGCGAACATTCGCTTGCAGGTATTTGCATTGGTATTTGGCATTTATGCAGGCCCTCCCCCCCGCAGTTGTATCCCTGGCCCTTCAGCATCCATATACCAACAGAGTTCCTCTCAACAACTCCTCTTGCATCTGATCAACATTTCTCCCTCATACTTCTTAAGTGTCTGTCTTCGGAACCCTAACGCCCTAGTTGTGCTCAAGGATACGAGCCTGTGTGGAAACTGCGCAACGCATGCTTGTAACACAGTCATTCAAAGGAATTATTTCACCAAATTTTCAACATAGGCATTTTGTCACCTCTGGTCATGGACACTGTCACTATGATTTTCTCACTGTGTACCGAACACTGATTTCTCACAGCGACCATGCTATTCTGTGCTGGAAGTGTGAAAACACATTTCGGCCAGGATGTGAACAATGACAGGTGTACTATTCATAAGGAGGTGTGGGAAAATGCAAATGTTGCAAATGTGGAGTGAAAATATTACAATTTCGCGAAGGTACGAGTGTGTGTGGAAACTGCGCAACGCTCGTAAAACAGTCATTTTTTGAATCCTTTCACTGAATTTTCAACATAGGTATTTTAGGATGTCTGCTCATGAACATCGTCACTGTGATTTTCTTACTCTGTACCAAACGCTGATTTCCCACAGCAACCTCGCTATTCTATGCCGGAAGTGCAAAGACACATTTCAGCTAGGATATGCAAAATGACAGCTATATTGCTCATAAGGAGATGTGGGAAAATGCCTATGTTGAAAATCTGGAGTGAAAATATTACAAATTCATGAACTTACGAGTGTGCATAGAAACTGCGCAACGCATGCTCATAACACAGCCATTTTATGGACTTTTGTCACCAAATATTCAACACAGGCATTTTAGGACCTCTGCTTATGAACAGTGTCACTGTGATTGTCTTACTGTATAGCAAACACTGATTTCCAACAGAGACTGCACTATTTTGCACAAGAAGAATGAAAACGCATTTTGGCCAGGTTGCGAAATGTGACAGCTACACTGTTCATAAGGAGGTGTGAAAATCTGCCTATGTTGAAAATCTGGAGGGAAAATATTACAAATTCACAAACGTATGCGTGTGAGTGGAAACAGCGCAATGCACGCTCGTACCACAGTCATTTTTTGGAATTTTTTCACCAAATTTGCAACATAGGCATTTTGAGAGTCCGCCTCATGAACACTGACACTGTCATGTTGTTAATTGGTCCCAAAAGGTGATTCCACGCAGTGACCACAAAATCACCTTTTGGGACCGAATAACACCATGACAGTGATGGAATTCATGAGAAGGGGTGTCAAGAACCCCATATTGAAAATTTGGTGTCAAAAGTCAAAAAATGGCTGAGCTATCCACCTAAGTTGGAAAAACCCTATTTATGCCATTATACAGCTTACTGGCATTTCCTCAGTTTGTGGTCGGCTTTGAAGAGGGCAGACATGTTCCCGGTCCACCAAAGATCATCGCACCAGGCTCCAGGGGTAAGTATGGGGTGAGGGGGGTGTGGGGAGGTGGGTGCACAGAGGGTGGGCACGGGTTGGCGGGGGGGGCAGGGACTCACCGAGGGACCGTTTTCTTCTTTTACAGGATTTAAAAATAAAAGAAAAAAAAAGGACGCTTTTGGTACACTGGGGTGGGCTTCCAGTGTGCCACCTAGGTGTTTGTTGGGGGGGGACTGGAGCCGGCAGGGATTGGTCACCCCCACCAGCAATACAGTTTGCATGGGTAGGAGGCATGAGCACACTGAGGTGGGCTCCCAGCATGCCAGCTGGGTATTTGTTGGGGGCAGGCTGCAGCCAATGGGGGATTGGGCACCCCCATCAGCCACACCATGTGCTGGGGGGCGCATGAGCCAAGGGGGATTGGGCACCCCCCTCAGCACACAACTTCAGGGCAGGGAGTACACTAACAAGGGAGGGGGAGGACATTAGCAGAGGGAGGAAGTGGCAGGGTTTATTAATGCTGAGCTGTGCATGACAGCAGTTCGGCTGATCAGTATGCAAACTGCATACATGCTACCACCGCTGATTGCAGCGGACCTTTTCTTAGAAAGTGAAGACCAACACAGCCGAACTGCTGTTATTCACAGCTCAGCATGTATTGGTCCGGTAGGGTTACGCCTGCTACACTGAGCACTGGATTCGAGAGGAGGGTCACACACCTCTAAAAGTTGTACTGTTGCAAGATGTTCCTTGCACATGCGTGCAAGCGAATGTAAAAATGGACAACCCAGAGTACATTACCGTATGTAAAAATTACATTATGAAGTGGACAGTGCAAAGAGACACACTGCCGATAAACAATAGGAAACAGATGTATAAAAAATAGTGTCTGAAAATTACTATGAAGAATCAATATTCACAGTGAAGCCAGCAGTGGATCAAAAATTATTATTAGAAGCAACCTTAGAAGTCAGAATTCAATAAAAGATGAAGGAGACCATCTGGTTGCATAGCCATGGCAAGCTTAATGTGAGAAGCAACCATAAGCATAAAACAACTGAAGAAAGGATGTGTATGGAAGAAACGTCTGTAGGACAGCTAGAAACTATGCAACATTTGTACTTTGAGTGTGAATTCATTAAAACTATATGGAGGAAATTATCAAGATTATGACAAGCAGACTGTTTTAAAAATATGAATTATGAGGTTCTGATATACGGGCAATTTACAGGGCAATGGAACCAATGGGAAAAGAGTACAAGTTATGTGATTTTAGGATACCTAAAATGGTCTATATGGCAAATTAGGTGTCAAAAATGTTTGCAAGGACAGAATTTGACTTTACAGGATTTAATCTTTATGATTCAAGCTGAACTTGATGCAGTATATCAGTATGAAATTTACATTTTTGGTGAAGAACAAGGGAAAGCATTATGGAAAATGTGCACTGGGTGGGGTGATGGTAAATAGAGGAACTGTAAATAGGAATCCTGAAAGGAACTATATGAATGTTTAGAAATGCATGTATGATTGTATGATGCAAGTTTTGTTTTTGTTTTTTAATAAAAAAAAAATTCCCTGTTCTTGGCAGGGGGCGCTGCAGGCTCACTGACCAAGATGGTGGACCCTGAAGAGGTGGAGATGGAGGACGGAGTGCTGCTGGCTGGGGAATTGTCCACGACTCCAGCTGGCGTTACAGGACAGCAATTCTCTGCTGATTGCAGAGGACGAATCAATGGGTGTAGAAACAATGCCAAAAATTCAAAAACAATGGATGGTAGCACAGAATTACGATGAACGTGACCAACTTGGCGTTTTTGAACAAACAGAGTTGGAAACTGCTCAGAATGATATTTGGAACCCAGTAGAAGATGAAAGAAATATTTCTGAGGCTAAAGTCTGATGCCCTGAAGGTTGAAAATTTAATGCAGGATTCGAACATTGAAGAAATGGTGGCAAAATCTTCAGCAGTATCTGACAGTCATCTGCACCACTCTGACAATCAGCTGAGTGGCTCTAGACAAAGATGATTGATGAGACCACGACTGCAGGAAGCTTGCTCCCTACCTATTATGGATTCTTCAGAAAACACTTCTCAGGAGTTGACACCTGTGCAGGCACTTAGAGCTGCAGGTTGGATGCAGACAACTGAGAGAAAATGGGTCCCGGATCCAGCGTGGGACTCTCTCAAGAGGAAAGGATCAGCCTCAGACAGGATTCCTGATCTGTTGCTGGCAGTTCTAATGTTGTGGAAACCCCCAGTGGGCAACCTTTTCTCCCAGAGCCTTCTCAGAGCATAAAACACATGGACATTCTCCCCAAAAAAGGCTACACAGATCGCCGATCGGCACCACAACCAGAACGATTTAAACAAGGCACCACTTGAATTTTCTATCTTAAATGCAGAAATGGGGTATGTAAATACTGATAGTGGCAATATTTCAAGCACCCCCCCACCCCGAAAAAATACTAACTGCTTCTGAGCCTGCAAGAACTGGGGTGGCTAAACACATTGAGAACAGTGAACAAATTTCAGTAAATTATAACTTCAAAGAAAATCCAAGGGAAACAACTTCTGAATCTAATAAAGACTCCAATGCTATAAAATGTTATCAGACATTCGGCTTTGACTCTCAGATCTGCATTAGCTGATGAAGAATTCCCAGATGCTGGGTGGGTGGGTGGGGGCTAACCCTTCCACCTCAGACACTACACATCAGGCTGATTCCAGCAGTAATTTTAATTCTGGGCATACCTTTTCAGATCTCTTAAAAAATAGGTAAATGCCAGCACCTAAAAAGAATGCAGTTAGCAGTAAGTATTTATTTATTGAAGTTTAGGATTAATACCTTTGGGTGCTCATTTACAAAGGTTCCAGGTCAAGTGAAGAAAGTACAGGACAATACATTACATAGCGTACAAAACCATTCAAGGAGAAATTTCCAACATAACAGTGGGTCAAGTAAACAATATTTACAAGTCAGCGGTGTACACAGAAAAGAACCATATTTACAGATTCAAGGGTTTGACTAAGATCAACACTAGATTTAGTGTGGTTCTTTTCTTAGTTAAGTGCAGGTACACAGAGGAGAGCCAGAGAGCTCTTAAGTACTGGGGAAGGGAAAGAGCAGCCAAATGAAGGCTTTGTCGGGTGGGAGCCGAGATAGAGGGGAAAAGGTGGGTGGAGGGGAGAAGGAGGTGAGGAAGGAAGGGTACAGGCTGGTAGGGAGTAGATTACAGGTGGTGTGGGATGGGGGAGGAGGGAGGAAGCAGGGGGTTGGTTCGGGAAGGGCATTGTATGCTTTAAGTGAGGTAGGGTTTCGTAAAGCACAGGTGTTTTCATGGGCAAGGTGTGAGCAGATCCTGGCTTTAAATTGGCTGTAGGCAAATCATTGAACCATTTTGGTCCCCGGTAAGGGATGGATCTCTGTGCCATTGACGTGCACTTGAAAGGCACTAGAAGCACACCTTTAGATGCACTTTGTGTGTTAATAGTGGACTGCACATTTTTGCATAGGCAGGAGGTTGATTTAGGTGTGAGGCCTGGTAATGATTTTTTTACTAGAAGGCAGGTCTGGTACTGGGCCCTAAGGTCTAGTGGAAGCCATTTGGCCTGAAAGTAAAGTACACAGGTGTGCATCAAATTGTCAGTCCCTAGGTCCAGATGGCATGCCCTGTTAAGTAAGGTTTTGACCCTTTTCAGAGCGGTGTCAGAACCAGCACCATATACGGTGAGACCATAGTCTATGGTGGATAATACAGAGCATTGTATTGTGAATTTTAAGGCATTCAGTGTCATTTAGTGTCTATGCCGGTAGAGGACACCTAGTTTGATGTTAGCAGATTTTACAACATTGCCGATGTGCTTGGAGAAGGTTAGGTGCATGCCTAAATATTTGAACAAGAATACTTCCAAAATGTCCCCTTTGGAGCTGTGCAACAGCAGTGGATCGAACTTCTTGTTTTGTGGAACCGTAAAGCGCATGCTCTTAGTTTTCTTATAATTGAGCAGCAGTTTATTCTTGGTAAACCAAAACAACAAAAACTGCTCCAACTACATGAGTGTGTTCGTAATAAAACAGCATACAAAGTAGTAGCAATTATGGCACAGCTCACAGGCAGGGTATAACAAGCTTTATTAATAAATATAAAGGGGCTGCTGCCTGCCATCAGTTGGTTCGCTTGTGGCGCCAGCGACCCTGGTTTGGGAATGAGCTCAGGTTGCTGGAGGACCGGCCGGGGGGAGACAGCTTGAGCATCCCACGACTGCTCGTTGTCTCCAGGGAGAGAGGGGAGCCACAATCCGGTGCTGGACGACCACTGATGGAGGCCAGGGGTAGGACAACACATCGGGTTTACTATGGGGAGGTGCGTGGCAGACGTTGGCTCTTGATCTAGATGTCTGGACACCACGCACCACGGAAAACCAGGGAAAATTGATCCCATCCAGCCAGATGATGGCCTCTGGTCCTCTGCCGACTCTAAGGCCCTCAAAAACAGCCTGCCTAACTTCCTTAGCAGCACCCAGGCCAATAACTGAGTGCGCTGGCCTGTCCCCACCGGTGCCTTCTCCCCCGGAGGTGGGGGACCCGTCCGGCAAAGGGAAACACCGGGTTACCTGGGGGAGCTGTGATATGGGTTGAAGGTTGCAGTAGGGTGGCAGGAGCAGCAGGAGTATGCCTAGGAGAGCTGAAGGGAAGACCGGATGGGAGTTTGGGCAGGCGGATAAACAAATAACACACAAACACACACACACACAAAAAAATATATATAAAGAATAAAAAGCATACCAGCTCCAAGAACAAGTGAACAAGGGCCCCGACTGGTTTTGCAACTAGTGCGTCATCAGAGGGATGGTCTTGTTGCCACACATTACTCTTCTTAAATAGTAGTAGTATTTAAAGGGACAGCACATTAGAACCAAATATCATGTGTAAATAATTAAGGTATATATAGAGTGCAACATGAATCAGTGCAAATGTCATTTTAAATACTATGTCACACAAATAAATTAGCCCTCACTAACCATACATTAAAAAGCAGTGCAAACAACAGACCACTATTTACACAAATGTATAGCAGTAGAGAACTTTGAATTAATAAACAGCATATATTTACTTTCGTACTATCAAAAAATATTCATTCCGCCCATTTCATTTGCTTCCAGATCCTATTTAATGCAAGGGGAAATGAAATCTTTCATCTTGAAGCACCTAGGAATGGAATGCATAAATTAATTAGTGGAAATAATGACCTATTTTGATTTAAATGTATAGTTTTGTAATCACAGCTTCATATAAATTCAACACAGCAGAGGCTGGAAATAGCAAAGAAAAATATCCTGAAACTTACTATTTTCTTATGCAGGGCATCAATTCAGTTTTGTCATTTAGACCAGGTGTAGTCAAAGCCCCCAGGGTATAGATCCAGAATGACTCTTTCTGTTTTAGTTTGTCATCCAGATTACCCTCTCTTGGTCCTAGATGTACTTTGTCTACACCACAGAATGTGAAGGTGTGTCCAGTTGTGCCCTTAAGTCTGCAGTGAGTGGCTAGTGCATTGCTCATATCATTTGTCTGGATTTCCCTAAGGCACTCACCTATATGTACTTTAAATTGCCTGGTGGTTTTACTTACATAGAATGAGCCACAGCTACATGTGGCCAAATATACAATATATTCTGCGTTACCATTGAAAAAGCTCTGCACTGTGAAGCTTTTTGTGCTGTTACATGAACCGAAGGTATCAGTTCTAATCATGGAATCACAGAATTTGCAATGACCACAGGTGAAATTACCACACGGCAGTGGGGGCAGCCAGTTTCTATGGTCCTTCTCTCTTTCTGTTGGGGCCTGGTAACTATGTACAAGTCAGTCCCTAAGACTGGTGGCACACTTGTACACCATTCTGGGTTTTCCCTTTGTGGCCTCTTTAAGTACAGGGTCTGATTGTAGGATGAGCCAGTGTTACTACACAATATCTTGAATTTTCCTAGCCTGTCTAGTATATGTTGTGACAAAATTTATATTGGGGTTTTCAACATTCTTATAAAGCCTATAATGAAGTAATGGAGATGGATAGACAGGGTTTAATTTGTGAGAAAAAGAATGTTGAAAACCCCGGTATAAATTTTGTCACAACATATACTAGACAGGCTAGGGAAATTCAAGAGATTGTGTTGAAACACCGGCCCATCCTACAATCAGACCCTGTACTTAAAGAGGCCACAAAGGAAAAACCCAGAATGGTGTACAAGCGTGCCACCAATCTTAGGGACCGACTTGTACATAGTTACCAGGCCCCAACAGAAAGAGAGAAGGACCATAGAAACTGGCTGTCCCCACTGCCTTGTGGTAATTTCACCTGTGGTCATTGCAAATTCTGTGATTACATGATTAGAACTGATACCTTCAGTTCATGTAACAGCACTAAAAGCTTCACAATGCAGAGCTTTTTCAATTGTAACACAGAATATATTGCATATTTGGCCACATGTAGCTGTGGATCATTCTATGTAGGTAAAACCACCAGGCAATTTAAAGTACATATCGGTGAGTGCCTTTAGTGCAATCCAGGCAAATGATATGAGCAATGCACTAGCCATTCACTGCAGACTTAAGGGCACAACAGGACATACCTTCACATTCTGTGGTGTAGACAAAGTATGCCTAGGATGAAGAGGGGGCGATCTGGATGACAAACTAAAACAGAAAGAATCATTCTGGATCTATACCCTGGGGGCTTTAACTACACCCGGTCTGAATGCAAAATTGAATTGATGCCCTGCATAAGAAAATAGTAAGTTTCAGAATATTTTTCTTTGCTATTTCCAGCCTATGCTGTGTTGAATTTATGTTAAGCTGTGATTATAAAACTTTAAATTTAAATCAAAATAGGTCATTATGTCCACTAATTAATTTATGCATTCCATTCCTAGGTGCCTTAAGGTGAAAGATTTCATCTCCCCTCACATTAAATAGGAGCTGGAAGCAAATGAAATGGGTGGACTGAATATTTTTTGATAGCACAAAATTAAACATATGCTGTTGATTGATTCGAAGTTCTCTACTGCTATGCATTTGTGTAAATAGTGGTTTGTTGTTCGCACTGCTTTTTAATATATGGTTAGTGAGGGCTAATTTATTTGTGTGACATAGTATTTAACATGATATTTGCACTGATTCGCGTTGCACTATATAAATACCTTAATTATTTACACATGATATTTAGTTCTAATGTACTGCCCCTTTAAATGCTACCACTATTTAAGAAGAGTAATGTGTGGCAACAAGACCATCCCCCTGATGACGCACTAGTTGCAAAACCAGTTGGGGTCCTTGTTCGCCTGTTTTTGGTGCTGGTATGCTTTTTATTCTTTATTTTTATTAATAAACCTTGTTATATCCTGCCTGTGAGCCATGCCATAATTGCTACTACTTTTTAGTCTTGGTAAACCATAGTTCAAGCTCTCGGAAGTTGTCTTGCAGTGCTGTCATGATTGCGATCTGCTGCCTGCCAGATACAGAGATGACAACGTCATCGGTGTAAAGTACTGTGTGCGCTGAGCATTCAGAAGGCAAGGTGTTGATAAAAAGGCTAAATAGGAGTGGTCTGAGGATTGACTCCGAGGTTCACTTCCTTAGGAACAGAGAGATGACCACTAATTCTCATACATTTTGTTCAGTGTGAGAGGTAACTGTCGAACCAGGCCACTGTGTCTGTTGACAGGCCCGTGGATGTTAGACAGTTAAGGAGTAGATACTGGTTAAAGGTATCAAATGCCTTTGTGAGGTCTATAAATATAGACCCCACTGCTAGATTGTTGTCTAGGGCATCGTATATCTGGGTGGTATAGTCAGCCAAGGCAGTGAGGGTTGAATGCTTTTATTGGAATCCATGCTGCTGTGAGCAGGGTAGGTCATGCTTGTCCAAATACTCTGTCAGTTGGTCTGCTAGTATTCACTCCAGAGCTTTGCAAAGTAGAGGTAGAATAGAAATTGGCCTATAATTGGAGAGGTTTGTTCTGTCTCCCACTTTGAAGACTGGGGTGACAAGTACCACCTTCCATTTATCAGGGAGGACACTGGTTCTTAGTGATATATTAAAGATTCTCATCGGTGGGTCAGCGAGCTCATTAAGGGTGAGGGCTACCATCTTCATATCTACATGGTCAATTCACAACCCTATGTAACCCCTCCCCCCAGGTCGCACCGTGAGACGAGCAACTTGTTGTTCAGTGTGCCCTCCTGGTGAAACATTTCAATAAATAATAAATAAAATAAATAAAATGGTTGTTTCCCATCCTTGTCTTTCCTAGAACCTGTTTTACATATCTTATGGACTCAGCCCTTGTGACCTCTTGAAATAGAAAGGCAGGGCTTTGCTGAGTGGGATGGTGTGAGGGTTTGTGTTAGGGAGATGGTCAGGTGGTGATGGGGCTAGTTAGTCGCTTGGAAGTACGGAGCTTAGGTCAGTACATGCCTGGTTGAAAGCATTCGCTATCTCCCAGGGTTCCTGGAGAGACTTGGACACTGAAATGATCAGATCTGGTGAGGCTCTAGGGATCTTTTCAGTGAGGGATTTAACAGAGTTCCAAAACTTTCTTCCTTGCCCCAGCTTCGATTTAAGAGTTCATAGTAGTAAGAGGCTTTGGCAAGTCAAATAAGTTTCATGCACTTATTTCTTACTGTGTTGTATGCAATGATGTGTGTCTGCCTGTATCATAGAAACATAGAAACATAGAATTTGACGGCAGATAAGGACCGCAAGGCCCATCCAGTCTGCCCATTTCTTTTTCTACCTTATAAATGTGCCATCGGCCTTTGCTCTGTCAGTGACCTATCTATTCATAGTCATTTGTATTGCTCCCTTATGCCTATCCCATGCCTGTTTGAAGCCTGCACTGTATTCATAGCCACCACTTCTTGTGGTAAGCTATTCCATGCATCTACCACCCTTTCTGTGAAAAGAATTTCTCATATTCCCCTTAATCGGCCTCCCCTAATCTCATGCTGTGTCCTCTTGTCCTGCTATTTTTCTTATATTTAAACATGTTAGACTCTTTCACCTTGTTTATGCCCCTAAGGTGTTTAAATGTCTCGATCATATCACTCTCTCCCTCCTTTGCTCAAGGGTATACATATTGAGCTCCGTTAATCTGTCCTCATATGTCTTCTGATGCAGTCCCTGCACCATTTTGTTGCCCTTCTCTGGACTGCCTCAATTTAGTTAATGTCCTTGTGAAGGTGTGGCCTCCAATACTGCACGCAGTACTCCAGATGGGGCCTAACCAATGTCTTGTACAGAGGATTATTACTCCCTCTTACGACTTGTGACAATTTCTAATAATACACCCTAACACCCCTAGCTCACCTACTGCTTTAGAGGTCTGCTTGATGATTTTAGGTCATCAGTGATGATGATGCCCAAGTCTCTTTCTTCCTTTGTGACTGCTAGCAACTCCCTCCCAGCCTATAAGTGGCTTCAGGGTTTCTCTTCCCTATGTGCATGATTTTGCACTTCTTTGCATTAAATCCCAGTTGCCACTCTTCTGACCATTTTGCTAGTTTATCCAGATCTCTTCTCATTCTGCCCACCCCATCTGGATCATCTACTCTGTTGCAGATCTTGGTGTCATCTGCAAACAGACAAGCTTACCCTCTAGTCCATCTCTGAGGTCACTAATGAAGATGTTGAATAGGACTGGCCCCAGGACTGATCCCTGAGGTACCCACTTGTGACTTGCATCTCTTCTGACTGTATACCATTTACCACCACTCTCTGTTTTCTGCCAGTCAACCAGTTTGCCACCCAGTTGACCAACTTCTGACCCACCCGAGCCTACCTAGCTTATTTATCAATCTTCTATGTGGAACAGTGTCAAAAGCTTTGCTGAAGTCAAGGTAGGCGACATCAACTGCTCCCCTTGGTCCACCACTCTGGTTACCCAGTCAAAGAAATCTATGAGATTAGTTTGACAGGACCTTCCTTTGTAAACCCATGCTGTCTTGGATCCTGTGCCCTATGGATTCCAGGTGTTGCACTATCCTTTCCTTAAGGAGTGCCTCCATAATCTTGCCCACTACTGAGGTAAGACTGACTGGTCTGTAGTTTCGCCTCCTCCCTGCTACCACTCTTGTGGAGCGGGATCACATGAGCCCTTCTCCAGTCTTCTGGGACCTCTCCTGTGCTCAGAGACTCACTAAACAATTCTGCTAATGGCTCTGCTAGTTCCTCCTTTAGCTCCTTAAGTACCCTGGGATGTATGCCATCAGGTCCCATTGCCTTATCCACCCTGAGCTTAGCAAGCTCTTGTAGGACCCTTTCTTTTGTGAAGGGAGTAGTGCCCTCCCTCCCCTGTGTCCATGATGCTGAGCTCTGGGCCCTGCCCTACCTTCTCTTCAGTAAATACTGAGCAAAAGTATCTATTTAGGATAGATGCCTTTACAGGGTCCTCCTCTCACATGCTCCCTTTTCTCCATTAAGCTTAGCAATACCCTCTGGACTTTCTCCTTTCACTAATGTATCTATAGAAAGTCTTGTCACCTTCTTTTACTGTTAGTGCTAGTGTTTCCTCAGTTTGGGACTTTGCCTGCCTTACTGCCTTACCTGCTTCCCTTAGGGCAGTTTGGTATGCCTCCTATCTTCATCCCGCTGTGTTCCTTATATTTCCTGAAGGCCAGCCTTTGGCTCTGACCTTTTCTGCTACTGTATTTGAGAACCAAAGTGGTTTCCTTCTTCTTTGCACTTCCTTTTCTGTCTAACACAATGGGATGTTGCTTCAAGTATTGTATCCTTAATGCTTGCCCACTTTGCCTGTACCTCCCCACCTGTGTTTCTTTTGCCAGGGCTAGCTTAACTCTGTTGGCCATCTTATCAAAGTCAGCTCCTGAAGTCCCATATTTTTGCCTTGAATGGGATGATTTAGATGTAGTAGCCAAATTGAACCATACCATGTGATGGTCACTGGCCCCCAGGTGACCTTCTACCTGGAGATCTGTGATCCTTCTTTGTTAGTCAGTACTAGATCTAGGATAGCCCTGTCTCTTGTGGGTTGCTGTACCAGTTGTTTGAGGCCCTCCCTGCAGGAATCCACTATGAGTCTAGTTCTGGCAGATGTTCCTGCTGGTATTGACCAATCTATATCTGGCATGTTGAAGTCTCCATTATCAGAACCTCCCTTTAGCTGTCATGTTTTGTATATCTTCTAACAGTAATGTGTCTATGTCCTCCTCTGGTCTGGGGGCCTGTAGACAACCCCAGTTCTTATGGCTGTCCCATTTCCTGTTTCCAGGGTGACCCACAGTTCTTCTGGCTCCTTATGTATTCTGAATTTCTGTAGCTTTGATATTTTCATTGACATACAGGGCCACTCCTCCCCTTTTGCACCTCGTCTCTTCTGAACAATACATAGCCAGGTACTGAAGTCTCCCAAGTGTGGTTACTGGTAAACCACGTCTCACTAATTGCTACTATGTCCAGTTTAGCCTCTGACATTATTGCCTGCAGGTCTGGGATCTTATTTCCCAGGCTGTGAGCATTTGTGTGCATGATTTTCCATTGGCCAGATTTTGGTGTGTTAGTTGTTGGGTGAAGTTTGGCATTACCCCTGTGCATCGTATGGGGAGACAAACCTTTTTTCTTACCTGGTGATGCAATTGAATGGCAAACACGCTGAATTCCTGTTTGACCACTAGCTGAGGGGGGAGGGGTGTTCTTCCCATTCGACGTATGGGGTGCTGCACCCCTCTCCCCATTTGCTAGTTTAAATATTCTGCAAAGACGTCAAACTTCTGCCCCAATGCACTGACTCCCTCTTTAGTCAGATGCAGTCCATCAAATTTAAAGAATTTCGCTCCCAGAACTGTTGCCAGTTCCCTACAAATCTGTGTCCTTTTCCTGGCACCAGTCCTTGAGCCACGTGTTTAGCTCCCCTATCTCCTTCTCTGACCTTCCGTCCATCTGCTCCCTTCTCCCAGACTGGCAGGATCTCAGAGAAGGAGATGCCGGACGAAATAGATGATAGTTTGTCACCCAGCTTAGTCAGGTGTTCCTTGGTCTCCACAACTGACCGGCTGGTGAGATCATTAGTCCCTATGTGTACTAGGACATCAATGTTTCTCCTGCTTTGTGAACAATTTTAGCAATGCGATCAGTGTCTCTCCATGCTGATGTACCTGAGACATCTGACCATCACCCTGGCTGGAGATGGGTATCAACTCCCCGAATCATGGAGTCTCCTATGATCAGAAGTTTTTGGATTTCCTTTGTGCTTGTTTAGTTTTGGTTCCTGATTTGGGTGAGTATTGTTGTCTAGCTCCTGTGCCGAGTGTCCTGCTCTGCAGTGTCTTCTGCCTCTTTATTTGATTTCAGAGATAGAGGCAGATACCTGTTTGTAGTGTTTATATGGTTTTTGGAGGTAATGTGTTGGAGAGCAGAGAGTGATGGGGCACCTGATTTGCTCCTCCTAACCACCTGCCAACCTCCTGGACCAACTACCTTCTGCGGTCGAGGTTTTTCTGTTGGATGCTGGGGAAATGGCGGGTGGTTCTTATAATGTATTTCCTCTTCAATATGAAATTTGAGCGTGCAATCTCTGCCCATGCTGCCGGAGCTGAGACGAAGATCTCCAAAGGCCCAGCATGTGGACAGTGTCCTAAATCCTGTAAGACTGTCCTTCTGAAAATTGTTCCACAGTACCTGCAGTTAATGAAATCCATTCCAAATAAGTTGCTGGGTTTGTAACCTAGTCAGAGTAATTAGAAGGAAAAAAAGAAAAAAAATGCAAGTAATGGTTTAATTGTGCTTTGTTTAACTTGTTATAACAAGTTAAATTACTAGTGCCCTGTAAATGAGATCACCTTGTGAGGCCCACTGATCCGCCCCTTCCTGCTCTGCCACAGGAAATGTCACAACTGTGGTACCCTATAAAAAGGAGTGTAGCGTGGGGTGGTTGGGGATGGGGTGGTGGCTGGGCCTTTCCCCTGCCTAAAAAAGAAGAACCATGGACGAAAGAACAAGGAGGTAAGAGCAGAAACAGTCAACAACAAATGCAGTAACCCTGAAAGCTTATCCTAATGTTAGATAAAACTGTAAAACCTGTAAAGCACCACCTGTAATAATTTCAGAGAAGATATACCCTGTAAGAAACACTTTGCTCCAGAGAAAAATAAAGCAGTAACAGAAGATATACCTTGCAAAAGACAATTTGTATCAGAAGATTACAGCAGTAATCTGTTAGCTACACACCGTAGGCACACCTTGTAATAATGCAGAAGAAGGTATACCAGCAACAACAATTTGAATCAGAAAAATAAAGCAATGAAATGTTAGCCACAAACAGTAGCAATCCCTGTGAGTAAAAATCAAAACACCACACAGTAAATCTGCTTAGCCAAACTAAGTCTTAATCCTTCTCCCTTGCTCTGGTAAGTTTCTCTACTCTGCCTTTCAAGCAGTCTTAGAAGGAAAGAGCTCAGGTGAGCTAGGTGCCTTGGCCAGCAAACCAAGTCTTCTACCTACAAGATATCAACTAACCTGACTTTTTAACCCTTCTTTCTTTTGAAATTACTGACAGTTTGCCAGCTCCACCCCACATACACACCTAATCCTTTGGAAGAGCTGTGGGAGGAAAAGCAATTAGCTCCTTCAATGTGAGAAGGAGACTGAAACACCTCTGAGACAACAAACCTTTTCAACAAACAAGAATAAAATAAAACACAGTGTCAAACAGTAATTTTGTTAGCCCAATGATACAAAAGTCACAAAATGTAAGCTCCACCTGTAATACAGTAATTTCAGAGAAGATATACCCTGTAAGAAACACTTTGCTCCAGAGAAAATAAAGCAGTAACAGAAGATATACCTTGCAAAAGACAATTTGAATCAGAAGATTACAGCAGTAATCTGTTAGCACACACCTGTAGGCACACCTTGTAATAATGCAGAAGAAGGTATACCAGCAACAACAATTTGAATCAGAGAAAAAATAAAGCAATGAAATGTTAGCCACAAACAGTAGCAATCCCTGTGAGTAAAAATCAAAACACCACCACACAGTAAATCTGCTTAGCCAAACTAAGTCTTAATCCTTCTCCCTTGCTCTGGTAAGTTTCTCTACTCTGCCTTTCAAGCAGTCTTAGAAGGAAAAGAGCTCAGGTGAGCTAGGTGCCTTGGCCAGCAAACCAAGTCTTCTACCTACAAGATATCAACTAACCTGACTTTTAACCCTTCTTTCTTTGGAAATTACTGACAGTTTGCCAGCTCCACCCCACATACACACCTAATCCTTTGGAAGAGCTGTGGGAGGAAAAGCAATTAGCTCCTTCAATGTGAGAAGGAGACTGAAACACCTCTGAGACAACAAACCTTTTCAACAAACAAGAATAAATAAAACACAGTGTCAAACAGTAATTTTGCTAGCCCAATGATACAAAAGTCACAAAATGTAAGCTCCACCTGTAATACAGTAATTTCAGAGAAGATATACCCTGTAAGAAACACTTTGCTCCAGAGAAAAATAAAGCAGTAACAGAAGATATAATTTTGCAAAAGACATTTGAATCAGAAGATTACAGCAGTAATCTGTTAGCACACACCTGTAGGCACACCTTGTAATAATGCAGAAGAAGGTATACCAGCAACAACAATTTGAATCAGAGAAAAATAAAGCAATGAAATGTTAGCCACAAACAGTAGCAATCCCTGTGAGTAAAAAATCAAAACACCACCACACAGTAAATCTGCTTAGCCAAACTAAGTCTTAATCCTTCTCCCTTGCTCTGGTAAGTTTCTCTACTCTGCCTTTCAAGCAGTCTTAGAAGGAAAGAGCTCAGGTGAAGCTAGGTGCCTTGGCCAGCAAACCAAGTCTTCTGGTAGCTGGTAGCTTTAGCCTTGTGCCAAAGTTTATCCCTATGGCGCATGAGCTTGATGAGGGATCTGGTGAGCCATGGATTAATATTGCCTTTAACCTTTTTTGTTTTGTATGGGGCGAAGATGTCACATGCTTTTGTGAAAGCTGTTAGGAAGTATTCCAGGGCTTGGTTGCTGTCCACAGCAGTGTCTAGTGGGGACCAGTCTGTGAGCCTCAGGTGTTGCTTGAAGGCCTCCAGTTGCCCAGGTCTCAGAATGTGATTTCTCAGGACCTGTGGTTTGCTCTTAGAAAACTTGTTTGTCCAGGTGCACACAACTGGGGAGTGGTCACTGAGGGAGTCTAAGAGGACAGATACATCTGTGATATGTTCTGGGCATGATGAGAGGAGTCAATCTGTGATTGTGCTCGTACCTGTTTGTTAGTTATATCTGGTTGCTTCAATAACCATCTGTGTCAGGTAGAGGCTGGCTAGCTGGTCTCTTATTGCAGTGGAGTCAGAGGATTGACAATTGGTGTTAAAGTCACCTAGAATGACTTGCTCCCAATCATGCTTATGTTGCACTTGATTGCTTATGAACTGCTCAAAGCCAACAGAGCAATGTGAGAAGGCAGTAAGGATGGTTGGGGGATACTGGGATGCATAGGGAGAGGCATCAACAGTAGGCAACAGGAAGGTGTTATCCCTTTGTACAAACAGTTGGTGAGACCCCATCTGGAGTACTGCATGCAGTTCTGGAGACCCCTTCTCTGCAAAGACATAGACAGAGTGCAGGCTGTTCAGAGGAGGGCAACCAAAATGGTGCAGGGTCTACACCAGAAGACATATGAAGAGAGACTAAAGCAGCTTAATATGTATACCCTCGAGGAAAGGGGGGGCATGATAGAAATGTTCAAGTTCCTCAAGGGAATTAACAAAGTCCAAGAGGGTAGCATCTTTCAGAAAAAGAGATGTGCAAGAACAAGGGGGCGCAATTTGAAGATAGAGGGGAGACAGCTCAGAGGTAATGTTAGAAAGTATTTTTTCATGGAGAGGGTTGTGGATGCATGGAACAGCCTTCCTGAGGAGGTTGTGGAGTCAAGAACAGTGGGAGAATTCAAGAATGCATGGGACAGACATAAAGCAATTCTAGTGGGGGGTAGGAGGAAGTAAGCTGTTGGTTAAATAGAATCCGCAGCTTATCCATCAGGAAGGGAAATGGGCAGACTAGGTGGGCCAAGCGGTCCTTATCTGTTGTCAAATTCTATGTTTCTATGTTTGCCAGGAGGTATGTATACTGTTGAAAGCAGCAGGATTTTGTTTTGCTGCCCTATAGTAAGCTTGATATTTAAAACTTGTGCTTCTTTTGTGTGAAGGCAACTAGGTACTACCTGTCCTCTAGTATTGCTCCTGATGTATACCATGCAGCTGTCCCCCCGCTTGGATAGCCTGTCCTGTTGGAACAGGGTGTAGCCATCCAATGCTATGGCTGCATCATTGACCCTAGGTGACAGCCTGGTCTCAGTCAGGGTGATAATGTCAGGTTTGAGCATCACTACCCAGGCTTGGAATTATGCCAAGTGTCTCCACAGAGTGGTGCCACAATCAGTTTTCCCACTAGACTGGTGCAGTAACACAAAAGGTGGCCAGCCTCAGACAAACCAACGAAACCAAAAGCTGTTGCTGCACTCGGACTGAAGTAAACAAACAGAGTGTGCTCCACAATAGCTGGTGTAAGCTTTTAATTCAAAGCATTAAATTTCAAACAATCCACAGCAATATACTATGCAGCTCCCCAGTACTTCAACTCAAAACAAGTCTTCCTCAGAGTTTCATTGGAATTGTGCCATCTTGGACATGAGGCTTCCTATGGTAGTGAGGTGATCTTGAGGTGCCCGGTTTTTAGGTGGGTGCTTATGAAAGGAGGCCCTGGGTTGGAGTGGATGTTTCCTGATACCAGAAGCAATATCAGGATCATCTTACATAGGAAGCCTGACCAGAATATCCAACTTGAGCCAGTGATCTTTGCCCTTGGTAGCTTCTGGTTGGTTGAGGAAGTTGAGAGGGTGCAATAAGAGAGTAAGTTAGCTATGGGAAATTTGAGTGATGCCTACAGGCTGTAGCTTTGTGGTGGCTGTTTGAGCATGATGGGCCAGAGGGAATAAGGGATTGTGCCCCCGTCATGTAGTTCTGTGCCAGGTGGGCTCCTGAGTGCAATAATGCGGGCAGGCAATGAGCGGTAGCTTCTTTCCTTACAACTACCCTAGGGTGGGAGGCAAGGAGAAGTAGTAACAGCAGTATGATAGTTGTATTACGCATTCCGGTGGTTAAGGGGATTAAAACTGTAGATATGGGTAGACTAGCTGTTTTTCTCAGCCTTATCAGGACTGAGTAGGCTGACATTTTACCCAGTAGTGTTCAGCAAGTGTTTATTCCATACAGAGGCATTGCTTAGTTACTTTGCTGTCCAGGAGATCAGTGAAGGGGTTGGGAAAGAGAGACTGAAGTGGTTTCAATTGGTTATTGAGTTAATGATAAGGCAGCCAATCCACGTGGTGCTGGGTATGGGGGGGGGAGCTATGGTGGATTTAATTTTGGCTGGGGGTGGGGGAGAGTGGAGGGGACAAATTATTATCAGGATCTGAGCTTCAAGCATAGTATGAGAGAGCCACTTTTGTAGCTGTGCTCTGGTCCCCAGCTGCTAGCTACTATCACCCACTCAGTGGAAAGAGTGAGCATGGCAGCTGTGGGTCAAGCAGAAAGAAGCCGAGGACCCCAATCAGCTAGAGCAGGCTAGCATAGTTAGGAGAAAGGGTTGTATTTTGGAGGTCCCTGGCTTAGGGGAGTATCAGAGTGGACAGCTGGAACGCCCTGACAGGGTATACTGTACATGGCAAGGAAGCTTCTCAAAGAACCTATGAACTTTCAAGCATCGGTTATTTATGCTCTAACTCACTTATCTGGAGAAGGTACATCTGATGTTAGTTTTAAAACTCTTGAAAGGTCTGGACAGATTTTGGACTAAATACAATTATTTAAGGTACAAACCTCTGTAGATTCCTGTCCTTGTGATCCCACTAACTAAGCCTTTGATTAAGAATATAACAATCATGTTTAAAGATGAATGGGTTAATGTTATCAACATAAACTATTGGCTGGAAAAGCGCTATGAAGTTTTGGGACCCCTGCTGCAATTATTGACTCAGAGAACATATAGACTGAAGAATGGAAATTTAAATTGTTGTAAAGTGAAGCAGAGATACAGCACATTCCCAATAATTTTTTCTTGGGAAGAGGTGGGGGAGGGTCTGCTTCAATGTAGGCCTTGGGGAGAGATAGGCGGTCTGCTTCTATGCAGGCCAGCCTAAGGCCTGCTACAAGTGCGGATCTAGAGCACACCTCAGCAGTACCTGCGGCCATCTGAGGTATGCGCTATGTGGGGACTTTGGACATGCAAGTATGATGTGCAGAAATATAATGAAATGCAATTTATGTGATGAAATTGAACATGCCTATCATTGTTGCCCCTGGGTAGGGAGAAACAGAATTGATGGATTTGACCGAGACAATTTAGTACTTAAAGCCCAAGCAGATAGCAACCCACCACCTCAAAATCCACCACTCTTAAACCCAGAAAGGGAAGAGAACAGGCAGGAGAAACAGCAACCAGTTACCCACCACACATACACACACACAGACTGTAACCTCAAAACCAACTGAGAGTATGACCAATCCCAGTTTAGTCTCTGTAGATAGATAGACAGCCCCCTCCTGACACAGATCCTGAGGGCCAGGGAATACTTCATAAAGAATGTGTCTGTGACCCACTCCAACTGGAAGTAATGCCCCCACCTGAAGTAAGAACCCCACTTGTGGATCCCCCATTACCAGCACCCAGAAGAGTGATGAGAGCTGCTGCAAAGTAAGACTTCTTTAGCCCACTACAAAATGCATAACGATTTTTACAAACACACAAAGATGGGGGGATTCTGACCTAGAGTCAAATATACCCTCAAGGTCAGGTATCCATTCAAAAACAGAGGAAGAAAAAATGCAGAATAAGGAGAAAATGAAAAGATCTACAGGAAAGAAAAAAGAAACATCTTTCCTAGGAGGGAATGACTTGAGGTATTGCTTTAATCGCCCATTAAAGTGATATCTCTACACGTTGCTTCCATAAACATTTGAAGCATGAAAAGCCATAAAAAAAAGAATTTCCACAATATCTTTTTTTAACCATTCACAAAATAATATCATTTTCTTACAAGAAACTAGATTTACCTCTATCTTTGAACTAGAGCAAGCAAAATGGTAGTTTGACGTGGTGACCATCATTCTGGACCTTTGGTATGGATACAGCAGATGGGATAGGCATTCTTTTTAGACACACTCAGATGATGGTCACCAGGCTAATAGATATTCTCCCTGGGAGAGCCCTTGTACTGGATTGTGTAGTTAAGGGTCTCCCCCTTAGGTTAATTAACACTTACGTACCAAAAAAACCAAAAACACTAGAATCTCACTGTATGAAAGCATTACTCCTTCACTTATACACATCTAGACATATTACATGGGGAGGAGACATGAACTGTGGTATTGACCTAAAAACTAACAATCTAGCTCAGAAAAAAACAGCTATGTTCGTATGTTCATAATACCTCCCTGCAGACACGCCCTCATCTTAAGAGATGGAGATTAAGCACTTCTGAGCTTCATTTTGGAGAGGTTAAACAAGGAATCCTGCAACTATTCACTGCCAGACATACAGTCTTACTGTATGCATGTAAGAGGATCCCTGGACTTGGTGGTTAGACACCAAAGCTGACATTAAAGAATTATTTTTGAAATTTGGATGGACCAAAACAAACTCTGAATATATTCAATATTTAAAACACAGGGATCAATTATACAAATGCACATCTCTTACACCAACAGAAAGAGAATCCAACAAGACCCAAACTGGACATTTAAAATCCCTAATGTTCAAGTTACAATATGACAGAGCTGACACGCTAGAAACTGAAATGAAATATGGTAAGGAGAAACAACATTTCTGTGATCCCTTCGCAGCATGTAAACATACAGTAGATTGGATTCAACATTAATGCATGATCTACTAAATCAGGATGGAGAACTAAAAACTATGGATATTGAAATTTTAAATATTGTACAGAAATTTGTAGATGAATCTTTTGGGCAGGAAAGAGAAGTACAAGGTTCTCTGGGAAATGTCTTAAAGGGACCACTTACAGGTTTAAAAGACTCACAAAAACAGGAATTAGAAGCCCTTATCAAGACAGCAGAAATATTACAAACCATATCCACTCTTAAGAAGGGCACCTTGCCAGGATTAGATGGAGGGCCCATTCCTGGCTGCAGTCCTCATGCACTAGCTCAGGGTACTGAATGAGGGCCTGAATATCAAACTGTACTCCCTATTTTGACAGTGTGGTGAACACCGTCTCGGCTACTGGAGACTCCTTAACACCCAGTTCCACTCAATGTCCTCTGGCACTTTTTGCTTGCAGCCATGTGAGGGAACTATGGCTTAACTGTTATAATTTGTAGCTAGCTGCAAATCTATGGGAGCAAGGCAGTTGCCTATGCAGATGCAAAGCACAACCTGTGGGGGGCAGGCATGCAGACCTGGGAGCTTGAATAAACTGTCAGCCAGGTAAGAAACTATCAACAGAGAAAAGATCACAGTAGATCTTAACCGTCTTTTGACCCCCCCCCCCCCAAGGGGCACAGCCTACCTGTAGAGCACATGGAGACTTGCAAAATATGCACTGTCTGTGTCCCTGGCCAGGATAATTTCTGCTGTTCATATTGTCATCTGTGTGATAGATTATCTTCCCTGCTTCTGAAATTGAGAGAGGATACCCTTCATTGCCTGCATGTCATGAGGCTGTCTCATTTTTGCTTCCTCCACCGCCGGCTGCAGCTCAGCCACCTGATCTCTTTGGTCTCAGATAGTCCTCTCAGTCAATCTGGGCTGTGTTGTCCTTCTGTCACCTCACTGCTGTTCTGGCAGGGACACCGCAATGCCCCTTTATTCAAACTCAGGCTTAGCTTCATCAGCAGAGTGATAAACTATTACCCCATCTAAAAAGTGTGAGCAGAGTTTCGCAGGAAATGGCATTTGGAACTTGATTCCATTTTGTTTCTGTGCCCTCAGGTATGGGGCAAGGACAATCCATCTAGCCTGTATTTGAGGAGTGAAGTCCTGGTCAAAAATTGGCTGTGGGTTACCCCGCACAATTGTACCTTTCTTCCATGCTGAAATTAAAATTGCTTCCTTGGTTTTATAGCTGAGGAACTGCATTATAATGGATCACGGATGCTGATTTGTGCCTGACTGTGGCCCCAGTACCCGATGGAGTCGCTCAATATTAAGTGCCGTGTCCTAGGTACTGTAAATCTAGTGCCACATGTAATAGATGATCAGTATAAGCCATTTTTCACTGGCCTTCTTTCCCTTCTAGCACTCCCAAAATACATATGTTTTTTTATGTCTCAACTTTCCCTCTAGGTCACAGTTTTTTTTTTACGGCTCCAGTTGCTTTCGATACAAGACCAACACAAAGTCAGCGAGCTTATTGGATTTGTCCAAAACCTCCATTAGGGCCATTTGCTACTCTTTCGGTTATTTTTGTACTGCTGTGAGCTCAGTGCAGAAGGACTGGAGCAGGTCCTTTACCTCAGTCCAAAAAGACCATAGTGCCTACAGGAATTGGGCATTGGTGATATCCAAGAGTTCATTATATATGCTAGTCTGGGGAGATTATGCCATACTGGAGCTCTGGGAATAAGAGCTGCTGGAAGTTCCTGTGTGGTGAGATGACTCTGTTTGGTCAAATAGAAATGTGCTACATCCTACCTAAAACTGGTCAACCAAGGGGTTCCCAAAGGATCCATCCTGAGGACCCTGCTGTTCTCTGTTTTCATTAATAACATGCCCAAACACTGGGGGGAGGGGCAACGTCTAACTCTATGCTGACGATACAATCATTTACCGTACCTCTAAGGACATAAAGCAACTAAACCTGGACCTCAATGCTGACTTCGGAATCCTGGAAAATGGCTTGTAGATAACAAACTGGTCTTAAACCTGAAAAAATCTAAGGCTTTGCTATTTGGCCCCAGATACCTCGGTGGTGATAGAAGCAAGTTTCTTCATATATCCTCCACAAATGGTACCAGGCTAGTGGTCTACGCATCCATAAAATATTTGGGTGTGCATCTTGAATAGGAATTAATGATAAAAATGCATGTGGACGTGGTAACTAAGTCCCTCTGCCAAAAAATTGGTCTTCTGTGTAGGCTAGGTGGGTACTTAACCAATGAAGATCAGCTGTAAATTGCCACAGGAACCCTCCTCCCCATACTACTTTATGGAGCACCCCTTGTGCACCTCTGCATAGCACCAAACTCGCTCAACCCAGAGTTATCTACTACAAGGTGGCTCGATTTGTTGCTGCTGCCCCTCTCCGAGACCACCACTATGGTGTATTCGGTGTATTAAACTGGCTGGGACTTCAGGCAAGGCTAGCCTATCCCACCCTCTGCCTAGTTTTTGAAACACTTAAACTTGTGGCCTCTCCAAGTCTAAATGGACCACTACAATACAAAATCCACAAACGGGAGCTCTGGTCATCCTCAAACACTGAACTAGAAGTTCCAAGGTCTCTAACATGTGCAAGAGATAAGTCCTTAGCTGTCTCTGCCCTGGTCCTCTGGAACAGCCTACCACCAGATGTGACAAACTGTGCTACCTTCAGTGCCTTCAAGGCTGCTCTCAAATCCCACCTCTTAGTGTATAGAGCATGTAACTACAATTAATGCACAGACATATTCCACAGTATTGCGGCACAACCTCTTGGCCCACTCCAATGTCCCCAGGCTTTCAGCTCTGGCACTTAACCTTGCTGTACAAACTCAAACTGATTTAAGTCTAGCACCCATCCTGCCTGTGCCAGCAGTCCCTAAAGGGGGTCATGCCCATGAGTTCTAAAAATTAACATTTGTGTGTTCTCCTTTTACCCCACCCAAATCCACCCCACTAAACCTCTCCCCTTGGTTTATGCCTTCCTATTGTTAGTCTAATAGTATAAATGTATTCTACTATCTGTACCTGACTCCATGTGTTGGATTCCTATGTCCTTGTAACTTAACATGCATTTGTCAACGCTTTGATGTACTGTTACCCTCTCTCTGTATGTAAATTGTTTGGATCACACTATATGTAATTAACTCTGGGTCACCCCCGGAAAAGGGACACCTAGTCTCAGTGGGCTTATCCGCTTAACAAATTTCAATAAATAAATAAATAATTGCTCACTGCAGCCTCCTGCACATTCTTCTCTCCACAGCTGATGTCTAGATAAACAGGGGAACTCCCTTCCGGAACTCACATGACCGCTGCTACCTTATCTGGCCCTCCCAGTGGAGCACCAACCCCTACTCACACCGACGCTGCTGCCTGCCAACCTAACTAAGCTGAAGGGGGTGCCCCACTTCGGGCACTGTCCTGGTACCCACTGCCAACTCCTGAACTCTCTCTTTCTGGGCAAAAACCAGGGCTTTTATACTTTCTTTGCTGCTGCCCCCTGGCAACAGCATAGAAAAAGACAAGGCTGGAGGGCACTCCCAGACTAAAGGACTACACGGGGGGGGGGGGTAGAGGATACCAGTGGCTAGTAAACCCACCTGATGAGGGTGGATTATACTCTCCCCCCTTTAAACCAGTTCCTCCTGGAAATGGGGCATACAAGGCCACCGGCATCCCCAGGAAGCCAAGTGGGTATACACACTCCCCACATAGTCCCTGAGGTCACCAGGAATGCCAACCCCAAAACCACCCCCTCCAACCCTACCTTAAGGAGCAGGAGTGGTCAATCTGATGTTAGAACAATTTAAAACATTAAGACATTTGGATTTTAAAACAGAAAATTAGTTGCTAGGCTGTCTAATAAACATAGTAACTGGAAACAATCAAACAACTTTTCATTTTTAAAATAAATATAAAACACATTTCTCCTTCCTTTTTTCTTCTTTTCTCCATTCCCACAACACCCACACTTCAAGCACTCTCTCATTCACTCTCTACTCACACCAAAGTAGAACTGTATAGACCTCTTGAAGTAACTATTTTTTTTTTTCCTTCAAAAGAAGCCAGAGCAATTTAAAAATCTGGTCACAGTTTCAAGGAGGAATAGCAATGATTAAATGCTGGTGCAATGGATGGGGACAAAAGTTCTTACTTTAAGGCTTGCTTTCCCTTAAAGAAATGCCAGAAACCCAGGCATGCAGCTTGGTGGAAAGCCATCATTTTAAGTTCTCTCGGCATCAGACAATCATCTAAGACATCCTGGCTTAATTTGGGGGCTCCAATTGTCTACTTGGCTTTAAATAGGGGGGCCACCGCCCCAGAGAAAATAGTAGTCTGGGTCAGGCTTGGTGGTTTCATCTCCAAAAGAATCTTTGGATATGATGTAATACTTGATCCTGCACCCTGCAAGATCTTGCACCAGGGCAAAGTGCTTGAACAACATGAGGCCGGCCCAGGGGCCAGAGAAACACATGGGCCTTACCTTCCAGATAAGTTGCTGTGAGGAGTGACCCATTCCTCTGGGCCTCAAGTGTAGTTTGTTAAGACGTTCTTGAAAAAAAACAATCCAACCTCTTTTCTTCGATCATATCCCAGAGGCACTTGGAAATATAGGGGTACTTAGCATCAGGATATTCAGCATGCATTTTTCTTCTGATCCACCACTCAGCCTGGACCACTCAGTGAGCTCCCTGGTGCTGGTTCATCTAGCCTCCCCCAGCTCCAGCCACAGACCATTTATGTGCACCATTAGCCAGGTCACTTCGCAGCAAGCCATCCATGCACACTCTCAAGGCTCTGCTCTACCCTGTCAGGTGTGGGGTGTTATCTGGAAGTATTATGGCAGGTCTGTGGAAAGGCTTTGGGATCTTCGTTGGATCTCATGGTCAGCAAACTGATATCGCTTAGGGGGTCCTCCGGTAACCACAGGGGCGGGTTCATCCCAGTTCTCCTGAACAAGTGGTTCACCTTGGTGAGCCCCACCTTTATTACAGAACAGAGACTATAAGGAGGAGTGGCTTCACCTCCTGCAGCAGACTGACTAGGTATGCTGTTGCTGGGCAGGGATCTCACTGGAGACCCCCTGGGCCCTGGGGGGGTTCCCCGATGCTAACTGCAGACCCCTACCCCTCCCTCTGCCATGGGGATAGTCAACAACCAGTGGGGTGGAGATGAGCAGGTGGCTGTGCTCCCCCTCACCACCCTCAGTAGTCTCTTCCATGACCTCGACCTTCACATCCGGGGACCCCTTGTTTACTTCATCCACAAAGTCACTACTCTCCTTCACCTCCAATCTGGCTTCTGCTCCTAGATCCAGACTACCATGGGACAACTGGGGCACCAAGCCTGCTGAAATACTAGCTGGATAACACCATGGGTCTCCCATAGGCATCCCCTCAAAAATTCGTCCTGGAGTAGCACTGGAGTAAAGGGCAGAAGTAGGCTGCTTGATGACCCCTTCACCTTTATATCCACACCTTACACACCTCTCAGTTTCAAAGCCAAGAAAGCATGGTGTGCCAGGTAGTGTTCAGCTACTGGACTATCCAATTGTACATTTCTGATGTCCCTTATGTGTTCTTGGATTCAGACCTTTAATTGTCAGATGATTCTTTCCACATGTAATCTTGTGCAACTGCACCACAAAGCATATGCTGTGTAAGTGGTGGTGCAGGAGATGAATTATCTACTGCTAACCTTGCTGTTATTTATTTGTGATGTAAACTGTGTTCCCTGTTTTCAATGTACACAGACATTGCAGTGCCCACATTTATATATCCCCTTTGGTTTTACAGGTAGCCAAGTGTTATTCACTTCCCCTGTGTTTTTGGAATATTGACTATTTACCAACTTGTCTCTGAGGTTCCTTCCCCTCTTAAAAGATACCCTTGTTTTTTCACCTATCTGTTCAGCAAGTACTGGGTCACTCTGTAATATGCGCCAAAATCTAGTAACAATGTCACCCACCTGTCCAACTAGTGAGTTAAATGTAGTTACAGAGTTCACCTGTTTTTCCATTTGGCCTCTTATTTTTGCTTTGAGCAAATCTTCCCTGTCTATTGACGTTGTGTTTTGCATTGAATTGTTTAATAGTGTTTCCTCATGCCCTCTATTCAGAAGACGTTATTTCAGTTCAACTGCTTGTGCGGTGTAAGTATCCACCTCAGTACAGTTATGCCTGATTCTTAAAAATTGTGAATATGGTATGGAATTTTTTAGGGATCGTGGGTGTGAGCTCGAAGCCAGTAATAAGTTATTAATTGCAGTAGGTTTTCTGAAGGAACTAGTGGACACTTTGTTTTCTGCATTTCTGTACAGACAGATGCCAAGAAACTCAGTTTCATATGTGTCACACTTGGCTGTAAAATGCAGGTTTCTATCACTGACATTTAACCATTTTAAAAAATTCTTCTGCCTCCATGTCACTGCCTGACCATAAACACAGCACATCGTCAATAAAGCATGTCCACTTTCTGATTCTGGCTAGGAATGGATTACACTCTGCATTAAAGACAACTTGTTCTTCCCCAAATCCTAGGAACAGGTTAACATAAGAGGGGTCCATTGCTGCCCCCCATAGCCATGCCATATTTCTGAAGATAGTAATCAGAGTCAAATTCTAAATAATTGTGGTGCAGAATGTAGTCCAGACCCTCCAGAGTCAGACTGATGGGCATTTGTTCCATGAGTGTGTCCTGTTCTAAAAAGTGTTTACATACACCAGCCTGGTGGCGCTGAGGGTTGAGGCGCTGGACCACCCCATCGTGGGGTGCAAGCCTTGGGGGTAAATGGCGAGGGCCCTATGGATGTCTGGGAGGACTGGGTGGTGGCTGGAACAGGGGATGCGTGGAACTAGAGGCCGACCGGTGTCAGGTAGGAGAAAAAGCATTAACTAAAAAAAAAGTGTTTAAATGCTGTTAACCCATCGCAGTACCTTATTAAGGTGTAGAGAGATTCCACATCCACACAAGCCGTTTCATATTTTCTGAAAATTCTAAATCCTTAAGCTGTTCAAGCACATGCATGGTATCTCTTGTGTGGGATTTAAGGCATGATACACTTCTTTTTAAGATGAAATCTATGTATGTATGTATGTAATCCCCAGGTGGCACTATCCCAAGGGCTACTACCCCTGCCTCTTTGACTACAGACAGGTTGAGGGGTCTAGGTCCTATGGTGGGTGCCTCCACCCAGAGGTCAGGGTTTGTAGTGGTTAGACTAACTTGGTCACAGCCCTCTGGGACACTGAGACACCCTTTTATCCCCTCTAATGGCTCACACAGTACCCCGGAGTTACAGCCCCAATACCCCACATTTACACACTGATCACTCATATAGATACCACTTACCCTTGAGACTGATTCAGCGGCACGTATGTGAGGACCCCCTTTAAAGTAAGGTTAATCAACATACACAGCAAAACACAATACTGTTTCCATAAGTACCAACACCACAGACAGTATATAGTATAACAACAACAAATCTGATTTATTTAGGGGACAGTAACATGGGAAGGGGAAATCAGGTTAGTTAGTGGCATTAAATCGCAGTACTGTGCACACATACAGGGTCTGAAAAGTCACGCTCTGGGTACCCAGGTTGGGAAGGGGGGCTAGCCAGGTCTGTTGCCTGGGGTTGGCTGTCAGATGCAGATGGATAGGGCCCTGTAGAAGAAAATATATGCACAACACCTAATTGTAATCCGGAGCCAGAGGACTCAGTCCATGAAACAGTGAAACAACAAGAATTAGATGACACACTTGTGATTGAAAAACAAACTGCAGAGGAATACCCTGATTTGTACTCACAACACCCAAGCTGAGGATCGGATGGAGAATGTCCCTCTGGATTGCCAGAAGAGCAGGGCACGAGGACAAGGTCCTTGTGACTGGACCCCTCTGCAGTTGATAGCAAACGGATGTGGTCCGAATTAAGCTGGGGTTTACTTCCAGTTTCAGCATACAATTCACTGTACAGGCGATTTGAAATAGCGATTCCCCACAAGCACTATGCACATTTATATGTAAAAGGAAAATACTATACCAGGCAGGCTGCTCCTAGATCCCGATCGCAATTACTGCAAAATACCCGGGAGCACACACAGCAGCTTCAGTTCCTGACAGACCGAGAGGGATTCAGTAATTTCTCCAGTCTTCTACAGGGTGAGCCAGGTTTCCACACTTTTAGTGCTTCTTTCTCCTCACAACTCGGATTCAGTCCAAACTGGCAGTCACAAAGGCTGCAGACCTAAACTCAGGGCCTCACACATGTTTCCCGCATGAAACTATACATCGCAGAAGCACACAGCTCCTTCTCTCTTCACTGCCACAACTGATATACAGTATCTTTCCAGTCACAGAGCAGGGCATTTCCTTTAGCTCCACATTATTCTGTTGGCTGATTCAGCTGTCACTCACCATAAGACTCCCTCTGTTGATAGAAAAAGGCACCAAGGGTAAAACTACATTTCCCAGAGTCACTGCCCATTCGATCCCCTTGTGGCTGGCTCAGATTAAGAGTCCAAGTTCTGATTCATCCACAGGCTCCATTTTAGGGCTCCCTTAACCCAATTGGCCCAGCACAGCAGTTTGGGTCCAAAATGGAGAGGTAACACACACAGAGTCCCAGCTGCAATAAAGGCAGGTTAGACAAACTACAATTTTGCTAATGCTTTAAATGATTACAGGCAAATAGTTACAGCGTTCAGATGGGCTCCCTTTGTACCTTCAGCGACCACAAAATGGAGCGATTACTTCGCAGCTCGGGGGGGATTCAAGCATTAAATACGGAGTCCCCCATACAAACTAATTAAGTCTGCAAGCAGACAGCTCTTAAAGAGATAGTACGTGGAGGCTCAAACAGCACTCACTTGCAACCACAGTCAAACAGCTCAGACGACTAACACCACCCAGGCTTGGAGCATTCAGGCAAGCTCCTGGAAGACTTTTGCGAACCCCCATTTGCAGGGGGGTTACATGTACAGAGATTATTAGTTAAAAAACCCTATCCTTGATACAATGGGCCTACCAGGTGGGTCATTAAAATTCCTATTAATCTTTGGGAGGATATACAAAGTTGGTGTTATTGGATATTTTACCAATAAAAATCTAAATTCCTCAGCAGAGATTTCTTTTATGTCCCTTGCTTTTTACGTTCGCATTTTGGGAGAGTAGCACACTGTGGAGGTGTGCCTCTCCCTTTCAATCCACTGCTCCATTGAGCAGGCGTGGCGGTCCTGCACCAATGGGTGTTGGAGCTGTGTATGACAGCGGTGGTCTTTGCTTCAAAGAAAAAACACCGTTGTCATACACAGCGCCTCAGGCCCCCTCCAAAGCTTTGGTGCCATGCTGGGAGCCCACCCCAGCGTGGCAAACGTCCCACGTCGTCTGCCGATGGGGGTGCCCAATCCCCCGTCGGCTCCACGGCCCCCCCATGCCATCCTTCTGCCACGCTGGGAGCCCACCCCAGCATGGCAAACGCCCCGTTGTCTGCCAACGGGTGCCCAATCCCACGCTGGCTCCTCTGCCCCCCAGCCATCCTTCTGTCACACTGGGAGCCCACCCCAGCGTGGCAAATGTCCCACGTAGTCTTTTTTTTCACCTGTAAAGCAAAACGGTCCCACGCGCTTCTCCCAGTCCCCTCCAACAACCCGCACCCACCCACTGCGCACTCAGTTTCCCTACACCGCTTCTCACCCCATATACTTTCATCCGGAGCTCGCGCGGCGATCTTCGGTGGACCGAACACGCTCTGCACTTTTCAAAGCCGACCGCAAACCGAGGAAATGCCGTAAGCTGTATAATGGGCTAGATAGGGTTTTCAACTTTATTGCATATCTCAGGTATTTTGATTTCTTCAGACTACTAACATGGTTTTTGGGACCTCTTCCATGAATGATATTGTCATGGCGCTAGTTCAGGCCAAAGGGTGATTTCCAGTCACGCGTGAAATCACCTTCGGCCTGAATAACACCATGACAGTGACATCATTCATGAGAAGGGGTCCCAAAACCCCATGTTGAAAATTTGGTGCAAAAATTCCAATAAATGACTGTTTTACGAGCGTGCGTTGAGCAGTTCCTACGCAGGCTCGTAAGTTCACGAATTTTCAATATTTTCACTCCAGATTTTCAACATTGCCATTTTACCACACCTCCTTATGAGCAGTACAGCTGTCATTTTTTACATCCAGCCCAAAACATGTTTCCGCCCATGTAGCGCACAATGGCACAGTCGGTGTGCGAAATCAATGTATGGGACACATTAAGAAAATCATGGTAACGCTGTTCATTAGCAGAGGTCTTAAAATGGCTATATTGAAAATTTGGTGAAAACATTCCTAAAAATGACTGTTTTACGAGCGTGCATTGTGCAGTTCCTAAGCACGCTCGTAGGTTTGCGAATTTTCAATATTTCCACTCCAGATTTTCAACATTGCCATTTTACCACACCTTCTTATGAGCAGTATAGCTGTCATTTTTCACATCTCACCCAAAACGTATTTCGCCATGTAGCACAATGGCGCAGTCGGTGCTTGAACTCAATGTATGGGACACATTAAGAAAATCACAGTGACACTGTTCATGAGCAGAGGTCTTAAAATGGCTGTGTTGAAAATTTGGTGAAAAAATTCCTAAAAATTACTGTTTTACGAGTGTTCATTGTGCAGCTCCTATGCACGCTGGTAAGTTTGAGAATTTAATATTTTCACTCCAGATTTTCAACATTGCCATTTTACCACACCTCCTTAGGAGCAGTGCAGCTGTCATTTTTCACATCTTGCCCAAAACGTGTTTCCGCCCATGTAGCTCACAATGGCACAGTCTGTGTGCGAATTCAGTGTATGGGACATATAAAGAAAATCACAGTGTCACTGTTCATGAGCAGAGATCTTAAAATGGCTATGTTGAAAATTTGGTGAAAAAGATTTATAAAATAACTGTTTTTTCTGGCGTGCTGTGCAGTTCCTACACAAGCTACGTGGTTTGTGAATTTTCAATGTTTTTCCCAGATTTTCAACATTGCCATTTTCCACACCTCCTTATGAGCAGTACAGCTGTCATTTTTCACATCCTGCCTAAAACGTGTCTCACCATGTACTGCACAATGGTGCAGTCGGTAGTGCGAAATCAATGTATGGGACACAGTAAGAAAATCACAGTGGCACTGTTCATTAGCAGAGGTTTTAAATGGCAATGTTGAAAATTTGGTGAAAAAATTCCTAAAATGACTGTTTCTGACGTACGTTGCACAGTTCCCACGCACGCTCGTAGGTTTGCGAATTTTCAATATTTCCACTCCAAATTTTCAACATTCCTCAACCAGTGCCACTACAGAACTCTTTTACTGCCCTGGCAGGTTGGGACTGCCGAGACGAGGTGCCCCTGATAGCCGCGTGGGAGGATGTCGGGGTCCTTCAGAACAAAGACCCCAAGATGGGAGGAAGAGGACCTCAGCAGAAGAGGAAGCAACTTCTGGTGTGGGACTCATTTGTTAGTGGAATTGTTTTGGGAACACCAGGGGAGGGAAGGAGAAGGGTGAGGTGCCTACCTGGTGCCTTGGCATGGGGGGATGAGGAGTGGATCCTTAAGATCACTAGGGCAGCAGGGCAGGAGGGAAACTGGATTTATGCCTCTCCCTCCAACAACCTGACTGATCCAGTCCTCAAAATGATCTATAAAGGAATACCAGATCTGGCCCTGCTTTCCCATACTACAACCTGACAGGTCTGGTGCCCAATCCGGCCCATCAGGGAATAAAAATAAAACTGCCACTCTCCTCCAACTACCTGATGGGTCCAGTGGCACACATGACCTGTCAGGGAATAAAACAAATATGCCTCTCTCCCCAAACTACCTGATGGATCTGCAGGCCTGGTGCCAAACCCAGTCAGTGCAGGAATAAAAAAAGAGTTGCCATCTTCCCCGCCTACCTGGCAGGTGTGATGCACAACCTGGCCCATCAGGGAATAAAGAAAAATCTGTCCTCCTACCCTAACAACCTGACATATCCAGTGCCCAACAGGCCCATGAACAAAAATGTGCCCCCTTCCCAAATATATCTGATGGATCTGGCGCCCAGCCTGGACTGTCACAGAATAAAAAATACTTGGTCCTCCTCACTCAACTTCCTGATGGATTCAGTGCCCAACCCAGCCCATCAAGGAATAAAAAAGTTTGTCTCCCTCTTTACTCAACAACACCATAATTATGGAGCCCAGCATCGCTCATCAGTGAATTAAAAAAAAAATCTGGCTTCCTCCCCTAGTGCTTGATGAGTCTGATGCCCACCCTGTCTGTCAGGGAATACAATAAACATCTGTCTCCCTTCTTCCCCAACTACCTTACAAGTCTGGTGCCCAATGCGGTTTATCAGGGAATAAAATAAAGTAGACCCCCTCCCCGATTATCTGATGAGTGATGTGCCCAACCCATCACATCAGGAAATAAAAAAAAACTCTCTCCTTCCCCTCTATTACCTAAAAAGTCTGGTGCCCAACATTGCGTGTCAGGGGAAACAAAAATCTATGCTCCTCTTGCCAACACCCTGGCAGATCCAGTGCTTAACCCGCCCCATAAGGGAATAACAAATCTGCTCCACCCAAACTACTACCTGACAGGTCTGGTGCCCAACCTGGCACATCAAGGAATAAAAAGAAAATCTGTCCCTCTCCTCCAACTACTGACAGGTCCCGCACCCAACCTGGCCTGTCAGGGAATAAAACAAATCTGACCCCTATCCTACCAAGTATCTGACGGGTGTGGTGCCCAAACCATCCTGTCAGGGAATAATAATAAAAAAAATAAAAAAAAACTTGGATCCTGTCACTCAGCTATGTGACAGGTCAAGTGCCCACTCAGCCAGTCAGGGAATAAAGAAAAATGGTCTCCTTCCTTTCTCAACTACCCATTAATTCTGGTGCCCAACCTGGCCCATCAATAAATAAGAAAAATATGGCCTCCTCCCCCAAGTGCCCAATGGGTCTGATTCCCAACCCTGCCTTTCAGGGAATAAAAAACATCTGTCTTCCTTCTTCCCCAATGGTACCCAACCCAACCCACCAGGGAATAAAATAAAACAGGCCCCCTCCTCAGCTATCTGATGGATCTGGTGGCCAACCTGGCCTGTCAGGAAATATAAAATTCTTTCTTCCTCCCCTCTATTACCTGACAAGTCTGGTGTCAAATCTGGCCTGTCAGGGAATTAAAAAACTATATGCCCCCCCATCAACCTAACAAATCCAGTGCTCAGCCTGCCCTATAAGGAAATATGGTAGCCCGTGACATGGGCATCGGCGATTGGGCACCTGCAATAATGGTGACTCAATCTCCAGCACATGTCATCAAGGCTACTGATGGGGTAGGGCGACTGGAGAGGGGGTCAGGAATATAGCAACGGGATATTGCTATATGTACGTGCGTGCTGGGAGGACTGAGCATGCACAGCGAGGGACGGGAGGGATTGTGAGGAGTGGTGCCACAGTGGGTTGCTAAGCTGGCCTCGTGGCATGGTGGGTGGGTTGACGGCTTTGGTGGGCAGGGTGCTGGGTTTGGGTCCGGGCGCTGGAGTGTTTTTGTTGCACCCGGCCCGAGTGATTTTTTCACACGCTTTTGCACCCCCCCCACCGGAGTTGAGAATCCCTAAGTAGGGAGGTGCGGGGGGCAGAGCCCTCCACATAAAATGTTTAGGAAGACAAGTCCCCGGTGCTGTTTTGCTGTGCGCCGGGGAGTTAGAGTGCCAAAATTGATTTTCAGCACTCTGGCTTCTCAATAACGCTGATCACCTTTAGGCTTTCGCCGTTATCACATAAATCCCGGAATACATAATCTGCCCCTCCAAACTACTACCTGTCAGGTCTGGTGCCCAACCTGGCCCATCTGGCAATAACAAAAATCTGGCCCTCTCCCCCAACTACCTGATTGCTCCAGTGCCCAGCCCAGTCTGTCAGGTAGTGGGGGTGAGGAAACAAAAATGGAAAAACCAAAATCTGGTGATATGGGAAGGTACTATAAGTCAGTTTGGTGCTTGAGGGGGAATGAAACTGTAATTGCCTGGTGTTGGGTGGACTTGAAGCACTGTATATACTACAGTGTAGGAAGTGTTAGTGAAAAGTAATGCCATTGCATCCAGTCAGAGACTTAATGTATCAAGGTTTAAACAAATACTCGTCACAGCCAAGATGGCTGCAAAATGCTGTTGTTGTCTCCACAGACCCTACTTGATCTTTCGCTCCCTCACCCACATCTCACCTCCTTGGCACCCAATATCACCTTTCTCTCAATGCCACCCTTCTATTTTAAAGGATACAGGATTAGCTAATATGGCACTACACAAAGTTTAGCAATTAATTTTTTTTTGTATTTTGACCCCATATTTTCAAGATACTCATTTTATGATTTGCCTTATAAATATGACATGTACCATTTATAGTATATTGGCCAAAATATCTTTTCACACCAGAAGTATGAAAACACATCTTGTTTAGGATTTTAAAAATGACGCAAGTCACATTTATGAAGTTGTGTGGGGAAAATGGATATGTTGAAAGTTTGGAGTCAAAATATTGAAAATTAGTAAAGTTATAAACGAACATTGAAATATTGTAATGTTCAGTCATAACCTGGGCATTTTACAGAATTTGTATACCAAATTTTCAGCATAGCCTTGTTGTTGTTCCACTTCATGAACCTGCTATTCATAAATTTTCACATCTCTGCCAAGATGTCATTCCATTCCACTGAAATGTCAGTCTGCGCCACAGGTATGAAAACACATTTTGGCCAGGATTTGAAAAATGACAGCTATTCGTTCATGAGGTGGTGTGAAAAAATGGCTATGTTGAAAATTTGGGGTCAAATTAAAATATTTAAAATGACCAAAGTTACAAGAGAGTGTAGAAAAATTTCAATTCACAGACATCACTTTTCCATTTTTACATATTTTAACTCCAGATTTTCCACATAGTCTTTTTATGACCCAACCTCATGAAGAAGGGTGGTAAAAATGTTCAAATCCTGCTCCAAAGGTGAGTTTGCAATGTGACCATGAAATCACCTTTTGGGCCTGATTTGCATAATTCTACTACCATTGGTCATGATGTGGGCTCTCAAAAAGGCCATGTTGAAATTTTGGGTCAAAATATGCACAAATGACAAAGTTATACATCAAAGTTTGAAACCCTATTGAACTGCACTTACCTAAGTTTCTCATATTGCAGTTGCTGGTTCCAGCAGCAAGATGCGTCTTTGTTCGGTGAGTGGATACTCACCCTGGGACATGTTCAGGAGAATGAAGGTGTGTGTGGGGTGTGGGGGTGTGTTGGCTAGTGGGTGCTGAGTAGGAGGTCAGGGTGGTGGGTGGTGTGTGTGTCGTGTGTGTTTGTGTGTGTGTGTGTGTGTGTGTGTGTGTGTGTGTGTGTGTGGCAGGGCAGATCAGTGAGGAACGATTTTCTGTTTTGCAGGTTTTAAGAAAAAAACATTGAGGGACAGTTTTCTGTATTTCAGTAACGCAGTATTTCGACACTAGAGATTGGGCAGCCCAGTGTTGGGCTTGTGTTTTGTGGCACTGGAAGTGGGCACTCTGGTGCCACCACCTACATAAGGGGAACAGTGGTAGGTGACCTGGAAGAGAAGGGGGTCAAGAGAAGCACTACTGGGGGTGGGCACCTCAAAGTATATATATATATATATATATAATTATATAAAGATTGGGAAGGGCGGGTAGGTGACCTGGGGGAGGGGTAGAAAGAAGTGGTGCCGAGCGTGGTCACTCCAGACTGCTTAATAAATAGTTAGATAGATAGCTAGCTAGCTAGATAGCTAGCTAGAGAAACAGATAGATTGCCAGACAAAGGGACAAAGACACAGACAGACAGAGTAGTGAACTATTATACCTGAGTTCAGCTAAATACATTTAGTTGAACTTGGGAAAGTGCTTATTTGTTGGAATTGGGAGCTAAAAATTAGTTAATTCACGATCGGAATGTTGAGCCGTGATACTGGGCATGTGCGTATGCATTTGATACGTGCACACCTAGTATCATGACTCGACTTTTCAACCACGATTTGACTAACTTTTAGCACTTGTTTCCAAGAAATAAGCACTATCCCAAATTCAGCTTTCTTTCTAGTATTAGAAAAGGTATTTAGCTGAACTCAGGGACAGTAGTTCGCTCACGAGCCTTGGGGCTTATTGTGAAAAGTCCTAGGCAGTTCATAATGAAACCCCTGGTAGGTAGCCAAATGAATGGGCATCAGGCAGGAGGGGGCCTGGAAAGGACTGGGGTTGGTAAGTCTCTATGTGAGGAGTCAGACATGGGAGGTTGTCATTTTGGGCCACTAGGGCTATCAGTGAAGTGTCGGGGGAGAGGTATAAATAACTGGTCCAACCATGCTTTATGCACTTGGTAATGAATAATGCTGACATGCTTTTCTATTTGTTGTCCTACTGGGCACATTGAGACATGTGCTACACAGCTTGTTCCTGGGTTAGTGCTTACCCTGTCTGGGGAGAGTGCCACTGCACAAATGGTCTTTGGAGCTCCAGCACTCCAGGGACCCTGCAAGGTTGGTTAGGGATATGTAAGGTGGAAAGAGACCCAGAGTTGGATTTTCAAAGCCATGAGAATGACGCAAACCACTGATGGGTTGATCATATGATGCATAGGGCCTGCAGCATTCTCCCAGCCAGCGATTGGGATTTTCAATCCCGTGCACCAAGTGCCGCAAGCTAGACCAGCTTTTCCCTGGTCTAGCGTGTGGCATTCAGGGACCCTTTTTACAGGGCTTGCACCAAATATTTGCTGCAAGCTGCTGTCAAGAGAGGAAACTGTCACAGCTGTGCCCAAGAATAGAAAACCAGGTGCAGATGCATCACAGATGTTTGGTGCAGTTGCACCAAAAAATGGGTTAGATTCATGGCTTGACGAAAGCCCTGAGCTGCCCTTTGAAAAGCCAACCCCCCAGTGCTTAATTGCAATGTGGTATTATACCCTTTCAGTTCAGGGGTGAACCTGGAAACAATTTAGCTGTGGGTTGGGCAATATGTCCACAAGAAGCCGGGTAGCATCAGACTAGTGCATAGCAGCAACCATAGTATTGTATGCACATGGGGGGAGGGAGGTTATGTGAAAGCTGCAGGAATATGTGATGTGATGTATGTGTAGGGCATGGCTCAAGTAAGAAGCTGTAGAATAGGGTGTGCGAGTACTATCGTAATTAGATAAATGGCCAGGGAGATGCCTGGAGAGCTGTGTACTGCCTAGACAGCTATTAAATAAACACCACCATGCTTGTTCCCAGCTCCAGTATGGACATTATAATTTGTGTTTGGTCTCATGTTTTTGGTCACTCAGGATGATGCACTATCAGTGGCTCAGTGGGCAGTATACTCACCTCTGAGGCTGGAAGATCAGAAGGAGGTGGGTTCTAGTTCCACACCGGGAATGTGGGATAAATCCCAATATACTGACGCTTTAGTGCATCAAGAGGGGAGTGCTGCACTCCTGAGGTGCCATCTTTCAGATGTGACATTAAACTGAGGTCCCATCTGCCTGTTCTGGTGGTTGCTCAGGTGGACATTAAAGATCCCATGGCACTTCTCGATAAGAGAAGGGAAATGTTTTATTAGAAACTTCAAAAATCAAGATACAATACAAGGTAGATAAAGAAAAAATCATGATAACAGAAAGCAAATAAGTATTAATTCATGCAATCCCCTATTCCCACTAATTCAATATAATGCTTGTTTACGGGTTTTAAAAGGAAAATAAATGAAAATAAAAACTAAAGCAAAATTACATAGGAGGTCCAACTATCCCTGCCCCCTCCTCCTTTAAAAGTAGGGCGATATTATATGCTTATTGCAGCCTACTTAATTCATATTATACAGTCAGTAGAACATAGAAGACAGAAAAAGCTTCTGTAAAAGGATTATTTACTGCATTCAATCCCTTATTTGGGAAAGTAAAAATAAAGGTTATAACTATACATGCTCGCAAAAATTAGATATTATTTTATTCATTCAACTTCTACCTTCTCTGCCTCCCCCCCATTCATCGTTGTACTACAAATGAAGTTATACAGTTCCTGTCTGTCCATAGTAAATATACAGATTTCCCTCTTAGGGAAGCAGAAGATCAATCTCCCTGGAATAAAAAAAATATATAAGAGTAGGGGAAGTTTTTAATAAAAGATAATAAACAAGGTAACAAGCAATGACAAATAAAACAAAAACCATAATAGCAACCATAAAACACAGAAAGGGGTATCAAAGTACAAAAGTAAAAGGGAAAGGAAAAAATCTCAACCAAATAAGGGGGAGCAAAAAACAAAACCAAAAAAAAAAAACAGTTCATCTATAAGAGAAACAATGAGAACCGTTTGCAGAAAAACAAAAAAATTAATTTGTCGCCTCTGCACCTGAAAAGGAAAAATTAAGTCAGTATAAATCAACCTGTGCTTTACGATCATAAAAAAGAAAAAGGGGAAGAAAAAAACAAAAAAAGGAACTATATCAGGTTAAAGTCACTCGGGGAAACAATAATACATCAAAAAGGTGCCACCGGGAAGACAGTTCCCGGGGTGGGGGGGGGGCAATATTCGACTGTCCCCCAGTACAATATGATCAGTTCTGAAACAGCAGGCTGAAAGAGAACTGCCTGAGGCAAGATCTGCTGTTGAAACAAAAAAGCACAACGGGAAGGCCACAAGTAATACTCAAAAACAGTAAATACCAGGTGCAGGGTGCCGGAAAGATAAGCAGGGCGAACATCGAGGATACTCAAAATAACATCACTACATGTAAAAGCAGACGATTGTGGTTCCCCCCACTGTGCCGCCACCAGAGCCCAAAAGGCTAGAGCATAAGGGCAAGTCAGGAGAAAGTGAAACATTGATTCCAAATGTTGAGCACAACCCTCACGAGGACAAAAATGTTCCTCTACCTTCTTGTGCTTGGCATTTGCCTTCACACTGAGGCGCCATGACAACTCAGCCGTAGGACGTCCCACATCTTGGCAGGGGTACAGGTATATTTCAGAGTAGAAAGGAGAAGCAGCTATGCCATGGGGGAGATATCTGGATAATAGAGGACCACAGAAAAATGTGAAACCTGGATAGCAGCATACAGCCCCCAAGAGGAGGAAGAAGTAGCCAGGGTAAAATCCACAGTCCAGCGTTGAAGTTTGTCAATCAAGGACCGAACATACGACGGCCCTTGGCGGGCAGTATACAGGGTAAGCACCCCAGCTGTCCATGCCAGGAGGATACTCTCCATCCAAGGAGTGACCCAAGCGTACCAGGGCCTCTGGTCCTCTGAAAAAAATGGTTTAACTGACCAAGAAATAAAATGGCAAAACGTGGAAACTACTGGATTAATCAAATTTAGACCTCCCTGAGCTATGGGAAGATACACTACTGACCACTTCAGGGGATTCAGGCAATTGCCCCAAACAATCTGAAAAAACACACTAAGAAAACAAACCTCCAAGGGCTAAGGAAGTGGGTAAACCATGCTTACATAGGTAAACGCAGGTAGAAGAAACTTCTTCAAAACAGGCACTTTTTTTTTCTTAGTCTGTTTCCAAGATTTCCAAACCTGGACCCAAGAAGTGTAAGATGCAATCTTGGCTTCCGAGTTCTGGAAGGCTAGATCTCCAGCCCCAAAGGTAAGACCCAGAATCCACAAGGGATCATGAGTGCCAGGTGTACCTCCAATAAAGAGCAAGGAGCTAACCTCTGTTCCAAGATGGAAACAGCGGCACTTATGTGCATTCAGACAAGCCCCAGAGATGGGAGTAAAGGACTGGAAAATATCCAATGCCATACAGCCCGACAGGCCGTCCTGAACAAAAAGAGTCACATCATCCATGTAAGCGGTCACTTTAACATAAGCAGTCCTGGAGGGGGCTGGGATACCATGGATCTGTGAATGGGAATGGAGCTTGTGGAGAATGGGATCTATACAAAAAGTATAAAGAAGGGGGCTAAGGGGACAGCCCTGCCAAACCCCAGTCAAAACTGAGATGGAATGTCCAAGATGACCATTAACTAACAGATGCACAGGGGCCACTGCATATAGCTTCTGAAGCCAATCACAAAAAAGAGGGGAATACCATAGTGCTGAAGTACCATAAACATGTACGAGTTAGACACCCAATCAAAAGCCTTCTCCTGATTGAGTGAAAAAACATAACCCAGGTCCCCACAGGTCTTCCCCATCGCAAACACCTCACGTAACAAAATAAGATGGTCAACAATGTGCTGGCCAGGGAAGGAACAGGCCTGAGAGGGGGATATGACCAATTTAGAGACCAAGGCTAAACGCTTGGTCAAGATAGACATTAACACCTTCAAATTGGTATACAACATACTCAAGGGCCTCCAATTACCCAAATCAGAGGTGTCCCCCTTCTTAAAAAGGAAGACCAAAAGAGCCTCTCCAAATGATTGGGTGGCTGTACTGTCGAACAAAAGCCAGTTAAAAACAACCGGCAAAATATCAACAAGGAGGCCAGAAAAAGTTCTATAAAAAGCCAATGTGAGGCTGTCTGGCTCCAACGCCACTGATGATTTCAGGTGGGCAATCGACTGTGCAACCTCATCAGCCTATAAAGGCCTACAGAGACGTTCACAATCCAGAGAGGACACTAGGGGGACCTGCACCAAACTCAAAAAAGCATCAGCTAGACCCGTCGGTGACCAAGTGCAGAACAACAAAGATAGGTAAGAGTGTACCTGTGATAGGATATCTGGGCCATCAGAAACAAAAGTGTCCTGAGGCATGGAAAGCTTTGACATATGTTGACGACGAACTCGGTCCTTACAAGCTGAGAACGGGTCACCCAGCCCCAGCGTAACTTGGGTAACTGCTATACATTCCATAAGGAGAGAATGACTCTATCATATTGGAAGCTAGTCATTTGGGCCTGAAGGGACACAATCAGGGGACTAAAATCCACCTGTCCGGTGTGGGAAAGAGTCAAAGCTTTGGCCAATTTCAGCTGAAGAGACAAATACAGTATTCATCATAAGCTGTCTTATGCTGAAAACGGGAAATGTATTTCAACAATTTCTGCACTCCTAGCTTAGTGTCAACCCACCAAACCAACAAACTGTCCTCCATACAGGCTAATGACTGGCGGGCCAAAAGGAGGTCAGTAACCTTACTGAGGACAACAACCTCCCACAATAATTGAATCGTTAAGACACCAATAACTAGGACCCGGTGGGGTAAATGGGGAAACCTAAAAAGCACCACTAAGCAGGAGGAGATCAGAGGACTCAATTGGGATCAACTCTACCTGACAAGGGTGGAGATGAGCTGAAAGGAACAAGTAATCAATCCAAGTGGCCAAACCAGACCTAAAATAAGTAAAACCCCCGGTTGGATGAAGGGCTCTATAGGCATCCACCAAACCAGCCATATGGAGGACAGTCTGCAAAAAAAGGGAATCATTAAACATTTTATCAGTCCTAGCACCCCTATCAGTGTTAGCCATGTAGCAATTAAAATCCCCTCCAAAAATAATATGCCGAGAAGTATACAAGTATGGCCTAATCACAGTGAACAGGTCGACCTGGGCTTTTTTCGTTTGAGGGGCATAAACTGTAATAAACCGGTAAAAGGCATCATTATACCAGGCATCTAACAACAAAGCCCTACCTGGGTCAAGATCTAACAGTCAGGTATGTGACAAGCCCAGGGACCAAAAGAGGAGGCCGACCCCATCACAAGGGTCCTGGCCGAATGACCAAAAAGATGGACCCCAAACCCAACCTTGTTGGGCCCAGGACACATCAGCAGTAGTGGTCAAACGGGCCTCCTGAAGGAACATCACATCAAAGGCTAAATCATGAAGGAGGGCAAAAAGCATCGTATGTCTAGACACATTCCAAATGCTATTTGCATTAAGCGTAGCTAAACGAAGGGGTGCAGCCATAGAGAAAAGGAAAAGTAGTCCTCAAAAACGTCCTATGCATCAACGTCCATTGCCAGAGGAAGAATCTTCTTGGGCACCATCTTCTGTTTCTTATGAAGTTTCACCTTAGGGCATGTCTGGGGAGGATCTTCTTCTGTATTAGAAGAAAAAGGTACCATCGTAGACTGCGAAGTGGCTGATTCAGATTGAGAACCAAGATCAGAATCAGAACAAACATCAGCCAAAGCTGCATACTTATTCTCAAGTAATATAGCTGAGCAAGAAGAAGGCACCAGCACAGGCTGAAGGCCTGCCCGAATGAGAACGGAGGTAACATTTCCGGCTCAGGGCAGTGGCATCAGGAGGGAGCATTAAAACATCATCAGGGCTGTGAGAGGCAACTGGTTCCAGAGAACAGGACAGAGGCTGGTGGAGAGACCCAGCAGCCAAGTCAAAAGTCACACAAGAGGCTCTCCACTGTTTACGTACCCCCTGGTACCCACACTACTGGTGTCCAGCAAGTAATTACCAACCTAGAGCAGTACAGGCAAAACTGGGAAAACATCATTGTCGGTGACTTTAACGTCAATTAGCAGTCCAATGATGCATCCGCTGTCCGTGACCAGAACTCAGGCCTTTACCTTTCACAGTTGGTAACTCAACCCACCAGATATAGCTACAAAACAGGCACAAGTATGCTAACTGACTGACTCGTCGCTACCTGCTTAGAGCACATCACCGAGGTCTCAGTCCTACCTGACACCCTTAGTGATCACTCCCCCAGTTATGTGCACCTGGTTGAATAAGTTATCCAGAAGTGTTCCCCAGGTCATAAGAAATAGATCACTCAGAACTGGTCAGCTGAATGCCTTTAGGCAATATCTCAAACTGGTGGACTGGTCACCAGTGGACAGGGCACAGGATGGCAACAAAGCCCTTAACTACTTCATCACAACTTTTACCAAGGCATGTGACATATTTGCCCCCTACAAAAGTAAAAAAGTAAGCGGGGTTACCAACCCATGGCTCTCTGGCCCCCTCATTGTGCTCATGCACCATAGGGACAACTTGTGGCACAAGGCCAAAGCGATGGGTAAACATCCTGACATCGTTGCCTACAAAACAGCCAGGAACAAATGCATCAAACTCATTTAACTGACTAAGGCCTCCTATTACAACAACCTCCTGAAGAAGAGCTGGGCCACGGAAGAGAGTTTTGGGACTCTATAAAGTCACTTACTGGAAAAGCCTCCAGAGCTCTTCCTGAATTAATTATCACTACAACAGAGACTCTCCAGGAGGCTTGTGATGTTGCTTTTAACCAGACTTTCACTTATTTTAAGTATGGTACTACCCAAGGACTAGCTATCCCCTCGTCTCCAAATCTGCCCTCAAAAATAATGTCACACTCCCTACCAATCAGAAGCATTCCCCCTTTCTACTTTAGGCAGCTCCATAGTCATGAAACCTTAAAATATGTTAAACAGGCACTACAGAAGACACGGATGGGTAGTGACCTCATTGGTATGAAGTTGATAGCTGTGGTACTAAGTGAGGTAGCTGAACCTCTCACTAAAGTGTTCAATGCCTCTCTAAGGTCAAGTGTCTTCTCAGACAAATGGAAGGAAGCACTGGTTACCCCGGTCTTCAAAACTGGGTATACTACCAATCTGTCCAATTACAGGCCCATCTCTATCCTCCCCCCACTATCTAAAGTCCTCAAACACGTGGTATTGGACCAGCTCACAGAGTACTTATCCAAGCACAACCTACTCTGTGCCCAGCAACACGGGTTCAGGAGAGATCATTCCACCCTCTCTGCCCTGGTTGATTACACCTCCCAACTGTACAATGCCTTTGATGATTGATGATGGATTGGCAGTGGGGTCTATCTTGATATACCTTATGAAGTCATTTGACACCGTTAACCATCAACTCCTTCTCCAAAATCTCCTCTCATTAGGCCTGTCGAGGGATACGATGGCATGGTTCAACAGCTACCTCTCTTGCAGGACTTAATGAGTCAAAATCAAAGGTAATCTCTCAGAGCCAAGGGGAGTGAGCCTGGGTGTCCCCCAAGGGTCAATACTAGGACCACTCCTCTTCAGTCTCTTTATTAACCCCTTATCCTCAGAATGCCCAGTGGACATCGTGCTTTATGCTGATGATGCAGTTATCTCTGTTAAAGGAAAAAATCTGGCCATGATCGCCACGGAACTGCAATACAGTTTCCACAGAATTGAACAAGCATTTGTCAATGCCGAATGTTTGCTTGCTGGCATTGGCATTGGTAGTGTAGGAGTTAGAGAGCTGCATAATAGGTATGGCAGTGAAGTATTGAACTGAAGCCAACCCCACTGCCACCCTGCAGAAACTGACAGGCATTGGGGTGTGCCTTTGGGTCGTCAGGCATAACGGCCATGTCATTTCACCACACCCTACCCTGCAGACACCGACAAGTGTCACGGTGTGCCTTGGGGTCTTTGGCCCTTATGCTCACCCCATTCCATCAGGAAATACGGTGAGATGGGTGCTGTATGGGAGAATGGGGTGAACTTTGGGGCTGAAGAGTCCAAGGCACACCTCGATGCCTCTCACTGGCTGCAGGGTGTGGAATGGTATGAGCATTACAGGCGAGAATCCCAAATCACACCCCTGATGCCTGTCAATCTCTACAGGGTGGGGCATTATGGTCGGAAACCCTAACGCCTCAGGCATTCGTTGGCATTTTCACTCCAAATTTTCAATGTGGATTTTTTGTGAACCCCACCTTATCAACAGTGGCAATATCAGTTTGTTAGCTGAAAGCTGATTTTGCACAGTGACTACGTCATTTGGCACCACAGATGCGAAAACATATTTTGAACAGGATGTGAAAAATGACAGCTGTACTGTTCATGGGGAGGTGCAAAAAATGGCAATGTTGAAAATCTGCAGTGAAAATATAAAAAAAACTGGTGAAGTCACGAGCGTGCATAGAAAATGTACAACACACACCCGTAATGCAATTAGTTTGGGTTTTTTTTTACAGCAGATTTTCAACACAGGGATTTTGGAACCTCTGCTCATGAACAGTGTCACTGTGATTTTCTTAATCTGTCCCGAACAGTGATTTCCCACAGCGACCACGCATTTCTGTGCTGGAAGTGCGAAAACACATTTTGGGTGAGATGTGAAAATGACAGCTGTACAGCTCATAGGAGGTGGTAAAATGGCAATGTTGAAAATCTGGAGTGAACATATTAAAATTCGAGACTTACGAGAGTGCGTGAGGAACAGTGCAACGCATGTCAGAAACAGTCATTTTGGAATTTCCACCAAATTTTCAACACAGGGTCTTTGGGGGCCTACCTCATGAACTGTGACACTGTTGTTTCGTAAATCAGTCCAGAAAGGTGGTTCCGCGCAGTGACCGCGAAATCACCTTTCGGGCCTGATTAACAAAATGACAGTGACAGAATTCATGAGGTGGGGTCCCAAAAACTCCATGTTGAAAATTTGGTGAAATAATTCCCCAAAGTGCCTGAGATATGCATCAAGTTGAAAACCCTATTTATTCCATTATACAGCTTACCGCATTTCCTCAGTTCAGTGGTCGGCTTTGAAGAGTGCAGACGTGTTCCGGTCACGAAAATCGTCGAGCGGACTCGGAGTAAGTATGGGGTGAGGTGGGGTGTGGGGAGGCAGGGTGCGCAGAGGGTGGGCGCGGGTGGGGGGAGGGGTCAGGACAGTCAGCGAGGGAAGGTTTTTTCTTGCAGGTTTTTTTTTTCCTTAGACGACGCGGGACTTGTGCCACGCTGGGGTGGGCTCCCAGCATGGCAGCTGGAAGGCTGTTTGGGGGGGCAGTGGAGCCAGGGGATTGGGCACCCCTGTTGACCATACAGACTGTTGCCACGCTGTGGTGGGCTCTCAGCGTGGCACCCGGTAGTCTCTTGGAGGGGAACAGTGGAGCGATAGGGATTGGGCACCCCGTTGGCCATACGGGACTGTTGCCACGCTGGGTGGGCTTCCAGCATGGCACCTGGAACTCTGTTGGGGGGGGAGCGCAGCAGAGCCGATGGGGGATTGGGCACCCCTGTCGGCCATACAGTGTGTGTGTGTGGGGGGGGACGCATGAGCACGCAATATGCTTGTGTGTGTGGGAGGAACGCATGAGCACGCACTATCTCATCGCTGCTCACTGAAGCGTAGCTCTCCCTTTCAACTGCACAGCACTACATTTTCAACTGCTGTCATAGACAGCTGCAGCATTCATTGGCGAACTGTGACCGCACTTGCAAACACACTGACTGAATTGGAAGACAGGGTGCCACACCTACGAAAACTCGGATGATGACACTATGTTTCTTGCACATGCGTGCAAGCAAACATAAAAATGGTTCTCCAGTAACAAACTTTTGCTCAACTATAAAAAAAAACTAAGAGCATACTCTTCTCTGTTCAACAGAACAGGAAGAAGTTTGGGCATCTACAGGTCCAGAGTCTCAAAGGTGACACACTGGAACAAGTTAGCACATTCAAATATCTCAGAGTTTATTTAGATGGCACCCTAACGTTTGGTACTCATATTGATCATGTTGTTAAGACTGCTAATGCAAAGCTTGGTGTCCTGTATCGCCACCGGCATTCTATGACCCCAGAAGCCCTGAAACTGGTCACAAGTTACTCCGTCTTATATACCATAGACTACAGCCTTGTTATCTATGGTGCTGGCATTGACACTGCCCTCAAAAGAGTAAAAACGCTCCTTAACAAAGCCTGTCGCATGGTTCTGGGGGTGGATCACTGGACACATTCTTGTGCCCTTTATCAAGAGACAGGATGACTCCCTCTTTACCATAGGATTATATACCAAATGTGCCTACTTGCTAAGAAGTCCTCACTGGGGTTTACCCCTAGATCAACCTCCTGCCTATTCTGAACCGCCCAACCTACTATTAGGACCCGAAATGCAGTTGGGTGGGGGCTTGTGGTGCCATTCAAGTGAACAGCACAAGCCCAGAGATCCCACTCCTTCCGTGGTCCCAAGTGGCTCAGTGAACTCCCCAAGGACCTGATCGAGTGAAGTAAGGTTAGCCAATTCAAATCGGGCCTCCGAGCCCACTTAGCCCAGGAGAATGTCTGTAAATGTTTCCATAAACCCTAACAATATCTAACTCTTGCCAAAGCAGAGATCCCTGGGCTCCTTTCATACCACCCCTTCGGACACTAGTGTAAACTGTTAAAATGATCCCTCCTACCCCCAGTCATTATTGCCCCCACCTTGCATCGCTATCCCTCCCCTTGATCTCCCCCATGCTACCTCCCTTCTTCCTATCAGCTCCCCTTGCCACCCTTCCCCCACTTCCCTGGTTCACCACCTGGTATTCCCCCTCTTCTGCCTACCCCTTCCCCTCTCTTCACCCCTACCATGATTCTCCTCCGCACCACACTCCTTCCCCCATGCCAGTGCACTGACAAAGCCTTCTCTAGCTGCTTCACTAATCTGAGCAAGTTTTGGATTCTAGTCCTCTTGCTGTACTCTTCACTTATCTTGGTATAGCTTTACGCTACAATCTGCATCTGAAATGTAAACAGCTCTCTCTATTTCTCATGGAACTCTAATCTTGTCATGTTGTGTCCTGGGCTACCAGGTTTACTAAGTTCCTTTACAACCATTGTACTCATGTGGACACTTTTGTAACTTGTAATGTAACTTACTACTGAATCTGTGTAACCACATGTAACATATGTGTTGTTTGATTGTCTTATGTATTTGTATGACCCGCAACCTTTGTAAATGAGTCCCTGACTCAAAGGTATTAATCTTGATCTGAAATAAATAAAAAGAGAAAGCTGGAATTGTATCCAGAACAAAAGCCATAGTCTGAGATACAGGAACAGCAAAGGAGGAGTCAAGGACCGTAACATCGGAGTCGAAGGCAGTCTCCTGGTGTGCCAAAGCAGCTGCCACATCCTTATGGAGGCATTGCTGTTGAGCCATACAAGCTTTCAGCAAGATAGCATCCTGGGAGTCCACTTTGGTTTTATTATGCTGGGCCCACTGATAGTTCCTGTAAGAGTGCCCAGAATCCTCACACAAATTGTAACAGAGGGCATTAGTACAATTCGCCCCAACGTGTCCCAATGTTAAACACAGACTGCAGTACACAGAGTCACAAGCATTACACAGATGCTGATTAGAGCCACAACAAAAGCATGTTTTAGGTTACCCCAGGTAGAAACACTGAGCCCTGTTCTGCCCCAAGAAAAAAACACTAGGAAGGTGTTGAAGACCATAGTGGGCAAGGCAAAGGTTCACCCAAAAAAAGCGCCAGTGGCCAGTCAAGAAAACTTCTGTATCCAAAATCTGTTCTGGAGCACCAATCACATCACACTATTGGGATGACCAATAGTGGACATCCTGGACCTTCACCCCTCGTTCTTAAGCATTACCGTGACAGTCTGTATTGCTGGTTTAGTGACAGGTATCTTTCAGAGTATGGTGCAATGTTCAGAATGTCAAGATACACTGGTGTCTGAAAGCTGAGAATGAAATAGCCATCTGCAGGGGAGTGCAACAGCACATATAATTCATTAGGAGTCAGACGCAAGGAATCCTTAAGCAGCACCTTCCCCACATAGCTCCTATCAGGTGGTGAGTCCAAACCACCAGTGTAGAGAAGGCGCACCACACTGCAACATTGCACAGGAGCCAGTGACTGAGAAAAAACAGGACCCAGGCAAAACTTAGCCCACACCTGCGTAGGAGGAGGAGGGGGGTTCAATACAGCAGGAGCACCCTCCCTAGGGGCAACATCAAGGCCGTCAGCAGCATCCATCTGCTCTGCCCATGAGGTAGAGGTAACTGTTGCAACCTGCCCTGTTGGCAGCGGAACAAACCCTGGCAATGGAGCAACCTGTCAAGGTGAGAGGGCCCCTGTCCCAGTACAAGTCCCAATGGCCAGAGGAGTAATTAACCCCAGAGGTGGCTCTACAGAGGAGTTGAAAACCTGTGGAGGAGACTGTGGGACCCCAAGGGACCTCTCAAGAGGTGGTTGCATTGAAGGAAGTAAGACAGTCATTTTCATCTGGTCAGAGGGAGGAACAAAAGACAGTATCTGGTCAGTGGGTCCAGCGGGCAACGTGACCGGCAGTTGGAGGTCAGTGTCTAAGAGAAAGCAATCTAGTCCAGGCATACCTGTCATAAGCTCCAGCAAGCAGGAGGGTTCAGCAGGCTCGACAGGCACATTAGAGTGCCAATGTCCCATAGCATCCTGCTTCAGATAGGGCATGAACTGGGGACCAAATCTGAGAGGATGATCCAGAGAGTAGAGTAGCAGCACAAGTCTTGGAAGCCTCCAAAGACCCAGGACCACTAGCCCCAACTGTCCTAGGTGCAGGAGCAACAGCATCAAGCGGGTCCCTGACCAAAGGAACCAGAATATCCGGGCCAGGGGACATCGCAAGTGAGGCACCATGTACCTCCGGAAGCAGCAGTCTAGGAGCAGCAGTCGCCACTAACACAGCAGCCCCAGGTGGGCAAAGTGATGCTGGGAAATGTAGCTTGGGTATCTCCAACATCAGACCATTCATCTCTGAAACTCTTGGTGTTGGTGTAAAAAGTAAATGGTGTGGCAGCCAAACTGGCAAATCTGATGCAGACCCCAGCTACGCATCTCCTTCTGTAGCCAGCCGACCAGAGAAACCACGCTGGAGCAGAGGTTCAGGTCCATGAAGAGCAAACAAGTCCTTCTTTTGTCGAAGGTAAGCAGCTTCCTCATCAGCCATAAGTCCCAACAAAAAATCCTGTTTACGGTAACTTTCAAAGCATCCTGAAGATGCAAATTTTCTGCCTGCAATGCAGACAGGTCCAATTTTGCAGGTAGATACCCGGTAAGTCGAGTCTGGTCAGCCACACAGCTAACACCAATTTTTGGAAGCCCAGTAGAGAACAGAATGGCATGTGGAACCCCTTCCAGAGATGGGGAGGAGAGCAGAACAGAGATGTCTTCCCCTGAAGCTCTTCCAGCACTGACTGACAAAGGTTCAGCCATGCCAGAGTTCAGCAGCGCCCCCTACCCTAGAGTAGGGGTAAATTTTATTAAACAGAATATCGGAACATAAAGAATAAAGAAAAATCAGAAACAAAAGCATGGAATCAAAAACATAGTCAAGTTGACATAAGAAAAAGTAATACAAAGGGTATCAGGAGTCACCAACAATTAAAAAAAAATGCATCAAAAAAGGAATACTGTTCAAATAGGAAAAAAAATAACCAGCAGCAAGGAGCAGGACCCCTGTTCCTAGTAAAGTGAAGAAGCAAAAAAGGAAATCCCCAAAGAAATCATCATGTCACTGCTGGCAGTTCAGTAATCCAAGACAACTCCTTCCTTAATTCAGCTATCTCATTACCTGATAAGGGAAGACATTCAGCAGCGTAGGCAGTTTTAACATCTTTCAGTATCTTGTTACCTAGCTCCAAATGGGAACATTCCTTTTGCTGTAAGGTAAAAACACACCTAGCTAACCAAATATTCCACTTGATAAATAGAGAATAATGGATAGGAAAGTGTGTGTGTTATGGATTTTTTTTTACACACCCGAGGTGTGTGATGACTCATAAATCTCGAGAGCGAAGCTCGAGAGGTTTATACAGTCATCACACACTGAGGGTTTGTAAAAAAAAAAAATCCACAAAAACACACTTGCCTATCTTTTATTTTTTATAATTGCTGTTTTTTTTTGCGCAGTTTGTGCGGCTTAGCGTGGTTTAGCATGACTTAGCGTGGCTTAGCGCGGGTGTATTAAGTGATCAGAATGCTGTAATAACCCGATTTCAGGTTATTATGACATTTGACAGTACTCATAATCCAGTTGTTAAATAGGGTCACCAGTTATTATTAATAAATAAGAGTTGAAGAGTACCCGTATTCCACTTTCGCCAAACAGGTGGAGCAAAACCATACATACGGTAGTCATAGGTCAGGTGTGCAAATAAAGGCACATCCCACAAATCAGCCAAGTAAACCCAAAAAGATTTAATAAAGGAAGAATGAAAAAATAAACGCTCCATAGTCTCAGGTATATTAACACAAGGCAGCCTGCTACAGACCCCATCTTGTACCTGTTTATGCTTATGGTTAGCTTTAACATTAACCCTCCCATGACAGGAAAGTTAATGGAAATCCCACATATGGATAGGTATCCTGGAATTACGATAAAAAAGGCGCAAGGAAGAACAAAACTGGTCAGGGCAGCCCGAAAAAACATCGGGAATGCCACAGAGAGAGGACAACAGGGATCTATAGAGTACCTTATGGGAAGTAAAAGATAAAAGTTGTTGTGGTGTAATCCTCCATTGCTTCAAACAAAGAAACATCTCTCTAAGATACTGTAGAAAAACTGGGCCATTCAGGGCCTTTAATGCATTTTGCTCCCATTGGCGGAACCAGGGCTCACAATTCCCAAACAACCTGGGCTCCCAAAACTTACCCATATTAATAAACAAAGGTTTCAAATTAGACATAAAAAAAATATTATTAAAAAATAAAATGGGGTTAACCATATCCAATCCACCCTCCTTAATGGGCAAATATAATACATTCCGTTTGGTAGGGTTGAGACAGCTGCCCCAAATGGCTTGAAAGAAAACACTCAAAAGGGAAGTTTCCAATTTTTTCGGAATGGGAAACACATAACTAAGATATAAGAAAACCAGAATAAGAAAAGTCTTAACCAAAAACTCTTTTTTTCTTCCCAATCTTACTTTTATTCCATTGCATGATTTTATGTTTCCCGAGAGCAAGTTTCTCCTCTCATTTTAAGGTAGCCATCTCAACGGAACCTAGCTTAATCCCAAGGATGGTCAGAGGGCCTGAGGTGAGAGAAATAGGCCCTAGATTGGACTGGGGACTGGGGTCAAGACCCTGAGCCTTCCCACAGCATTTATCTAAATTCAAGGAAGCACTGGACACTGCACCAAAGGATGAACAGAGGTGAAGAGCCCGATGAACAGACCGGCGGTCAGCAACTAATAAACAAAGGTCATCAGCATAAGCAATGACTCTGGCCGATGCCTGAGCAGATGGCCCCAGTATCGGAGTGATAGTAGAAAGGCCATTAATGGACCACAGCAAGGGATCAATAAAAAAAGTATACAGTACAGGGCTCATGGGACAACCCTGCCGGACTCACCTTTTAATAGAGACCATGGGGCCAACATGGCCATTCACAACTGGTGTCACAGTAGCGTAGAGGGATTGACTCCATCCTACCAGGAGAGGTGGAACATGATAGTGACTGAGAGTTTCCCATAAGAAGGTGTGGCAGATGGAATCAAATGCCTTCCTCTGATTGAGGGACATCACAAATCCACTGCAGGAACCTTTTAGACCATGGGAAAAGACTTCCCGTAATAGGATGAAATGGTCCTGGATACTATGGGTAGGGATGGCACAAGCCTGTTCCGGGGAAATAACCTGTTCAGCTATCAGAAGCAGTCTATTAGTCAGAATTTTTGTAAGCAATCTACAATCTGCATTGAACATGCAGATAGGTCTCCAATTATTCAGATCAGCCTTACCCCCTTTTTTAAACAAAAAAATTAAAGTTCCTTTATTAAAATTCAAATGAATAGTACTAGTGCTCAGCATGCCATTAAATACAACAGCAAGTTCGGGGCACAGATGGTCACCAATAATTTTATATAATTCAAAAGGTAAACCATCCGGCTCAAGGGAAACATTATTTCTCAAGTGCTGGAGAACAACTTCAACCTCATCATGCGTAATCAAATGGTCTGCCTGCTGCACTATTCAAGAGGGAACTGTTGGTACTGGGATGGTCCTCAAAAACTCTCGAATCTCCCTAAGGTCTGAGGGTGTGTCAGTGAAAAGGGCTCTGGAGAAGTCAGCAGCTAGCCCTGGCAAAAAGAAATACAGGTGAGGGGGTACAGGCAAAGTCAGCAAGCATTAAGGATGCAATACTTGAAGCAACATCTCATTGTGTTAGAGAGAAAAGGAAATGCAAAAGAAGAAGGAAACCACTTTGGTTCTCAAAAACAGTAGCAGAAAAGGTCAGAGCCAAAAGGCTGGCCTTCGGGAAATATAAGGGAACGCAGCGGGATGAAGATAGAGAGGCATACCAAGCTTCCCTAAGGAAAACAGGGAAGACAGTAAGGCAGACAAAGGCCCAAACTGAAGAAACACTAGCACAGACAGTAAAAGAAGGTGACAAGATTTTCTATAGATACGTTAGTGAAAGGAGAAAGTCCAGAGGGGGTATTGCTAAGATCAAAGGAGATAAGGGGGCGTGTGAGGAGGAGGACCATGTAAAAGCATTTATCCTAAATAGATACTTCTGCTCAGTATTTACTGAAGAGAAGGTAGGGCAGGGCCCACAGCTCAGCACCATGGACACAGTGGGGAGGGAGGTAAGCACTAGTCCCTTCACAAAAGAAAGGGTCGTATAAGAGCTCGATAAACTCAGGGTGGACAAGACAATGGGACCTGATGACATAGATCCCAGATTACTAAAGGAGCTATCGGTGGAACTAGCAGAGCCATTAGCAGAACTGTTTAGTGAGTCTCTGAGCACAGGAGAGGTCCCAGAAGACTGGAGAAGGGCTCATGTGATCCCGCTCCACAAGAGTGGTAGCAGAGAGGAGGCAGGGAACTACAGACCAGTCAGTCTTACCTCAGTAGCGGGCAAGATCCATAGGAGCACAGGATCCAAGACAGCATGGTTTTACAGAAAGAAGGTCCTGTCAAACTAATCTCACAGATTTCTTTGACTGGGTAACCAGAGTGGTGGACTAAGGGGGGAGCAGTTGATGTTGCCTACCTTGACTTCAGCAAAGCTTTCGATACTGTTCCACATTGAAGATTGATTAATAAGCTGGGTAGGCTTGGGTGGGTCAGAAGTTGGTCAGCTGGGTGGCAAACTGGTTGACGAGCAGAAAACAGAGAGTGGTGGTAAATGGTATACAGTCAGAAGAGATGCAAGTCACAAGTGGGGTACCTCAGGGATCAGTACTGGGGCCAGTCCTCTTTCAATATCTTCATCAGTGACATTGAAGATGGAGTGGAGGGTAAGGTTTGTCTGTTTGCAGATGATACCAAGATCTACAACAGAGTAGATGATCCAGATGGGGTGTGCAGAATGAGAAGAGATCTGGATAAACTAGAAAAATGGTCGGAAGAGTGGCAACTGGGGTTTAATGCAAAGAAGTGCAAAATCATGCACATAGGGAAGAGAAATCCTGAAGCCACCTATAGGCTGGGAAGGAGTTGCTGGCAGTCACAAGGGAAGAAAGAGACTTGGGCATCATCATCACTGATGACCTGAAATCATCCAAGCAGACCACTAAAGCAGTAGGTAAGGCTAGGGGGTGTTAGGGTGTACTAGTAGGGGTATCACAAGTCGTAAGAGGGAGTTAATAATCCCTCTTTACAAGACACTGGTTAGGCCCCATCTGGAGTACTGCGTGCAGTACTGGAGGCCACACCTTCACAAGGACATTAACCAAATTGAGGCAGTCCAGAGAAGGGCAACCAAAATGGTGTAGGGACTGCATCAGAAAACATATGAGGACAGATTAACGGAGCTCAATATATATACCCTAGAGCAAAGGAGGAAGAGAGGTGAGATGATCAAAACATTCAAACACGTTAATGGCATTGACAAAGTGAAAGAGTCTAACATGTTTCAATATAAGAAAAATAGCAGGACAAGAGGACACAGCATGAAATTAGAGTGAAGCCGATTAAGGGGTAATGTGAGGAAGTTCTTTTTCACAGAAAGGGTGGTGGATGCATGGAACAGCCTACCTCAGGAAGTTGTGGATATGAACACAGTGCAGGTTTTCAAACAGGCATGGGATAGGCATAAGGGAGTAATACAAATGAGTATGAATAGATAGGCCATTGACAGAGCAAAGACCGATGGCACATTTATAAGGTAGAAAAAGAAATGGGCAGACTGGATGGGCCTTGCGGTCCTTATCTGCTGTCAACTTCTATGTTTCTATGTTTCTAAGCTATGTGGCAAAGTGAAATACTAGAGATGTGTAAGAGGCCAGAGGAGTCTCGAAGACTGGACATGGTGTGAATCCCCACTCTGTGGGCCTGCCGAGCAAAGAAGTCAACTTCCTGGGAAGTGCCCTGAGTGCCAAATTTATGTTGGGCATACAAACGAGTAGCATGTTGAGAGGAAAACAACATCATGTCTTTGTGAATCAATTGAATTTGGGAAGTAAGGTCTTGACCAGTAGTGTGGGCAATAGTCAATAAATTCTGAAGGTGTCATCTGTGCTGTATATAGGTCAAGTAAGCAGTACTACATTTCTGCTTACTATAACGTTTTAAAAGAAGAATTAAATCAGTCTTCCTAGCCATCCACCAAGTAATAGGGTCATCATAGAAAAATAACACGGATTTCCGAGCTGTAAGAAATTGGTGTAGTGCAGACAATAACTCTGGGTCTGTTAACAAACACGTATTAAATTTCCAAAGTCCTGGACCCTGACAATGGGAGGGGGTACCACCAATAGAGATGGATACCTTCCCATGGTCAGAGAATTCAACCAGAGTAACAGTAGCATTCGAAACAGGTAGTGTTGAGGATGAAAAAATAAAGTTGATTCTAGTGGCCAAGACACCTTTGCAAAATGTTGGGGTGTGCTGATTAGTAAAGTCTAAGTAGGTGTCTCGTAGGTGAACCGTATGGATAACAGTGTGTAGAAAGCGAGAATCACAAAAAAGCTTCTTAGTGGTAGCAAAATAACTTTTGTCCTGCAGACTCAGGCCACAGTTGAAATCCCCAGCAAACAGAATCTGTTTGGAGGTGAATAAATAAGGTGGGATAAGAGAAAGAATGTCAATGCGACTTGATTTAGTTTGTGGGGCATAAATAGTAATTAAGCGAAAGGGTATGTGATGTATAACTGTGTCAAGAATAAGGACTCGGCCAGGCACTAAATCAAAGAGTTTAAGCAAATGAAAATCGAGAGAATGGACTAAAATACCAACACCAGAGCAGGTCTCATGGCCAAAGGACCAAAAAGAGGGGCCCCATAACCAGTGTCTTTCAGTATTATGTAGTTCATGCAAAGTATGGAAGCAAATATCCTGAAAAGAAATCAAGCTGAGTTGTAATGAAGCAAGGAAAGCAAAAACTAAATTCTTCTTGTCTATATGTTTAATGCTGTTCACATTCAATGTGTGACAAGCAAAAGGTGTGAAGGTATCAGTATCAGGCAGCATGAGAAAAAGGGCAGGAGCACAAAGAACCAACCAGAGGAAAAAACACTTATTTCTTTTTGCCAGAACCAGCCATACTCTTCCCTTTCGTCCAGGCTTTCCTTTTCTGAGCACCTCTACTCTTAGTCCCCATTTCAGTGTCAGTAGTCCCATCAGGGTGGGAGGAAGGGGTAGAGCAGGAATCAGACTCATCTCCAGAGTCAGCAGAAGTGTCCTGCAAACCATCATAAGGATTAGAAACAGGAATAGGTGAGGGTCTGAGGGCCTTAGGGGGTGGTGGGGCAGCTTTTTGTTTGGACCTCATAGAGCATCTACAGCTCACAGGAAGAGGCTCGGGGGGGCATTCCAGTGTCAACTGGGGCCACCCCCAAGGGTTCAGGGGAAATAATTGCAGGCACCAAAGAAGGAACAGGTGGAGTGCAAGATCCCGGGCACTGTACAACACAGGACTCGGGCGCAGGTGCAGTCGACGTGGAGGGTCTGGGAGGGCCCAAATACGGCTGTGGTGGAGAAATCTTACTCCAAAGTTTAGCTTTCTGGGCTTGGGAGACAATAAAATGCTGATCAGCACCATCATCATGGTTCTCCTGATTGTGGGCTGCCCAGGTACAGTTCCATCATCATGGTGCTCCTGATTGTGGGCTGCCCAGGTACAGTTCCATCATCATGGTGCTCCTGATTGTGGGCTGCCCAGGTACAGTTCCATCATCATGGTTCTCCTGATTGTGGGCTGCCCAGGTACAGTTCCATCATCATGGTGCTCCTGATTGTTGGCTGCCCAGGTACAGTTCCATCATCATGGTGCTTCTGATTGTGGGCTGCCCAGGTACAGTTCCATCATCATGGTTCTCCTGATTGTGGGCTGTCCAGGTACAGTTCCATCATCATGGTGCTCCTGATTGTGGGCTGACCAGGTACAGTTCCATCATCATGGTGCTCCTGATTGTGGGCTGGCCAGGTACAGTTCCATCATCATGGTGCTTCTGATTGTGGGCTGGCCAGGTACAGTTCCATCATCATGGTGCTTCTGATTGTGGGCTGCCCAGGTACAGTTCTGAAAAGTGTGCCCAGGTTCCTCACATAAATTGCATTTACTCTCATTGAGGCAGGCAGAGCTAACATGACCCAACTCTCCACAGGAGTTGCATTTAACCTGATCACAAGCTCTACTCAGCTGAGAGGGATCGCCACAACTGTAGCAGGCCTTAGGCTGGCTGGAATAAAACAACACCCCCCTGTCACGACCCAAAGAAAAGGAACTAGGCAGGTGGAGAAGTCCAGAGTCATCAGACTTGAGCAGTACCTTGACCCTCCACCCCCCCAGGCCATATATTTTCAGAGTCCAATATGGCCTAAGGTTCCCCAATAACAGTGCAACGCATTTTCAACCAATAAATCACATCAGACACATCCACTCCTTCATTACGAAACAAAATGGATATAGTTTTATAGGCAGGCCTAGTTAATGGAATGGCCAAAAAATGTGTCCACAAGGCTATAGTTTTCATTGAGTGTTATTTCGCCCAAAATCTGTCTAAACCCCGAAGCGTCTTGAAGCTGATATCAAAAGTGGTCTCCCCTGAGATAAGAATAAGGGCATAAAGTTCGTGGGCAAAGAACTTCATGGAGTCCTTCAATAAAGTTCTGGCCACATAGACATGATCACAGGGGTCCAGCATACCACCAATATAAGAGAGACGGACAGCATTATGGCATTTAGCAGGCAAGATAGGGAGTCGAAACAATGAGGAAAAAGTTTTCTTCTGTCTGTCAGGCATGAGATTCAAAGGCACTGCAGGTGGACCCGGGTCAGGGCCCGCAGTAACAATCGGAACAGTTACAAGAGGGAGATGCAGGGCATGGTGCTGGGTGAGATGTAGGCCATCAGGGATGACTAGGGGATCAGCCAGAACCTGTTCAGGGCTCGTGTCTCTAGTGACAGTAGGGCAAGGAGGGAAAGCAGAAGTCACGAAGTCAGCCTCCATCGGCATACGGATAGGAGATTTACCAGGAGACCAGCAAGCATCAGGAGAACACTTTTCCCAGCCAGCACCCTCTAATGCTGAGTCCATGGACCAAGGCCCAGTCCCCAGAACGTCAGTAGCCCGGATAGCCAGACATGGAAGGTGTAAGGCAGGCTCAATAGGAACAGTAACAGAGTCACAAGCAGTGGTTGCAGGCAAAGTAGGAAGTGAATCACAGGCAGACTTACAGTGTCCATCGGCAGATGGCGGGTCCTGCAAATGCGTAGAAAGATGACTCAGCGGGCGTTTGACAGAAACTGCAGAGCTGTCAGTACAGGACAGCCGAATTTTCTGCATAAGAGCTGCTTTACTCCCAAGAAACTTCCTTTCCTCGGATTCTAAAGGCAGCTGTAAATTACAGGTCTCGGGCGACTGCTCACCAGAAGGAGCAGCCAAAGATTCACTTTCAGCCTCCTCAGAACTGACAACCAACTCAGAGTCCATGTCAGGGTCAGGAGCCAGTAAATTCAAAACAATACCATCAGCAGCAGCAGGTTCCAAATCCAAATGATTTATTTCCATCACGTTCTCCTGAACATCAAGTAAACCAGCAGTCTCAGGCAAAGACAAGGCAAGAGGGGAGACCAACCCTCCAACCTCCATGACTTCCACCAGCACTCCGGGGGTCTCATCCACCATCTTGGCCGGCCAGAATCTCCCCCGCAGGTGAGCAGGGGAATTTCCCTGGTGTCCTGGCCAAATTCCCCCCATTCACTAAAATACCACCAGCAGCTTAATCTGGTTCTGCAAGTCAGTTTACATCTGTACACACATTCCCCTTCCCTTGCCCATGTCACACCTGGAAACAAGCCATGGCTCAGTGTGCCTCTCCCGGTCACAAACTTTCAAATAAATAAATAAAATAAAATAAATAAATGGTGTTAAGGTGTCCCTTATCTTCATCACCCTTACCAGTGAAAGCAAGGTGTCTGGTGTTGGTGCAGTACTAGCATTTCATGGTGTACGTCAGGCACCATCCTGGATAAGATGTCATCAGATACCCCTAGACACAGGAGGATGACCTAGCCTTTACACTATTATGTATCTGTTTTACTAATTCACAGATTATAGCTGTTGTGTTGCATGAAAATAACCTTTTTTGACAAAACACCTGGATTAACTTCTTCTATGGACCCTTTGAAGTAATGCTTCCATATAGAAATAAAGGGAGTTAGATTGGATGGGATTAGTAAGGGATACTATGCCTTTGTGAATTAACACGGTAGACTGTACCCCTCCTTCCCCTATGGTGGCAGTGTTATTTCAAACTGTGGGAGAAGGGGTTGTGACCCTTTGAGCATAGCATGAGGTGTTCACAAAATCACCACCGGCAGCAAGTGGCTACAGCAGTCACTTAGCATTGCCAATTTCTAAATAATGGGGTCCCCTTGCCAACCAATAGACAGTGCAGCAGACCAGAGCAAAAATAAGACAGTGAGTTCTCACTTTTTTTCTCCTGGAGAAAGAAATTAAAAAAAATAAAGAAAATTACACACACTGAAAGGTTAGTAGCATGATGCACATAAATGGAAGATTCCTGTAATCCCTGACCGTCAAAAATGTTGAGGAGGAAGGATTTGCACATTCTTCATGTCCATGAATGCTTAATCGAGCATGTAATAAGGAGGCACCCCCTTAACCCCTGCATATACTGCAACATTAAGGAAAACAAAGGTCACTTGTGGTTGTAGCTCAACAATTTGGTGTTTACAGATATTCCATATAGATTTATCAAAGTTTTTAAAATGTTATTTGTAAAGATTTAAATTTCATTAAATTTTAATCAGGATATGATTTATAAATAACATTTTGCTAAAAAGGTCACTATATTTTGTCTATAAATAGCATAATGAATGTGTCAATATAGTAAATTGCTACAGATAGACAAAATGTCAGGATGGGTGGGGGCACATTTGACAAGGAGTAGTTGAACTCCTCTGTAAAGGAGTTGAATGTACAGATACAGGAAGTCCCCAGCATGGAGATACACCCTTTTTGGGAGGTCTAATCCACCCATCCTGGGATGTTTCCCCAGTTCCTGATGGGTCAAAACAACTTCTATTGCTGGTGACCAGTACTGTACCAGTTTGAGATTTATTCCGCAAAATGTCAAACTGCTAGCAACCAATATTGTACCAGCGTCATTTTGCTTGGCAAAACAACAATGCCTACTGTATGTTGTGAAGAACAAAACATGCAAAGGATATTTGGCATTCTTTCCCTGTATTTTACTTTAATGAAGCACATCTATACCAGATTTCGAGGTCTCTGGGATCCATGAGGATCCACTCTTGCCATGAAGATTACTTGAAAGACAGCCCTACTAGAGAGAAAGCACAACTGTAAGTAAGCCTTGCATTAATGATGCTCTGAGCAGATGACTAAGAAAAAAAACCTAGGTAAAAATTGTAACCCTCTGGCAGGTAGCCAAATGTAAGGGATTGTTAGGAGCAGGGGACCTGGCAAGAGATTGGGTTGGCAAGACCACAGGATAGGACCAGGCAACGTACCTCTTTTTTTGACCACTAAGACTATCAGTGATGTTGCCAAAGGAGGCACAATTGGCTGAATCAGCTGTATTAATGTTCGTAACTCAGGATAGAGCATAGCCTGATTCACAGCTCTTATGGAATACCACTGACTGGCACCACATCAAGTGCTGACATGCATGCCCCCCTGGGTAGTTCTCACTCTGCCCAGGAGATGCCACTGTGCATTGGTCTTGGGAGCACCCAAACGGCTCCAGGGATCTAGTTTATGTGAGAAAAGGGAAGGAGAACTGTGGTACATTAGCAGCAAAAAAGTCCCTTTAGATCAGAGAGATGCAACAACTTTTTCAGAGCTAAAGAGGTCTCTTGACAAAGAACCGTGTGCAAAATGCTGAGACAGAGCCAGTAGTTTGCCTGCACTCCAGTGTGCTGTTGTGAATAATGAATCTACACTTTATTGGCACCATGAGTATCCAGCTCTCTCATTGTGCCCCGTATTGGTATGTGTACAGTTGTTTGGTTCCAAATCATTTACAGTAAGCCCTCAATTAAGGACTCCACTCATGAATCTACCCTCCAGGGATTCATTACAGGTAAGCCAAAGCAAAAGGGAGCCAGCGGAGGGAACAGGTCATTGAAACCAAGTAAACATAATTTACAAAGTAATTGCATTGAGCCTGGGGTGTGTGCATGGTGTAGACTGCTAAAATTCCTGAACTCTATTAAACTTTGTAAAAGAAAAGTGCAAGTCAGGAAATATCAGGGAGCAGGAACCACCAAGGCATTGTAAAGTTCAGACTTGGTCTTCAACTTGAGCAATGGTTGTGATATCAACAGATGAGGGTTCTGTTAGACTAAGACACCAAAGAAAGTCAAGCACTTGAAACATTTTTCAGATGCCCAGGTGCAGGCCACAGGAGTTCGCTGACAACTGTGTCACCCCTGGGGTACTGTGACTACTATTTTAATTATGCTACCAGAATGTTAACAGTGAAAATGTGTGCACCCATTCTGACCACATCATTCTGGGGCCTGGCATTGCAACCATCCCAGAACCCCACCAATAATCCCATGGGCAGTGGCCCGCAGAAGAAGGGGTAAAGACATGAACCGATGTGCCTTCCCCTGTCGCCTCAACCAGCTTAACCAAAGCATAAGCATAGACCCTAGCTGAGGGCTTGAGGAAGGTGGAGAAGTCCTCAGCCAAGGACCTGCACTGTGCAAGAGGCACTCATCTGGTAGAAGAATAATAATCAGCATTTATATAGCACTTTTCACACACAGTGTATTCCAAAGCACTTTTACAAGCAATGCTAGACTGGTAGTGAAGTGACTGAATGTGTAGTGGCGGCCATATCGCACATCAAGATCCACACACAGCCTGGACATTTCTATGAAATGGTTTTATGGGAGGGGGAATATCGGCCAAGACACCGGGAATGTCCCCTACTTTTTGCAAAGAATGTCTTGGGTTCTTTTACTTCCACCTGGACACCCACCAGGACATCACCAGGATGGGTAGAAGGGACCTCGGTTTAACTTCTCATCAGAAGGATGGCACACCCCAACAGTACAACACCCCCCCAATACTGCACTTGGGTGCCAACATTTTTAGGTATGAGTCCAACCCAGTGTGGGATGAGAATCCACGATCTTCTAGTCCAGAGGCGGATGTGCTACCAACTGAGCCACACTGACACTAGAGGCACCTCAGGCCTAGGAGGTGACTCCAGGGATACAGGGGGTGAAGGTTGACCTGCAGCTGGAGGACTGGAGAGTCCCTGGATGTGGTCCTGGGCCTCCACCCTGGCCATCTCTGCAATAATTGTGGGATGTGGTGTGCTAGCTAGTGAGAGTGGGTTGTGGTCAGAGATTAGTCTGTCTGGCTCTCATAGAAACATAGAATTTGATGGCAGAAGGAGACTGAAGCTCCATTGAGCCTGCACTTACTATATTACCTCATCCCACCAGCCTACCATACTGGTGGTCTGTTACCCTCCTTTCCCACTCTCTCATCCCTCAAAACTGTTTTACTCCCCCTGTCTTGGGGACTATGAGCACCTATGTCCTGTCCAAACCCTGTTTAAGACCACTAAGGGTAGCTGCCCCCACCACTTCTGCCAGCAGTCTGTTTCATGGTTCCACTACCTTCTCAATGAAGTAGGACTTCCTCAAGTTTCTCTTGAACTTGCCCCCCACCATCCTTCACCCATGTCCCCTAATGACTGCATACCTATTTCTTACAAATAGGTCCTTGCTATGCACCTTGTTTATTCCCCTGAGAAACTTGTATGTTTCAGTCATGTCCCTGTGCTCCTGCTTGTCCTCCAGTGAGTAGATAGTCAGGATATCCAGCCTATCCTCACAGGATAAGCCCTGCTGCCTTGGATCATCCTGTCGGCACTTAGTTGTATGAACTCTAGTCTATCAATATCTTTCCTCAGTTGAGGACTCCGGAACTGGGCACTTTATTCCAGGTGAGGCCTGATCAGGGATCTGTACAGTGGTAGAATCACCTTGCTTCTCGTACTGTCAAAGCTCCTCTATATACACCCCAGCAATCATCAATGGCTTGCTGTATGCTTTGTTGCACTGACTCGTTTGCTTGATGGAGTCACTGATTATGACTCCCAGATCTCTCTTCTATGTTGAAGTGGCCAGTCTAATACCTCCCATGCAGTATTCAAGGGGTCATTCTATGAAGCTGGAGGGAGGCAGATTCAGGAAAGATGTGAGGAAGTACTTCTTCACAGAAAGGGTGGTGGATTCCTGGAACAGCCTTCCAGCTGAAATAGTAGGGGTGAAAACTAGTGGGGTTTAAAAATGCCTGGGATAGGTACAAGGGAATCACTGGTGTGGGGGGGGGGGGGAATAGCACCTTATATTAAGTAGGGTTTGCAGCAAAAATTGATCATTAAAAATAGGCAGACTGGGTGGGCACAACACGCCTTATCTGACATCAGCTTCTATGCTTATGTGTTTCTGTGCATGGATTCTGGCTCCCTGAGTGCATTACCTTGCACTTCTTGGCATTCATTCTCAACTGCCAGACATTAGACCATCTCTCTAGTTTCTCTAAGTCCTTTTAGAGTTCCCACACCCCCTCCTCGTGATCTACACTGCCACATAGCTTTGTGCCATCAGCAGAGACACAGTATTCCCTGGATATCTTTCTCTGTGTCACTTATGGACATATTAAATAGGACAGGTCCCAGGACCGATCCTTGTGGCAGTTCACTGATGACCTCCCTGTCCCTTGATTTAGCTCCATTCATCATTACCCTCTGTTGCCTTCGCTCAAGCCAACTTCCTAACCACCGAACGAAACCCCACTCTACTCCCAGGTCCTCCAACTTCCAGGTCCTCCAACTTCTTAAGCAGTCTTCTGTGTGATACCAAATTGAAGGCCTTGTTGAAGTTGAAGTAGAGCAAATACACCACCTGTCCTCTGTCAAGCACCTTAGTGACCCAAACAAAGAACAGTATCAGGTTGGTTTGGAATGACCTCCATGACACAAGTCCATGCTGCTTGTTGTCCTGTAGTCTGTTGTTTCCTATGTGTGCCACCTAGCTTTCCTATGGTCTCCCTCAGCTTGCCTACAATGAAGGTAAGGCTGACAGGCCCATAGTTGCCCGAATTCCCCCTTCTCCCCTTGTAGAGTGGTACTGCGTCATCAGATCTCCAATCTGCTGGCACCACTCCAGACTTCAGGGAGTTGTTAAATAGACAGGTTAGTGATACTGACAATTCTGCAGCCAGCTCTCTAAGAGTACCCATGGGTGCAGGCCATCCAGGCCTCGCACCTTATCTACCCTGAGAAATTCTTAAACCATTTTTATCCTGTCAACTAGGAGCTTTACTCTGCTCATTTACTGAACCCCCTGTAGTTGTCTTGATGCTATTCTCCGGCATGGGACTGTTGTCTTCTAGCGTGACTACTGGGCAGAAGGAATTGTTTAGTACATTTGCCTTCTGCTCATCATCTTCCACTACCCTTCCCCCTCAGCCAGCCTAACTATCCCTTCTTGTTTTCCTTTTTCTCCTTATGTACCTAACAAATACTTCCCACACACCTCTTACTCTCTCAGTAATCTGCAGCTCCGTGTCTGCCTTTGTCCTCCTGACCTCCATCCTTGCCACCTTGAGTTTAGCCTGATAATACTACAAGACTTTCTCCCTGTTGTTCCTCCTATATTCTCTGAAGGCCCTTATTGTTGTCCTCACAGTCCCCAACACTCCCTGTGAGAACTAGATTGGGCTTTTGTGCCTGTTTCTTTTAGCGACCTTCCTTGCACATGATTCGGTTGCCTCCAAGAGTGCCTCCTTAATTCCATCCCACTGTTCTTCCACCCTCTTGATCTGGTGTAGACCTGGCTGGCTTTCCCTAACTAGTTCCTGTATCTTCTCAAAATCTGTACGTTTGAGGTCCAGAACCACTGTCTCTAAAGGGGGTCAGTGTGAAGTGAGCCGGGAAGATATAGAGAAAAGCATAAACAGAATGATGATGGGATGAATAAGAGGAAGAACATTTCGATTGTCTGAATACTAGAAATCAGACTTTCAAAGTACATCCACTAGGTGGTAAGGCAGTTCTTTTCCTATTTGGTTACCTGTTGTTATCTTCACCAAAATGGAGAGGCAGGAGGCATGATTTGAGAAAGGAACCAGTTTATTAAGCAACGGATCACAGGGTAGGGAACAGGAGAAAAGGGGGTAACAACAACACTAAATGCTACTTCTGTTATCTTACTAGTGCCCTGAGGCCTTATACTAAGACTCTAACTTCCTGTATGAGGAGAACTGTAAGAAGGAATTGGCTGTAACAGCTACGCTGTAAGAGTGACCTATTTCTATTTCCTGTAAGAGGGTGACTCTATAACAAGATTAGCAAAATGATCAACTGGCTGTAACAGATATGCTGTAAGAGCATCCTATTTCTAATCCCTGTTCAGACTTTCTAAATCAACCCTGAGGTGCACCTCTAACTGTTACCTGGAGTAGTCCACACTATCAGTCACTCTATGTGCTATAGGAAGAGTCTATACATATGGCAGATGGTAGTTCATGCACATTCAGATTTTCTCTGTCGTCGAGAAGAAAATGTAAAGCAACTCAACTGGCTGTCCAGTGCAATTCTGAGAACCTTTTTGGGAATCTAAGGGATGCAGAGAGGATTTTTAACAGACCGTGAGTTCTCAGTCACACCCCCTCTCTTTTGGGTTGCTGGAATACAAGCACAGGATCAAGATTTCTTCAGCTAAGAACCCACTGAGGGCTGCTGGAATGGAAACACACAAAATCCGGCCACAGTCCACTTCTGGACTACCCGGAAAGGAGAAACATTGCAAACCACCTAGCCACAATCCGCTTCTGGATTGCCAGGTGAAGGATTCAATGCAAACTACCCGGCCACAGCCTGCTTCTGGACTGACGGATGAGAAGATGAGGAAGATACAGTCCACTTCTAGACTGCCAAATGAGAAGATGAAGAAGGTCACCCTGCCACAGCCTGCTTCTGGACTGCTGGATGAGAAGGATGATGCAGACTTCACTATATACAGAAGTCTGGATAAGGAAGTCTCTGGACATTGGAGTACAATGGTCTTCTGGGCCTCAAGGCTGGACGAGCCAAGGGCACACACACAAAACAAAAAATTGTATGTCAGAATGTGACCAAGTTTGGAGTCCAAGGCAGGACGAGCCAAGGGCACACTGAAAATAACAAACAGAGCATCACTCAGAGAACTGAAACTGACAATTCAGATGGTACTCTGATGCAGACATAAAAATTAGATACAGATGGCAGATTCTGCACTGAGCCAAGCCGTATTTGGGGAACTGTAAGAGGAAAATAATAAACAGGGTAATGTAGCTTTGCGACGACTGCGGCACGGTTCTTTTTTGGAGTTGATGTTGGCTGCTTCTGGGATACACTGGAAGATGATTCCTGAAGAATTGATGAAGACTGATAGGGTTGCACCAGGGTGAAGTGACTCTGGAGATTGTCGAAGACTGATTCAGGTACTTTCCCAGCACCGAAATGCTGGCACAAAGCAATGCAAGACAGTTCTGGGACTTAATAATGTTAGTAGGATGAATAGCAATGCAGTAAATGTCACATTTCCTGCTGTAGTGGTCAACTGCTCATTTTCAATATCCAGACCACAGTAAATAAACAGGCACTTTTATTCTTCTGGGTGAACCCCAGCATTCAGTGGACCTAACTAAGAGGGGTCCTGCTAGCTAAATTGGGTTCTCCTGTTACTGTTGTGGCTATACTACAGATGGGAATAGGCTTTCTAACAGGCTATAGGCTCCAATGTCTGACCAGACCCCTTTAACACTTGTGGGCCTATGTGGCTAGCTAGGCTCCTGTCACACCTGGGGTTGATTATGCTACTGGACCCCTATAACATCTGTGGGCCTAAATGGCTAGCTACGGGTCCTGGGCCTTGTGTTGCCCCTTTAAGTCTCTGTGGCCTTCCCTTTGACCAGGCCCCTTTAACACCTGTGGGCCTAATTTGGCTTTTAAGATCTGGGCCTAGTCGCCTGCTTTAACAGCAATGGTGGGCCTAACTTGCCCCTTTAAGATCTGGCCTAGTCGCCCTGTTTAACACCTATGGGCCTAACTTGCCCTTTTAAATAGTAGTTGGCCTATATGACTGGGCTCCTTGGATAATTGTGGGACTATATGACTGGGCCACTTTAACACTGAGCCTTGACTAGGCCTCTCTAAATCTTGGGGTCTGTTACCCCTTTAAATACTGGGCCTTTACTAGGCCTGAGAAACCTGATGGCCTATTTGCCCTTTTAACAACCATGGGCCTATGCTTGCCCTTTTAACAACCATGGGCCTATGCTTACCCTCTTAACAATTGTGGGCCTATGCTTGCCCTCTTAAACAGGTACCTGAGTCTCTGGTGTTGGCTGGGCCCCTTTAAATCTTAGGCCTGACTGGGACCTTGCTGTCACTCTTTCCTTCTGCCCTCCTTGTTCCGCCCCCCCCATGAATATTCATGACCCTTCTGTGACCTTGCTTGCTAACCCTCCCATTGGTGTCACCACAGACTAATATTTAAATATGGGGCCCTCCTTCACAGCGCTTGCCGTTTCACTTTGCGCCCAGCACACACTTTTAATTAAACAGTTCTTTTTCTGTTGGTGGCGGTCAGCACTTGTGGATGTGCTGCCCCTGACTCACCACTCAGACTGGGATACAGGGAACTGGCTCAGGAGGTGGGAGGAGCTTCTTGACAGAGGAAGGGTTTCAGGCAGCTCAGCAATTGACAGGGGACCTTGCGAGGTCCCAAATGTGGCGCAAACGATACAGCCCTGCTACCATTGCTTCTGGGGGACCGAAACTTTACAAAATTAAAAAAAAAAAAAGAAGAAGAAAACAGGGCACCAATCCCTTACTGGGGAAACAAACTACTTTGTCTTCTTTCTGGTGCTCCGTTTGCACCACTGACCGCACCACACAGTTTCACGTGCAGTCTTCAGAAGCTGGAGGCAGAACAGGTACACTGACAAGCCCTCAGGGATGGCTTCAACCCTCCAGGTAAGCCTTTTCTTGTCCCTCCACGCTTTCTGTGTCCTCTCTCCTCAGCAGCTACCAGGAACTCCTTTAATGACTTTTTACTTTTTGAAAAGCAACACTCTATGTTCTGGAATTTTGGATTAGAATGCTGTGCATGTACAGCTCAGCACATCATTCCATCCTAGGCACATTGTTTACTTTTGTTGGCATAGCAACCTGGCTTGCATTATTTTATTCTGTGATATGGGCACCTCTACGGGGGTACACTGGGGAAACTGGGGACTACAGGGGAACTGCAGGGGAACCCCAACTTTAGGGTATTACAAGTGTTCCCTCTGGCAGTTTTTGAACCACACAGTGTTTTGGTCACTGGACCCCAGCACCTCCCTGACAGTTACCCTCCCATTGTCTCCAAACTGTTGAAAACCAAGTTGAGTGTGGCATCCTACCATGTGGGATCCTTGACCAGCTGCACTAGTAAACAGTCTAGATGTGTATCCAGCAGTGCCTGACTCCTGGTGTTCCTTGCTGCTGGGATATCCCAGTCTATATCCAGCAGGTTCAGGTCCACTACTAACACCAGATCCCATTTTGTGGCTCTCCTTCTGACTTTTTCCCCAATTCTCTGTCTTCCTCTTCTTTCAGCCTGTCAGTCTGCAGACCACACTTACCAACATCTGTCATCAGCTGCGCCAGACTGATTACACTTTCCCTTCCCTCTCCTTTTTTACAGACCCATCCTCTCTCACCTCGATATCTTCCCTAATGTATATGACTGCCATTTCCTTTACCCTTGCCTCTGTCTCTCCAAACCCGGAACTGTTAGATCCCAGTCATTGCTATCACAGCCCATAAGTCTAACTTACCCTCTGCCACCATTGCCTACAGTTCGCTAATCTTGTTATTTAAACCTCTTGTGTTTAGGCAAACCAACCTCCACAGACCCATCTTACTCCCTCCTCTCTTATCCGATCAACTCCATGTGCTGACCATTCCTTCCCCAGCCCATCCACACTCCCTCCGATATGTGTACATTTGCTACCCAGTACCTCACTCACTACCTTCACTTTCCCCTCGCCTCCCACAACAGCTGGCTTCCCATTAGACCCCGAAGCAGTCATCGACAGTTGAAATAGTCAGTTGCAATTCAATGCAGTTGCAATCAGTTGCTATTGCATTGGATTACAGTCATAAAATAGTGGAGCTGAAATCCACTGCAGCTGACGATTATGTGACCCATCCAGGTTTGTTTTTGTACTACACTGTAGTGTGTTTTCTCTTTTTTCTTTCCTGGGGAGGGAGGAGGGGCCAGGGGGGCCACGAATATCTAACAGTCCCCAACCGCCGCCACTGAGCCTTACAGCCAATAAAATGCACCCCTGGCTCCTGGACACGAAACATCCACCAATTAGGAGAGCTAGAAAGAGGAGCCAGGTGCTTGAGAGTGTCTGTGACTGGCTGCATGAGGTGGCAGGGAGCGCATGCCTAGGTAGGACAGGAGACTGTCAGGAGAGGAGGCATCTGTGTTGGTGTGTGGGCAATGGAGCATGCAATATTTTTATGCAGGGACAAAGTTTGGTGGTTCAGCCTTTAATTTAAAAATAAATTAACTGTGTCCACTGTCCTGATGTGTCTGGTGCCTGGAGAGAGTCTAGTGTGTGGCTGTGCTGGTCACAGTCAGTCCTCCAGCAAAGCCAGGCAGCAGTCATGTGAAGGCAGCAAGTCAGTGGTCTGGTTGTGGTCGGGATCAGCCCATGACCCCATTGGCCAGGCCTGTCGGGCGACTCTCACTCAGTCTCGGTCAGGTCTTCAGAGTAGGCAAGGAGGAGGAGCAGTAGGTGCACTAGTTCCACTGCACAGAGTACCGGACTGGGGACATGGATCTGGGTTGGAGACTGGCTGTGTGGGTTGGGAGGAAGGAGCACACAGTTCCAAAAAAACACTGGCACCACCATCGAGTAAAGCAGCAGTGGTAGCCTGAGCCATGGAGCCACCCGATGCCACCTACCGAATCATCACCCAACACCTGACCGAACTGGCAACAGGCTTCTACAGTGAGAAAGGTACTGTATAGGATGTATATGTAAGGCCCACCAGGGCTGGACAGTGGATAGTAGGAAGGAAAAAGTAGGAGGATGGTCTCTCACAGACTACTCAGTCTGTCTGTGTGTCTGCTGCGTGCTGGGCTGACTTGTCTGGCTGGGTGCGGGCTTGGGGGCTGTGGGGTCCTGGGGAATGAACTTGAAAAGCCAAGGCGATCAATCATCATCAATCTACTGCTGGTGGCCCGGCTGGGCTCTTTATGACTGTGGTGGCATTGTGAGTTAATCCACCAGTTTCTGCCCATGGGAATGGCCCAATAATCCGATAAAGGATGTAAATGATGTAATTGGTAGAGCTCGCGAAAGATCGGTATGTCCAAAGTTCACTAAACAAAGTTTTTTTGGCCTGCTCGAGCAAATGAATGCATCTACACAATAAAGTGTCTATAAATTCTTCTTCTTTATTTTTAATTCCGTCCCAATGTTTCACATATAAATTAAGCTTCTTCTGTGGAACTGTAAATGAGTTCAAAAAAGGGGATATATTACAATATATATTCACATTTAATATAAGGCATCAACGTCCTCTTATCTCACTTAAGACAATATTTTTTCACTTTGCATATCTCAAACATTCAATAAATTATAGTTAATAAGTAATTTTATGAAGTCTTATAAGTGTCATTCATGTCACCATTAAAACTGGCCACCAATTCCTAATTTGTGTTATAAAACACTGCCTTACTCATTATCACGGCCTGCAGAGCTCCTTGGCTGCCATATTTTTCTTTAGTAATCTTCAGTCAGTTAGTTCTCATATTCAAAAAAGGAAATATATAGAAGGCAGGTTAGTGCTTTAATATGCTTTATCTCATAAATAAATGCAATAAATCCATCACTCATATTTAATTCAATTCACCTCATGCAAGCACTAGTTGTTTCCAAAAAAAGGGGGGCTTTTTTTTTTCCATTACTTAAAGGAGCACCTTCCTTTTTTATGCTTTTTCCTATTGTGCACAAATGTATGTTTGTGGGCATTGTGAGTAAGTCAGACTCCCCACGAGGTCATGGAGCAGGCCAGATGCAGGTGGTCAGTTGGTGAGTTCCCAGACCCATAGGAGGCTGGAACGCATAGCATGGTTAGTCGGGTCCAATGGACAAAATGTTTGTTTGCCACTGTAGGAATTGGATAGACTAAATATTAAAGTCCTCACGGCAAGATGAATAAAATAAAATAAAAAAACACATTAGTGTACATGCTGAAAGCCAAAACAAGTTCAGAAACTGTGTCAAAAAGGTTTTTAATATGCATGAGTTTTTTTTGGCCTTAAATTTAAACTATGGATACATCTCTGTTCTGGTATACCAAATAGTAGGTATTTCTAGGGGTGCTCCCTTAAACTGTTTTTAGTCTCACAGATTCTACGACTACTGGTAAACTAACATATGTTGATGGTTAGCTCTGTTTGCAAAAGGGTACCTTCTAGCTTCTGTTGGGTGTTTAAGAGGCCCTACCTAGATCTATACAGTATTTTAGACTCAGTTTTTTTCTAAGTAATTAGTATTACTGCTGCTTATTTTTCTATATCAAATACTGTTTTACTGCCCTGCTTCAACTTCTTTCATGAGGCTTTCCTGGCTGATCTAGGATGTACTGACTGGACCAGGGTGCTTGAAGCCTCTGACCCCTCAGTGGCAGCCTCCTGCTTCATACATTCCTTTGGTGTTCTCCAAGATAGACACGCCCCCAGGGTCACCCGGAGGGTATGGGGAACAGCCACCTTCTGGCTGAATGGTGACTTACTTGCCCAGATGCGGGAGAGAGACAAATGCTGGGCAAGTACTAAGGGTTCCAGAGATCCTGCTAATCTCCTGAGATATCGGCAACTCAGGAATCGTGTAAAAAGCCATTAGGGCTGCCAAAAGTAACTTCTGTAAACTGCACTACTTAGTTCTGTCAGAGATCCTAGGAGGTTCTGGAGGAACATTAAATCCCTACATCAGTGGGCCCTCTCACTCGGTGTAGGTGGACATGATTATTGATGGAGGTTTCGTGCAATAATCCCCACACTATAGCCGACCACCTCAATCTCCACTTCTCCGACCTTTCGCCCTCACCTCTCGTTCACACACTGATGGGGTTGCTCGCTTAATATCCTCCGATGCAGAGTGAACATCCTCTGAGATTATTTAATCTTAAGGCCGTGTCTGTCCTTGATGTTCGAACCGCTTATTGCCCTCCCCAGCACTCCAGTGCAGGGCCTGATAACCTTGAGCCCAGGCTTCTCAAGCTGGGAGCAGCTTACATTGCCCTTTGATTGCCCATATCTTTAACCTATCCCTTAGCTCGATAATCCCTGACATCTGGAAGGAGGCAAGGATAGTCCCTGTTTTGAAGCAGGAAATCCCAAACTCCTGACAACTATCGCCCTATTGCTATTCTCCATCCCTTGGTAAACTCCTGGAAAAGGTTGTATGGAGCAACTCTCGAGTAATGTGGATACCCATGAACTGCTTTCTGGGGCCCAACATGGTTTCCGGAAGGGTCATAGTACCACTACTGCCCTGATTACTGTAACCTCTAGTATTAGATCCGCCATGGATCAGGGCAAACTGTCAGGTGCTATATTTATTGACTTGTCAAAAGCTTTTGACCTTGTCAACCATGACCTACTGGGGGAGCAGCTCAGGGCTCTCGGGTTCTCTCTGCATGCCATGAGTTGGAGGATGGGCTACCTAATGGGTAGAAAGCAGCGCAGCTGCTTTAACAAGGTCCTCTCGGAGCCTAGGGCTGTGACCATGGGAGTTCCCCAGGGATCGGTACTTGGACCTCTCCTATTCTCACTTTTTATTAATCAACTCCCACGGGTGACCTCTCGTTGCCAAGTCACGCTTTATGCAGATGACCTTGTGCTAGTGGCCCATACTGTAATGCTGCTGACCTTAACCAGTGCCTATCTGAAGACTTCAGCAGAGTCTCGGCCTGGATTACCAACCATAGACTGGTATTGAATCCTAACAAAACTCAGGCCATGCTCTTTGGTTCCACGGCCAAGTTAAAAGCCCCACCAGCTATGCTCAAAATGGCTTGTGATGGAGGCCCCCTGTTGCCAACAGCGAGCTCAATTAAATATCTTGGGGTCACCCTCAGGCCCACAACTTGACATGGAAGCCATATCCAAAACATCTGCAGAGCCACCAGGTGTAAGCTTGGCCTTGCCTACAGGGCCAAATACAACCTGACTCCAGGAGCAAGGCTGGCACTTGCGAGGGGAGTGCTTCTCCCCTCCCTTAGTTATGGATACCACCTATTTGCCAGGTCACCTCAAATCCATCTTAATCGGTGGAACACGGCATATAATGATATCTGTCGGTTTGCACTTGCTGCTCCCAAACTCACCCACCGATGTGAGCTCTATGACAAACTCAGCTGGCTCCCCCTGCAGAATTCCTGATCCTTGGTGTGAAACTTCACCAGGAAAGTGCTTGCCACGGGCATACCGGACTGGGCGCATCTCCTCCCAAAACTGGACGCCTTCACTCTTACCAGCTCACAGGTCACAGACCGCCGAGTTGCTTTAAAGTTCCCCTCTCGGACCCTATGGGGGATCGTGACTTGCCGCTTTTGTGCCTAGGCTCTGAACTCCATTCCCGGACTCTATTCGCTCTGCCCTTCCCATGGGACCTTTCACCTCCCTGTGGTCCCACCTAAAACAAACGACAAGATGTGACTGCTCCTAGTCTCTGTAATGTAATACTCTGCAGTCCACTATTGTCCACTCTGAGTCCATGATGGTCTATGAAATATGTATTCAGTGATTCTAATGTCTATCTATGTCCTGTAACTATTTGTACTATGTGTGGCAGTATCTCTGCCCTTATACAAGCGTTGTTATAGCTGTTTTTTACTGTATCATGCTGTTTCTCCAATGTTGCCATGTATGTATACTGTATGTTTTGTGCTCTCCCGGGTCGTTCCTGAAAATAGGCATACTACTTGTCTAGTGTACTTACCCGGTAAACAAAAGCTAAATAAATAAATAAATAAACTTTCAGGGACTCGTTTGTTGTTGTTTTGACTGGTTATTGTACTTTAGTGGGTCCCTGCTATGTGTAGATTTGTTTCACTGCACTCTGTATTTGCATTTTAAACAGCAGCCAGCTTCTTAGCTGTTGCTGGCTAGTTGCTGCTCCCTCCAACATATGCAATGCCTCACTTGCCCCAAAGTTGGGTATAAATAATTCCTTTTGTTTCTGCCCATTTATGAAGTTATAATGCTGCTAAATCCCAAATGCTAAAAATGGAGCTGCTTCCTGACCTTAACCCACCAACATGCCCCAATGTAGGCACATGCAGCCCCATTTTGTGATGTCAGAAGATGAAGGCTGTGTGTACGGGTGCCCCATTGATTTCAAGGGTGGGGACTTTTCCATACATTTTATTAACTTTTATTGTCAAAATTTTAATAAAAAAAGATATGAAGTTAAAAAAGTGCAACAAATTACTACATACTAAAATTCAATGATGGTGAAAGTGGAAAAAATTGGTTGGATTTTCTTTAGTTAGTTGAAGTCAGAAATGTCAAACTAGTTGAAAAAATCAGTCGTAATGTGTGGTGAGTCAGTCATAATTGCTTTTTCAACTGACTCCGGAGTCTACTTCCCATTGCTATATTTCCATTTCTGGAGGCGCCTCAGCTGGGCTCACCCTGTACCTACTCCTACAAGGGAGTACCCAGCATCAGCTACCCCACTTCTGTTTAAAATACTGTCCACTGAGATGTCTAATTTCTGCCCCAGTGCACTAGTCCCCACCCTCATAAGATGAAAGCAGTCCCCCCAGTGCACTAGACTCTCTCTTGTAAGAAGGCCATCCCCCCTTAAAAAGCTTTCTGTCCCAGAATCTTCTCCAGTCCCCCACAAATCCACATAGAAATGTAGAAACATAGAATCTGATGGCAGATAAGGACCGCTTGGCCCATCTAGTTTGCCCATTTCCCTACTTAACAGATAAGCTGCAGATCCTAGTTAACCAACAGCCTACAGTACTTCCTCCTACCCCCCCACTAGAATTGCCTTAGGTCTGTCCCATGCATTCTTGAATTCCCCACTGTTTTTGACTCTACGACCTCCTCAGGAAGGCTGTTCCATGCATCCACCATCCTCTCTGTGAAACAATACTTCCTCACAAGACCTCTTAGCCACCCCCCCTCTATCTTCAAATTGTGACCCCTTGTTCTTGCACATCTCTTTTTCTGAAAGATGCTACCCTCTTGGACTTTGTAGATTCCCTTGAGGTATTTGAAAGTTTCTATCATGTCTCCCCTCTCCCTCCTTTCCTCGAGGCAATGCATCTTAAGCTCCTTTAGTCTTCTTTCATATGTCTTCTGGTGCAAACCCTGCACCATTTTGGTTGCCCTCCTCTGGACAGCCTCCACCCTGTCTATGTCTTTGCAGAGATGGGGTCTCCAGAACTGTACACAGTACTCCAGATGTGGTCTTACCAACTGTCTGTACAGAGGGCCAACATCTTCCTGTTTTCTACTGGTGATGCCTGTCCCTATGCAACCCAATATCCCCCCAGCCCTCCTTACTGCCTTCTCACATTGCTTGTCCAACTTTAGGTCATCTGATATGACTACCCCCAGGTCCCTTTCCATTTTTGTTGTTGTCAGTATCTCACCCCCCATTGCGTACTCTTCCCCTGGGTTTTTGTTTCCCAGGTTCCCCACATCCTTCTCCCTACTCCATTCTCTCAACCAGGCAATAAATGCCTTGATTTCCCCCTGCCTCCCCCTACCCCCTTCCCTGTCCCATTAAGGCAGCACCTCTGAAAAGGCCAACGTGGCTGCCTGCCCCCTCAGTTCCCTTCCTAATTTTCAGAAGTTGGACTTCGTAATCTCCAGACTGTGATTTGCTAAGTCATTCTTGCTCAAGTGATCTAGGACATGTGGCAACTCCTTTATCTGCTCTGGAATCCTCCCTATCCTGGCTTCATCCTTTGAACTGATACCCCAGGAAGGCATCTGACCTCCCCTTGTAGATCCATCCCTGCACAACACCCTCTCCACTCCCCTAACCATTGAATTCCCAACTATGAAGACCCTGCACACACCGTCCTTTACTCTGATAACCCTGCTTGGTGCCTTCCTAACACCCTGGTCTCTGACTATGGTCCCACTCCCTGCCTGGTCCTTAGCAGTGGCAGGCTGTTGGCCTCTCACAACTGTCAGGTAACTGTGCCTCATTCAGGGATGTAAAATAGTTTGTGGTCATTACTGGAGGGCCCTACATGCCATCCATAATCCACTTCCCTTCCCCCTCCTTCTCTCCCCCCTTTCTTTCATCACCCTCCATCTCCCTGGGCCAGTGGGCCTCTGCAGAAGTGGGGAGTGGGTAGCTGTTCAGAACCCGAGCTCAGTTGTATGCACAGCATGAATATTTCTCCTCATGCTCCCCACAGCTGTGCATGTAGCTCCTCGAACCACCTGCATGTGGGACAGTGACCAGTCCTCCAAACTGTAGCCAAGGGATAATTGCCCCACAGTCCCCACAGCTAGTTAATTCCCTTCTCTGCCTATTCTCCTTCCTTCCTACTAGCTGCCCCCCTACTTCCTCTGTAGAGGCCTACCCAAAATAGGGCATAGAGCATATTGGTGGCTTACCCTTCCTCTCCTGTTTTATCCTTATATAGGTCTAACCTAGATATGATGTAGTGCCTATTGGTGGTTTACCCCTTCTTTTCAGTCCACTCCTCTGTAGGCCTATCCCAGATAGGGTGTATTGCCTTTTGCTGAATTATCCCTCCTTTTCCATCTTTCCCTATGTATGCCTACTCCAGATAGGTTGTATTGCCTACCAGTGATCTACCTGTCCTTATTATTTACTTACCATTGATTGTAGTAACTGCTGTCCCTGTACAGACCTACCCCAGATAGGATGCATTGCCTCACTGGTACTCCTTTTTGCCCTTCCTTCTATTTGTCCCCTGCTTAGCCTCTCCAACTTCCCTGGTCAGAGTTCCCTGCGGAACTGCTGACTAGCTGCGGACAGACTACAGGCATCCCTTAGACAGACACAGAACTCCTACTCTGTGCCACTCATGCGATGGGACGTTCGCGGGGGGCTCTTTTAGACCCCTTGTAGCACTTCCTCCTTGTTCAAAAGACCTCCCTTTACCTGATCAGCTGCTTGTCTGTAGTCCCCTACAAGATGGTGTCTGGCAGCTTCCTGAACACCTCAAGCCTCACTTGCAGCCCAAAACCAGGGACACATTAAACAAGCACAACATGCCCAAATTCCTCTCCAGCTCTCCTGAGTTTCACACAGAACAGCCACTGGTAACTCTTCAAATGGAGCAAACTTTTTTAACCCCTAAGTCCTGCCTTTTGTTGTCTGTTCAAAAGAACTCCACTTCCTGGATAGGCTGCTGATCTGCAGTCCACTACAAGGTAACAGAGAACAGACAGAACACCAGGAGGAAGGAGCTACTGGTATAACTAAAACTTCTCTACTGGGACTAAGAATTAGAAATCTTGTACTGGGACCTTCAATTTAGGGTAAAAAAAAAGAGTGTGTTTGTCAGAGGTAGTTGAAGTACACTGTTATCTGTTATCTGTGTACTTATCTAGGCGCTTGTCACAGGTGTCGGAAGGGAATTATCTGTGAAATTAACTAAGTGTAGAAAGATTTGCAAATTAGGGGGAGTGGCTTAGCTAGAAGGAGCCAGGTTAAAACCAGATTTAAGCACTGCCCTAGATAGCTTCTGCCAGAGAACAGACAGAACACCAGGAGGAAGGAGCTACTGGTATAACTAAAACTTCTCTACTGGGACTATATTGCCCTCCTTCTCTCCCCTCCACCCCCTCACCCTAAACCAGTTCTACTTTTATAGGCACAGGATTTAACTGACAACAGGAACTTCCTTTTTGGGAGCAAGAAGTGAGTGATCACAGATCCACCAAAGACTCACCATCCTAGAAGGGCAAGAGTAGCTCTCTGTCCACCCCCCCAGCTGCTGGAGGTCTGACTCTGAGCAAGTAAGGAGACTACTGAGAAATATAGGAACTTCTTGTCTTAGAACAGGAAGATCATGAGCTAAAAGGGCACAGAGGCAGTAAGTAAGTAGGGAAGAAAAAAAATTAAATAAAATAAATGAACAGAGGAAAGAGTAAGTACTCCAAACAACAGTTAGGGGGCCAGAAAAAAAGACATGATGGGAGTGGTGCAGTGGCTGTGGAGCAGCAGTCTTCCGGAAGACGTTCTGGAGGATGCAGTGTTGTCCCATCTTCAGGCACCTCTCTGGGCTGAGGGAGGATGTTGCTCCTCTCCAGGCTGAGTTGGCCAGGATTTGTGGGACCTCCTCTCCCACCCAGGGACCACCAGAGTCACTGCTGTTGCCTCAGAGGTTGCCAAGAAAGAGGAGCGGTTGGACCACAGTGGGCTCAGGGAGGGTGAGGGTGGTGGAACAGAGATGCATCCCTCCAGTTGTACCTCTCCACAATTTCCATGCCATTCTGAAAAAGTGTGGTTCCTCTATGGAGGCACCCACAGTGGAGACCAAGGAGGATGCTGGGAACCTCCACAGAGGAGATCCACAGGAGGGTGGCATGGGACCCCACAGGGGAAGGAAACAACTCCTGGTGGGGGACTCCATTGTTAGGAAGGTAGAACTGGGGGAGGAAGGGGAGAGGGAGGTAAGGTGCCTGCCTGGCACCATGGCTTGGAGGGACAGGGAGCGAATCCTCAGGATCACCAGAGCAGCTGCACAGGGGAGGGAGCTGGATGTCATTGTCCACCTAGGGACAAATGACCTGGCTAAGAAAGGGATCAGAGCAGTGCAAGAAGCATTTGTGGAGACGGGGAGGGGCCTTAGACAAATAGCACACACGGTAACCTTCTCAGAGGTGCTGCCTGTCTATGGCACGGAAGAGGCTAGGGTGCTCCACACCATGGGATTCAATCAGTGATTGAAAAACTGGTGCAGAGCTCAGGGATTTGGCTCCATTGGGGACTGAGGGTCCACCTGGATGGATGCAGGCCTATACTGGTGTGATGGTCTGCATCTGTCCAGGAGGGGAACAAGGATCCTAGTTGATAGGTTTAAATACTTCATTGGCAAGCATTTAAACTAGCCAAGGGGGGAGGCACTGGAAAGGAGCAGAGAAATCCTAGCTACCCCCAAAAATTAGGGTACTAAGTGAGGTAGACACCAACATAGAGATGTCAATAGGGAGAAGCACAGGGGTAAATGGAGAAAGTGACAAATGCAGTAAGGACAGGGATGGGGCAAAAATGAGTAAGGCCATCTAGTAATAGATGGTAATGAGTACCAACACCCGTAGTCTGGGCAACAAGCTCTCTGAACTGGTGGCCTTGATGGAAGAGGGATGCCTGGATATTGTATCAGTCACAGAAACATGGTACACAGAGAACCATGACTGGGATGTTAACATACCAGGATACACAAGCTACAGGAGAGACAGGGAGGGCAGAAGAGGGGGGAGTAGCTCTCTTTGTAAGGGAAGTGATAAAAGCAACTGAACAAAAGAGTAAACAGGGAGGAGAGGAGGCACTGTGGGTCACCTTAGAGACTGGAAATGGTACCACAATCCGCACAGGGGTTGTATACAGACCCTCATGTCAGGGGGAAGGAATGGACAAGGATATGATAGAAGGCATACTTGGGATGGCAGAGAAAGGGGAAATACTGTTGATGGGGGACCTTAATATGCCAGATGTTAACTGGAGCACCTTTGCTGCAGCAACATCCAAAAGCAGGACCATTCTTGATGCCCTTCAGGTGGCATGCCTCAGACAGTTAGTTTTAGGAACCAACTCGAGAGGAGCAATCTTAGACCTAGTACTCTCAAATGGGGACAGTGAGAGGATCTCAGATCTCAAGTGGGTAGACATTTGGGAACAAGTGACCACCAAACAGTGTGATTCATGATAAACTCAGCTACAGAGTCAAGCTATACAAAGTGAGGTTCTGGACTTCAGGAGGGCTGACTTTGGCAAGATGGGAGAGTGCCTTAGAAAGCACTAGCAAACAGGCTAGAAGGAGGGTGGAGCAACAATGGGAAATATCAAAACTGCCATCACAGAGGCAACAAGCCTTTGTGTGAAGCAAATAAAAAAAGAAAAAGCCACTATGGTTCTCAAAAGAAGTGGCTGTGAAGGTTAGGGAGAAAAAGATAGCATTTAGGACGTATAAGGAAACATAGAAGGAGCAGGAAAGAGAACTGTACCAGTTAAGGCAGAAGGAAGCAGGGAGGGTAGTCAGAATAGCAAAGGCACAAACTGAGGAAAAGATAGCCAACTTGGTTAAGAAGGGGATAAAACCTTTTATAGGTATGTCAGGGAGCGCAGAAAGACAAAGGGAGGGATAGTAAGGCTGAATAGAAAGGATGGTGGGTGGGCAGAGAGTGACAGTGAAAAAGCAGGGATACTGAATGAATACTTCTGTTCAGTATTCACAAAAGAGGAAGTGGGGGAGGTACCTAATCCAATTAACAGAAGCACTCTGGAGAGGGGGGGTCGATCCCACTCCTTTCACAGAAGAAAGGGTTCTGAAAGAACTCCTAAAACTGAAGATGGACAAAGCAATGGGGCCAGATGGAATTCATCCCAGAATTCTAATAGAATTAAGCAGAGAACTAGTTTCACCACTGACTACCCTTTATAACAAATCATGGCAGGATGGTGTGGTACCTGAGGACTGGAAGAAGGCTAATGTGATTCCCCTTCACAAAAGTTGGAGCAAGACAGAGGCAGGAAACTACAGAACTGACAGTTTAACCTCTGTGGTAAGGAAAGTGATGGAATCACTTCTGAAGGAAAGAATTGTTGAGTACCTAGAGGCCAGTGGGGCACAGGATCCAAGGCAGCATGGGTTCACAGTGGGAAGGTCATGTCAGATGAATCTAATTGATTTCTTTGACTGGGTGACCAAAGTAGTAGACCAGGGAGGGGCTGTGGACATGGCCTACCTAGACTTTAGCAAGGCATTTGTCACAGTCCCGCACAAAAGATTAATAAACAAATTAGCCAGCCTGGGAGTGGGTCCCAGGGTGGTAGCCTGGGTTAAACACTGGCTGGACAACAGGACACAGCAGATAATAGTAAATGGAGTCCACAGTGAAGAAAGGAGAGTTACTACTGGGGTACCACAGAGTTCAGTACTGGGGCCGGTCCTTTTTAATGTCTTTATAAGTGACATTGTAGAGGGACTGGAAGGGAAAGTATGTCTCTTTGCAGATGACACAGAAATCTGCAACAGGGTTGATACCCAAGGTGGGGTGGAAAGGATGAAAAGGGACTTGGCAAGGTTGGAGGAATGGTCAAATGTATGGCAGCTTAGATTCAATGCAAAGAAGTGCAAAGTAATGCACCTGGGAAACAAAAACCCAGGGGAAGGGTACACAATGGGGGGTGAGATGCCGACAACAACAAAAATGGAAAGGGACGTGGGGGTAGTCATATCAGATGAACTAAAGGTGGGCCAGCAATGTGAGACGGTAGTAAGAAGAGCTGGGGGATACTGGGATGCATAGGGAGAGGCATCACCAGTAGAAAACAGGAAGTTGTTGTCCCTCTGTACAGACAGTTGGCAAGTCCACACCTGGAGTACTGTGTACAGTTCTGGAGACCCCATCTCCGCAAAGACATAGACAGAGTGGAGGCTGTCCAGAGGAGGGCAACCAAAATGGTGCAGGGTCTGCACCAGAAGACATATGAAGAAAGACTAAAGGAGCTTAAGATGTATAGCCTCGAGGAAAGGAGGGAGAGGGGGGACATGATAGAAATGTTCAAATACCTAAAGGGAATCAACAAAGTCCAAGATGGTAGCATCTTTCAAAAAAAGAGATGTGCAAGAACAAGGGGGCACAATTTGAAGATAGAGGGGGGACGGCTCAGAGGTAGTGTGAGGAAGCAGTTCTTCACAGAAAGGGTTGTACATGCATGGAACAGCCTTCCTGAGGAGGTCATAGAATCAAAAACAGTGTGGGAATTCAAGAATGCATGGGACAAGCATAAGGCAATTCTTGAGGGGGGGTAGTAGGAAGTAGGCTGTTGGTTAACTAGGATCTGCAGCTTATCCATTAGGTAGGGAAATGGGCAGACTAGGTGGGCCAAGCGGTCCTTATCTGCTGTCAAAGTCTATGTTTCTATGTTTCATATGGATCGTTTATTGACAACATTATCAGAAACCACATACCTAAGCCCCTGGCGGGGCTATTTCAAAATCATACATCTGGTTTTGGCTTGCGCTCTGTTGACAATGCACCTGTCCTCATCCCCAGGCATCACTCCTCTAAAGGGGCTAGCGCCTTTGTGGGTCATGCCCCACAATACTGGAACTCTCTCCCCCTAACTATATGCCTTGCTCCATCCCATGCCTCTTTCAAAAGACCACTACGCAGATATCTTGTTGATTCATGCAACTGCTCTTGCTTCCAACCTTCTTAGCTTGTTTCTCTCCTTCCTACCTCAACTACCTAGCCACTACATTTCCAGTCTTCTCCCAAGAGATGCTCAGCACTTCCTTCTTTCTCGGTACCTGTATGGCCAACTCTAAATCACTCTCTGTACTCACCTCTTCCCTTGTCACTATCTTCTTTTTCTGCTCCATTCTCTATCCCTCATTCTAACGGCACTACTACTTCCTTACTCTCCTAAACCTATCCTGTATGACCACGCTTGTGTTACTGCCTTCTTTGCTTTATCCTAACCTAACTTGCTTGTGTTACTGCCTTCTTTGAGTTATCCTAACCTAATTTGTCTGGGACCCTGCTCATATGACCTTAGAAACTGTTTTGCTTCTCCCTCACAGATGACGGATTATTCTGTTTTATATTTTCACCTTGCTTGTTATTAATTTACTCCTGCATCAATGAATTCCCATCCTTGCAAAATGTTCATATTAATGTAATGACATGTTGTACAAGTATGGTATCTCCTATGCTTTGTATACGTTTTTTATTGTCTCTGTACCCTCCCGGGTCGTGCCTGAAAATAGTCATTGTCATGGCTAGTGCACCATTACCCGGTCAACAAAAACGAACTAAATAAATGTACATAAATGATCATTCAGCAATTCTAAAAGGCACTTAACACTAGTAAACTAATAACTCTAACAATGGATTTCACTAAAACCTAACCTATAGCAAAGCGGCAAATACATTTCTATTATTGGTAATATATATATATAGGGACTGCATATATGACAACGTGTATATATATATATATATATATATATATATATATATATATATATATATATATGACAGATCCACAAGTGTATGCTAACATATGGCTCACTGCACAGTTTAGAAGGGTACAGAGAGGCATTTCTCTCTCTAGGGAACTGCAGCTTCTCAGAATCCTGCCATCTCACCCCCTACCCCACTGCTCCCATGGAGCAGAGGATTTGGGGTCAGATATTAGCACCACCCCATTACAGGGTTATTCCCCTGCTACCCAGCAAGGGGGGTGCACCGCAGTACCTAATACATATCTTTTCAAAGTCCAGAACAATTCCATTTCTAGTTCAGAGGCTGCTCACTTAGACTTGTGAGTAAAGAACTTTCCTTGATGATCTACATACTGTTAGGATTCACCACACAGGGGGTTCACTGGTGAAGACCGCCACCGCAATCAAACGCTTCCACTTCTAGCAAGGCCTCTTTGCTCCTCAGCTGCCTACTGCAGCTGTCTTCAACTCCTCTCCTAGACTGAGCTAACCATACCCAATGACTCACCAGTCACCAGGAGCTGGCTACATACCTTAAAAATGCCTAGCCAATCCGGCAAGCACAGAGTCCCCAGGCTGACTAGAGTTTAGAGGTCCATGAACCTACAAGGGAGCCTTAGCTGCCTGAGGGTTACAAGTACAATAGAAAATTGCATCTAGACATAGACTATGAATATCTCCCCATTCTGCAAATGGAACTGAAACAAAGGGAAGTATGCTATCAAAAGCAAAAATACATTTCATTGTCTTATGAGAGTAGGCCAAGCAGCATGAATAATCTATAAAGCCTTTTGTTTGTATCTGTCCACCAAACACATACACACTATTGCCTACTGGCTCCAAATGAATACATCGATATCCCACTATGAAACTTGTATGTTGGATTTTATTCTGCCAGGTGTAAGGGCCTGGCATCCCATTGTGTCTAGGGGTATTTGAGCACCCACCTTAAACCATGAAAACCAGTACCAACACCACTATATTTTGCTAGCTCAGGCCTGAGTGATGGAGTCATGACATAGGCACCGGAGACAGGAGGGCCATGGCCCCCAACTTTTAAAAAAGAGGGAGCATGGCGCCCTCACTTTCTGAGAAAAGGAACATGTGCACAGGGGGAAAAAAGGGGGCACGTATCAGTGGTGGAGGTCCAAAGCAGGAATAGCCACTGCAGTAAGGTGCGAGGGACCACTCACAGTTCTGCCCGTGGTTGCTTGGTAACAGATGACAAGTAGTTCTTTCAGATCAGTCAAGCAGCCACGTGTGGAAAAAAACCACGATGATGCTCATCCTGTCATGCGCTGCAGCCTACCATATGACTGCACATGACTGAAGAATCCACGCACAGGATTTTAGTTAGCAGTGATGATGAATGCACCGTGGTGGACTTGGAAGTTACTCATGGCGGCAGCAGTCATAGTCCTGGTGTCCCGACTCCTGCCAGCCCATCCTCCTGACCCAATTCCAACTCCCAGATCCCCACTTGAGTGACAGTCACTACTGCAGCAGTCGAGTAGTCAAGTCGTACCAGTACGTCTCGGTGAGGTGATGGTCCCGAGTGAGTCCTGGCAGACTAAGACGTGTGCGTGTTGTGGGTGGTGACATGTGTTTCCAGGCCAGAGGAGTTTGACAGAGTGGAGACCAGCCCATTGTGTTTTGTGGAACAGAACAGTACAGGCTCGACTGTAGTAACAGGGGGTAAGTAGTTATGATTAGAGGTCCAGAGACAAGTTAACAGAGGAGACAGGTCACCACCATGCTCTGGTTACTGTCACAACTGTGTCATCTGTTAACACACATGGGGGGGGAGATTTGGCAGCAACAGTGTGGTCATGCTGAGCCCTAGGGTTGTTAAGGGAGATGAGAAGGGTGGAATGGGTGAGTAGCCCTGTTGGACTAAATAAAACAATGCAGAACTTAAATTCAGGGGCACCAGAGCTATGCTTCCTAATGACTGTAGCTACCCCCTTCCCCACGGCTACCCCCTCAACCTTGGACCTTGGCCCGTCCAACTTTTTGAAAGGCCTCAGTACCACTGAGTCGGAGGTACCTTTACTTAAACGGGGCTCAAGGTAGCTCAAAGGTGTCCTTTGATGCAATGTCTGATGCACCAAGTGAGCCGTAGCTCCCTGGAACTGAGGCCATAGGTCACTCCCATTTTGGAGTAGCAAACTTACTTTCTCCACCATGCATAGGGAAGACGACCCTAAGGTACTCCTTGAGAACACTGCAGTAACTGTGGTGCTCCTCAGGGCAAAGCGTGTTGCCCCTCCAACCCTTTAAATAGCTGCCTTCATCTATTGGCTTTTGAAACTAAAGTCCTAAGGATTGCCTCATGAATAATGCAATGGATGAGGTTTCTTCACACATATCCCATCAGGTCTGATAATCACTACATATTATCCAGTTTAAAATCCATCCAAGTCTGTATATATCACCTCATGCATCTGGATGCTCCTGCCTGTATCCCAAGTGAAAACTTTAGATTTAGCTGTGCAGTCTACTTGCTCTTTACTCTGCAGATAAAAGACATGATCTCCCTTTGCAGTAGCTTTCCTGGCCTCCAATAACAAAATCTGTTCATAAGCCTCAACAATTTCCGACAGCCATCCAGTCATATTCGGGAAACAATAGCTATAACAGGTTTGTATCAATTGCTTTATCACTCGATCATCTTGACTGATTTTCCCCAAGTCTTTGTATATTACCCTTTCCTGGGGGCAGCCATGGTGCATACCACATTTTCATTGCTTCTTCCATCTCCTGTTACAAGCTTGATCTGGCCCCCATCGAGTGTGTCTCTGCTGTGTGTAGTTCTGTTGCCTCTGGTGTGGAGGTGCAGATTGTGGGAAGGGACTTAAAAATTGCTGTACTTGGTTCTATAGTTTCAGGATTGGTGTCCTCTTTGACCAGGACCTCCTCCACCACACTTGCTGCTCTGGCTGTTCTTCCGGCATGACAGTCTGACTACTGTCCTTCTCTTCTTCTTCTGGGGGTCAGGCAGAGCTGACTGAAAACTGACCTCTGTGCAGGCCACATGGCCAGTGGCCACACTAGAAGATGTGTTCTTGAAATCTGCAGGCAGTTTCGGACACAGTAAGTGGCCTAACCACTCCAGACTGTTTCGTTTGCTCCTGGTGGTGTAAATGGGTAAGGGGGTTCCTCTGTGTGAAAATCAGGAGGTTTGAAGGGGAATCTGTGCCTTTTGTGCTTGTTTAATTGTGTTCCTTGTTTGGGACGAAAGCAAGGCCCAAGGAGCTCAGAAAGCTGCCACTCACCATCTTACATAGAAACATAGAAACATAGACTTTGACAGCAGATAAGGACCACTTGGCCCACCTAGTCTGCCTATTTCCCTACCTAGAGGATAAGCTGCAGATCCTATTTAACCAACAGCCTATTTCTTCCTATCCCCCACAAAAATTGCATTATGTCTGTCCCATGCATTCTTGAATTCTCCCATGGTTTTAGACCCCACAACCTCCTCAGGAAGGCTGTTCCATGCATCCACCACCTCTCTGTGAAAAATACTTCTCACATTGCCCCTGAGCTGTCCCTCTATCTTCAAATTGTGTCCCTTGTTCTTGCACATCTCTTTTCTAAAAGATGCTACCCTCTTGGACTTTGTTAATTCCACTGAGGTACTTAAACGTTTCTATCATGTTTCCCTCTCCTCCTTTCCTCAAGGGTATACATATTAAGCTCCTTTAGCTTCTCCTCATGTATGGCTTCTCTTGCAGACCCTGCACCATTTTAGTTGTCCTCTCTGAACTGCCTCCATCCTGTCTATGTCCTTGGAGATGGGGTCTCCAGAACTGGACGCAGTACTCCAGATGGGGTGTCACCAACTGTCTGTACAGGGGATAACAACTTCCTGTTTCTGCTGGTGATGCCTCTCCTACACATCCCAGTATCCCCCAGCCCTCCCTACTGCCTTCTCACATTGCCTGCCAACCTTAAGGTCATCTGATATGATTACCCCCAGGTCTCTTTCCATATTTGTTGTTGTTACTACCTCCCCCATTGTGTAATCTTCCCCTGTGTTTTTGTTTCCCAGGTGCATTACTTTGCACTTCTTTGCATTGAATCCAAGCTGCCATACTTCTGACCATTCCTGCAACCTTGCCAAGTCCCTTCTCATCCTTTCCATGCCTCCTTGTGTATCAACCCTGTTGCAGATCTTTGTGTCATCTGCAAAGAGGCATTCTTTTCCTTCCAGTCCCTCTGAAATGTCACTTATAAAGACATTAAAAAGGACTGGACCCAGTACTGAACCCTGCGGTACCCCTCTTGTAACCCCTCTTTCTTCAGAGTGGACTCCATTTACAATTACCTTCTGTGTTCTGTTGTTCAGCCAATGTTTTACCCAGGCTACCACCCTGGGACCCACTCCAAGGCTGATTAATTTGACTACTAATCTTTTATGTGGGACTGTGTCAAATGCCTTGCTAAAGTCTAGGTAGGCCATGTCCACAGCCCCTCCCTGGTCTACTGCTTTGGTCATTCAGTCAAAGAAATCAATTAGTTTTGTCTGACATGACCATCCTGCTGTGAATCCATGCTGCCTTAGGTCCTGTGCCCCACTGGCCGCTAGGTACTGAACAATTCTTTCCTTCAGAAGTGATTCCATCATTTTTCCTACCACTGAGGTCAAACTGACAGGTCTGTAGTTTCCTGCCTCTGTCTTGCTCCCACTTTTGTGAAGGGGAATCACATCTGGCCTCCTCCAGTCCTTGGGTACCACATCATCCTCCCATGATTTATTAAAAAAGGTAGTCAGTGGTGTTACTAGTTCTTCCCTTAGTTCTTTTAGAATTCTGGGGTGAATCCCATCAGGCCCCATTGCTTTATCCACCTTCAGTTTTAAGAGTTCTTTCAGAACCCTTTCTTCTGTGAAAGGACTAATATCAACCCCCCTATCCAGAGTGCTTCTATTGACTGGATTAGGTATCTCCTCCTGCTTTTCCATTGTGAATACTGAGCAGAAGTATCAACAGTGGAGTAACCAGCCTTTGAAAAAAGCTTGCACACAGAGTAAACTGCAGGCCAGGGGTCTTAGTGCCACCTATTCCCCCATAACATTTTTGTGTTTTGGTGCATTCTGGTACATTCTGAGAGGGCATTTGAAATAAAATTTGCTACCCTGTCCCCCCCCCAGCCCAGTAGGTTGTACCACAGCCCCCTCACCAGAGTCCAGCATGTTGCCTGAACCCTCATCCCAACAGACCAGTGAGCTGCTCCAGTGTGAGTCTCCTCACCATCCTCTGCCTAGCATGTTTCACCCAAGCTTGCCTCGCTAGAATCCCAAGCCCTTCCTAGCACCATCCCTAGAGTCCCCATCTCCCTCAGCCCTGCATGCTGCCCTTTCCTCCAGCTGAACTAGTTGTATCCAACTTCCAAGCCCAGCTGAACCCAACAGGTTGCACCCTAGCCCCCTCAACCAGACCCACCACAAAATGCACAACAGATACTGAACTCATGAACTAAACAGGTTAGTTACCCCCCCTCCGAAATGTAAACACATTTTTTTATGCAAGTCAGTCAGTCAGATTCACCACAGGCCTTTGTTATGCAGTCTGTTGACCATAGCCACAGACTATATAAGAATATTTACACTTTTTTGTGAAAGCCTTAATAAAGCAAAGTAAGTTTCTGCCCAGTGTGTGCCTTAACTCATTTGTGCCTTTGGGGTTAGTGATCTGCAGATACAGATGCCATGTTTGCCACACTCACAGTTGCTCTTAATACTGTACTGCTAAGTGCTAGGCAAGGAGTGATGCATTCCAAGCCACAGCTGTTATTGAAATCTCATGCAACCCCCCCAAAAAAATAATTAACAAGACACAAAACCCAGCCAGCCTAAGAGTGTTCTGCATGGAAATGGGTAGTGTATACTAACACTGCAGCACAAACCATTATAGAAAGTAACAACCCCATCTGCTGCTGCTGCTGCTGCCACCTTACAAGGACCTGTGGCTCCATGACTTGGTAATACTAGGGACTACTCTGCTCTGCCACTAGTAAAGAAATTAGCACTACTGTATACAGTAATCCAGTATTATTAGCCTGCAGTTCAGCTGCTCAATACCATAATTGGCAAATAGCTCCCACCATGAATTTAAAGTGTTTGCTGGACTTATAGATTGTGGACAGGATAGCCACCTCCTGCTGCACTCACTGCCATACAGGGACCCAGGTGGAAGGGAGTGCCACCACAGAGGGAGGAAGGAAGTGTGTGACTGTGATGGTAGTTTTAATGGTGCTCCTTAACAATGCAGTCAGCAGCATGAGATGGGCAGAGGGAGCCATCCGATCCATGGTGACCTCCTGATCTTGTTGCTCAGGCGAGCTGTTACTCCTTGGCTCTCTGACTAATTTAATGCAGGAGAGGCAAGGAAGCAATGGATGCAGATGCATGCCCGCCTCCCAATCAAAGCCCGGGGGTTCAGATGAGGCACCAATAAGGGGCAAGAAAGGCAGGACAGTGCATGGTGGCACCACCGTTTAGGTTGCTCACAATCACCAGTGTCTCAGTCTTCTATCCTGCTGAAGTGGTGTGACGTAGCATGCAGCAGAGTGGAGTGGGTAGGGCAGGGTGGGTGTGATTTGTGAACTGGTCGCTAGTCATCAGTTATTCAGTCACTTGTTTGTTTATTGAAATGTTTCACTAGGAAGGCACGATGAGTGACAAGTCACTCATCTCCTGGTGCAACCTGGGGGGAAGAGGTACAATAAGAGTGAGACATTAAACATTCAAGTTACAAGATCAACATCAACATACAGTTGTAAGGCAGGAGTTATAAGCAGTGTTACAACAGTGTTGTACATAATAGGTAGAAGAGTGGACAATAATAAGTGCTGGGTTAATAAGTAAACAAGTGCTTACGTGAAAGAAAAGTGGGGAAGGAGAGGGAGGGGTGAAGTGGGGGAGGGGGAAGAGTCGAGTTCAAGTTACATTCAAGTTACAAGAACAACAGTAACATACAGTTGTAGGGCAGGTGTTACAAACAGTGTTAAAACAATGTTGCGCATAATATGTAGAAAGAATGGACAATAATAAGTGCCGGGTTAATAAGTAAACAAGTGCTTACATGAAAGAGAAGGGTGAAAAAGGAGAGGAAAGGGTGAGGTTGGGGAGGGGAAAGAGTCATGTCCCTGGAGACCCCTTCAGGATGTGAAGAACCCTGCAAGGAGACTGTGGGAACCAGAGAGAAGGGGATAGGCAGTATCCCAAAGAGAAAGGGCATAAGGCTGTAAGGATTAAAGAGGGAAGAGAAAGAGAAGGAGGAGGTGTGACTTAAATGCTAGGAGGGAGAATAGGACCTAACCCAAGAGACTACCCTTTAGGATGCAGAGTACCCTGTCAGGGGGTTGTGGTCAGTAGATAGTTATTAAAAGAGTAATAGGAGAGGGGGAGAGAGTGAGAATTGAACCCTTGAGGGGGAGATAATTCACACCTTGGGAGGGGATGGGGCCTAATCAATAGTCCATCAGGATGCATGGATCCATGGAGAGGATTCAGGGTCCCCTTACATTCTGTGACAGATCAAGGGAGGCCAGTAAGAGGGAGCAATTTGGAGGAAGGGGAGGAGAGCTAGACATTTGGGGTGTGTGGGTGCACAGGGTAAAATAAGGGTGATGGTAGAGGGGTAGGGTTTATCCAGGGCTTAGAGGAGAGCATAAGGTAGGGACATGGCAGGAGCAGCTAGGTGCATGGCAATTACTGAGGGCAGAGCTGATGGAGTAGGCAGAGGATGAGTGCCAGATCTTGGGGGGGAGGGAATTCCATATTTCTGGGAGGCGGTGAGAGTAACTGGATTGGCCGATTAGGGTGGATCTGTGGGGGACTACCAGGGTGCGGGAGTCGGTTGATCTAAGGGAATGGGAGGATGGGGGGGGTTGTTATAAAGGAGGAGGTGAGGTAGGAAGGGAGCTCACCCAACTAGTGCTTGAAGGTGAATCTAGCACAGTGTGAGAGTCGCCTATTTGTAAGAGAGGGGAAGGATAGGACATGATAAAGATCATAGTGGTGGGTGCAAGGGGGGGCATCCAGGGCAAAGCGGCAGAAGGAATTGAAGAGAAGCTGGCCCATTGGTGCAGCGGTTGGGGTTCTGCTTGTGACACCGGCGACCGGGGTTCGGGAATGAGCCTGGGTCGTCAGAGGGCTGGTCGGGGGAGGAGGATGGAGCATTCTATGGACTGCTCTCCTTCTGCAGGGAATGGGTGGTCTTTATGATTGGTGCAAGAGTGACACCTAGCAGAAGCTGGGTGTATCACTCCGAGCACCAACACATGGTCGAGGAGGGGAGGGGCTGAGGCAGGACAGACACTGGCATCATTGCATGTCTCTGCCACAGCCAATAGACGTATAAAAAAATTCCGCCTCACCAGACGTCTCCATGACGCCCTGCTCCCAGCTTCGATTAGCTGCCTGGCCAAGGATCTCCCCAACCAGTTACATTCCACAATGCCAATTCCGGTGGCTGCGCCATGCCCCACCTCCTGGGGGGCAAGCCAGAAGTAACCATGGAGAACAAGTGGCTGATTAGGCAGTGGATGCTGCGGGAGCACTATGACCAGGGCAGACCTGCGACGGAAGGTGAGGAGGACAAGAAAGAGAGGTAAATATATATATGGATAAAAAAAAGAAGGAATTGAAGAGGGTGTCCAGTCAGGCCAGGGAGAACCTAGGGGCAGTACCATAGACTACATCACAGTAATCATAAATGAGCATTACCATCTTCTGAACAAGTTCACACTTAGCCGTAGGAGGGATACAACTACAGTTTCTGAACATGGCACCAAGCTTGGGGCGCAGTGTTTTCAGGATGACATCAATATGTCCAGAGATGTTTAGGTGTTGCTACAATCAAACACCTAAGTACCTGAAGGAGGATGTGTCCTCAAGTAAAGTCCCATCAAGGATGTGGAAAGTGGGTAGGGAGGGAGGGAAACCTAGAGAGTCTCTGCCTAGTGCCAAAGGTCATGGAGACAGTCTTCTTGGTGCTGAGGAAAAGTTGATGATTAGCAAACTGAGCTGAACCTTGTTGAAGTCTTGCTGTAAGCTGGTTGTAACCTCAGCCGGACAGGAGCCAGATGCATACAGGACTGTATCATTGGCATACATATGTATAGCAGAGGATGGGGAGCAAACAGAGGGAAGGTTGTTTAAGAAGATGGAGAATAGGAGGGAACCTAATACAGAGCCCTGGGGGATGTCAGTGCTAATTGGAAGGGGAGGGGAAGTGGCATCCAAGATCTTAACTGATTAGGTTCTGCCAATAAAGTAGGCCTTGAACCAATTTGTGACGGAGGGAGATAGGCAAGCTGCCGGTAGTGAGTCAAGGAGAATGGAGTGAGAGATGGTGTCGAAGGCCTTGGCCAGATCGACAAAAATGGCAGAGGTAATTTGGCCATTGTCCATCCCGGTTAGGATGGAGTCTGTGAGCCATAGGAAAGAGGTGGTGGTTGAGTGTTTTTTCCTGAAACCAGACTGGAAAGGGTTGAAAAAGGAGGTGTCAGATAGAAAAGAGGTGAGTTGGGAGAGGACAGTGTATTGTTGAAGCTTGGCAAGGGTAGGGAGGAGAGAAATGGGGTGATAATTGCCAGAGGATGAAGGGTCACCCCTTTGGGTAAAGGGAGGACCACTGCATGTTTCCATGAAGAGGGGACTGAGGCCGTAGAGAATAAAAGAGTTAGGATTTTTGAGAGGAGGTAGGCAACGGCTGAAGTGCAGAGGAAGAGGACTTTTGGGTCGAGGCCATCAGGAGAGGAACCTTTAGAGGGGTTGATGGTGAGGAGGGCACTTAGGGAATTGTTTGGGGTTACAGTAGCAAAAAGGAAGGGGAGGTGGGAGGGCGGTGGGTAGGAGGGGAGGGATTTCAGTAGCTCAGTGGCGCAGGAGGTATAGAAGGAGTTAAATTGTGCTTCTATGGCTGGCGGGTCAGACACTAGTAAGCTATTTACTTTAAGTACCTGGGGGTGGGTGAGATGAGGGGGTAAACAGGGCATGGACCACCTTCCAGAACTTTGAAGGGGAATTTATGTTGGTGATGAAGGCAGATATGAAATATTCAGACTTGGCTAACCTTGTAGTCCTGGTGTAAGAGTTTTGGAGCATGCAGTAGTTCATGAGGTCACTAGGATGCTGGGTAGCTTTATGATGCTTCCAGGCTCAATCTCTAGCCCTGAGGCAGGCCAGAAGTTCAGAGGTTATCCAAGGTAAGTGGTTACCTCTGACTCTAGTTTGTTTGAGTGGGGCAAAGGCATTCCAGTTTACAAGAAAGATTTCTTTGAAGTAGGCAAGGGCCTTATCAACCGAGGGGAAGGAGGTTAGGGGGGACCAGTCAGAAGTGGCAAGGCTACTCAGGAGAGGTTCAAGGTCAAGAGACTTGAAAGAGCGTAGTTGTACGGTTTTGTGTGGTGATTTAGTTCTGTGGACTTTCCTAACTATGAATATTGGGTTATGGTCACTGAGAGCATCAGGGAAGACACCACAGCTGATGATGCGGTGTGGGTGAGAAGTAAGGGCCCAGTAGAGTAGGGAGTGTTGTTGTGTCTTGTGGTTTGGGCGGGTGGGTTTGGAGATCAGTTGGGAGAGGTTTAGGGCTCTGATTTCATTTTTAGTTTTGGCTGTTTTAGGTGACAACCAATTTATATTGAAGTCACCTAGGATGAATAATTCCCAAGAGTGAGCAACGGAAGTAATGGAGGTTAGGAGGTCTAGCGTGACTGAAGGCCGGATATTTGGGCGGCAGTAAATGCCGGCTATGAAGATTGGGAGAGTGAAGGGGAGGGTCACATGGATAGCTAGGGCATCATGGGTCTCAGGATTTGAGGATGAGTAGATAATGGAATATTGGATGGAGGCTAGGACATAACCGACCATACCACCACCACTGCCAGCACGGTCTTGCCTTAACAGTGAGTAGCCAGGAATGGAGACCAAGTGGTCAGAGATAGTGCTCTTTAGCCAAGTTTCTGAGATGATTAGAATGTCTGATTTTATAGTGCACACCATGGTCTGAATCTGGTCTATTTTTTGCAACAAGCTGTGGGTGTTTAGATGCAGGATCTTTAAGCCCTTTGGGAAGGCTGAGACAAGAGAGCGGGGTAGGTAGTAGAGAAGGAGGCACCGGAGAAGCCTGGGTTAGGGTGGATTTCCCCGGTGGAGAGCAAGAGGAGAGCGAGTATGAGAAACTGGAGCTTAGGGGAGTTTGAAGGGGCTGGCAAGGAGGTTGGGAGATGTGAGGAGAAGGGAGTGGATGAGTGAGGAAGAAGAAGGTGGAAACCGCAGTGAAAATGGACACCGGTATCAAAGCCACATAAGGAATAGTGATAGAGTGAGATGATACTTCAAATGGGAGGGAGGGAGTGATAGCATGGATGTGGGTAGGGAACTGGGGGTAGTAACTGATGGGGTTGGAAGAGTTATTAGGAATAGATGAGTAGTGAGCAAGTGGAGGTGGTAAAGAGAGGGATATGAGCAGAACAAGGGGAAGAGAGGAGAGTAGGGGATGAATTGTTCATAAAGGCAGAGAAATTGGTGAACAATTGATTTAGGAGCTGGAGGAATTTGTAAGCAGTGAGCATGGAGGAGGACAGGAGGTTTTGCAGGAGGTGTGTGAAGGAGGTGTGCGTGCTTTGCTTTCTGGCACTCTGACAGTGGGTTTAGTGGACAGGAGGCTAGACTGTCCACTTGGGTCATCACACTATCTCACACAGACACTGCAAGCAGCTAGAAAAAACTAATAAACTGTGCATGCCAGTGTGTACAAGAAGTATGCATAGTTACGCCACTGGATAGTAACCTTATGTAAAGCTAATGAATTTATGTACATTGTACGGGAATCCCATTCTGCCCTGAGGAAGGGGTCCACCCAGAAATGTTGGTGGTGCTTGTGGGTGATGTTGCAAATTACACAAAACAACATAGTTTGAATCATCCTAAATTTTGGTTGTAGGTCCATGATTCCTACTCTTCACATGATATACTGGTTCAGTAGGAACTGCCTACTCCCTGATTGGAGTTTCTTCTTCATTTACAGTACAATGGGTGGTTCCGGATTCCATCGAGACACTCTTGTGTATCCACACTGTACCTTTTAAGCTGGTGATAATATTTATCTTTACCTTTTGTTTCTGTGTCCAAGAATATTCTTCTTTTGCATTTATGGCCTGTAATGGGATAGGATTTATTTCTTCAGATGGGAGGACCTTCAAAGATTTTGGAAGTCTTCTTTCAGTGTTTGCACAAGTGTCAACCTTTCCTTGAGAGTGTTGTCCAACTCAGCAGCAGGGGCTTGTTTCAACTGAAAGGGGCTAGTGAGAAGGCTTAACAACAGTAGAATCAAGAGAACTGGAACAGTGTTCAGTACAGCGTAGACCATATGCTGGTTGCAGCATGTTGCTTAAAAAATGTCTTGTCTGCTCTTTTTTGGTTCATGGTTTGCCCTCTCTCTGGGGCTTGTTCAGTTTTACTTTTCTGCTTGGCACCTCCTGTAATAGACTCTTCAAAGACATGGAAACTGTCTCCAGATCATTGGATAGAGTGCAGCAGGAAACACACTAAGCGCTGTGTGAGCTGCTCCACATATCTATTTTGTATATAGTTAATCATGCTAGAATGTAGTAAGTCAGATTCATTAGAATAATGAAAAGCAGCCATGCATTTGTAAAAAGCTAATGCCTTGATGAGTTTACTAGCACATTTTAAACTAAAAGGGACTAATACAGCAAATTCACCTAAGTGCAAACTTTAGAGCGGTTTTTCAGGTGAGGTGCATCTCTGTCTCGGCCTCATGCCATTCTGCCACCATCTGCCAAGCATGGTCCAAGCTCTTTGTTGGATTTTTTTTTTGTGTGGGCTGACCGCCACCCCCATCAGCCACAATCTGCTTTGCCCCGACACTCGCCCCAAGACCCCAACTCCCTGCACACTCCCGGTGATGGGCCCCCCGGTGGACTTGAGTAGGTGGCTTGGTAGTGGGAGTCTGGTTGGCAGTGCAGAATCCAATGTTGGATTATCATTCTGTGGTAGCCAAATCCATTTTTGCTGCTTTGCTCCATGGGAGGTGGAACATGCAATGACTTCCATGGGAAGAACCTGACATCTGTCCCACATCCCTCACATTCAGTCTCAGTTGCTGCTGATCCCCTGGCCTTCACCAGAGGTCCGTCATATGCTGGACACTCAACCTCCCTTCCCCCCATAGAAGGAGAGCCGACTCTGGGATGCCCCATCCTTCTCCCCCACCGGCCGCCCCTCTGACTCCTGAGTCTGTTCCCGAACTTGGAATGTCAGCATCGCAGGTGGAAGTCCTACCACTGCACAGGCGGGCTGGCTGTTTTGTTTGATTTTACCATCTGGTACAGTATATTTTGGCTTCAGTAAAGATTTTCTGTGTTAGCTCCAGTTTCATCCCATTGGGATTCCTTACAACTGCGTGTTAGATTTACTGATGTTAACATTGCACTTTCTGATTGCTGAAACATAGAAACATAGAAGATGATGGCAGCAAAAGACTGTTGGCTCACCTAGTCTGCCCATAATACCCTATCCTACTCCTGAGACCTAGAGTCTATTTGGGGATTATCACCATGCTGTCTACTCCCATGTTCCCTGCCTTGCTGCTACATCCTGGGTGACTATGAGGCCCTTAACCCTTTTCCAGCCATGTTTGAAGCCATTAATCTTCTTGGTGCCCACCACCTTAGCCAGCAAGCTATTGCATGACTCAACCATCTCTCTGTAAAAAAGAACTTCCTCACATCCTTCCTGAATTTCCCTCCCACCAGCGTTCATTCATGTCCCCATGTTCTAGATTCACTATTCCTGTTGAATAGTTCCTTGCAGTTTACCTTGCTCATTCCTATCAGGCGCTTGAAGGTCTTTATTATATAACCCCTCTCCTTTCTAGCCTCCAGTGAGTACATATTCAGTGCCCTAAGCCTCATAGGATTAATCATTTTGTTACTCTGTGGGCCATTAATCATTTTTGTTACTCTGTGCTGCACCGCCTCCAGCCTGCCCCTATCTTTCCTTAAGTGAGGGTTCCATAACCGGGCACAGTACTCCGGTATGGTCTTACTAGTGATCTACAGAGATGTAGTAATACCTCCTTTCTCCAGCTACCAAATTCCCTCCCAATATGTTCCAGCATCTTGGTTGCCTTGCTGTAGGCCTAGTTACATTGGCTAAATTGTTTAAAGGAGTAACTTAGACTCCTGGGTCCCTTTCCTCAGTAGCAGTATCTAGCTTAACCCCTTGCATCTAGTATTCCATCCTGGGGTTCCTGTTCCCAATGTGCATCACCGTACACTTTGGCATTGAACTTCAACTGCGAAACCTTGGACTGTCTCTTGTGAACCTTTGAAAGTCCACCTGCAACTCTCTTACCCACTTCTCACTGTCTACCCTATCACACAGCATTGTGTCATCTGCTGAAAAAACAATGAACTGTGACTTGTAGTGTCTGGCTTATCTATTTTCTAAGTGGTGAGTGCTGGTTTTGTTATTTTCTGCCACAATGAAGGGGATTTGTTTTTTGTTTGTTACAGAATTAGCAGAAGGGACATTTGATATGTAATAAGTGACATACATGTATTTTTTGTCACAGAACCAACCTAAATTGTTCATGGTTTGCATAAACTTCCCGTAATGCTTTGCATCATTGGGGTATGTGTAATTTTGTATTTCTTTGAAACCAGGTTTCATGAACAATGCCCTTTCTGAGTAACCCTTGCTTTGGTGCTTTTGTTCTGAAATTCTTTGTCTTTTATATTGCTGTCCTCATTTAGCGTCACTGATCCCCTTAAAAGTAAAACCATCATAAGGGTTGTTCCTCCTTCACCTGGGCAGAAATACAAATGAAGCACACTGGTAAGCCCTGAGAAGTACGAAACACTTATCTGTGTCTTCGGTTGTCAGCATTTACGGATTATGTGAGAGGCCATTTGGCACCATAGTCTCCTGCTTAAAACAGAAGCAGTCTAAATTCTTTCATGGTGACTAGCATATACTGTACATCCCATGATGCCTTCCTTGCCTTGCATTATTGGGTTATGTGTAATTTTGCATTTCACTGCAACCTGTCTTTAATGCCAATGCCCTTTCTGGGTAACCCTTGCCTCAGTATTTTTGTGCTGAGGTGCTTTGTGTTTTAAGTGTATAGTATCACCATCACACATTTCGTAATTGTGTTTTTTCTATATACTTTAAATAATTATTTAACATTTTGTCAGCTGAGATAGCCTTATGCAATGTGATCTTGTATTCCATTGAATCCCAGGTGGAACAATAAGTAAATTGCATGGTATATTACATGTAGGTAGTAGTCACTTACTTTAAGTCAGACCATGAAGCAGGTACATTGTTTTTTGAGGCACAGTTGGAGCCAGAGAAAATCCTCAGTATTTTGAGGTATATTTGTTTTTTTTTAATTTTGTATTTGTCATCTTGGAGTTACACATTTGAGCTAGGAGCTCATTTACAAATGTTCCACATCAATGTAAGGTACAAACAAGAGATTCAAGTGAGTACAGACTTTTAAGTAAATACATTGATAAATACAGACATTAGTTACATACATTGGTAAATACAGGGAGTAAAAAAAAAGTCATGGATAATGTGCAATAAGTACATATAATAATTTACAGTGGAGCATTAATAACATAATTTAATAAACTAGGAGTGCAAAAGACACAAGGTAATTAGGAGGTGGAGAGGGTGAGAAATAGAGCTGACAGGGCTGTCTTTTTCATGGTATTATAGGAGGGAGGCAGTAGGGTGGTGGTGGTTGAGAAATAAGGGTGTGTGGAGAGGTGGGGAGCAGAGAGAGGGGAGTTAGTACTAGGAGAGTGGAAAGGGCAGTAGTGGGGGGTTAGGTGACAGGAGAAGGTGTGTGTTGGAGTAAGTGGGTGTACAAGGAGGGAGGGTGAGGGAGAGAAACAAGAAAAGGGGCATAAGGCAAGAGGGGTAGCTAGAGTGCTGAGGTAGATAGGCAAGTGAGGGAAGGTGAGAGGGGAATTAGGACCTGCAGGCACAGGTACCGAGTGCGGTCAGGTGTCTGATTAGTAATTTCTTAAAGGTTCCAAGCTTTGGCACATTTACTACCTCCAAGGAGAGTTCATTAAGCCAGAGAGGTGCCTTGTAGGCAAAGGATCGCTGCGCCAGGGCAGTGTTTCGGAAGGGGATATGTATGGCATTTCTTGTTTTACCGCTAGTCTGGTGCAAGTTAGATGAGGGTTTAACTCATTCAGGCCTAGATACGCCTGTAGGTGGCATCTGAAAGCATAGCCACTCAGGACAATAACGCCTGTAGACTTACTCTGCTGACTTTCACTCAGGCCTAGAAACGTCTGAGGAAGTCAGCAGTTTTTACCTAAATATTAAACAAACTGAATTGCTTAGAATTGATTGCATAGCACCATTCGAAAGGTAATTTTGTGCTGAATAATTTTGCTGCTGATACTTTGTGTCTGTCATGTATTCTTTAGGAGTTATTTGCATTTGTTTATGGTATGGTGTGAATGGCTAACATTTGTCTCTCAAGCCTCACCTAAGCACCTTGAATAAATCAGAAAAAAACCCACAGTGTTTGGTATTTCAGCTACTATAACATAAAAACTAAATGGATTACAATTGCTTGCATAACACCATTAGAAAAATAATTTTATGCTGAACAATTTTGCCACTGATATTTTGTGTCTACCACATATACTTCAGCAGTTCTTTGCATTTGTTTAAGGTACGGTGTGCATAGCTGACATTGGTCTCTCATGCCTCACCTAAGCACCTTGAAAAAAATCAGGAAAAATCAGTTGTTTGGTATTTCAGTTAATATAAAATAAAAACTAAATTGATTACAATTGATTACATAGCACCATTGGAAAGGTAATGTTGTGCTGAGCAACTTTCCCACTGGTACGTTGTGTGTAGCACTTAGGGTTCAAGAGGAATTCACATTTGTTTGTGGCATGCTGATTATGGCTTGATTTTGCTTAGAAAGGCCCAGGATGCAGTGCTAAGAGTGTACAGGGCACAAGTGATGAAAGTCTCAAAGAGCTCTTGTGACGTGAATGAGTTAAGTAGGTTTTAAATGGATGGTGGTGTTAAACCAAGGAATGATTTCTTTCCAAAGAGGCAGACCTGGCACTTAATCCTTCGCTGGAGATGAAGCCACTTGGACTGGGCGTAATGGTCACAAGTGTGTGCAGGCCTGGGCACGCCGAGGACCAGTCTACATGATTTGTTTAGGGCTGTTCTGACCCTTTTTAGAGCTCTATCCATGGCAGTGCAGTACACAATTAGTCCATAATCTATAACAGAGATTATAGAACTACTGACAGCCAGAGATAGGGCTGCAGAAGTCATATTGTGCCGGTGTCTGCAAAACAGTCCAATTTTGGTTTTGGCTGTCTTAACAACATGATCTATGTGATGAGCAAAGGAGAGGGTGCTATTGAGTGTGATGCCTAGATATTTAAAGGTGCTGATCTGATTAAGTGGCTCCTGCTTGTTGTTTAGGATATGAGTGCAACTGTAGCAGGCAATAAGGTTTCTGGAGGTGTAGGTGGTCACTTGTTTTATCTGAATGGGAGCTTATTCCAGTTGTGCAGAGCCCTAAATGCAAGTGAGCCTGCTAAGGTCTTTGCTAGACCTGGGTACAAAGATGAGAGGTGGACAAGGATGAGAGGAGAGAAAAGGAGAGTTCTGTCTACTAGTACTAGGTGGACCTTAAGATCGCTCAGGGATGATCCTAATGTACATATGTACAGGAAGGTTAGCTAGTGTGGGTTTCTTCATGCTTCCGTGATAAACCACCGGAGACTAAAAAAAAATAGATTAAGTAAGATTTAAGAGGCCGTATTTTCGAAAACCTGCACCCGCACTGGGTCTGAGGCAAACTTTGAAGTTGTTGTGCCTGGATGTAATGTTCCATTGGAAGGTACAGGACATCTTAGGCAAAGTCACCACTTTCTTTATTGGATGCAGCGGCCCAAGGATTAAGTTGGTTATACTATTTTTGTGCTGTAGGGGAGTCTAGCCTAAGTCATTGACGCTGGATACATGCTGTTGGAATCTGTAACCAGTTGTCATGGCTCAGATGCAAATTCAAAAATGGCTCCCCCTTGCGTTCAAATGAGTGCCATCCATTAGATGTGACTGTGTCTGGGCATTGCAAAATGCAGCCCAGGTTTCCTAATCAATATCGCAAAAGCAGAAAAATATGAAGTTAGGATATAATATGTTTTTGGCACCAGCAGTAGGAGAGACACCAGAATAACTTAATTGGCAGGATATTTTATAGCCTCTTTCCTGCAAAGTGAACCTTAAAATGCTTCTCAGTATGGGGGGACCATGATACAGAAAATACAGAATATGAAATATAGGGATTACAAAAATGGAAAACAGAACAGTATATTACAATATGTACAGCAAGAAGACTATAGTAGGCACAGTATCAGTCACTTGGTGGGATAAGGTAACAACAAGTGCAGGCAGTACTAGCTGGAGTAGCTGGCAGTCAGGAACTTAAAGTGGGCAAGAAATGGAGAAAAAAAATGGTGATGACAGAGAGAAGCGCTTGTAGTTACAGGCAAGGGAGAAGAGATACATTTTTATATGAAACTTGAAGAGCATGGATGATGTTATAGGTGAAGGGAGATAGGCAAGCTGTTCTAGATGACAAGGGCAGCAGAGAAGGCATTGACAGCCACAGTGGGAAGGCTGGGAAATGGGACAGAGAGGAGGCCAATATTTGAAGAGAATAGAAAGTGGGAGGGGGTGTATGGGAAGACACGGTCAATGAGACAAGTGGGAGCAAGCCCATTACAGAGTATCTATCTACTTAACATGTTTAGATCAATCATATTTACAATGTTTAGGTTTAACTTCCAAGCTGTCTACTTTTTTTTTTTTACTTTCTCCTATTGTTGGACTACTAAGTATTTCAGCTTACGTAGAACTTACGCCACTGTGTCTATCAAAAATATCTGATTGTCCCCAACTGATCTAACAAGTGCAGTTTGTGACATCACAGTCTGCCATAATGAAAAGCACTATGATGTTGTAATAAGTGCACTACGAGGTCAGCTGGGGACAGTCAAATTCTTTTAAAACAGACTTTCTGGACAGGCTACTAAGATGTGTTATAAAACCTAGACTGGAAAGGTGAACCAATAAAAATATTTATATATTCTCTAGTCAACTGCAGCTGAAAGATTATTGCTATGACAGCACTGTGCATACTGAACTTAAGTCTTAAAAGAGTCTTGAAAGTAAGGAAGACAGTTTTAAACTGTGTCCTAAGGGGACCAGTACAGGGAGCCAGAGAAAGTCTTTGAGATTAGAGGTAAATGTGAACATGTTTCTTGGTGTAGGTAAGGAGATGAGGTGGCAGCATTTTGCACATACTAGAGACTTAAAAGTTGATATGCACTACAGACAGGCCTTAGAGACAATAATTAAAACTAGAGGAGATGGGGCTTTATTGTTTTCTTTTGATTGGAGACTGATGCAGGAGTGGCATTCCCAGTCTCGCTGAGGTTGTAGGGAATGGATAGTTAGGCATGGAGATAAAGAAGACTCCAGAAGTGGTAGGAGGAGACAGATGTTGTAGGGGATTACAATGGAATTAGAAGAGATGGGTATGTCTCAATTGGGAAGATTTTTCGACAGAGAAGTTTAATATTAGCAAAGGGGTCTGACAAGATAAGAAGGACTTACATTACTTCTGTTCTGTATTTACTTAAGAGAAGGATGGGTCACTGCCAAAGGGGGAAGGGAGGGTAGGCACGGGGGGAAGGGGTGACGGATGGGGAAATCACAGCAGACAGGGTAATGGAAGGTTTGAGGGCACTGAGGGTGCATAAGACGCCATGACCAGATGGCATACACCCCCGGGTACTGAAGGAATTGGCAGAGGTCCTGGCAGAGTCATTGGCGAACTTGTTCAATACCTCTCTGGGAAATGGGTGCGTAACCCAAGACTGGAGGATGGCTCACATGGTGCCCCTCCATAAAAGCAGACCCAAGGATGAACTGAGCAACTATAGGCCAGTAAGTCTAACATCCATTGTGGGAAAGTTAAAGGAGACAATCCTTAAGGAAAGGTTGGTGACCTTTTTAGAAGAGAATGGACTCCAGGATGGAAAGCAACATGGGTTTGTCTCTGGTAGATCATACCAGACCAACCTGGTTGACTTTTATGACTGTGTGACTAGGAAACTTGACAAGGCCCATGCAATGGATGTTCTGTATCTGGATTTCAGCAAGGCATTCAATTCAGTGCCACATGGGAGGCTGACTAGCAAGCTGGGTGACCAGGGAGTAGGGACAAAGAGTGTAAACTGGATCAAGAACTGGATGCAGGGGAGACAACAGAGGGTAGTGGTGGGTGGGGAACCTGTCATCTCCAAGGGCTCTGAGTTGGGTACCGCAGGGATTGGTACTGGGCCCAGTATTGTTTGACATTTTCATTGCCGACATCTCACACAGCATTGTGAACAAGATTAGTCTTTTTGCAGATGAAATGAAGATTGGTGTGGTGGTGGATGATGCAGCAGGGTGGCAGGAGCTGCAGGATGATCTGGCTAAACTTGAGAACTGGTCAGTCAATGGCAGCTGGGGTTCAATGCTAAGAAGTGCAAAATCATGCGCTTGGAGGCTAGGAACTCAAGGAGGTGTTACCAGCTAGGAGGGCTACAGATAGCCACAACAGAGGAGGAGAAAGATCTGGGGGTGATAATAACAGGACAAATGAACCACTCAACATAATGCCAGAAAGCAGCAGTTAAATCCAGCAAGATGCAGGGGTGTATTATGAGAAGACTCACCTCCAGAAGGAGAGAGGTGATCCTGCCTCTGTACAGGTCATTGGCGAGGCCACACCTGGAGTATTGTGTGCAGCTCTGGCGCCCATACTTAAAAAAAGATGTTAGATTACTAGAGGGGATCCAGCGCAGAGCAACAAAGATGATCCAGGAATTGGAAGACAAACCCTATGAGGGAAGGCTGAGGGAGCTCAACATTTTCTCTCTGGAGGAGAGGAGGGACGGGGGTTATGATTGAGACCTTTAAATATATGAAAGAATAATCAAGACAGGTACTGAGGGAATTTTTAAACTGGGGGGAGGGACAAAAGGGTACATGGTCTGAGACTGGAGGGGGGCAGATTCAGGAGAGAAATGAGGAGGCACTTTTTTACAGAAAGGGTGATTTCTAGGTGGAATGTGCAGCCTGAGGAGGTGGTATCCTGTAAGTCGGTGGGTAGTTTTAAAAGGGGATGGGGCAAGGTGAAGGGGAAGGTCAACATGAGAGGAGGGGAGGAGGGAGGGGCAGCTGCGGTGTAAAGGATTTACTAGCTGCACACACGAGCAGACTAGATAGACCATATGGCCTGTATCTGCTGGCAGTTTCGTATGTTCGTATGTAACAATCAAAAGGGGGGGGAATAAAACATGTTAAGTAGTGTTTTTTTTTATAACATTTTGATTAGGGGTAACAAATGCATAATGGCAATAAAGACATTTAGTGACAAGGCTGCAAGTAAAATGGGTTACCCCCCTCCCAGCAACACTGTACTGGATTACCACCAGGGCTTTGAACCTTCATCCATCAGCTGGCAGGCTGGTTTTTACTGGCCATTTTATAACACGTATTTAATACTGGAAGTTATGTATTTCTAGTTCATAATTTATTTACTGAGGATAGTGTAAGTGGGATGCAACTTTGCTTTTACAGTGGGATCCTACTTCCAACCAGTTTGGCAACTGGGAATCCTGAAGTACAGTGAGGTCAATTGACTTGTTCAGGGTCGCACAGAGAGTCTGTAGCTAGGTGGGAATCAAACCAGTGGTCTCCTGCATCACAGTCCGGTGAAAAGAGGAGGATGGAGTAAAGAAGCAGAGAAAGTTCAGTAATGGTGGTTTATGAGTAAAGTCAATTAAGATAAAGATTGTATGAAAAAACAAATGACAGAAAGAATTTAGAGAGAAAAAGTTTTGAGTTTTTGAGAGTGAATAAATGAGTAAACTGCCTAGGAGTAAAAAAAATGGTAGTCATTTTGGTGTCATCAATCCTTCCTCTTTCCCATGCACTACATCCACTACAAGAAGAAAAATGGCATCTACTTATAAATAATTTTACTAATGACCTTTAAATGTTTGATGTTGCCTTATGGAACTGCGTAATGGAAAGAATGAAATTATGGGAAGAGTGGTGCTTTGTGAGCAAAAGCATAAATTATGTGGACAAGTTTATTAGAATTTATAAAAAAAAGTGAAGCAGTTCAAATAACTGGAATGGTAGTGTTGACCTTAATAGTAAAATGCATTAGTGCCCCTCTGACGCTTTAGAACTTCCATCAAATTAATTGTTTTAAGTTCTTATCTGTAGTACTAAGGTAAAAAGCATTGTCTGTGTCCATCTGTCTGTCTGTCTTAGTTGTATCAAAGGTTTTTAATATTTATGGTCCAAAGCTTACCTTTTATTCCCCATTACCAGCATTGATCATTTTTAGACAATAAAGGGGATTGGTTATGTAAATATTGACTTTATTTTTAATAAATACAAATGACATCCTGTAATGTAACACTATTTTTACTCCACTATGGACAATGCAATTAGTACCATTGTATATACATAATAATAAGCACTGTAAGCTTTTCCTTCTCTGTGATCACCCACTATTCAGTAGAAGGCAGGAATCATGTACTGGAGTACTCATTTGAGTTAATCTGTCCTTCTTGGCTGTATTTCTGTCCATGCAGGGCTGAGAGTGTTTTGTGGGGGATATTGTTGTTACAATTCATTTTTTTGTTTTGCCATTTTGCTCTTGTCCCTAACTGTGATGACGGGGTCACCATGGCTGCACCCTTCCTCTAGTTAGAAGATCAGCCAGATTGCTACCTTTAAGACAGTCAGTGCCTCTTCAGGGTCAATGAGGAGGGTGCATGAATACTGAGGGGGTGCAGACTGCACCTTCCCCTAGAGCCAAGTGTCTTAACTCCTTGACACACCTGACACCCCCAGCCAGGTTCAGTGTGGAATTCTCATGATTGCACATGGATTCGTCTCCCAGATGGCAGTTCAGTACTCCTCGATCATCCGCCAGTGGGTGAGGGAATGCCAGGTGGCCCCAATGCCCCTCCTTGGGAATAAACTGCTTCACTTCTGTAAATTGCCTGACCCCTGGGGGCCTCAGTGTGGGATTCTGGTGACAACACATGAACTCAAGTCTCTCAGGTGGCAGCTCAGTGGCCCTTTATCATCTGGCAGTGGGTGAGCAAATGCCAGGTGGCCCCTGACATCCCTCCTCAGGAACAGAGTGCTTCACTTAAATAAAGTGCCTGACCCCCAGCCATCCTCAGTGTGGGATTCTGGTGATTGAACATGGACTACACTCTTTCAGGTGACAGTACACTGGTTCCTGATTGTCTGGCATAGGGGTTCACAAATGCTTTGGAGGGTGGGCTATTCCTTCTCTCGGAGTTGAGCATGTCAACTTCGTGGCATGTATGGTCTTCAGATAGCCTCCACATGGGTTTCCACTAAAGCAATCTCCAGTCTTCCAGAGGGCAAAACAATGCTTCTTGATTAACCTACACTAGGTGATTGAATGCCAGGTGGCCCATGCCCCCCCCCGGAGAAGAAACATAGAAACATAGAATGCAACGGCATACAAGGATTGCCTGGCCCACCTAGTCTACCCATTTCCCTACCTACCTAAAACAGTAGATCCTAATTGATCTACAGCTTACTTTCTCTTTCCTACCACTAAGGTTGCCTTCTACCTATCTCATGCATTTTTGAATTCACACACAGTTTTTGCCCCCATGACCTCTGCAGGGAGGCTGTTCCCTGCATCCATCACCCTTTCCGTGAAAAAGTACTTATTGACATTTCCCCGAGTCTCCTCCCCTCTAGCTTCATATTATGACCTCTTGTTCTTACACAGCTCTTCTTTTGAAAGATGCTGCCCTCCTGTACTTTGTTTATCCCCTTGAGGTATTTGAATGTCTCTGTCATATCCCCCCTCTCCCTCCTGTCCTCCAGAGTATACATGTTGAAATCTTTCAGCCTTTCCTCATACAGGTTATGGTGCATTCCCATCCCCATTTTCATTGCCCTTCTCTAGACAGCCTCCATTTGGTCTATGTCATTCCGGAGATGTGATCTCCAGAACTGAACACAGTGTTCCAGATGTGGCCTCACCAATTGTCTGTACAGTGGCATCACCACCTCTTGTTTTCTACTGGTGATGCCTCTTCCTCTGCACCCCAGCATCCTTCTGGTCCTCCCTACTGCCTTTTCACACTGCTTGCTTACTTTCAGGTCATCCGTTATGATTACCCCTAGGTCCTTTTTCAGTTTTGTTGTTGCTAGCATCTGTCCCCCATTGTGTATTCCTCTCCAGGATTCCTGTGCCCCAAGTACATAACTTTACATTTCTTTGCATTGAATTTAAGTTGCCACACTCTTGACCACTCCTCTAACTTGCCTAGGTCTGTTCTCATTCTTTCCACCTCATCTGGAGTGTCCACCCTATTGCAGATCTTGGTGTCGTCCTCAAAGAGGCTTCCCTTCCCTTCCAGCCCTTCCTCAATGTCACCAATGAAGACATTGAAGAGGACAGGCCTTGGGTCCCCTGCTGGTCACCCCCCCATTCCTGGGACTGGATTCTGTTTACCACCACCCTCTGTGTCCTGTTGCTCAGCCAATGTCTAACCCAATTTACCACCTTCGGTCCCACTTCCATACTGCCCAACTTGTTTACTAACCTCCTGTTTGGGATAGTGTCAAATGCCTTGCTAAAATCTAGGCAGGCCATGTCTACCACCCCTCCCTGATCAACCACCATGCTTACCCAGTCAAAGAAATCTATCATTTTGTTTGACAAGATCTACCTGCTGTGAATCCATGTTGCCTCTGGTTCTGTGCCCTGCTAGCCTCGAGATGTGCTACAATCCTTTACTTCAGCATGGATTCCATTATTTTCTCCACCACTGAGGTCAAACTGAGTGGCATGTAATTCCCAGCTTCCCAACTTGCTCCTACTCTTGTGTAGTGGTACCACATTCACCGTCCTCCAGTCCTGTGGTACCACTCCTTCATCCAATGATTTGTTGAATAGGGCTGTTAGTGGTGCCCCAGTACCTCTCTGAGCTCTTTCAGTATTCTGGGATGCATCCCATCTTGTCCCATTGCCTTGTCCACTTTTAGTTTCAAGAGTTCCTTTAGGACTCTCTCCTCTGTGAATGGACTGGTATCCACCATTCCTCCATGTGTGTTTCTACCCCCAATTTTTGGTCCCTCTTCTTCTCCTTCTTTTGTAAATACTGAGCAGAAGTATTTGTTTAGAATTTCTTTTCCAGGTCCCACTCTCCACACATCCCTCCCCCCCATTTGTTAAACTTCACAATCCCTTCCTTGGTCTTTTTCTTTTCCCTAATGTACCTGAAGAAGGTTTTGTCCCCTTCTTTTACTGATTGGGCTATTCTTTCTTCAGTTTGTGCCTTTGCACTCCTGACTGCTTTCCCCACCTCTTTCTGTTTTGCCTGATACAGTTCCCTGTCTCCTTCCATGTGCGTTTCCTTGTGCTTTCTGAATGCCTGTTTCTTTTCCCTAACCTTACCTGCCACTTCTTTTGAAAACCATAGTGTTTTTTTCTTTCTTTTTGCTTTGTTTACTAGCTTAACACAGAGGCTTGTTGCCTCTGCTATGGCTCCTTTAAGTTGTTCTCACTGTTCCTCTACTCCCCTTCCCTTTGCCAGGATTTTCTTGAAGTGTTCCCTCATTTTTGAAAAGGCGGCCCTCTTGAAATCTATGACCCTTGCTTTTGTGTGGCTTGACTCTACCCCTGTCTTCACCTTAAACCACACTGCATGATGATCATTGGACCCTAGATGGCTTCCCATTGATAGGTCTGTTATTCTGTTGCCATTTGTGAGGACCAGGTTTAATATTGCTCCCTCCCGGGTGGGCTCCACCACTAGCTGTGTGAGGCATGCTCCCTGCAGGGCATCCAGGATGTCTCTGCTCCTGGTAGTGGAGGCAGCAAGGGTGTTCCAGTTACCATTTGGCATGTTCAGGTCCCCCATCAGCAACACCTCCCCTTTTTTTGCCATATAGTGGATGGTTTCCACTAATCTTCTGTCTATTTCCTCCTCCTGTGCTGGAGATCTGTAGACAATTCTCGTATGGATGGTGGTGCCATTTCCTGTCTCTAAGGTGACCCATAATGCCTCCTCCCCTTCCTGTCTTCCCCCTAACTCCCTTACTTTGATCCCCTCCCTGATGTAGATAGCTACCCCTCCCCCCTTTTTGCCCTCCCTGTCTCTCCTGAAGGATGTGTACCCTGGTATGGTAACATCCCATTCATGGTTACTTGTGTACCATGTTTCCGTGACTGCGACAATGTCTAGGTCTTCCTTCGCCATCAAGGCTGCTAGGTCTGGGATCTTGATACCAAGGCTATGGGCATGTGTGCACATGGCTTTCTGTATTTTGCTGCCTTCGCCCTTACCGGCTCCCTCCTTGTCCCTATGCCTTCCCTCTATGCCTTCTCTGACTTTACCCCTCTTGTGGCTTGTTTTATTGATTCCTTGGCTCTGGTGCTCTTTTGTTTGTCTAGCTCGACCTGTGGGGGGGGATGCAGTTGGTTTCTCACTGCTTACTTCCGCCACCCTCCCCCCCCTTGGCTAGTTTAAATGCTTGCCAATGAAACATTTAAACCTCTCAGTGAGGATCCTTATCCCCGCTCCAGATGGATGCAGACCATCCCTGATGTGCAAGCCTGCATCCCTCCAGGTGGTTCCCCAAATCCCCAATGAAGCCAAATACCTCTGCTCTGCACTAGGTTTTTCAGCCATTCATTGAATCCCTTGGTGCAGAGCACCCTTGCTTCACTCGCCATAGACAGGTAGCACTTCTGAAAAAGTTACTGTGCATGCCACCTGTCTAAGACCCCCCATCCCCAACTCTGTAACCTCCATCTGCACTGCCCTCACCTCATTTCCAGCCAGGTCATTTGTCCCCAGGTGAATAATGACATCTATCTCACCCTCCCGTCTTGTTGCCCCAGTGATCCTTTGGATTTGCTTCCCATCCCTCCAAGCCATGGCACCAGGTAGGCACCTGACCTCCCTGTTTGCTGCCCCCAGGACTACCCCACTAATACAGTCCCCCACTTAGAGTTGCTTCATTCTCCTCTGGGGTCCCATACTAACCTCCCAGGGGTCTCCACTGCAGAGGATTCCTGCATCCACCTTGTCCACCACTGCGGGTGCCTCCTCGAGACAGTACCACCCTGCCAGAGTGGTGTAGAAGTTGAGACATGGAACCTCCGGTTGGATGTGCCTCTGCTCCACCTCCTTGTCCTCCCAGAGCCCACCTTTGTCCACCCGCCCCTCATTACTGGCATCCTCTGAGGCAGCGGGTGTGGACTCAGTGGTCCCTGGGTGTGGGTGGAGGCCTCCTGAACCCTGGCCAACTTGGTCTGGAGATGAGCAACCTCCTCAGTCAACCCAGAGAGGTGCCTACAGATGGGGCAACACTGCAGGCTGCATAACATCTCCCTGAAGATTGCTGCCTCACAACCACTGTGTTGCACCACTTCCATCATGTCTGATTATTGAACTTGTCCCTGTTTAGGTTAGTACTTTTTGTGTTCTTTTCTCCTCTCCCTCTCCTCTCCTCTCTCCTCTCCTCTCCTCCTCCTCCTCTCTCCTCTCCTCTCCTACTTTTCCCTTCTTTCCTTGCTCTGTCTTCCTTCTCTAATTTACTGCTTCCTACCCTGGTGCCATGTTGCTGGATGAGCTCCCCTAAAATGCTGTTTTTGCATCAAAGAGTCCTCTTTCAATGTATGTATCCCAAGACACATGTGTCTGCAGTAAGGTGGGCTCCCCAGAGGAGTATAAAAATAGATGCACCTCGGGGTGGAAAGGGGAGGTGGTGGACCAACTCTTCTTCTGGTCTTCCCCACAAAAAAAACAATCAACCCCTGTCTGCTTTGAGCTACAACAGAGATACACTAACAGAGAATGTAGGCAGAAAGCTCCATAGGAAAATTGCCCCTGCTGAGACAACTGCCATCTGTGTTCTTCGCTACTGCAGTGTAAGAAAAATGAAATAAAACAAATTGAATTATGTTATCGGGGGAAAACAAAGATAAACAGTATAATTTGCAGTTTGTTACACCTGCTTCTGCCTTGTCCCCGATCCACGACTCCCCTTACACTGTCCTGTAATATAAAGGAAAAAACTGTTATTTCCAAGTCCCCGAAGTGGCCCGGTGTCCTTCTTGCTTCTCTCTCTCCCCTGCGGCCAATATGGAGGACTTAGGAGCGATCAGGAGTCTGCTCTATTTAAGCTCCTCTGTCCCATTTAATATTGGTGCCCTTTTTTTTTTCCTTTATCTGTTTCTTCCACGGGTCCCGGCTGGCTACCATCCTCAACCACCCGTCCAGCCCGGCACCCCAACATCAGGCAGCAACCCCTCTTCCTCCACAGTTTACCTTCCATGGCAGGACAGTGAGGAGCCCCCCAGCTCAACTCAGCTTGACCAGGATCCAGTTCAGGCAGCACCATTCAGGGTTGGGGCCTGCGGCGGGTGGTTGATTCATCCTGCATGACCAGGGACCATTTCACGTTTTCTCCCCTTGCGTGAGTGGGGCATGCAGTGGCACCAGTGGAGGGAGCACACATGCATCCGCACGCGCTCCTCCAAGCATCTCTCCCATCTCATCCTCTCTACTGCAGCATTGGCGCACTGCCCCCCAGCCTCTGCTAGAGGCCAGTTGTGTGCCGACCACTGGAGTCCCCCCTTCCCCAGAGAGGGAGAGCAGTCCCTCGAACGCTCGATCCCTCTCCTCCCCTGCTAACCCTTGCAGCCCATGCTCATTCTCTGGTCGCCAGAGCATGAGGTAAGGCATCCAGCGCCTAACTCTCAGCTCCAACGCAGCCAAAATTGGTGCCCTTTTTAGTACTGCAGCCCGATTGGCTGCCTTCCCCCCTTTATATTTCTGCTGATTCCCAGTCTCATCCCCTCTGCAGCGAGCAGCTCCTTCTGATCTTCCCCACAAAAAACAGTCAACCTCTCTCTGCTTTGAGCTGCAACAGAGATACACTAGCAGAGAATGAAAGCAGAAAGCTCCATAGGAAAACTGCCTCTTCTGAGATAACTGCCATCTGTGTTCTCTGCTACTGCAAGGTACAATGTACAAAGGAAAAATGAAATAAAACAAATTGTTTTATGTTATCAGGGAAAACAAAAATAAACAGTGTAATTTGCAGTTTGTTACACCTGCTCCTCTCTTGTCTCTGATCAGCGACTCCCCCTACACTGTCCTGTTCTGTAATATATAGGGGAAAAAACAAAGGGTTGCTGCCAAGTTCCCAAAGTGGCCCATTGTCCTTCTCTCTTCCCTCTCTCCTGCGGCCAATACGGAGGACTCCGTGATGCCCAAGATCCCCATGGTGCACAGGGCCCCCAGCTGTCCTCAGTATAGGATTCTGAGGCTTTAATGCAAATCAGGATCCTCCTAGACAGCAGCTCAATGCACTGCTGCTGCACCACTGAGTCTGCAAGTGATGTTTTTATTTTGACTGCTAAGGAACTAGGAATTGGCGAGCCTTTTACATGACTACCCTTAGTGCTGCCAGCATTGTTTACAGAAATGTTCTCAGTGCTGCTAGCATTGTTTGCAAGACTGTTCTCAGTGCTGTCAGCACTGTTTAAAGGACTGTTCTCAGTGCTGCCAGCATTGTTTACAGGACTGTCCTCAATGCTGCCAGTACTGCTTACAAGAATAGTCTTAGTGCTGTCAGCATTGTTTGCAGGACTGGTCACAGTGCTGCTAGCATTGTTTGCAAGACTGTTCTCAGTGCTGTCAACATTGTTTACAGGACTGTTCTCAGTGCTGTCAGCATTGTTTACAGGACAGTTCTCAGTGTTGAGAGCATTGTTCACAGGACTGTTCTCAGTACTGTCAGCATTGTTTGCAGGACTGTTCTCTGTGCTGCCAGCATTGTTTGTAGGACTGTTCTCAATGCTAACCGCATTGTTTGCAGGACTGTTCTCAGTGCTGCCAGCATTGTTTACAGGACTGTTCTCAGTGCTGTCGGCATTGTTTGCAGGACTGTTCTCGGTGCTGTCAGCATTGTTTTCATGACTGTTCTCAGTGCTGTCAGCATTGCTAACAGGATTGTTCTTAGTGCTGCCAGCATTGCTTACATGAATAATCTTAGTGCTGTCAGCACTATTTGCAGGACTGTTCTCAGTGCTGTCAGCATTGCTAACAGGATTGTTCTTAGTGCTGCCAGCATTGTTTACATGAATAATCTTAATCCTGCCAGCATTATTTGCAGGACTGTTCTCAGTGCCGCCAACACTGTTTACAGGACTGTTCTCAGTGCTATCAGCATTGTTTGCAGGACTGTTCTCAGTGCTGCCAGCATTGTTTGCAAGACTGTTTTCAGTGCTGTCAGCATTGTTTACAGGACAGTTCTCAGTGTTGCCAGCATTGTTCACAGGACTGTTCTCAGTGCTGTCAGCATTGTTTGCAGGACTGTTCTCTGTGCTGCCAGCATTGTTTGCAGGACTGTTCTCAATGCTATCGGCATTGTTTGCAGGACTGTTCTCAGTGCTGCCAGCATTGTTTACAGGACTGTTCTCAGTGCTGTCGGCATTGTTTGCAGGACTGTTCTCCATGCTGTCAGCATTGCTAACAGGATTGTTCTTAGTGCTGCCAGCATTGCTTACATGAATAATTTTAGTGGTGTCAACATTATTTGCGGGACTGTTCTCAGTGTTGTCAGCATTGCTAACAGGATTGTTCTTAGTGCTGCCAGCATTGCTTACATGAATAATCTTAATGCTGCCAGCATTATTTGCAGGACTGTTCTCAGTGCCACCAACATTGTTTACAGGACTGTTCTTAGTGCTATCAGTATTGTTTGCAGGACTGTTCTCAGTGCTGCCAGCAATGTTTACATGACTATTCTCACCGCTGTCAGCATTGTTTACAGGACTGCCCTTAGTGCCATCAGCATTGTTTACAGGACAGTTTTCAGTGCTACCAGCATTGTTTACAGGACTGTTCTCAGTGCTACCAGCATTGTTTACATGACTACCCTTAGTGCTGCCAGCATTGTTTACAGAAATGTTCTCAGTGCTGCCAGCATTGTTTGCAGGACTGTTCTCAGTGCTGCTAGCATTGTTTACAGGACTGTTCTCAGTGCTGCTAGCATTGTTTACATGACTACCCTTAGTCCTGCCAGTATTGTGTACAGGAGTGTTCGCAGTGCTGCCAGCATTGTTTGCAGGACTGTTCTCAGTGCTGTCAGCATTGTTTGCAGGACTGTTTTCAGTGCTGTTAGCATTGTTTACAGGAGTGTTCTCAGTGCTGTCAGCATTGTTTACAAGACTGTTCTCAGTGCTGCCAGCATTGTTTACAGAACTGTTCTCAGTGCTGCCAGCATTATTTACAGGACTGTTCTCAGTGCTGCCAGCATTGTTTGCAGGACTGTTCTCAGTGCTGCCAGCATTGTTTACATGACTGTTCTCAATGCTATTGGCATTGTTTACAGGGCTGTTCTCAGTGCTGTCAGCACTGGTTTCATGACTGTTTTCAGTGCTATCAGCATTGTTTACAGGACTGCCCTTAGTGCCATCAGCATTGTTTGCAGGACTGTTCTTAGTGCTGCTAGCATTGTTTACAGGATTGTTCTCAGTGCTGCTAGCATTGTTTACAGGACTGTTCTCAGTGCTGCTAGCATTGTTTACAGGACTGTTCTCAGAGCTGCTAGTATTGTTTTCAAGACTGTTCTCAGTGCAGCTAGCATTGCTTACAGGACTGTTCTCAGTGCTGCTAGCATTGTTTTCAAGACTGTTCTCAGTGCTGCTAGCATTGTTTACAGGACTGTTCTCAGTGCTGCTAGCATTGTTTTCAAGACTGTTCTCAGTGCTGCTAGCATTGTTTACAGGACTGTTCTCAGTGCTGCTAGCATTGTTTACAGGACTGTTCTCAGTGCTGCTAGCATTGTTTTCAAGCCTGTTATCAGTGCTGCTAGCATTATTTATAGGACTGTTCTCAGTGCTGCTAGCATTGTTTACAGGACTGTTCTCAGTGCTGCTAGCATTGTTTGCAGGACTGTTCTCAGTGCTGTCAGCATTGTTTACAGGACTGTTCTTGGTGCTGCCAGCATTGTTTGCAGTGCTGTTCTCAGTGCTGTCAGCATTGCTTACAGGACTGTTCCCTAGCTACCAGAAGACTGCTCCACCTTGGTACTTGGACACTTTAAGCACTGGATAACAAACTCCCAGGCTATATCTCCTTCTTACTCAACATTTCGCACTGCACTTACTCTCTAAGGAAATCTGTCTACTTCCTTCTGGACATCCCTAGAACTCGAACCTCCCTCGGCAATGGAGCTATATTGCACTCCCTCCTTGTGGCCTGGAAGTGCATTCAAGCAGTACTCAAGCTCACTGGCCTTGTCAAGATTAGCTTCTTTAAGTTACTCGTAGCAAGGCATTTAATGGCTGCTTGCAACTGCCAGAGTCTGGCTCCCTCGAATCCCTCCTCCCCTCTTTCCCCCAACTCCTTTCCTCTCCTCCTGCCCTGCCTGAATAGTTGACCTATTAGTTGTCTCAGTCCTCTACTCTTTCCTGTAGCACTCCTTTCTTTACTATATTGACTATATCATGTCTCCTATGCATGTCTGCTCATTTCCCTGCTGCATCCCCTGTCTTCTGTTCATCCTGCCATTTATTGTCACATTATCGCATTATGTTAATGCCGAGACCTGTTTCTTTTTTTTTTTGGTTGACTGTTTATTATGATATATGAATCCCTTTGTTCTATGCAGTGCATGTACCCTATTTTATGTTAACCTGTTTTAGTACACTTATTTTTTGTAAAACTGTTAATGCACCACCTTCATGTATTAGGATCTCCTTGTGAATGAGCTTGCTCAATGGAGTTTTCCTACTATAAACTTGAACTTGAAGTTGGTACCAGCACCCAGCTGGACTAGGTTCTCTCAAATTGCCCTGGCCATATCTCATATACCACCGTGCTTCCAGATTGCCTAAGTGACCACTCTCCTGTCTTAGTCCTGTGGACTAACAAGTTCTCTAAACCCCCAGCCAAAACAATAACAAATAGGGTCTTACTCAGAGGCCACCTTGAATCATTGAAAGCTGACCTTTGTCACACTGACTGGTCTGTAATCTACTCTACCTATAGGATATTGATCAAGCTCTAGAGCAATTTCCCTCTTCAGTGCTGTGTGTGACAAGCATGCCCCTCTTAAGAAATGGGAGGTCAAAGGCCTCACTAATCCTTGGCTCACTTGTGACATCATCAAACTCCTCAAATCCTGGGACTGCCTGCGGCATAGGGCTCATGCCTCTGGTAAACAATCAGACATGCAGGCTTACAAGAAAGCCAGAAACGACTGCACCAGGAAAATAAGGGTATCAAAAATGTATTATAAGAAAGCCCTGGCACATGCCTGGAATGACAGCAGACTGTTTTGGAGCAGTCTTAAGGATGGTACTGGTAAGGACCCCAGAACTGCTCCCACCATGCTCAACATTGATGGGGTCCCCTTCCTCAACTCCAAACTCATCGCAAATACATTTAATAATGCATTCACCGACCTCAGTTGTGTTCATCTTCATGATTATTTTAACACTCCCACTTCCAGTGCCTGTTCTGGAAAATCTGAACAGCCCCACTCACCCTCCTTTTTATTGTAGATCAATCAAAGTACATTAGGCCAGGAAATATCTCCACAAGATTCTGGGTAAAGGGCATTACAGTAGTGACACTTTGGATCTCAAGTTTTTAGCCCTAATCTTTGAGGAAGTACTGGTACCCTTTACACATATCATGAACCTTTCACTAAGATACTCTCATTTTCCTCAAAAATGGAAGTCTGCAGTAGTTACCCCTGTCCACAAGAGTGGTGACTGTGCCTCCAACAGAAACTACAGACCCATTTCCATCCCACCCCCTCTCTCCAAAGCCCTGGAGAAAATAGTTGCTGACCAGCTTGTTGACTACATGGGTAAGTATCAACTACTCTGCCCTCAACAGCATGGTTTCAGGACCGGGCACAGTACCACCACTGCCTTGCTCGAATTCACAGACTTCATTCATAAATCCTTCGACCAAGGTCAATTGGTTGGAGCAGTATACATTGATTTAACCAATGCATTTGATATGGTTAATCATGTCTTCCTGGCTGAACAAATAGCCATTCTTGGTCTCTCACCTGAAGTTGTTACCTGGTTCAGCAGTTACCTTCAAAACCGCTCACAGCAAGTAAAGATAGGCAATGTCCTCTCGGACAGGCAACCTGTCCTATCAGGGGTCCCACAAGGTTCTATCTTGGGCTCCCTCCTGTTCAGTGTATTTCTGAATACACTGCCTCTCTCCATCCTGGGATGCATCCTTCTTTATGCGGATGATGCTGTCCTCTTTTCTAGTAGCTATAACCTCAAGGTTCTCGAATCAGAACTTCAAAAAAACTTTGCTGCTGCAGAAATATGGTTCAGTACCCACAAATTAGTCTTAAATTATAAGAAAACAATAACCATGTTGTTTTCCAACCCTCAAAGCAAACATAGATACTACCCTTTCTTTATAGTTACTGATGTTGGAGCCTCCCTGGAGTTAGTAACTCACTTTAAATACCTTGGAATCACTGTGGACAACACCCTTTCACATACCAAGCATATTGATATTATATCTAAGGCAATCAATAGGCGAATAGGGCTCCTGCACAGACATAAGCATTGCCTGACCCCCGCAGTCCTCAGTACAGCCATCCTCAGCTCAGTGGTATCACTGGTAGACTACGGATTTGTCATCTATGGGTCAGCCACTGACACATCCCTCAAGAGCATCAAAATGGTACTTAATAAGGCCTGCTGGCTTCTCACTGGCGCAGAACGATTGACCCATACCTGTGACTTGTATTCATGGGCCAATTGGCTACAATTCAGCAGCAGACTCTCCTATCAGATCTGTCTGCTAACCAAGTAAATCAGCGGTGGCCTAATGCCCCCTGGGGTACAGGAGCTCCTTACCATCAGCAATGATACGCGGCACACAAGAAACTCTAATTGCTCCTCTTTTAAGATCCCATGCTGTCGCACCTCACAGGGACAAAGGTCTTTTGCCTACCGAGTCCCACTCTGGCTCAGCTCAATTGCAGGTGACACATTATCTGCCAAGAGCTTAGGAGCCTTCAAAAGAATGATAAAAGCGGATCTGGTTTCTAAGTCCAGCTGTGACTGCTACCGCTAACTATTATACTGGAACTAACAATACTTGTTATTTTTCTGTCAACTCCACTCTCTTTTCACATAGGCTATTCCACTCCCCCTGTTCCCCCACCCCTTGCCTTCTCTTGCCCCACTGCTTCTTTGTACTACTTGGTCTGCTCACCCCAGATAACTCTCTCCCCAACCTCCTGTATCTTGAGTTTCACCCCAGAAATATATCCTGGTGACAGTTTTCAATGGTCTATTTTCTCCTCCACTACCTTGCTATTTAGACAAGGTCCCTTGACTGACTCCTGCTTCTACCACCCTTTTCTACTCCTCACTTCTCAGATATATATCCTGACTTCTCTGAACTATTTCATGGGGACTGCCTGCAATGAACTGTCTCCTTCTTTGTTATTTTTCTTTCTGATGAGGCCTCTTTGCTGATTCCAATTTCTCCCAGCTGTTGCTTCCTTTCCGCTCATACCCGTTTCCCAGCACTTAGTTATCAGGGAACTTACTCCTAAAATGCTTAGTTATGTGCTCATAATTGTTCTGAATATCATGTGATTGTATTTTCTCACTTTGTCTTGGACTAATTCCATTTGCAATGTATCCAGTATTCATTGTTGGTGTGGTTATCTTCCATAACCCACCTGCTCTTAGTTCTTTGGTTTCCATTGTTATTTGTTCTTGTCCATTGTTATTTGACATGGAACCTATGTAAAAGAGCTTTTGCTCAAAGGTGTAATCCAAATTACAATAAATAAATGAGTAAACTCAGTGCTGTCAGCATTGTTTACATCACTACCCTTTGTGTTCTCAGCACTGTTTACAGGACTGTCCTTAGTACTGTTAGCATTGTTAGTCAGACTCTCTCATCCAGCCATAAAAAAACCTTTAAGCCCCATTCCAGCCACATAGCCTCCATCCACATTCTCATACACACCTAACCTGCAGAACATATCTTTATGACCAGCCCATCAGCACAGCGGTTGGATTTCTGCTTGTGACGCCGGCGACCTGGGTTTAGGAATGAATCCAGATCATCAGAGGGCCGGCCAGGGGGAGAAGGATCGAGTGTCCCAAGACTGATCTCCTTCTCCGAGGGAGGGTGGACCGTGTGCTCGGTGCAGTGGTGACACCTAGCGGAAGCCAGGTGTACCACTACGCAACAACGTTTAACAGATCTCAGGGACGGGGTGGATGCTGGTCATCATTGCACATCCCCATCCCTGTCTACAGGGGAATACAAAAAATGAATGGGGCTTCTGTCTCCATGAAGCCCTCCCTGGGCTTCAATTAGCCTCCATTGCTGGCTCTCTCAACTAGGTATTGGCTCCACGGGCTAGGGAACCGAGGACCCAGTGCCATGGCCCCACCCTCCAGGGAGAAAGGGGGGTAACCAGGAGAGCACTGGTAAGTGATGGAGGTGGAAGTCCAGGGGCTGTGACCAGAGCAAAGCTCAATGGAGGCCCTGCCGGAAAAAAGCAGATGAAATCTGAAAAAACAGAAAAAAAAAGAACATATCTTTATAGAACTAACTTAGCCTCCTCATCATACTTAACCCCTAAATGTTCAGTAACTGAGGGGGTAACCCCACATCATGTGGTGCTATGCACAACCTAACCCAGTACTGGACTATCTAGGTGGGGAATACAGCATCTTGTTCATGGTGGGTACCTTCTTTTGGGGTGTAGGGGGCCTGAAGGTTCCCAGTGGTTCCCTAACAATTTCAGGATAGGCCAGATGAATCTGGAAGGAGAGGCAGGAAGCTTACTCAGGGACCAAGATGCTAAAGGTTTATTTACAAAGAATAAGAACAAGCATTTGTCAATGCCGAATGTTTGCTTGCTGTCATTGGCAGTGGTAGTGTAGAAGTTACAGAGCTGCGTAATAGGAATGGCAGTGAAGTATTGAACTGAAGCCAACCCCACCACCACCCTGAAGAGAGTGACAGACATTGGGGTGTGCCTTTGGTTCATCAGGCATAACGGCCACGCCATTTCACCACACCCCACCCTGCAGACACTGACAAGTGTCACAGTGTTCCTTGGGGTCTTTGGCTCTTATGCGCACCCCATTCCATTGGGAAATACAGTGAGATGGGTGCGATATAGGAGAATGGGGTGAACTTTGGGGCTGAAGAGTCCAAGGCATACCTCAATGCCTCTCACTGGCTGCAGGGTGTGGAATGGTATGAGCATTACAGGCAAAAATCCCAAGTCACACCCCTGATGCCTGCCATTCTCTACAGGTTTGGGCGTTATGGTTGGAAACCCTAATACCTCAGGCATTCGTTGGCATTTTCACTCCAAATTTTCGACATGGTTTTTTTGTGACCCCACCTCATGAACAGGGGGAATATCAGTTTGGTAGCCGAAAGCTGCTTATGCACAGCGACTACGGCATTTAGCACCACAGGTGCAAAAATATTCTGAACAGGATGTAAAAAATGACAGCTGTATTGTTCATGGGAGGTGTAAAATGGCAATGTTGCAAATCTGCAGTAAAATATTTAAAAACTGGTGAAGTCACTGAGCGCATATAGAAACTGTGCAACGACACCCATAATCATAATTAGGTAGGATTTTTACAGCAAATTGTCAACTCAGGTATTTTGTGCCTCCGATCATGAACAGTGTCACTGTGATTTTCTTTATCTGTCTCGAACAATGATTTCCCACAGCGACCACGCATCTCTGCGCTGAAAGTGTGAAAACACACTTTGGCCATGTTGTGAAAAATGACAGCTGTACTGTTCATAAGGAAGTGTGGAAAAATGCCACTGGTGAAAATCTGGACTGAAAATATTACAAAGTCATGAACTTACGAGGGTGCGTGGAAACTGCGCAATGCTCATTCGTAACACAGTCAGTTTATGGACTTTTGTCACCAAATTTTCAACATAGCCATTTTAAGACCTCTGCTCATGAACAGTGTAACTGTGATTTTTCTTGATCTGTCCCAAACATTGCTTTCACACACCAACAGCACCATTGAGCGCTACATGTGCGAAAACACATTTTGGGCGACATATGAAAAATGGCAGCTGTACTGTTCATAAGGAAATGTAATAAAATGGCAATGTTGAAAATCTGGGTGAAAAATATTAAATTCAAACTTACGAGCATGCATAGAACTGCGAACGACGTCAGAAACAGTACTTTTAGGATTTTTCACCAAATTTTCAACATAGCTCCTTTAATATTCTCTGTCTCATGAACAGTGTCACTGTGATTTTCTTAATGTGTCCCATACATTGATTTCGCAGACATCGACCGCGCCATTGTGCACTACATGGGTGGGAACACATTTTTGGGCAAGATGTGAAAAAATGACAGCTGTACTGCTCATAAGGAGGTGTAGTAAATGGCAATGTTGAAAATCTGGAGTGAAAATATTGAATATTCGCAACTTACGAGCTGCAGGTAGAAACTGTGCAACGACGCCAGAAACAGTAATTTTAGGAATTTTTTCACCAAATTTTCAACATAACCATTTTAAGACCTCTGCTCATGAACAGTGTCACTGTGATTTTCTTAATTTGTCCTGTGTAATATTGATTTCACGACACTGACTGCGCCATTGTGTGCTACATGGGCGAAACACGCTTTGGGTGAGATGTGAAAAATGACAGCTATACTACTCATAAGAAGGTGTGGTAAAATGGTAATGTTGAAAATCTGGAGTGAAAATATTGAAAATTCATGAACTTACGAGCGTGCGTAGGAACTGCGCAACGCACGCTCATAAAACAGTCATTATTTGGAATTTTTCAACCAAATTTTCAAAATATTCTTCTTGAGAGCCCACCTTATGAACACTGGCAGTGTCATTTTGTTAATCAGTCCCGAAAGGTGATTTCACGCAGTGACTGCGAAATCACCCTTCGGGCCCGAATAACGCCATGACAGTGACATCATTCATAAGAAGGGGTCCCAAAACCCATGCTGAAAATTTGGTGCAAAATTCAAAAAATACCTGAGATATGCAACAAAGTTGAAAAACCCTATCTATCCCATTATACAGCTTACCGGCATTTCCTCAGTTCGCGGTCCGACTTTGAAGAGTGCAAGCGTGTTCCGGTCCACGAAGATCATCGCGCGGACTCGGAGGTAAGTATGGGGTGAGGGGTGTGGAGAGAGGCAAGGTGCAAGTGGGTGGAGTGCGGGTTGTGGGGAGCAGGGAGACCTCATGGGACCATTCTTTCTTTACAGGTTTTTTTTAAATGACGGCGGCATTTGCCACGCTGGGTGGACTCCAGCGTGTGGCACAAGGATGGTTGGGGGCGTGGAGCCGATGGGGATTGGGCACCCTGTCATTATAGCAACTTTGCCCACGCTGGGGTGGGCTCCCAGCATGGCACCCTGTACTGGGGAGGACAGTGGAGCCGACGGGATTGGGCACCCCCATCGGCTGATAGCAAGATGTTGCGCTGGGTTGGGCACCCAGCGTGGCATGTGGAAGGCTTTGGGGAGGCAGCACAGCCGATGGGGGATTGGGCACCGCCTGCTATACAGTGTGTGGAGGGCAGCACCAGTATGCGGCGTGTGTGTTTGTGTGTGTGTGTGTGTGTGTGGTGGAGCGCGCATGAGCAGACAATATCTGATCACTGCTCACCTGTGCGTAGCTCCCCTCAACTGTACGCCATTGATTTTGGAGCTGTCATAGACAGTTCAGTATGCATATGGCGGATCGTCAGCCAACACTCTGACTGAATTGGAAGAGAGGGTGACACACCCTCCAAAAAACTCAGATGATGGCACTATGTTTCTTGCACATGTGTGCAAGCAAACATAAAAATAAATAACTGCTTTCTACAATGCTACAGGATAACGAACAACAAACAATATGACTGGGACCAACAGTTGGCCGAAATCAGAACAGGGGGGTAACCCTTTTTAGTTAAAGTCCTGTGTGCACTTGGCCGGGATGACAAACTGCAGATGAGCCAAGCTGTGACTTTGCGATGAGTCAGCTGATCAGCAGGTGGGCATTGACCCCACAAAGCACTTTTTTTATAAGCAGGCCATAATGGGGCATCCCCTGGATAAACAGAACACAAAGAGGAACACTGCTAGCTGGATGATGAAGAACTTGGTGATCCTCTGTGGTTCCGGGCAAGAATCTTAAGACTTCTGGTTGGCAGATAGTTCTCTGGATGATCCACAGCAATGACCACTGACAGGTCCCCGGCACCCCGATGACCTACTAACAAGAAGACTGCTGGCAGTACAATCTCATATAGCCTTCGCGGGAGTGACAGGTGGCTACCTACGTTACGGACGGCTGGCCAAATAAGTAAAGAGCATGTACAACGTTAACTGTGGTCCCTCATGTTTGAGCCAGGGTGGCTCCCAAGCTGTCTCCCTATTGGATACCTGAGTAGTGGCTCTCTGCACTCACCTTCACAGGACTGATGCTGGAACACTGTGTTGGAACTTCGAGGTGGGTTGATGTCACTGGAAACAGTTCTGCTGCAGATGGAGGATGGGCCAGGGACCTCCCTGGGCCAGTGTCACACTCTGAAGAAGCTGGTCTGGGCAATCAAGGCAAATCTAGGTGTCAGGCACACAAGGACGCAATTCAATAACACAGTCCAGAAGCAAGCAGTCAGTTTAGATTTTTAAGCAGACAGTTAAGTTCTTGCAAAAAAATACAGTCTCTAGAAAGGCAGTAGGCAGGCAACAGCACAGTTTGGTTTGGGACGGTGCTCAGAAAACCTTTACAGAACACCTTGGGCAACTTAGGGTTATTGGACCCCCCTTTTTCTTTTCAGATGGTGCTGTACCTTTAAGGCTCCTTTGTGCTGTGCTAGTCCTGTAGAGCTGACCCCGATACTAATACTTATAACCACCCCGGTGCCTGGGTTTATGAGGCTCACAGGCTTGGTCCTGCCTTCCTCATGGACACTAACTGGGGCCTGAATTTAAACCAAGGGGCTTTTTAGTTCTATGTCCTTCCTCTTAATGAACAATTATTGGTGGCCACTATCTCTGGTCCCTCCTGCTCCCTGGCACACTATGGTGCCACAGTAACAATACAGGGCTCTTAGCCCACTGTTCCCCATCTACTTTCTTTGGCACCAATCCTATCCCCCCCGGGCTTATTCCTCATGATGCCCCTCTTTGCATCCTCTTTGGTACTCTGCCCACTCCTGCACTGTCTCTTTCCCCCTTCTTTGGGCACTCGGCCCACTGATTTCTTGTTCTTCCCCCCTTTTCTAATTTGGGCTCTGATCCTTTAAGTCTCCCTCCTTTTCATTCCTCTTTCCCCTCTCTGCCCAGTGCCTGTGGCATGAGTGCAACAATAAAATTGGACCTACAGCCCACTCACCACTGTGGCTCGGGGTCTGTTTCATTGCTGGGGAGGGTCTGGAAGGTGGCCGAGGAGCCGCGCTCCCACCCGGCTTCCCTTTTATGCTCCAGCTGCTCCCAATGGAACTCACAGGTCTGGGGCTCAGTTTCCATCTGGACGTATCTTGTTGTCGCACCACTTGGTCCGTCTTGAAGAATCTTCTCCTAATGCCACTCAGAGCTCTGGGGGAAAAAGACAGTTCATGTTGGGTAGCCATGCTCCCATTCAACTAACCCTGCCACTGCTGCTGCCACCATCATCGCCCCGGACTTGAGGAGGGAGCCATTAATGGAGGAGCCACGGACACACTTCAGGTAATCTTTCATCCTTGCTGTCTGAGTCCTCTACCCTCCAGCTGTCCCACCAACTCCCTCTTTTCCATTCCTAATTCTTTTGTAGGGCAGGAGGTCCTGGCTGTTGCCAGGGGATTAGGCAAGACAGCCCTGCAGGAGGGTCTTCTGCCCATGACCCCCCTTGGCGCCAAATGGTGCGATGCGGATAAGGACAGGGTGGGGTCAGTGAGCTGCAGGCAGGGGGTCCAACAGTGCTGAGAGAAGGAAAAAACCTTAGCATTCCGGCCTAGGGAAAGGTTCTTTTTTTCTTTTTGTGGTGCTCCTCGACTCTGGGGCACTACAGGGGGTAATGTGAGTTGCTGATGGCCACGCTGAATCTGTGGCTTTGGTGGGGCTGGATCCTAGATCTCCTGGTTCCTGGTTCTGCTCTCTACCTTCTAGTCTACACTGCCTGCAGTTCACTCACTAGGCTACACTGCCTGTAATACCAGTTGATGTGGAGGAACTCATTGAGGTAAAAGGTAATAGATGTGAATCAAGGTATCGAATGATCACTGCACATCTGACCACTGCTACGGGCTTACTACATGGCCTTGAGCTCATCTCTTACGCACTCATGTCAGTTTTATGCTTTTTTTTGTGCAGTGCAGAAAATACATAGAAAATAAATACTGTTTTCCAATGGTGCAGGATACTGCAGAATTAGTCAAAACTAAACTGATGGCTTGCTATAACCATGATCGGGTGTCCAGGCAGTCAGATATAACAAGGGAAAAGCATACAAACACAATGTACTGAGGACACTGTAAAACACTCAAGTTGCTTAGAGATATTCCAGAACTGTTTAATATTCTTCATTTTGTTGACAGATAAATATATGACCTAATTACAAAATAGCTGGTGTGAGAAATGTAAAATTAAGCTGTTAATACTGAAAAATAATGTTGCAGTGCTTTAGAATATGTTGCACATAATTTTTGAATATTCTGTGCAGAATTTTAAAATTTATGATGTAGAACACTGGCATGTGTGATTACTTCCCTGTGCCATGCCCCTCTTGGAGGCAACATTTGGCAGAAGCAAGAAAGACCCTACTGGGGTCAAGAAGATGTATTTCAGTTGGACTATCCTCGGGGCAATTGTAGGAAACCAAGGGAAAAACTTATCTGCTCCTGTTGAACTGTAGGCTTGTTTTAACAGGTTGCACTTGTCATGCACTCTTGAAGGACTTTGATATTGCATTGCTTGCTGCTAAGCCTAGGGGAAAAAAAAACTAGTGTTCCAGGGAAATAAATTACATTGATTCCCTTATATTGCAAAAGAGCAGACGTATGACAGGAAAGACTAATGGTTTAGAAATGTGAGTTTTTAGAGCATGCTGCTCAAACTGCGTTTTTTTTTACCCAGCTGGATTAAAGAATAGTAATTGCAGAATATAAACACGTTAACCATATCAGGTTTCACTACCACGGAGAAGGACAGATAGCACTGAACTTCAGAGTCCTTTATTTCTCCATTTGTGATAAACATCATGTTTGCGTTTTGTGAATTTTAAAATACTTTGCTACATATCTGATTAGAATGCAAAGAATTTAAAACAGCTTCAAGGTCATCACTGACAACATCCACAGAAGAACCACTGGTATACAAAACAGTTTCCTTAGTGTAAAAAGTTGCGTTTTAGCATCAGTTACACTGTTGCCAATTTCATAAACGGTTATCAATATCAGGTCAAATATAGATATTGAGGAACATCTCTATGTCTTCGCACACTGTTTCACCATGTTTGAAATAAATCCATCAGTTGCAATCTACTGGGGCCAGCCTCAGGTATTTTTTGGACCAACTCAAAGCTGTTGAATTCATAACAACATCTAATAGGATTCATACAAACAACCAGCAGTTTCTTCGTTACTACGACATAATTAGTTGCATCAAATGATTTAAGTAATGCCCCCTCCCCTGTAGCCAGCCCAGGGTCTCATTAGCAGTGCATGGTGCCGCAGTGTTAGAACCATTGATCCAGAGTGACCCCTAGATTCTCGCTTGGTGGGGGGAAATAGAGGCTGTGCTGTGCTGGTTGCTGTATGTTGACACAGTGTTAAGTAATTAAAACTTAATAATTGGCAATTAGTATTAGATAATTACTGCATTAGATTATGCTTCCTGTTATCTGGCTCAGGGTCCCACCGGCAGTGCATAGGAACAGGGGTGGCCCCATAACTCTCACTTAGTTCACATGGGGTACAGAGTGCACCCTCTCTTTTGATGAAAGACAAAACTATAAAGTAGCAATTTTTTTTTTTGTACAAAGTAGATTTGTGTCTGTTTCTACTGAGTATCAAGAACCTGTTCCCCCCTCCAGTAACTCCTAGGGAACCAGGCCTTATAACTGCTGGACTTTCCATGTACCTGTTAGGAATACTGCACTAAGTCAGAGAGCCTTAGCTCACAGAATAAAGCCACAAGCTGGGCCAGCAGCATAACCTCTGTCAACAGCCACCTGCAAATCTACTGCAAATTTTAAAAGTTCCTGTGTAATTTGTTACTTTCTCAGCCACTCTGTAATTGTAAATAGATTTAGTACGTTTGTATCGTATGTTATCTTAATGGAATTTGTATGTTCCTTAACTGGACACATCACACACGCGAAAATGAGCAGTTCTGCTCACAGTATCTTTCCAGTGTAGTAAGGTTTTGAAGACAATATTTTATTTTCTTCATCTTTTTTTAACTCACTGCAATCAGCCTTTGACTGTATTAATGTCTCTCTTTCCTCTTTTAGACGCTAGAAGCTGAAAGAGTATATTTTTGCTGAATGTAAATATAACTGTTTTGCATAATCGGCCTATGAATGATTGCACGTGTTTGTAATGTATTTTTATATTTTTGTACATTTGTCTATCTGTTGTATTGTACTGTTGCTATTTGTGTATTGGTCGCCCATGAAAATGGGTCTTTTGGCCCATGATCTTATCAGTAGAAATAAATAAAACAAAGAAACAATAAAGACAGTGCACTGTTTGCAGCCATAGCCATATTGTTCCTTGTACAAACAGATGAACAAAGTAGGTGATTTGATACATTTTATTGGAGCAACAAGAATTTTTCAGAACACAAGCTTTCAGACTACACAGAGTTCTTCTTCAGGTAATGGCAGTTTCTACAAAAAGCATAGCCTTTATTCAGTGGATAATGTAATCTATTACTAGCAATTAGCAGTCATATAAGAAAGAGTTGTCGGATTTAAAGGGAGGGGGCAGGATTATCAAATGCTTGTGAATGCCGTAAGCCCCGGGAGTGCTGTATATGTGGAGCACAGAGTTTGTGGCACTCACCCACCAGCAATCAGGATATTCTGTCCCATGCACCGTTTGCCGCAAGTTAGACCAATGTTCTGTGGACTAGCTTGCAGCAGTCCTGAGGGCCGTTTTTATGGAGCGTGTGTCAGATATTGGGTGAAGGCTGCTGTCAATTGTGGAAACTGTCACAACTGCACCCGAGACTGTAAAAGCAGGTGCAATTGCAGTGAAGGGCTTTGGTACACTGCCAGAACCTAAGTGTCATGGCGCAGGGCTGGACGCAAGCCCTTCACCACGCTTTGAAAATCCTGCCCAGGAAGTCTTACAGGTGGTATTTATAGTAGGGTGGAAATAAGGCTAATGGGGGGGAGATACTTTTAACGCCTCCAGTTAATCTTCCTGTCTTTAAATCTGACAACTCTTTCTTATAGAACTGTATGTATGTTAACCCTTTCCCTCAGGACACATCTGGAAATGAACAATGCTGCTCAGTATGCCTTCCTGGTGAAACTTCTAAATAAATAAATAAATTGCTAGTAGCAGATTGTGCTTGCAGTATAATGAATGAATAAATGAATGTGTTTCTTTCTTTGGGTGGGGAGGAAATTAATATGCATGGCAATACAATACTTCTAAAATGAGTATTTTGTTGGTCATGGAGGTGGCGTCCCGTCAGTATGTCTCATGACAGATGTGTGCTTATGGAAATAAGGCTAATAGTGGGAGGTTTACAAGAGAAAGACATAGAATGACTCCCACGCTTTCCAAATGAAGAACTGGGGATGTCCATTTCTCAGATGCCATGGATATCATAAGACTGAATGTAACACTTGAGGAGGGACAGAGTAGAGGTAATGTGAGGAGGTAGTTTTTCACATACAGAGTGGTAAGCCTTAGGAACAAGCTTCCGATGAAAATGGTAGAAGTCAGGCATGTTGAACATTTTAAGTTGGATCATTTTCCTGTGGAAAACAACCTCACTGGATGAATGTCTTCAGCTGGAGACACTGAGTTTTTTTTTATAAACCCCCCCATGGGTGGGGCTTACCTGAGCTGCCTCCTGGCCACTTGGTTCCATCAGTCCTGGTCCGTGGTCCCCCTCTGTGTGCTCTTGGCAGCCCCTGTGTGCCTATATTGCTTTGGATGGATTGGAGGAGCGAGGTGTTTAAAAATAAAACTGCAAACTCAACGGTACAGCACTGGAAGTGCCGCGCAGCTGTCTGTGTGCACATTTGAGCTGGCTCCTGCCTGAACATGCGAGCTGCTGCAGTCTGCTCACATTCCCTCTAGCTCTGCAGTGCTTAAATGTTTAAAGCTGCCCTGGTGGCTCTGGCCAGTGTCTCCTTTATGTGCTCCGAGCCCCGGGACTCTCAAGACATAAGTGAGGATCTGGAGGCACACGGGAGGGGGAAGGGTAGAAAAAATTAATGTTATGCAAGTGCTTAAGCACTATAACTTTAACAGCAGCCCAGGCTGCTGTGTAAATGAATGTCCTACCTGTGCCACCTAGGGGGACAGCATTATGGCATTAGCCACAGATAGGGGGAGTCTCTGTCATGCTCCACTTTGCCACTGGACAATAGGGCAGAGAAGTAGCTTCTGGACTATGGGGACAATTGTAAGTTAAAACAATACTGTTTGCCTGCAAAAGGCAGTTAAATTTGGGACTCTGAACTGTTTGTTTGCAGCCATCTTTGTCACTACTGACCCTGCCTACAGCCAATAGGAGATCAAGGAGCCCATAGGACTACAGAAAGAGGCTCCTGGGAACAGGAGAGGACTGTCTCTTGACACCTTTTGTCCCAGCCAATCAGGCATCGTATGAAGATTCTACATACTAATTTTATGGATTGACAGCCTGATGGACCAATGGGATGCTGCATCTGATTTCCTCAGACCTGAGGGGCAGATTCAGCTTGGGGCAGTCTGCCTTGAGCTCTCAGCGAGTAAGAAGGGCCTGGACTGTGTACCTGTACATCTCTGGAAACCTGTCTGGGGTTTCCACAGCCACTAGCCCAAGAAGTGCTTGTACTTATTTCCAACACCTGGGAAGAGTGCTAACCAGAACAAAGTAATGTTTTGTGAACTGTGCCAGAGCACCTGGAACTTGAGACTCTGGTTCCTGCCTACAACAATAGGAGGATATCCAGAACTGTATTTGTTTTTGTTGAACTTTTGGTGCCATAGCTACTAGCCTGCAGTGTGACTGAAAACCCTTCAGCCTGCGTTCCTGAGATCCAGGAGGTGAGAAGCCAGTGGACAGGCTGGGGGATTGGCTGGGCAGTGTTACACCTAGGTACTGCCTATCACCTCACCCTGAGGCCTGGATGCCTGGATGGGTGGGTGAGATGTGTGGCCCTGACCCTTAGACTGGTCCATTCCAGAACTGCAGAGAAGGGGAGAGAGAGAGAGAGAGAGAGAGAGAGAGAGAGAGAGAGAGAGAGAGAGAGGAGAAAGAGTGAGAGAGAGAGAGAGAGACAGAGAAAGGGAGAGAGAGAGGGAGAAAGAGTGAGAGAGACAGAGAAACAGAGAAAGGGAGAGAGAGAGAGAGAGAGGGAGAACGAGTGAGTGAGAGAGAGAGAGAGAGACAGAGAGACAGAGAGAGGGAGAAAGAGTGGTGGAGAGAGAGAGAGAGATAGCTGCAGAGAAGCAGAGAGCAGTGCTGCAGAGAAACAAATAGACTGACCTAACCAGTGGCCAAGATTTGAAGCACCCCAGAGCTATGGTCAGAAAGATCTTCAGCCTGCTAGAACTCAACGACTGGTATTTCCAGGACCGTGAGTAATTTCAGGGCTTGCCTTGCAACTGGGGGTGCTATACATAGTTCTACCAAAGTTACTGTTTGTTTTTTTAGAAGTGCACCAGTGCTGGCCGACTAGCTGCACCTCACTGGACATGCACCAAGTCACCAGCTGAGTACCCAGAAAGGACAGAGGGAACTCCCATTAACTATCTGGGGTAAAACTGGTACCAGTTGGGAGGTTGGCCATACAGTTTGTGTTGCTGTTGGGGGTTGACACTTTTACTGTTGTGGTTAATGCTTTTTACATTAAATCAAATGTTTCTGGCTGGCTCTGTGGTGCCAAGAGAAGGGGTTCACTCGGCATGCTGGCGACCCGGGTTCACGCCCTGAGCCCATGTACTGGGAGCAGAGTCCGGCAGGGAGGGGATGCACAAGCGTCCATTGGATGCTTCTCCTGGGGTGGGTGGGTGGTACTGCTTGGGCACCTCTGGGCAGATTGGTGTGAGCTTGGGGACATGATGCCTCAACATGCCCACTGCATGCCCCCACCTGAAGACGCCACCTAGCCCATGCAAGGCCAAGAACATGAGGGGTGGGACAGAGAAAACAAAGAAAATGGCATCTTGGCTGAACGGATGACGGCTGCTGGACCCTCACCAGCATGGAGCCCCTGGGCAGCTGGGACTGACCCCAGAAGCACCCAGGGTCAAGCAGGTATGGTTGAAAGGCTCATTCTTCCCTGAAGGAGAGGACCCACCTAACAAAGGGTTATGTCAGGTTACCCTGGGGAGGCTGAAGTATGGGGCGGCAGTTGACAATGGGGGCTGCCTGGGGCGAGGTCCTAGGCAGCTCGAAGGAGAGGCCATCCGAAATGCATGGGAAAGCATAAAAATAGAAAATACTACAAAAAAAATCAAATGTTTCTATACAGTTGAACAGTTATTTATTCTTGAATCCCTCATTTCCCTTACCCTGTTTAATAAATTGTTTGTTATTCTGTTTATCCTGTCTCACGAGCACATTATTGGAGAGCATATTATTAGCGAAAGTCAATAAGTGAATGTGCATTGAAATTCTGCATTGGTTTCTGGTAGTCTGTGTGTTGAGTGACTGCAAAGGTAGGTGGGTAGGTATGGCTTTTCAGGGGGTTGTACCATTCTGTCATCAGGCCCACTTAACTTTCTGTCTGGGTGGAGGCACCATGCTAATTAATCTTTTGTTGGGAATAAACTCCCCCTTTCAGGAAGAACAGAGCCCAGGCCCCTCAATCTTGTCTGAGCATGCAAGGCAGGGGTAGTAACCGTAACATCCATGGCGACACAGTTATATTTTAAACTTAAAGTTAATTTCAGTTTTTCAACACAATCAGCATTATTGAACTTCAAGCAGTACTCAAGGGTTATTGCAACAAAGTATTTTACATTTAGCATCTTGGTCAGGCAGGCAGTTAATGTATAGTAATCATTAGTCAGCTATCATCTGATTATTCTCAGTCCCCTCTATTTCTCAAAGATACCCCTGTTGACAGCTGGTCCGGTGGCAAAGAGGGCTGAATCGCCTTGTACCTTACTTTTTCCCCCACCAGCGACCTGGTTTTGGGAATGAGCTTGAGTTACCAGGGGCTGGTTGGGAGGGGGAGAGGATTAAGTGTCTGGAGGACAGCTCTCCTGTCCCGCAGAGGGGTGGTTTGCCATCTCGGCCCTTCACTGCCTCCAGGTGGAGGCCTGGGGTAGCGCCAGCAGCCATGGGTGACATTAAGGGAGGAGTCATGGTTTGGTAGGGATGAGTGCCTCCAGGTACACACCTATGCACCACCATGACAGGAGACTTAGGGAGAAAAGTGGAAAATGGTTGGCATGGGCTGTAAGAAGCCTTCCCGTCTACCTTCATCCCACACCGCAGACTGGTCGCCAGCCCATCTGGATGAGGGTCACTGGGCAGTGGGAGGATGGCCCTCCCTTTCACATCCTCACCATGGGGGGAAATCAGTGGGGGATTTCGGGCATGGCGGTCGGGTGCCAGATGAGAGGAGGAGGGGACAGGGCTGAGAGCCCGCTGACACTAGCCAGAAGGAGAAAAAGCACTATGGAAAAAAAGATACCCCTGTTGCAGGGCTGGCTGCCATATTTGAGACTATTGGTAGCTGTATAGGAACCCTATGGTCAAGACAAACCAATGCCCTCTCTCTCCTCTTGATCCCATGCCCCCCACAGACTGGGTCCCCCTCATTGTCTCCTGGGTCATGGGATGACCTTCTTTCTGGACATCATATGTATAATCCAACTGTTCCATTTAGTCTTCATTCACGGGAGGGAGTCCTGTAACTGAGCTGTCAGTTTTTCCATTTTATAAATATCTAGTATTGTGTTTTCTCAATGGGAGACTGAAGGGGGTTCTTTCTGTGACCATAATCTAGATATTTTTTTTTGCTGCTATCAGCAGAATGCCCCATAAGTATCAATGTATTTTGTGTTTTTATTCTGTGGGTAAAGCAGCAGTATAGCTGCTTGGGGTGTCAAACTTCAACAGCCCTGTATGAGATCATGAATGTCATGATCAATATCAGCCAAAACTGGGCTGGTGCTAATGGACCAAACTACATGTGAGCGAGTTGCCACCTCTGGTCCACACCCTCTCCAACGTTCAAGAGTTCTGTCTGGTACAAATTTAGCAGTAATATGTGGGGTTCTGAAGTCTCTAATAGCAGTTTTCCAAGTGTATTCACGCCAGATATTTGACCCCATTACTTAATGTTGCCTGAACCATATTGTGGACCAGTTAATTATTTCTATACAGAATTCTGTCTCTGATTTGGATTTAAGGATTTCCATGGATGCCCCTTGTCTGCTAGTAAGGATTTGGTAGTTAACAGAAATAAAATGGACTAGGATCAGTGAGGGAAATGCAGATGAAGCAGCCTTTAGCCCAATTGTGGTGCTTACAATATGTAATGCTGTAGTTATACGTATTGGTAATAATCTATCTTGTCTAAATGGAACTTCTGAGCTACTTGGTTTAATAATTTTAGTATTCCATTCTCATAAAATTGAAATGTATAAGTTAATCCCATTCAGGTCCATCTGATATATTTAATTTCCATCTGGGCTGGTATGAAGGATTGATTGTAAGCTGGGATTGAAAGCTATCGTGCCCTGTCCCTGTAAAGTTTCTGGTTCAACAGTTTATAGCAACACTTTAGTAATGGCCCTGTCAAGTGGCTATCTACCTGTGTCCCTGTGGAAGATTTCCACATCTCAAACAGTATCTTGTCCGAGTCTGACATAAAAACATAGCATCATAGACTCTGATGGCAGATATGGACTGCTTGACCCACCCAGTCTGCCCAATTTTTAACCTGCCTACAGTGTCATCACGGACCCTACTTGATCTCCTGCTTCACCCCTTCCCTCCCACTATGATCACTATGATTCCTTTGTCCCTATCCCATGCATGCTTGAAAACCACCACTGTTTTCACTCCCACTACCTCCATGAATTACAATATGTCTCTGTATCGATTTGGTGTGGGGTTGAGGGTGTTTCTTTGCTAAAATGTGTTTAAGTTGAGCAGCTTGTGAGTATATTTGCAGGCTCAGGAGGGCAGACTCTCTCAGTTCTGGTCTATGTACCTTTGAAATGCAGTTTTCAGTCAACCCCGGCCCATAGAAACCTGGAAATATATTTACTTATTTTGTAAGTCTTTTTCCAGGGTGTCATTGGAGACACTGGAAAAATACAGGAACCATGGTAGGATGTTCATCCTCATCGAGTTCATCTTTTTAAGCAGTGTGAAGGGTAGGAACTGCCAATCATGGAGATCATTATAGATATTTATTATCAGTGGGGCAACATTTATACCATAGATATCTAGGAGTTCAGCTGCAATCCAAACCCCTAGGTTTTAACTGATGCTCTCTCCCATTGAAAAGGATATTATATTTGTAACTGTGGCACTGGTAAAAATCTGCTGTAGTTGTAACATCTCTGTCTTATGTTCATTTACCAGTGACCTGCTATGCTATCAGTCGTTGATAGGTAATCCATCAGATGGGGGAGTGATTGCTCTGGTTGAGTGATGTATTGGAGCAAGTCATTCGCATAGAAGGCCACATTATGTATATGACCCCCTTCTGTGTGTCCCATTATTATGCATTGATGCCTAAGGTGTTGGGCTAGGGGTTCAACATATACAGCAAATAGTAGTGGAAAATTAATGAAACTCTTTCCAAGATTGATTGGAAAGAACTTTTTAAGGACATTCCGGGTTGAAGGTATGTGGTCTATCCTAAGATAGAAAACATAGAATCTATTGGCAGATAAGGACCAAATGGCCCACCTAGTCTGTCCATTTCCCTACTTATTGCTGCAGCCCCAGATCCTATTTCATCTGTGGCTCTCCTGCTCTGCACATCTCCAGGGTACCCTTATGTCTATCCCATGTACTCCTGAACCCCTGTATTGTTTTCAACCCCACCACTTCTGCTGGAAGGCTGTCCCATGTGTCCACCACCCTTTCAGTAAAAAAGTACTTCTTAACATTACCCCTGAGCCTTCTACCCTTCAGTCTCATATCATGCCCCCTTGTTCTTGTGCAGAGTTTTCTCTGTAATATGCTTTCCACCTATACCCTGTTTATTCCCATAAGGTACTTGAAAGTCTCTATCATATCTCCCTTCTCCATTCTTTCCTCCAGTGAATAGATATTTAGGTCCTTAAAGCTTTCCTTGTAGGGCTTCTGGTGCAGTTCAAGTACCATCTTTGTTACTTACTTTTCTGTGGACTGCCTTTATTTTGTCAATGTTTTTCCGGAGATGTGGTCTCCAGAACTGGACACAGTACTCCAGCTGAGGCCTCACCAATAATGTGTACAGTGGCATCACCATCTCTTTCCTCCTGATTGTTATGCCCCTCCCTATGCACCCCAACATTCTGTTTGCTCTCCCCACTGCCTTTTCATACTGTTTGGTCACCTTCAGGTCATAAGATATGATAACCCCCAGGTCTCTCTCATGACTTGTAGTGGCCAGAATTTCCCTACCCATCCTGTACAACTCCCTTGGATTCCTGTGACCCAGGTGCCTGATCTTGCACTTTTTAGCATTGAAACTCAATTGACAGACACCTGACCACTCCTCTAATAGGCATAGGTCTTTTTTCATTTTTTCCACCCCCTCCGGTGTGCCCACTCTGTTGAAGATCTTGGTGTCATCTGCAAAAATGCACACCTTTCCCTCCAGACACTCTGAAATGTCGCTAATGAAGACATTGAATAGGACTGGCCCAAGCACTGACTCCTGTGGCACCCCGCTAGTCACCTCCCTCTCCTCAGATTTCATGTCATTTACCACCACCCTCTGAGTTCTGTCCCTTAGCCAGTTCCCAATCCACTTTACCACCGTAGGACCCACTCCCAGGCTCCCCAATTTATTTAGCAATCTCCTGTGCAGGATGGTGTTGAAGGCTTTGCTGAAATCCAGGTAGGTCACATCCACTACCCCTCCCTGATCTACCACCCTAGTTACCCAGTCAAAGAAATCTATAAGATTCAAAGATCAAAGGTCCTAGAAACTTCTAATCAATATATTCCAGCCATTACCAAACACTGCAATTCAAAATTAAAACCAAAGTGGTTAACCAGAGAAATATTGAAGCTTATCAGAAAAAAGAAAAGAACATTTAAGAAATATCTGTCCAATAATCTATGATACATTGGGAAGCCTTCAAAAAAAATCCAGAAGTTATGTAAGCAGGAGATCAAGAAAGCTAAAAAAGCAGCTGAACAGACACTAGCAGCTCAAGCTTCCAAAGGCAATAGCAAAATATTTTACAGTTATATAAATTCATTGAAAAAGCATAAATGTAAGGTCTGTTGATGAACCTAAAGACATGGCTAATTTACTCAATGATTATTTTTGTAATGCTTTCAATGCTCAGTGTGTGGCATTAAGTTTACCAAATATTCCAAATACACACAAGTTCAGTTTCACTATTGAGGAAATTAACAACAAACTAAGTAATAGTAAACCCGGTTCTTCCCCTTGACCTGATGGAGCACTCCCCTGAAATTGATCTTTGACTAAAGTATTCAGACAGGTGATATTTCTGTTGATTGGAGAAAGGCCAATGTGACACCTCTTTTCAAGAATGGTTTTAAGGGTGATATGGACAAATACAGTTTATCAGTCTTACCCCTGTTCTGTGTAAGATAATGGAAGGAATCATTAAAGATAGATTAACAGAAACTCTTGGTACTGTAATTTTGACACATCTCAGCATGGTTTTTTAAAAGGGCGATCTTGTACCACCAACCTACTTAGCTTCTATGAGCCAGTAAATCGAAATCTAGATAAAAAAAATCCTGTGTGTTGTAATATTTCTGGATTTTAAAAAGGTCTTCAACTCAGTGCTTCATTGGGCCCTTATCAAAAAACTATTTGCTATGAACATTCATTCCTGCTATGTTACTTGGATTCAAAGCTGGCTGTTCAGCCGCATGCAATGGGTAGCTATTGCTGGTCATTTGACTGACTGGAGACCCGTGTCCAGTGGTGTTCCTCAGGGTTTGTTACTGGCCCCTCTGATTTTCTAGATTTTTGTAGCTGATCTCTCAGCTAACTTGGACTGCTAGGTCATCAAATTTTTATTTTATTTATTTCATTCTTGGATTACAGTACCTTTGAGCCAGAGCCTCTTTTACAAAGGTTCCACATCAGGAGAGAACAGATAATAGCAACAAACAGACATTTAATAAGCATAGTGATGATTAGACAGAAGGTATAACAAACATTAGGGATAATAAATCAGATATGGTTAAAGTTGGTACAACAATAGGTAACTAGCAGCAGCATAAGTGCTGTCAGTAGGATGGCTTTATTTAATTTTTTTTTTATTTAGTTTTTGTTGACCGGGTAAGTGCACTAGACAAATCCTGCCTATTTCAGGCATGACCCGGGGGAAGGGGATACAGATGAATGCCAACTGACCTTGAACCAGATTAAGCTGTTGGTGGTATTTTTAGTGAATGAGGGAAATTTGGCCAGGACACCAGGAAATTCCCCTACTCTTTTCGATAAGTGCCATGGGATCTTTAACATCCACCTGAACTACCACCAGTCCAGGCAGATGGGACCTTGGTTTAACGTCTCATCCGAAAGACGGCACCTCAGAAGTGCAGCACCCCTCTCATGCTGCACTACAGTGTCAGTACTGGGATATTAACCCAAGTGCCAGATGTGGGAACTGAACCCACAGCCCTCTGATCTCCCGGCCTCAGAGGCGAGTGTGCTACCTACTGAGCCACTGACACTGATTTGTCCTTAACAGTGTAGTAGGAAGCAACCATGGCGGCTGAGTTCATAGCAACATTCAATATTAAAACAGAAAGGTATAATGGGTTACAGATAGGTAACATGAATTAAATGTAGTACATTAAAGCAGTCAGCAAAATTGACTTTGTCTGTACAATATAATGGGTTGTAGATAGGTAACGTAAATTAAATTGTGGTACAATAAAGCAGTCAGTACATTGACTTTGTTTGTACAATGCAGACAATTAAAAATCGGTGGCCCTTGTACTAATTCACAAGAAATTAATAAACTTCAAAGAGATCTGGATAAACTCTCAATTTGGTCAAAAAATTGGGATATGTCGTTCAATTTAAATAAATGCAGCATCACACATTTTGGACTTCATAACCCAAAATATGGTTATAGCCTCAATGGCCACATGCTAAATAAATCCCAGCAAGATAAAGATTTTGGAATCATAATATCAAATGATTTTACTTTTGAAAAACAAATAACAGAAAACCTCGATAAAGTCAGAAGGGCATGGTGGTCAATAATGCATAACATCAAATCAAGAGACCAATCAGTTCTTCTACCATTATATAGGGCATATATTCATCCACTACTAGATTATTCTTCTCAACTCTGGTCCCCCTTTAAAAAAAAACTGAGCTACTGCATGCTTTGAAATAATACCAAAAAAAAAATATATATAACCAAATATGTGCAAGGAGCCAGGAGTCTTAGTTATGATGAGAGGCTAAAAAATTCTGGTCTTATATCCTTAGAAACTAGAAGGATGCGTAGTGACCTTATGTTAACCTGGAAGGTGATTAGAGACCAACACCTCATGTCTGAAATGGGTTGAGACTTCAAACAAATAAACACCAATACCAGGTGACATACTTTGCAATTAGAAAGAATGGCTTTGCATCAACTAAAAGGGCCTACTTCTTTTCACAAAGGGTTATTAAGCCATGGAATTCACTGCCAATATCTGTGGTTATCAGCGACACAAAGCAGACTTTTAAAAATAGATTAGATAACTTCATTCTTTCAAACTGCACTTTATAAGGAGCTCATCATGGGCATGTTTGCTCTTCTGCTCCTTCCCCCATCCTTAGTGAACCTTAATGAAAAGGGGGTAGCCCTGTCTGGTTTCCCTGGTAAGTTGGAAGTGACCTGAATAGGACCCATTCACATAGACTATGGCCTTTGGGTATATGAGTTCAATAAAATATCTTGAAACTGTGGGGAGATTTAAACATCTACAGAGCTCCCTGAAGAATTCACCAGGAGACCCTGTTGAAGGCCTTTTGGGCATCCAAACTTATAATCAAAGTGGGGATTTTATGTTTTGAGGCATAGTCAATCAACAGAAGTGTTCTTTCAATATTATCAAGTGTTTGTTGGTGCTTAATAAAGCCTGCTTGGTATGGATCTATAATCGATGGGAGCACTTCATCCAATCTATGGGACAAAATACTGGTGAATAATTTCGAGTTCATGTTAAAGACAGATACAGGATGGTGCAAGTCACATTTTTAACATCTTTTTGTGGTTTAAATATGGCAGAGATATTTGCATATTGCCAAGTGTTTGATGTCTGCTCATCCTTAAGGCACTAACCAAACATTTGTGCTAAGAGAGGCTGGAACTGTTTATTTAAAAGTTTAACCTGGAAAGACAGACTAAGATGATACCAGCTCATTTCCAGATGCACCCTGGGGAAAAGGGGAGAAGGAGATAGCTAAACAATAGAACTACTAGAAATGAGAAGTCAAATACAATAATATAGTAATATGAGAAACATAGCCATAAATATTAGAGGCAAACAGAAAATGAATACAAGTAGAAGAACGCACTCTTATATGTAAAGAAGGCAAAAATTGTGAAAAAGTGTGAACAGTGCAAAATTAGTGAAGGGGAGAATGAAAAGGAAAGGGTCATAGCCAGTTGCATGGAGGGTAACAGTCATAAATAAGAGACTTTATGGAGGAAGGAGAAGAGGCAGAATGAACTGAAAGGGGAAGGGAGGGCCAAAGTTTAGGAAATTGGTAAGAAAAAGTAGACTGACCAACAGTAGATTTTCTAAAAGTGATAGAGAGAGAATGGGAAATATTGTTGCAGAGAGGGTAGGTGGAAGAAGGAGAAGAGGATAGAAGGGGGATGAGATAAGAGGGAAGGGTGCTGAACTAGAATTTGGATATAAAAGAGACACAATGGGAAAGGCACCTAGCTTCAAGAGAGCGGAGAGAAAGGGCTGAGTAAAGTGAGCAGTAGTGAGTATGGGGGGAGGGGCAGTCTAAAGCAAAGTGACAAAAAAAATGAAAATCGGGGTCCAGTCTGGCAAGGGAGGATTTAGGGGCTCCACTGTAGACTAAATTACCATAGTCAAAGATAGGGAGAATAATTTTTAATACAATTTCTTGGCTAGCAGGAAGGGGAATACTTGCTTTATTCCTGTACAATGATTCTAGCTTAGGGTGTAGCTTATGGTGAATTGCATCAGTATGCACTGAGAAATCAAGATGCTGGTCAAGGCAGACCTCAAGGTACATAAAGGAGGGAACATCTTCAATCTCAGCACCATCAAGGGTACTAAATAGCGGGAGAGAAGTCTGGAAAGCCTCTGATGGGTGTCAAAAGTCACGGAGACTGATTTTTTTGGCATTTAGGGACAATTGGTTAGACCTGAACCAGTGTTGAATGTTGTCAAAATCCAACCGTAGGCAGGAGGGAAGGTCATGAGTAGAGGAGCCAGAAGCGAAAAGAACCGTGTCGTCAGTGTACATATGAATGGATGCAGAGGAACAGACAGTTGAGAGGTGATTTAAGAATATGGAAAAGATAACAGGACCCAGGACAGACCCTCGAGTGACACCTGAGCTAATGGGAAGTGGAGATTAAATGGATTTTCCTAACCAGACAACTTGAGGCCAACCTTCGATGTAAGAATGAAACCAACTGACTGAAGAGTCTGAGAGGCCTGCTGCTTTAAGTTTGTCTAGAAGGAGGGGATGTGCCACAGTATCAAAAGCTTTAGCAAGATCAACAACAATGGCAGATGTATTCAGTCTGTGATCCATGCCTCTGAGTATGGCGTCTGTGTGCCGAAGGAGAGAGGTGGCAGTGGAGTGGGATTTCCTAAAACCAGACTGGAAAGGTGTGAAAAAGGAGGAGTGTCAAGAAAGGAAGTGAGCTGAGATAGAACAATGTGTTCCTGTAACTTGACCAAGCCAAGGTTGGAAGGAGAAATGTTGGACAGAAGTTACCAGGAGAGGTGGGGTCACCACCTTTGTGAAGAGGTATAACAATAGCCTGTTTCCAAATATCAGGAACAGCAGCAGACGAAAAAGAAAGATTAAAGAGTAGAGTAATGGGAAGAGCAATAGCAGGAGCTGAGAGAAGGAGAAGCTTAAGGTCAAGTCCATCTGGACTACCACTCTTTAGAGGATTAATGACAAGCAGAACCTTCTGGAAAACAGAGGGAGTGATAGTAGAGAAGGAAAAAGAAAGAGGAGAGAAAGGCAGAGAGAGGGAAGGAAGGGGCACAGGTAGTAAAGTAGGCATTAAAAGACACAGCAACAGCAGAAGGGTTAGAGTTAAGGGAGTCTCCAACCTTGAGAATAGGAGAGGGAGACTGGATCTGTGGGGTGAAAAGGGAATGGATAACCTTCCAGAACTTGGAGGGGTTATTAATGTTGTTATGGAGTGTGGAAGCAAAATACTCAGACTTCGCAAGTCCAATGGCCTTGGTACAGGCATTGTGAAGGTGTCTATTGTTGGCCAATGAAGATTGGGAGCCAGTGATTTTTTTTATAGAGCTGTTTGCTCCTCTATGGCCACCTGTTCTGGTCATCGGGCCCTCTTCCATCCTCAACCCCATCAGCCTGTCCCCCAACTGTCTTACCAGTGGGGATCCACAAGGAGCAGGGTCCATAGAAACATAGAAACATAGAAACATAGAATTTGATGGCAGATAAGGACCGCTTGGCCCACCCAGTCTGCCCATTTCCCTACCTGATGGATAAGCTGCAGATTCTAGTTAATCAACAGTTTACTTGCTCCTGCCCCCCACTAGAATTGCCTTATGCCTGTCCCATGCATTCTTGAATTTTCCCACTGTTCCTGACTCCACAACCTCTTCAGGAAGGCTGTTCCATGCATCCACAACTCTCTCTGTGAAAAAATACTTTCTAACATCACCTCTGAGCCGTCTCCGCCTCTATCTTCAAATTTTGCCCCATTGTTCTTGCACATCTCTTCTTCTGAAAGATACTACCCTCTTGTACCTTGTTGATTCCCTTGAGATACCTAAAAGTTTCTATCATGTCCCCCCTCTCCCTCCTTTCCTCAAGGGTATACATATTAAGCTGCTTTAGTCTCTCCTCGTACAGTATGTCTTCTGGTGCAGACCTTGCACCATTTTGGTTGCCCTCCTCTGAACAGCCTCCACTCTGTCTATGTCTTTGCAGAGATGGGGTCTCCAGAATTGCACAAAGTACTCCAGATGGGGTCTCACTAACTGTAGGTAGAGAGGGATAACAACTTCCTGTTTTGTACTGTTGATGCCTCTCCCTATGCATCCCAGTATCCTCCCAGCCCTCCTTACTGCCTTCTCACATTGCTTGACCACCTTTAGGTCATCTGATATAATTACTCCTAGGTCTCTTTCAATTTTTGTTGTTGTTATTAACTCACCCCCCATTGTGTACTCTTCCCCTGGGTTTTTGTTTCCCAGATGCATTACCTTGCACTTCTTTGCATTGAATCTGAGCTGCCACGTATTGACCATTCCTCCAACCTTGCCAAGTCCCTTTTCATTCTTTCCACCCCACCTTGTGTATCAACCTGTTGCAGATCTTTGTGTCATTTGCAAAGAGGCATACCTTTCCTTCCAAGTGCTCTCCAATGTCACTTATAAAGATATTAAAGAGGACTGGTCCCAGTACTGAACCCTGCGGTACCCCACTAGTTACCCTCCTTTCTTCACTGTGGACTCTGTTTACTATTACCCTTTGCGTCCTGTTGTCCAGCCAGTTTTTTATCCAGGCTACCACCTTGGGACCAACTCCAAGGCTTGCTAACTTGTATATTAATGTTTTGTGTGAGACTGTGTCGAATGCCTTGCTAAAATCCAGGTAGGTTATATCCATAGCCCCTCCCTGGTCTACTACTTTGGTCACCCAGTCAAAGAAATCTATTGGGTTCGTCTGACATGACCTTCCTGCTGTGAAACCATGCTGATTTGGGTCCTGTGCCCCACTGGCCTCTAGGTACTCAACAATTATTTCCTTCAGAAGTGATTCCATAATTTTCCCTACCGCTGAAGTCAAACTAACTGGTCTGTAGTTTCCTGCCTCTGCCCTGCTCCCACTTTTGTAAAGTGGAATCACATTTGCCCTCCTCCAGTCCTCAGGTACCACTCCATCCTTCCATGATTTGTTAAAGAGAGTAGTCAATGGTGTTACTAATTCTACCCTTAGTTCTTTTAGTATTCTTGGGTGAATCCCATCAGGCCCCATTGCTTTGTCCACCTCGGTTCAAGAGTTCTTTCAAAACCCTTTCTTCTGTGAACGGACTGGTATCGATTCCCTATTCAGAGTTTCTCCTTGTTTGGTTTAGGCATTTCCTCCTCATCTGTTGTGAATACTGAGCAGAAATATTTGTTCAGTATCCTTGCTTTTTCACTGTCACCTCTGCCCACATTCCTTCCCTTTATTAAGTCTCTGTATCCTTCCTTGGTCTTTTCTTCCCCTAATGTACCTATAAAGGTTTGTTTCATCCTTAACAGAGTTGGCTATCTTTCCTCAGTTTGTGCCTTTGCTATTCTGACTGCCTTCCTGCCTCCTTCTTGCTTTAACTGATAAAGTTTTCTGTCCTGCTCTTCTGTGTTTCTTATATTTCCTGAATGCTATCCTTTCTCCTTAACCGTCCCTGCCACCTCTTTTGAGAACCATAGTGTTTTTTTCCTTCATTTTGTTTTATTGATTTGCTTCACACAAAGGCTTGTTTCCTCTGCAATGGCAGTTTTGATTATTCCCCATTGTTCCTCCACCCCTCCTTCTTGCCCATTTGCTAGTGCTTTTCTAAGGCACTCTCTCATTTTCCCAAAGTCAGCCTTCCTAAAGTCCAGTACTCTTGTTTCTGTATAGCTTGACTCTATGCTGTGTTTATTGTGAACCACACTGCTTGATGGCCACTTGTTCCCAGATGGCTACCCACTTCTAACTCTGAGATCCTTTCTCCTTCCCCATTTGAGAGTACCAGGTCTAAGACTGCTCCCTCCCGAGTGGGTTCCAACACTAGCTGTCTGAGGCATGCCTCCTGTAGGGCATCAAGAATGACCCTGCTCTTGGATGTGCCTACAGCAAAGGTACTCCAGTTAACATCTGGCATATCAGGTCCCCCATCAACGATATCTCCCCTTTTTCTGCCATTTTAAGGATGCCTTCTATCATTTCCTTGTCCATTTCCTCCCCCTAAGATGTGGGTCTGTACACAACCCCCATGTGGATTGTGGTCCCATTTTCTGTCTCCAGGGTGACCCACAATGACTCATCAACTTCCTGTTTACTCTTTAGTTCTGTTGCTTTAATCTCTTCCCTTATATAGAGAGCTACTCCTCCTCTTTTACCCACCCTGTCCCTCCTGTAGACTGTATATCCTGGTATGTTGACTTCCCACTCATGGTTCTGTGTGTACCATGTTTCAGTGACTGCCACAATATCCAGGCATCCCTCTTCCATCAAGGCCACTAGTCCGAAGGTGTTGAGGGCCATCACATATGGCCATGGAGAGACATGGACTTTTTTTCCGTAGTTTTCTTCCCTGCCTTGAGCAGCAATTTACATGGCAAGCATGCACGCATGGAGGTGCGTATGCCTTCCCAGAAACCACATGCTCCTTCCACCCTCCTGATATTGCATCAGCCCCCCCAAACTCTCCTCTGACATCTGGCCTCCACTAGATGTCAGCCAAGAATGGGGAAACTTTACCTCCCAATCTAGGAGATGAGAGCAGCCCAGCGGCTGCCTCAGTCATTGACCAGCCCTCCCCACCCTGCCAACCCCCTGTGGCCCAAACTCGCTCCCAAATTTGGGTCGCTGGCATGGCATCTAGAACCTCAACCCTCAGCAACACCGGGCTGGCCCCAGGAGCCAGTGATTTTAAAAGTATGCCAGGCAAGTTCCTCAGCCAGTATCCTGAGAAGATGTGAACCACGTACTCTGGTTTTTGGCAGGGGTGCATGAAGATCCCATACAGCCAAAAATGTAAACTAAAATTAATGTAGGGCAGAATTCATATAACTGGTTGTAGGGATGGGGACCAATCAATTGACCAAAGATCAGCTAGGAGAGAGGCCGAATCAAGTGATTTAAAGATCAAATGAACTGTTTTGTCCAAAGCTTGCATTCATGTGAATTCAAGTCCCTGAGTCATAATTAGTGTTTCCTGAAAATATCATGCTGTTTGGTTTTGTGGTTTTCTTTAAATCAGCATTTGTTAATGTGCTCTACAGTAACTGAAAACATTGAAGATTTTTCTATTCCTATCAGTGAGACCTGCAGAGCAATGATATAATTTTGGTCTAGCCTGCTGCTTCAGCAGTTAAGTCCCTGATTGACTGAAGAAGCTGTTGCACTTCCCAGTCAGAGCAATCTGTAGAGCTAATTGTTTTCACTCCAAGTTTGTTACTAACCCATCTGGTTTGTGTTTAGATAGATTAGCTTACAGTCTGTCATTCTGTTCTCATAAAAAGTTGATCATTTGAGTTTCAGTGCTGTACTAAATGTCCCCTTCAAACAGACCTCCTTCACACAAAGAAAGCTTGCCTATAGGGGACCACTCAGGATGAATGACCTCCCTGACCCCCTCTTAGAGCTCACAAAAATAGGGCCCTTCAAAAAAGGTCCGCGTAACCTACTGACACAATCTAATCAATGTGGCTGCACTACCTAATATAGCTCAACTTGAACCCCTCCGGAGATGGCTACCTGCTCACTCTCCTCTTGTGACCACTACCTACTCACTCCCTCTACCTTCTCTGTACTTTCCTGGCCTCCTGGATATGACAATGCCCCTTCTGACTGCAACCTTTTTTCTTTCTTTTTTTTTTTCCTTAACCCTCTCTTAGCTTTTTCCCTCCTCTCTCCTCTTGCCTCTTCACCTTGACAAAGCCCCCCCGGCTGCTCCCAACCCCTAGTGTCCCAGCACTCAGAAACTTGTGTATTACTCTGCACCTATCTAAGCCTAGAATCTTAATGTTTAGCCTAGCAGCTCGACTATTTTCAGCTCCTAAGTTTGCGTAATGAACCTGTGAATGTTTCAGCCATTTTTTGTGTCATTGAATCTGCAATCTATTTTTATTACTACTGAATGTATTGTTTCATCCTGTATTTGTCAACAGACTTGGAACCTTTGTAAAAGAGTCATTATGGCTCAAAGGTATTAATCTGAAACTGAAATAAATAAATAAAACTGAAGTGGTGTGAATGAATGTTTATGAGGAATCACCTTGTCTGTATCACAGCTGTCAGCTCTTTCTCATCAGAACTCTGCATTGTTTTCTGGCCATATAACACATGGTTGTTTAATGAATATAAAATAAATCTAAATTTTATTAATTCATAGAAGTAGTGTGTCTGTCACGTAGCCTCCATAAATAGGTTTATGTGAGAACAATATTGTTTTTATGTCAGATTGACAAACAGGTGTCTGCTACACTCTGCTATTTCAGGAACGAGTACTGTATGAACTCACAAAATTCAGTTTTTTGAGGGTTTCTGTGTGAAAATAGATTATTTCTTTTTTACTTTATTTATCTCCACTCCTGGAGAACTCCTTCCAGCAACCTCGGAGGCTACCCAGCCTCTACCCTCCTCCGTGACTAGTCTGCTCCCCTTGTGCCACCAAGCACCACCCCCGGGTCTGAACCCTCCGGAGGTAGGGCCGCCCTATCTGACTAGGGCACTCTATCTATAGGGGAACATGCCCAGCATGCGAGTGGCCTTGCGGAGAGGAGATAGCCTGGAATTGGAGGTGTAGGCTTAGGCAGTCGAGGTGCCTTCATCTATCCCCAGGGATGGGGTTTTTATTTCTATTTTTTATCCATGTTTCACCCCTCTCTCTGCAGAGCCCGGCCAGCAAGGCAATGAATTGCCATGGCTCCGCCCCTAGGCATACACCATGCTGCTACTGTCGGCGATCCCCTAGCCACTGCCAGAGGTTGCTCCAAGAGTGAGCGCACCCCGAGCCCACCCCCAGGAAGAGAGAGCAGTCCTCCGGATGCTCGATCTCTTCCCTCCCCTGCCAAACCCCGGTGGCCCTGGCTCATTCCCGAATCCGGGTCACAGGCATGGCGTGAGGTGTGGCATCCAGCACCTCAACCCTCAGCACTACCAGGCCGGCTGTGAAAATACATCATGTATGTGTATAACTAGAAATACTATGTGGCATCCTGATGCCCCTGTCTCCTGCCCAACAGTTGAAGCAACAGCACTCTGCTGCCCCCTGCCCCACAAGCCCCCTATCTCCTGCCCCCATTTGATGCAGCTGCACCCCCCTGCCCACTGTCTTCTCCACACAATCAGGACTGCTGCACCCTGCTGCCTCCTGCACAAACAACTTGAGGCTGCTGCTTCCTGCTTCCCTCTGTCCCCCAACCCCACAGTCGGGGCCAATGCACTCTGTTGCCCCCTGTTCCTGTCTCCACAGTTGGGGCTGCTGTGCTATGCTAAGCCCTATAGTCCCAGGTCCCCTGCCTTCACAGTTGGAGCTGCTGCACCATGCTGCCCCAGGCCACCAGAGGTGGGGTGTTTGCTGCACCTGCTACCCACTTCCATTGCCCCAAATGGGCATGGTTGCTGCACCACATGCACCTTGTCCCACAGTCAGGTCTGCAGCCTACCGGGTCAGTATCTCATATGTTTAATAGCGCAAGACATAACCGTGCAACAGGAACAGCATGGTAGGGTAGAGCGAGAGGGTGCAAAACTACGAAATGATGTATACGCAGTAGTGCACCCTCTCACTCTCCCAGGCAGAGGATAAGACATCTGCTGGGACAGGGGGCTGGCAAGCAGCTGCCATGGCTCAGTGGAATGAGCCTCTGGTAGCAAGGGAGGCAGGCAGTGCATTTGGGACTGGGTTTCGACCGTCCCAGACGCATGGATTTGTTTATTTTTCACTTTGCATAATTTCAACTTAGTAACCCCCAGATTTAGTTTTTAGTTGGGGGTTGGGAGGGTACAGGGGACTCCATAAAGACTTATGCAGCTGGCAATATATTGCACTGTATTGGCAGCATGGTATATTGCTGCTGCATAATGTCTGCAGTACCCTGATGCCCCCCTGTGTCCTGCCACACAGTTGAGGCATCTGCACCATGCTGTCATCTGTCTCTTCCACCACATCCAAGGCTGCTGCACCCTGCACCTGTCTACACAGTCAAGGCTGCTGTGGCCTGCTGGACATCCCTCTGTTTTTAGTATATTTTCTACTGGGGGACTGTTCAGTTGCAGTAGCCACAGTGCCCCACACTTTATTGTAAGTACACCACAAGGCAGAAAAGCTATCTTCCCTGCCAGCGCCTGTGCATTTTTTAAGGATATTGTCATAGCTAAAGCAATTTCTGAAGCAGATTGGAAAGTCAGGTCCTTTTCAGACAACAGTTGTTTTTGTGTGGATTCACTTTTTAAACCACACACTAATCTGACCCTGAGTGCTTCACTCAGAAAAGCCCCAAACTCGCAGTTTTTTGAATGTTGCTTTAAGGCTATGATATAATCAACTATTGTTTCACCATCTTTCTGATCCTGGTGATAAAATCAATAGCGCTCTGCATTCTTCAGTGTTTGGGCTTACAATGTTCTGTTAGAGTATGAGCAAGCTGTAAATAAGGTTTATGTTTCGATTTTTCTGGTCTATTACATTCTTAAACAGATGGTGCAGGGCGTGCAACAGAAATCATACAAAGAGAGACTAAAGGAGCTTAATATGTATACCATTGAGGAAAGGAGGGAGAGGGGGGACATGATAGAAACTTTCAAGTACCTCACGGGAATCAGCAAAGTCCAAGAGGGTAGTATCTTTCAGAAAAAGAGAGGTGCAAGAACAAGGGGTCACAATTTGAAGATAGAGGGGGGGATGGCTCGGTAGCAATGAGAGGAAGTATTTTTTCACAGAGAGGGTGGTGAACCCATGGAATGGCCTTCTTGAGGAGGTCATGGGGTCAAAAGCAGTGGGGAAATTCAAGAATGCCTGGGACAGACATAAGGCAATTTTGGTGGGCGGTAAGAAGAAGTAGGCTGTTGGTTAACTAGGATCTACCACAGCTTATACAATAAGTAGGGAAATGGGCAGACTAGGTAGGCCAAGTGGTCCTTATCTGGCGTCAAAGTCTATGTTTTCTATATTTCTATGTAATCCATAAACTTGGCTTCCTTTAAAGACAGGAAAACACTTACTTTTGTTTTCCCACTGATATGTCATTTGCATCCATCCACATTTCAAAATCCTTCAGATAGGAATCAGAATCTTCTTTTCTCTCATCAAACTCTAAAATTCTTCCAGGCTGAGTCTTGTTGTATAGTGTCCTGTTATATTTTGACAAGTACACTTCCCAAGAAACGTCACCATCTGGGCCATTGTTAGAAACTGTAATATATTTACTGGAAGGAATACTAAACAAACAGCATGGATTGCAACTTTCCACCATTTCTTCTTTGTTCTCTCTCTCTCTCACTTGAGTCTCCACTATGACACCATCTCACTGAACCATGCTAGGCATTCTAGGCTATGTAGTTCACAGGAAATATAACCATCTTCAGTGCAGCACAGTAAACTCTAGTTTACTACAGAATAGATACTCTTATAAAAACCATATGTAACAGCAATCATTAGCTCTGCTGGATGCATGGGAGAGTTCTGATTCAGACCTTTCATCCAGAGATTGGTGAGAAGACCAAGGCTTTTTTATTTTTGTTGCTGCAAGGCTGTTGAGAGGAACTCCACCTTCTATATTGTAGCGTAATTTTATTTTGAAGTTGGTTATTTTTGGGGGTTTGTTGAGGGTGGTTACCAGAGCTCTACATTCAGGAGACCATATCCACAATATCATCACTGGAACTCTTCAACACTGAGTGGTTTATTAGCGTTAGACCTTATTTGGCAGCAGGTTATAGAGTAACAGGTGGGAATTCTGGGCAGACTGGATAGACTTTGAGTCTTTTTCTGCCATTACTGTCTGTATTTTTATGTTTCCATGGAATTCAGTTCGAAGAGGAGGTGAGGGTCATTTGGAGCATACCTCATAGCAGAATTAGTATGCCTGGTTGAAAAGGGTGGATCTCTTGACCTTGGGTTTCCAGAGCTGGCTATTCCTGACAGTTTACACCCTACATAGTTTCAAAGTCCATAATATTTACTAGTACCACTTCCCATTAAGCAAGGGCTACAACCTTTTGTCATAATATTAAGTGCTTCAGTTGCCAAAGTATCAGGAGATGGAAGGCAATAGACCCTTGGTTGTTTTTTAGAAACTGCAATATAACATTTCTTGTCTTCCCCCAAAAAAATGACCATCATGCTAAACTCTCATTGAACACATCTACAGTGCAGCCTGTGGTCATCTGTGGTGCCATGTGTGTTTAAAAAAACAGCACTTGGTATCCCTCTCCTGCCCCAATCCTAGTATAAATTTCAATATATTTCAACCCCCTGGTGCCAGAGGTACCCCTTTCTCTTACATGATTCAAGACCCAGTGTTTTCATGAAGGTAATCCCTGCTGGTGACAGTGGTACCACCTTCCATAACCTTGTCCTGGTCCCAGTGTCAAAATGAAGGCAATCCCTAGTGCCAGTGGTATCTCCTTTCCTAACCTTATCCTGGTCCCAATGTTATAATAAAGGCAATCCCTGATGTCGTTGGTTCCCATTCCCTCACCTGATCCCGGCCCTAACATGTTTTGCAAGGCAATCTCATAGAACCCTGTTAGTCTAGTGGTCTCCTCCATGTTCTGGTATCCATTGTCCAGCCCTACACCCCTGACCCGGTCCCTGCAATGATAACTGGCACAGACTCCCCACTCACTTCCACTGCTGGCCACCGTCTGGCACATGCAAGTACTTATAACCTGGCTGTCATAACAGGGGTTTCCAGGACCCACGTAAAGTGTAAAATAATGAAGTGTTACTGTGCACTGGGGCGATGATACATGACCTGCAAAAGGTACAATATGTCAGCGAATTAAAGTGCTCTTATAGGGTTAAGTTAACCCATCCAAGGTTCTTAAATGTTAACAATGTGTAATCCATTTTGCAGTGTGTTTCCTGCTTAGTGATGGTAAGTCTAGGTGCCAGCATTGCATTTGCAATTGCCCATTGGTTCGGAGGCTGCCCACCTGTTAGGGAACAAATACTGGCCTTGGCCTGCCAAGAGTTCAGTTCTTTAAGTACTGTGTTCTAGTCCAGAGAACGTGTGTACAACAGTTCCAGTTTAGCACCGATGGGTGCACTTTTCCAGCTGAATCCAGCTGGAGTGGTCCAGCTGACCCAGAAATGGTGGCATGATTCCTAGGTCCCGGTGGCACAGACTCCTTCTGGTGTAGGTCTCAGGAGGCTTGTGCCCCAACAGGGGTTTGAAATTAGAGATATTGGGGACCTGTATGGAGAAGAAACAGATGTAATACTGAGCTGATGGGGGTCAGTTGGTAAGCCACTGTTACTATGACTGCATTAGGTGCTGACTCTGCCCCAGGCGTGCTTTTGGGGCAGGCTGACTGAGGTAGCATATACCTCAGTGTGCAGTGTGTGTGTGCAGAAGGATGCATCACTTTATTTGTCCTCTACCAGAGACACTGTTTGTTATTTCTGTGCCATGCAAGGCCTGGTATGACTGAATCCCCTAATCCCACTTGTAGTAATGAGGAGCAATGAAAGTAATTGATGATAATCCCCAAGTGTCAACATTAAATAAATGGGGACATGTGTAACTCCTGTAAAAATTAATGTGCTGGAGGGAACTGTGGTATTAAACTGTAAATATGTTAACAGTAATTCTGCTGCTAATCAGAATCAAACTCATGACTGGCCGGTTTGGGACATGTCCACTAACAGTGACTGTAATTATGACTGTGATAGATATTGGTTTGAATTAGGCCCAAACCAGGAGCTGTCGCTGCAGACTACTCATTACCTCCGGCTACGTTCACTACTTCTGTCAATAAATTGCTGATGTTCAATCAATCAGTCAAAATCTTTATTTATCCAGGCGGGCACCATTGATCAAGGCTCATTTGCAAGGTGGACCTGGTCATGAATACATCAAAATACAGTACAGAAGCAGGTATACAACAAGCATTTGTCAATGCCGAATGTTGTCTTGCTGGCATTGGCATTAGTAGTGCAGAAGTTAAGAGATGCATAATAGGAATGGCAGTGAAGTACTGAACTGATGCCAACCCCACCCCACCCTGCAGAGACTGACAGGCACTGGGATGCGCCTTTGGATCGTCAGCCACAGCACTCATGCCATTTCACCTCACCCTACCCTGCAGACACCGACAAGTGTTGTGGTGTTCCTTGGGGTCTTCTGGCCTTACTGTGCAGGACCAGTGGGTGACACCAGGGGTGGGGTCCACAGGATATGGCAGCCCATGCCAGTCCACCAGAGACTGCCATTCCCCCTTCAAAACAAGCCATAAATGTGCCATAATATCAGACCAGTGCCAGTGACACCCCCAGCCCATACCTCTTCACCCAGGACTGGGGGCCAGTGGAGAATGGGCTGTACTTGCCCCAGTATGAACTGGACAACAAGTCAGAGAGGGGTACCTAGGTGGTATGACAGCCCCAAAGTAGATGCCCTCTGTGCCAGCTGCACTTGCTTCCCTGGCAATGTGCAGGATCATGCAGTTGTCTGTCCCCTTGCCTGCCCCCAGCCCGCCGCAGAGATGGGTTCTATGATCATGATTTGGGCATGGAGTAAGCATACAACAATGGCTCTGAATGCTGTGGGGTGCCCCAAAGGTGCACATCCTATGCATGGGGGGCCTCTGCAGCTGTCCACCCCCTTTGCAAGAGTGAAGCAGCTGCAAGCATTGTGTGGAGCATGCCCTTATTTCAAAGCATATTACATATAGAATAATGCATGGGGTGGCTTAGTGAATGAGAATTTTACACTATCTGAGGTGTGGATGCTACATAAACCCCGAGGGCAAAGCCCGAGGGTTTAGTAAAGCATCCCACACTGATTATTGGCGATGCGTTGTTACTTAGGCGCAGCGCTATGCAGGTTGCTATGCACCGTAGAAACAGTCATTTTATGGAGTATTGTCACCAAATTGTCAACACAGGCATTTTTGGATCTTCTGCTCATGAACAGTGTCACTGTCATTTTCAGAATGTGTCCCAACACTGATTTCGATTAATGCATCGCCGCTTATTCAGCTGCGGAAGGGCGAAAACACATTTCGGCCAGGATGTAAAAAATGACAGCTGCACAGTTCACAAGAAGGTGTGGTAAAATGCCAATGTTGAGAATCTGGCATGCAAATAGTGCAAATGCGCCAACATACGAGTGTGCATTGCGCAGTTGCTGCGTACGCTCGTAAAACAGTCACTTTATGGAGTATTGCCACCAAATTGTCAATATAGGTATTTTTGGATCTCTGCTCATGAACAGTGTCACTGTCATTTTCATAATGTGTCCCGAACACTGATTTTGCACCATGACTGCGCTATTCGGCGCCGGAAGTGCGAAAACACATTTCGACCAGGATGTGAAAAATGACAGCTGCAAACTTCACAAGAAGGTGTGGTAAAATGCCAATGTTGAGAATCTGGCATGAAAATATTGTGAATTCGCTAATTGACGATGCGCATTATGAAAGTTAGCTACCACACCTTAAAACAGTTATGTGTTGGGATTCCCACTAAATTTAACATAGGGTTTTTGAGAGCCCCCTCATTGACGGCACTGTCATCTCTCATATGGTCCTGAAAGGTGATTCCATGCAGTGACTGCAAAATCACCTTTCAGGACAGAATAACGCCATGACAGTGCAAGAATTCATGAGAAGGGGTCCCAAAAACCCCATGTTGAAAATTTGGGGCCAAAATTCACAAAAATGCCTGAAATATGTACTAAAGTTGAAAAAAAACCCTATCTATCCCATTATACAGCTTACCGGCATTTCCTCAGTTCGCAGTTAGCTTTGAAGAGTGCAGACGTGTTTCCGGTCCACTGATGATCGTCGCCGCGAGCTCCCGGAGGTAGGTATGGGGTATGGGGGGTTGAGGGGAGGCAGGGTGCGCAGTGGGTGGGTGCAGATGGGGGCAGGGGGGCACGGAGACTTCGAGATACCATTTTCCTTTTACAGGTAGTAATAGGAAAAGAAAACATTAGTAGACATTTTTTTTTTCCAGGATATGGCACGCTGGGGTGGGCTCCCAGCGTGCCACCTAACTGTTTTGGAGGGGGTCTGTAGCCGATGGGGGTTGGGCACCCTCATTGGCAAACAACATGGAGGGGTTGATTAATGCCTACGGGATTGGGCACCCCGGCCGGCACACAAAGAAGGGAGGGGGACGCAGAGCTAAGGGATTGGGCACCCTCAGCATTAAACAATTGGGGGTATTTCTGCTGACGGGAGTGGCTCCTCATTGGCACACAAGGAAAGGGCGGGTAACAGCTGAGGGGATTGGGCACCCTCAGCATTACAACAATTGGGAGGGGCTTTATGCTGATGGGGAGTGGGTTCCCCTGTCGGCATATTGACAGGGGGCAGGGGCAGCCGACAGAGGGATTGGGCACCCCCGAGGTTGGCAGTTCTTGGCCGTGTCCTGCCATGCACATAATGGCAGTGAGCACGGCAAGAAAAGGACCGCTGCGTCTGACGAGCTTTGCTCGGATTGCAGTGGACCTTTCCTTAGATGTGCTCGCCACATTAGTATGCATGGTGTGGCACCGGTATGCAGGCTGATTGAGGATGAGGGACGCACCTACTGATGCGTGCCCTGCATTTGCCCAACAGCGACCACGCCTCCAAATCTGCACTACCTCAAGATGTTGGCTTGCACAGGCGCGGCAAGCCAACATAAAAAGCAATAATATACAAGGAAGAAAAAGTATATACAGTGTACACAGTACAATACAAGGTTGAAATTAAAAAAAAAAAACAGTATTATTTTACAATTGAAGAAGTCAGCAGATGTACAATCAACCATAGGCATACAGGGGTTATAAGCAGAGACCTTTTGAGTGAGGCAGCCAGCAACTACACATGTAGGGGAAAGAGACCATGTATGGGGTGGCAGGTTAGAAAGGTAAAGAAGAGGAGGAATATATTAGCGACGGCTGGGGGAAAAATTGAGCTAAAACCACAGAAAGTGATGATGGCTGTCGCGTACTTGTTTATTATGATAATGACAGAGGAGGGGTAGATAATTGGGACACTACTATGGATGGGGTGGGACTTTAGCCAGGCTGGAGTGGACAGGGAAAGGTGGGTGCAGCAGGAAGAGTTAATAGGGAAACAGTGAAAGCCAGGGGTAGAAACGTGGCGAGCGTCAGGATGGAAAGGGGGAGTTGTGGAATTAGTGGGCTAGCAGTGAGGAAAACATTTGCAAGGTGCTTTCATGTAGCGATCATTGAGCGCCTTGAAGATATTCAGGCTAACAGGGCAGCTCAGCTTCAAGTTCCTTTGTAAACCGTTCCACAATGTAGGTAAAGAGAAGCTTACAGCAGCTTTGCCAAAACGAGTTTTGACCCTTGGAACTTGGAGGGTAATTAGGGGCTAGCTCCTTAGAGCGTAGGTGCCTAACACACTCCAGGGAATACAATCTGAGACATATGAGGGGAGCTTGTTGGTCACCGCTCTGAAGGCCCATAGGGCGGCGTTTTTATTCCTTCTATAGTGAAGGGAAGTCCAGCCTAATGATGAGTACAGGAAGCAGTGGTGTGTGGAAAGTGGAAGGCCAGTAATGAACTTGATAGCTCTGTGGTAGAAGCTGACCAACTTAGCCAGTGCAGAAGCAGTGCAGTGGCTGTAGAGCAGGTCCGTGTAATCTATTAAAGATAGGAAGGTAGCTTGAACCAGTTGAATCTTGGCCTCCTTTGTGAGCAGGTGGTTAATTCTGTAGAATAGTCCTAATCTTTGCCTTAGTTTTTTCTGTAGTTCTTTGAGATGGCCGGTGAAGAAAAGTTTATGATCGAGCCAAACTCCTAGATATTTGAATTTAGCTACATACTCTAGTGTTTCTCCAAGAACAGTGGTAATTTGTGGGATAGCTCCCCCCCCCAGCAGGAATTGCTGCATGCAAGGAGGGGGAGAAGAGCATGGCTTTTGTCTTTTTTTGCATTGAGCAAAAGCTTTTTGTTTATGAGCTGGTATTTTAGAAGGTTAAATTCAGCTTGGAGGTCTTCACAGGCTGCTTCCGGCATGGGACGACTCAAGTACAGTACAGTGTCGTCCGCGAACAAGTGGATGTTGGCTTTTTTGATGGGGTCATTGATGTTGTTAATGTAGACTGCAAAGAGGAGGGGACCAAGGATAGAGCCCTGGGGCATACCCCTCAGCATAGGTTTTAATGGAGAAAGATCACCTTCAGCTTTAACCTTCTGTTTCCGTTCTCCGAGGTAGTCTGCAAACCAGCAAACCTCCTCATCACTGGTGGCTCCAAGTCCCAGGACTCTCCACGCCAGCCAGTCGGGCTACATCTAGGACTTGTAGGCAGGGCAATCTTCTCCAAGAGCTGCAGTTCCATTCTAGGGGTCCTCCATATTGTGGGCCACAACGCAAAGCGTGTCACACCATGGGTGTTAACTGTGGACTCAGCTGCATATGCTAATTACTGTCCCCCACAACTGTGTACCCAATGCCATATAGCAATCAGGAACCATGAGTACTCTTGCACCATTAACTAGTTAACCTGCAATAGTTGCTCCTACCTTTCACAAAGCAGAAATACAGACACTGTAATACTGAGATAGTGAACTTAGCTAACACCCTATCAGGGTGAAGCCTGTTTTTCAAATTTAAGTTTAGCTTACATGCTATCAGGGTGAACCCTGTAGTGCGGGTTAAGCAATGAATTTAGCTACCACCCTATCTAGGTGTGCTTAACAACTGCCATTCTGATCCATGTCTGCAGGTTTTCAATGCATTCTTTGTAAGGCTGCTCCCTACCAGATGTCTGTTTAATTTCAATTTAAGCTGGTAAACAGTACCTACTTAAAATGTTTCTTACAGTGCTCTTACTCATTAATGTAACACTTATAGTGCAAATAATTGAGTTAGGTAATTAACAAAAATGTTACAGATGCTGTTTTCTTGGAAAGCAACTCACCTCTGTCTGGAGTCTCAGTTGACCCTGGAAGTTCATTGGGTTGCCAACCCCTCTCTCACTCTAATGGTCTGACTCAAATGATAACTCAGAGGGATTGTCACATCATTACTAAAAGGCTTTGCATAAAAAGTGTTATTTGCAGGACCAAATTTATTTAAAAACAAAAGGTACAGTGTGTTTGACTGTCTGAGGGCAAGTAGGGGTTTTCTCATTCCTTTACTTCTGCCAGCAGGAAACGTGCACCCAAACCCTGGTCCAACTGACAGAGTGGGGTCAGCCAAACGTATCAGAGGAATTTAAATATCATTTCCTTAAGCACTGGAAGCTTAAATGCTAGATTTGACCAGTTTGAAGCCAGCGTAAAGTCAATACAACCTAATATAATGTCACTGATAGAATTCTGGCTAACCCCCAAATGTTTCCTTCTCTAATTTCACTCTAGTAAGAGAGGTGCAAATAGGAAAATAGAATGGGTGATACACAATTTAGTTAAGGGATGATTTAAAGGTCTCAGAAATTGATATAAAAGATAATTTGAGTGGCTGTGAATGTTTGCTACTAAACAGACTTTGGGTAATGGCAACAAAAATCTTGCCCTTATGACCACCTACAGTGCATCCCACCTGGAAAATAGGTTAAAGGCCTGGACTCCTTTGGTCGATACTTTAAGCAAATAAATCAGAAGTGAGAAAAATAGTAATTTGTGACTTTAATGCCAACTGGTACTTAAAGGCCATCAATAGCTACATGGATAGGATTACAAGTATGTTCTCAACCCTAAAGGTTTCTGATTGTACCAGAACTAATTATAAAACTGGTATGCAGACACTAATAGACTGGATATTAATAAGATGTTAAGGTCCTCCCTGATGGCGTAAGTGACCATTCACTGGTACAATGTAAATGGATGGTTAAACAGTCAAGGCCACCCCTCTTTGGGTTAATAACAATAATAGTAAACTTTATTTTATGGCGCCTTTCAAATACCAAGGTGCCTAACAAATTTAAGATCACAAATCAAACATCAACAACATACATCATACAAAATCAGTAGTATCATCATACCATCAGTCACTGAATGCCTGGTGCCATAAAAAAGTTTTCAAGGCTTGTTTAAATTCCTCCACAGTCGTGCACTCCTGTAACCGATGGGGTAGAGAATTCCAGAGGGTTGGGGCCGCATGCATAAATGTTCTGGCCCCAGAAGATTTCAAACACACCCTTGGAATATCTAGCAACCCCTCCTCGGCTGAGCGGAGTGATTGCCTGGGGCAGTAGGGGACCACAAGCTGTTTCAGGTAGTCTGGGCCCAGTCCATGTAGGGCTTTAAAAGTCAGAAGGCCAACTTTAAAGGTAATCTGCCACTGTATAGGCAGCCAGTGCAGTCTGTGCAGCACTGGCAAAATATGACAGGACCGAGACAATCCTGTCAAAAGCCAGGCTGCCACGTTCTGCTCCAGCTGCAGGTAATGGATTTCCACCCCTGGCAGCCCTAGATAAAGGGAGTTGCAATAATCTAAGTGCAAGGACACAAAGGCATGAACCAGAGTAGGAAGGTCACTGGATGGAACCAGGTACTTAATCCTGGAGATATTTCTTGGATGGTAAAAGGAAAATTTGGTGACAGCCGACACCTGCGAATGTAGGGTCAACCCTTCATCAAAAATTACCCCAGGTTTCTCACCCGCTCAGAGGTTGGGAGTGATAAGCCCCCAAGAATAAGTCCAGAGGGTGAACAAACCCCCGACCTCCCTATCTGGTGACCTGGGTCCACAACCAGCACCTCAGTCTTTTCCGAGTTCAACTTCAACAAACTGGAATTCATCCACTCCTGGATTTCTGCAAGACCGCTATTAAAGACAGAAAGAGCTCCATCCTGGCCAGGTGCAAAAGAAAGGTAGAGCTGGGTATCAACAGCATAGCAGTGAAACCTCAGCCCATACCTTCTTACAATGTCTCCAAGGGGCAGCATATACACCGCGAACAACATGGGGGACAACACTGAGCCCTGAGCTACCCCACATGACAGAGAAACTAGGTCTGAGGAATAAACCCCAGACACCACTCTCTGAGTTCTTCCTATGAGGAACAATGTAAACCCGAGGACTGTACCTGACAGTCCACAGATGAAGCTCAGATGGTCCAGTAGCACCCCATGGTCCACAGTGTCAAATGCTGTTGAGAGATCCAGAAGAACCAAGATGGAATGGCTCTTCCAGTCTCTAGCCAGCAGGAGATCATTGAGCACCTGAACCAGTGCCATCTCAGTACTATGTCTCTTTTGAAATCTGGACTGGAGGGGTTCATAGATGTCATGGATGGTCAAATGGTCCTCCAGCTTTGCGTCCACTACTTTCTCAATCATCTTCCCTAAAAAGGGAAGGTTAGAGATTGGTCTGTAGTTTGCATGGCAGTCTGGGTCCAAAGAAGCTTTCCTCAGGAGTGGTGTCACCACTGCCTCTTTCAGGGAGCTAGGAAACTCACCTGTTTTCAAGGAGCACCAGACTATCCGTGCTAGGACCGGACTGAATGAATCCATGCAACCCAAAATCAAGGAAGTTGATCCTGGGTCCATACTACAGCATGTAGGGTGAGCACTCTGGATGATCCGCATGACATCTATGAACTCCGGTTAGTTGAAGGTACTCCAGGAAAGCCAAGGAGCAGTGGCCCTGTGCCGATCCAAAGCAACATCCATAGAGTGTGCTGGTTGGAGTGCCGCCCTGATGTCAGCCACCTTAGACACAAAGAATCGAGCAAGTTCATCACACTGTACTTGTGAAAAGACTTTCCAGATTTGTAGACAGGCTGGGTTGCACAGTCTGCCCACAGTTTGAAACAACTGAGCTGGTCGATTCTGAGTGGCCACAATCTCTCCAGACAGGAACTCTGCCTTCTTACGGGGGAATGCAGATTGATAGACTTGATAATGGTCCGTCAATCTAAGGTGGTCGGCATCTAGGGTGGATTTCCGCAACCTTTGTCCTAGTCACCGCATCTCCCTCAAAGTCCCATCAAACAATGGGGATCGAGGGTGAAGGGAGAGAGGATGAACGCTGACTGGAGCAGTGTCATCCAGGACCACTGAAATGGCTGAATTATAAGCCATCATGAGGGTCTCTGTCAAGTCAAACTTTATTTTTATAGCGCCTTTGCAAACCAAGGCACTGTACATAAAACCAGATAGAACCAGTATAAATAGAATTAAAAGAAAAACAATAAGTCAAATTATCCATATTCTGGGAAGGCTAGATTAAATAAATAAGGTTTAAACTCAGTTTTAAACCTAGCAATGGTCAAGCATTCTCTCAACTCTGAGTCACTGTTTGCCACTGGGAGGGATGATAGGTCAAGCACCACCACTAGGCCTTGAGAACTTACATCCTGTAAAGGACGGTACCTGACCATCTCCACAGGGGTAGGCCTATGAAGGGGGGTGCTAAAAATAAACTGCACGGTGTAGTGATCGGACCACCCAACTGGTTCCACCCCCAAGTCAGAGGCTTAGAATCCCAGGAGGAAGACCAAGTCAAGAGAGTGACCGTGTTTATGAGTAGCAGTGACAACTATCTGTGTTAGGCCCAGAGATGTCATCAACTGGAGGAAGTGCTGTTCAAATTGAGAGAGTTCGTCATTGATCCAGGCATTGAAGTCATCCGGGACCATCAGCCTGGGTGACTCAAATGCCATATCGATGACAAAGTCCACAACTTCTTGAAGGAATCGCTTCTCATCTCTGGGCGGATGGTAGATGAGGGCGATCCGACAACCAACACCTGCTACTGTGGTACACTCAAATGACTCAGTCTCCTCAACTGGTACACACATGAGGTTAAGTTCGGTCTTAAAACAGACCGCAACCCCCCCCCCGGCGATCCAATCTCAGGCGGTGTATCACCAAGTACCCAGCCGGAGTTACAGCCTCTAAAATGGGGCCAGAGTTCTCATCCAGCCAGGTCTCGGTGATGCAGGCCAGGTCCACCATTTCAACAAGATCTGCAATAATTGCAGTCTTGTTTTTAATGGACCTGGCATTGCATAACACTGCCCAAGCTGGATTAACCTCTCGGGCCACCCGATCCACCTGCCTACCACAATTGGTAGTGCCCTTGGGTATGGAAACCAGACATGGGAGCCACGTTCTAGGTTCCATTTCACCCCAGGGCGTCTTCTGGATCTCACCACCCTGATGCGGTGGCCCCCCTCTTTCACCATCCGCTGTTTGCACTCCCCACCCCTCCCTCCCTATGCACAATACCCAGCCCCTGCAGCACTGGTAGGTTGTAAACTGAAGAGGGGGAGGAAAAAAGGGGCAGAGGGTGCAGAGAGCAGAGGGTGAATAGTGCACAACCATGGGGGTAGGCCTCCAACACATTCGCGTGATCCAAACAACACCTCCCCACAAACCAATTGTATACCACAAAACACACAAGATATAAAATAGAACAGCATATATAAAATCTTGCTTAAAGTCAGATAAATACCCTCCCAACCCAAATAAATAAATAAACACAAAATAAATAAATCAACTTACCAAAATTTTACCACCCCAGGGCCCTCTCACAGTCTCAGGGGATGAACAAAACAATATTACGCTAAAAATGCATAAAATAAAACATTGGATTTATAAAGTCAAATTGGTGAAGATGAGTAGGATTGGCAGATGATACAATAACTAACAATATTAAGGGAGAAAACAATTATCCAAATCCCATTGGTCCTCTCACCACCAAAAGGGCTAGAGAATCCCCCTCAGGAGCTCACACCCCTAAGCAGATATAAAATAACCTTGATAGTTTCTCCCAAAATAAAGCCAATATTCCCCAGTCCTCAGGTACTCTCACTGCCAGAGTCTAGAGAAATACTGTTCGGCACTCTCACTGCTGGCAAAAGAGTGAAATTAAAAGTCTGACCATGGCCCAAGATAGGAAGAAAATCCCAACGATCCTCTTCACTCTGAAACCAGGGGTAAGCCCTGAAATTCTAAGCAGGCGGCCAGCCCAGAACTGTAACAGCTGCCACTGGTCCCTGTCGGAACCCACCAACTGATAGGTCCCACGGAGATCCCTAGGGATAGTGCTCCAACCACTGACTCCCTGGCACCTCAGAGCCCAAACTCCTATGCTGCCACAGACGCACAGCCCACCCGACAGATTGGGCCCACGCCACCCGGCTCCAAATCGAGCTATTCAACTGCCACGAGTCCAGTAACTGATCACCACACTGCAATGGCAAGTTCCAGAAATCCTTTTTAATTCCCAAGTCCAGAATCCTTCCTGGAGTTTCTAAAACAAGTCTCTTGCAACACCTCCTCCCAAGTCCGCATAAAACATACAGCCACAAAAGTTCCAGTCCACAGCGTTTTCAAGATACAAATCAAATTTAATCCAACACGGGACAAGCCTCACAAAGTTCCAGGCAAGGAGACAAAGTCCAGCCAACACAGCTCAAAGATAGCCACTCAATGACTACATCCACCAATATCCTCAAGTCGGGGGAAGGTAAACCACACAGCCCCCAGAGCACCCCCAAACAACACAGACTGCCCTGCCGTCCACCGACCACCAGGCAATCTATGCCCCTTACCACCCGACCCCTATCCACTGACAGGGGACTGGGAGCAGGGTCCAGGAAAACACCAGGTCCGAGAAGCAGTCCCCACACCAACCCCCAGCATGGATTAAACAAGAACTTCTGGCACAGTACTCACAACCTTTGGGCTGTAATCATCAGCAGTCACAGACCGGGGAGAACCACAATCTTTTTCAAACCTCTGCTTTTGAATTCACCCACTTGGAGAATCCCGAACTAAAATCTAGATGGAGCAGGTGTTATAGCTGAAAATCCAGATACTCTAAGTTGTATCCACAATGCTGATTTAGCCGCATCTGCTACATCAAGAGCGGGAGCAGGGCACTAAAATAACAACCTAAAAACAAACTCCGAGCTCCAAAGGCAAGTCAATGACTTAAACTGGAATACACACTGCAACGAAAGGTGTAGTCTGCCACAAAACACCAAACGCAGTAGAAAAGCAGGTAGAAAAGCCAATCAGAGCTTGGGGGAAAAATAAGGAAAAGCACACAAACAATAAATTGACCCGAAAAAATGCACGGTCGCTAGCTACCGTAACTCCTTCAACCCTATCTCCTTATATGCACGATTTAAACTAAAACGATACAACTAAAAAAAAAAAAAACAGAAGAAAAATACTAAAACAAACAGAGCTAAAACACTGGCTGGCTCATAGCAGCTGCCATCTTGGTGATTCTATATTATTCTTAGTCAAATCCTGACAAAGGACAGAGTAACAGAGTTTAAGAACAGGGTGGCCCAAATCGACTGGCGCTATCTTGGCCTTATCGTGGGCATTGATTTGACCCTAGACTTTCTTAATTACTTAATTTAACAATGTGTGAGACTAATTTACCCTAGTTAAAAAAAATAAGGTCAAGGGTGCTTCAAATGCTGTCTCTCCCAGGGCTGTTGGCTCTAATGAAGGAGAGGATAAGTGGTGGATGATGGCCAGGAAATTAGGGTCTTCAATACACCTACAGAAGTATAGGGAGCTAAGAAACAAATGCAAAAAGAGAGTACTGACTGATAAGTCAGAATTCTGTGAGACCCAACAAGTCCTGAACTGGGAAAACAAGAAAATGTTCCTGGAAAATGTCAATAGTCTTTTGTGTAAAGAGGACAGGTCGTCTGCGACTATGCTGATTATTGATGGTAAAGAGGTCCTAGACTCCACCGAAATTGCAAACAGATTTAATGAGGCTTTACAAACCTAAGCTCTTTCATCCGACCTTGCTTGACATCCCTAAACCAAAATGGCTCATGGTCTGACCTGAATGTATAGACAGAATTTAATCTTGCCGACCCAAAGTTTTATTTTAGGATCATTTCTGAAAGTGAGACTTTAAAATATATCAAAAAAGGGCTGGGAAAACAAGGATGGGGTGATACTATTGACATCAAGTTGTTATCCATGACTTCATATGAATTAATAGACCTGATAAAAAAAAAAATGTAACTTCTCCCTGCCGTACTCCCAGTTCTGTAAAAAATGGAAATCAGCACTGGTAACGCCTACTTGCTGGAGTGGTGACAGTACAACTATAGTAAACTACAGGCTGATCTCAACCCTCTCCTCACTGTCCAAAGTGCTCAAAAGGGTCGCAAAATGTCTAACTTATCTCCTACATAAGTATAACATTCAATGTATCCAACAACACGGGTTCAGGAAATTACACAGTATCAATATGGCTTTCATTAAATACACTAACTTTCTTCATGAGGCTTTGGACAGCAGAGCAATCTACACTGACCTGATCAAGGCCTTTTGATATCTTCAAACATAAATTCCTGCTTGAAAAATTACTAAACTTGTGTCTGTCAATGGACACTGTTAGGTAAAAAGTGAAGGTCTGAACTATGTGGACAGGATTGTCTATGTTGGTGTGCCTCAAGGCTCCATTGTGGGCCCATTATTATTTTGGCCTGTTTATAAATCAGTTGCCTGAAGACTATCAGTCTGCCGAAGTTCTTCTGTATGCAGGCAATGTAGTAGTTTGTGCAAGACACCTCAGCAAAGACAGTATGTCTCAGGTCTTACAGCATAACTTTGATCTGTGGAAAAATGATTCTTCAGTAGTAGTCTGGTACTTAACTACAAGAAAACCAAGACTTTGCTTTTCAGCAACTCATAGCAGGAGAAAAGAGTTTGCCCCCTTGGATATTCACAGTGCTATGGGCTCAAAATTGGAGCAAGTAGAAGTATTTAAATACATAGGGCTCTGCCTGGATGCTGCAGTCTCCTTTGTAGAACACCCTGTTAAGTCATTTACTGAAACTGTAGATAGGGCACACTGTTTCATAACTAGAATAACTTCACCCTGGAGGCAAAGCACCTAATTGTGCCAAATTCCCTTTTAGTGCGTATTGACTATGGCCTTGTTATCTACTCAGCTGCATGTGATTCAGTACTGGAAGGTCCAAGGTTACCCTTTAGCTCTACTTTACTTCTATTCTCTTAACTGTACTTGTTACTAGCACCCCTTGGCAACCTTCCCCACCCTTGTGCACTATCCCCTTCTCCTCTATCCCTGACTTACCTCCTGTCTTCTTACTGAACCCTTCCTCTGATTACTTCTTCACATGCTACCACCTGTTATACCCCTCCTCCAAGCCCCTACCACAACCTACTGTGCCATTTTGACTCTCTAGTACCATCCACAATCTACTGTGCTATTTTGACTCTCTGGTACCATCCACAATCTACTGTGCCATTTTGACTCTCTAGTACCATCCACAATCTACTGTGTTATTTCGACACTCTACTGCTGTCCTTCCCCCACTCCCCCTCCCCTCCCACTGATACTCTCCCTTTCTCCATTCCTAGTTTAGCTGTTTTCTTCAGGCTCCCTATTCCTTATCCCTCTTCTCTTCTCCCCTCCGGTCGCCCACCACATTCCACTCCTCCTCCCTTGCCCCCCTTCTCTCTTCTCCTTTTCTGCCTGGTCCTGTTCCCCTTGCAGGGTTCTCTGTAATCCTGAAGGGGTATAGATCCTGGATCCCTCTTTTTAACCCTTCTTCCTTTACCCCCACTTTCTAATCCTGAATGCTTTGCAGGGTTCTTTGCATCCTGAAGGGGTATAGACTGTCTCTCTCTCATTTTCCCTCTCTCCCTTCCCCCTTCTTTCAAATCCATTGCCCACCACCTCCTTACTTCCTTGTCTCTCTCCTCCCCTCCTGTTCCTCTGCCCTCTCTTCTCTACCTCCCTTTCTCTCCCCTCCTTTTCTGCAGTCCTGTCCCCCTTGCAGTGTTCTCAGCATCCAGAATGGATTAGATCTTGGCTGTCCCTCTCTCTCTCGCTACCATCCCACACCTTCTACCCCTCACCTGTCCACTTCCCCACTTGTCTTATAACTGCCATCCCTTGGGTATACAATAGCACTTTGAATCGTGTGCTCAGCCTACTACTTCTAGCACTTCAAATGTGTTATCCATCCTCTAACCTTTACCCTGCTGGATCACCTGCTCTTGGGTTGTTGCAATGTGCGTTATATCCAGACATGGTTTTGTTTACCCTGGCTGATGGGTCTGGGTTATTTCTGCTCTGTAATTATACTACATTGTTTTGTTTTAGTAATTGTACTTGTATTGCTGTTATTGCTATATGTTTGCCTGTTCTTCCAATTCTTGTATCCCTCCCCCAGGATGCTTCTGGAAGCAAGCTGTTTACAGCTCATGTTGTCTTTACTGGTGAAACATTTTCCAAATAAAAATAAATAAATACATTTGTAACAAAGCCTGCAGATTTGTACTAGATGTAGGCACATTTACACACAGCTGCAACCTATATAAATGAATTAGCTGGTTACCTCAAATCAGCAGAATCAAGTTTGAGACCTGTTTGGTAAAGAAAAAGTACTACTGGGTCTTACCCCCCAACTTAAAAAAACTACCTAAATGTTGTTGATAATCAATACCACATTTGGACTATGACTAGAAACAGGCTAGTCAAACCCTTTTGCAGAACAAGTCAGGGTCAGCACTTCTTTTTTGTAAGGGCAGCCAATTGGCTGAATACTTGAAATGCTTTTCGCTGTGTCTAACCTGAACCAGTTTAAAAGCTCATTACATGCACTGCTTCTCAAACAAGCCTGCTGTAATTGTAGATAATTGATCTGTACTTTGTTTTGTATTAAGTACTACGCGTTGTCCTATTTTAATTTCTCTGTTCTTAATCAATCCTGACGTAGAACCTTTGAAAAAGAGCACTTGTTGCTCAAAAGTATTTCCTAACAACAATAAAGTACACTGATGTATAAACTCTTGCTGACTTCTGTGAACTGTGATTTCTCAGTGCTACAGTAAATTCTGCATTCTGCACCAGTACCTGCATCCAGTGTGATTTCTGAGGATTGAAACTGAGGAGTGGAAGTACCTGATTCACCCCAGTCTTTGGCTGAATCTAAAAGCTTTTGTGGGCCCCTCATCATGAGTCATGTCAGTTAAAGCCACCTAGGTGGTGAGAAGGGGTTACACATGAACATGTAGAAACTGGTCTGGAAATAGCAGGTCAGTATAGGTGACCTGTAGTTTACTGTGACTTTACACTAGTGAATCTGAAAAGTAGTGTACTATAATAATTTGAATGCAATACTATGAATCTGGGAGACCCAGATCTGAATACAGTCACTACCACTAAGTTACTGAGTAATTTGAGCAAGTCACTTAACCCCCCCCAGTTTTAATCTCCCATGTTATACCATGTCTCTTTCTTTTGCTGAGCTTAATAATTCCTCAAAACTTTCCTTAAAACTCTATTAATTTTTCTTAACCCCCTAGTGTATGCCTGCAACAGCTAATGCAACATAGCTTGTAAAGTGCTTTGAGACTCAGTGTGTGTATGAAAGACAGTATATAAAGCCAAATTCCCTACCTTTACTGCCGTGAGTGTGTGTGTGTTTGTTCAGCGCCAAGTAATTTTGAATGTATGTGTCATGATGCTGCTCAGACCTTCTTGTAAACGAGATATTACATTTCAAGGAGATTATTTTTTCCAGAGAGCAACACCTTTTAATAAATTTGAAAATGATGTGACAAGTAATTTTCCAACTTGTTATAGACCAAAGTATCAAAACCTTGCTTGTTGAGCTTGTGAGTCAGTGGAGAAAGGCTCTCAAGGTCAAATGCTGTTGTTAAGCCAGTCAGTGAAAGCGATAATGTGCCCATTATCCACTGATGCTTAGAGGTTATTTGTTCTACTTAAAAGAGCAGCTATAGTTGAGTGGGTTGCTTTAAATTCAGATTGATCATTAGTTGTAATGCACCTTTCAGGGAGACATTGGGTTATCTGACCATGAATTCTTTTTAAGTGGTTTTGTTAATACTGGTAATACTATTACGGGTAAAGTCATTACACCATTTCAGTTTTGTCAGTGGCTTCATGAATAGAATAGGTGTTACAAGCTCCATTTCATATTGGATATTAGAGACAATTTCAGCAATCCTGCAGTTGGTCAGGCAGTATGACTAGAGTCTGTTGGTAGTGATTTTCTATCCTATTTATAATAAGCCATTTTTTGTTTTTATGTTTGCTGTCTATGACAATTCCCAAATCTGGAAAATTCATAAAACTTGACTGTACACTGTGGGGGGCGGTACATCTGCATCTGTACTGATTCTTAACTGTTATTTTTTGTGCATGTAACTGCCCCCTTCCACGTGATGAGTGACAGATTGGCATGATTCTGAATCTTTATGCTTTCTGATACACGGTGCGTGGGTTCAAGGGCAATAAAGGGATTTGATGTACTACAGTGCCTCTTCCTGTGGGGATCCTTTTGAGAAACCTAATCTGCCAGGGTGTTGTCCCGTAGGAAAATGTGTTATATGGCTATCCCACCAATTATGATAAGGGAGCCAAATCTTTGCAACACAATGCTCCACAAACCAAGTGAAATAATACTGTAAAGTAAGCAAGCAATAATAGCCAACAGGGTTGGCAGTACTGGGCTATATCCACTTGTCCAGGGGCATAATGAGGCCTGACACTGCAGGTGGAGGACATTATAGCCCCTTGAAGGGCAGGTATAGCCCAATACAGCCCACCCTGGAGGGTATTATTGCTCTTAGAAAATGGGTTTCTTATCAAATTTTTTTTAACTGAAATATCTGAAAGATGAGAAACCTGTAAAATAAATAGAATTTAGCATAAAATTATGTTTACTGTAAAGTAGTCCCTCAGTTGGTACTACTGCCAATAGAGGACACTGGTGTTAGATCCAATCACTTTTCTGTCATGTCCCACCTGTCATCTTAATAGTTCAGCTAGTGTTTCATCTGGCAGAGCAGCCAGAGTGTGGTTGGCAACCATTGAGCAATCACACCAGTGTGTGTAATCTTTTTTTTTATATGAACTGCCAATCTTTGTGTGGTAGTGTACAGTGAGCAGGTCATTTCATGTTGCATCGCAATCAGCTGGCAGACAGGACACTGTTACGGCTGCGGTTAGCCATAGTGAGGTACAAACATGGAGGTACAAACTCTATTTCATAATGTTATTTAAGTTAAACATTCAGGATTTTTTTCCTTTGACACAGACTGTGTAGCTCGTTCGCTCAGAGAGGGACATGTGGGGGACGGCCGCCAGCTGAGTAGTTTCATCACTACGAGAGAAAATAAAATGGTGGTTTTGTATTTTCAGTTTTAAATGTGGCATAGGGAGGTTGTTTCTATGTCATTTAGCATTTTGTTCAGACTTTAATCATGACAAGCTTGAAGTTGCTTGACTGCTCTGTCATTTTGTTCCTTTCCGTCGCTTTTGACGCTTCAGTTGCCACTCATGAATTTTCTCTGTGAGGTTTGTCATAAGTGGCTGAGGAATACCTCTGAGTAATGGTGCATGCTGGACTGGCACTTGTTTTAGGTGGGCATTATTGTCTGATAGATGCCCACATAAACGAGTGTCTCAGCCAATGAAATTTCAGAATGTCTTTTACCCATTTTCTAATAACACACAATGTAGTGACAAGTAAAGAAATGGCACATGTAGTGCAAACAAGAAAGGGGGTTACTGAGGTGGGGACAGGAACTCAGGAACAGAGTTTTGGGAGGGCAAAGGGCAAGGAAGGAAATGCAGATTACCACAGGCAACAAAATTAACCAACACCCCACCACCTTTCAAACATAAACAATTCAGGCAAGAAAATACAGGCTGGGTGACCTATAGACCACCAGGATGAGGGGAAAAGTGAGACAGAGAGTTGTGGGAAGAGCAGGATAGGGGAGTGAAGAAGTGGGAAGTGGTGGTGCGTGATCTGAACATGCTGAATATTGACTGGGACATTCCAGTGGCCAGGTGCGCCTGAAGTTAGGCCCTGTCGAAAACACAGCAGGACGGTCTGTTTGTGCAGCTGGTTAAGGAGCCCATTAGACAGGTGGACATTCTCAATTTGGTGATCACCAACTCTGAGATTTGTATTTATTTGAAAACTGATGACTGGGAGAGGCTCACTCAGCTGAGGGTGATTTCCAGGTGTGACCAGGGGGAAGGGATTACAGGAGATACAGTGAACAACACACAATACATTCCATGGTACAGAGTAAAGTGCTAACACAGTACAACATAAATAAAATACTTCACAGTCTCATGACATTTGAGCAAAAATTAAAGTGCTGCATGCAAGACAAATAATTCACAACTATCCATGGGCAAAAGAATGCTGAATAAAACTCAATGTTGGAGCACAGGCGAGTGCTGCAGTGCACTAGAGATCTGATAGGTCTGTGGTACCTAATCCCTGTACTACCAGTTTCCAGGGAAGGCCCCCTATGGGAAACAGGGGCAGGTAAGGGATAAGAGTAGTTTCATCTGTTGCCTGAGAGAGAGCCTGGTGAGTGAAGTGAGGGTTGGGGAGCCACTGAGGTCCAGTGACCTTAACTTCATTTGGTTGAGACTCGCCCTCAGGACCAGAATGCCCCTATCAAAAACTGAAGTCCTAGATTTCAGAAGAGTAGTCTTCATCTGTATGAGAGAGCTGGTCTAAGACAAATTGAGCATGGTGGGGGGGCATCAGAGGTGTAGAGTAATAAGCATTCGTCAATGCCGAAGGTTCTCATTGGTATTGCAATTTGTACTGCACCGTTTGGCAGGACTACAGTTCCTAGCAGCTTTGGCTGATGGCTTATTTACATGCTGTTTGTAGCGCTTTTAGAAAACAAATTTTGTTGCTCCCTCAGGCCCCTCCCTTGTGTCTCCAGATCCCGATTAGGCAATTTGGGGGTCCAGAAGCATGAGGGGAACCTCCATTTTGCTGCACGAGTGGCTCTAAAACAAACATGCTTCTGAGCATGGGCGACCCGCCATCTTGCACTGTCAGAGTGTGACTGCACAGCCGTCATGCATCTGTGCTCCTCTGGCCTGGCACAGGACCCAGGCTGATGCTGGTGAGCAGCAGGAGCGTTCAGGGGCCGGAGGTAAGCCCCACACTTGGTGGGAGGTGGTGATAAGTGTATGATTGTCCCGTTCTAGAGTGGAAACAATGAGTGAAGAGATCGGTGGGGTGTCGTTGGGGGGGGGGGGCACAAGCATACCGAAAGTGGCTGACATCAGGCAGGCTGATCAGGACACTGATCATAGATACATAGATACATAGACAGTGTCAGCAGATAAGGGCCTATGGCCCACCCAGTCTGCCCATTTGAGCTTGTAAGTTCAGTTTGTTTTCCTAGAAGTCTGTTGCCCCTTACCCCATACCTCCAGAATTCCTTTATGTCTATCCCATGCATTCTTAAATCCCGTGATTGTTTCAGCCCCCACCACTTCCTCTGGCAGGGTGTTCCACTTGTCCACCACCCGTTCTGTGAAGAAATTCTTTCTCATGTTTCCTCTGAATCATCCTCCATCCAACTTCATCCCATGCCCTCTAGTCCTGGAACATCTTTTTCGCTTAAAAATAGTGTATTCCTGCACCCTGTTCCTCCCTGTAAGATACTTGTATGTCTCTATCATATCCCCTCTCTCCCTCCTCTCCTCCAGGAAGTACATGTTCAGTTCCTTCAACCTGTCTTCATAGGACTTGTGATGCAATCCATGCACCATCTTTGTTGCCCTCCTCTGAACCTTCTCTACCCTGTCTATGTTCTTACGTAGGTAAGGTCTCCAGAACTGTACACTGTACTCCAGGTGGGGCCTCACTAGTGTCTTGTATAGCGGAATTATGACCTCCCTTTTCCTGCTGGTGATGCCCCTGCCTATGCATCCCAGCATCCTATTTGCTTTACCTGCTGCCTTGTCGCACTGTTTCCCTACCTTGAGGTCATCAGAGATGATGACCCCAAGATCCTTTCCTGCTTGGTGCATGCTATATCCTCAACCCCAAATGATATATTGTGCCAGGGTTTTTGTGCCCCATATGCATTATCTTGCACTTCTTTGCATTGAATTTCAACTGCCAAACCCCTGACCATTCTTCAAGTTTCTGCAGGTCCCTTCTCATTCTGTCTACACCCTCTGGTGTGTCTACTCTGTTACAGAGCTTTGTGTCATCAGCGAACAGTGAAATTCTGCCTTCTAGGTCCTGCGCAATGTCACTGATGAAGATGTGGAATAGGACCGGTCCCAGCACTGATCCCTGTGGTATCCCACTGGTCACTCTTCCCTCTGTGGAGTGACAGCCATTTACCACCACCCTCTGTGTCCTGCCACCCAGCCAGTTACCTACCCACCACACTACTGTCCTGCCCCCACCCATATTCCTCAGTTTGTGTAATAGTCTTCTATGTGGCACAGTGTCAAAGGCCTAGCTGAAGTCCAGATAGGCCATGTCCACTGCCCTCCCCTGATCCACCTCCCTAGTCACCCAGTCAAAAAATTCAACGAGGTTGGTCTGACATGACCTCCCCCTGGTGAAACCATGCTGCCTTGGGTCCTGTAGTCCATTGACAACCAGATGTTCCACTAATCTCTCCTTCAGTAGTGCTTCCATGATCTTCCCCACTACCGAGGTGAGGCTGACTGGTCTGTAGTTCCTGCTTCCTCTTGTTCCCACTTTTGTATAAGGGGACTACATCTGCTGTCCTCCAGTCTTGGGTACCTCCCTGTTTCCAGTGATCGGCTAAACAGGATAGCCAGAGGTTCAGCCACCACCTCTCTTAGTTCTTTAAGGACCCTAGGGTGCACCCCATCAGCCCATTGCTTTATCAACTCTTATTACTTCCAGTCCTTCAGGACCCTTTCTCATGTAAAGGGATTTGTGTCCATTTCTGCACCATTCTCACCCTTGTACTCCCTTCAGACCCATTACCCTCCTCTTCCTCAGTAAAGACTGAGCAGAAATACCTGTTCAAAATGTCAGCTTTACTGTTGTCATCCTCCACGCGCCCTCATCCTCCCCTTCAGTCTCACTATCCCTTCCTTGTTCTTTCTTTTTTCACTTATGTACCTGTAAAGGTTTTGTCCCTCTACCCACTGATTTTGCAATGTGTTCTTCTGTCTGAGCTTTGGCTTCTTACTGACCTCCTGCCTCCTTTGCTTCTCCTGGTACTTCTCCCTATCCCTTCTGCCTGTGTCTTTTGTATTGCCTGAATGCAATCTTTTGGCTTTCACTTTCTTTGCTACCTCTTTGGAAAGCCATAATGGTCTCCTCTTCCTTTTCCTCTTGCTAACCTGCTTAATGCATAATTCTGTTGTTCTTGTAATCCCCATTTTAAATACTGCCCACTGTTCCTCAACCCTGATTCCTGTCCCATTCCCTTAATGCCTCTTTCAAGTATCTCCCCATTTTCCCAAAGTCTGCCCCCTAAAATCCAGGATCGTGTTTTGTGTGGTTTGGTTCTGTTCTTTCTGTGATTTCAAACCACGACTGGTGGTCACTGTTTCCCAGGTGCTCCCCTGTTACCCCCATCACACTGTCCCTGTTTGTGAGCACAAGGTCCAGTATTGCCTTCTGCCGAGTTGGTTCCATGACCAGTTGCTTGAGGAAGGCACCCTGAAGGGAGTCCAGGATAAATCTGCTCCTAGTTGATGCTGCTGCTGGGATGCGCCAGTCCACGTCTGAAACACTGAAGTCTCCAACCAGTACTACCTCACCCTTGTCTGCCATCCTTTGGATGGCTAGCATCAGCTCCCTGTCTGTTTCTTCCTCCTGGGCTGGTGGTCTATAGACCACACCTGTGCGGATGGCTGTCCCATTTTCCTTTCCAGCTTAACCCACAGTAACTCTCCCCATTTTGTTCCTCCTGGATCTCTGTGGCCCTTATGTCATTTTCACATACAGTGCCATCCTCCTCCTTCCTGCCTGCTCTGTCTCTTCTGAATATGTTGTAGCCAGGTATGGTCATCTCCCAGTCGTGGTTATCATTACACCAGGTTTCTGTGAGGCCACAATCTCCAGGTCTGACTGTACCATGACAGCCTCCAGATCTTCCATCTTGTTGCTAAGGGTCCTGGCATTTGCACACATGGCTTTCCATGATTTGACCTCCCTAGACTGTTTCACTGTTCTACTCAGCCCCTTCCTTGGTTGTCATTTATCCCTGGTTCTCCTTGCTGTCTGCCCTTCTGCTGAATTTTGCCCTTTCTGCTTATCCACCTCTTGGGCACTAATCTCCATCTTTTGCACACTGCTTTGCAGAGATAGCCCTCCTCTGGTTCACTGGTTCCACTGCTAGCTGTGGGGGTGAGCAAGTAGGTACCCTCCTTGCTGGCCTGTCCTCCCCTTTGCTGGTTTAAATGCTTGTCAATGTAGCATTTAAACTTATCATTGAGTGCTTGGATTCCCCTCCAGGATGGATGCAGGCCATCAGGCTTGAACAAACCTCTATCCCTCCAGGTGGGTCCCCAGTTGCCAATGAATCCAACCCCTTCCTCACAGCACCAGTTCTTCAACCGTGAGTTAAAGTTCCTGGTGCATGCACTCCTATGCTCTCCCTTGCCTCTCACAGGTAGTACTTCTGAGAAAGTGACAGAAGTAGCTACTTGCTTGAGACCCCTCCCCAGTTTCCTAAACTCTTCCTGAACTTCCTTTGGCTCCCCATTTGCCAGGTTATTAGTACCTAGGTGGATAATGACATCCAGCTCACCCTCCCGTCTTGCCTTCCCAGTGATCCCCAGGATCTTCCTTCCATCCCTCCTTGCCGTGGCACCTGGTAGGCACCTCGCCTCCCTGTCCTCCCCCTCCTGTGTTCCTAGCTGGATCCCTCTTATGATGGAGTCCCCCACCAGGATTCGCTTCCTCCTCCTCTGGGGTCTACTGCTTTCCCCGCTGAGGTCACCTCCTTGGCTAACCTCCACATCCTTTCCTTCCACTTCTCTGGGTACCTCTATTTGGGTGTCCTCATTTGCCAGTGTGGCATATGAGTTCTTGAGTGAATAGGATCTGGGATGCCTCTGCCTAACTGCTCTAACCCTCCCTGAGCCCACTGTCATCCAAGTGCTCCTCGCTCGGCATCCCTTGAGGCAGTGGCATTGGACTGGATGGTCCCTGGATAGGGTGATGGTACTCCTGACCCAGTTTACTTCTGCTCTGAGTCTGGCTACCTCATCCCGCAGTCCAGAGAGAGATGCATGCAGATAGGGCAGCACCTCAGTGTCCAGAAGGTCTGCCTGAATATGGCTACCCCCAGCCACTGCATTGCACCACTCCCCACATATACTCTTGCAATTCCACTACTTGTCTGCTACTGAAGCTCTCTTAGTTCCCTTTTTATTAATTTGCTGTACTAAAATCCTGCCACTGATCCTCAGATAATTTTTTTTTTAAAGAAAAGAAACCAATAAATAAACAAATGAGTCAAAACACTTGTCGTGCTGAGGGTGGGCTTCTTCCCCTATGCCCTCCTACTTCACACCCCTTACTATACCCTGTGTTTAGCTCCTGTCAATCAGATTTAACAGGGCATATAATTAAGAGTTGGGGGAAGGGGAGGGCGAAAATTTGCAGCAATTAAAGACAGCACAGAATTACACCACCACTATGTTTTAAATTTTCAACAGCCCAAAAACAATTATAAGTAAAGACAACAAAGAAAGTATAGTGTCACTAAAAGCCCACAATCTAAGTTTAAAAGAAAAATAGCAATTACCAGTTACTGTAAAGCACTGAATTGAATATGTTTCTTTCCTTCCCCTTCTGGTTTCTTCTGAGAAATTAAAACTCTGCTTGCTACTTTAACTCTGACTAAGCCCCACCTCCAGTTATCACATAGCTGAGGTCAGAGGCCAGACAATTAACACCCTTCACCCAACTACAGGGCAGTCAGACAAGCCAAGATAAAATTTGCAGCAATTAAAGACAGCACAGAATTACACCACCACTATGTTTTAAATTTTCAACAGCCCAAAAAACAATTATAAGTAAAGACAACAAAGAAAGTATAGTGTCACTAAAAGCCCACAATCTAAGTTTAAAAGAAAAATAGCAATTACCAGTTACTCTAAAGCACTGAATTGAATATGTCTCCTTCCTTCCCCTTCATGCTTCTTCTCAACTGTTCAGCTGATCAGCTATTTACTGGGCAGTGTCCTGCACATCAAAGAAAAAAAAAGCAATCTTATGATTGGTTTGGCATTTTCTTTTGAAGTAGACAAAGTTTCCCTCATCAAACATAAACAGTGTCATAATCAACCTGCCTGATGATTGGCACTGTCTCACCCCCCTGCAGACCACTCTGCATTGGATAAAACAGTGTCACACCTTTCAAAAGCCACTCTTACAGCAAAAAGGTTTGCTTTGTGTGCACGCATGGTAAACTTAATTAATGGACTGGGTATGGAATCCCAATATGAGGACACATTTGCAATGCTTACTTTTCCATTCCTGCTAATGTAGCCAGGGTGCACATTATGAACCCAGAGTCCCCTTAGACCTTGGTGTTATAAAACGTTTCAGAACAAAAAAAAAATTCCTCCGCTACTTTGGAAACACATGTAAATCTGTACATCCAGCATTTGAAATTACAATTCTAACCCCAGAAATCCACTAATATTATTACTCTTGCAGTGCTCCATTAAGCCAGCACTGCCCCAGAGAGAACAGAATGCTATGCTAATCATGGAATGTTTAGCTCTTGCATCTATTTTCAAACTGCCCAGTGTCAACTGCCTACATTCTACCTCAGATTTCTTCTCTCTGCTACAAAGTTCAGATGCCCTGGAGATCTCTCTCAATGAAGACAGATTCCTGTAGTGCATAGAGCAAAAAAAGTAAGTATTTTTTTATTTTATTTTTTTATTACTGCCTAGTGTCATTGTTCTTTAGTGTTTTATACCTCATTAGTTTTAAATTTAAACTTATTTATTGGTTCCTCGCAGTTTCTTTGAACCGAGGGGCAACCAACCTTCTTTTTGTATTTAATCAGATCTTTTTTAGAGGGTTCTGGTTACTTTATTCTTTAATTTTATTTTTATTTTAACTGTTTTTGAACTGAGGTTTATCCGTTTTCCTCAGCCGTTTCTTTGTTCTGGATCCGATTGGAACCAATAGTTTTTTTCCACTTTATCAGTTCCTGAACAGACCATTATTCTGTTGAAACTGACCACAAATATTTAAATTTAGTCTATTTTTTGGTTGATTACTGGTTCCTGTTTTCTATAATGTCAGACAAGCCTAAAAAGAAAACAGGACCCCCTGGGTTCAAGAATTGCTTAAAGTGTGCAGAGGTGTTTGCCAAGGCAGACAAGCATGATCTTTGCTTGATCTGCCTTGGGCAACAACACTTCAGTGAAGACTGTGATATTTGTAAGTTTTTTCCTGTTAAGACAGTGGAAAAATGCAGGGAAAGGCTTAAAAGAAATCTAGAGGAGGGGTCCATTGACTCTAACCAGTCCACCCCCTCTAAGACTGTGGCAGTTCCTTCCAGAGCCTCTAAATCCACCCCTGATATGAGCGAGGGCTTTGACAAGAGAGGCAATCAACCGGCTGACTCCCTGGTGCCTTCCAAAAAATTAAAGAAAACCAAACACACTGACACCCCGGCTGAAATGCCTCAAGAGGTTCCTCAGGTGCCTATTAATGCTCCTTCTCCTGCTGAGTTAACACAGGCTTTCGCCCTACTCTGGGTGCTGCAGGGTTTATTACCCCCTCAGCAGCCTGTGATTACCACTGCTGAAAAAGCAACTGTTGTTACCCCTCTTTTGCCTACTGCTACAGTGGCATATGAGGAGGATGACCAAGATAAAGAGGGAATTGAACCTAAGGTGTCACCAGAACAGGATTTTGGCTCCCCTCCCAGACCCTCAGAGGATTTCTCTTCCTATTTTTCTTTTGTTAAGAAAATGGTAGAGACCCTGGATCTGCAAACAGCTGAAGAGATCCAGGATGAAGAGGAGACACAATACATGGAGCTTATGGGGTTGACACCCTCAAAAAGGCTCCTTTTGCCTATCTACAAATTTTTTAAGAAGGATGTTTTAGAAATCCTAAAGGCTCCCAATACAGTCACACCCATGGACAAAAAGTGTGACAAGAAGTATCAGTTAGAAAGTTTTGGTGTTGAGTTTCTTTTTAGTCACCCAGACTACCAGGGTACTGTACAGCAGGCTGCCTGTGAGAAAACCAAAACTCCCTTATCCTCTCACCCCCGTGAGAAGGATTCGAGAAAGATGGACAGCATGGCAAAAAAGGGTGTTCCTTTCGGCATCCCTGGCAATTTGTCAAGCCAGCTACCAGGCCTATGTAGCCCTTTATCGAAAAGCTCTCTGGCAGTCAGTAGTGGACAATGCTGAGGCTAACCCATCTTTAACAGTGTCAGAGCTGCTAGACACAGCAAAATTGGGCTTGGAGGCTTCCAAATACCAATTTCAGATGGCAGCTGACACCAATGATACAGCTGCAAGGTGGATGGCTGGTACCATTGCTCTAAGAAGATTTGCCTGACTGAAGGCTACCAGCCTCACCCAGGACACCCAAACTAAGGCAATGGACTTTCCTGTCGAATGCCACTCTTTATTTGGTGCCGAGACTGAGGCTATATGAAAAAAGTAGATGAATATAAAGCTACTTTTAGGAGCAACTCAACCAGACACAGGCCTTCTACTTCAGCTTCATCTTATTCTAGGGGAAGCAGGGGCAGGTCCTCTTTTGGGAGGCCTTTCTTTCAGGTACAGACTATTTCCCAGCAGCAGTACAAACCACAGCAGACTAGATTTTACAGCATTAGAGGTAGAAGGGGTTCTTGGAGAGGATCCCAATCTGCTCAGCCTCAGTAGCAAGCAAAACAGAACCCCTGACTTTTTCCTTCAGGCTGCCTCTCCACATCCTGTAGGGGGCAGACTCACCCACTATTCCCAGGAATGACTAAAAATAACCACAGACAAGTGGATCCTGGAAATAGTGAGTCAGGGTCTCTCCTTTTGCTTCAAGTCCCTTCCTCCTCCAAGCTTAAAACATTTTGTACCAGCTCCCTTCTCAGAAAGAAAACTACTGGAGCAGGAGGTACAGGCCCTACTACTGGCAAAAGCAGTGGAACCTGTCCCCCACAACCAAAGAGGGCAAGGGTTCTGTTCCAGATATTTTCTAATAACAAAAAAGAATGGAGAGTGGTGGCCTATACTAGACCTCAGACTGCTAAACAGGTACCTGGTAAAGCCCAGATTCAAAATGGTCACAATGGCCATTATTTTGTCAACTCTGCAAAAAGGGGACTGGCTAGCCTCCTTGGATCTAAAGGATGCAGATTTCCATATTCCCATAAGGGAGTCACAAAGAAAGTATCTCAGATTCAGACTCCCCTCAGGCCACTACCATTTCTCAACACTTCTCTTCGGCCTTACCTCTGCACCAAGGGTCTTTACTAAGTGCATAGCAGTTGTAGTGGCACACCTCAGAAGACTGGGCGTCACAATTTTTCCTTATCTGGACGATTGGCTGATTGTAGGGAGATCCCACCAACAGGTGTTGGACTACCTTCAGGTAACCCAGGATATGCTGCTTTCCCTGGGATTCCTTCTCAGTACCAAAAAGTCAGTTCTGACCTCTGTGCAGGTTCTGCTGTTCATAGGTGCAGAACTGAATGCAGTAGTGGGAAGAGCTTTTCTCCCTCAGGAGAGGGCAGAACGCATTCAGCTTCTGGCAGGCTCATTTGCCCTGGGCAGGCCAATGCTTGCAAAACAGTTTCTTCAACTGTTAGGGCACATGGCTGCAGCAACAAGCACAATCATAGGTGCCAGGTTTCAGATGAGAGATATTCAGTTCCACCTCAGAGCACACTGGTGCCAAAGGTGAGACCCCCTTACAAAGCCAGTACCAGTCACACAAATGTTTCTACAGGCCCTCCAATGGTGGAGGGAACCGGAAAATTTAAGGGAAGGGATTCCATTTCAGCAGGAGCCTCCCTCCCTGGTTCTCACAACCAATGCTTCCCTCCTTGGTTGGGGTGCTTACTTAGGGGAACACACCATCCATGGTACTTGGGAGAGTGCAGAATCACTCCTGCACCTAAACCTGCTGGAGTTAAGAGCTATTTGTTTATCTGGCCCTTCAGGGTTTCTCTCGTCTCATGCAGGGAAAGGTGGTACAAGTCAGAACAGACAATACCCAACAATGTGTGTATATATATATATATATATATATATATATATATTTGTTTTTTTAGTCTTTGGTAACCGGGTAAGGCCCACTAGGCACAAATACCTATTTTCAGGGGTGACCTGGGTGCACTAGGTGGTTAAGTGACTTGCTCAGAGTTACACAGTATGCAAGTGGAGGTTGTGAAAATCAAACCAAGGTCTGGTTTGCTGGATGTACTAAGCTCGTTCACAGCTTGTTACTCTAACCTCTAGGCTATACTGTCAGCACAGTATTATATCAACAAACAAGAAGGGACAAGGTCCACTCCTCTGTGTACAGAGGCAATGAAGATATGGAGCCTTGCTTACTCTCTAAATGCCTTTCTGCAGTCAATTCATGTACCAGGCAAGGATAACACCTTGGCAGATGCCTTGAGCATGATAAACCAGGCTCACCATGAATGAGAATTGAACAAGCAAGTGGTGAATGCTCTATTCAGAAGGTGGGGGAACCCAGAAATAGACCTTTTTGCTTCTCACCAAAATCACCACTTACCTCTTTATTGCTGCAGGACCCCAGTGAAGGGGACAGTTCCAGTGGATGCCCTGATTCTGGATTGGACAGGCAGGTACCTCTATACCTTTCCTCCTTTTCCTCTGATACTCAAGCTCAGGTCACAACCAGCTTCGATGATTCTAGTAGCCCCGGATTGGGCAAGACAGCCTTGGTACTCCCTGCTGCTCTCAATGTTTGTGAGCAAACTGACTCACCACCCTCAGAGGTATAATCTACTGACTTCCTTTCAGGGGAAGGTAGTGTACCCCAATCTCAGGTCTCTAAAGCTCAAGGTCTGGCTCTTGAGGACTTAGAATATGCAGATTGCCAATTCTCTGAGGCAGTTTTAGAAGTCCTTAAGGGTTACAGGAAGCCTTCCACCAAGAAAACCTATGCCTCAAAATGGAAAAGATTTTCCATTTGGTGCAGTGACAAGAGTATAGTCCCAGCCCAGGATGGGATCCCAACCCTTCTTGATTATTTGTCTCACCTGTACTCCCTGGGGTTGCAGCACTCAACTCTGAAGGTGCACATGGCTTCAGTTTCAGCATACCTTTCAGCTAGAAAGGATACCTCCCTGGTATTAAACCCTATATTCAAAAGATTCTTTAAAGGGCTTTCTCATTTGTTTCCCCCTCACAGGGAACCAGTGCCAGCATGGGACCTTGATATTTGCATTGCCCAGCTTATGGTTCCACCCTTTGAGCCTATGGTATCTGCAGAGCTTAAATTTCTTACCTGGAAGGTAGTTTTTCTGGTAGCAATCATTTCTGCCAGTAGGATAAGTGAGCTACAGGCCCTCTGTGTGGAAAAGGACTATATTTCTTTCCACAGGGACAAGTTAGTATTGAGAACTAATAGGAAGTTCCTCCCCCCAGTGGTTTTAGACTTCCATTTGAACCAGTCTATAACATTGCCAGTTTTCTTTACTGAACACTCTAGCTCAGGTGAGCATAGATTGCACAGCTTGGATGTAAAACGAGCACTGATATATTACATGACTCATACCAAAGGTCATAGGCAAGACAATTGCTCCTCACCTATGGGGAAGTAGGTAAAGGTACTCCTGCTTCAAAGAGGACTGTCTCTCGATGGATAGTCCAGTGTATTCAGTTTTGCTATTCAAAGGCAGGCAAGGTTCCTCCCTCTGGTCTTAGGGCCCACTCTACAAGGGGCACAGCTGCCACTATTGCAGATGCCTGAGAGGTACCTCTAATAGAAATTTGTAAAGCAGCTACCTGGAGGTCAGTCCACACTTTCACTAAGCATTATGGCCTGGACACCCAGTCCAGGAGTGATGCTAGATTTGGCATAGCAGTCTTACAGAGTCTTTTTCCTAAATAGATTCTGGCCCACCTCCTTGAGGTACTGCTGCATAGTCTGCAAGAGTAATAATATTAGTGGATTCCTTGGGTTAGAAGAAACAATTTATCACCTGTAGTAATCTTGTTTCTTCCGAAGGGATCCACTAATATTATTACCCCTACCCTTGCCTCGCCTTTCGGAATCAGTAACAAGAAAAATCCTCTCCATAGCTGATAAGATGTATAGTTGGAGTGGTATGCCACCTGCTGGCACCTTCTAGTAATGTCTTAATTTTTGGTTTTTTCTAAAGGCATATATGACTTCAGGAAAGAACTAGAATTTGTTTATACTAGTCCTTTGGTTAATGTTGTTACTTGCCCAGTTGGGCATTATTTTTCTATAATTATTTAAATAGTGATTCACATGTTGTTATGGCCTCTTTGCATACTTCTAAGAAATCTGAGGTAGAATGTAAGCAGTTGGCACTAGACAGTTTGAAAATAGGGGCACAAGCTAAACATTCCATGATTAGCATAGCATTCTATTCTCTCTGGGACAGTGCTGGCTTAAGAGAGCACTGCAAGAGTAATAATATTAGTGGATCCCTTTGGAAGAAACCAGATCTATGTTAGAGGGAAGTGGAAGACAAGAGTCTGGTGACAAGGTAAAATTTAGTAAACTTGGGGAAAGGATATGACTCCAAAATGATACCAGTAAGATACTGCTTCATTAAAATAGTCCTCATGTTCTGCAACACTTTCACTCTTAAGAAGGTGAAACCAATATTGCAGCTTCACATGGAAATGCCATACAGTCCCAGTGTTATTAAATGGCATTACAGGCAGGCATGATATAAACAGGAATACACATTCGGTAGTGATTTACTAATAAGCCCGCCCATAACAAGAAGAACTGCACTGGGGGAGGTGTAGTAGCATCTGAAATTACAATTCACTACTTCCTATTAGGAAAGTTGAGCAAGTTTTATTTTTATGTAGCCCAGGTGTCGTGTGCCAGTGGGCTACTTCCCCTGCCTGTTGACCTTCACACAGGTTAAGGGGCATGATTCCTGCTACAGTGGTATTCGGGGGTTCTATCCCAAAGAAATAAAACAGCACGGTGCCTCCACCTGGAGAAAATTGCAGTGGGCCAGGTGTATGACTGGTACAACCCCCTTGGACACTGTACCTACCCACCTCCCCTTTCAACCAACCCACACACTGGATGCCAGACAGTTTTCCAATATCATATACCACATACACTTTACAGTTAGTTTCCACAAAGCATCCTTCACACAGCAATTTCAAACAACAAAACACAGCTTTATTATGGGGAAGGGCTAGGATCAGGGTACCTGGAGAAGGAATAGCTGAGGAAGGAAAAATTATTAGAAATGGTTAGAAACAATTTAAAACAACAAGGCCCATAGGTCATACCACACCAGAGCCTACCCCCGCTGGTACCAGTGACTGTCCCACTGTCCTAACTGGATACCCAGGTTTCTGCAGGCCTGCTCGGTGCCACAGATTGGCTGGCATTGGGGCTCTAGGAACAATGCTTGCTGAAAGTTAACAGTTAGGTCATTACTCCCCTTGATTGCCAGGGCAAGCCCTTGGTATTCACGGTCTTGAAGATCTGCGATGTTTCTGGAGCAGAGGGCTTTTACCGGTTCAATTTCTGGGGATTTCAGTTCATGAAGGGCAGAACAAATGGGCAGAAGTAAGTATTCTGAAGACTTGAGCTTGATTGAAAGTCTGAACGCTTGTCCCCTTGATTGAAGATCTTGCAGCTTGTCACTTTCAGCCTATTCAGGCCTGTTGCAGAGCTCCCATGTAAGGCCCACCAAACTACAGAGGACCCAGACCTAGGAGTGGCTTCACAGCCCAGCTCCCTCACAGGTCATGGGTGCCCTAACTCACCCAGCATGCACTAGTGGCCTCCTGTAGCCAGCAGATCTCACTAGGTGCGGGTTAGCAAGTTCCCCACTAAACTGAGAATTTCCTGATTTCTCTTTCCTCTCAACAGAAAACAACTCCGCTGTGTGGCCAGAACAGTTTCTCCAACATTCCTGCTTTCCAGTACCTTTGGACAACAGATTCTAAACTCCAACTCTGGATCAAACAGTTCCTTTCCTCAGCTGGATTTCAAAACAGCAACAGGTTCCTGAATCACAGGGCACCTACTCACCTTTTCTCTCTGATTCAAATCAGTATCCACCTTTCCTCTGGCTTATACACTGTTTCTAGCAAGTCTCTTTCCTAGCTCAAAGGTTTTCTCTCAGTCCCAAACTGGTCCAAGAGGGTAGCATCTTTCAGAAAAAGGTGTGCAAGAACAAGGAGGCATGTCATCATGGGAAGGTAGAGGAGGGACGACTCAGAGGTAATGTAAGGAAGTATCTTTTCATGGAGAGGGTTGTGGATGCATGGAACGGCCTTCCTGAGGGGGTTGTGGAGTCAAAAACAGTGGTGGAATTCAAGAATGCATGGGACAATCATAAGGCAATTCTAGGGGGTGGGGGTTGGAGGAAGTAGGCTGTTGGTTAACTAGGATCTGTAGCTTATCCATTAGGTAGGGAAATGGGCAGACTGGGTGGGCCAAGCGGTCCTTATCTGCTATCAAATTCTATGTTTCTATGGTACAGGATGGCTGCAACAGAAGTCTCTTCTAAAACAGCAAACTCCAACAAGATGCCTAGAATGATTAGCACAGATGCACAGTTCCTCTGAACAGCAAGAACTCTTCTCCTTTATTCCTCTGACAAACTCCGTTTTAAGCCCTGTGAAAAGCCTTAGATGTATTCTCACACAGCACTGAGCCCCCTTGACTTGATCAGAGCCCAGAGCAGACTGTCTCAACTGCCTCAAAGTCCCTGGGATCTCTCCCAAGAATCCTGCCCTCTGATTTGATTGGTTTCAGTCATCAATCGCAGTCATTAGCCCTGTTTGATTATTAATTGGCAAAGTCTCTTGGCACCTGAAATGAGTTCACACTTCCTCCCATGAGTCCTCTCAAACAGTTTTGGACACCTAATTAGATGATTGGCTGTCCATTAGGGGTCATAGTACCATAATTTGACAGCGCTGTATACAGTCTCTGCAGTCCCACATCAGTCCCAAATTCAACATGTCCCTGCAGCTAGATTAAAAGTATTGGTCTAACCACTTCCCCACAGTTATGTAGGAAACCCTTTTCCCTAATGATCGCTGCAATGCTCCATATTTATTTTTAACCCCCTGTGACAGGGTTGAATAAGGCCTTGTCCCATTTGTTATGCAGAAAGAGTTTAAACGCCAGGGTCTGTTCTATCCTCTGCTTTTCTGTCCCTTCTCTGTTGTACAGCCCACCATTTGAAGAAGGCAGACAGGCTTTCAGGTTCTATCACTGCCTGTTCTGTTTTTTTCCATTACTGGTGCTGGCTGTACAGTCTCAGCTTAGACTTCTGTCTCTGCTAGTTTGTCTGCCATCTTTCTGGTAATGACTCCTGGGCTTGCTGCTGCAGAATCCATACCTTTCTGCTAGCCTTCCCTTGTACTAGATCTAGTACCCACGCACAAAACTCCTGGCTTAGGGTATACATGGTGTAAATCCCATATAGGCTGACATCATCTGTCATTGAGGCACAGTACAGGCAGCATAGGAAAACCAGGAGCAGTTTCAAAATTCTCAAATATCATTTTATTTTTCTCAATAACAGCAAAATAAAAAAGAAAAATTATTCAGTATAACTATTTACACAGCCAGTAAAAACAGAGAAAACTAAGTCCTTCTTCTAAGGGTATCTCTTAATTCCAAGTTTCAGTTTCTCAGTCTTTCACGCTCCTTGTCTTTCTAGCAAAAGCTTTTGCTGCTCTTTTTATAAATCTTATGGAACTTGTTGAGAGAGCCTGCTTCTCGCAGAATGTTCTTGCAAGTTTACAGAATGTTCTTGTAAGTTTCATTCATTGCAGGTGCAGCAAACCAGTACATGGTGTCCCAGAACTGACCTCTTGTTCACAGCTCATAGAAACATAGAATTTGACAGCAGATAAGGACCGCTTGGCCCACCCAGTCTGCCCATTTCCCTACCTAATGGATAAGCTGCAGATCCTAGTTAACCAGCAGCCTACTTCTTTCTACCCCCACCCCCTAGAATTGCCTTATGGCTGTCCCATGCATGCTTGAATTCAACCACTGTTTTTGACTCCACAACCTCCTCCGGAAGGCCGTTCCATGCATCCACAACCCTCTCTGTGAAAAAATACTTCCTTACATTAATTCTGAGCCATCCCCCCTCTATCTTCAAATTGTGCCCCCCTTGTTTTTGCACACCTCTTTTTTTGAAAGATGCTACCCTCTTGGACTTTGTTGATTCCCTTGAGGTACTTGAAAGTTTCTATCATGTCCCCCCTCTCCCTCCTTTCCTCGAGGCTATACATATTAAGCTCCTTTAGTCTCTCTCCATATGTATTCTGGTGCAGACCCTGCACCATTTTAGTTGCCCTCCTCTGGACAGCTTCCATCTTGTCTATGTCCTTGAGATTGGGTCTCCAGAACTGCACAGTCACGCCAGATGGGGTCTCACCAGCTGTCTGTACAGAGGATAACACTTCCTGTTTTTCTGGTGATGCCTCTCCTATGCATCCCAGTATCCCCCAGCCCTCCTTACTGCCCTCTCACATTGCTTGCCACCTTTAAGTCATCTGATATGACTACCCCCAGGTCCCTTTCCATTTTTGTTGTTGTTAGTATCTCACCCCCCATTGTGTACTCTTCCCCTGGGTTTTTGTTTCCCAGGTGCATTACCTTGCATTTCTTAGCATTGAATCTAAGCTGCCATACATTTGCCCATTTCTCTAACCTTGCCAAGTCCCTTCTCATCCTTTCCACCCCACTTTGTGCATCAACTCTGTTGCAGATCTTTGTGTCATCTGCAAAGAGACATACCTTTCCTTCCAGTCCCTCTGCAATGTCGCTTATAAAGGCATTACAGAGGACCGGTCCTACTACTGAACCCTGCGGTACTCCACTAGTAACCCCCTTTCTTCAGAGTGGACTCCATTTACTATTACCCTCTGTGTCCTATTCTCCAGTCAATTCTTTTACCCAGGCTGTCATCTTGGGACCCACTCCCAGGCTGGCTAACTTGTATATTAATCTTTTGTGTGGGACTGGTCAAATGCCTTGTGAAAGTCTGGGTAGGCCATGTCCACAGCCCCTCCCTGATCTACTATTTTGGTCACCCAGTCAAAGAAATCTATTAGTTCGTTTGGCATGACCTTCCTGTGAATCCATGCTGCCTTGGGTCCTGTGCCCTCTGGCCTCTAGGTACTTGACAATTCTTTCCTTCAGAGTGATTCCATCATTTTCCCTATCACTGAGGTTAAACTAACAGGTCTGTAGTTTCCTGCTTCTGCCCTTCTCCCACTTTTGTGAAGGGGAATCACATCTGCCCTCCTCCAGTCCTCAGGTACCACCCCATCCTCCCATGATTTGTTAAAGAGGGTAGTCAGTGGTGTCACTAGTTCTACCCTTAGTTCTTTTAGAATTCTGGGATGAATCTATCAGGCCCCATTGCTTTGTCCACCTTCAGTTTTAAGAGTTCTTTCAGAACCCTTTCTTCTGTAAATGGGCTGGTATCAACTTCTGTATCCAGAGTGTTTCTATTGTTTGTTTTAGGTAACTCCCCTCTTCATTTGTAAATACTGAGCAAATATATTTGTTTAGTATCTCTGCCTTTCACAGTCACCCTCTGCCCACCTTCCCTTTATTAAGCCTCACTATCCCTCCCTTAGTCTTCCTTCGCTCCCTGATGTACCTAAAAAAGGTTTTATCCCCCTTCTTAACTGAGTTGGCTATCTTTTCCTCGGTTCGGGCCTTTGCTGTTCTGACTGCCTTCCCAGCTTCCTTTTGTTTTAATTGATACTGCTAAGGACTTAAAAACTGCATCTCAGGTTAACCCTTTGAATTCCAAATAGCTTTTTGCAATCATTTCAACAGTAAAACTATACACATTTTTAAACAAAGGTATCCAGATAACAGTGACATTTCCACATAAAGATTCACATATATTTGTATACCCACAGACATGCAAAGGGGAAGAAAAGACAGAACAGCAAGTGAAGGCAGAGATATAGCGAGGGGCAGAGAATTGCGAAACCATCAGAGTGTTCAAGTTCCTAGGTCTCACGAGAAAATTTGGTTGCACAACCAGACCGAGAAGACATAGAAAAGGAATGGATAGAACAGACCCTTGCGTTCAAACTCTTGCTGCATAACAAATGGGACAGGTCCTTATTCAACCCTGTCACACACCCCCATCCTGTTGCTGCTGCCATAACACAGAGTCCCCAGGCAGCAGGCAATCTTTCTCAGTCATACCCCCCGGCCTCATTAATATTCATAAGGCAGCTCCTGTTATAGAGTGCTATTGGCACTCTTAAATAAAACATATTTTCTGCTTCCCAGGCACCTTCTCCAGGTCTCTGGCCCCCAGTTAGCTATACAGGGGGACTGAGACCATCAGAGAAGTGCACAGATGGCTGCAAGAGCACCCAAAACCCAATGTGCTCTGGCACATGCGCGGACCACAGAGATATGCACAGAAGTGCAGAAAAAGCTGGCGGCTCCACTCTTTTAGCTTCTCCGGACCTGATTACTGCAAAAACTAACATGAAGCTGGACGGACACTATGGGGACAAATCAAGGAACAAGCCAGGACTGGGAGACTTATAGGGGAAACAGGAGAAATGGGGCAGCCCCAAAGGGCAAACACTTAAGCCCCCACAGGGGGTTGCATTTAAATAAGGAAAATCTTTGTTACATCTATGTTAGAGGGAAGTGGAAGACAGAGTCTGGTGACAAGGTAAACTTCAGTAAACTCGGGGGGGGGGGATATGACTTCAAAATAAAACCAGAAAGGTACTGCTCCATTAGAGTAGTCCCTATGTTCTGCAACACTCTCGCTCTTAAAAAGGTGAAAACAATATTGCAGTTTCACACAGAAATGCTATACAGTCCCAATGTTATTAAATGGCATCGCAGGCAGGCATGATATAAACAGGAATACACATTTGGTAGTGATTTACTAATAAGCCCATCCATAACAGGAATAGCTGCAGTGGGGGAGGCATAATGTACAATACCTGGTGGCTTGGGAAATATGTCATTGTTTAGCCTGACAAAGTCAGTAGTACCGAGGGTTCCAAACCAAACAAACTATGAAGCATAGAAGAAAAAAGTGGATGCCCTGATTTTCTGTGCAAACATCATTGCTGTTGGCAGTAGGGATATGCATACCTGCTCCCTATCCCTCCTCCTCCAACATCACACAGCCCCCCTGTTGCAACTGCACCTAATTCTCGACCCTCCTCCTCTAGTTACACTCTTTTCCCTGCTACAAAGCCCAGCAATTTTGTCCAGTCCTTTCCCACATGGCAATTCTCTGTCCCCTTGCGGGGTTCTTAGCATCCCAAAGGGGAATTACCTTTGGCTGTCCTTCTGCCCCACCCCTCGTTCCACTTGCTGACCTGTACTTGTACCTCTGTGACTGTATTAGACACATAAATGGGTTGGCTATTGCACTTTACCTGCTAAATTTCCTTCATGGAAATGTTTAGTACAGCACTTTGCGTGCATGGCGTCTTGGTTTCACTGTAGTTCAAAGTGTATATACTAAAGCCTAAGCTTGTACTGTACTGTGTATCTGGAAATGTATAACGTTCCCTGAGTGTGCACATGTAATTCTGGCTCTTTGTATAGCTACTGTATATGTTCCAAGTATAAGTTATTATCTACTGTATATTCTTTCTGTTTCCTAGCTGGATGACGTGTACTGTATTTTTGGTGTATTCTGTATGTAAATGTTATGTTTTCTTGCACCCCTCCCATACATCCCAGGATTCATCTAACAACAAGCTATGTCAGCTCTGTATGTCCTTCCTAGTGACATTTCTCAAATAAATAAATAAATAATACCTAGTAGATGTACATATAATGCCAGAGGTAAGTTACCCATGTGGTGTACCAATAGGGTTCTTAAACCATGTAATAGGAAGAAAAATGTGTTTAGTAAAATGAAAAAAAAAATAGGAATGAACATTTTTATTTTATTTATTTATTTTATTTATTGAGATCTAGGATTTGCACCTTTGAGCTGGAAGCTGTTTTATAAAGGTTCCATGTCAGAAAACAAAGAAAAAAGTAAAAACAGTGCAAACATTACATAAATGGAAACAGTGCGAATGTCATAAGTGCATTGTAACAGGGTTCAGTTGGACCATACAAAAGATCACAGCAATACATATAGTTATAAATTACAATAGTTAGAAGGTATGGAGTATTTTGGCAGAGTTATCAATTCTTTGTTAAAGTTCAGTAAGGGCAGGGGAAAGAAAAGAGAGGTGAAGGAGGAGGAGAGAGGCCTTAATAGGATAGGTCATAGGAGATACTAGAAAGGGTGGATTAGTAGAGGGTGGCCGGGGTGGAGAGAGGGGGAGGAAGAGAAGGCCTAGAGGGTGGGGTATGCGGGAGCCAAGGAGGGGCTAGCAACCACAACAGCCCAGTTTGGTAAGGTGTAGGTGTAGTGTTCTTTTAAATAGCCCTAGTTAGGACTCATTGGCTATATCCATCGCAGTATATAAAACAGAACTAAAAAATTTAAAAGAATAGTTAGATCAGAAAGACGGAATTTGGAATTCAATATTTTACATAAAAATTATAATGGAAAGAGCTTTTACGCCTACATTAAAAACCAGAGGGGAAACAGTACCCATGCAGGACCAATATGCATTGATACAGAAGAAATAACCCCCCTCCCATCTGCTTTAGCAAATTGCTTTAATATTTATTTTTGCTCTGTGTTTAGCAAAGGTACAATGAAGGACAGAGATACTACATACAAAGAATGTACTGGTTTACAGATCACTGTTAACCCTCCAAAAGTACTAGATCTTTTATCCAGATTAAAGGAAAATAAATCTTCAGGGCCAGATATGCTGCACCCAAGATTTCTAAAAGAAGTAAGACATCATATAGTGGCATCATTGACATTTCTGTACAATGTATCTTTTAGCATGGAAGAGGTTCCCCAAGACTGGATAACAGAAATAGTAGTCCCCTTATTTAAGAAAGGTGATAAATCAGTATTATCCAACTACAGACCAATTAATGTAACACCTGTTGTAGGTAAGATTGATGAGAGTTTATTCAAATTTAAATTGGAGGATAATCTTAAAATTAAAAATGATAAGGACACTAAGCAGCATGATTTCCAGCAGAACAGGGCATGTATTACCAACCAGTTATGCTTTTATGAAAAAGTTAATAAGAACATTAATAACAATGTACCAGTTGATGTGCTTTATCTAGATTTTCAACAGGCATTTGATAAGGTGCTGCACAGTTTATTGATTGAATAATTAAAAAAAACTGTTGATGTAAGAATAATTACTTGGATTCAGAATTGGTTGAACAATAGAAAGCAAAGGGCCAGAATTAGGGGATCTTACTCAAACAATGGCAATGTGACTAGCGGAGTGCCCCAGGGCTCCATTTTGGGCCCTGTACTATTTACAATATTTATTAGTGATTTGCATCAAAATATTGATAGCTGGATTGTGAAATTCACTTATGATGTCAAGCTGGGGGGACCTGTTGACTTAACTCACAACAGAGCAAATCTAAAAAGGGATCTGGATATAGCTGAGAGATGGGCTAAAGGAAATGGTATGCTGTTCAGCATTGATAAGTGCTCTGTCCTGCTCTTAGGGAAAAACAGTGGTAAACAGGATTACTACCTGAATGCAACCAAAATTAAAAAAGTGGAATCAGAAAAAGATTTTGGTATTTTTATTGATCAAGACCAGGGCCCCCATATTCAGAGCCAGCCGGATGCACGTGTAATAGTGTCTTGCACAAATACGATGCGCTGGCTTACTCTGTTCTGGTATTTGAACAGAGTGCACCATCCACCCACACCCCACATTCTGTTTGAATGTGGGACCATGGATGCACGGCACATATCAGACGGCTGCCATGTATGGCGTGGTGCATCCAGGGTGCGAGGCAGAAGACCACCTATAGGGGAATTCGTGACACATACCTGGATGCGTGGCATCCCCCATTGGCAATATTCAGCCCAAGCATGCAAATGAGCTCATTGAGCTTGCATGATGCAAAGGGGCCTCATGCATGCTCATTCTGAGCACATCTGCATGGCTGCATTGGGCTGAATGCACTGGTGCAGGTCCCCCCCAAAGCCCCGAGCTCTGATCGCTCCATAGAACAATAACGTGTATTAATCCCAGGTGGTATAGTGGAGCCCCCCCTTCCCTGAACCACGATCGCTCCTTAGAATAATATAATATCTTAATCCGAGATTTCAATAAATAAATAAAATAAACAAATAATACATTATTCCCTGGTGGTATAGTGGAGCCTACACACCTCAAACCCCGATCCCTGTGCAATAAAACCAGCACCCACACTCCTGGTAGCCTAGTGGATCCCCCACCCCAGTAATCAGAGATCCACCACCTGACCACAGCCGGTGACTGGCACAGCCCTCTGCACTTTTCCATGGCCAGCTGTTGACCGAACAGCACCAATGAGTGCATACTATTTACAGTACATGCTCTGGTGTTGTTCAGTTGGTGGCTGGCCATGGAAGTGTGCAGAGGGCTGTGCCAGTCGCCAGCTGGGGTCTGGTGGTGGAGCTCTGACTACTGGGGTGGGGGGTCCACTAAACTATTGGGCTGTGGGTGCTGGTTTTATTGTACAGGGATCAGGGTTCAGGGTGCGTGGGCTCCACTATACCACCAGGAAATAGGATAATATTCTACAGAGTGATCGGAGTATGGGGAGGGAAGGGCTCCACCATACCATGAGGACATAATTATAAATAGATAGTATTCTATGGTGCAAACAGAGCTTGGTGGAGGAGAGGGGATATCGTGGACTACCTGGGCATCTGTGGGTATGAGAGGTATTGCTAGGGTGATCAGGGACCGGGGACTCTGTGTGTGTGTGTGTGTGTGTGTGTGTGTGTGTGTGTGTGTGTGTGTGTGGTGGGGAGGGGGGAACTGTGTGCATGGACTTTCACAGTGCGTGGGGCTCCACACTGCCCAGCACATAGTTATAGTAGGGTTCTGTGAACCTATCTTTGCGAGGGCGCTGATGGCCATGTCTTCACCAGGAGCCGTCTCAATATTGTGGTGCTCAGGCTATGCATGTGGGTCCCCTCATTTGCGCGGGCACGTCACAATATTGTGCGCCCTCGCATAGTCAGACTTGCACGACACATCGGGGGCTTTCGAATATTGCCCCACCCTGTATGGGCCACGCAAGACTAGGGATGCGTGGAGCATCTAGGGATGAGCCCTGCAGCTCCTTTGGAAATGTGCCCCTTAAGCTTCAATGGTCATTGTACAAAACTAATTCAGAGGACAAACTATATAATTAATAATATTAAGAGATCCTTTATAAGCAGAACGGCAACCTGTGTACTACCCTTATATAACAGTTTTGTTAGACCACATCTTGATTATGGTTCCCCTTTATGAAGTTCCTACTTGAGAAGGGATGTGGACCGTATAGAGATGGTGCAGCATAGGGTAACAAGAGTGATTAGGGGGATAGAAAGGATACCATATAAGGATAGGCTGGAGCATTTCGAGTTGTATAGTCTGGAGCACAGAAAGGTAACGGGTGATCTCTTAATGATGTGTAAGTCTATGAAAGAGCCAGAACTAATGGTAGAACTGGGTATTCAGATTTAAAATAAACCAGAAGGGCTGAGATCACACAAGTTGCAGATTAAACTTGACCACACAGTCAGATTGGGGAGATTTAATACTTTTTCACATCGCACTAGTAGGGTCTGGAACAGTTTACCAGGTGATATAATAGACAGTGAAAGTCTAAATGTTTTCTAAGGTAAACTTGATAACTATCTTTTTAATGAGAGGTTTGACTGAACCCACTAATGCTGCTGGACAGACTTAATGGGCAAATCTGCCTTCTCCTGTCCTCGATCCAGTATGAATACAAGGATGAGCAAACATAGCCAGCCCGGGGGGAGGTGGTCAAGAGTGGAGAAGAGAGGGCAGGGAAGTGGGCATCAGTAAGGTGCGGCACCAGTAAGGTGCAGGTCTGGAAGCATAATGGTACATGGCAACTTGCATACTGTGTGACGCCAAGCAAGTCACTTAACCTCCTGTGATCCCAGGACAGATTTGGAAACAAGCTTCAGCTTCGTTTGCCTTTCCTAGCCCAAAATTGTAAAATAAATAAAAAATGGTCAGAATGTCATTGAACAGACAGGCCTTATTCTGCTATCCAAATTCTCCGTTTTTCTGTTTCTGACACAGGGCAGTTTAGCTGATTGCAGTTTGCCACCGTATGACATGTTTGTCATTCTCGTTGTTGACTTCTCTTGGTTCACTTGCTGTGTGTTGTTTGTGTGGAGTTAGTTCTGTTTTAATATGGTTCTTCATCACATGGTATTATCCACATCATTCAGCTCCCAGTTCTGATCTCGGCCATAACTACACAGCAATAGGCACTGTCCCACCCATATGATCTGTACCCGCAAGAATAAGAGACAGGAGAACAATCATGTTTAAGAGGCTGACTTGATGTACATTTAAAGTGTTTGCACCTGTAGTTCTCCCCCCAGTAAAATAAAAAAAATCCCATTGAATGCTAAAAGTCACAGTGGCCAGGATACTGGAATATCTTTAGTGACTACAAAATGGGTTAGCAAGTTGCTAACACCATTTTGCCAACCCAAAGCATGGAAGGGGAGCAAAATGCCATATTGGATGGCTTGGTTAGTAAGTTGCTAATCTGTTTGTGATTGACCCTACAGTATGCCGGTGCACCTATGCAAAGCAGCTGATAACTCCTTTCATAAAGGTGAATGGGCATATCAGTAGATTTGGGGAGGTGGTAAGTAGCTGTCAGTGCTGCTCTAATTACCACCTCCCTAAACCTTGTCTTACTGACTGCGTCCCCTAACTGCAGCCCCCTGCTGCCTGAACCTCCTATCCATATCGTAAAAGATCCTGGTGGTCAGTGGTGCCCTCTGCCCTCTAAACAATGCCCATCACTATTGGAAAAAAGTCTGGTGGCTAGTGGTGCCCCTGCCCCTGAACACACCCCAAGTCATATTGGGAATGATCCTGGTGGCTACCGGTCTGTCCCTCACCCCTGGGGTTGAATCCCACCTGTGATCCCTGTTCTGGCATGCCCCCCTAGGTCTGATCCTCCTCCTGACCAGGCTGTACTGCCCCCAGCACCCCCTTCAACTGTGACCAGCACAGACCCTCCGCACCTCCACAGCCGGCTGCCAACTGACAGTTCACGATTGCCCATCTACTGCCTTCTGTAATCAGCTGATTACAGTAGGTGTGCCATCACAAACTGTCTGTATGTGGCTAGTCGTGGAGGTGAGAGGAGGGCTTGTACTGGTCGCTGATGGGCATGTGTGCTGGGGGTACTACAGGTGGGTCAGTAAGGTGATAAGACCTGGGGAGGGTGCTGGGTCAGGGAGGTGAGGGGATTAGAAATGAGGAGGTATGGGTAGACCACTAGCCACCAGGATATTTCCCAGTATGGACTTGAGGTGTATGGGGTGGGGGCGGCATGACTAGCCACCAGGATCTTTTCCAATAAGGACGGGAGGTATTCAGGGTGCAGACCACTAGCCACCAAGATCTTTCCCAGTATGGAGTGTGGGTATTCGGGGTGGGAGGGGCACCACTAGCCACAAGGATCTTTTCCCAAATGGATTGGGGGGGTTGTTTGAGGGTTGGGGCACCACTAACCACAAGGATCTTTTCCAATATGGATGGAGTGGTTTCAGGAGATGGGGGGCACCACTAGCCACCACGGTGTTACATGTATGGATTGGGGGGTGTTTGGGGGGTTGGGGAGGGCAGTACAACATAGCTGGCAGCCCTGACAGGTGCTGAAGTGGGTAGCAAACCCTGTTTGCTCCTGGTCTGTAATGAGTCCCTAATGAAATGTAAATGACCCCATAGCACCTTGCTAGTGCTTTGGGGTCATTTGCATCTTATTTGCACACTAACTTTGTTTTTTCTCGTTTAGATATTTCCTGAAGAAGACCTAAGGTCGAAAAGTAGATTTTTAATTCTACTTTCTATTTTCAGCGTGCATTTAATATAACCATTTCATTTTGCTTTTAGATCACATGCTGACGCAGCACCTTGTTTTTGGTTTTAACAGTTTGCATCTTAAGGTACAAATATGGCAGTGTGCTCTATATGCACAATTGCCATTAGTGGGCTCTAACAGCCTGACTGTGATCGCAGTCACCATAGTACCCTATTGCCACATACCTCCTGTGGCCGGTAGGGGACTGGGTTTGCTATTGCAGTCTGGTAAGTGCCTGGCTGGTATACTGGAACATGCCTTTAGGGCTTGCAAAGTCTCATGCATGTTCCAATATACCTCTGGCTTGCTGCAGGCACTAATTTGCTGCTGGAGCAAATATTTAGTAGGGCCTAATCTAAACCTACAAATATCCTGGCCAGTGTGTGTTAAGCCTTTCCCACCTATAGCTCCGCCAGCATCCCACCCTCACCCCCCCACACAAAAAAAAAATCCCCACAAATAATACCTACCTTTGCTGGTAGGACACAACATATAATTTGAAGATCCTCATCCTGATCTGGCTTGGGCATCTTAAGATTTAAAAACAAAACAAAACAAAACAAACAAACAAAAAAACACTCCAGTAACCAGTTTGGTGACAGGGTAAATGTACATACATTGAAACAGAAAATCCATGTTGCTCAACCATCCAGCTGAAAAGACGACACTACACAATGTATAGTATTAGTGCTAAAATGACTGAAGTTTATTTTACTGCAAAAATAATAAAAAAAAAACAACCACGATAGCAGCATAAAAAGGCGTAAATGTTTCACACTGCAGTGCAGTGCTTTGTCAAGAGCAGTACAATACTACAAAATCCACATTTTATAGTTCATGCTATTAGTACAAAAAAATACATCTAAATTTCTTTTAAATACATAATTAAACAAAAGGAGTACTATACAGCTAAATCAAGGAACAAACATTACAAGAAGATTAGCAGCTATAGCAACCAGTAAGACATCACTAAATTCATTATTATTTCATTTAGCTATCAAGCAAATGACTACATTTATTTAATTTTCTTTCAGCTTTTCATTCATGAAAACATAGAATTTATCAGTAGAAAAGGACCATTTGGTCCATCCAAACTGCTCACATGTTCCTTGCCTACTCTGTCTCCACAGACCCTAACTGCTTTCTGGTAACGCTCCCTCCTGTTTTCAAATACACCCCTTTGTCTATCCCATGCATGCCTGAAGCCCTGCAATGTTTTGGCCTCCACCACATCTGCTGGTGGTCCATTCCAGGTATCTATTAACCTTTCAGTGAAGCAGTATTTCTTCATATCTCTCTTGAACCCCCCCCCCAAGCTATATTGCATACCCCTTGGTTCTGGTGCACCTCTCATTTGAAATGGACTTCTCTCCTGTACCCTGTTCACCCTGTGAGGTACTTGTAGGTCTCAATCATGTCACCTGTTGCTTTATGTAAACAAGTTTTGCCAACATATGTACCTCCCTTTATGTAAATAGTATCTCCTTGTGAATGAGCCTGCTCAATGGAGCTTTCCTGCAATAAACTTGAACTTGAACATTGAACTTTCTCTCCTCTCTTCCAGGGTGTACATGTTGCGATCCCACAATCTTTCCTCATAAGGCAACTCATGGAAACCCCAACACCATTTTAGCTGCGCTCCATTGGATTGCTTCCACCCTGTTTATGTCCCTTCTAATGTGTGGCCTCCAAAACAGGACATTGTACTCTGGATGGGGTCTCACCAGTTAGCGATACAGTGACAACACTGCCTCCCTCCTCCTTCTGGATCTAGCCCTCCCTATGCTCCCCGGCATCCCACTAGCCCTGCCCACTACTTTGTTACACTGCCCTGCCACCTTGAGATCATCAGATATGATACCCACAAGGTCTCTTTAGTTTAATGACTGTCAGTACTTCTCCCCATCCTATACTATATAGGCTTATTGAAGTTAATGAGATCTTGGGATCAGTTGTGGAAAATCTACCAAAGATGTAAGATGGATTCAGACTTGAACAAATACAGACTTTCATGAAATTTGTGTAAAACTGCAATTAAAAAGACAACAACAAGGAAACCGGGTGATCCAAGATGGTGGAGTAGTGCGCTGCTGAGACAGGAGCTAAGTGGGAGCAAAAGCACTTTCACAGAAACACGGCAAGAAAATCATCCGTTTTCAAGCAAGATAAAACTTTTCTGTTACGTTACAACAGAAAATGTCAAAAAGGTGAAGAGAGTGAAAGAAATCAAGCAAAAGCCGGTGCTGACGGACCAAGCAAAAACCAGAAGTGCCAGAAAACAGTCTATACATGCTACACAGACTACTATTTTATCAGGCAAGTGGAGTAAAATAATGGACTCCTTACCGGTGGTTCTCTCTCCATTACCATCTCCGATTTCAGTAGCTGACCAGATGATGACTGAAGGAGCAGTGGAGGCAAATTTTCAGGAGGAAGATGACCTGAGTACCTCAGGAGGGGGCCACAGACACCAGCAGGAAGGCACAGATTTGGAAGACAAGGCAGTAAGTCCAGCTACCACTATGGAGGTGTTAGACATGGAGGAACAAACAGTACAGGAAGCAGAGTGCTCTGGAGGCCCCCAAAAGCTGAAACATGACACGGAAGCGCATACATCTCAGGTCAGTTGCCCGGACCAAGCTGCAAGTAGTGACAACAGAATGAAGCTTATTAAAAACAAGCTTCAAAACATGGAGAAAAAAACAAATGATGAACCTAAAAAAGCTGGAGATAAACGGACTAAACCAAAAAGCCAAACAAACCTGCTGGATACCAAGGATACAGAGGTGCTTTTAGCCCACAGGTTTCAAAACACTGTATTAAGAGGCATTGCAGACATTCAGAACTCGCTAAGTACACTAACTAGTTCAGTGGCTGGAATCAATCAGAAGCTAGAAGCATTAACATTAAGAACATCAGAAATGGAGAATATAATCAGCAATTTAAGACACTCTAGGCCCAATAAAGGAAACTGTTACATTGCATTCTACACAGCTTGAAATACTAATTAAAAAAGTACAAGATCAAGAGGGCAGGTCATGCAGAGGGAACATAGAATTGGGGAAAATACCTGAAGGGGCTGAAGGCAGAGGAGACCCAGTTCAATACTTTGAGGAATTAATAACTGAAGCAAAAGGGTTATATTTTCCAAGACAAAAGATTTCTTTAGACAAAGCCCACAGAGCTGGTCCAAATAAGTTTGTCAGGGAAAAGGACAGACCTAGATTTGTGTTTATTAAGCCTCACAAATTCCAGGACAAGGAAGCAATCCTCAGGAAGGCAAGAACAGAAAAAGGTTTGAAGGTTAAAGGTTTACACTTCCAGGCCTTCCCTGACTTTAACAGTGAAACCATGACAGAGAGGTGCTCCTTTAATTGGGTTATGGCAATACTAAGGGAATGGGGTATAAAGTATGCTCTACTACAACCTGCTAAATTAAAGTTCTAGTATAAAGGAAAGTTGCGTTTTTTCACAGACCCGATGGAGGCAGAAAGCTTACTAAAGGAAAACATTGAAACTACAAAAATTGACAAACACAAACAGGCAGATCAGTTGAATGTGGATCCTGGAGTAAATACGGACAAAATCATAATCCTGGATCTGCGGTTAACTTAACAAAAGTTATAACCTGCCCAAAAAACTGACGGGGGGGGGGGGAGAGTACTTATTGGCTATGATTGCTATATGATTGCATAATAACTGAATTTTACGGTTGAACTAACTAACTCTTTTCCCTTCTTTTCTAGCTACTAAAGAGCTAAATCCCAAGGTGCTGTGAGAGGGGACAAGACTCGGGCAGAAGACAGGATACCATGACGTTTGCTGCTCCCTTGTCTTTCTATCTTTTTGATTAACTGGAAGATTAAACCCAAGATGCCATGACAAGGGAACTGAGACAGGCAGAGAGCAGGACCCCTAGATGAGTATATGATCTCACAGGTAATAATGGGAAGGAGGGGAAGAGGGACTAAGATGAATATTTTCGTATCTTATTGTATTGTGTTCCTTTTTTCCCTCCTTTTGTCTTTTTATTTTTTGTTTCGCTTGTCTCTCCACAAGGTGGTAATTAGATAATCTTCACAATGGAGGTACACACAAAGTGGTGGTGATAGATGATAAACACTCCTATTAGCTTCCCGTGGTACTCAGGAGAGGGAGGTAAGCAGTAGCCATCTTTATTGGTAAAGGGGTATAATAGAGTGTTACTCTCCAGCACAGGGGGAGGGCAGTGGTTGGGTAGATAGGTTACGTTTATTATTGTGTACAATTTTTTTGCTTTTAGTACTCGATTTGCAATTATTTATTTATTTATTGAAAATGTTTCACCAGGAAAGGCACGCTGAGCAAAAAGATGCTCGTCTCACGGTGCGACCTGGGGGGAGGGGTTACAGAGGAGGCAGGTATACATACAGTAGATGATTTTAGCAGTAATGCAATACAGACAATGTACATTGATTGGTGGTAATACAAATGAACTTATTACATACGGAGAGAATACAGAACAGTGAACAATATCAACAGAGTATACATTACATAGGTATAAGGCAAGGTAAGAGCAATACAGTTCTTGCACAACAGGGACAGGGTAAACATGTCATGGGTATACATATCAAGTGTACCAGACATAGTAGGAGCAAAGAGAGCAAACACTACAGGGAAGGGGTGAACATACAAGGTTATTCTAAGGGGGAATACATTAGTTATGTAAGTGCCAATAGCACACTAGTGTGAAAGGGCAGAACTTGAGTGCCAGTACCAGCCCTGAGCTGCAGTGGGATGCACAGGTGTCTGTTGGAGTTGAAGGGGACTAGTATGCTTAGGAGAGTAGGGGGTAGGTTTAGGCGAGGTGAGAGGGAGGGAATGGTGTTGATACTGAGGGTGAGGCAGAGGAGGGAGAGATAGGGAGGGGGGAGAGAGGGAGGTGTTAGGAATGAGAAGGGGGAGTAAGCGTGAGTGTAAGTGCGTAGGGCAGTATATAAGCCAGCCAATTAGGTAATTGCCAGGCTGCTGGTCAGGCTCTGGGGGGCAGCTGGGGGAGAGAGGTACCGAAGTGGAGGGGAGATTTCAGGGGCAGTTGTAATTTGTTGTGAGAAAGTTAGTGAGGGCAGAGGATAGGGAGTATTTGGATGAAGAATGGAGGATCTGGGCTGGTAGGCTGTTCCAGAGTTTGGGGAAGAGGTAAGAGAAGCTGATTGGCTGGCGGTGGTCCTTCGGTGAGGGATGGATAATAGCCTTGTGTCGGTGGATCTGAGGGTGTGAGTGGGGGTAGGTGGGGAAGATAGGGAGGATGCTAGGTAGGGTGGGAGGGAGCTGAGCTAGAAGTTGGAAGTGAATTTTACAGTGTGGATTAGGCACCGGTTGCTCAGGGCTGGCAGGGCCAGTGAATGGTAGAGCTCGCAGTGATGTGAGTGAGGGGGGGCATCGAGGGCAAAGTGGCAGAACGCATTAAGGAGGGGGTTCAGTCCAGCTAGGGTGGTCTTTGAGGTGGAGCTATTGACTATGTCACAGTAGTCAAAGGTGGGTAGAATCATTTTCAGGACTAGATCACGTCTGACGGGTAGCGAGAGGGAGGACCGGTTCCTATATAGGGCCCCAAGTTTTGGGCGCAGTTTGCAAGTGATGGCATCTACGTGTGTGATAAAGGAGAGGTGGCAATTGAGCCAAACCCCTAGATACCTAAAGGAGGGTACTTCTTCGAGGATGGTGTTGTTGAGGGTATGGAAGATCAAAGGGTGGGTGAGTTTGGATAGATGCTGCCTTGTACCGAAGGTCATAGAAATGGTTTTCTTGGGATTTAGGGAGAGTTGGTTGGTATTAAACCAGTGCTGGATTTTGTTGAAATCCGTTTGTAGTTTGGAAGTGAGTTCTTCGTGGGTCTGGCTGGAGGTAAAAAGACCATGTCGTCTGCATACATGTGTATAGCGGAGGAGGAGCATGAATTTGGCAGATCATTTAGGAGGATGGAGAATAGAATGGGACCAAGAACTGAGCCTTAGGGAACACTGGTAGTGATGGGGGGGAGATGTGGTCAGCTATTCTAGTGGATTTGGTTCTATTTAGTAGGTAGGCACTGAACCAGTTTGTGGCAGATTCTGATAACCCAGCCCTTGATAGGCAGGATAGTAGGAGAGAGTGGGAGACTGTGTCAAAAGCTTTAGCTAGGTCTATAAAGATAGCGGCCATGATTAGCCCTTTATCCATCCTGGTGAGGATGGAGTCTGTGAGTCTTAGTAGGGAGGAGGTGGTAGAGTGGTATTTTCTGAAGCCGGACTGAAATGGGGTGAAGAAGTCAGTTTCTGAGAGAAAGTAGGATAGCTGGGATAGAACTAGGTGTTCTTGGAGTTTGGCGAGGGCAGGGAGGAGGGAGATGGGACGGTAGTTCATAGTGGAGGAAGAATCACCACCTTTTGGAAGAGGTAGGACAGTGGCATGCTTCCATATGGAGGGGAGTGACTCGGTGGTGAAAGATAGATTTAATTGGGCAGCTAGGGGTGTCGCAATGGCTGAGGCAGAAAGGAAGAGGAGTTTATTATCAAGACCATCAGGGGATTTGCCTTTGGAGGGGTTCAGGGAGCATAGGGCATCTAAGGTTTCGATGGGGGAGATGGGTCTAAAGGAAAAGGGGGTCCTACCAGTTGGCAGGGGAATAGATGATTGGGGGGTGGATGAGGTTAAAGATGTGCGGGGGGGTGGGCAAGGTTGCTGGAGGTAAGGAATCGAGGAGGGTTTGGGCGCAAGTTGTGAAATAGGAGTTAAACTCGGCGGCTACCTTCTGGGGGTCGGTGAGGAGTGTCCCATGGATGAGGAGAAGAGGTGGCGGATTTGCTGTTTGAGGGGTGAAGAGGGAGTTAATGACTTTCCAGAATTTAGAAGGTTTCCCAAGATTTGCGTTTAGGGTGTTGTTGAAATATTCAGCTTTAGCTAAACGGATGGCCTTTGTACATTTGTTGCGGAGCATATGGTAGGTGACAAGATTGTTTGGGAGGGGCGTAGATTTGTAGTTATGCCAGGCCTTGTCATGGGCTTGTTGGCAAGCTATCAACTCTGGGGAGATCCAGGGTAGATGAGACCCACGGACTCTTGCCCGGCGCAAGGGGGCGTGTTTGTCCCAGGCAGTGAGGAAGGTGTTTTGAAAATTAGTAAAGGCCGATTCTATGCTAGAGCAGTCAGTGCTTGGGACCCAGTTTGCGTGAGTGAGATCTTCCAGGAGGGGAGAGAGATTGAGGGATTTGTATGAGCGTTGGAAAATAAATTTGGGAGGGGATTTAACTCTGTGGATTTTGCAGACCAAGTAGATTAGGTGGTGGTCACTAATGGCATCAGAAAGGAGGCCCGAGCTGATGACGCGATGTGGGTGGGATGTAAGAGCCCAGTCTAGTAATGTATGATTACCGGACTTATGGTTTAAGCGGGTGGGTTCCATAATAGTTTGGGTAAGGTTGAGAGCGGCTATCTCTGTTTGAGTTTTATTAAAAATGGGAGCTAACCAGTTGTGGTTAAAGTCTCCCATGACATATAGTTCACCCGACTGGGCATGGGAGGAGAGTTGGCCCAGTAAGTCGGTGACTATTGTGGTAGGAATGCCTGGGCGGCAAGAAATGCCAGCCACAAAAATAGGTAGTGAGGAGGGAGGGGACAGCTTTACCATGAGAAGCTCATAAGCTTTGGGTTCAGCTTTTGTGAGAGAGACGCTCAAATGAAGGGCTGATCTGATGTAGATAGCCACCCCTCCGCCTTTGGTGGGCTGGTCTTGCCTTATGGTAGTAAAACCAGGAATGGCAATGGTGTTATCAGGTAGGCTGGCATTTAGCCAGGTCTCGGATAGGATAATAATATCCGGGGCATGGTGGGCGGCTAGAACCTGAAGCTGATCGAGCTTAGGGGCTAGGCTACGAATATTTAGGTGGAGGAGGCGTAGGCCTTTGGGGAGGTAGCCTGGATGAGTGTTGGAGGAGGCTTGGGCTAAGGGGTTAGGTATGGGGAGGTCTGGACCTGGGGGTGGGGTAGGGCAATTAAGGCTCATTAAAATTAAAAAGAAGACAGTGGTTATGCAGATGCAAGTGATGCAGATTGGTATGGCTATACCAGGAGAAAGGTTCGAAATTAATTATTTAAATATGATACAACCAGATAAAGATCACAGGCATAATGCTTAACATCTTAATTTGGAATGTGAAAGGGTTAAGAAATAGAGATAAAGCGAAAAAAATCTTCAATTGGGTTGACAAAAAAAGGTGGACCTACTACTACTACAAGAAACTTATTTTTCTAGTAGATAATCTTTGTTTCATATGAATAGATGGAGAGAAGGAAGATTTTCAGACTACACAAATATGGCTAGAGGGGTAGCCATCTTTATAAGGAAATGTAATAATATAATTACATTTGGAAAATCAATAAAAGATCCCTCAGGAAGATATGTTATAACAGAGGTTAGAACATTGGAAGGGTATATCACAATTGCTAACATCTACGGCCCAAACATATTTGAGAGAGATTTTTATATAAACTTCATTCTTAATTTAACAACTTTTGATCCACTTTATATTATAGGAGAGAACCTAAATATGGCCATAAACAGTAGACTGGATACATTTTCCTCCTTCCTAGACAATATGGTAGGAGGGAGGAAGCTGCTTACAGATTTTATGGACGGCTTGAATATAATTGACACATGGAGAGGGAAGAAAACCCAGATATGTGTCAATATTCCTTTTTTTCTATTCCACACCAGAGTTATTCAAGGATTGACTATTTTTTGTTTCAAAACAATTGCAGTTCAGCATCAAGCAAGTTAAATATCACAATATAGTTATTTCTGACCATGTTCCAATGCAACTGGAGGTTAATACAAATCAACTCGCAGAAAATAAGCAATGGGTACTCCAACCTGCACTATTGCAGGGCCTGGATTATGTGAAGCTTATGCAAGAACAAATAACTGATTTTTTTGTATACGATGATCCAAAGTAGATATCTCATAATAATAATTGGGACACACTTAAAGCTGTAATAAGAGGTGCCACCATTGTTTATTCAACTAAAAATAAGAAAAGGAAAGACAGACAGAACCTGTTAGAGAAAGAAATGAATTATTTGGAAAAAAACACATGTCAACTCATGATCCTAATATATACAAGAAACTTATAATCGCAAAAGTAGAATATAACAAATTAATAACTCAGGTGGCAGAGAACAGTTTATTAAAAAACAAAGCTAAGTATTATGCACAGGGAGACAAACCAGATAGGCTGTTGGCCTTTCAACTTCAAAATGAAAAACAAGAGCGAGTCATTTTTCAAGTTACTACAACTATTGGAGATGTAACTCAAAAAACATGCAACCCAAAAGAAATCAATAAACAATTTCATGATTACTACCACAATTTATATACATCAGAGAGACCAAAATACCCACAAGCCATAAACAAATTTCTTAAGGATATAACAATACCTAAAATTAGTAAGGAAGAGGTCCAATGATTAAAAAGGCAGATAACGGAAACTGAAATTTTAAACTGTATTAAAGAATTACCATCAGGAAAGGCTCCTGCACCACATGAGATCTCAATGGAGTTCTACAGAACATTCTTGCCATACTTATTAAAGCATTTGACCCAGTTATTTAATTATAGCTGGAATTTGGGCAAGTTACCAGACACATTTTACAATGCTAAAATATCTGTATTGCTTAAAAAAAGATAAAGATAAAGATCAAACTCAAATGTCATCTTATAGTCCAATATTACTATTAAACTTGGATATGAAAATCTTTGTGAAAGTGATGACAAAAAGAATGGAAAGTGTACTAAAAGATATAATAAATGAGAGCCAAAATGTTTTTACCAAAGGCAGGAGGATAGGGACAAATATAAGGAGAGTTATAAATTTGTCTGATGCCAATGAACAGAACAACCTACTGATTATGTCAGTAGATGCAGAAAAAGCCTTTGACCAGGTAGAATAGGATTATATTCAGACTATTATAGGAACATTTGGATTTAGCATGAACTTTCAGAAAGCAATAAAAAACATATATGCTAACCCGAAGGCATCAGTACAAATCAATAAAAATCAGTCAAAATGCGTTAGCTTATCCAGGGTCACCAGACAGGGCTGCCCATTATCACCTTTATTGTTTACACTGGCTATTGAACCACTGGTATAGCAATATGAACCAATCTAAAAATAACTGGAATAAAATTAGGTACCAGAGAACACTGAATCAGCTTACATGCAGATGACACTCTGTTATTTCTTACAAACCCACAGCATTCGATACCACGAATTCTAGAGATAATTCAAAGCTATGGGGAAGCATCAGGACATAATATCAACACAAACAAAACTGAGCTGCTCACAATAGGAAAATACAATAAGAATATTCTTCAGAATATATTACAAACCAGAATTGTAAAACAATTTAAGTATTTATGGATAGTTATTACTAGAGACATAAAGGATCTATATGATTTTTTTTAAACTATAGTCACTACAATAGAAAAGGATCTAGAAAAATGGAAGAACTTACCACTAACAGTAATTGGCAGATGCATTGCAATTAAAATTAATATTTTACCTCAGTTACTATATTTCTATTAAACATTACTGATTTTTTTTTACCACATAATCATTTCAAACAGGTGAAAATGCTAATTTTGAAATTTGTATGGAAAGACAAAAAAACAAGAATGTCACAAAGAAAACTATGGCTTGCAAAATATCAGGGTGGCCTAGCACTCCCAAATATATATTGGTATCACACGGCTTCTCAACTTGCACAAATACAGGATTGGTTTAATAAAAACACTACATCACATAAATCAGTAGCATACTTTCTTTTGGGTACTACACAAAAAACAAAAAATCAGAAACAGGGAAAAAAATCATATCAGTTTAAACCTCCTGTATGGTTTGGAAGGAAGCCCACAAAGTAATAAAATTGTCAGAATATAAATCCTCTTTGGCACCAATACTGTATATGGGAATAAACATTTTAATATTCTGCACACTGATAAGGGATTCCATGCCTGGGAGAGGGCAGAAATAAGTACAATAAGTGATCTATGCAACAATGACATCTTGATGTCATTCCAACAAATACGAGAGATATATAATATACCTAGGAATCAGTTCTTCAGATATTTACAGCTTAGGGACTTAATACAAAAGAAAGACTTTAACTTGACTGAGTTCCCAATAGAGTGTACGCTATGTATAACTAAGGAAAAAATAATTTCAAACACATATAAAATATTTCAGAAAGCTGACTTAACTGTGTTAAATCAACTAAAGGCAAAATGGGAACAACACTTGGGCTATGAACTTCCGGACTATATTTGGGACAATATAAAGAAGTACCTGCACGACTGATTTTACTCTGCAAAACTGCAGCAAATTCAATTTAATATTTTCCACAGAACATATTTCACACCCTCCAGGCTACACCAAATTAATTAGGTACTGGAAGAAAATTGTCGACATTGTTGCCACAATTCAGGATCTTTGGTCCATATGTTCCTAACCTGCAGAAAACAAACTAAATTCTGGGACACCATTATAAATATATTGGAACAATCTACAGGTATCAAGATAGTAGTCAATGCCTTTACAATACTTCTAGGTGGAAATCAGATGATAGGAAACTATACAGAAGAACAAGAAAAGTTAATGGCACTGGGACTACTGGTGGCCCCAAAAATGTATTCGAATGTAGTGGAAGGACAAAGATCCACCCAGTTCACATAAATGGATTACTCTAATGGTTGAACTATATAGGATAGAAAGAATACATTATTATTTGCAGAAAAAAAGAGGGACAATTTGATAAAATAGGGTATCCCTTTATTAACAAAATTATTACTACTAGAATACGTACATAAGAAGCACCCAGTTCACATTTAGTACAAGGCCTGTGTTGATGGTATAATGAAATGTATGAAACTATAACTCTGTATGTATTAAGACACAGTAAAGTTTTAAACATTAAGTTAATGAATTTATTTGTAAGCACTGATATGCTATGCTAATCATTTGTCTTCACCTCAGTAAAATATATATATATAAAAAACAAAAACAAAAAAAAACAACAAAATAAGATTATTGCAGAACAAAACAGTTAAATAGTACTGGACATCCTAAATCTTTTTAGGACTCAGACAGGGATTTTTGCCAATCCAAATTAGAAGGGGGAATTGAAATAAAAAAAACTGATGAAAAAGTACTTACTGAGGAAGTTACTATTGATGAAAGCTTCAATGAATACTTTACAAGTATGTCAAATTTTAGAAAATGGGCAGGGGAAAACTGTGTTTTGATTGGTTGAGGACACCAATCAGCAGGTCTGGTATCAGGCAACAGAGACCGGGCAATAATGAATGCTTGATTTTGTTCTGAAATTCTTGTGCCCATAGAATTGTAAGTTTTAATTTTCTGCTATGTTATTGTCTCACTTAGCGAGTGATTCCCCCTCACACATGAAATTTTACAGTGCACCCCACTCGTCTCTTGGTTCAACTACTGAAATGTAACATTTTTTTTTAAATCCTTCTTTTCTGCCTTACCGTACCACCCGGGCATACAAGAGCACAATAACAGTATGCATAAGGTAATTTACATATAAAAAAAAGTAACCTTTTTATAAAGCCCCATTAAAGCATCAATCATCCACCATCAACCCAGTCAAAAGAGCAGTCGGGCCCATTTAAAGTTTTTAAATAATGGTACACGAGCTACCACAACTCCGTTGCTGCTGACTGACCGATTATACTTCTCAGAGAGAGAGAGCTCCTCCCTGCCTCCAGAGAGCACAATAACTGTCCAAACTACACTTCTTTTTGCTGGTAGTGGGCTGGGGAGGTCACAGAAAAACAATAGTTAGGTGAACAGTCTGTATTCTTTTCTGGCCTCCTCTTCTCAATTTGTGAGGGGCAAGCAATCATTAGAGGGATCGTCGTGAAGGGACTGAATATTTTTTAAACATTACCATTTCCCAAGTCAGAATTAAATAAAACATGTTCTGGCAAGAGCCAATAGGGATGCAGCCAGGGAATTTGGGGTAAAAATATTGAAAATGTGTTTTTTTTATATTTTTACACCAAATTTTCAACATAGCCTTGTTATGACCCTGTCTCATGAAGACATGAGGAAAGGCAGAGAAAATGTTCAGCTCCTGACCTAAAGGTGATTTTGTGCAGGGATTGCAAAATCAACTTTCAGGATGGAAAAACACATTTTGGACAGGAGCTGAAAAATGATAGCTGTCACATTCATGAGGTGCTATAAAGAAATGGCTATGTTGAAAATTCTGGGTAGAAATATTGAATATTGCCAAAGGTATGAGCCTGCATTTGCAAAATTCAACATAGCCTCATAACTTTATTTTAAATATTTTTACACCATATTTAAAAACATAGCCTTTGTATGACCCAGCCTCATGAATAAGGTCAGAGAAAATTTTAACTCCTTTCCGAAAGGTGATTTTGTGCAGAGACTGCGAAATCATCTTCCAGGATGTAAAAAAACAAAACCAGTTTGGCCAGGATTTGAAAAATGACACCTATTGCATTCATGAGGTGCTGTAAAAATATGGCTAAGTTGTAAATTTGGGGTAAAAATTTTGGAAATTACCAAAGTTATGAGCCTGAGTTCGTAAAATTCAGTGTAGGCTTGTAACTTTATTGTTTTTTAATATTTTTACACCAAATGTTCAACATAGCCTTCTTATGACTCCACCTCATGAACAAGTGCAGAGAAAATGTTTAAATCCTGCCCAAATGGTGATTTTGTGCAGGGACCACAATATCACCTTTCAAGACAGATTTGCCTAATGTCAGTGCAATAGTTCATGAGGTGGGGGTCCCAAAAAAGGCATGTTGAAAAACTGGGCCACAAATATGCAAAAATGCTCAGGTTATGCCACTAAGTTCAAAACCCGACTGATATACATTGAACCGCATATATGCAAAAATGCCCAGGTTATGACTCTAAGTTCAAAACCCAATTGAAATACATTGAACTGCATATCTGTTTCTTCACTTTGCAGTCTTTGAAGCTTGAAGACGCATCTGCAGTCCAGAGAGGATTACGGCGTTGTACCCCCATGGGTAACTAAGGGCTTGGGTAGGGGGCGGTGGTAGATGCTGAGTGGGAGGGTCAGGTGGAGGCTAAGGAATGGCCATAAAAGACATCAATGGATGGTTTTCTTTTTACAGGTGCAGGGAACGGCTGCAAAAGACATCGATGGATGTTTTTCATTTTACTAGTAAAAAAAAACAAAAAACAAGGATTCCAGTCGTGACACTGGGGACTAGGCACCCCAGTGTCACTGTTTATGTTCTGGGTGTGAGATGTGGGGTGGTGGGTGCTGAGTGGGAGGGTTGGGTGGGGAGAAAAAATATAGTTAAAAAGGTTCAATGGAACATGATTGTGACACTGAGATTGGACACCCCCAGTGTCATTGTTATGATTTTAGGGTATGTGTGGGATGGTGGGTGCTGAGAGGGCGCGTCAGCTGGGGGATATCCATAATTTAAAAAAAGAAAATCAGCATTCATGACGCTGGGGATTGGGCACCCCAGTGCCATTGTTATGCTTCTGGGGATTGGGGGTGGGGGTGCTGAGAGGAGGATCAGGTGGGGGTATCCATACTTAAAACAAAAAAAGGAAGAAAATTGGTGGTCATGGTGGAACATGGCACACTCTGCGATGTCCAAGATGGCTGCCACTCTCTACTGCACATGTACTAATAGTTGCACATGCGCAATACAGTTTGGTGGCCATTTTGGACATGGCATAATGTGCTGTGTTCTGCCCTGACTGCAGATAGAGAAAAATAGTATGGTGTGATTGCCAGTGGAGACAGCGAGAGTGCATCACAGATGCAGAGGAGACTGTGTTGCAGCTGCAACATGTTGTTCAGTTGGAAGGAATGTGCTGCGTCCTTTTCTGATAGCAAGAGGTCTTCAGGGCTATACCCACTGCAGCCCTAAAAGCAGTAAATCAAAAGTGTTTTTATTAATTTTAAGCTGTGTGTGTGTGTGTATTTGTGGGGGGTGGGGTAACCATGACAATCAGCTCCAAAGTAACAACTACAGAGGCCCCAGTAGGACAAAGGTCCCTAGTTCAAAAAAACACAGCATTCTAATGCAGGCAGAGGAACTATTTTATCACAAAATAAATAAAACACCTACGAGTTTCAACATGTAAACATAAAAATTATTTTTGTTCAAACGTACATAATACAGTGGCCCATTTTCTAAGCGCAATAATACCCTCCAGGGTGGGTGGTATGGGCTGCACTGGACCTTTCAGGGTCTATAAGGCCCCACCTGTAGCGTTGGACCTCATTACACCAGTATAGCCCAATACTGCCCACCCTGTTGGGTATTATTTCTTACATAAAGAACAGGTGAACAATTTGTACAGTGAATTTGTTGATGAACAGAGTTCTGAGTGTAAAAATGGTTCTAAATTAAATTTTTTCATTCATGATGAAAAGGACATTAGTAAATGGAGGCAGGATTTTACGGACTTCATCCTAAGCTGTTGAAAATTGCTGCTAGTCAAGTAACAAAACCTGCAACATTCATTGCAAAACTCTCACTGTGTACTAATTGTGTACCTACCCACCTGTTAGAAGAATACAATGGTAACTCCCATTTTTAAAACAGATGACAGAGAAGTTATGACAAACTATAGACCAGTTTCAGTCTTACCTGTATTATCTACAGTAAGTTGCCTGAGAATGTTGTCTTTGGGCAATTGTTCAACTATATGGAAGCTAATAATTTGCCTTTGATTGATCAGTAATGATTCAAGAAGGGTTACAGCATGGTGACGGCCTTGGTCAGGTTGGTGGGAGACATTTATGACAACATCAATAATGATCTATTAACAAGAGTAATCTTGCATGGGAGGGAGAGGATGAAGCATCTGGAAGACAACTCTCCTCTCCTTGGGGGGGGAGGGCTAAGGGTTGTCCGGTATCCTAGCGGCCCCCAATGGAGATCGAGGGTACTACAGGGCAGCAGACACAACATAATGGGGTGAGTGTGACAGACATCAGCAGGGTTGCCGTGTGCCATGATGTCATTGCACGTCATGCTCGGAGGGAGGGGGGAGCTCTCCAAGGACACAAGCTGAAAGACCCCCTCACAGATCAGCGGAGATGATGAGGGCTCTAGGGGCATGGTCCACATCCCAAGGCTGGACCAGCTCACCAGGAATCTCTCCAGGTGCCAACCCAAAAGTCAGATAAGCCCCTTGAGTCTGTAAGGTTGCCAAGGGAGGGCATACATTCCCCCGGGGGTACCCGGTTGTTGGGGGAACGGGCCTGGCTGAGCTGGTCAGGTGGGGAGAGACACTGGCAGCAGGGGTTCAGGCAGGGACTGAGAGGCCCTAGCTGAGTGAGCTCCTCAGAAGGATGCTCTGACTGCTGGGAGAAGAAATAGAATTGAAAAAAAAAAAAACAAGGGTAGTCTTCATCAACCTGACCAAGGACTTCGACCTTGTGGATTATTCCATACTGGTCAATAAACTTGAGTTCATAAATGTCAATAAATTAACTCCAGGTTAGTTTGCAGACTATTTGACTAACAGAAAGCAGATAATGAAAATTGGAGTGTCTTTGTCAGGTTCGTTGCAAATCAGTTTGGGTGTTTCTCAGGGTTCTGCCCTGGGTCTGCTTCTGTTTTCCATTTTTTTAAATGATCTACCAACAATATGAAGTGATGTATCTACCATCATGTATGCAGATGACATGGTACTGTACTGTACTGGTTAAATAGGAGTCAACCAAAGAACATGCCTGCAAAATACTTCTAATAAATTCAAAAATGCATGGGATTTGTATAGGGGTACCCTAGCGATAGGTAGGAGAACAAAGCAAGAGACCAAGTAAGGTCTTTGGTTTTTGCAGCAGGTAGGGAAAATGAGCAGACTAGGTGGGCCTGGCTGTCCTTATCTGCCATTAAATTCTATGGCCCAGATATTCAAAAGAGTTGAGCCATGCGCAATAGGGTTGCGCCTGCGCAAGTCCGAAACTGCGCCATTCTGCGATATTCAGCAGGAGGCAGTTGCACCCCCCAAATCACGCAGAGCAACAGCACAATGCTAATAAATGTATGTGCAACTGAAGGGGGAGGAACCAAGCATAAATGGTGCAGTGCGATATTCAACAACATGCGCCATGCGCAATAGGGGAGCAAGCGGAAGTTGCGCCATAGCGGCAATGAACCAAAATAAAAGGGAGCAACGGAGAGGCACAAGAAAGCTACAGAGAAGGCACATAAGGCCGAACTCTAGCAGGACAAACTGGGCAGCAGGGACACACACAGGGCAGGCCAGGAAAGAGCTCCTGGAACCAATAGGCTCAGGGGAAGGTGTGGGGAGCCACAGTGCAGAAGGGGGAAGTACTTGCCACACAGCAGTGAGGCCAGCACAGGCAGGTGTTCCCGGTGCAGAGGAAGTAGCAGCCAGGACGGCGGGGGGAATACAGAAACAGCTGCCGGGGGGGTGAACACAATCCAGGGACATGGCCAGTGCCACCATCCAGATGGAGGCAGTAATGAGGGGGGTGAGAAGGCGGGCAGCAGGGGCGTGGCCGTGGAAGGGCCCGTCGACAGTATGCTCCCAACAGGCAGTACCGAGCCCGCACCAGCTTCGAGCTGTATAGTGATACTGAGATCGTGGGCTGGTATCACCTGAATCGGGAAATTCTGAGGTGGCTCTTTGAGCTGTGCAGTGATATGATGCAGGCACCCACACGACGGAGCCATGCCCTGTCAGTGGAGATGAAAGTGACAGCTTGCATGTGTTTGCTCGACACGGGTACCTTCTAGAGACCAACTGGGGACACCACAAGCATAACCCAGTTGGCTACGTCACGCCACCTCACCCAATTCCTCAGCGCACTGCTGCCACATGCTGCAGAGTACATCCATTTCCCCAGCACACCGGTGGATCGCACAGCAAACATACAGGAGTTCCACAGGGTAGCACGTATGCCTGGCATGCTAGGGGCAATAGACTGCACCCATGTGGCCATCCGCACACCACCTGGCCCCAAGGGGCCGCATATATAAATCACAAGGGCTATGCCAGCATCAACTGCCAGGTGGTGTGCGATGCCAGGGGGCCATAATCAATGTCTGTGCCACGCACCCTGGGGGAGCACATGATGCCTTCATCTGGCACCAGTCGGCACTGTGCCACAGATTGGAGAGTGGGGATATCCTCACTGGCCACCTAGTGGGTGAGTATGCAAACCACATGGACAATCATAGGGCCTGGGGGGGCATGGTCAGAGGTGACATGGGTAGTGTCCTACATGGCCTGGGGCAGGGCGATGCTGATCACCAAACTAACCTCCACCCTCTACACACAGGTGACAGTGGATACCCACTCCGTCCCTGGCTGCTCACACCCTACCGGTGGCCCGCGACCCCATCGCAGCAACGCTACAATGAGGCACACGCCACCACATGTAATGTCATCGAGCGGGTGATCGGGATGCTGAAGGCACGTTTCCATTGCCTGGACACCTCTGGCGGTGCCCTACAGTACAGCCCCTCAAAGGCCTGTGGGCTATTCCTGGCCAGTTGCATCCTGCACAACATGGCCAACGAATATGGGATAGCCATACAGGTTGAAGAGGGGGACAGCGATGGGGACGATGAGGACGCCAGTGTCAATGGTGATGGGCAGCCCCCCCTTAGGCGACAGGACCCCTGACTGCTCCGGCTGGCACAGCTGCACTGGGACACCATCAGGGAGGAGTACTTCAGCCAACCCAGGTAAGTCATGGGGCCATGTGCAACCATCAGTGGCTAAGGCACAACCCGTAAACACGCATGGACACACACCAGGGGTGCATGCCATCAAGGGAAGTGGCCGGGCATGGAACCACACACACCACCAGGGATGGGTGAGGTCTAACATGCCACGTGGACACACACACACACACACAATGCACCAGACATGCACAAAGGGTAGAAGGCACACCCGACCAGAGCGCCACCCCTAGCCACACATGTCCACAGACCACCATGCCCACTGCCTGTCCTTGTGCATGTGTCAGATGCTGAGCACCATTGCACATTGGTGTACAGCGCAATGCAGGCATCATCATGCACATGCAACTCCGGACAGCAGCCGGGAGGGTGTGCAGATGGACTGTGTGTCCACGTGCAGGGCCGGGTACCCACCCGAGCAATGCTCACTGAATGACACAATGCACACAGGGCAGCACCAGACAGTAGCCGCGTTGGGAGACAGGTCAGTCATGTGCCACAGTGCCCCGGCCACCACGGATGCATGAGCAGCCCCGCCGAGACCCGCCAGCACTGACAGGCTGACCACTGGCCTCTTGGGGTGGCACCGATGGTCCCCCAAGGGTTCCACTACGTGAACACGACTGTGCTCACGCAGGAGTCTATAGCACACCAAACATGCCTGTGCCAGGTGTGCTCAGGATGCCCACAGCTGAACCCAGTGTTGACAAGGATGGTGTCGCATGATGCTGGGAATGGGGGGGTGGACAGTGCACTGCGTGGTGTCTGCGACGCATGGGCAAATAACTGTGTGCCCATTGTGGCCATGACAGCAGTAAATGCCTGTGTCTGCTTGTCAATGGCAGCGGTCACATCCTCCCGCAACTGGTCCATCCCTGCCAGGATCAGAGCGGCGTCTCTGCTGCGATGCTCCTCTGCCCGCTCCAGAGCCGCTCACAGTGCATCCACCGATGTTGCAAGCCGCATCTGCTGGTTGACTGATGCTTGCAGTATGCGGGTGTGCTCATCCAAAAGGTCATCTGCCTCCTCGGCATCCTGTCCCTCAGGGTGTGCGTGGCCCTGATGCTCAGCACCCCTTGAGGGTGGGTGCTGCACACCAGGACCAGGTCTGGGCATGTCCACAGGCGGTGCACTGATGCTGCCCCCTGACCCTGTACCCCCAAGCCCATTGGCCAACTGCTGATGCTGCCCCTCTAGCTGCCACTCCCCAGGGCTCAATGGTGCTGCCGCAGTGGCCACAACAGTCCCACTGTCCTGTACACACACCAGTGCTGCCCCACTGGTGCTGACAGGCACAGGCTGGGACTGTGATGACACGCAAGCCTCCACGGTGGCACCACCCACAGCCATGGCCGCAATGTTACCTGCTGTGTGGCCATCCCGTGGCACACACGTGTCACTGCCCAATGCCATTATCGACATCATCATCGGTGACGGACCCAGCACCAGCCCGAGTCACAGCATGCTGGCATCCGTGGACGCTGGCATGCTGCGACTTGGGCAGGGCCTTCTCCGCACCTGTTCCAACAACATCAGTCTGGACAGCCAGGTGGGTCCACTGTCGCAATGCGCCGCGTATACCTGTGGATGGGCCCTCCTCCATCTCCATCTGACTGTCCTCAGTGGACAGGCCCACCACCGCTGACCCATGCAGACGCTTCGGATCTGTAAGGGAAAGCAAAGTCGCATTACTGCATGTGACCTACCCTGCCCCCCCCAATAAATAGACCATGACCTACCATGCAGTGATGGGCTACCACCCGTCTGGAAGCCACCACCCAGAACACCCTCAATGGCACAATGCTGCATGCTTCCAGCAACCCTCTCCTCCTGTGGGGTCAGGTGTAGCACCTCCAGCTGTCCCCCACCTGTCGCAGCTCGTGCTGCCCTGATGGCAGCCACTTTCTCCTTTATCCTCCTCCTGTCTGTGCCCATCTTCTTCTTGCACTCCTGCACAGAGTGCTGGTGGCTGCCATGCAGGTTAACTGCACGTGCCACATCCTCCCATGCAGCAGCATGGGCCTGTGGTGTTCCCTGCCATCCGCTGAGAAGTGGCTCCTGATCCAGGTAGGCCTCAAACAGGGCATCCATCTCGGCCTTGGTGAAATTAGGCCTCCTCCTCCTCCTCCCATCACTGTGTTCCTCCTGTCCCACAACTTGCTCGGTCATTATTTAGCCTGTGAGAATGAAAGTAGTTACCTGTGACTGTGCAGTCCCATGCATGTCCCAAAATCCACAGTCCACACTCCCAAACAGCATGCAACTCACCAATAGACTGCAGTAACCGACTATGGCCATTGCAGCCCAATGTTGCACTTTTATAGCGCAACCTATGCAAATGAGGCGAGGCACAACTTTAAGTGGATGCAAATTGCAGTGCTGCGCCACTGAATGGCTGATTAGCTGATTTGCATATGACAGCTGAATATCGCGCTGTTGCACTTTGCGCAATTATGTTGAACATGCTGAGCCAAGGGTGCAGTTCTGTGACATGCGCAGTATACACCTCACTGCGCATGCCCGGGTTGCTGACGCAGGCGCCTGCCATGCTGCTGACGTGCTGTGCGTGGGAGGCAATGCAGGGCACGGCCACCATTGTGCTAGTGGTGCTACAGCGATGTTCACCTATATGGCGCTGTGGCACTGGGGCATCTTAGGCGCACTGGGGCAACAGCATGGTAGGCCATTACTGGAGGTAGCACACAGGCACCCAATCGCGCTACACGCATTGGGTTCCAATGGCGCTGTGCCTGTCCGTGCGCCAGAGACCCTTGACCCTGTGCCCGACCTTTGCCCCCTAGACGCCATGCATCAGGCATGGGTACACCACTATCACGCTGTTTGGTGACAGCGCGATAGGGAATGGCAGCGCTGTACCGCGCAGCATCTGCATGTGGTGAAACCGTGCTGCAGAGCACCATTTTGAACCTACTGAGCAAGTGAGAGGGCACGGAAGAGAGCTGCCCAGTTGACCCAAATTGAACTGGCAAACCTGGTGGCCATTCTTGAGCCACTTTATGGCCCACTGTTTGGGGATGCACCCCTGGACAGGTCCAGGAGCCAGGTATGGGAGGAGGTGGCTGACGCCCTGGAGGAGGCCACAGGAAGGGGGCGGATGGCGGAGCAGTGCTGCCACAGATATGGCGACCTGAGGAGGAGGGAACCGGACCTGCTTACCCACCTGCGGACACATGCCAGGAGGGGCATGGTGCCACGGCCAGGTAGCTGTTACGTCCACACACTTTTATCTTCCATATGGGTATCACAGTTGCATGTGTCCGGAACATGGGGGAGGGACCGTCTGGTGTTGGCTGTGAGAGTATTATCAGGGTGTGGGGTGGGTGGGTCTGGCTGGGTGGGATTGCCCACATGTGGGGGCAGGGGGACTTTGCTACAGGATTGTGCTGATGTTCCTCTCTCCATGTTTGCACCACAGGGCCAGAGGAGAGGCAGCTGGCCAGGGAGCAGAGGCACCAGCAGGAAGACAGGGCCATTAGGAGGGGCGAAGGTCCACAGCGCCAGAGGGACCAGCCTGATGATGGTGAGTGCCATACCTCCATGATTACTATTGCATGCTGTGTAACAGGACGGGCAGTGGGGCATGGCCACCATCCATTGACACCACTGCCATGCACGCAACTTGTTAGTCAGCACTGTCCAGTGGCACTGCATGTCTGGGTGTGCATCAATGGTGGTCCATGCATGCACTGGGTACATGGCTGTGCCACTGCCTTCGCACCACATAGCCATGTCACTAAACAGCCACGGTGGTGCTGTGCAGGTCTTGGCCAGTGGGTGTGTGCAGCGGTCCACATGGCTGTATGTGCCTGGGTGGGCAGGTCTTGTGGACGTGATCACTGTGGGTGGTCACACACCATCACAGAGGCATGTCCCATGGCCGTATGCCATGCACATTGGGTGGGCTGTATGGGGCTGTGCATTCACACCTATTGACTGTGCTCCCTTGTCCTAGGTATCTGCCAGCTGCAGGATATCCGGGAGGCACTGCAGGAGATTCTAAACATGGCGAGGGCATCATTGGACATCCTGCAAAGGATTGACCGGCTGGGGGTTCGGAGGAGACACGGGAGGTGGGGCAGCCGGAGCGGGGAGTGGGGCTCCCATTGAACGTTCATATGCCCGATTTCCCCTATCTCCTGGACCCACCCTCACACCCCTCCTTTCCTGTCTCATTTGTTCACCTGCCTTACCCACCCCACCTTGTTTGTGGCCCTTCCCCACACATTTGTACATAGTTTTGTAAATAGTTCTTTTTGATATTTTGTTTACAAATCTTTTGATATGAATACTGTGGTGGTCTCTGATTTGCAGCAGGCTATAGGTGCCCAGCTGCAGTGGTGTACATGGCATCAGGTGTGGTGCAGTCATGGGTATGTGTGTGTGTGTGTGTCCATGGGGAAGTGACTATGGTGTGGGAGTAGCTATCAGTCAGTGTCTGTGGTGTGTGTGTTGTTCCCTGTGCACTGGATGACTGTGTGCAGTGGTCCATGGTGCATGCTTTGTGTCCATGGCGCACCTGTCAGCCTATCCATGGCCTGTGCAGCTGACACCCTTGCATGTCTGTGACCTGCACAGTCTGCTGGCATATCAGTGGTGGCTGTCCATGCAGGGAAGCCACTGTACCCGTCACAATGCTGGGTTGCCTCCTGTCACTGGTGTGGTGCATGTCTGCCTCGGGTGACACTGTGGCCTCTGCGGTTGTTGTCCCACCTCCATGCTGTGGCTTGTGTATGTTGCAGGGGATGTGCGCCACTGTCTGTGACTTGTGCTCTGGGCAAATGATGGTGGCGTACAGGTCCACAGTGCCTGCGCAGGGTGGCTGGCACTCCTGTGCCATGGAGGACTGCTGGCCGTGTGTACACAGTTTCCATGGGCCCACGCTGGGGGCTTGGTTGCCCTGCTACTGTGTCATTGTGTTGTTGTGCCCTTGGGTATGGGTGGGTGTTTATCCCTGCACTGTGTTGCATCCGGTGTGGTGCATGCTTCCACGCACCACTGTGGGTGTCTGCGCTGGCGGTTGTGGCCAGTGCTGGGTCAGGGTGTGTCCTTGGGAGGGTGTGCAGGGTGCTGTACCACTGGTAGTGGGGTCCGGGGCATGCCCTGTCATGTGTGGGGTACCTCATGTGCCGATGCATGGTCAGTCTCTCAACTGTACCTCGGAGGGGCTGTGCGTGGTGGCTCTGTGTATGCCGTCGTTGCATCGCTGTGTGTTGCCACCTGCTGATGGGTGCTCGTGGTGGGGCTGTCTTGCATGGTTCTGTGGTGTACAGGGTTGCATTGTCACAGTGGGGGTGGTGGCATGCATGGGGTATCCTGCAGTGGTGAATGCTGCTCCTGGGCAGGGTGTCTGGGGGTCACGGTGCAGGGTATGCTCTGCATTGGGGGGATGGTGTGGGACAGGGTGGTCGGCCCTCCTTGTGTACCGGTCACAGCTTGCCAGGGGGTGTGATGGGGCACCATCTCCCAGCTGTAGGTTGTTTGCTTGTCTCCATGGGCCAGTGGTTATTCCAGCCCTCCCCCAGTTGTGCAGTGCATGGGGTGTGGGGGGGGGACGATGTCTGTTCTGCTGTGTGTTCCTCTGCCCATCTGTGGCATGGGTGGTGGGCCCCTGCATCCCTGGTTGTGCTGTTGCATTGCTGCCCTGCTGCTGGGGGGCATCCCTGGTTGCACTATGGTGCCTCTGGACTGCTCAGCTGAACATCCCTTGTTGCGCTATGGCGCATCAGATCTGCTCAGCTTCCCCTCCCTAGTTGTGCTATGGCACAGGTGGTGCGATATTCAGTCGTCGGCTGTAGGCGCATCTTGGCCGGCTCAGTTTTTGAATATCGCGCCTCTTGTGCATGGGCGCAGTGGACTTGCACTTGCTCCTGCTATTGCGCACTTTTTGGGTGCAGTTTGAATATCTGGGCCTATGTATTTATTTAGTGTTGTAAAAGTGGTTTCAGTGAACAAGCTTTTCTTAAATGAGAGGAAAACCAAAACATTCATTTTTTGTTCCTAGAAAAGGTTTCAGAAGGTAACTTAAAAATCCTTGGGTCTGATGATTCACCCCTAGAAACTGTAAACATTTAATTATCTGCACATTACGCTTGATCAGGCTCTTACTTTTCAAGATTACATTAACAAAGTGACTGGAAAAGTGAATGGAAGCCTCAGATTTCTGCATAGAAATTGATCAAGTTAAGACAAGTCATAGCCAAACAGGTGTTAGTTCTAGAATTAGAATATAATTCTATTCTTTTTTACAATTTGTTTGATAGTATTGTATTGAAATATAAAATAACATTCAGTAGCATATGTCGATTTGTAACCAGATTGCCAAAGCAAGCTCATCATTGTGACTTATATCAGCAGTTTGACACTTTGTCACCATCACTAAGAATCTGTCATAATACAGCAGATTCTGTTCAAAAAGCACAGACAACAAATATACAAAGTGTACTCAGAAGTTATGTTTTTCCAATATCTTTGAATTATTATGAAATTCATCAGACAGGCAGTATGCAGAAAAGTTTACTAAAATCAAAACCTGCAGAACGTTCATTTGCTATTTATGGTCCAGTGATACTAGGGGCCCCATATTCAGAGCCAGCTGGATGAGTGCGCAAATCGATGTGCCGCACAAGAAAAATTGTGCCAGCCAGCTCTGAGGCAATATTCAAACAGAATGCATGATCGGAAGAGATTAGACATTCTGTTTGAATATCAGACCATGGATACGCAGTGCATAACAGGCGGCCGCCATGTATGGCATGGCGCATCCATGATGCGGGGCTGAAGACCACCAATGGGGGAATGCGTGGTGCATATCTGGATGCTCCTGTCCCCTATGGGTGATATTCAGCCCAAACATGCAAATGAGCTCATTGGGCATGCATGGTGCAAAGGGGCCTCATGCATGCCCGTTATGGACTCATTAGCATGGCTGTGTCGGGCTGAATGTGCCAGGCCAGCCCTCCCCCCTTCCTGGCCCCAATCATCATAAAACAAAATAGTGTCCCTAGCCCCTTTTCCATAATGTAGAGTCCCTCTTCCCTAGCCCTGATCACCGTAAAAGAAATTATTGTCCCTAGCCCCTAGTATTGGTTGTCGCCAACCAATGAGCGGTGCTATTTACTGTATGTGCTCTGGTGCTGATCAGTTGGCGGCTGACCATGGCAGGTTACTGGCACAGGTTTGAATGGTGGGTGCAGGGTGGGGGTTACTGCCTACCAGGGTGGGGGTGGGTGGGGGACACTACACTATGGAAACGGGAATCATTTTTTATTGTATTTCATGCAGCGATCAGGGCCGGGGGCTGTCCCTACACTATGGGAAAGGGGCTAAGGACAATACTTTATTTTACAGTGATTGTGGCTGGAGAGGGGGAACCTTATACTTCCAATGGTTTCAAGAATCCCCGAATAATGGCTGTTTTATACCAATGTGGCTGGAAATTGAGCTTGTGCTTGTAAAGAAGAGTAAGCTGTTACCACAAACTATAATTTATGTTAACTTAAACAACATACCCAAGGCACTAAAAAAAACAGTAATTGGCCCATCTTTGAGAGTCCATAATCAGATTTATAATTTTTTTAGGTTTCAAATGGTATAAGGATGTTACTCAACCCATTTTCAGCAACCCCAATTTCGCTATTAATGGTAAAGTTCTTTCACCTCTTTGGATACCGGGTAAAGGAAATCTTAAGGGAGCTACTCTTTTAAATCAGGGCCAATTTAATCCTTCAAGTATAATTCTTAAAGAACTTGATATGAGCAAAAAGCATGTTAATTATTTACTGCTTATAAAAATTGCTTTAAAGGCTCATTTAGGCAACTTACCTTGGAAGTCGGATTTTCAATATATTTTAGACCATCTCAAGACAGCTAAAAATAAAAAAAACACCTTATTGCCAATATATATTTAACTATATTCATTATGAAATTTACTGATTACCCATTGTAATCAAAATACTGGCAAACAGCATTTGATCAGAATTCGCTTAACTGGTCTAATGTATGGAAAAACATTTATAATTATTTACCTCTGGACAGTCTTAGACTAATTCAATTTAAACTGCTTCATAATGCATACTGGTCTCCAGACAGGCCATTTAAGTTTGAGCTTTCAGATTCAAATAAATGTCTAAGATGCAACTCTGAATCTGGCTCTCTTTTGCACATATTTTGGTCATGTAATAAAATTCAGAAACTGTTGGAGAAAATGAAATCCAAACTACTCAGTAATCTAATATCTGTCTTTTTGATAAAGAGAGCTGTATCTTAAGGAATTTTAGTAATAGTATCTCAGCTTCAGATAAAGCAGTGATCTATTTGATTGCTATTTCAACTAAACAATCCTTAAATATTAGGTTGACAACAATATCCCATCTTTTAAGGAATGGGTTAATATAATTAGACATAACTTACAAATTATATACGTGATAAACTATTTTTATGATAAACAGAAATTTCTTTTGTAGATGGGCAAACTCCATTCTTTCATCGCTAACCTTTGATGATTTATATTTTACATTGACTTTCTTATGGGAGTGCAGTCCTATTTGAAATTCATAATTACTTGTAAGGGGACATAAATGGAAAATAATGTTTTTCTGTAAATATGGTTTAAAGGGACACTGTCAACCTGTTTTTAATCATTTTTTTCTAGTTAAAAACCTACATTTTATGATTGCTTACCTTCTCTAACATTTATTAATATTGCTGTTTGTTTTGTCTGTCTCCTTGTTTAGTAGAACTGAAATGCATGGTAATGTATACTTATAAACAATCTTGTTTTGTTTACAATCCTGGATCTGTTCTTACTGCATACTTCCTGAGCATTAGAAACACAGCTAAACAGTGCAGTCTCTCATGTGGCAGTAGCCTCCTAAACTCGCACTACATCATGAGTGGCTAGACTATGTTGTGGGTGTTCCCAAGTCAAGCAAAGATACAGCTGGAGCTGATCAAGGAATGTAAACAAACCTGTTTTTGTGTGGTAATACCAGTATGATGGGCAGTCTGTTTTTCACTTTTTTAAAGAAAAGAGTCGGAATCAAACTACCAGCTACATCAGCAATCTTTCCAGAATGTTGGCAATCATAAAATGTGTTTTTTGAACTGGAAACATAGAAACATAGAAGTTGACGGCAGATAAGGACCGCAAGGCCCATCCAATCTGCCTATTTCTTTTTCCACCTTATAAATGTGCCATCAGCCTTTGCTGTGTCAATGGCCTATCTATTCATACTCATCTGTATTGCTCCCTTATGCCTATCCCATGCCTGTCTGAAGCCCTGCACTGTATTCATATCCACCACTTCCTGAGGTAGGCCGTTCCATACATTCATCACCCTTTCTGTGAAAAAGAACTTCCTCACATTACCGCTTAATCAGCCTCCCTCTAATCTCATGCTGTGTCCACTTGTCCTGCTATTTTTCTTATATTGAAACATGTTAGACTCTTTCACCTTGTTAATGACCTTAAGGTGTTTGAATGTTTCAATCATATCACCTCTCTCCCTCCTTTTTCTAGGGTATACATACTGAGCTCCGTTAATCTGTCCTCTTATGTTTTCTGATGCAGTCCCTGCACCATTTTGCTTGCCCTTCTCTGGACTGATCAATTTGGTTAATGTCCTTGTGAAGGTGTGGCCTCCAGTACTGCATGCAGTACTCCAGATGGGGTCTAACCAGTGTCTTGTAAAGAGGGATTATTACCTCCCTCTTCCGACTTGTGATACCCCTACTAATACACCCTAACATCCCCCTAGCCTTACCTACTGCTTTAGTGGTCTGCTTGGATGATTTCAGGTCATCGGTGATGATGATGTCCAAGTCTCTTTCTTCCTTGTGACTGCCAGCAACTCCCCTCACAGCCTATATGTGGCTTCAGGGTTTCTCTTCCCTATGTGCATGATCTTGCACTTCTTTGCATTAAACCCCAGTTGCCACTCTTCTGACCATTTTGCTAGTTTATCCAGATCTCTTCTCATTCTGCCCACACCATCTGGATCATCTACTCTGTTGCAGATCTTGGTTTCATCTGCAAACAGACAAACCTTGCCTTCCAGTCCATCTGCAATGTCACTGATGAAGATATTGAAGAGGACTGGCCCCAGGACCGATCCCTGAGGTAGCCCACTTGTGACTTGCATCTCTTCTGACTGTATACCATTTACCACCACTCTCTGTTTTCTGCCCGTCAACCAGTTTGCCACCCAGTTGACTAACTTCTGACCCACCCTGAGCCTACTCAACCTATTAATCAATCTTCTATGTGGAACAGTATAGAAAGCTTTGCTGAAGTCAAGGTAGGCTACATCAACTGCTCCCCCTTGGACCACCACTCTGGTTACCCAGTCAAAGAAATCTATGAGATTAGTTTGACAGAACCTTGCTTTTGTAAACCCATGCTGTCTTGGATTCTGTGCTCCTATGGATTCCAGGTGTTGCACTATCCTTTCCTTAAGGAGTGCCTCCATAATCTTGCCCACTACTGAGGTAGGACTGACTGGTCTGTAGTTCCCTGCCTCCTCCCTGCTACCACTCTTGTGGAGCGGGATCACATGAGCCCTTCTCCAGTCTTCTGGGACCTCTCCTGTATTCAGAGACTCACTGAACAGTTCTGATAATGGCTGTGCTAGTTCCACCCTTAACTCCTTTAGTACCCTGGGATGTATGCCATCAGGTCCCATTGCCTTGTCCATCCTGAGCTTATTGAGCTCTTGTAGGACCCTTTCTTTTGTGAAGGGACTAGTGCTCACCTCCCTCCACCTTGTGTCCATGGTGCTGAGCTGTGGGCCCTGCCCTACCTTCTCCTCAGTAAATACTGAGCAGAAGTATCTATTTAGGATAGATGCTTTTACATGGTCCTCCTCCTCACATGCCCCCTTATCTCCTTTGATCTTAGCAATACCCCCTCTGGAATTTCTCCTTTCACTAATGTAGCTATAGAAAGTCTTGTCACCTTGTTTTACTGTTTGTACTAGTGTTTCCTCAGTTTGGGCCTTTGCCTGCCTTACTGCCTTCCCTGCTTCCCTTAGGGAAGTTTGGTATGCCTCCCTATCTTCAACCCACAGTGTTCCCTTATATTTCCTGAAGGCCAGTCTTTTGGCTCTGACCTTTTCTGCTACTGTTTTTGAGAACCAAAGTGGTTTCCTTCTTCTTTTACACTTCCTTTTCTCTCTAAGAAAATGGGATGTTGCTTCAAGTATTGCATCCTTAATGCTTGCCCACTTTGCCTGTACCCCCTCACCTGTGTTTCTTTTTGCCAGGGCTAGCTTAACTCTGTTGGCCATCTTATCAAAGTCAGCTCCTCTGAAGTTTCATACTTTTGCCTTGGAATGGGATGATTTAGTTGTAGTGGCCAAATTGAACCATATCATGTGATGGTCACTGGTCCCCAGGTGACCTTCGACCTGCAGATCTGTGATCCTTTTCCTGTTAGTCAGTACTAGATCTAGGATAGCCCTGTCTCTTGTGGATTGTTATACTAGTTGTTCGAGACCCTCCTCCTGCAGGGGATCCACCATGTGTCTAGTTCTGGCAGATGTTCCTGCTGGTATTGACCAATCTGTATCTGGCATGTTGAAGTCTCCCATTATCAGAACCTCCCCTTTAGCTGTCATGTTTTGTATATCTTCTAACAGTAATGTGTCTATGCCCTCCCCCTGGTCTGGGGGCCTGTAGACAACCCCAGTTCTTATGGCTGTCCCATTTCCTGTTTCCAGGGTGACCCACAGTTCTTCTGACTCCTTATGTGTATTCTGAATTTCTTTAGCTTTGATATTTTCATTGACTTACAGGGCCACTCCACCCCTTTTGCATCTCAGTCTCTTCTGAACAGTACATAGCCTGGTACTGAAGTCTCCCAAGTGTGGTTACTGGTAAACCACATCTTGCTAATTGCTACTATGTCCAGTTTAGCCTCTGTCATTATTGCCTGCAGGTCTGGGATCTTGTTTCCAGACTGCAAGCATTTGTATATGATTTTCCATTGGCCAGATTTCGGTGTGTTCATTGTTGGGTGAGGTCTGGCGTGTCCCCTGTGTGTCGTATGGGGAGCTGGACCTTTTTCCTTACCTGGTGATGCAAATGAACTGCAAACATGCTGAACTCCTGTTTGACCATGAGCTGAGGGGGGAAGGGTGTTTTTCCCATTCAACGTAGGGGGTGCTGCATGCCTCTCCCCATTTGCCTGTTTAAATATTCTGTAAAGACGTCAAACTTCTGCCCCAATGCACTGACTTCCTCCTTAGTCAGATGCAGTCCATCAAATTTAAAGAACTTTCACTCCCAAGACTGTTGCCAGTTCCCTACAAATTTGTGTCCTTTTTCCTGGCACCAGCCCTTGAGCCACATGTTGAGCTCCCCTATTTCCCCTTCTCTAACCTTCTGTCCATCTGCCCCCCTCTCCCAGACTGGAAGGATCTCAGAGAAGGAGATGCTGGATAAAATGGATGATGGTTTGTCACCCAGCCTGGTCAGGTGTTCCTTGGTCTCCACAACTGACCAGCTGGTGAGATCATTAGTCCCTATGTGTACCAGGACATCAATGTTTTCTCCTGCTTCCCAAGCAATTTTAGGAATGCAGCCAGTGTCTCTTCATGCTGATGTACTTGGGAGACATCTGACCATTACCCCTGGCTGGAGATAGTTATCAACTCTCCAAATCATGGAGTCTCCTATGATCAGAAGTTTTTGGGATTTCCTTTTTGCTTTTTTTGTTTTGGTTCCTGTTTTGGATGAGTTTTGTTGTGCTAGCTCCTGTGCTGCAGTGTCCTGCTCTGCAGTGTCCTCTGCCCCTTTGTTTGATTTTGGAGATAGAAGCAGATACCTGTTTGTAGTTTTAATATGGTTTGTGGAGGTAATATGTTGGAGAGCACCGAGTGATGGGGCCCCTGATTTGCCCCTCCTCACCCCCTGCCAGCCTCTCAGACCAACTACCCTTTGCTGTCGAGGTGCTTCTGTTGTATGTTGGGGAAATGGTGGGTGGTTCTTATAATATATTATGAAATTTGAGGTGCACAATCTCTGTCCATGCTGCTTGGAGCCAAGCCCTAAGATCTCCAATGGCCCAGCATGTAGGACAGTGTCCTAAATCCTGTAAAACTGCCCTTCTGAAAAGTCTTCCATAGTACCTGCAATTAATAATATCCATTCCAGATAATTTGCTGGGTTTATAACCTGGTCAGAGTAATTAGAATGAAGAAAATGAAAGCAAAAGTTTGATTTTGTGTTTTGTTTGTTTGTTTTTGTATAACTTGTTATAACAAGTTAAATTACTAGTGCCCCTGTAAATGAGGTCACCGTGTGGACACCCCACTGATCTGCCCCTTCCTGCTTTGCCACAGGAAATGTCACAACTCTGCCTCACTATAAAAGGAGTGTAGTGTGGGGTGGTTGGGGATAGGGGTGGGTGGCTGGGCCCTTCCCCTGTTGAAAAAAAAGAACCACGGATGAAAGAAACAAGGAGGTAAGAGCAGAAACAATCAGTCAGCAACAAATGCAGTAATCCTGAAAGCTTATCCTAATGATAGATAAAACTATAGAACCTGTAAAGCACCACCTGTAATCATTTCATAGAAGATATACCCTGTAAGAAACACTTTGCTACAGAGAAAAATAAAGCAGTAACAGAAGATATACCTTGCAAAAGACAATTTGAATCAGAAGATTACAGCAGTAATCTGTTAGCACATACCTGTAGGCACACCTTGTAATAATGCAGCAGAAGGTATACCCAGCAACAACAATTTGAATCAGAGAAAAATAAAGCAATAAAATGTTATCAACAAACAGCAACAATCCCTGTGAGTACAAAATTAAAATAAGAACACACAGTAAGTCTGCCTAGCTAAAGGAAGTCTTAATCCTTTCCCTTGTTCTGGTAAGGTTCTTTGCTCTGTCCTTTCAAGTAACCTAGAAGGAAGGAGCTCAGGCGAAGATAGGTGCCTTGGCCAGCAAACCTAGTCTTCCACTAGGGACACTCTGAGACCCTAAGGGAGTTGACAGTGTCTCTTTAATGTCTATCCTTATGAAGTGTGGCTTCTTAGTGAATCTGTATACTTGATCTGTTGGAACTTATATTACTGTATACACGTAGTAAATATACTAAGATTTATATTTTATATTTTACTTTGGAAGGTTTTTAGGATTTCTGGGGTATATGTATTTTGTAAGGGGGGCGGGGTGGGTCATAATGTTAATATTCTTGTTAACTGTGTGTTGTTCATATAGTCCCTTGATTTTGAGAAGTGCTTATTTGTATGATATTTCATTTTTGAATGGTTTGTACTTGTGTATAAATTTAAATAAAAGAGAAGAAAGTTAAAAAAAGGAAAAGGGGCATGGGTACATATTTTCTTTTACGGTGATCAGGGCTGGAAAGGGGGGACCCTACACTATGGAAATGGGGCATAGATAAATACTTTATTTTACAGTTCGCAAGGGTGGGGGGGCACCACCCTGCCCCTCACATAGTTAAGGTAAGGTTTTGGGAACCTATCTTTGTTTGAATATTGCGATGTGTGGCATATGCATGAGGGACCCCTCATTTGCATTCTTGCATCACAATATTCTGTGTGGCGGTGCAGTCGGGTTTGCGGGGTGCATAGGGGGCTTCTGAATATTGGCACATCCCTAATGGCCCTCACAAGTCTGGAGATGCATGAGTGCATCTAAGGATGCGCTGCACATCTCGTCTGAATATGTGGGCATCAATCAGCTAATTCATGAGGGCTTAGATCCTCTTGCAAAATGTTCAGTTTTTAAATTGAACCTGTGTGACAAACTGCGGTCAAATACCTTATGCAGGTGTAACCACAAGTGAGGTGGAGTGGTTGCCATAAATACATGAAATACATAAGAATATTTTCTATTTTTGCTTTTAAATGTATACAACGTTTTTGTCTTTAGTATTGCATTTTGTATTGTAACATGTATTGTCTTCCTGCAACCTTTATCACCAGGTGTAGCTGAAAATGGATAATTTTGATCCAGTCCACCTTCCTGGTAAAATGGAAATAGCTAAATAATAAAAAAAAAAAACTCAATAAAATTCACTCAGCGCCTGAGTTCCTATGCTCTAGGTGCTTGATCTTGCACTTTATGGAACTAAGCCCAACTGCTATGCTTTAGACCACTCCTCCAGTTTCCCCAGATCACTTCTCCACCCCCTCCTGAGTGTCCACCATATTGCAGATTTTGGTATCGTCTGCAAAAAGGCATACCCTCCCTCCCAGTTTCTCAGCAAAGTCACTTACGAAGACAATTAAGAGGACTGGTCAGGTGACACTCATTAGTAGCTAGCTTACCAGACGTGTTTTCCCCCTTTTCCATCTCCTCCACTGGTAATTTTGACATCAAAGTGCTCAGCTGGTGGATATACAGGATGAAGAATGAGTACTTGATAACTCCTCTAACCAAACTGCTGAGGAGTGCCACTAAAAGTGGGAAGAGGATGGTGACGAGCTCCCAGCCTGTAGGCCCCGAACTGATCACATTGTCAGCAGCTGAGATGTCTGTGCTGGGCCACGCTGCCACAGAACAGGTTCTGGAGGCTCTCTTCCTTAAACTGGCCACCCTGACTGGAAGGTTTATCTTGCTTTCAGAGTAGTATGTGGGCCAGGCATCAAGACTCACGGAGGCTGAGCACAGAATCTCCTTACTGGAGGACAAACAGGTTCCCTCTGCTGGAAAAGTTAGCTAATCTGGAAGAAGAAGTGGAGGACCTCTGGGAGTAGCTCAGTTATCAAGGGAATTCCAACTAGAGGAGAAATCTCAGAATGCATGGCTCCTGGTGAGTCTGGAGGGGACCAATATACTTGAATTTGGGCAGTAATTTTACTAAGGTTGTTTGGAATGACATTTAAGGGAGACTGCCTGATGACTGAATCAGTGCACAGACCCCTGGCCCCAAGGCTGTTGCCCACAAAACCACCATGGCAGATTATTTTCAGGCTTTACCATTTTGGGATTGGTAGGTGGTAATGGCAGCCTACCACAAGCAGAAGTAATTGCTATATGAAGGCCATAAATTGCTTCTCCATCAGAATTTTTCACAGTGGTTCCAAGAGCAATGAAAGACATTTACTCCAGCCCTAGATGTCCTTTACAGCTCCCCTCCCAAGCAATAGTAAAGATAAGGCACCACAAAGGGGATACTTTTCTTGTTTTGGGTAGTGGAAAAGGTACAGTGCCTCCTACAACAATGGCAGAAGAAGAATGGCTAAAATTAGTTGGATGAAGCAGGGGTGTCACTGGGGTGGGATTTGAGGCTGCAGCTCCAAATATTTAATCTGCAGACCTGAATAAAATTGTACACAGTTTGCTATTTTATTTACATAGCTGGTCAAACCCCATCCCTGTCTGTGCATTTTCTTGGCTTTCAGCTTTACATTTCATGTATTCAAGAAAACATTGCCAGGGACTCACCGACTTGGCTCGACAACTTTATCCATTACTACACTGTTTTTTTATGCAGACTACACCATAGCCCATGCCTACAAAATAAAAACTATAACAGTCCTGCCTTGCTGGAGGAGGGAAGGGATGGTATGGTATGCACAGGAAAACAACTACCATACCACAAATCCATCATGGCTACTAACTGATCTTTATCAGACCTGTGCAGTAAACATTCCTCTGCTGATACACTTGTAACCCCCCTGCAAATGGGGGTTCCCAAAAGTCTTCCAGGAGCTTGCTTGAATGCTCCAAGCCTGGATGGAGTTCGGCGTCTAAGCCGTTTATCTGTGAGTGCTTTTAGAGCCTCAGGTACTGTCTCTTTAAGAGCTGTCTGCCTGCAGACATAATTAATTTGGATGGGGGTCTGTGTGTTTCCCTGCTTGAGTCCCCCTTGAGCTGCTGCCAGATTGCTCCGTTTCTGCCGTCACTAAGTGGGCAGAGTGAGCACTTTTCAAAGATCTTTTCTGTTTGCCAGACATCATTTAGAGTAATAACGAAAATACAATTTGTCTAACCTGCTTTTCTTTGCAGTCAGAACTGTGTTTGCCTAGTTCTCCATTCTAGTTTTGAACTGCTGAACTGGACCAATCAGAGTGGGGGGGACCTTTGAAATGGAGCCTGCTGCTGGCAAATCAGAACTTGGACTCTCATTGTGGAGCCAGCCACCTAAGTACAGTATGGCCAATGCTTCTGGGAACTGTAGTTTGGACTTCGGCACCTTTTTTCCACCAACAGGGGGAGTTTACTGTGAGTGACAGCCAAACCAGCCAACTGAACTGGGAGGAACTCAAAGGAAATGCCCGGCTCGGTCTACTGGAAAGATCAGATGAGTTGTGACTGTGAAGAGGGAAGGAGCTCCGGGCTCCTGCGCTGTTGAGTTTTCGCGCCGGGAAGCTCGTGTGGGGCCCTGAAGTTCAGCCTACAACTGTTTGTGAGTGCCAGTGTGGACTGAATCAGAGTTGTAAGAAGAAAGAAGCACCAGAAGTGAGGAAACCAGGCTCACCCTGTAGAAGACTGGAGAAACTGCTGAATCGCGCTCGGTCTGTCAGGAACTGAATCTGCTATGTGTTCTCCCGGGTATTGTGCAGTAATTGCGATCGGGATAGAGAAGCAGCCTGCCTGGTATACTAACATACTAAAATGCCAGCAGAATAGGCCTAACGGTCTTTCATGTCTGCTCGTTTGGTCAGTCCCCAACCTGGGTGCTGACCTTGCTGTCCCCCTCGCCTTCTCTGGCTTCTCCCTTCCCTGTTCCGGATATTCTTGCTGCATTGGATTTTGCTTCCAGAACCCTTCCCCTGTACCTGTCCCACCCCCTCTTGAACCTCTCCACTGTCTCTGCCTCCACCAGCCCCCTAGGCAGTGCATTCCATGGCTCCACCACCCTCTCAGTGAAGTAGCACCTCCTCCTTTCTCCCCTGAATCTTCCCCCCTCCAGCTTCCAGCCATGCCCTCTAGTGGCCCCTTCCTCCTTCCTTCGAAGCACCCCGACTGTTCCTCCCCTATTTACCCTCTTCATGTACCTTAAGACCTCTATCATGTCCCCCCGGTCCCTTCTCTCTTCCAATGTGTACATATTTAGCTCTTCGAGCCTCTCCTCATAGGTCCTGTCCCCCAAACCCCAAATCATTTTGGTTGCCCTCCTCTGGACCCTCTCCAGGAGGTTAATGTCCCGCTTTAAGTGTGGCCTCCAAAACTGCACACAGTACTCAAGGTGCGGCCTCACCAAGCAGTTATACAGAGGGAGTATCACTTCCCTCCTTCTGGAGGTGATCCCCCTAGTGATGCATCCCAGCATCCTGTTGGCCTTGGCTGCTGCCCTCCTACAAGTCTCAGAGTTGTTCATCTTGACATCCACCACCACCAAAGGTCCCTCTCAGCCATCGAGACTTGTAGCATTTCCCCCCCCCCAAGGTGTACACTTGACCTGGGTTTCTGGCCCCCAGGTGGAGTACCTTGCATTTCCCTGCATTGAACCTCAGCTTCCACTTTCTAGACCATCTTTCCAGAGCCTCCAGGTCCCCTGTAGGGCTATCCTCCCTCCTCCCATCCACCACCGCCCCAGTTTCGAGTCATCTGCAAAGAGACTCATCTCACTCTGATTCCTGTCCTTATGTCAGATACGTAGGCGTTGAACAGAAGAGGCCCAAGGACTTATCCCTGTGGGACCCCACTAATGACCCTCCTTGGGGATGACACTATCCCACCAACTACGACCCTCTGGGTCCGGTCCTGGAGCCAATTGCCTATCCATCTGATCATCTGGTTCCCCACCCCCATTTCTCCCAGCTTATCCAACAGGCCCACGTGAGGAACAGAGTCAAATGCCTTGCTGAAGTCCAGAAAGAGGACATCCACTGGTCTACCCAGGTCCAAGGCACTTGTCACCCAGTCATAGAACTCCACCAGGTTTGTCTGACACGATTTCCCGGGATGAATCCATGCTGTCTATCGTCCAGGCACCCTGACTTATCCAGGTCCCCCCTAGCCTCTCCTTGACAATGCCCTCCATCACCTTGCCCACCACCGAGGTCAGGCTGACAGGCCTGTAGTTCCCTGCCACCTCCCTTGATCCCCCCTTGTGGATAGGCACTATATGCGCCACCTTCCAGTCTTGGGGCACCCACCCTGTCCTCAGAGAGATGGTGAAAAGCTCTGCCAGGGGTTTGCCAGGACATCTGCAAGTTCCTTCAGCACTCTGGGATGTAATTTATCCGACCCCGGTGCTTTCTCCGTCTTAAGGGAGCTGAGGGCTTCCCTCACTCTCTCAGCTGTGATTTCCACTTCCGGTACCCCTTCTCCCTGCTTAGCCCTCCCCCCACCTGCCAGTGATGCCTCCCCCTCTCCCCAGACCTGCCGATCGTGTAAGGGTCCCCCTCCTCAGTATCTCTGTCTCCTCCCATGTATGATGCAGCACCCCCATTTTCCTGGGTGAAACTGAGGTGAAGTACTCATTTAGTACCTCAGCCTGCTCCCCGGTCTTGAGCCCATCCTCCCTGATTTAATCCTGCTAATCTGCCCCTTCACCCTTCATTTTTCCCCAATGTATCTAAAGAACCCCTTGTTCCCTCTCCTAATTTCCCTGGCCAGGTTCTGCTCCTTCCTTGCCTTAGCCACCTCACCACTCTAGTGGCCCTTCTAGCCATCAGCTCGTACTCCCCTCGATCCCTTTCACTCCTTGAGCACTTGAATTGCTTATAGGCTGCTTTCTTTCCCGCACCACCTCCTGGACCTCCCTGGTCCACCAACAGGGTTTTTGGGCCCTACCGATTTTCGTCTTACTCTTGCACAGGTGCTGGTAGCATCCTGCACCCCTCTCCTGATGATTTCCCACCTACTATCAGCCCATGTCTGACCCAATCCCATCCAAATGCTCCTTAAGGATCCTTCCCATTTCTTAAAATCTGCCCCCTGAAGTCGGTTACTTCCGTCTTTGTGCAGCCTTCTCCCTCCTAGGTCCAGGCAGAACCAGACCGTGGCATGGTCACTCCCTGCCAATGGGTCCTTACCTCCAGGCCCCCAATCTGGTCACTGTCTGCCAGGACCACATCCAGTACCCATGCCTCCCTGGTCGGTTCCCTCACCTGCTGAGTTAGGAATGCGTCTTGAAAGACATCCAACAACCTCTGTTCCCTGGTCACAGAGGATGTCATAGTGTCCCAGTCTGTTCCTGGTATGTTTAAGTCCCCCAACACCACCACCGTTCCTCTGCCCAGTCTGCAGTGTCTCCTAACATCTGCCACCAGACTGTCCTCCAGCTCCTCCGCCAGGGCAGGGGGTCTATACACCATTCCTATTTTTACTCTCTTGCCCCCCCCTTGTTATCAAGGTGACCCAAATCGCCTCCACGGTTCCCTCCGCCTCCTTTACTCCCCCTATGCCAGTGCAGTTTTTGACTATCATAGCTACCCCTCCTCCTCTTCCCTCCCCCCTGTCCTTCCTGAACATAGTGTAACCCTCCAGGTTCAGGTCCCAGTCATGTCTTGCAGTGGCCCAAGTCTCAGTGACTGCTGCCACATCCACTGCTCCCTCAGTTAGCATTACCTGGAGCTCAGGCATTTTATTGCCCAAGCTCCTGGCATTTAGCAGGACTACCTTCCACCCTTTCCCTATAGTTCCATTTCCCCTGCTCATATTCTCATGGGGATTCTGTTTTCCCCTGGTCTGCACTTTACCAGTTGGCCTTTTCCTGCAATCCTCCTGGTCCCCAGGGGGGTGGAGACAGAGTCCCTCCTTTATTGGCACCCCCTTGACAGCCTTTTCTCCCATCCCACCCCCTTCACAAGTTTAAACCCCACTTTTCACCAATGAACCCCTCTATTTTCAACTTAAGGATTCTCCTCCAAATTGAGATGTAGTCTATCTCAGCATACAGCCCTTATCCTCCCAGGTCTCCCCAATTCCCCATCAACCCATACCCTCTGGCCTCACACCACCCCTGAGCCACTGGTTTATCTCCCTAATTTTCCTTTTGTGTTCCCCATCAGCCCTTGGCACTGGCAGGATTTCTGAGAAGGAAACTGTGCATCCTATGTCATGACAGACCCTGGCGAGCTCCCTGAATCTGCCTGTATCTCTAGCTCGCTATTTCCTCAATGTCATTTGTACCCAGGTGGACCAGTATGTCTGGGGAACCCCACAATCCTTTGCCAGCTGATATACCTCGTGCTAGCCCTGTGCACCGTTAGTCAGGGAAGCATCTTGTTCTAACTGGCAGGCTTCTCCTCCCTATCCCATTTGATACCCCTGATCATAAAATCCCCCAGCAGGAGCACTCTGACCACTCCTTTTCCTCCATTCCCCCCCCTTCCATGTCCCTGATCCTTTCTACAGGCCTCTCCACCCAGCTGGCTCCGTGTTCCTCCCCCTTTCTGGGTGCCACATGCCACCCCCTTCTCTCCAATCCTATCCTCCTCCTCCTGAGTATCCTTCTGTTCCTTGCTAATTCCCCTCATTGCTTGCAACTGGTCCTTCTCCCCATCTGCTAAACTAGCCTGGCTCATCCTCCTTCCTTCCTGTCTCCATTTAGTTCCTCCTGCTAGTCATGCTCCCTGGCCTAAACCCTCAGCTCCCTTTACTGAATCCTCCTTGTACTTCTGGTCCTTCTCTTTACCTTTCCCTCCCAACTGGTCCTTCTCCTTGTGCTTTCCTCCCTCTTCCCCTGCCCCTCCTTCTCTGATTCACTGCTCCCCCATTCTCCTGCATTCCAGGTCCCCCTGTTCTTCCTGCTATCTGGCCCTGCCTCCTGCCTCCCACTCTCTTCCATCTCTAACTACCCCTGTCATGGCTACATCACCCCCTCATCCTTGAGCAGAAGAAAGAATTAAGCGGTTACTGGAGTGTAAGGTCTGATCCACTTCCCCGCCTTGCTTCCTTCTGTCCAGCCCTGGCCATCTGCCTACTTCCCTGAGAATGTTGTCCCTCCGTCCCCCCTTTGTGAGGGCCCCCAGTTACCTGCCTGCTTCCTTGGTAGTGTCCTTTTGGACCCCCTCTGCCAGGTTCCCTATGTGACCCCTGAGTATTCTCCTGTACTCCTTTCCCTATGCCCCCACCCCCAGTGCTTGGTGCAACCCTGTGGGAGATTCCCAGCCCCCTTCCCCAACCATACCACCCCCCTTCCCCAGCTTTCTCCTAATCCCCGCAACCTCCCTAAGCTGTGCTAGCTGGTAGCACACTGGGCAACCACCGAACTTCCAAGCCCAGTCCAGTATCATGGCTGCTCCACACCCTGTGCACCCCACCACCCTCCCAAAGATGCGCCCTAATGATGTGTGGTTCCATCCCTTCCAAATAGGTTTCCTTGGGTGAGCCACAGGTTCCCCTCAGTCCAAGATACCCCTACTGCCTAATCGGGTCACCCACTAATCTTACAGACAGTCCCATTGTACACCAGTAACCCTGTTACTAGGTGCAGTACAACACATTAAACTTATAAGGGAAATGAACTACTCCCAAAGCTCCTCTCTCCCAGCCTTTAAATCATACTCCCAGTGGATAGAACTACATGAGCTGCACCTGCAGCCTTTTCCTCCAATTGCAGGGCAGGTGTTCCCCTATAAATTTGCAGACTTCTGGGGAGGGAGGGGGGGGAGGTGGGTCCTGGGCAGACACCTGACTCGAGAGAGAGTGTATCAGCCGTGTGTCTCCCCTCCAAGCCCAGCAGCCAAAGAACTAGGCCCAAGCAAATTCCACCAAATAGGTTTTAAATCAGAAGAAATAGGCCTCTACCAGCGCAGCCTGTTACACAGTGAAACATCCACAAAATGAGCCCCACTTACAGCCACCAAATCAGTTTACAAACATCCAACAGCACCCAAAACAATACCCTGCTAGCCCCTTAGAAGTAAGAAAGAAAAGGACTAACCTACCAAGTAAAATCCACAAGAACCCTGTGAATACAACAGCAGCAGCTATTGTACCTGAACACAACTGATCCTGTCCCCTTCCAGTTCTTTCTGAGAAGACAAAGCAGCTAACACCTCAATCTGATTCAGCTCTGCCTCCAGTCAATTGGCTGAGTGAGACCTGGCCAGACCATTAACACCCCTCCCCCACTATGCAGTAACCTTTACAGCTAATGGAGTCAGCACAAGGAATCAAAATTCAAGTCAAAGCCCCAAAATATGTTTGCTGCCAACGGAAACAGGACTCCAATTTAATCAGCTTCACTAACAACACATCAAAATAGGCTTGAAATTAACATATATAGGTCTCCAATTCAAATAACCATCTCCAAGCAAATCCCACCAAATAGGTTTTAAATCGAAGAAATAGGCCTCTACAGCGCAGCCTGTTACACAGTGAAACATCCACAAAATGAGCCTCACTTACAGCCACCAAATCAGTTTACAAACATCCAACAGCACCCAAAACAATACCCTGCTAGCCCCTTAGAAGTAAGAAAGAAAAGGACTAACCTACCAAGTAAAATCCACAAGAACCCTGTGAAAACAACAGCAGCAGCTACTGTCCTGGAACACAACTGATCCTGTCCCCTTCCAGTTCTTTCTGAGAAGACAAAGCAGCTAACACCTCAATCTGATTCAGCTCTGCCTTCAGTCAATTGGCTGAGTGAGACCTGGCTAGACCATTAACACCCCTTCCCCACTATGCAGTAACCTTTACAGCTAATGGAGTCAGCACAAGGAATCAAAATTCAAGTCAAAGCCCCCAAAATATGTTTGCTGCCAATGGAAACAGGACTCCAATTTAATCAGCTTCACTAACAACACATCAAAATAGGCTTGAAATTAACATATATAGGTCTCCAATTCAAATAACCATCTCCAAGCAAATCTCACCAAATAGGTTTTAAATCAGAAGAAATAGGCCTCTACCAGCGCAGCCTGTTGCACAGTGAAACATCCACAAAATGAGCCCCACTTACAGCCACCAAATCAGTTTACAAACATCCAACAGCACCCAAAACAATACCCTGCTAGCCCCTTAGAAGTAAGAAAGAAAAGGACTAACCTACCAAGTAAAATCCACAAGAACCCTGTGAAAACAACAGCAGCAGCTACTGTCCTGGAACACAACTGATCCTGTCCCCTTCCAGTTCTTTCTTTCTTGTTGTATAGTACTTTCCTTTTACATACAAATGTGCGTAGTGCTTGTGGGGAATGGCATTTCAAATCCCCTGTATGGTGAGTTGAGTGCCTGAAGCTGGAAGTAAACCCCAGCTTAATCCAGACTACATCCATTTGCTCTGAACTGCCGTGGGGTTCAGTCACAAGGACATTGTCCACATGGTCTGCTCCTCCTGGCAATCCAGGACAATCTGCCTTCCATTCAGTTTCAGCATTGAATTTGTGAGTACAAATCAGGGTAGCTCCCCGCCATCATCTAATTGCAAGTGTTCCATCTATTTACTTTTCCTTTCTTTCTTCATGAACTGAGCCTACCAGCTCCGGATTACAAAGTGGGTATTGTGCATGCATTTTCCATCCTCAGGACCCCAACCAGCTGCACCAAATAGGCTAGCCTCTTATTGCCTGGGTACCCAGTAAGAGTGACATTTGGGACTCTGAAATATGTGCACAGTACTGTGATTGTTAATATGACTGAATCAATTAACCTGATTTCCCCCGGCCTTGTTACTATCCCCTAAATAAATCAGATTTGGTTGTTTAGCAAAGTTACACTGCTTGAACTGTGTGTCTTTGCTGAATTACTGTACAGTGGTTATTGTATAACTGCATCTTACTTTACAGGGGGTCCCCAGAGTTAAGCTGATTGAACCAATCCTGGGGGTAAGGGTATATTGCAAGGGTACTGTGATTGATTTGTGTGGGCCACTAGTGGGAAGAAAGGGGGGTTGCAGTGACCCAGAGGGCTGTGACCAAGTCATATCAGACTGTCTTAACCCCAACCTCTGGGTGGAGGCACCTGCCATTGGATCCAGGCCCCTCAACCTGTTAGTGGCAAATCAGGTAGATGTAGTAGCCCTTGGGATAGCGCCCCCTTGGGGTTATACACTAATGCTCTTGCCATGCTGGAGAAGAAAAAATAAAAATAAAAACAAGGGGTAGTGGCGAGTTGGGGTCTAGCAATAGTTTGGGTATAGGTGAAACACCCTATTTAGGATAGGAGTAAATAAGGCAGCAAAAGAAAAACAGGCAGGGTAGAGGTTAATTAGGTTCAAGCAATAGTTTGGGCAAGGGATAAAAAGGGTCTAAAAGAGGCAAAACAGAAAAACAGGTAAGGTAGGACATAGTTATGCTGGGAGTGGTATAGTGCAGTGGCTGTGGGGCAGCAGTCTTCATGGAGATTTTCTGGAGACTGTGGTGCTGCTCTATCTGTGTGCACCACTCTGGACTGAGGAGGGAGGTTGCTAGATTCCAGGCCACATTGGCTAGGATTTGGGGTGCCTCTGTCCTCACCCAGGGACCACCAAGTCTGCTGTTGTGGCCTCAAAGGATGCCAAGGATGAGGAGCAGCTCTACTATGGTGGGCTAGGGGAAGAGTGAGGGTGGTGGGTCACAGACACATCCCCCACATGGTACCACTACAAAATTCCTATGCTGCTGTGGCAGCGTGGGACTATCCCATGGAGGCATCCACAGTAGTGACCAAGGAGGATGTGGTGGTCCTCTGTAGTGCAGACCCCAAGGTGGGTGGAAGAGGACCTCAGAGGAGGAGGAAGCAACTCCTGGTGGGGGACTCAATTGTTAGGGGGATAGATTTGGGACAGGAAGGCTGGGGGAGAGGGAGGTTAGGTGCCTACCTGGTGCCACTGCTTGGAGGGATGGGTAACAAATTCTGAAGATTGCTAGGGAAGCAGGACAGGAGGGAGAGCTGGATGTCATGGTGCACATCAGGACCAATGATCTGGCTAAAGATGAGGCTAGGATAATACAAAAAGAGTTCAGAGAGTTGGGGAGGGGTCTTAGACAGGTGGCAGGCTCTGTGGCCTTTTGTGTGGTGCAACCTGTCTATGACAGGGGGAAGGATAGGGTACTTCATATTAGGAGTTTCAACACATGGTTGAAGGAATGGTGCAGATAAGGGTTTGACTACATTGGGGATTGGGGTCCCACCTGGAAGGATAGAGGCTTATACAGGGGAGTTGGCCTGCATCCATACGGGAAGGAAGCCACAGTTCTCAACGAATGGTTTAAATGTTACATTGATGGGCATTTAAACTAACAGAGGGGGATGGCAGAAGGAAATGGGGAGGTGTAATCCCCCCCCCCCAAACTGAAGTAGGCAATAGGGAGATACCTAGGGCAAAGAAATCCCCAAGGGTACCCAACAAATAAGAAAAGAAAGTGGAAGCAGTGAAGAAAGATGGGACTGAGAGCAGAGGGGTAAGGAGAGATGACAAAAGAGGACTGGGGATGATGACAAACCGGGTGGTAGCACATTCTGGAAGGTCATGTGTGCAAATGCTCAAAGTCTGGGAAACTAGAAGCCATAATGGCAGAGGCTGACCTGGACATTATCGCCATTACTGAGTCATGGTGCAATGAGAACCATGATTGGCACATAGCCATACCAGGCTACACTCTGTTCAGAAAGGAAAGGGTGAAAAGGAAAGGGGGGGGAGTGGCTTTTTATGTGAGGGATAGCATAAGGGCTACTGAGATACAAGGAAAGCAGGAAGGGATGAAGATACTATGGGTCACCCTAGAAACAGGGAAGGGAGATGCTGTTCACATTGGCATGATCTACAGATCTTCAACACAGGGGGGTGAGTTGGATAAAGTTCTAGTGGAAGCCATCCAAAAGATGACAAACAAGAGAGAGGTGTTGGTGGGGGACTTCAGTCTACCAGATATAGATAGGAACATCCCAGCTGCAGCTTCAACTAGGAGCAGGGACATCCTGGACTCCCTGCAGGGTGCATTCCTCAGGCAACTAGTAAAAGAACCCACTCATGAAGAGGCAGTACTGGACCTTGTACTCACCAATGGGGACAGTGTTGCAGATGTCACCATGGCTGGCCACCTAGGGACTGTACAGTGTGGTTTAATGTAAGTTCTGTGGCAGGCTCAAACCATATAAAGATGAGGGTTCTGGACTTTAGGAGAGCCTATTTTTAAAAGATGGGGGAGTACCTCAGGGGTGCCCTGCTGGAGGGGGGGGACTTACGAACTTACAAAATTTGCCAGCACATAAAGGCCTAGAGGTCTATCAAGTCTGCTCGAATGTGCAGCTAGCACCCCTTATTCTGCAGCTGCCCCTCCCTTCCACCCTTCCCCTTCATTAACCCTCCCCCTTGTCCTGTCCCATCCCCTTTTGAAGCAGTCCACTGTTCTCCTGAATACCACTTCTGCAGGTAACGCATTTCACCCAGCCACCACCCTCTCTGTAAAAAAGTGTCTCCTCATCTCCCTCCTGAACCTTCCTCCCTCCAGTCTCATATCATGGCCCCTGGTGTCCCTTCCCTCCCTTACTTTGAACAGCCCCTCTGCACCTGTCTTGTTTATTCCTTTCATGTATTTAAAGGTTTCAATCATATCCCCCATCCCTCCTGTCCTCCAGTGAGTACATGTTCAACTCCCTCAATCTCCTCTCGTATGATAAGTCCCCCAGCCCCTTGATCATCTTTGTCGCCCTGCGCTGCACCCCCTCCAGTAACTTAATGTCCCTCTTCAGATACGGGCGCCAGTACTGCACGCAGTACTCCAGGTGCAGTCTAACTAATGACATATACAGTGGCAGAATCACCTCCTCCCTCCTCGAGGATATACCTCTTGCAATACAACCCAGCATTTTGTTGGCCTTTGCAGCTGCCTTCCTACATTGTGCCGAGTTGTTCATTGACCCTGTAATGAGCACCCTCAGATCCTTCTCCTCCTCTGTCTGGGCTAGCTGCACTCCCCCCAGCTGGTAATTCCTCCTTGGATTCTTCATCCCAAAATGCAGCACCTTGCACTTTTTGGCATTAAACCCCAGTTGCCAGGTGTCTGACCAAGTTTCAAGCTTTGCCAGATCATTCTGCAACCCCTGCCATCCCCCTAGGTCATCCACCACCACTCCTACCTTGGTATAATCAGCAAACAGACTGATCTTGCTCTTGATGTCCCATGATATGTCTGCAATGAATATCTCAAACAACACTGGTCCCAACACCAAGCCCTGTGGAACACCGCTTGTCACTACTCTTGGGTGTGAGGGCTCCCCACCCACCACCACCCTCTGTTGCCTTCCCTGAAGCCAGTTTTCAACCCATCTCACCAGCTTTGCACCCGCCCCATGCCTACTAACTTCCTTCCCAGCCTTCCATGCGGCACCGAGTCGAATGCCTTACTGAAGTCCAGATACAGGACACCCACTGCATGGCCCCTGTTCAGTTGCCTAGTTACCCAGTCATAGAACTCCACCAGGGTGGGGGGAGTCGAGAAACAGTGGGAAAATCTAAAAGGAGGGATAGAGAAGGCAACAAACCTCGGCATCAGACAAGTAAGCAAAAGCAGGAAGAGAAGGAGATCTCTATGGTTCTCAAAAGAGGTGGCCAGGAAGGTAAGGGCAAGAAAGTTAGCATTCAGGAGGTATAAGGAGACACACAGAGAGGAAGATAGAGAAGTGTATCAGGAGAAACAGAAGGAGGCAGGCAAAGCAATTAGAAGTGCCAAGGGGCAGACAGAAAAGAAAATAGCCCAGGCAGTGCAGAAAGAAGACAAGGTATTTTTCAGGTATGTCAGCGAAAAGAGAAAGACCAGGGGAGGATAGTAAGGCTTAGGAAGGAGGGAGGGGAGTGTGTGGAGGGGGACCAGGAAAAAGCTGACATCTTAAACAAGTACTTTTGTTCAGTGTTAACAGAGGAAGGGGAAGGAGAGGGACCACAGATAAGAGTCAGGAGTATCAAAGGAAGGGAGGGAGGTAGACATTAGTCTATTTACAGAGAAGAGGGTTCCGAGGGAACTCACAAATCTGAAAGTGGACAAGGCAATGGGACCAGGAGGGGTGCATCCTAAGATATTGAGGGAGCTCAGGGAGGTGCTGGCTGTACCTTTAACAGCCCTTTTCAACCACTCACTGGAGTCTGTTTATTACCATGACATATTCGATTCTGCCTTGCTAGTCACGTGAACTCCTATGTCTGTTTATCAAAATGCTCTGTATTTGTCGCAGCCTTACCCAGTAACTGATTGTAAATATTTTAACCCTTTTACTATGTAACCCTTTTATTATGCACATAACTCATGTGAATCTTGTCTTGTCTCTGTATTATTATTTTCTCTGCTGTTTCATATTATCCTTGACAGGACCTCCTTGTAAATGAGTGTGCTCAATGAGGCTTTCCTGTGAATGAACTTGAACTTGACTGGAGGAGGGCAGATGTAGTCCCACTTCATAACAGTGGAGGAAAGAGGAGGCTGGCAACTACAGGCCAGTCAGCCTGACTTCGGTGGTGGGAAAGTAATGGAATCACTACTACAGGAAAGAATTGTGCAATATCTGGAACTCAGTGGCCTTCAGGATCTGAGGCAGCATGGATTCACTGAGAGGAGATCATGTCAAACAAATCTGATAGATTTGTTTGACTAGGTGACCAGGGAGTTGGATCAGGGGGAGCGGTGTATATGGCCTACCTAAATTTCAATAAGGCATTCAACACTGTTCCACACAGGAGACTCAAAAACAAACTGCGAAGCCTAGGAGTGGGTCTTAAAGTGGTAAACTGGGTGAGAAACTGGCTAGGGGACAGGAGACAGAGAGTGGTGTTATGAAGAAGGGATGGTGACAAGCAGGGTGCCACAAGGATCAGTACTGGGAGCAGTCCTCTTTAATGTCTTTATTAGTGACATTGCAGAGGGTCTACAAGTAATGTATGCCTCTTTGCAGATGACACTAAAATCTGTGATATTGTAGACACTCCAGGTGGGAGGGGGTGGGCAAAAAATGAATAGTGATCTAGCAAAGTTAGAGGAGTGGTAAGGGTGTGGCAGCTAGGTTTCAGTGTGAAGAAGTGCAAAATCATGCACTTGGGGAACAGAAATCCAGGGACGGAGAATAAAATGGGGGTAGTATTAACCACCACCAAACAGGAAAGGGACCCAGGAGTAATCATATCTGATGACCTAAAGGTAGCCAGACAGTGTGACAAGGAAGTGGGGAGAGCTAGTGGGATGCTAGTGTGCATATGGAGGGACATCACCAACAGAAAGAGAGAGGTGGTGTTACCGCTGCATAGATCAGTGGGAGACCTCATCTAGAGTACTGTGTCCAGTTCTAGAGACCACATCTACGGAAGGATATAGACCAGGTAGAGGTGGTCCAGAGGAGGCAGCCAAAATGGTGCAGGGTCTGCATCATAAGCCCTATGAGGAGAGACTGAAGGATCTCAATATGTACAGCCTGGAGGAAAGGATGGAGAGGCGGGGTATGAAATAAACATTCTGATACCTCATGGGTATAAATAAAGTTCAAGAGGGAAGCACTTTTCAGAAAAAATGATGCTCAAGAACAAGGGGACATGCTATGAAGCTGCAGGAGGGGAGACTCAGGGGAGATGTGAGGAAGTACTTCTTCACAGAAAGAGTGGTGGATGCCTGGAACAGCCTCCCAGCACAGGTGGTGGGGGCAAAAACAGTAACGGGCTTCAAGAATGCATGAGATAGGCATAAAGGAACCTTTAGCCCATTTACACTACCCTATGTGCAATGCATTAACCCATGCACAGGGGTTAATGCACTACAAATATCACCATGTGGACTGCCTCAGGATGCCTTCGATTCCCATTTCTGATCGAGCGTCTTTGACCGTACTGAAAACACAATTGACTGCTCGATCCACTGTGCAGTCATTTTTTCACAAACCACATGGCCATCATGAAGCATGCCCTCACAGAAGGAAGAGCAGCCCCGCGGCATGACTTGTGGTGCAGCAAGGGGGCTGTGTAAACAATGAATTGCCCTGTTCTCACACAGCGCAGTGGGTGAGGAGCGGCTGAGATTTTTGATCGCTGCATCTGTGTAAACAGGGCTTTAGAGGTAGGGAAATGGGGAGGTTAAGATGGAGATCAAGTAGGGTCTGCAATATTATAGCAGAAAATAGCAGACTAGGTGGGCCATGTGGTTCTTATCTGCAGTTAATATATGTGTTTCTATGTGGGGGGGGGGTGCTGGGATAGTCTGGAAAGCACAGAACTGAAGCAACTCCTATGCCACTAACCTATCATGGCCCATAACTGATCTTCAGCAGACCTGCAGTGACTGTAACATTTCCTCCACTGACATTAAACAGAACCTTGCCTTTTCTGGCATTTCCTTGCTGCCTTTACTGAGCAGCTGAGTAACCCAAGCAGTCAGAGCACAGACTAGCCACTGAGGGGGAGGGTTCAAGGGCTGTGAGTGAGCTACCAATGGAAGAGAGCAACGGGGCTGGGTGGGATTTGGGATTTGGGGACAGACTCATTCACACTGCTGTTGACAATGCTGAGCTGCTTGGGATGAGAACACAGGGAGGGAGGGAGGTAATACGCAAAAGGAAATGACTCCTTTTAAAGGATGGACGGACTCAGACTCAGACAAAGTTAACTCTGACACAGCTCAGCCCAATAAGCCACAATCCTTCAGCTCTGCCCTGTGCTATTATGGTGTTGTGTGCTGCTCAGAATAGGTTCGGGGAGAAGAGAGAGAGAGAGAGAAAGAGAGACCCAATGATGGCATAGTTAAAAAAGTTCAATGATTCCACAAAGGCTTGCATAAAACAGGGACAGAGTGAGATCTGATAGTGGAGTAGTGATTAGTCACACCCCACTATCAGGTCTCTAGTCTGTCACTAAGAGGAGCATACCAGGATGGAGGACTCGGGGAGTTTCCTGCCTGCCTCTCTGTTTCTACTCTCATATGGTTGTGGGGGGTTGCAATGATCTGTCTGTCTCTCTAGTTTCATTCTCATGAGACACCTTAGAAAAAATAAATGTGACATAGAATGACTTCACATAGCCATTGAATTGGCTGCTTTAAAAAGAAATGAGCTCTTAACCAATGGGAACTTGGCACTCATACACGGTCTCTTTCTCTTTCTTTCTCTCACTGTGTACTGCCATGCCATGCTGGCATTCAGCTGGACTTTGAGTTAGCTAATCACTGTGTGCGAGAGATACAGAAACTGTTTTAGCAACGTGCATGACCTTGCAAGCTAAGAAGTGCAAGGTCATGCACCTTGGAGCAAGAAATCCCAGGACCAACTACTGGCTGGGGGGAGTGCAGATAACAGCTTCAGAGGAGGAAAGGGACCTCAGGATAATAGTCACAGGGGACATGAAGGTATCAGCACAGTGTAGGAGGGTGGCAGCAAGGGCAAGTAGGATGCTGGGGTGCATTGCCAGAGGGATCACCTCTGGAAAGGAGGAGGTCATCCTGCCCTTGTTTTGATCTCTGGTGAGGCCACACTTGGAGTACTGTGTGCAGTACTGGTTCCCATACCTTAAAAAGGATGTGAGATTACTGGAGGGGGTGCAGTACAGGGCTACGAAAATGATCATGGGACTGGGGGAGTTGCCGTATGAGGAAAGATTGAGGGAGCTCAACATGTATTCACTGGAAGAGAGAAGGGAAAGAGGGGACATTATAGTGACCTTTAAGTACTTGAAAGACATAAAGTCAGAGAGGGAGGATTGTTCTGCTTAAAGGGAGAAGGGTCACTAGGTGGCACAGTCTGAAGCTGAAAGGGGGAAGGTTCTGGAGGGAGTTGAGGAGGCACTACTTTACAGAGAGAGTGGTGGTGAGATGCAATGCACTGCCAGAGAAGTTAATCGAACTGAGGGCAGTGGATAGTTTTAAGCAGGGTTGAGATACAGTCAAGGGTAGGATTAGTACAGACAGGAACACAAAGGGGGGAAAGACCAGGAAAGGGGAGGAAGGGAAGGGTTTGGGTGGGGTTGGGGCAGCTGTAGTAACTTGAAACTAAAAGCTGCACAATTGGGCGGACTTGATAGACCTGTGGGCCTTTTTCTGCTGGCAATTTCATATGTTCATATGTTCGTAACATCACTGCTGATGCTCAAACAGGGCCAGATTAAGGCAACCTGGGGCCCTAGGCCCAAGTGACATCTGGAGCCCCCTCACCACAACCACCCCCTTTGCAACAACCGTGCCTATTTGCCGTGGCCTGTGGCCACTGCACATCAGTTACAGAAACTTGGAAAAATATTTTCTTACTGTCCCTAAAAAGTGGCATAAAACCTAAATAACCTAAAATGAATTAAACTAATATCAGACTGAAAAAATTACATTAGTCAGAGTTCTGATCATTTACAGCAAATAATTACTAATTGGCCAGAAAATAATTTTCTGGGTGCGAAATGTTACGATTTGCACCTCTTCAAAGGACTCCCACCTCCCCCCCCCAAAAAAAAAAAACATACACATGCATGCTTGCAGTCTGGGTGTTATCATTTTGTCCTGTCAGTTAGTATGAACCAGGATGTGGGAGTTTTGTTGGGTAGAGTAAGGACTCTTATCTGAAAGAGGATAGGTCCTGGATGGTGTAGGAGTTAAACTGGTTATTCCCTAGAGAAATCAAGAACTGTAGAGATTATATTGCAAAACAAGTGATTGTTGGAAGAAAACATTCCTGGATCAAACATTTCTGTTATTGATACATAAATGAGGAGCAATAAATGGCAAGATTTACTGATGGGATTCTGGAAATGTGTTGCTTTGTTCACCGTGAAAATGGAGCTATATTAAGCTCAGAACTTCAAAATGAGTGAGACAGGGGAATGAAAACAGAGTAAGATTTTTAAAAGTACAATTGAAATGCATTGTAGATTTCTTGATTTTAGAAATGATATTACATATAAATGATCCACATTAAATTGCACTTTTAATATTTTAGATTTAAAGAGTAGGACTTGCTTCTATGTGGGGTGGGAGACAAAGCAAAGGAAATGGACCTGTTCACACCTTAAAGGTCAGCCTAGCCAGGGTTCCCTGAAGCTATAAAATACACTTAACACCTAATCAGGGAGGTGAAAATCATGTCACAGTTTAGCCCCTGACTTGCTTAGCTTACTCAGCAGCTGAGTCCTTTACAAAAAATGCAGTTCAGGTAGAAAGAAAAGGATATCTAGTAAATATATGTTGGGGATTGCTGTGGGCCCCTAGGAGGCCTGGGCCTATGTTGCCTATGCCTTAATCTGACCCTGGGCTCAAAATAATATTACCTAATACTACTACTAGTACTACTACTACTGTGAAGAAGACATCTATCCATTCAGTTGATCAAGTAGTGCTGTTTACTTCCCTGTAAAAAAACAAACAAAGGAATAATGGAGAGCCAGAGCAGGGGAGTGACCCCTAGAAGCCCTGCAGCTAAGCTGAACTGACTGAAATGAACAGGCTAGGCAGTGCTCAAGGGGGAAGGAGGCCATCAAGCCACACTTTCCAGTCTTGAAAGGAATAGAGAATCTTTTACTTTATTTCAAAAAGAGCACCTTTGTTTCAGCTTTCTGAGACCAAAGAAAAATAATTTACTTAAAGAGTCAGACAAGTTAGCCAATATACTTCTTTATTAAACAAGCATTTGTCAATGCTGAATGTTGTCATGCTGGCATTGGCAGTGGCGGAGGTGGAGAGGCATAGTGCTGTGAGTTTGTTAATGTGTCCCAAAAGGTGATTTTGCACAGCGAGTACGCCACTGCGCGGCAGAGCTGCAGAAATGCGTTTTGGGCAGGCTGTGGAAAATGGCAGCTGGACTGTTGATAATGAGGTGTGCACAAATGCCAGTGGTGAAAATGTGGCATGAAAATATTGCAGATTGACAAAGTTACAAGGTGTGATGGAAACTGGCAATCTGCGCTGCAACACAGTCATTGTCTGGACTTCCACCACGAAATTTTCAACATAGGCATTTTAGGACCTCTGCTAATGAATAGTGCCACCGCTATTTCCTGAAAGTGTCCCGAGAGTGATTTCGCACAGTGACCTGCGGCATTCCAGCAATCGGACGCGCGAAAACACATTTCAGCCAGCTGTACTGTTCATAAGGAGGTATGGAAAAATGGCAATGATGAAAAGCTGGAGTGAAAGTATTACAGATTCACAAAGTCACAAGCGTGCGTACAAACTGCGCAATGCGCGCTAATAAAACACTCATTTTATTGACTGTCGTCCCTAAATTTTCAACATAGGCATTTTAGGACATCTGCTAATGAACAGTGTCACTGCCGTTTTCATAATGTGTCTCGAACACGGGCTTTCCACAGCGACCGTGCTATTGTGCGCCAGAACTGCGTAAACAGATTTTGGTCAGGATGTGAAAAATGACAGCTGCACTGTTCATTAGGAGGTGTAGAACAATAGCACTGTTGAAAATGTGGAGTGGAAATATACGTTTGCGAACTTACGAGCATGCGTGCAAACTGCGCAATGCACGCTTGTAACACAGTCATTTTATGGAGTATTGTCACCAAATTTTCAATGGAGGCATTTTAGGACCTCTGCCCATGAACAGTGTTACTGTCATTTTCGTAATGTGTCCCAAACAGTGATTTCGCACAGCGACCGTGCTATTCTGCGCCGGAAGTTCGAAAACACATTTCAGCAAGGATGTGAAAAATGACAGCTATATGGCTCACAAGAAGGTGTGGTAAAATGCCAATGTTGAGAATCTGGCATGAAAATAGTGCGAATGCGCTAACTTACGACGTGCATTGCACAGTTGCTACATGCGCTAAAGAAAACAGTCATTTTATCATTTTTCCCACCAAACTTGCAACATAGGCTTTTTGAGAGCCCCTCTCATGAACAGTGGCACTGTCATTTCGTTACTCAGTCCCAAAAGGTGATTCCATGCAGTGATTGCGAAATCACCTTTTGGGTCCGAATAACACCGTGACAGTGCAAGAATTCATGAGAAGGGGTACCAAAAACCCCATATTGAAAATTTGGGGCCAAAATTCGGAAAAATGCCTGAGATATGCATTAAAGTTGAAAAAACCCTATTCATTCCATTATACAGCTTACCGGCATTTCTTCAGTTCGCGGTCGGCTTTGAAGAGTGCAGACGTGTTCCCGGTCCACAGAAGATCTTCGCGCAGACTCCGCAGGTAAGTATGGAATGAGGGGGTGAGGGAGGCAGGTGCACAGTGGGTGGGTGCGGGTGGGGAGCGGGGTCATTGAGACTACGAGGACCGTTTCATTTTACAGGAAAAAATTGAAAACCCATCGTGGGACAGTTTTTTTTGCAGGATTTGACCACTTGGGTGGGCTCCAGCATGCCACCTAACTGTTTGGGGTGTCTATAGCCGACGGGGATTGGGCACCTCGTCGGCACACAACATGGGGGAGGAGGAAGTATGCCGATGGGGATTGGGCACCCCATCAGCACACACAAAGAAAGTGGGGGGGCACGAGTTTAGGATTGGGGCACTCCCCAACATTCAACAATTGGGGGGTTTATGTTGATGGGGAGGGCCCCATCGGTACACAAAGAAAGCTGGGGGTTAACCGACAGGGGATTGGGCACCCCTGAAGTTGGCAGTATTTAGGCGGCTGCCTGCTCGCTGACCATGCACGTAATGGCAGTGAGCACGGCAAGAAAAGGACTGCTGCATATGACGAGCATTGCTTGGATTGCAGCGGACCTTTTCTTAGATGTGCTCACCACATAATGTATGCATGGTGTGGCACTGGCATGCAGGCTGAGTGGGGAATGCGGGACGCACCTACTGGTGCGTGCCCTGCATTCGCCCGACAGCGACCCCGCCTCCAAAGCTGCACTGTCCCATGATGTTGGCTGCGCAAGCGTGCCAACATAAAAAAGAGATGATTTCTAAACATTAATGACACAAGTGGACATCTTAGTATCTATATTAATGGAAATATTAAAAGCTTATTTAAGAAGTTGGATAATCTCTTATGTAGAATTTAAGGGAAAAAAAAACAATAGAAATAAATACTTTAGAACATCATCAACTACAAGTAGCAGAAACTGCATTTAATGAGTGGGGTTCTGAAACTGATCTGCTCAAAATATTAAAAAATCAGAGAAGAATACAATAAGTTATTAACACATAAAGCAGAGAAAGCTTTTGAAAAATCAAGATCAAATGACTATTTTTTTTCAGATAAACCAGGTAAACCACTAGCATATCAAATACAGTGTGAAAAAAACAGGACAGCTATTAATACGAACATACAAAACTGCCAGCAGATACAGGCCATATGGTCTATCTAGTCTGCTTGAGTGTGCATCTAGCAATCCCTTACACTGCAGCTGCCCCTCCCTCCCTTTTCCCCCCTCATGGTGATCCTCCCTCACTTTGTCCGATACCCTTTAAAACTGCCCATCCACTTAGAGGATACCACCTCCTTGGGCAACGCATTCCACATAGACACCACCCTTTTTGTGAAAAAGTGCCTCCTCATTTCTCTCCTGAATCTACCACCCTCCAATCTCAGACCATGCCCCCTTGTGTCCCTTCCTCCCCTCAGCTTAAAAATCCCATCAGTACCAGTCTTGATTATATCCTTCATATATTTAAAGGTCTCAATCATATCCCCCCATCCCTCCTCTCCTCCAGGGAGTACATGTTGTGCTTCCTAAGCCTCCCCTTGTAGGGTTTGTCTTCCAATCCCAGGATCATCTTTGTTGCTCTGCACTGGATCCCCTCCAGTAATCTAACATCTTTCTTTAAGTATGGGCACCAGTATTGCATGCAGTATTCCAGGTGCAGCCTCATGAACAACTTGTACAGAGGCAGGATTACCTCCCCCACTCCTGGAGGTGATTCCTCTTGCAATACACCCCAGCATCTTGTTGGCTTTCACTGCTGCTTTCCTGCACTGTGCTGAGTGGTTCATTTGTCCTGTTAGTATCACTCCAAGATCTTTCTCCTCCTCTGTAGTGGCTATCTGTACCCCTCCCAACTGATAACTCCACCTTGGGTTCCTTGCTCCCAAGTGCATGACTTTACACTTCTTAGCATTGAAACCCAGCTGCCATATGTCTGACCAGTACTCAGGTTTAACCAGATTGTCCTGCATCCCCTGCCACCCCACTGTGCCATCCACCACCGCACTGATCTTCGTGTCATCTGCAAAGAAACTAATCTTGTTCATAATGCCATGCAAGATGTCTGCGATGAAAATGTTAAACAACACTGGGCTCAGTACCAAGCTTTGAGGAACCCTGCTCATTACAGCCCTTGAAGATGAGAGTTCCTCTCCCACCACAACCCTCTGTTGCCTCCCCTGCAGCCAGTTCTTGATTCAGTTCACCATTTTTGTCCCTGATCCTGGTATCCGAGCTAGCTGATCAGTCTCCCATGTGGTACTGAATTGAATGCCTTGCTGAAATCCAAATACAGGACATTCACCACATGGTCCTTGTCAGTCAAGTTCCCTTTTCACCCAGTCATAATAGTCAACCAGGTTGGTCTGGCAGGATCTGCCAGAGACAAACCGAATAGGTTTATAAGCATCATGTTAGACTCAGGAGAAATAACAGTCATCTAAGTATAAACCAATGCTTCCAAAAATATTATGCTAAGTTATGCACACAAGATATACATCCTGAACAAGAACAAATAATAACCATTTGAATGATCTACCCATAAAAAAATATTCAGTTATAGAAAGAAGAATTTATTGAATGAGTCTATAGACCTCAAAGAAATCTCACTTACAATAAGATAATTTAAAAATGGTTAAGCCCCAGCCCAGATGTCTTTACTATAGAATTTTACAAGACCTTCAGGATATTCTGGCCCCTATACTTCTGGATCTTTTTAAAGACGTAGAAAAGAGAAGAGTTTTACCTTCTACTATGAAAGAAGTGATCATTACAGTATTATTAGGCAAGAATTTGTCAATGCCGAAAGTTGCTTGCTTGTATGTGCTGTTTAGGTATTTGGAAGTGATACTTCCATGCCTTCCTCCCAAGACATGCACTGTGTCTTTCCATTCAGTATTCACAGAAGAGTGGGAGGGGCAAGGGCCACAGTAGTACAGCAGTTGCCAAGGGGGTGAAGAGGTGGACAATAGTCCATTCAAAGGCAAAAGAGTCCTGCAGGAGCTCACTAAATTGAAGGTGGACAAAGTAATGGAACCAGATGGCATACACCCAAGGATATTAAGAGAACTGCGAAGGGAGATAGCAGTACCTCTGGCAGCCATGTTCACTGAGTCATTCAACATGAGTGAATTGGAGGAGGGCACATGTGGTCCCTCTACACAAGTCCGCCAGCAAGGAGGAGGCGGGGAACAATAGGCCGTTCAGCCTCACCTGAGTAGTGGGGAAGATCATGGAGACATTGCTTATAGAAAAGATAGTGGGGCATCTAGAAGCCATTGGAGCCCATGACCATAAACAACATGGATTCACAGTGGGTACATCATGTCAGACAAATCTGGTTGATTTACTTGACTGGGTGACAAAGGAAGTGAATCAGGGTGGGGCAGTGGACAACGCTTACCTTGATTTCAGCAAAGCCTCTGACACCATCCCACATAGGAGGCTGATAAACTAGCTGGGTAGGCTGGGCATTGGGGAAAGGGTGGTAAATTGGGTTAGAAACTGGCTAACAGACAGGAGGCAGAGAGTGGTGGTAAATGGGTGCAGTCTAGGAAGAGAGGGTGACCAGTGGGGTGCTGCAGGGATCGGTCCTGGGGCCAGTCCTGTTCAATGTCTTCATCAGTAACATTGCAGAACAGCTGAAGGGAATTTGTTCACCAAATTTTCAACATAGCCATTTTAAGACCTCTGCTCATGAACAGTGTCACTGTGATTTTCTTACTCTGTCCCAAACATTTGATTCGTACCACCGACTCGCCATTGTGCGCTACATGCACGGAAACACATTTTGGGTGACATGTGAAAATGACAGCTGTACTATTCATTAGGAAGTGTGGTAAAATGGCAATGTAAAATCTGGGTGCAAATATTAATTGCAAATGTACGAGCTGTAATAGAACCAACAGAACGCATCGCATCGTGAAACAGAATTTTTGGGAATTTTTTCACCAAATTTTTAACATAGCCATTTTAACACCTCTGCTCCTGAACAGTGTCACTGTGATTTTCTTAATCTGTCCTGAACATTGATTTCGCACACTGACTGCGCCATTGTGCGCTACACGTGCGGAAACACATTTGGGGTGAGATGTGAGAAATGACAGCTATATTGCTCATAAGGTGGTGTGGTAAAATGGCAATGTTGAAAATCTGGAGTGAACATATTGAAAATTCGTGAACTTACGAGCGTGCGTAGGAACAGCGCATTGCATGCTCATAAAACAGTCATTTTGTGGAATTTTTTCACCAAATTTTCAACATAGAGTTTTTGGGGGCCTACCTCATGAACTGTGACACTCTCATTTTGTAAATTGGTCCTGAAAGGTGGTTCCACGCAGTGACCACAAAATCACCTTTCGGGGCTGATTAATGCCATGACAGTGACAGAATTCATGAGGTGGGGTACCAAAAACCCCATGTTGAAAATTTGGTGGAAAAATTCCCCAAAATGTCCAAGATATGCAGCATTATACAGCTTACCAGCATTTCCTCAGTTCGCGGTCAGCTTTGAAGAGTGCAAACGTGTTCCCGGTCCACCGAAGATCATCATGCCAGACTCTGGCGGCAAGTATGGGGTGAGGTGGGGGTGTGGGGAGGTGGATGCACAGAGGGTGACGCAGGGGGAGGGGGTCAGAACAGTCTATGAGGGAAGGTTTTTTCTTTTAGGTTTTTTTTTTTTTACTTGGATGACACTGGACTTGTGCCACACTGGGGTGGGCTCCCAGCATGGCAGCTGGAAGGCTGTTTGGGGTGGGGGCAGTGGAACTAATGGGGGATTGGGCACACCTGTTGGCCATAGGACCTGTTGCCATGCTGGGGTGGGCTTCCTGCTTGGCACCCGATAATCTTGGGGGGAACAGTAGAGCCAAAGGGGGATTGGGCACCCCCATCAGCCATACAGACTGCTGCCATGCTGGGGTAGGGCCCAGCATGGCACCTGAACCTGTTGGGGGAGCACAGCACAGCCGATGGGGGACTGGGCACCCTGCTCACTATACAGTGTGCTGCATGGGGAAGCAAGAGCACTGAGTATGCATGCATGTGTTTGTGTGTGTATGAGCATGCATGAGCATGCAATCGACATTGCTGCTCACTGAAGCCGTAGCTCTCCCTTTCAACTGTATGGCCACTGCATTTTTAACTGTTGTCATAGACAGCTGCAGCATTGATTGGAGAACTGCGGCTGCACCTGCAAACACACTGACTGAATTGGAAGAGGGCTGCCACACTTCCAAAAACTCGGATGATGGCACTATGTTTTTTGCACATGCGTGCAAGCAACATCAAAAAGGATAAAGATCCATTACATGGTGGTTCTTATAGACCTATATCATTAATAAATGTTGAGTATAAAATCATAACTAAAATATAGGCAAACAGACTCGGAGGATTAATACACACTATACTTCGTCCTGACCAGACTGGGTTTATTCCAGGGTGACGCCTATCATCTAACATTAGGAAGACTTTAGATATTGTAGAATTTACCAAAGGAAAAGACATTGCCAGTTTAGGTTAGATGCTGAAAAGGTATTTGATCAAGTGCAATGGGAATTTTTGCTAGCATGTCTGGTCAGGATGAACGTTGGTGATTGGTTCCTGAGCTGGGTAAACATTATTTATGATACACCTTGTGCCAGAATCAAGACTAATGGAAATATATCTGACATTATACAACTGCATAGGGGCATAACACAGGGATGTCCTCTCTCTCCACTCCTCTTTGATATCTTTATTGAATCCCTAGCAGTTGCAATAAGGCACAACTAACAGTCAGAATAGCAAAGGCCAAAACTGAGGAAAAGATAGCCAACTCTGTTAGGAAGGGGGATAAAACCTTTTATAGGTTCATTAGGGAGTGAAGAAAGACCAAGAGAGGGATACTGAGGCTTAATAAAGTGGAGGAAACGTGGGCAAAGGATGACAGTGAAAAAGCAGGGATACTGAATGAATATTTCTGCTCAGTATTCACAATGGAAGAGGAGGGGGAGGTACCAGTCCATTCACAGAAGAAAGGGTTTTAAAAGAACTCTTGAAACTGAGGGTGGACAAAGCAATGGGGCCTGATGGGATTCACCCCAGAATTCTAAAAGAACTAAGGGTAGAACTAGTGACACCACTGACTGCTCTCTTTAACAAATCATGGGAGGATGGGGTGGTACCTGAGGACTGGAGGAGGGCAGATGTGATTCCACTTCACAAAAGTGGGAGCAGGGCAGAGTCAGGAAACTATAGACCAGTTAGTTTGACCTCAGTGATAGGGAAAATGATGGAATCACTTCTGAAGGAAAGAATTGTTGAATACCTAGAGGACAGTAGGGCTCAGGACCCAAGACAGCATGGATTCACTGTGGGAAGGTCACGTCGGACAAATCTAATATATTTTTTTGACTGGGTGACCAAAGTAGTAGACCAGGAAGGGGCTGTGGATATGGCCTACCTAGATTTTAGTAAGGCATTTGACACAGTCCCACACAAAAGATTAATATACAAGTTAGCCAACCTTGGAGTGGGTCTCACGGAGGTAGCCTGAATAAAAAATTGGCTGGACAACAGGACACAAAGGATAATAGTAAACAGAGTCCACAGTGAAGAAAGGAGGTTAACTAGCGATACAACAGGGTTCAGTACTGGGACCAGTCCTCTTTAATGTCTTTATAAGTGACATTAGAGAGCACTTGGAAGGAAAAGTATGTCTCTTTGCAGACGAAACAAAGATCTGCAACAGGATAGATGCACAAGGTGGGGTGGAAAGGATGAAAAGGGACTTGGCAAGGCTGGAGGAATGGTCAAATGTATGGCAACTCAGATGCAGTGCAAAGGAGTGCAAGGTAATGCACCTGGGAAACAAAAACCCAAGGGAAGAGTATACAATGGGGGGTGAGATGCTGACGACAACAAAAATTGAAAGGGACCTGGGATTAATTATACCAAATGACCCAAAGGTAGGCAAGCAATGTGAGAAGGCAGTACGGAGGGCTGGGGGATGCTGGGATGCATAGGGAGAGGCATCAACAGCAGAAAACAGGAATTTGTTATCCCTCTGTACAGACAGTTGGTGAGACCTAATCTGGAGTACTGCGTGCAGTTCTGGAGACCCCATCTCCTCAAAGACATAGACAGCATGGAAGATGTTCAGAGGAGGGCAACTAAAATGGTGCAAGGTCTGCACCAGAAGACATATGAAGAGAAACTAAAACTTAATATGTATACCCTTGAGGAAATGAGGGAGAGGGAGGACATGATAGAAACTTTCAAGTACCTCAAGGGAATTAACAAAGTCCAAGAGGGTAGCATCTTTCAGAAAAAGAGATGTGCAAGAACAAGGGGGAAAAATTTGAAGATAGAGGGAGACAGCTCAGAGGTAATGTTAGAAAGTGTTTTTTTCATGGAGAGGATTGTGGATGCATGGAATAGTCTTCCTGAGGAGGTTGTGGAGTCAAGAATGGTGGGAGAATTCAAGAATGCATAGGAAAGACATAAGGCAATTCTAGTGGGGGGTAGGAGGAAATAAGCGGTTGGTTGGCTAGGATCTGTAGCTTATCCATCAGATAGGGAAATAGGCAGACTAGGTGGTCCAAGTGGTCCTTATCTGCTATCAACTTCTATGTTTCTATATAAGGGGGTACAACTAAATGGAGAAGTGTTTGTTATATCATCATATGCAGATGCTGTACTGATATATTTACATAAACCAGAGCTTACAAGTAAATATCTTATTGATTTAATTAATGTGTTCAGCACTTTATCAGGGTACAAAGTTAACTGGGGAACATCAGAATGCTTATACTGTAACACAACAAAAAATGTCCCCTCTACACTTGGCCACTTAACAGAAGTAAAAAAATAAAATAAAATATTTAGGAGTAACATTATTTGACAAGTTAAGTAGAACACCAGATGTAAGTTATCCAAAATTAATTAATAACATTAAAACAGATCTAGATAAATAGGTTAAGCTACTCTTTCAGTGTTAGGGAGAGTAAACATAATAAAGTTGAATGTCTTGCCCAGATTTCTCTTCCTTTTCTAGACATTACATTTTGTCCTAGATAAAGATTTCTTCCTTAAAATTGATAAAATGACTAGACAATTTTTGTGGCAAGGTAAAAAACCCTGAGAGCATCTGGAAAAACTTTTCACCCTGTATTTCAAGGCGGGCTAGGACTCTCAAATTTTAAACTGTATTATATGGCAGCTCAGTTAGAACATGTTCTAGACTGGTTTCCTAAATCCAACCAAATAGAACCTTTAGCTGGCCCCACATAGACATTTTTTTTTACCATTTGATATGTTATTTTATGCATTATATGTAAATCTAGATAACAAAAGTTGGTACAAATGTTGGTACAGATGTTTAACAACATCTAAAACTACCTCTAAAATATGGAAAAAAGCTCATGTTCTGTTATGTATTAAAAATGCCTGTCAATGGTTCCCCTTTGTAAATTTATAATTATTTCAAATTCTTTGAGAAAAAAAAAAACTATTTCAGAGTTGGAGAAGAAAAGGATTGAGCTCATTTGGTCAATGTTTCCATGAGAACACTTTAAAATCTTTTGATTCTCTTAGAAAATAATTTGATCTACTGACAGGAAGCGTGATGGCCTTTCTTCAACTAAAAATATTTTGTTAGGAGAAAATTGCCATCTAGCAGTATTTTATAGACAGCCTGTCTGGCAGTATAGCCTACAGGTTAGAGGAATGAGGTGTGAACAAGCTTGGTACATCTGGCAGACCAGACCTGAGTTTGATTCTCACAACCTCCACTTGCACACTGTGTGACTCTGAGCAAGTCACTTAACTACCCAGTGCTCCCAGGTCACCCCTGAAAACAGGCACTTGTGCCTAGTGGGCCTTACCTGGTTACCAAAGACTAAAATAAAAAAATAAAAAAAATAAAAATAAATAAATTGTTGCTAAGTAATACCACAGATACACACAAAACCATATCTAAAATTTATACATTTTTTCTGGAAGCTAAAAAACCCGAGTTTGTTGCAATTACAGAATTTCTGGCAGAAGAACCTAACAGAAGTCATCCATGAAGGCAAATGGACAGAAATCTTGAGTTCTCCAGAACTGAATTCTAGAAATAGTAAATTAAAACAAATCAGTTAATATAGTTCATAGATTATATTTTTATGCCCAGTCAGCTACACAAATTCAACTCAAACTTACCAGAATTCTGCCAACCAGCCCATTAGGTACAGGGAAGTGACCCAGTAAGCAGACATCCTCTTAGTGCCTGTATCTGCCTTGTTCCACTTGCCCAGATTACCAGCCAGTTAGATACAAGGAAGTGACCCAGTGTGCAGTCAACTTCTTAATGCCGGTTGGAAAAGTTGGCCACTGCTGAAAATATTGCAGACTTATTGCTTTTATATTTCTCTGTGGTTTTGGTTATGTTTAAAATTCCCAACCAGGCCAGGATAAAGAAGATGTCCATGTTTTTTTTAAATGGGTTACATCCAGCGAATGTGCTTTCCAAGTGTCTGGGAAAGCCTAGCTTAACAGGAAAACAGAAATTACATATCAAAAGGATGGAAGTTCCTGAATAGCTTATTAAAGGGAAACAGATAATTAAATGTCAGGAGTTGGGAGAAACATCCCCTGTCATAAAAGGTTAAACTCAAAGAGAAATGGGTTTTAGGCTGGAGGTGTCAGCAAGGTTAATGCCAGCATAGTTACATTTTATTAGCTGGCAGGATATTGGAACTGTAAGAGAATCTAACTAATAAATAATATGGCTCACTTAAAAACTGGGAAAGAGCAAGAGAGACCCCTGCTGGCCTAAAACAATAAGGCCCTCAGCTAACTACAGTCTGGCAGGGCCGTGCCTATAAAAAGCCCTCAGAACAGAAGCTCAGAACATTGCATTGCATTTTGGACACTTGATCCTGTCACACAAGAAAGGCAAGACTGCCACAGAGACAGATTAAGGACCAATGAGTGCAAGAGAGAACTGGGTCTTTGCAAACTCATTTATTTTCTGGATTTTGATCATCCACAAACCAGGTAGAAACTAGACAATTAAAATTTTACAGTGCGTTTTGTATTTATATTTTTCCAAGTTTGTTTTGTTATTCTGTAACCAGATTTCTGTATTCTTTTGTTTGTAAAGTTTGTATGATAATTATTTAAGTAATTTTAGTAAAAGCACTTTTCTTTTAACACTGCCTGTGAGTGATTTGTGTGTGAGTGTAAAAAGGTGGAAGGTTTATTCCAATCTGAGACCAGCCTGTAAATGCAAAGTGCTACCATTTGCTACCAAGACTAGGATTCTGAAAGGAAAATCTGGGTGCCTAAAGTAAGGGAGATACATAATTCTCGGGAGGGTTCTATAAAGGGGGAACTAGGTTGCTGCACCACTGTAGAAGAAAACACCGATCAGGGATTACAAGGACAAAACCCCGAAGAGCTTGTAACTCCTGGGTCTTCCTCCCCCGGTACAGCAACTGAGGAGAGTTCTTACCTGGCTGTAGACTTGAGACTGTATTTTATCCTTACCCAGATTAGAGAGGAAACCCTGAGACCTTGTTTCAGGTGTTCAGTTGTGAACTCAGTGAGCACTCTTGATGGACATGTGGAGAGTATTCCTGTTCCCCCCCATCATGGATTGCACTTGGGGTGGGCACTGTGAGTGCAGAAGACCTGGCCCCCAGGAGTGAGTTTATGATAGATCTGGTGGCCTAGTGGTGGGATCCAAGAGTTATTGGTGGCACAGGCATAGAAGTTGGATTTGTGGCCAGTGTATCAGATTGATAAACTGAACACAATACACACACAAACAGGGCAGAGATTTGGAAAAAGTCAAATTTGGTTACAGTATAAAGTTCCCTACCCTGTTTTTTTTTCCGTGTAAGTGTAGCAGTAGTTAAGGAAAAAGATGGCTTCCAACTACAGCGAATAACTGCAGACCACCTAAGGCAGTTGTGTCAGGAAAGCGTGGTCCAGTATGAGAGGCAAACCAAAAAGATCCTCAGGGAGGCTCTCATGACAGCCAATGAGCAAGTGGTTGCCTCAAACCTTGAGTCATGGCAAGTGACTGAAAGGGACCAGACCTTGGGCATGGTGGTGCCAAGAGATGTCGCAGTGTCCAGTATCAGGGAGGAGGACAGTGAGACCAGAGGGAACCCAGAGCCACAGCACCAGGGGAAGGCCACCACAGAGCTGGAGCTGGAAGGGATCAGGCTACAATCTGAGCTGAAGAAATTGAAGCTGGAGCAAAGCAAGTTCGAAGCCCAGCAGTAGAAGGAGTTTGAACAGAAGAGGTTTGAACTGGAGATGCAGGAAAAACAATGCCAAGGAGAGGCTGAAAGGGATGAAAAGCAGCACCAGAGAGATGCTGAGGAAAAGCAGTGCCAGAGAGATGCTGAGGAAAAGCAGTGCCAGAGAGAGGCTGAGGAAAAGCAGTGCCAAAGGGAGTTTGAACTTGAGAGGCTAAGACTCCAATGACCAGCATCAGAGGAGGTAAGTGGCAGGGGTGAACCTGTAAATCCAGGGCTGGGATATAAGTTAAATTCTAAACTAACAGCTGAATTTAAAGATGGGGAAGATATGGATGCATTGTTGAATTCATTTGAAAAGGTCTGTATCCAGGCCAAGATACAGTACCCAGGGAATCCTGGAGCTTCTAGCTATCCCTGCTGCTTACAGGTAAAGGGCATGAGGTGCTAGGCCAAATGGACAATCAGGATAGTAATGATTATGAGAAACTTAAAGCTGCTTTGCTTAAAAAGTATGAAATAACTCCTGAGGCCTATAGGGTTAAATTCTGTAAACTTCAAAAAAGCCCTGACATGAGCTTTGAGCACCTAGCCATAAAGCAACATCAGTTTTTGAAACGTTGGTTGGAGGGGGTGGAAGTAAACTCTGTGGGGAAAATTAAGGCGGTTATACTTTTAGAGCAGGTCTTCTGGGCTTGCCCAGTGGAGTTAAAAATCTGGCTAGAGATCCAAAAACCACACAGCAAACTGCTGAGCTCTTGGATTGCTCTGCTAGGAGCAGGCCTGCTCTGAAAGGAAGTGGGGGAATGGGTGTGGCATGGCAGAAAGGGAAAAGAGTGCCTTCAGGGCAGCTAAACCCCCCCAATACCTCCGCCGAAAGGGGGAAGCCCCAAGTTACCAAAAAGGGATTTATTGGATGAAAGAAATGATGACTGTTGGTTTTGTATACAGCCAGGGCATATTACTAGACAGTGTCCTGAAAAGGCACAGAGTGGACAAAGTGGTCCTTGTACAGAGGTGGGTGCACTGTGTATCCCTGAAAGCATGCCTGTAAACATGAGGGAGCGCATACACTTGGTTATTGTAAATGGGGTGCAGACCCATGGGTTAAGGGACACGGGGGAATCTCTTGCCCTGGTAAAAGGGGATTTAGTTAGGCCTGACCAACTTATACCAAATGAGTTTGTAATGGTGAGAGGATTCACTGGGGAGGAGAAAACCCTGCCACTAGCTAGTGTTCTCCTGGACTTAGGTGAGACAGGAGAGAGGGTGCAAAAAAGTGGCAGTGGCAGACAACCTCGCCCTGGATGTGATTATAGGGAATAATCTACAGCAGTGGGTGGTGTGTGCAGTTACCTGCAGTCAGACAGCTAAGGCTGCTTGTGATTCCCTGAACCCCACAGTAGCACTGGTGGAAAAAATAGGAGGCTGGTTCCCCCAGCCTGTGTCTCCTGACATGGAGAATAGTGAAAGGGAGGCAGGACTTCCCCAAGTAGCCATTCACAAAACAGCTACAGAAGGTTACTCTAAGGAGGGAGGTGTATCAATTGGTCAGAAAGTTAGGGATGGCAGTGACCCTGAATGCCATGATGCTAGAGCTATGGACCCCAGTTTAGGAAGTGAGGGGGACATGTCCCATGCTTTGGGAAAATGTGAAGACTTTGCATCTGCTCAGAGGACTGATCCTAGTTAGGAGAGGCTGAGGTTGTGTATAATCTGAATGGACACAGAGAGGTGACATGAGACATAGAGTATTTTGGTACAACGGACTTTTGTATACACAGGACGTGAGGACAGAGGGCAGGCAGCTTGTCGTTCCTCATGGGTATGGGCAGCAGTTGCTCAAGGTTGCTCATATCACCATGTCCAGACATCTGGGCATTACATTCACCATGCAGCGATTGGCCCAAATTTCTATTGGCCAAACTTCACCCTGCAGGTGAAGGAATATTGCAGGTCTAGTCACCGGTGCCAACAAATACGGAAGGCAGATAGTAAAACCAAAGCTGCCTTGCCCATTTTGGAGGAGCTATTCCAGAGGGTAGGAATAGATAATGTGGGACCCTTGAATACCCCAAGCTCCTCCAGGAAAAAGTTTATCTTGACGGTGGTTGATTACGCCACCCAATACCCAGAGGTGGTGCCCTCTCCTCACTTAAGGCAGACAAAGTGGCAGCCGCCTTGCTAGGGATTTTCTCCCTTATCTTTTTTCTGCAGGAGGTTATCTGTGATCAAGGTGGTACATTCATGTCATATCTGATGAAGTGTCTGTGAGAGAAGTGTGGGGTGGTGCAGAGGCGAACAACATCTTATCACCCACTAGCCAGTGGGCTTGTGGAACATTTTAATGGTACCCTAAAATTGATGCTCCAAGTGTTTGCTGAACAGCATGGGAGGGACTGGGAGAAATGCCTTCTCCACCTGTTGTTTTTATACAGGGAGGTGCCCCAAGAGTCAATGGGGTACTCCCCTTCGAACTCTTATACAGTTGTAGGGTGCATGGGCCCCTAGACTTGATCTGGGAAGACTGGGAAGGAAGGCATGCCACCAGGGAACTCCCATAGTGGAGTATGTCCTCAAATTTAGGGAGAAGCTGAAGAAGCTTATGGGAGTGGCCCAAAGCAAACTGTCAGCTGCCCACCAGAAGCAAAAAGTCTAGTAAGACTGCAGAGCCAGACCTCACTTGTACAGTGCTGGTCAGGAAGTAATGGTCCTAATTCCGGTCAGGAAGGACAAACTACAGGCCGAATGGGCGGGACCATATAAGGTGGTCCGACAGGTCAGTGAAGTAAATTATATTGTGGAACTGCCTGACAGGAGACATACCCAAAGGATGTACCATGTCAACATGATGAAGCCTTATGCAAATAAGGCCGACATGGTATTTGCAGTGTGTAGTCCTGGGAAGGGAACGGATGAGGAAGACCCCCTACTGGACTTGCTGGAGGAAAGCAAGCAGGAGTCATTTGTGGAGGCAATCAGACTATCTCCCCCCAGTTGACCCTGGAACAGTCCCAGGAAGTGAGAGAGGTTTTAGAGGACTTTGCCCCTTTGTTTATGGCCAAGCCTGGACTAACCACCTTAGCAACACACAATGTAGACACGGAGACGCAGGCGCCCATACAGCATACAGCCTACCAGGTGTCTGAGGCTGTCCTAAAGGCCATTAGGATGGAGGTGGAGGAAATGCTGGATTTAGGGGTAATCCAGAAATTCCACAGTCCCTGGGCCTCACCCGTATTCCTTGTTCCCAAACTGGCAGAGCAGTGACCCGGGGGGTGCAAGAGCTGCAGGGCCTCTGCTGTCAGGGGGCCCACTGCTACAGAAGTCAACCTTGAGAAAACCTGTCATCATAGACAAACTTGCACTTTCTCTTTGGAAATTGCTTATCCATTTGAAACTGGGTCTGTCAACAGTGGTGTCAGAAGATTCCAACTCCAGTTTCACATGGTCAGAGGGCAAGTGCAGAAGAAAGAAGCAGTAGAGCCCATTGCTCAAAATATCTAATTTTGGTGCTGGTGTCCACAGTAGTATCAGGGACAAATTATATTGTTCAGTTCCTTGATCATGGTGCCAGCCAGGGGTATGGAGGCAGCATGGACAAACTATGGATGCTCAGCAGGACTGATACAAAAAAAGTATTCCATAAAAAATTCATATGAGCTAATGGTTATTTTACATTTATTGGTGGGGAGGTAGACCCCACAAAATATTTTACAGGGGGTCCTTACAGTCATTGGCACAGCCCTGAGACCCTTTTGTGTGGACTTTTGTGGGCTCAATGAAGTTACGAAGTCTGACGCCGTCCCAATGCCACGGACAGAAGAACTACTGGACAAGTTGGGAGGGGCGACATACCTTACCACAAATGACTCGACTAAAGGGTACTGGCAGGTGGTGTTACCTGCCAGAGCTAGAAAACGGTCGGCCTTCGACACTCCAATAGGATTATTCGGATTTTGGGTAATGCCTTTTGGAATTTTTATTAGTTTTCAAACTTATACATAATACAACAAAGTAGATCCCCAGTGTATTGCAAACAGGTACATATACTGAAAACCAGGGAGGGAAAAAAAGGGAGGAAGGGAAGGGGAGGGGCAGAAGGAGGGAAGAAGGGATAACATAACCACTAAAACAGGTCAACTATTAAGTAACTGTAGCTTGTATCAGGGTATAGAGTGCAAGAGAGAGTCATAGCTAACTGTAAAGTTATTCAACATACACTGGTAGGGGAATCTGAGAAGACATGAGTTAAGTGTTAAGCAGCCCCTATCTTACTCCCCAGAGTGTCTCCTGTCCCCCATATTAGTCACATTGGACTTTGAGTAACAGGAGGTAAAGGTGACTAAGGATCAGAGGTAGCAAAGAGGTACTTATGGCTCAAGCTGGATGGACCAAACCTGCGACTGGGCGATGTGCCCTTCTTGGCTGAGTGTCTGTCACCTCCCTCAAGACACACCAACAGAACTCAATTAGAAGCATCTTCAGTTCCAATGGTCCAGGCAGCCACCATCCCCTGAAACACAGAAACAAGTCCACAAAGGAAAATGGTCCAGAGGGGTTATCAGCAAGTTCATTCATCCAGTACCAGACAAGTTCAGTCATGAACTACTCCTCCATGTCCTTCCACAACTCAGTGTGGTCCCCGAGGCCATGGTCTGGTTCAAGGACTACCTCACAGAACGTCACAGCAAGTAAGGATAAACTCCACCATCTCCACCCCCAAAGCTGTTTGCTCAGGGGTTCTGCAGGGGTCTATTCTGGGCCCACTGCTCTTCACCCTCTTCCTCAACTCGCTCCCCAAAGCATGCAGTGGTCATCTCTTACTCTATGCTGATGATGCGGTTCTGTACTGGAAACACCCTCAACCGAACACCCTCCAACTTGCCCTTCAGGGTTTTTTCCGGGAGTTAGAGAACTGGTTCACTGATCACCGCCTGATCATTAACTACTGCAAAACTAAGTCCATGATCTTTGCTCATCGCCAAAGCCCACACAGCCAGATGGCACTCCAAATTAAGAACTCACTTGGCTCCCTACTGGAACATGTTACCCACTTTAAATACCTGGGTATCATTTTGGCTACCTCCCTCTCCTACTACGGACACGTATGTCTCCTTTCGTCTGCAGTCAACACCAGAGTGGGTACCCTCTACACTCAAAAACAGCCTGCCTGCTCAAGCCATGCAGATAGCAGTCACCTCCTCCATCCTCTCCCTAATCGATTATGGGATTGTTATTTATGGCACAGCTGACGACACCACCCTTAGCAGCATAAACACTGCGCTTAATAAACCCTGCCGCCTAGTAACAGGTTGTGACAGACTCACCCATACCTGCGATCTGTACACACTGACTGGTTGGCTAAACTTCCAACAAAGACTCAAATACCACATCTGCATTCTAGCAAAAAAGATCCACCTCCAGCTCACACCCACCCGGTCTACTCCACATCATCAGTCCAGCCCCCATCAAGCGTAATACAAGACTCACAGCAACATCATCTTTCCTGGTTCCCCCCTGTCGAAAATCCCTTGGGCAGAGATCTTTCCACTATCGTGCCCCCCTATGGCTCAACACACTTCACCTTACTCTCTCCCAGTCCCATAGTATCTCACTCTTCAAATCAGGTCTTAAAACCCAACTCATGGAAATCGCTAAATGTGACTGCAAATAGATTTGCCCACCCTCCTCTCCCACCTCTTCTCCTGACACTGGGGCTCCCTAGACCCTACGAAATGGCATCCTTCAAAGCTCTGTCTAGGGACTGCAGGCATGCTTCCTAATTTTCTAACCTACTAAATAAATTTCTCGACTACCTTGTCAGTACTGTAACTGTAAATAATACATGTCAAAATTAGTCATATACTGTTTTGTTTCCCTCCACCCCCTGTAACCTACGTGGAGCCTTTGTATAAAAGATTGTCTGTACTGAAATCTGTATATAATTACCTGTTCCATCTGTCATCATTGTATTTTGTCTACCCTCCACCACCTGTAACCTGACGTGGAGCCTTTGCAAAAGAGTCTGTGACTCAAAGGATTGCAATTCCGATTGTACTCAATAAATAAATAAATATAAATAAACCTAGTATAAAACAGACTAGTACATCCAGCTGGGCCCCCTTACAGCATATTGGTGGGTCTGACTGACCTATTACCAAAAGTATTCTCAAAAGTATACCAACCCCGCAATGCAGTGGTTTGCCCAACATCCATGCATCCACATACAGGCTGGGTGAGACCTAAGACAAGGAAATAGCCTATAGGTACCTTGCTTATTTTATCTGACCCTGGCAGGGGGAATGACAAAGTGGATGTATGGGCCCCAGCATTTCTGGAACTTAGCAATCTAGTAGTTCTTAAGGTGGGAAATGTTATCTAGTATCACTAAGTTCAAGTGGGAGGCTAAGATCTCACTGCTAGTGGGGGGGGGGGCAGTGGATCGCCACTTACTGACCAAGGCCCTCTTAGTCTGAATGGTCAGGAGAGCAAGCCACCTGTATTCCTGGGGAGTGAGAGATAGGAGAGTGTGCTTTAGGCCCAAGAGAAAGAAGGTGGGACATTTCAGAATGGGTTTCTGCAGCATTATGGAGGCTATCAGGCACACCTGCTGCCACACATATTGGATCTTAGAGCAGAACCAAAGAATGTGCACCAGATCAGCCCCTGGGCCAAGGCATCACCAGCATTCTTTTGACAGGAGGAGTTTGGCTTTGTAAAGTGCAGCTGGAGTTTTTGTACCAGGAATGGGAAATCTTGTTTTGGATTAGCCTGGTGCATGCATCCTTGAACCAACTGTATGAGTCCTTCCAGGCCTGCTCCCATTGGGTGTCCAGGATAGTACACTTCAGCATCTTTTCCCATTTGGACTTTGCTGTGACAGACTATGAAGGGATGGTGTCCCTGAGCTTCATATAAATGCTGCCGGCCAGGCCCTTCGGCAGGTCAATCCAGACCAGGAGGGCTGGGTCCAGAGGGGTCTGTCTGACTTGGATAAACACTGGGGTGGAGAGCTACCTGCATCTGTAAGTACCTCCAGAAGTCTACCTGAGGTAGTTTCCATCTTTCCCAGTGTTTAGAAGGAGGCTACTGTCAGGTCTGGAAGGTCGAGGAGGTGCCCCACCCTCAGTATGCCTCTACTGCTCCAGTGTGGCCAAGCTACTCTGTTGTTGTCTATGGTAATGTGGGGATTGTGCCACAGGGGGGTGAGGACAGTAGGGGGCAGATCCATCCCTAGTTTGGACAGAGTGGTGTGCCAGATATTCCTGGAGGCCATAATGGTGAGTGATGGTGAAGGTAACCTCCATGGCCGCCGCCCGCCTTGGACCACCATCTTTGCCCACCTCTAAAGCTCACCACATCAGATCCCTCAAGCACGGACTCTTCTGCACCTGAGCGGTGCCCTGGAATACTAGGTGGCCCCACGGTAACCTCCAAGGCCGCCGCTCGACTCAGACCACCATCTTTGCCCGCCTCTGAAGCTCGCCGCATCAGGTCCCTCAAGCAGGTACTACTGCTAGAGACGCCTTGCTCTGGCCCTTCTCCCATTGGTGCGGTGTTTTGGCTGCTGGACTGTGATTGGTCCTCTTCTCCTGCTCAGTTAACCCGATTGGAGCGCCTTTCTCCCAGCTACAAAATAGCCGTTTTCTCGCTACTAACTGCAGTATTCTATCCTCCTAGCTGTATTTTATTCCACCCCCACCCCCACCCAGGTCTCCTTTAAATACTCATATCGTCCCTCCTCTCATTCACAACTCCATTTGCATTGGCTCTCCTAATTGGACGCTCCATATGTCCCTACTGTTAGGGCAATCTAGCGCTAGTGCAAAATAGTTTTTCTGCTCACTGCCATACCCCATTCCTCCATTTACCCCTCTCTTTGCTCATTTATCCTCTACTTCCCTCCCGTTCCATGCCTATGCTTCCCTAATCACCTTGTCCTGCCCATCGGGTTCCCCTAGTCTTCTCATTCTTCTCTGATCTATTACTCTACCCTCTTTCTCTCTCTCTCTCTCTCTAACATTTCAAACTCTGTATTACAGCTCAGCCCACCTGCTGTCCTGACTACTTATCTGTGTCCTCTCAAATCTACCATTTTCTATTTTTTGCCTATAAACAATTCTTAGGATCCTGTGATTAGTGCGAGCTCTGCTCCTTCCTTTGTCCCTCCTTCTCCTGGATCCTCAACAGTTTCTCTGACCTGTGCCCATAATCCACGGACTGTCTACAATGAAGTTACACACTTTATTAGTGTTCCTTGCTTCCACACTGCCACTAATTCATCTAACACTCTTACCTGTCCCCAAAACTGCTACAGCTCACCCTCACTACACACCCAATGATTTCTATTTCTCTAACCTCCTTGTTGTGCCTGCACCTAATTATGTCACTACTCCTCTACTATTAAATAGATCATGGATCCTTATGATTGCACATGTCCACAAAAACAGTTGCCCCCCTGTCTACATACCCTATGCTCCTTCATGCGAAATAGACTGTGATATCTGCTGTTTCTAGCCATACTGCTCTCAGGCGATGTCCAAAAAAAAACCCAGGTCCTGCAAATTGTATAACCAACCCTAGTCTAAATTCCAAAGGTCTTGTAATTGCCCTCCATAACATACGGAGCCTCGAGAAAAACTTCACTGATCTTGAAGCTTGGACCTCCCTCTACAAGCCAGATATAATTTGCCTCACCAAAACTTGGCTCAAATCATCCACCCCTGACTCTCTGTGTACTATCCCATCCTACAACTTCCTGAGATTAGATAGACCCAATACCAAAAGAGGTGGGGGCACAGCAGTTTACTTTAACAGTCACCTTCAACTTTCTGCTATTAGCTCGTCCCCTTAAATCACTGTAAAGCGCTTCATAACCTTCTCACCCTCGGCTCCAAAAAATTACATATAATCTGCGTCTACAACCTCCCCTGGAGCAGTCATAAAGGTTTGGAGGAACTGTTGGATCAAACTGCCTATCTCTCTCTGGGCGTAATGAAGTTCTTATCCTTGAGGACCTTAATATAAACTGGCTGGGTAGCTCCCAGCCTGCATCCCTGTTGAGCATACAAAGCCTTAATCTTCACCAGCTAATCTTGGAACCTACCAGAATTTCCCCTCACTCTAATACAGGAAATCTGCTGGATTGGATCATGACCAACCATCCGGAGCACATTGTCTCCTCAGGTGTACTAGCTGATGCTATTACTGACCATTCCCCCACTTTTTGCATCTGGGGCAAAGGGAAACCATTACGAACGAACCCCCGTTTCATTACCTTCCGTGATTCTGCCAATTTCAACTCCCAAGCTTTTCTTCTAGACGTAGCTAACACTGATTGGTTTTCTCTCCTAGGTACTAACGATGCTCACTCTTCCCTTAACACCTTCCTATCCTGCTTCCTAGAGTTGCAGGAGAAGCACTGTAAAATGGTAACTCGCTGAGTCAAAAAGAGACAAACTAGGTGGCTAAAATCTGGCCTACTCAAAAAGCTACGTCAAAGAGATAAAAGTTGGATCCGCTACAAGAGCTCCGACCTTTCAGCTGACCAAAATACCTACCGAGCCCTGTGAAACTCCTGCAAAAAGGATATCAAACAGGCCAAAAGCTCCTACAGTAAAGACCTTTTAACTAACTCCTATGGTGACTCAAAAAAATTCTGGTCCCACATTAAGTTCTTTATGGGCTCAAACTCGTCACTCACCCCTAATGACATGTTACTCAATGGCGTCCATTGCAACAATCCCCGTACTATAGCAAATTTTGTCAATGAAAAATTGTCCGACCTAACAAAATATACCTCCTCTTTCCCTGTCAATCCGGATCCTCATGTTCCAACTAAAGTCAAGCACCCAAACTTCTTCTTTAAATCTGTCTCTAGATGGGAGGTACTAAAATTACTCAAGAATATACCTGAGCACGCAGCAGTGGGCTCGGACAATCTTGAACCCAAGTTACTAAAGCTAGCTGCTCCATTCATTGCTGCCCCCCTAACCAATATTTTTAATCTCTCACTGTGCCAACATCATGTCCCTGATATTTGGAAGATGGCAAGGATAACCCGTTTACAAAAAAGGCGACCCCAAACACCCACTCAACTATAGGCCTATCGCAATCCTGTCTGTTCTTAGCAAAATTCTCGAAAAACTTGTAGCTACCCTAACTATAGAATTTCTACTTAAATATGACCTCCTCACCCCTGCCCAGCATCGCTTTCATAAGGGACACAGTACTACTACTGCTTTACTCAAGCTAACCTCTGATGTCCTAGTGGCCATGGACTCTGCTTTTCTTACTGGGTCCATCTTAAGAAATATGACTAAGGCATTTGATCTTGTCAATCACTCTATTCTCCTCACCACACTTAGATCTCTTGGTTTCTCTCCAAATGTTGTTAACTGACATGGTGATTATCTGTCTGACCGAACCCAGTTCGTAAAATATAACTCTACTGTCTTGGAAAAGTCTAAAATTAACATTGGTGTACCTCAGGGGTCTATAATAGGTCCACTGCTCTTCTCTATTTTCCTAAACAACATCACCTCTAACCTTACACAGACAGCTACCCTGCTGTATGTGGATGACATTGTCCTGTACACCAGTGCTAAAAGTACAGATGACATCAATGAACGACTCTTCCATGACTTTCAACTCATCCAACGACGGCTTGATTGTCACAAACTAGTCCTAAATGAACCTAAGACTCAAGCAATGCTATTTGGCTCTAACTATAAACTCAACAAGCCCAACACAATTTTAAAGTCACCACCCTAAGTGGCAAATCCATTGAGGTGGTAAGTTCTTTTAAATATTTGGGCATCACCCTGGATCCCCTCACTAAATTTCGATACTCATATCCTACAAACCTGTAAGTCAGTAAATACTAAACTCGGTATTGCCTTTCGAACCAGCTGTGCTCTCACTCCCTTTGCTAGACTTGCCATAGCTCGTGGGATACTTCTGCCTTCACCTAACTATGGGGGTTGGCTCCTATACCTCTGCATGCAAATCAAGCCTTCAGAAATGGGGTGTCACCTACAATAACATCTGTTGGTATGCATCCTCCTCCCACAGACTGAAACACCACTGTACCCTCTATTCTGACCTTGGATGGCTTCCACCCCACGAGTCTAGGCTTTATGCCTTTGGCTCCTTAATTGATAGCATTAGATCTCAGACTCCATAATCCCTAGTGGGTCTCTTTCAAAAACAGTCATCCTTCTATGACCTTCACTCGGCAGTTTCTACCCCTGTTCTTGTCCCTAGACACACCACCTCTAAAGGCGCCGGTGCTTTTGCCTATCTTGCCCCGCAATACTAGAACTCCCTCCCACTAACCATTCGCCCGGCTCCATCCCACTTTGCTTTCCAGAAGGCACTTAGAAACCATCTAATCCTGTCCAGCAAGTGCTCCTATTTCAAACCACCTTAGGCCTATTTGACCCTGTTCCACTCAATAGCCCCCTCCCACCTCAATGTGTTCCCCCACTATCTGTGCACCTCCTTCTATTTCAGTCTTTCTTATTATCCCTGCACATTTCCTCATCTCTCTCTCTCTCTCCCCCTCCATCCCTCCCTCCCTACTCTGTTATTACCCCTTTTATTCCACAGGTCGCATCCATGGCTGCTGCACTTAATATAAACCTTGTTGCCATTATTTTTGCAAAATGCTCACCATTATGATTGTTGTGCCTGTATATTGTATCCTTGTATCCCTGATGTACTGATGTATCTCCGATGTATTGTTTTCCCTTATTTTTCATTTACTGTACCCATGTTTGCTATTATTCCATTGTTCTTTTGTTGTACTCTCCTGGGTCGTGCCTGAAACTAGTCATTTCTTGGCTAGTTCACCTACCCGGTTAACAAAAACTAAATAAATCAAAAATAAATTCAGGCTTCCCATGCCCAATGATCCTGCATGGGGGAATATAAGAGAGGAAGCATCCAGGAGCTCCATCAGGTCCCGCTCCATCTCCACCCATTGTGGGCCCTCCTCCTGGGGAGCTCTAAGCCACTGAGCAGTTTGGGCAGATTGGAAGGCCCATTTGTAGTCTTCCATCCAGGGCAGGTTCCAGCCCCCCTGGGACCGGTGTGCCCAGAACTTGTTGCAACTGATCCTGGGTTTGGATCTCTCCCAAAGCAGGTCCCCGATCATTTTGTCAATAGGTTGGGTCCACTACTTGGGTGGTGAGATTGGAATGTGGGAAAGGAGGTAGGAAAAATCTAGGGGCCTTCACCATCTTTATGGCTGCTATCTTCCTGGCAAGACTAAGCTAGAGTTGTTTCGATCGGTATAACTTGTTAACAGCGACACCAATACAGTGACCCCTCGCTGCCGACATAACCGACAGTTCATCGACAGGTCAATGTATTGGGGCATCAGAGACAGAGGCACACTGTCTCCCAGTCCTGCATCTCCTCCCTGAATCAACTTCGACTTGGAGTTGATTATATTTAGAATGGTGGGTGCGGGTGGCAGAGACCCCTGCATGGGGGGTTCAGGGGTGAAGCCCCTCAATAGAAAAATGGACTGGGAGTTCATCAGAATATATGTCGACTGCAACTTGTGGTAGACATAAATTCCATCACTGTAATGCCGGTCAACGAAATTGTTGTCGAACTGGCATCATAGAACCGTTTCCATCTCTCAAACTCCAGTTTGGTGCTGAACAATAGCGGGAGTATGTTAGCTGCCCAGATATACTCTAATTTAGGGATAATGACAATACCTAGGTATGCGATCCTAGAAGGGGCCCACAGTAAACCAGTCTCCAACTCAGTTTGTTGGGTGCAGTGCACATTCAGGGACATCATCTATGTTTTGGATTGATTCAGCTTGAGCCCTCAGAACCTAGCAAAGGAATCAAGGAGAGCCAAGAGTGGGGGTACTGAGAGCGGAGCATCGGTCAGGGGGAGGAGCAGGTTGTCGGCATACATGAGGGTTGGGAAAGATCTTTGGCCAGAGGTTCAACCACCAGCACAAATAGGAGAGGGAACAGAGGGCAGCCTTGCCATGTCCCCCTCTCTAGGGAGAACTGGGGAGAAATAGTTCAGTTAGTGGTGACTCTAGCCACTGGCAAGTTGTAGATGACCTGTACTTTACCCCTGAAGCCATTGCCTATTCCCAGGTGGGCATGGGTTGTGTCTAGTAGTCCCACTCAAGGGAGTCGAAGGCCTTTTTGAAGTTGACTGCAATGGTTACAGCTGGTGTGGGCAGCCCCCTCGCCAAATGCATCAGATTCAGCAGAGCCCTCAGGTGGTCAGAGCTGTGTTGCCTTGGGATAAAGCCCACCTGGGAAGGTTGTATTAAGGTGGATAACAAGGGGCTTAACTTGGTGGTGATTGCTTTCACATACACCTTACTACCACATTAATAAGGGATATTGGCTGATAGCTACCCAGGTTAGTAGGGTACTTACCCTTCTTGTGAACAATTATGATATTGGCTTCATGGAGAGTAGGGGGCAGTATATCACTAGCCTCGGCTGCTCTGAAAAAAACCTCAGTCAGTAGAGGGGCCAGGTGCTGGCAGAGGGCTTGGTAGAAGTCCACCGTGAATCCATCACCACCCAGGAATTTCCCCCCCATTTAGGCCTCTGATGGCTGTTTCGACCTTTACCACTGAGATAGGTGCATCCAGGTCCCTGACCTGCTGGGCTGAGAGTTTAGGGAAGGGAGTCATGTTCAAGAAGGGCTGGATCTCTGTTGGGGGAGTAGGATGGAAGGACTGGTAAAGACTGGAGTAGAAGGAGGCCATGACCTTGTTTATATCCATTGAGCTGGTCACCAGCACCCCGCTCCTATCCCTCAGGCCTGGTATATGGCTGGCAACCTGCTGTTTCCTAAGCTGGTGTTCCAGTATCTTGCTTCCCTTATCCCCTCCTTCCCAGAATGTGTGACGGAGCTGGAGCATGGCAACCTCAGCTTTCCTGTTTAAGAGCTGGTTAATCTCGAAGTGGGGCCCCAGGATCGCTCAACCAGTGGGCGAGGAGGGGAGGGGGAGGGAGAGGGCATGGCCTTATAGGTGGCCTCTGCCTGCCTGAGTTGAGATTTCAAGTCTACCAGCTTCTGCTCTCGTTCTCTTCTTTTGGCAGCTGCATTCCCCATTATGCTTCCTCTCATGGTGGCTTTGAAGGCTTCCTAGGTGTTCCCTGGGGTAGTGTCTGAGATGGGATTGGACTGGAGAAAGAAGAAGACCTCTGTTTTGGCCCAGAAAATAAAATCTGGGTCTCACATGAGGAGCGGGTCCAGTTTCCAGGAGCTAGAGGGGGTTTCTATGGGGCCCCAAGCCAGTATAAGTTAGATCAGTGCATGATCAGAGATACTCCTGGGAAGTATAACAGAATTCAAAGCATTCTGTATAAGGGTCTGTGACACAAGCCAGAAATTCAGCCTGCTATTGGAAAAGTTGGTTTCCGAGTAAAAGGTGTAGTTGCGGACTCGGGGGTGGAAGAGTCGCCATATGTCCGTGAGACCCAGGTTCTCCATAAGCAGGCGCAAGGCCCTCCCTCCCTGCACATGTGATTTGGTACCTGTATCATTCCTGTCAAGACGGGATACAAAAGTCAGGTTAAAGTCCCTCCCCCCAGCAGAAGTGTGCTGTGGGGTGGGGTGAAGCTGGTATGGGTTTCAGCTAGGGAGTTGAAGAACAAGGGATCATCCTGATTAGGGACGTATGCATTGCACAGTACTATGGGGATGGACTGGATGTCATAGAAGCCCATCACCCACATCCCCTGTCCATCAGCTCTGCTGGTAAACAATTTCCAGGGCAGAGACTTGTACAGTAGGATGGCTACTCCTCTCTTCTGAGACGAGGCCTCCGCGAGCACCATTTGTCCCAGCCAGTCTTTCTACAGTCGAGTATGATCTGACCCAGACAGTTTAGTCTCTTAAAGGAAAGCCACCTGGGACTTAAGTTGTTTTAGGTGGGAGAGGACCTTTTTTCTCTTAACAGGGGAATTCAAGCCCCTCACATTCCATGCGTGCATTATTATCTCTGCCATTTTACAGTCAAGTGAGGACCTGTGTATGGGTGACCTATGTGTACAACCAGACAATACTTAGAAAGCTACCTCTGTCCCTGTCCACTCAGGGGGCAGGTATGCGTGCGGTTCCAGGGACAAGCACCAGGTGCGGATCCTTAACAGGTGTATGGTGCTACTACATCCCCTATGGGCATGCACTAAGTCTAGAAAATGGGCGGGGACCATATCTTTAAATAGTACAGTACTAGACAACAATAATCTAGTATCTTGACTCTCAGCAAAGCATACAGAAAGATAACAACAAATAACTATACTTACTAACCAAAACGTATCTGAGGGTCTTGGCCTGGACTATAGCCCACTGTATCTACAGCCAATGGCTGGTCTGGCCTACCCTGAGGAGTGGCTTAGCCCAGTTAGGCAGCGGGGTAAAGACCCAGCAGGGCAGAGCACTCTGGGGCTGTAGCGTCTAACCCAAGGCAGCCTTTCACTCTAATGCTAGGTGGCAGAACTGCACCTAGCTTCAACTTAAGCAATAATGCCCGACAGGGTGTGTGTCGTGCTGGGATAACATCACGCCTCAGGTGGTTGGGTACAAGGCCGTAGGCCGAGTGCGTCCAACAACTGAGGCGTGACGTTATCCCAAACGACACACATCCTGGAGGGCATTATTGCTATTATACAATGGCTCGTTGTTATACAGAATAAAAAAAATTATTTTAAAGATGTTTCTGTGTGGAAAAAATATTTATGTTTTTTAAGAGAAGATGAAACAATCAATCAAGAGCTCCATAAAACAATCAATCAAGAGCTCCATAAAATGCTCATCTGCAGGTTCACAGTGAGGCTGAAACTAGACCTGTGATGTTGTACTGGGATAACATCACGGGTCCTGCCCAAGACTGACCAATCAGAGACCAGGATTTTTTCTTGCCATTGTATAATAACACTAACACCTATAGGGAGAGCAGCCTCCCAGAGCTATAGGAGACACACTGACCCTGGAGACCAACTGAACAGCACCTGTCAATGAAGACACATTCCTATAGACTCCGTAATAACCATACCATGTCCATAACAAATTTGAGTGGACCTACGTGGACCCGAGGGAGAGCCAATTAGCAGGGTACTGTTACAGGTATGGCCCCATCCAGGTGGGACAGAGACCATGCAGCCTAGCTGACCACCCCAACTGAAGGCTCATGGGGGGGGCTACAGACAGACGGGTGAGGTACAGGAGCAAACTGGCAAAGACATGTTCCCTGTGTCCTTCCTGGGGTATGGGGGGGGGGATGACATGGTCACCCCCTCCCTTCCAGCTGGGGTGCAGCACTAACCCCACTGGGTGTCCAGTGAAGCCACCCATTAACCTCCCACCCCTTCAGGCGGGATGGGGGGCACACATGTGGAAAATGGCTAGGGGTTCCTTCTGACCACTATGAGCCCTAAATTGTATAGCAAAGGCCCAGCTTGTCTGGAGAGGGGGGAGAGGAAACCTGTACTTATGAAGGAATCCTTGATACCCCTCTGCCGTACTGGAGATTGAAGTGCATGTCACATGGGGTGTGGCAGGTGGAATTCAAGAGGTGTGCAGCCCATCAATTACCTGGCTTGCGTCTACCCCCTGCACCCAGGCTGAGCCACATAGAGTAACATAGGATTAGTGGGGAAGGTGGTCCCAGAGAAACTGTCGGGCCCGAGCCACGCTAGGACAAGGTGTGTCACACTTCTCCCTGGGAAGGTGCAAAGTGTATCAGCTGTGAACAGGAGGTGCAACCTGTTTGGAGGCCTATGGGACAGTTTGCTGATCGGGGTTGGAGACAGAGGAATGGGGTGGGGAGGCAGAGGGCCAGCTTGGTGCAGCTACAGCATCTAAGCTAACACCAAGAAAACACTGCAGCACCAATCAATACAGTTGCCCAGTGCTTTCCTTCTCCCCAGCCACCCCAGAGTACAGGCAGCATAGTACATTAGTCCTGCTGGGCAGCAGTTACAGAGGAGGGGGGCAAGAATAAATGCTATCCTGCCCATCGTCAAAACCACCACTAGATAAGAGGAGTGGGGAGACAGAAGCGAGTAAATGTGGTTTAAAAGCAACCGCTCATCTCCCCACAGCTTCCTCCCCAACTCTTAAGCTCTACTTCCTCCATTGCTCTCCTCTGATGTGCCGCCCCACAAAAATGCTGTACTTATCTGAAAGCGCCTAACTAGGGAACACAGCCACAGGAGTCTTCCCCCTGTCTTCAGTCCTCAAGCCATTGATCTACCCTTGTGGTCATCGCTTCAGGCCTGCAGCAGTTCCATGGGCCTCGCGGTCTTGGGCTGGCACCGGAGAGTCCATAGCAGCCGCCCAGTCTTGAACACATAGGTCGGATTCAGCAGGGGCTCCCTCTAGGGTACCAATGTCCATCTCCTGCAAATCAGTAGCTTTGTTGGGTGGGGTGACCAGTGTGAGTGTAGTATCTGTTTTTTGTAAAGTATGGGCTGGTCACCTTGGGGCCCACCTGCTGTTCATGGTGGATTGACTGGTTATGATGCAGACTCTCTTCAGCACGATCCTGTGGGTGATTTCTTCTACTGTGGGCCTCATGTTGCAGCTGCTTCTTTTGGTTTTGTGGCCTCGGCTCCCATAATGTACACTGAGGATGGGTTACAGTTGAGGGGGCCTGCGGGTCCCATTTGAGCGGGGACCAATGGTCAGCATAGTCACTGGTGCAAGCTGTGGGAGAGCCACACTCAGGGCTGTGCCTCTGGTTGTTGTTAAGGCAAGGGAAAGTTTTTTCCAAAAAGTCAACTGCAGCCTCTGGCATGGAGAACTGCAAGGAGGTGCCATTGTGGGTAAATTTCAGGATTGCTGGATACCGGAGTGAGAAAGGGATGCCCAGGTTGTGAAGCTTTTTCCTAGCATCAATGTAACCCTTCCTACAGGCTGCCAGGCCCTTAGAATAGTCCTGGAACAGCATTATGCAGTTTCCCTGCCAGTCCAGAGCTCCCATCTCTCTTGCCCTGGACTGGATGGCCTCCTTCTCCACAAAGTTCAGTAAGCATGCCAGAATAGGTAGGGGTCTCTCCCCCGCTGCAGGCTGCGGTTGCAGAGTTCAGTGGGCCAGCTCAATAGTGATCCTGGTACCGGGTGGTAGCCTGAGTAACATACAAACATAGACTTTGATGGCAGATAAGGACCACTTGGCTCATCCAGTCTGCCCATTTCCCTACCTACTGAATAAGCTGCAGATTCTAGTTAACCAACAGCCTACTTCCTGCAATCCCCCACTATAATTGCCTTATGTCTGTCCCATGCATGTTTGAATTCCCCAACTGTTTTAGACCCAACGACCTCCCCAGGAAGGTGGTTCCAAGTATCCACCACTCTCTCTGTGAATAAAAATTTCCTCACATTACCCCTGATCCGTCCCCTCTCCATCTTTAAATTGTGCCCGCTTATTCTTACACATCTCTTTTCGTGAAAGATTCAACCTTTCTGGACTTTATTGATTCCCTTGAGGTACTTGAAAGTTTCTATCATGTCCCCCCTGTCCCTCATTTCATCAAGGGTACACATATCAAGCTCTCTCAGTCTCTCTTCATATGGTTTCTGCTGCAGACCCTGCACCATTTTAGTTGCCCTCCTCTGCACTGCTTCCATCCTGTCTATGTCCTTCCATAAATGAGGTCTCCAAAACTGCACACAGTACTCCAGATGGGGTCTCATCAACTGTCTGTATAAAGGGATAACCACTCCCCTTTTTCTACTTGTGATGCCCCTTCCTATGCATCCCAGTATCCCCCTGGCTCTCCTTACTGCTGTCTCACATTGCTTACCCAACTTTAGGTAATCTGATATGACTACCCCCAGGTCCCTTTCCATTTTTGTTGTTGTTAGTACCTCCCCGCTATTGTGTACTCTTCTCCTGGGTTTTTGTTTCCCAGGTGCATTACTTTGCACTTCTTTACATTGAATCTAAGTTGCCATATGTCTGACCATTTGTCCAACCTTGCCAAGTCCCTTCTCATCTTGTCTACCACCTCTTGTGTATCAACTCTGTTACAGATCATTGTGTCATCTGCAAAGAGGCATACCTTTCCCTCCAGACCCTCTGCAATGTCACCTATAAAGATGTTAAAGAGGACTGGATCCAGTACTGAGCCCTGAGGTACTCCACTAGTAACCCCTCTTTCTTTGGAATGTGTTCCATTCGCTATTACCTTCTGTGTCCTGTTGTGCAGCCAGTTTGCTACCCAGGCTACCACACTGGGACCCACTCCCAGGCTGGCTAGCTTGATTATTAATCTTTTGTGCGGTACTGTGTCAAATGCCTTGCTAAAGTCTAGGTAGGCCATATCCACAGCCCCTCCCTGGTCTATTACTTTGGTCACCCAGTCAAATAAATCAATTAGATTCATCTGACATGACATTCCTGCTGTAAATCCTTGCTGCTTTGGGTCCTGTGCCCCACTGGCCTCTAGGTACTCAATAATTCTTTCTTTCAGAAGTGATTCCATCATTTTCCCTACCACTAAGGTCAAACTTACTGGTCTGTAGTTACCTGCTTCTGCCTTGCTCCCACTTTTGTGAAGGGGAATCACATCTGCCCTCCTCCAGTCCTCAGGTACCACCCCATCCTGCCATGATTTGTTAAAAAGCGTGGTCAGTGGTGTCACTAGGTCCTTCCTTAGTTCTTTTAGGATTCTAGGGTGAATCCCGTCAGGCCTCATTGTTTTGTCCACCTTGAGTTTTAGGAGTTCTTTCAGGACTCTTTCTTCTGTGAATGGACTGGTGTCAACCCCCCTACCCAGAGTGTTTCTATTGTCTGGTTTAGGTAACTCCTCCTCATCTTCTTTTGTGAATACTGAGCGAAGCATTCATTCAGTATCTTTGTCTTTTCACTGTCTCCCTCTGCCCACCTCCCCTCTCCTTTATTAATCTTCACTATCCCTCCCTTAACCTTTCTATGCTCCCTCATGCACCTATAAAAGGTTTTATCCCCCTTCTTAACTGAGTTGGCTATTTTTTTCCTCGGTTTGGGCCTTTGCTCTTCTGACTGCCTTCCCCACTTCTTTCTGCCTTAATTGATACAGTTTCCTGTCATGCTCCTTCTGTGATTCCTTATACTTTTTGAATGCAGCCTTTTTCTCCTTAACCTTCCCTGCCACCTCTTCTGAGAACCATAGTGGTTTTTTACTCCGCTTTGTTTTCTTTATTTGTTTCACACAAAGGCTTGTTGCCTCTATGATGGCAGTTTTGATTTTTTTTTTCCATCATTCTTCCACCCTCCTTTTTGGCCACTTGCTAGTGCATTCTTCAGGTATTCACCCATTTTGCCAAAGTCAGCCCTTTTAAAGTCCAGTATCCTTGTTTTTGTATGGCTTAGCTCCATGGTTGTGCTCATTGTGAAGCACACTGTGCAGTGGTCGCTTGTTCCCAGATGTCTACTGACTTCTAAATTTGTGATCCTTTCTCCATTTGAGAGTACCAGGTCTAGTATTGCTCCCTCCCGAGTGGGTTCCAACACTAGTTGTCTAAGGCCTGTCCCCTGCAGAGCATCGAGAATGACCCTGCTCTTGGATGTATATCAGGGAGTGCCCATTGGAGGAATTGGATGGCTCTTCTCTCCTTGCACCACTCCAGGAATCCAAGGAGCCACAGGGTGTTTCTGCTGTTTCTATTCTCCAGGTCATAGAGCTTATCTTGCAACCCTCAGATTTGAACTGCCTGTTCAGGCAGCATGGTGCAGTGGCCTTGGATGATGTCCTCCTGGCTGGCCACTTTCTGTTCCATTAACCCCAGTCGAGAGTCTAGATTTACCAGGGAACCAGTGGTGTTGCTGGTGATCATGAGCTCGTCCATCCTGCTAAGGATGGACACAAACTTCTCGCATATGGAAGGCTCATGGCCTTCCTTGCTGCTGTGGGCCATGTGGTAAAATGGGTACTTCAGACTTCAGTGGCTGGCAGGTAAATTCTGGGAGCAAAATTTCCGCAACTCTATGAGGGCAGGTAGGAAGCACTCAGACATCCTCCGGATATGTTTTAAAGCAATGAGCCTTCAGGAAACATGGATTAAAAGTGGGATAGATTCCCCAGTTGGCAGCTGCTAAAGATCTAAGTGGCTATCTTAGTTGACGGCCAAGCCATGCCTCCGGGTAATGCCTTTTGGAATGAAGATCACCCCTGCCACCTTCCAAAGGTTGGTCAACTAGGTGATACATGGTACTGAAGAGTATGCAGTGGTTTATTTGGATGATATTGCCATCTTCAGTACCAGCTGGAAGGAACACATGTCCCATCTGAAGGAAGTGTTGGGCAGAATACAGAGGGAAGGGCTCACTGTCAAGGTTGAAAAGTGCCAGATGGCTATGACAGAGGTGGCATACCTAGACCATGTAGTGGGGCAGGGGTAGCTTCATCCTAATCAAGCAAAAATTGAAGCAATAGAGATGTGGCCCATGCTGGAAACCCAGAAAGCAGGTTTGGGGCTTCTTAGGGATCACAGGGTACTACCAAAAGCGTGTGCCCAATTACAATACCCTTGTGGCTCCCCCATCTAGCTTGCTGAAGAAAAGACAGCCCAAAAGGGTAAAGTGGGAGACAGCCTGTAAATGAGCCTTCATGTGGCTAAAAGAGGCACTGTGCAGTGCCCCTGTGATGGTCAGTCCAGATTACACTAGACAGTTTGTAGTACAGGCTGATGCCTCAGATGTGGGGATTGGAGCAGTTCTCAGTCAGACATCTAATCACAGAAAAGACCACCCGATAGTATACCTTAGAAAGAAGTTACTTCCCCAGAAGCAGGCATACTCCATTGTTGAAAAGGAATGTTTTGTGCAGGCATGGGCCCTGAAGAATTTAGAGCTGTACCTCTATAGGAGATGCTTTGAGCTACAGACCAATCACAGCCCCCTGATGCTGTTAAATCAGATGGGCAAAACAAATGAGTGGATACTCAGATGGAGTATTGCCCTTCAGGCCTATGACATGACAATTACCCACCGGACCGGGTCAGCCAACGCAAACACAGATGGCCTATCTTGCCAGTTTGAACAATAAACAGAATTATGGAAACTCTTCCATACAATATGGGCATGTTCCCATAAGTTCAGTCTAAGGAAGGAGGGATGTGGCAAGTTGGCCACTACTGAAAATATTGCAGACTTATTGCTGTTATATTTCTCTGTGATTCTGGTTATGTTTAAAATTCCCAACCAGACTAGGATAAGGAAGATGTCCATTTTTTTTAAAGGGGTTACATGCAGGGAATGTGTTTTCAAAGAATCTGGGAAAGCCTAGCTTAACAGGAAAACTGAAATTACATGCAAAAGGATGGAAGTTCCTGAATAGCTTATTAAAGGGAAAAAGATAATGAACTATCAGGAGATATGAGAAACATCCCCTGTCATAAAACTTTAAACTCAAAGAGAAATGGGTTTTAGGCAGGAGGTGTCAGTTAGGTTACCACCAGTCTATTTATATTTCATTAGCTGGCTGGATATTGGAACTATAAGAGAATCAAACTAATCAATAATATGGTTAACTTAAAAACTGAGAAGAGCAAGAGAGACCCCTGCTAGCCTAAAATGATAAGGCCACCAGCTAACCACAGACTGGAAGGGCCATGCCTGTAAAAGGCCCACAGAACAGAAGCTCAGAACATTGCATTGCATTTTGTACACTTGGTCCTGATGCACAAGAAAAGCAAGGCTGCCACAGAGACAGACTAAGGACCAATGAGTGCAAGAGAGAACTGGGTCTTTGAAAACTCATTTATTTTCTGGACTTTGATCATCCAAAAACCATGTAGAAACTAAACAGTTAAAATGTTGTAGTGCGTTTTGTATTTATATTTTTCTAACCTTGTTTTGTTGTTCTGTAACTAGAGTTCTGAAATCTTTTGTTTGTAAAGTTTGTATGATAATTATTTAAGTAATTTTAGTAAAAGCACTTTGCTTTTAAAACTGTATGTGAGTCATTTGTGCGTGAGTAAAAAGGTGGAATGTTTATTTAAATCTGAGACCAGCCTGTAAATGCAAAGTGCTACCATTCGCTACCAGGACTAGGATCCTGAAAGGGAAATCTGGGTGCCTAAAGTAGGGGAGATAAGTCTCAGGAGGGTCTGTAACGGATAAACTAGGTCACTGCACTCCCATGGGAGAAGACGCAGCTCAAGGATTATAAGGGCAAAACCCCGAAGAGCTCATAAAACCTGGGTCTTCCTCCCCCCAGTACAACAACCGAGGAGAGTTCTCACCGTGCTATAGACTTGAGACTGTATTTTATCCATACCCAGATTAGAAAGGAAGCCCTGGGACCTTGTGGCAGGTGTTCAGTAGTGCACTCAGTGAGCACTCTAGATGGACACGTGGAGGGTATTCCTGTTCCCCTGTCATGGATTGCACTCAGGGGTGGTCCCTGTGAACTCAATAGACCTGACCCTCAGGAGTGAGTTTTTGATAGATCTGGTGGTCTTGTGGTGGGATCCAAAAGATATTGGTGGCACAGGTAGAGAGGTTGAATTTGAGGCCAGTGTATCAGATTGATAAACTGAAAACAATACACACACAAACAGGGCAGAGATCTGGAAAAAGTCAAAATTGGACACAGTATAAAGTTCCCTACCCTGTTTTTTTTTTTGGTGTAAATGTAGCAGTAGTTAAGGAAAAAGATGGCTTCCAAATACAACAAGTACACTGCAGATCACCTTAGGCAGTTGTGTCAGGAACGAGGGGTCCAGTATGAGGGACAAACCAAAAAGAACCTCATGGAGGCTTTCATGGCAGCCAATGAACAAGTGGTTGCCCCGAACCTCGTGTCATTCAAGTGACTGAAAGGGACCAGACTTCTGGTGTGGGAGTGTCAAGGGATGTCGCAGTGTTCAGTCCAGGGAGGAGGACAGTGAGACCGGAAGGAACCCAGAGCCACAGTGCCAGGGGAAGGCCACCACAGAGCTGGAGCTGGAAGGGGTCAGGCTACAATTTGAGCTGAAGGAACTGAAGCTGGAGCAGAGGAAGTTCGAAGGCCGGCAGCAGAGGGAGTTCCAGCAGAAGAGATCTGAACTGAAGATGCAGGAAAAACAGCACCAAAGGGAGTTTGAACTGGAGAGGCTAAGACTCCAATGACCAGCGCCAGAGGAGGTAAGTGGCAGGGTGAACCTGAAAATCCAGGGCTGGGGTACAAGTTAAATTCCAAAGTAATAGCTGAATTCAGAGAGGGGAACGATATGGATGAATTTTTGAATTCATTTGAAAAGGTCTGTATCCAGGCCAAGAAACCTAGGGAGTCCTGGAGCTTCCAGCTATTCCTGCTGCTTACTGGTAAAGGGCATGAGGTGCTAGGCCAAATGAACAATCAGGACAGTAACGATTATGAGAAACTTAAAGCTGCTTTGCTAAAAAACTAACTCCTGAGGCCTACAGGGTTAAATTTCGTAAACTCCGAAAAAGCCCTGACATGAGCTTTGAAGAACTCGCCACAAAGCAACGTCAGTTTTTAAAATGTCAGTTGGAGGCGGTGGAAGCAAACTCTGTGTGGAAAATTGAGGAGGTTGTACTTTTAGACCAGTTTTTCTGGGTTTGCACAGCAGAGTTGAAAATCTAGCTAGAGGTTTGAGATCCAAAAACCACACAGCAAGCTGCTGAGCTCTCAGATCACTCTGCCAGGAGCAGGCCTGCTCTGAAAGGAAGTGGGGAGTGGGTGTGGCAGGGCAGAAAGGGAAAAGAGTGCCTTCAGGGCAGTTAAAATCCCCACTGCCTCAGCCAAAATGGGTAAGCCCCAACTTACCAAATAAGGGATTTCTCGGACAAAAGAAATGATGACTGTTGGTTTTGTAAACAGCAAGAGCATATTGCTAGACAGTGCCCTAAAAAGGCATAAAGTGGACAAAGTTGTCCTTGAACAGAGGTGGGTGCACTGTGTATCCCTGAAAGGATGCTTGTAAACATGAGGGAGCACATACACCTGGTTACTGTAAATGGGGTGCAGGCCCATGGGTTGAGGGACATGGGGGCATCTCTTACTCTGGTAAATGTGGGTTTGGTTGGGCCTGACCAGCTTATACCAAATGAGTTTGTAATGATGAGAGGATTCACTGGGGAGGAGAAAACTCTGCAACTAGCTAGTGTTCTCCTGGACTGGGGTGAAACAGGAAAGAGGGTGCAAAAAGTGGCAGTGGCAGACAACATCACCCTAGATGTGATAATAGTGAATAATCTACAGCAGTGGGTGGTGTGTGGTTACCCGCAGTCAGATGGCTAAGGCCGCTTATGAGCCCCTGAACCCCACAGAAGCCCTGATGGAAAAAAAATTGGAGGCTGGTTCCCCTGCCTGTGTCTCCTGACATGGAGAGTAGTGAAAGGGAGGTAGGACTTCCCCAAGTAGCCATTCATAAAACAGCTACAGAAGGTTACTCTGAGGATGGAGGGGTAACAATTGAGCAGAAGGTTAGGGATGGCAGTGACCCTTAATGCCATGATGCTAGAGATATGGACCCCAGTTTAGGAAGTGAGAGGGACATGTCCCATGCTTTGGGAAAATGTGAAGACTTGGCCTCTGCTCAGAGGACTGGTTCTAGTTTGGAGAGGCTGAGGGCTTGTGCAGAATCTGACTGGACACAGGGAGGTGACATGAGTCATAGGGTATTTTGGGACAACGGACTGTTCTATACACAGGACGTGAGGGCAGAGAGATGGGTGATGGGCAGGCAACTTGTCGTTCTTCAGGGGTATCAGGAGCAGTTGCTCAAAGTCGTTCATGATATCCCCATGTCTGGGCATCTGGGCATTGCATGCATCATGCAGCAACTGGCCCAAAATTTCTATTGGTCTAAGTTCACTCAACAGGTGAAGGAATATTGCTGGTCTTGTCACTGGTGTCAACAAATACAGAAGGCAGCTTAGTAAAACCAAAGCTGCCTAATTCCCTTGACCATTTAGAAGGAGCCATTCCAGAGGGTAGGAATGGATAATGTGGGACCCTTGAATACCTCAAGCTCCTACGGAAAAAGTTTATCCTGATGGTGGTTGATTACACCACCCGATACCCAGAGGTGGTCGCCTTCTCCTCACTTAGGACAGACATAGTTGAGGAGGCCTTGCTAGAGATTTTCTCCCATGTCAGGTTACCGCAGGAGGTTGTCTCTGATCAGGGGGTACCTTCATGTCTGACCTGATAAAGTGTTTGTGAGAAAAGTGTGAGGTGGTGCAGAGGCATACGACACCTTATCACCCACAAGCCAATGGGCTTGTGGAACATTTTAATAGTACCCTAAAATCGATGCTCCAAGCATTTGCTGAATGGCATGGGAGGGACTGGGAGAAATGCCTTCCCCACCTGTTGTTCTTATACAAGGAGGTGCCCCAAGAGTCAATGGGGTTCTCCCCTTTGAACTCTTTTATGGTCGTAGGGTGGGTGGGACCCAAGACTTGATCTGGAAACTGGGAAAGAAGGCATGTCACCAGGAAACTCCTATAGTGGAGTACATCCATAAGTTTAGGGAGAAGCTGAAGGAACTTATGGGAGTGGCCCAAAGCAACCTGTCAGCTGCCCAACAGAAGCAAAACGTCTGGTGTGACCATGGAGCCAGAACTCGCCAATACAGCGCAGGTCAGGAAGTAGTGGTCCTAATTCTGGTCTGGAAGAACAAACTGCAGGCTGAGTGGGTGGGACGATATAAGGTAGTCTGACAGGTCAATGTCATAAATTATATTGTGGAACTGCCTGACAGGAGACATACCCATAGGATGTACCATGTCAACATGATGAAGCTATATGCAAATAGGGCTGACATGGTATTTGTAGTGTGTAGTTCTGGGAAGGGAATGGATGAGAAAGACCCCCTTCTGGACTTACTGGAGGAAAACAAGTGGGAGTCATCTGTGGAGGCAATCAAACTGTCCACCCAGTTGACCCCCTGGAACAGTCCCAGGAAGTGAGGGAGGTTTTAGAGGACTTTGCCCCTTTGTTTACGGCCTAGCCTGGATGAACCTCCTTAGTGACACATGATGTAGACATGAGGATGCAAGCACCCATACAGCAGATGGCCTATCAGATGTCAAAGGCCATCCTAAAGGACATTAGGAGGGAAGTGGAGGAACTGCTGGATTTAGAGATAGTCCAGAAATCCCACAGTCACTGGACCTCACCCGTAGTTCTTATCCCCAAGCCGGACAGATCTACTCACTTTTGTGTGAACTATCATGGACTCAGTGCAGTCACAAAGTCTGATGCCCACCTAATACCATGGACGGAGGAACTACTGGACAAGTTGGGAGGGGCGACATACCATACCACAACTGACTTGACTAAAGGGTACTGGCAGGTCGCGTTACCTGCCAGAGCTAGAGAACAGTCATCCTCCATCACTCCAATGGGATTATTCAAATTTTGGGTAATGCCTTTTGGAATGAAGAAAGCCCCTGCCACCTTCCAAAGGTTGGTCAACCAGGTGTTACATGGTACTGAAGAGTATGTAGTGACTTATCTGGATGATATTGCCATCTTCAGTACCATCTGTAAGGAACACCTATTCCACCCGAAGGAAGTGTTGGGCGGGATACAAAGGGCACGGCTCACTGTCAAGGCTGAAAAGTGCCATATGGTTATGGCAGAGATGGCATACCTAGGCCATGTAGTGGGGTGGGGGCAGCTTCATCCTAATCAAGCAATGATTGAGGCAACAGAGGCATGGCCCATACTGGAAACTCAGAGGCAAATTAGGAGCTTCCTAGGGATCACAGGGTACTACCGAAAGTTTGTGCCCAATTACTGTACCCTGGCGGCTCCCCTATCTAGCTTGCTGAAGAACAGACAGTCCAATAGGGTAAAGTGGGAGGCAGCCTGTAAATAAGCCTTCACGTGGCTAAAAGAGGGACTGTACAGTGCCCCTGTGCTGGCCAGTCCAGATTACACTAGACAGTTTGTAGTACAGATTGATGCCTCAGATGTGGGGATTAGAGCAGTTCTCAGTCAGACATCTAATCAGGGAAAAGACCACCCAATAGTGTACCTTAGTAAGAAGTTACTTCCCCCGGAGTGGACATACTCCACTGTTGAAAAGGAATGTTTTGCGCTGGTATGGGCCTTGAAGAAAATAGAGCTGTACCTCTACAGGGGACGCTTTGAGGTACAGACCAATCACAACCCCCTGGTGTTGTTAAATCAGATGGGTAAAACAAATGGATGGCTACTCAGATGGAGGATTGCCCTGCAGGTCTATGACTTGACAATTACCCACTGGGCCGGGTTGGCCAATGCAAACACAGATGGCCTATCTGACCAGTTTGAACAGTAAGCAGAATTATGGAAACTCTTCCATACAATATGGGCATGTTACCCATAAGTTTAGTCTAAGGAGGAAGGGATGTGGCAAGTTGGCCAGTGTTGAAAATATTGCAGATTTGTTTTTATTTATTTGCATATAAAAATTACAGAGTACAAATCAATACAAATAATACACTTATAAATTATAGGTTACAAATATCCAAGTTCATACAAGGTAGCCACATAGTGCATAATAAAAAGGAAAAGAAAAAACAAATCTATTTAAACAGTTAATCTATACCAATACCAGGGATCCCATATGTTCCCCTCAAGGGTTCATAAAGGTTTCAAGCTTCAACTTAAAGGGAAACTAAATCAGTTCATATTTTTATGTTTGCTAGTATGCATGCATAAGAAATATATTGTGACAGCTTGCTGGAGAAGCAGGTTGTTGAGGTGCGGCAGTGTTGTAGCCAATGCTGCCACTGCTTTTTGGGGCTTGTCTGTGTGTCACCAATGAAGGAGCACACTGGCTGTGACAGTAGTTCAAGTTCAAGTTCAAGTTTATTGCAGGAAAACTCCATTGAGCAAGCTCATTCACAAGGAGGTCCTGTGACATAAACACTTAAAGTACAAACACAGATAGGTAATAACAGTATATACATGAAATGCACGTTACATGATACAGGCTGGATATACATACAAGGGTGCCACATAGGGTGACCGCAGGTGGTAAACATTGATATGAGACAGGGAAGCGACTTACAGGTTGCATACTGATAAATGAAACATGATGACTGGTGTGTGCAATACATATATTTTGGCAGCTAGAACAAACAACAGACTACAACTGATATGGGGGGGAGGAGTGATTTGATAGAGTAGCAGTGGAGCGTAAGCATAGATAAAACCAGGAGTAGAAGGGGAAGGGAAAGCAGTTAATATGACAAATCAATTATACCTTACCAGTGGATAAATATGGCACACATGGGGAAGGAAGAGACTTAATGACAGTTACAGGTGTCTTTTATTTGGCTGAACTTAGCGATTTGTAGAAGTTTATTGAAACTGTGCTAGTTAGTTTCAATACGGTTTGTAATTGGTTCCAAATGGAGGAGAAGGCATATGCAAAACACGTTTACCAAAAGAAGTCCGCGTCCTTGGTATGTCAAGCATAATAAAGTCAGATTTTCTTAACAGTATGCACTATGTGAGATACTAATAAGGAAAGAGATAGCTTGGCAATTTCTGCAGGAGCAGTTTAAGTCCATAGCCCAGCATGGAGCAGGCGTCTAGTAGTAAGGGATGTCCAACCAACAGCTGCATATAAGTCACAGTGGTGCGAACGGTAAGGGGAGTTGGTAATGAACCGTAACGCACAGTGATAAAGGATGTCCAGTTTACTTAGATTTGCAAGAGTGGTGGAGGAATAGATTACATCATCATAGTCGAGTAGGGGAAGAAAAGTGGCCTGTACAAGCTTGTTTCGAGTTTCAAGGGGGGAAAAGGGGCCTATTTCTGTAGAAGAAACCTAACCTTGCTTTTAACCTTCTAGAGACATCTTCGACGTGGTCATTGAAAGATAATTTATTGACGATCCAGATACCCATATATTTAAATTTGGTTACAACTTCCAGAGGCTCATTTAGCGTGGTGACAATGAAGTCTTGGGCAAGGGTATTGGGGGGGCCTGTGACAGCACTGCGGGAGGATATCATCGCTTTAGTCTTCTTAGCATTGAGCAGAAGCTTTGCCGTTATTAGATTATGCTCAAGTTGTGCGAAGTCCGCTTGAAGCACTCCCTTGACTTCAGATAACGATGAGCCAGAAGTATACAACACAGTATCATCTGCAAAAGTGCAGATTGGACGTAGATATGTTAGCATCTAAGTCATTAATGTACAAAGAAAACAAGATAGGGCCTAAGATGGATCCTTGGGGGACTCCTCTTGCAATTGGCAAGGCAGCAGAAAAAAAGCCTTCCGCCTTTACTTTTTGGGATCTTCCAGTTAGGTAGCTAGAGAACCACTGGGTGGTATGGTATGTGGCACCCAACTTTGCAAGGCAATTGACTAATAGTTTGTGATCAACAGTATCAAAAGCTTTGCTGAGGTCCAAAAAGACTGCACCAGTTACCTTCTTAGCATCTATAGCGGAGATCCAATCATTGGTTACTTTTGCTAGTGCAGTGATTGTGCTATGATTAGCCCAGAAGCCAGATTGAGCTGGGTTAATGAGAGAGAAGGTTTCAAGTGAGTTTTAACTGAATATGGATCAGTTTTCGAGAACTTTAGAAAGGATAGGCAATATGGAGATAGGCCTATAGTTGTTTACATCGCATGGGTCACCAGATTTAAATAGAGGAGGATATGTGCTGATTTCCAGCAGGACGGCACAATAGCAGATGTAATGGAAAGATTGAAGATGTGGAGAATTGGGGCAGTGAGATGGGCGTAGCCTGACCTTAGGAAAAAGGGTTCCAAGCCATCGTCCCCTGTACTTTTTTTGGTGTCTAAGTTAAGAAGAGAATCTTCTACTTCTTTATAAGTTATCTCACGCAGTTGGAAGGGGCTGGTTGCAGGACTAGATGTAGGGGGAGGGGTATGCTGGCTCACCGCAGCACCAGCATAAGGTGACGAGTCAAAAGCTAATCCAGCTGTGGCAAAGTGGGAGTTAAGTTCCTCCAGGATTAGGGACTTGTTTTCCACAATCTTGCCACTTGCAATTATCTTTGTTGGGACAGAGGGGGCCATGGGCGGTCCTTCTATAGCTTTGATAGTCTTCCATATTTTATGAGGGTTACCTTTAGCTTGTTCGAGAGTAGAAATATAATAGATAGCTTTAGCAGAGCGAAGTTTTTCACACAGTTATTCCTGGCTGTTCTAAAGGCCTGCCAATCCGAAGATTCTTTGGAATGTCTAGCTTTGAGCCAGAGCTTATCTTGAGCTATAAGGGCTGCCTTTGAGATCGAGGTGAAGCAGGGTTGAATTGTTCCGATCACTTACTTTGATGAAAGGGGCATGCTTATTTATTATCAAGTGAGTTTGTCATTAAGGATGTAAGCTGCCTTGTTGACATCTTTGGCTAGGTAGAGATCTTGCCATCTGATCATGCTCAGGTCAGATAGGAAGTTTACTGCACTGAATTGCGAAGGATCTTTTTATTATAAAGATGGGTTGCGGCCGGGCCTTAATTTGAGATCTTATGCAAGCAACAATTCCATGATCGCTCATTTCATTGTGAAACACTGCCAAATGAGATATTTTGTGTGGATGGGTGGTTAGCACCACATCTAGAATGGAACTGTTGACAGTATTTAGAGTGTTGTTCCTAGTAGGTTCACTGACTAATTACCCAAGACCTAGTTCGTCACAAAGGGATTTGAGGCCGTGTGATTTAGGTGACAGCCAGTCCATATTTAGATCTCCTAGAAATATTGTTTCAGTTTTTGCATCTACGAACATGGATTTCAAAAGATTAAGTAGTAGAGTAGGCTGCAAGCGTGCCACCAACTTGAAATGATTTCGCCGCTGCAATCAGGGAGCACCCCCTCGTTTGCAGGGCGTGCTTTGACTGGTGTAACATTTCAATAAACATGGCAGCGGCTATCACCGTCTGCCTCTCAGAATCTTGCAAAAGCCAACTTTGGGGGTGCCCAATCCTCCTGTCAGCATGCCCCCTTCCCAGTTCATTTGCTGACGGGGAGCCCAATCCCAGTCCGCATGATGTCCCTGCAGTTTGTCTGCCGACGGGGTGCCCAATCCCCCTTGGCGTCCAGTCCCCCCAAACACAGACCCTATTTCTATGCCAATGGGGTGCCCAATCTCCGTCAGCTCCAGCCCCCCCAAAATACCCAGGTGGCACAGTAGGAGCCCACCCCAGTGTACCAAATGTCACTGCAAAAATGGAAACCTTCCCACAAAGTTTTTTTTTGTTGTAACCCTGTAAACAAGAAAACGGTCCCTTGTTGTCTGCAGTGCCCCCCTTCCCGCACCCACACTCTATGCACCCGACCTCCACACATTCCCCTCACCCCATACTTACCTCCAGATCCTGGTATGGCAATCTTCAGTGGAGCGGGAACACATCTGCACTCTTCTAAGCCGACCGTGAACTGAAGAAATGCTGGTAAGCTGTATAATGGCATCAATTGGGGGTTTTCAACTTATGTGGATATCTCAACCATTTTTGTGACTTTTGGTGCCTAATTTTCAACATGGGGTTCTTGGGACCCCACCTCATGAACTCAGTCACGGTCATGTCGTTATTCGGTCCCAAAATGTGATTTCGCAGTCACTGCGTGGAATCACCTACTGGGACCAGTTAATGAAACAGCAGTGTCACTGTTCATGAGGTGGGCTCCTGAAAAGCCTATGTTGCAAATTTGGTGAAAAAATTCCAAAAAATGATTGTGTTATGAGCATGCGTTGCAGTTCCCACACATGCTCGTAACTTCAAGAAATATTTATATTTTCACTTCAGATTTTCAACATTGCCATTTTTCCACACCTCCTTAAGAACAGTACAGCAGTAATTTTTCACATCCTGCTTGAAATGTTTTTCTGCACATCTGGCGAACAATGGCACGGCCGCTGTGCGAAATCAACATTCAGGACAGATTAAGAAAATCACAGTGACAGTGTTCATAAGGAGAGGTCCCAAAAAGCCCATGCTGCAAATTGGGTGAACACATTCCAAAAAATGACTATGTTACCAGTATGTGTTGCGCAATTTTTACAAACGCTCGTAACTTCGCCAATTTTTTATATTTTTTCTCCACATTTTCAACATTGTCATTTTTGCACACTGCCTTATGAACAGTATAGCTGTCATTTGTCACGTCCTGCCTGAAACATGTTTTTGCACCTGTGGCACACAATGGGTGTGGATCCTGTGCAAAATCAACGTTCAGGACAGATTTAGAAAATCACATTGCCATTGTTCATAAGCGTAGGTTCTAAAATGCCTATGTTGAAAATCTGGTGTGAAAAATTCCCCAAACAATTGCATCACAGGTGTGCATTGCACAGTTTCTATGTACGCTTGTGACTTCACCCATTTTTTTATATTTTCACTCCAGATTTTCAACATTACCATTTTTTTACACCTCCTTATGAACAGTACAGCTGTCATTTTTCACATCCTGTTCGAAATGTGTTTTCACACCTCTGGCGCCAAATGGCACAGTCACAGTGCCAAATCACCTTTTTGCTAACAAACTGATAGTTTCACTGTTCATGCAGTGGAGTCACAAAAAGCTTATGTTGAAAACTTGGAGTGAAAATACCAAGAAATACCCAGGGCAATAGGGTTTCTGATCATAACGCCCTACCCTGTAGGGACTGACAGGTGTCATGGGTGTGATTTGGGATTGTCAACAGTAATACTCACGTCATTCCACCCCCACCCCCACCCTGCAGCCAGTAACAGGCATTGAGGAGTGCCTTGAACTCTTTGGCCTCAAAGTTCACCCCATTGTTCTATACTGCACCCATTTCAGCATATTTCCTTATGGAATGGGGTGAGTGTAAAGCTCAAACACCCCAAGGCACACCTCGACACTTGTCAGTGTCTGCAGGGCAGGGTGAGGTGAAATGGAGTTAAAGTTATGGCTACGACCCAAAGGTACACCCCAATGCCTGTCCATCTCAGCAGGGTGGAGGTGGGGTTGGCATCACTTCAATACTTCTCTGCCATTCCTATTCTGCAACTGTCTAACTCCTGCACTTCTAATGCTAATGCCAACAAGCAAATATTCGGCATTGACAAATGCTTGTTTTATTTGTTTCACTGATATGTAGAGAATTTTCTCCAGTGTATGTACCCCCGCAATTGAATTTAACCACATATTGAAAATATGAGTGTGTGTGTGTGGGGGGGGGGGGGTCTGAGTCCTTCCATTTCAATGTGATTTGTTTAAATGCTAATACCAAACTGATATTAATCAGAGACTGATTTGACTGAGACAGGGCGTTATATGGGGTGCCTATTCTCAATAATGCCAAAATCAAGTCCCACCAAGAATCTAATTTATGGTAAGATATCAACAGATGTTGATGGGAAGCTTGACGGCCTTTCTTCAACTAAAAAGATTTTGTTAGGAGAAAATTGCCATCTGGCAGTATTTTATTGACAACCCCTCTGGAATTGTTACTAAATAATACCACAGATACACACAAAAAAACACACCTAAAATTTATACATTTCTTCTGGAAGCTAAAAATCCTAGTTTGTTGCAATTACAGAATTCCTGGCAGAAGGACCTAACAGAAGTCATCCATGAGGACAAATGGACAGAAATCTTGAGTTCTCCAGAACTGAATTCTAGAAACTGTAAATTAAAACAAATTCAGTTTAATATAGTTCATAGATTATATTTTTATACCCAGTTAACTAAACAACTTCAACTCAAACTTACCAGAATTCTGCCAACCAGCCCATTAGGTACAGGGAAGTGACCCAGTGTGCAGTCATCCTCTTTGTGCCTATATCTGCCTTGTTCCACTTGCCCAGTGCCACCAGCCACTTAGATACTCAGAAGTGACCCAGTGTGCTGTCAACTTCTTAATGGCTGTATCTGTCTCGTTTTGGTTCCCCAGTGCTACCAGCCCCTTGGGTGCAGGGAAGTGATCCAGTGTGCAGTCATCCTCTTAGGGCCAACATCTGTCTCATTATGGGTCCCCAGTGCTACCATCCACTTAAATACAGGGAAGTGACCCAGTGTGCAGTCAACTTCTTAGTGCCCATATCTGTTTCCTTATGGTTCCCTACTGCTACCATCCACTTAGGTAGAGGAAAGTGATCCAGTGTGCAGTCATCCTCTTAGTGTCTGTATCTGCCTTGTTCCAGTTGTCCAGTGCCACCAGTCACTTAGATACAGGGAACTGATCCAGTGTGCATTGTACTGAATACAGTAGGATTATGTATCTTGTTCAGGGCTGCACAGTTAACTGTGTCTGCACTCTTATCATGAAGCTAAACTGACTCCTTTTTGGTAGGGTGACTGAGTGTCTGTATCCCAACGTGCTTTAAATATAGGAAGTGGGAGGAGAGAGGTTCAGCGCACAAGAATTCTTAAAAACACAGAAACATATATATTAGGAGATAATACTAGCACCAGCAAAAAGGGCAAACGTATACACGTTATACTGTAGCAACATACTAGTTTTATTTGAAAATATAACAGAAATGTGTCATAGTACCAATAGTAATAGATCTTTTGTTCTCTGTAAGGTGTAGCACAGATATGGATATTAGAAGTGTCTTCACTGTCAGTTCACAGAAATGTACATCAAAGGAAAATTCTGAAACAACAGTTTCAAAAAATGAAAATTCAGAAACAGAGTCAGTCCATAGCAGTTTCATTCCCATTTATTCTGTGCTGGCTTCTTTGTCATCTTTATCATTTCTTCACAGCACTCAGCTGAAACTAATAATTTTACATAGTGAGAAGTATCCTTCAGATAAGGGTAGAAAAGAAACAAGACCTTGTCAGCCCAAAATGTCAGCATACCCTTTTGCTATGTTTGGTTCCCAGAAGTGTTCTTTTCAATATACTGTAGGTGGTTTGAACTGTATCCATGGATATTATACTCTGTCATTAAAGACTGTGCATTTTGTTTTCCATGTTGAATTATCAGTACCACATGTACTGGAATGAACAGGGATTCCTTAGTGTATGGTAACTTCTCTCTGCTCTGAGTGGAAACATGCTTTGAGTTCTTCTAAGTCAACTTAAGTTCAGAAAGGAGGGTTAAATGAACCAAAATCACCACCTTCTCATGAACCTATGGGTACAGATTCAGTGGAGTGAATGAGGATCAAGAATAGAGGCAGAAATGGATTTAGAACAGAGAGTAAATGGAAAACACAGTACAGAATGCCAGGGGAAGCTTGGGGTGTGGTAGGGGTGTTGAACAACAGGTTCTCAGTGCTGGCTACCCTGAATGAGCAGGAGGGGAGGAGCTCGTAGGTGGGGCAGGAGAAAGGGGGAGTAGTAGCGACACATGGGGTAGCAGTATGGCAGTGAGTGGGGACAGGGCATTGGTGGGTAATGGTAACAGAGTGAAGGCTAAGGGGGTTGGTGGGGGGACTGAAACCAAGGAGGGGGAGGGGGAGGGGGAGGTGGAGCAGAGGTGCAGTGGTATAGGGAGAGATGGTGCTGATCCAGTTAGTGGAGTGGAGTAGGAAGAGATGATGTTGAGCTGGGCAGTGGATTTAGAGAGGTGGGAGACAGGATGGGGGAAGGGCAAGGCAGGAGGCTGGTGGGGTAGGAAGGCATCAGGGACATGCAAAATGAAGTTACTGTTCAGAACTGGGACCAGAAAAATGGGAAGCGTCTGGGTGTCTAGCATGAAAAAGGAGGTAGGATCTTAGTCATGGGTGACTCAATACTAAATGAGTTGAGATGGGGAGGTAAGGGGTAATGCATAATTGAATATGGGTGGAATGTATGCCAGGAATGACAGCAGGAAGGGTGGAGCAGTTTATTTTTAAGGGTGCAGGGAGGGGAAGGGAGAAATCTCATATCATGGTTCACCTGGGCATGAGTGACTTGAAGGGGAATGTAGTCAAGGAGGTACAGGAGAGATTCATGGAGCTGGGGATGCTATGCTAGGAAGCAGGGAGTTCAGTTGCTTTCTCAGAAGTTTTCCCAGTACCCAGAGCAAGTGCTGCAAGGAAGCAGAGGATAGAGGAGTTTAACACATGACTAGGGGCATGGTGTTAGACCAAAGGGTACAGGCTGTTGGGGGGGGTGGTATACAACATGGTAGAAAAAAAACCCTGTATGCCCCAAACAGGTTACACTTGAGCTGGGAGGTCTCAGGGGTCTTAGAGGGTGGGGGAGTACATAGTGATCAGAGTGAATTTAAAATAGGTGTGGGGGGAGGTAAGTGGGTGGAAATCAAGCAAGGTCTCCAGGCCGGGAAGCCCGATGGGCCTACTCCCCATGTTAATAAGACAGGATCAGGGGAGTATTCAGATGGAGTTGGCAGTAAGAGTGATCAGACGGGGAAGGAAGGGAGGGACACATACTGAAGGATAGTCTCCTTTAATGCGAGGAGCCTGGGAAACAAGGCAGCTGAGTTGCAGGCTCTGATGGCAGGGGTAGAGGTGGACATAGCTGCCATCACTGAAACTTGAGCCACCCAATACCAGGACTGTGACCTGGTGATCCTGGGGTACAGGCTGTACTGCAGAGATAGGGAAAAAAGGAAGGGGAGTGGGGTAGCTATTTATGTAAGGGAGGGGATACAATGTACCAGTTAGGAGAGGGAGGAGGAAAAGGCGGAAGCATTATGGGTACAAATACAAGACTCGAAGTGCAGGAGGTTCAGGTCGGGGGTGGTGTATGGGCCACCATCTCAGGCTGAGGACATTGACAGGGAACTAGTGGAGCAGATTAGGAGAGTCAGTGGGAAGGGTAACACCACGACTGTGGGGGACTTTAATCTGCAGAGGGTAAATTAGAGCACCCCAGCCACCTCAACTGTCTGGGAACAGGTCCTCTTGGAGGCTTTCCAGGACAGCTTCCTGGTACAGACGGTAGGGAGCCAACCAGGTTAGGAAATATTCTGGACCTCGTGCTGATTAATGGGGAGCTTGTCAGGGAGCTGGGGGTGGAGGATCCACTGGCAGGGGGGTGACCAACACACAGTATGGTTTCTCACTTAGCATGGGCAAGGAGGCTGCAAGAACAAGGCCCAAGGTGTTGGACTTCAGGCAGGCTGACTTTGCCAGGATGATGGAAACAGTGGAAGAGCATCTATCCAGCATCTGCCCACACATGGATGCTAACCAGAAATGGGAGATGATCAAGCTTGGGGTAGCAGAGACCACTAGCTCTTGTACAAGGATCCAAAGCAAAAAGGCTAGGGTCAAGAAACCGAGTTGGTTAAACAGGGAGGTGTTAGAAAAGGTGAGGGTAAAAAGAGGTGCCTTCAGAAGATTTATGAGATCCAAATGGGGGGGGGAGGATAGGGAGGAGTACCTGAAGAAATCAAGAGAGGTGAGCAGAGCAGTTAGGACAGCCAAGGCTACGAGGGAGGTTAGGCTGGCACAAGGTATTAGAGAAGGGGAAAAGGATTTCTTTAAGTACATAAGGGAGTGATGGAACTGCAAAGATCAAATTGCAGTGATCAAGAAAGATGGAGGGTGAGCAGAGAAGGTGGCAAACCAGGTGGAAGCGCTCAATGACTACTTCTGTGTTTACTAGGGAGAAGCAAAGGTCCATGCCATAGGGAATGAGGGTGTAGGCACGGGGGGTTAACAGATGGGGAAATCCCAGTGAGCAGGGTGCTGGAAGGTCTGAGTTCTGCAGGTAGATAAAGTGCCTGGCCCAGATGGTATACACCCCAGGGTTCTGAAGGAGTTGGTGGAGGTCCTGGTGGAGTCACTAGCAGACTTGTTCAATACCTCTCTGGGAACTGGATGCATACCCCAGGACTGGAGGATGGTACACATGATGCCCTTCGACAAAAGTGGACCCAAGGATGAACCAGGCTATTATAAACCAGTTAGCCTTACATCCATTGTGTGGAAGCTAATGGAGACTATCCTTAAGGAAAGGCAGGTAACCTTTCTGGAAGAGAATGGTCTTCCGGATGGCAGGCAACATGAGTTTGACTCTGGAAGATCATGTTAGATCAACCTGGTTGACTTTTATGACTGGGTGACTAGGGCACTGGACAGGGGCCAAGCAGTGGATGTCCTGTATCTAGATTTCAGCAAGGCCTTCAATTCAGTGCCTCATGGGTGGCTGATTAGCAAATTGAAATACCAGGGAGCAGGGGAGAAAATAGTGTATTGGTCAGGAACTGGTTGCAGGATAGGCAACAGAGGGTAGTGGTGGTGGTGGGGACTCTCAACTCTAAGAGCTGTAACCAGCGGAGTACCACAAAGCTCAGTACTGGGCCCAGTGTTGCTTGGCATTTCCATTGCCTACATCTCGCATGGGATTAAGAATAAGATCAGCCTTTTTGTGGATGATATGAAGATCGGTGCAGTGGTGGATGAAACAGAAGGGTGGCAGGGGCTACAGGATGATCTGGCTAAACTTGAGCACTGTTCAGACATATGGCAGCTGGGGTTCAATGCAAAGAAGTACAAAGTCATGCTCTTGGGAGCAATGAACCCAATGAAATATCAGCTGGGAGTGGTGCAGTTAGCCACTACAGAGGAGGAGAAAGATCTTGGGGTGATAATAACATGGCAAATGAACCACTCAGCGCAGTGCAGGAAAGTGGCAGCTAAAGCTAATAAGATGCTGGGGTGTATTGCCAGAGGAATCACCCTCAGGAAAGGGGAGGTAATCCTGCTGCTGTACAGGTCATTGGTGAGGCTGCACCTGGAGTACTGCATGTAGTTCTGTAGCCCTCACTTAAAGAAAGGTGTTAAATTGCTGGAGGGAGTCCAGCGCACAGCAACTAGGATGATCCTTGGAATGGAAGTCAAATCCTATGAGGAGAGGCTGAGGGAGCTCAACATGTACTCCCTGGAGGAAAGGCGAGATAGAGGAGATATGATAGAAACATTTAAATATATGAAAGGCGTAAACAAGACTTGTACAGAGGGAATTTTTTTATTTAAATGGAGGGACACTAGGGGACATAGTCTGAGATTGGTGAGTGGAAGATTCAGGAGGGAGATGGGAAGGCACTATTTCATGGAAGGAGTAATGACAATGTGGAATGCAGTGCCCGAAGAGATGGTGTTCTTAAAGTTGGTGGGCAGTTTTAAGACAAGATGGGACAAAGTCAGGGGGAAGGTCACCAAGGGGACACTGGGGGGAGGGGTGTCAGCAAGCATGGGCATGAATTCAGATATGTGGGTAGGGGAGGGAGGGGCAGCGGCAGTGTAATGGACTGCTAGCTGCACATTCAAGCAGACTTGTTAGATCATCTGGTTTGTATCTGCTGGTCATTTTGTATGTTCGTATGTATGTTCAGAAGTATAGTCAGGCCTTCAGATACATTTTTTTGGGTGGAAGTCAAATACTTCCATGGGTTGAAATTTGGAAGTCATTTCAGCTTCACTGGAGTCAAAATACTCCAGCGGTCAATTTTTTGGAAGTCAAAATAATTCCAGACTCCAAATTTTGGAAGTCAAAATGCTTCAAATTCTCTAGTTTTCAAAGTGAACTCATCGCTCATCTGAATATCGTACTGTAATCCATGCTACATCCACATAATACATTTCTCAATGATAAGAAATGAAAATGTAAGCACGCAGTAATCGTTTTCAAACAATGTGTTTATTTCATGAATTATTCAGTTCTTGTATAGTAGACAATGCCATGCTATCAAGTATCTTCAAATCATCGCTGTGCATAGATTAGTAATAATCATTTGTGTACTGTATACAATATTATCTAGTATGTTACAGAGCTACTGACATAATCAGCAGCTCTTCAACGACACCTGCTTTTATTGCACAGGTAGTGCAGACAAGGTTACAAAATGGCTAATAACTTTAAAATGAAGCAATGTAAAAATCTAGTTTTTGATATGAGATTTACTGGCAGTATGCTTATTCAGAATCTGCAATGTAGCACTTTTGGCATTAGCGGCTCTTTCAGTTGCTTGCAGATAGATGCCTGCTGCTAGCAGTATGCTAGGCTGCTGCCACCTACATTATGTTTCATAATGTGGTAATCAGTGATGGATTACTACCTATTGTTTATTTAGTTATAAAGTAAAATCTTTAGTAATCTGTTATTACCATCACAACTCATGTAGGAAAAATGGGCTACTCTGCCGACTGCCACACTGCATCATAAATACTCCAGTGACACTGTCTGGCAATGCAAATAAACTGGCTAAATAAACCTTATTTTTGCATAAATATTTTTTTCTCACTTTATAACACCATTTATTTCACTTAGATTACAATTTATAATGTAACGTATTACAAGATGTTTTCTCCACTTATAGCCTGGTAATTGAACTCAGAATAATGGGCTTCCCGGCCACATATGGACATTCCAATGGAAAGAAAGGAAGTTTTGAGGTGAAACAAGATAAGCACCACAAACAATCAGTGTGGTGGTATTATATAGAGCCTAGGATCTTCTTAAACTTAAGACAGAAGATCTTAACAAAAGGACAACTGAATCTGCAAAGGACTTCATAAACTTAAGACAGGAGTCCCTGCTATATACCACACACTCACCACATGCTATATAGAGCCACCTGCAAGGATCTTCTTAAACTTAAGACAGAAGATCTTGACAAAAGGACAACTGAATCTGCGAAGGACTCCATAAACTTAAAACAGTAGTCCTTGCTATACCACAACACCATTTTCAATGGTTCTGTACTGTTTGTTGTAGTATTGTATTAGTTTTGTGTTTTACCTTGTATTATCTCAAAGTTGCCTTTCTTTCCATTGTAAGCTTTCTATCTGGCCCATTGTTATTATCTGTGTGTTTTTTTTTCCTGTTCCATTCTACAATGTAAGTGGAAATAACATTATTTATAACAAGTTAATTAAATTGTAGTACAGTGAAAAATATGATGTTGTATAAAGTGAAAATTAAATAATTGTTCCCAAATAACATGATGTATTTACCCAATGTATTTGGCTGGCCCTGCCTGGTATTGTGTATATGTATTGTAATACACATCATGGACAAATAGTCAAGTCCTACATGGGTGCCTGCTGCAGCCTGACAGTGCCTGGGTGGGGGTATTGTGTGTGCATCATCCATGAGATTTAACTGTACAGTCTTTCTCAATCAAGGAACAGCTCTTTTAAAACCTAGCTTACCATTCTAACTTGAACTTATTTAACAAGGTAAAAGTGCTAATGATAACATTCAAATTGGTAAGCCACAATTATTATACTTTGAAACATAAAAACATTTGAAATTGCTGGTACCATAGGTGTTGGCACTTGGTTGGTTGAACTTGACACTTTGCAGAAATTGGGTGACTCCTGCAGTGGTGAAATTTTTGGTGCTTATCAATGCCAAAAAAATCAGTCTGTGTGAGTCTGTGCTAAAATTTGTCAAATATATAACAGTGAGTGGCTAATGGCCTGGCAAGATGTTGTCTTGCTGGGTACGCAAACCAGTTTTTTGGTTACGTGTGGAGAATTGATTTGGGGGAGACAGAGTAATGCAGAGAATATGTAGCCTTAACAATGCACTTATCCCTGTATGACCGACCCCATGATACATTTAATAACCCGTTCTTGCTTTATTTAATGTGACTGCTGTGTCACATCCATTACTTGCAAGCAATGTGAGGCAATGTAACCTGTTGTGTACTTACTAGATGTAGTATGTACCTCTACATCTGCTAGTGTCTGTCACCATAAATTGCCACCAACCAAGGTACAGCACATCATCATGTGATGTGAACAACATACTTTGTGTCTTCTTTTAACAGCTAGAACCTAACTTGTCATTATCCAATGCCCTACTGTATTTCATTGTGTTCAGCAACTCACAGTCACACCAGTCCCCACTCCCCTCCCAGCCACCACCACTGCACTTTTTGCAGCAGCCAGGCTGCAATGCATCCTGCATCAGCTACCGCTGCCTTGTCCATATACTCCATCCATGTACAGTACACAGCAGCACTGTGACAGCAGTATGCAACAAAAAAGAAAATAAATATTTTACTTTCTTCACAGCTTTCGAGTGAATTTACTATTTAAAATACTGGTTTTCAGATAATTGCTTCTGCCGATGCAATGTGCAGCAGTATGTCTGACAGTAAGTTGTATTTGGCCTAAAATGTACACCTGAACCTGGATCAAACAAGTCCAATTTGAAAGTTATGTAATTATTCGCTATTGTTGTCATCTATGCCCTCTATTATTTCCAGGAAATCCTCATCGCCTAATTCACTATCTTCAGCCCTCCCCCCATCCTGAGCACTTCTGTTAGTACTGCTTCTATGATAAACTGCAGTGCCACTGGCACCCATGCCGCCATCATCTGCAGTGGCAGAACAGGTATTGCTGCTGATACATGGTGACATATTGACATAATCATTGTTTGATGTGCAGCTACCTCTGGATAATATGGCACAGCTACCACCAGTATTGCTGCTGCTGATACCGGAGACATGAAACCTGACTGTCTCTGTCTGGAACTTTGGCTTCTCCAGTATCCTCCTTTTTGATTTTTGCCACAAAGACATACAGTGCCTTTTCTTCTCTTTTTTCCAACACTTCACAGATTTATCGACTTCAAAGTCGGAGAAGTCAGGCCACATGTTTAGTTTCATTAGTAGCTCTAGGCTATCTTCTGTTAATGAAAAACTAAATTTTGTCTTTATCCTATTCTGCACACTAAAACGACACTCACATTCTACAGATGTCAGTGGAATGCATAAAGCAATATTACATAACGTTGAATATACTGGCATTGTATCAGAATACTTTGAAATTACCCTTCTCATAAATCTTTTGGAACTAAGGTTCCTATAGCATCTAAGCATCATTGCCTTTACTTTTGCCCAGTCTGAGCGGAGACAATTTTCATCTAGTAAAGGCTTGCATTTATGAATATTTGTCTCAGTATCATCTTGATCACTGTCATATTGTATGTTGGAGCCAAATTTTTCACAAACAATTTCTAAACTTTTCTGAACACTGACTGTATTACAGTCTACTACAGACTGTGGGTCAGTTAGATTGGCAATGGCATCCGGAAGTGCTTCCGTTTTAGAATTTGGGCACAACCTACACTTCATGTTGCTTATAAGAGTATTGAGATACTCCTCCCTCAGTTTTGAGAATTGTGCTGTCATTTTATGTGAACACTTGAGTTCAATCTGAATGTCATCTTGCTGAGATTCCTTTATTTTCCAACATGCTGTCATTTGTCCACTATCGCTAGTCTAAATTTCACATGCCTCTTGAAATGCTGTCAGGATCGGGCCTGGCTCACTTTTCATGTTTTCTAACTCACCAATTGCACAGAACACTTGTGGTTTCACATCCATATACAGCAGATCCTGCTTTTGAAAGGATTTACAAAGAGTTCCCATTAGTTTAAGGATATCACAGAACATACATAGAACAGCTGCAGAAATATAAGTAGTGAGAAACGTGTGAAGGCCCTGAGCTTTTGGCATGATTCCTGTCTTCTTTAAGTATAGGGAGACTAGCAGGGTAACATTCATGTAATGCATTTACAGCATTTTGCATTGACAGCCAACGTATGTTAATTGCTTCTTTCAGCTTTCCTTTCACTGTACCAATCACCCTTTGCATATCTTCTAGCTTTGCCTGCCTAACAGCAGATGTACTGAAATAGGCATATGTACCATTAATGTTACTCTGAAAGTCTTGTAGGTATCTAAAGTGAGTAGCAGACTGTGAACAGGCCAACGCCAATCTATGAGCCAAACAGTGGACAAGAACCATAAAAGGTGAATGCAGTGAAGTCAAAAGTGCACCAACACCATTGGACTTGCCCATCATTACACTAGCCCCATCATTACCTAACCCCACAAGTTTACTCATGATGAAGCCCAGGGCCTGACATCTGTTTACACTAGCCTTAGTTAAGTGGTGTGCTGAACCATCATTTACCCTGATGTTGCCAATTAGTTGTGTTTTCATTTCCCCTTCACTGACATGTCGAATATACATTATTACAGTTTTGTGGACTGAAAGATCTGTGGAGTCATCAACTAGCAAGCCAAACACAAGACTTTGCAATGCTTCTTTTATAACTTTGCTATCTAATGCTTTCACAAAATACTTCTTTGAACATCATGAACAGTGTAATCACTTATATCATGTACTGAGCATTGACCTCCTGTCCAGCGAATGAAATCTAAAAGCTGGTTGACACTGCAATTTGCCATATCTGTCTTTGCTGCAAAGTACACTGCTTTAAACAGATTACGTTCACTGTCTTTTACAAATTTAATAGCTGAATCATTATCTTCTGAACTTTCTGCCTCATCATTGTTGCTAACTGCATACAGTCTCCTTCTAAGAATGTCTGCTTCCAGTGCTGTACGATGGTCCTTTGTCTGACTGTGCTTCCTGAGGGTTGATTTTTGACAATTTTCTAAAATAGGAAAATTATTTTCTTGTAAATACTATGGAATTGGACAAGAGGAGAATAAAACTGTAAAGGCTAAGCTGCTGTCTGCTTTTATGCACACAATGAAATGGCATACATCAGTGACACAAGGAAATAACAGATACGTAGAACGTACCATAAAGAGTAGATCTTTGAGGTGATCTCACTCACCAGGTGGATTCCAAATGCACCATAGGAACTCTTCACCATCATGGAATGACAGTAAACACACCAGGTTTTCATTAAGTTTGCAACTTTGGACGCACATGTGACACCGTCAGCAAGACCTCAGCAGCCAGATATAGTTGTGGCACTGGTCATTCACACACACTCCATCTGCAGTCCTTCCCCACCTTCACTCTAGTAAAGAAGGGATCAGATCAACACACAACTTGCAAGCCCTGGGGAAGACCTTGTGAACTGAATCTGCCTGTGACTCCATAAACTTAAGACAGGAGACTTGGAACAAGTGACCAAGCCAAGGATCTTCTTAAGCGCAAGACAGAAGAGCTTGGCAACTGAATCTGCCCGGGACTCCATAGACTTAAAACAAGAGTCCTTGCAGCACTTCCCTGCCAAAATCTGTATGGGCTCTTAAATATATCAAGACAGTAATACTCGGTAAAACAAGTGTGTGGTACTACTGTCTATGTTACTCCAAGTGGCAGTTGGTCCTAGCTCGAAAAAGGTGCTAAATACGCCAACACTGCACAGCTCATTAGTGGAGAGAATGTGCTTGCAAATCGATGGTGAAAAACAACTGAGGAGGGAGCAATGTACTGCAGATAATCTTCCATGTGGATTCCCATTTACTGACAGTGAAGTTCCTATGATGTTTACTGGTACAACACTGGTACCATACCTACCTGATGAGCGAGATCACCACAAAAAAGATTTATATATGTTCTGTGATATCCTACAAGTAGAAAATACTGCTGTGGTGACTCAATATTACACTCTCTGTACAGACTGCAGGATTCTATCGGTTGCACTCCACTGTGCTATCTTCACCTACAACTAAGTTATCAAACTTATTAGCATCTGTGTGGGGAGGGACAGTGCAGTTCCAAAACACAGGTGACAAAGTCAGCATTCTTGAGGCATAAATTATGTTACAAATTATTAATAAAATTAGCAAACCTTTACTAGATGAACTAAGATGATTATGAATTAAGCAATAAGGCATGAGGGGGGAGTGTTACGGTGGGATAACTGTCCTGCCCTCCTCTGGTGGGTTGAAGCATGAGGTATAATAAGTAGCAGAGTACTTTTATCACTCAAGAAGGGTCATTAACTCACCTTATAAAATGGGAAGCTAAAACCTGGCTGGTTTTAGCTTCCCATTTTATAAGTAAGCAATAAGACACATCGACAGGGTGTGCATGGAATAGATTTCACCGCATGTCAGGGGCTAAAGGTACTCAGTCAAGGTCTCATACCTTATTATGCCCCTGGCCATGTGGTAAAATCTGTTCCATGCACACCCTGTCAATCTGTCTTATTGCTTATGTAACAAACCCCCTGAAGTGCTGTATTGTGGTAATAAAATAGGTAATTATTTTGGAAATGTAATGAATTTCTTAAAGAGGTTATTATGGCTTGGCTGTTGTGGTGGGATTATGTGCCAGCCATACAAAAAGCATCTGTCTGCCAATCAGAATTCAGCATCCTTTCTACCGATTTCAATATCAGATTATGACATGTGTAGAAAAATGCTGAATTCTGATTGGCAGACAGATGTTTTCTGCTGGACTGTTATCACAGCACAACAGCCCAGCTGAAATAACCTGATTAAAAATTCATAATGGTTTCCAAATAAGAGCACATTTCATTAGCTCAGTATTTATGGTGGGGTAACGGGTGGCCCTTCTTGGGTGGTGGAAGCACTTGGCTACCTACACCTCGTGCTTCAAACCATCTGGAGGTGGGTGGGCTGTTAACACCATAATTCTCTCTAGATGGTCATGATGTCACTCATGCCATGCCTTACCACTTAATTCACAACCACCACCACTGTTAACTAGAGAAGCCAAAGCCCATTTTGTGACAGCCAATCAAGCTACTTGGAACTGTTACTTTTGGACATACTGCATACACATTAACGCACCTGCACCTGTAATAGCAAATTTGTTTGTGAGACGGCGATCTGAACGGCATACAGAGCAAAACATTTTCCCATCTTTTGCCTCCAGGCAATCAAATTCAGTTTCCCACTGATGTCTGTAATTACATATAACAACAGATTTCATAGCATCTGATAACTGACTGTTCTTATTTCTAGTGTCACTGCATGATTTCTGAACCACTGATAACTCTGTGTGAATCTGAGAAGCTGCAGATTGTGGGATGCACTCATAAGAAGAACAATCATCACTTTCTGATAACTGAAGTGTAGGAAACTCATCAGAATTACAAACTGAAGTTGCAGCAAGGTTGCAGCTGTCACTTTCCATTTCAGTATTAGAATTGGAAGAACAATCAGCAGTCGGTCCATTCACAGATGATGAACTCCCTCCAGAGTCAGTCACAAGGCACTGAGTTGTGGGACATTTTTTTATTAACTAGCAGTCTGATAAAGACTTTGTGGTGGTGGTGGTGGTTGTGGTGGTTCTCTTTTGGGTCTTTGAACCGGCTCGACCTGAGCTTGACATATTCGGTGTCACCATGACAGTTCCCTCCACAAAATTCGTGTTGCGAGCTGTTGTTTATGCACAGTTGGTTGTTGTCAGCTAGCAGGTTATCTAAAGCAATTCTAAAAGTTGTTTCAACATTAGTATACTACTTCAGAAGTAATCACACAGGATTTTCATCACATATTGACAAAACAAGTATGGAATCCCATTCCAATGTAGGGGGTTAATGAAAGTTAATACATTTGCCAAGTGTTATGTTGTAAACCTTTGGGTGACCAGACCACCCTTGTTCTAAAGATAATTTATCTTAATAAAATCACACTGTAGGACTCCATTTGTAGGTCTGGACATTACGTTATTGCTTCATGCTTGGACTTACTGGCTACCACTCCAGAAGACAGGTCTAGCATGGCCTCATCAATCTCTTCCCTGGCTGGACCTGGTGGTAAATTCACAGCTTGTTCTGTAAACACAAACCCCTTAAACTCTACCTACTGAGCATGGTACACATGACCCAAGCTAGGGCTGGAACAATTTCTATGCATGGCAGCTATGTATGACACAAGAAAATAAGAGATGCCAGACTGCCAACTGTGTAGAGTGGTATGGGGTTACATTACATTTATGTACAGTGTTTATATGGCCACCCACCATGCCACCTATCTAGATGAAACCCACAGTGGTACTTTCTTCATTTTTTGTACTGCAAATAGACAATCTACAGTACAGAGAATGAAGAAATTATTGCTCTTGTCTGCAATTTCAAGCAAAGGAATTTTTAATAAGCATGACCAGGTCATACTACTCGCTAACTAAACTGCCACATTGTTTTTTTTTTTTACATGCTTATTTATCCTCCTGTGGCTGCCTCTCTACCCCAGCTGTTCTTCTTGCATCCCATCAGCTGGGATCTGGCTGCCGGTCATCTCGACTGGGACCGCTGACACCCCTATAGCTCCTTTGGCTTACCACCTGCAGCGGGGTGGCAGGGAGCCCCCTAACTCCACACCCAGATGGATCCAGCTTGGGTGCCAGTGTCCCAAAGAATACTCACGAATGGCCATCAAGCCGTAGGAGGCGCCACTTTTTCCCTGTTCAGAGATTCCCCGAGTCGGTGGGCGAGCAATGACGCCAGTGTCCACACGTGCGTGCCCACATCCAGGCATCTGCCCCGACTCTATCCCTTAGTACGGTGTGCATCTGCTGCCTCCCAGCTTTTGCCAGGGGGCAGTCGGGCACCAACTGTCATGGACTCCCCTTCCCAGAGAGGGAGAGCAGTTCTCCGGGTGCTCAATCCCTCTCCTCCCCTGCCTAACCCCGGCAACCCGGGCTAGCTCCTGAACCCGGGTCACCGGCGTGGTGTGAGGTGCTGTGCCTGCGACCAGTGCCTCTGCCCTCAGCACCACTGGGCCAACTGCCACATTGTTGATATCTACATGAACCAGAGACTTCATTATAGAGCTGCTGAGGAGGAACTTTTTTTTTAAACAGATTCTCCAATAGGACAAAAGTCCCTACTAAAATACACAGGCAGAGGAAGTATTTTAATACCAAAGATACCTTAAATTATTTTTTTCTATTAAAAACTTTTAATAGATTTTATTTTCGGTGACTATTTTCTAAGTGCAGTAATACCCCCAGGGTTGGCGGTATTGTACTATACTGGACCTTCAAGGGACTAAGTCATCTGTCCTCATTACGCCCATTGGCAGTCAGGTATAGCACAATACTGCCCAACCTGGAGGGTATTATTGCTTACACTGCATTATCTTCTGTATTTATGGTAGCTGTATCAACAGTAGTACTTCTCCCCCCACCCACTACCCCCAGCACCCTGGCCTCAAAGTCAAACCCAACAACAACAAAAAAATCAAAAAACAAACAAACATTTTAACATTTCTCTACCGAGAGTAAGACATGTCACAGTACCTTAAGATGTGTAACTAAAGGTGATGAAATGCTGTCAATGATGGCTTCCTCTGCATACATGTATAATCACCATATGCTACGCAGGGTACCCTGTTTCTTCTACTGGTGTCGTGTGACTACTTCAGTCAGTTCACTGCCGGCCAGTCAGATGCTTTGCTGCCTGCATCAGGGAAAAAGGAAACTTACACACTGAGCAGACCGGAGACCAGCTTGCATGCTGCTTTCCATGTGCCCTTGAGTGTCCAACCTGCACTCACCAATGCCCACTGCACCATTATACCTCTGTCTGTCACGCTCACCAATAAGGTCCCAGGTGGTATAGTGGAACCCCCCTCCCAGCATGTGACAGCACACGTCCATCTACCATACAACACAGTGCTCTGGTGGCATAGTGGACCCCCAACCCTCTGGCACAGCAGCCCTAAACAGATGGCAAGCAGGATCCCACTCACTCAGTATAATGACCCCCCCATCCCCGGCCAAACTGGTGATGTGTCCCCTGTCCATTATCCCTGCTTGTCCAATGGCCCTCCCACCCCCAACACAATCAGACAGACACCCCCTGCCATATCCCAGATCCTATCACATAGCACATCCCACCCACACACTGCCACTGTGGGATGGAAACAAAAAGAAGGGGGACACATGTTAAAAAAAATAAATAAACAACATAGGTGCTTTGTTTACTTAGTTTTGGGCAGTCCTTTGTGTGCTTAGCTTGGGCCCCTAGAACGAAAAGGGCAGGATTCACAAAGAAGATGTAATTGGCGCATCTCGACTGCCATGAGTGAATAAAGTGGTATTCACAGACAATGATGCACTGGGAAATGCTCCTGGTGCATCCCCTCTGTGAATAGCACAGTTGTGCACAGTCCACAGTGTTTCAGCACATCCCCCACATCAGGCTGTGAACCCAATGAGGCAGCCATTCACAGCCACAGGCATGCAAATGAAGCCATTAGGCATGCATGACACAATGGGACCATTTGTAAGCCAGTATGGCCCTATTTTCATAGGTGCAACAGGGAATTGCCTGGAAAGGACAGCCAGAGTCCAACACCTGGCCTGACCTGGTGGCTTGAGTGGCCTCCCCCCCACCGATAGCAATTCCCCTGTACAGGTGGCTGAGGAGTTGAAAAAGGAGCTTGCAAACTCTGCTTATCTTGGAAGTAACTTCACAAGTGTTTGAATACTGCATTTTGGTTGTCCCTTGGAGGTAGCTGGATTGACTAGTAGGATTTAGGGACAGAAACTATTTTTAAATAATTTACTGGTGCGTAGGAGTTTGTGATAGTTAAACTATTTTTAAATAAGTTACTGTGGTTAAGGAGTTGTCAGAGCAAAACCTGCAGTGTGAATTGAAACACAGACAGCCTCAGGTTCATTGTTTTCAGACCACAAAGTGTTGTATTGGAACAGGAAAGGTTGCATCATAACCATTGTCAACAAATTGCCCTGGGTGGAGATATCCAGACTAGATCAGATTATTATAAATTACTGGTGGCTGCAATATTTAGAGACACAAAGCACATCTTCTTGACCTGGAAGGACACTACTTCTTTATTCAGCTGTGAGCTGTGTGAGAAATTCTATATTGCAGTTGATATCTGCAACAACATGCACTTTTGCTCAATTCTGTGGGAGCTGAAACTAACTACCCTTGGTAATTGCTTTTTATTCACATATTTATTTAGTGTTTAACCTAGAAGGAGCTTGCAAACTCTGTTTATCTTGTGAGTAACTTCAGAAGGATTTAAATACTGCATTTGGGTAGACCCTTGGAGGTACAGTAGCTAGATTGTCTACTAGGATTTTCTGACAGTTAAACTATTTTTAAATAAATTACAGGTGGCTGAGGAGTTGAAAAAGGAGCTTGAAAACTCTGCTTATCTTGGAAGTAACTTCACAAGTGTTTGAATACTGCATTTTGGTTGTCCCTTGGGGGTAGCTGGATTGACTAATAGGATTTAGGGACAGAAACTATTTTTAAATAATTTACTGGTGCGTAGGAGTTTGTGATAGTTAAACTATTTTTAAATAAGTTACTATGGTTAAGGAGTTATCATAGCAAAACCTGCAGTGTGAATTGAAACACAGACAGCCTCAGGTGCAGGAAATTGCTAATATTCTTCAAGTGAAACTACCTTTGGGTGGAAGCTGCAATACTGAACATAGGATTTGCAAGAAAGCGAGTTCTGCTCACAACAGAGGAGGTGAACCTTACAATTGTCTTTGGTTTGTAGCAGATATTCTGCAGGTGGAGGCTACTTCTAACTGAAAGGTGAAATAAGGAACTTAGAATTATCAGGAAAAGACAGTCTTTCAAGCGACAGAGGGAGGTAAATCTAGCTTTACTTTTGCTCCAATTCTTAAGATTTTCAGTGCAGGAAGAGTTTAAAGCACAGCAGAGAAGAAGCCAGAAGGGGAAGGAAGGAAACATATTCAATTCAGTGCTTTAGAGTAACTGGTAATTGCTATTTTTCTTTTAAACTTAGATTGTGGGCTTTTAGTGACACTGTACTTTCTTTGTTGTCTTTACTTAGAATTGTTTTTGGGCTGTTGAAAATTTAAAACGTAGTGGTGGTGGTGTAATTCTGTGCTGTCTTTAATTGCTGCAAATTTTATCTTGGCTTGTCTGACTGCCCTGTAGTTGGGTGAAGGGTGTTAATTGTCTGGCTTCTGACCTCAGCTACGTGATAACTGGAGGTGGGGCTTAGTCAGAGTTGAGGTAGCAAGTAGAGTTTTATTTTCTCAGAAGAAGCCAGAAGGAAGGAAGGAAACATATTCAATTCAGTGCTTTAGAGTAACTGGTAATTGCTATTTTTCTTTTAAACTTAGATTGTGGGCTTTTAGTGACACTGTACTTTCTTTGTTGTCTTTACTTAGAATTGTTTTTGGGCTGTTGAAAATTTAAAACGTAGTAGTGGTGTAATTCTGTGCTGTCTTTAATTGCTGCAAATTTTATCTTGGCTTGTCTGACTGCCCTGTAGTTGGGTGAAGGGTGTTAATTGTCTGGCCTCTGACTTCAGCTACGTGATAACTGGAGGTGGGGCTTAGTCAGAGTTGAGGTAGCAAGCAGAGTTTTATTTTCTCAGAAGAAGCCAGAAGGGGAAGGAAGGAAACATATTCAATTCAGTGCTTTAGAGTAACTGGTAATTGCTATTTTTCTTTTAAACTTCGATTGTGGGCTTTTAGTGACACTATACTTTCTTTGTTGTCTTTACTTAGAATTGTTTTTGGGCTGTTGAAAATTTAAAACGTAGTGGTGGTGTAATTCTGTGCTGTCTTTAATTGCTGCAAATTTTCGCCCCCTTCCCGCAACTCTTAATTATATGCCCTGTTAAATCTGATTGACAGGAGCTAAACACAGTGTTTAGTAAGGGGTGTGAAGTAGGAGGGGCATAAGGGGGAAGAAGCCCACCCTCAGCACAAGTGTTTTGACTCATTTATTTATTTATTGTTTTTTTTTTTTTAAGAAAATTATCTGAGGATCAGTAGCAGGGTTTTTAGCACAGTAAATTAATAAAAAGGGAACTAGGAGAGCTACAGTAGCAGACAAGTAGTGGAATAGCAGTATAATTGCAGTATAATGTGGGGAGTGGTGCAATGCAGTGGCTGTGGGGCAGCCATATTCAAGCAGACCTTCTGGATACTGAGGTGCTGCCCTATCTGCATGCATCTCTCTGGACTGCGGGATGAGGTAGCCAGACTCAGAGCGGAAGTAAACTGGGTCAGGAGTACCATCACCCCTATCCAGAGACCACCAAGTCCAATGCAACTGCCTCAAAGGATGCCAAGAACGAGGAGCACTTGGATGACAGTGGGCTCAGGGAGGGTTAGAGCGGTCAGGCAGAGGCACATCCCAGATCCTATTCCACTCAAGAACTCATATACCACACTGGCAAATGAGGACAACCAAATAGAGGTACCCAGAGAAGTGGAAGGAAAGGATGTGGAGGTTAGCCAAGGAGGTGACCTCAGTGGGGAAAACAGTGGACCCCAGAGGAGGAGGAAGTGAATCCTGGTGGGGGACTCCATCATAAGAGGGATCCAGCTAGGAACACAGAAGGGGGAGGACAGGGAGGTGAGGTGCCTACCAGGTGCCATGGCATGGAGGGATGGAAGAAAGATCCTGGGGATCACTGGGAAGGCAAGATGGGAGGGTGAGCTGGATGTCATTATTCACCTAGGTACTAATGACCTGGCAAATGGGGAGCCAAAGGAAGTTCAGGAAGAGTTTAGGAAATTGGGGAAGGGTCTCAAGCAAGTAGCTAATTCTGTCACTTTCTCAGAGGTACTACCTACGAGAGGCATGGGGAAAGCATAGAGCGTATGCACCAGGAACTTTAACTCATGGTTGAAGAACTGGTGCTGTGAGGTGGGTTCGATTCATTGGCGACTGGGGACCCACCTGGAGGGATGGAGGTTTGTTCAAGCCTGACAGCCTGCATCCATCCTGGAGGGAATCCAACACTCAATGATAAGTTTAAATGCTACGTGACAAGCATTTAAACTAGCAAAGGGGGGGTGCCAGCAAGGAGGGTACCTACTTGCTCACCCCCACAGCTAGCAGTGGATCCAGTGAACCAGAGGAGTGGCTATCTCTTCAAAGCAGTGTGCAAAAGATGGAGATTAGTGCCCAAGATGGATAGGCAGAAAAGGGGCAAAATTCAGCAGAAGGGCAGACAGCAAGGAGAACCAGGGATAAAGCACAACCAAGGAAGGCTGGTAGAACAGTGAAACAGTCTAGGAGGTCAAATCATGGAAAGCCATGTGCAAATGCCAGGAGCCTTGGCAACAAGATGGAAGATCTGGAGGCTGTCATGGTGCAGTCAGACCTGGACATTGGGGCCATCACTGAAACCTGGTGTAATGATAAACATGACTGGGAGATGGCCATACCTGGCTACAACATATTCAGAAGAGACAGAGCAGGCAGGAAGGGGGGAGGAGTGGCACTGTATGTGAAAAATGACATAAGGGCCACAGAGATCCAGGAGGAACAAAATGGGGGAGAGATACTGTGGGTTAAGCTGGAAAGGAAAATGGGGACAGCCATCCGTACAGGTGTGGTCTATAGACCACCAGCCCAGGAGGAAGAAACAGACAGGGAGTTGATGCTAGCCATCCAAAGGATGGCAGACAAGGTGAGGTAGTACTGGTTGGAGACTTCAATATTCCAGACGTGGACTGGAGCATCCCAGCAGCAGCATCAACTAGGAGCAGATTTATCCTGACTCCTTCAGGGTGCCTTCCTCAAGCAACTGGTCATGGAACCAACTCGGCAGAAGGCAATACTGGACCTTGTGCTCACAAACAGGGACAGTGTGATGGGGTACAGTGGGGAGCACCTTGGGAACAGTGACCACCAGTCATTGTGGTTTGAAATCACAGAAAGAGCAGAACCAAACCACACAAAAACACGTATCCTGGATTTTAGGGGCAGACTTTGGGAAAATGGGAGATACTTGAAAGAGGCATTAAGGGAATGGGACAGGAATCAGGGTTGAGGAACAGTGGGCAGTATTTAAAATGGAGATTACAAGAACAACAGAATTATGCATTAAGCAGGTTAGCAAGAGGAAAAGGAAGAGGAGACCATTATGGTTTTCCAAAGAGGTAGCAAAGAAAGTGAAAGCCAAAAAGATTGCATTCAGGCAATACAAAAAGACACAGGCAGAAGGGATAGGGAGAAGTACCAGGAGAAGCAAAGGGAGGCAGGGAGGTCAGTAAGGGAAGCCACAGCTCAGACAGAAGAACACATTGCAAAATCAGTGGGTAGAGGGGACAAAACCTTTTACAGGTACATAAGTGAAAAAAGAAAGACAAAGGGAGGGATAGTGAGACTGAAGTGGGAGGATGGGGGCCGTGGAGGATGACAACAGTAAAGCTGACATATTGAACAGGTATTTCTGCTCAGTCTTTACTGAGGAAGAGGAGGGTAATGGGTCTGAAGGAGTACAAGGGTGAGAATGGTGCAGAAATGAACACAAGTCCCTTTACGAGAAAGGGTCCTAGAAGGAACTGGAAGTAATAGAGTTGATAAAAGCAATGGGGCCAGATAGGGGTGCACCCAGGGTCCTAAAGAACTAAAGAGAGGTGGTGGCTGAACCTCTGGCTATCCTGTTTAGCCGATCACTGGAAACAGGGGAGGTACCCAAAGACTGGAGGACAGCAGATGTAGTCCCCTTATACAAAAGTGGAAACAAAGAGGAAGCAAGGAACTACAGACCAGTCAGCCTCACCTCAGTAGTGGGGAAGATCATGGAAGCACCACTGAAGGAGAGATTGGTGGAACATCTGGTTGTCAATGGACTATAGGACCCAAGGCAGCATGGTTTCACCAGGGGGAGGTAATGTCAGACCAACCTCGTTGAATTTTTTGACTGGGTGACTAGGGAGGTGGATCAGGGGAGGGCAGTGGACATGGCCTATCTGGACTTCAGCAAGGCCTTTGACATTGTGCCACAAGAAGGCTACTACACAAACTGGGGAATATGGGTGTGGGCAGGACAGTAGTGTGGTGGGTAGGTAACTGGCTGGGTGGCAGGACACAGAGGGTGGTGGTAAATGGCTGTCACTCCACAGAGGGAAGAGTGACCAGCGGGTACCACAGGGATCAGTGCTGGGACCGGTCCTATTCAACATCTTCATCAGTGACATTGCGCAGGACCTAGAAGGCAGAATTTCACTGTTCGCTGATGACACAAAGCTCTGTAACAGAGTAGACACACCAGAGAGTGTAGACAGAATGAGAAGGGACCTGCAGAAACTTGAAGAATGGTCAGGGGTTTGGCAGTTGAAATTCAATGCAAAGAAGTGCAAGATAATGCATATGGGGCACAAAAACCCTGGCACAATATATCAGTTGGGGGGTGAGGATATAGCATGCACCAAGCAGAAAAGGGATCTTGAGGTTATCATCTCTGGTGACCTCCAAGGTGAGAGGACACAGTGTGACAAGGCAGCAGGTAAAGCAAATAGGATGCTGGGATGTATAGGCAGGGGCATCACCAGCAGGAAAAGGAGGTCATAATTCCACTATACAAGACACTAGTGGGGCCCACCTGGAGTACAGTGTACAGTTCTGGAGACTATACCTACATAAGGACATAGACAGGATAGAGAAGGTTCAGAGGAGGAGGTAAAAAGATGGTGCATGGATTGCATCACAAGTCCTTTGAAGACAGGTTGAAGGAACTGAACATGTACTCCCTGGAGAGAGAGGAGGGAGAGGGATATGATAGAGACATACAAGTATCTTACAGGAGGAACAGGGTGCAGGAATACACTATTTTTAAGCGAAAAAGATGTTCCAGGTCTAGAGGGCATGGGATGAAGTTGAAGGGAGCACGATTCAGAGGAAACATGAGGAAGAATTTCTTCACAGAACGGGTGGTGGACAAGTGGAACACCCTGCCAGAGGAAGTGGTGGGGGCTGAAACAATCACGGAATTTAAGAATGCATGGGATAGACATAAAGGAATTCTGGAGATCAGGGGTAAGGGGCAACAGACTTCTAGGAAAACATAAAGTGAACTTACAAGCTCAAATGGGCAGACTGGGTGGGCCATAGGCCCTTATCTGCCGACACTGTCTATGTATCTATGTATCTGACTTATTTTGGGGCTGACTGCTTTCAGAGCACAAACCACCAGGCTGTTTTGGGGCTGGGGAGGTTTACCTGTGTTTGACTTGGATGTCTGGATTTTTCTCTGTTTGATTAGCAGGGTATTTTCTCTGTCAAATTGTTGTGTAGGGCATCTTGCTGACAGGAAGGCACTCATCGCAGAGGTGGGTCAGAGCTTTTAGCTGATTGTTTGTGAGGGCACAGTTTAGGCTCAACCTCTTCCAACCCTCACCCCACCCACCCTGAAATAGTTCCTTTATACCTGGGGTTCTGACATCATTTCCTCAAGAGTGCACGGTGCATAGCACTGTCATATCCTCTCTAGCACACTGCACTGACAATATAAACATACACACTGCAATATATATATATTTCTATATAACGAACCAATCACACACACACACACACACAAAAAAAAGTAGATAAACATGTGGGGAGTAGTACAATGTAATGGCTGTGGGGCAGCAGTCTTCTGGGCGTCTTTCTGGAGGCTGAGATGCTGCCCTATTTGCAGACAACTCTCTGCCCTGAGGAAGTTGCCCGTCTTCAGGCCATGCTGGATAGTAGTAAGGGAACCTCCCCCATCCAGGGAGCACCAGAGCCACCACCACTACCTCAGAGGTTGCAAAGAAAGCACAGCAGTTGGACCACAGTGGGCTCAGGGACGGTGAGAATGGTGGAACAGAGGCACACCCCAGTCAGTTGTTCCACTCCACAATCCATACACCATTCTGGGGGAGCATAGCTCCCCTATGGATGCATCCACAGAGGAGACTAAGGAGGCTGAGGACAACTATCACAAGGGAGGCCCACAGGAAGGAGGCAGAGGACACCACAAGGAAAGGAAGCAGCTCCTGGTGGGGGACTCAATTATTAGGGGGATAGAACTGGGGGGAGCAGGAAAAACTGAAGTAAGGTGTCTGTCTGGTGCCATGGCTTGGAGGGACAGGAAGCGCATCCTCAGGATCACGAGAACAGCTGCACTGGAGTCTGAGCTGGACATCATTGTCCACCTAGGGACAAATGACTTGGCTCATCATGAGATTAGAGCAGTGCAGAAGGACTTTGTAGAATTGGAGAGGGGCCTAAGACAAGTAGCACACACAGTATCCTTCTCAGAGGTGCTGCCTGTCAGTGGCATCAGTGAGGCGAGGGTACTTTACACCATGCAGTTTAATGAATGGTTGAAAAAATGGTGTGGAGCACAGGGGTTTGGCTTCACTGGGGACTGGGGTTCCATCTGGAGGGACACCAGCCTATAATGGCAGGATGGTCTGCATCTGTCTAGGAAGGGAACAAGTCTTTTGAGCAATCGGTTTAAATGCTTCATTGGCAAGCTTTTAAACTAGTCAAGGGGGGAGGCACTGATAAGCAGCAGGAAAATCCCAGCCTCTCCCTACAAAACAGGGTACTAAATGAGAAAAAGACCGAGGTAGAAAGGTCAGTGGGGGATGCTGCAACAGAGGGTAAAGCCATCAAAAAATGGAGAGCAATGAGTACCAATGCCCGTAGTCTGAGTAACAAGCTTCCTGAATTAGTGGCCTTGATGGAGGAGGAACATCTGGATATCGTGGCAGTCACAGAAACATGGTACACAAAAACCATGACTGGGACGTAAACATACCAGGACACACTATCTACAGGAGGGACAGGGAGGGTAAAAGAGGAGGAGGAGGAGTAGCTCTTTACTTAAGGGAAGGAATCAAAGCAACAGAACAAAAGGGTAAACAGGAGGAGAAGAAGCACTGTGGGTAAATTTGGAAACCGGGCAATGGTACCACAATCCGCACAGGGGGTTAGATACAGATCTCTTCTCAGGGGAGGAAATGGACAAGGAAATGATAGAAAGTATACTTGGAATGGCAGAAAAGGAGATATTGTTGATGGGTGATCTGAATATGCCAGATGTTAACTGGAGTGCAGTTGCAGCAGCCACTTGAATAGTGGAGTTATTCTAGATGCCCTACAGGGGCATGCCTTAGACAACTAGTATTGAAGCCCACTGGAGAGGAGCAATCTAGACCTGGTTCTCTCAAATGGAGATGAAGAGAGGATCACAGATGTATAAGTTGGTAGCCATCTGGGAACTAGCGACCATCGAACAGTGTGGTTCACAATAAACACAGCAACAGAGTCAAGCCATCAAAGGCAAAAGTACTGGACTTTAGGAGGGCTGACTTTGCCAAAATGGGTGAGTGCCTAAGGAATGCACTAGCAAATGGGCAGGAAGGAGGGGTGGAAGAACAATGGGGAATAATAAAAACTGCCATCACAGAGGTAACAAGCCTTTGTGTGAAGCAAATAAACAAAATGAAACGAGGTAAGAAACCACTATGGTTCTCAAAGGAAGTGGCAGTGAAGGTTCAAGAGAAAAAGAAAGCATTCAGGAAGTACAAGGAATCACAGAAGGAGCAGGACAGAGAACTGTATCAGTTAAAGCAAAAGGAAGCTGGGAAGGCAGTCAGAACAGCAAAGGTCAAACCGAGAAAAGATAGCCAACTCAGTTAAGAAGGGGATAAAACCTTTATAGGTACATCAGGAGCCAAGGGAAGACCAAGGAGGGATAGTGAGGCTTTAATAAAGGGAGGAGGGTGGGCAGAGGGTGACTGTGAAAAGGCAGAGATACTAAACACATATTTTTGCTCAGTATTTACAAAGGAAGAGGGAGAGGTACCTAAAACAAACAGTAGAAACACTCTGGATACAGAAGTTGATACCAGCCCATTTACAGAAGAAAGGGCTCTGAAAGAACTCTTAAAACAGAAGGTGGACAAAGCAATGGGGCCTGATGGGATTCATCCCAGAATTCTAAAAGAACTAAGGGTAGAACTAGTGACACCACTGACTACCCTCTTTAACAAATCATGGGAGGATGGGGTGGTACCCGAGGACTGGAGGAGGGCAGATGTGATTCCCTTCACAAAGTGGGAGCAAGGCAGAAGCAGGAAACTACAGGCCTGTTAGTTTAACCTCAGTGGTATGGAAAATGATGGAATCACTTCTGAAGGAAAGAATTGTTGAGTATCTAGAGGCCAGAGGGGCACAGGACCCAAGGCAGCATGGATTCACAGCGGGAAGGTCATGCCAGACAAATCTGATAGATTTCTTTGTCTGGGTGACCGAAGTAGTTGATCAGGGAGGGGCTTTTGGACATGGACTACCTAGACTTCAGCAAGGCATTTGACACAGTCCCACACAAAAGATTAATATACAAGTTAGCCAGCCTGGGAGTGGGTCCCAAGATGACAGCCTGGGTAAAGAATTGGCTGGAGAATAGGACACAGAGAGTAATAGTAAATGGAGTCCACTTTGAAGAAAGGGGGGTTACTAGTGGGGTACCGCAGGGTTCAGTATTAGGACTGGTCCTCTTCAATGTCTTTATAAGTGACATTGCAGAGGGACTGGAAGGAAAAGTATGTCTCTTTGCAGATGACACAAAGATCTGCAACAGAGTTGATGCACAAGGTGGGGTGGAAAGGATGAGAAGGGACTTGGCAAGGTTAGAGGAATGGTCAAATGTATGGCAGCTTAGATTCAATGCTAAGAAGTGCAAGGTAATGCACCTGGGAAACAAAAACCCAGGGGAAGAGTACACAATGGGGGGTAAGATACTAACAACAGCAAAAATGGAAAGGGACCTGGGGGTAGTCATATCAGATGACCTAAAGGTGGGAAAGCAATGTGAGAGGGCAGCAAGGAGGGCTGGGGGGATACTGGGATGCATAGGGAGAGGCATCACCAGTAGAAAACAGGAAGTTATTATCCCTCTGTACATACAGCTGGTGAGACCCTATCTGGAGTACTGCGTGCAGTTCTGGGGACCCAATCTCAGCAAAGACATAGACAGGATGGAAGCTGTCCAGAGGAGGGCAACTAAAATGGTGCAGGGTCTGCACCGGAAGACATATGAAGAGAGACTTAAGGAGCTTAATATGTATAGCCTTGAGGAAATGAGGGAGAGGGGGGACATGATAGAAACTTTCAAGTACCTCAAGGGAATCAACAAAGTCCAAGAGGGTAGCATCTTTCAAAAAAAGAGGTGTGCAAGAACAAGGGGCACAATTTGAAGATGGGGGGGGGCTCAGAGGTAATTTAAGGAAGTATTTTTTCACAGAGAGGGTTGTGGATGTATGGAATGGCCTTCCGGAGGAGGTTGTGGAGTCAAAAACAGTGGTGGAATTCAAGCATGCATGGGACAATCATAAGGCAATTCTAGGGGGTTGGGGTAGGAAGAAGTAGGCTGCTGATTAACTAGGATCTGCAGCTTATCCATCAGGTAGGGAAATGGGCAGACTGGGTGAGCCAAGCGGTCCTTATCTGCTGTCAAATTCTATGTTTCTATGGTACACTGAAGACCTGAAAAGCAATAGCAATGCTTAAATAAACTCAGTGACACTGTCACACACAGATTATGGTACACATCTCTGTTTGGGGCTTGCCTGGGCCTGTGGTGCACCCAGGCATTGTTTTATTTACAGAAGGGGGGGGTCTTCAAATTAAACCCCATTTAGCCCAGTGATTTAATTCCCATGCATCAAACAACAGTTTATCATTTCAAGGTTTGTAGTTGTCCCTGACCCCCAAACCAGAACACACACAAAGACACAATCAAAAACATTTTTCTCAAATGAAAACAGCAAGATGTGCAGTGCTTTGAGCCTTGATTCACACAGATCATGGTACACTTCAACATCTGGAGCCTAGCAATCAGAATGACATTAATGAAACTGTACTGAGTCTGTACCTGTCATTTGCTGAAAGTCGACCTTGTGTGGATTGCAGTCCCATTTGTTCTCCTCTCCTTTTTCAGACTCCAACCTCTACTTGACTGCGTCTGTGTGTCTCCGGGTCCTCCAGTCGATATACTCATCTTTCCACTCTGCTCAGAAGGAACAGGCCACCGCCGGCACTCTCAGTCCCAGTCTCAGACACATTCCTCCAGTTACAAATTTAATTCCAGGCTGCTGCCTGGCCTGCAGCCTGTGATGACTCGACCATCACTCCCTCCCTCTCTCAGTCTCTCTCTGGCAAAAAGATGTTCTGAGACTAGTTGAGTGAATCACTGTGTTAGCACAGCACCTAGGCTAAAAGCTACTACTACTAGTACACCGCACGGCACGTCCGCAGACTCCGCACCACTATCCCAACTCCCAGGCAGTGCAGTTCCCAATGGTTCAATCAACAGACACTCTCACAGTCTCTCACCGTCTCACCACTTGATCAGATTTGGGTACCCTAGCTGGCCCGTACCGATACCATACTGCTGCCACATTTTTTTTTTTTTTTTTTTAAATCCAATAGTTGCTTCTCACTTGAATTGCTCTCACTCCACTCACTGGCTCAGGGCAGGCTGTGTGTTACTCTCTCTGTCCACTCTCTACTTTAGTACCCTCCTCGGCTTCCTACAGATTCAGTAACTGACTTGTTGTGTCTGCTACTAGCCTACTGTCTCCAGGCCTACTCTCTCTTGCTTGCAACTTGCAAGACAGTCAGACACTTTCCATTCTCAGCACATTCTCCCTCCCTCCCTCTAACCCACCTCACAACTTTGGCGCCAGACTGTGATTGTGCAAATATGTGCTGGCGAGCAGGGGGGGTGCTCCTCTGACTCCCATGGCAGCTTGGTGGAAAGAGTAAACCAAATGATGTCCACACCATGAAAACCAGGCATCAGCAGTAAATTACAGAAATATTACTGGATGTCAGAGACTCCAGATAGTACATGTTTTGACATTTTTAGCTGATTTTTGGACATAAAATATGTCCAAAAAGGAGTTATCTGAAGGGCTGAGCATAGTGAATATCTGCTGCATCTAATATAATTCATTTGATTCTTGGGGAGGTAGGGATTGGCCTTTAAGGGACATTCTGAGACAGAAGACAGCAATAAAGGAAACTTTTTGAAATTAATGTATTTATTAAAGAAATTTGATTTGCTTAACTCATTCTCTCCTGGTGCCCATTTTGGGTTAGGTTCAGCAATGGATGGTACTGATGCCATATGACGGTTATGGTATTGTTCCTCAAAATGACAGTTATATTTATCCAGAGTCACAGAACCAATTAACAAAAAATTGTGAAAATGAAGTCAGAAACACTATATTCTGTGAACTTAAGTCTGCAGATTTGTTCTCAGTTTTAGTCAATGAAGCAAGGGCTCAAAGAGAGAAAGAAAGAATAATTATCTGCCTGTATATGTTTTGTCTCTTCAGAAGGAGATATTGTTGAGTGATTCCTGGGTTTTCACCAGCTTATGTCCTTCAGTGCTGAAGGCATTATAAATACCAGTTATCGTCTCCAGGAAGCAGAGATAGCCAGTGCACGCTGTGCAGGCCAGGTATATGATGGTGCATCTGTAATGAGTGGGACCACTGCTGATGTCCAGACGAAATTCAAGGAATGCTATCCTAAGACATTATATGTTCATTGTTATGCACATCTGCTAAATCTCGTCATAGTGCAAACCTGTAAGGCTGTTCAAAAAGCTAATGACATATTTCTTTTGCTGTATGCTTTGTACAGTTTTTTGCTAATCTGTGAAAAATCATCAACAATTCCTTGAAGTGCAGAAACATTTCAGTCTTAATACTTCTCCCAGTGAACTTCATTTGTCTAATATAAGGTGGGCTTGTCAAATTCACTCAGTTGTCTGTCTTGCATAATTCTGAAGCTCTTCTCACTTACTTCAATGAAATGAATGATGTGAAAATCAATGGCCTTTGAGCAAAGTTGACTGACAACTGTCTTATGCCTTTTTCTCTTTTCATGGCTCTTGGGAATGCTGAAAGGTCTTCATAAGCTGCTACAGACACAGGATCTCGATTTAGCAATGGCCCAAACCTGTATTTTGGCAGTGAAGCAGTCACTCGAGGGAATGAGAACAGAGGAAACTGCTACTGAAATCTTTAACAAAGCTTAATTATTCTGTGGAAAAGGAATCATTTCATCAGTAGTCCCAACAGGAGCATGCAAATAGAAATGAATAAAAGACTTTGTGCGTACAGAACATTCTGCTGTGCATCAACAAGAAAACGATGTTCACTTTTTCCACCAAAATATCTTCTGCCCACATTTAGATAGGATTATCCCTTAGATGAATAGAAGATTTCTGGGTGCAGATGATTCCATTTTGAAAGCAGTTCACTCCTGTTCACCCAGATCTAGCAGCTTTCTTCAATATGAAGCAAATTCACTGGCTGTCTATTTTATTTTTTCTTTGTAGCCAGAAAAACTAGTTGTTGCTCGTAATTTTGTTAAGCTGAAATGCTCTGAAACTGATTCTAACCAGTCTACTGGAGGAAGAATTGAAGCACTTTACAAGATGCTTCCCATTGAAATGCTTCCTTCACTGAGAAAGACACTTCAAATCGCCATGACACTTCCAGTCACCAGCTATAGCTCAGAAAGGGCATTTAGTTGTTTTTGTTGCTTGCAAAATTGGCTGTGAAGTAGCATGTCTCAGGATTGACTAGCAGATTTAGCACTAAGCCATACCGAAGACAAACTTGTCACTGGTCCCTCACTAGGAAATATCATTGGGAATTTTTCTATGCTGGGAAACAGATGCCATCAACTCATCCTTCCAAAAAAACCACCCAGCATGTGCAAGAATGTAACAAAGAAGTTGTAGCAGCAGAACAGGAAGACACAATATTATGGAAAAGAAAGACACATTTACTTAGCAAAATTCTCACAATGACCAACAAGCTAAAAACTTTTTTTTCAGAACTTTGGTACTAAAAATCCCATATAATCCTTACAAAAATGTATGGCAGATTTGTGATGTAAGGGGTATAGAATAAGCCTCAAAATACACCAGAGAGCAGCAAAACACCCAAAGCATCTGGGGGCCTGGTAACCCCCAGACCCCCTGCTATTTGGTTGGGGATCTTGGAAGAGGGCTGTGTTCAAGCACCTAGTGTATTCAAATGCTATTAATACCCCTGTGATGAAGAATGGTTGGATTGTTAATTGATTTATGCTGTCTTGTGCTGTGTAGTCTGTGCCCATCCCTACTTTTTTCTGGCAGTGATGTCCTGGCTACTCACTGCTGAAGAGACTCATGTAGTGCTTGGCCTTCTGTGGTGAGGAGAGCTTTTTTTTTTGAACTCTTTTTATGCCCCTCTGCTCTCTGGCCCCATAGGACTCCCTCCGGTGTGGACACACTTGGTCCAGCTTTCTCCCCTCTACGAGACCCCCCACCCAACCCCAATCCAGGGTGCTCCCATATCCCACCTGACCTACTGATCCTGCCACTCTGAGCCCCCTGAGGTGGGACTGACAACTCCTCTTGCACTCTATCTATAATCTAGTGGGTGGCTGGAGTGAGGATGAGAGCCAGAGGTCAGACGGACGGGTTTGGCGTTGAGCATGGGTGCTGTCCCATGTGTCCTGCCTCCGCCTTCCCAGGTGCCAGTGTATTTCCTCTTTTCTGGTGCTCCTGGGGGCACAGATGTACAGTGACCTCCAGCGTGTGATGGGTGCACCCCCACACCTGTGCGCAGGACATCTGCTGACACCCCTACCCTGAATACGTGCTGCCGCTAGTTGCATTGCTCCCAGTCTCCACTGGGAGCCACTGGAACTGCAGCTTGCACCACCCGCCCTGCCCAGAAGAGGAGAGCAGTCCATCAGACACTCGACCCTACTCCTCCCCCACCAACCCCTGGTGACCCAAGTCTGCTCCTGAACCTGGGTTGCCAGTGTGGCACGAGGTGTGGTGTCCAGCGACTCAACCCTCAGTGCCACCGGGCCAGCAGTGGGTAGGAGAGCTGGGGACTTGAGTTTCTTAGCTGTCCAAGGATGTATTGCGCTCATGTGTGAATGGCAGGGTGCAGGTCATGGGTTTTGTTAACCCAACAGAAATCAAAAACAAGACCACATATTTTGAGGAAGTATTCATTGTCAAATTCAAAATAATTGTGTGTAAACACAAATTCCGGATCTTCTATAATTAACTGAGTTGTCATTATATCCTAAAGTGGATCCTTAGATAAATCATATCTCCAGGTTGCTATCCTATCAACATGTTGTACTGGTGTATATAGAGATGCTACATCAGGGTCAACCAGTTGCATTCAGGTCTCCATGAAAAATCAGAGATGGGACCCCAAGCAATTAACACTCCTCTGCAAGAAAATAAATCAATACATTTACAAAGATTATCTGTTAGGCATCCCATCTCAGAGACAATAGGCCTGCCTGGAGGTTTTGTGTGATTTTTGTGCACCTTCTATAGGGGGTGTAATAGTGGAAGAAGGTATTTTTATTCATTCTCATCTATTTCACCCCTGCTGCTTGCATCAATAATTAAATGCATCAATTCCTGCTTTTAAACAGAAACAGGATTAGACAAAAGATGTACCAAGACAAAAGATGTGTTCATGCTTTCACCTTTATAAACAGATAATTATGCAATTTCATTGGTGATGATGTCATTACCTGTAATGGTATTTAAGGGAATTAGCCTCTCCAGGTATCCACCCCCTGAGGAAGCCCCAACTGGATGAAGTGCCGGGGTACCTCGATAACAGTTTAGTAGCACACGTAAGCTTTACTGTGTATTGTTTGCAACTTTTTACTGATTTGTGGGATTGCAATACATTTGTTTGGCACCTACCTGAATGTCATTGTGCCTATTTGTCACACTGCATCCAGCACATCAGCCCCTGGAGTGTGGTTGTACTTTGGTCCTGGACTTGAGTTTCTACCTGGACCTCCTGCATTGCAGCTGCTACTGGCTGGGACATGGGACTTACTGGGAAATACTTGTGGCGAGCAAGCTGCGGTGGTGAGTGACACTGCTGTTTTTTTGTAGACAAGATGGTGAAAGCTGTCTGTTTGAGCTACATGGCCTGACCCACTGAATGACCCACAGCCCCTAGCAGCCATGATTTGCCCTGCCATGACTGAAGGACAGAAGGCTCAGATAAGAGGCTGGCCAGGGGTGTGTGGTGAGGAGGAATGTTTGCATTTGCAGCCGACCAAAGCCTCAAATATGTCTCTGATTGCTGCTTCACTGGGTAATAGGGGGACATTTCTAGGCAATGGTCCCCCTGTGAACAAAGACTCTAATTACATGGACCTTGCTTTCAGGGACATGGAGGGGGTGTTCTGGGGGAACTGTTCTGGATATCTCTGTACTATCACCAGAAGCGGGGCTCAATGCATGGCCAATTACAGGATCCAGGGATGCTCACCTAATTAGTGTGACCCTGTGGGTGCTCCTACTTCGAGGGGAGTTCCCCATGCAGGAGTCTCTGTCCCTAGTTGGATCTAGTTCACCACCAACATTTTTTAAATCCCATGGATGTGGAGAGCTATTCAGCTTTACAGTTCACCAATTGTATACTAGTCAGCACTATGGCTGCCTCTGAATCTGTTAACTACATTTTGGTCAAGGGGTGTGGGAGAAGAAGATGGAGGGGAAGTCCATATTCAGCAGGAGGTGGCTGTTTACCCTGAATGACTGGGTTGGGCTGAGCTCATTTGCAGAACTTTTTTTTCTTTTTTTTGTGTTATTTCTTTATGCTCCCACATGTCCCTCGACCAACCACTCCTTTGGGCAGCCTAGGGATCCCCCATCACCCACCATCCCTCTCGGCCATCATTACTGTCCCCAGTATGCCATGTCCCAAGCAGCCTGACATATCCCTTCATCGGGGGGACCCTCCCAGTGTCCACAGGAGGAGAGACTGGGATTCACACTAGACTAAGCACTTGCACACGGTGGGGAATCAGCTAGAAGGCACTCACCCAGGCTATGTGGTGTGAGGGGACCCAGTGACTGTCATCTGGTCAGCCAAGTGGACACTTTTCACATTTTCTCCCACAACCCACCCACCTCCCCTGTTGCAACCACAGCATCCTGGGAGGACGCACTGTGGTGTGTGGTCACCCATGCCACAAATGCGTCACCACTATGGGCCACCAGGAGTCACAGGCAATGCAGTACAGGCTCACACCCCCACCCCAGAGAGGAGAGCATCTGACAGACGTTCCTAGCCCTCCGTGCTAACCTCCACGCCTGCCATCCTGTGCTCGGGAGTGAACCCGGGCTGCCAGCATGCTGAGAGAACCTCTATCACTTGGTGTCAAGAAGCCAGCCATTTGCAGAACGTTTGCGTGAAATAGGTTTCATGTTCATGGTTCTTGTAGGAGGGCCCAATGGTTTGGGAGCTCTGGAGGATATATGTGGTTTGTGTTATTTTTTCATTCTACACAACAGCAACATACACCAGGGAATATTTAGTTTTGTCTGAACTTCATGCTATAATCCACAGTTTAAGTGCCGTTTCCAGGGTTGGGGAATCATTTACACCTGGTTGCTATGTATATAGAGGGCAGCCATATGCTTTCAAGGGAATATATCCACAGGATGGGTGGTGACGTGCCAATAGTGTCCTGGAATGTGCGGGGCTTCTCCTCCACCATTAGGCATAAAAAGATTCTGGCTGCTCTCAAGAAGAAGAACGCCCAGATCGCCTTGTTACAGGGGAGCCCATATGTCTCTGATGAAGCACCAGATCTTAATGAGAGTTAGGATGGGGCCTGGCATGCTACCTCTTATAACTCCCACAAACATGGATGTCGGCAGGCATCCTCAGTGTACTTTGCTGAGTACAGTAAAATCTGAAATATCCAGGGACAACATGAGCATGAAGCCAGGGCAGCAAATAGAAACAGAGTCTGATGTACATATGAAGAACTGTTTTTCCCCTCTTTGGATGCTTTAGTGTGAGTTTGTGAATGATCTTTGGAAGATGTGTGGGTACTAAACATGGAGGCCATGATTGTATGAGTGACCCGGTCGAGTATGTGTGCATGAGTTCTGGTGTGAGTGGAGTTCTGTAAGGTTGGCTACCTTGATGTGGTACAGAACTTTATCACAAAGTATCCTAAACACTGTAACTAAAAACCTGCCAACTTCTGATTGGTAATGTGTGTGTTAGATAACACAACACAACACAACACAACACAACACAACACAACACAACACAGTTGTTGAATCTATTAGGATCATTGGCTTACTGCATACTGTGGTGTTGCCATTTATATCAAAGATAAATTCCAAACCACCGACATTGATCGCACATCGATGACCAAAGAATTTGAGTGTTTCTCCCTTAAAATTACCTTATCGCCTGGAGTAGCCCTACTGGTAGCCACATGCTATAGGCCACCTGTAGCCAGCCTGTGTATATTGCCCCACCTACATTCTCTCCTGGAAAAAGCAAGCATGGAATGCATCATAATGGGGGACTTTAACCTTAACTGGACCGATGCCTGCGCCAACAGGCTTAAGGACTTTTGTAATGTCCACGGGCTAACTCAGATGACCCCTGAGGTTACTCGACCAAATAAAAAAACCCTGACTGTAGCTCTTTACTGGACCTTACTCTGGTCAGTAAAGCACATAATATCTCCCATGCCAGGGTCTTTCATAATGATCTGAGTGACCACTGCGCATGTGCCTGTGTCAGGTACTCCCCACACCTCCCTTCTACCTCTACCTTCAAGATTAAACGCAGCATGAACAATTTTGTGCTCCCTGCCTTTTTGACAGATCTTGGGAACAGTCTCTGGCAGGACTTCGATGTCTCACCCTCTGTGTCCGAAGCCTTCTGTATCTTCCAGGAGCTGTTACTTAAGGTCATCAACAAGCATGCACCCCTAAGGAAAATTAAATCAAGGAAACGTGCTCCTGACTGGTTCAGCCCAGCACTGAAGAGGGCTCTGCGATGTAGAGACACTCTATGGAGAAAGGCAAGGAGGTCGCAGTCTGACTCAGATTGGCTCTCCTTCCGAGTAGCCAGGAATGCCTGCACCAAATTGGTCAAGTTGGAAAAAGCACAATTCTTCCAGTCCGCCCTTGAGGTAAACAAAAACTGCTCAGCTAAATTCTGGCAGATTTTGAGGGAGGTCGAAGGTCACTCTCCTGCCACTCCTCTCCCAACCAAAATAGTGGCAAATAACATCACATACACAGCAAGGGCTGAGATCCTTGATCAGCTCAATAACCACTTTGCTACTGCAGGCCTCGCCTTTGGTGCGTCACCTGTTAGTAAAATGAGTACCACTTGTTACGCCAGCTCAATATCTAGCCCGACTTCTGCCCCCGGTTCCAACGGCCCCACTTTCAAGTTCCAGCCGGTATCCTTTAAACAGGTGGAGGACCTCCTCCTCTCACTGGATATCATAAAGAGTGTGGGTGCTGATTTGTTAGAACCATTCTTCCTAAAAGGAGGTTATTTCCATCTGACAGCACCAATTGCCCACTTTTGTAATTGCTCACTAATCCAAGGAGAACTGCCATCTTGCTGGAAAATTGCACACATTATTCCCTTGTTCAGATCAGGAGACCCTACAGACTTGAATAACTATAGGCCAATTTCGCTGCTTCCTGTTTTATCCAAGCTACTTGAACAAATTGTCAACGCTTAACTAAGGGAGTATTTGGATAGTGAAAACATCCTCAACCCTGTTCAATCGGGTTTTAGACCCAAACATAGCACTGTGTTTGCTCTAGCCAAAGTTTCTAGCGACTGGTTATATGCCCTAGACAACAAACAGCACATCTACGCATTTTTCCTTGACCTTAGAAAGCATTCAACATGGTTGATCACTCCATACTATTGACTCATTGGGATGTATCGGTTTATCCCCTTCTGCAGTAAAGTGGTTCCGCTGTTACCTTACAAATCAGAGACAGCAAATTAAAACCCAAGCTGAACTCTCCCCACTATAAATTTTGCCACGAGATGCCCTGCAATGTTCGATCCTAGGACCTATCCTCTTCGCCCTTTATATCAACCGTATTGCCTCTGGTCTATTAGCAGGAAACATTCACCTCTTCGCAGATGACACTGTCATCTACACAACCAACCCCTTCCTTGATCTTGCCTACAAGGAGCTACAACAGGACTTTATCACACTCCTACACAACCTGCTGAAACTGAAGCTATTATTAAATGAAAAAAAAAAAGCCATGGTTATCTCCCCGTCCTCTACCCTAAATAAGAAGGACCCTGGTACCACCCAGATTATCACCCTCCTCGGTGAACCTTTAGAAATAGTGGACAAATTCAAATATCTGGGAGTCTAGTTGGATAACAAATTGAACTTCAATACACACCTAAACGAGTTATCTAAAAAGCTAAGAAGAGCGCCTTGGTATATTCTACCGATTAAGACACCCGCTCACCCTGGAAGCTAGAAAGAAGTTGGTTCAAACAACCTTCCTTCCCCTGCTTGACTACGCTGACTTTCTTTATAGTCACAGCCCCCAACATGTGCTCCAAAAACTTGATACTCTCTACCATCGCATACTGAGATTTGTTCTTGGCCTGCCCCTACAGACTCATCATTGCTTGTTGTACTAAACGTTAGAATGGCCGTCCCTCTCCCTGAGGAGTCAAAAAAACGCTCTCATGTGGTTCTTCTGGGCTTTGTCAAACAAACTACCTCCCTATATCGGCGAACTGTTTGAGTGCTCTAAGGCTACCTACGGCCTAAGGAACTCCTGTCTTATCCACCTTAAAACACCACAGACCAGGACACGTCTTGGCTCTATTGCCATTAGCTCCTTTCTATCAATGCTTTGGAATAACATGCAAAAAGCACTTAAACTCTCCATCCTGCCTAGCCCCTACATGTTCAGACAGCTGCTCAACCGATGCCTGAGTACGGTGTGTGATTATTTTAGGTAAACACTTCCTATCCAGCCAATCATTCCCATAGTTTCCAATGGACCAGGCCTATCTATTCCCCCCTGTTGGCCGGCATCCCAATAGAGTAATTACCCCCCATTGCTTTCACCATCCTGCTGCTAGCTAGCTCCCCTGGGGACCTCCACCTTATTAGGTTGCCTTCCTCCTTCTCCCGCATGGTCTTGATATCCCCTCTGACTTCCCCTGTGTTTCCCTTCCTCTCCTCTCCTCCCCCTGTACCATATTGAGTTTCCAGTATATGCTAAATTGTCTATGTATGCATTGCCATCCAAGCTAAGCTCTAATGCCTATTGACCTTTATTTTATATTACTCTGTATTACTGTCTGTTATGCATGAGCTGTAATGTTCTTGTTAATGAATGTGTCCTATGTGTCCAGGACCATCTTGAAAATGAGCTTGCTTAATGATGTAACTGCCTGGTTAAATAAAGTTTGATTGATTGACTGTTAACTGAAATGAGGGTTGGGCAATGTTTGTATGGTAGGGCAGCACATATTTTGGTTTATGTTTATGGGGGGGGAAGGGTGTAACAGTTCCATCAACTCTTGAGTACAAGTTTAAAATTCCTGGCTACACCCCTGCCCACAAACATGGGGTGGCCATTTCAATACATACTGTAAGTCATTGCCATTGCAGGTAACTAAGGGGTGGTCGATCCTTGACAGTGAAGGTACATTTTGTGCAGAGGGACCTCAGGGGGATGCAGGTGTTATTTGGCAATGTTTATGACCCATCAGCGTTTGATATGGATTTTTTAAATGATTTTGGATGTCATGCACTGCAAACAATTTGTGAATCTTGTCATGATGGTGGGGATTTTAATTGTGTGGTTGAACTGGCCCTGGACCACTCTAAAGGGATTGGTAGGCGTGAAAGGCCTCTGGGGCACTGGAAGCAGGGATTGGTAGATTTCAATCTAATGTATGCATGGCATACCGTGAACCCTGGGGCAAAATAATTTACCTTCTTCTCAAATCCCCATAAGGCCTGGTCCAGGCTGGATTATATACAGTATATGTACTCCAGGGAATGTTTGAGTTTCTTTGTGATGTATCCCACAGTTTGATATACATTTTGGATCATGCTATGGTGGTGGTTTAGTTAGATTTGTGGGTGTAGAGGAGCCATCAGGCTGGTGGTTTCCCACTTAGCTCCTCACCAATGAGGATTTTAGACAGTTTATTAAGGATGTGGAATACCTCCTACACAATGCCCCTACGGCCTCGTCTAAGGTATTTCTCTGGGAGACTGGTAAAGCCTACATGAGAGGCATGATTGTTTGTTATGAGACAATCCTCAAGATGAAGCAGAGGGAGAGAAAGCAGGGTGTTGAGGATAAGCTTATGGAACTGGAGAGGAAGGCGACGGATGTGGGAGGTGGTTCCACCCTTCTGGGAGAAATCACTGCCACCAGGGAGGCCATCGATTTGCTGTTTATGGGGGGAGGCTAGAGCTTCATTATTCTTCACTTGTCAATGTATTTGTGAGTGGGACAATAAGCCAGACCTATTGCTGGTGAGGCTAGTTAAGGGAAGTAGGGTCTCAGCTCTGATACCAACCTTAAGGAGGCTGTGAGGCAGCTGGAAATGGAGACTGGTGTGAAGCGGAACATCTTCCCAAGAGTTCTATAGCAAACTGTACCAGGCAGCATGTCAGGGCACAGAGGGAGCCACTGAAATGTTTCTGGGGGACCTCCCTATCCCTTCAGTGATAGAAGAACAGCAGACAATGTTGGGAGTAGAGATTACAAAAGATGAGATTTTTTGTGCCATTAGCTATCTTAAAAAGGGGAAGGCAAGTGACCCGGATGGCTTTGTGGCCAAATAATATAAGGAGTTGGGTGAGGCCATGGTGGGACCATTGGGGTATATGTTCATGGAGACCAGAAAGGGGGTACTCCTTGCCTTGTGCTACATGGCATTGATCTGTGTATTGGCCTACCCGAAGAAAGATCCATTGGAATGTACCTCCTACCAGCCCATGTCCCTTCTGAATTGTGATTTGAAAATACTAGCCAAAATACCGGTGCATCTCCTCAAGCAGATACTCTCAGGAATAGTGCACCTGGATCAGACTGTGTTTCTGCAGGGAAGGCTTTTCCATTACAATATGCTACAGTTGCTGAAGGTGATTCATTGGGGCCCTTGGCATACAGGAGCATCACTTATGCTGTCAGTGGACACAGAGAAGGCTTTTGATTGCTTAGAATCTGAGTATCTGTTCAGGATACTGAAGAGGTTTGGGCTGGGGGAACGCATATGTAGACATGGTGAAGCTGCTGCATAGGGAACCCAGAGCTAGGATTCTTGTCACTGGTGGGTTGTAGGAGGGGTTCTAACAACATCACGACAAGAGGCAGGGGTGCTCACTGTCACTACTGCTATTGCACTATCCATTGAACCCCTGGCAATTAAAATCAGGAAGAGTGCAGATATCAAGGGGGCGTAGAGTGGGTCAGGTAAGCAGCATAAGATAACACTGTATGCGGATGACATGCTGCTGTATGTTACAGAACCACACACAACAATTTCTGCCCTATTGGATGTGGTAGCAGCATTTGCTTCTTTTTTAGGTCATAAGCTGAACCTATGCAAACCAGAAATGTTGTGGCTATGGCATGGCAGCATCCGGGGGGTGGGGAGCACCACATGGGGATTTAAGGTTGTTCAGAGGGCACTCACGTACCTGGGCTTTAAAATGGGGAGGCAAACTGAGGAGCTTTATTCCCTTAACTACAGACGCCTGTTTACTATCATTCTTGCTGACTTAGAGCACTGGAGAGCATTCCCTATTTCGTAGTTGGGTATGATCAACGTGATGAAAATAAAAGTCCTGTCACATATCCTTTATGTGATGTAGATGCTGCCTATGGGGATGTCAAAAGCAGATATTAAAATGCTAGAGAAAAGGTTCACTTCCTTTATTTGGCAAAACAAAAGACCCCAAATGAGTCTGCAGCACCTTAAAAGTAACACTGAGCAGGGGGCTCTTTTTCCAGGCCCCAAAAGGGTACTTCTTAGCAATACAGCATAGATATATACACTGGACTGAATCAACAGAGGCAATGAAGCCAGCTGGCTGTACCTGGAAGAGGAAGGGCTTTAAGGCAGACTCATGGTGTATCTTGAACTGGGGGAAAAGAAGTATAAGCTGAGAGGGGGACAAAACCCTTTGTTGAGTTCTACCCTGGTCACCTGGGAAGACGTGAGCCAGGGAGGACTATAAATTATTGGTGCCATTAGTGGGGAATTCAGGGTTCCTATCTAGGATGGAGGATAAGGGATTCCAGGACTGGGACATGAAACGTATCAAATATGTAAGAGATCTATACACATGGTAGGGCTTTTGTCCTTTCAGCAACCTGGAAGCACAATTGGAAATACCGAATTGTTATATTCAGGTTCAGGCTTATGGCAGGGGTCTTTTTGCAGGTATCTATGCTGTATTTCTAGAACAGGCCATTATTACAATTAGGATTTCCTCGAAGGGATTGGTTGACACTCAGGCCAGGACATGCTTGCTGGATCTGTCACAAAAGGTGAAAGCACTGTGGGAGCGGGATCTGGGTATCAATATTATGGAAGAAAGTAGGGGAACTGTGTTGACTCTGCATGTGGGGCTATTTTTATGCAATCAATATAAGAAATCCCAGTTAATGTTCACACACAGATTCAGTCCTACCATCTCCTCCATGTGCAGCAGATGTGAGATGTGGTGTGGATCGTGGCACCTACCTACATCACTTTTGGGGTATCTCATTTTGAAGCCCTTCTGGATGATGATACCAGGAGAGCTCGCAAGGGTATTTGGAAGGCATGTCCCGTGTACTCCAGTCTTGCTTCTCTTTCATATGGAGGATATGGGGGATGAGGGATGGGATCTGTACCCCAGTTACACGAGGGCCTTGCTTGCCATAGCCTGGCAATGTATTCAGAACAAGTGGGTGTCTTGCATAACCCCCACTATGACACACTGGAAGGATTTGACTCTCCAGGCTCTTGCTCTGGAGCTGCTCACTTGTGTCCTGAGGGGCCAGATTGAATTGTTCCTATGGGGTTGGTCAGATTCCTGGATTCCCTTCCAGAAGCAGAGGCCAAAGTCCTCCAGGAGGGTTTGGTATTAATAGGTTGTCTCCTGGGCATGGGTGTCTCAAATTAGTTGGATAGGGACACGGGCCCAGGGATTTCAGTACAGTAAATTGAGTGCATATATGTATTTTACAGGTGTCTGAGATGCAATTATTATTCTTATGCTTGTGGTAGAATATAGTATGTTCTTTTATGCTGTTATTCTCTTGTTTGAATTCCCAGTTATTATTCCTTTGTATTGTAATGCAGTGTCATTGTTTAATAAAATGCCATAAAAAATATTAAACAAAAAAAAAGAAAATGAAGAGGACTGGTCCCAGTTCTGAGCCTTTTGGCACAACACTGGTCACTCCTATATCATTCTAGTGAGTGTTGTTTGTTACCACCCTCCGTCTCCTATCCATTAACTGATTTCTAATCTAATTAACCACTCCGGATCCCACCACCAGGCTACTCAGTTTCTTTATTAGCCTCCTGTGCAACACGGTGTCAAAGGCTTTTTCTCTATTTCCCCAGTCACTCAGTCAAAGAAATCCATCAGATTTGTTTGGCATGACCCCTCTCCCCAACCCATGAATCCACGTTGCCTGTGGACATGCAGCCTGTAGTTGCTAGTCTCCTCTCTGCTGCCACTCTTACATAGAGACCATGTCACTCTTCTCCAGTTCTCCGGAACAATGCCTGCTTCCAGTGAACTGTTGAACAAGGCTGACAGTGGAGCACCTAGCATCTCCCTGAGTTACTTTAGACCCCTTGATGCATCATGTCCAGTCCCATAGCTTTGCTCAGCTTAAGAACTGCAAGTCCCTTTGAGAATCTTTCTTCAGAAAATTGACTTATGTCCACCTCCCTCCATTTCTGCTACTCCCTGGTGGTTGGTTCCCCACCCCCCAGCCCTGAATACTGAGCCAAAGTACCGGTTCAGGATGTCTGCTTCATTTTTGTCCTGTTCTGCTCTGTCTCCCCACTTCTAATCCTTACTATGCCCCCCCACTTTCCTCTTCCCACTTATGTATCTGAAGACAATCTTATCCCCCTTAGTGACCCCTTAGGCAATTATGTCTTCTGAGTGCGCCTTTGCTCCCTTCATCCCCTTGCCTGCTTTCCTCTGCTTTACTATTTGTACCTCTCTGTCCTTCTCCCTGTGTGTTTTCTTATAGCTCCTGAATGCCACCCTTTTTCTTTATCATCGTTGCCACTTCTTTAGAGAACTGTAATGGTCATTTTAACTTCTTCTTTTTTTACCCACTTCCTTCATGCAGAGGTTAGTTGCTTTAGTTATACCCTACATTATTTTTGCCCACAGTGTCTCCACCAGTCCTTGGCAACCCCCTCCCCCTGTTGAAGCAGTTTCTGAGGCAGTCCCCCATTTCTTTAAATTCTGCCCTCCTGAAGTCCAGGACCCTTGTCCTCATGTGTTTAGCCTCTGTTTCTGTCTTAATGTTAAACCATGCTGTACGATAATCAGTGGCACTGTGATGTCTGCAATGCTGTCCCTGTTTGTAAGCACTCGGTCCGGCACTGCCCTATCTCTAGTGGGTTCTTTGACGAGCTGCCTGAGAAAATCCCCTTGTAGGGCATCAAGAATTGCCATACTCCTTGTGGAAGCTGCAGTTGGAAGGCTCCAATCCGCATCGAAAGTTTGAAGTCACTAACTAGAGGCACCTCCCCCATTCTTGCCATTCTGATAATGGCTTCCACAAGTACTGTATCCAACTCCTCTCCCAGTGTTGGAGGCCTGTAAATTACTCCAGCATGGAGAGCGGCTCTGAAGCCTGTCTCCAGGGTGACCCACAACACCTTCGGCCCTTTCTTTTCCTCCTGATGCCCCTGTACCTCCATGGCCTTGATTCCATCTTTCACATGTAAAAACAACCCCATCTCCCCTCCTCGCTACTCTTTCTCTCCTGAACATAGAATAGCCCTGTATGGCCATGTTTCAGTTGTGGTACTCAGTGCATCATGACTCTGTAATGGGCAAAAAGTCCAGGTCAGTCTCTGCCATGACGGCTTTCGGGCCTGGAATTTTGTTTCCAAGACTCCATGCATTGGTGCACATGGCTCTCCACACCTCCCCCCGGCGCCAGCTACACTGCTTCCCACTCCCATTCCTGACTGTGTTTTTCCCTGAAGCTTCCCCTGATCTTTTCCTATCTTTTTGATTTCCTCAGTCCTTGTCTCTTTCAATCCTCTACCTTCTCTTACTTACGTTTTACCCCCTTTTCTTCTGTCTTGTCCCCATCCCCTTTCTTTGCCTTGTCGAAGGAGTTTTCTCCCATGGGCCCTCCCTTCTTGCTGCTGCATCATCTGGGCGGGGGGGGGGTATTTTTACCACTCTTTGTTTTGCTGGCTCCCCCTAGCTAGTTTAAATGCTCAGGCAAGTAGCATATAAAGGATGCAGTCTATTTCCCTTATTTATTTATTTAAAAATTGGTAACCATGAAAGGCAAACTGAGCCAAGGCTTGTTTTTAGGTGTGACCCGGAGGAGAGGGGAAGGATACCAATCAAGTAAAAACAATAGAAATAATGCAAACTGTGCAAATGAGATGCAACAATGTAATGCAAGATAACAAAAATGGAAACATGCCATGCACTACATCCTGAGATACGGTCTAACAACTGGGTGACACATCAGAGGAAACTAAAATTAAGAGTCCCCGAACAGGCCCTGGAGAGTAGACTGAACTGAGGAGGGGAGAGGAACAAAAGGCATGTCAGGTAGGGAGTTGACAGAGACGGGGGAGGGCAGGAGTTTTTGTTGGTGCTTAAGGGAAGTTGAGGAGGGTGAGAGACAGATGGAAGTGGGGAGAAGGCTCCAGAGGGAGGGGAGGTAAGAGGAGAAGGCTGACAGCCCAGTAGAGGAATACAGAGGCCCATATTCTCCCAGGGTGGCCACCAGTTCCTGATACAGCTGAAGTCCTCCTTCATGCACCATGCCTTCAGCCTGTTGTTAAATGCTCTGCTGCGGAATACCCTTGCACCTCCCCAGCTGCACACAGGTAACATCTCAGAAAGAGCCATTGTGCTACCTGCTGAAGGCCCCTTCCTAACTCTCTGAAATTACCCTGCACTTCCCCCACACTGTACCTTGACATGTAATTTTTCCTTAGGTCGACAATGATGTCTAACTCCCTTTCATCTTCTGCTGCCCTAGTGATCCTCTGGATATGCTCTTCAACCCTCCAAAGCACTGCTCAGGCACTTCACCTCCCTCCCTCCCCCTACCTCCCCCATCCCATGTCTGTCCTCCTAACAACAGAGTCCTTCACCAGCAGCTGCTTCCCCCTCAGCTGAAGGCCTCTTCTTCCTTTCTTGGGGACTACACTTCTGAGGACCACCACTTTCTCCTCTCCCACTGTGACGGGTGCCTCCACTTGGCTGTGCCATCCTGCCAGTATGGTGATGGAATTCTGCAGTTGTATAGGCTGAGGAGCATACACCCTCCCTGCTTCCCCCACCCTTCCACTAAGGTCCATTTGCCGTACCTCTACCTAGGCATCCTCTGGGGGAGTGGCAACAGACTTGGTGGCCCATGGGTGGCGCAGAAGGCAGACGTTCCCCTGTTACCTTGCCAATTCAGCCCAGAGTCCAGCAACCTCTGCCCACAACCCAGAGAGATGAGTACAAATGGGGCAGCACCTTAGTCTACAGATGGTGTCCCAAAAGACTTAGGTCTGGCACCCATTGCTCTGCACCACTCCCGTGATCTTTCCTTCCTTTGCCTAGTGTCTATTTAAACATCATTGCACCCTTCCACCTCCTTTCTACTCCTGTTGTACTCCTACCTTTCCCCTTTGTTTCCCTGAAACTAATTTGTTACTCTTCCCTAGATAGGGAGTCTATTGTTTGCCTTTTCTAACCCTCCTATTTGTACCTACCATATTCTGGGTATGTACTACTTTCACAGTTGTGGTATGGCTATAACCTGTAGATACAGTACCTTCCCCCTAAACAGTATCCAGTAATGTGTTACCTTCTTACCTTGGTTTGGTGTTCCCCCTGCAGTGTCCTGTGGACTTCAGTCATCCCGCAGAAGCTCTTCAAATGCCTTCAAGGCAGATGCTTCACTCCTGCTCTTTCCCACTCATGTGATGGGACACAAGCATGATGGGACACACTGGGTGTTGCTCCCTCCTTTTATCTCCCCTTCCTACTTCCTGGTGTCCTCTGATTGCGTATCAAACTAAGCCTTTGGCAGCTCCTCCACCCAATCACAAATCTGATTCACAGGGCATCCCTAATCTACTCATCTCCAAGATTAATATCCTGAGCTAGGTTCCACACACGACCTGTTACAAATTTAAAGAAAAATCTCAAAATGCCACAGAACTACTTTAGTATAGAAACATAGAATTTGTTGGCAGAAAGAAACCGCTTGGGCCACAAAGTCTGCCCAGATTTTCCCAGCATAATCTGTCTCTGCTGACACTAGCTGGTCTCCTGTGACCCTCCTTCCTCCCCTGCTTATTAAATGATATACCTCGTTGTCTATCCCACGCATGCTTGAAGTTCCCCACTGTTTTCCTGGCTACTGCTTCCACTGGCATCTACCACACTTTCAGTGAAGTAGTACTTCCTCACATCCCTCTTAATCTTCCCCTCCAACTTCATTGCACGCCCCCTGGTGCTGGTGCCTGTTCGCATTTGAAAGAGACTCTCCCCTCTTTCATCTTGTTCATCCCTGTGAGGTGCATGTAGGTCTCTATAATGTCCCATCTTGCCCTCCTCTCATCCAGCGTGTACATGTTGACATCCCTCAGTCTCTCCTTGTACAGCTTTTGCTGCAACACCTGCACATTTCAGTTACCCTGCTCTGGACTGCCTCCACCCTGTCTATGTCCTTTTTAAGGTGCAGCCTCCAGAACTGGACACGATGCTCACTGGGGTTTGTTTGAAAGAAGTTGCAAGGAAAGGTTGGCTGCCATGGTTTGCAACACTGAACAGGTCATGAGTGCAAGCAACTGTCTGATGTTAAGGACACTGAGGGGAAATGAGGCCTGGGCATCCTACCTTGGATTTGTATGGACTCCTTGTCAGGAAGAACAACGTTTTTTTACATTAATTACTAGCTGCATTGTCTGCTAGCCTAACATGGCTTTGAACCTGGAGACCTGTGCTGAGCAGTCTGAGGTACCTTTCTCCACCAAAAGGTAACATTTTAAATGTGGCTCACTACAGATGGTAATCCTTAATTGTTGCTGTAATTTTTTTCACTGTGTCTACGATTTCATCAGAGGAGCTGAGATCTTTGGGGCTTCTTGGTTGGTAATTTTACTGGTCTGATCACAATTTATAAATCTCACACAGGACTGCAGAAAAATTAGTTCCTTGTGGCTTTGATAATAAACACTTGGCACGATCTGAGGAGTTCCAAAAATATACTACACATTAACTTGCCAATAACTTGACTTTTATTGAACACGTGGGATTCTTTCTCTTCTTTTTGAACACATTGCAGAATGAACTAATGGCTCAGGCATTGTGTCAATGCTAATTGGTGGCTATATTTTATAATTTTGGGGTTTTATCTTCTAGGGCTGACTGGGCAGCTGTTCAGCCCTGTTCCTGATGCCATTGGCTGGCCTGCTGTCTCTGGGGGTGGGCTGTGGATTTCTCTCCATGGCAGGGCTAGAAGGAGAGCAATTCTTCCCCTCCCCCGGTGACTCTCATCTGGAAGTCCCCCTTTGCCCATCGGAGCATCTGGGCAGGTTGTGGCATCTCAGGTGGGGTTTTGTGTAGCCTGGTCCCCTTCCATTTTCCTCCTTGTTTTTCTCCCACTGTCCTGCAGCCATGATGTGGCACAGAAGCACATGCACATGGAGGCACATGTGTGCTCTGACACCAAGGCCTCCTTCCCACCACCCAGATATCCATCTGGCCACCTGTAGTGTTGGTGCTACCACAAAGTCTTCACCTGGTGGCAGCCAAGAACCAGGAAGGTGAACCACCTCTACCTGGGAGAGGACAGCAGCCTGCAGGATGCTCACTCCATCTCCTGGCCCCCCTCCACCAGCCCCCAGCAATCTGATCTCATTCTCGAACTCAAGTCTCCAGGTTATGTGAGGTAAGACATGTTACTGCACTTCAGGCCTCTACATTACTGGGCTGTCTATAATTAGGGATGTTTAAGATATTCTTATCTGTTATATGTTTTAGATCACCTACAAGATTCAGATGTCTTGCTGGAATAATTTTTATTTAGACTTTTGTTTTAGTCTAGGTTGTCAGGGGCTTTAAATGATTCCTAAGTGAATTTTGAGCCCTCTTTCCACAATGGTAATAATGCTGTGTCAGCTTTATCCTCCTGATTGAAACCCCATTCCCAAAGCTGAGCACAGGAAAGTATAAGGTAAGGTCTATTAAAATCCAAATAAATATTGGGCACTGAGAGAATTCAACTTTTAGCTTGGGATATAACCCTATAAGATTGATAATTTGTCGTTTTTACCTAAGTAAGTAATAGTTATCCTCTGCTCCCATGGAAAGGATGAGGGGTGGCAGTTTGGGCATGTTAGGGGCCATAGGCCCGATGATGGCACACATAACTAGATGTATAAGAGCAAGCAATGTCTTTAGAGCCTTTTGGAGTTTAATATGCAGCCAGTTTATAGTGTTTGCCTGTGTCAAATTCATCCTATGTACTGACCCTTGGTCTCCTTCGAGGTCTTACTGCTGAGCTCCAGGTTTATCCTTTGTTGAAGGAGTGATGGGGCCTGGCATAGGGACAGATAAATTGTTAAGTGTATCGGGGTTCCCTTGAAGAGGCCTGGTGAGCTGTTTCAAAATGACTGCACCTCTTTGAACTACTCCCTGCTTATGTTTGCAGTTTTCCTCCTCTTTTGGTGAGCTGTGTGTGCCTTGCCTTATTAGGCAGTGCAAATTAACTGTTTTAAGCTCTTTTCTATGATACTGCTAAGATGCTCTGGAGAGAATCTGGATCAGAAGTGACAGCACACTTTTTTTTTTTTTTTGCACCTCCTGCACCCCCGGCAAGCCAGTCCTTTGAGCCACCAATGGATCCCCGTCCTGCTGCATCTTCCCTTAATGCCATCCAACGTTCCCATGTGTCATGCCCTGGTCGACCTGGCATATCCCTTCACTGGGGGGCCCCCTTCTCTTGGCCCACAAGAGGAGAGAGATAGGGTCTGAATCCATGCCAGGTGCCTGATGGGGATCAGCTCTAGAGGCTAGTCCCAGGGCTTCATGGCGTGAGGGGATCTGGGCAACCATCATCCGGTGGCCGAGTGGTGATTTTCTGTTTTCTCCCTAGCTCACCCACCTCCCACATACTGGTCAGGCTGCAGCGGTGTCCGGGGGGCAGGAGCTTTCAGCAGTGTGTCAAGGCTCATGCTGCCAAGAATGCCTACAACAAGCCACCACCAGGAGGCACCTAGCAAGCGGTCTGGGACCATCCGAACTCCCCAGAAAGGAAGCATCCAAAGGACACTCTTCACTCCCTCCCCGTCGGTCTCTGCTCCTGACGACTGGGTTTGGGGCATGAATCCGGGTCACCAGCGTGCCAAGTGAACTCCCGTCTCTCAGTGCCACAGAGCTGGCTCTCACGTCTAATGTCTTACCTCATTGTAAAGTTACATATCATAAATATTTATGAATCATTGTGTATTTTGAAATGATATTTTGCTGCTGTAGAAGATAAACGAGATCATAGACAGAATTTACTCCTTAAGACAGATACATTCAAGAAAATGTGTGTTATTATTTATTAATACAGGTAGGATATATTATTCTGTGACTGTAATGGTTTAACTTTAAGTGGAGTCTGTATTTAATTTCAGTTTTTAATGTGTGTTATCTGTACTTTTTTATTTTAATCATGCATTTTTTAGTATATTGTAAAGGCTTATAGCTGAACAATAAAAACATACTGAAAGATTGAAAAACCTTCCTGAGTTTCAATAGTATCCATGAGTATATCCTGTCTGTTCCCATTGCTTTGTTGTTTCAGAGCTGCAAGTCTCTTCAGGGCTTTTTCCTCTGAAAATAGACTTGTTTCCACCCCCACCCACTCCTGCTGCTCCCTAGTGGTTCCGCCCCCTTCCTCTGCTGTGAAGGCCAAGTAGAAGTATTTGTTTAGGATGTCTGATTTTTCTTGTTCTACTTCTGCACAGTCTCCCCCTGCCACCCTCTGTAACCTAACTATCCCTCCCCTTGCTTTCCTCTTCTCAGTTATATACCTAAAGAATGTGTTATCCCCTTTAGCTGCACTTTGGTTATCCTTTCCTCTGTCTTTGCCTTTTCTCCCCTCACTGCCTTTCCTGCTTCTCTTTGTTTCACTTGGTATACCTTGGTATACCTTCCTGTCTTCCTTCATCCACATTTCCTTATACCTCTTGAATGCCACCTTGTTTTCTCTCATCACTGTGGCCACTTCCCTACAGAACTGTAATGGTCTCTTTTTGCTTCCACTTTTACTTACTTCCTTCATGCAGAGGTTGGTTGTCTTAGTAATGCCCTTTCTTATTTTTCCCCACTGTGCTCCTACTCATCCTTTACACCCCCCCCCAACATGAGGCAGTCTCCTGTTCCTTTAAAATCCTCCCTCCTAAAGTCCAGGACCCTTGTCCTCTTGTGGTTTGCCTCTGTTCCCATCTTAATGTTAAATCCCACTATATGGTGATCACTGGTGCCTAGGATGCTTCCCACTGTTATGTCTGCAGTGCTATCCCTGTTTGTAAACACCAGACTCAGCACTGACTAATCCTTAGTGGTTCCTTGACTAGCTGCCTGAGAAAAGCCCCAGGTAGGGAGTCAACTTCTTGCTGAAGCTGCAGCTGGGAGGCTTCAGTCCACATCTGGCAGAGTAAAGTCCCCATGCAGTACATCCCCCTTACTTTCCATCCTGAAGATGGCTTCTCCAAATTCCTTTTTCAACTCCTCTCCCTGTGCTGGAGGTCTGTATACCACCCCTGTACAGAAAGTGGCTCCATCACCTGCCTCCAGGATGACCCACGGCACTTCCAGCCCTACTTTTCCCTCCAGATGCCCCTTCTTCTGTGGCTTTGATTCTCTCCATCACACATTGTACAATCACCCCTTCCTTCCTCCCTTCTTGTCTATACTGAACAAAGAGTAGCCTGGTATGGTCATGTCCCACTGATGGCTGCCAGTGCATCATGATTCCGTTATGGCCACTAAATCCAGGCTGGCCTCTGCCATGATGGCCCCCAGGTGTGAAGTTTTATTTCCCAGACTCATTGCATTGGTGCACCTGGCTCTCCATACCCTACTTCCCCCTGCCTGCTTCCCTTTTGCTTGTGCTGTTCCCTAAATCTCCCCCTGACCTCACTCTTCCCTTCTCTGTTACCTGTCTCCCTTACTCCTTTCTGGTCTTCTCCATGCACCATGCCTTTACTGAATTGTTAAAAACCCCAGTGAGGCGTGATCTACCCTCTCCCCGGCTGTATACAGCCATATAGAGGTAATACAATGGCAAAAGCCACCATGCATGCCACCTGTTTGAGGCTCCTCTCCAGCTCCCTGAAATTTCCCTGCACTACCACCTCCATCCTGTGCCAGGTCATTTGTCCCCAGATGAACAATGACATCTAGCTCCATCCCCTCTCCTGCTGCCCTAGTGATCCTCTGGATCTGTTCTCCATCCCTCCAAGCCAAAGCACCTCTTGGGCACTTTACCACCCTCTCCCTTTCTTTCCCTCACTCCGAAGTCAGTTCCCCTAATGAAAGAGTCCCTCCCCAGTAGCTGCTTTCTCCTTGGCGTGGGACCTCTTCCTCTCTCCTTGGAACCTCACCTTCTGAGAACCCCCGCATCCTTCCTTCCCAATGCTACTGGTGCCTCCTCCCAGCATCCCCATCACACCAGCACAGTGATGGAACTGTACAGTGGTACAGGCTGAGGAGTGTGTACCCTTCACCCATCCCCCACTCTCCTGGAGCCCACCAAAGTCCAAGTACTCTACCTCTGCCTAGTCATCCTCTGAGGGAGTAGTGGCAGACTTGATGGCTCCTGGGTGGGGCAGAATGTTCTCTGCACCCTTCCAGTTTGGCCTGGAGATAAGCAACCTCAGCACTCAACGCAGAGAGGTGAGTACAAATGGGTATTACTCCCTTCATGGAGACCATGAAAAAAAATTTGAGCACACGGGTGTAGCTGGGTAGCACAATTTGAGCAAAGCAGCATGCTGAATTCCAGAAAATCATCAATTGGTTTTATTTGTGCAAAATATCCTAGTGTACATTCAAAGTGCAGAAAATTCACAGCTACCTCAATATAATTTCATTCAGTGAAAAAATCTACCCTGGTCCAACATGCCAGCCACTGATTTCCCCTGCGCTTCACCATAAGGCTTCCTCAGGGGGCTTTTCTTGCTTCCTGGACACTCTGTGAGTATAAATGGGGCAGCACCTCAGTCTCCAGAAAGTGTTCTGAAAGACTACGGCCATACCTGTTGCACTGCACCTCTCCCATGCTCTTTCCTTCTTTTACCTTAGTGCCTTTTAAAATTTCCCTGTAACTGACTGCCTTTTTTCTATGTCCATTGAATATCTACTCCTCCCTTTGCTTATCTGAAATGTATTTGGTACCCTACCCTTAACAGTTTCTCTTGTTTTCCCTCTTTTAACCCACCTACCTGTGCTAACTTGCTCTGGGTGTCCACCTTCATACACCTGCCAGTTATTTATTACCCTACCCTAGATAAGGGGACTCCTACATTCCCTTTTCAACCTCCTTATCCTGGTTCCTACTACTCCTTACCCACTAGATGTTTGCCAACTACCTGTAGCTACCTACCCCGAAACTGACTGCTGCAGTATACTGGAACACAGTAGTGTGCTATCTCCTACTTTCTACTGGAGTTCCTCCAGTAGTCTCCTGCAGACTGTGGACTATCTGTGGATACCTGCAGACAGGAGGTGACAGGCTGGGGGAGAAGTGGTGAGCATTAGGATTGACAACATCAAGGAAGACCCCACTGCTGATTTGCTAATACTCTGGAGAGCCCAAACCCCATTTTTGTTTTCATTTCCCTACTTTGTGTGCTCTGTATTCTTCAACCCTAAAGTCTGCATTAATATAGGTTTTTTTTGCCCTTTATATGTATTTAGTTAGTTTTTCTTGAAGTCATGGAAGTAGTGAGAAGTGATCCTTTTGAAAATTACTAAAATACAGAAGAAGCTACAGTGTTAAACAGCACTAGACTTCTATTTTTAATACAATATATTAAAAGGACTTTCACTGCTTCTGTCAACAAGGCAGTTTATTGATAGAGGTTTTGGTGAAAGCCAGTAACTGTATGAGCACACTTACGTGATATTAATATGATTTTCTAATCCTTGAACAGTATATAACTTTGTGAGCAGCGTTATTATAGTAGAAGTGATGACATGACTCCATGCTATTTTGCAGTGCTACTGGAGTTCATTTGTCACTAAACCAGACTGTGCTGTAAATATAGCTTTATTACAAAAACACGTTCCCCATTACTTATTGACAGAGTCGACCCTATCTATCGTGTGATGTGGCGTTACTGAAAAATTAGTCAGAGTCTTGTTCTATGAAAGAGTTTCACTGTAAAATGGTAGGAGTAATCATTTTGCAATATAGCTACATGTAATGAAAAATAAGAAACATACTGGTCTTTTTGGGAAATGAGTATTTGTTTCGAAATAATGAACATTTTTTTTTCAATAAACCCATTCATCAGTTATGCAGTAACACACTCATGTAAATGCAATCACTGAGCAAGGCATCTTTTACAAAAAGAGTTAATCTTATTATCTGGAAACATCATAAAAATAAATCACACGTGTGAATGTTCAAGACTATCATATTTTTAATACAACCTCTTATCACTGTAGTTCTGCCATACTATTTCTCATTTTAAAATCTTCAAGCTTGGCTGTTATCATACTGTCTAACCCACTTGTAATTCATGAGGTCTTCCCTTATCACTTAGACTTTTTATCAGAGCCTAAAGAAAATGCCTTGACCAGTTTAATTAGATTTTGACAATACATCACCACAGCCATCTGCTATTTTTGTGTTAAAATGTCTAAAGTGCACAATACTATATTAACTGGTAGCTGTAGTAGTACCTCAGGAAGGTGTTTGTGATAATTTTGAACTACACAATGTACTGGGTGTCACAGACCAGTGTTCATACCCTGTGCCCATTGATCCAGACTATACATAGGGGATACATGGTGGTCAGGAGTGGGATATGGAAAATATTCTCACTCCTGCAGAGTGAGCTGTGTATTCTCATGAGTGTGAATGCATAGCTTACTCTGCAGGAGTGAGAATATTTTCCATATCACCACATCATTTGCGTTTTATACAATGGGGCTAGGACCTTTAGGAAAAAAAAATTCTGTGTTCTCTTCCTGTTTACTCATTTTAGTGTTCGGTAACTGGATAAGCTTTTAGGGGTGACCTGGAAACACAGGGCAGTTAAGCAACTTGTTCAGAGTCACACAGTATGCAAGTGGAAAAATCAAACTCTGGTCTGCTGGATGTAGCAAGCTTGTTCCCCGTTTGTTACTCTGACCTCTAAACTATACTGACAGCACTGTTTGTGTGTAGTCTGAATGTCTGTAAGTGTTTCTGAATGGGGTGGGAATGTTAGATACTATGTGAAACAGGTGAATGTGTTTTGCAATGGTATTTGAGTTACTTGCAGCTTGGAGTGAGAAACAGAAACTGTTAATTGAGTAAGTTCCAGGCTTCAGTGAGACAGGGAAACTGTTGCAGGCAGCACTCAGAAAGAGAAACTACTTTATAAAAGAGGTTGTTTTGAAGATTAGAACAGCACAGTAATGGGCTAGGAGTGTCAGAAAAACTATGGGACACAGGTGATTGTCTTTTGCAATGCTAACTGAGTTAGTTGCAGGATTCAGTGAGTAAGAGAAACTGAACTGTTAAATGCAGGCTGCAGTGAAGATATTCTCACTCTGTTGACATCACCACTGTGAGAATATTCGCTAGTGATATAGGCATTATGACCCAGATATTCAAACTGCGCCCAAAAAGTGCGCAACAGCAGGAGCAAGTGCAAGTCCACTGCGCCCATGCGCAAGAAGCGCGATATTCAAAAACTGCGCAGGCCAAGATGTGCCTACAGCCGATGACTGAATATTGCACCACCTGTGCCATAGCATAACTAGGGATGTGAAGCTGAGCATATCTGATGCGCCATAGCACAACAAGGGATGCTCAGCGGAGCAGTCCAGATGCACCATAGCGCATCCAGGGACGCCCCCTGCAGCAGGGCAGCAATGCAACAGCACAACTAGGGATGCAGGGGCCCACCACCCATGCCACAGATGGGCAAAGGAGCACACAGCAGAACAGACATCATCCCCCACACCCCATGCATTGCACAACCGGGGGAGAGCTGGAATAACCACCGGCCCATGGATACCAGCAACCAACCCACAGCCGTGCCATGGTGCCCCAGCAAACCCCCTGGCAAGCTGTGACCGGCACACAAGGAGGGCCGACCACCCCGTGCCACACCATCCCACCAATGCAGAGCACACCCTGCATCACAATCACCATACACCCTTCCCAGGAGTAGCGCCCAACAGTGCAGGACACCCTATGCATGCCACCATCCCCACTGTGACAATGCAACCCTGTACACCATGGAGCCATGCAAGGCATCCCCACCATGTGCACCCTGCTGTGGGCAGCAGTAGGCAGCAGTGCAACAACAGCATACACAGTGCCACCCTGCATGTCCCCCCCCCAAGGTACAGCTGAGAGACCGACCATGTGTTGCCACACGAGGTACCCCACATGTGACAGGGCATGCCCCGGACCCCACCTCCAGTGGTACAGCACCCTGCACACCCTCCCAAGGACACATCCTGTCCCAGCACTGGCCACAACAGCCAGCACAGACACGCACAGTGTAGCATGGAAGCATGCACCACACAGGATGCAACACAGTGCATGGACAAACACCCACCCCATACCCAAGGGCACACCAACACAGGGACACAGTAGCGGGTCAACCAAGCCATTGGCGTGTGGCCACAGCTAACATGTACACACAGCCAGCACCCCTACATTGCACCTGTGTGCCAGCCACCCTGCGCAGGCACCATGAAGCTGTATGCTACCAGCATGCCACCGGAGCACAGGTGACAGACACTGGAGCACATCTCCTGCAACAGACACAAGTGACAGCATGGGGGGGGCAACAACAGCGGAGGCCACAGTGCCACCGGAGGCAGAAGTGCACCATACTGGTGATGGAAGGCAACCTGGCATTGTGCCGGGTACAGTTGTTATCCAGCATGGACAGCCACCATTGACATGCCAGCAGACCGTGCATATCACAGACATGCAAGGGTGTCAGCTGCACAGGCCATGGATGGTCTGACAGGGGTGCCATGCATATAGTGCAGGCCCCATGGACCACTGCACACAGGCATCCAGTGCAGAGAGTACAACACACAAACCACAGACAGTGACTGATCCCCCCCTGCCCACACCATAGGTGGTTCACCTCTGCACACACACACACGCCCATGTGTGCACCACCCCGATGCCATTCACACCACTGCAGCTGAGCACCTGTAGCCCGCTGCAAATGAGAGACCACCACAGTTGTCATAACAAAATGCTTATATTTAAAAGAAGTAACAAAACCTATTTACAACTATTTACAAGGGTGGGAAGGGCCACATAACAGGTGGGGGCCGGTAAGGGGCAGGGGTGAACATATGGGAGAGGGAAGAAGGGGTGTGAGGGTGGGTCAAAGGGGGGAAGGTGGTAGTAGGGGCATGGAGTCCTCAATGTGTGCCCCAGTCCTCCTCCACATGGCGCCTACGTCTGCTGCTCCTCCTCCTCACCCCGTGGTGGTGGATTCACTGCAACAGCTCCAGTGTCTCCCTTGCCACCTGGAGCAGCTCCCGCACACTCCTCTCCAGCACCTGGAGTCACCATCCACCTAGGACGAGGGAGCAGAGTCAGTAAGTGTGACTGTCCAGCCCCCTGCAGCCCACCCATTGTGCATGGCATACAGCCATGTGCCACGCCCATGTGATGGTGTGCGACCACCCACAGTGACCGTGTCCACAAGACCTGCCTACTCAAGCATCCACAGCCATGTGGACCACTGCACACACCCACCGCCCATGTCCTGCACAGCACCACCATGGCCGTACAGTGACTTGGCTACGCGGTGTGAAGGCAGTGCCACAGCCATGTGCCTGGTGCATGCATGGACCACCATTGATGCACTCCCAGACATGCAGTGCCACTGGACAGTGCTGACTGTAACAAGTTGCGTGCATGGCAGTGGTGTCAATGGATGGTGGCCATGCCCTGCTGCCCGCCCAGTTATACAGCATGCAATAGTAATCATAGATGTAAGGCACTCACCATCATCAGGCTGGTCCACGCGCCACTGAACGCCATCATCCCTCCTGCCCTGCTGCTCCTCCAGGCGGTGCCTCCGCTCCCTGGCCTGTCTGTGTTCTTTTGGCCCTAAGGTGCAAACATGGAGTGAGGAACATAAGTACAATCTGGTAGCAAAGTCCCTCTGCCCCCATGTGTGTGCAATCCCACACAGCCATACCCATCCACCCCACACCCCGATACCACCACCACGGCCAACACTGGATGGACCCCCCCCATATGCCGGACACATGCAACCATGATACCTGTATGGACGATAATAGTGTATGGATGTGGCACCTACCTGGCCGTGGCACTGTGCCCCTTCTGGCATGTGCCCGCAGGCAGGCAAGCAGGTCCAGGTCCCTGCGCCTCAGATCCCCATAACGGTGGTGACACTGCTCCGCCGTGCACCCCATACCTTCCTCCAGGGTGTCGGCCACCTCCTGCCACACCGCACTCCTGGCCCTGTCCAGGGGTGCATCTCCATTCAAAGCCCCAGCATGGGGCTCGACGATTGCCACCGGGTTGGCAAGCTCAACCTGGCTCCACATTACTGCTCGTCTCCACGCCATCTCATCAGTGTGGTGGATTAAAATTGGCACTCGGCAACGCGGTCCTGCCACGTGCAGATGCTGCGCGGTCCAGCGCTGCCATTCCCTATCGCGCTGTCATCGAACAGCGCGATAGTGGTGCACCCATTCCTGATGCATGGCTAGGGGCAAGGTCGGGTACAGGGTCAAGGGTCTCTGGCGCATGGACAGCCACAGCCGATTGGAACCACAGGTGTATGGCGAGTGCCTGTGTGCCACCTCCTGTAGTGGCCTCCGCGCCGCCTGCCCCAGTGTGCCTACTGATGCCCCAGTGCCACAGCACCATATATGTGAACAGCGCTGTGAGTGCCACTGGCACAATGGTGGCCATGCCCTGCATTGCCTCCCGCTGCACAGCAGCCAGCAGAGCAGGCGCCTGCATCAACCCAGGCATGCGCACTTAGTGTGTACTGCGATGTCACAGAACTGCGCCTTTGGCTCAGCATGTTCAACACAATTGCGCAAAGTGCAACAGCGCGATATTCAGCTGGCATATGCAAATCATCTAATCAGCCATTCAATGGTGCAGTCACTGCATTTGCATCCACTTAAAAATGTGCCTTGCCTCATTTGCATGGGTTGCGCTATAAAAATGCGACATTGGGCTACACTGGCCATAGTCGGTTACTGCATTCTATTGCGGTGAGTTGCATGCTGTTTGGGAGTGTGGACTGTGGTGTTTGGGACATGCATGGGACTGCACAGTCACAGGTAACACCTGTCATTCTCACAGGAGGAATCATGACCAATCGTGAGGTGGAGGAAGAGGAAGAGGAACAGAGACATGGGAGGAAGAGGAGGCCAAACTTCACAAAGACAGAGACAGATGCCCTGTTTGAGGCCTACCTTGACCAGGAGCCGCTGCTCAGTGGATGCCAGGGAACACCACAGGCCCGTGCTGCTGCATGGGAGGAGGTGGCATGTGCTGTCAACCTGCATGGCAGCCACCAGTGCTCTGTGCAGGAGTGCAAAAAGAAGATGGGCACGGACAGGCGGAGAGTTAAAGAGAAGGTGGCTGCCATCAGGGCAGCACAGTCTGCGACCGGTGGGGGACAGCCGGAGGTGCAACGCCTGACCCCACAGGAAGAGCGGGTTGCTGGCAGCATGCAGCGTTGTGCCATTGAGGGTGTTCCGGGTGGTGGATTCCAGATGGGTGGTAGCCCGTCACTGCATGTTAGGTCCTGGTCTGTCAATGGCGGGGGACAGGGTAGGTCACATACATTAATGCTACTGTTTTTCCCTTACAGCTCCTGAGCATCTACATGGGTCAGCAGTGGTGGGCTTCTCCACTGAGGGCAGTAGCATGGAGATGGAGGAGGGCCCGTCCACCTCCACAGGCATACGGGGGTCAGGGTGACAGTGGGCCTGCCTGGATGTCCAGACTGATGTTGGTGGAGCAGGTGCGGAGGAGGCCCTGCCCATGTCCCAGCGTGCCAGGGTCCATGGATGCCAGCATGCTGAGACTCGGGCTGGTGCTGGATCCTTCACCGATGATGATGGAGCTAACATCATGGGCAGTGAGATGTGTGGGCCACAGGATGGCCACACAGCAGGTGACATCGCGGCCATGGCTGTGGGTGGTGCAGCCGTGGAGGCCTGCGTGACATCACAGTCCCAGCCTGTGCCTGTCTGCACCAGTGGGGCAGCACTGGTGTGTGTTCAGGACAGTGGGGCTGTTGCAGACACTGCGGTGGCACCATTGAGCCCTGGAGAGCGGCAGCCAGAGGGGCAGTATCAGCAGTCGGCCAATGGCCATGGGGGTACAGTGTCAGGGGGCGGCGTCAGTGCACCACCTGTGGATATGCCCAGGCCTGGCCCTGGTGTGCAACGCCCACCCTCAAGGGTGATGACCATCAGGCCGCGAACACCATGAGGGCAGCATGCCGATCAGGCAGATGACCTCTTAGATGAGCACACCTGCATACTGCAAGCATCAGTCAATCAGCAGATGCGCTTGAGACGGCGGTGGATGCACTGAGTGCAGCTCTGAGCCAGGCAGAGGAGCGGCACAGCAGATACACCGCTCTGCTGCTGGCAGGTATGGACCGGTTGCGGGAGGATGTGACCACTGCCATTGACAGGCAGACACAGGCATTCACAGCTGTCATGGCCACAATGGGCACACAGTTATTTTCCCATGCATCGCAGACACTGCGCAGTGCAATGTCCACCCCCTGTTCCCGGCATTGTGCAACACCCTCCTTGTTGACACCGGGTTCAGCTGTGGGCATCCCAAGAACGCCTGGCACAGGCATGTTCAGTGTGCTGCAGACCCCTGCGCGAGCACGGTCGCGTTCACACAGTGGAACCCCTGGGGGACTGTCGGTGCCACCCCATGAGGCCAGTGGTCAGCCTGTCACTGCTGGCAGGTCTCAGCGGGGCCACCCATGCATCCATGGTGGCCGTGGCACTGTGGCACGTGACTGACCTGTCTCCCAGCACGGCTACTCTCTGATGCTGCCCTGTGTGCATTGTGTCATTCAGTGTGCAATGCATGGATGGGGTACCCAGTCATGCATGCACACATACGTTCCATCTGCACACCCTCCCGGCTGCTGTCTGCTGTGGCGTGTGCATGATGATGCCTGCGTTGTGCTGTACGCCACTGTGCAATGGTGCCCAGTGTCTGACATGCGCACGATGACAGATCTGGGTCAGCGTGCCTCCTACCCTTTGTGCATGTCTTGTGAGGTGTGTGTGTGTGTGTGTGTATGACTGAGTGCCATGTTAGACCTTACCCATCCCTGGTGGTGTGTGCGGTTCCATGCTCAGTCACTTCCCTTGACAGCATGCACCCCTGGTGTTTGTCCATGCATGTTTGTGGGTTGTGCCTTTGCCACTGGTGGTTGCACATGGCCCCATGACTTACCTGGGTTGGCTGAAGTGCTCCTCTGTGATGGTGTCCCAGTGCAGCTGTGCCAGCCGGATCAGTTGGGGGTCCTGTCGCCCAAGGGGGGGCTGCCCATCACCATCTTCACCAGTGTCCTCATTGTCCCCATCGCTGTCACCCTCTTCGACCTGTACGGCTATCCCACAGTTGTTGGCCATGTTGTGCAGGATGCAACAGGACAGGAATAGCCTGCAGGCCTTTGAGGGGCTGTACTGTAGGGCACTGCCAGATGTGTCCTGGCAACAGAAATGTGCCTTCAGCATCCTGAACACCCGCTCGATTATATTGCATGTGGTGGCATGTGCCTCATTATAGCGTTGTTGCGATGGGGTCGTGGGCTGCCGGTATGGTGTGAGCAGCCAGGGACGGAGTGGGTATCCACTGTCACCTGTGTTTAGAGGGTGGAGGTTAGTTTGGTGATCAGCGTTGAACTGCCTTGGGCCATCTAGGCCAATACCCATGTCACCTCTGACCATGCCCCTCCCAAGCTCTATGTTTGTCCGCGTGGTTTGCATACTCACCCACTAAGTGGCCAGTGGGGATGTCCCCACTCTTGAATCTGTGGCACGGTGCCAACTGGTGCCAGATGTAGCCATCATGTACTCCCCCAGGGTGCGTGGCACAGACATTGATTATGCACCCCCTGGCATCGCTCACCACCTGGCAGTTGATCCTTGCATAGCCCTTCTGATTGATATATGCGGCCCCTTTGGGGCTAGGTGGTGCGTGGATGGCCACATGGGTGCAGTCTATTGCCCCTAGCACGCCAGGCATACGTGATACCTTGTGGAACTCCTGTATGTTTGTTGTGCACTCCGCCGGTGTGCTGGGGAAATGGATGTACTCTGCAGCATGGCAGGAGTGCGCTGAGGTATTGGGTGAGGTGGCATGACGGGCTGACTAGGTTATGCCTGTGGTGTCCCTTTGGTCTCTGGAAGGTACCCGTGGTGAGCAGGCACATGCAAGCTGTCACTTTTGTCTCCACTGACAGAGCATGGCTCCGTCGTGTGGGTGCCTGCATCACATCACTGCACAGCTCACAGAGCCACCTCAGAATTGCCCAATTCAGGCGGTACCGGCCCACGATCTTGGTATCGGTGTACAGCTTGAAGCTGGTGCGGGCTTGATACTGCCTGTTGGGGGCATACCGCCGACGGGCCCTTCCACGGCCGTGCCCCCCTGCTGGCTGCCTTCTCACCCCCCTCATTACTGCCTGCATCTGGATGATGGCACTGGCCATGTCCCTGGCTTGTGTTCTCCCCCAGCAGCTGTTTCTGTGTTCCCCCCGCTGTCCTGGCTGCTACTTTCCCTACACCGAGAACACCTTCCTCTGGTGTTCTCAGTGCTGTGTGGCACTTCCCCCTTCTGCACTGTGGTTTGGCTGTGGCTCCCCACACCTTCCCTGTGCCTGTGGGTTCAGGGTGCCCTTTCTCTGTCCTGCCCTGTGTGTCTGTCCTGCCCTGTGTGTCTGGCTATAGTTCAGCCACATTTGCCTTCCCTGTAACGTTCTTGCGCCTCTCCCTTGTTCCTTTTTATTTTGGCTCATTTCCGCTATCGCACAACTTCCACTTGCTCCCCTATTGCGCATGGCGCATGTTGTTGAATATCGCACTGCGCCATTTATGCATGGTTCCTCCCCCTTCAGTTGTGCATGCATTCATTATCATTGCGCTCTTGCTCAGTGTGATTTGGGGGGCGCATCTGCCTCCCGCTGAATATCACAGAATGGCGCATTTTCGGACTTGCGCTGGTGCAACCCTATTGCGTATGGTGCAACCCTTTTGAATATCTGGGCCTATGTGTATATCTGTAAACATTCTCACAGTGGTGATGTCATCACAGTGGTTATTCCACTGCAATGAAAATAATACATTATCTCACTCATTCATCCCTCACTCCCATTGTATAAATATGTGTATGTCTGTTAAATTGTTTTTCTGTGAAATTATCTGCCTGCCTGTCTATCACATGCTAGTGTATGTACGGTATACTGCCATCTGATGGGTATACAGCATGCTTTGTTAGCTTCCTTTTGATTCCCATTGGGGAGGAAGGACATTTTAAATCAGGGTTGGTACTGCTTTTTGTTTGCAAATGTTTATGAAATGCAATGTTGTAAGGCATTATTGGAAATGTTGAAGCACTACTGCTTGAAACTTAAATGTTGCATTGTGTTGTATCTGGTACCTAAAGGGTTACTTCACTGACATTGTTGTCTACATTTGAGAAAATGAAAACACAGCAAGAAGGAAGAGAAGTACAGGGACTGTAAAATGGATGAGCCAGAGGTATTGATGCACTTTGAAGGCCAGGACTTAGTGGCACTCACAGAGGTCTAATGAGGGGAGAAAATGACTGAGGCACCAGAATAGGATACAGACTATTCTGAAGGGATACGTCTGACAGAAAAGTGGGTGAGATTGAGGTGGCTCTCTTCATAGGAAAGGAAGTCACTATGGAGGGTAAGGAAGACATCGGGGGCAAACAGTGCCAGAAAGTCCATGTGGGTCGAGCCGGGCCAGGCAAACAATCACCCTGCATGTGTGCTGTAGGCACCAAACAGCCAGGCAGAGCAGGATGCCCAGCTGATCAGGGAAATGGCATGATCATCCAAATAGGAAGCAGTGGTAATTCCTGAGGACTTTAATCTGTTGGACATAGACTCGTGCTTTAAAGAGGCTAATGGCAGGATTAAGACTGTATTCCTGGCCATGTTGCAAGGACTGCTTCCTTGAACAGCATGGACAACAGGGGGCTAGTTTTGAGTTCCTTCTCGATCTTATTCTCAGCAGTGGGGATTTGGGCATCTCCAATATGAAACATAGAAACATAGAATTTATTGGCAAATAAGGACTGCTTAGCCCACCCAATCTGCCCATTTTCCCCTCCCTACAGTATCACTGCAGACCCTACTTGATCTCCGGCTCATTCTCTCTCTTCCCCAAGATGAAGGACTTAGTGACCAAGGGTCTACAGCAGCTGCATGGCATTGGTATTGCAAAGCAAATGTGGGGTTTATGAAGAAAGTGTTTGAAGCAGCTACAGAGGTCTTCTGCCTAGTAAGCAATAATGGATAAATGTTCAAGAATGGGTCACATGGCAGGGACCTGAGACAACTTATCAAGATGAAAAAGTTGTATGACTGCTGTGAAGAGGCAAGCTGACTTCAGGCCAGAGTACAAAACAGTACTGAGAGATTACAAGACTAAAATCAAGACAGCCAGGGAGGGACTGGAAGCCAGGATAGCAACTGAGGCTGCAGACAACACCAAAGCCTTCTTTCAGTACATAAATAGATGGAGGCAGGTGAAGGAGGGGATTGGGACACTGAATACAGGAAGAAGAGGAGGAACCAGTGAGAGAGCCATGGACAATAACTGAGATACTGAATAAATTCTTCACACTTCTGCTTTCACAAATGGCACCAAAAGAGGGAAGGGGCTTACTGGTAGGATCCATGGTATTAGGAGCAGCCATGATACAGCTTGGAGACATCACATCCTCCCTGGTAACTGACTGCTTGTCAATGATCAAGTCAGGTAAGTCACAAGAAGCTCTAAGCAGTAAGTTCCATGCACTCTCCAGTAGCTTGCAAACTGCTTCCCGTGAGGAACAATTAGGAGACTTGAAGCACCAGGATGAGTGTGGCGGGCAGCTGCCGCTTGCTTTTCTGCTTATACTTTTTCATTTTTTCTACTAAAGTATTCTTTTGAATTTATTACATGCATGCTTTTAGTAAATCAGTGTGTTGGGAAGAAGTATGCAAAGTTGCTGGAGAGTACACAGAACTTATTGCTTAATGTTTTCACATTTGGGGCTGGCTGCCCCTTTCCCAATGCACCAGCCCTGCACCATGGCTTTTGCTGACTTGCACCTCGGGAATCTGTTTTTTTACAAGTGTCAACAGGCAGATAGGATACATTCCAGGGTCACAGTGGTGCGAAAGAAACAATTGGTGGGGCCGCTTGCAGCAATGTTCATGAGTCTGTCTGGCCAGATGTTGTACCGGAGGATTGTAAAGTGGCAGTCTGGTCCATACCTTCAGGGGGCAAGGTCAGACCCAGTTAATTACAGACTGGTTGACTTAATATCTGTGCTGGGCACAGCCCTGGAAGCCATTATCAAGGACAGTGTAATCGAGGTCTTGGTTGAAGTCAAGGTTGTTGTTTCCTCTCAGCATGGCTTTATGAGAGTTAGATCATATCAAACCAACCTAATCTTTTCTTTGAGGTGGAGGAGGGTGGAGTTGTTTATTATTTATTTATTTGCTTTTGGTAACCGGGTAAGCATACTAGACAGCCAGTGCCTATTTTCAGGTGCGACCCGGGAGAATAACAGGGTAATTACAACGGAGAGGATACATGGACAACAATTACAATCAGGAGCATTGGAGACAATTACAATCAGGAGCAGGCACACTCAGGGTGGGTTCAGAGCATTGACAACAGAGATTCAAGTTCAAGTTTTAACACAGGAGAAATTGCTTCATACTTACTGTAATTCACATTTCTGTTAGCTCCAACATTGTCATTTGGGGTATTTAATACATACTGGTAATGTGCTTCCATACTAGGGAAGTGGTACAGCCAAATGCTGTGCCTTTAGCATAAAACACCAGGGACATGACATTCTGAGTGCAGCAGTTACCCTAGTTTGCCTTTGTCCACACAATACTCAACATATATACAACTATCAATGTCCATATCACCAGGTGAGCCTCATCAAAACATTGCCTGTTGGAATCCCAGTTGAGTGGGAAAATAGACCTACCTTATCTTGAATGACAGCTTCAGCAGTCAATTTGGTTGATCTTTGGATCACGCACCATAGGATGCCACCACACTCTGCGATTTCTCAAGATAGAAAACAGCCTTAGCAGGAACTTTTGTTAAAACTGTAACATGTGACATTCTGTAAATGAGAACACTTAGAACTGACTTTAACAAGTGGGCACTGCCTTAAATAGGATTCCTAACCTAATAAATTGCAACTAACACAACTGTTCACCCATCATGGTGATACCAGGGGAGTCTCCCAAAGGACTTGGAATATGAAAGCCACAGTACACCAAGACAAAGTAGCTAGAAGGGACCCGAATCTGAGAACATCTCAGCTAGGCCAAAGCAATTCAGCCAGAACCAATTAAGAAGTGCCAAGGCTCAATATTTCCATTTCTGACAGGGTATAAAAAGCTGACAGCTTTCAGCTTTAGCTAGAGTCAGCTAAAGGTTATCTTACTGGAAATTAAATGAAAATATGTGGTATTTTTCCTAATCTCATACCACAATCAAATTCTAACCGCAATGTCTCCTGTCTTAGCTATGAGACCATAAGATAACACCTCTCTACCTAGGAGGTGTAAAGAATTCTATGCTACTGTACCAGAAATAATAAAGTATTTCTTGACATGCTTTATTTTTATTTTTTATACCTTAGTCTCTTGGAAATTACCAGCTAGATGACACTTGGAAATAACCATGTGTTTTTTGTTACCATTTATTAGAACTTATGATGCCATTTCCTGGCATAGCCACTAACTGTAAATTTCATATTCCCCCTCTGGGCAACTCTGGCCTGCCCCCCCCCCCCCGGAACAACACTGTAAGTATCCTATTCTCCCTGCAAACTGGAGGACACTTTGAGAAAAGCCCAAGGGAGAGCTCGGATGTTAGTCTCAGCAGGTGCCTTGCCAAAGCCAATGACAAAACACAGAGGCTGAAGTAAGAATGAATCAACTCTCTGCTTCTCACATATGTTAGTTTCAGATGTAAGTATAACACCTAGGTGGTGCTGTCCCAAGGGCTACTACCTCTGCCTGATTGGCTAGCAGCAGGTTAAGGGGCCTGAGTTCTGAAATGGGTGCCTCCAACCGGAGGTCAGGGTTGGTAGTGGTCAAGCTAACCTGGGCATAGCCCCCCAGGACACTGTAACCCCCTCTCTCCCCTCTAGTGGCCTGAACACTGTACAATAATCACTGTCACAATAACCCTGGTACACCACACAGATACCCACACTGTTTGCACTTACCACCAGGGCTGGTTCTTCTGGCTTGACCCTGGGGAACCCCTGTAAAACAAGGTTAGGCACAGCAAATAGCAACAGAACAGTACCTGTGAACACAAACTGGAACCACAATCAGATTAAATACAGAAAAAGTTAGATCAGATTTATTCAGGGAGCTTGAACAAGGGAAGGGCAAAATCAAGTTAATTAGCTTAAGAGTTATATCAATCAGGCAGTTATGCATGTGCTTCAAGTTCCCCCAGTCACACCTCTGGGTACTGAGGTGGAGAAGAGATGGGTTAGCCAGGACCATTGCCCGAAGTAGGCCGGCGTCGCAGCTGGTTGGGGCTCTGTGAAGGAAAAAACAACATGCACAATACACACTATTTGTAATCCGGAGACGGAGGGCTCAGTTCGTGAAGAAAAAGAAACATCCAGGCAATCAGATGACACATTTAAATTAAGCTGTTGTTGCAGGGAGCTACCCTGATATTTACTCACGATACCCAAGACTGGACACAGGCTGGACGGAGGTCGAGACAGAAGGTAGTTGATCTGGAGAGCCAGGAGAAGTAGGGCCCACATGATTCGCCGAGGCGTCGTTCCTGTTCAGGCACGGAGCAGGGAGCTGATCCCCAGGAAGGTCTCTTGTTGATGGCTTCTCTGTGCAGCGGGTAGTCTGGCTGGGCCAGTCTGGCAAGACCCAGACCGCATGGAAACAAATTGGGTGCAGTCCGTTATGGGCTGGATACAGTTTTCAGCAAACAGAACACAGTTCACACTGTGGGGGACCAAATCACAACCCACTTGCAGCTCACAGAACATTTACATGTAAGGCAATTTTACTATACCAGGCTAAACACTCCCTGGTCACAGTCGCAAAGTCTCTGCACACACCGGGAGCTTGGGGTAGCTGGAACTCCTGACAGACCGATCGCATTCAGCAAAATCTTCGGTCTTCTTCAGGTTGAACCTGATCCCACTTCAGTAGCTTAGTTTAATCACACAACTCGGATTCAGTCAGAAAACAATTCTCTTCTACCTCACAGAGCAAAAGACAGACATGCAGGTTAGAAATCGGGCCTTTCCACAGTTCTCCCACATGAACAACTGTGCAGACGGCTGCTCAAACTATATCGAGCTGTTACTCTCTCAGCTTCAAACTTAAATCTGCCCTAAACAGCAGGCAGCCTGGGGATTTCCCTCAGATACAAAGGCCCAGTTGGCTGATTTGGTTGTCAGTCAAAGCAAGAGCTCCCCCTTCAGTTGCAAAAAGGTGCCAACAGTCCAAAACTACAATTCCCACAGATTTCAATCCACACAGCCCCTGTAAGCAGGCTCCATTTTAGAGTCCCAAAGTACTGATTGGCCCAATTCGGCAGTTCAGGGCCAAGATGGTGGAGATAATCAGAAGAGTCCTTGCTGCAAAGAAAGCAGGTTAGAACAAACTGCAATATATTCTCTGCCCTAACAAATGGTCAACAAACTGTTACATCTTTTAGCAGGGCTCCCTCTGCGCAGTTAGCAATGGCAGAAACGGAGTGATTATCTGGCGGCCCAGGAGGGACTTGAGCATGACAACACTCAGCCCCCTTCAAGATTAATTATTACTGCAATGAAGCAGCTCTTAAAGTGACGGAGAGTGGGCTGCTGCTCTGACCTTGGGATTACATCACAGAGCTGCTGCTGTTTGGTTTCAATTTAGGATTCTCTTTACAGAGAGTGGACTGCTGCTCTGACCTTGGGATTACATCACAGAGCTGCTGCTGTTTGGTTTCAATTCAGGATTCTCTTTACAGAGAGTGGGCTGCTGCTCTGACCTTGGGATTACATCACAGAGCTGCTGCTGTTTGGTTTCAATTTAGGAGCTAAACACTGGGTATAGTAAGGGTGTTGAGTAGGAGGGCATACCAGGAAAGGAACAGCAGCAAGTGAAGAGGTGACTGCTCTCAGTGGAAGGAAGTAAATGCAAATCTAGGAGCTTATTATTACTTCGCATTGATATTGCATTGGGGAAAGGAGGAGTAGGAGTTTGAAGAAGGTTGTGCAATGGCTACTTAAAGCCTGTTTTTGAGTGTGGATAGGAAGGATAGGAATATAAAAGCAGTTGCTCAATATATCTAAACGTAGTGCAACAAAGGAGGTAAGGGAAATAAAGAAATGTTTTGCACTGATAGAGGAGGGAGAGGGAGACTTGGGGAGTGTTTGGTATCCTGCATCTGGAAGGGTGGGAGTCACTGCTGGGCAACGACAGCAATGGGTAGGGTGGTAGGCTGCAACAACTCATGTGCACCAATCTTTCTAAAAATTGCCTGGAGTGTGGAGGAGTTTAGTGCAACCACATAGAAAAACTTAGAAAGGAGATTGAGGGTCTGCAGGAGGAACTAAGACAGGAAAGGCAGATTGGGGTGGGTTTAGCCCAATACTGGAGGGAGAAAGAAGGGAGATGAGGGAGGCGATTAAGCCAACAGTGGTGAGGAGAGGGTCAGAAGAAGGGAAGCAGAGACAAAGGAGCCCAGGCCAGGAAGAACGATTGCCGGGGAAACCAGGTCAGAAGACAAAAGACAAATGGAAGGAGGAGATAGGGACTTGTGAGGGGAGGCGAAGAAGTGGCAAAAGTCATGGAGTGGAAAGGAGAGAACAGGTTACTATGAAGAGAGAGGGAGCAGGCATTTGTGAAGGGTCTTCAGAAAATAGTTGTGCACTGCTAGAGAGGAAGAAGGTGGAGGGGAAATGATGAAATTAGAGGAGTAATTGATAAATGCCTGGACCAAACTGGAGCGGGGAAGTTCTGCTGGGAGAATTGCAACAGGGGTAAAGGGGAAATAATTGCAGGAGGAAGAAGAGGAGCTGGAAATGAGAGGGAGATGAATGGAAGCAAGCAGGAGTAAGAGGGTGGAATCTTAGTGCTGGGGACCAATACTAAGAGGAGTTAGGTGGGGTAACAAGGGGAGAGGCATAGTCGTATTTGGGTGGAGGCCATGCGAGGAATGACAGTGGAAAGGTGGGACAGTCTGTTCTGAAATATGCTAGAAGGGTAGGGACAAGCCTCATTTAATTATACATCTTGGGACAAACGACCTGGCTGACAAGACAGTAGATACAGTCCAGAGGAGGTTTGAGGAACTAGCACAATTATGTGAGGGAACAGGAAGATCAGTAACTTTTCAGAGATACTTCGTGCCAAAGGCAAGCACAACAAGGAAGCTGAGAATAGAGAATTTAACGGATGGCTAAGAACCTGGTGTTGTGCTAAAGGGTATGGGCTGTTGGGGGGTGGGAGGACCTGGGAGGACAGTAGTCTCTATGCCAAGGACAGACTACACTTGAGTGAGGAGGGAAAGAAATGTGAAACAGAGGATGGAGGAGTACATAGGGAAGTTGGGAATTTAAACTAGGAGTGGGGGTGGCATTTGGGAAGAGATATGCAGAGACCACAGGTTGGGAAATCATATGAGCTTCCCCCATAACAGTGACAAAGGGACAAATGGCAAGTACTGTTGGTGATGCTAGGAAAGGAGGGCAGGATGGGAGGGGGAAAGAGTGGAAGGTGGTTACCCTTAATGCTAGGAGCCTTGGGAGGAAAAACTGCAGAGTTACAGGTTCTATGGCAGAGGGAGAGGTGGACATTGCAGCCATCACGGAAACATGGGCCACCCAATACAATGATTGGGACCTGTCTGTACCAGGTTATTTCGTAGGGACAGGGTGATTGGGAAAGGAGGGGGTGGCACTATATGTGAAGGAAGGACTGAAGTGTGTAAGGGAGGAAGGGAGGAGGTAGTACTGAGTCACTTTGATGCAAATCCAGGATTCCAAGAATAGGATTCTAGAATGGGAGTGGTGTACAGGCCACCATCTCAGACAGAGGAGTTAGACAGAGGAACTGAAGGGACAGATCAGGAGGACCTGTGAAAGGGTAGTGTGGTGATTGTGGGGACTTCAACATGCCAGGAGGACTGGAGCACCCCAACAACCAGGAACAGAAGGAGCAGGTACTGCTGGATGCCTTCAGGACAGCTTCCTGCTGCAAATGGTCAGTGAACCAACCAGGTTAGGGAATACCTTGACCTTGTGCGGCAAATGGGGACTTTGTGAGAGAGAACTTATAGTGGAGGAACCGCTGTCAGAGAGTGACCACCACTGAGTATGGCTCACATTGGATATGGGCAAGGAAGGAGTGGAATCTGGCACAATAGTGCTGGACTTCAGGAGGGCTGACTTTGGGAGTATGGGGGAAGTGGTAAAAGGGTACCTGGCCAGAATTCAATCTAGTATGGACACTAACCAGAGGTGGGAGCTCATAAAGCTGGGGATAGTGGAGGCAACCAAAACCTGCTGCAAAGCCCAGAGCAAGAAGGCTAGGGCTAAGAAACCAATCTGGTTGAGCAAGGAGGTCATGGAAAAGGTAGGAGGAAAAGAGCTGCCTTTAGGAAGTACAAGAAAACAGGAGGGGGAGGACAGGGAGGAGTACTTGACAGAATCAAGGAGGTGACAAGGGCAGTAAGGGAGCCAAAGCATCTACATGAACCCAGGCTGGCACAAGGCATTAAGAAGGGGAGAAGGACTTTTAAGTACATCAGGAGAAAAGGAACTGAAAGGACCACATAGTAAGGATTAGGAAGGAGGGGGGTGGGTGGAAGCAGGGTGCGATAAGGTGGAAGCACGAAATGAGTACTTCTGCTCAGTATTTACTAAAGAGAAGATGGGGGTGACACCCAAGGCGGGAGAAATGGCAGAAGCAGGGTGGGAAGTGGTGACAGATGGGGAAATCATGGAGAGCAGAGTTCGAGAGGGTTTGAAGGCACTGAGGGTGGGCAAGGCACCAGGCTCAGATGGCATCCACCCCAGGGTACTGAAGGAGCTGGAAGAGGTCCTTGCAGGACCTTTGGCAGACCTATTTAATGCCTCACTACATTTGGGGTGTGTACCTCAGGACTGGAGGATGGCTCATGTGGTGCCCCTCCACAAGAGTGGCCCCAAGGATGAACCGGGAAACTACAGACCAGTGAGCCTCACATCCATCGTGGGTAAGCAAATGGAGACCATCCTGAAGGAGAGGCTGGTGGCCCTCCTAGAGGCCAAAGGACTACAGGACAGCAGACAGCATGGCTTCATACGTGGCAGATACTGCCAAACCAACCTGGTTGAGTTCTATGACTGGGTAACTAGGCAACTGGATAGGGGCCATGCAGTGGATGTCCTGTATCTGGACTTCAGTAAGGCATTCGACTCAGTGCCACATGGAAGGTTGGGAAGGAAGTTAGTAGGCACAGGGCGGGTGCAAAGCTGGTGAGATGGGTAGGAAACTGGCTGCAGGAAGGCAACAGAGGGTGGTGGTGGGTGGGGAGCTCTCACACCCAAGGGCAGTGATGAGTGGTGTCTCACAGGGCTCGGTGTTGGGACCAGTGTTGTTTGGGATATTCATTGCAGACATATCATGGGACATCAAGAGCAAGATCAGTCTGTTTGCTGATGATACCAAGGTAGGCACAGTGGTGGATGACCTAGGGGGATGGCAGGGGTTGCAGGATGATCTGGCAAAGCTTGAAACCTGGTCAGACACCTGGCAACTGGGCTTTAATGCCAAAAAGTGCAAGGTGCTGCATTTTGGGATGAAGAACCCAAGGAGAAGTTACCAGCTAGGGGGAGTGCAGCTAGCCCAGACAGAGGAGGAGAAGGATCTGGGTGTGCTCATTACAGGGTCAATGAACAACTCGGCACAATGTAGGAAGGCAGCTGCAAAGGCCAACAAAATGCTGGGTTGTATTGCAAGGGTATATTCTCGGGAGGAGGAGGTGGATTCTGCCACTGTATAGATCATTAGTTAGACCACACCTGGAGTACTGCATGCAGTACTGGCATCCATATCTGAAGAGGGACATTAAGTTACTGGAGGGGTGCAGTGCAGAGCGACAAAGATGATCAAGGGGCTGGGGACTTATCATACAAGAGGAGGTTGAAGGAGTTGAACATGTACTCACTGGAGGAGAGGAGAGACAGGGTGACATGATTGAAACCTTTAAATACATGAAAAGGAATAAACAAGACAAGTACAGAGGGCTGTTCAAAGTGAGGGATGGAGGGCACGAGGGGCCATGATATGAGACTGGAGCGAGGAAGGTTCAGGAGGGAGATGAGGAGACACTTTTTTACAGAGAGGGTGGTGGCTGGGTGGAATGCGTTACCTCCTGAAGTGGTATGCAGTAGAACAGTGGACTGCTTCAAATGAGGATGGGACAGGACAAGTGGGAGGGTTAATGAAGGGGAAGGGTGGAAGGGAGGGGCCGCTGCAGAATAAGGGGTGCTAGCTGCACATTCAAGCAGACTTGATAGACCTCTAGGCCTTTATCTGCTGGCAAATTTTGTATGTTCGTAATACATAGAGGCTGTGCAGGCACTCTCTGGCAATACATTTAAACTGCTAAACCGCAGGACCCCAGCCTGACATTGAGCATTTAGGCAAGCTCTAGGAAGCTTTTTCGGGAACCCCCGTTTGTAGGTGGGTTACACCCTTCCCTGTCTGGAGAAAACTTGGCGTCCGCATCAAGTCAGTACCATCACAATAATTGCAATTGCAAATTATACTATACATCTATACCATTAGCACGTCATGCAAGTAACATTCGAGGCATCAGTCAACATACTTAACTTTTACTATACATATTCTCTACATTTCACACTATTATATCCATTCAGAATTACTTCATGCATATTCCATACAGGCAATTTACACATTAATATGCAGACTCATGTAATAACTTCTTGGTACATTGGAGAATGTGTATGTGAGCCTGGATTCAGATGAGGACCTGTGGTGGAGAGTAAGAAATGCCCAGCAGTACTCAGGGGAGCCATTGTCTGTGTATGTACCTCGGCTTGAAAAGCTGCTACAAGGCCAGTCCACCAGCACAGCAGTTGGATTTCTGCTTGCGAAGCCAGCAACCCGGGTTTGGGAATGAGCCCGAGAGCTGGAGTGCCAGCCGTGGGAAAGGACTTGAGCATCCTAGGGACTGCTCGTCCTCTCCGCGGGGAGGGAGGAACCAGAGCTCGGCTCTTGTCTGGCCCCGGGTGGAGACCCAAGGTACAGCAAGCCCAACACTTAACAGAGGGGAGACGTGCCAGATGTTGGCGCTTCAGTGCCTTGACGTCCGGGGACATGGCACGCCGAGAGAGAACATCGGAAAAAAAAAAAAACGTGCAGCCTCCCAGTAGATGGAGCACCAGGCTCCGACCTTCAATGCCCCTACAGGCCCAGAGACAGTGCTCCGATGAAACATAGATGTATTTGGGTGTAAGGGCCCCCACCCCGTACCTGCCTGGGGAGTACAACCACGGCTCCATGGGGATGGACTGCACCGGTCACCAGGTAGGTGAGCGAGGGCTGAAAAGGCTGTAGGTGTCTCCCAAAGAGGGGAGAGCTGTGAGGAGAGGGGAGTAAAAAAAAAAAAGGAAAGCTGCTACAAGAGTGCCTCAGAAAGGGTAGTTTGCCGACAAATGAATTAGATCGAACTAGGCTGGACCGGATCCTTAAGTCTGCTCCATTTTCAGAATTGTTACTGCTTCAGTTGTGCCTTGCCAACTGACTGGAATCGCCCCCCCCTCCTATGATGAGTTAATGAAAGACATTCAGGGGGTTGAGCAAAGGCGACCCCGTGAGGAAATTGCACCAATATCTGCTGCTACTGCGCGAGGGACAGAGTGACCAGCCAAGTGAGGTTCAGGGGCAAAGGTTGGTACCTAGTGAGCATTTTGAGAAGGCAAAGGACTTCTCACTCTGAGCCCAGTTTTGGAAAGACAAATTACTAAAGGAAGACCCAGAGTTGAAGGCGGGTGCCTGTGCAAGGGTTTCCCCCGTGGAACAAGATTCTAGTTCCTCTCCAGCTGTGACTGCCATGGGGGTTGGGGTGCACCCTCAGGCATCCTATAACGAGGATAGCTCCCAGGCTGAAATCACAGAATTGACTGCCACTCTAAAGGAACTATTGAGACACGTTGCACCCCTCTCACCCCTGCCAGCAGATATTGGACCCCGATCCCATGCTACTACTTCAGTTCCTCATGCAATGTTCTCTCCAAGGATGACCCAGGAGTCTATCATTTGTCACAACTGTGGAAAGGATGGCCATATGAAGAGGGAATTCCAGTCTTAGAAGGACTGAGAGAAAGTGGTGAGCTGGTTTTAAGGAGAGCTTCAGAGAAAGAATCAGTGGTCAAGGGGTGCATGAAAATGACCGCAGTGAGGATTCAAGAAACCCTAAATCAAATTTCTTTGTGGCTAAATCATCTGTCCAGGCCTCTGCTGCTGTCCCCCAGACTGGTCCAAAATAGTGGGTCCTTTGATGGAGACTACTGTGGCTGTGAATGGTATTCCTACTCGGGCTGTGCTTGACAGTGGGTCGCAAGTGACCATTGTATTTCAGGACTGGTATGACAAACACTTATCTGCTGTGCCATTATAATCCCTGGAAGGCCTATATGTGTGGGGGCTGAGCGACAAGTCTTATCCCTACCTAGGATATGTCCACCTCTGGTTATCATTTCCTGCAGCTGTAACTGGTGTAGAGGAGCAAGTTGAGACACTGGCCTTAGTGTGTCCCCCTACTGGACTGTATGATGGGGTTCCCCTGTTAATTGGGACCAATGCCCATATGTTTGGGAGACTGACACAACTCTGTCATGAGAAACAAGGGCGACGGACTGGGAGGGCCCTTAGAATTCTGTCTCTGATCAAGAGGGCCTATGATTTGCAGCAGAAACCTGAGGAAGTAGACCAGGATGAACCGGTAGGGGTCGTGTGGAAGAAGGATCCCGATTCAATGGTGCTGGCCTCTAACACCCAGTGTACCCTTCAAGGGGAGGTCTGCCTGAGGAAAGATGTCAAGAATAGAATACTGTAGTTGGATGCACCAGGTGATGGAAAATTGCCAGAAGGATTATTGAGCAAGCCCAGCATCTTGCCAGCTCTTGCTCATGCCTATGCATGGCGAGTGATGGTTCAGATTCATAATGTGTCAGATCCAGAGATCCGGGTCAACAGAAGCTGCACGCTAGCTATGGTACACTACACAGACACTGCAGTCTTGCCCAGCAATAAGCACCATGGCACAACAGATGTTTGGGACAGATTTAAAAAATCACAGTGACACTGCTCATGAGCAGAGGTGCCAAAATACCTATGTTGAAAATGTAATGACAAAAGTCCATGAAATGACTGTGTTATGAGTGTACGTTGCGCAGTTTCCACGCATCCTTGTAATTTCGTGCATTTGTAATATTTTCACTCCAGATTTTCAACATTGCCATTTTTTCACACCTCCTTATGAACAGTACAGCTGTCATTTTCCATATCCTGCCCAAAATATGCATTTACACATCTGGCGCAGAATAGCGTGATAGCTGTGGGAAATCAATGTTCGGGACAGATTAGGAAAATCATAGTGACACTGTTCATGAGCAGAGGTCACAAATGCCTATGTTGAAAATCTGATGAAAAAATTCCACTAAATGACTGTGTTATGCACTTGCTTTGCGCAGTTTCCACATAAGCCCTGAAGTTCCAGTATTTTTAATATTTTCACTACAGATTTTCAACATTGCCATCTCTTCACAGCTCCCTGTGAATGGTATAGCTGTCATTCTTCACATCCTGTCTGATCTGTGTTTTTGTACATCTGGCACAGAATGGCACGGTCACTGTGGGAACTCAAAGTTTGGGACACATTAACAAAATTCAAGTGCCACTGTTCATGAGAAGAGGTCCCAAATGCTTTCGTGAGGTGAGGGTCACAAAAGGCCATGTTGAAAATTTGTAGTGTAAATACCAACAAATGCCCGGGGCATTAGGGTGTCTAACCATAATGTCCCACCCTGTACAGACTGACAGGCATCGGGGGTGTGCCTTTGGATTGCCGAGTGTAATGCTCATGCCATTCCACCCCACCCCACCACCCTGCAGCCAGTGACAGGCATCGAGGTGTGCCTTGAACTCTTTGGCCCCACAGTTCACATCGTTCTCCTATACTGTACCCATTTCAGCGTATGTCCTTATGGAATGGGGTGACTGTACAGCTGAACACCCCAAGGCACACCTCAACACTTGTCGGTGTCTGCAGGATAGGGTGAAGTGAAATGGCATGAACGTTATGGGCGATGACCCAAACGCATACCCCCATGCCTGTCTATCTCTGCAGGGTGAAGGTGGGGTTGGCATGAAGTTCAATACTTCACTGCCATTCCTATTCTGCATCTCTCTCTCACTCCTGCATTTCCAATGCTAATACCAGTAAGCAAACATTCGGCATTGACAGATGCTTGTAAGTAAATGTTATGCATTTTTAAACATAATACTTTCAGCTGGGCCGTTGTGCTGTGATAACGACCCAGCTGAAAGCAACTCTCGGCCAGTCAGAATTCATCATTCTTTCTACCCATTTCATAATGCCTTTTAATATAGGGCTGTACATGTAAAGTGCAAATACACTGCACAGGTGCAGCATGAATAGTGCCAGTGCAGTGCAGTGCACTTGTGCAGCACTGAATATAACACTGAACACAAGGGGTAGCAGTGAGTGTGAGGAGGGCAACAATGAAAAACACACAGCATTGCAACATAGGTGCCAAAACTATACAAAAATAGCAACAGGCCATACAAAAGAACACAGACAACAAGGAGGGAGAGGAAGACACAAAAGAAAAAGGGTGAATGCCGATATGAGGTGGGTGGGAGAAAGAAAAGAAAAAGACAACCCCCATCTGGGGTGAGGGGATTAAAAAAAGAGAAATGGCAATCACTCATATGGGTGGGGGGAGAAACTAAGGAAAAAGGGCAGTCACTCATAAGTGTGTGTGTGGAAACAAAAGCACATGGGCAATTACCCATAAGGAGGTGGAATAAACAAAAGCACAAGGGAGACCACCTGTAAGGGGGGGATAAACAAAAGCACAAGGGCAACAACCTGTTACAATAAAATAACCCTGCCTATTACAAAAAAAGGTCATCCACCTTCAAAAAAAAGGCACCTGCCTGTCCAGAAACTCAAAAAAAAAAAGCACCCGCCCATCCTAGAATACCAAAAAGGGCACCCACCCATTAAAACACAAATATAAGTATACATGCTGAGGCTAAAAATCTTCGGGGACCCGGCACTAGCTAAGGCAGTCTAATGGAAATTACTCTTTGCTCTTTGCATCTTCGTTTTAGCAAAATAAGGCAGCAGTAGATATTCTCACCCAAGGACTGTAGTACAAAATCCAACAGATAATCCTTTATTACAAAAGACAAGTTAAATACAATTTCCACGGCTGCTCGCATCAACTCACTTCCTGGATACCACTCCCTACGTGAATGTATCACATCACCAAGTACGTGATACATTCACGTAGGGAGTGGTCTTAGAAGGTAATCTCTCCCTTCCTGGAGGGTGACATGCTGCCACCATCCTGCTGCACCCCAGGCCCTTATGGAAGAAAATACCCTGAACTCAGTAGGACAAGGGACACAGGAGTGGCATAAGGTGCATAACAAATGTACAACCAGCTGACACATGGCCACCATGCCACATATACTGTAGGTGGAGGTCAAAGAACCACAATGTAATATGCATAGCATACCAGAAACAGCACTGTGGACAAGGGCAGTGGATGACTGCATATACGAGGAGTGTACTGTACTGTAACAGAGCATGACTGAGCTGTGCAAGGGACAAACGACAACAGCAGGTGTGCAGATGTGTAAATGCAGCACATGCAACAGCAGCACCAAGTCAGCATGCCATAGACTGGGTAATGGTCTGAGGTGTTTGGAGCCGCACACACACAACCAGTGCCCTGCACACCAGCCATTCAGCACACACCAATGGCAGGTGTGCAGGACAGCAACATCCTTGAGCTACCATTGTTGGCTGCAGGAGTTGGTGCAGGCATATATGTATTACCCACAGCACAGCTGCATATGGATGGCACCATCAAGTGGCAGTGTGTGTGCAGCAGCTGGGGTAACACTCAATTGCAGTAGTGTTGTACATGGGTGGGTACCATACACACTCAGCCTTGTCCGCATAACACTGGTGTGGGATATAGAGGCACCTTCCCCTTCCCAGCAGATGTTATCACCACCCTAGGCACAGGGTTGCCATTCATAGCCAGTGCAGGACACTGGTCCTACAAAGACCCAGTTTTGTCCGAACTTATGCATGGCCTTGCCCATGTACAGTAGAATAATCATACTTTGGTCATCACTGTGTTGGTTACACACTACCAACTATTCATCACAATGTGGATCACATATGGTAAAGTACATGCAATGCCCACCAATGCCCCCCAACCGCTGACCCCATGCCACAAAAGCACGACTCTGTTGAAATGCAGTGGCGTGACACTCAGTGCATATGGCACTGGAGATTGTACTGCTTCAAGTAGACTGCCATGAGTGCTGTATGACACACATGGTATGACACAGTGGTGTACTAGTACAACATTGACCCATGCCTACCTCTGCCAGACAGATATGCATACATAGTCTGACCATGTGGCATAACAGAACCAACCAACAATGATGGGTGTACCAACCGGGACTGTGAGCATTCCCAGAATCTCGTTGGTGCACCATGTCAGAGGCAAAGGGGACATGCTACTGCATGATATAATGCATGTCAAGGCATAGTACACACACACACATACACACACACACACTGCAGCATTTCTGCTGCAGTGACATGCACATACACATGGCAGCATACCTGCTGCAATGATATGCAGAACAGCTGACTACACAGACCCTGACACACCATAGTGTCAGTGGTGGGGCAATACCCAAGGGCTGGGTGAGTGCCCCATCCACACATGCACATCTGTCTCCCACCACAGAAGCATGCAGTTTAGTGTACACATGCAACCAAGAGTGTGAAACACACAATGCAGGGTACTTACATGGCTGCATATTGATGGACCTTCCCTCTGTGGATTTGCCATTCTGGGCCCCATCATGGCCTGGTGTCTCATCCCTCTGCTGCAGATTCTGGTGCTGCCGCTGCTGCTCCCTAGCCCTCGCTTGTCCCTGCTGGCCCCTGGTGTCTGTGGAGTAGGACAAATGCGACATGATAAATAGCATGCAGTAGAGCAAATGGCACAGTACTATAAACCTTATATGGTATACACCCCCATATGCCAGTCCACCCTGACAACCACAACTATGTCTCAGCACACACCCATACCACCATGACAGATGCATACCTCAGTGATCCACTGCTGGTGCTGTAATGTAGAGGATACCAGGGACTTCTACTGGGACAGTGGTCCCATACACCTGCATTGGTAAGATTAGACTATACAGTGGAGCAGGTCCCATAGGACAGAGGTGACACAACAGGGACACAGAGGTATAGTGCCCATTATCTCAGGGACAGTACCTCAGAGGTGTATTATCATGGAAACGGTACTGTACACAGGACACCACCCAAACCATACATAGAGCCATCTGTACTCACCTGGCCTTGGAACAGTGCCACTCTTCACCATTGCCCAGAGTTGTTGCAGGCACCATGTTTCCCTCCATTGAAAGTCATTATACCTATGCTTGCACTGGTTGCCGGTGCGTGTGACCTCTGTTCTTTTTGTAATGTGCCTCCCCACAGATGCCCACACCTTACACCTTGGCCTGTCAGGTGTAGCTCCTTTACCAATTAACTGGCCCTCTCTGGCCACCACCAGGTTGGCCAGTTCTGACTGCAGATCATCACTGGTCCTGCTGCAATACAGCCCTGTTCTGTCTGCTAGATATTTTGCTATTTATCCTGCCTATTCCTAGCTCTCACATCAAGTTATTGAAAGTTTCAGGGCTATATGGGTGTGACATTTCTGTTTCTGCAACACATTTCCACGTTAACTTTGCACTAACATCAGCGCAGCATTGTGTGTGCTTCCAGGAGGTCTAGGCTCATCTACACGCAACAGTCATGGGGTGGCATGTATGCTCAGTGCCCATGCACAGACAAATGCTGCACATGGGCAATGACATTTTTCAGCATTATAGCACGCATACCTGTGCTGTATGATGACATTATCCACAACATGCAAAGTCATGCTAGCACTGTATATGAGCATTGCAATATCAGCGCTAGCACAATTGCGACAGTGCTTGGAACAAAACTGTAATATTCAAACAGGGAATGCAAATGAGCTAATTTCACATTCCAAGGACAAAATCCACATCAGCATGTCATTACTGAAATGGTTTCATTCATAACATGCCTAATTGTGCCAGGAGCATATAAGCAGAGTAAAGTGCACCACCAAGATTCCTCAGAGGTACTGCAAGTGGCTAGAAGTAAACGTATTGTGAAATGGCCTTCAAAGGGACATGGGTGATCATAGCACTGTGTTTATGCCATATCTGGACTAAATGATGGTCATGGCCCCTAGTTTTCTGCAGTTCTGCAGCTGCAGATGTCTGCAGAACTAATCATGGAATTGAGCTCTACCCGTGGATTTCTGTTCCAAGCACAGAACTCGCTGCTGCCCTTGGAATGCACTGCAGAAGAAAACTTGATGGCTCGTGGCTGTACAGAGCTTGGGTGCTGCACTTTTATCCTCAGCTGCACATCACCGCTATGAGACCCCAGAGAGGGAATTGTAAAAAATAAGGGGCATGACTGATCGATTTCTGCATAGGAAATATTGTGGGTTCTTCCTGATCTGAGCCCCATCTGAGGTCCTGTCCCAGCTGGCAGTACCCTGCTCTGGACATTTTTTACAATTAATACATTTTTTTTAATTAAAAATGCCCTCCTAGGCTGAGACCCGTGGTTCCTGAATTCATTTTGCTTACCATTGTGCATATTTCTTGTATCCCTGCCCTGGCTAGCACCCGCTCAGAGTAAACTGAGCCCCACTAGGGAAATATTTTATTTGCAGGCTCTACTTGGCTTGCATTCAATACTAAATAAAATAAAGAATAATTTAGCCTCTGCTCACTGTTTTGCCGATCCAGTCTCCTGACCTGGCTAAGACCTGCTCTGCCCCCCATGCTAACAACCTCTGCTGAGCCTTGCTCAGACCGGGGATTTAACATTAAGAATGACCTCCAAGGTTGAGACTGGCTCTGAGTTGGAATGTTTAACTGAATCCCCTCTATGGCTCTCTAGAGCTTGGTCTCGCTATTAAAACAGTGCCTCATCCTGGCTGGAACCCACTTAGGTGTGGGGATATTAACATTAAAATGCCCTCCAGCCAGGAGTGCCATTTGGGGGGGGAGTTGCCCCCAACTACATTGCAGGCCATTGTTGTTGCGCCACTCCCACAGACCATGGCTCAGCCCCCACAGCCCCTTTGACTAGTTGTTACCCCCCCAGTTGAAATCTGAAATGGCGCCCCTGCCTCCAGGGCTGAGCCCTGCTTGGAGTGGGTAGTTTAACATTAAGAATGCCCTCCAGGGCTGAGACATGCTATGAGCAGGAATGTTTAATTGAAGCCCCTCTGTGGCTCAGACCCACTCTAGGTGGAAAAAAAATGGGAAACAAAGGAAAATGTCCTGTCCAAGCTGGTACCAGCCCCAGAGTAGACAATTTTTTTTTACAACTATTTAAGTGTATTTAAATTAATAATACCCTCCTGGGCTGAGACCCACTGCAAGCAGGAATGTTTACCTTACTCTGTGGCTTTTCGGGGCTCTGTCCCACTATTGGTGGAAAACAAACAAAAAAATAAATAATAATGTCCCGTCCTTGTTGGAAAAAGAAAAGAACAGCACATCATAGAAATGTTGCAGCAGTGCAGATAAGGGCAGATTATCCTGACAAAGACAAGAAATCTGCACACTGGTAACCAAAATGAATTCAGAAACCACAACTTTTAGAAAAATCAAAACAGTATTTCTTAGCTCAAAACTGTATGAGGCATGGAAGCTCCTCCATGTCCTCATCCAGTTTTGAGCTAATAAACTCCCATTTGATTTTTCAAAAAGTTGCGGTTGCTGAATTCATTTTGCTTACCAGTGTAAATTGTGAACAGTATGGATCAGGGAGGAGTGGTAGATGTGGCCTACCTGGATTTCAGCAAGGCCTTCGACATCGTTCCACCTAGAAGATTGGTGAACAAGCTAGCCTGTATGGAAGTGAGTCAAAAGATAGTAAACTGAGTAAGAAGTTGGTTATGCAACAGGAGTCAGAGGGTGGTGGTAAATGGAGTCCACTCTGGAGAAGGCAAGGTGACCAGCTGGGTGCCTCAGGGCTCAGTACCGGATCCGGTCCTCTTCAATGTCTTTATTAGCAACATGGCAGAAAGGCTAGAAGGGTAAGTATGCCTGTTTGCAGATGACACAAAAATCTGTAACAGGGTGGACACGGGGGGGGGGGAGATGGAGGATATGAAAAAGTTGAAAGAATGGTCAAGGGTTTGTGTGGCGGAGTTAGGCTACCTACACCCTCAGCTGTGACTGCTGGACCACTTTTCTATCTCCTTATTTCCTAGCTACCAAAACATCTGTTGCACAAAAGTTAATGCTTTCCTCTTTGCTTTTCTACTTTTTTCCCCTACCCTAGGTTGGCCACCTAGCGTAGTTCTTTACTATCTCTACTAAACTTCCTACTAGTCCTCTCTCTTCATTCTTTTTCCATTTCTATCCAATCAGTCACTGGAATGATGCCAAGTACCCGGAGAGGTGTTGTGTAAAGTGCATAAGTGCATTTTGTGTACAAAAACCCAAGGCTATTCTAAACAGGAATACTTACAGTTAATAAAGCCTTTTTTAAATAAAAAGGAGTCAGAAGCCATATAAAACAATAATAATTTCATGATTAGTATAGTTATAAGAAATCCTTAAGGTATTTTCATAAATTCACACTATAAACCTGTTACTGTATAAGGTTCTATATGTATGAGGCTGAACAAAAGAATGATGTATGCTTTATAAACGTGCTTAGCCACTGTGGATCAGAGCTGTAGAAAGTCAATATTTGTGGAAATATACACTGTACCTTTTACCGAACCTGGAAATCCCCTAAAACAAAACCCCCCTTGGTTTTGAAACAACATGTCCAGACGTGAATAGAAAGGGCTCAGTCAGGTGGCTCCCACCAAAAGATATAAAACCTCTTCACTGAGTTCACTCTAGTTCAGTCCAGTAGAGATTGGTCCAGTGGGGCTTAGCCCTGAGAGAGGAGGAGAGAGGTTCTACTGTTTTTGCAGACAAGCTGTTGAATGCAGATGAGAAGGGTCTTAGGTGCTTTAAGATCCAGGACTGTATTATGTGAGAAACTACTGATGTTAAGTAGTGATTTTCATTGTCATTTTTTTTGTTTTTATTTATTATTTTTTTAACTTTTGAAAAATAAGTATCGCACCACAGTGTGTTTTAAACTTGTAAATTTGCCTTATCTGAAGTTTATTCTCACACGCTATTACAGTTTGGCAGCTGGGTTTCAATGCAAAAAAAGTACAAAATCATGCACTTGGGGCACAGGAACCTGGTGGCTATGTGCCAATTCAGAGCAGAGCTATTGGCAGCCACCAAACAGGAAAGAGACCGGGGGTAATCATCTCTGATGACCTGAAGGTAGCTGAGCAGAGTGATAAGGCAGTGGGGAAGGCTAGCAGGATGTTCAGGTGCACAGGGAGAGTTGTGACCAGTAGGATGAAGGAGGTAATGTTACCCCAGTACAGATCACTGGTAAGACCCCACCTCGAGTACTGAGTCCAGTTCTGGAGGCCCCACCTCCGGAAGGACATAGATATGGTGGAGGCAGTACAAAGGAAGGCAACCAAAATGGTGCAGGGCCTGCATCAAAAGCCCTACAAAGAGAGACTCAAGGAAGTAAATATGTACTCTCTAGAGGAAAGGAGAGACACGGGGGATATGATGGAAACATTTAAATACCTAACAGGTATTAATAAGATAAAGGAAGATAGCATTGTTCATAGAAAAAGAAGCTCAAGTACAAGGGGTCATACTATGAAGCTGGAGGGGAGGAGGCTCAGAGGAAATGTGAGGAAATACTTCTTCATGGAGAGAGTGGTGGATGCCTGGAACAGCCTACCAGCGGAGGTGGTGGATGCCAAAATGGCCACAGGATTCAAGCATACATGGGACAGATACAAGGGGACGCTGGAAGTAAGACAAGGGGTGGATATGACCGGAGATTGAGTAGGGTCAATGGTAGTACAGCAGGTAGGGAAAACTGGGCAGACTAGGTGGGTCAAGAGGTCCATATCTGCCAACAACTTATATGGTCTATGTTTCTATGTCTCTCTCTGTGCAGATTTCTTGTGTGCCCATCCTGGCAGGCACCCGCTCAGAGTACACTGCTGTCCTCCTTGCTGAGACCCTGGGCTGAGCCCTGCTCAGAATGAGTAATTTAACATTAAAAATGCCCTCCAGGGTTGAGAGCCACTCTGAGAGGAAATGTTAAATTGAAGCCCCTCTGTGGCTCAGACCCACTACAGGTGGGAGACAAAAAAAATAATGTCCCACCCTGGCTGGAATGTGCCCTGCTTGGGACATGTTTTTTTACAATTAATGATTTTAAAATTAATACTACCTTCCTGGTCTGAGATCTCCTACAAGCAGGAATGTTTAATTTTTTTGGAAACCCCTCCATGGCTCTCTGGGGCTCAGTCCTGCTAGTGGTGTAAATAAATAAATAAATAAATAAAAAAATAAAGTCCCATCCTGGCTGGAAAAAGAAAAGAGCAGTGCATCCTAGAAATGTTGCAGGGGTGCAGATAAGGGCAGCTTATCCTGACAAAAACCAGGACACAAGAAATATGAACACTGGTGACCAAAATTAATTTGGGAACTGCAACTTTTAGAAATATCAAACTGGAGTTTCTTAGCTCAGAACTGTATTAGGAATGGAATTACCTCCATGTTCTCATCCAGTTTTGAGCTAATAAACTCCTTTTTGATTTTTCTAAAAGCTGTGGTTCCTGAATTCATTTTACTTTCCAGTGTGCAGGCTTTTTGTGTCCCTGTCCTGGTTGACACCCGCTCAAATAAACAGCCCCCCCTCCCATGCTGAGACCCTGGGCTATGCCCTGCTCAGAGTGGGGATTTTAACATTAAGAATGCCCTTCAGAACTCAGACCTGCTCCAAGTAGGAATGTTTAATTAAAGCCATTCCATGGCATTCCAGGACTCAGACCTGCTATAGACGGGAAATGAAAAAAAAAATAATGTTCCATCCTGGCTGGTAACTCCCCAGCTTATTAATTAATTAATTATTTTAAAATTAATAATGCCCTCCTGGGCTGAGACCCACTCCAAGCAGGAATATTTAACTTAATGGAAGCCCTTTTGTGGCTCTCTGGGGCTCGGTCCCACAATTGGCAGGAAACAAACAAACACAAAAATGTCCCACCCTGGTTGGAAAAGGAAAAGAGCAGCACATCCCATCCCAGAAATATTGCAGGGGTGCAGATATGGGTGGCTTATCCCGGCAAATTCAAGGACACAAGAAATCTGCACACTGGCAACCAACATGAATTCAGGAACCTGAACTTATAGCAAAATCAAAATGAAGTTTATTAGCTCAAAACTGTATGGGGAATGGAAGCCCTACGTTTATTAGCTCAAAACTGTATGAGTAATGGAAGTCCCTTTGTGTCCTCATACAATTTTGAGCTAATAAACTCTTTTGATTTTTCTAAAAGTTGCAGTTCCTGTATGTGTTTTTATGAACAGTGAACATATTTCTTCTGTCCCCATCCTGGCTGGCACCTGCTCAGAGAAAATTGCTCGCCCATGCTGAGACCCTGGGTTGAGCCCAGCTTGGAGTGGGGATTTTTACATTAAGAATGCCTTCTAGGGCAGAGGCCCACTCCAAGTGGGAATGTTTAATTGAAGAAGGAGACGAATCAGAATTTATATGGCATTTTTCATACACATTGCATCCCAAAGTGCTTTACAAACAATGCTAGACTGCTAGTGAAGTGACTGAAAGAGTAGGTGCAGCCCTTTTTGCACATCAACACCCACACAGAGTCTTGGACAATTGCATTAACCAGTTTTCTGGGAAGGAGAATATTGGCCAGGACATGAGGGAAACTCCCCTACTCTTGGTAGGGGGCACAGCTGGTGAAACGTTTGTAATGGCAGATGAGAGGATGGTGCAAGCAGAGGCAGCTAGTGTATCTGCAGGAGAGCTGATCTCCCTCTCTGTAGGTCCAGCAATGGAGATCGGCAACCCAGAACAAGAGGAATGAATGGATATAGAATTGAAAGCTGACACTAGATATCTGCAGGATGAACAGTTGCCGCCAAACAGAGGAGCAATTGTTACAAACCCTGATAGCACACAGAAGAGCCCAGTTGCTGGAATTATTAAATGAACCTGAAGAAGAGTACGCAAGTGAGATGATTCTAGGAACAGAAAATACAGTGGAGAATATGGCACTGTCAGTGGAGGCTTCAAAGCAGACTGACAGGCTGGGAACCTCAAGAATGAATGACACAGCAGCATCAAATAAGCGGACTGCTGCAGAGCTAATGCTCCTGCCTGTCATGGGTTCCAAAACTCAGCAGACACCAGGAGAAAGACCTCCTTTCAGGGAAAAACAAGATGTGAGTATGAACTCTACTAAAGAAATTAACAGTACTGTTAAAGAGAGTGCTACAATAGATACATTGCAACTGAGTAGGGGAAGACCTGCGAGTACTATCACACAAACGCAGCATCAGCTAATGAAATGCCATGGTCTATGGAAAAGGCTTTAATAGATGCAGTGTGGGTGAAAACAACACAGGGACAATAGACTCCTGACCCCTCACACAGCCCAATTCCAGGCAGTACTAACTGTATCATTAACGCTGAAACAGAAGATATACTGGCATCTTCTATAAACTCAAGTAATACACAAAAACAGAAGTCTGGACAGGGGGAAGTACAAGTACAGGTCACACAAGATTTTGACCTAGACTTTCATTCAGAGGATGTGACATATACACCGCAAAAATACGAGGTCCAGTACCCCCTTAGGCGGCCTACCATTAGATTTAGAATCAGCTGAGGAGGAGACCAGTATGAGGAACCAGACTTGGGGTGATAAAATGGAACAAGAATGACCAGTAAATAATGGAACTGGGCTCCCAAAAACTGCACAGTAGCTGTGGGCAAAATTTAGGCAAAGAGATCAGTTATTCCAAAATGTCACTCCAGCCCAAAGGTGGAACACTGTGCGTTTGGCTTAGAGGTTGCACCTGATAGAATTTATGTGGTTAGAAATCTGATAAAGGAATCGATGCATGTTTTTTTCAAATGAAATATACGCTTTAATCCGTGCCTCGGGGGCACTCTTTTCGACATAAGTTTTAAGACACCTATGGAGTTAGACTGTTTCTGGGCAAACTATAAGAAAAAGAAATACACAGCATTGTAGTTACCTTTTTGAGCAATCCCTCTAATGGAACCCATTATTCAACAAGTTACCATATTATTTAGGAATGAGTGGGTCAGTGCGCATGACATCAAGCACTGGATAGCCCAATGATGTTACATTCTAGGGCAACCCCAGCCTATTCTGGATGAAGAGCATATCTGGAAGGGGGGGTTGCAAATTTAAAATCAGATTATGATTAATCACTCAAGGCCCAAAGTACCTACAAACATGTTTTAAGTGTGGGTCTACTGTATACTTAAGCAATGCCTGTGACAGGATAAAGTGCAACCTTTGTCTAGAATATGGGTACAATAGTTTGTTCTGCACCAATGAGCTGAAGTGCAATTTGTGTAAAGAACAGGGCCATGTATACAGAAATTGTTATTAACGGGTCACACATAACCAGGAGGACAGGCCGGACCAGGATAGTATCCTGAATACTGCCCAGAAAAACAGTAGTGAGAGAAAAAAGAAAACTGGAGAAACCAGATCAACCTGAGCAACCTGTTCAAACCCCACAACACAGCGACCCCCAAGATTGTAATCCTCCTGCCCCCCCCAAGTATATGGAAGTTGCACAGGTCACACAGAATGCTAACACCCAGATACAAAATAGTGAGAATAATGTTCAAGGGAACATGGCAGTATGGGGGAAACAGACAGAATCCCATCAGGAAGAACAGCCCCCCAAGGATAATGCAAGTGACACACAAGTAATGCCTCCACCAAACATAACAGTTGTAACTGCAAAGAAGAGGCGGTTACAGAAACATCAGCCCAGAGCAAACATTTCAAAAGCAACTGAAAACCAGAGAAAAGTGGAAGTACAAAACCGATGCCAAGCCCTTCAATCTCAGTACTCAGATCAAAGAGGGGAGTCAGAAACATCTCCCACTATATCCTCCCAACAAGCACTGTCCTCAGAGTCTGAGGAAGAACACTTAGAGGAAGAAGTTCAAAAAGCATATTTGAAAAACAAAAACATTTCTGGGAGACCATCCCCGAAAAAGTGGGATATTAGAAAAATTCCCCTAAATCAATCCCTATGGCTGCCCCACACAACTACAAAATTGCCACCCTGAATGTAAACAGCATTAAGAACACCTGAAGAAGACTTGTGACATTTTCCGTTTTAAAGGACATAGCTCTTGACATTAATTTTCTGCAGTACACAGAGCGGAGCACTACTTCCAAAGTAACAGCTGTACCAAAACTATGGTGCTGGGTTCCATCCTTCTTTTCTTATGGGACTGAGAGATGTGATGGGGTGGGGGGTTTATTTTCAGGTTATAATTATACTGTTACAAAAATGGTGGACATTTGCTCAGGCTGTGCAAGTCTTATTGACTTTAACCATAACAATGCAGTATGGAGGGCTATCAATATATATGCACCAAAAACAAAAAAAGGGCTTATAGATTTCTTTTAACAAATTAAACCATATTTGTTTACTACAAGAAATTTAATTTGGGCTGGGGATTTTAACTGTGTATTACAGACAACAGATAGAGGGGCCAAAACATCTAAGCAATACTGTGACACAAATGCTTTGAGGAAAATAATCTCAGCCTTGGACCTCACTGATGTGTATTGGAGCATCCATGCTAGTGGTGGGCAGACATGTTATAAAAACACCATGGCTACAAGGATATACTTTACATTCCCCTCTAAACTGTTTAAAGTGCACACAGCAAAAATACTGCCCATAGAAAATTCAGACCACCTGCTCTTTTTAACTCCAATTAGTCTTTCAGATAACCAGACTATTGGTAAGGAATATTGGAAACCAAATTCCACCTTACTTGAAAATCCTGGAATTTTTCAGATAGCGAAAGACTTATTGGGTGCTAGGAAAACATAGTGGCATGTTTGGAAGATGACATTAGTAAATGGTGGCTAGACACTAAATTAGACCTAAAAAAAAAACTGTTCCAGAAGCAAGCTAGCCAAGTGAATAATGAACAATAAAAACAATATTTAATGTTACGATCACAATTATTGACAATAATGTACTTAGTGAATGAAGGGTATGGCCTGTACAGAGACCGGATACATACCCTTAAGTCAGAAATGGAAAAATTACAATGCTTATGAGCAAATTACCTGTTACACGAACATAGGATATGTACCCCAGGTAAAAGTATCATGGAGATGTCTTTGAAAGCTGTAAGCAGCGAATTCAGAGTAAGATAATTGACAAACTATATGAACCAGCTGATACAGTAGTAACTAGCAATGTAGATATTCTTTTGACAGTTACCACACATATGTCAGAACTTTATTCAGACTGTAGCATTCCAGAAGCACAGCTGCACCAATTTCTTCAACAAATACAGGTTCCTACTCTTCCATAAGAAACTGTCCAGGCTCTAATTATCTCCATTACTACATCTGAAATTATGACAGCTATTAAAAGTATAAAAAATAACACATCACCAGAACCAGATGGACTGACTGCTGAATTCTATAAAAAAATGATCATTGAAATTTTAGAAATCCTCATGGTGGTATTTAGTTGTATGTTAGGGTATGGGAACATAATATCCCAGATTGGAGAGTCTTTACATAGAAACATAGAAACATAGAATTTGACGGCAGATAAGGACCGCTTGGCCCACCCAGTCTGCCCATTTCCCTACCTAATGGATAAGCTGCAGATCCTAGTTAACCAGCAGCCTACTTCTTCCTACCTCCACCCCCTAGAATTGCCTTACGACTGTCCCATGCATGCTTGAATTCCACCACTGTTTTTGACTCCACAACCTCCTCCAGAAGGCCGTTCCATGCATCCACAACCCTCTCTGTGAAAAATACTTCCTTAAATTACCTCTGAGCCGCCCCTCTATCTTCAAATTGTGCCCCCTTGTTCTTGCACACCTCTTTTTTTGAAAGATGCTACCCTCTTGGACTTTGTTGATTCCCTTGAGGTATTTGAAAGTTTCTATCATGTCACCCCTCTCCCTCCTTTCCTCGAGGCTATACATATTAAGCTCCTTAAGTCTCTCTTCATATGTCTTCCAGTGCAGACCCTACACCATTTTAGTTGCCCTCCTCTGGACAGCTTCCATCCAATTTACAATTTGTTTTGTATAGAAAGGGTGACCAAAGTGATTTAAAGACTTGGAGGCCATTGAGCCTTTTAAACACAGATCTAAAGATCCTTATGAAAATCCTAGCTGCAAGACTTACCACAACAGTGCCCTCTTTAATCTCAGAGGGGCAGACCTGCTCAGTAGTAGGAAGAAACATCCAGGATAATTTCCTTCTGATCAGAGAAGTAGTAGAAATGGGAGCATAGAACAACACATAGAGATTTTTATTTATTTATTTATTCAATCTTGGATTACAATACCTTTGAGCGGGAGACTGCTCTTTTACAAAGGTTCCATGTCATAAAGGGTGGGTGTACATACATTGTGGGTTTAGGAATATCTAGCTAGGTGAGTAAACACAGATAAAAATACATTGTAAATAGGAAACAGAGATGGTTTTAATACTAGGTTAATTCAGGTAACAGTAGCAGCCTAGGTGGCATTGGCAGCTAAAAAACAGTAAGCAGCTCTCCAGAAAGGAGAGTAGGGGGCACTGAGTGGGGAGGGAGCATGATGACTATTTAAGGGGAGGTGGGAGAGGAGAGTGCAGGGTATTACATGGCAAAAGTGGGGGCAATTCAGGGTAGAAGAACAAAGAAGGAGTAGCAAGGATATGGTAATAACCTGAAAGGTGAATAAGATCGGGGTCAGAAGTGTGTGTGTGTGTGTGGAGTAATTAGAAAGTACAGTCACAGGAGCTTTTCTTCAGTAGTTGTTGTCTTAGCTTGGTCTTGAAAAGCCCGAATCTTTGTGTGGTGTTATGTTCAGTGCTGAGGTTATTGAGCCAAAGTGGTGCCCAGTAGGCATATGACCTGTGCCCTTGGGAGGTTCTGCAGTGAGGGATGGTGAGAACCTGATGGTCAGAGTTCCTGGTGCGGTGTGGGCCTGTGAATAAGCTTAATAGGCTTGTGACTCCAGGAGGCTGAAGTCCGAGTAGTGATTTTTTAGCTAAGAGGAAGGTTTGGTGTTGTATCCTTTTTTCAAGTTGTAGCCACCTGGCTTGCTCATAAAGGTCACATGTGTGCGTTAGTCAGGGGAATTGATGAGCAGTCTGCAGGCTTTGTTTAGGGCTACTGCTATCCTATGTAGTGAGGTTTGAGTGGCTGAGCTGTATATGACCAATCCATAGTCGATGATGAGACAACTGTGCTATGGATTGCGGTTTGGAGTACTTCAGGTGTTAGACATTTCTTGTGCCTGTGCAGGAGCCCAATTCTTATGTTGACTGTTTTGGCCACATTCTCAATGTGTTCTGCATGGGAGAGGGAACAGTCAAGTGTAACTCCCAGGTATTTGAATTGCTCCACTCGTTCAAGTGAAACCCCTGCGCAGTTAGTGATGTTAAGGGATGCTGCTTTGTGTTTGCTTCTAGCACTGCTAAAAAGCATTACTTTTGTCTTTTTATAGTTGAGAACCATCTTGTGGGTTCTGAACCAATCCTCAGTTTGTTTAAAAGCGTGTTGTAGCTGATAGTTTAGGGTGTGAGGGTCATGTTGAGAAGTAAAAATAACAGCATTATCTGCATAGAGAAGTATCCGTTGGTCACACGATCAAGGTAGGCTTTTTAGAAAGATGCTGAAAAGGAGGGGTCCTAGGATTGACCCCTGGTGGACCCCACAATGAACTGGCAGGGGCCCAGATAGAATGTTTCCAATCTTTACCTGTTGGTAATGATCAGCTAGATAGCTTTGGAACTAGTTAGTAGTGGGGTTGGAGAGGCCTGTTGAGGTGAGTTTTTGAAGTAGTAGGGAGTGACTGACTATGTCAAAGGCCTTTGTTAGATCAATAAAGGCCATGCCAACAGGGTTATCCAGGTCCAGTGAACTGTGTATGCAGCTGGTGAACTCCAGAAGAGCTGTGGCGGTACTGTGCCCTTTCTGAAATCCATGATGTTTGTAATGCTTCCCTAAAATGTTTACTTTTGGCAGAGCAGATGGTCCGGGTGCAGTCATTCCGTTGTCGTCTGTATTCCTGGAAGTCTGATTGCTTGCCAGAGTTCTGTGCCCTATACCACCAGTTGTGCCTGTTTTTTATGCGGCCTATTAAGTCTGGTGTGATCCAGGGGCTGTATCTTCCACGGATCTTTGTCCTCTACACTGGGGCAAGGCTTTCACAAGCAACATTGAATTGTTTGATGAAGTACTCGAGTGCAGTGTCCATATCCTCCACTGTGTCAAGGGGGCTCCAGTCAGTGTTGCGTAGCTGCTCCTTAAGGTACTCCAGGTGATCTCTTTTTAGTTTATGATTAGAGATTATTTGGGGGGTTGCATTGAATTTGTTGGTCCAGCTGCAGATTGCTGGAGAGTGGATCACTCAGTGAGTCTGGGTGGACTGTCACATTGGAGATACGATCCAGGCAGTTTGTGAGGATCCAGTCAAGTAGTGTGCTAGATCCAGTTTTGTAATTTGCTCTGGTGGGTGAGTCAATGAGCTGTGTAAGATGCAGTGCAGCTATAGTGTCCTTATATGTGCCAGTTGGTGGTGTCAACCAATTGATATTGATGTTCCCTAGAATGATGGATTCAGAGTTGAGGTGCTGACATCAAATAACCTCTATGAGTTCTTCGAATCACGGAAATTTCACTTCAGGAGGGATGTATACAGTAAGTATAGAAAGTGCTTTATTGTGTGCCCCCAACAGAATTTTTATGGGGAGAATTTGTGCAGTACTTGTAAGGTGGGGTAAAGGAAGAGCAAACCCTTTTATTGAGTCTTTAATGTATAACATACAGTCCCCTCCACTTTTTGAGATCCTGTCATTCCTGAATAGTGTGTAACCAGGTATCGAGACAGCAGATTCCGGTGTTTTTGGAGTAAGCCATGTCTCAACAACTGCGAGTACATCAGGGTTATGTTGTACTGTCCAGACTTGCAAGCAGTCTATCTTTTTGAGTAGACTGTGGATATTTATGTTGGTGAGTGTAACTGTTCCATTCTTATTATGGTTGGTTGACAATGTGACCCCAGCTGGCCAGGATTTGGGTGTACATTGCCAGAGTAATCCATGGTAGAGCTGTGGTGGTGGCTCTTGGGTGGTCTAACAAGCACACCAGGAGGAGATGGCAAAGGAAAAATGCTGATGGTTAAATTACATCCAGAGGAAATGATGAGCTGTTGAGATCCAGAGTCACATAATATGTTTAAATTCCTGAAAGGTGATAAACTGTGGCCTGGTCATTTGCAATGTGTGAAATCCTTTTGTTTGTATGTTTCTTTTGATCTTCAACATCCTCAGAGACGAGTAGAATACCTTGGGAACAGGTCAGACAGAAATGTTGATTCAGTCACAAAATGTGTTTAATTCCTTTGTTGTTTAAAGTTCACAAGTGCAGCTGCTTTAGGAGTGGTCAGTCGAAAATGTTGAAAATGTTGATTCAGTTGCAGGACCCAGCATCACCATGTTTGTAAGACTAGTTGTAAGCCATATGCTTCCTTGGGGAGGCTTCAAGAAAGTTGATTTAAAATTAAAAAGCTGATACCTGGTGACGATGTTTTGCCGAAATTCAGTCCAGGACACTTTCACAGATGTTATGTGCAAGAATGGCACAGTGTAATCCAAGCAGAAAAACATGTAAATGAACAAAAACTAAACTACAAGTCTAGGTAGGCCATGTCCACAGCCTGGTTTTTACTACTGTTGGACCAAAAGCAGGCATTCGATAGGGTGTCCAATAAATATATGAATGAAGTCTTAATAAAGTATGGAATTACAGAAAAAAATTGTAATTGGATTATGGAAATATACAGTGTAGCCTAGTGGCATTGAGACCCTTAGTTAATAGTTTTCAAGGAACTTCCATAAAAATCAGTAGAGGAGTGAGGCAGTGATGCCCGATGAATCCGTTACTGTACATATACTGTATTGACCCCTACTGCACACCATCTAACAGGAATCTAAGATAAAAGGGAAAACAAGGCCACCTAAGGAAGATACAGTAGTGGTCATGGCTTATGCTGATTATGATGTATGTTTACTAGTAGCAGATGTTTTCAAGGCAGAAAGAGCATTAGCACAGGCTGCAAAGTTTTCCCAAGTGTCATGACCTAGGATTAACCACTCAGATTGTGCAGGATACAAACTCAATATGAAGGCTGAGAAGATGACCACTACAAATCAGATCCCTGTCTCAGACACTTCAATAAAGATTTAAGGGGTGAAGGTTGGTAAGGGGGATATGGCACAGAACTGGAAAGAAAAAAAAATAGATGAATTTTCAGAGAAACTGAAAACACGGAAAACATGGCAGTAAACAAAGAAAAAGAAAGTGGCAATAGTGAAAACCTTTCTCTTGCCAATTTTTACATATCTGAGTGTTGCATTCTCCCCTCCTAGATGTTTTGAAACAACACTTTTTAGTTTAGTCTTTCAGACAATTTGGGTAAGCAGATTGAACCCAATAAAAAGGGAAATTCTCTATCACCCATATAAAAATTGTGGACTATATCTTATCAATCCCGTTTGTTTTCTTTATTGTATTTTTGTTTATTTGAGCATTCAGAGATTCTCATCCTTGGCTGGTGGTGACTGAAAGAAACTGGCTAGGATATGGCTCTCCCCCATCCTTACATTATGGAACCAGTCTTCAGCAGCAGTTAGGAAGATAAATTGGTACCCCAATATATTCAACCCCGATAGAAAAAGTCAGGAAATGGCATTTGACAATTACACAAGCAACAGCACCAAATGGGCTCATGGTGTACAATACCATTTAGGATCAAGGATATACTTCAAAACCGGAATATAAAGGTGTCAGCCATGTACAGTATAATAAAATAGAAACCTATCTGCAAGATAACAGACACTGCCAAGGATGTAGGAGGTGGTATGGCTAGTGTGCCATGGGAGATTGGGTGTCAAAGGCAACACAAAACATGAAAGTCTAGATGAAAGAATGTGTCCTAGGCAGCAGTGTATAAAACGAGAGGAAACAATGCAGCATTTTTTGGTAGACTGCCCCTATATTAAATCAGTGTAGGCCCTATTAGCCGCATGATGGAATAATGTACACTGGGGATGTCTGACATATTAAATATAGTAGTAGGTTTTTCAGGACCACTCCAAGCTACAGAAGCAGAAACTCTTAGACTCATATTTACATGTATAAAATTTATATTATGGCAGACCTGATGCAAATATGTATTGTAGCAAATTAAGATGACCCCTTTAACTCATTGTCTCCTAGCAGATGCCTGTAGTCATCAATAAAATACACTGGTGTGTCCTGAGTACACCTACAGAAGTCAGCTACTGACTTCCTGTGTGCCCTTGCAACATCTGGAGACGTCACTTATATATTTTTATATATAATATAACAGAATATAATATACATTTGACTGCATAGCACCATTGGAAAGGTAATTTTGTACTGAACAACTTTGCCAGTGATATTTCGTGTATATCATGTATACTTTAGGAGTTATTCGCATTTGTTTATGGTATGGTGTGCATGGCTTATGTTGCCTATTTTAGTGAAAAAAACATTTTTGTTGCTGTTTCAACCAGCATAGAAAAAAATGAAATTACATATTATTATTTGCATACCACCACTGGAAAGGTAATTTTCTGCTGAATAACTTTGCCATACATGCTTTGTGTCTAGCACTTATGGTTCATGAGCTATTAGGATTTGTTTGTGGCATGCTGACTTTAGCTTGATTTTGCTTAGAAAGGCCCAGGATTCACTATTAACAGTATACAGGAAACAAGTGGTGCAACTTCAGAGAGCTCCTGTGGAGGCAATGAGTTAACTGTGGTCATGCAGACTGAAAAAGAGTTACATGCGGGGGTGGAGTCTGCCAGCAAGAAGAAAGTAATTTCATCATCAGCCCACATCGGGGGGTTTAATAGTGTCCAAACTAAATAATAGCACAGTCAGTGCGATTGGAACTAATAAATCAATAATACCTCAGCTACATTTCGGTTCCAAAATTGTCCTGATTGGTAGTGGCAATCAATTTCTGCAAGCAGTTGAAGTTCCAAGAGCACCACAAGGCATCAGCCTGACACAACCTGTGAGCTCAAGTTTTGCTGCTCAGGGAAAGCTCCAATGGGGCTAACCTGCTCCCTACCACGCATGGCGATGGCGTGGGACAAATCCACTCTAACAGCTGCAAATAGCTGCCTGGACAGAGATGCATCTGACATTATGGCAAAATTGGATAAAATACTTCTGGACACAGCAGATTTGAAACTGGAGGCCCAGAAAAAAACACCTTTAGACTTGACTGCTCTGGTCACATCTACTGAGCAGACTGTGCACAGCTATGAGGTAATGTTGCAAACACACTCGGGGGCTTTACATGACCATCACCAAAACATTCAGTACCTGATGAATAAAGTAGATGATATGAAGAACAGAGCCAGAAGGAAGACTCTTTGGATAGTGGGGGTGCCAGAGGGGGTAGAAGGCAAAGACTTGTACACCTTCCTAAGAGTCTTCCTGCCTGAGCTGATGTGGGACAACAACTGTGTGGCTCCAGAAATTGAAAGAGCCCATAGATCCCTGGCCCCCCGGCCTCAACAAGGAGAATGGCCCAACCTATTTTGTGTACATTTTTGAAATACCCAGAGAAGGAATATTATTTGAAATGTGCCAGGGAACAAGGGTCCTTCCTCTGGCATGGACAACATATTCAACTCTATCAGGACTTCTCGCAGGAATTATCAAACAAACATTGTGCTTTTGCAGGGGTCAAGCAGCAGTTTTACAAAAGAAACATACTAACATCCCTGAGATACCCAGTGATCTTGTGGATTCTATATCAGGGGGAATATTTAATGTTTGACAGCCCTGCTGCTGTGGAGAGGTTCCTGCAGAATTTACACAATGGCCCTGAATTGCCTGATGCAAACAGCTGTTCTCCACAAGGTGTCTCCGCTGCCAAGATGGAGGTGAGCTGAAAAGCCACACAGCATCTTCCAACTACCAGCACTCAGAGCCCTGCTACAGGACCCCCTTAGCAACATGTCCCCAGAGGTCACCCTAAATAGAAATCTGAGGCCATGGGGAAGCTGTTAGCCAGGCGTGAATGCTCCAGAAGCTGCCAAAGAAGATCGGCTCCATCAGATTTACTTATTTAGTTTTTGTTTACCAGGTGGGTGCACTAGCCATAGAGATGACTATTTTCAGGCATGACCTGGGAGGTTACAGAGCATTACAGAGATACAACAGCAGATTATACAGCACGGTACAAACAAGGTGTTACATAGCAGGTTATGCAGCATAGACAAAATGCAAGGTGTTGAGAGTAGGGTACAGAACATAGTTTCAGTCATAGCATTGGGATAAGGCTTTTAAGCTGGTAGAGCAAAACAATAAAGTCACAGTCTTGCGAGGAATAAACCAGAGACACCAAGCAAAATACAAAGAATAAAACATACAGCAGGTATACCCCAGGAGAAAAAAATTCATACAGATCTAAGAGATATGAGACAATAACAAATAAGCGCAAAGGGGAAATGCTGCAGGGGATAGGAAGGTTGAGATTGGTTGTGGTTAGGAAACAGGGCTAGGCTCAGAGATAAAGTTCAGAAAAGGGGATTAGTGCAGGTATTGTGAGGAAAAGTGATAATTAGGGGGTGAGGAAAGGGACAGGGCGAGGGAGGATTTGTATTGCAAGGGTATATTGGCAGTAAGCAGGTTAAGAACTTCAGGGAGGGAGGAGGAGAAAGTACTAAAAAGGTTTAAAGCAGGAGCACTGACTAGATGAGATAAAGTAGCGGTGGAGCACTTTTTTAAAGGCCTTGTGTGAAGATGCTAGGCAGACATCAAGAGGGAGGGAGTTCCACTGCTGAGGAGCATGGTGGGCAAAAGCACTAGAACCTTTGGTAGTTTTGCATTCAGGCACACATAAGAGGGCTTTATCAGTCGAGCACAGGCCGTAGCTGGAGGACTGGGGAGTGAGCAGCTCTACTAGTGTTTCGGAGGTTTGAGACCTCATAATGCTATCAACAGTGGAACAGAGGGAGTGAAGACTGGTTGCATTAGGAGATAGGCAATTAAGATCTGAGTAGAGGAGGCAATTCTGTTTCAGCCTTTGGAAGGAGGAGGCATACCGACAGATGTCAGCAGCTGATCTCTGGGGGACACCCCAATTAAACTGGATGACAGGTATGAGCCTCTGAGGGATCTTACACCATTACCTCTCACTTTGCCTGCACACTTTCCACTTCTTGAGAAGATGTCTCATGAAGTGGCAGCAGATTCAGGGGAGTGGTCCCCTCTGCCAAGAGACTGGGTGGACTGTGAACAGTCTGTGGGGGAGATACCAGAAGAGTGCGTTGAACACTTGGAAGCTTTTCTTAATGCCTCAGATTACATTATATCCTTAGGTTGACATATGATCCAGCATCAGGAGTTGCACTTGCAAGCTGTTGCCACCCCTTGGTCTTCCTAACGTAGGAGGGTACACTGACAGTATTTATCGCCTTGTCTGGTGTAATCACTCTACGAAAGAAAAAAAAAATGTCCTCGTCCTTCTAATGGTCCCTTCAATGAGATGAGGACGTTTAAACACCGGGGAGGAAAGTTCCCCGGGACTTTTGATTTTTGGCCTTGCCTTGGCATGCTATGGAGCACTAATTTCATATGGATATACGTGGCTATGAGAGAGGAGGAGCAGCTGCATGCTAGTATTCTCAGTGGGGACACACAGCAGGATTTTTGAAAAGCTTTTCTCCCACCTATGTATGGTAAACCACTGTTACCCTACCCTTGGGAAGTTCAAATTTCTTTCCAGTTTATCTTGTGCTGCTGTTTCCCTTGCTTTCTGCTGTCTTCCCATTTACCCTCACCAGGTTCTGGAGTCCATCAGTGGAGGAGCCAGCCAAGTGTGGAGCTATTTCAGGAGCGTCCCGCGCGGAATGGAAAGCTGCAGTTTAACTTGGGATTCGAAGATTTGTCCACAATTGAAAATACTTGAAACGCTGAAAATGTTGAAAATCCTGAAAACCTTACAACTTGGTGCCTTGAAAACTCCAGCAATTTGACCTTCATTTGGCCTGCAGAGCTCGGTGCTACAGGATATGACCGAACAGGGAAATTTGGAACATAACGAGGCTATACGCTTTGGGCAGTATTAAAATCTTGAAACCTAAAAAAGGTTTATTGTCAAGAAAATAGAAATGGAATAATATAGAAGGTTTAGTGGAGTCAGATTTGTGTTGCCATGGAGCACTAAGGAGCATTATACATATGGGACATAAAGTATAAGAGAACCTACTATAACAAACTTTATACATTATACCTAGTGACTGTGCTTTGCATTTTCCTACATTGTGGCAAGTTTTTTTTATTTAGTGCCTTACTCGTGGTAGACACAACTTATCTTAACTTATCGACAGACACAAGTAAAGATGAACATCACCCTATCTACCAGAAAGGTTACCCTCAGGCTACTGCTACTCTCAGGCAATGTTCACCTAAATCCTGGACCTACAACTCCGAGGAGCAGGGAAGGCCACTCAGTGACCGGCCTAAAGATAGCATCGCTAAACATCTGCAACCTAACTGCAAAATTCGACCAGCTCCAGGCTTGGATGACCATTCATACCCCGGACCTACTCTGCCTAACGGAAACCTGGCTGTCAAATAAGATCAAAGATGGTGAGGTGACCATTGAAGGATTTCAAATGTTTAGACTCGATAGAACAGGCAAGAAAGGCTGCTGCTGCCTCGTGTATGTCAGAAACACACTGAGTTGCTCTGTCCTCCCCATCTCCAAAGTTGCGGAGGACTATGAGCTATTAGTGGTAAAAACTCAAGCCAGCCTAAATGGCAAGACCATTACCATTGCTACAACCCACCTGCCCCCCAAAAAAGCCAAGGAAGGCCCTCCTCTGGTTATGCAAGAAATAAGCGGCCTCAAAAAGAGCTCAGAACTCATCTTGACGGGTGACTTTAACATAAACTGGCTTTGTAAAGAGGCGACACCCACCAGAGACCTAATCACCTCCCACAATCTCACCCAACTCGTAACTCATCCCACCAGGCAGAACTACAAGGCTGGTACCAGCACCCTAATTGACTGGGTCCTGGTCAGCACACTGTCCAGATTCTCTGATCTCAAAGTTCTCCCAGACGTGCTGAGCGACCACTCACCGATCTCCTTTCTCTGGACCATTAAAATTTCCAAAAGCCCACCACATCTCATCGAGAGCAGGGTCCTGCGAAAAGGCAAACTTGGTTCCCTCAAATCAGCACTGTCTGCCTACAGCTGGTCCCCCATACACAAGGCATCCACACTGGACCAGGCACTCAGCTTTTTCACGGAGGGTTTCAACTCCATCTGTGACATCCATGCCCCATGCACTATACGGAAAATTCGAGGAGTGGACAATGGCTGGCTGGATGGTAAGCTCCTCTCTCTCCTAAAAGAAAGGGCCTGTCTCTTTGCCAAAGCCTTAAACTCTGGTTGTAAGCACAACCTACAACATTACAAAACCGCTAGAAATCAGTGCACTAAACTTATTCGGCTCGTGAAGGCCAACTTCCATAAGACCCAGCTCAACAACGCTTGGGGAGATGGAAAGAGATTTTGGGACAACCTCAAGAACACCCTTGGCAAAGACCAGAAGCTGAATCCTACAATGCTCAATATCAATAACGCACCCTCCACAGATCCTCTAGCCATTGCTGATGCCTTTAACCAGGCCTTTACTGACATGTCCCCAGTACTACCCCCAGACTATCTTCTGCCGGTGGAGGACTAAGGTTGCGCCAACCGAACCACTGCTAACCACCCAGCTTTCTACTTTAAGAAGGTGACGGCAAAGGAGGCCCTAACAATGGTCAGGAAAGTCCTAGGAAAAACTAGGTTGGGGAGTGATGGGCTAGACATGAAGATACTATCTCTGACCCTTGATGTTCTGATCAAACCCATTACAATGCTATTTAACAAATCCTTGGCCCTAGTTCAATTCCCAGAAGTTTGGAAGCAAGCCCTCGTGACTCCAGTGTACAAGAATGGTGACAAGTGACTGGTATCTAACTACAGGCCAATATCTATCCTCTCCCCACTATCCAAAGCTCTGGAATAAATCATGGCAAACCAACTCACAGAATACCTCAACAAGTACAATCTGCTCTGCCCAAACCAACATGGTTTCTGGCAAAAACACAGTACCACCACTGCACTGCTGGCATACTCTGACTATTCACACAAGGTGCTGGATGAAGGCAAATTGATGGAGTCCATCTTCATAGACCTCACTAAATCCTTCGACACCGTCAACCACCCTCTACTGGTATTCCAGCTCCAAAGACTGGGAGTGGCTCCAAATGCTCTAAATTGGTTCAATGATTACCTATCACAAAGGAATCAGCAAGTCAAAATCAGGCAGACATTATCCAGCTCCAGAGATGTACTCCTAGGAGTTCCTCAAGGATCAATCCTAGGTCCCTTGCTTTTCAACCTTTTTGTTAATGAATTGCCTGTGGCCTGTGACACCAGTCTCATCCTGTATGCAGACGATGCTGTGCTACTGAGTAGTGGCACCTCCCAGGCTGCCCTACAAACAGAACTACAGACCTCTTTCAACAAACTTGAGGACTGGTTCTGTAGGAAAAAGCTGCTACTGAACTACAAGAAAACCAAGGCCATGCTCCATTCCAGCCCCTACAATAAATGCAGGCTTACTCCCCTTGAAATCACCAATAACGCTGGTAAGCAGATTGAGCAGGTACAATCATTTAAGTACCTAGGGGGTCACCATTGAGGACTCTCTCACTTATATGAACCATATTTATTCCTTTGTCAGATCAGTAAATACGAAGATCGGGGTCCTCTATAGAAATAAGAAATCCCTCACTCCGGAAGCACTCTGAATCTCAGTCTCCAGCTCAATACTCACCATGATAGACTACAGGATAGTGGTCTATGGAGCTGCCACTGATACTGCATTCAACAGGGTCCAAATTGCATTAAATAAGGCATGCCGCCTGACCCTTTGCACAGACCGTTACACTCACACTTGCACCCTATATGAGCATACAAACTGGCTTAACCTAAATGACAGGCTCAAATACCAGACCTGTCTACTGGGTAAGAAGGCACTCCTTGGAAAAAACCCACCCTGCATAGAAAACCTGCTCAAGGCCTCTCTCTCATCCCACATCACCAGAGGGAGGAAGAATGGAGCACTGTCCATCCCATTCCAGCGAACCTCATTTAGGCAGCGCACTTTCTGCTACTGAACCCCCCTCTGGCTAAATGAACTCCCGTGGAAACTAAAAACACACAGCCTGCCGCAGTTCAAAGCAGGCCTCAAACAGCACCTAAAGTCTAGCTCACAATGCACCTGTTTCTCAGGCCAAACTTGAAAGACTAACCAACACATCCGGTTAAATCCAGCACAGATACCTAGAAAAACCTGCCCTCATCCTATCCTAGCCAGGAACACTAGTAAGCTATTAATCCTCTTTACTGCTCTGCGTACCATAGAAATTCATGATTTTTTACATTTTCATTTGGGAGAGTGGGCCTTTTTTTATCCAGTATTGCCTTTTCTTTGATCATTTAGCATCAGCTATATACTGGAATTAGGCCTCCCCTGTAGAATTTTTATTTATATTTCGTGAGGGATATGGGCTGTACTAGATGATCCTTTCTTTTGGAAATAGAACAAAATAAGGATTTTAAGAACATGAAAACGAGAAATATAGACAAAAAACAAGAAAAACATTAAAGCACGTTGCACACAGTCTACTTCCATGGTATACCCAAAGCTAGAAGGGAGACACCTTTTCTATTGAGAATTGCTGCATAAAATAGTATTAAAATTCAACTTAAGACATAGTTTACATGGGAAGATATAAGGCTTCCCCCAATAAAGACTATGTTTGTTTAGTGATGAAGAACAGAGCAATAAGAGATGAGATACTGAAATTAAAGGAAAAAACATGTAAAATGGGTATAGATATTGATACTACTACTGAATTCTTTAGAGAAGGAGCTAGACCCCAAATACAGAATGAATATTTACAGCAAATTAAACAAACTATAAATGTAGGAAAGGGCAATCAACAGTCGAGTGTCAGATACTTACAGAAACCAGCAGTAGCGGAGTATGAACTAAAGGGATCTCCAGAATTTGAAAAAGTAATAAGAGGTGGAGAGCAAAGAGGTAAATGAATAAATAACAGTATGGTTTTGGAAGAATATGTGACTGATAGCTGTGATGAGGAAAACTTTGAACATGATTGTACACATGTGGTTAGTGTGTCTTGTCACAATTATTATAATGCTCTTTCTTGTACCAGTGAAAGCTCCGAGTCGGAATGCTCTACAATTGAACTCTCAGAACTGAATTTTAAGGAAAACTATCTCTCCACCACTTAAGACTCAGTCTGGCTTAACCATACTATCATGGAATATAGCAGGTGTAAATGCAAAAAAATGAGGATGGTTCATGGCTTTCCTTAATGAACAAATATGATCTTGTCTTATTACAGAAGACATGGCTTGATTCGGGTACACAAATAGCATTGCAGGGTTTCATCATTTACTCCCTCCCTGGGAGGAGGATGTCCAGTCGGGGTCATTGTAGTGATGGATTGATGTGTTTATTAGATACAAAAAAGAAATGGTATTCCATATAATTCTTTGTATTCTAATTGTCTTGCCATTGCTGTAACAACTGAGAAAGATATGACTATTCTTCTTGTGAACTCCTATTTTACCCCTAGTTTGAAAATTATAGAGTTTGAAGCCCATCTTAAAGAACTATCCAGTTTTCTGGAAGCTTTCTCTACTTGTACCATCCATAGACATATTATGTTATTTGGTGATTGGAACTCACATGTAGGTTGCTTAAATGAGACAGATTTAGGATATAATTTAGATGATAAGGGATACTATAAAGACATTCCATTTTGAGTGTCTAAAGATCATAGTAAAAATAAGAAGGGTTTTATGCTTGTGAAATTTATTGTAGATCATAATCTTTGTATCCTAAATTATAGAAATGTATCTGATAATTTGGGTGAATATACATTTCCTACAAAAAAGGAGGCACTTTACTTGATTTATCATTAATAGATGTAGCACTTTATTCCAAGGTATATGGTTTTAAAATAATACCAGAGATTTTGTCAGATCACTTTCTCATTGAACTCCAGATGATGTACAGAACCCAAACTAATTGATTTCTACTATGGAGGCAAATGAACACTTACAATTGTGGAAGAAACGTATTAAATGGGATCCTATAATGCCCCTAGAAATGCACACTTTGTTACAAAGCTAGCACATTCTTAGAAAGAAAGAATTGATATGTAATTCACCTGGCACTGATGTTTTCACTCATTTAGAGTCTTTTATATGAAATGTGTAATGATATAAAAAATAACGTACGTGAAAAAAAATAAAGTTTTAAAACCTTTAAATAAAACACCTTGGTATGCTATAAAGTGTATGAAATATAAAAAAAAATATTAAACAAACTTACACATTTAAGTAGGAGACATTTTGATTGCAATTATAACAAAGCTTTAGTGCAACTTAGGAAAAAGTATAGGCAACGTATTATTAATTAAAAAAGCACTCTAATAATATTTTATGGGGGCAGTTTCAGAAAGCTATAAGGGAAACAAATTCACAAGATTTCTGGAAACTCATTCTTTTGGCAGAAAATAGATATAATTTGAATACAGAGGCAAATATACCTGCTGCCTTGTGGGCTAATTATTTTGAAAGTTTATATGAACTTAATAAAGATCTGGCCAAACCTTTTGAAGTCATCACTACTAAATATAGAAACAATTTACCTCAAACTGATTTTGTGATAAAAAAAGATTGATTTAGCTATAAAAGATCACAAAAAGGATAAAGCTATGTGTACTGTTGTAATACCAGCTGAGTTTTTTAATTTGAATCTTCTTGGTGGTTGGACATTTTTGAGAAACTGTTTGAGGTAGTGATTAATCTAGAAAAAGTTTCAAATTCATGGCTTGAGGCTGAGATTGTACCAATGCATAACAAGCATTTGTCAGTGCTGAAAGTGGATTGCTTTGCTCCATTGAGCTTGCTCACTCCCCCTCTCTGACTCACTCATTCTGTTTCTCCTGGTGCTGCAAGCTGCCCTTTTGTACTGGGCTCCTGCCTGTGTTGGCACCTTTGTCTGCCCACAAAGAAATCCACAGCTGTCCTGACAGAGCTCCGTTGAGGTCGCTCACTACCCCTCTCTCACTTGCTCATTCTGTTTCTCCTGGTGCTGCAGGCTGCACTTTTGTAATGTGCTCCTGCCTCTGTCGGTGCCTTTTTCTGCCCACAAAGAATTCTGCAGCAGTCACGACAGAGCTCCGTTGAGCTTGCTCACTCCATCTCTGTCACTCGCTCGTTCCATTTCTGCTGGTGCTGCCCTTCTGTACTGGGCTCCTGCCTGCATTGCTACCTTTTTCTGCCCACAAAGAAATCCGCAGCAGTCACAATAGGGCTCCGTTGAGCTTGCTCACTCCCCCTCTCTCACTCGCTCCTTCTGTTTATCCCACCGCTGCAGGCTGCCCTTTTGTACTGGGCTCCTGCCTGCATTGCTGCCTTTTTCTGACCACAAAGAAATCCTCAGAAGTCCCAACAGAGCTCCGTTGAGCTCACTCACTCCCCCTTCCTCACCCGCTCTTTCTGTTTCTCCTGGCGCTGCAGGCTGCCCTTTTGTACTGGGCTCCTACCTGCATCGGCACCTTTGTCTGCCCACAAAGAAATACGCAGCTGTCCCGACAGAGCTTCATTGAGGTCGCTCACTCCCCCTCTCTCTCACTTGCTCATTCTGTTTCTCCTGGTGCTGCAGGCTGCCCTTTTGTACCCTGCTCCTGCCTCTTCGGCACCTTTTTCTGCCCACAAAGAATTCTGCAGCAGTCCCGAGAGAGCTCTGTTGAGCTCGCTCACTCCTCCTCTCTCACTCGCTCCATCTGTTTCTCCCACTGCTGTAGACTGTGACTTTTGTACTGGGCTCCTGCCTGCATTGCTGCCTTTTTCTGCCCACAAAGAAATCCGCAGCAGTTCCAACAGAGCTCCGTTGAGCTCACTCACTCCCCCTCCCTCACCCGCTCATTCTGTTTCTCCCCGCGCTGCAGGCTGCCCTTTTGTACTGGGCTCCTCTCCTGTGTTGGTGCCTTCTTCTGCCCACAAAGAAATCTGCAGCAGTCCCGAAAGAGCTCAGTTGAGCTCAGTCACTCCCCTCTCTCACTCGCCGATACTAATTTGTCCCAAACACTGATTTCTGAAAGCGACTGCGGTATTCTGTGCCAGAAATGTGAAAACACATTTTGACCAGGATTTGAAAAATGACAGCTATACTGTTCATAAGGAGTTGTGAAAAATGCCAGTGTTGAAAACCTGGCATGAAAATATCACTAATTTGTGAAGTTACAAGGGTGCATGGAAACTGCACAATGCACGCTCATAACGCCGTCATTTTATGGAGTTTCATCATAACATTTTCAACATAGGCATTTTAGGACCTCTGCTCATGAATCGTGTCACTGTGATTTTCATAATGTGTCCCAAACACTGATTTCCCACAGCGCCCGTGCTATTCTGCGCCACAACTGGAAAAACACATTTTGGCCAGGATGTGAAAAATGGCAGCTGCACTGTTTATAAGGAGGTGTGGAAAAATGGCAATGTTGAAACTCTGGAGTAAAAATATTACAAAATTGCAAAGTTACGAGGGTGCATGGAAACTATGCAACGCACGGTCGTAACACAGCCAGTTTTTGGACTTTCGTCACCAAATTTTCAACATAGGCATTTTAGGACCTCTGCTAATGAACAGCATCACTGAGATTTTCATAATGTGTCCCAAACACTGATTTCACACAGCGACCATGCTATTCTGTGCTGGAAGTGCGAAAACACATTTTGGCCAGGATGTGGAAATTGACAGCTGTACTGTTCATAAGGAGGTTCAGGAAAATGACAATGTTGAAAATCTGGAGTGAAAATATTGCAAATTTGCGAAGTTATGAGTGTGCATAGCAAATGCACAATGCACACTCGTAAAACAGTCATTTCTTGGATTTGTTCCACCAAATGTGCAACATAGACTTTTTGAGAGCCCCCCCTCATGAACACTGGCACTGTCATTTCATTATTTGGTCCCAAAAGGTGATTCTGCGCAGTGACTGTGAAATCACCTTTTGGGGCTGAATAACACCATGACAGGGCCTGAATTCATGAAGAGGGGTCCCAAAAAAACCCTGTTGAAATTTGGTGCCAAAATTCCCAAAAATGCCTGAGATATGACACAAAGTTGAAAAAACCCTATTTATGCCATTATACAGATTACCGGCATTTCCTCAGTTTGCGTTTGGCTTTGTAGAGTGCAGATGTGTTCCCGCTCAACTGAAGATCATCATGCTGGGTTCTGGAGGTAAGTGTGGGGTGAGGGGGGTGTGAGGAGGTGGGGTGTGCAGAGGGTGGGTGCAGGTTGAGGAGGGGCCACCAGACTCGACAAGGACCATTTTACTCTCAAATGGGGACAGTGAGAGGATCTCAGATCTAGAAGTGGGTAGCCATTTGGGGACAAGTGACCACCAAACAGTGTGGTTCATGATAAACTCTGCTACAGAGTCAAGCCATACAAAAGTGAGGGTTCTGGACCTCAGGAGGGCTCACTTTGGCAAGATGGGAGAGTGCCTTAGAAAAGCGTTAGCAAACAGGCTAGAAGGAGGGGTGGAGCAACAATGGGGAAATATCAAAACTGGGGAAATATTAAAACTGCCATCACAAGCCTTTGTGTGAAGCAAATAAACAAATCAAAATGAAAGAAAAATCCACTATGGTTCTCAAAAGAGGTGGCGGTGAAGGTTAGGGAGAAAAAGATAGCATTTAGGAAGTATAAGGAAACACAGAAGGAGCAGGACAGAGAACTGTACCAGTTAAGGCAGAAGGAAGCAGGGAGGGTAGTCAGAATAGCAAAGGCACAAACTGAGGAAAAGATAGCTAACTCAGTTAAGAAGGGGGATAAAACCTTTTATAGGTATATCAGCGAGTGTAGAAAGACAAAGGGAGGGATAGTGAGGCTGAATAGAATGGATGGTGGGTGGGCAGAGAGTGACAGTGATAAAGCAAGGATACTGAATGAATACTTCCGTTCAGTAATCACAAAAGAGGAAGTGGGGGAGGTGCCTAATCCAATTAACAGAAGCACTCTGGAGATGGGGTTGATCCCAGTCCTTTCACAGAAGAAAGGGTTCTGAAAGAACTCCTAAAACTGAAGGTGGACAAAGCAATGGGGCCAGATGGAATTCACCCCAGAATTCTAAAAGAATTAAGCAGAGAACTAATGACACCACTGACTACGCTTTTTAACAAATCATGGGAGGATGGTGTGGTACCTGAGGACTGGAAGAAGGCGGATGTGATTCCCCTTCACAAAAGTGGGACCAAGACGGAGGCAGGAAACTACAGACCTGTCAAGTTTGACCTCTGTGGTAGGGAAAGTGATGGAATCACTTCTGAAGGAAAGAATTGTTGAGTACCTAGAGGCCAGTGGGGCACAGTACCCAAGGCAGCATGGGTTCACAGCGGAAGGTCATGTCAGGTGAATCTAATTGATTTCTTTGACTGGGTGACCAAAGTAGTAGACCAGGAAGGGGCTGTGGACATGGCCTACCTAGACTTTAGCAAGGCATTTGACACAGTCCCACACAAAAGGTTAGTAGTCAAATTAACCAGCCTGGGAGTGGGTCCCAAATTGGTAGCCTGGGTAAAACATTGGCTGAACAACAGGACACAGAAGGTAATTGTAAATGGAGTCCACTCTGAAGAAAGAGGGGTTACTAGGGGGGTACTGCAGGGTTCAGTACTGGGTCCAGTCCTTTTTAATGTCTTTATAAGTGACATTGCAGAGGGACTGGAAGGAAAAGTATGCCTCTTTGCAGATGACACAAAGCTCTGCAACAGGGTTGATACACAAGGAGGCATAGAAAGGATGAGAAGGACTTGGCAAGGTTGGAGGAATGGTCAGAAGTATGGCAGCTTGGATTCAGTGCAAAGAAGTGCAAGTAATGCACCTGGGAAACAAAAACCAGGGAAGATTACACAATGGGGGAGGTAGTAACAACAACAAAAATGGAAAGAGACCTAGGGATAATCATATCAGATGACCTTAAGGTTGGCAAGCAATGTGAGAAGGCGGTAGGAAGGGCTGGGGTATACTGGGATGTATAGGAGAGTATCAACAGTAGAAAACAGGAAGTTGTTATGCCCTGTACAGACAGTTGGTGAGACCCCATCTGGAGTACTGTGTCCAGTTCTGGAGACCCCATCTTCGAGGACATAGACAGGATGGAGGCAGTTCAGAGGAGGGCTACTAAAATGGTGCAGGGTTTGCAAGAGAAGCCATATGAGGACAGACTAAAGGAGCTTAATATGTATACCCTTGAGGAAAGGAGGGAGAGGGGGGACATGACAGAAACATTTAAGTACCTCAGTGGAATCAACAAAGTCCAAGAGGATAGCATCTTTCAGAAAAAGAGATGTGCAAGAACAAAGGGACACAATTTGAAGATAGCGGGGGGACGGCTCAGGGGCACTGTGAGGAAGTATTTTTTCCCAGAGAGGTTGGTGGACGCATGGAACACCTTCCTGAGGAAGTTATGGGGTCTAAAACTGTGGGAGAATTCAAGAATGCATGGGACAGACATAAGGCAATTTTTGTGGGGGTTAGGAAGAAATAGGCTGTTGGTTAAATAGGATCTGCAGCTTATCCTCTTGGTAGGGAAATGGGCAGACTAGGTGGGCCAAGCAGTCCTTATCTGACGTCAAAGTCTATGTTTCTATGTTTCTATGATCGTTTTTTGCTTTACAGGTAAAAAAACATACAAAACAAAAAACAAAAACATTGCGGGACTTCCAGCATGCCAACCTACTGTTGTGTGGGGGGGTGACTGTAGCCGACGGGGATTGGGCATCCCTGTTGGCATATATGGGGGGTGCAATAGCCAGGGGATTGGGCACCTCCCCCCGCACAACACCTGTGTTTTATCTCGAGGGGGACATGATGCCGACAGGGAGTGGGCTCCCCCATCGGCAAATCAAACTGGGAGGGAGGAGATTATGCCGACGGGGAGTGGGCTCCCTCTTCGGCAACCTGAACATGCGCAGGGGACTGAAGCTGATGGGGATTGGGGCCCCAGTCAGCAAACAAACACTATTGTGGGGGGAGGGGCACATGCTGCTGAGGGGTATTGGACACCCTCTCGGCACTGGGGGCTCACTAATATTGTTTGTGAACATGGTGGCAAGCCGCATGTCACAGTAGAAAAGTTCCACCCAGCAATGACAGATTGCTCCCTCATTGCAGCGGAATGGCATACGCTGCAATCACGAGGTGGCCCCTGATTGCAGAGGCTGAAACCTTACAAGGTTGTGGCAAGCTGGCTGAACTAGCGTCAGCAGCAGCATGCCACCCCATTGGAAAAGGGGGGCTAAGCCTCCAAAGGCTGTGGGGACACTGGCCACAACAGTGCCGAGCCTCCACAACCTGCTTCTGTAGCAAGCTGCCACAATATGTTTCTTGCTCATGTGCGCAATCAACATAAAGAAGGAGATAAATATGATCCCACCAATTATAGATCAATAGCCCTGCAAAATATTTCAGCCAAATTATTTGCACGTATTCTCTTACAAGAATTTAATTATTGGGTAAATGAAAATAAAATGTTGTCAGATAAACAGTTTGGCTTTAGAGGAAAAACATTCCACACTTGATTGTATATTCATATTGAATTGTCTAATTAGAAAGGCAAAAGTGAATAAAAATCCTCTATATTTGGCATTTATAGATATGACCTTGGCATTTAATAGTATAAACAGAGAACCCTTGAGGAGAATTTTGGAGGCATGGAAAATAGATAGAAAAATGCTCAAGCTTATACAGAAATTGTTTTCAAATACAACTATTTGAGTGCTTTATTTGGTAGATGGAAGATTGACTGAATCTATTAACATAGTTAAAGGTGTTAAGCAAGGATGTCTTCTTACTCCGCTTTTGTTTAATGTTTACATTGATCAACTAGTGTGAAGACTGGAGTTAGTAGAGACTGATGCCCCAAAAATAAATAACATTAAAATGAATGCACTTTTATATGCTGCCGATGTTATATTAATGTCAAGGACAGCGAGTGGTCTCCAAACAGCATTGTCAGATGTTGCTTCTACTTTAAGAGACTTACAGCTATCAGTTAATATTAGAAAAACCAAAATTCTAATTATAAATAAATCTAAACAATTTTATTTTCAGTGGAAGATTGGGGAAAGTATAATAATGACTGCAAGTAGCTACCTCTATCTAGGAATTATAATTCATAACACACATATTTGGGGATTGCATAGAGAAGAATGTAAATGGAAAACTAGACAAATTTCATTGCAATAAATTTTCCAAACAATTCTTTAACAACCCAGCATCCGCGCTACTAAAAATTTGTCAGATGAAGGTGGATTCAGTAAGTTTGTATGGAGTAGAAATTTGGGGATCATACAATAATCTGATCACTCTAGAACTGATTAAGAACTTATACATGAGATTAATCTGATCCCTCACAAACTTTATACTGGGGGAATTCTTAAGAGCTGAAATGGGTTGTATGAGCCTTGTTTCTGGAGGTGTGACTAGGCAATTTAAGTATTTATGTACGATATTGAACTGTCTAGAGGACAATCCTGTGTTGTATAATTGTTGGAAAGATAGTTGGACTCGGGTTCTCAAAGAAACAACTGTATTAAAGGATAGTACATGTATGAAGGAGCTGGATAATCAGTTAAGGAAGCTATAAGGCAGTAAGGCAGGCACAGGCCCAAACCGAGGAAACACTAGCACAAACAGTAAAAGAAGGTGACAAGACTTTCTATAGATACATTAGTGAAAGGAGAAAGTCCAGAGGGAGTATTGCTGAGATCAAAGGAGATAAGGGGGCGTGTGAGGAGGAGGACCATGTAAAAGCATCTATTCTAAATAGATACTTCTGCTCAGTATTTACTGAAGAAAAGGTAGGGCAGGGCCCACAGCTCAGCATCCATGGACACGGGGGTATGCACCAGTCCCTTCACAAAAGAAAGGGTCCTACAAGAGCTCAATAAGCTCAGGGTGGGCAAGGCAATGGGACCTGCAGGCATACATCCCAGGGTACTAAAGGAGCTAAGGGTGGAATGAGCAGAGCCATTATCAGAACTGTTTAGTGAGTCTCTGAGCACAGGAGAGGTCCCAGAAGACTGGAGAAGAGATCATGTGATCCCACTTCACAAGAGTGGTAGCAGGGAGGAGGCAGAGAACTACAGACCAGTCAATATTACCTTGGTAGTAGGCAAGATTATGGAGGCACTCCTTAAGGAAAGGATAGTGCAACACCTGGAATCCATAGGAGCACAGGATCCAAGACAGCATGGGTTTACAAAAGGAAGGTCCTGTCAAACTAATCTCATAGATTTCTTTGACTGGGTAACTAGAGTGGTGGACCAAGGGGGAGCAGTTGATGTTGCCTACCTTGATTTCAGCAAAGTTTTCCATACTGTTCCACATAGAAGATTGATTAATAAGCTGGGTAGGCTTGGGGAGGGTCAGAAGTTGGTAAACTAGGTGGCAAACTGGTTGACAGGCAGAAAACAGAGAGTGGTGGTAAATGGTATACAGTAAGAAGAGATGCAAGTAACAAGTGGGATACCTCAGGGATCAGTCCTGGGGCTGGTCCTCTTCAATATCTTCATCAGTGATATTGCAGATGGACTGGAGGGTAAGGTTTGTCTGTTTGCAGATGACACCAAGATCTGCAACAGAGTAGATGATCCAGATGGGGTGGGCAGAATGAGAAGAGATTTGGATAAACTGGCAAAATGGTCGGAAGAGTGGCAACTGGGGTTTAATGCAAAGAAGTGCAAGATCATGCACATATGGAAGAGAAACCCTGAAGCTACCTATACGCTGGGAGGGGAGTTGCTGTCAGTCACAAGGGAGGAAAGAGACTTGGGCATCATCATCACCGATGACCTGAAATCATCCAAGCAGACCACTAAAGCAGTAGGTAAGGCTAGAGGGATGATGGGGTGTATTAGTAGGGGTATCACAAGTCATAAGAGGGAGGTAATAATCCCTCTTTACAAGACACTGGTTAGGCCCCATCTGGAATACTGCATGCAGTACTGGAGGCCACACCTTCACAAGGACATTAACCAGACTGAGGCAGTCCAGAGAAGGGCAACCAAAATGATGCAGGGACTGCATCAGAAACATATGAGGACAGATTAATGGAGCTTGATATGGATACCCTAGAGCAAAGAAGGGAGGTGATATGATAGAAACATTCAAATACCTTAAGGGCATTAACAAGGTGAGAGAGTCTAACATATTTCAATATAAGAAAAATAGCAGGACAAGAGGACACAGCATGAGATTAGAGGGAGGCTGATTAAGCGGTAATGTGAGGAAGTTCTTTTTCACAGAAAGGGTGGTGGACACATGGAATGGCCTACCTCAGGAAGTGCTGCATATGAATACAGTGCAGGGCTTCAAACAGGCATGGGATAGGCATAAGGGAGCCATACAGATGAGTATGAATAGATAGGCCATTGACAGAGCAAAGGCCGATGGCACATTTATAAGGTAGAAAAAGAAATGGGCAGACTGGATGGGCCTTGCAGTCCTTATCTGCTGTCAACCTCTATGTTTCTATGGATATAGAATCAATTTTAAAAATAAGTACTAGGGATAGAAGTACTATATTTTGTTTGGATGTAGTAAATAGGATACAAGATGTTTCAATGCAGCAGGACATGGATAGAGTCTCTGCAACAACAAATTTTCCAATTTACAAATCTCTTAACATTTTAATAAAGAGGCATATCTATCAAAGTGTGAAAATAATTTGTACTATAAAGCTTTAGCAAACTTAAGATTCAACATAAATGGGGGAGACTCAGCCGGTTTTATGAAATGGAACATATTTAAGAGAGGAATAGAATATAAGGATGACTGCCCAGGCAAATGGGATACTGTTCATATATTATTTATATGTCCATATCTGAGTGACTTGAGAGAAAAATGGTTGTCTCAGTTTCTTAGTAAGATTTCTGGTTTACCTTTGGCAAACAGATTGGAATATTTGTTAAATACAGAGAAAGTGGCAATATTGGGTAGTGTTGCACAATTCGCTATAGCTGCTAATAGACTAAGGAAAAAAGAGAATGCTTTTTAATCTGGATTATATATTTATATAAAGATCTATCTTGAAATTGGAATTGCTTGAAAAATGTTTTTAATGTCTATTTATGTGTAATACTTATTGTATATGCACTTTGTATAAATAAATTTGTACCTTGTATGGATATATCACAAGGTTTGCCTTACTGTTAGATCGGCCAAAGTTGAGCCGAAGGTTTGTATTATATAGGATTACACTGTTTACTGTTAACACAGGGTTCTATTGATGTTTTATACAGGTCCAATGCCTTTCTCTGCAAATAGGCCTGCATGAGCAGTTGTGTTTACATTTTTTCGTGTTTTTTGTTTCTTAGCAAACAGGTTGCAATGCAGGGGTATTGTTGGGGGGGGTGGGACTACTACTAGTATGAGATGCTCACTGACAAAGTGGGGATGCTCCCAGATCCCCTGCCACTCTCCCCTCGAAGGGCCTGGTATTACATTGGGACCTACTGCTAACTCCACAAGGGTTCTCTCATTCCTCCTCGATTGCTCCAGACAGGAGAGGGGTTTATAAAGGGGGCATGTCTTACTCCCTTTTCCTCACCCCCTGATGGGGGGCATGACACCCCATTTCAGAACAATTTCTCTATGACAGGTGGTACCTGTTACTTCAAGGAAATGAGAGAAGGCATCCTTAGGATGGCAGAGAAAGGGGAGATATTGCTGATGGGGGACCTGAACATGCCTGATGTTAACTGGAACACCTTTACTGCATCCACATCCAGAGCAGGGCCATTCTCGATGCCCTAAAGGGGGCATGCCTCAGATAGCTAGTTTTGGAACCCACTCGGGAGGGAACAATCTTAGACCTGGTACTCTCAAATGGGGACAGAGAGAGGATCTCAGATCTAGAAATGGGTAGCCATCTGGGAACAAATGACCACCAAACAGTGTGGTTCATGATAAACTTAGCTGTAGAGTCAAGCCATACAAAAGTGAAGGTACTGGACTTCAGGAGGGCTTATTTTGTCAAAATGGGAGAGTGCCTCATAAAAGCACTAGCAAACAGGCAAGAAGGTGGGGTGGAGCAACAATGGGGAAACATTAAAACCGTAATTACAGCGGCATCAAGCCTTTGTGTGAAGCAAATAAACAAATCAAAATGAAAGAAAAAACACTATGGCTCTCAAAAGAAGTGGTTGGGAAGGTTAGGGAGAAAAAGATAGCATTCAGGAAGTATAAGGAAACACAGAAGGAGCAGGACAGAGTACTGTACCAGTTAAAGCAGAAGGAAGTGGGGAATGCAATCAGAATAGCAAAGGCCCAAACCAACCAAAAGATAGCCAACTCGGTTAAGAAGGGGGCTAAAACCTTTTATAGGTACATTAGGGAGCAAAGAAAGACTGAGGCAGGGATACTGAGGCTGAATAAAGAGGAGGGTGGTTGGGCAGAGAGTGACAGTGAAAAAGCAGGAATACTGAATGAATATTTCTGCTCAGTATTCACAATGGAAGAGCAGGGGGAGTTACCTAATCCTGTCAATAGAAGCACTCTGGATGGGGGGGGGGGGTTGATATCAGTCCTTTCACAGAAGAAAGGGTTTTGAAAGAACTCCTAAAACTGAAGGTGGATAAAGCAATGGGGCCTGATGGGATTCACTCCAGAATTCTAAAAGAACTAAGGGAAGAACTAGTAACACCACTGACTAATCTTTTTATAAATCATGGGAGGATGGTGTGGTACCTGAGGACTGGAGGAGGGCAGATGTGATTCCCCTTCACAATAGTGGGAGCAAGACAGAGGCAGAAAACTACAGACCTATCAGTTTGACCTCAGTGGTAGGGAAAATGATGGAATCACTTCTGAAGGAAAGAATTGCTGAGTACCTAGAGGCCAGAGGGGAACAGGACCCATGGCAACATGGCTTCACAGCAGGAAGGTCATGTCAGACAAATCTAATATATTTCTTTGACTGGGTGACCAAAGTAGTAGACCAGGGAGGGGCTGTGGACATGGCCTACTTAGACTTTAGCAAGGCATTTGACACAGTCCCACACAAAAGATTAATAAACAAATTAGCCAGCCTGGGAGTGGGTCCCAGAGTGTTAACCTGGGTAAAACACTGGCTGGACAACAGGACATAGAGGGTAATAGTAAATGGAGTCCACAGTGAAGAAAGGGGGGGTTACTAGTGGGGTACCGCAGGGTTCAGTATTGGGGCCGGTCCTTTTTAATGTCTTTATAAGTGACATTGCAGAAGGACTGGAAGGAAAAGTATGTCTCTTTGCAGATGACACAAAGATCTGCAACAGGGTTGATATGCAAGCTGGGGTGAAAAGGATGAAAAGGGACTTGGCAAGGTGGGAGGAATGGTCACATGTATGGCAGCTTAGATTCAATGCAAAGAAGTGCAAAGTAATGCACCTGGGAAACAAAAACCCAGGGGAAGAGTACACAATTGGGGATGAGGTACTGACAACAACAAAAATGGAAAGGGACCTGGGGGTGGTCATATCAGATGACCTAAAGGTGGTCAAGCAATGTGAGAAGGCAGTAAGGAGGGCTGGGATATACTGGGATGTAGAGGGAGAGGCATCACCAGTAGAAAACAGGAAGTTGTTATCCCTCTGTACAGACAGTTGGTAAGACCACATCTGGAGTACTGTGTACAGTTCAGGAGACCCCATCTCCACAAGACATTCACGGGGTGGAGGCTGTCCAGAGGAGGGCAACCAAAATGGTGCAGGGTCTGCACCAGAAGACATATGAAGAAAGACTAAAGGAGATTAAGATGTATAGCCTTGAGGAAAGGAGGGAGGGGGGGACATGACAGAAACTTTTAAATACCTCAAGGGAATCAACAAAGTTCAAGAGGGTAGCATCTTTCAGAAAAAGAGATGTGCACAAACAAGGGGGTACAATTTGAAGATAGAGGGGGTATGGCTCAGAGGTAGAGTGAGGAAGTATTTCTTCACAGAGAGGGTTATATATATGCATGGAACAGCCTTCCTGAGGAGGTCATAGAGTCAAAAACAGTGGGGGAATTCAAGAATGCATGGGACAGATCTAAGGCAATTCTAGTGGGGCACAGGAGGAAGTAGGCTGTTGGTTAGCCAGGATCTGCAGCTTTTATTTTATTTATTTATTTATCAAGTCTAGGATTACAAATACCTTTGAGCCATGGCTCTTTTACAAAGGTTCTACATCAGAGAAATACAAATTATGGGGAACATCAAGGCAGGCATTACAACAATGTGGACATTGCAAACAGAGTACAGATTAATACAGTTCAAGGGTAGCATTGTAACAAGGCAGCCAGCGGCATTTGTCAGAGAAAATAGACAACAGATAAGAAGTGCCAGAGTCATAGGGAGAGGGAAGAGGGTAGGGGGGAGAAGGAATGTAGGAAGGGTGGCAAGAGGGTGAAAAGTGCAGCATTGGGTATACCAAGATGTGAGGGTAGAATCCAGTGGGGGGGGATAATCCGTTAATATAGCTTATCCGTTAGGTAGGGAAATGGGCAGACTAGGTGGGCCAAGCTGTCCTTATCTGCCATTAGATTCTATATTCCCCCCCAGAGAAGGGTCTTAGGAGCATGGGGCATTTTGCACAGACCAGCTCGAATGCCAGAACTCTGTCTCCACTATGTCAGGAACCTGCCAAAGTTGTGGCTTGCACCATACTCTTGCCTGACCATGCACGTTCTGTCTCTCTTACAGAGGTTAAACCACAGTCAAGATTATGTAGATCAGAGGGACATAGGTTGGGTTTCCCATTGGGTGGCCTTAGACAGAAAAGCAAGGACGGGAGCTGGTACATTATTGGGTGGAACTCAGCGGCCGAGCTGCCCTTACTCAGGAACTCTGCATCACAGTGGTCGAGGACAAGAATTCAAACCACCCAAGGGGTATACAGAGCAGGAATAGGAGCTTTAAGTCCATTTTATACCAAGAGGAAGGTCAATCAGATGAGAGAAGAGGGGAGGTCTTTCTCATTCGTAGTGCCCATGCACAAAATCTATGAACATCCAACCTTTAAAAATGGATAATTTCAAATATGTTATCCTGAGATCTTGGAATATCAGGGGCCAGAACTCCCCAATTAAGAGAAAAAAAGATTTTAGCCAGACTTCGCAAACTTAATTGTCAAATAGCCTTTTTGCAGGAAACTAAATTGATCCATTGGGAAGATAAGACACTTGTGAGGGAATGGTTAGGCAGGGAATTCCATAGTAGTAGTAAGTAGTAGTAAAAATGTTTATTTTTAGACAGGATATAACTTTAGGTCCGAGGGCCTATTGTCAAAGTTGTCCTGTACATACATACATTCAGGATACAAAATTATAACAGATACCATACAAAAATCTCAACAGTCCTTCACATCACCATACATACAATAGGATCAACAAGACATTTCATTAATCATACCTAATATGAAAAAGTTTCAATGGTATATAATTTAAACCCTGTTTAAATATTAAAAATAGCAATCAATCCACCCCTTACCGGGCACATCACTACTAACAGGTACATTCCACTATACAACTTTCGTCTAGTCATAGCTCATCAGGCAAAACAAAAAGGGGAGTATCCATTCTTATACATAAGTCTCTCAAATGGGAGGTCCTGCATCAGGAAGCAGGCAAAAATGGGATATGGGTTCTAGTAAAAATGGCCACCCCAATAGGCCCAATGGGTGAATTGGTGAATGTCTATGCACCTAATGAGGTGATGCCTGACTTTTTTTAACACTGTTTCCCAAAAATACTGGACCAGTCTCACGACAACCATGGTATCATACTTGGAGGGGGGGGGAGGGGACCACAACATGGCATTGGAATACCTATTGGACAGGTCAAACTCTAAACCAGAGCCCAATACTCACTCCCTTAAAGTTTTACAGGATCTGTTATCCTTGAATCAACTGGCAGATGTTTGGAGGCTGCAACACCCTTCCACCAGGGACTATATGTACTTCTCGGCAGCCAAAGCTATGGCTAGTAGGCTTGATTATTGGTTTACCTCAGAAGGTATAACCAGGGCAGTAAATGATGTACATATAGCCCATATTTACCTCTCTGACCATGCCCAAATCCTCCTCAGCCTGACCGCGAATCCCATCGTAAAAAAATCACCAGGCTTCTGGAAGCTGGACCCCTTGCTACTGCAGAATGAAGAATTTGAAAAGCTAGTCAAAACTGAGACCCTTTCCTTTTTTCAGCTGAATCCACTTAGTTCTGCCTCAGGAGCTGACATATGGGAGGCCTACAAGGCCATGCTCTGGGGTCAAATTATTAGAAAACAGAGAGAGCAGGAGGTCGAGTAGCTAGAAGCCCAACTGACAGAAAAGGAGACAGAATACAAAACTAACCCTGATAGACTCCGGTGTTGGGTCCTGATTACAGAACTGCTGAGTATTAGAGTATTAGAATCAGGCTGAACACTTTAGCCACAGGGAAGGCAGAATTACAAATCAGTCGCACCCAACACAGATACTGGGCAGAAGGAGAAAGAGCCTAAGGGCTCAAAAAGCTACAGGCAGAAAGACATATCCAGGGGCTAAGAACAGAGGGGAACAAGATGGTATACACTCAACAGGAAATCAATGAAACTATGACTCACTTTTACCAACACTTGTACAAATCACATACAATATGGGAAGAGTCACGGTTTCAGGATTTCATGGGGCGGGTATCCCTTCCCTCACTGTCTGATTCCCAGAAACAAGAATTAGACAAACCCCTCACAATCCAAGAATCAAGACAGGCCATTCTTAGCATGGCTCCCCATAAGGCCTCTGGTGGGGATGGATACCCAGTCGATTTCTACAAACTGGTGCATCAGGAAGTAACACTCCCCATACTTGCAATGCTGCAGGAAGTCCACTCAGCAGGTGAATTACCCTCCTCACTGATAGAGGCCATAATTACCATCCTTCCCAAAGAGGGTAAGGACCACGCTGTACCTGGCAATTACAGACCCATCTCTGTTATCAATGTTGATGCTAAAATTCCGGCAAAAGTGTTGGCAACTAGAATGGAACACATCCTACCAACCATAGTACATCTGTCCCAGGTAGGCTTTATAAAAGAAAGACACAGTTCGGACCATGTTAGAGTTTTGGTTTCCCTAATGCACAATAGACTTTGAAAAAGCCTTTGACTCTGTGGATTGGGAGTACCTGCATGCTGTCCTGCATCGTTTTAACATAGGGCTATAGCCTATACTTTTCCTCATGGATTCGAATGCTGTATTAAGGACTGATGTGCAAGGTGATCACAAACTCTACATTGCCACCCTCTTTCCAGCTTCACAGGGGCACTAGGCAGGGTTGCCCTTTCTTCCCACTGCTTTTTGTTTTGGCTATGGAACCCTTATCTGCTGCATTACATTCTCACCCCAACATCAAGGGCATAAAGGTGGGAAACCAGGACTACCATGCTAAATTATATGCCGATGACTGCCTAATCCTCTCTGGGGACATACAAGGTAGCCTGCCTCCCATCCTCAACACCCTGAATGATTTTGAAAAAATATCAGGCCTTCAAATTAACCTTACTAAATCCGAGGTACTCCCTTTGAACTCCCATACCCTACCTGATATGGTATACTCATCAGACTTTGCCTGGACACCTACTGAAATTAAATATCTGGGTATCAAGGTAACCCCAGATTTGCCCTCCCTGGCTAATAAGAATTACGCTCTGGTCAGGACCCAACTATCTAAGGATATGCAGAGATGGGAATACCTGTGTTTATCACCAGCAGGGAGAATGGCAGCTTTAAACATGATGTTTGCTCCCAAAGTATACTATCTGGTTCCCACCTGCCAATGTTGCTCCCCAAAGCCTGGGCCCAAAAATTTAATGTACTTATGAATAAGTTTTAGTGGGGGCAGGCTAAGCCACGTTTCAGCAAAGCAAAGTTAAGGGCCCCCGGACCAAAGGCGGTTGGAACCTGTTGAATTTTAACATATGCTCCCTAGCCTTTCTCACTGCCAAACAGTGTAGAGGAATGAGGGAAACTGCACTCTCCCCTCCGGCCTGGGTATACACTGAGACTGCTCTACTTGGGGGTACCTCTCCTCTCAGCCACTTGGGACATGCCCTCCTTAAATCAGCACAAGACTGGCTTACAATTAATGCCAACCACCAAGCGTGGCATTCTGTGGGAAACCTGACTCATGCCTGTCTCAGCTTAGGCCTCTCCACCCCACTGTAGAACAACCCATATCTTTGCATAGGCCACAAGTCTTTCCACTGGAGGCTTGGCAACAATGCCAGTTGAACTCATTCCAAGACCTAGTGCAGGAAGATAACTCTACTTTTGTCCCTTTTCAGTTATTAAAAGATGGCCACCATTTGCCTCAGGCATGTTTCTGGCAGTACTTACAACTTAGAAGTTTGTATCTTAAGTGGATCAGGACTCCCTGCACTTGCCAAAGGTGTTACCCAAAGAATGGCCCTCCTAAGACTACACTACCACTGCATAGCTGGCTCCACCTGGAAAAAGGCCTTACAAGAAAAATACAAAGCTAGATCAGAGACTCTGCACCTGATCCCTCCAGCTCGGCCAAATCCAGATGAGAAAAGATGCTGGAGGTTCACATTAGCGTAGCCTCCTTATTAGAAACAAAGTGCTACATTTATGGTACCGGACCCCCCCCCACACACAACTCCACAAGATGGGTTTACTCCCTCACAATAAATGCTGGAGATGTCAGGCTCCTGATGAAGATCTACTGCGTATTTTGTGGCACTGTGATTCCTTGCAGAAGGTGTGGGATAAGGTCATTCAGTTCTGCTCCCAGACTCTTGTACAAGACCCAACCCGGTTCCCGTGCCTATGGCTGCTGGGATTAGCCCTGCAACAGTGCCTAATAACAAACTCACAACTGCTTTGGCTAACTCAGGCTGCTGTCGAATTCACCTGGCTTATTCTAAAGCTATGGAGAACACCCTCCATTCCAGTTTTTCAAACCTGGTTAACCTGGTTAACAGCCCTGGAGTCCCTAGTTTCCCAAACTTGACTAGCTTATTTGGCAAAATCACCGAACAAATCATACCTAGAAGTCTGGGCCCCATATCTGCATAGATTTCACTTGAGTCCCCCCACTCTCACCTTTCAAAAACTCTTAGGCTCTCCTAAAATCCCACTGACTTTCTCTTGTAACTTGGATGGATTTATATATTGCTTGAACTGGTTTGAAACTCTGTGCTTCTAACATTGTGATATAAATTTGTTTTATTTATTTAGGAAATTGGAATTACAACCCTTTGAGTCATAAACTCGTTTCCAAAGGCTCCATGTCAGAATAGAACATAGACATTCATACAGTACATACATAGAATAAATGTGGGTAAGCAATCATACAGAGTATAAGTACAATGAGTGCTGGTTAATGCCCATACATTTGGTAGCTAAAACAGGGCAGAGCTATGAACATATTTACCTAATGAGCAGTCAAGACCTATACAATTGGTAGCTAAAGCAATGCATAATATGAGTTGGTAGTAAGCCACCTCAGGGAGGCCTTGTCTTATACATAATACAATGCATTCATAGTCCAGTGCAACTATATCGTAACCGAGGGAGGTGAGGAGCCTGTAGGCTAGAAAGAGTGAGGGCTCTCCACTGCCAGGCCAAAGGCGGGTGCGTGGCCTAGTGGCGTGGTGCAGGATCCACAGGTTACCAGTTACACTGGCATTGACGTGAGGAGAGGATATGGGCCCATAAGGCAGCTTTAAAAGGACCTAGATTGGTGATTGATGTGACGGCCGGTGGGAGGGCATTGTTGGCATGAAGTTCCTTGAATGATTGTAATGGAATCTGTATTACACTCTGTTTTGTTCTCCTTGTATAATCCACTGATCATTGTTTTTGTCTGAATGTACTGCTCTTGTTCACTCAATAAAAATATTAAGAAAGGAAAAAAAAGGAAAAGTTATGTATACAATATCAATATGCCAAGTCTAAATGACCTGCTACACAATCTAGAAACAGATGGAAGGTGTGCATATGACATTTTTACAAGTATGAAGTAGTTGACTGAAACCTTAATTGACACAGAACATCCTGAGTCCATACTTCAGAGGAAAAAATATGAAACTTTCTTGGGAATAGATAAGGGGAAAAATGTGTCTTCAAATGGTTTGTTATTACTGGGTCAAAGGTTTTTTCTTCTCACTGTGTGTATTTTTTATGAGGGGGGATATTTCATTTTCATTTTTAATTTTTATACTTGTTAGCTAGATGAGCAAGCTGCTCGTTTTCGCAAGTGACGAGTCAACAGATAAACACAGAATACAAAAATAGAAAAGTGTAATACAGTAAACCAACATTATTAAAAACAATACAATACAAATTTTAAAAACAATGACATACATTGAGATTGTTTAACCAGTTTGAAAAACATTTCTTAAACAACTGGACCATCCCTACATTGTTGATATTAGATGGGATATTATTGAACATTTTTATTGCTCTGTAAATTACAGATCTTTGGCCAATGTTTTTTTATAAAAAGGGATTCTAAATGAACCCCTGGACTTAAACCTAGTTTCTATGCCATTTAACTGGGGGTAAGATCCTGAGTAGCCTGAAGAAGTAAACCTTGTGAGCACTTAAACAAAAAAACACCAAGTTTCAGGTTTATCCTGTCATGGAGAGAGATATATCTTTAGTATGTACAGCAATGGATTTTGGAAAAAGATTATTTCTTTGTAACGTTTTTTGTTGTTTATATGTGTTTTCAATTAAAATTCCCCTACTCTTGTGGACTTATTCAATAGATGAGAACCAGCCCCAAGAAGAAATGCAGTGCAGCTGAGATACAAGGGAGGACTAGACCCCAGACCTGATAGGCTCCATGTCGGAAGGAAACTTATCAAAGAATCCTTGAAATTTACTGCCTCTGAAATACATGCTTTCATCCATATCTCTGGGGAAGACAATTTCGATATCAGCTTTAGGAACCCCGAGTGCTTAGTACGTTTGTGGTGCAAGTATAACCAGGTGAACTTCTCTCACCTATGAACTCCTTTTATTGCCATACCCCTCACAAAACCATTAATTAAAACTGTGACTGTTATGTTCAGGAATGAGGGGATTCATGTAGGGGCCCCAGAGGCAATTTTTGACTCAGAACAATTTTGGATGGGGAAGGGTTGGAAATTTAAGTCAAACTGAGGCAAAACGAGGAAGGAGTACTTCACCTGCCCAACAGCTTTTTTTGGGGATGTGACAGAGGGGTCTGTTTTTATTCAGGACAGCTCAAACCAAGCTATAAGTGTGGGGTCAGAATGCACTTGTCAAATGTGTGCGACAAACCGAGATGTGGGATATGTGGGGAATTCGGCATATCAGTATGCACTGTGCTAATCATTCGAAGTGTAATCTGTGTCAGGAGTCTGGTCACATGTTCCAAAATTGCCCCTGGGCATCCCACAATAAATCCAATAATATTAACCCTGACAACTTGTTACAGAAAGCACAAAAAGAATCTGAAATTCCCGAGGAAATGATACATCTGCCACAACTGACAACACTGCGCATATTCATAAGCCTCCATGCACTTCAGGAACCATACAGACAGCCAAAGAACAAGAAATCTCTGTCACCCCAGAACAGGGTGATGCTCCCCACTGTGGACACACAGGAGTCTGAGAACCCAAAGAAAATGGATATTATATCACAACCAGTTTGTTATAGACAATCCGGATGAAGAAGATTTGGGCGGACCTTCAAACATGCCTCCCCCACAATCCTGGCTCACATTACCACCTAGGAGATGCTCCACCAGAAAAAACAAATCAAAGAATGAACAGATGGAAGTAGAGACTGAGAACCAATACGAAGTACTCTCTACGCCTAGTTGGGGTGACTCAGAAATGGATGACAAGGAATCGGTTGCATCTTCTACAATTTCAGAACCCACAAAATCTGTATATATCAAATTGGAAGGAAGGAAGAAAAGGAGGAAAAAAGATGAATATTGGATAAGGGACTACATTCATGTCTTAACCTAAAATGTCATCATTCACCCTAGCCACTGTTAATCGATGTAGCCTGAGGAAAGGGATAAAAATACAAGCTGTGTTTCAGCTCCTATATGGTTATGCTATTGATATCACATTTTTGCAAGAAACCTGGAAGTATTTATTATATAATTACTGGTGACCTTATTTATCAACCTGATTACTTGTATTGTCAAATGCCATAATAACCCACAAATGGGTTATTCCGGCGATTCTCAAACTTTTTGTTTCACTCTCAGTTCACCTCTAGTAGCACCCAATGCATAGGCTAATATTCTGTGTGTGGGCAGGCTAAATGGATCCGGAAACATGGCGGCACCATTATTCTGGTTGTCTTACTGGGGAGCCACACTGCTCATTTATTAATTTTTAAGTTTGCTTGCATGCATGTGCAAGAAACATAGTGCCATCATCCGAGTTTTTGTAGGTGTGGCACCCTGTCTTCCAATTCAGTCAGTGTGTTTGCAGGCATGGCCACAGTTCACCAATGAATGTTGCAGCTGTCTATGACAGCAGTTGAAAATGCAGTGCTGTACAGTTGAAAGGGAGAGCTCTGCTTCAGTGAGCAGCGATGATAGTGCTGATTAACATATTGCTTGCTCATGCACTCCCCCCACACACACACACACTGTATGGCTGACAGGGATGCCCAATCCCCCATCGGCTCTGCTGCACTCCCCCCAACAGAGTTCCAGGTGCCACGCTAGGAGCCCAGCATGAGAATGGACCATAAGGCCGATGGGGTTGCCCAATCCTCATGGGCTCCACTGTTTCCCCCCAACAGACTACCGGGTGTCATGCTGGGAGCCCACCCCAGCATGGCAACAGTCCATATGGCTGACGGGGGTGCCCAATCCCCCATTGGCTTCACTGCCCCCCCAAAACAGCCTTCCAGCTGCCACGCTGGGAGCCCACCCCAGCATGGCACAAGTCTCGCATCGTCTACGATAAAAAAATAACCTGCAAGAAAAAACGTTCCCTCGCTGCCTGTCCTGACTCTTCTGCCCCCCCCCACACCACCCTCTGTGTACCCTGCCTCCACACACCCCCATCTCACCCCATACTTACCTCCGGAGTCCAGCACGACAATCTTTGGTGGACCGAGAACACGTCTGCACTCTTCAAAGCCAACCATGAAGTGAGGAAATGCTGGTAAGCTGTATAATGGAATAAATAGGGTTTTTTCAACTTTGATGCATATCTCAGGGCATTTTTGGGAATTTTTTCACCAAATTTTCAACATGGGGTTTTTGGGACCCCACCTCATGAATTCTGACACTGTCATATTGTTATTCGGCCCCAAAAGGTGATTTCGCGGTCACTGCATGGAGCCACCTTTTGGGACCAATTTATGAAACAACAGTGTCACAGTTCATGAGGTAGGCCCCCAAAAACCCTATGTTGAAAATTTGGTGAAAAAATTCCCAAAAATTACTGTTTTATGAGCATACGTTGCGCTGTTTCTACGCACGCTTGCAAGTTTGTAAATTTTCAATATTTTCTCTCCAGATTTTCAACATTGCCATTTTACCACACCTCCTTATGAGATGTCATTTTTCACATCTCACCCAAAATGTGTTTCTGTGCATGTAGCGCACAATGGCGCAGTCGGTGTGCGAAATCAATGTTCGGGACAGATTAAGAAAATCACAATGACACTGTTCATGAGCAGAGGTGTTAAAATGGCTGTGTTAAAAATTTGGTGAAAAAAGTCCATAAAATGACTGTTATGAGTGACCACTGCATAGTTTCTATGCACCCTCGAAAGTTCATGCATTTCTAATATTTTCAGTCCAGATTTTCACCACTGGCATTTTTCCACACTTCCTTATGAACAATACAGCATTCATTTTTCACACCATGGCTGAAATGTGTTTTCGTACTTCCAGCGCTGAAATGCGTGGTCGCTGTGGAAAATCACTGTTCGGGACAGATTAAGAAAATCACAGTCACGTTCATGGGTGGAGTTTCCAAAATGCCTGTGTTGACAATCTGCTGTAAAAAATCTCCAAACTAATTGCATTACGGGTGTGTGCTGTGCAGTTTCTATGCACGCTCGTGACTTCACCAGTTTTTTTAATATTTTCACTGCAGATTTTCAACATTGCCATTTTTTGCGCCTCCCCATGAACAGTACAGCTGTCATTTTTCACATCCTGTTCGAAATGTGTTTTCGCATCTGTGGTGCCAAATGATGAAGTCGCTGTGCAAAATCAACTTTCGCTAACAAACTGATATTGCCACTATTCATAAGGTGGGGTCACAAAAAACTCATGTTGAAAATTTGGAGTGAAAATGCCAACGAATGCCTGAGGCATTAGGATTTCCGACCATAACGCCCCACCCTGTAGAGATTGACAGGCATCAGGGGTGTGACTTTGGATTCTCGCCTGTAATGCTCATACCATTTCACACCCTGCAGCCAGTGAGAGGCATTGAGGTGTGCCTTGGACTCTTTGGCCCCAAAGTTCACCCCATTCTCCAGTACAGCACCCATCTCACAGTATTTCCTGATGGAATGGGGTGAACATAAAGGGTCAAGACCCCAAAAGCACCTGTGCGGTGTCTGTGTCTGGAGTGGTGGGGTGTGGTGAAAATGGCATGGCCAAGTGCCTGACGACCCAAAGGCACACCCCAAAGCCTGTCAGTCTCTGCAGGGTGGTGGTGGGGCTGGCTTCAGTTCAGTACTTCACTGCCATCCCTATTATGCAGCTCTCTAACTCCTACACTACCAATGCCAATGCCAGCAAGCAAACATTCAGCATTGAAAAATGCTCGTTACTTTATTGCTTACAGAGATGCAAACAGTTGCGTCTGTTTGGAAGAAGACCTTGGTGCTGTCTGCAGCTTCTACTGTTAGCATGGTTTCCAGACCTTCTTTGACTTTTGTCATTTCTAGTCTTGCAGTCCCTCAGTTCTGTTCTGTACCCCTCTCTGGCCTGGAGGCAATGTGTTTCTTTCCAGTAGTCACAAGCCTTTCTTTCTTGTTCAAGTAGGTCACTGTTGAGCCAGGGGTGGGGGGTGAGGGGTATATCTTAGCTCTTTTCCTCTTGCTACTAACAGAGATGCAGACCATTGTGACTGCTTCAGGCATCTTCTTCAATGTATCGCAAATGTGTTCTGCATTATAAATCACTAACATCATTTCAAGTCAATCAGTGCACAGTGCCATAGTACCACTTATCCTGCATTCAGTGGTCTCTTGTGCATGAGCGTTAATAGGGGAGCGTTCCACTTCTCAGCAAGGGGGAGGGAGGCTTCCTTTAACATTTGAAATAAAAACAAACACTTAAAATTGCTATAAATCACTCAAGCTATGACTCCTTGGGTTGCACCTGGAAACAAGCTTTGGCTCGGTGGGCCTGTCCCAGTTACCAATTTTCAAATAAACAAACAAATAAATAGATAACTTTAGTGAGTTAAAATAAATTAATAGGGCCTATGTGAGGTGTCTCTTAACATATAAGAGACTCCTGTCCTGTAGTTTGGGCAGACAGAACCTTTGGGCTTTGCTTCACGGTCTTCTCACCCAAGACTCACATTTGGAGTCTCTTATACCATAAGAGGCACCCTGAGGAGGCCTTATTAATTTATATTATCATCCTTATGCAGCATTTCCAGACCCATGGACAACAGATCCTTCATTGTTTTTTTTTTTTGGGGGGGTGGGTGTTCTGAGAACGGCACACTGAGTAGAAGCTCATTTTCAAGTGTGTCCCAGGAGTATGGGGAGGTGAAGTGATTTGCTCATGGTCACGCAGTATGCAAGTAGTGGTTTGGGAATTCAAACTTAGGTCTTGCTGGGTCTCTCTCAATGTTCACAGCTTGGTGCTTTCACTTTTAGGCTATAGCGCCACTCTGCATCTTGGTAAAGTCAGCATTTCTAGAAGCTCTGAGTCCTAGTGGCTGAGGCCTCGCTTGACTTCTGTGTCCGCAGAGAAAAGGTTAATTGACTGGCCACTGCCTCCTATCAAAACTTCAGTTGCATTAACACTGGAGACAATCCCCTTCTGCACTACTACTCAGGACAAGTTTGAGGGTGGCCTGAAACTAGATCCCTGTTGGACATGCTGCTTTTGGAAGCATTCTTGAAAGTAGACAGTAACTCTGTCTCAGCTCTGCTGTTAGTCCTCTCGAGAGACCGGTCCATGCCCTGGAAATTAAGGCAAAAGAAAAGGTAGCAGCACACCTGTCTTTCAAAGGTGCAACTGCATGAATGAAATGAAAGTATCAACTGGTTAGCAGTTCTTTCAGCACCAATAAATTATTAAAAGCACGTGCTTGGTGTGTACACTGTTTTTTTGCCTTTTTATGCCCTGGAGACTGATGTTTCTTAGAAACATCTCTGCATCCAACTTGGCTGCTTTCATAATTTCCATGATCAGCTGGTCATCATGCTCTGATGAACGGTTTGGGGACCCATAGCTTGCACAGCTGTATGCCTTTGCCGGGGAATCTGCAGCCTGCATTTCTGGGAGGATCTTAGCAGGTAGGTAGAGTTTGTAGCTGGGCTCCAGAGGTTTATGAAATAGTGCAGAAGTTTGCCAACACAGAATTTAGCACCAGGGAGAGCAGGAGGGAGGATGTCTTTTTTTACACAATGTAGCAACACTTCTCATTCTCAGTAATTGGTACATCACCAGGCTTGCCTACCCTGGAACAGGTCAGGGCCTTTCCCCAGGAGGCTGGCACTGCAGTCTGAGAAACACTGATGCTAGGATGCTGCTGTAATAATAATAGAGTATTTTTTGGAATGCAGTGCTCCGGAAATAATCTGATAATAGCCTAGTGATGATCTGTCAAATTCCAGCAGATGTTTTCGAAACAAGATGTAGCCCACTCCTCCTACAATTTTTCTGTCCTGTAATTCTCTCAGACAAACTGTTTCATCAGTGGGGACCACTGAAGGTATTGATGTTTATTTAGTCTCTCTCTGAGAAAGCCCTTCTGGGAGATTTCCATGCAAAGGCCCCCACCACCCCCAGAAAGCACAGGGTTTTTAAAAGGGAACATGTCTTGGTTTGAGTGGGCTTAAATGAGAGGTTTAGGATTATTCAGACATCCCCCCCCCCTTCCCAAGTGCTGAGAACCATGCATGCAGAAAAAGTGACACAAACCAAGGGATTAAGAAATGTGTAGCCATGTTAGTCCAGTCGATGAAAGAAAAACCCAACAAATGTGTTGCAGGTAATATCTTTTATTGGGCTAACAAAATTACTTCTGAGACTAGCTTTCGAGAGATTCAGTGTGCCTGTGCAACTGGTTTCGTGTTTGTGTAACGTAGATAATCTTTGGCTGTTTGCCTTTCTATTCTTGGAATATACCACCCTGTAGGGATATAAAAGGCAAGGAACCCTAGAGGAGGGTTCCACCCCTTGAGGTGCTGTGGGAATGATTCCCTTGGCTAAAGCTACCTTAGGAAGAAACCCATGGGAGAGACAGGGTTGCCACTGGAGGAGATGGGATGGGTAGCTAGAGGGGCAAGGAAAAATGCTTGTGTGTGGAGTGGGGAGAGCAGCCCTTAAATGGGCCGAATGGGGGTGTGGCCAGTTGCACCGCCCCTTGAACTGCAGGCTATAGCCTTCCAATTCAGTGTGCCTGTGCAGCTGGTTTTGTGCTTGTGTAATGTAGATAAGCTTTGGCTGTTTGGGTCTCTATCCATGGGATATACCACCCTGTAGAGGTACGAAAGCAAGGAACCCTAGAAGAGGGTTCCACCCCTTGAGGTGCCATGGGAGTGATTCCCTTGGCTAAAGGTACCTTAGGAAGAAGCCCCAAAAAGAGTGTTGAGCAAAGCATACAAGGTGGTGTACGCTTATCAGGGTCAAAAACCTGTATGTAGGTCAGTTGGTAGTATGGGTTCAGTTGGTAGCATGGGTCAGTTGGTCGTATTGTTTGAGTAGAGCAGGCAGGAAACAATAGGTGAATAGTGATCCTCTTGGAGGTCTAACTGTAAGGCATGGAGGCCTGGCTTCCTAAGGAGAGAGAGAACAGCCAAAGGGGAAGAAGGTACAATTACAGGGCAGCCACCCAACTCCATCCAACAGTGGAAACCTAACTAAGTGATCTAGGGACTATAACTATGCCTATCTAGTATTATGACCATTGGCACGGAGGAGAGGGAGGAAAAAAACAACCCTTTGAGGAGGAAACCTCTGGGGATTCAAGGCCTAGGTCACCTTCCTCCAGGCTTTGGGACAATTTTGTTTAGTGATGGCTCTGCTACTGAAATTTAGTAGACCAATCCAGAGGAACTGCAATTTCAGGGAACACTCTCACTGTGTCCCTTTAACGGGAATGCCATGGAGGGTTGTGAGCACACTCTTCAACACAGGGGCATCTCAGTGCCAACCTCCAAGGTGGGAGAAGGAGAGTAATGACCACCGAGGTGCTCAGCTAGCCTACCGATCTAAGAACAAACTGGGTGAACCAGAGGCAGTTGTAGGGAGAATAGCTTTAAAGGGTGCCTCCGAACCTGCTCGAGCAGCTAAACGGGCACTTCCCATGAGAACCCCACCCCTTCACTGCTGAAGTCTTCAATGCTACATCGAGAGGTGCCCTCAATACGGTTGATGACTGAAGGTTCATCCAGAGTGAGGACATTCCAACTATGGGTCAGGTGAGAAGAACCCTGCCCTAAGCTTCACATGCTCAAAATGTGGACTTTGGGGTGCAGAGAGAGGCCATTGGCCACAGAGCTAGCCCTGAGACCTAGAAGTAATGGATACGGTTAGCATGTCTCCAAAATGTGAAGGATTGAGTTGTAATGAGCGAGGGACCTGCACGTGGGTCATGATGGATCATAGCAGACATGGGGAGACCTTTACATCAGTCAGATTGAGCACTGTGGACTGTCTTGTGGGTCTTGACTGGATGAGAGCTGACAGGGAGAGACCTGTACGTAGGTCAGACTGAGCAATATGGACCTTCTTGTGGGTCTAGGTATAGCAAATATCATTTGTCAACCACAGGAATGTGTGCCGACCAAGACCATTAGGAAGCCAAATTGGGAGTGAATTGAATGGTGTGTTATGAGTCAGAGAACAGTGAGGCTGGCTGAAGCCCGGGTCTGATGTTTGGAAAGGAGGAGGCTGTGAAGCTGGTTAGGTAGGAGGAGGCTGCAGAGCCAGTACGGTAGGAGATGCGGTTCGAAGCAAGTAAACATGATGTGCTGCCAGACTTGGAAGGGGTTGAGCGTTGCTGGTAATGCAAGGGACAGGAAGGCTGGGTTGACTGAGTAAACTAGGTCATAATATTAGGTAAGGGATGGTAGAAGGCTAGGTAGAACCAGAAGCCTTTAGGTAGAAAGTTGCCTGGAATAGCTGGTTGCATAGTGCCATAAAGGCTATGCGGAGCAGTGGGAGGAGGCCGGGCAAGCCAGGGGCTTATACAGCACACGACAAATAGCAAGCTGCTCTGCTGCCAGGGGCTGTGATGCCTACTGTGACTCCTCAGTCCCCTACAGTAGAAAAAACAAAGAAGTCACGAACATGACGTCATGACATCAAGCAGCTAATGAAATAAGTTAAATATGTGCCAGCCATGAAAGCAGGATTAGGTTATCATCAGAAACAGACTGCTGTGGGTTTGGTAAAAGTGGGAGTAGCAATAAATGAGCCTAAATTACACAAACATAGAAGTGAAAATTAATGCAGTAGGCAGGACACCGCTGAAGCAGGCAGGGGAATGAGACAGAGTGATAGCTCGTAAGGGGAGCCTGTACTAAAGGCAGGTGCAAACAATTAAGGTGATGAGCAAAGGGTCTACAGCATGGAAACAGCAACTGGAACTGAGAGCGCACGGGCACCTAGTACAGAGAAAGAGAGATTGCTGAAATATGATAAATGAACTGAGAGCTTGATTAGCAATGCAGCTAAATACAGCACTGCAGAAAGAGGGGCACTAGCATACCAGAAAAGCCCAAAAAGCAAATGAAGCAAACAGGACCACAGGATTAGTAGGGAGAACAAACAACTGAGACAAAAGCACAAACTGCAGCCACAGGCAAAACACAGACCAAGAAGCAGGAGGCAAAGGCAACATTTACTGACCCAGAAGCAGGAGGAGTACACACCAGGCAGGGAGTCTAGCACAGCTAAAAGATTCCAACAGGAAGGAAGGGAGGAGACAGACCCGGGGGGGGGCTGGGCTCAGGGGAAGAGAGGGCCCGGAGAGAGGACAGACTGAGCCTCCGGCTGCAAAGAAAAAATGCTTGTGTATGGAGTGAGGAGAGTAGCCCTTACATGGACTGAATGGTGGTGTGGCCAGTTGCACCGCCCCCTTGAACTACAGGCCATTGCCTTCCAATAATACTCTCTTCTTCAGGTCAGTGAGAGCAGAGACTCTGTTCTGCCTCTGTTCTCACTGACCTGAAGAAGAGAGTATTATCTCTTGAAAGCTAGTCTCAGAAATAATGTTGTTAGTCCAATAAAAGGTATCACCTGCAACTTTTTTTTTTTGTTGTTTTTGTTTTTTTGATTTCTTTCTTTTTTCTTTTTACAGACCATGGGGGACAGCCATGGGCACCAAAATAGCACATAATATGCCAATCTCTTTATGGCCTGTTTAGAGGAAGATTTTTTTTAAAACCACCCCTATAAACCATCTGTCTACCTCCGTTATATTGATGACATATTCCTGATCTGGCCAGAAGGTAAAGACTCTCTCAGAAAATTCCATCATGATTTTTTTTTTAAACTCAGCTTTATTGCTATGTCACAGCATAAAAGGTACATTCAAACAGTTAGGCATCGTACAATAGTACATAAGAACCTGCGTAACTGGTAGACATATTAAAGCAAGCAGGATTATATGCATCTAACTGATATGGAGGTCCAATGGAGCCTCTTTTAATAATTGTCCACGTCATTTCTATAGAGTAGCTGCAACATCTTGAAATCAGGATCTTGGTGTCTTCTTCACAACCTTCCATTCATATAAGTTCTGAGCTAAGTCAAATGGCTGGGTGCTAATCTGCACTCATACCTTTTGAACAACGGCTCAATGGGAGCCGTACCACTATAAACAAAGAACCAGCTTGGAAAACCATGCCACTATGTTATGGGGTGTTACCGTAAGGATATGTTGCACGTATGACTCAGAAAAAATGTCCATCAGGGGTCAGTTAAGGGAAGAGGAGACAGCCCCACACACTTCTAAGTCCAACCCCGTCGCCCCAGCCAGCCAGACTTGCTAAGTCAGCTCCACAGGGTGTCCCAGATTCTCCAGGTTTCAGTATGTGCCTCCAGCAAGAGCCTCAATTTAGCTGTAAGCTCTTCCATTCTCCTAATGTTATCTACCCGGGATTTTCAAGATTCTAGTAATGGGGGAGACATCTTCAGCCAATTTGATGTAATTTCTTTCTGTGCTGCTAGGCACAGTGTTCTAAAGAGGTTCTGCTGTCTACCAGTGCCCAACACTGGATGTCCACAGCCCAGCACTAGCAACTGAAAAGTCATGGGAAGCTGGGGCCCCCACCCCTCTCTCAATTTGCCATGAACCTCCCTCCAGAAGTCCTGTGCCCATGGGCAAGCCCAGAATATGTAAAAGTGGGTACCCACCTGCCCACACCCCCGCCAGCAAAGATTTGAGGTTCCCCCCAGAAAATATTTTGTGATGGAAGGGGTGTGAAAAAGTGAGCTAGGCATTTCCAGCGGAATTCCCTCCAGCCTGGAGAGGACGTGGTCCTCCAACCCCTCTCCCAGGCCTTAACCCATTGGTCCTCTGGCAGAGGTGAACCACTCTCAACCTCCCACCTCTGTTCGAGATCTTCAAATTGAGCATTACCCTCTCCTTGTAACACCCTGTAAGCTCCACAGATAAACTTCCTACTTCCTGCTAAACGTACTGACCAATAAAGAAAATTCTCCAGAGCAGTCCGCTCCCTAGTGACTTTTGCAATCAGATCTTAGAGATCAGGTAATGTCTAACCTGTAGATATCTATGGAAATCTGTTTTCATAAGGGAATGCACAGATTGAAGAGAGGCAAAGGAGGCCATTACATCTCCCTGGATAAGGGCCGCAAAGTGCACCAGAGATTGTCTGTTCCACCATTGGAATCTAGTGTCTGTGCCGGGGGGGGGTGGTGGTGAACCAGGGTCTCCCAGAATAGATGTCAGGGGACCAATCCCCTCCTGTGTCTGGGTAGGTTTCTGAGCCCTTACCAATACTGTGAGGGTGTGTCTTGTCCAGGGATTTTGTATAGCTTTCCAAAGTTCCACTGTTAGTGAGGCGTGGGGGAGAGACACCAATGAGACTGTTTGTAATTGGTGGGCTTCCATTTCCCTCCAACCAGTATCCCCCCTCTGTTTTACCCAATTCAGCACCGGAGCTATCTGGGCTGCTATATAATATAGCCTGAAGTCTGGTAAGGCCAGACCCTTCCCTCCTCCTAGGCTGTGTGAGACGTTTGTGGCTAATTCGTCTCCTACCCTGTTGCCAGATAAAGGCCAGGAGGGTCGAGTTAACTGTCTTAAAAAAGGAACTGGGAATGTGGATAGGTAAGGCCTGAAACAAGAACAAGAACAACAATCTAGGGAGGATGTTCATTTTAATTGAGTCCACCCTGCATCCTAGTGTTAATGGGAGTAGATTCCACCTGGCCAGGTCTGTTTTTATTTCTCCTTACAGTTTACCGTAGTTAAGCCTAAAAAGTGATGACAGGTGGGGAGATATTTTGACCCCCAAATATCTTACAGTATTGTTTACTGCCCATCTAAAGGGGAAGTTTTGCACCAAGTCTCTGGGGAAAGTACCCCCAAACTTAATTGCCTCCGATTTATCCCAATTAATCCGGTAGCCCGACACTTGGCCATATTTCTGTAAGACCTCAGTCAAAACCGGGAGGGTGGTCTTTGGAGAAGTCACAAAGAACTAGGAATCATCGGCATATAAGGAGATTTTATTTTCACACCCTCTCACCTTTAATATCCACATTATCTTTGATTGCCCTGGCCAGGGGTTCAATACACAGTGCAAAGAGAAGGGGGGAGAGCGGACAACCCTGTCTGGTCCCCCTAGTGAGAGGAAATCTTTGAGTGGGGAAACCATTTACTCTCACCGTGGCCTGAGGAGCTGCATATAGTGCTCTGATCTCATCTCTAAACCTAGGGCCCAACCCCATCTCCTCCAGGGTCCTGTGTATCAACCTCCAGTCCACCTGGTCAAAAGCCTTCTCTGCATCCATGAAAATTGCTAAGGATGGTTCCCCCATTTTCTGCTGGTAGACCAGAAGGTTTAACAGGTGTCTGATGTTGTAGTGGATCAGTCTGCCATTTATGAAGCCCATTTGATCCGAGTGGACTAGGGACCCCATGCACCCTTGCAGTCTATGAGCTAGAGTCATTGTGAAAATCTTTAGATCCACATTCAGGAGGGAAATAGGTCTGTAGGATCTGCAAAGCTCCGGGTTCTTCCCTTCCTTAGGGATAACCGAGATCTGGGCATACTGCCAACTGGGTGGGATGGGTTCACCATTCCTTACCCCTTGACAGACTCTGCCCAGCAAAGGAACCAATTCAGGTTCAAGAGTCTTATACAGTATCCCATCTGGTCCTGGAGCCTTCCCTGTTTTCTGTTCTCTAAAACTCCTATGGAGTTCTTCTTCTGATATAGGGATCTCAAGTCTCTCCTTCTCTTCCACAGATAGTGTCTGCATTTTTGCCTTTATAAGAACGCTTCTATCTTATCCGGGTAGTCTGTGACATGATCCTGGCAGTACAATATTTTGTAAAATTGTTGAAACTGGGCTGCTATGGCTTCTGGGTTTGAAGCAAACTGAGCCAGGCTACCTGGGATCTTTAAAAGCAGAACATTTTTAGCAGCAGCCTCTTTCCTAAATTGCCATGCCAGTAGTCTACCTGCTCGATTACCTGCCTCAAAAAACCTCTGACAAGAGTATCTCAATTGTCCCTCAATTTTCTCATCCAAAAGTCTATTTAGTTTCCCTCTTGTCCCCTCCAACCGTTTCCTGACCCAGTCATCAAAACAAATCTGGTGTTTGGCCTCCAGGTCGAAGAGACGGTTCTCGAGTTCAAGTATCTCCTTTTGTTGCTTTCTTTTAAGATTCGAAGCATACCCAATGGTGGTCCCTGTTTAAAATGTTTTCAAACCATCCCACCAGACTGCCGCCATAGTGTCATGGGTGGGATTTTCATTCCCATAATGCCTTATTGTCTCCTTAAGGAGGTCTCTGTATTCCTCTCTGTTCAAAAGGGATACATTTAACCTCCAAGTGGAGTTTCTAAGTCGAGGGCGTGGCCACAAAAGTATTGACACCATGCTATGATCTCAGATGGTGCGGGGATGGATTTGAGAGTCCTCCACCTTATGAAGCCAGTCAGTGGACAGTAAAAGCATGTCTAGCTTTAAGTAGGCTTTATGTGGTGCTGACCAACAGGTATAGTCCTGTACCTTCGGGTGCTGGTGGCACCAAACCTCTGCGAGGCCTAAATCTCTCCCCATTTTAGTTAGTGTTTGAGCTGCTCGAGCTGGAGGGTCCATTGGTAACCCAGATCTATCTACTTTGGAGTTGAGGACTGTGTTAAAATTCCCTCCCAACAATAAACATCTCTCCTGGAGGGTGTACCACCCAGAGAAGCACTTCCTTAAGGAAGTCACTATTCTCCCTATCCTAATTAGGAGCATAGATGTTTCAAATGGAGCATGGAACCCCTCTCTAGATGCCTTTAAGGAGCAGAAATCTCCCTTCTTGGTCCTCCTGTACATTGATAGGCTGGAAAGGGCAGTTCTTGTGAATTAGTGTGGCGACTCCTCTTCTACAGGGTGGGCTTTGTAAGTGGAATAGTATACTTGACCTACCCAGGCACGTTTGAGTTTACTACTCTCCCCCTGATCTAAATGAGTCTCCTGGAGGAGCGCTATTTCCACTTGAATCTTAAAATTTCTTTCTTTTGATAGGGTTACCTAATCCCCTCGCATTATATGAAGCTATTTCACCCTCTGTCATTTTTTCTTGTTTAGTCTCCTGTTTTCTTGTACCTTGTAGCATGGTCTTCCAAAATTCAATCAACAGTTTGAACCTCTTAGCAGTAAAACAATTAAACTTTGTACAACTATTAACTTGATGACTTCCAAGATTATATGACATCATCCGGTAGGTATCTCAAATGGCACTGGCCAACCGGATGGGACACACAAAAAAAGGGGTGTCCCTGCGATAATCTTGTGCTTAAAGGGTGACCAGGGATATCTCCTTGTGTCTAGCCAGTTATTCACGATAATCTGGTAGAGAATTAGTCATCAGGAGTAATTCAAAATGTCCCCTCTTCTCAGTTTAATCCCGACACCCCAGGAGGCAAACAAATATGGGGGTGGGGAAATGAGATCCCATAATGGGACTAGGTTGAGTGTAACCTAATTTCTTTAGGAGGGCTCCAGGTCCTCTAATGAGTGATTAGGTATCCCTCTTAAAATCCTATAACTTCCACTGCCCCCTCTCACCCCCAGGCTTAGATTGTGGGGATCAGCAATGCTTCCCCTGTAAGGATATAATAGTGTTGTGACTGCTCTCCCAACTGAGACCTCCCAATCGGGCAGCAGACACGCTCCCCACTGTGGTTAGAGACCAGAGGATGACTGAAACCATGTATCCTCTCGACTCTTCTCATGTTAATACCCTGTCTCAATCCCACATTGCCCATATCTAACCTGTGGCACTCCCACTGGGAGGAGTATTTTCCTCAGGAATAGAAAAAGGGAAAGGAACCTCGGCCTCGGCCCTTCCTTTGTAATGCACCCCCTTTTCCCCATGAGCTTGGGATGGTGAACCAAACTGCCCCCCCCCGGTACCGCTGTCCCACTTCCCGAACCATCTGCCCTGTACATGGCCAAGGTTACATGTAGGGTGAGAAACAAATCGAGGCTCCACCGTAGTGCTGGTGCATTGGCCCAAAAATCATGTGACAAGCCAAAGGCCCCCACTCAGCTATAAGAAGGCCCATTTTTAACCAACCCGCTCCCCCCCTTCTTTCAGGGAGCTGTCCTCTGTAATAAGAACATTTACTAAGAACATATATCAAATTATAGAATAATGCAGGACCATAACATAAGCCCCTCGTTTAAGTCCCGAAACACAAAGGAAGCCTCTGATCTTTAACAAGGGGGGTCTAAAATGTCTTCTGATAAATTCCGCCCTTTTGATACATTAGAAGACTGGTTCTCTGAGGGGTCCCGTGCTGGTGATCGGCCTCTTTTTCTAGCACCTCCTACCCTGAACCAGGGTTCTTCTTCATTCAGGGTGTCTTTCTCTAATTCGGTGGGCCTGATCAACATATCTTGAGGAACCCCCAACCACAGCAAAATGTCTTTGGCGGCCTCGAGGGAGTGAAAGAATTGTGGGCCCTCTGAAAGGAAGATTTTTAGCTGTGCTGGTGCAATAAGGTGCATTTGAATGTTCTTAGAGGCCAGGCACTTCTTTATCTCTAGGAGCACTCTTCGTTTTTGTTGGATTATGGGTGTGTAGTCATTATCAAAGTACTGATGTTTATCCCCAAAGATAACTTCTTTTTTTGCCCATGCTGCTTGTAGGATTCTGGTTTTAATACTATAGCACATAAACTTCAGCACTATGGATCTGGGGGTTGCATTTGGGCAGATAGGTTTTTTAGCTAGAGCTCAGTGCACCCGGATGATATTCAGAGGGAGGTCAGCAGGCAGATCTAGCGATTCTTTTAAAAAAGAATTAAGAAAATCCTCCATTTTACCTTGCTTCGTACCCTCCAGTACTCCATAAATGCACATATTATCCCGTCTAGACCTGAGTTCCAGGTCGTCTAATTTATCTGTTAGCTCTCTCTCTCCCCTGCACTTTAGATGTTTCAGCAAGCCCTCATCGTGATCGGTTGCTTCGTCAGCACATGTTAGGCCTTCCTCTAAGTTGGCCACCCACTTCTCCACTGCCATGATACTCTTTTTATTTTCAGCAATTGATTGTTCAGTCTTGTCCTGGGTGTCATTCAATTTAGCCAACTCCTGAAACAATCTCTTCGAGGTGATGGTAAATTCCTGTTCTGGAGGCTCCTTGGCTCATTCCCCCACTAGTTGCTGGGTCGCAGATTGTGATTTATTTTGGGCCTTAGGATCACGCTGGTCCAGAACCATGTTCGGCTTTAGAAACTCCATAAGTGTGTCCTTCACCCCCAATTTAGGAGGCATCGCGAAGCGTGTGGATCAGAGAAGTAACCAGCAGCTCTAGATATATTTCTCAGTGCCGGGGGGTGAACACTACCATAAGTTTTCCCCCCAGAGGACTGGAGCTCTCGTGTCTAGTGATTATGCAGCATGGAAGCAGAACTGGAAGTCTTCCGTCATTATTTTAACAACTTTCATCACTCTATAAATCTCATTATTGAATACTCCACCACCAGTATACCTTTTCTTGACACCACAGTCAGTATCACTAAAAATGGACATATACAAACTGTTCTTTACAGAAAACCCACTGACATACACCGCTACCTGCATAATTCCAGCTTCCACCCAAAACATACAAAAAAATCTGTAATCTACAGTCAGGCGATTCGATTCCATTGAAACTGCTTGGATGAGAGAACAACAGACAGACAGCTCTCCACACTTCAGAATTCCCTAATTCAGCAGGGCCACTCTCCAAGATAAATTGATAGAGAATTTGAATGGACCATACAAATAGACCATACAAATACCATGAGACAGTCTGCTGGAATACAGGCAAAAACATTAAACTGACCGCACACCCATAGTGATCCCCATGTTAAACCCCCTTCAGCAAATTATTAAAGAACTGCAGCCAATGCTGAGAGAAGATGAAACACTGAAGGACATCTTCCCTGAACCACCTGCCATTGCCTATAACCAGCCCCCCAGCCTCTTGAACATAATAATTCATAACAAACTCCCAGTGGACCATAATAACCAAGAAACAAGAGGGACAACACCATGCAACATGGCAAGATGTAAGACCTGCACCCACATATGCACACAGACCACCATCAAGACAAGCCAGAACAACATAATAAAAATTATACAATGGCAAGGAAATTTCCTGTATTCTGATTCGTCAATGGGTGCCTGAGACAGTGATGTTATTACACAATAACATCACTGTGAGGATTTGCTGGATCATTTGATCGCTGTTGAATGTTCAGAAACACAAAAACTGTACTAAAAACATTTTTTCCTTTTCTTTTATTTTGTATAACATTGAGCCATTGTATAGTTGCAATAAGGCACTCCAAGATGTGTGTTATTGTGTAATAACGTCATTCCTGGGGTGGAGGGAAGCACTTCGGCCCCAGCCGCCGTGCTTCAACCCACCCAGGAGTGACGTTATTACGCGATAACACACACCTTGTTGTGCCTTATTGCTTACTTAATGGATTCTACACGTCAATCCAGCAATGTTGTGTACCTAATTCAGTACAAGAAGTGCACTAATGGATACGATATTGGGGAAACAAGTAAACCACTGAAAACCAGGATGAATCACCACAGTCACACAATAGTAAACCAGGTTATCAGCACTCCAGTAGGAAACCATTTTTCACAAACAAATCACTCTCTCCTGGAATTATCTGTCTTGATACAAAGGTGCAACTTTAAAAACACACAGGACAGATGGACATGGTAATTGAAATATATTAAATAATTTAAATCTAACATTTCTGGACTGAATCGGGACATCGGATTCATGACCCACTATGGTAAACTGTAATTCTCTTTTTATTGTGGACTAAATCATGACATTATTTACTTTGGTTCTGTAATTCTCTTGTTATTGCTTTTTTCTTAGTTCCTACCTAGTCTGTTTTTTTTAACTCTTTAGCTCAATCCTGTCAACCCCCTGATTGTTTTCACACCTATTGTTTATACTACCTCACACTCTGTTTTATATGGGCCTTTGTTCTTTTGTTTCCTCTAATGTCTTGACTTCCATGCATTTCTTAGGCATCTCCTATCTATTCTACCCTTATAGCCAACCTCTGATCTCAGATCTTTCTTATTTGTGTTCCTGTCTGGTCCTTTGGTTTCCCCTTCTAGCTTCCTTTCATCTCCTACTGACCAGTCCCCTCCTCCCCATTTTTCTCACTCATTTCTTTACTTTGCATCTTATATAGACTTTTTATCTCTAGTCCCCTTTTATCTCTTTCCTACTTTATTTCCTGCTATTTTTGTTTGCACGCATGTGCAAGAAACACATTTCGCATTTCTTTACAAAGGGGTTGTGGAGGCGCGGCAGTGTTGTGTCGAATGGCAGCAGCCCATTCAGGGGCTGGTCTCTGCCTGGCCAATAGAGGAGCATGCCCTGGATCACCACAGTTAACAAGTAGGCCACTACATGAAAGGAATTGAACCACTGCAATCAGGGAGCACTCCATCAGTGTGCAATCAGCTGTTCGATACGCTCCCTGACTGCAGCAGCCAATGACAGAGTTGCAAGCCACCGGTCTCCCCCCCCCTTAGTGTGCCTTCCTGGTGAAACACTTAAAAAAAAAAAAAAACTGACAGGGTAGCCCACTCCCCATCGGCATAATATCCCCCAAAAAAACATTCAGGTTCTGCTAAGTGGGAGCTCACCCCAGCATGCCAAATAACCCAGTAAATGGAAAACGATCCTGCAATGTTTTTTTTTACCTGCAAAGCAGAAAACGGTCCTGCGTTGAGTCCAGTGACCCTCCCCGAACCCGCACCCACCCTCTTCACACCCCACCTCCCCATACTCCTCTCACCTCATACTTACCTCCAGAGTCTGGCGTGACTATCTTCGGTGGACCGGGAACACGAGTGCACTCTTCAAAGCTGACCGCGAACTGAGGAAATGCCGATAAACTGTATAATGGAATACATAGTTTTTTTTCAACTTTGATGCCTATCTCAGGCAGTTTGGGGAATTTTGGCACCAAATTTTCAACATGGGGTTTTTGGGACCCATCCTCATGAATTCTGTCATGGTGTTAATCGGCCCCAAAAGGTGATTTCATGGTCACTGCATGGAATCACCTTTCAGGGCTGATTAATGAAATGACAGTGCCAGTGTTCAGGAGGCGGGCTCTCAAAAAGCCTATGTTGCAAATTTGGTGGAAAAAATCCAAAGAAATACCATTTTACGAGCATGCATTGCGCAGTTGCTACACATGCTTGTAACTTCGCAAATTTGCAATATTTTCTTGCCACATTTTCAACATTGGCATTTTTCCACACCTCCTTGAGAATAGTACAGCTGTCATTTTTCACATCCTGCCAGAAATGTGTTTTCGCACTTCCAGCACAGAACAGCGCGATTGCTGTGGTAAATCAGTGTTCAGGAAGATTATGAAAACAACAGTGACACTGTTCATTAGCAGATGTCCTAAAATGCCTATGTTGAAAATTTGGTGACAATACTCCAGAAAATGACTGTGTTACGAGCGTGCATTGCGCATTTTGCATGCATGCTCGTAAGTTCACGCATTTATAATATTTTCACTCAAGATTTTCAACATTGGCATTTAACACACCTCCTTATGAACAGTACAGCTGTCATTTTTCACATCCTGCCTGAAATGTATTTTCGCAGTTCTGGCGCAGAATAGCACGGTCACCATGGGGAATCAGTATTGCGGACACATTATGAAAATCACATTGACACTGTTTATTAGCAGAGGTCCAAAATGCCTATGTTGAAAATTTAGTGACTAAAGTCCATGAAATTATGAGTATGCATTGCGCAGTTTCCACGCACGCTCATAACTTTGCACATTTGCAATATTTTCACTCCAGATTGTTAACATTGCCATTTTTCCACAGCTCCTTATGAACAGTACGTCTGCCATTTTTCACATCCTGGCCGAAATGTGCTTTCACACTTCTGGTGCAGAATAGCATGGTCGCTGTGGGAAATCTATGTTCGGGACACATTATGAAAATTACAGTGACACTGTTCATTAGCAGAAGTGCTAAAATGCCTATGTTGAACATTTGGTGACCATAAAATGACTGTGTTACAAGCGTGCAGTGTGCAGTTTTCACACACGCTCATAACTTCGCACATTTGCAATTGTTTCTCATCAGATTTTCAACATTGCCATTTTTTCATGCCTTCTTATGAACAGAACAGCTGTCATTTTTCACATCCTGGCCGAAACGTGTTTTCGCACTTTCGGCGCAGAATAGTACGGTCTCTGTGGGAAATCCGTGTTTGGGAAAACATTACAAAAATCACAGTAACACTGTTCATTAGCAGAGGTCCTAAAATTCGTATGTTGAAAATTTGGTGACAAAAGTCGATAAAATGACTGCATTATGAGTGTGTGTTGCTCAGCTTCCGTGCACACTCGTAACTTCACGCATGTGCAATATTTTCACTCCAGATTGTCACCATTGCAATTTTTCTGCAGCTCCTTATGAACAGCACACCTGTCATTTTTCACATCCTGGCCGAAATCTGTTTTCACTCTTTCAGTGCAGAATAGCATGATCGCTGTGGGAAATCTGTGTTTGGGACACAGTACGAAAATAACAGTGACACTGTTCATTAGCAGAGGTGCTATAATGCCTATGTTGAACATTTGGTGACAATAGTCCATAAAATCACTGTGTTACGGGGTGCATTGCACAGTTTCCACATACACTCATAACTTCACACATTTGCAATTTTTTCATGACAGATTTTCAACATTGCCATTTTTTTGCACCTTCTTATGAACAGAAGAGATGTAATTTTTCACATCTGGGCCAAAATGTGTTCTCGCATTTTCGGCGCAGAATAGCATGGTCGCTGTGGGAAATCTGTGTTCGGGACACATTATGAAAATGACAGTGACACTGTTTATTAGCAGAGGTGCTAAAATGCCTATGTTGAACATTTGGTGACAAAAGTCCATAAAATGACTGTGCTACTAGCGTGCGGTGTGCAGTTTCCACGCCTGCTCGTAATGTCGCACATTTGCAATTTTTTCATGCCAGATTTTCAACATTACCATTTTTTTGCACCTTCTTATGAACAGAACAGCTGTCATTTTTCATATCCTGGCCGAAATGTGTTTTCGTACTTCTGGCGCAGAATAGCGTGGTCACTGTGGGAAATCTGTGTTTGGGACACCTTACGAAAATCACAGTGTCACTGTTCTTTAGCAGAGGTCCTAAAATGCCTATAGTATGTTGAAAATTTGGTGAGAGAAGTCCATGAAATGACTGTGTTACGAGCATGTGTTGCGCAGTTTCCACGCATGCTCGTAAAGTCACACATTTGCAATATTTTCACTCCACATTGTCAACATTGCCATTTTTCCGCACCTCCTTATGAACAGTACAGCGGTCATTTTTCACATTTCACCCGATATGTGTTTTCAGGCAGGTAGCATACAATGGTGTGTTTGGTGTGCGAAATCAACGTCTGGGACAGATTATGAAAATCACAGTGACACTGTTCATGAGCAGAGGTCTTAAATATGGCTATGCTGAAAATTTGGTGACAAAAGTCCATTAAATGACTGTTATGAGTATACATTGTGCAATTTTCATGCACTCTTGTACGTTCAAAAATTCATAATCTTTTCTGTCCAGATTTTCAACATAGGCATTTTTCCACACCTTCTTATGAACAGTACAGCTGTCATTTTTCACAATCTGGCTGAAATGTGTTTTCGCACTTCCGGCGCAGAATAGCATGGTTGCTATGGAAAATCAGTGTTCGGGATAGATTAAGAAAATCACAGTGACACTGTTCATGAGCAGAGGTACCAAAATGCCTTTGTTGAAACTCTGCTGTAAAAAATCTCCAAACTAATTACATTACGGGTGTGCTTTGTGCAGTTTCTATGCACACTTATGACATCACTATTTTTTTTATATTTTCATTCCAGATTTTCAACATTGCCATTTTTGCACCTCCTCATGAACAGTACAGCTGTCATTTTTCACATCCTGTTCGAAATGTGTTTTCACATCTGTGGTGCCAAATGCTGCAGTTGCTGTGCAAAATCACCTTTCAGCTAACAAACTGATAGTGTCTCTGTTAATGCGGTGAGATCACAAAAAGCCCATGTTGAAAACTTGGAGTAAAAATACCAAAAAACGGCCAGAGTGCTAGGGTTTTCAACCATAATGCCCTACAGCTGTCAGGGATATGACTTGAGATTGTCAACAGTAATGCTCATTCCATTCCACCCCCCCACCCACACCCTGCAGCCAGTGACAGGCTTCAAGGTGCGCCTTGGACTCTTTGGCCCCAGAATCCATCCCATTCTCCTATACTGCACCCATTTCAGCATATTTCCTTATGGAATGAGAAGAGTAAAACCCGAACACCCAAGGCACACCTCAACACTTGTCAGTGTCTGCAGGGGAAGGTGAGGGAAAATGTTGTGACTTTTATGGGCAACAACCCAAAGGCACACCCCAGTGCCTGCCCATCTCTGCAGGGTTGGGGTGGGGTTGGTGTCAGTTCAGTACTTCACTGCCATTCCTATACTGCATGGGCCCAATTCTCATAGGGGCCTGTGTCTGGCACAAGCTTGGCAAGCAGCATCTTGCACCAATGCCTGGTGCACCAGGAACCCTCCACCTGATTCAGGTACAGGAGGGGTCCCAGTGATTATGTCCCTACGCTAGCACTGACTGGAACCCAGCTGCAAACCCCTGGCACACTGCACAGGTCCACTGCAGGCCACCACAAACTAACACAGGACCCCTGTCCCACTAGGTAATGGGCATGTGGACCCAACCTGATGGATCGATGTCCCCCCACCATGTTTGGGGCAATTGGTGCCTGGCCACACAGGTGAGTGGTGGGATGCACTGGGGAGCAGTCTACACTGGTGTATGGGCAGTTTTTGCACCACCTGCTGGGGCATGGGTGGGCACTGTACCACCATACGTTGGTGCTGCAATAGCATTGATAGGGCAGGCATCAGGGATCAGGAGAGTCACATCAGGACGGGGGCACCAACATGGTAAGTAGGTGGCATCGGGAAGCTGTGAGGAGTGCCATTGGACCACTAGGACAGGGGCCCCACATATGAGGCCACACTCTGGGGTGTGTGATGGGTGGACCATCACCCATGGTATGCCGCACACAGGCATGTCACCCAGGGGAGACAGTCTAAGTCCCCTTACGGCTGCCCTGGCTGGTCTAAGAACACTTAGAGTTTCTCCCACCAGGTGATGCCTCTGAATCGCAGGATACAGCTTGCATCGGCCACAGTCCCCCTACCACCATGCCACAATGCATTGCAGGTGCAAGCCTTGTTTGGGGCAGGTGGAATGCAGTCGGTGTGCAAAATCAATGTTTGGGACACATTACGAAGATCACAGTGACGCTATTCATGAGTGGCTATGTTTAAAATTTGATGACAAAAGTCCATAAAATGACTCTGTTACGAGCATCCATTCTGCAATTTCCACACACCCTCGTAAGTTCATGAACTTATGAACAGTACAGCAGTCATTTTTCACACCTGGCTGAAATGTGTTTTCGCACTTCTGGTGCAGAACAGCACATTTGCTGTAGGAAATTAGTGCTCGGGATAGATTAAGAAAATCACAGTGACACTGTTCATGAGCAGAGGTCCAAAAGTGCCTATGTTGAAAATCTGCTGTAAAAAATCCCCAAACTAATTACGTTATGGGTGTACATTGCGCAGTTTCTACACATGCTCATGGCTTCATCAGTTTTTGTATATTTTCACTCCAGATTTTCAACAGTGCCATGTTTTACACCTCTTCATGAACAGTACACCTGTCACTTTTCACAACCTGTTTGAAATGTGTCTTCGCACCTGTGGTGCGAAATGGCACAGTCGCTGTGCAAAATCACCTTTTGCTTAAAGAACTGATAGTGTCACTGTTCATGCAATGAGGTCACAAAAAGCTCATGTGGAAAACTTGGAGTAAAAATACCAAGAAACGCCCAGGGTGTTAGAGTTTTTTGACCATAGCGCCCTACCCTGTAGGGACTGACAGGCATCAGGGGTGTGACTTAGGATTGTTGACAGTAATGCTCATGCCATTCCACCCCCAACCCCACCGTGCAGCCAGAGATAGGCAATGAGGTGCGCCTGGGACTCTTTGCTCCAAGAGATCACCCCATTCTCCCATACTGCACCCATTTCAGCATATTTCCTTATGGAATGAGGTGAATGTAAAGCCCAAACACCCCAAGGCATACCTCAACACTTGTCAGTGTCTGAAGGGTAGGGTGAGGTGAAATGTCATGACCATCATGGGCGATAGCCCAGAGGCACACCCCAATGCCTGTCCATCTCTGCAGGGTGAGGGTGGTGTTGGCATCAGTTCAATACTTCAATGCCATTCCTATACTGCATCTGTCTAACTCCTGCACTTCCACTGCTAATGCCAGCAAGCAAACATTCAGCATTGACAAATGCTTGTTTATATGTTTATTTACATTTTCACTATTTATCTGGTTGATCCTGCCTTTACAACTGGATCCCAGATGCTGGTGTTCGTCGGCTTTGAGAGTCACCAACTGTCATTGGGAATCATGAATGGGCTGTCTCTGACTATGAGTTTCAAATAAAATATTGGAGACAGAGAGATGGAGAAACAGTGTCCATACTGGAGACAGAGGGAGGGAGAAAGTGTGTGTGTGTGTTTAAGCAGACTGCAGAGCTGCTTAGGACACTTTCCTTCCATACACTTCCTGTACCAGTAATTATAAAAAATAAAAGATAGGCAAGTGTGTGTTAAAGATTTTTTTTACACACCCTTGGTATGTGATGACCTCATAAATCTCGGGTGTGTAAAAGAAATCCATAACACACACTTGTCTATTATTCTCTATTTAATTTACAACAATCCCAAAAAGAGTGGGTGTGGGGACCTTCCTACTGGTCCTTTGGACCTGACAGTGCTAACGGGGTATGTATTCTAATAAGAGGGAATAGGTTTAAAATTCACAGGTTGATGGGTCTTATCCCAGGGAGAGTGTTAATTCTGGATGGGATGTGAGACCAGGAGCCCAGTAGACTCATTACCATCCATGCCCCACAAACAGAAGCAGAAAGGGTAAACCTAGTCAAGGAATTACAACCTTATTTAGCAAATGCGAAAAATGTGTACACGGGGGGTGACTTTAATTGCAGCTTAGACACTAAAATGAGACATGAAGGTGGGAAAAATATACTGCGATTCCTTGGCTTTTAAGAAATGTATAGAAACAGCTGAATTATCAGACTGTTTTAACTCCCAGAAAACAGGACTCCAACATACCTATATTAGAGGGAAGCTTACTTCTAAAATAGATTACATTTTTGTGCCTTGTACATTGCAGGTTCTTTACACTGTGGTTGTTTCGGTTGAATTTACAGACCATTTATTGGTTAGGACAAGGGTCCAGAGGGATAGGGAGAATTTTATACCAAAAAGCAGGTGGAAAATAAATATTTCCCTTCTGTAGAACCCCGAAGTTATTACAGGTATTGAACAATTGTTAGGAGCTCATGCTTCAGTGCTTGATCTATATGACAACAAAGGGCAGTGGTGGGGTAACAATAAACAAGAGATTAGTTGTTGGTTTCAAAATTACAGGAAATCAAGAACTAGGGACAATTTTTTACATACCTAAAATTAAGGAACCAACTGCAGAAACTACTGTCAATTGAATCCACAATGAAAGGGGATCTGACAGATCAAATAACTAATGCAAAAAAAGAAATTAAAAGGTTCCAGTATGACAGAGCAACTTCTCTACAGGCAGAACTAACATGTGGTACACAAAAGACTCCATATTCGGACCACTTCGAAGCATATAAAAACAGGAAAAATGCATCCTCCTTTACAAGCTTGCTTGATGAGAATGGCAATATAGTGACATCAATGGCTCAAATGCAATGGGGTGTTAGACAAACACTTAAAAGAAATTCAGAATCACACATACTCCCATAATGCAGAGCATCCTGGGCTGAATATGCAAATCACCACAAAATATTATGCTGGTTCAACTTTAAGCAGAAATGCAAGGTGCCGAAAGGCCTCTCACACAGTCTATAAAGGGTGCCATTAGAAGACACAGACATATGCTTCATCTTACCAGGACTCATTAGTGTGTCTCGTCTGTATGACACTCCAGTATAATGAGCCAGCTACCCTAAGCTGATCTATCTAGGTTGGGTTGTGGTGAGCCCAATAAAAACCAAAAACAAGCTAAAAGACAAAGAACCTTAGTGCACAAGAAAAACACTTGGGCATTTTGGAAATAACCCAAACTCTCCCAACTCTCATTTTCTACCTTACCTATGTCTCCCATCACCACCCCTACTCTCTCACCCACCCATCCTCCCTCTCTCTCTCTCTCTCTCTCTCTCATGTCCCTCTTTTCCCTTGCTCTTACTTCCCCTAAACAAAAGAAAAGCACTCACCCCCTGGTTCTCTGCCTCTGAATTGTCCTTTTACTACCATCCTGGACCTCTAGTCCCCTAGTCTCAATTAATGCTGGTCGTCTGTTTGTGTTCTAACTCATTCTCCCAGTTGGACCTCACATCTGTGCCTAGTAAAACTATCTCTCCCAGTCTGTGTCCCTAAGATGGTGAGCCTGCACTTGTTTTCCTGTTTTACTGTTATGTTTTACTTATTGTTATCTATTGTTGACTCGTATGTACTGCAAATTTGTTTGATACTGTTCCGACCTGTAGCCATTGTTTTTCCACCCATTTGCTGTTCTCCACAAACTGTTTTGTTATCTCTGTAACCCTGTATCCTCCCGGGTCATGCCTGAAAATAGGCATTGCTATGCCTAGTGCACTTACCCGATTACCAAAAGCAAATAAATAAATAAATTATAGAGTACCTCATGGATATTCAGGTTGATAAATAACCCAAGAAGATAATGATACATTACTAATACCCATGTTAGCACAGGAGCTTATAAAGGTAATAAGCAGCCTTAAATCAGGAACTTCACCTGAAAGTGATGGGCTACCATACCAATTTTATGACTTTTAATACTGAATTGGCGGTTTGGCTAGAGACCACAAATGAGATTCCTACTACCTTTACAAAGGGCTTAATAATCTTCCTATACGAATCAGGGAATAAAAATCAAATACAAAATTGAGACTGATTCATTTATTAGACTCAAACTTTAAAATGCCGACACACACCATACAAACTAGATTAAGAAAGGTGGCAGTGAATCTAATTCACCCAGTACAAACATGTGCCATCCCAGACAGAAAAATTCAACAAAACCTATTTATGATATGGAGAGTCTTAGAGTATCACGTGAAGCAAGATATTCCAGGATTTTTACTTTCATTGGACTAAGGCCTTTGATAGAGTTGATCACAGTTTATTATTTCAGACGTTAAGGGTATATGGCATTCCTGAACCCTTTATTGCCTGAATAAAGTTATTATATAAGAATGCAGCTATTGTCCCTATTATAGCAGATTGAGAAGGGACAGATGTTCCCTTAAGTTCAAGAGTGTGATAAGGGTGTCCTTTAAGCCCTCTGCTGTATATTTTTTTGATTTATCCCTTTATCCATAAAATTTTGCTTACTGATAAAATAGAAGAACTAACAGGGCAACAGACCAATGATTTAGTTAAGATCACAGCTTATGCAGATGATCTGTGTATATTCATAAAAGATAACCAGGGTGCTTTAGAAATGCTGAGAGAAACTGAGGTGTATTCCAAGGTCTTGGGAGACCAACTGAACAAGGATAAAAGCAGAGGCTTACAGCTGGGAACCAATGACCTGAGTGTAAATACTTTGGCAGGTATACAGATTACAAGGGGAACAGTTGAAAATATTGGGACTGATATTTGGAAGTGGGGATATGGCCTACAAAAACTGGGAAGACTCATTAACCATTTGTGAACAGAAAGTGACCAGATGGAAAAGTTGGAAACTTGCCAAACATAAAAGGGTACTCATTACAAAGCAATTCTTAAAGAGACTCACCAAGGTATCGGAGTCAGCCTCTGCACCATACCCATCAGTGCCTTGCCCCCAGAGGATCTCAATGAAGTCAGTATGTCCAAAAAGAATTCAGCACTTAAAAAGATCTGTCCCTCATAAAAATATAAAAATCAGGTCCCAAGGACTTCCCAATTTTTTTCTGCCACCCCAGCTCTGCCCCCGTGCTCACAGGTACAGGGCAGTATCGTGGTGAGTCTCTTAATTCCATGTCTACTGTATGTGAGCATGGTATTCCCCCTGCCATTACAGTTAGAAACATGATTGCTTAGTATTTTTTTCCAGATGTTGTAGGGCAGCTGACTAAATCCTATAAAAAGGGGATTTTACATACTTAGATACTAACAAAGGTGGAGTTGAGATGATAAACCCAGTAATTTTTGTCATACCCTTTTCTGGGCTGGAACAATAAAAATTGGATTACAAGACTCCCAAACATTCATGAAAAAATGGATGAACAACATGAAATCCCTTTTCATGAGATGGGGAAAATTATCCTCCTAAGGTGTCTAGGACTGTAATGGTCCCTGACTACATCAGACCTACTATACAAAGGTTATGTAAGTGGAAAATTTTGAAAACTCGCATTTTAACTAATACTAATAAACAGCTATACAATCTAGTCTTAAGCGTGGCAGGCCCAACAGAACCAGAATTTAAATGTTGCAGTCCATGTAAAATGGACTTAGTAATTAGATAATTAAACAATAAAAGAGTCCTGGAAAAAATGTTTGATATCTTCTGGTTAAGTTCCTATGGGCGACTCAATGTAAGAGGGAATAATAAACATAAAATTATTGAAGACAGAACTTGTCCATATCCAGAATGCATGGCACAAGAGGAAACCATAGAATATTTCTTATGGGAATGCACCTTTGCCATACAGTTGTGGAAGTATTTAGCCACTAGGTGGCATCTTCCTTGGTTGGAACAGCTCACTTATGAGATAATAGTTCTCAATGACTTTTCACATACTTTATGGAAGTATAACAACAATACTTTAACTGTGGCATTTGCCTGCCTTAAATATTACTTGTGGCAGACAAGATGCCAGTTAGTATTACAACAGCAGAGAATAACTCATATTGCCATATGTAAAATGTGTGAAAATGTTTTTCATGAAGTTTATGAGAAGGACCTTCATTTTCATCCTTTTTCACAGGTAATGTTATGGTGGAAAGGATTCCCATTTTTTCAGAAATTTAAATGAATGTAAGTAAGGGCACAGGTTTAAGTATCTCTTTTCTTCTTTTTTTTTTTGTATTATCTATTTTCCACCTTCCTTGTGGCACCCCTGCCAGACACTCCTTTGGAGCACCAAGGCCTTCCACACCTCCACCTTGACCCCACACCACTATTTTCTCAACCCTGTCTTGCAGTCTTATCTTGGGTAACCCAAAATATCCCTGTGTCGGATGGTCCCTCTCCTCCGAGGGGGATGTGCCATCAGGTGAACTCCATATCCCGGGAAGCTCCCACAGGGTTGGTCTGGGCTAGTCTGGGGCTTTGTTGTGGTGCAGGCCAGCTGCTTGTCATCCGGTTGGCAGGGAGCTGTTTTTCCTCTTTTCTCATTCCTCCCCCATGTTGTAGCCATAAAGACGGCATCCTGAGGTGGGAACATGCAGGAAGGTGTGTTGAGGGCTACATGCACTCCAAGTTCATCCACCAGTCCAACCACAGGAGCAACAGTTTATCCCCCCCCAGGAGGGAAGTGTCCAAAGCATGCTTGTGAAACCCCTCCCCTGCCAATCTCTGCTTTTGGTACCCGGGCTCGGGGCATGAACCCGGGTCACCAATGTGCCAAGCAAACCCCTTCACTTGGTGCAAGAGAGCTGGCATACAGTCCCAGCCAAAGACATGGCCAGATATTTCCTGAAATTTCTGTTATATTTCTGGAGAAATCTCCTGCTTTCTCAATTTGCACAGTAGGGGCAGCAGAGAGAAACTCTTTACAAATTTCGCGAAATATCTGGAAATATCTGGCCATGCCTGTGCCTACTACTGTATCTCTTTTCTTTTTTAATTGGTGTATAACATTGCACAGGAGTGTACAGAGTTAAACCAATGTTTTGTACTTTAGTTGTAGTGCTATGATATACTTTTTTTTTGCCTGTGTTTGTTCTTTTGCATTACATAACAAAAAACTCCCCTACTCTTGCAAAAAGTGCCATGGATTGTTTTACTTCCACCTGTACACCCACCTGGAGAGCACCAGAGATGGGTAGAAGGGACCTCAGTTTAATGTCTCATCTGAAGGATAGCACACCCTAAGAGTACAGCACCCCCCTAGTACTGCACTCAGGTGCCAGCATTTAGGTATAAGCCAAATCCCAGTGTGGGACTAGAACCTACAACCATCTGGCCCATTGATGGATGTGCTACCAACTGAGCCATGCTCGCACCTAACTGAAGCCCCTCTGTAGCTCTCTGGGGCTCAATCCCGCTATAGGCTGTAAACAAAAAAAATAATGTCCCATCCTTGCTGGCATCCTCCCCACTCAGGACATATTTAAAATTATTTCATTACTTTAACATTAAGAATGCCCTCTTTTATGTGTTTAATGCCCAAATAAAATGCACAGTTGTTGGCCCATTTGCCATGCAATCTACAGTGTGTTGTATTCACTAATGATATAAAGTGAATTTTTTTCTTCATGTAAAGTAGCTTTTAGAAACTTATGGCAGCACATTCTAAAAGCACTGACAATTTGATGCACTACTTTTTTACGATTGATAGGCAGAGCCCAGCAGGCATTTTGGGATCACTAGGGGGGAGAGAGAGAGAGAGAGAGAGAGAGAGAGAGAGAGAGAGAGAGGGGACTGACAGGATAAGTGGACTGTATTCTCACCCTGAGTGCTTCAGACTGGACATGACGCATAACTCTCCACGTTCTCTGGATTTATAGCAGTGATCTGTCTGTGTCTGCCTTCTCTGTCACCCCTGCCAGCACTAGATGGCACTATTTCATTGATGGATTTTGAATTTCAGTTAGATACTTCAACTATCAGTTCCTTGAATGATATTTTTAGAGCCCCTTCAATAATTGTGCCTGGCTGATTTCCACAATATAAATATTTTTTTTTAAAACAAGGGCTCTTTCATATAGAAATTTGCTCTTGAAAAAGTGAAGCCATAAAAAACATAATACGTATTGCAGAGCAGAGAGAAAGAAAGGCTATTCAAGTTAATGAAGCTGTGTGAGTCATTCTTTTTTTTTACTGTTGAAATTCTATAGCTACTGTTCAAATGGTTCACTTGCTTTCTGTCTGTCTCAGTGCATGGCTTTAATTTATTGCACCCATGTCCACTCCCCTGCTGGTCTATTTACTGAATTGGACAGACATTTTTTCCTTTGAATATCCTGCTAGTTTATCTTATCCTTGTAGTTCATCTTCAGTCGTATTGTAACTTCTAGTGGTATGCTTTATTTCATCACTTCTTTGCTGTATTTCTCTGTTCAGATCAGACACTTAAAGGCAATGTGTTTTACTACAGTATTTTAAATTCCTCCCCTCTCTCAGTGAAAATGAGATACTGCATGTTAACAGATCTATCCCCTTGTTAAAATGTATAAAAGCAGGACTCCAGTAAAAATGAGATTTTGCATTTCAGCTGTACCAACACTAATAAATACTCTGTAAAAATGTATAAAGTGGGACCCTATTGAAAATGAAATATTGCAGCTCAGCTGCCCAATTTTGCTACTCACACTCACACTCTTCATGTGTGCACAACTGTTTTAACAGTGTGTGTGTGTGTGTGTGTATTTTGTGTGTATTTTCAAGGAGCCGTGTATGTCTAGAACCAAAACACTGTTCACCGCCTTTATGTTTATAGTTTTTTTCTGCTACTACAGCGTATTAAAGAGCCACTGATGCGTCTCGTAAAACTTTAGAAAACCTAATATTTAGACACAATTCAGCTTGTATGTTATACTGTATATCTTTCATAGATTTCTCCTGCCTCTTATTTATTACTGAGGATCTTTTCACAAAAACAGGATCTTCAGACCTGAGTTTGTTTACCCCTACAGTTTATTCCCAAGTTAAGGTCCTAATCCTTTGTTGTGACATCACCGTCTGTTGTCAAGGGAGTAATTGTGATGTCACAAGCAGAGCATTATGCTATCTGGTAGGGAATAAGCAACAGGAGCTGATGAGCTCCCAATGAACAAAGATCTTGTTTTCCTGCATATGACCTCAGTAATAAATAACTGACAGGAGAACTGCAGAGCTAATGTCAAATATAAAGTGACTTGTATCTAAATATTATGGGTTTCAAAGTTCTCCTGGAGGCATTGTCCACTCTTTAAATAAGCTACAAAAACTAATTAGCAGTTTTGCATGTCTAGGTGCTAATCAGTTGTGCAAATGTGTACCACTTGCCTCAATTTGACTAGCAAAATTAAAAATACTAAAACGTATATACGTACAATTTTTAAAAAAATATTTTCACCTGAATAAACTCCTTTATTGACATTAGTTCTCTGTTTTTGCTTCATCTGTTTCAGTAATCCCAACACCCACACTCACTCACTCACTTACTCATTAATTCTTACTTGTCCTTATCTTTCAGGGAGATGCAGATTGCGTTCAGGTACCCCACCAAATGAGGTGCCAGCTAACATACTTCATAACTGTTCATGATTATGAAGGATGTCCCTCACTTTACCACTTAAAAAAATGCATCGACCCTCACTCCTCCCTCTCAGAAAATGTACTGTCCACACAAATTCAGGCTTTAATGTAAAATGTCATAATATTCTAAGATGCTGAATAGAAAAATAAACTTTATTCAAGTACTTGCAATGGTTTTCCAGTGTTCTGAACATTTATCTTCATATTTAAGGATGTGTCCCTCACTTTGAGGCCTATGTCCCTCATTTCAGTGACAAAAGGTTAAGAGGTATGCCAGCTCATAATAGCCCAAATTCCCTGTACTACAAAATCCTCCCACTACCCATCTTAGTACCACTACCTCACCTCTCATGTCCCCTGCCAAAGCACCAATCCTATGTGTGCCAAAACCCTGCCCCCACCCATACAAATAAAATTAAGTCACACATTGATTCTATATCTCCTCCTGCTGACTCGGAGGAATCTCTGCTTCAGCAGCTTCAGCACTTGGTTGGAAGGCTGGTGCAGGGAGATTGGATTTGGCTTCTTTGGGGACTGGGGATCCGCCTGGAAGGATGTAAGCCTATACAATGGCTATAGCCTTCATCCATCCAGGAAGGAGGTGGTAGTCCTAAATGAAATGTGTAAGTGCTTCCTCAGTGAGCATTTAAACTAACTGGAGGAGGTGTGGGTGGATGGGAGCAGGGAAATCCAAGAAGCCCACCCTCACAGGTTAGTCAAGTAGTAAGGAAGATCAGCAAGTCACCTACTTGACAGGTACACCTGAACCCATTATAAGGAGTGCAACAGAGGTAGGGGGCAATGAGGAAAACTAACTAGGGTTCGGAGGTGGAAAAAAGAAGACAGAAACAAGAATAAACGGAGACCAGGCAGTGCTGCATGGAGGGTCATGTATACAAATGCCCATAGTCTGGGGGATAAAATCCCAGATCTGGTAGCCTTGATGGCAGAGGCTGACCTGGACATAGTGGCAATAACAGAGAAATGGTACACTGTGAACCATGACAGGGAGGTAAATGTACTGTGTTATGCTCTGTTCAGGAGGGACAGGGAAGGTAAAAAAAGGGGGGCTGTATGTCAGAGAAGGAATAAAAACTACTGTAGTACAGGGTAGGCAGGGGGAGGTCAAGGCACTGTGGTTCACACTTGAGCCAGGCTATGGCACAGCAATTCACACAGGGGTGATCTACAGGCCTCCAGCTCAGGGGGAAGAGGCAAATAAGAAGCTAGAAGAACAAATGCATGAGATGGTAACAAAAGGGGAGGTACTACTGCTGGGGGATTTTAATATGCCAGAGATGGACTGGTCCATGCTGGCTGCAGCCTTAGCCAGGAGCCAAGACATCCTGGACTCCCTTCAGGGGGCAGGCCTCAGGTAGTTAGTGCTTGAACCCAACAGAGACAAGGCAATTCTGGACCTAGTACTGACCGCTGGAGACAGAATCATAGACGTCTGGGTGGAAAGGCAACTGGAGTCTAGTGACCACTACACAGTGTGGTTCAACAATGGTACAGGGTTGCAGTTGAGTCACACAAAAGCAAGGGTCATGGATTTTAGGAGGGTGGACTTTGCTAGGATGGGGATATGTATCAGAGAAGCCCTGGCAAAGAAGGAGGCAGGAGGTGGGTTGAGGACCAGTGTGCACACCTTGAAAGAGCCATAGTGGAGGTGAAAAGACTGTGCATTGGGTTGAGAAGCAAGGGCAAGTGAAGGAAGAGACCACTGTAGTTCTCACAAGAAGTAGCAGAGAAAGTAAGGGCTAAAATTTTGGCTTTTAGAAAATATAAGGAGATGCAGAAGGAGGAAGACCAGATGGTTTACCTAAACAGTCTGAGGGAAGCAGGGAAAGCTGTCAGGAGTGCAAAGGCACAAACAGAAGTGAGACTAGCACAGACAGTGAAGAAAGGAGATAAGACATTCTATAAGCAGGCCCCCTACTTTTCTGCGGCACAGTGGGACCAAGTTCTGCGGCAAGACTACCATTTGCCGCAGAACTTCTGCAGTGGTGGTTTGTAATTTCTGCGGAAGTTCTGCGGCACTAACAAACTACCACATCACAGCGTCAGCTTGTCATCCTGACTTCACTTTCATGGCAGTGGTTATAGCAATCAGGATGGTGGAAAGCACAGTAACAGTAGTTCAAAAAATAACAGACTTATAAAAATAATTTTATGCCTAAAAAAGCAAAACAAATGTCTCTCCCTTAAGATCCTAGGCTGTTGCATAAATGACATATGCAGAGGGGATCTTATGTGATAAATAAGGTATTTTTATATGCATGCTATCTATCCCACTAATGAGGTTTCCACTGTCTATCACTTATACATTTGTATGTGCTTTCTACATCACTCATGAGGTTCCCACTGTGTATCACTTATATATTTATATGCAATCTGTAACATACATACAAATATGTGTGTGTGTGTGTGTGTGGTGAGAGAGACAGAGCTACTGTGTGTGTGTATATATATTTTTTTATTTCCATGAACTTGTATCCTCATTCATATGGGTCCCATTGGAAATGGAATAGAGGAGTTATTCCAAAAACTCATTTTTCATGTCAACCTGCTTTCCCTGACACACTGCGTAACACCATCAGGCCATGACATGCATGTAAACCAATTGTGAGATACAGCTCTCCGGCCCATCACAATGTGTCCACCATGTGACAGAACACTGCACCATACCTTCCCAGACTCCGAGCAGTGATGTGTTCCACCAATCCTTGTGCTGCCCAGCCAGCTCCCAGAGTTAATCTCTGAACCTGAGTTGCTGGCATGGAAACACAGCATGCTACCCTGTGGCCCAACAGCTGTCCCTGCACACAACATTTCTCAGTAACTTTTAGGCGATTCTATCAACCAATGACAATATGTAATCAATAACCCTGGCAAAAATGTGTACAGTGCAATTATTTATTTAACAGATCTGTTCTTTCAACAGGTCTACACATTATTATATTTCACTTTTCTGGGCATAATTACTTTATTTTTCTTAAAAATTTAGACAGTTAAATTCATTTTACCAGTTATTCATTCCAGATAGCGTCTCTATACCTTAAAGGCAGAAATAGGTTTGTACAAAGTGAGGTATGGACTTAACAGGTCTATGCTATTGACGAGGCTTTGTTTAAGTTGGCCCCTAGTGCAACAATGTAAGGCTGAAAATTGTATTAGGATGTAGTGCAGGTTGAGCAAATATCACCATGCATGATGTGTTGTGCCACCATCTCTGGCAGTAGGAACTGTGGTAGATAAGCGACTGTTCATTTCTGTTGCAGAATGTAGCCATTTCATTAGCTAATGTATGATGTTATAGCAATGATAACATCACATTCTGAACATATGGGGGGGGGTTTGGATATAAAAAGAGGGGAAGGGAACCACATTCTATGTATAAACAGAAATATTAATAAAAAATCAGCAAGAAGAGTGAATTCTGCGGCACCGCAGAATTTCTGCGGTAGATTGCAAGTTCTGCACAAAATTCTGCAGCTGCAGAATTCTAGGGGCCTTGTCTATAAGTAGATCAGTGAAAGAAGGAAAGACAGGGATAGGATTGTAAGGCTCAGAGAAGATGAAGGGGGGTGTGGTGGGAGACTTGGAAAAGGCATTAATACTAAACAAATACTTCTGTTTAGTTTTCACGGAAGAAAGTGAGGGACAGGGACCACAGCTAGGCATCAGATACAAATGGGTGAAGGAGGTAAACACCAGTCCATTTATAGAAGAGAGAGTCTTAGAGGAGCTCACAAAACTGAGGGTGGATGAGGCAATGGGCCCAGATGGCATACAGCCCAGGATATTAAAGGAGCTAAGGAAGGAGTCAGCAGCACCATGGCAACCCTGTTCACTGAGACACTCAATACAGGAGTGGTTCCAGAGGACTGGAAGGCTCATGTAGTCCCTCTTCACAAGTAGGTAGGAGGCTGGAAACTATAGGCCAGTCAGCCTAACATCGTTAGTGGGTAAGATGATGGAGGCACTGCCCAAGGAAAGAACTGTGGAACACTTGGAATCCAACAGGGCACAGGATCCAAGACAGCATTGTTTCACAGTGGGAAGGCCATGTCAAACTAATCTGGTACAGTTTTTTGACTGGGTGATGAAGGGGGTGGATCGGGGCAGCGGTAGACGTCACCTACCATGATTTCAGCAAGGCCATCCCTTTTTACAGCTGCATGGGCAGATCCCTACAGAAATTTTGGGATCATATCATTGCAGGAGAGAGAGAAGGGAACGTGAGCGGAAATGGTCCTCATCTTCTCCTGCACTGATGTGGCTGCTGTCCACACTGCTGTAGTTGTTGGTGGTGTGTGGTGTCTACTTCTCCCCTGTCCTCCGTGGATGAAGCTCCCCTCCATGGCGCGATTGCTCCCCCACCTCGCAGACTACTTTAATGCAGTACTTCCACATTAAAGTATGCGCATACGCAGTTTTCATAAACACTTGCCATGCCCAAGATGGCCACCATGCCTTAGTGCACATGCTTAAAGCAGCACACATGCGTGCAGCATGATGGCCATGTTGGACATGGCCCACTTCTGTGCTGTGCATTCTGGCTCCTTACTACTGCCAGCATCAGGGGACCCAATCTCCCAATGTCAGCATTTGCACCCCCCCACCACCAGCGGCATGGGACACTGGGAATCCTACCCCTAGTGTCCCAAAATAGTTTAATAATGAATTTTTGCAATAATCTGGCAGTGGCATGCCCACCCCCCAGTATCAGATGTACCCCCGGCCCTTTGTTTTAGGTGCTGACATCAGGAGGGGGCTCGATCCCCATGTCAGCAGTCACAAGTCCTCCCTCCTAGTAATGTGGGACACTGGGGAGCCCACCTCTAGTGTCCCAAAATAGCTTTAATAAATTTCCTGGAAAAAAGGAAACTATCCCTCGATGTCTTTTTTTTTTGAAAAAAAGAAAACTGTCTCCACCACCCCTCCCCCATCCTGACCATTTCACTAAGCACCCCTCCATTACCCTATACTTTCCTCCAGAGGTCATATGTAGTCATCTTTTCTGGACCAAGACACATCTGCACTCGTCAAAGTTGAACTGTCAACTGAGGGATACAGGTAAGTGCCGTATAATCTATTTCAATGGTGTTTTGAACTTATGCTCATAACTTTGCCATGTTTTTGAATTTTCTACCAAATTTTCAACATAGCCTTTTTGGGACTTCACGTCATAAATACTGCTACTGTCATTTTGTTAATTGGGTCCGGAAGGTGATTTTGTGGTTGCTGCATGAAATCACCTTTTAGGACCGAGTAACGGAATTTCACCACCAGTGTTCATGAGGCGGGATCCCAAAAATGCCATGTTAAAATTTGGTGAAAAAATTACTGAAAATGGCCTAGTTACATGTGTTCATTGAAAATTTTCTAGGCATGTGCATACCTTTGGTAATTTTCAATATTTGGACTCTAAATTTTCAACATAGCCAGTTTTTGCACACCACCGCATGAACACTACATCTGTCATTTTTCACATCCTGTTCAATATGTGTTTTCACATCTGTGGCGCAAAATAGTGTTTCAGCATGGGTTTGAACATTTTCACCTATGGTTTATGAGGTGGGGTCATAATAAGACTATGTTGAAAGTTTGGGGTCAAAATATAAAAAAAACAAAGAATTTATTAAGTACTGTAATGCTGTTTGTGTGATGTCCATTGCACCACTGGGAAACACACTGAGTTACCAAAGATGGCCACCATGCCTTAGTGTGCATGTGCAAAACAGTGCTCATGTGTGAAGCAGTGCACATTCACACAGCACAGTGGCCATGTTGCACATGGTACGCTTCTCTGATGTACCCTCTGACTCTGGATTGAAGGTCACCCAACGGCTTTAAGCAGCCGTGTTGGCTCTAACCAGAGTTTTCTTTTTTTGCTATGCCTGCCATTCTACCAAATTAGAAGCAAAATATAAAGGAATGGCTACAAGAAAGCTGCTGGTACCCACCCCAACAGTCTGTCAGTCTGTCTGTCTACCTGCTTGTCCACCTGCCTGCCTGTCTGTCTGTCTGTCTGGCTATCTATCTATCTATCTATCTATCTATCTATCTATCTATCTATCTATCTATCTATCTATCTATCCATCTACAGATGTGAAAGCCAGGATGCAACACAGAAATGCTGCAGAATATCACAGAATGCTGTAGTTTACTGCAGGGGCCATTGGAAGTCAATGGAAATTAAGCCCTTTTGTCATTACTGCAAGTTACTGCATTTCATCGTAGTTGACTCCACTGTATCTATCTATCTTTGATAAACATTGTATGTGTAGATTTTGAATGCTGATATATGACCCTGATTAGTGAACAAATTGATACATAGATAGATAGACAGAGACAGATAGACATACTGACAGACAGACATTTGTATATGTACAGTATACTGTATATGTGCATTTTACATATGTACTTGGCATCCATCTATCTATCTATCTATCTGTCTGTCTATCAGTCAATCAGTCAGTCAGTCAGTCTGTCTTAATTTGATAAAAACTGTATGACTCTGGGTTTTGAATGCTGATATGCAACCCTGCTTAGTGAACCAATAAATAGATAGATAGACAGATAGATACACAGATAGATGGTTTATATGTGTATCTGTGTATCTATCTAACATATGTATGTATGTATGTATGTACAGTATGTAGCACTCTATCTCTCTGTTTGTCTGTCTGCCTTGCTGTCTCTCTACTTATCCTGATGTGCAACCCTAGTAAATGAATCAATTTAACAACCATTTTGATGTATGTACAGTACATAAAATGTACAAGATATACAGAAAAGTATGTGTAAAACAGAAAAACAATGGTTATTTTTTTGGTGTGTGTGTCAAATTCCAGCTAAAAGCATTCCATGTTGTTGCTATGTAAGGCTTGTCTGGTGTTACCAGTCATAGCAGTACTAATATTATGTCATGAAGATATGTGAAGGTGGTATGCAGTGAATCTTACAACTTGAATTTCACAATACAAATAAAGCAAAAAACATGCATTCTCAGTTGTGAGAAGTATTTATGAGCAACCGAATACTCATTTCTTGTGTGTGATCAAACTACAGTTTCCCTCCTCTTATGTCATTCTCAGTTTCTATAATAAAAGCTATTACAAAAAGGTTATATACTTATTAATAGTCTAATTAAGGCTTATTGCTTTCACCCCAACTAAAAATTAAATCATAAAACTGTCATGTAGAAAGTGACATTATGTACCCACACATATGAATATATACGCAAACATATCTATCTGTCTGTCTACTGTATCTATCTATCTATCTATCTATCTATCTATCTATCTATCTATCTATCTATCTACCTGTCTGTCTGTCTGTCTGTCTATCTATCTATCTCTCTTTCTGTCCATCCATCCGTCTGTCTGTCTGTCTATCTATATATCTATCTATCTCTGTCTGTCCGTCCGTCCATCCATCCATCCATCCATCCGTCTATCTATCTATTTATTTATCTATCTATCTATCTCTATCTGGAAAGTTTTACCAGGAAAGACATACTGAGCCGTTAATGACTCATTTCCAAATGTGTCCTGGGGTTAATGGTATGGAAGATAGTTCAAGAGAAGAAAATATAATTAGAATTTCACACACCAACCCAAAATATTTAAATAAATTAAACCTTTTCCCCACATACACAATTGTGATAAAATAATCAATAACCATCCAAATGTATTATATAAAATAACAGAATGGGAAGTCCATCATACCCAAAATAAACACATCAATTGGCTGAACAGATCATAAAGCCACTAGCCCTTTGGGCTCATGTCTTTATTTTCTAGTTAGGCCCTTAAATGGATTTATTTGCTTGTATATCATACTTACACATCATTTGTTCTCATGTTTTATTAAAGTTTTATATCACCTCATATTGCACTGGCATTTAACATTTACCATGTAGAGGTTTGGTTTGTCTTTTTATACTGCTAACAAAAAACAACTCCACCATCTCAACACAGTTCTGATTGGCCACCATGAATTTGACTTTGAATTGGCTATCCATGTGAACAAACCCACACACTTAACACCTTTTTGATTGGCTTGTGTCTTAGGCTTTCAATTAGCTATACAGGTGAACCAATATCATTGTATGTAGTACCTCCAGCCAATCCAATCAGAATGCATAGTAGCAGGGAGATTACTAAATGCTATAAAAAGGGCAGCTTTCAAGGCCAGAGACTAGCTACTGGAAGGAGGACCACCCACTACCTGCCACATCTTGATTCTGCTGAGAAGGATGATGACCGCCCCCATTAAGTTTGATGAATTCTGTTAATCGCCAGCCTATGCCTGTAAAGAGGTACGCACTTGCTATGTCCTCTTTAAAGTAAATTTAAACTAGTCACTCACAGATTTGTAAATAACATGGAGTTTGGGCTACCCACCATGATGGGTGTTTTTCTGCAGGGTCAGTTTGTCAGTTTGTAAATGTTTTATTCTATGCCCTTTTTAAAATACATTTAAAGTAGTCACTCAGGGTGGGATATTCAGAAATGCACCAGAGGGAGGCTTAGGGATGCGCATGACAAGATGCATCTGCACAACACGACTGAATATCGCACAGATGCACCACAGCACAACCAGGGATGCTCCAGGGAGCAAGTCAGGAAGCCTAACAGCACAACCAGGTATGTGCAAGGTACAGTGGTGCATGTGCCAGGACACAGATGGAATGGCAACAGGCACAGCAGGGAGCAAGCCACAGGGGTGGGAGGGCCTGCCACCAGGGCACAGAGTGTGCCAGAAGAGAGGCATGGTAGGCACATGAAGGTACACTACCAAGTGTGCATGGGGCAGAGGCATGCCCCTGACCATGCGCACCACAGTGGTGCACGAAGGCAGGGTGGCAACAATGGTCACTGGCACACAGGCACTGGCAACCCCCCACAGGGAGGCATGAGACACACCACCTGGACCACAACCAGCAACACACAGGCAAGCAGCGCACAAGGCACACTCACATGACCCATACAGAGAGCCCACGGCCACCACAGCCTTCCAATGGAGGAACACCACCAGGGACAACCCACTGTCCACCCCAGTTGAACCACATAGCAGCCAAGCGCACCACTGCAGCATGGCTCCACACGCCAGCTGCAAAGCAGACATGGACACAGATGGATAACCACATAAAATGTAATGCAACAGGTATAAAACAGCTATGTACAAATATACAGGCAACAGGGTAATGGGAACAGGGAATGGGGAGGCCACAAACAAACAGGGAGGCCTGGGAAGGGAGGCAGGGGGACAGGGGTAATAGCAAAACAAGGGAACAAGTGAGGGCAAGGGAAGGGGGTCAGGGAAGGGGAACTGAAGCAGGCCAATGGGCCTTACAGCCACTCATGACCTCACTTGAGCCTGATTCCAGCATCGGCACTGCTGCCTGTGCAGCAACCATTCTGTCATCTGTGCCACCTGGAGTGTGGCAGTGGTGACCCACAGGATCTGGTGCAGGAGCCTGGTGTTGACATCAGGGCATTGGACACCTAGGGCAAAGGAGGGAATATGGTATGAGTGCAGGTCCGGAACACTGTAGCCCACCCACCGTGCGCAGCAGATATCAGTGACATGTGCCCCTGGGTTGGCGCCCAGCCACCCGCAGTGTGTGTGCCCACTTGAGCCACCAACCTGGTGATCCACAGCCATGCAGAACACTGCACACCAACACTACCCATGCTCTGCAGACCAGTGCCGTGGCATGCAGGTGACATGGCAAAGCAGCAGGATGGCAGTGGCACAGCCTGGACCCGGGTGCACCCACAGCCCACCTGCAGCAGCCACACATATGTGCGATAGCCACAGCATGGTGCAACGGTCACCGTCGTGGGCAGTGCACAGCTGGAGTGGTCATGCGCACAGAGGGCCATGCCCCACCTCCACCCCCGCTGCCCACCCTGCACAACAATGTAGCATGAAACTGTGCCTACCTGCATGCTGTGGTGCACCTTGCACCTGTCCGGCAGCACCGCCCATGTGGCCTGCATCTTGCACATGGGCCTCTGCGGTGGCTGTCCATGGCCCAGCTGCAGTGCCGGCCAGATGTGCCCATCTCCAATCTTCAGGGCCTAGGAAGGAAACATGGATTAAGACACATTGGTACACAGCAACACCACATGCCCCATGCCCCCAGCATGGTGTGCCACCCTGCCCAGCATGGCATCGGTGCAGTGGCACAGGGCACCCATGGTGCACCACCACAGCCAACAGGATGCACAGCCCCAGCCCCCCAAGGCAGCATGGCGTGGCAACATGACTGCTCCACGGACCACTGGTTGGTCACGGACATGGGCATAGTGCACTTACCTGGCTGTGGCACAGCACCCCTCCGGACACGGGCCTGTAGAGACCAGAGCCACTCAGGGTTCCTCTGCTGCAGGTCCCTATAGCAGTGCCTGCATTGCTCGCTGCTGTGCTGTGCACCCGTGGCCTCCTCCAGGCCATCTGCGACCTCCTGCCACACCTCCATCCGTGGCCTGTTCAGGGGCACCTGGCCAAACAAACACCCAGCATGTGGCTCCACAAGGGCCACAAGATTCACCAACTCCACCTGTGTCCAATTTGGAGTCCTGGCACTGCTATGGCATGGCATGGCTGTATCTCGGTTGGGGAATCAAGATGGCGCCCAGTAGCACATGTGCCACACATGCTGTGGATGTGCACCTTGAACAGCGATGCACTGCCAACACCAATTGCACAGCCACGGGGATGCGCACTATGGCAACGCAGCACTGGCACATGCTGCAGAGCTCCCAGAGGTGCAAAGGGCAACCATGTGGTCAAAGGTCGGCACGCACCCCTGCGTGACAGCACGGGTAGGCCCACCATGCATGGTGCATAGTAAAGCCATATGGGTGCCTCAGTGCATGGCTTAATAGTGCATGGGCACCATGGCACCCATAGTGAAGGAGTTCCAGCAGTAACATGGCGCCACAGCGCCATGGGCATTATGACGCCTGGGTACCATAGGCCATACAGCGCATGGGTGCCGCGTGTACAACAGTGGCTGAGCACTGTAATGCCTGCCATGTATTGTGCATAGGGTGTGCCGGAGGCGTACGTGATAGCAGTGCATGCATGCATACTGCAGGGCTTGTTGCTCATGTCACAATGTTGCGCCATGACTTGAGCATGCGCAACTCCATTGCGCAATGCGCAACTTCGTGACATTCAGCCAGCATATGCAGATTAGCTTATTAGCACATCCACAGCTCATTGGAAGCATTTGCATGTCATTACAGTTGTGCAAGCCCTCATTTGCATGCGATGCTCTATAAAGGCGCTGCGGGACTGCACAGGGCATGGACCGGTATTGCATCCTACAGGGGTAAGAGACACACTGTGGGCCTGTCGGGATGGTGGAATGGGAAGGTGGTGTGGGTATCAGCAGACATTTAACACATATCTATCTCCACAGGACTGAGCATGACCGATCATGAGGAGGTTGAGGAGCGTGGGCCTGCATGGAAGCGCAGGCCCATCTTCACCAGGGCAGAGACAGATGCCCTATTTGAGGCGTACCTGGAACAGGAGCCTCTACTGAGTGGTTCAACGGGTGCTCCACAGGCCCGGGCAACAGCATGGGAGGGTGTGGCCCATGCTGTGAACCAGAAGGGCACCCATCAAAGGTCTGTGCAGGAGTGCAAGAAAAAGGTCGGCACAGACAGGAGGAGGATTAAGGAGAAGGTGGCTACCATCCGGGTGGCGATTGCAGCCACAGGTGGTGGACAGCCTGTCATGCCCCAACTAATGCCACAGGAGGAGTTGGTGGTGGCTGCCATGTGGTGCAGTGCCCTCGAAGGCATGCCCAGCAAAGGCTTCCTGACAGGAGGTAGTCCATCACTGCATGGTAGGTATGGCAGCAACATAGGCAAGGGTGGGTGACAGCGGCACTTATGCGACTGTGTTCCCTTTCAGGGCCTGTGTGCCTGCATGCAGTGGCCGAGGTGGGGGTGTCTACTGTGGGGGAGGTTCTGGACCCAGAGGACCATCCATCCACCTCCACCGGTGTCCAGGGGCCAGATCACATGAAGCCCAGCACCGCTGTCCATCCAATTGCCCATGACGAGGTTGCGGATGAGGCCCTGGCTGTGTTTCAGCATGATGCCAGGAATGGCGTCCAGTGTGCCAAGACACAGATTGGGGTGGGGTCCGGGACTGATGACGACGAGACCATCATCTTGGACAGCACTGTTGTGGTTGCAGGGGGAGGAACCCATACGACACAACCACCACGGCAGCACAGGTGGTGCCCTGGAGGTGGTTGACTGCCCACTGGCCACCGCCACCCACGTCGCCATGTGCACCACTGATGCAGCACAGGCTGACGGTGGTGGCGGTGCTGATGGTGGTGGTACAGCTGCACTGGTGCTGCCCTGTGCACAGCGGCCAGAGGGGCAGCAGCAGTGGTTGGATGGTGCCGAAGGGGGGCCGGGTGCAGCGCCCGCTGATGGTGTACCGCATGATGAGCAGCCCCAAGAGGGCCCCGCTGTGCAGCACCCACCATCGAGGGGGGCTGGGCCATGGGGTCAGGCACCACCTGTAGGTTGGTACACTGCCCATGTGCCCCAGGGTGCCGACCCCTGGGCAGAGCACACCTGTCTGCTACGGGCCTCCTTTGAGCAACAGGCACTGGTGGTGGCAGGGGAGCAAGTGCTCCGCATAGAGCTGTACCAGGCAGCTGAGCAGTGCGACAGGGACTTTGCCCAGCTCCTGGCAGAGAACACGTGAATGCAGGTGGACCCGGCCGCAGCCATGGATTGGCTCACCACTGTGGTCACAGCCGGCCTGGTCCCACTGATCTCCCTGGCCATCTGCTGCATACCCCGTGGAGTGCATTCTCCACCCCTCGGTCACAGAGTCGAGTGACCCCCTCTGTGTCAACACTGGGATCCGCTGTGGGCATTCCAAGCACGCCTGGAGTGGGCATGTTCAGGAGCCTGCAGACACCTACGAGGACCTGGTCACATTCCCGCAGTGAGACCCCTAGGGGAACATCACAGATACCTGCTGTGGCCATCACATAGCCAGAGTCCATGTGTCTGTGGCGGCTGTGCAACTGTGCAGTGTTCTTGACCCTTTCACCTCCCCGTCCACTGTCTGTTGCTGACCTGTGTGCACATTGGTGTGGTGTGTTCGTCTCTTGGACATGGCAGCCATGGTCAACGTCGCACACGGGCCTTGAGCACACCCACCTGGCTGCTGGCCACTGTGGTGTGTGGATGATGATGCCAGCAAAGCGCTGCCTGCCACTGTGCACCGGTGCTCAGAGTCTGACACACGCCTGGTGCCTGCCTCTGGGCGAGGGCATAATGGGTCCTGTGTGCATGTGCGTGTGTGTGTGTGCGGGGGTGTGTGTGGGTGGTGTGTGTGTGAGGCTGTGCTGCGTGCTTCCATAGTGTCCATTCCCACACCTGTCTGCTCTCCCCTCCTGCCATCCCTCTCACGGTGCCTGCCCATGCATGCCTGTATGCTGTGCCATTGACCCCAGGACATGCATGTGGACATGGTCACCTACCAGCATGCTCCATAGTGCTCCTCTGCAATTGTGTCCTGGTGCTGCTGGGCCATCCTGGTCAGCCACTGCTCCCCTCGCCCACGGGGGGGCTGCCCACCACCACCAGACCCGGCCGCAATGTTGTCCCCACTGTTGTTCCTCTCATCGATCTTGACAGCTATCTCACAGTCGGTAGCCATGTTATGTAGTATAGAGCAGGCCAGAAATGGGCCACAGGCCTTTGAGAGGCAGTACTGTAGGATACCGCCAGACCTGTCCAGGCAACAAAACCGTGCCTTCAGCAGCCCAAACACCCTCTTGATGATATTCCATGTGCTGGCATGTGCCTCATTGTATTGCTTCTTTGCTGGGGTCGATGGGCGCCGGTATGGGGTGAGCAGCCAGGCTGGAGTGGGTAGCCACTGTCACCTGTGTGTAGAGATGTCTGGTTAGCATGGTGGCCTGTGTCGCTACACCCCTCCACCATCCCGCCCACACCCCCTGGCACCCCTGCCCTAGCATCCCCCATGCCCTGCCCTATTGTGCCCGGCTGTCCACTTCTGCAGCATACTTACCTACTAGGTGGCTGGTAGGGATGTCCCCACTCTTGAACCTGTGGCACAGTGCTGACTGGTGCCAGATGACGGCATCATGTGCTCCACCAGGGGGTGTGGCACAGACATGGATTATGCGCTCCCTGGCATCGCACACCACCTGGCAGTTGACACTGGAGTAGCCCTTCCTGTTGATGTATGCTAATCCCTCAGGGCCAGGTGGTGTGCGGATGCCGATGTGGGTGCAGTCGATGGCCCCCAGCACACCAGGCATACGTGCCACCCTGTGGAACTTCTGCATGTTTGCTGTGCACTCTGCCTGTGTATTGGGGAAATGAATGTATTCCACAGCATGTGGCAGCAGTGTGCTGAGGAACTGTGTGAGGAGCCATGATGCGGCCGACTGAGTTATGCCTGTGGTATCCCCTGTTGGTCTCTGGAAGGTACCCATGGTGAGCAGGCACATGACAGTGGTGAACTTTATCTCCACCGACAGGGTGTGGCTCTGTCTTGTGGGTTCCTGCATCTCCTCACTGCACAGCTCATAGAGCTGCCTCAGAATTGCCTGGTACAGGTGGTACTGGGCCACAATCTCTGTGTCACTATACTGTTCGAAGGTGGTGCAGGCGCGGCACCACTTGTTCTGGGTGTGCCGCCAACGGCCCCTTCCATGGCCATGCCAGTCTGCAAGCTGCCTTCTCACACCCCTCATTACTGCCTACATCTGGAAGATGGCATTGGCCATGGCCTAGGTTGTTCTTCCTCCCAGGTGGCTGTCTCCCCAGTACCCCCGGCTGTGTGCTGCTGAATATGCCCCTGCACTGGGTGCACACCTGTGTTCTGGCTTCCTGGCCGGTAGACTGAGGGCTATGGCCTCTGCATCCCACCTGTTTGGGCCCCTGTGCAGCCCCTCCTGTGCTGGGTGTCACAGGCACCCACTATGGATGTTGCCTCTGATCCTGTCTCATGCCCACACACACACACACCCACCCACACACTCGCTCACACCCACAGCCTCTGTCAGTGTCATACACCCTAACCCACACTGTGTGCCACTCCCAGCCTGCTTCTGTCTCTCTGTGGCTCCCCTCCTGCTGTATAGCCTGCCCACTCACTCTCCATCTATCTGGCTCCCCTCTGGTGCAAGCCTCCTTCCCTCACTTGCTCCCTCTTTTTATGGGCTCAAGTCTGATCTGTGCAAAATCCTGTTTGCGCCTCGCTTATGCTGTCTGGGTGCTGTTGAATATCGCACTGCACCACATATTCATGGCTACGCCCCCCTGCACTTGCACATGCATTCATTACCATTGTGCATTGGCGCATTGGAAATTGCACTGCGCAACTGCTGCCACTGAATATCGCTTTCCGGCACATTGGGGCAGTTGCGCCAGCACATCCCTGTTGCGCATTGCACAACTGCTTTGAATAGCCAGGCCTCAGTGTTTTGTAACTAATGAGTTGTGGGCTGCCTATCATCTGGTTTATTTTTCTTCAGGTCCAATTTGTCAGTCTGAAAATGTTTTTTTGCTATGTCCTTTTAAAAAAAAAATAATGTAAACTAGTTACACACTGTTTTGTAAGTAATGTGTTGTGGGGTGCCTACCATGGGGTTTATTTTTCTTCTGGGGCTAATTTGTCATTTTGTAAATGTTTTTTGCCATGTACATTTTAAAATGAATTTAAACTAGTTGCTCACAGATTTGTAAGCAATGTGCATCATATGCTGCCTACCATGGTGAGTATTGTCCCATTGGCCAGATTGGTTAGTTTGTGAATGTTTATTTCCTTGGCCTTTATTGAATGAACAATAATACAGACTGCCCCATATTTGTAAGTAACAGGTACAGTGGGCTGCCCACCATGATGGCGATTTTCCAATGGAGCCAGTTTATCAGTTTGTAAGTGTTGTTTTGCTATGGCTTTTTTTTTAAAGAAAATGTAAGTATTCACTCGCAGTTTTGTGAGTAACACGAGTGGTGAGCTCCCCAGCATGGTGATCATTTTTCTACAGGACCATTTTGTTAGTTTGTAAATTTTGGTTGGCATGCCGTTTTTAAAAATTGAAACCTGGCTAGGATACATCTGGTTTCAAAATTTGGCAGTATATTATTGCATGTAAATTTTATTCGTGGAAAGGCAGGCTTTAAGCTGTAGTGCTTTGCACCAAATCAAGAGGACAGATGATTATTTTTTTGCTTGCAAAGAATTCCTGTCACATGCACAATAGGGCTAGGATTCTATGATTAGAACCTTAATTTCAGCATCACATTGTGATTTGTGATTAACATTCATGCAAGTCATGCTTGGTCATCAAAAAGAGAGTAATTGAACTAAAGGAAAAATAGACTGCAGTAAGAAGAAAGGCAAAGTGATTTAGGTTTTTAATACAAGCTTTAATATTCTAATTAGTGCAGTGTTGGGTATATAATGTTACTTGTAAAACATAACATATGATGGTTGCTGGTTACTCTATGTCATTTCTTATAAGTTACAGCAACTTATTTAATTTTTGTTTAAAAAGTAATAAGTAACTGTAATAGGGATGTATATTACTTTTTATGTTACTGTGCATAACTTTCAGTTATTTCAGTTATTTACCCTGTAGCAGAACACAGCAATGGAAGGATATTTAATAGTAAGTAAAACTTTATTTATAATACAGTAAATAATTACTGATGGAAAAGTATTATTGCAAATGTTAGTTGTTATTTTTTTAAGTAACATGCAAATAGTTACCTAAAAAGTGATAACATTACAGTTAATAAATACAATACGTAACAAGTTACTCTCCAACACTGACTATACGACTTGTAAAAATAGGGACAGCTAGCTGAAATTTTCCATCTGAAAAATTACTATATCAGCTGAACTATGAACAAGCATGACATCACTTACAAGGTTACCCCATTTGCCATGTCCTACAGTATCATACATTTTCTCAAATGAACATATGCATTGAAGTATTCATTTTTGTAGTTTCTTTCTTTTGATGTATTTTTCCTAAAACACATAGAATTAAGGGATTTGGTGAGAAATCTGCACCCTTTACTCACAATCATTCCAAGATGGCCTTGTAAGTCACCACTTAGGACTGCGGCAGAGAATTTCCAAATGAGCTTCAAGAGGATGGAGGAAAATTATTTTGTACATCCTGCAATGTGGTTCAGACCATGTCTGAACAGTTGCAATTACTGACCACCTGCCTGGTAAGAGGTATTGAGGTGGCACGTACTGTCAGTGATTCTGGAACGGCGACTTCACAAGTCAGTGAGGGAATTACGGTGATTCCGTAATGGCAACATATGTTTTATCCCCTCCCTAAGGTGCTACAACCTTGGAGTCAGTTATTTAAGTATGGGGAGTGTGGGGGGAAGGTGAAGCAAAAACACAGTTGCTGTTTCGGTCTCGCCATTATGTCATGATTTCAGACTCACCATTCCAGAGTCGCTATTATCACATAGAACTGCTATTTAAAGTAGAAGATGGAGTTTGATTAACAAGGCATTAGGAAGAAGCAAAGGACCCTGATGATATCCCTGCAATGTAAGACATGTGCTATAATGGCTAGAGTTGGTGTTGCCCAGTACTTTGTTAAGATGTGCTCAAAAGTAAATATTCTACTGGAAATGGCAAATCACCCATCAGTTTGGGCCTCCCTTTGTGCACATGTTAAAAGTGGAGGATCTATTCCACAAATCTGATCAGCTGTGACATGTTTACTTGCCAGATATATATGAAGCTCGCAAAGCAATACTGAAGAAGAAAGTAGAAGAAAAGAAACTGACACTGACTGTTGACAAGACCAGTGATGTGGAACAGCGTACCATTTTGAAATTTCAGTTGCTCCCTTACAAGATGGTGACAGTGGATGTGTATGCCCATACCTACTTAAAACTAAGTTTTTACAAACTGTGATGCCCAGCACAGTGGCAAGGGAAATAACTGAGACTGTGAATTAATATGAAGTCGATTATAACTATATATATATAGATAGATATATATTATTCAGACAATGCAGGATACATGAAAAATGCATTCATTGATGTTTTGAATGAATAGCACACACATCACCTGACTTGCACACATAATGAAGCTCAATGCAGATGAATTACAAAGGCCATTTGGTGTAACACTGAACAACATGAATGTTTTACATAAACTATTTTCTCTGCCAAGTGGATGCAAAGCCAGGTAAGCAACCTGCAACATTTAAAATAGGTCAACCCCACAAAACCAGCCACCATGCCACCTGACTCATGACCTACACAGTGGAGCTCACATTTTAAAGCTGCTGTGTACCACAGAGACCACATATTGTTTCAGAAAGAATTTGTGGCGAAAGAGATGAAGATAGTAAAGACCCTATATACATCAATTTTGCATTTTGATGTAAGTGTTTAATTGTTCACAGTCCCACAGCATAAGTGTTGTTTTTAATATATGAATATAGATAAATTATTATACATGTAGAGTTTTATATGGACAGGTTTTCCTCCAGAGAGGGTCTCCACAAATATTAATACTGGCAGTCACACCTTTTATCATCAAGAAGTGCCTGTACTTGAAAACTTCATAGCAAAATACTTAAGGCATGTATTTTTTTTCAGGAAATTTTATCTGATAACACTAAATTTGTCAAACTAAATATGAAGCTGACATTCATTCCCAACAAAACTGCTAAACTGTGTAGCCTGCTGGACAGGTTTTAGTCTCAAGTACCAGTGGCATCAGATGTCATGGACACTCTAGAGGAATTGCAGATTCATCTGGAATCAAATAAGCAGTGCATGGCTGAAAGCTGTGGACAATAGAAACATAGAAACATAGAAGTTGACGGCAGATAAGGACCGCAAGGCCCATCCAGTCTGCCCATTTCTTTTTCTACCTTATAAATGTGCCATCGGCCTTTGCTCTGTCAGTGGCCTATCTATTCATAGTCATTTGTATTGCTCCCTTATGCCTATCCCATGCCTGTTTGAAGCCCTGCACTGTATTCATAGCCACTTCTTGTGGTAAGCCATTCCATGCATCCACCACCCTTTCTGTGAAAAGAATTTCCTCACATTCCCCTTAATTGGCCTCCTCTAATCTCATGCTGTCCTCTTGTCCTGCTATTTTCTTATATTTAAACATGTTAGACTCTTTCACCTTGTTTATGCCCTTAAGGTGTTTGAATACCTCGATCATATCACCTCTCTCCCTCCTTTGCTCAAGGGTATACATATTGAGCTCCGTTAATCTGTCCTCATATGTCTTCTGATGCAGTCCCTGCACCATTTTGGTTGCCCTTCTCTGGACTGCCTCAATTTGGTTAATGTCCTTGTGAAGGTGTGGCCTCCAATACTGCCAGTACTCCAGATGGGGCCTAACCAGTGTCTTGTACAGAGGGATTATTACCTCCCTCTTGCGACTTGTGATACCCCTACTAATACACCCTAACACCCCCTTTGCCTTACCTACTGCTTTAGAGGTCTGCTTGGATGATTTTAGGTCATCAGTGATGATGATGCCCAAGTCTCTTTCTTCCTTTGTGACTGCTAGCAACTTCCCTCCCAGCCTATAGGTGGCTTCAGGGTTTCTCTTCCCTATGTGCATGATTTTGCACTTCTTTGTATTAAATCCCAGTTGCCACTCTTCTGACCATTCTGCTAGTTTATCAGATCTCTTCTCATTCTGCCCACCCCATCTGGATCATCTACTCTGTTGCAGATCTTGGTGTCATCTGCAAACAGACAAGCCTTACCCTCTAGTCCATCTGCAAGGTCACTAATGAAGATGTTGAGGACTGGCCCCAGGACTGATCCCTAGGTACCCCCTTGTGACTTGCATCTCTTCTGACTGTATACCATTTACCACCACTCTCTGTTTTCTGCCCGTCAACCAGTTTGCCACCCAGTTGACCAACTTCAGCCCACCCGAGCCTACCCAGCTTATTTATCAATCTTCTATGTGGAACAGTGTCAAAAGCTTTGCTGAAGTCAAGGTAAGCGACATCAACTGCTCCCCTTGGTCCACCACTCTGGTTACCCAGTCAAAGAAATCTATGAGATTAGTTTGACAGGACCTTCCTTTGTAAACCCATGCTGTCTTGGATCCTGTGCCCTATGGATTCCAGGTGTTGCACTATCCTTTCCTTAAGAGTGCCTCCATATTCTTGCCCACTACTGAGGTAAGACTGACCGGTCTGTAGTTCCCCGCCTCCTCCCTGCTACCACTCTTGTAGAGCAGGATCACATGAGCCCTTCTCCAGTCTTCTGGGACCTCTCTTGTGCTCAGAGACTCACTAAACAATTCTGCTAATGGCTCTGCTAGTTCCTCCTTTAGCTCCTTAAGTACCCTGGGTTGTATGCCATCAGGTCCCATTGCCTTATCCACCCTGAGCTTAGCAAGCTCTTGTAGGACCCTTTCTTTTGTGAAGGGAGTAGTGCTCACCTCCCTCCCCTGTGTCCATGATGCTGAGCTGTGGGCCCTGCCCTACCTTCTCTTCAGTAAATACTGAGCAAAAGTATCTATTTAGGATAGATGCCTTCACAGGGTCCTCCCCTCACATGCTCCCTTTTCTCCATTAAGCTTAGCAATACCCCGTCTGGACTTTCTCCTTTCACTAATGTATCTATAGAAAGTCTTGTCACCTTCTTTTACTGTTCGTGCTAGTGTTTCCTCAGTTTGGGACTTTGCCTGCCTTACTGCCTTCCCTGCTTCCCTTAGGGCAGTTTGGTATGCCTCCCTATCTTTATCCCGCTGTGTTCCCTTATATTTTCTGAAGGCCAGCCTTTTGGCTCTGACCTTTTCTGCTACTGTATTTGAGAACCAAAGTGGTTTCCTTCTTCTTTTGCACTTCCTTTTCTGTCTAACACAATGGGATGTTGCTTGAAGTATTGCATCCTTAATGCTTGCCCACTTTGCCTGTACCCCCTCACCTGTGTTTCTTTTTGCCAGGGCTAGCTTAACTCTGTTGGCCATCTTATCAAAGTCAGCTCCTCTGAAGTCCCATATTTTTGCCTTGAATGGGATGATTTAGATGTAATAGCCAAATTGAACCATACCATGTGATGGTCACTGGGCCCCCAGGTGACCTTCTACCTGGAGATCTGTGATCCCTTCTTTGTTAGTCAGTACTAGATCTAGGATAGCCCTGTCTCTTGTGGGTTGCTGTACCAGTTGTTTGAGGCCCTCCCTGCAGGGAATCCACTATGAGTCTAGTTCTGGCAGATGTTCCTGCTGGTATTGACCAATCTGTATCCGCATGTTGAAGTCTCCCATTATCAGAACCTCCCTTTAGCTGTCATGTTTTGTATATCTTCTAACAGTAATGTGTCTATGTCCTCCCTCTGGTCTGGGGGCCTGTAGACAACCCCAGTTCTTATGGCTGTCCCATTTCCTGTTTCCAGGGTGACCCACAGTTCTTCTGGCTCCTTATGTGTATTCTGAATTTCTGTAGCTTTGATATTTTCATTAACATACAGGCCACTCCTCCCCTTTGCACCTCGGTCTCTTTCTGAACAATACATAGCCGGGTACTGAAGTCTCCCAATTGTGGTTACTGGTAAACCACGTCTCACTAATTGCTACTATGTCCAGTTTAGCCTCTGACATTATTGCCTGCAGGTCTGGGATCTTATTTCCCAGGCTGTGAGCATTTGTGGACATGATTTTCCATTGGCCAGATTTTGGTGTGTTAGTTGTTGGGTGAAGTTTGGAATTACCCCTGTGCGTCGTATGGGGAGACAAACCTTTTTTCTTACCTGGTGATGCAAATGAATGGCAAACATGCTGAATTCCTGTTTGACCACTAGCTGAGGGGGGAGGGGTGTTCTTCCCATTTGACGTATGGGGTGCTGCACCCCTCTCCCCATTTGCTAGTTTAAATATTCTGCAAAGACGTCAAACTTCTGCCCCAATGCACTGACTCCCTCCTTAGTCAGATGCAGTCCATCAAATTTAAAGAACTTCCGCTCCCAGAACTGTTGCCAGTTCCTACAAATCAGTGTCCTTTTCCTGGCACCAGCCCTTGAGCCACGTGTTTACTCCCCTATCTCCCCTCTCTGACCTTCCGTCCATCTGCTCCCTCTCCCAGACTGGCAGGATCTCAGAGAAGGAGATGCCGGATGAAATAGATGATAGTTTGTCACCCAGCCTAGTCAGGTGTTCCTTGGTCTCCACAACTGACCGGCTGGCGAGATCATTAGTCCCTATGTATACTAGGACATCAATGCTCCTACTTTGTGAACAATTTTAGCAATGCGGTCAGTGTCTCTCCATGCTGATGTACCTGGGAGACATCTGACCATCACCCCTGGCTGGAGATGGGTATCAACTCCCCGAATCATGGAGTCTCCTATGATCAGAAGTTTTTTGGATTTCCTTTGTGCTTGTTTTGTTTTGGTTCCTGATTTGGGTGAGTTTTGTTGTGCTAGCTCCTGTGCCACAGTGTCCTGCTCTGCAGTGTCTTCTGCTTTTTATTTGATTTCAGAGATAGAGGCAGATACCTGTTTGTAGTGTTTATATGGTTTTTGGAGGTAATGTGTTGGAGAGCAGAGAGTGATGGGGCACCTGATTTGTCCTCCTAACCACCTGCCAACCTCCTGGACCAACTACCCTCTGCGGTCGAGGTTTTTCTGTTGGATGCTGGGGAAATGGCGGGTGGTTCTTATAATGTATTTCCTCTTCAATATGAAATTTGAGGCGTGCAATCTCTGCCCATGCTGCCTGGAGCTGAGCCCTAAGATCTCCAAAGGCCCAGCATGTAGGACAGTGTCCTAAATCCTATAAGACTGTCCTTCTGAAAATTGTTCCACAGTACCTGCAGTTAATGAAATCCATTCCAAATAAGTTGCTGGGTTTGTAACCTAGTCAGAGTAATTAGAAGGAGAAAAAAAAGGAAAAAAAAATGCAAGTAATGGTTTAATTGTGCTTTGTTTAACTTGTTATAACAAGTTAAATTACTAGTGCCCCTGTAAATTAGATCACCTTGTGGAGGCCCCACTGATCCGCCCCTTCCTGCTCTGCCACAGGAAATGTCACAACTGTGGTACCCTATAAAAGGAGTGTAGCGTGGGGTGGTTGGGGATGGGGGTGGGTGGCTGGGCCCTTCCCCTGCCTAAAAAGAAGAACCATGGACGAAAGAACAAGGAGGTAAGAGCAGAAACAATCAGTCAACAACAAATGCAGTAACCCTGAAAGCTTATCCTAATGTTAGATACAACTGTAAAACCTGTAAAGCACCACCTGTAATAATTTCAGAGAAGATATACGTTGTAAGAAACACTTTGCTCCAGAGAAAAATAAAGCAGTAACAGAAGATATACCTTGCAAAAGACAATTTGAATCAGAAGATTACAGGAGTAATCTGTTAGCACACGCAATACATAGAGTTCGATGATGATGATGATGATATGTCCCTCTCAGTCATGACAGACATGGTCACCAGGTTTAGGATGGCCTTCCAAGGTGCTGCAGAAAAACTTACAAAATATATGTCCACTGATGTCCAGCGAGGATATCCTTATCTGAAGGAGATCTGGATTTTTGATCCAACAAAGGTTGCCTTCATGCCACAAGACAAGAGCAACTATTGCATGATTCCTGGCTGGGATTAAATTCCACATGCAGAGTTCACATTGCACCCTGAATGTTAACATCCAGGTATTTGGCAAACAAACAGGATATGTTCCTAAACATGTTCTGGTGCTCGGCTCAGGACAGAGTGCCCAGACTGGCAGCATTAGCAAAGACTTGTTTAAATTTAGTCACAAACTCCGCTGATACTGAGTGTAGTTTTAATATCCACAACTAGATTTTTTCAGAAACAAGGTGTGGTCTATTGGAGGACAACATATAGAAGCTGGTATTCTACTGTTACAATTCATAGATAAAAAGTGTGGTGAACAATGAATCTGTGGACTATTGATCTAATTGTTTTAGAATAGTATCTTTGTGATTGGGTCAGTTTTCTTGTTGTACTAAAGTTCAGATTTTGTTATAGTACAGTTACAACTTCAAAAAAGTCACACAGTTCAAAGTAAAAAATTTTTTTTAAAGTACAGCTCAAAAAAACTATGTAGGATGAATTGCACATTTAGTCATTAACGCATTCTTTAATTCATTTGCAAATGTAAAACTGTGTTTTAGTTTACATGAAAGTCTATCTCGGTATCACTTTGGTGTCTGTATGTTCCTCGGGTGCCTAGAACCATGTACTATGAAAAATACAATATGGGCAACTATGCCCACCTCGGCATATGTTTCCATCTCGCAGTTCATGAAGCATGAAATATGCTAGTTTTAATTCAATAGAAACATTCAGTTTAAATAATACTTAATATACAGTATGCTTTAATCAATTAAGGATGAAAGTTAAGAGTGAATGTTACAATATAAATGCTTGCCTCTACTAAGAAACTGTCAAATATAAAGAAAAAACTACAACAAAGTTTAAAAATAAGGGAACTAGTGTGACAGCTTTCTGCTCCAGAATTGCTGCAGAAATAACTATCCACAGTTGCAGAAGTTTGGCAGCAAATGGGAAGAACTTTGCTTCAAAGTGTTGCAGAAAAATTGGGCTTTGGCTATGGTTGTATCTGCACATGGCCAGGGCCTGTGTGAGGCAGGTGGCTGACTGTGTGTTGGGACCAGCAATGGAACACTTATGTGTCTCTGCTAGGGATCGGTGAGGCCTTCACACCAATGTACCTTTGTTCTGGGTCTGCTGTGTGTATGAAATGCTCAGGTCTGTTTTTCTCTCCATTTCTAACAGGGACCATTGAAGACTGGGCAAGGCAGAGGAATGATAAATTCTCAGGTGAGGAGTTTCGGGCCCTGGCCCAGGCCTATGTTGCACATGAAGGTCTCATAGTCCAGAAGAGAGGGACCAAGAATTAAATCAGGAAAGCCTGGGAGGAAATCACTGAAACAGTGAATATTGTTAGGGGGTGGGGGCAAAACTGCACAGTACACATGAGGAAGAGGGCGGATGATCTGAAGCACTGTGACAAGCAGCTCCTGGACAAGGTATGCCAGAACATCCAGCTGACAGGTGCTGGGACCCAAGCACCTGCACTCCAAGCACTTACAGAGGAGGCTATAGCCTCAACTCTCAGGGCTGTGGAGGTGATAGTTGTGCCAGGAGGTGGCAACGAAAGTCAAGTGGGACCAGCACAGCCATGTGAGTGATCACATTTGAACAATCACATTGGGCGTGTATGTGTGTGTGTGTGTGTGAGTGCATCCTTTTTTTTTTGAGAGCCTCCTTCTCTGCTGCTATGGTTTTAGGATTCTTTACTCCATTTAAAAACCACCACATGGTGGGCTGCAGACTAGTTTCTTTTGTCTAAGTTAAAGATGGTTATTTTACCAATAACATACCCAGTTGTATACAGCTGGCAAAGAAGGAGGAAGCAACACATTTCATGGTAATAAGTTAACCACTCAATTTCCACCCCCATAACCGACACTGTTTTTTTTTTCAGAAATTAAAACTGTGAGGTAGACTTAAATGCGAGTTGTACAGTGATTGTGCTGTTAAACTGGAGTTTCTAAATGAGAAACTATGGCCACATAACTTTTTTGTATGTTATTTGCAGCTAGAACTGAAGCAGAGGAGTCAGTAGAGGCACCTATCAATGAAAAGTGGTCAGCACTATCCTCAACTACACAGATTTTGTTGGCCAACTGATTTTTAGTTTTTGTAGGGAACATGTTTTACAACTGTATGTTCGACAGAGGCCAAGGTAAGTGATGGACTTGTCTAGGCAATTGCAATGTCACACATTCTGTGAGGTTACAAGTAAAATCTAAGGGTCTTTCATTTTTTCCCACAGGTTGAACTGTCCAGAAAAGGAGCAAAGGGGAACAATGAAAGCAGTGAAAATGTTGCTTATAAATTTTCCAATGTGTTACGTAATTATCTTAATCTCTTTTGTCTTTAAATTTCAATAAAATAATTAAAAAAGTCTTGTTTCCTTGGGTACTATTAGGCAGGAATGTTCTGACTGGAAAGGATATCTGTTAGCTGCCAAGCAAAAGAAAAGTGCTGTAAAACTGCCCTTTTTCTTTCAATTCATGTCACATGTTTCATTGTGTTACTAAATGTGCACAAAGTTACAAGATCTATAGCTCTAGTGTTATAAGCCCTTTTTATGGGCAGTGCCATCCAAATGCTTTAGTCAGGAAAATGATAGAAGTGTATCAAAAGACAATTTGCATACACATATGGCACAAACTCCTATACTGATGATTTCTGACATAGAAACATAGACTTTGATGGCAGATGAGGACCACTTGGCCCACCCAGTCTACCCATTTCCCTACCTATTGGATAAGCTGCAGATTCTAGTTAACCAACAGCCTACTTCCTGCAACCCCCCACTATAATTGCCTTATGTCTGTCCCATGCATGTTTGAATTCCCCCACTGTTTTAGACTCCACAACCTCTCCAGGAAGGCAGTTCCATGCGCCCACCACTCTCTCCGTGAAAAAGAATTTCCCACATTACCCCTGAGCCGCCCTCTAACTTTAAATTGTGCCCCTAGTTCTACATCTCTTTTTCTGAAAGATGCTACCCTCCTGGACTTTGTTGATTCACTTGAGGTACTTAAAAGTTTCTGTCATGTTCCCCCTGTCCCTCCTTTCATCAAGGGTATACATATTAACCTCTCTCAGTCTCTCTTCATATGGTTTCTGATGTAGCCCCTGCACCATTTTAGTTGCCCTCCTCTGGATTGCTTCCATCCTGTCTATGTCCGTGCATAGATGAGGTCTCCAAAACTGCACGCAGTACTCAAGATGGGGTCTCACCAACTGTCTGTATAGAGGGATAACCACTTCCATTTTTATACTTGTGATACCCCTCCCTATACATCCCAGTATCCCCCTGGCTCTCCTTACTGACTTCCCACATTGCTTACCCACCTTTAGGTCATCCGATATGACTACACCCAGATCCCTTTCCATTATTGTTGTCGTTAGTACTGCCCCTGCTATTGTTTACTCTTCTCCTGGATTTTTATTTCCCAGGTGCATTACTTTGCACTTCTTTGCATTGAATCTAAGTTGCCATATGTCTGACCATTCCTCCAACCTTGCCAAGTCCCTTCTCATCCTTTCTACCCCCTTGTGTATCAACTCTGTTACAGATCTTTGTGTCATCTGCAAAGAGGCATACCTTTCCTTCCAGACCCTCTACAATGTCACCTATAAAGACAGTAAAGAGGACTGGACCTAGTACTGAGCCTTGAGATACTCCACTAGTGAACCCCCTTTCTTCGGAATGTGTTTCATTCACTATTACCTTCTGTGTCCCGTTGTGCAGCCGGGAGTTGTTACAGCGTAGTTGCTGCCTGGGGAGACAATGACGTGTACACTCTACAAGAGCTCACCCTGAGACTGAATCTTGCATGGCACCGCAAGATTTCCATCAGTCTCTGGGAAGAGCAGAAAACAGAGGGGTGTGATTTGGTGGAAAATTAGCTGTTCACTGCACAAAGGCAGAAAACTTGCACCAGAGCCTGGCTCCTGGAAAAAAATCTTGTTTGCAATCCATCTGCCAAACTGTTAAATGGAGGCAGCAATCAAAATAATTCACAGAACTTGGTATATCATGTGCGTTACTGGCAAGTTGAATTTGGTGTTCCATGCTTCATGTTTGGTATGCATAGAACACCAGCTAATGGGGAATTTTGAGCCCTGGCTTTGCAGCTTGAGGCCTACCTGGAATTGCACAACACCTATGAGCCATTCCAGTTAGGTTTCAGGCAGTGAAACAATTTCAGTTTGATTTTATTGTTTGACCAGTTTGGTCAGTACAATTCTACAAAAAGGACATCAAAAATATACAATAAAGTAAGCATTAATAAAAGCAGTGCATACACCAGACCCAGTACTACTGTACATATCAAGCAATCATAGAATATATATTTCCCTAAAACTATTCATATATACTAAATAGATTAAATAATAATCAAATCTACATAACTTAAATTAGCTGCTGGTTAATTTTCCTTTAATATATCACTAAATTATCCACAGTCTATACATTAAATTTCCATCAAGGTCAATACCATGTGTTGGAGTCAATTTCCCAGTAGTCTAAGAAACAATTAATTATCATCTTAAGCAAAATTAAAACATTTCCCTGCATGACTTCAATCAATTTCCTTGTGTTTATTCACCACAGTCATAGCAGTCATAATTTGCCCTTGAGTTTCGAGAAGGTCCCCAGTTAGTACAAAAGTTCATAGAGACATAAATTGTCTTACTGTACTTGTACCAACGCATTTAACATCTAATAGTTAAAGACTTAATGGGCAATTAGGAAATTCTTGTGTACTAGGTCCAAGGGCTTAGAATTCTTACCTTTACCTAATTTCTGGATTCCTAAATTCACCAGCCCTGATATAGGTTATGTACCTTAGAGGGTCAATCAATTAATCAATAATAAGCAGCAAAGTTTATCAAGGCCCATCTGCATCATAAATAACCATCTAAAAATATATATATAATAGAACACGTTATTTGAGAAACATATATAACGTCATACAAAATAAACATTTGTGCCAAGCATTTGGCTGCATGTAGCCACCAATAAAGATATCTTCTTAAGATGACTTGTATACACACGTTCAATAAAAACCATGCTTGCTCCCTCAATGCAAGCCTGATGCCTCACCAATACAAATAAAACAAGTATTTTCATACGAACATACGAATGTGCCAGCATAAACAGACCATCTGGTCTATTTAAGTCAGCTCGAGTGTGCAGCCAACCCCCCTAGTTTGCAACTGACCCACTCCCCCTTCCCTTTGTCATCCCACTGCCATCCCTCACCTCCCCCACCCTCACTCTCCCCTGATCCCTGTCCCATGCCCTTTTGAAGCTGTTCACAGATTTACATGATATCACCCATTGTGGTAGGGCTTTCCATTTTGCTACCACCCTCTCTGTGAAATAGTGTCTCCTCATTTCCTTCTTAAATCTTCCCCCTCTATTCTTACCCCTTGCCCCCTGGTGACCCTCCCCCTCCTTAACTTAAAGACCCCATCTGCACCATCCTTATTGATTCCCCTCAGATACTTGAATGTCTCTATCATGTCCCCCCATCCCTTCTATCCTCCAGGGTGTACATATTCAGGTCTCCCAGCCTGCTGTCATAGTCTCTCCTCTCCATTCCACAAATCATCTTTGTTGCCCTCCTCTGCACCCCCTCCATTAGCCTGATATCACACTTTAGGTATGGCCTCCAAAACTGCACACAATACTCTAAGTGCGGCCTTACCAGAGACCTGTAGAGGGGCATGATCACCTCTCTTCACCCGGACGAAAAACCCCTCACTGTGCACCCCAGCATTTTGTTCGCTTTTGCAGTGGTTCTCCTGCACTGGGCAGTGTTGTTCATGGTCCCTGTTATCATTACCCCTTGGTCCTTCTCCTCCTCAGTGATTCCCAGCTTAACCCCCCCAGCCAGTATTCTCTCCTTGGGTTCTTCACCCCAAAGTGCATAACTTTACACTTCTTTGCATTGAATCCCAGCTGCCACCTCTCTGACCACTCCTCTAGCTTGCGTAGGTCCTCCTGCAGCTGCTTCCATCCCTCCTCTCCATCCACCACTGCTCTGATTTTGGTGTCATTAGCAAACAGACATACCTTGCTCACCACCCCGTGTGCAATGTCTGATATGAAGAACCCAAACAATACTGGCCCCAACAGAGCCCTGTGGCACCCCACTCATTGCTGGCCTTGGAGTTTAGAGCTCCCCTCTCACCACCACCTGTTGTAGCCTGCCACTCAGCCAGCTTGTAATCCAGTTCATTATTTTTGGCCCTACCCCTACACCAGTTAGCTTCTCCCCAAGCTGCCTATGAGGCACTGAATCGAAGGCCTTTGCTGAAGTCCAAGAAATGAACATCCACTACGTGACCGTTATCCGGCTCACCTGTCACCCGGTCATAATATTGTATGAGGTTGGTTTGACAAGACTTTCCTGAGACAAACCCATGCTGCCTCACATCCTGGAGGCCATTGTCCTCCAGGTACGACACCAGTCTTTCCTTTAGTATCGTTTCCATGAGTTTGCACACTATGGAGGTGAGACTTACTGGATGACAATTACCTGGTTCATCCTTTGGCCTGCTCTTGTTAATGGTACTACATGTGCCATCCTCCAGTCCAGTGGCACACATCCTGACTCCAGTGAGGTGCTGTACAGATCTGCCAGTGGCTCCGCCAACACCTCCACCATCTCCCTCAGCACCCTGGGGTGGATACCATCCGGCCCTGGTGCCTTGTCTACCTTCAGTGCCCTCAGTCCCTCTAAGACTCTACTTGCCTCGATTCTTTCATCTGTTGCCTCCTCTCCCCCTGTCCCCACCCTCCCAGCCCATGCTGGTAGCGGACCCCCTCCTTTCTTCCATGAACACTGAACAAAAGCATTAATTCAGTGCTTCTGCCTGCTCCTCCCGCTTTTCCGTCCACTCCCCACCACTTTTTATCCTCACTGTTGTCTCCTTGCACTTCCTTTTCTCCCTGATGTATCTGAAAAAGTGTCCCCCCCCATTAATTTCCTGTGCTAATCTCAGCTCTCTCTGGGCCTTGGCTTCTCTCATTTTTCTGGTCACCTCCCTGGGCCATCCTGCATATTCCTCCTTGTCCACTTCCTTCCCCATCCTCCTAAACCTCTGGTGCACCACTCATTTTGCCCTCACCACCTCCACAACTTTGCTGTACAACTAGCATGGCTTTCTTGCTCTGCTCCTCTTACTCTGCCTTGGTGCAGGCTTCTGTTGCCTCTGTAACCCCCCATTTAATAATATCCCATTTCTGCTCCACATCCATCTCCTGCCTTATGCCCCTCAGTTTCCCTTTCAGTACTTCCTGCATCCTCCCGAAGTCCGCCCCCCTGAAGTTTACTACCCGAGTAACTGATTTCTCTGGCTCCCCGCACATCGGGATATTAAACCACACTGTTTGGTGATCGCTGTCAGCTATTGGGTCCTCTACCTTTATTTCCCTTATTGTCTCCCCATTTGACAATATCACATCTAAAGTGTTCTTTAGCCTAGTAGGTACAGTAATCAACTGTGTCAGAAGACCCTCCTGGATCGCGTCTAGGAGCACTTGCTCCCCAGAACTGGAGGTGACCGGAATGCTCCAGTCAACCCCCGGCAAGTTGAAATCTCCCACACTGACCACCTTCCCCTTTCTACATACCTTTTGATTTGTCCCACTAACTCCCTGTCAAGCTCCTCAGACTGGGACGGCGGCCTGTATACCACCCCAAATCTCAGTGTCCTACCCCTTGAGTCTAGGAGCTGCAGCCAGATTGCCTCTGTTCTCCTTTCTTCTCCCTTGTCCCTTGTGCATTTAATCCCGTCCCTCTCATAGACTGCCATGCCACCCCCCTTCCCCTCCTTATGGTCCTTCCTGTATAATTTATATCAAGGGATTGCTAGATCCCAGCCCTGATGTTCAGTTGCCCACGTTTCTGTGACAGCTGCAATATCCATCTTCCACACTGCTAAGAGTGCCTGTAGCTCAGTGGATTTGTTTCTTAGGCTTCTTGCACTCAGTGAGACTACCCTCCATAATGCCCCCTTCCCTTCACTAGCCTCCATCTCCTCCCTTCTACTCCCTCCTTTTTTGGCTGCCCCGAGTCCTTCCCTGCTAGCCTGGGGGGTAGGCTGTGACTCCACTCTATTGGGTCCCTGCATACCTGCTGTCCACTTGCCACACCCCCATCTAGTTTAATCCACCCTTGCCGCAATATACCTCCCCAGTCCTTGCTTTAATACCTCCTTCCCCTCCCCACTCAAGTGCAGCCTATCCCTTGCAAACAGATTGTTATCATCCCAGGTACTGCCCCAGCCGCCCACAACCCCATACCCCTTGGTTCGACACCATTCTACCAACCATGTGTTCAACTCTCTAATCCTCTCCTTTCTCACTGTGCTTGTGCAGGGTACTGGGAGCACTTCAGAAAAGGCCACAGACTCCCCAGTCTCCTCACACAACCCTCCCACTTCCTCAGTCTTCTCCCTTGTTACCTCCATCGTTTCCCCCGCTAGGTAATTTTTTCCCACATGTACCACAATGTGTGGTTTCCTCCTACCCCTCTTTACGCACCTTAGGATTACCTGTCCTGCCATGTCTACCTTTAATCCTGGCATGGACCCCACCCATATCTGACTGTACCTCTCCCCCTTGCTGCCCCATCTGATCCCCTTGTGTATGGAGTCCCCCAACACCAGTACACCGCCTTCCTCTTTCCTTGTACCCGTCGCCACCCCCCATCCCAGGTTCTCATTTTTGGAGCCACTCAAGACTTAAATTCAAAAGTTTGAGTGTGGGCTTCCTTGATTCTGGGAGGCAACTAGTGTCTTAATATGATGGCCATTTCAAATTAATCATCTATTTGCTCTGTGGAATGTGCAAATCCGAATATGTCAAAGGCCTCTGTTATTTTATTTGAAACACCGGAAGCTCAGTTCATCCAAATAAATACCAAATAGCTGTGCCCTTTAACAATGATCAAGACATTATGTTAATATTGTGCAAAGTAAATATTAGCAAATTATTTTGCCTTACAACAATTTCACCGAAGCCTCATATCACTAAAAACATGAGGTCTATAAGGTGTTTACATTTTTCACTCTCCCTGAGGTGCGTGAAGTGCATGTAGAATACCAAAAAGGACTTTTACTGAAAATAGTAGCTTATGACTCTAATTCATGTTACGGAGTCCAACTTACAGTTTCTATTTTTAAGTGAAGCATACCACTTGGAGGTTTTACCCCATAACCAAACTCCACCAATTGCTAATAAAGTGTCGTTAAGGAATTAGCAACGAGAGCCGCTGTAAAGGAAAAATCAGCTATAAGTTTTTATGTTGTCTTGCGCACGCTGCGCAAACAACATTTTGTGGCAGCTTGCTGGAGTAGCAGGTTGTGGAGGTGTGGCAGTGTTGTGGCCAATGCTGCCACTGCTTTTTTGGGCTTGTTTCTGTGACACCAATGAATGAGCATGTTGTCTATGACAGCAGTTGAGAAGCGTGCCACCAACTTGAAAGAAATTTTCCACCACAATGAGGGAGCACCCTGTCATTGCAGGGCGTGCCTTGCCTGCTAAAACATTTCAATAGACATGGCAGTGGCTGTCACCGTCTGCCTCTCAAAATCCTTAGAAAGCCAAGTACAGGGGTGTTCAGTCCCCCTGTTGGCATGTTTATAACCCCCCTCAAGATTGTGTGGCAAACTGGGAGCCCACCCAAGTGTGCTACATGTGTTCCGAAGTTGACCACATTGGCATGTTCCTTCCCTGCCCCACCCCACCCCCACTGTGTGCCACACTAGGAGCCCACCCAGTGTGGCCAACATAACCCTCCAAAGTCATGGAGCACTCTGGGAGCCCACTCTAGTGTGCCCAACAGTTGTTTTATTTCACCTGTAAATAAAGAAAACCTTCCCACGATGTCCATTTCCTGAAAAAAAGGAAACTGTCCACCGTTGAGGCACCCTATTCCCCCAACCTGCTCCTACCCTCTGTGCACCCCACTTCCCCACACCCCCCTCACCCTGTACTTACCTCAGGAGGTCCGGCACCACAATCTTCACTGGAGCGGAAACACATCTTCAAAGCCGACCACGAACTGAAGAAATGCGGTAAGCTGTAAGCTGTATAATGGGGAAGGTGTCAACTTAGGTGGATCTCTCAGTCATTTGTTTGACTTTTGGCTTCAAATTTTCAACTTGGGGTTCTTGGGACCCCACCTCATGAAATCAGTCACTGTCATCTTGTTTTTTGGTTCCAAAAGGTGCTTTCGTGGTCACTGCATGGAATCACCTTTGGGGACTGATGAATGAAATGACAGCGCCACTGTTCATGAGGCGGGCTCCCAAAAAGCCTATGTTGCAAATTTGGTGAAAAAATTCCAAAAAATGACGCTTATGAGCATGCATTGCACAGTTTCCATGCACACTCGTAACTTTGAGAATTGTTAATATTTTCACTCCAGATTTTCAACATTGCCATTTTTGCACACCTCCTTATGAACAGTACAGCTATAATTTTTCACATCCTGCCCAAAATGTGTTTTCGCACATCTGGCACAAAATGGCGTGATCGCTGTGGGAAATCAATGTTCAGGACAGATTAAAGAAAATCACAGTGACACTGTTCATGAGCGGAGGTCCCAAAATGCCTATGTCGAAATCCCATGAAAATTCAAAAATGACTGTTACAAGCGTGCATTGTGCAATTTCCACACACACTCGTAACTTTGAGAATTTTAAATATTTTCACTCCAGTTTTTCAACATTGCCATTTCTTCACACCTCCTTATGAATGGTACAGCTGTCATTTTTCACATCCAGCCTGAAATGTTTTTTCGCACATCTGGTGCAGAATGGCACAGTCACTATGGGAAATCAATGTTTGGGACAGATTAACAAAATCACTGTGACATTGTTCATGAGCAGAGGTACCAAATGCTTTTGTGAGGTGGGGTCACAAAAAGTCCATGTTAAAAATCTGGAGTGCAAATACCAACACACACCTGGGGTGTTAGGGTTTCTAATTATAACGTCCAACCCTGTAGAGACTGACAGGTGTCAGGAATGTGACTTTGGATTGTCAACTGTAATGCTCACACCATTTCACCCCCACCCCCACCCTGCAGCCAGTGACAGGCATCAAGGTGTGCCTTGGACTCTTTGGCCCCAATGTTAACCCCATTCTCCAATACTGCACCCATCTCAATGTATTTCCTTATGAAATGGGGTGAGCGTAAGGCCCGATGATTCCAAGGCACAATGTGATACTTGCCGGAGTCTGCAGGGTAGGGTGAAATGAAATGGCATGAGCTTTATGGCTGACGACCCAAAGGTACACCTCAATGCCTGTCAGTGTCTGCAGGGTGGGGTGGAGTTGGCTTCAGTTCCATACTTCACTGCCATTCCTATTATTCATCTCTCTAACTCCTGCACTACCACTACCAATTCTAATACCAGCGAGACAATATTCAGCATTGACAAATGCTTGTTTTTAGAGGTATAAATTAAATGGCAGGGATTCTAATCCCAGATTCATGCAATTGCTTCCACAAGGCCTAGTCCTCCCACCCCCCACCCCCCACACCCTCTCTCTCCCCACCCTCCCTTCTAAAGCTCCTCCCTATTCTTCTATCATTCCTCTGGTCCTTTCACATCAAACCTCAAACATATATGCCCACCCATGTACCATTATCCAAGCCTTATCCCTACCAGACTGTTTGTTTCTCACCTTTAATAGGTTTTGGTTTACTGTCCTTTGCCTTGTATATATGTAAATAATTGTACATCTATCTCACTCATAAATGTTTGTATTTGTGCTATTTCAATATCATGTTTTTGTATACACTCTGTAACCTTTTTTGTTATGACCACTCAGGTCCATCTTGTAAATGAGCTATGCTCAATGATGTTCGCCTGAATAAATAAAGATTTTGATTGATTGATTGATTGATTGATTGATTCTGGCAACACAATTGTATGATTAAAACAGTGCCGGGACATTTAAATTAATTTCCCTTGGTTTGTTTGCTAGTTGGTTAAAACAGAGAGTGAAATCAATACTTCTTAGGGGACATTACCCCATATCCACCCTCCACCTATCACAGAAACAGCACCTTTATATGAATTAACAAGGGAGATCACCATAGATGGAGCATGAACAACTTTAACTCCCTTCTCTTGATCCGAGAGTCCTGGAGTCCAGCCTCTCAAAAGGTTCTCTCCGAATCAGCCTTCATTGCAATCAGCTCTCCAACTTATGTTGTTGTGTTACTTGTGGGCATCTGGGGAAAAAGAAAAGATAATCGCTCTGCTGAGCGCAGTAAATTTTAAATTCCACCTGGTACGTTACTGAAGCCCCTGAACCCTAGGCAACAACGGTATACCTTTTTAAATATAATTCAGGCATTTCAGCTCTTTCAGAGCACCTGTTGGTCACTCTCATTCTCTATGTGGTTCCCCTGGTTTCCGACTCCTCTTGGAAGTGGTGGTGTTCACAACCTTCACAGATAATCGCTAGTAAGGGAGCCTAGTGCAGCAAACCTAACCAAGACACTACACCAGCACAAAGATTACCCCAAAATGGGAATCAAACCACAAAACCTCCGATTTCAAGGTGCGGTTGTGGTTAGTGTATCTCTTGTCCAAATGGCAGTGCATGTCTGGATTAACAAAGTGCCAAAATAGTACACAGCTATGGCTCAAATGTTAATTATATCAGGTCTTTCATTTAGCATGTTAAAACAACAAGAAATGGATAAAAAAATTACCGCAACTTGAATAGGAACAAACACCAGAACAGACATTGGAGCAAGGTGTGGCAGGGAGATAGCAGCACCACGTCCATCTTACTGCTCCACCCTTCCGCCTGCAGTGAAACAAAATGGAGACTGTGCTGGTATGGGCTCTTAATTTTCACCTTTTGGGAGTGATAGAGGAAACCACGCTATAGTTGTTCTCCTCAGTCTCTCATTGGCATTTGACACTGTAGACCATTGGCATTTTATAGAGTACCTGTGGCCTTATAGATGTGTCACTGGCACAGCTTCATGCTATTATGAATCCTTCTTAACAAGCAGAGAGCAGCAGGTAATGATGGGCAATTTCTCATCAAAACCCCTGGTTCTTTCCTGTAGGTGCCTCAAGGTTCGGCACTGTCCCTGTTGTTATTTGTAGTGAACATGTTGTCTTTGGAGTGGTTGTTTGATGATACAGCTTGGAGTTTCACTGCTATGCAAATGGCATTCAGTGGTACCTGTCTTTTTTCCTGCACACCATGGATTCTGTTACTGAGTTAGATTGTTGTCTGTCTGAGATCAATGATTCGATGGTTGGAGCCTGACTGAGTCAACCCGGGTAAAACAGAAGCACTGTAACTTGAACTTTTTCCACATAGACTGGCAGAATGTGGTGTTGATGCTAGGTTGCCATCCCTAAACTGTGTCACACTCAGAACTATTAAAAGTTTGAAGAATCTTGGATCATAGTAGACTGCAAGCTAATGCTGGAATATCTGATGGCAGTGGTAGTTTGCTTTGACATTTTCGAGTACCATAACATCGCCAGGTAGAAGTGCTATCTCGTTTATGAGGGTCTGGTTATGCTGGTATATGCCTTTATGATATCCTGCCTGGACTGCTGTAACACCCTATCGCTAGGGTTTTTTGAAGGTCGAATGCATCAGCTGCAGCTGGTGTAGAACATAGCAGTGTGGTTGATTGGCTTAACTTATTCATCTGAGCATGTCATGCCTGCATGAACTGCACAGTTTCCTGTATTGTGGCCTACCGCCTTCAAGATTGCACAAGGCCATGCACTGTCTTGGTCCTGCATACCTATGAGACCTCATGTCACCTTATGGTTCATCCAGCCCACTCTGTTCAACTGGGCCCAGTTTACTTACTGTTCACTGGTCTAGGCTGAAGCACTGGGGCAGGGCATTTACAGTTGCTGTGGACCTGAACACCTCTCTGTTCACAAAGACCTATGCTGGTTAGCTGACCAGTGGGAAGCGTAATAGTTCTGTGCGCTACTGTTATAATTTCACTGTGTACTTATCTCTCTGCTGGTTTTTTAATTGTATAAAGCTCCCAGAGCCTTCAGGATGGGGTGCTTTTTGAACAAATGCTGAGATGCACCTGATGACAGATTCCCTTTCTTGCCTTAACTAATTTGTGTTTCTTTGTTTCAGAAGAGGATGCATTATGTCTGGTCATTAAAGAGTTACTGTATTTACTTTATAGACCACTATGGATCCCAGGTGAAAAGAAGCAGGACAAAGAAGTACAGAGATACAGAAATAAAAATAGCAGAATAATGCCATGGAAATATTTTGCTAACACCTAAATAAAAGTTTATCAGCTTTATAATGCTTAACAGATTGTGGTTTCAGCCTAAGAAGGCAACAGACTTAAAGGCTGTAAAATAAATATTTTTCCAGACTCCTTCACATTTACACAAAGAAATGGAAAGCCCATACTCCTGTAAAAAGGCCCTAACTCTGCTAGGGATTCAATATCATTTTCTATTTTCTGCAAAGCTGTGGATCAACCTGCAGGGTATGGATTGTGTTTTTGAAGACCCTGATAATGCTTCCAAGTTCCTGGATTCATATTGTCTCCCAGCAAGACCACATGAATCAAACTCAGACAGGAGGAGGTTTGACTGGCAGGTTGTGAACTAGATGATAAGCAACTGTGATGAACTAGAACTCTGTATTATTATTTTTATAAAATAATAAGAACCATTTGTGTTCTGATTTTGAAAGTGATCTGAGCTGCACTCCTGATGTGCCAGGAATAACAATCCAGTAATATGTGAACAAAAAATGGACAATGTAGCAGCACGTAGGATGCAAATAGAGCAGACAGGCTATATTAAATGGATGCTGACAATGGAACATACTGTAATGTTAGAAATTCTGTTTTGACCATGAGCTCTTCTTTAAGAATGATCAATAAATTAAACGCTATGCACTAACTGTACAGTAATTGCCTTTCTCTTCGTAAATCATGCCTGAAGAACTCATAGAAACATAGACAGTAATGGCAAAAAAGACTACTGGTCCATCCAGTCTACCCATAAAACCCTAACAAAGCCAGGACCTTTTGTCCACACAGGATTCTAACCCACACTATTTTCGCAATGCTCTCCATACTACTGGTGCCATCCTGAGCAGCCACTAACTTCACTCTGTAATCAGCTGTGTTTGAAACTATTGAGAGTTTTGGCACCCACCACATCAGCTGGCAGATTGATCCACGGCTCCGCCACCCTTTCTGTAAAATGGTCTCACTTCCCCTTTCAAACCTCACCCCCATCATTTTCCACTCATGCCCCGGTGTTCTTGATCTGGTACTCATGCTAGATACTTCCTCGCAGTTTACCTCATTCATTCCTTTCAGTATCTTGAAGGTCTCTATCATATCTCTCCTCTCTCATCTGGCCTCCAGAGAGTATATGTTTAGTGCCTTGAGACGATCCTCATAAGATCTGCCCTGCTGCTCTGAATTATTGTGGTCGCATCATGTTGCTCCAACCTGTCCTTATCTTTCCTAAAGTGAGGACTCCAGAACTGGGCACAGTACTCCAGGTGGGGCCTCCCCAGTGATCTATAGAGTGGTAGTAATGCCTTCTTCCTTCTGCTGTCAATACCTTACACACCCCAGCATCCTGTTTGCCTTACTACAGGCTTTGTTACACTGGCTTGATTGTTTTAAGGAGTCATTAATGATATTTCTTAGGTCTTAGTTTCTCAGAGGTCTTGCCCACTTTACACCCCAATATAGTACTCTGTCCTAGGGTTCTTGTTTCCTCCATCACCTTGCACTTTCTGGCATTGAATTTCAGCTGTCAAACCTCTGACCACCTCTCTAGCCTTTGCAAGTCTCTCTGCATCCCCCTAACTCCCTCTTCGGTGTCTACCCTCCCACAGAGCTTGGTGTCATCTGTGAAGAGACAGGTTTTGCCCTGGATTCCTTTTCCATGTCATTGATGAACATATTGAAAAGGACTGGACCCAAGACTGATCCTTGTGGCACACCACTGGGGGTCTCCCTTTTTTTGATTTGACTCCATTAACCACAACCCTCCGCTCTCTCCCTTCCAAAGGGTTTCTCACCCATTTGAGTGTGTCCTTCATTGCACCCAGAGCTTCTTCAGCAACTTTTTTTTTTGTAGTCCAGCCCCCCTACCTGAAGGGAGCTCAGCCCCACCTGCTTGCCACCCCCCAATACCCAGGCTTATCCTCCTGGGCAGGGCCACTGGGCGAGCATCCCCTCTGATCCATTGAAGTGTGCCCTGGTTTACCCCCCAGGTTGCGGTCATGGGAGCAGGACCCCCCCCCGGCAAATATTGTTAGCAGTGGGGGCAGCGGGACAGGGCATCATGCTTGGGGGCTGCAATTTTTGTGAGTATGGCAGTGCCTGGAGGTGGGGATGTGCAATGATGACCCACATCCACCCCACCCCCTGCAGGTGACAGCACTGGCACAAATGGATCCCCAAGCCTCCACCAGAGGACCGTGGTAAGCCAGACACTCTACCCCTCCCCCCTGGAGAAGGCGAGCAGTCTCTAGGACACCTCAATCCTTCTCCCCCCAGCTGGCCCTCCGACGTCCCAAGTCTTTTTCTGAACCCAGGTCATCGGCATCACAGACAGACGCCCTGTCTCTGCACTGGCAGGCCGGCCTCTTCAGCAACTTTCTGTGAGGCACTGAGTTGAAAGCCTTGCCGAAATCAAAGTAGAGTAAATTAACAATGTGGCCCTTTTCCACTACCCTCATTACCTAGTCAAAGAATACTATTGAAACATAAAAATTGTCAGCAGAAAAGGTCCACTTGGCCCACCTAGTTTTCTTAGATTTTCCCCACCTATTCTGTCTCAACAGACCCTACCTAGCCTCCATCGACCCACCCTCCTTCCTGCCTATTTATCAATATTCCTTTATGGGTTGAGGGAGGAGGTTGCTCATCTCCAGGCTGAGTTGGCCAGGATTTGTGGGACCTCCTCTTCCATCCAGGGACCACCAGTGCCACTGACGTTGTCTCAGAGGTTGCCAAGAAAGAGGAGCTGTTGGACCACAGTGGGCTCAGGGAGGGTGAGGGTGGTGGAACAGAGGCGCATCCCTCCAGTTGTACCTCTCCACAATTCCTATGCCATTCTGGCAAAGTGTGGTTCCTCTATGGAGGCACCCACAGTGGAGACCAAGGAGGATGCTGGGAACCTCCACAAAGGAGAACCCACAGAAGGGTGGCAGGGGACCCCACAGGGGAAGGAAACAACTCCTGGTGGGGGACTCCATTGTTAGGAAAGTAGAACTGGGGGAGGAAGGGGAGAGGGAGGTAAGGTGCCTGCCTGGCGCCATGGCTTGGAAGGACAGGGAGCGAATCCTCAGGATTGCCGGAGCAGCTGCACAGGGGAGGGAGCTGGATGTCATTGTCCAGCTAGGGATAAATGACCTGGCTAAGAAAGGGATTAGAGAAGTGCAGGGAGAGTTTGTGGAATTGGGGAGGGGCCTTAGACAAGTAGCACACACGGTAACCTTCTCAGAGGTGCTGCCCATCTATGGCATAGGAGAGGCTAGGGTGTTCCACACTATGGGATTCAATCAGTCGTTGAAAAACTGGTGTGGAGCTCAGGGATTTGGCTTCACTGGGGACTAGGGGTCCACCTAGAGTGATGAAAGCCTATACTGGCATGATGGGCTGCATCTGTCCAGGAGGGGAACCAGGATCCTAGGTAATAGGTTTAAATGCTTCATTGGCAAGCATTTAAACTAGCCAAGGGGGGAAGAACTGGAAAGGAGCAGGGAAATCCTAGCCCCCCCAAAAAAATCATGGTAGTAAGTGCGGTAAACACCAACACAGAGATGTCGATAGGGAGAAGGGCAGGGGTAAATGGGGAAGTGACAAAGGCAAGAAGGACAGGGATGGGGCAAAAAGGAGTAAGGCCATCAGGAAATGGAGGGTAATGAGTACCAATGCCCGTAGTCTGGGCAACAAGCTCCCTGAGCTGGTGTCCTTGATGGAAGAGGGATACCTGGATATCGTAGCAGTCACTGAAAAATGGTACACAGAGAACCATGACTGGGATGTTAACATACCAGGGTACATAACCTACAGGAGAGACAGGCAGGGGAGAAGAGGTGGAGGAGTAGCTCTCTATGTAAAGGAAGGGATAAAAGCAACTGAACAAAAGAGTAAACAGGGAGGGAGGAGAGGAGGCACTGTGGGTCACCTTGGAGACTGGAAAGGGCACCACAATCTGCACAGGGGTTGTGTACAGACCCCCATGTCAGGGGAGGGAATGGACAAGGATATGATAGAAGGCATTCTTAGGATGGCAGAGAAAGGGGAGATACTGTTGATGGGAGACCTGAATATGCCAGCTGTTAACTGGAGCACATTTGCTGCAGCCACATCCAAGAGCAGGGCCATTCTCGATGCCCTACAGGTGGCAGGCCTCAGACAGCTAGATTCAGAACCCACTCGTGAGGGAGCAATCTTAGACCTCGTACTCTCAAATGGGGGAAGTGAAAGTATCTCAGATCTAGAAGTGGGTTGCCATCTGGGAACAAGTGACCATCAAACAGTGTGGTTCACCTTAAACTCAGCTACAGAGTCAAGCCATACAAAAGTGAGGGTACTGGACTTCAGGAGGGCTGACTTTGGCAAGATGGGAGAGTGCCTCAGAAAAGCACTAGCAAACAGGCTAGAAGGAGGAGTGGAGCAACAATGGGGAATCATCAAAACTGCCATCACAGAGGCAACACACCTTTGTGTGAAGCAAATAAACAAATCAAAATAAAAGAAAAAGCCACTATGGTTCTCAAAAGAGGTGGCTGGGAAAGTCAGGGAGAAAAAGATAGCATTCCGGAAGTATAAGGAAACACAGAAGGAGCAGGACAGAGAGCTGTACCAGTTAAGGCAGAAGGAAACAGGGAGGGAAGTCAGAATAGCAAAGGCCCAAACTGAGGAAAAGATAGCCATCTTGGTTAAGAAGGGGGATAAAACCTTTTATAGGTACATCAGTGAGCTGAGAAAGACAAAGGGAGGGATTGTGAGGCTGAATAGAATGAACGGTGGGTGGGCAGAGGGGGACAGTGAAAAAGCAGGGATACTGAATGAATATTTCTGCTCAGTATTCACAAAAGAGGAGGGGGAAGTGCCTAATCCAATTAACAGAATCACTCTTGATGGGGGTCAATCCCAGTCCTTTCACAGAAGAAAGGGTTCTGAAAGAACTCCTAAAACTGAAGGTGGACAAAGCAATGGGGCCTGATGGAATTCACCCCAGAATTCTAAAAGAATTAAGGGGGGAACTAGTGAAACCACTGGCTACTCTTTTTAATAAATCATGGGAGGATGGTATGGTACCCGAGGACTGGAGGAAGGCGGATGTGATTAATCTTCACAAAAGTGGGACCAAGACAGAGGCAGAAAACTACAGACCTGTCAGTTTGACCTCTGTGGTAGGGAAAGTGATGGAGTCACTTCTGAAGGAAAGAATTGTTGAGTACCTAGAGGCCAGTAGGGCACAGGACCCAAGGCAGCATGGGTTCACAGCGGGAAGGTCATGTCAGATGAATCTAATAGATTTCTTTGACTGGGTGACCAAAGTAGTAGACCAGGGAGGGGCTGTGGACATTGCCTACCTAGACTTTAGCAAGGCATTTGACACAGTCCCACACAAAAGATTAATAGTCAAATTAACCAGCCTGGGAGTGGTCCCAGGGTGGTAGCCTGGAATAAAACATTGGCTGGACAACAGGACACAGAAGGTATTGTAAATGGAGTCCACTCTGAAGAAGAGGGGTTACTAGCGGGTACCGCAGGGTTCAGTGCTGGGTCCAGTCCTTTTTAATGTCTTTATAAGTGACATTGCAGAGGGACTAGAAGGAGAAGTATGCCTCTTTACAGATGACACAAAGATCTGCAACAGGGTTGATACACAAAGAGGCGTGGAAAGGATGAGAAGGGACTTGGCAAGGTTGGAGGAATGGTCAGAAGTATGGCAGCTAGGATTCAATGCAAAGAAGTGCAAAATAATGCACCTGAAAACAAGAACCCAGGGGAAGATTACACAATGGAGGGGGGAGGTAGTAACAACAACAAAAAAGGAAAGGGCCTTGGGAGTAATCATAGCAGATAACCTTAAGGTTAGCAAGCAATGTGAGAAGGCAGTAGGGAGGGCTGAGGGTAAACTGGGATGCATAGGGAGAGGCATCACCAGCAGAAAATAGGAAGTTGTTATCCCACTGAACAGACAGTTGGTGAGACCCCATCTGGAGTACTGCGTCCAGTTCTGGAGACCCCATCTCTGCAAGGGCATAGACAGGATAGAGGAAGTCCAGAGGAGGGCAACTAAAATGGTGCAGGGTCTGCAAGAGAAGCTGTGTGAGGAGAGACTTAAGGAGCTTAACATGTATACCCTTGAGGAAAGAAGGGAGAGATGGGACATGATAGAAACGTTTAAGTACCTCAGTGGAATCAACAAAGTCCAAGAGGGTAGCATCTTTCAGAAAAAGAGACGTGCAAGAACAAGGGGACACAATTTAATGATGGGGAGGGGGTGGTTCGGGGCAATGCGAGGAAGTATTTTTTCACAGAGAGGGTAGTGGATGCATGGAACAGCCTTCCTGAGGAGGTTGTGGGGTCTAAAACTGTGGGAGAATTCAAGAATGCATGGGACAGACATAAGGCAATTCTTGTGTGGGGTAGGAAGAAATAGGCTGTTGGTTAACTAGGATCTGCGGCCTATCCTGTAGGTAGGGAAATGGGAAGACTAGATGGCCCAAGTGGTCCTTATCTGCCATCAAAGTCTATGTTTCTATGTTTCTATGCCTATCCAATACATGCTTGAAGCCTCCCACTGTTTTCACTCCTGCCACTACTGCTGGCAGACTGTTCCAGGTGTCCACCACTCTTTCAGTGAAGTAGTAATTCCTCACATCCCTCTTAAACTTCCCCCCTTCCAGCTTTATTTCATGCCCTTTTGTCTTGGTTCACTTCCTCATTTGAAATAGACTCCCCTGCTGTACCCTGTTCACCCCTGTGAGGTACTTTTATCTTGTACCCCTTCTCCCTCCTCTCTTCTAGGATATATATGTTGAGATCCCTCAGTCTCTCCTTGTAGGGCTTTTGATATAACCTCTGCACCATTTTAGTTGCCCACCTCTGGACTGCCTTTGCCCTGTCTTTATCCTTTCTGAGATGTGGCTTCCAGAACTGGGCACAGTACTCAATGTGAGGTCTCACCAGCAAACAATACAGTGGTCACACCACCTCCTTCCTCCTGCTGGTGATCACCTCTCCCAATGCACCCCAGAATTCTACTGGCCCTGCCTACTAGTTTGTTACACTAACCCCACCATTTTGAGGTCATCTCATATGAGAACACCAAGATCTTTTTCCAGATTGGTGATCATCAGTATCTTCTCTCAATGTTATACTCAGCTCTGGGTTACTGTGACCTAGCTGCATGATTTTACACTTTTTGACATTGAATCCCAGCTGCCATGCCCTTGGCCACTTCTTGAGTGTTCCAAAGTCCCTACTCATTCTTTCCACCCCCTCACGGGTATCCACCCTATTACAGGTTTTGGTGCCATTTGAAAAAGGCATACCTTTCCTTCAACTTCTTTTGCGGTATCACTTATGGAGACATTGAAGAGGACCAGTCCCAGTATTGAGCCATTCGGCACCCTGCTGGTCGCTCCCCCTTCATTGCAGTGATTGACGTTTATCTACCCATTAACCATTTTTTTACTCAGTTTAAACTTTGGATCCCACCCCTATACTGCACAGTTTCTATTAGTTTGCTACATGGCACAATGTTGAGGCCTTGCTGAAGTCCAAGTAGGCCACATCCATTGCCATTCCTTGATCTATTTCCATGGTCACCCATTTAAAGAAACCAATTAGAGTCATCTGGCATGACTCCCCGTCCCCCCTGTGAATCCATACTGCCCTTGGTCTTGTAACCTGTTGGATTCAAGATACTCCAGTAGCCTTTCCTTTAACAGGGTTTTCATTAATTTCCCCACCACTGATGTGAGTCTTACTGGCCTGCAGTTGCTAGCCTCCTCCCTGCTACCACTCTTACAGAGCATGACTATTTATGCCCTCTGCCAGTCATTTGGAACCACTCCTGTTTCCAGTTAGTTATTAAAAAAGGCCATCAGTGGTGCAGCAAGCACCTCCCTGAGTTTCCTTAACACCACAGTGTCTAACTCCCCCCAAGTGCTCCTGTTGTCCCTTGGTAGTTTGTCCTCTTCTTCTTCCATTGTGAAGACTGAGCAGAAGTACCTGTTAAGGATGTCTGCTTTTTCTTGATCCTGCTCTGTGCAGTCTCCCCCTGCCATTCCCCATATCCTCACTGTTCATCCCATTGCCTTCCTCTTCTCACTTAGGTACCTGAAGAAAGTCTTGTCCACTTTTGCGACCCCTTTGGCTATCCTTTCCTCTGTTTGCATCTTTGCTCCCCTCTCTGCCTTCCCTGCTACTCTCTATTTTATCTGGTACATCTCCCTATCCTATCTATTAGGATAAAGAACTCCAAATGTCATATCTACTGATTTAACAAGAACATCTATGTACAATGAATATGATAAGCTGAAAACAGGAATGACACCGAGATACTGACAAAAGTCGATTTGTTTCAATAAAGAACCGCCAATAGTCCTAATTTGTAAGATCAGGTTGACAAGTTGCTTTTCCTGCTGGAAAAATGCATGCATTTGGTTTTCTTAACATTCAAACATAACTTTGTATGTACAAACCATGATCTGACCTCATCAAAATCCCTTTGTAGATTGTTAACAGTACTAATAGTTTTGTCACTAGAAAACAATTCTGCATCCTCTGCATAGAACAAGATGGGGTTGGTTCAGCAGCAACAGAGAGGTCTTTCAGAAAAGAACTAAATAATAAGGGACCTAACATAATTCCCTGTGGAACATCTAATTTCACAATGAAAGCAGAAGAAAATTGACCAGTTTTACTTGTTGAACCCTTCCACTCAGGTAGCTGCTGAACCAAACCACAAATGGACTAAATAAAAAAAAGTGAAGTTTAGCCAATAACAAATCATGATTCACTAAGTTGAAAGTTTTCGACAGATAAATATAGCTAGCGCCTACCTTTCCTCCACTGTCTAAGACCTCATGTACATTATTTGTAAATTTAGCAAGTGCTGTAACAGTATGTGAAATGTACTAAATCCACGTTGTTCAACAGTCTGCAAGTTATAATTTTTAAATAATCAGTGTTCTGGCCATGTACTGTATTGTTCTCTGTAATGCCTTGGGCAGTGGAGAAAGGATGGAAATAGGCCACTAGTTACTAATTTCCTTTGCTGACCCACTTTCATAAATGGTGTGACATAGACATGCTTCTGTATACAGTAGATGGAACTTCCTGATAGAGCAATGGGAAGTAAAACAATTTTGTTACTGGTACCACCAGTTCTCACAGTAATATCTTTTGGCACATGTTCTAGAGATCATTATTCAACAATTTAGTTTTTTAGCATACATTCTTGCATTAAAGCTAGCTAGTCCAAGCTGTGTCCTAATATAAATGGTTGGGGTGGTTTTATTTATTCCCAGCACTGCTATAAATAACTGATACAGATGTCTTGCTAAGATCTCTCTATCTTTAGGATCCCAGACTTCTACACCATATAGTGCCTACTATACTATTTTGCTCTGGCTGCCTTAGTTAAGGGACATTTGAGTTCTCACCATATAGAGGATAATGTATGGTCTACTATCCACAATAAGCGTGTGTATCCTTCGAGAGGTAGCTATGGCAACCATTTAAACCTTGAGAGTGAAGTTTGAGACGTCTTGGTCACCATGGCTACCTCAAGAGGCATACACATGCTTGCATTGTGGATAATGGACCATACATTGTCTTTTATAGTATATGGTCCACCTTACAGGAAAAACAAGTTTCTTCAATTAAAATTACGCCTGCAGACTCCTTACTTTTTTGTTTCATTTCTCAATGACGCTCTGCTCCAGGTCCAGCTCTCACTGCTGCAGCAGTTTAAGGAAGTGCTGATGTTTGTGGAATGCGCATGCACGAACACGCTTCAGTTGTGGAATGTGCACGTGCGAACACGTTCCATGTTGTTGTGCTGCAGTAGCTACGTATTTAGTGCAGCACAACAACTACGATGACGTAGGTACTGCAGCAAAATGACATTGTTCTAGGTATTGCTTTTGACCTAGAACAGCTTTCTACCATATACTATATGAGTAGTTAAATTTTCTCAAGCCCTGTGATGTTATGTTTAATTTTGTCACAATATTAACGTTTTTCTCAACTTAAGTTCAATGTCAAAGTGATTTCCAGATAAACATAGCTACCCACTGTTTCTAACATATGGCTACATAGTTTCCACTTATAAGACAAATTTCTAGAGCCACGAGCCACAATTTGACTATTAGAAACATTAATGGGCTGAGTACAGGGGAAAATTAGGATGCATGACTTCATGGAAAAGGTGGTGAATGGGTAGACCAAATTTCATAAAAAGGTTGTGAATGCCAAGATAATAATGGGGTTTAGGAGAAGAAGAAGAAGATGATGATGAAGAATAATTTGCATTCATATAGGACGTTCCATATACATTGTATCCCAAAGTGCTTTACAAGCAGTTACAGACTGATAGTGAAAAACTGTAAACATGTAGTGGCAACCATTTTGCACATCAGCACCCACCCACAGCCTCAGACAATTGCATGAACCAGTTTTATGGGAAGAGAAATGTTGGTCAGGGTACTGGGAAAATCTCCTATGCTTGCAAAATGTTCCTTGGGTGCTTTTACTTTCACATGGACATCCACCAGGATAGCACTAAAGACAGGCAAAAGAGGTCTTGGTTCAACATCTCATCTGAAGGATGGAACATCACAACGGTACAGCACTGCCCTAGTTCTACTCTCAGGTTCCAGCATTTATGGTATGATCCCACTCCCGGCGTGGAACAAGAAACCACAAACTTCAAGCCCAGAGGCTAATGTGCAACCAGCTGAGCCATGCTGACACCAAAAGGAAGTAGTAGTAGTTTATTTGTTAAGCGCCCAATTTTGGGGGTTCTGAGTGCTGTACATCATAAAACGAGTCCCGAATCAGAAAGATAAAACACAGGTAAATAGAAACATATAACTTAGGATGTATAAAATAAAGCAGCATAAAAAGCTTAAAAGAACCAGTGGGGACTAGCTCAGGTCGAATGCCTGTCTGAACAGGTAGGTCTTTAGGCCCCCCTTCAAGGCCTCCACTGAGGCAGCCTCCCTCAGAGATCTGAGACGCGAGTTCCATGGGGCTATACCATCCATTTCAACAGTGCAGTCCCCTGGTGTCTTAAACCTGGTCCTGTAAACTGCTAGGAGGCTCACCTCGGAGGAGTGGGGAGGTTGAGCAGGGCAGTAAGGAGACAAAAGGTCACTCAGATAAACCGGGCCCAGTTCATATAGGACTTTGTAAAACAGCAAACCGACCTTGAAGGTGATTCATCATTTCACTGGCAGCCAGTACAGGCCACACAGGACTAAAGTCACGTGACACAACCTCAGGAGGCCTGTCATTAACCAGGCCGCTGCATTCTGCACTAGTTTCTGGCTAGTGAAATGCATATTAAAGAGCTAGTGTACTGCCTAAAATTAATACTAGTTTTTAAAAGCAGTCAACTATTATCCCTTTATATCTGAGGTGCGTTTTCATTTCCCTTTGGGTAGTTAGAAGATAGTTTACTTGATGTTAGTAGGCGTGGTCTGTTGAACAGCAATCTGCCTGACAGCTGACATATCTAGTTTTATTACCCCCACTCAATCATTAGCACTGTGACCTCACATACTATGACATCTCAGCTACTCAAGAAGAGCCACTCAGTGGCTGCAAATCAATCAGCTGTGATGTCACAGTCAATGAGGTCATTGTGCTGATGATGTATGGAGGGAATAGAGCTAGATGCGTCTGCTGCCAGGCAGAGTGCTGTTCTACACATACTGTATAATACTCTCACCTAGAAAACTTTCTAATGAGCGAATAGAAAAAGAGAAATACTTCATAAATAAAAAGTTACAACAGACTACTTCTTAAAAGTTGTAACGATTTTCTGTCTACAGTATTTTTGATTCTACTAGCTCTTTAAAGAGTTACCAGATGTAAAGTGGGTGGAGGAGTGACTGGGAGGAAGGGCAGAGACTAGGGAATTTTCTAAGTAGGAATCTTGAGACAGACTAGATAGAGTAGGTGAACATTACTGTTTTTTTTTTTTGTTGTCATCATTGTTCTATATTTCTATGTTATTTTTATTTTACTTAAATTTTTTTATGGTAGGGCTTGAAGCTCGAGGTTCAATGGGCGGAGCAACTATGTCACTCCCCCCATCAGGCTTTAAATGGCCAATCATTCTAGGCCTTCGCAAGATTCGTCTCTCTTTGCAGCCTGAGGCTACATCAGCTGGCCCTTACCTATCCGTCTACCCTTGCAACTGTATCCTGTTTTCTACTCCTTCTTTCCTTGCTCGTCCTGCTTCCTTGTTCTTCCCCTTGGTTGCTCCCTTCCCCATTTGTTCCCCTCCCCACCTCCTTCCTGGCTGGTGCCCTGTACTTCTTTCGTTTCTCTTCTGTCTACTTTGGTTCCTTTAGTCTCTCCCCACCAGACACTGGTCCGTCTCGCTGCCGGCGCTTCTGGGTGTTCGTCTCCAGCCACGCTCAGCCTCCTGCTGCTTGCATCACTACCGCTGCTTAGCGCTTCAGTGTTTGCATCTCCGGTCAGTCCGGAGACCCATTCTTTTCATCTGCCTTGTGTGTTCCCCTCTCTGTGCCTTCATCCGGGTGATTCTTTTCATTGACCTCCTCATTCCCCTGCTCTGTGTCTACTGTCTCTCTTCTTCATCATCCACTCTTCCCTGTACCTCTTTCATTTCTCCCTCATCCCTTCGCTTTCTCTGGGCTCTGTTTCTCTCATGCCTGGCCAGCCCTGTCTCCGTTTTCCACTCCAGTCCACCTGTCTCTCTGCTCTGTGCCCACCGAGTGCTGGCATTCTCCCATCTGCAGGCCTGCCTGCTTTTCTTGCCTTCCGTCATTTGTCTCGGAGGACCCATTTCAATTTCTTTCATTTGCTCACTGGGGTTTGCCGCCTTGTTTTGCAGACTCCTTCCCGACCGCTGCCCTGTTGGATCCTGCTGCTCATATCACTTGTCATTGGTGTGCCGGTCTTCTTCAGGTTTCATTTCAGTTGTTCAGCACTTCTGCTCTTATCACCTCTTTTCTTTATTGTTTTTTCCCCTGCTACCATGGATGCCTCTGATCACCCTTCTTGCTACCTGCTCCATCCAGCTTGCCGGTACGGCCTTCCTGGCTATCAATTTTGGGCCTGACTGCAAGGACTCATTATGACCCCACTCTTGCTTGTCAATCCCCAGGCTCTGCTTTGTGGTGGTAGCCCTTTCCTCAGTTCTTTTGGGCATTCTCCCACTCCAGTAGGGGCTTCATATCTCTTTCATTTCTGCATCGCAGTTCCCTGGACCTCACTGGATACTAACTTTTCTTGCTCTGCTTTTCCCTCTCTTTTACCTCCTTCCTCTATGTTTTCCTGGTGGCTCCTGTATCTTTCTTCTAGGTGGGCTCCCTACTTCTATCTGGCCCTTTCCCTGTGTCTGCATATCGTTACTGGCACCCCACTCATCTCTGTAGCTGTTACATTTCCCTCAAATCGCTTATGGTGTGATATTACCCCTTCCCTCATTCCTCCCTATGTAGTCCTTGTCTGGTGCTTTCTGTTGGTGTTTTCTCTATCCTGTATCTGGCCTTATCCTGCCATCACCTTCCTTATTCATATCCTCCTTCACCTTAGTCCACAGGGCGTCTAAGTGCCAGAGTCCTGTTCTCATTCACTCAGTTTTACCCCCGGTTCTCAGTCTGACCTCAGGGTCTATTCATTTACATTGCTTCATCAAGCATACCTCTCAATGGATCATATGCTGCCTCATCCTCGCCCACCAGTTCTCCCTTCCTGAACAGCTGCCCATAGCTTGTATCTCTAGCTCATCTGTACATGACATCCTCACCCGCCAGTTGTACCTTGGTGCTTCATCTCCTTTCGGAGCATTCATTTAGACATGCTTCGGAGTGCACTCGTTCTGCTCCCTCTCCTCAGCTCTCTTGACTGGCAATGATTTTGCCTTCCAATACCCTGACCTGTTACCCGTTGGCCAGTCTTCTCCCAGCTGCATCTGGATATCCTCGCCTCATCTGACCTTCACATGGGTCCATTCCATCGCATCGACTGCTAGCCCTCCTCGAACAGCTGCCCGGAGCTGGTATCTCTAGCTCATCCATGCATGATCTCAATCCTTCTCCTCCTGTATTACTGCCTTCTATACCTCCATCCTGGCACAGTCCTGACTCCCGGCACCATCGTGCTGCAGCCTCACCTTCCCCCGCCCCTTTACTTTCTTTTGGGCCCTATGCATTCCTCATCGAAATGCTGCTGTCTTGCAGTTTTCACCATCTGCCTTCTCACGCTCTGCCATCCACATCATTTCATTGTCTCTGGCTGACTCTGTCTGGCCTGCAATCAATATTTCTTTTGGGCATACCTATCATGAATCATATGCCACCTCATCGACCTGTGACCCTCCTGCCGCATGTATCAGGTTCATGACTCCGGTCATCATTCACTCATCCTTACCTCATGGTTCATCTATTTACATTACTTACTCGAGCATTTCCTATCATTGAATCCTATGTCATGTCTCCACACAAGGCTTCACTACATCACCATATTGCTCGACCTGAGCATACCCTCTGGTTCCAGGCATGCCTTATCTCGTACCAGCCATCAAGGATTCACTCCAATCTTGGCTTCACTCCATCATTGTCCATCGTCCATTTTGCTCCCATCGATCACTTGACCTGAGCATACCCTCTAGTTCCTGGCATGCCTTCTTGGCCTCAGAGTCTACTTAATCACATTGCTCAATCAAGCATACCTCTCATTGGGTCTTATGCTACCTCATTGAACTGCTGCACTCCTGCAGCGATCATCATCAGCAGTCTTCATCATCCTCAGTCTTCTCATGAGTGCATCTGGATACCCCTTGCTCATCTGACCTCCACATGAATCTACTCCGTCCCATTGACTGCTCGAGCATGCCCCTCTTGGGTCCATGCTGCCTCCTGTTCCTTCGATCTGTGCTTTCTTTTGGAGTTTTTTCCTGATCCCATCATCATTTTCCCTACTCATATCCTTCTCTTTAGCGACATACGTCCTTAAATCAAATGTCGTCAGCCTGGATGGAAGGTGACCTAGGCCTTGGATCCCTACAGGTTTCCTCCTCAAAGGGTGTTTTTCCTCTTCTCTGTGCCAATGGTCATAATATTAAATAGGGCTAGTGGTTTCATAGGTTCCGTAGTTAGGTTCCTCTGGTGGATGGAGTTGGATGGTGGTACCGGCATTCTCTCTCTCTCCTTAGAAAGTCTGCCCTTCGACATTTTGTCAGCTTCCTTTCATTCCTTGTTCTCACCTTTTCTCATCTTCTACTGTAATTCCTAGCTACATCTGTTTATTTATTTCCAGTCTAGATATCTGCTATTTCTCCCATCTTCGATGCTTGACACCTGATTGGGTATTCTTTTTGGGCTTCTTCTTAAGCTACCTTTAGCCAACGGAATCATTCCTGTGGCACCTATAGGTGGGGAACCCTTTTGTAGGGTTACTTGCATTGTACCCCTACAGGGTGGTATATCCCATGGATAGAGAGGTGAATAGCCACAACATGATCAAGTCACACAATCATCAACTCATTCAGTTGTGTAAGCACAATTGAATGGGAGGGCTTTAAGACCGAGGTTCAATGGGTGGAGCAACTATGTCACTCCCCCCATCTGGCTTTAAATGGCCAATCATCCTAGGCCTTTGCAAGATTCGTCTCTCTTTGCCGGCCATCCACCACTCCTCCTCCAGCGGCTTGTCTCTCTTACCCGTGGGCTTCTTCCTAATCTACCTTTAGCCAATGGAATCATTCCCACAGCACCTATGAGGGAGGGAACCCTCTTCCAGGGTTCCTTGTGCCGTACCCATAAAGGGTGGTATATCCCACGGATAGAGAGGCGAATAGCCACAACATGCAATCAAGTCACACAAGCATCATCTCATCCAGCTCCGTAAGCACAATTGAACTTTTACTTTTGTCCACTGCAGCAGGAGCAGGGCAGACTGAATTTAGCAGACTGGGAAGGTGCAGGGAGGAATTTTGAAGGATTTATTTGACAAATATGTTTTTACTGACTGATGGTTGGGCAGCAGGGCACAGAAATCCATAAAGTAGGCTGCTGTGTGAGACACAGTGGCCTATATTCAGAAATATTACCTCCAGCTTTCATTTAGCAATGTGCCATTAAACAACATAGGCTATTTCTGAATCTGGTTAGTTAAGGCAAAGTAAAGTAATGTTACCGGTGGAGGTAATATTTCTAAGTTAAAATAAAGACATTAGAGACTTTTATGCAGAAGTGAGGAAATGGGGAGGGTGAAGAGTACTGGATAAGCAGTTTATGAGCCAAAGGTCAGCTTTAAATAGGCACATCAATTCAGGGTCTGTAAACTGGACTGTCAACATTGTTACAGTTGAGGAGTTTAAGACTTCCAATGATATCTTCCTAGCAAAAATTAAGAAATACAGAAAGGAAGCAAATAATGTGTCTAAACATCACCCCATCTCACAAACTAACCTCGACAAAGTGAAAGTGTCACCTGCATTGTTTCCATTCACGGCCCATGACCTCATAAGAAAAGTTTGGCTTGATATCCAGTTAGGAATGGCAAGGCATGGCACAGAAGGGCTCCGAGATGTGAAGTCTGAACATTTTTCTGTTGAGTCTGATGAGAATGGCTGTGAGTACATAACTCTAATTCATAATGACCACACAAAAAACCACTGCAGCCACACAGACGTTAACCAGGATCAATACAGAGAGTTCATCTATGCAGTTCCCGACAGTGAAATGTGCCCAGCCAGGTCTTTTAAAAGATACCTTTCTAAACTGCTGCCAAATGCACCAGCTGTCTACTGCCACCCCTGACATCTGCCCTGAGATTTCTTAAATAACGAGCAGTGCTGGGACACATGTGAACATACGGGTTTGAATTACATGAGCTCTATGATAAAAAGTGTCAGTAAAGAAGTGGAACTCAGTCAGGAGTATACTAATCACTCTGTCCATGCAACTGCCATGCAGTTCCTTTCTAATGCTGGACTTGAAGAATGACATATAATGGCAGTAATGGGGCACCACTGTGAGGCCAATCTTCAGAGCTACTAAGTGGCCTCAGTGTCTGACAGGAAGTCTTGGAGTGCAGTGCTATCAGGAGTGAAGAAGACCAGTGGTGAATCTAGAGCAGAAGAAAGAAGGCCACTCACTGTAAAAAATGCCAGTGGATCTTCAGTTGACTCACAACTTTCAGGCCATGTACTGAAGAAAACATGACTGCTGCAAGGAGAATCGAGGAGGCTTTGAGCATGAACAACTTTGCCACTGTCAACTGCTATTTTTCTGGTCCCGCACAAGTGATCAATGGAAATCTCTTTGCAGGGAACAGCACCTCCCCCTATTTAAAATTAAAATTGTGATCAGTAGCGTAACCGCTTACTTCTCATATGCACAGGTGTACAGTTTTCAGCCTGACGCAAAAAAAAAAAATGTCAAGCTGGCCCTTTAAAAAAAACTGAGTCCCTGGAGGCCGGCTCCTACTTAGACTTGGTCGGGTGTCAGTGTATGGTTACTGTGGTAACCCTGGTGCTGGTTCAGTGCATCACTCTTTGCTGGCCCATACACTGGGGGGTGGGGCTTTTTTTGTTATTGTTAATATTGTATTGGTATGGACCAGGCACTTTGAGTCAGAAGTTGCGGGGGCACTCCAGGGGCAGTAATGGGATGGACTCACCATCGGGCATTGGCTCAACAGAGTAGATGTGACCAAAAAGAGGCACTCTTTTCCTCATGGGCTTCACGTGTAAACTGTCCAGTGCCACACGACGAGAGAGCAAAGTGATTAACTTGCTGCTGCTGCTAGGCTGCATACCGCCACTGTACTTTGCAGTGACTACGACCTCCCAACAAAACAAAAACCGGGGCTGGCTTCCTGAGAAAGGGTGCGGAATACTACAACTTGCAGATAGGAAATTAATTTGGATTATGACCTCCGAGAGGTCGGCTACTACCTGGGCATATAGGTTGCAGCTGCTGCCGGTGCCAGTGGACCTTGAATTTCGTCTAGCTTGCTTTCTTTTTGGCCCAGATTTTTTGTTGGAGAATGTATCCACTATGCCAGGGTTCAAGCATGATTTATGAATGCCACCAGATTCAAGTCAGGCTTAGATGGGTGTGGATGACGCAAGCTGCAGTGGACTTCAGCTTGCAGTTCTTTGACCCGTTTGTTGTTGTTGTTTCTGGGTTACACTAGGGCTGTGGATCTGTGACTTGGGGTTAGTGATGGGCGAAGTGGCCCAGGAGCTGGTTTCTCTAGCTCATCCATGCTTGGATCCAGGCCCCAAGTGATTCGCAGAATGAAGGCGAAGTCGCGAAGTGCTCCGCAACGCGAAGCGGAGTACTTCACGTTATGATGGGTAACGTGAAGTCCATTGAAAACTCCGCCTTCCACTTCACCTCACTTCGTCTTGTTTTTCAGCTCCAAAGGTGAATTTTGCAGTGATTCATGGGATTTCAGGTCACATGGGCTCTAGATTGTTCTGCACAGCCTCAGTTTGGGGTAGTGTGTGTAGGAAGCTGTAGGAGACAATCTGATCTGAGAGCTTTCTGCGATTCAAACCTTCAAAAAGCTGTTAAAAAAGCCTTTTTGAGTAATTTTTTTTTCTGAAACTTTAGTTAATCGATTATAGGAAACACTCCTGTGCTCATATCATCAAGCATTTATTGTTTGGGTGTGGATTTTGAATGTTAATGTACAACATTCAGTCTGTGTACTGACAGACAGTGGAAGTGTGCTTTGGGGGAGGGGCGTATCTGTGATGTAGGTAGATTAACTTGGAGAAAAAGACAGTGCTTTCTGTTTTGGTGATATTTTTCTTGTACAACTGTGTTAATGTACACACAGTAATATTTTCAATATTTCTTGCCATTTTTTTGCTGATTGTTGTGGTGCAGCAGCGCATAATTTTAGTTTGTTTAAAATATGTGGTTATATTATTGAAGTTTTCAATTTGCTATGCATTACTTACTGTGTGTGTGAGTACAGTGGTAGTCACAGACATTGCAAGCTATTTCTAGGTATTTCGTGAAATTTCTGAAGAGTTTCTCTCTGCTGCCCCTACTGTTTAAATGCAAAAAGCATCAGCTATTTCTGGAAATATCACAGAAATTTTGGGAAATAACTGGTAGTGTCTGTGGCTACTACTGTATGTGTGTGACACGTGTCATCAAATCAGACACCTTTTATTGTGCCACATAATAATTTCAGCAATGTGAAGCTGCTATCCACTGCAGCTGTGTGATTTTTGTACTTCTTTGTGGTATCTTTACTGGTACTAGTACTAGTGACTTTTACTGCAGCAGTACAGCACACTGCCTCCCCATGCAGCCCGCCCCAACTGGCAAAGGTATTCTTTTCCAGATTTGAATTTCTGATGGTGAGCACTGGTTAGGTGTTGTGCCTTTGTGTCTGCATCTCTTCAGTGCACAGCGCAATCTTAATCTCTCTGTGTATTTGTATCTCTTTAAGGCCCAATCTCCATCTGTAACGTAAGTCACAGTTGCTTCTTTGGCGTCCCTTCAGAGTACTGGACAGGTGTGGTGCTTAATTCTGCATGAACATTGTATTCATTAATATGCGTTTTTAAGTCAGGACCATCATCATGAGTCACTTGTGATACAAATCACGTTCTTCATTATCACGGTCACAAATGCAGTCACAAACCATGATTCACGATCATTCACGTTACAAATCACAACATTAATTTTTTTTCTAGTTACTTGGATTCATTGTAAGCCTGTTTTGTAGTATCTCTCCAGGCTTCACCACCCCACCATTGTACTCATTGATACGTGTTTTTAAGTCTGGGAGTTTTAAGCTATAGCTCATTGGGGCCCAGGGAAGTACAGCCGTAGGCATTCACATTTCTTCATCATCATGGTCACAAATACAGTCACAAATCACGATTTATGATCACGTCATGAATCACAACATTAATTTTTTTTACTAGTTACTTGGATGTTGTAAGTCTGTTTTGTATTATCTCTCCAGGCTTCACCACCCCACCATTGTACTCATTAATGTTTGTTTTTAAGTCAGGGAGTTGGACAGTGTCTGCAGTATATACACAGACTGGAAAGAAGACTGACTGCACACATGCAGTTTAGCACAGTATACTTGCATTGCTCAGAATACAAAGTGTCACGCATATGGAAGAGAACAAATAAGGGCATAATTACATACAAGGGCCGGGGATGGTGGAGGAATACATTTTGTAACACAGCAAGGAAGGTGTTGGGGGGCACATGGTGTGAGGAAAAAAAAACCAATGTGGGATCCCATGGTAATCCAGCAGCAGTTCCAGCATGGACATAATTTGCAACTGATGTCCCTCTATGTGATCCAGCCGCTGCTCCACTGCACTCACTCTCTCGTTGTTCTCCTCGACAGCACTCCAGACAACTGCCAAGTTAACCTGTGTTACACGCAGTTCTCTGGATTCCACACATTCTCAGGCTGACCTGCTTGTGGTGGTGGTGGGGGTGGGAGTGCTGGTGGAGCAGCAGGTGGTGCTCTGGCCCTCCTCTTCTTAGGGATGCCGCAATCCACAGCTGCACCCTCTGCCACAGAATGGCCAGCAGGTGCAGGCATGGTCTGTTCTGTGGTAGCCTACCACTCCAACTGCTGGTGATTGAGCATATGAGTGTGCTGGCACCCAGTCCCCAGGTAAGTCCCCCGGGGACCACGGCGCACCTCCACCTCGCATAGGTGGCACTTGACCACACTGCTGTCCCCCCTGACACTGTCAAAAAACTGCCAAACAACAGAGGTGTGGTGAGAACCAGGCACAGGCAGGGGATGGCCAGATGAACTGGCAGCTGGCTGGTCACAGTGCTGAACAGGGATGGCATCCATATCTGGGCCCAGGGGAACAGGCACATCCTGCTCCAGAGGACCTGGTGCTGGACTTGGTGGTGGTGGTGGTGGTTCAACTGCCTCAGAGTCAGGACAGGAGGCGGTGATGGTCCTGCTTCTGGGGGGGGCACTCACAAGTTTTGAGCGGTCCAACAGGAATAGGCGCCCATGCCCTCCACACATGCGCACGGTATGATGCTTACCACTACCACGCTGTCCCAGAGCTGCCCCTGCCCCAGACATTCCCTCACCCTGCTCCATTTCTCCTACTGAGCTCCCTCAGTCTGAGCAATTACTACTCACACTGTCACACAACACACACACACACACACACACACACACACACACACAGACACAGACAAACTACTTATAAAGGTAAGAAACATAAAATTTACAGAAAGAACAAATTAAGTAGAAAAGAGTACAGAAAAGACAAAAAAATGTAGCTTTTAAAAAAGCTGTTGAATCTAAATCAAAGTTTAAATCTCCTTCTAGCTCTGATCTAAAAGTATCTCAGTCACAAAACACACTACTCTCTCTCCGGTTGCACAGGAGAAAGTAAAAGTGTCTGCTTGTATGACTCACTTTCTTCCTGCCTAGCTAAAGTGCATGTGACTTACAGTACTGTAAACCATGTGATGTGTGTGGGGGGCTGCCAAATCTGAAACACCAAGTGGATCACTTAGAATCCTAATGCGCAACGCGAAGTCCATTAAAAACAATGACTTCACTGTACTTTGCATTGCCATTCCACCTAAACGTGAAGTGGTAATGACAAGGCAGAGTGAGCACTTTGCATTGCCCACTCCGTGTAGTGAAGTAGCAATGCGAAGTGCCCACTTTGCGTTCATTTCGCCAGTGGAATTTAAATTTGCTGCATCTCTGCTTGGGGTTGTGCTGCACTGCAGTAGATTGCCAGCACACAGTCTTTAGTTATTTAAAGATGTGTGTCCGGGGTGATGTCCAATGGCTAGAGCAATCAGCGCCAAGAATTTGGGAGACTGCTGCCCAGAAGCCTGTAGTAACTGAAAAAAAAAATGTGTGTGTATGTTGCTTTCTTGGAGAAAATACAGAGTGGAATGGACTATGACTACATTTACCCCAGTTTGTGCACACTGTAAATGTAGTCAGCTCCCTCTGACAGCTGCATTTACAGTGTGCACAAACTGGAGTAAAATCAGCTGAGGGACTGCAGTTTCGAGCAGGCTTTTTGTGGGTCAGTTTAATGGCTGTAGTACAGTTGCAGCTTAAAGGGATGGTGTGACCCAGCCAGGGGTTCAGTGTGGCTATGATGCAGTAATCTTCATGGGCTTTGTTTTGCTTTTAAATGTAATTGCTTTTGGGAGTGCCTGTGAAAAATGTCTAAAAAAAACAAATACTTTTGCTTGCTTGATCACGAACCACTGCATGCTGGGATGTACAATGTTGATTACCTGACAAAATGTGTATAAAATTTGTAGATAGTCAGCTGGCTTTCAGAACACCTTGAACTTGAAATGACTATGTACAGACCCCAAGGCCTTATAATGTCCCTGCTAGTGTAGCTTACAACTGATCCTAACTGTACAGCTGCTAGAATTGAGGTTCCATTTAGTCACAAACACAATATGGGACTGATCATTCCAGAAAAAAATACTTGACTAAGACACCTCAGGTGATTATTTTGAGGACACCTGGATTGGGCAGAGGAACAGATGAGGCACTGGCCACAGGCAACCTCAGTAAGTTATCCCTCTGTGGAATCACAGTGACACTGTGGCAGACAAATGAGCAAAAATGAATAACACAGTAGAAGCCTTGCATAGAGGAATGCAATCAATTCTTTGTATGAATCACCCTTCAATATGTAAGCAATAAGACACAGCAGGGTGTGTGTTAGACACTTTAACACACGGCTAGGAGGCGTAGTGAGGCACGAGGCCAACGGCCGAGTGTCTCTAGCCTCCTAGCCATGTGTTAAAGTGTCTAACACACACTCTGCTGTGGTTTATTGCACTTATGAAATGGCTTGTCAATTTTTGGGATGAAAATAAGAAATATAGATATGGTTAATTTGCACGAAATGTAATTTATTTGATGAGCTAACACTAGGCTGTAAAAATAGTTCCATTTGTTTACATCAAAGGAACAGTCTTATCCTGCTGAGTAGTTTTTTTCAACAATACATTTAATTAATTGAACAGTGTTATAATGTCCAGCATACATTTAATTAATTGAACAGTGTTTTAATGTCCAGCACAAGCTATCAACGAAGTTAAGGCTTTTAACAAAATTCACGATGAACGGTGGTTTTAACAAACTTTTAAAGCATTCTATAACGATGAACGGTGGTGCAGATTAACGTTCTAAAACTAAGATTTTTAACAATCTTTTAAGTACATTTTTTTTTTGTTGCCAGTTCAGATTCATTTCCCAAAGTAGACGGGACCATTGAAAGTTAGGTGGCACTGTTGCATGGTGATTCTGTCAACGTGCATGTTTGGACTGCTGCCTGTTGTTACTGCGGTGGTGCTCAGCGTTGGTTCTGTGCTGACTGGATCTTGCTGCTCTGTACATTCAACGCTGGTGGGAGGGTTTTCCTGTGCTGGAGATTGAGCCTTTGGTGTGTTACTGATGTTAAGGAAATTACATAATTTCCTGTTTTGTGGATCTGGTGAGCACAGTTCATTTTTTGGAGCAATTAGACACAATTTTCTATGCTTTGCATGTGGACTTCCCATTTCTTTCAGTGCCAGGATGTCAGACCACTTCTTTCTGTCATCTGTTCTGGGTCTCCAGTAACTGTGGAGACTTGATTAGTTGCGGTGACCTGTTATGGTCATTATTTCCCAACTCCAACCCGGCATTTGATAGGAGCTGGACTGCAGTCGCACGGAGGCAATGGTTCGTATAATGGCAGCTGAGGGATGCCTCTTCACTGAGTTGGGGCATCATTGTGGCAAGGTAATTAACTCCCATTGGCTCAGAAGAGTACCATATTTTTTGCTGATTTAATTTATCTTGTGGCAATCTGCGAGGGTGCATGTACAGAGCTTTGGGGTCAGGAGGGAGTTTCGATAAGTATTTTTTGAAACTGTGAACAGGGCACAGGGGATTGCCAGGCTGTGAGTACATGTACCCTCTGTGTCCCTGCTTGTTACTTTCTAGCGGGTTGCCATGGTTTTTTGTGTGCTCATTGAAATTGAGCATTACATATTCCAGCCCGTTTTCATCAGTAATTGTTGTGAAGTTTTCAGGTTTTAGCTGTCGGAGTCCCTCTCTACCGTGCCTGGCCATGTGGATTTGAATGTCGGTCCACACTTTCCGAACTAAGCCAGGCGCAGTTAAAGGAGAAAGTGCTGGGGAATTTCTTAGTTTTATTAAGTCTGCATCTGTGAGGGGTTCATGGTGCTGTGAAGTGTCTTTTTGGGCATGCCTGTAACTTTTCATTTTGGCTGTGAACATTGTGTTACTCGTTTTAAATTCACTGTCAGAGATTATGTTCATCGACCGGCCCACAGCAGCGGAACCCAAGTGCCTATTCAATACGGTGCGTAGACCACAGAAGCTGGAAACAGCATACTCTTGCCCTGTGGTGGTTCGTGCCTCTGCATAAAACGTTCAGGATATGTTATTTAACTCTGTTTTTGATGTGGTTTTCCAATTTATTACAGTGTTTGTTGCCACTGACCACTCCTCTATAACTTTAAGTGCCCAAGCAGTAGCTCTAAATGTATTTTTTTTCATTTTTTTGAAGCTCTAAGTTGTCTAGCTCAGCGTTACTTAGGCTTTCAAACTGCTTACTCACATTCTGCTCGGTAGTCAGCGGTTGGCAGCACTGGATGTCTTGTTGGTTTTTAACAATTTCTTGGTCTATAGGCTCATGCTGAGGGTCGAGGAACAGAAGTAGATCTTCCTCAGGAAAACTTATATCGAAACTGGTTTCAGAATGGTGGGCTGTTATTTTATCACTTCTGACTAATCTTTCTTCTTGGCATTAAACAAGATGGCTGTCTTTGCTGTTCTGAACTTTCTGTGTTGGCATTCCACTGGGATCAGTGCCCAGCTGGCATAGCCTGATCTAGCTTGTGTGTGTTAGAAACTTTAACACACAGCTGGCATCCAATGAGATGCCTTGAAATTGACAAGCCATTTCATAAGGAAATTTATAGAAGGGCTGAAGAGTATACAAAGAAAAAAGAGAAACAGAAATCAAGCAGGTTATTGCAGGCAATTCTAGAACTCAGCCCAAAAGACTGTACAAGGACAGTGCCGCAAGGTTGGAATTGGTGCTTCATAAAAGTGAAGAGCGCTCTACAGAGGAATTCCTGAGAGGAGTAGCGCAGTTTCCAGTATTAAAGCAATAGCAAATACTGAGTGATTTTAAAGTTTTAAAGTACCTTTAATAAATAAAGCTTAAGCTTAAACTGAAGAACACTGCACGCTGATGAATACTGAACAGATAACAGAATGAAGGACTTGTCACCATGGTTACTGGAACCAAGGCAACACAACGGCAACACCGAGGCAACACCCCGGCAACACCCAACCTGAACCCGGAAGTAGAACAGGTAAATGTTAAATGTTAATTTTGATCCTATGCAATTGAAAAGTAATTTGGCTGCTTTACGAGTGCAAAAGATGAGGAGCTAATCCAATTGAAATGTTATGCTTTATGGTGGTATGATGGTATATGATGACGAATGAAATTCATTTGTTATGCTTTGTCGTGCCTTTACAAAACTGTGCAATGCTGTGCAATGCTTTGTGTGGGTGGGGAAGCAAAAAGACATGGAGTGAATGGGGGAGGGAGTGAAATGTACAGGAGTGCATTGTCAGGAGTGGATTTTCGGGGCATGAATTGTCGGGAGCGAATTGTCATGCTCCCAGCTACATTTTGTGACACTGACCAACCTGTTTAGCTCTGTCAACTTCTGGCCTGCACACTAATGACATCATACATCATGATAATAAAGGTGCATAATTATAGTAGTGCAAGTCACAATGCACAAATCCCCTTTTTTGGACTGGGCTGGGAATAACAGCCTGCAGTCATGGTATTAAAGTCATACAATCACAGACATTCAGTCTGCATTCTTGGTGGTTCAATGTATCTCCATGTCCAACCTCGGACAGTCCTATATTCCCTGGTGATGCCCCCACCACAATGCAACTATAGTAACTATTGCGGGGGGGATGTGGGGAGGGGAGTTGGTGGGGTGATGAGGGGTACTTATAAAGAGACAGAAAGAGGCAGTGGACTAGAGTGACTTAAGTTGCATAAAACGTGTGTTTAATTTTCTGAAGGTAGGTATTCAGTTCATGAGTTTAGTACCTATTCAGTTCATTGCACTTTGTGTGCAGTCTGGTTGAGGGGTCTATGATGCAACCTTCTGGGCTGGGTTGGGCTTGGAAGTTGGATATAACTTGCTAGGTGAGCAGGAAAAAAAGTCAGTTAGGTGGGCTGAGGGAGTGCCAGGGAATCTGGGGAGCTGTGCTAGGGGCCAGCTTACTGGACTGGGAGAAAGGGCAACATGTTGGGCTGCAGAGAGGGATGGAGACTCTAGATATGAGGGTGGGACATAACTTGGGTGCTGGGGAAGGGTTAAGGATTTTAAGGTGGAAAGCTAGGGTGAAACTTGCTGGGCTTAAGGAAGGCTAGGGGCCATGCACAGGAGCAGTTGGCTGGGCTATGGGGTGGGTAGTTTGGGCAACATTCTGGACTGTGGGGACTCTTGGAAAGGGAACCCCTAAAATTAATGAGAATGTACCTCAAGACACCCCCAAAATGCACCAGAACACACCAAAAAACAAAACTTTTCTTGGGGTCTAGGCAGTCCCCCAGCCTATGGTTTAGATTTTTGTGCGTACACTTTTCTAAGGCTGGTTACTCCTCTGCTTGTGATGCACTCCTTTTCTATTTATTTGCCCCCAAAGTTTATGGGGAATCTTTTTCTCAATCATTCTCATTTATTACATAAATGTATTTATGGGAAATTTAAAACTAAACACTCTCTCCTTGTGTTTTATTTAATACTGTGACTGTACTGATTTTTTTCTTACTTGTAGCTGCCACGTCTGACTTGCTGTCACTGATTGCGGTATGCACCTCTGAGTCAGGATTGTAATGGCACTGGAGCTTGCCAAGTGCATTATAAAACGTCATTATATTTCATAATTGCTACTAATAGTCTTGTTGCTAACTGTAGTGCACAGTGCTACAGGCCACTGATAAACTAATACTGAGTGGGCTGGATATTCAAAAGGGTTGCGCCATGCGCAATAGGGTTGCGCCTGCGCAAGTCCGAAATTGCACCATCCTGCCATATTCAGCAAGAGGCAGTTGCACCCCCCAAGTCAAGCTGAGCAACAGCGCAATGCTAATGAAGGCATGCTGAACCGGAGGGAAGGACCATGCATAAACTGCACAGCCCGATATTCAGTGGGCTGTGCAGAGATGTCTAGGCGCAACCCCAACCTGCGCCTGCACAACTTTGAGCCAAAAAAGGAGGTATGTCGGGGCCACCCACAGGTGAGCTGCTGCATTGCAGGGTGCAACACAGCAGCTGCCACCTGTGGGTGGCCCTCAACCTACTCCTTGTGCCCCCTGCAGCCCAATCGCGGGCATATAGTAACCCCTCCCCCAACTGGCCCGATTGTGATATGTGTAAACACCCTCCCCGACTGGCCCAATTGCGGGCATATGTAAAACCCCCCACCCCGACTGGCCCGATCGCGGGCAAAGTGAAAAATAAAACCTACCCCACCAGCCCGATCGCGGCACCAAAGTGTCCAACCCCCCAAGAACATATCCTGGTGGTCCAGTGGACCTCGAAGCCTGATCGCAGCAAAGTGTCCAACCCCCAAGAACATATCCCTGGTGGTCCAGGGGTGGGTTTTATTTTCACTTTTGCCCGCGATCGGGCCAGTCGGGGGGTGTTTTACACAATGATCGGGCCAGTGTGGGGGGGAGGTTTACACTTATGCCCACGATCGGGCTGCAGGTGTCGGTCCCCGACAGCTGCTGCCTGGCAGGCTGCCAGGCGCAAGTCCTCGGGGATCGGCACACCTGCATGCTAATGGCATGCAAATGGGGCCATAAGTAGATGCAAATGCCCCCCGCGCCTTGCATAAATTAGCCCCATTGCATGTCCTGCCTGAACTATATAGGAAATTTGCGCATGGCGCGTGGTACTGCACCACTGCATTTTGAATGCTCCACTCTGACCATGCGGTGGCGCAAGTTCCACTGCGCCATGCACAGTGGCTTGTGGTTGTGGGGTGATATTCAAAGGAGTTGCTTCATTAGCGCAACTCCATTGAATACCTGCTATTACCTCACACCCCAGCGCAACTATTTTGTGCAGCGCAAGGGCTTGCTCCACAGAATAGCGCAGTTTGAATATCCAGCCCAATGTATTTTTTTAAGTTGACTAACAGCAAACCTGATCATATATTAGCAACTAGTGCTAACTCAATAACTATCATGGCAGCACATCTCCATCTATGAGTACTGCAGTCAAGAAAATACCGGTGTTCTCATAATATGCCAGTGGGTGAAGCTGCTGGAGAGGAGTGAAGCTGATAGAGGGATGCGGGCAATGGGTTGATGTAACATCATGGGAAACACAATGGAAAATGGACAGACAGAGAAGTCTAAGGCAAATCTAGGAAAATTAATGCATTTACAAATAAATGCATGTGCTTTTGTAATTAATTTGAAGTGCAGGCGCAATTACCTTAGCAACCAATAGCAGTGGGACTTTTACATATCTGTAATATTAGATATGTATTTCAATTTTTCTTGTATTTATTTTATTAAATGCCCATTTTATATGAGCAAAAAGACACTCTGGGGCCTGGATTGTGCTGGGTTTACCATATGCCCAAGGTGTTCAAGGCACTCCGTCTGCATCATTGTGCCTCACAACCATCCTGGGCATGTGGTAAACCCAGCATAACCCAGGCCCCATTGTGTCTTATTGTGTAAAGAAACCATGGCTCTTAGTCCCCAGTAGTCCACTGGTTCCACTCCAACTGCAGTGTAAGCAGCCATCCCTGCTGGTCATCAAGTGCATATGGTAGTGATACCATGTCAAGCAATCCAGGACTACACGTTTCTCCTTCTTCCCTTTTTAAATGCTTCCAATTGCCCTACTCAGTATAGAAGTGATCTATCCAAAAATGTAATGTCTAGTTTTTGAAAAAAAAAATCATCTTGCACTCACTGCACTCACAGTCTCCGTCTTGTCAGTAGCAGCTTCTGAAAACAGCATGCGGGAATGGAGTGGAGCATGAAGCCCAAATCACAACTTCAATTTCACGGGCAAGATTGGGACTATGCTACCCAGGTCAGCTACTTTTGGCTGGGGTGATATTAAATTTCCAAACAGTCCATCAGAATTTTGGACTACACAGCTCAGATAATTTTTGTTTCCTGCAACTAAGGGTACACATTGAGTGAGTCAAGGAAGTGGATCACACCCCCACACTGGCCTCTTCTTTAACTGAGGTGATCAAAGCAATTCTAAATTACCAAATAGCTAAAGGACATATATCAGTATTATATAAAACTTTAAAAAATCTGTATAAAGATTGCACTGCTTCCCTAAAATCTAAATGGCATCAGGAGGGGGATATCCACCTCACGGATGGCGACTGGGAATGGATATTTAGATTATCAAATAAAACAACCCACTCCCCACTCTGCAAGAATTTACCTGGAAGGTTAGGATGCGCTTTTTTTTTTTTTTTATATACCCACACTATACAGAGCAAGTGGAGTTCTGACCATTCTCAGGCTTGCTGGAGGAAATGTGAGATTAGAGCCCACCATTCACACATATTCTGGCAATGTCTGGTCCTCCAGCCCTACTGGTGGGAGGTTGTGAAAGCGGTCCAGGATTTATTTGCAATAAACACTCCCTTGGATCTGTCAAATATGATCCTGGGCCTGCCTCCTCCTGGTGTCTGGGGGTGGACCAACTGAACCTCTGGTCTATCCTTGTGGTGGCTGCCCACAAGGCCATCACTCACAGGTAGCTCAGGGAGGTGCCTCCACGCCTCCAACAATGGCAGGAAATAGTCCAGGAAATCACAGCCATGGAAGAATTGATCTATAAGGTTAACTAGAAAACACACATCTTTATCCAAAGATGGACCAGAAGGTCATTGTGGTCTGAATCACTCTTGACAGAGAGCACCTGACTTGGTGGAGACCATTAGGGTGGGACTACTCCCCTACTCCACCCTTCTTAAGTATATCTACTTTTTTGGATCTGGAAATAAAGTACACTGATTGTGTGTGAGTTGGGGAAGAGCAATGGAACACCATACAGGGTGTGGGGTGATAGGGGACACTGTGTGGGTACTAGGTTAGAAGGACTCCGTATTAGACAAGGTTACAATCTACTGTCATAAGACGCCTGATTAATTGATTAAGTGACTGTAATAAATTTTATACAAATCTTATGCTACTTTGTATTCTATGTTCCCAAGCTTTTCAATAAATAATGAATAAAAAAACCTTCAATTTCAAGATTCATGTTTTCTGCCACATAAATAAATATAATAATAATAATTACAAATAAAAATAATAAAAATGATATTTTTAAATTACATTTTAATCTTGTATCAGATTGTATTATCATCTCATTTAGCACATCAAATTGTCAGAGTATATTATATAGAGAATAAAGGATGGGGAAGGGGGTGCTATGAGAATTTAATGCACACCTGAGCTGTGGGATGCTACATAAACCCTGAGGGCAAAGCCCGAGACGTTTATCAAAGCAGCCCACAATGAGTGTGCATAAAATTCATAGCACCCCCTTTCCCAATCTTTTATTTTTTATAATACACTGGGCAGCAATTTTTTTCAGGCAGGATCAACCAGATATAAAAAAAACTATGTTGAAAATTCATGTTGTGGCGGCTCCGCGGTAAGCGAGAGATGGAGCTGCCATGTTTTTTAAACTGTTACGCCCACCCACAAGCAAGACAAGAGCCAATGAGGGAGTTGCATACTTTGATTGAAATGGCTTGTGAATGCCGTAACAACCAGCTGGTTGTTACAGGAAATATCAACTGGTCCAGCCCATCGGAAAAATTGCTGACCAGTTATATTCACTTACTGTGTGTCATATTATATTAGATTATATTCTCTTCTCATAATCATATCTAGGGCCTGTGAACTCCAGCAGCTGCCGAAATTACCATGGTTTTTACTGAATTTATGCCTCTGAACCGAAATCCTTCAGTGCCTACTACAATGCTCTATCCCCCTCCCCCGTATAACAGTCTCCCTCAAATTCCACACTACAACCTGTGTTTTCAATTTTTTACAAAGTACACTACTGGCGGGGGGGGGGGCCCCATGACCGTGTGTATTACCTTCCCTTCATGTGGTCAGCTGGGCTTTTCCATCTTGTATTAGTTCATTTTTACACAAACATTTTAAACAAAGTCCACTAAGAGCTAGCAATCCAAGCCAAAATGTCCTAACCTTGCCTTCATAACAAAGCACAGCACTCTCTCTCTCTCTCTCTCTCTCTCTCTCTCTCTCTCTCTCTCTCTCACAGCAGCAAATCCCTACCAGCCCACACAGAGCATGCTCCACTGACCTCCAGCAGCCCTAGTCAACTGCGTGTGTTACCTTCCCTTCATGCGGTCAGCTGGGCTTTTTCATCTTGTTGAAACTCCTTTTTCTGAGTCCCACTCACTCTCTCTACTTGTTGCACTAGCTAACAAAATCCCACTGTTTTCAACGTCCAAGTCTCTCCCCCGCCCCCAGCTACAGCTCAAAGTATAGCACAGCACTACTAGCTCTACTTGTAGTTCTAGCTGACCGCATGTGTTCCCTTCCCTTCATGCGGTTGCCTGGGCATTTCTTTCCTCTGTGCTTATCTCCGGCTTATATTCAGCTGCAAGTTACAAGCACTTATAGGGTGGGGAAGGACTCCTTACCTTCCCTTCCCTTCAGTGCTGTCGGCTTGGTATTTTTTTTCAGTAGGGTTTATTTTCCACTTGTTTACTCTTTCTCTCTGCTCTCTTCTTAGCCACCCAGTTTCATGTCACAAGTTACAAGCACTTACAGAGAGGGGGACATACCTAGCCTCAGATGGAGCAAGCTACAACAGTGTGTGTGTAGGTTTCAGATGACAAGCACTGACAAAGCATCTACATTTTCTTTCAATGGAGCTTACTACTTGCTGGGGGACATCTAGCATCAGCCAGCATGCGACAGCAGTGTACATGGAGGTTTCAGTTTATAAGCACTTACAAAGCATTCACATGAACAGAGTAATAATTGAGACTGCCTAATATTAAGTGGGCAGCTGGCCCCAGCAAGATGTTTGTGTGTGTGTGTGTGTGTGTGTGTGTGTGTGCGTGCGCGCGTGTGCTTGTGTGTGTGTAAGGAGGCGGGGTCACATTTTCACATTTTCCACATGCAAAATATACCAGGGGAACATCTGTCAGCAATCGGGAGTGATTTGGGAGAGTTCTATTTAAGCAGCCAACCTTGAACCCTCAGTCAACACAACAGCATCCTTCAGCACAGAGGTTCCAAGGAAAACAGAGGAGACAGCTTCCAGCATTGGTAAGCCAGAAGACCGAATACGAGAATTTAGAGCTGATATTCTTTATGCTGATGGCCAGCATTTGTTCTGCACTGTTTTCAGCAATGTCCTGGAACATGCAAAGCATGACAGAAATGTAGATCACTCGAAGGGGCCTAGACATGGAAAAAGTTGCTCTGAGCAGAAAACGAAATGCTGAAAGTGGGGAAAGTCCAGTTCCCAAAAAACAAGTTACACTATTGCATTCAAGAAAGCGAATAAAATACAGCTTTTCAGACATAAGGTTGTTACAAATTGGGTTGGGGCTTGCTCCACAGCAAATATATCCCTGGAGAAAAGCGACAACCTTCAATTGCATGCATTTTCATGGAGCCTCTTAAGGATACATCTCCTATGTGTCTATGAGGCGTACAAACAACAAGTGATGGATGCCATGAAAGGTAAATATGTTGCAGTGATTTTTAATGAATACACAGACAACCTGAGCAGGTATGTTGCCAATATTTTCCTGCAGCACTTGGAACTTCAAAAGGATGAGTTATATGTGAAGCTAGTAGAAACCACTGAACTTGAATGGGTGAACCTTGCCGCAGCTTCACAGCTGTTGTAAAGGCTCTCATGCAATACAATATTGACTTTTCAAGGGTTTTTGGATATATATCTGACAATGCAAAATACATGCAGAAGTCATTTCAGGAAAATATAGCTGGCATATTAAACAAATCCATTCATGTAACATGCTGGGCTCACATCACAGCATTCCTGGGGGAGTACTGATATCCAGTTTTCCCAGAGTTTGACAGATTGTGTGCATTAATAAAAAAGTTATTCTGCAAAGCCCCTCTTTGTTGAGCACATTACCATGATTATCTTATTGATGCTGGTGTTCAAAATCCTACCTTACCACAAGAACCTGTCATCACACAGTGGAACTCTTGGTTCCAGGCTGTTGACTATCACAGCACACATGTTGCATACTATAACAGTTTTATAGCCCAAGAAATTGAAAATGAAGATGAAACTGTTGTTTTAAGTGAACTGTCCACCCCTCTACAGAATAAAGTGCTTCAGCAAAACCTGTTCATACAAGAAGAAGCCATGCCTTTTACTGAAACATTGCTGAAGTCTGGATCTCGTAGAACACTACCAACAGATGTGCACCATATTGCAAGTGTAACCCCCCTGCAAATGGGGGTTCCCAAAAGACTTCCAGGAGCTTGCTTGAATGCTCCAAGCCTGAATGGTGTTTGGCATTTAAGCCATTTATCAGTGAGTGTTTTTAGAACCTCTGGTACTGTCTCTTTAAGAGCTGTCTGCTTGCAGACATAATTAGTTTGTATGGGGGACTGTGTGTTTCTTTGATTGAGTACCACTCAAGCTACTGCCAATTCACTCCATTTTGCAGTCACTAGAGTGCAAAGGAACCTATCTGAAAGATGTAACTGTTTGCCAGAAATTATTTAGAGTAATAATGAAATTACAGTTTGTCTAACCTGCTTTCTTTGCAGTCAGAACTGTGTCTGCTAGTTCCCCATTCTAGTTTTGAACTGCTGAACTGGACCAATCAGTGTGGGGTAAGCTAGCTCTAAAATGGTGCCTTGGACGAATCAGAACTTGGACTCATAATCTGAGCCAGCCACAAGAGGATTGTATGGGCAGTGACTCTGGGAGATGTAGTTTAGACTTCAGTGCCTTTTTGGACCAACAGCAGCAGTCTATTGTGAGTGACAGCCAATCCAGTCAAGAACTGGGAGGAACTCAAAGGAAGTGCCCGGTTTTTGTCGGTTGGAGTTCTGTTGAGCTTTGGCAGTGAAGAAGGAAGGAGCCCTGTACTTTTTCAGTGTGCAGTTTTAGTCAAAAAACGTGTGTAAGGCCCAGAGTTCGGTCTGCAGCTTGTTGGGACTGAATCCGTCCTGTGAAAAGAATCAAAGGATCTCTGAAGAGTAGAAACCAGGCTCACCCTGTAGAAGACTGGAAGAATTGCTGAAAATTGCACTCGGTCTGTCAGGAACTGAATCTGCTGTGTGTTCTCCGGTATTGTGCAGTAATTGCGATCGGGATACAGATGCAGCCTGCCTGGTATAGTGCTTTCTTTTATATGGATGTGTAAAGAGGTTTGTGTACCTCAAGTGAGCCCTGCTGACATTGAAGGACCCTATCTTATTTGGAGGTCGTGAGTACTAATTCAGGGTAGCTCCTGTTGAATTCCACATTACATCCAAATGGAATTACTGTACTCTGACTGTTTAATTCTCCTTTTCTCTGTGTGAAAGGGCCTACCAGCTGCCACAGGTTTGGACTAGCCACTAGGGCTTGGGTGCCCAGGGACAGTAACTGATAGGGATAGGCCTGTGCACAGAGCCATGATAGATTATTAGAGTGATAAGCTAATTAACCTGATTTCCCCTGTCCTTGTTATATCCCCTAAATAAATCAGAGCTGCTTGTTTCAGCAAAGTTATACTGCCTGAGGTATTTGTCTATGTTAAAGTACTGTACTGTGATTGTTGCACTGTATCTCATTTCACAGGAGGTCCCAGTGCGGAACCAGTCCTGGGGGTAAGTGTATACTGTGAAGGTAATTCTGATATATTGTGTGGGCCACTAGTGGGAAGAAGGGGTTGCAGTGTCCCAGAGGCTGTGACCAAGTTAGTTTAACTATTGCAAACCCTGACCTCTGGGTGGAGGCACCCGCCATTGGATCCAGGCCCCTCAACCTGTTAGTGGCAAATCAGGCAGGGGTAGTAGCCCCTGGGATAGCGCCATCTAGGGGTTACATCTTGGAGGCTCACCGCTGGGATTGTGTGTCCTCTAGTGGCCATATTTACGAACCACTGTTAAGAAAAAATGGGTACCCCGACAGAAGTGGCTGTGCACCGGCTGGTGGAGTGGTGTACTGGGGAGGAGATCGACCCCAAAATGCTATGCTTATCCTGGACATCCCCTGGGTATCAATCACGGACACTGTGCAGGAGTACTTTCCAAGGTGGAAGGTTTACAAAACCCTGTGGTGGTGGGTCGGCATGCTAATCTGCTCACCCACACTTTCCTGGCCCTAGTAGAGTTTAAGGATCCCATAGATAGCTCAAAAGTGCACACAGACCCCAGAGAGCCCTCACTGCTTGGAGTGATAACTAAGGATCAGTAAAGACCTGGGGAATCAGCCCCACCACTATCTGAACTTTTGAGGAGAAATTTGCTGAATGGTTGCTGGGAGAGGGGAAAACTGTGGAGGACTTGAAGAAACTATTCTTGCCACCTGGGGGTGTTCCTTCCCCAACACCCTCTCCTGCTCCAGTGCCCGTAATGGTGGCTGAACCAATGCAGACTCCTATTTCTGCACCTGCCATTAGTCACGACTCTTACCGAAGGTTGAGGATCTTCTCTGGCACCCTTCCCACCCCCCAAGGGGAGGATGACTGGGAGACCTGGATAGACTATGTTGCCCCCCAAGTGCTAGAATGGCAATGCTCGGAGGCGGAAAAGCGAAAGAGGGTTAGTGAGAGCCTCCGAGGTCCTGCCCTGGCTACCATCCGTGCTAAACGGGCCAGTAACCCTGAAGCGACTGCACAGGCCTATCTTGAGGCCTTGGAGAATGTGTATGGGAGCCCAGATTCTGATGAGGACCTATGGTGGAGAGTAGAAATGCACAACAGTACCAAGGGAGTTGTTGTCTGTGTATATCTCTCGGCTGGAAAAATTTGTTGCAAGAATGCCTCAGAAAGGGTAGTTTGCCAGCGATTGAACTGGACGAACCAGACTGGACAGAATCCTTAAGTCTGCCCCTTCTCAGAACTGCTGTTGCTTCAGTTACGCCTGGCAAATCGACTGGAATCCCCACCCTCCTATGATGAGTTAATGAGAGAAATTCGAGGAGTTGAGAAAAGCGACCTCGGGAGGTACCTGCACCAACAGCTGTGGCTACGACCCGAGTGACTGAGGGTGACCCATCAAGTGAAGTTCAGGGCAGAGGTTGACAGTCAATGAGTGCTCTGACAAGGAAAAAGATATGCCACAATGGGGCGAACTGTTGAGAGAGATCCGGAATTCAAAAACAGTCCCTTTATGAAGGCCACGCCTGCAATGCAGCCCTGACCTATATCCGACTGCATCTGCTATGGGGGTGGGGTACCCACCCATGTATCTCCTGCTGATAACAGCTCCAAACTCAAATCCTTGACCATGGAAGTGGAGAAACTGCGAGATGTCTCCAAATGCTTATCACGCCGCAGACAGAGATGGCACCCAGGTTTCCAGTTAGTAATACCCCGCCCTGGCTCCCAGTGTGGCGCCTCGGCCAGCTCAAACTCCAGAAAGTATGTTTTGCTATAATTGCGGAAAGATGGGCACATGAAAGGGAATGCCAGTCCCCAAAAGACACTGACAAAGTTGCATATAGGCTACAAGGAGAGCTTGGGAGAAGAAATCAGTGGTTAAGAGGTGCGACATGATCCCAGTGAGGGCACCAAAAATGCTAATTCACGTCCTTTTGGTGCAGGTCAGTTGCCCAGGCCCCACTACCGCCTCTCCAGACTGGTCCAGAATAGTGGGTCCCTCCATGGAGACCACTGTAAAGGTGAATGGAGTGTCTACAAGAGCTGTATTAGACAGTGGCTCCCAAGTGACAATTATGTTCCAGGATTGGTATCAGAAGCATTTGCCAGACGTACTCCTTACAACCATTAGAAGGACTGCATGTATGGGGTTAAGTGAAAAGGCCTACCCTATTCCGGGTATATCCGATTGGCTGTCTTTCCCCACCTCGTGGCTGGAGTGGCCGAACAAGTAGAGACCCTAGCCTTAGTGTGTCCCCCACTGGACTGTATGATGGTGTCCCTTGTTAATTGGAACAAATGCTCATATGTTCGGAAGGCTGGCACAGTTGTGTTATGAAAAACAGGGTCAAAGACTAGTAGAGCTTTAAGAGTTCCGCTTTAATTAAGAAGGCCTATGAGGCACAGAGAGATGCTGAAAAACAGAACCAGAGGAACCGGTTGGAATTGTATGGAAGAAGGATCCTGAGTCTCTGATCCTGGCGCCAAATGCCCAGTGTACCTTACAGGGAGAGGTCCGTATCAGAAAGGATGTTAAGAATAAAATATTAATGTTGGATGCACCAGGCGATGGAAATTGCCAGAGGGACTGCTGGTCAAGCCTAGTATTTTGCCCGCTAGAGCCCATGCTTATGCCAGAAGGGTAATGGTCCAAGTTCATAATGTGTCTGAAGAGACATTCGAGTAAACAGAGGTTGCATCCTGGCTAATGTGCATTGTGCAGACACTGCAGTGCTACCCAGCAGCAAGAGTTCAAGGAAGAATGACAGAGTAACGCCTGACTTGTTTGATTTCGCGACTCCCGCTGCCAGCTGAATGGAAAGTGAGGATCAGTGAGAAGCTTGCCCAGAGAGACCAGGTGTTTTCTTTAAAGGAATGGGATGTAGGATGCGTGCAAGGAGCTGAGCACAATATCGGCTGCATGACGAAAGACCATTTCGTGAGAGGTCGACGCCTGGCACCTGCTGACATAGATGATGTGAGACGGCATCTGCAAGAGATGTTAGCTGCTGGTGTAATACAAGAATCCAGAAGCCCTTATGCTTCCCCCATTGTGGTAGTGAGGAAAAAGAATGGAACAGTAAGGATGTGTGTGGATTATCGCACCTTAAACCGGCGGACTATCCTGATCAGTACACAATGCCCCGCATTCAGGATGCTTTGGACTGCCTAAACGGGAGCAAGTGGTTCTCTGTGCTGGATCTCCATCATGGGTACTACCAGATCCCGATGGCCCCAGAGGACCGTGAGAAGACGGCCTTTATCTGTCCGCTTGGCTTCTATGAATTCATGAGGATGCCTCAAGGGATTTCAGGTGCCCCAGCCACTTTTCAACGATTGATGGAGCGTGCAGTGGGGACATGAACTTACTAAGTGCCTGGTATACCTAGATGATGTTATTGTGTTTGGCAGCTCACTGGAGGAACATGAGAGCAGATTATTTAAGGTATTGGACCGACTGGAGGACTTTGGCCTTAAACTGTCCATTGATAAGTGTCAATTCTTCAAACATCAGTAAAGTATGTGGGACACATAGTATCCACCGAGGAATAGAGACCGACCCAAGTAAAGTTGAGGCCTTGACCACCTGGCCACAGCCCAAAATCTAAAAGAACTGCAAAGATTCCTGGGATTTTGTGGTTATTATGGTCGCTTCATCAAGGACTATTCAAGAGTGATCCGCCCTTTACTTAACCTTACTCAAGGGTATCCCCAACCCACAAAAATACCAAAAGTCAGCGTCCCTCAAGACTGAAAGAGTGTATTTTCATCCGAGTGAAGTATTTGGGGCCCGCTGGACTCCTGATTGTGAGACTGCTTTTCATGAGATCATATATCAACCTACCCATGCTCCAGTGCTGGCCTATGCGATCCAAGAAAACCTTACGTCCTGCACACTGATGCTAGCTTGCAAGGGTTGGGGCTGTGTTGTACCAAGAGCACGAGAATGGCCTGAGACCAGTGGCCTTTGCCAGTAGAAGCCTGACCCCATCCGAAAAGAACTATCCTGTACATAAGTTAGAGTTCCTAGCTTTGAAGTGGCTATTGTTGACCAATTCCATGAGTACTTGTATGGGGCTAAAATACTAGTAAAACTGACAATAATCCTTTGACCTATGTGCAGACCTCAGCTAAGTTGGATGCCACTGGCCATAGGTGGCTTTCTGCATTATCTACATATGACTATGCTCTCGAATACCGAGCAGGTCTGAACCACATAGATGCTGATGCTCTCTCCCGGAGGCCTGTTCCCCAGAATGATTGGGTCCGATTGGCAGAACCTGACATTCGGGCACTCTGCGAGAGTTTGACAGGGAGGAACAAATGTCCCGAGACGAGATGGACTGCATGGTGGATTGCTTGGGAGCCTCTGAGAATTGCATACCTGCTGCTTGTGCCACTTTTCTGCAATAGACATTGGTGCACTGCCTCAGCTGGACAATGACAGTATTCCGTGAGCTCAATCCACGATCCCATGATCAAAGCAGCTTTAGAAGCCCTCTATGCAGGAAAAGATGTGTCCAAATTACGCTCCACTGATTTGAGAACTGCACTGTTATACAAAGAAGGTCCTAAGTTGAAACTGATCAATAAACTGTTATACAGAGAAACAGTAGACAGAGGGGACAAGTAGACAAACAACAACTAGTGCTGCCCACTGCCTTTCGAGACTCAGTACTGAGGTCCTTGCACAACCACATGGGCACCTTGGTATAGACAGAACACTTGACTTGGTGAGATCCAGATTCTATTGGCCTAAGATGGGGGCTGATGTGGAGCAACACATTCGAACTTGTAGTCGCTGCTTACAGAGGAAAGCTTTGCAGGGCTGCCCCCTTGTTAACATCACCACCAGTGCACCCATGGAGTTGGTCTGTATTGATTTTCTGAGTTTGGAGTCAGATCAAAGAAATATCAGTAATGTGCTGGTGGTCACTGACCATTTCACGAGATATGCCCAAGCTTTCCCACCAAAGACCAGAAAGCATCCACTGTGGCCAAAGTACTGTGAAAACTTTTTGTTCACTATGGGGCTCCACAAAGAATCCATTCTGATCAAGGAGAGACTTTGAGGTCGTCTGATCAAAGAGATGCTTTCTCTGTGGGGATGCGAAGTCAGAACCACTCCTTACCACCCCAGGGGACCCACAGCCTGAGCGTTTCAACCGCACTTTGCTAGATATGCTGGGCACCCTGCACCCAAAGGACAAGCCTAGATGGAGCCAACAAATTAGCACCCTGGTACATGCTTATAACTGCACCAAAAGTGATGCACTGGATTCTCCCCTACCGCCTGATGTTTGGAAGAAAGCTCGACTACCAGTAGATGTGTGTTTTGGGGTCTCTCCTGATGGGGTTCAAGCTGACAACTATTTACAGTATGTGCAAAGTTAAAGGCCCAGCTAACTCATGCGTACCAACTGGCTCAAACCATGGCTGCCAAAGAAATCTGGCCAACAAAGAAAGGTATGATAAAAGGTGAAAGCACAGGAACTCCAGGAGGAGATCGGGTATTGCTAAGAAATCTGGGACTGCATGGCAAGCACAAGATTGCTGACAGATGGCACCATCTCCCTCACATTGTAGTGGGCAAACTAGATGATCTGCCAGTGTACAAAGTAAGGCCTGAGAATAATTCAAAGATGTAAAAACAATGCATAGAAATCATTTACTGCCCATTGGACAAATCTTAATTGAGTCTGAGCCCTAGAAGATGCCCCTCTGGACCAGTGACTAGAGCTGCTGCTAAGAAAAGACCAAGAAAGTCTGCACCTACAGAAGCAAAGTTAAAGTGTTCCCTCCACAAGTCCCAGTTGAGCATGACTGTCAGTCCATATCGGAAGAAAGTGAGAGTGACTTTGAATACTATCCTTCTTACTGAACTGAGTCAATTGTTTGGGGCAATCCCTAGTCAATACTGGAGACAAAGCTGGGCCTTCTGGACTGTCTAAGCCCCCAGCTTCATCCCTGGAGCCAATGCTCCCAGAAAGTGAAGTGCAAAGCATCAGATCAGATGAAATGGAATCATTGTGCATGGTTGAACTGTTTGAGCTTTCAGGAGAGAAAATGATAATTGGGGCAGACTGGTGATACACCCGAACAAGAAGAGTATTTTGAGTGCCCTGACAGTCCACTGCCAGTGTCCGAAAGCTCTCCATGCGAGCCAAATGTTGTGGACTCAGAAACTGTAACTCCTGGAGCTGAAAGTGCCCCAAGTTCTAGCCTCTCTACCCCATGGAGACTCCCTGACAAGTGAGGACAATGCTGAAAATGAGGCTCAGAGTGCAGAGACTATAACAGTTCCCCTAGAAAGACTGGTCGAGCTGTAAAGCCTGTGGTGCACCTCAGTTATGATTCACTTGGGAGGCCCGTGGACTTGCCTCTCAATGTTGTCCATAAAGAGTGTATGTGTCCCGAGCTCATTGCCCAAACTGAGCGTCAGTGCTAACTCAAGTTACTTGTGTTGCCTCTAAGTATGGTGCCTTGCCCCATCCAGCCCCAAGGTAACTGATAGGAAGGGCCCCTCTCTTCAAGTTTCATGTACAAGAGGTAATACTTGAGTTATGGTACAATATGTATGTAATACTGTGTAAAGAGTGACGTGACTGCAATGTTTCAGAAATGTGTTCTTGGTAAAATGATATATTGACTGATGATTACATGTGCAAGCCTAATGCAAATGTATATAGTTGCAGTTGAAACTTAGGGTACTTGCCTTGACGGACGTCAAGCTTTCCCAACCAGGAAGGTGTAACCCCCTGCAAATGGGGTTCCCAAAAGACTTCAGGAGCTTGCTTGAATGCTCCAAGCCTGAATGGTGTTTGGCATTTAAGCCATTTATCAGTGAGTGTTTTAGAACCTCTGGTACTGTCTCTTTAAGAGCTGTCTGCTTGCAGACATAATTAGTTGTATAGGGGACTGTGTGTTTCTTTGATTGAGTACCACTCAAGCTACTGCAATTCACTCCATTTTGCAGTCACTAGAGTGCAAAGGAACCTATCTGAAAGATGTAACTGTTTGCCAGAAATTATTTAGAGTAATAATGAAATTACAGTTTGTCTAACCTGCTTTCTTTGCAGTCAGAACTGTGTCTGCTAGTTCCCCATTCTAGTTTTGAACTGCTGAACTGGACCAATCAGTGTGGGTAAGCTAGCTCTAAAATGGTGCCTTGGACGAATCAGAACTTGGACTCATAATCTGAGCCAGCCACAAGAGGATTGTATGGGCAGTGACCCTGGAGATATAGTTTAGACTTCAGTGCCTTTTGGACCAACAACAGCAGTCTATTGTGAGTGACAGCCAATCCAGTCAAGAACTGGGAGGAACTCAAAGGAAGTGCCCGGTTTTGTCGGTTGGAGTTCTGTTGAGCTTTGGCAGTGAAGAAGGAAGGAGCCCTGTACTTTTTCAGTGTGCAGTTTTAGTCAAAAAAACGTGTGTAAGGCCCAGAGTTCCGGTCTGCAGCTTGTTAGGACTGAATCCGTCCTGTGAAAAGAATCAAAGGATCTCTGAAGAGTAGAAACCAGGCTCACCCTGTAGAAGACTGGAAGAATTGCTGAAAATTGCACTCGGTCTGTCAGGAACTGAATCTGCTGTGTGTTCTCCCGGGTATTGTGCAGTAATTGCGATCGGGATACAGATGCAGCCTGCCTGGTATAGTGCTTTCTTTTATATGGATGTGTAAAGAGGTTTGTGTACCTCAAGTGAGCCCTGCTGACATTGAAGGACCCTATCTTATTTGGAGGTCGTGAGTACTAATTCAGGGTCGCTCCCTGTTGAATTGCCACATTACATCCAAATGGAATTACTGTACTGCTGACTGTTTAATTCTCCTTTTCTCTGTGTGAAAGGGCCCTACCAGCTGCCACGGTTTGGACTAGCCACTAGGGCTTGGGTACCCAGGGACAGTAACTGATAGGGATAGGCCTGCACAGAGCCATAGATAAATTATTAGAGTGATAAGCTAATTAACCTGATTTCCCCTGTCCTTGTTATATCCCCTAAATAAATCAGAGCTGCTTGTTTCAGCAAGTTATACTGCCTGAGGTATTTGTCTATGTTAAAGTACTGTACTGTGATTGTTGCACTGTATCTCATTTCACAGGAGGTCCCAGTGCGGAACCAGTCCTGGGGGTAAGTGTATACTGTGAAGGTAATTCTGATATATTGTGTGGGCCACTAGTGGGAAGAAAGGGGGGTTGCAGTGTCCCAGAGGGCTGTGACCAAGTTAGTTTAACTATTGCAAACCCTGACCTCTGGGTGGAGGCACCCGCCATTGGATCCAGGCCCCTCAACCTGTTAGTGGCAAATCAGGCAGGGGTAGTAGCCCCTGGGATAGCGCCATCTAGGGGTTACGCAAGTGATTTGCTGACTGGACTCCAGTACAAAGAAGAGCATGCCCCCGATCAAAAGAAGTGACAAGTATTCCACGACTGTGCCATACTATTGCAAGGCAATTTGAACACAACCAACCAACCAACCTGCTTTTCACTTCTTTCACAATGTCAGAATCTTGGACCCAAAGCAAATTCCAGTACTGTCCAACAACTTTGAGAACTATGAGTAAAGAATATTTTGTGTATTGCTTTTGATTCAACCAGTGTTCCCAGATAAAATAGCTTACTCTTTTAAAAGCTGCAACGGCTCATTTTCTACATTGCAAGGTAAGCTGATCTAAGCTGTTCGGAAGGGGGCGGGCTGGTGGTGGAACAAATGGCATAGAAACATAGAAACTGTCAGCAGATAAGGATCACCTGGACCATCTAGTCTGCCCATAAGCCCTTGTACTGGATTACTGCTTATGACCCACCTGCTGCTGTACCTCTATGGTTCCCTATGCTCATCCCAAGCATGCTTGAATCCATCCACAGTGCTCATTCCCACGACCGCAGTGTGGTGTGTGGAAACAGACTGTTTTTTTTTTTTCTTAAATTGCAATGCCTGCATTGATGACCATACACTATAAAAGACAGTGTATGGCCATTGATGAACAATCATGCTATGCTTGCTTCTTTTGGTTCCCTGGCAACTTTGGTAAGCCTCTTGAGTTGCACTCTCGAGGTTTTCCTTGGTTACTATGGGAACCAAGAGAAGCAAGCATAGAGTAGTTGTTCATCGATGGCCATACGTTATCCTCGATTTCTTACAACTTTAATAACATTACTGATTCAGGTTTGCATGTACTTTCTTAATACAGTATGATTAATGCTGACCCCTTTAATGCACGGTCTCGGGCTGTGTTTCAAATGCCATAGTAACTGGGTTACCCGGTTATTACGGCATTCTGCTTTAACTCTCCCATTAGTTAAAATCATCACACTACCTCATTGACTCCTGTTCTGAGAGTAGGTGGGCTGAACAGTTCTGAAAACAATTGCGGCTCCATTTGTTGCTTAATGATGAACCGTTACAGCAACAGATAGTTTCCCTTATTGTAAGTCTCTTTAACTTAGTATTATTTTTTCTTAGAATTTACCCAGTTGATCCTGCCTTTTAAATTAGTAAAATGTATCTGGTTGATTCTGCTGTGGATCAGGTTCAGGAAACTATGAGTCTGACCCAGTTTAATAACCAGAGGGACTGTGCCTGACTTTAGACCGTGATTTAAGCTCAGTTCAACACTTAGAAAAATGGAATGGCTTTTCAAAATGTGTCACTTATTTTTTTAACAGTAAAGTCAATCACTTTGATGAAAGTCATTTGGAATGGAGAGTGTGCATGTGTGTGTGTGTGTGTGTGTGTGTGTGTGTGTGTGTCTGTGTGTGTGTCTGTGTGTGACAGAACTCCCTGAACCAGTAACTATAAAATATAAAGGATGGGCAACTGTGTTTTAATGAATTTTTGAAAACACCCTCGGTGTGTGATGGTGATCTCATAAACCTCAGGCGTGTGAAAAAATCCATAACACACAGTTGCCTATCCATTATTCTCTATATAGCACATTTTCATGGCTGCATTGCATCAGAGCCATGCTGACATATTGCTATTAGAGGAAGGGTTTGACTGGCATTCCTAACGCTGCATGGCTATGTTGCTACAGTGGGGTGTGTCCAAGCACAACTTCCTGCAAATCTGTCTGCATCCCCCCCCCATTCATTAAAATGTGTTTCCTTCTTCCTCCTCCCTTTCCCCTGGTGCACTATTTTCATTGCCGAATGTGTTTCCTTTTTCTTTCCCTCCCCTCAGTGCACTATTCTCATTGCAGATGCTCTGTGTCTTTCTGCCCCTACTCAGTAAGTAAATCCCATATGTATGCCAATTAGCTAAGTACCATAGTTAATTCAGAACAGAGACAAACTCTTTGTGTAAAGCAGTGTTTTAAAAATAATCATTCACTCGATCCACAGTCTAACACAGTACTAGCATTAGAAGGAGCGTAGTCGATCAGACACCGATCCTATGTACAGCACAGCTGGAATGTAAGTACAGCTATTGCACATTATTACAATAAAATAAAAACTGTACACACTTAGGGAATCACTTTGTTGCTGCAGGCATAATCTAACTGGTTGGTCCTGGACACATATCAGATGAGTCGACAGCCTGCACTAAAAAAAGCTCAACCCTTTCAGTCCACCTTGACAATGGAACAGTTTCTGCTTATATGAGTTCCACCCAAACATCAATGGCTATGCTTTGTTTCTTTATCATTCTGTCAGTCTATGTAATCATTTAGAAAATAAAAATGTTTAAAAACATCTGAAAGTGTTATCTTGTCTTTTCTCCTCTCAATCAGGTTCATGTTAACCCATTTAAAACATGTGCTATCAATGTTGGAGCTGATCATTTTTTCTTCAGATGCCATCCTGGAGCTGACAGCCACTGACATCATTTCTGGACTGACGTCAGTAGATGAAGCACGAATAGTCTATAGTAGTTGACATGGCAGTCTGCCTCGAGAACCAGTCATTCAAGTTTTTCCAGGAAAAGGAAAAACATGTAATTTTTATCACTCTATTTAGAAATCACCACTTATATTAACAAAGCAATGAAGAATAAATATTGCATAAAACACAACTCCTTCATTTCAGACTGTTGACTGCTGCGTGAATGACAAGCTTTCAAAAACCGGACCCTAAATTCCCTGTTACTTGTTTAGAAACATAGAAACATAGACTTGGACGGCAGATAAGGACTGCTTGGCCCACCTAGTCTGCCCATTTCCCTACCTAGAGGATAAGCTGCAGATCCTATTTAACCAACAGCCTATTTCTTCATCTCACCACAAAAATTGTCTTATGTCTGTCCCATGTATTCTTGAATTCTCCCACAGTTTTAGACCCCACAACCTCCTCAGGAAGGCTGTTCCATGTGTCCACTACCCTCTCTGTGAAAAAATACTTCCTCACATTGCCCCTAAACCATTCTCCCTCTATCTATATCTCTTTTTCTGAAAGATTTATCTATTTTTATTTATTTATTTCTAAGAATCAGTTTACAACCTTTGAGCCAGAGGCTCGTTTCCAAAGGTACTTCATCACATAAAGACATACATTGTGTTTTTGGTTACATAGCAAAGATTTGCAAAACAATAGGCGTTCAACAGAGGCGCCACGTCACACTGTGGTCAGACAAATACAATTGGGTACAGGGTACATGTAATTGATAACAGGTGCTACACAAGTTGGTATCAAGTGAGCAATCTGGTTGGTAGACACTGGGACAGCTGGCACTGGCCAGGTTAAACATAGGCACGGTGTACAGGGAAATGGTGGAGGGGATGGTTAGGTGGAGAGCTGCCTGGGGGGCATTGTCAAGAGAAGCAGAGGTGGAGGCTATGTTCAGAGACAGAAGCAGTTACGAGTGCTGAAGATGTGGTTCTGAAGGTTGGTTTTGAACTTGGAGATGGTGGTGGCATTGGCGATGGGGGCAGGGAGAGAGTTAAACCAGGTTGGGGGTCTATAGCAGAAGGACCTCTGGCAATGGCTGGTTCTTGATCTGGGGACCTTTAGAGTGGTCTTGTAGGAAGACCGTGTTGCAATAGTGGGAGGGCTCTGGTGGATGGATGCCGTTACCCCAGGGGGGGAGAGCCCGAGTAGGATTTTTTTTGTGAGGAGACAGGTTTGGTATCGGAGCCGTTCATCCAGGGTAAGCAGGTTAGCCTCGACATACAGCTGACAGGTGTGTGTGAGCCTGGGGGCACCAGTAATCAATCTGCAGGCTTTATTCAGGGTTAAGTGAATTTTGTTGAGTGCAGTGGTGTCGGCAGCACCATATACTGGTAGACCATAGTCTACAAGGGACAGAACGGATGATGTAACAGCGAGCCGGAGAGCATTTGGGGGAAGGCAGGTTCTATGGCGGAAGAGGATGCCAAGCCGTGTGTTAGTGGCGGATGTTAGGGCGTCGATGTGGTTGTGAAATGTGAGGGCTGAGTCGAAGGTAACCCCAAGGTATTTGTAGGAGCAGACTTGTTCCAGTGGCTGATTGGTACTTGGAAGGATTTAGAGTGGGTGGTTGCTAGCTTTGTTTTGGGGGTGGGAAAAGAGCATAGCTTTGGTTTTATTAAGATTGATGATGAGTCTGCGCTCCTTAAACCAAGCCTCGGCACTGTTGAAAGACTGCTGTAGGGAGTCCTGAAGGGAGATGGGATTGCGGTGGGTGGCAAAAAGGACAGCGTCGTCTGCATACAGTAGAATTTTGCCAGGGCATGCACTGGGCAGGGTGTTCAGATAGAGTGAGAAGAGAGGGGCCCAGGATGGAGCCTTGGGGACCCCAGAGAGAATGGGACGGTATCGAGAGTGTGCTATTAATTTTACACACTGAGATCGAGTGTCAAGATAGCTAGTGCACCATGCTAGGGGCCAGCTGAGAGACCAGTGTGGCAGAGTGCATTCAGCAGAAGTGGATGGGAGACGGTGTCGAAAGCTTTGAGAGGTCGATGAACACTGCACCAGCTGGGGAGCTGGTATCCAAGGAGGAGTGTAGAAAGTTGGAGAATTCAATAAGGGCAGTGCTGGTACTGTGACCAGCACGGAAGCCATGTTGCTCTGGGCATAAAATGTTATGCTTAGCCAGATAATCAGTGATTTGAATGGCCACCACTTTCTCCAGGGCTTTGGGAGGATGGAGATTGGCCGGTAGTTGTTGGCCAATGACCTGTCGCCCCCTTTATGAATAGGTGTGATAATGGCTGTTTTCCAAGCTGTGGGAAATTGTCCCAGGCAGAGTGACTGGTTAATTAGGCTGGTGAGTGGGGCAAGGACTTCATCTAGCACCAGCCTGAGGATGCTGGGGTCCAGTGAGTCACTGCCGGGATTGTTGCCATTGAGAGCTTTGATTAGGATGGGTCTGGCTTCCCGGGTGGAAATCTTGCGCAGGTGGAAGCTGGGGTGCTGGAGGACAGGGGGAGGTTGGTTGGGGGGAGGGTCAAAGAAATTACTAGGGAGGACTGAGCTAAGGTCAGTGAAAGTGGTGTTGAACCAGTTAGCTATGGTGGCAGGCTCGGTGGAGGTAGTGCCATTTCTAGTGAGCTGGGATGGGGCAGGGGAGCAAGCTTTACCGTTAAGTTGCTTAATATTATCCCAGAAAGTCTGGGCTGAGCCCAGGAGGAGGTAAGGAGGCCTGGTAATGGTCTGCCTTGGCTTTCCTGATGGCCCATGAGCACTTATTCGGGCTGCATTGTAGGCTTGCCTATCAGACAGATGACCTGTTTCAGTGGCAAGGTGCCAGAGGTTATCCCGGTTTCTAAGTAATTGTAGGAGGGCCGGGCTAACCCAGGGTGCATTCTGTTTTTTGGACCGGATTTTGGTGAAGGGTGCAAAGAGATCACAGGCCATGTTGAAGGTGTGAGTGAAGAAGGCGAGGGCAATGTCAATGTTGGTTGCATGCTGAATGGGGGACCAGTTTATCTGGGTGAGGAGTACTTTAAGTTTTTTCAGCCCACCAGGGTGGGGGCGCCTGCAGAGGGTGGTCTGGGCTTTGGGTTTGGGATTGGGGACTACCCAATGAAATAGGATAGGGGAGTGGTCACTTAGGGAGTCTTTGAGGACCTGGATGTTTTGGATTTTATGGGGTCGGTTAGTTATAATAACATCCAGAAGGGTGCTGGTACCTCTCTTAGGGTTAAGTCTCGTGGGCTGGGTGATGAGTTGCGTCAGATCTTGGGCGGCAAATGAGTCTCTGATCATGGATGAGGAGGTGCTGAGCCAATTTACATTAAGGTCCCCCACTAGGATTTGTTCTGCCTTATGGTGGAGGGTGGCCAGGTAGTCCGTTAAAGATACCAGGGCTGGGTGCTGGTTCTTTGGGGGAATGTAGGCTGTGGTGAGATAGAGAGGGCTCCTAGAGGGGTCTGGGGTGAGTTTGAGGGTAAGAGCCTGGGCCCCATTTATAAGGGCAGGGGTGGGGAGTGCGTGTCCAGGTATTGTGTCCCTGGTGTAGATTGCACAGCCTCCCCCTTGTTTGCCTACTCGGTCCTCCTGGTATAAGGTATAGCCTGGGAGGGAGACAAATGAGTCAGGGGTGGATTTGGACAGCCAGGTTTCAACCAGGGCTATGATGTCTGGTTGATAAGCCAAGGCCGCACTGTAGGGGCCAAATTTCTTCAGCAGGCTGCATATGTTCATGGAGGCTACTTGAAGACCAGTGGGCTGGGTGGGTGGGTGGGAGGGGCAGGGTCTGGGTTGGGATGTATGTTCCCTGTTAGGAGTAGAAGGAGGAGAAGTGCTCTGGTCAGAGGGAGGCAGATGGAGAGTTTACGCCGGGAGCGATAGAATGAGGAAGGGGGTTTAGTTGCACAAGGGGTGGGTAGGGCAGCACAGGCAGAGAAGGCCTGAGTGATCAGAAGCGCAAGGGAGCTGGGGGAGGAAAGGTAATGTCTGGAAGGGGGGTGAGGTGGAGAGGAGCATATGGGATGTGTGGAGGAGGAGGAGGGAGGGCAGTGGTAAAGGAGGAGGGAGGACAGGAGGGTGAGGTAGGAACACTGGAGTAGTGAGGCTGAGGGTTAATAGGGACACTAGGGTATGTGGAAGGCAAAGGAAGGAGGAGGAGGAGGAGAGAGATAGGCTGGTGAGCAGGGGATGCATATGCATAGTTGGAAAGGGTGGGGGAGCTGAAGTGAGGAAAGAATGGGGGTACTAGGATGATAGAGGGGAGATAGTAGCGAGAGGTCACCTCTGAGCTTAGTTGCTGCTATGGTGTAGTGGCAGTGCACGTACCTGAGGTGCACAGAGTACCAGGTTCAAGTCTTGACCAGGATAGCAGGAAAGAGCCTGACCAGTGGCTGTAGCAGTAGGGAGTTGGGTTCAAGGTCTGCAGAAGCACTTAGATAACACTTTAGTTGTGTCAGAGGGTTAGTGCGTTTTTAGAATTTTTGAAATCCTGCAGTAAAAATAGGCAGGTGTGCTAGCTGAGTGGTGGAACTGTGGACTTTGGAAGTAAGGGTGCAGAGTTCAAAGGCAGCAAGAGAGAAGTGGTAAACTTATATTTTGGCAGGTGGGGGAGGTGGGGTAAGAGACTAAAAGGCTTAGAAAGTAGGAATAAAAATGGTAGGCAATGTGGTCCAGAGGTAGAGCTGCTCACTCTGACTGCAAGAGTAGTGGGTTTGATCACAACTCAGGGACAGAATGTAGAAAGGTTTAATTTTTAATTCAGAAAAGGAGGGAGTGAGGGAGGGTTAAGAGTATGAAAGTAGAGGAAGTTGTTGGCCTGGTTCATTGGCTTAGCGGATAGTCAGTAGAATTTCTGTGTCCTGTTTCCTTCCAGTCCCTCTGCAATGTCACTTATAAAGACATTAAGAAGGATTGGACCCAGTATTGAACCCTGCGGTACCCCACTAGTAACCCCTCTTTCTTCAGAGTGGACTCCATTTACAATTACTTTCTGTGTCCTGTTGTTCAGACAATGTTTTAGCCAGGCTATCACCTTGGGACCCACTCCCAGTCTGGTTAATTTGACTACTAAGCGTTTGTGTGGGACTGTGTCAAATGCCTTGCTAAAGTCTAGGTAGACCATGTCCACAGCCCCTTCCTGGTCTACTACTTTGGTCACCCAATCAAAGAAATCAATTGATTCGTCTGACATGACCAACTAGAATGGTACAGTGTCTGCAAGAGAAGCCATATGAGGAGAGACTAAAACAGCTTAATATGTATACCCTTGAGGAAAGGAGGGAGAGTGGGGACAATGATAGAAACGTTTAAGTACCTCAGTGGAATCAACAAAGTCCAAGAGGGTAGCATCTTTCAGAAAAAGAGACATGCAAGAACAAGGGGACACAATTTAAAGATGGGGGGGCGGTTCAGGGGCAATGTGAGGAAGTATTTTTTCACAGATAGGGTAGTGGATGCATGGAACAGCCTTCCTGATGAGGTTATGGGGTCTAAAACTGTGGGAGAATTCAAGAATACATGGGACAGACATAAGGCAATTTTTGGGGGGGGCAGGAAGAAATAGGCTGTTGGTTGACTAGGATCTGTGGCTTATCCTGTAGGTAGGGAAATGGGCAGACTAGGTGGGCCAAGCGGTCCTTATCTGCCATCAAAGTTTATGTTTCTATGTTTCTTTATCGCAAGCAAGCAACAGGGAATCTCATGTCTAGTTTTTGAAAGCTGTCACCTGTTCAATAATCAACAGTTAAGCAATATACCATGACAGGGTATGGGTTATGCTGGGATTTACCCATGCCTGGTGTGGTTTGGCCACAGGCTGAGTGAGTAAATCACACCAGAAGTAGATAAATTCCAGTATAACCCACATCCTGGAGTGGTATATAGCAATTATACAAGTTCCCCATTTATTTTTGTGACAAAAAAAGAAAAACAGGGTTTTTTTGCATTGTAAAATATTTCTAATGTGTTGCTGCACCAGGAAAAATAGTCCTGGGTTTCAAACTTTGAACACTGTGTCCCTTTGCCCCAGTTGTTACAATCATGATTTTCCCCATGCCTCATTTGGTCCACTGAGAAACAACCAAACAAAAAAAAAAGTAATTTGAAATGACTGAAAACCAGGAGGCACTTTCTGACCCTAACCCACCCTGCCCCAATTGATGCTGCGGACAACATTTCACAACTCCCCCACCCCTGTCTCTCTGTCTCACTTAGACTGGCACTGCCAGAGTCTTTTTTCCTTCTTTTTTTCCCCTTTAAAACAACAATGAATGAAATGAAGCTAACCAGTCCACAGCAAGGAAGCGAATGTAAAACAATGACTGCTCACCTCTTTGCGGTTCAATTGATTTTGGCACTTCCACACCAACCTCTAACTGCCTGCTTGTGCTCGGTGTCAGTTACTGTGCAGCAGTTGATATTTCTGATAATGCTTAACAACTGCCCACTCCCGTCTCCCTGTCTGACTTGGACTGGCAGCGCTACAGTCGTTTTGCCTCACTAAAAGGTGGAGATTGCATTTTTAAGCAAAATGAAAGTGAGACTTTTGTTTTTGCTGCAGAGCCAGCTATGAATGTCATGGGGAGTGGGAAACAGAGCTCATAGTGGCACATGTGGAGAGAGGTCAGTCGGGTGCACCATGCCTCTTTTGACGGAGGAGAGATTTTTTCTAATTGTGACTTTTCTTTGTAATTTCTGGAGTTACTCTGTTTTATTTTGTGTGTTGTGCCCTGAGTTGTGCGAGATGGCCATTTAATGGGAGACTTAACATAGCGGTTTTCATTTTGCTGTTGGGGGTGATTTGGGGCATTGTGGATTCCTGATGCAGTTAACTGGCACTTTTACCCATTGATCATGCTAGGATTTACAAAGGTTAAATTGTGGCAGCCAGCTAATAAGAGGACAGGATTTTTTAAGCCAATGTATAATCTGAAATGTATGACTCATGCTTTACACAATATTTATTGTTCATTGCTTTGAGAATATAGGGGGTCATTTTTAAACAGTCTGATAAAAAAATGACATGGTTCTTCTTCTTCCGGGAAATCATGAATGACTGGGTCCCAAGATAGACAGCCCTGTCAGCTTCTGTAGACTCTTTGCACATCATCTATTGACATCAGTACAAGAATTATATCAATGGCTGTCGGTTCCAGGATGGCAATGGAAAAAAAAATTATCGGCTCCAGCATTAGCACATGTTTTCAAAGAATTAACATGAGCACGACTGAGAAAAAAATAGATAACACATTCAGATGTTTTTAAACATTTTTCTTTATTAAATGACCACACAAATTAGCAGAATGATGAAATTAAAAAAGTGAAGCCATGTTATTGAACTAAAGACTTCATCCGCTAACTAGGGCCATTGACAGTACCACTTTCTTTTATTAGGCTGTTGTCTTTCACCATGCAATCCAGTGTACATTAATCACTGGCACAGCACTCAGCTGATCCTACGCCCTTCCTGTCACTGCCAATGCTCTGTGTCTTTCTGCCCCACTGAACTCAGTGATGTCAAAAGCTAGAGCTAACTAAAAATGGATGAGACTCTGTCTACCCCCATAAAAGATTAATAGCAGTGCCATTCTCTTCTCCCCTCCCCTGCTCTGGCACACTATTTTCATTGCCAAATGTGTTTCCTTCTCCCCGGTGCACTATTTTCATTGCAGATGCTCCGTGTCTTTCTGCCCCTTGCACTCAGTAAGTAAATCCCATGTGTATGATGATTAGCTAAGCACTGTATTTATTTCAAAACAGAGACGAACTCTTGGTATAAGGCAGTGTTTTAAAATAATCACTCACTTGATCCACAGTCTAACACAGTACTGACATAAGAGGGAGCGCAGTTGATCAGACACCAATCCTAAGTACAGAATGGTTAGAATGTATGGTCAGCTACTGTACATTATTACAATAAAATAAAAACAGTACACACTTACTGAATCACTTTTCTGCTGCAGGCATAATCTAACTGGTTGGTCCCTGATGCGGATCAGATCAGCCGACAGCCTGCGCTACAAACAGCTCAACCCTTTTAGTCCTCCTTTACACTGAAACAGTTTCTGCTTATATGAGTTCCATATAAAGACTTCAGCAACTAGAGTCATCGACAGTACTGCTTTCTTTTATTAGGCTGTTGTCTTTCATAATGCAATGTAGTGTACATTAGTCACTAGTGTGGCTCTCAGCTTCTTACACCCTTCCTGTCATTGCCGATGCTCTATGTCTTTCTGACACACTGCACACAGTGACGTCAAAAGCCAGGGGTAAATTAAAATAGATGAAAATCTGTCTACCCCCATAAAAGATCAATAGCAGTGTAATTCCTGGGGTGCCATGTTCTTCAGTGCAAAGAATGAAACTGAAGTCATTTTTATTTTTATAATCAGTAATGTACTGTTTGACAAGACTTCTGTGTGCTTGTCAATTGATATCTACATTTTAAACAAATACATCACTACCCGAATGCATTATACATTTTTAGCAGAGAAAATAAAATAGTACATACCATCCATATGTTTTTTTACTTCTGTAACCCCTAGGTGACGCTATCCTATGGGCTACTACCCCTGCCTGTGTGGCTACTCACAGGTTGAGAGGCCTGAGTTCTGTGAATGGGTGCCTCCACCCAGAGGAATGGTATTGGGGTAGTTTAACTGCTTTGGTATAGCCCTCCGGGACACTATAACCACCCACCAACCCTTCTAGTGGCCTAAACAGTAATACCATAGAACATTCACATCCACATCCACTGAATAACAGTAATAATATGCTCACGCCCCTTGCACTTACCAACATGGCTGGATCAGCTGCAACTGCCCTGGAGACCCCCTGGAAAATAAGGTCAGCAATGCAACAATACAATATTACCACTGTAACCCAACTAATAATATGCACACTAGCGAGGTTAAACATGAAACAAGGTAATCTGGTTTATTCAAGGGGAGTGAACAAGGGAAGGGCGTGATTCTGACAGAATGATTGACATTTTGATTTAGTCTAGGTTGGTTCAGTATGCACTGTAAGTCTCTTTGGAACAGTCGCACAAACCTGGGTACCCAGTGTGTTATGCAGGCTAGCCTGAAGCGTTGCCTGGGGTGACCGGCATTGCAGCTGTTGTTGGGGCCCTTAGGAAGGAAAACAGCTAACGTATGTACAACCCAAATAATTGTAATCCTGAGCCGGGTGGCCCAGTCCTTTTGCAATAACCCAGAACAAAACAATTGGATGGCACACGATGATTTGCAGCTGTTGTTACAGGGAGCTACCCTGATTTGTACTCATGATACCCAGACCAGGGTGTAGGAAAGGTGAGATGAAGACCTCATTGCATTGATCTTGTGGGCCAGGGGAAGCTGGGCCTACACAACTCACCTTCTGGTGGTCGCTGCCTGTTCAATGGTGTTGAGCAGGGGGTGAATCCCCAAGCGGGACTTTCGCCAAGATGATCTCTGAAGTGGGGGCAGCAGCTTAGGCTGAGATGGCAAGGCCCAAGCAGGATGAACAGTTCTGAAAGAGTTTGTGATCTTTTGTGGAAAAGCCTCCAGCAGGCGTAACAGAATTCACTGTGGGGAACCAAATCACGACCCATGAAACACATTCAGCACACTTAAATCAGTTATTTCTTCTAAGCCACAGTTCAGATACAGTCTAGTTGCTAATTACAGCTTTACTGTGCAAACCTTCCTCTCTGAAGCTGTTTTCTCTCATCAGGTGGGCTGATCACTTCTGGAGCAAGTCTTCAGTCCAAGACCTGTCACCACAACAATTCTATTGTTTCTTTTACTTCCGAAGTATCCCAGCAAATGGAAGAGTCCGATTACTGCACTGGCAGCTCAAAGGCAGGAGAACGTGTTAAGTAGGCAAGCAGAGCCTTCCCACCAATTCTTCAATGCTCCTCCTAGGGGCAGCTGCTTGAAAGCTCGAGATGTTCACTCTTCAACCTCCACCTCTTGACTGACTACTGCTTCAGGCAGTTCTGAGGATTTCCCGGTAATTCACAAGGTTCGGTTGGCTGAGGAAACTGTCTGTCACAGAAAGGGCTCCCCCTCCAGGTCCATTTAGGTGCCAAACACTTAAAACTACAAAAACTACAGAATTTCCTTCCCACAAGACCCCTGTGGACAGTCTCCATTTTAAGTCCCCAGAGGTTCGATTGGAGGTCCAACACCGGAAGTCCAAAACCAAAATGGTGAGTCCTATTCAAAAGCTCAAGCTGCAATTGAAAGCAGGTTAGACAAACTCCTCTATCATTATTACTATAACAGATAAACAGTAAATAATCACAGTTCCTAACAGGGCTCCCTCTGCGCATATAGCCACTGCAGAATGGGGCAATATAACAGACGGTCTGGCTGGTTGCAAGCCTTCATTACTTGGACCCAGCCCAGACTGATTTCCAAACACAGCATAGGTGCTCTCTTAAAGAGACCTGAACGGAGACTCGCTAAAGCACTCTCATGCAGACAAATAGAACTACTGCAGACAGAATACCTGCCTGACAGTGGGCATTTAGGGGCCCAGGAAGACAATATAGTAAACCTCAATTTGTAGGGGGAAGGGTTACACTTCTATATTGTTATTTGTATTATTTTTCCATTGACATTACATAAGTACTAGCACCATTAATGATTACCTTCTTTTGGGAAAATTGAGTTATCCTTATGTATATACTTCATTTTATCTAGATAATAAAACAAATCCTAAAAGATGGTGTCTGTGTGTGTTTTAGGTGCATCGTGCACAAAAGAACTAATCTTAAATAGCAGCTGTGTGCATGTTTCTATACACGTTCCCTGCTGATTTAGCAACACCTGCATCCCATTAACTTGGATAAATGATTGTCTTGTGGCCTGTTGATAAATAGGGGGATTTAATTTATTAGAGCACAGAATATTGTTTTCAAATACATAACCTGAAAGTCTATAATGAGAAAGAAACAACACCTACTTGTTACATCTAAATAAGTCACTATCTATGATGCCTAATATATATGAATGGATTAACCCACGACAGATCATGGGTATACTGAGCATTAATCCATGCCGTGGGGTTGTAAGGCACAAGGCAGCAGGCTGAGTGACTTCAATCACCCAGGCACGGATTAATGCTCAGTAAACACATGCTCTGGAGTGGGTTAATCCACTTACAAAATGGGCAACTTTATTTTAGAGGTTTACCTAAATAAATATTTAAAAAAATACTGTTTACATGCATTTATAATGATGTAGTTCTTCCGCCTAATGGGTTTGTCCTTTTTTTTTTTACCTTAAGTAGTTTGTGCATTTTTCGGCTTTTTGTTCCCCAACCCCATGCATCCCACATGATTGTGGAGGCACTTGCACACCACGCATTATGGGACACACCGCCCTACCTGTCATGCTGTTACCGCCTGCGCCTGTCACCGGACCTCCATCTGGTAATGGTGGGACTACGGGTGGGTGACCTCCCCTCCCAGTAGAGGACAGCCAGTGCTCAATCTTGCTCCCACCCTCCCCCCTGTGCTGGTACCCTGACGACCCAAGGTCATTCCCGAACCCGGGTCACCTGTGTAGCACCAGTTAAGGCATCCTGTGCCTCAGCCCTCAGCGCTACCAGGCCGGCCCTGGGTTTGTCCATCTGAGGATGCTGTAGTTGTAGTTCTTCACTTGGTGGATTTCTCCACTTGGTTGATTTGTCATAATGAGGTTGCCATACAATACAGGCCTCAGCCAGGACCCCCATTACACACACAGCCAGCATCGGGAGTGGAAGGCTGGGCAGGCTTTAAAGGTAATCACCACTCTCCTGTCTGCAGAGCTACCACTGGAAGGGTGTTTTTTAACTGGAGGACACTGGGTGATAGATTATTTCAGGATTTTTCTAGACATTTTCACTGCAATTGAGGCGGTTTCAATGTGTTACTTTAACTAGTGTTCCAAGGGGATTGTGCTTGCTATCTGTGGGCTGTGGAACAGTTTGTGGGCTGTTGAGCTAAGATTAGAATCCTGCATTCTGTGTGATTTAGCCTGTATTCTTTACACAGTAATCCTGACATGAGTGCATGATATACAGCATTGTACTTACTGTTTCTGATGTTTGGAACACTGTGAGGCCTTCCCCTCCCCCTGCAGGAAAGCCGCACATGCTCAGTTCAGGCACCCTATGCTAATTTCCCTGCTTCTCTTCCCTCACTAGGCCTCAGCCAGGACCCCCCATTACATACACAGCCAGCATCAGGAGCGGAAGGCTGGGCAGGCTGTAAAAGTAATCACCGCTCTCCCACTTGCAGATTTACCACTGGAAGGGTGTTTACCTGTCGACGCTTTGCATCAACTCCCCATCTGCGCTATCCTCCCAAGGCCGACTCTCAATATATTATGTAATCTGGTCACATGACCAAGTGCCCACTTCCTCATTAGCAGGTTATCTTTTCTGACCTCCATGGGTTGGTCTTGAGCTCCCTCCCTCTAGCATCATTTTTTTTTTGTTACCCCCATCTTCATTACCTCTTTCTCACCCACGCTAGTACAACTAATGCTTTCTGGCCCCTTCCTCTCCCACTGGCTCCCCACACCAGACTTAAACCCTGCACCCTGAGCACCAGAGGCACACATTCTACCACTACTCCTTCTGACCTGGGATCACTTAAGAGGATACCTTGCTAATTCTTGAGTCCTGTGGCCTCTCTACACACTGCCCTCTTGTGGCTAGAAACATAGAAACATAGAATTTGACAGCAGATAAGGACCACTTGGCCCACCTAGTCTGCCCATTTCCCTACCTAATGGATAAGCTGCAGATCCTAGTTAACCAACAGCCTACTTCCTCCTACCACCTACTGGAATTGCCTAATGTCTGTCCCATGCATTCTTGAGTTCCCCCACTGTTTTTGACTCTATGACCTTCTCAGGAAGGCTGTTCCATGCAGTTATAACCCTCTCTGTGAAGAAATACTTCCTCACATTACCTCTGAGCCGTCCCCCCTCTATCTTCAAATTGTGCCCCCTTGTTCTTGCACACCTCTTTTTTTTGAAAGATGCTACCCTCTTGGACTTTGTTGATTCCCTTGAGGTATTTGAATGTTTCTATCATTTCCCCCCTCTCCTTCCTTTCCTCAAAGTTATACATCTTAAGCTCCTTTAGTCTTTCTTCATATGTCTTCTGGTACAGACTCTGCACCATTTTGGTTGCCCTGCTCTGGACAGCCTCCACCCTGTCTATGTCTTTGCGGAGATGGTGTCTCCAGAACTGTACACAGTACTCCAGATGTGGTCATGCCAACTGTTTGTACAGACAGATCCCTCTTTTGCCTTGTACTCCACCATGCCCCTCCCTCTATTCTTTGGTGTGCTCCTAGTGCTCCTTACTCCCTCCCCTCCCCCAAGACATCTGCCTGTCAGCCCAGCAGGTACCCAACATTACGCCCCAGGTAGGGCACTACCAGCAAAGCTCCACACAGCTGCCATACCCTGACATGTCCCCCCCCCAGAACCTAACCCAGCATACCTCATTATTCCTCTTAGTGGCTGTGCATATCTCCACCCTACCCATACCTATGGCTGCCTGCAAACCCTGTCCCCAGCCATGTAACCCTATCATAAAAGCCAAGCTAATTAGACTCACTCTCCTCTGCCATGCTCTCCTACCCATTTTCCTATAAGGCAATGTGCACCCAAACCCGAGCCCACCTCTCTCTGTCTCAACACCTCCTGTGGGTCATCAAATGGACTCCTTCTAGCCATCATCAACATCTGTAGCCTTCAAAAAAAGCTTGATGGGCATCAAGGCTGGATGGCATAGATTTCTCCGGATATCCTTGCTGTTACAGAAACCTGTCTTGATCCTGATACTCCAGCTCAGCTGTCCATATTCTTGTGTACTCTATCCTCAGAACTAGCAGGCTAGGTAAGAGGGGTGGGGGCTGTGCTCTTTACTATGGAGATTCCCTTCAGTTCTCACTAGTCCCTGACACTCCCACTCCATCTAACGGTGCGCAGGTTCTCATTGTGAAACTGCAACCTGACACATCTGGCAAAGCCCTACACATAGTCGCTGTTTATATCCCTCCCTAGCACCAAAGGCCAACGTTTGACATGGTAATGAACTGCCTAGCCCACCTGGCCACCTCCAGTGAAATCTTTGCCCTGGGTGATTACAACATCAAGTGGCTAGTGACCTCCTCTGTCTCCTGCAAGGATACTGTTGCATCACTGGACCTCACCCAAGTCATCCAGTTCCCCATGAGGCTTAACCATAAAACTGTCATCTCCACACTCATTGACCTAATATTCACAAATTGGCCCACCTGCATATCTGAGGTCTCAGTACTTCTGGATGCACTGAGTGATCACTGAACAGTCCTCTGTAGATGGTCCTCAATAAAAATCCCGAAGCGGACACCCAAATATACCTTTATACGTTGTCTAAAAAAGGGATCTCTCTCACACCTCAAACACCTATTACAAATTGACTGGACCCCCATCATCACTGCACAGCCTACTGACAGTGCCCGGGATTACTTTATCTCCAAGTTTAGCTCTGCTTGTGACCACTATGTCCCGGTCTCCAAACAGAAAGTCAAAAATTAGGACACCCCCTGGCTCTCCCATGCTATATTTGATCTCATGAAGCAATGAGACAATAAGTGACATAAAGCTAATGAATCGGGCAAACCGCACAACCGGAAACTCTATAGGGGAACTTAGGAACAAATGTACCTGGGAAATTCAGAAAGCCAAAGCTACCCACTATCAGGAGACACTCTCTTCCTCCTGGGGCTCTGGGTGCAAATTTTGGAACAACATTAAAGAACTGAATGGAAAATCTGTCTCCCCCTGCCTAGCTGCTAGTAAATGGCTCACTCTCCCAGGACCCCCTATTGATTGCCGATACCCTCAACACTGCATTTTCTGATCTTAGCGGTGCCCTTCCCCCTAACTTCTTCAACCTGATCCCAGACTTGCCCTCCAGCCCACCCCTTAAAGCATCCACCCCCGCTTTCAGATTCTGAACAATCACCACCTAGAGGCAAGACCATATTTAACCAAAGACCTTGGGAAAACACGCTTTAGTAGCAACTCACTGGACCTAAGACTAGTCCTCCTCACCTTAGACTCCATTATCTCTCCACTCACTGACATCCTAAACCAGTTCCTCTGTCACGGACAATTCCTCTCACACTGGAAAGCAGCTGTCATCACCCCAGTATTAAAAAGTGGGTGCCGCACCTCGCTGGGCAACTACTGCCCCATCTCCATTCCTCCCCCCCCCAGGCACTAGAAGTCAGTGTCAGATCAACTCTTGGACTATCTCTTTAAATGCAACCTTCTCTGCTATGAAAAGCATGGTTTCAGGAAGGGCCACAGTACTACAACTGCCCTTCTTGAATACACCACTTTCATAAGCAAAGTCCTTGATCGAGGGCACCTAGTTGGATCTGCCTATATTGATTTAACCAAGGCGTTCGACTCTGTCAGCCACACACTCCTAATCCAATCCATGTATTGCATGGGCCTGTCCCTGGATGCTACTGCATGGTTTAACAGCAACCTCTGTGACAGAACCCAGAGGGTCAAGTTAAACTGTACTCTTGGCCAGTAAACCGGTACTTTCGGGAGTTTCCCAAGGCTCAATACTGGGCCTCCTCCCGTTTAGCATGTACTTGAATACTCTCCCAAAGGCCTGCTTGAGACAAATGCTCTTGTATGCCATTGACGCGGTTATATTTGACAGCCACTCGGACCCTCACTCCCTTCAATCCTCCCTGCAACACTCCTTTTCTGAAGCTGAGGCCTGATTCTCATAGCACCGTCTTGTCCTGAATTACAAAAAGACCAAGGCCATGCTTTTCACCCACAGACAAAATAAGCTTAAAAATGTTCCACTCAACATCATTAACATTCAGGGCTCCCCCCTCGACCGTGTGCCCACCTTTAAATACCTGGGCATCACCCTTGACTGTTCTCTCATGTACCTTGATCACATCAATCTGCTCATCTATCAATTCCAGACTAGGACTCCTACATAGGCACAGGGGATGTCTGTTACTTGATGCCCTAGGTCTTGCCGTGACATCATCGGTGCTCTCCCTTATTGACTATCTATGACACGGCTGACCCCACTGCCTTGTGTCGAATCTTGATCTCCCTAAATAAAGCCTGCCAGTTAGTCACTGGATGCAACTGTTGGACACACACCTGTGAGCTCTATAGACATGCCAACTGGCTTAACTTTGAAGGCAGACTCCAATACCAGACCTGTCTCCTTGCTAGGAAGCTCTCCCTAAACATCTCCCCCCCCCAGGTCTCCATCACCTTGTCCAGTCTTCCACTCAGCCATGGTCTACACAGAGCTCCTTGCTATCCCCCTCTCTGTACCCCACTGCAGCACCCCTCTGGGTCAATGCTCCTTTTACTACAGGGCCCCCCTCTGGTTTAATGAAATGCCATTGGCCATCACCCTGGAACAGTGACTAGGCCAGTTTAAAACCCTACTCCATGCTGAAATCCTCACCCACTCCAACTGTGACTACTTAGTTCTTCTCCCCCTTGCCTGTGACTATAACCTTTTGATTTCTGTATTTTGTTACTGTACATGCTGGACTTATAATGATTTGACACAGGTTGGTCCATTCCACCCTTGAACTGTAACTTGTCTTCACTGTATGCCCCTTATTGTATATACTGTTCCTAAACTTGCAATGTATGTATTTTGGTGTGTTCTCTGTATATTTATTATTGTATATCTTGACATGTCTTGTAATGTATGTAAATCTGATGTGGAGCCTTTGCAAAGGAGTCCTTGACTCAAAGGTTGTAATTCCAATTCCTTCAATAAATATGAATAAATAAATAAATAAAATATAAGTCACATTAAACTGTTCCTCCACTGAGTTGTTTTACCATTTCCAATTGAGTTGCATAAGTGTTGCTGGATCCAGCACAAAGCCCTGCACAAACTGTTTCTTTAGATTTAAAACTCAGTTATGCATTGCATTGTGACTGGATTACCAATGCATTCCAATTGAGTGGCAAAAATGGTTTATAAACATGGCTCTTCAGCTGGTTAAACATTGAAAAGCAATGCAATATGAGTTGCCAATGCATTGCCAACTGTGAAAAACAATACTAAATCAACTCATTGGTGGAACAGTTTAATGCGACTTGTAATGTAGTTGCAGATTTTTTATGTTTCTCTGGTGGAGTAAGTAAAAACTTTACATTGCTGTCACTCAGGATTTTGTAGTGTGGCAAGGCAACTGTGATTAATCCATGCTCAGGTAACCTGTTTTGATGAATCAGAATACAGGATTTTTGGGACCCATTTTACAAATAGACATATTATAGGGTCGCATTCATGCCTCTGTATTAGGGTTAAATCTTCACTATGTTAAACTGAAGATTTTGCACTTTAATAACTTTGCAACCATTCAAGCGATTCACATGAAATGTGGCAGGCAGCATCAGAGACCAACAATCTCTTGATGTGGCAAGTTTTGTTTCAGTTGGATGCGTAGGTGTTGAGATACTAAACATTGAAAAATGTGAAAATTTCCACTTTTGTCAAATTCTTTGCCACTGTGTTGTGCAAAAACTGAGTGGAATTTTGTTCTAAAATTTTCATGGTATATATGTCTTGGGTCACATCAGTGCCTTTTTAAGGTTTGGTGAAAAAATATTAATCCTTTCCAAAGTTATTACATTTTAAAGTTTCCCATTATTTCCTATGGGAAAAGTTAGATGTCAGGCTCAAAATAGGATTCTTGACTGCAAATGCAGAATCCTTGTTCACAAATGCAGAATCCTGTTATGCAAATGTGGAATCCTAGTTTGTGCTGCCGCCATCTTGTTTTTGGTTAGCGAGAGAAACAAACTTAAATCTGGCAAATAATAGAGTGCCTTGGTAAACACCAACACTTGTGTTTACTTAATCAGAGCCTAAGGAATCATATTCTGGGGTTATTATTATTTTTTTTTAATGTTCATAGATCTGTTTATTTTTTCTGTGAAAGATCCCTTATTGCAAATCGTGGAAATCTTTTACTGTGAAACAGGATCCTTTTTTTCAATTTGCAAAAAAGGATTTTCTTTTTTTTTTTTTGAAAATCTTTTTATTATGAGTGTGGTATGGCTTATATTGCATCCAGGCAACTACACACTTACAGGTACACAACAATAAAATGTAAAATGTTATACACATTATACAATTCAAGTGTATGAACATCTTGACATCAGCGAAAAGGGGGTTATGCTTTTTTCAAAGAAAACAGCATTTAGTCCATCAAGCAAACATATCTAATACTCTTTCTACTAAGCGGTTTTAACAGTCTCTATTTGCCTCCGCTTTGGACTAAGCAATGAATTGTACTATAAATAACATTCTGAAATTACTCTGGAATATAGACATATGAGAAGTTAGATGGTAGAGAGTAGAAGAGAACCTGTGACAAATAAATCAGCTTCTCCTAGTCTGGAATTATACCCTGTTCCACTGCTGAGAGCCAAGGATGCCAAACCTCGCTGAAGAAGAAAGCTTTACCTAGAGCACCCAACTGTGCCAGCTCCAGTACCATACATGAGTTCACATTCTGCACCCATCTCACAATAGGGGCACCAGCTGACATCCAGCCCTATGCGTTTGGCATTAATTAAAGTGATGGACCCCAATGGGTTGGAAAGTTTCTTATTTGGATGATGCGGATCTGCCCCAAGGAGCAGTTCCATAGGGGATTTAGAAGGGGCATACCCTAAAACCTGAGACATGATATGGTGGATTTGGTGCCAAAAAGGAGCCACCTTGGGGCAGGTAAGGGCCAGGTGCAGAAAGTCAGCATCATCCGCCTGACACTTGGGGCATATAGGTGAGCGTGCAGCATTGATACTGTGCAATCTCTTATGATTCATATAAGCCCTATGCAGGAAGAAGAGCTGGATCTGTCTCAACTTGTTGCTATGGGAGCACTCCGTGTAGTGCACATGTGCCATGGACCACGTCTTTTGGCCTATTGATAAAGAGAGATCCTTGCCCCATCTCACTGCACTAGGATGCAAAAATTGGGGTCCAGAGTTAGTAAGCAGCCGATAGAATAGTGATAGGGGTCTCCCCCTTGGCTGTGGGTGGAACAGCTCCTCCTCAAAAGGGGAAGGCATGACCCAGTTGTTTGCCATATCTAAATTACCCCACAGCTATGTCTAACTCTTAGGTATATTCCATTGTGAGCAAATTTGTGCAAAATGTTTAATCAGTCCTCCTTCATATAGCTGGCTAACTATCACAAGCCCCTTCTTCCTCCAGGCCCATAGTCTGTGCACCATCCCAGCCATGCATCGGTCACTTTGTCGCATGAAATAAAGTATGCTGAGGTTAGGAGAGCTGCCCCCTATAAATCCAATTTGTTTGTAGGCCTGAGTCCATGCAGCCAGAGTGACAGTAGCGAATGGATTAACAACCTGCTCACAGGCCATCCCCCACAGGTTCCCAACCAACAGATCATTCTTATAATTACCAAATAACATATCTTCCTCCAGTCCCATCCATGGACACTCGTCCACCACCTTTTCCATTGGGATGAATACCAATTGGGCTGCCCAATAATAGGATTTAAAATGCGGGAGGCCTACACCACCATCTCCAGACTTCCTCTGAAGTACAGCCCTAGGTATTTTAGCCCGACCCTTCTGCCATATAAACTTATGAAGAATTGAGTCTAAATGCTTAAAGTGTATTTTGGGAATCTTAATGGGGAGAGTCTGATACATGTAGAGTAGTCTAGGTAATATTGTCATTTTAATAACCCCCACTCTGCTGAGTAGCGATATAGAGAGAACTGTCCACCTCATACACTGTTCTGAAATCTCATTCATGAGGGGTTTCAAGTTTAGTTTATAAAGTTCCCCTACTCTAGCGGATATCCGTACCCCCAAATATTTTAATGAGTGAACCAATTGGAGCCCTCCCAACTGAGCAATCAACTGTACTTGGTTCATATTCCCCCACTGGTATAAGTCTGCTTTTAGACCAGTTGACCTTATGCCCTGAGATTGCGCCAAATGAGTGCATTAATTTATGTACTACTGGCAGATCCTCAGCAGGGTTTTGCAAATATAATAATTGGTCATCCACATACATAGCAATCTTATGTTCCCGGTTCCCTCCCCAGAATCCCTTCACGTGCTCTCAGCGCTGCTCCAAGAGGCTCCAACGTGAGGGCATACAACAGTGGTGAGAGTGGGCACCCCTGCCTCATACCCCGCACCAACTGAAATGACCCAGGCATAACACTCCCGGCATTGACTTGTGCTGAAGGACTCCAGTACATCACCTTAACCCATGCTCTGAATACAGGACCAACCCCTAGTTTACATAGTGTGTAGAATAAGTACCCCCACTCCACGCAGTCAAAAGCCTTTTCTGTGTCAGGTGCTACCACCGCTGCTCCATGTAAACTCCTAGTGTGGGCCCATCTATGTATAATATTCAGGGTATGTTTTATGTTATGTTTACCCATGCGACCCTTCACAAAACCAGACTGATCTGAATGTACTATCGAAGGGAGAATCTGCTCCAATCTGGTCACCATGGCTTTCGCTAAGATCTTATAATCTGCAGTTAACAGCGAAATTGGTCTATATGAGGAGCACAAGGCTGGATCCTTCCCTGATTTAGGCAACACTGTTATGGTAGCAGACCGTGTGGAGGGGGGCAACTCACCCCTCTGCAACCCCTCCTCAAGGGCATCAAATATGGGTTCCATTAGGTATCCCTCAAATGTTTTGTAAAAGTCAGTTGGTAGACCATCAGGTCCTGGGGCGTTCTTGCTCTTCAAGGTCCTCAAGGCTACCTGTATTTCTTGTTTGATGAGAGGAGAGTCCAAGTTCTCAGCATCCTCCTCATTAATCTTGTTGAGTGGGGGCCCAGCAAAGAACTGATCGTACTCTTCACTCTTGGGGTTGCATTCTGAAGTGTAAAGTGATTTATAGTAGGTACCGAATGCATCTCCTATGTCCTTAGCATCCCTTACCATATTCCCTTGTGCATCTTGAATTTGTGCTATGCTCTTGGCAGATTCTCTCCTCTTAAGCTGCCTTGCCAAGTATTTGCCCGCCCTATCTCCATCAAAATATTGTCCCCCATTTGCCAGCAGAATAGGCCGCTCCAATTGAGCACTGAATAGAGAGTTAAATTTCCATTTTAGTTTCTGCACTATATTGTAGTGTGGCAGTGGGGTTAAGCATGTGCACCCTCTCATATGCAACAATCTTAGTTCTAAGTGATTCTAGGTCTCTAGTGGATGCCCGCTTCATCTGAACGGCAAAGGCAATCATCTGCCCTCATATATAGGCCTTTATGCTTCCCATCGTGTGGAACGCAATGTATCCCCTTTATGACTGAAGTTCAAAAATCCCTGTACAGCTGCCCTCATGAATGAAACATATTCCTGTTTCCGCAGAAGCAATGGGTTCAGCCTCCAGGCCCTAGCTGTCTCCAGGGTCCCCTACCCGCATATTTTAACATAATGGAGAGCATGATCTGAGATTAAAATGGATGTGTATCCCACTTCCCCCACCGAGGTGATTAAAACATTAGATAGCAGCATCCTGTCGATGCAGGCATAGGATTTGTGGGCATGTGAATAGAAACTATATTCTCGGCCTGAGGGATGTAAATGTCGCTAAGTGTCAACTAAGTCAAAATTAGCTTGCAACTTCTCCAGTGCCTTCACATTCTGTGATTTTGGGATAGGGGAAGGATTAGACCGATCCAAGACCGTGTCAAGGACACAGTTATAGTCACCCCCTAATAGCCAAGGGGCCCTCCCACCGGGACATATCTAGAGCAAGCTTCTGGAAAAAAACCTGGATTTTCTATATTTGGTGCATAAATGGAGCCTACCAGCAGGTTTCCCCTACCCGGGACCTCCACCCTTGCCAGGGCATACCGACCATATTTATCCACCATTGTATCTGCTATCTGCAGGTTGGAGCCCCGGGGAAGCCAAATAGAAGCACCCCGAGCCTTAGATGAGAAAGCTGAGGAAACATGTACCTCCCATGAATGTAGCAGTTTTTTGTGACTCAAGAGTAGAGAAATGAGTTTTCTGTAGTAGAACTAGTTCCCCCCTTCGTCTTTGAATTTCTGCCATAACCCTCTTTCATTTCACAATAGACTTAAGATCATTTATATTCCAAGAAATACAGTTTACATCAGTCCCCACCATTAAACAGCAGTCTACAATCGTATAGTCTTCTGGTCAGCAATGAAAAAGCCTGCGCACTCTTTTCCACAACATTTCCAACCTCTCCCCCCCCCACCCAATCTCCTCCCTGACACCCCCTCGTTTTCCCCTTGATTAAGCCCCAGTCCAAAAGCCAATAATGACACCCCTAAGAAGGCCCCAAATCCTCGTGCTCCAATGTCAGCGTATAGTGGAGCCTCTAAAGTAATCCCCACAGAAAAAAGGGCTGTCATTTAAGACCTCGAGTATCCACCCTTCTTTAGCCAAGATTTGCTCCCCCTTCCCACAACTTCCCCAACAATCCCAGCTTCAATCTAAACATGACTGAGGCTCCCTCCTTGCAGGGGAAAAAACCCGCCAGCATTCCCATTACAAACATTAAGCAGGGAAACCAACCCTGTCCTGCCTATTAACCATATAACTAAGTAAAGGGGTGGCGGCGTAGTCAGCATATAAAAATGAAAAAGCAAATAACAAAGTAGCTGTATTATTTAAACATGAGCAAGCGCTAGTCGAATTTACATTCTAATATTCTGCCCATGCAAACACTCATTAATTATAACCATAGTGCCTGTTACATCATGACTGATATGCCACTGTTAATACACAAGCTCCACATGACTGTACATAACTTTTGTGGCCCACTTATAAGGGTCTCCACCTTCAGTTTTATGTGGAGTTAAACAAAATAGCTCCAAAGAAAGAGAAACCTATCCCGCTGATACCCATGCCCCCCATACCACGGTTAGGTATAATGCATCCAAAGTAACAGCCAGTTGCTGAAATGTTCAGAGGGGTACCAGGATCCATTGCCATTGTAGTCATCAGTAAAAGCAACAATATCCACGTGTAATATCCCCCTTCACCCCGCTGATACCCAAATCTCTAGATTTGGTCGGGGGGTATCTTTAAGAGAACCACTCACTTCTTGATCTGCAACAGGGCGATTGAGTGCAAGCAGGCCCCACAAGAAACTCATGGAGGAAATAAGAGCCTTAGGGGCAAAAATAAGAACAGGCCTACCATACAAAACATAGGCATCAAGCATAACATATACATTCACCGATGTGACTTAATCCTTGCTCAACATTGAACTCACTCATCGTTGGATCTTGCTCATTCTCCCCTGCTCTTCTCCGCCTTGAGCCATTTCTCAGCAAGCTTGTGGCAAGTAAAGAATCGAGGGTTCTGACCAGGTTTATCCACCCTCAGATGAGCCGGGTATGCCAAAGAGAATTTCCAACCCATCCTGTACAGCTTTCTTTTCATGGGATTAAACTTTCGTCTCCTCATCTGAAGATCTCTGCTGTAGTCTTGGTACACATACACTGTCGCATTATCCGCCTTGAGAGGGCCCATCTTTCTAGCCTTCTGCAATATTGATTCCTTGTCTTGAAATCTTAGACATTTAATAAGGCAATGACATGGGCGAGCCCCCGGTTTAGGAGGGGGACCGACACGATGTGCTCACTCAATTTCATACCTTGCAGCTTCTTCTGCTAGGCCCAACTTCTGGATCAGCCATGTGTGGATCCCCACATTAGGACTGTGGCATTCCAGTCCCGTAGGCAACCCAATAATGTGAATATTTGAGTGCCTAGAATGATTCTCCTGGTCATCCAGGTGCTCACAAAGATCAGCAATTGTAGATAGCAGCCCATTTCTTTCAGCCGAGGCCCCCACGTAGGTATCCTCCAGGTTGCTAATTCAAAGCTCAAGCTCGCATATTTGTGAAATATGCGTGGCAGTAGTAGTATCAGTCAAGGCAGTAATCACGGACTGCAAATGGGTGAATTGCGAGTTGAGATTGTGAAACTCAGCCTTCATGTCCCTCTGCATCTGTGCCAGTGTATCAGGTACTCCTGCGAGTGTTTTGGTAATATCCATTGTGGTAGAGTCTACGTGCACACTTGCTGAGCTGGTGCTTGATGAAGAGGACCCAGTACCCCAGGAAGGATTCTCGTCACTACTGATCGAGGTCCTGGATCGAAATTGAATTTTTGCCTGCCGATTTTTAGTTTTAGTAGTAGCCATCCATTTAAACTTCTGGTATATCACTTCAGCAAAAGCCCAGGATTCGATTCACAGCTATAAATAATATGTTTTAAAGCCGCCACCCTGGGAACCTATTTAGCAAGCGTCCTCCATGTTTGCCAGCTAGCCACACACCCCCAAAAAAGGATTTTTATATAGCTGTTTCTTTGTGACTTCATAGCAAAGAAACAATTTGGAATTGCCAATTTGGTTAAAATATATTACTTGGCTGTGCAGTTCTGTGGGGTTAAATTTTGCTTCATTTCCCATAGGATAACATTGTAATGGGAGGTTTACTCAGTTGTTTCTTTGGCATTCCGCTGTGAAGATACAGTTTGTAATTTTGTTCTGAAATTTTCAGGGTACAAAGGGCTTCGCTCACTGATGTGCTTTTTGCTGGTTTCATGAAAATATATTAATTTGGTGTTGAGTTGCATGGTTTTGAGAGTTCCCTGTGTTTTCTATAGGGTAACATGTCAATGTCAGGTGTTTTTTTGACTCTGCACACTATGGGATGGGAGCGCAGGGCCCTGTGGGCCCTATAATCCCACAGGCAAACATCCTTAGCAGTACACTATGTCAAGAATTACACATGGATGGGAGTGCAGGGCCGGGAGGGCACTGCGCTCTCACATGCAAATAGGGGTAGCATTAAGGGCTAATGGGAGCACAGGGCCTGGAAGGCCTTGTGCTCCCACATGCAAATACAGACAGGATTATAGAGTGATGGCAATGAAGGGCTCAGAGGGCCCTGTGCTCCCACAGGAAAATAAAGATACAATTACAATCTCTGAAAAATTATGGATGGTTGGGAGCACAAGGAAATAAGCCTATGATTATACATTCTGAAAAAGTAGGAGATTCTCTGCAAAAAGCTATGTTAATGCACCATTAGGGTTAATGCGATAAAAGCAGGGAAATTATACTTTCTCAAAAAGTAAGGAAATCCTCTGCAAAAAGCTATGATAATGCACCATTAGAGTTAAAGCATCAAAAGTCAGGAAATGCGATCTTAGGGCTCTCAAGTCAAAGACTCCACTCCCACCCTGCATGCTGGAACAGCCATGAGGGGTGTGCCTTGGGCTTGTGAACCCTAATGCTCACCCCATTCTCTTATACTGTACCCATCTTACCTTACTTACTCATGGAATGGGGTGAGCATTAGGGTTCACAACCTCAAGGCACACCCCTCACACCGGTTCCTGCATGCAGGGTGGGGATGGGGTCTTCAGCTTGGGATCCCTAAGGTCACATTTCCCTACTTCTGATGCTTTAACCCTAATGGTGGATAATGTTTTTTTTTTTGCAGAGAATATTTATATAGATAGATAGATATATACAATAGGGCCACAGTTATGGCCCTATAGTTAGGGTTGAACGGCCACTTCTATTTTACACTCCAAATTTTTGCACTTTATTAGTGTAGAGCAGGTTGAATTTGTGGTCCCCAATATTCGCAGAGCATAGCCAGCTGTATTAAATCACATCAGCTAGAATTAGCACTACACGCTTTGCAAAATATGGTTTCTTACAGGCGTAGACAAAACTAGTTAAATGGGAGCACTGTACCTGCTGAATCATTTCTGATTCATCTCTTGCTCACGCTCACTGTCATTCTCTGTTAGAACACTGCGTGTTGCTGTCAGTCATGTCACTACTACATCAGATTAAGGGCACAAAGTGAAAGTACCCTCTGGAAGCCAGCGATATGGACAGCGATGCACTTGCTGCAAGCTCTAGTGTAGAGCCTGAACCATGTAAGTTTCATTTGCTTTCAAGCTCATTCTGTCCTGATCTGGAATCATAGCAAACTGCATTTAATTTTTTTTTCAGGTTCAGGTGCCAGATTCACAGATAGTAGACTGACAGAAATCACAGATCGAGAGGTGAGCACACAAATTCAAAATGTCACTTCTGAAGCAGTATAGTTTCTCATACACTAACCTTCACTTTCTTTCTCTCCCATTTCACAGGATGCAGCTTGATGGATGGAAAGCTCGATGGAAAAACTATATGGACTGTTTTTTATAATGTTATGGCACTTTAATTTGGAAATCTAATAAAGTTTACTGTTCATTCACAGTACTGGCATTCCTTGTTGTTGCTTGTACTAGCCCCCCCGCCCCCATGATGCACACTATACACTTAGTGTCACAAAAACACACCGACGCATGCATTCTCAGTCTTGGCGTGTCTCGGCATGCTGCGAGCAGTACACTGGCCAAGTCGGACTTCCACAAAACTTCATCTGGTGCCTACATCCTACTTCCTAGGAATAAACATGGGGTAAAGCAGGTCAGAGAGAACAGTAAATTACCTGATACAATATTAATTTATTTAATTCATTTAATTTAACATAATGTCTGCTTCTTTTGGATGCTTGTTAATGCTAACTATCTGTATCTGTTTTGTGTTGATTCTCTGGTACATGTACTGTACTGTCCCGGGTTGTGCTTGAAAATAGGCAGGCCTCTTGTCTAATGCACCTACCTGGTTACCAAAAGCAAATAAATAAATAAAATGCTTTTATTTAAATTTTGGTAACCGGGTAAACCCACTGAGACCAGAGGTCCCTTTTTCAGAGGCAACCCAGGATTAGTTACATAAAGCAATGGTCACATACATTGGACAAGATACATTAGTTAGGATTGTTACGTACATTGGAGTGACAGTAATTGCAGTTGACAATATGATTTATACATTTGGCACAATACATTGGAGTAACAGTAGTCACAGTAGAATGAGCATGGAATACAGTGGTCACAGCTGAGACCTACATAGGAAGGGGAGTGAGTGGGGGCTAACAATTACAGCCGCAGAGGCTGAGTTCAAGGAGATAAACTTTGAGGCCCAACTTGAAGCCTTGGAGTGAAGGCCTGTTGACCAGGTTTGCTGGGAGTGTGTTCCATAAGTGTGGGGCAGTGTATTTAAAGGAATGCTTGCCCGGGTTGGTTCGTACCTGTGGGATGTCCAGGAGACAGCCAGCTGAGGATCTCATATCATGGCAGTGTACTCTTGGGTTGAGCAGGCCACGCAAGTCAGGAGGAGGGCCAGTGGTGGAGAATTTGTAGGTCAGGCAAGTAGAGGAGTAGGCCAATTTGTGCCATAAGGTGGGCCAGTGGAAGTCTGCTAGGACCTCACAGTGGTGCCTCCTGGGGGATCATTGGTGGCAAAGCATGCCACTCTAGGGTAGAGCACAGAGAGTTTATGTAGTTCCCCTTCTCTAAGGGACTGAAGGAGTGGGGCCCATAGAGGAGGATGGGGAGCAGGGTGCAGCTGGTGATAGCTCACAGAGCCTCATCAGAATGAGTGTCCCAGGTAGTAGAGGAGTCCAGTCCTCTGGTGGATGGTCTTAGAGATTCAGTGTGAAGTTTATAGGACAGCTCCTGGTCAAGGAGGATCCCAAGGTATTTGATCCTATCAAGGACCTCAACTCTTTTCCCCTGGGCTTTTAGAGTTGGAGCAGGTCACATCTGATGGTACCCAGACATCTAGTTCCAAACAGAACAGCTTTGATCTTCTCGTCATTAAGTATTAAGGAGCTGGTGGAGAACCAGGCTTCAAGTGCTGAGAGGCAAGCATGCAAGTTGGCAGTGATAACACTAGGTAGCGGGTCACTGCAGTAGACAACGGTGTCATCCACATAGAGGATGAGTTTGCTCAACCCACTAACCCTCTCAATGTCATTGACAAAGAGGGTGAAGAGCAGGGGGCCCAGGATTGAGCCCTGAGGTACCCCAGAGACCACCGGTCGGATACTGGATTGGATTCCTCTCCAGAGAACTTTTTGGCTTTGATTGAGTAGGTAGCTCTTAAACTAGGAGAGGGAGAGCCTGTCCAGTCCAAGGAGGTGGAGTTGGAGAGAAGAAAATTATGCAGACCAAGTCAAAGGCCTTAGACAGGTCAATAAATAGAGCTCCCATCTGAGAGCCCCTGTCCATAGCATTGAGGACATCAGACATGAGCTGGATAAGGGCCTTGTCTGTGTCATGACCTTTCCTAAAGCCATGTTGTATGTCGGCTAGGACAGAGTGCCTCTTAAGATAGTCTTGCAGTTGGTTGTAGACCAATCTCTCCTGCACCTTCCCTAGGGGACAGATAATGGAGATGGGCCTACAGTTCCCCACTTTGTTCTGGGGCACTTTTTTGCGGACTGGGACTACAGTCTCTGCTTTTCATTTGCTTGGAACTGCTCCCTCAAGGAGGGATCTGTTGATGAGCAAAGTGACAGGGAGGGAGATGGCAGAAGCAGCAGCCTAGGTTCGAGCAGGTCATGTCCCGGGGAGGAATCAGGGTTAATTTTGAGTAGGAATGGGAGTACTTCTGAAGGTTTAACAAGTTTCGGGTGACACTGGGACTGAGCATGCCCAATTGATACTGTTGTAGTGGGAGCACCAGACAGGATGGGGGGTGATAGTCCTTCTGGGTTTGAAAAGGAGGCATTGAATGCCTCAGCTATTGTGGAGGGGTCATTGGTCAGGGTATTCCTGACCAGTAAAGCTTCATCCTGGGCATTGGGGGCACCCTTGAGTAGCAGGTTTATGTCTTGGGATCCTGGCGGTCACACAGGTATGTGGACTTAGCCTGTTTGGAGGTTTTCTTACAGTGGTTCCTCAGTTCCCTGTATTTTTTTCCCAGTCAGCATTGCGACCTGAGGATTTATATAATCCCCAGGCCCTGTTCCTGACCAGCATACTCTGTTTGAGGCCAGGGCCAAACCATTTGTGGCACTTCCCCTGAACTCTTGGTTTCTTTTGTGAAGCATGAGCATTGGCCATGGACAGAAACTAATTGGTAAAGTAATCCAGCGCTTCACCCAGGGTGGGGAGAGTGAGGATGGAATCCCAGTCTTCTGCATGAAGGTCTGAGCAGAAGTCAGTAGTTATGAATCTGCTGAAGTTCCTGGCTTCTATCACTCTAGCAGCCAATTTGGGAGGCTTATTGGACAAGGTACCGAAAACTGGTGAGAGGTCACTCAATTAATCTGCTATGGTCCCAGCTGTCATAATACAGTCTGGGCAAGAGACAAGGGCCCAGCTGAGTAAGGAGTGATAGCCGGACTTGGCATTATGCCTAGTTGGCAGGTCGATGATTTGACTCAGGTTGGAGTCAAGAATGGGGTTCTTATTAGTTGAGGTCCCCAGGACAAGCCAGTTTTGATTGAATTCCCAAGGAGAATAATTTCCCCCATGGGGTACTCCTCTAGGGCATGGGTTAGAGATTCTAAGGAATACAGTACCTTAAGTCATATTTGTACCTTTATTATGCTAAACATGTGGTGCTAGTTGGCACATGGGATAGTGGTGCAATATCGGTTAATTATCATGTTCAGTAAGATTTTGCGGATATAATCTAAATGGTGAATATAGCAAAAATTAACAGAATGCAAAAATTACCTGCTATACAGTAACTTCACAACAATTCAACCAATTTGCATGACCTTTTGTATGTACCATCAGGTACTGACGGTTTCCTGATGTGGCAAGTTGAGTTCTGGTCGGATGTGTGGGTGCGGAAATATGGAGAGCAAAAAAGTGTGTAATTTACCATTTGTCTGCCATTTCTTTGTCACACTGAGGTGCAGAAATGGTTTGGAATTTTGGTCTGAAATTTTCAGTGTGTAAAGGACTTGCCTCGTAGATGTGCCTTTTGCTGGTTTGGTGAAACAATATTAATCTGTTCGAAAGTTATTACATTTTAAAAGTTCCCATCATTTTCAATGGGAACAGTTAGATGTCCTGCTCAAGAAAGGATCCTTTTTCACAAATGGGTAATCCTTTTTCACAAATGAGTCATGCTGTGTCGCAAATGGGAAATATTTTTTCATGCTGCTGCCATTTTGTTTTTCCAAACTGCATACCAAACTGCCCTAAGGGAAGCAGGTAAGGCAGTAAGGCAGGCAAAGTCCCAAACTGAGGAAACACTAGCACGGACAGTAAAAGAAGGTGACAAGACTTTCTATAGATACATTAGTGAAAGGAGAAAGTCCAGAGGGGGTTCTAAGCTTAATGGAGAAAGGAGCATGTGAGGAGGAGGACCCTGTAAAGGCATCTATCCTAAATAGATACTTTTGCTCAGTATTTACTGAAGAAGAGTAGGCAGGGCCCACAGCTCAGCATCATGGACACAGCGGGGAGGAGGTGAGCACTACTCCCTTCACAAAAGAAAGGGTCCTACAAGAGCTTGCTAAGCTCAGGGTGGATAAGGCAATGGGACCTGATGGCATACATCCCAGGGTACTTAAGGAGCTAAAGGAGGAACTAGCAGAGCCTTTAGCAGAATTGTTTAAGTGAGTCTCTGAGCACAGGAGAGGTCCCAGAAGACTGGAGAAGGGCTCATGTGATCCCACTTCACAAGAGTGGTAGCAGGAGGAGGCGGGGAACTACAGACCGGTCAGTCTTACCTCAGTAGTGGGCAAGATTATGGAGGCACTCCTTAAGGAAAGGATAGTGCAACACCTGGAATCCATAGGGGCACAGGATCCAAGACAGCATGGGTTTACAAAGGAAGGTCCTGTCAAACTAATCTCATAGATTTCTTTGACTGGGTAACCAGAGTGGTGGACCAAGGGAGCAGTTGATGTCGCCTACCTTGACTTCAGCAAAGCTTTTGACACTGTTCCACATAGAAGATTGATAAATAAGCTAGGTAGGCTCGGGTGGGTCAGAAGTTGGTCAACTGGGTGGCAAACTGGTTGACTGGCAGAAAACAGAGAGTGGTGGTAAATGGTATACAGTCAGAAGAGATGCAAGTCACAAGTGGGTACCTCAGGGATCAGTCCTGGGGCCAGTCCTATTCAACATCTTCATTAGTGACCTCAGATGGACTAGAGGGTAAGGCTTGTCTGTTTGCAGATGACACCAAGATCTGCAACAGAGTAGATGATCCAGATGGGGTGGGCAGAATGAGAAGAGATCTGGATAAACTAGCAGAATGGTCAGAAGAGTGGCAACTGGGATTTAATGCAAAGAAGTGCAAAATCATGCACATAGGGAAGAGAAACCCTGAAGCCACTTATAGGCTGGGAGGGGAGTTGCTAGCAGTCACAAAGGAAGAAAGAGACTTGGGCATCATCATCACTGATGACCTAAAATCATCCAAGCAGACCTCTAAAGCAGTAGGTAAGGCTAGGGGTGTTAGGGATGTATTAGTAAGGGTATCACAAGTCGTAAGAGGAGGTAATAATCCCTCTGTACAAGACATTGGTTAGGCCCCATCTGGAGTACCGTGCAGTATTGGAGCCACACCTTCACAAGGACATTAACCAAATTGAGGCAGTCCAGAGAGGGCAGCAAAATGGTGCAGGGACTGCATCAGAAGACATATGAGGACAGATTAACGGAGCTCAATATGTATACCCTGAGCAAAGGAGGAGAGAGGTGATATGATCGAGACATTTAAACACCTTAAGGGCATAAACAAGGTGAAAGAGTCTAACATGTTTAAATATAAGAAAAATAGCAGGACAAGAGGACACAGCATGAGATTAGAGGGAGGCCGATTAAGGGGAATGTGAGGAAATTCTTTTCACAGAAAGGGTGGTAGATGCATGGAATGGCTTACCACAAGAAGTGGTGGCTATGAATACAGTGCAGGGCTTCAAACAGGCATGGGATAGGCATAAGGGAGCAATACAAATGACTATGAATAGATAGGTCACTGACAGAGCAAAGGCCGATGGCACATTTATAAGGTAGAAAAAGAAATGGGCAGACTGGATGGGCCTTGCGGTCCTTATCTGCCGTCAACTTCTATGTTTCTATGTTTCTATGTTTCTATGTTTCTATGTTTCACTTAGCAAATTTCAAAAGCCACAAAATGAAATCCTGGAGAGCCCAACACATCTATCGGCTCATAGGGACCCTGTTAGGTGGATGCTGCACTTAAATGGCGAAACAATGACCTCAAATGTGTCTTTTGTTACATTTTACATCCTTTTTTGTGACCGTGTGATACAAAAAAGAATCTCTTTTCTTATCATGACTTATGAAAAAAGATCCTTTTTCATAAAGGGAAAATCTTTCTGCCTTTGCTGCATCTTATTCCCTGGTGTCTAGTGGCACCCCTGATCCTCCTATCACCTAGCCTGTTAATTGTATGTATTTCCTTAATGTCTAGTGGTACCCCCCACCCTCCGATCTCCACCACTGTCTTTTTTTTTTAACCAGTCAAGGTTCAACTTTATTTAATTACAGTATGTATAAAAATTACATTTGTTACATACATATCATTTCATAAATTATCACAAACTACACATTAGTACAGACCTAAAACATATTTACAAACCACAAAAATATTTCATAGACTTCCTTATATGACCTGATCAAAAGACTAAAAATAAGGCTAGGCTTCCTCTACCGTAGCCGGTCTCTCTTCCCAACTGAGATCAGAACTAGGCTCGTCCAAGCGACTTTCTTTCTGTTACTAGACTATGGGGATATAATCTATAACTCTGCTACAACCTCTAAACTTAATAAACTTGACATCCTCTATCACCGTGCACTGCACTTCATTATGAACTCCCCATACCAGACACACCATTGTGACCTGTACTCAGCTGTAGGTTGGACGTCCCTTACCACTAGACGCATTCTTCATGCTAGTACATGGACTTTAAAGCTTCTCCTTAACAAGCTTCTGAGCTACATAACTTCCATCATCTATACCAGCCACAGTACTTATGCACTCAGAAAATCAGATTTTATCTTTCTGGATGACCCCAAGGCCCGCACCTCATTTGGCAAGCGTGCATTCTTCGCTGCCCTCCCGGTTATCTGGAATCGGATACAATTGACACTGAAACTATTTAATCTAGTCTCTGTTAGTCTATTCAAAAAGTTAATCTTAGAAAAAATAAAAGATGTCTTTAATTGTCATTAAAAAAAAATCCTTTGACAGCATAAGTCTACTGTTAGTCATAAGACCCATGTAAACAGAACCAGCACTTTATGTATGAGTGTGGTGACTTACGTCATGAGTTATAGAGTAATGCCTGTATACCTGCAACTCATGCATCCAATCAGCACTTGTATTCTTGTTGAGTGCATTTATTATATGTTTCTGTTTGTCCATTAATATATGTTGTACAGGACCTCCTTGTGAATGAGCTTGCTCAACAGAGATTTTTCCTGCAATAAACCTGAACTTATGATGGGTCAACCTCATATATATTTCCTTTTATATACCTAACCTATAACCTCCAGTTAAACTTACTGCTAGTCTATGTGCAAAACAAGCTAGTGAAAATATTTGAGTAGGGATTTCTGAATTAAAAATCATTTTTAATTGTTCATTTTTTTTTCTAAATCAAATTTTTTAAAATGTCAAAAATTAAGCTTTTTCTTTCTCCATAAAACATTGGACATTCCAAAGTTAAATGTGATATACTCATTTCCGTATTATTCTGCCAAAACTTGTTTGTGTCATATTTCTTACATATTTCATGTTTCCCCATTTTGTATATAGCCCAAATCTTAATTGAGTTAATGCTTTTTTTGTATTTAATATTTTCTCTTCTTAATTAATATTTTTCAGCATTAAAAGTAGTTTTAATAAAAATAAAAGTATTACAGTTCCATGCATCACCCATAATTGTCATATCTTTCTGTTTTGTGTTGTCCCAGACCCTTTATATTGCTTCAAACACAAAAGTACTTGGGTTCGGGGCCAGCCCATCGGCGCAGCGGTGGGATTTCTGCTTGCGACGCCAGCGACCCGGGTTTGGGAACGGATCCGGGTCGTCGGAGGGCTGGCCGGGGGAGTAGGATCGAGGCGCCGATGGGCAGCTCTCCTACTCCAGGGAGGGCGCGGGCAGCTACCTGCAATATAGGGACCCCTGTGGAGACCGGGAGTTCACGAACCGACGCCGATGGGGGGGAGGAGGCTGCTGACGCTGGCGTCATTGCACGTCCCCGCCTCCTCCGGGGAGAAAATCTGATGGAAAAAGAAGGCGGGCAGGACCACCGATCTATGAAGCCCTCCCTGGAGAGCCTCACATTGCCGCCATCACTGCAGGACCCCGACCAGTTACAGTTCTGGGGTCACGAAGGTGGCCCACGGCCCCACCCTCTGGGGGGCAAGCCGGGGGTGACTGTGGGTCCCCAGCAGCAATTGACGGAGGTAGAGGTCTCTGGGGGCCATGACCAGGGCGGATGGCCCCGGTGGTCCTGCCAGAAAAAGGGGCAAATAAAAAAAAAGTACTTGGGTTCAATGCACCTTTAAAGATAAAATTGTATTGTAACCCATACTGATTTAATTCATGATTTCGTTTTCCAACCCATGTTAAAATATTATAATCATGTTTTTGAACTACTTCTGCCCAACAGTTATATATTATACTATCCGTTGCTGCTTACCTCAATTCTTCCCAATATAAAATAAATTTTTTCAATACTGAGGCATAGAGTGAGTTTGTACCAGTTTCCATGCATACAGCTGCATCCGAGGTTGTTCCAAGTACCCCTAGTACATTTTTTAAATATTGATTCATATTACTTTCACCTCTTTAAAATTACAAAAAAGGCCCCATATTTCGCTCCATATAGAAACTGGGAATTTACTTTAGCCAATAAACATTGATATTGCACTGTATACATTTTTAGCAATAACATGTGCACAATTATTTATACCATATAATATTTTAGCGCAATTTCCCTTTATTTTTTCTATTTGTTTATTCCACTTTGAATTATTACTAAAAATCACCCCAAATACTGAAAATCACACACTTCACTAATATTTACTCCATTAACTTTCCATTCTGTATTTTTCTGCCTCTTTTCTCCAAAAACTACTATTTTTTTTCTCCAAGTTTAATGACATGTCTAATCTTTCAAGTCTTTCCATTGTTCTTTTTATAGCTCTATTTAGTCCAAGGGGAGTGGCACGGGGGCAATATGTTGCACAGCAGAATGCTGTATGACATAATTGCTTTGTGCAATTCCTGGATTTCTTTTGTTCTGTGGGGGACTCCACACCACACACCCCCCGTTATGGGGGTCTGCACCCATGGACCCCCCCACTAAAGATTCTATCTCCGGGGGGGTCCAACTCGGAGAGTGCACAGGTCCAGGTTGCTCCATAATGCTGTATACCTATTAAGCATATGACATTATGACCCGGTACGAAGGGGAGTTTGTGATATCAGCACCGCATCATCCGCATACAATAAGTTTTATTGATATCCCATTTATCTTTGGAGGGAAATAATCTACCTTCTCCAGATCATCAGCTGTTTCATCTATATGTTACAAAGACTAAGAACTAAGCATCCTTGCTTTACACCAGTTTTTACATTTATTTAATCAGTTATTTCACCAGCCTTACCATATTTGACAACCAGCTTTGTTCCCCAGTGTAATGACTTTTAAAATTGCCAACAGATTTCCTTCCATACCTTTATTTTCTAAACTTCCCCATAATGTAGTCTGATTCACAAAATCAAATGCTGATTTAATATCCAAAAATGTAGCATATATTTTTCTTTTTTTTAATCTGGGTGTACTTATTAAAATATATTTTAATATAAAAATCTGGTCAATTGTTGAATGACCTTTACGGAAACCTTCCTGGAATTTGAAGAGAATCTTATTGTTTTCTATCTAATATTTAAGTCTATTTAAAATTATTCATGAAAAATCTTAAGATTTATATTTAAAAGTTATAGGTCGGTAATACTCTGGCACCAACACAGAGCCTTTCTTATATAGTGGGGGCGGGATATTCAAAAGGGTTGCACCATGCGCAATAGGGTTGCGCATGCGCAAGTCTGAATTTGCGCCATTCTGCGATATTCAACAGGAGGCAGTTGCGCCACTGAAAACAGGCTGAGCAACAGCACAATGCAAATGAAGGCATGCACAACCGAAGGGGTAGATCCATGCATAAAAGGCGCCAATGCGATATTCAAAGTTTGCGCCAATGCGCCAATGGCGGAACAACCGGAAGGTGCGCGCCGTGAAATGAGCCAAAATAAAAGGCTCAAGTAAGAGGCGCAAAAACGCTATAGGGATGCCAAGCGAAGACAGAGAGAGACAGACAGCGACAGTCCAGAACAGGGCAGGCAAGGGAAGTTGTGTGGGCCATAGGCTGCAGAGGCCAGCGGGGTACCGGTGCAGTGGAGGTAGCAGTCAGGACAGCGGGGTAACAGAGCAACATCAGCCGGGGGTCACAAGCCAGGGAGATGGACAGTGCCAGCTTCCACATGGAAGCTGTAATGAGGTGAGAATGCATGCTGCGGGAGGCGTGGTGACGTGGAAGGGCCTGTTGGCGATCGCCCCAACAGGCAGTACCGTGCCTGCATCAGCTTTGAGCTGTACACAGATGTAGAGATCATGGGCTGGTACCGCCTGAACAGGGCAATACTGAGGCGGCTCTGTGAGCTGTGCAGTGATGTGATGCAGGCACCCTCACGACGGAGTCATGCTCTGTCAGTGGAGACCAAGGTGACAGCCTGCATGTGCCTGCTCGCCATGGGCACCTTCCAGAGGCTGACAGGGGACACCACAGGCATCACACAGTCAGCCACGTCACGCTTCCTCACCCAATTCCTTAGCGCACTGCTGCCACATGCTGCAGAGCACATCCATTTTCCCCAGCACCGCGGCAGAGCGTACAGTAAACATGCAGGAGTTCCACAGGGTAGCACGTATGCCTAGCATGCTAGGGGCCATAGACTGCACCCATGTGGCCATTCGCACGACACCTGGCCCCGATGGGGCCGCATATAGGAACAGGAAGGGCTATTCCAGTGTCAACTGCCAGGTGGTGTGTGATGCCACTGGGCACATAATCAATGTCTGTGCCACACACCCTGGTGGAGCACATGATGCCTTCATATGGTATCAGTCCGCACTGTGCCATCGATACGAGAGTGGGGACATCCCCACAGGCCATCTAGTGGGTGAGTACGCATGTAGGAATTGCAAATGTGGGGCAAGGGTGGGAATGCCACAGGTGCTATGGTAGTGGCACACAGGGATATTGGCAATATGGACCTGAACCTGATACTCATCTCCACCATCTCCACACAGGTGACAGCGGATACCCACTCCGTCCCTGGCTGCTCACACCATACCGGCACCCCATGACCCCATCGCAGCAATGCTATAATGAGGCACATGCCACCACATGCAACATCATCGAAGCGGGTGTTTGGGATGCTCAAGGCACACTTCCGATGCCTAGACACCTCCGGCGGTGCCCTACAGTACAGCCCCTCAAAGGCCTGTGGGATATTCCTGGCCTGTTGTATCCTGCACAACATGGCCAAAGACTGTGGGATAGCCATTCAGGTCAAGGAGGGGGACAGCTATGGGGACGCCAGTGGCGCTGGTGATGATGGTGATGAGCAGCCCCCCCTTGGATGGTGGGACCCCCAACTGATCCAGCAGGCCCAGCTGCACCAGGACACCATCACAGAGGAGCATTATGCATGACACAGGTAAGTCAAGGGGCCATGTGCAACCAACACTGTCCAGGCGCAACCCACAGGCACACAGAGTAACACACCAGGGGTGCATGATGGCAAGGGGGAGTGGAAGGGACCAGGCACACAAACACACCATCAGGGAGGGGTGAACTGTCATATGGACACACACACACACCAGGCACAAAGCATACATGGGCAGGTGCACAGCAGAGCGGGAACAGACATGGCAAACATACAGATCCACAGACCACCCCCACCACCTGTACTGTCCAAGTACGTGTGTCAGATGCTGGGCACCCTTGCACCTTGGTGTACAGTACAATGCAGGCATCATCATGCACACGCACCTGTGGACAGCAGTTGGGATGGTGTGCAGGTGGTCCGTGTGTCGGCGTGATGGGCAGGGCACCCACCAGTGCACTGCCCACCATGACGCACATTGCACACAGGGCAGCACCAGACAGGGCCCGCACTGGGAGACAGCTCAGTCATGTTGCACTGTTCCACGGCCACCGCGGATGCATGGGCGGCCCCGCTGTGACCCAACAGCACTGGCAGGCTGAGCAGGGGCTACATGGGGTGGCACCGATGGACCACCAGGGGTCCCACTGCCTGATCGTGACCTTGTCCGCACAGGGGTCTGTAGTATGCCAAACATACCTGCAGGGGTGCTTTCGGGATGCCCACAGCAGAACCCGGCATCGACAGGCTGGGTGTCGCATGATGCTGGGAATGGAAAGTGGAGAGCGTACTGTGTGGGGTGCGCGGTACAGGGGCACCTGCTTGTGTGCCCAATGCAGCCACGGCAGTGCCCAATGCCTGGGTCTGCCTGTCAATGGCGGCGGTCACATCCATCTGCATATGGACCATCTCTGCAAGGATCAGAGCACAGTCCCTGCTCTGCCACTCCACAGCCATGCACAGTGCCTCCACGGATGTTGCAACCCACTTTTGCTGCTGTACTGATTCCCGCAGCAGGCGGGTGTGCTCTTCAAATGGGTACTGTGCCACATTGGCATCCTGTCCCCCAGGGTATGGAAGGTCCTGATGCTCAACACCCCTTGAGGGTGGGCGCTGTTCACCAGGACCAGGAATGGGCATATCAAAGGTCGGTGGGCATGTGCCACCGTTGGACACTGTACCCCCAGACCTGGTGGGTGACTGCTGCTGCTGCCCCTTCAACCGCTGTACCCCAGGGACCACTTGTTCCACTGCTGTGGCCACAACAGTGCCAGACACCTGCACAGCCACTGGTGCTGCCCCACCAGTGCTGACAGGCACAGCTTGGGACTGTGCCAACATGCTGGCAGACATGTTGGAACCAGCTAGGCCCAGGGGCACGTGCTGGCCTGCTGTGTGTCCATCATGGGACACACACATGTCACTGCCCATTGCAGTCCTTGCATCATCAATGGTGCAGGTACGTGCTACGGCCACAGTCACAGCATGCTGGCATGCTTGCATGCCAGACTGCTGAGACACAGGCTGTGCACCCCCCACACCTGACTCACTGACAACAGAGTTGGCAGCCAGGCGTGCATGCTGGTGCAGTGCATGCTGGCTGGCAACAGAGTAACAGAGGTGGATGGACCCTCCTCCAACTCCGGCAGGTCTTCCTCACTGCCTGGACCCACCACCACTATCCCCTGAAGATGAACAGGATCTGTAACAGAAAGTGAGGACATGTGAGTGCATGTGAACAACCGTCTCCCCCCCCCCAACACCACCACCATGTCATACCGTGCAGTGATGGGCTTCCACCTGTCTGGAATCCTCCTCCTGGTACGCCCTCAATAGCACTCCACTGCACTGATGCAGCCAGTCGGTCCTCAGCCGGGGTCAGCTCCACCACCGCTGGCTGGCCCCCGCTTGTGCCAGCACATGCTGCCTTGAGGGCTGCCACCTTCTCCTTCACCCTCCTGCGGTCTGTCCCCATCTTCTTTTTGCATTCCTGCATGGAGCGCTGGTGGCTTCCTTGCAGGTTCACTGCCCGAGCTACCCCTTCCCATGCAGCCACGCGGGCCTGAGGGGTGCCCCGCCGTCCACTCAGTAGTGGCTCCTCCTCCAGGTAGGCCTGGAAGAGGGCCTCTGTCTCCACCGTGGTGAAGTTGGGCCTTCTCCTCCGCCCACCATCCTCACCTCACCTTGGCTCTGCTGGGTCATGTCGGTCTGTATGGGTGGAAGTGGACACCTGTCACTGTGCAGTCTACAGCGTTATCCATGACCATTGTCCAGAACATCACACAACGTGCAACCCACCTCTCACCTGCAGTAACCGAATCTGGCCAGCGCAGCCCAATGTCGCACATTTATAGCGCAATGCATGCAAATTAGGAGTGGAGCAACTGTAATGAGATGCAAATCGTGCCACTGCGCCTTTGAATGGCTGATCAGATGATTTGCATGTGTCGGCTGAATATCGCACCGTTGCGCTTTGCGCAATACGGTTGAGCTGGCTGAACCAATGGCGCATTTCTGTGACTGTGTAGTACACCACATTGCGCATGCCCAGGTGGCTTACGCAGGCGTCTGCCGTGCTGATGATGTGCTGTGCGCGATCAGCAATTCAGGACATGGCCACCATTGTGCCAGTGGCGCTACAGCGCTGGGAACCAAATGGTGCTGTGGCACAACTGCGCAATAATCCACTGTGGCACTGGCATGCAGGTGACCATTCGCGCAGGACGTGTAGACGTCTGATGGCGCTGTGTGTGGCCTTGCGCCACTGAACCCTGACCTTGTGCCCGACCTTTGCCCCCTAGGCTGTCGTCTGGCATGTGTATGGCTCCTCGCACTGTTTGGTGATGACATGCGATAGGGAATAACAGCTGTACCAACAGTAGCGATAGGGAATAAGCGACAATGTGCCGCGCAGCACTTCCGTATGGGTTGCCGCTGTGGAGCGCCATATTGTCTACTATGCATTAGAGATGGCGCGCGGGAGAGCCCCTCAGTGGGATGCCCTTGAGCTGACCAACCTTGTGGCCACTGTGGAGCCACACTATGGCCCACTCTTTGGTGAGGTGCCACTGGACAGGGCCAGGACCCAGGTCTGAGAAGAGGTGGCCACTGACCTGGAGGCAGCCACTGGCCACAGGAGAACAGCTGAACAGTGCAGGCACCAGTATGGGGACCTGAGACGGAGGGAGCCGGAGCTACTGGCACGTCTGCGGTCGCGTGCCAGGAGGGGCGTGGTGCCTTGTCCAGGTGGGTGATATGTCTACACACTTGTATGGTCCATATGGGTAACACTGTCTCATGTGTCCAGCACATAGGGGAGGGGTGGTCTGGGGTTGGCTGTGGCGGTGTTTACAGGGTATGGGATGGGTGGGTCTGGCTGGGTGGGTGGGCACACACATTGGGGTGGGGGGAATATGCTTTAGGTTTGTACTGATGTGTTTCTCTCCTTTTGTCTCCCACAGGCGTGGCTGAGCGGCGGAGGAATTTGGAGCAGCAGTGGAGGGTGGTGGCTGCAGGACCGGATCGTGGCGGTGAACAACCACAACGCCAGCAGCATCCCAATGAGGGTGAGTGCCATGACACCATGATTGCTATTGCATGCTGTGTGACAGGGTGGGAGGCAGGGCATGGCCACCATCCATGGACACCACTGCCATGCACACGACATGTGACAGTCAGCACTGTCCAGTACCACTGCATGTCTGGGAGTGCATCAATGGTGGTCCATGTGTGCACTGGGCACATGGCTGTGGCACTGCCTGCTCACCGCATAGCCATGTTACTGTATGGCTTTGGTTGTGCTGTGCTGGACATCGGCGGTGGGTGTGTGCAGTGGTACACATGGCTGTTGCTGCCTGGTTGGGCATGTCTTGTGGACACGGTCACTGTGGGTGGCGCACACCATCACAGGGCGTGGCACATGGCTGTCTGCCATGCATACTGGGTGGGCTGCAGGGGATGGACAGTCACACCCATTGACTCTGATCCCTTGTCCCTAGGTGTGCGGATACTCCTGCAAATGCAGCGGTCCATCAGGACCTTGTGCGGGTGGCGCAAGAGTCCCTTGCCATCCTGCAGAATCTGCAGCAGCATGGTGTGAGGAGGAGGAAGTGACCCAGACAACAGCCCCAGGCAGCAGAGGACCAGGCTGGCCACCAGTGAAGCGAGACAACCTCCCCTCTTTGACCAACCTTCACACCCCGTCTTCCCTCTCCCATATGTTCACCCCTGCCCCTTACCTACCCCCATCTTGTTCCTGTCCCTCCACCCCACGTTTGTACATAATTGTAAATATTTGTTGTTGTTATATTTTTGTAATACAGTTATTTTAATATGAATACTGTGGTGGTCTCTGATTTGCAGCTGGCTACAGGTGCTCAGTTGAAGTGGTGTGCATGGCATCTGGGGTGGTTCAGTCATGGGTATGTGTGTGTGTGTGTGTGTGTGTGTGCGTGGGGAAGTGTCTCTGGTGTGGGAGTGGCCATCAGTCAGTATTTGTGGTATGTGTGTTGTTCCCTGTGCATTGCATTACTGTGTGCAGTGGTCCATGGTGCCTGCTCTGTGTCCATTGTGCCCCTGTCAACCCATCCTTGGCCTGTGCAGCTGACACCCTTGCATGTCTGTGGCCTGCGAGGTCTGCTGCCTTCTCAGTGGTGGCTGTCCCTGCAGGTCATCCACTGTGACCATCACCATGCTGGGTTGCCTCCTGTCAATGGTGTGGTGCATGTTTGCCTCGGGTGACACTATGGCCTCCGCAGTTGCTGTCCCACCTCCATGCTGCGGCTTGTGTGTATTGCAGGGGCTGTGCACCACTGTCTGTGACTTGTGTTACAGGCATCTGCTGGTGGTGTACAGGGCCACAGTTCATGCACAGGGTGAGTGTCACCCCTGTGCCATGAGGGACTGCAGGCTGTGTGTGCACGTTTCATGGGCCCACACTGGGGCTTGGCTGCCACTACTGCGTCCCTGTGTTAGTGTCCCTGTGGGTATGGGTATGTGTTTGCCCCTGCACTGTGTTGCATCCAGTGTGCTGCATGCTTCCACACACCACTGTGGGTGTCTGTGCAGGCTGCTGTGGCTCATGGTGGGTTTGGCTTGTATGGTTCTGTGGTACACAGGTTGCAGTGTGGCAGTGGGGGTGGTGGTATGCATGGGGATTCCCAGTGGTGGTCACTGCTCATGGGGGTGTCTTGGGGTCACAGTGCAGGGTGTGCTGTGCATGGGGGCTGCTGTGCCATGGGGTGGTCCGCCCTCCTTGTGTGTAGTCTCAGCTTGCCAGTGGGTATGCTGGGGCACCATGGCCCAGCTGTGCTTTGTTTGCTTGTCCCCATGGTCCGATGGCTGTTCCATCCCTCCCCCAGTTATGCTGTGCTTGGGGTGTGGGGGTACATTGTTGGTTCTGCAGTGTGTCCCTGTGCCCATCTGTGGCATGGGTGGTGGGCCCCTGCCTACCTCCCTGGTTGTGCAGTTCCATTGCTCTGCTGCTGGGGGGCTCCCTGCTTGCACTATGGCACCTCTGGGCTGCTCAGCCCTTGTTGCACCATAGCGCATCGTCTCTGCTCAGCTTCCCCTTCCTGGTTGCGCTATAGTGCAGGTTGTGCGATATTCAGACGCTGGCTTGTTGCGCAATTTGGCTTGCTCCATGTTTGAATATCGCGTCTATTAGAAACATAGAAACATAGAAACATAGAAACATAGAAGTTGACGGCAGATAAGGACCGCAAGGCCCATCCAGTCTGCCCATTTCTTTTTCTACCTTATAAATGTGCCATCGGCCTTTGCTCTGTCAGTGACCTATCTATTCATAGTCATTTGTATTGCTCCCTTATGCCTATCCCATGCCTGTTTGAAGCCCTGCACTGTATTCATAGCCACCACTTCTTGTGGTAAGCCATTCCATGCATCTACCACCCTTTCTGTGAAAAAATTTCCTACATTCCCCATAATCGGCCTCCCTCTAATCTCATGCTGTGTCCTCTTGTCCTGCTATTTTTCTTATATTTAAACATGTTAGACTCTTTCACCTTGTTTATGCCCTAAGGTGTTTAAATGTCTCGATCATATCACCTCTCTCCCTCCTTTGCTCAAGGGTATACATATTGAGCTCCGTTAATCTGTCCTCATATGTCTTCTGATGCAGTCCCTGCACCATTTTGGTTGCCCTTCTCTGGACTGCCTCAATTTGGTTAATGTCCTTGTGAAGGTGTGGCCTCCAATACTGCACGCAGTACTCCAGATGGGGCCTAACCAATGTCTTGTACAGAGGGGATTATTACCTCCCTCTTACGACTTGTGATACCCCTACTAATACACCCTAACACCCCCCTAGCCTCACCTACTGCTTTAGAGGTCTGCTTGGATGATTTTAGGTCATCAGTGATGATGATGCCCAAGTCTCTTTCTTCCTTTGTGACTGCTAGACTCCCTCCCAGCCTATAAGTGGCTTCAGGGTTTCTCTTCCCTATGTGCATGATTTTGCACTTCTTTGCATTAAATCCCAGTTGCCACTCTTCTGACCATTCTGCTAGTTTATCAGATCTCTTCTCATTCTGCCCACCCCATCTGGATCATCTACTCTGTTGCAGATCTTGGTGTCATCTGCAAACAGACAAGCCTTACCCTCTAGTCCATCTGCGAGGTCACTAATGAAGATGTTGAATAGGACTGGCCCCAGGACTGATCCTGAGTACCCACTTGTGACTTGCATCTCTTCTGACTGTATACCATTTACCACCACTCTCTGTTTTCTGCCAGTCAACCAGTTTGCCACCCAGTTGACCAACTTCTGACCCACCCCGAGCCTACCTAGCTTATTTATCAATCTTCTCTGTGGAACAGTGTCAAAAGCTTTGCTGAAGTCAAGTCTATTGAGCATGTGCGCAAGTGACTTGCACTTGCTCCTGCTTTTGCACACTTTTTGGGCGCAGTTTGAATATCCAGCCCTGGGACTATAACTCCCACTTTCCAATTTTCTGGTATTATTTTATATTTTATAATATCCTCAAGTTTTAATAATACAGTAAATCTGCCCATCAATCTACATTTGCTTGGTACAATTCTACTCCAATCTCAATGATATCTGAAGCTTTATTTCTTTTTTGTTTTATGATTGTGTGCATTACTTCATCTTTAGTTATCTGTAACCATTTTTTATTTGGATTATATATTTGAAGTTCTCTTGAGATTTCTAAATCATGTCCTACTTTTTCAGAAACCATTGAGTTATTAAATATTTTTTGAAAATGAACTTTCCAAGTCTCTGAAGAAATTACTGCCACAATATTATACTTGTCCTGATTTGTACCATGTGCCACTAAATTCCAAAAGGTGCTACTGTCCTTTCTCTAGATTGATGCCTGGAGGGAATACCATAAGTTGTTGTTATATTGTTTTTTTTCTTTGATGCTAACATATCTCTATATTCCTCATTCAAATTTTGTAAAGCTTTCCGATCTTCCATTCTGTTGTGCTTAGACACTCTTTTCCCTATCAATTGTATTACTTTCCTTTATTAAAGCAATCCTTATCAAACCATTTTGCCTTGTAATTCTTTTGATATTTCTTTCCTGCCTGTTTTTTTTATCTCATTAACTACTTCTTGTTCAATTTGTTGATATTCAGAAAATAGTACATATGTTTCCTGAATAGTACTTGTGCCATTTAAATTATTGCTGAGTGCTATCATATTCCTCTCTTTAGCTACCTGAGTCTTCTGAGAAAAGAGAATATTTTTTATCATTTCTGGGTTTACTTTAGACCATTTCATTTTCTTAATGTTTTGTATTAGCATATTATTTTCTGCAAATTGTTTCTGAGTCTCAAATTCGGTATACATCCCTATCTTAATATCCAAAATCACTTGTACTGGGCGATGGTCACTAACCCAAGTATTCATAATTTCTACAGAGATTACATTTGTATGAGAAAATATATCAATCACAATATAATCAAGCACACTGATTCATTTTTTGTATACATATGTAGCTTTACAATTTCTGTCTCCATGGCATCTTCCATTTAGGATGTGCAAATTTAAGCTATTCAAAATAGCCAATAAATATTCTCCTTGTTTATTTACTTTTTTATCCATAGAATCTCTAAGTGAAATTTGTAGGATATAATCTTGATCCCAATTGTTGCTAGGATCTTCTAATTTGGTCCCAATGCTGGCATTAAAATCACCCCCTATTAGTATCATTTTACCAGGATATGTTGTTTGTATATGTTGAACCACATTTTTGAATGCTTTTAAGCATCCTATAATGGGAGTGCCAGTGGTATCTGGGGAAAAATAGACATTAATTAATAAACATTTTAGCTAATTTCCATACAACATCTCAGTTGCTAATACTGTATATAGTATTTCTCATCATTCCAGATACACTTAGCCTTCAAATCTGGGCATATGTGCAAAATCGTACAAATCCCCCCCGAGGCTGTACCAAATTTATTCATCTTTTTAGCTGGTATATTCCAGCATTGAAAACCCTCTAAAAAACATTCATCCCTAGAGCAGAACCATGTTTTCTGAAGGATTATTATGTAGTATCTTGACAAAAACTCAACAGAACCTATATATTTCAATTTTCCAGCCACCCCAGCTATATTCCAACTTAACATCTTGATAATTTTGCATGTTTGTCCATTTTTTCTTTCCAGGAGTCAGTTTTCATCATTTGTCTCACTTAAAATATAGTACTGATTACATTCCAAGTTAATTATAATGTTCTCTTCATTGTCATTTGAGGAAGTAATGTCCATAGTTTGAACTGTAACTTAGGAACTTTCCAAGAAGATGCTATTCTTTATTCTTTGCCCTTTCTGCAGGCTACCTCTAATAACTATTCTATTGTCATCTGCTAATATCCCATCTTCCAGCAGAGTGTGTTCTTTTTCCATTGGTTTCATATAATACAAGATTCTCTGCTACACTTTCCCAATATGCTTATTTGTTTGTTTTGTTTTACCCTCTTTCCTCTTTATTTCCATTACCTCCATCTCTTGGCATGATTTAGTTGATTCCTCATTTACAATAATTGTTGTTTTTTCTGTTTTGATGCCTATTTCTGCAAAATGTTCCTTTCCTTCTGAGATTATTTCTCGTGTTTTTGTTCTTTAACACCATACAAATCCAACCCTTTCCTTTACCTCCCTTATATCTATATGTTGACTCAATATCATTCCAAGAGAACTTATTTCCCATGACCCCTTTGCGTATGTTATACACTGCCAATCGAGTGTCATATTGTTCTCATGTTTTGATTTTGGAATACCTTTTAGAAATATAGTTGGCAGTATCTTCCCACTAACTATCAGTTCTTCCTTATACACTACTGTATTTTGCTTATTGAAGGATTTTCTTTCACAGTTCTCACAATTCTTGTTTTCCTAGTTTCTGTGGCCAGGATAATCAAAGCAGTTACACATGGCGCAAGTGTGGACTTGCGCCAAGGAGTGATATTCAGCGGGAGCCATTGTGCAGTGCAACTCTTATTGCGCCAATACGCAACTATAATGAATGCATGCGCAAAAGCAGGGGGCGTGCCCATTAATATTTGGCGCAGTGTGAAATTCAACCGTGGAACCATGTCGCAAGTGCAGAGCAAAACCTGGATGCATGGAGCAGACTTGAGCCTATAAATACAGGGCGCAAGCACACAGACAGCACTTTCACCAGGCGAGAGGGGGATAGAGAGAGAGAGAGAGACAGAAGCAAGATACGGTGGAAAGACAGAAAAAGAGACAGAGCAAGGTAGACAGAGCCAGTGATGGACAGAGTGACTGTCACAGGCAGCCACAGGGGTAGAGGGACAGAGGTGGCAGTGAAGAGTGAGCCAGCAGCTGAGAGAGTGAGAGGGATAGGCAGGCACAGTGCCACACAGTGCACCAGGGTGGCATACAGCCCACAGCAGCTGACCACCAAGGGGGAGACAGGACATCAGGGGCAATGGATAGTGCACCCTTTCTAATGGAGGCTGTAATGAGGTGTGTGAGGGGGCAGGAGGAACAGTGACATGGCCGTGGAAAAGCCCATCTGTGGTATGCCCGGAACAGGTGGTACCATGCCCGCACCACCTTCGAGAACTACACAGATACAGACATTGTGGGACGGTACCACCTGAACATGGACATTTTGAGGCAGCTCTGTGCTGTGCAGTGAGGAGATGCAGGCACCCACAAGATGAAGCCACACAATATCTGTGGAGACAAAGATGACAGCTTTCATGTGCCTGCTTGCCATGGTCACCTTCCAGAGACCAACAGGGGACACCACAGATATAACCCAGTTGGCCACATCATGTCTCCTCACACAGTTCCTCAATGCTCTGCTGACACATGTTTCGGAATACATCCATTTCCCCAGCACACAGGCGGAGCATACAGCAACCATGCAGGACTTCCACAGGGTAGCATGCATGCCTGGCATGCTTGGGACCATTGACTGCACCCACATGGGCATCCGCATGCCACCTGGCCCTGAGGGTGTGGCCTATATGAACAGGAAGGGGTTCCCAAGTGTGAACTGCCAGATGGTGTGCGACGCTAAGGGGCACATCACCAATGTCTGTATCACATACCCTGGGAGTGCACATGATGTATTCATCTGGTACAGCTCTGCACTGTGCCACAGGTTTGAGCATGGGGACATCCTCATGGGCCACTTAGTGGGTGAGTATGGTATGGGCAAGGGGTGCCGGGTAGAGCAGGCCATGGGATGGGGAGGGCAAGGTGGGTGTGCTGGTGAGGGCGTCAGGGACAGGCAAGGGGCACAGTAAAGGAAAATAAAGGGCTAACCATGTCAGTATCCACACAGGAGACATCACCTATCCACTGAGGCCCTGGCTGCTCACCCCCTATCGGTGCCCATCGTCCCTAGCAGAGGAACACTACAATGAGGCACATGCCAGCATGTGAAACATCATTGGGCTTGTATTTGGGATGCTGAAGACACAGTTCCATTGCCTAGACAGGTCTGGTGGTGCCCTACAGTACAGCCCCTCAAAAGCCTGTGGCCTATTCCTGGCCTGCTGCATACTGCACAACATGGCCATTGACAGTGGGATAGCTGTCGAGGCTGATGAGGGCGAGAGTAGTGGGGACGATGACTGCAATGGGCCAGAGGATGGTGGACAGCCCGGCTGCAGAGGATGGCATGGCAGCATCGGGACACCATTGCACAGGAGCACTATGGTGCACGCAGGTAGGTGGCTTCAAACCCACACACAGGTACAGAACACAGGCGGGGGCATGCATGGCAATGGGCATACACACACAGAAGTGTGGTGCAGGGGTAGGGGAGTCAGTGGCACACATCCGTACACAACTGCACACAGCAGCAAACAGCAACACACACACACACCCACACGCCCAGGTGCGGGCTAGTGGCAGGGATCAGAGGCATTGCACCGGTGCACAGGCACAACTGGTGCAGAACTGCCTCATCACACCCACACCACATGGGCCAGGGGCCGGGCAGGCACACACACAGGCAGCATGTGGTGTGACACACATGTCAGACCAGCAGTATGCACACACACTGCCCATGCGTGCACAGGGTAGCGGCTGCAGACTGCGGTCAGGGTGGCACACACATCAGGGCCACCACAAGGAAGCATGGCCACTGCAGCCATGGGGGCAGTCATGTTGGGGCTGATTGGCAGGCACAGGCTGCTCATCGGCCACAGGGGATGTCTGCAACAGCCCTCCCGGGGGTTGTACTTCAGGATCATGACCGGATCCACGTAGGGGGGTGTGTAGGCACCCAAACAGGCCCACCCCAGGTGTGCCTGGGATGCCAACAGCAGAGCCTGGCATTGACAGGGAGGGTGTCACCCAATGCCAGGACCATGGGGTGAAGAATGGACTATGTGGTGTCTGTGGTGGCCGGCCACACCCTGTGGCAGCCAGCAGTGCAAGACCATCCTTAATCACATTGGCTATGTGATCCTGGGATGCGGTCGTATCCTCCTGCAAGCGCTGTATAGCCACCAGGAGCTGTGTAGTGCCCCTCTCACACTGCTTGGCCACCTGGCGCACCTGCATGCGTAGTGCACACACCCCAGTGGCAAGCAGCACCTGTTGCTCCATGGAGGCCCGCAGAGAAAGGGTGTTATCTGCCAATGGGTAGGTGCCCAGGGGAACCTAGGCAGGGCACCAACCCTCCTGCGGTGAACGACCACGCTGCACAGCCCCCCCGCTCAGGTGGAAGCTGCACAGTGAGGTCCCCATGGGGTAAGTCCCTATCAGGCACCCTGGCAGTGGACCCCACATCTGGCTGCCCTGTGGCCCCTGCTGCCTGCTGCCACAGCCCATCCAGCTGCTGAACGCTGCCTAGCACCTGTGCTGCCGCACCACCACCACCACCACATGGCACTGCTGTGGTAGTGCACACAGAAGCACCCACAGTGGTGGGCAGCTGTTCCATAGCTGTCAGGCTGCTGGGTGTGCTGCCTGTGATGATATCTGGTATGGGCTTCTCCCCCACAACACCACCCATGCTGTCCAGGATTATGGTCAGGTCAACATCGGTGTCTGACCCCGCCCTGATTTGTGTCTCCATGCAGAGGATGCCGAGACTGACATCCTGTAGAAACGCATCCAGGGCCTCATCTGACCCCATGCCCAAGACATCTGGCTGGACAGTGGTGGTGTGCTGCAGCTGGTAAGGCCCCTGGATGCCTGTGGAGGTGGATGACGGGTCCTTCGGGGCTGGTCCTGCCTCCATGGCTGCTGGGGGTGCCCCATCCTCTGCATGCAGGCATGCTGGTGCTGAAAGAGATAACAGATGTGTCAGTGATGCAAGGCCCCCATTCCCCCCCCAGGTCCCCTACCCCCCCAACACAGCCACTGTATGCTGTGCATGCCCAACATATGTACCATGCAGTGATGGGCTGCCACCCATCTGGAATCCTCCACCTGGCACACCCTTCACAGTACTGTGGCACATGGTGGCTGCAACCAACTCCTCCTGCAGCGTGAGCTGTGGCACATCAGCAGGCCCGCCTCCGGTGGCTTTCCGGGCTAACAGATGGCTGCCACCATCTCTTTGATCCTTCACTTATCGGTGCCCACCTTCTTGCAGCACTCCCTGCACTGACCGCTGGTGGCTGCCCTGCTGGTTGACACATGCCACCACCTCCTCCCAGGCCCCAACCCTGGTCTGTGGTGTGCCCGTGGCACCACTCAACAGTGGCTCCCTGTTGAGGTAGGCCTCATACAGGGCCTTTGCCTCTGCCTTTGTGAAGCTGGGCCTGTGTTTGTGCGCAGGCCCACACTCCTCACCCTCCTCATGTTCCGACATGTTGCTACCTGTGGACATAGACAGCACAGTGTGTCAGTGTCAGCAGCACCCTGATCCATCCCCCCTACTGTGCTGGCTGGGCTCAGTGTGCCCCAGCAGCATGCACAGCTTACCTCAGATGGTTGCAATATTGGTCCATGGCCTGTGCTGGTCTGCCGCGCTTTTATACTGCAATGCATGCAAATGAGTATTAGTGCAATGGTAATGACATGCTAATTTCCCCAGTGCACCACACATTGACTGATGAGCTCATTAGCATGTGGTGGCTGAATATCGCGTATTTGCTCTGTGTGCAATGAGATTGCTCCAGAGCAAGTTGCGGCGTAATGCCCAGGCATGCACATTGAACAGGACCACAGTGCGCATGCACTGGGCAGTGTGCTCCTGCCTATTGTGCATTGTGCACCCACCACGCAATAGGGACTGTGGCGCATGGTGCACCATGCCTGCTATTGAGCATGTGTGCACTGTGCAGCGGGCAACCCCTGACCCCTGCCGTGACCTCTGCTCCTGGGTGTATCCGGACCCATGACCCTGCCTGGCCACACCCATGCCGCACATCTCTGTGACTGCGTGATGGGCTGACACAGCGCATGTCCCCTCAGCCCGTGCATCTGGCACATGCACTGGCCACGTGCGCCTCATGCCGCCATTTTGCTCAGTGGCTCATACCACAGTGATGGCATGGCAACAGCAGCAACGTGGATGGGCGGCCAACTGGATACAGGTGGAGCTGGCCAACCTCATGGCCTGTGTCCAGCCACACTCACCCCAGTTGTTTGGGCAGGTGCCACTGCAGCAGCCCCAGGTGGCTGCATGGCAGACAATTGCTGACACCCTCACACAGCGCACAAGGGTGACCAGAAGTAGGGAGCAGTGTCTACCAGTACGGGGACCTGTTACGGAGGGACCCAGAGTGCCTCCAGAGGCTGGAGGCACATGTCCAACATGGGGCTGTGTCCCAGCCAGGTGAGTAGGCCTATAATGCATGCATGCCCTAGTGCTGTACTGTGGTGTTGGCTAGGCTGCCTGGCATGCCCTTTAGGGTGGTGAACTTCCATCTGTGCAGTGCGATGTGCATTGCACTGCCACTCTGTGGGACGTGTCGGGCAGTGGCTCACCCTGTACACAGGGGTGGGGGTGGTGGGCAACTGCTATGGTTGGTTACTGATGTTTACCTGTTTGTGTTACATTCCCAGGACCTGAGGACAGACATCAGGTGGCACTGGTGGATTGCCAGGCTGCAGCAGCCCAGGGAGGAGGAGTGGCTCCAGCGCCAGTGGGGCCACAGAGGGCAGGTAGGAACTGACATGGTTCTATGCACTGTCAGTGGGGGGTGGCAGGGGCATGGGTGTGGGCATGGCTGCCTGTGCCATGGCAGCTGTCTGTGTCACACTGTGCGTGGTGCCTGCCACTGTGCTGCATCCATCAGTCACATGTGCCTGCTGCTGGTGGGGTCGATATGCGCACGGCCGCCACTGATGTTGCTGTGGTGCAGTCAGGGCACTATGCCATGTGACTGTCATGGCGCATTCGGATGGTCACTGTGCAGCGAGTCCCACTGCTGTGCACTGATGTGGTGTGCAGCCTTGCCGGCAGGTGTTGACCCACACACCTCTGGGTGGCCTGTATGGGCCCTCCGGGGGTGTGTATTCCCCCTGCCAGGTATGCACTGTGGTTGGGCTGTGTTCCTTGGGACATTGCACTGATCACCTGTTCTGTCCCTTGTCCTAGGTCTCTGCTGATGATGGAGGCCCCTGTACTGCAGGCTCCTGAGGCAGCTAATCCTGGTTACCTCAACAACAATGGAGGCTGTCTTCCAAGTCTGGAGGCTGCTCCTGGTGATCAGGATGCACCAACAGCAGCAGGGGGTGGCAGGACGTGGCTGCCCCTAGCCCTACATTGTATTCCCGTTTCCACAGCCATACCTCCCCCTGAAGTCCCTCATCCCACTGTACAGTCCCTGTTCCCTGTCCCCTTCCCTCGCTATCCTACCCTTTCCCACCCCTTGCTACTGTATATAGTTATTTTGAATACATTTCTATTTTGACTTACCTGCCTGTGTCTGTGTCTGCTTTGCAGGTGGCGAGAGGAGCCATGCTGCAGTGGCCCAGTGCCTGTCCATGTGGTGTGCATGTGTTGGGGCACATATTGTGCTTCTGTGGATCACTGCTGTGTCCTGCTGTGTGTCCCATGGTGGTGTCCCTCCCCTCGGTTGCTGGCTGTGCCTTGGGGTGCCCTTGGGGTGGCTGTTAGGGTTGTATGGTGGGTGTGTCTGCTTGGCTGCATGGTCCTGGGTGTGGCATGACCTGCCCTGGTCTGGATGTGCAGAGAGGGCACAGCCTGTTGCCTGCGGGGGCCCTCATAGTAGCCCTCCATCCTCCATTGGCACACCCTGTTGTCTCCTGTCTGTGCCATTGTTGTGTTTTTGGGCAGGGGGTCTGGGTGTCTGTGTGTACTCTACTATGCCCTGCTGATGGTGGCTTCTTGTGACCTATCACTCCACTGCCCTGGCTCTGTCCCTAAGTCTCCGCACTGTGCCGTGCCCCCCTCGGTTGCTGTGGTGCTCTGCTCCCATGGTTGCCCTCGGGCTTCTGTGTCTGCCCATGGCACACCTGAGGTTGCCCCATGGCACACCTATAGTTGCGCCATGGTGCATCCACAGTTGCGCCATGGCACATCCACAGTTGCGCCATTGGGCAACTGTGCCATATTCAGCTGTGTTGCACTGGCACAGTTTGGCATGCGCAACCTCTGAATATGGCACTCGTTGGGCCATGGTGCTTCGGATTTGCACTGCACCGGACTTATGCTGGCCTTTGCTGCATTTCTGAATATCTGGCCCAGTGTGTTTTAGTTTTAGTATCTAGAGGAAGTTCCTCTACAATTTTATATTTTTAATTATTCCATCTTCCTCTATTTCCAAGATTTTTTGCATTGGAACCCTTCTGTCCTTTTTTTTTCTATTTGTTTTTCTCTATTAACATTTCCCCTTCTGTTTCCCACTACTGTATTTGGTTTATCTTAGTTTTTTTCCTTCTGCTGTTCTGTGTTTATTTCCTTTTAATTCTGTTATCAATCTTTGTCTCTCTGACCTTTCTCTGCAATTTATTTTATTTGTTGCATTTTTTTTCCTTTCTACAGTACCTTTGCTACTAGTGTACTTCTTCATATTAGCTATTAAGTGTGAGCTGCCACCTTTCTTCACTAAACAGGAACTTAATAGTGATGTAAAATTTATTAGGAGTTCATTTTTCAACAGTATTCCATCCCTAATCTCCCTCAAAAGGCATTGGGCAGGATTCAGAGCGCATTATTTTCTAAGTTCCACTCCGCAATGGCTGTTGCAGACTGGAATCACCCACAGCTGTGGTGGTAGCGATTCATAGCCGCAGCAGTTGCAGAGGGTATTACGGCTGCTTCCACCAGCCATAGCCCATTCCCGCGGCTGTGGCCATCACCCTGGGAACACCACCCCCAAGTGTCAGTAACCCATGGAGCCCGGCGTAATCCAGCTCCACCTTCATGAATACCCGTCACTGCAGGTAACCTGCGGCTCTGCAAGTTGCAACCCACTTGCGCAGCAGTTTACCCGCAGTTGCGGGTCATTCAACAGCTTTGTGAATCCTGCCCATTGTGTATTGTTATCTAGTCCAAGTTCACCTTCCTTTCCCCCATTTTCTTCTCTAACTTCCTCTTCCATATTCAAGCTATTCCTTATTATATGTGAGATATCAGGAGCTGTTGTGTTGGAGGGTCTAATTTTGGTCTGAGAATATATGGTGTCAGAAATGCTTCCAAATCCCCCCCAAAAGGAAGTGCTTGGACATTGTTGGAATCTATCTATCAAAGCCTTCCTCTCTTTAGGATCTATTCCCTTTTAAGAGTTTTGTATTTCTTTTTGTATATCATTTGTTGTTTTTGCTTGTACTAAATTAAATTGAGCCTTTCTCTTCCTTCCTTTCCCTTAGTTCTTCCTCACTTGCCTTTGCCTCCACTTGTACTATCACTTCTACTTAATCTGCTTTGTTTCCCTTCTCTATTTTCCTTAACTTCCTGTCAAGTTACCACAGACCTATTGTCTGAATTTTCAAGATTTCTAATTGTTTTTAATAATGCATGTTCTCCCTCTGATTCCTGTAACTTATCTCGTTAGTGAACTTTTATAGGAGAAGAGCTTAGTGGGGGCAATGAGGAGCTCTGTATCCTGAGCACCTCCTTTTTTCCCCGTTAAGTTTATCTGACCACCTGGAGCCAATATACAGTATAACTAGTAATTTTCTTTCCTACTTTTGATTTTTTCCTCCTCTTTTGACCCTTTTCCCTTAGGGTCTACCCCCTTTTTAATTTGATAGCTAATTGGGTTTGCATTCAATTTCTTTTTTGCTAATCTAGTATTCATTGTTTCCACACACGTTTTATAAAAAGAACTGTATCACAATCTAAGACATACTCAGCCTTGATATAATAGAAGAATTAGTTAAAATGACCAAAGCTTTAAATCAGGCAGTCTCTGAGAATAACTTCTCTTTTCTTTGTTCTTAAAGTCCAACAATAATCTAAAATATCTTCCTCTGTTATTCTTCTGTTGACTCTTTCTTTGCAAAATGTATCATAGATACGCTTTTATGTACTTCAAAGACACCAGTACCAGCGCCTCATAAGATCCTTCCATGACTAGGTCCTAAGACCAAGGAAACTTTCCAGTGATATATACTTCAAAGTATGAGTCTGAGTTTGTGAGCGCTCTTATTGAGAAGGAATCAGAGAAGAACTGGTAATCTGGAGGAACTTTTGGTGCCTAGACTGAGAGGGGGTGAGAGCCCCTCCTGTTCCTTTAAAGGAATTTTTTTGTTTGATCTTGTAGGATATCATTTGTATTTGAACGCTGGAGAATGCAGCACCCTGATCTACTAAGATTACTACAAGACTTGCATTGTCTGACTTTGCCTTAGAACTGAGAGAGGGTGAGAGCCTCTCTTGTTTCAAAATACCCATTGAACCTTTAGACATTTGGACACTTGGACATTATATATTTGTGTATTTTTAATTTTGTTTGTTTTGATTTAAATTTTTTGTTTGTGTTTTCTTTATATTTCATTTGATTTAATTTGGGGTGGTTTATATTTTTGTTCTGCTGAGTTTTGGTGTGAGGGTGTGGGGATTTTAATATGTGTACAAGGCCTGATACCATGGTCGTACGCTATTCGTCCTCCACGCCCTCCGCCCTTTCTACCCCCTGCCACTACAGTTGTCAACATACCAGTGTTGTAGAGCACTGGGTATTGTGCAGAGGGGGAGGAGGGGTTTTGGGGGGTGTGAACAGTGGAAACCGAATGAGTGGGGACACTGTCTTGGGGTAGTGGAGACCAGAAGATGCCCTGGGGTGAAATGGACTCTGGAGTGAGGTCACTCTTGTCTGATTTCCATACCAAAGGGCACCACTAATGATGTTGGGCAAGTGGCCTGTGCCGCTCCAAAGGCTCATCCAACCCGGGCGGTGTTGTGCAATGCCAGAGCCATAAGAAACAAGACTGCAGTTATTGCAGATCTTGTTGAGTCTGTGGACCTGGCTTGTATTACCGAGACCTGGCTGGATGAAAATGCTGGTCCAATTTTGGAGGCAGCAGTTCCAGGTGGGTGCTCGGTGTTACACCGCCCGAGGTTGGACCGCGGTGGGGGGGGGGGGTTGCCATCTGTTTTAAGACCAAACTGGGCCTCACAAGTGTACCAGTTGAGGGAGCTGAGTCCTTCGAGTGTACTGTAGTGGCAGGTGTGGGTTGTAGAATTGCTCTCATCTATCATCCACCAGGTGATGAGAAGCATTTTCTACAGGAAGTAGCAGACTTCGTCATCAACATGGCATTTGAGTCACCCAGGCGGATGGTCCTGGGTGACTTCAATGCCTGGGTCGATGATGAACTGTCGAAGTTTGGATAGCAATCCTCCAATTAATGACACCTCTGGGCCTTACACAAGTGGTTACTTCTGCCACTCATAAGAGTGGTCACTCCTTGGACTCAGTTTTCCTCCTGGGGATTGAGGCCTCCAACATGGGGGTGGAACCTGTCGGTTGGTCCGATCACTACACTGTGGGGTTCGGTTTTTGCACCCCTCCTTGTAGGCCTACCCCTGTGGAGTTGGTCAGGTACCGCTCTTTGCGAGATGTTAGCTCTACAGGCCTGGCAGTGGTGCTTGACCTATCAGAGTTCTCTGGAGTGAGCAATGATCCTGATGCCTTGGTGCTGGCCTATAATAGGGCCATCTCTTCGGCTCTGGATCAAATTGCTCCTGTCCGTGTTCATCCTCTCCTCCTTCAACCTCGTTCCCCATGGCTTGATGGGACTTTGAGGGAGATGCAGTGACAAGGACAAAGATTAGAGCATTGTTGGCGGAGAACTGCACTTGATACCGACCATCATAGACTGATGGAACATTATCAACCCTATCATTCCGCAATCTCTCGTAAGAAGGCAGAGTTCCTGTCCGGAGTGATTGAAGCTGCTCAGAACCAACCAGCTCAGCTTTTTAGAACTATTGACAGACTGTACAACCCAGCTTGTCTCCAGGTTCGGAAAGCTTTTTCACAAGTGGAGTGTGACGAGCTTGCTCGCTTCTTTGCAGATAAGGTGGCCAACATCAGGGCTGCACTCCAGCCTGCTCCCTCTACGGGAGAAGCTACAGATTGGCATTTGGTCACAGTCTCTGGTGTCTTCTGGAGTTCCTTGGACCGGCCTGAGTTCATTGATGTCATGAAGATTGTCCAGAGTATGCGCCCTACATGATGTAGTTTGGACCCTGGCCCGACTTCTCTGATAAAGGGTTGTCATGATATCATCAGCCTAGTCCTAGCATGGATAGTCTGGTGCTCCTTGGACATGGGTGAGTTCCTAGCTCCCTGAAGGAGGCAATGGTGACACCCCTCCTGAAGAAAGCTTCTTTGGACCCCGACTGCCATGCCAACTATGGGCCAATCTCTAATCTTACCTTTGTAGAGAAGATTATTGAGAAAGTAGTGTCCGCACAATTGGAAAACTATTTAACCATCTATGACATCTATGAACCACTCCAGTCTGGTTTTCGTAAGAGGCATAGTACCGAGACAGCACTGGTTTGGGTGCTCAATGATCTCCTGATGGCTAGAGATCAGAAGAGCCATTCCATCTTGGTTCTTCTGGATTTCTCATCAGCTTTTGACACTGTGGACCATGGGATACTTCTCGAGTGCCTGGAGTTCATCTGTGGCCTGTCGGGTACAGTCCTCAGTTGGTTTAGATCTTTCCTCACTGACAAAACTCAGAGTGGTGTTGGGAATAAATTCTTCCTGCCCAGTCTCTCTGTCATGTGGGGTTCTCCAGGGCTCAGTGTTGTCCCCCATGTTGTTTGCAGTGTATATGCTGCTCCTCGGAGACATTGTAAGAAGGTATGGGCTGAGGTTTCACTGCTATGCAGATGATACCCAGCTCTACCTATCTTTTGCACCTAACCAGGATAGAGCTCTCTCGGCCTTTAATAGCTGCCTCACTGAAATCCAGTGCTGGATGAATTCAAGCTGACTGAAGTTGAATTCGGTGAAGACAGAGGTAATGGTTGTGGACCCAGGTCGTAGAGTAGGGGGGACAGGAGCTGGTTCACCCTCAGGTTTATTTCTGGGGGGTGTCCAGCTCCCTACCTCTGAACAGGTGTGGAACTTGGGGGTGATTTTTGACAATGAGCTGACACTGCGTTTGCAGGTGTCGGCAGTTTTCAAACTTTCCTTTTATCATCTTAAGAACATCGCCAAGATTAAGCACCTTATTCCACCCACCGATCTGCCTACATTGGTCCACGCATTTGTGACCTCATGCCTTGATTATTGCAACTACCTTTATCTAGGGCTTCCTGGGGCTGATATCCGCAGCTTGCAGCTGGTGCAGAACGCTGCCGCCCGGTTATTGACAAGTACATCTCGTGCCTGTCATATTTCGCCAGTGCTGCGTGATCTGCACTGGCTGCCAATTCAGTGGCGGATCGCCTTTAAAGTTGGTCTTTTGACTTACAAAGCCCTACATGGACAGGGCCTGGATTACTTGAAAAAGCTTCTGGTTTCTTACTGCCGTAAGCAATCTCTCCACTCGATGGATGAGGGGCTGCTAGAGATTCTGAGGGTTTGTTTAAAATCTTCAGGTGCTCATGCTTTTATGTATGTTGCTCCTACCCTCTGGAATTCTCTACCCCGGCCACTTCATCAGTGTGCGTCCGTGGAGGAATTTAAAAAGGCCTCGAAGACCTATTTATGGTCTAAGATTTATTTTAATTAATTATTGTGATTTTAAGAGCTCAGATTATTGTTGGATCATGTTTTATCTGCTATATTTGCAAGTATCGTAAGGTGCCTTGAATTTATGAAAGGCACGGTATAAATAAAGTTTTATTATTATTATTTTATTAAAGTGGTATGAAATTGGCCCACTAAAAGAAAATGTTAAAACTTTAATCAACAACAATAACTTTTAGGCTCCAAAACTAAACATAAAATATTCTATGTTTTTTTAATGTTTATTAAAAAGATGTCTTTAATATTATAGAGTTAATAAAATATGCAGAGCTTTTAGCAGTATATTTCTCTTAATTACCCTCAGTGAGCAGGGAAATATATCTGGTCATATACTTATTCACTCCTTTAATATTTGTCACAGAAAACTTTACATATTTTATACTTTGTCTTGGTTACATTTTCAGCAGAGGCGTTTTGCATGAAATTTATGTAATTTAATTTACCCTCTGGCTTCCTTTGTGAAAATGTTCCCTTCTCTGCCATTTTCCAAGTTCAAGGTATAACTTATTCTTTTGATGACCTTTTCTTCATTCATCTAAAAGAAAATTACACAATTGAGAACCTTCACTTCTTCAACCTTTAAAAATACAAAGTTTCCCTTATGCACTAATCAAATATATATTACCTTAGCTTATCTTTTCTTTTTCCCCCGCTTGCCTGTCTCTCTCTCTCTCTCTCTCTCTCTTTCAATGTTTCTTTCAGTGTGGCTTTATTTAAGTCTTCCTGGCCTGCTACAGACTTCTGTGTCTTTATTGCAGCACAAAAATGGTGAAGTGTCCAAGTTGGACACCAACACATGCACACTATAACTTGTCTGTACTCACGTGGGGCTTTAACACGTGATCTTGGTGCACATTTCAAAATACTACTTAATTTCATATTTTAAATGGTCTTTATTCTAAATTTTCTTTACACTTTAGTATATAAGGATCCTTTACTATTTCAAAGTCTTCCTAGAGGTTTAAAAATAAAACTACATGACAAGTAAAAATTTTCAGATATCCAACTTCGTCCTTTTATTTATTTAAGAGATTTGCCATATAAGCATACTGAGCGGGGACTACTCGCTTCCAGATGTGACCTGGGGGGTTACATAGAATCCAAACAGGTTCAGAATACAATACACTACAGTGGTTTGTCAACAGGTTCAGAATACAACACAATACAGTGGTACGGCAACAGGATGAGAGTGGATACATACGGGGAGAATTACAACAGGTTCAGAATAGGTACAGGCTGGATTGACCAATTTTTGACATTACAAAGTTTAGTCCTCAGACCAGAGTGCATAGTTTGCTGTGATATAGTTAGGCCTAGACTGCCGGGTGAAACAGCAGAGCAGTAGAAGTATAGTAATGCAGTAGGAATTCTAGGCTTATATAAGTTAATTTAATTTAGGCCCATTTAGATGCCTCTTGGTGGCAGGTCTAGGCTGTAGGTTACTGTTGCATATATCTGAGAACTGGGCATGTAGGAGCAGTTTGAGGAACCTTGGGGAGGGGGAGAGCCTAATATCTGCTGGTAGGTCATTCCAGAGTTTGGGCAGCTGATGTTTGAAGGCCGATTGGCCCTTCGATGTGTGCATGAAAGGGACTTGGAGTTGTTTTGAGTCAGAGCCTCTGAGAGAGTATGTCAGGGGGGGTTGTGTTGACAGTACGGAGCTGAGATGGGGGTAGGGAACTGGTCCAGTATTTAGCTATAAGGTTAGCGCAATGTAGTTGACGCCGAGATTCCAGTGATAGGAGGGCAAGGGCGCTGTATAGGTCGTAATGATGGGTGGTGGTGGGGGGCATTCCAGGATGAACCGACAGAAAGAATGGAAGAGGAGGTCCCAGCTGGCCAAGGTGGATGAGGGGGCTGCGCTGTAGACCACATCGCTGTAGTCAAAAATGGGGAGGATCATTTTGAGCACTAATTCTCTCTTGACCGTGGTTGGTAGGTTGCCTTTATTGTGGTTTAGTGCACCTAGTTTAGGGTGTAGTTTTTTCTGTAGCGAGTCAATGTGGGCGGAGAAGTCTAGGTGTCAATCGAGCCATACTCCCAGGTACCTAAAGGAGGTGCAGGATTCCAAGGTGGATCCATCCAGAGTGTGGAAGATGGGGGGGGGGCTCAGCTAGATGGGAGAGTCTCGGCTGTGTGCCGAAGGTTAGGGAGATGGTTTTCTTTGCATTTAGGACAAGTTGGTTGGAGCTGAGCCATGCTTGAACGGCATCAAAATCCTGCTGCAGAGTTGAGTTTGTGTCCCCGATGGAGGGGCCGGAGGCGTACAGTACGGTATCATCTGTGTACATTTGTATGACTGAGTTGGAGCAGACCAGAGGTAGATCATTTAAAAATATGGAGAATAGTAGGGGGCCCAGGACTGAGCCCTGGGGGAACCCCATGTTGACTGGAAGTGAGGTGGATACATGAGGGCCAATTTTTACTGCCTGCTTTCTGCCTGTCAGGTAGGCTTGGAACCAGCTGGTGGCTAGATATGAGAGGCCTGCATCTTGCAATTTTGTGATTAGCTTTGGGTGGGATACGGTATCAAAAGCTTTGGCCAGATCAATGAATATGGCCGAGGTGATATGGCCCTTGTCCATACCCGAGGAAATATCGTTTGTGAGCCTTAGTAGTGCTGTGATGGTGGAGTGTGATTTATGAAATCCCGACTGAAACGGGGTGAAGAAGGAGGTAGAATCAAGGAAGTGTATGAGTTGGGAGAGGGCTAGGTATTCTTGCAGCTTGGCCAGAACCGGTAGGAGGGAGATTGGGCGGTAGTTTCCGGGCGCAGATGGAACACCTCACTTAGGTAGTGGGATGACTACTGCCTCCTTCCAAGCTGCAGGAATTTGTGCTGTGGAGAAAGAGAGGTTCAAGAGGTCAGCTAGGGGGGTGGCTATGGCAGGGGCTGATAAGAATAGGAGTTTGGCATCCAGTCCTAAAGGGCACTTGCCTTTGTTGGGGTCAAGGGAGCATAGGGCGGCTAGAACTTCTGCTAAGGAGACTGGGCAAAAAGAGAATGTGGTGGCGTGGGGGGTTGGCTGGGGTATTGTGAAGGGGCTGTTTGTGGGTGTGGGGAATTGTTGGCTATCTAGGAGAGATTTAACACAACTGGTAAAGAAGGAGTTGAAAGCTGAAGCAACTTCACTGGGGACTGATATATAGTTGCCCTGTATGTTTAGGGTAGGGGTGGGTGGCTGGACAGGGGGAGAGAGCAGGGTTTTAATGTTTTTCCAGAATTTGGAAGGGTGGCTTAGGTTAGTGGAGAGAGCCACCCGGAAGTAGTTCTTTTTTTCCTGTCTTATGGCTTTAGTGCAGTTATTACAGAGGGTTCGGTATTCGTAACGCTACAGAGATTCAGAGGAGTCTGTTAGCCTGTGTTTTTTCCAGGCCTGGTCTGTAGCCCGACATCTGCCGATGATGTCGGCAGAGACCCAAGGGAGATGTGATTCCCTGACCCTTTTGTTTCTTAGGGGGGGCGTGGTAGTCCCATACGGCAAGAAGTTGGTTTTTGTACATGTCGAAAGCATGGTCGATAGTGGGCGCCAACTGAATAAATGATCAGTCGACGAGGGTGAGGTCATTTAGTAGGGAGTGGAGGCAGAGGGATTTGTAAGCTCGTGTAAGGATTGTCCTTGGGTGGTGGTGGTTTGTAGGTCTGTTCACCTTCCTGATCATGTAGACCATATGGTGATCACTCAGGGAATCAGGTAGGAGGCCAGCTTTAATTATCTTGTGAGGGTGTGTTGTGAGAGCTCAGTCCAGGAGGGAGTGGTTTTGTGTTTTTGGGTTTATACGTGTGGGTTGGTCTATTAGGTGGGAGAGGTTTAGGGATTGAACCCTGCTGTGTAATTTGGAGCAGTCTGTTGCTAGCCAATTATAGTTTAAGTCACCGAGGATGTATAGCTCACCGGCTGCAGCCGTAGCTTTAAGAGAGACTAGATGGTCAATGATGGTATTTCCAGGTGTAGCAGGGGCGCAATATATCCCGGCCACATATACCAGGGAGGTGTGTGGCAGAACTAGTTTAATCATCTTAGTTTCTTTTTGGGGAGTATGTCTGGGGATTTGGACAGTGGTGAAGTGGAGTCTGTTTGATATATACATGGCTATACCACTGCCTTTCTTAGTTCCTTGTTGGTCCTGCCTAATTTTTTTTTTTAATTTTTTTTATTTTAGTTGTTTAACCAGGTATAGCACACTAAGCTGAAAGCTTTTTTACAGGAGCGACCTGGGAGCACAAGAAGGTTAAGTGACTTGCTCAGGGTCACACAGTATGCAAGTGGAAGCTGTGGGATTCAAACCCAGGTCTGGTCTGCTGGATGTCACCAGATTTGCAGCTCAGAGCCTTAGACCACTGTGCTATACTGCCTCCACAGTGTACACTGTGTACAGTGTAATTACAGTGTACCCTGGGATGGCTATTTCTGAGTCATCATGGTGAGGTTTCAGCCAGGTTTCGGATATAATACAAATGTCAGGTCTGAGGGTTTGGGCAGTGACTTGCAGCTCCGGGACTTTATTTAGCAAGCTGCGGATGTTAAGGTGAATTAGGCTAAGTCCCTTAAGAAGGGTTTGGGGGTGGGGTCGGGCGATGGGCCAGGGTTTGTTTCAATGTCGCCTGCCAAGAGAAGCAGCAGGGTGAAATAACGTATGGCGGTGTGCCATTTATTTCTAGGCTTAAACCTGGGACGGGAGATTTGTGAGGTGTGGAGAGAGAGAGAGAGACAAATGCCCCTAGGTTGCGTAGGGCAGATAGGCACAGGGGGAAAGAGGGGGGATGACAGAGGAGCTTATAAGCCAAATTCGGGTGGGCGTGTGAAACTGGCGCACCGTGGGAGTTGGTAGGAGGCGAGGGAAAGGTGAGACTGAGCACTTTGCATTTGCTAGACGAAGTTTACAGGACAAAGTTAATTCTATAGTTAACACAGTGAGGACACTGACCCTTTTAACTGTCCATGTTTTATATTATTTGACTATTTTGGGAAAAAGTGCCTCCGTGTCCACCACAGTATTCACTCATAATATCCCCCTCTTTACCCCCTGCCTGTACATAGCAGTAATCAGCAGAAGGACTCTGAAGACTTGAAATTCCAAAAACTAACACAAATAGACACAAATAATGTTGTGGATAATTATAATTAGTTATGGTTATTTGTTTCTCTCCCTCTCAGTTCTGCTGAAAGCTTCTCCTTTTCTCTTTCTGGTCCTTCAATTTCCTCAGCTTTCTTTCAGTGCTACTTTAATCGTCCTTTGTCTCTGTGTCTCTGCATCTGATTTTACTGGTTACCACTACTGTAAATCTCTGTTCTCTGTCCCAAAGCTCCTAAAGTTATTTAGTTTCCAATGGTGGCTTCCTCCAGTTGCTGCCAGCACCAGGCAATTTGAACTACTGACTTCACCACTATACTCTTAATATTTCCAGTTTCTCTGTGGTCATACAAAATGCTTTATTCCACCTTCCACAAGGCTCCCACTTATCCCCACAAAGCGTGAGGTTCCCCCCATTGCCGGGACTCCTCTTTCACCTAAACAAGGAAAGACAGAAGAACAAGCAGTACACCGTTACAAAATGGTCACACAAAAGATTTACTGGAAAGAGCTGCACACATGTATCATTCAGGCAACAATAGCATACCTGTACAAAACACAAAAAAGCATACAGCTCCTGCTTCTGCAGCTACTCCTCAGCAAGCATAGCATCTGACCACCATCTTGGAAAAATATTTTTTTTTCCTTTCCCTGGTGTCTAGTGGTACCTGCAAGCCTCTGATCACCATCCCTGTTAATTTAATACATTTCCCTGGTGTCTAGTGGCACCCCCACCCTCCAATCACCATCCTCATATTTATAAAAGCTTCCATGGTGTCTAGTGGCACCTCTCCACCCTCTGACTGCAGTGTTCATTTTGTTCCACATTTCCCTAGTGTCTAGTGGCACTCCCACCGTATGATTGCTGTCCCAGTTTTATTGTCCTGTTTCTCTGGTGTCTAGTGGCACCCCCCCACACCCACCGATCACTGCCTGTGTCTGCAAAAAAGAATATGGCCCTCAATGTTTTTTTTCTAGGAAAAAGAAAGCAGTCCCTCACCAATCTGACCCCCCAACCCCACCTCCCACTCGGCACTTACTACCCCACACCCCCAGTACACCCCCACACACCCTCCCTCACCTGAACAGGTGACAGGGCAGAGATCCACTCTCTGATCGAAGACACATCTTGTTGCTGGAACCAATGATTGCAATATGGGAAACTAAAGTAAATGCAGTTCAGAGTATTTCAATGAGGTTTTCAACTTTGATGCATAACTTGGCCATTTTTTCACATTTTGACACCAAATTTTCAACTTGGCCTTTTGGGGACCCCTCCTCATGGACAATGTCAGTGGAATTTTGCAAATCCATCCTGAAAGGCGATATCATGGTTGCCTGGTGAAATCACCTCTTGAGCATGATTTGAAACTTTTCACTGCATTTGTTCATGAGGTGGGGGTCATAAGAAGACTATGTCAAAAATGTGGGGTCAAAATATATAAAAATTACAGTTATGCACATGCATTTAAAGTTAACTGTGCTCGTGCATAACTTTAATTATTTTAAATATTTTCACCCCAAGTTTTCAACATAGCCATTTTTTACATCACCACATGAACAAGACAGCTGTCATTTTTCAAATCCTAGGCAAAATGTGATTTCTCACTTGTGGCATGGAATGATAATGTGATGGTGTGGAATGACGTTTTGGTGGGGATTTGAGCATTCTCAGCCCAGCGTTCATGAGGTGGGGTAATAACAAGGCTATGCTGACAATTTGATTGCTGTTTTGGCTGAAATGCTTCCATGTCAATATACATGTATGCATCTATGGAGGGATTGGAGCACAGGGCCTGGAAGGCACTGCACTCTAACAGCCAAATGAGGAAACAATTATACTGTCTCAAAAAGTAAGGATATTATTTGCAAAAAAACTCTATTAGTACATCAGTTAGGGTTAAAGTAACAAAAGTAGGGAAATGTGGTGTTAGGGGTCCCAAACCTAACCCTCACCCCGCAGGCAACAAACCAGGTGTGTGGGGTGTACCTTGGGGTTCTCAAGCCTAACGCTCACCCCTTCCATCAGCAAAGAAGTTGAGATGTATACAGTGTGTGAGAATGGGGTGAGCATTTGGCAGAACTCAGGCACACCCATCTCTCTTGCTGCCTGCAGGGTGAGGTGAGATGTTGAGGTTGAGACCTGACGCCATTCCACTATCACCTAACTCCCAATAATATATTAACTGAGTTTTTGAAAGAAAGATACCTTATATAAATACACACACACACACATGCACACACACCCAGGTATAGGCTTATGCAGACACTGGAGTCAGACAATTTTTTTGGTGGGGTGGCTTCAAAAATGTGGGTTACATCCTGCACAACTATGATAAACCTTGTTTTAAAAACACACACATTCAATTAGGAAAACTAAACAATGAAAAATGCATCTCACTGCAGGTATGAATTTAGAAGGATAACAATACCAATGGTTCCACCTGCTATAGTGGTACATTTCTGAGTATTCCCTATCCCCCTGCAGAATCATGAGTGATGGCGAAACAATTACATTCATACATTCATTCATTCCATCTATCTATCTATCTATCTATCTATCTATCTATCTATCTATCTATCTATCTATCTATCTATCTATCTCTCTACTTCAGATTAGTTCATGTTTGCACCTTACACTTATTTACTTGCTTATACAGCAAGGTATGGACTTGGAGGACCTAGAGACCCATCCAACCATGTCTGTGTCTGTCTAGCACAATGTGATGCTTTTGCATTTATTGGTAATTCACAGGTTACATAACTATACAAAATTAGAAGTTCCCATTACATACTTATTTTCTAACAACTTGGAAAATAACATTTATCTAAAAATATATTATGGAATTTGACCCTGCAAGAGGTGCTATTTGATACCCTAAACCAACAATGCTTATGTATTTAATGATCCTATAGAGCTCAGTGTTTACATTAAATGTGCAACATCTGGATTAAATAATTTGTTGGGAACTAATGACATACAGATTCAGTTTTTGCCATATTGGTCCTTGTAAGAACAGATCCAGAAGCAAATGGTTTGATACCTTTTATTGGACAAACATAGATGTTACAAAAAGAACAAAGTGCTTAAACATTTGGACTAACAGCGTCCTTCCTTGGAAGCTTATGACAGCTATTCAGAAACTCACATACTATTAACACCCAGATCATACATAAAAAAACCAGAAAGAACAGTGTGAATTAATGGGCACTGATGATTATCAACCCTTAGAAAATGGGCTTTTTATTTGGAGACATCTGATTAGCTAGTGCCCCTTCAACAGGGGTACATTAACTTTCAATAGATGCCCACCAAATAAAAAGCGCCAGTCCAACACTGCCATGTGCCAAGCCATGTATCCTTGTGCCCCGCCTGCTACTTCATTGGCTGAAGCACTGGGCAAAAAATTTCAAACTGCCGCCATTTTTTTTTTTTGCCAATTAGCGAGACAGAGTGAACCCCACCAGAAACACACACAAACAAGTTTTACAAAACTACTCAGCTGCATGGCACCGACAAAACTTATTTATTTTTGTCAAATGTACCAGCATTGCAGCTTCTATGAGGAACGCTCTTCACCGCTCGCTCCTCAAAGCCGCCTCCTCAATCATGGCTCTCTTCCTTCTCCGTCCCACCCTCGTTGCTGCCCGGTACTGCAACAGTTCCATGGCATTTACTTGCTCAAACAAAAAAAAATCAAAACCGGCATACCAGTAAATTTGACATTATCGGCATCTCTCATCTCTCCCGCTTCATTCTTAAAATAATCCTGCATGTCCGTAAAATGTAATGGCTGCTGTGTAGCTCTAATAACCCACATGATCTCTCGCACATCTCTCCTCTATGAAGTCGTCCGCTGTCAAGCCCGCACTGTGAAAAATGAACGAATGGTAAAACAAAACTCCTGAGTGTCTGAACCAAGATAAGCATCACAGCCTCTCTTGTGTGTGTGTGTGTGTGTGTTTGTGTGTGTGTGGGGAGGGAGGCAGGCATTTAGGCAATAGCTTCAACAAACAAGCTGAAATCAGGATATGTGCCAGTGTGTGTGTGTAACCACGAAAAAAACAGGCGGAGGAACTATTTTGTTACAAAACTCATTTTTAACTAGTTTTGAAAGAACATTTTTTGACTAAACTATTTTTTTTCAAGATGCCCATTTTCTAAGTGTAATAATATCCTCCAGGGTGGGTGGTATGGGCAATACCAGACCTTCCAGGGGCTATAAGACCCTCCATCTGTGGTGTCGGGCCTCATTACGCCCCTGGGTGGTCCGGTATTGCCCAATACCGCCCTCCCTGTTGGGTATTATTGCTTGCTTAGTGATTCATCTGCTTATTTATTTATTTTTTCTGGGAACAAGGAAGCACCAAAAAACCTCTAGCTCTGTTAGTGAGCTAATACCATGATTCATTTGTTTAAGATGAAAGTATACAATAAATCATACTATAAGTATACAATAAATCATACTATCAGTATACAATAAATCATACTACAGTATCTCCTGTATGAAATGCTCTGTTGATTTTCTACAGTATTCCATGTTTCATTTGTATTATTTATATCACCAGGGAAAGGCTCCACTGGGCAATGCTCATTTACAAGGAGGTTCTGGTTAGGATAGCAGACAAAACAAGTTTAAATGAACATGCGAGGTACATGTTTGACACTAGTTTGCCAAAGCTGAGGTATACAGGCTCTGCATTTATTGATTACAGCATTTTAAGCGGGTGAATGGTATGCATTCCTGACATAGCCTATTTGTATGTGCTTTAGCGTACTTCACTAAGATTGCTAATCCCTCTTGTTATCACTACAGCAATATGACCAAACAAGTTGTCACAACTCAGGAGCATTGAGAACCATGGAAATTCTTTCTTTTTTTTTGGGGGTAGCCTTCCTATAAAATACAAGTACATGTTCATTTAAAAGACACCTGAATTTTTTTCTAATTAACAGTGTACATACTAGAGAAGTCGCACTCAAATGGGGTGCATAGGATAAAGATAATAGCCAAAGTCAACACAATAATCCAGCACTCGTTGCCTTATGAATAAATAACACTGCTAACATACTAACATAGTAAAATGTAACAGAATAGGCCCTGAGGTCTTTCGTGTCTGCTCGTTTGGTCAGCCCCCACCCTGGGAGCTGACCCCTCTTTCCCCCTCGCCCTCTCTGGCTTCTCCCTTCCCAGTCCCAGATATTCTCACTGCAGAGGCCTTTGCTTCTAGAACCCTTCCCCTGTACCTGTCCCACCCCCTCTTGAACCCCTCCACCATCTCTGCCTCCACCAGCCCCCTGGGCAGCACATTCCATGGCTCCACCACTCTCTCTCAGTGAAGTAGCACCTCCTCCTTTCTCCCCTGAATATCCCCCTTCAGCTTCCACCCATGCCCTCTAGTTGCCCCCTCTCCTTCCTTCGGAGCACCTTGCCTGCTCCTCCTCCCCTATTTACCCCCTTCATGTACCTGAAAACTTCTATTATGACCCCCGGTCCCTTCTCTCTCTTCCCATGTGTACATATTGAGCTCTTCGAGCCTCTCCCCATAGGTCCTGTCCCCTAAGCCCCAAATCATTTTGGTTGCCCTCCTCTGGACCCTCTCCAGGAGTTCAGTGTCCATGTTTAAGTGCGGCCTCCAAAACTGCATGCAGTACTTGAGGTGCAGCCTCACCAAGCAGTTATACAGAGGGAGTATCACTTCCCTCCTTCTGGAGGTGATCCCCCTAGCGATGCATCCCAGCATCCTGTTGGCCTTGGCCACTGCCCTCCTACAAGTATCCGAGTTGTTCATCTTGACATCCACCACCACCTCCAGGTCCTCTCAGCCATCGAGACTTGTGGCATTTCCCCACCAGGGTGTACACTTGGCCCAGGTTTCTGGCTCCCAGGCGCAGTACCTTGCATTTCCCTGCATTGAAACTCAGCTTCCACTTTCTAGACCACCTTTCCAGAGTCTCCAGGTCCCCCTGTAGGGCCACCCTCCCCTCCTCCCCATCCACCACCGCCCCCAGTTTTGAGTCATCTGCAAAGAGACCATCTCACTCCTGATACCCTTCCTTATGTCAGAGATGTAGGCGTTGAATAGGAGGGGCCCAAGGACCAATCCCTGTGGGACCCCACTAATGACCCTCCTTGGGGATGAGACTATCCCACCAACCATGACCCTCTGGGTCCGGTCCTGGAGCCAATTGCCTATCCATCTGATCATCTGGTTCCCTCTCCCCATTTCTCCCAGCTTATCCAACAGGCCCCTGTGAGGAACAGAGTCAAACGCTATGCTGAAGTCAAGAAAGAGGATGTCCACCAATCTACCCAGGTCCAAGGCACTCATCACCCAGTCATAGAACTCCACAAGGTTTTTCGGACATGATTTTCCCGGGACAAATCCATGCTGTCTATTGTCCAGGCACCCCAGCTTTTCCAGGTCCCCCCCAGCCTCTCCTTGACAATGCCCTCATCACCTTGCCCACCACCGATGTCAGGCTGATGGGCCTGTAGTTCCCTGCCACCTCCCTTGATCCCCCCTTGTGGATAGGCACTATATGTGCCACTGTCCAGTCCTGGGGTACCCACCCTGTCCTTAGAGAGATGCTGAAAAGCTCCACCAGGGGTTTCACCAGGATATCCGCCAATTCCTTCAGCACTCTGGGATGTAAATTATCTGGCCCTGGTGCTTTCTCCATCATAAGGGACCTGAGGGCTTCCCTCACTCTCTCTGCCATGATTTCCACCTCCACTACCTCATCTCTCAGGAGTTTATCAGAATTGGTGCCAAAATGTTATTGCAGGTGCCAAACTTAAAAAGCGCCCATCCTGATGCATTTCGGAAACAAGCCCCTTTGTCAAAAGATTAGCACATAACACATCCAAACCATTTAAATACCGACAGTGACATCACTAATAGTCAACATGTGACTATGAAGTCATAAACCCTTTTAAAAAGACATAATATAATACATTTAAATACATACATAAATACAAAACACTATGTAACAATACATAAATATGATTTACAATTTAAAACAATAAATTTCATATTGCAACAAAGTGCAAAAAATCCTATTGATGCTGAATTAAAAGCCATCCCTAAGGAAATGAAAACAAATCCAATTTCTGTCACTTTCAGATCTGGAAAAATAAAATACATCAGTTAGATTCCACTTGTATCTGATTGTGCTGCTTTCAAAACATTCATATTATTATATGTGTATATCACATATTTTACTTCATTTTAGGTAGTGTTCAGATATTTCATTTTTTCAACCAGATTTTTTTAAATTAAGGTGCAGCATAGAAGTTGCCATTAATACCTGAATGCTTACAGGCCCCCAGGGTGTACATTCCAAATCCCTTCCTTTTTAACAGAAGATTGTCAAAATCTCCCCCTTGAGGTTTTTTGCAAACCTTATCAATAGCTCTGAACTTAAATTCATGTTCTTCTTTATTTTTGGCAGTCACAATATGTAATGCTGTTGCATATTGCACATTCTGGTTTTCAATTGCACAGCAATGTTCCCAGACCTTTACCTTAAATTGGCACTTTGTTTTACCTGTATAGAAAACATCACATTTACAGAAAGCAGCATAAATCACGCCATTACTTTCACAGATAATAAATTGTCTTATCTGGTATTGCTTATTATTGTGCGGGTTTTCAAATGAATTCCTGGTTGAGACCACTATGCAATATACACATTTTTTACAAGGAAAACTCCCAAAAAACACCACAAATCAACATAGAAACATAGAATTTGACGGCAGATAAGGACCGCTTAGCCCACACAGTCTGCCCATTTCCCTACCTACTGGATAAGCTGCAGATCCTAGTTAACCAGCAGCCTACTTCTTCCTACCCCCACCCCCTAGAATGGCCTTATGACTGTCCCATGCATGCTTGAATTCCACCACTGATTTTAACTCCACAACCTCCTCCGGAAAGCCGGTCCATGCATCCACAACCCTCTCTGTGAAAAAATACTTCCTTAAATTACCTCTGAGCCGCCCCCCCTCTATCTTCAAATTGTGCCCTCTTGTTCTTGCACACCTCTTTTTTTGAAAGATGCTACCCTCTTGGACTTTGTTGATTCCCTTGTGGTACTTGAACGTTTCTATCATGTCCCCCCTCTCCCTTCTTTCCTCGAGGCTATACATATTAAGCTCCTTTCGTCTCTCTTCATATGTCTTCTGGTGCAGACCCTGCACCATTTTAGTTGCCCTCCTCTGGACAGCTTCCATCCTGTCTATGTCTTTGCGGAGACCGGGTCTCCAGAACTGCACACAGTACTCCAGATGGGGTCTCACCAGCTGTCTGTACAGAGGGATAATAACTTCCTGTTTTCTACTGGTGATGCCTCTCCCTATGCATCCCGGTATCCCCCCGGCCCTCCTTGCTGCCCTCTCACATTGCTTGCCCACCTTTAGGTCATCTGATATGACTACCCCCAGGTCCCTTTCCATTTTTGTTGTTGTTAATATCTCATCCCCCGTTGTGTACTCTTCCCCTTGGTTTTTGTTTCCCAGGTGCATTACCTTGCACTTCTGAGCAGAAAGCAGTACTGCACTGGAAATGACCTATTACATCTCATTCTGTCCATCCTGAGAAAATAAAAAATAAAATCTTAACTACCAACAAGACAGTGTTTCATGCCAAAGAATCAGCCATGAAGCAATGGATACCACAAGCTGAATAGAAAAGACAACAATCCAGCACTCACCACCTTGTGAAATGAATAACGCTGCACTCAGGAATTTATCAAAAAACAGTGCCAAAACTTTATTTCAGGTTCCAAAGTTAAAAAGTGCCCATCTTGATGCATTTCAGAGACAAGAACCATTTAAATACCGGCAGTGACATCACTAATAGTTGACATGTGTCGTCATTCAAGCATCTTTCATATGCAGTAAGTACAGAGTCTAATGACTGTTGTAGGTTGGATAGAAATTAGAAACCTGCTTTTCTTACCTGCTCACATTTGTGACTACTTTTTCTGCACACAGTGGCATTATTGAGCAAATCTTGAAAATAAACTGGAATGTGCTAAAGGGGGATGCGGGACTTAATGACATCAATGGGGCACCCCTACAAATGGCATATAGAAGAGCCACAACTTTAAAGGATCAGCTGTTACATAGTAGGCAAGTGAAACCAGTGAGCCAACCCTGGCTAAGAAATGTTGATTTTGGGTGTTTTCCTTGTTTTGTATTTACAGTGTGTATGTATTTAAATGTATGATGTTATGTCTTTTTAAAAGGGTTTATGACATCTTAGTCACATGTCTACTATTGGTGATGTGACTGCCAGTATTTAAATGGTTTGGATTTGTGATGTGCTCATCTTTTGATAATGGTTCTTGTCTCTGAAATGCATCAAGATGGGCACTTTTTAACTTTGGAACCTGAAATAAAGTTTTGGCACTGTTTTTGATAAATTCCTGAGTGCAGCGTTATTTATTTCACAAGGTGGTGAGTGCTGGATTGTTGTCTTTTCTAATCAGCTTGTGGTATCCATTGCTTCATGGGTGATTCTTTGGCATGAAACACTGTCTTGTTGGTAGTTAAGATTTTATTTTTTATTTTCTCAGGATGGACAGAATGAGATGTAATAGGTCATTTCCAGTGCAGTACTGCTTTCTGCTCAGTTTTATTGCTTGGTGAATTGAAGCAGGGGAGTCTATTTGAGTTGCTTAGGGACACACAACCTGTTAGTGACTTCTGTGGTATTTGAACCTGGGTCTTCTTTTCCAAAGCTTGCACACTATACGTCACACTACCTTCCTCATGTTTCTGACATGAGGTGTAATTTTTACGGCTGCATAGTGTAGCTAAGCATGATGTATTGCTATCAGAGAGAGAGAGAGAAGGGAGCTCCAAGCATGTCACTGGATTCCAAATAAAGAAACTCTGGAGTTGAAGCACAGTCATTCTGCTACTTGTAGCACTCCGCTGTCTCCATTCAGTACTGCTTCCCCCCTTCTCCACATTATTTTCTTGTTGCGTTCTGAGGTACTGATCATTCAAGCATCTTTCATATGCAGTAAGTACAGAGTCTAATGACTGTTGTGGGTTTGATAGAAATTAGAAACCTGCTTTTCTTACCTGCTCAAATTTTTACTGGAACTACGCGATGGTCAGTGGATAAAGATGCAGAGTTGCCACAGATCTGCCTGCACCAGTGCCTGTTGCCATCACCATATTATTTCATAGTACTAGTAAAAAAATATTCCAGAGCTGCAGCCAAATCGAGTCTCAGAAGGACAGCTATAGCAAATTATGTTTTGTTAGCTAAAGTTCTCAGAACACAAATGGAAGTGTGTCAGACAATGAGAAAGACGTATGGGGGCAAGTAATAGTAACGCTTTCTGTCATACAGAATGTTTTTTGGATACAGACATGGATGCCCAACTGACCTTTCATCAGCAGTACAGTTTCCTAGAGTGACCAGACTTACTGGAGTTTTGTAGTCGTATAGTGGCTGGTGACTTATTTTGCAAGGGACGGATGATATTAGGCGGTTTACATCATTCTCTTTTATTACAATAAATTCACTCTAGTTGTGAATCCCTGCAGTTATTAACACTGCTTCCTGTCTTAGGAGGGAAAAAACATGAACATGGTATAGTATACTACAATAAACATTTAGAATGGTGTAGAAAATTAAAAGAAATAAATGAATAGGACAGACTCAGGTTGCCTTCAAGAAACTCAACGCTGCAGTGCTGATCACATTTTGTTGCTATATTTTATAAGCATTCTCTTCTCTTGAAACACACAAATGCTCATTTTAAAGGTTCCTTCACATGCCTAGAATGTTGAACTTTTTTATAATGATGTGTATGATTTCATCCACTATGTCAGTATTGATTTTCAAGGAAGGTTGTTGGTTTTTGTTGGGCTCCTGTAAGACAACCATCAATATGTCCCATGTCTCAGCAGTAAAACCACATCCTCACTGTTTCCTAGAAAGAGATTTTCACAATGGACCTGGTTCCTAAATAAAGAAAAATAAATAAGAGAATTTCAAAAAAGCCTCATTTTCCTCTGCACCTGGTGCCACTGTTGTTGGGGGAGTGTTGCACTACAGCTCTGTGATAACGTCAAACTAAGTACACAGTAAATGAAACTGCATCACACACTTTTTTAGAGATTTAATTTTCCCTGTAACACCAGGACAATTTCCCTCTGTTTTTCTGTACATAATATTATTCCCTACGGAAACCTAATTGCTGTATTTTCCTATATAACCAATGCAAGTCTATGGGAAGAATTTCTCAGTGTAAAATGACATTTTCAGCTGCATTGGCTCTGATCAGGGTTTGTTAAACTAGTACTTGCTTAGTGTTCACTCTATTAATGCATTGTCAAAAGCATTGCATAATTTAATTTCTTGTAAAGTCTAGAAACACTCTCAAGTTCTCTTTCAGAAGGGCTGGTCCATATGCATTTCAAAAAAGTGCTCACAGTTGCTAGATGTGATATAACGTTCTCCTTATGAAAGCTATCACATTAATATTTTGCGACTATGAAGGGCTGTCCTATGTACTTAATCACTATTCAGTTTTAAATAATCATGTATTCAAGTCATGTTTCTAATCCTTAGACATGCCTATAAAAGGAAAACAGAGGCCCCTGTGAAATTGGTGCTTATTTCAAAACAGACTCGTAAACCAAGTTTCAATTTGGTACATGTACAGGTATAAACATACCTCTAATGAAGTGGGATTCACATGACACAGCTAACATTTTCCTGATCTGTCACAACTGCCTTGGTATAATGGGGCTATTCACCTACTTTAGGAGAAAAACACTGTTAGGGAGCCACTTGGGGCCTTCTATGTTTGTAGCACATAACACTTTTTAATTAAATGACCTAGCATTAAAGAGCTAGTGTACTGCCTGGAATGAATGATACTTTTCAGATGCAGTCAATGATCACTTCTTATATCTGAAGTATTTTTTTTTCCTTTCTGTTTGCAAATTCGAAGATTTTTCACCTGGCAGTACTGGGCTGATGTGTGGAGCAGTGCTTTGTCTAGAGGCTAAGAAAAGTCAGTTATGTTCCTCCTGCTACAGCATCAGAAATGTGACCAAACACATTGAGGCACCACAATCCTTGCAGCCTAAGCAGTAACTTTCACAAGCTACCAATCAAAATGCAGAAAATTGTGACATCACTAGTAACCAAGAAAATCCAATCCCTGCTGCTTCATGTGAAAGAGAAGAATCTGTCAGTGAGAAATGGTTCTCCTTTGTTACTAGTGATGTCACAGTCAGTGTGGTCTCAATGTTCATGATGTAGTGGTAGGAACGGAACTGACTTGTTAACCTCCAGACGAAGTGCTGTACCACACATCACCCAAGTACTGCCAGATGACAAATTTTCGAATTAGCAAACAGACAAGAAAAAAATACTTCAGATATAAGAAGTGATAGCTGAATACATCTGAAAGTTACTACTAATTCTAGACAGTACACTAGCTCTTTAATATTAGCCTTAATAATGCTTACTCTTGTAATTCAGAGTGAGTGCAACCTCTTGCTGCCTATCCCTCAACCTCCAGGAATGATCGTCTGCTCGCTCATATACTCTTTTTTTTATGGTGCAATGCTGAGGGGGGTAAGGACATCAAAATTTAGGGTTGCCATCTTTGGATGAAGGAAAACCAGATATTAAACCATATCATAAACTCCATCCCTAGCTTCACCACTTTCATGACTGGTCCTGCATTGCTCTTCCTCCAAAGCCACTTGTTATGTTAGTTAAGGTTTCTGGGGAGCAGTAAAATACAATACCTAAAGCAGCAGTTCAACAAAAATGTTAACTTACTATTCCTGTTAATGTTGCTTTTCTAGGTTCTTCTTATTTATTTATTGAAATAGTTTCAAACAAGTAAACATACAGAACAGACACAGAGGAAATCTATTTTACAAATGTGATCTGGCAGGGCAAGAGAAATACTGCAAATAGTATGCAAGGATATATAATAAACAATAGTTTGTTTCTTATAATGTGTACTAAATTTTTTCTGGATCCAGTACCTCTTCATGTCCACAATGCTATTCCAAGGCCAAAATAAGTTACCATATTTTTTTTTCTTGAGAAAAAAAAAATAATTTAAAACATTTAAAAATGCTTAAACTCTGATAGAGATGAAAATGTTTACCAGCAAAGTAAAGAGGAAGATAACTGTATTAGTAACAAAAGGTAGGGTCAGACATTTTGCCCAGCTTTACTGCAGTTCTACTTTATGATGCAGAGTGAAGAAGAATAGGTTACATAACTACTAATGGTCTTGTGGTAGATCAGTAAAGGTAGCACAAGATTTTCAGTAGCACATCAAAAGGACGACTACAAATGAGTGACTTGCAAATGAGCGAGTCTTATTCACCAAAATGGTTAATGGCTATCGTGCAAGGATAGCGACCTGGTCAAAGGCGACCATTCAGAAGGTTGACTGGAAGGCAGGAATAGCTATGGGAAGGGCAGGGGTAGTATAGAGGGTTTCTGCGGGGCATTGTCCCTAGTGCTGCCAAGCCAGCCCGTGTGGTGTGGTGATGATGGTGGCTGACTCCGGCATAGGAGGATTTGGGTTCGGAGATGGGATGGGGAGAAATATTTTGCCGCTAACTGTGGCTCTTGTTTTTTTTTCCTTTTTGGGAGTCTTGCCCCCTCCATGACATGCACCCCCCTGGAGTTGATAATCCTTCAGTAGGGGGGACGGGGGTGCAGCCACCCCGCATGCACATTGACAAGCACTGGCCAGATGCAGTGTTGCCATTATGTGTATATCACTGAATTGCTTTACAGTGATATACACTCACCATAATAGCGATCGCTCTTTTGCATTCGCTATTATGACATGGAACCAGATTTCCCTGTCAGGAAATTGTCCTGTCAGGAACTGCCACATCCTCTTTTCCCCTAAGAGGGAAATTGTCCTGTCAGGAACCACCACACAGTGTTTTTCCCCCTCCCAGCAGGACTTTAATCTCTACAGCTAAAGAGCACAGCTTTGTTGCTAATATACTAACATGCTAACATACTAAAATGCCTGCAGAATAGGCCTAACGGTCTTTCGTGTCTGCTCGTTTGGTCAGCCCCCAGCCTGGGAGCTGACCTTGCTGCCCCCCTTGCCTTCTCTGGCTTCTCCATTCCCAGTTCTGGATATTCTTGCTGCACTGGATTTTGCTTCCAGAGCCCTTCCCCTGTACCTGTCCAACCCCCTCTTGAACCCCTCCACCGTCTCTGCCTCCACCAGCCCCCTGGGCAGCGCATTCCATGGCTCCATCACCCTCTCAGTGAAGTAGCAACTCCTCCTTTCTCCCCTGAATCTTCCTCCCTCCAGCTTCCACCCATGCCCTCTAGTTTCCCCCTCCTCCTTCCTTTGTAGCACCCTGACTGCTCCTCCCCTATTTACCCCCTTCATGTACCTGAAGATCTCTATCATGTCCCCCCGGTCCCTTCTCTCTTCCAGTGTGTACATATTTAGCTCTTCGAGCCTCTCCCCATATGTCCTATTCCCCAAGCCCCAAATCATTTTGGTTGCCCTCCTCTGGACCCTCTCCAGGAGTTTAATGTCCCTCTTTAAGTGTGGCCTCCAAAACTGCATGCAGTACTTGATGTGTGGCCTCACCAAGCAGTTATACAGAGGGAGTATCATTTCCCTCCTTCTGGAGGTGATCCCCCCAGTGATGCATCCCAGCATCCTGTTGGCCTTGGCTGCTGCCCTCCTACAAGTCTCCGAGTTATTCATCTTGACATCCACCACCACCCCCAGGTCCCTCTCAGCCATCGAGACTTGTAGCATTCCCCCCCCCAGGGTGTACACTTAGCCTGGGTTTCGGGCCCCCAGGTGCAGTACCTTGCATTTCTCTGCATTGAATCTCAGCTTCCACTTTCTAGACCATCTATCCAGAGCCTCCAGGTCCCCCTGTAGGGTCACCCTCCCCTCCTCCCCATCCACCACTGCCCCCAGTTTTGAGTCATCCGCAAAGAGACTCATCTCACTCCTGATACCTGCACTTATGTCAGAGACATAGGCATTGAACAGAAGGGGCCCAAGGACTGATCCCTGTGGGACCCCACTAATGACCCTCCTTGGGTATGAGACTATCCCGCCAACTGCGACCCTCTGGGTCCGGTTCTGGAGCCAATTGTCTATCCATCTGATCATCTGGTTCCCCACCCCCATTTCTCCCAGCTTTTTGGCATAGTGGAAAGGTCTACAGCCTCATAAACAAGAGACAGTGGGTTTGCATCCAGACAAGATCCCCTCAGTTTTCTTTTGTCAGAATTTCACTACAGTGGTGATCCATGGCAGTGTGAAATTAGAATAGTAAATATAAAGGAAAAGAGACCTAAATGTGAGAAACAATAAGTGCAATGAGTGGTGCGGCACAAGCTTCCTGCCAGGAAAATCTCGTAGTATCCTTACTATCCTTGCATAGTCTTAATGTCCATTCTTTACAACTCCCAGGTTGACTGCTTTTACAAAGAAAGGGTTCTATTGGCAACCGAACTTGTTTGTTTCTTGGACATGCAGCTGAAACAAATTTTTAAGAATACGTGAGCACTCAAAATTACTCAAAAACCTGACTATCTCTGAGCGAAACTGGATAACTGGACAGGGACCCTGAAAACCAGATCATCAGGTAAAAATCCTGACAGGTGACAACCCTATTGAACTAACATCATAGAACAAGGGGCCACCCATTTGCTGTCGCTCCAACCTACACAGATTGTAAGTTGTGGAATATTCAGGTCTGCATCACATTGGTGGTTGTTGTGGGCAGTAGAATGCCACAGAGTCTGAAGCCCCCAAGGTGGTGGTTGCCTCTCAATCAGGACTGTTGTCCAGCTTTCATTTGTTTGAGAAGTTGATCTCCATATTTTTTTAATACTTTGCAGATGAAGAAAATCACTTTCAAGATAAGTCAGTTAGCAAACCCACTGGTTCTCGGGAAGATAGTAATCTATTTTTAAGCACCTAATAGTGGAGTAAAGTAGAGGGTGGACAGTACTTATAAATGTCTCAGTCTGCTACAGCTTACAGGAACAGCTGGACTGTAAATATTTTTTAGTATATATCTCAACACTAGTAATAATCCTTATGCAGCTAGTCCCCCAAAGAGGCTGAATTTGTACCATAGAGGTGGGTGGTTGTAATTGTGATGTCCCCACGGGAGGTGTTGAGGAGGGTTGTGGGGGGCATGGTTATTATAGAGAACCTTATGTCCAGGCGGGGACTGATGACCCAACCATTTCTATGCATTCTGTTGTACAAATGTGACTGACACTGGTTAGAATGAGCTACATACAAATTCACCAAGTCCACGAAATGAATGCAAGAAAGTAAGTTTCATATTCATCCATGGTATACAGCTAAGAGATCTCCTGCCAGAACATATTCCAGTTGGTCTCCTCATCCATACCCTTGTCTTTATACAGGGTTCCAGTTTTTTAAATCCAGTATATGTCTCTTTTGAGAATTGCTATGTCCCAATCATCTTCTCTTGTTTGCATTTTGACTGTCTCAAGGCCTCAGAAGCATAAAGATGGAACTGAATATCTTGCTGCACTGAAATGGAATGCCACCGAATATGTTTCTTCCTTCGTATGGAGTTTTTGTACTTACTTATCCTTTTTCTTAGCCCTCTTTTTGTCTTTCTGATATATAATTTTTTTCAGGGGCATTGGAGGATATAAACTGCAAGGTCTGTGGAACAAATTATGTCTGCATAGGTGCATGCCCTTCAGTAGTGGTCCCGGTAGCAACTGATCCTTTTAAGAGTGTGCTACATTATGACAGGTATGAACCAGCCTGCCTCTTACAGTGTTTTTTCTCAGATGCAAATAAAGGATTGGACCTGATTCTGGGGGTTGTGGTGCTGCCTAATTGAATCAAGGGCCAGTGTTTGTATATGATTGTTTAAACTGTCAACCTTTATTCAGAATACATTGTGGATAAAATTATTGTGTTATCATGATCTGTTTAACTGTTGCCCTGTTAAGTAGCTTCCCTGTGAGTGTCATTCAGTTGAAGTACACTATGAACCTCTTAAAATGTATAGCATCATTCCAGGAACCTGTTCATCTCTGCTTTGATTCTACCAAATTCCTCCTCCTCCTCCTCACTGCTGTTTCATCAATAAACTGTGATTTGGGGATCCTCTTTTTTTTGTCGAGGGTCATGGTAACTTCCGTTGTGTAATGTAATGTTTCTGTCTGTACTTTTTTCAGCACAGTGTGGTCTGTAGTTTGTTCCCTGATTTATATATGACCATGTCAAGAAAGGGAATCAGGTCCAAGCTGTACTTTATGGTAAATGATACATATGTGAATCTTGTATTCAGTTAGGTTAGAAAGTTCTCCAGGTCTGTTTCCCTGCCAGTTCATAATACTAGTGAATCATCTATATAGTGCTTCTGCTGCATTACACTATCATGGTAAGGGTTATTGTGACTAAGCACATGTTTCTCCTTGAACTGTTTCATAAACATAGTTGCATAGACATCAGCCACGGTGCTCCCCATGGCTGTGCCTTGTACATGCTGGAAAAACTTCCCATCAAAAGTAAAGCAATTCCTAGAAAGGGCTGTCTCTCCTAGTTGGATCAAGTAATGATTCATTCTTACTGTAAGGGCCTCATAATGTTCATTGTTGGCATTTGTTAATCAGTATAAGTTTGGCTGTTGTGTCTGGGTCAGTCAATAATTCCAAAGGATGGCTGTTGTATCTGGGTCAGTTGATAATTCCAAAGGATGGTGTGTAGTATCACCTTCTTTGAGGAGCTTGATTATGATTTGTGGGTCTTCACTGACATATACTGCATTGGGCATAGGGACAGAGTTCTCAACAGCTGAATGTCCCATGTTGATTGGAAAGTACTTTTAGGCTATGTTTTTGAAAAGAAAAAAAGACAATAAAGATATTAAATGGGAAATTTTTGTGTGGGGAAGGAATGATAGATCATGACTGGGGACTATACTTCGTACTGGGCTATGTTGGTATTCTGAGAGATTAATCAGTTCAGATTCAGATGCAGGGTTTGATTGGGTCTCTACTGAACTCCCCCTCTGGAGTCACATAGTGTTTTATGTTTCCTGTTTTGTTTTGTAGGTTTGCTCTTGGGAGGCGGTTGCTTTTATGTATCCCTTAAAAAAGCTTTGCTTTTCTCCAGAGCTTGTATGGGCTTTCTGTTGAATAAAGCCAGCTTGCTTTTTATACCTTGGTGTATTTTATTTTATTTTTGTCCATCTAAGCTGTGCGTCAATTTGTGCTTTTGTCACAGAACTGTATGAGGATGGTGGGAAAGCCAGAAGATGAAGCAGAGACTTCTTTGATGCACCGGGGGGATAGAGAGGCAGTAGGCAGAAAATGGTCTCATAATAAAGACCCCCTAGAGTATGTTATCTAGTTGCTTAGCAGTGAAGTTAATTCATTGGTAATTGAAATAGCTGATATACTACCCTGGACAATACGGTACAACAAGCACTTTATTTGAGACATTTAAAGAGCTAGAAAAAGTAGCTCGTAATGTTCAATGCTTCTTTCAGAACAAAGTTAGTTTGGATGTATGTCTACAGGTCTCACTAGTACCAAGAGGCCAGTGACCCTTTATAAATTTGCCTCATAGACAAGAGAAGCCTCATTTTCTGGCGAAATAGAGAACAATTCGCCATGAGGCATACATCATATAAATTGCACTTATTTTGGAGGAAACTAAAGCGATTGACTTAGAACTTCAACTTCAACTTCAACTTGTCCCTGGATATGGGGAGAGTGCCAGAGGACTGGAAGAAGGCAGACATAGTGCCTTTACACAGAGGGAGGTAGTAAGGAGGTGAAGGGGAACTACTGACCTGTCAGCCTCACGTCAGTGTTGGGGAAGGTAATGGAGGCATTAATCAAGGAGAGGGTGGTGGAATACCTGGAGGAGAGTGGCTTGCAGGACAGAAGCCAGCATGGCTTCATGAAGAGGACAAACCAAATTCAGTTCTTTGATTGGGTGACTCAGGTGATTGACCGGGGGGGGCAGTGGACGTGGCATATCTGGACTTTAGTAATGCTTTCAACACTGTCCTCCATAAGAGGCTGGTGAGCAAAATGGAAAGCCTGGGGTTGGGAGGGAAAATAACAAGCTGGTAGATGCCTGGCAGGAAGAACTCAGAGTGTGATATTAAATGGGGTGCACTCTGGGATGGTGAGGGTGAAGAGTGAAGGGCCACGGGGTCAGTTTTGGGTCTGCTTCTCTTCAACATCTACATCAGTGATATTATGGATGGTTTGAGGGGGAAGGTGTGCCTATTTGCTGATGATACAAAAATATGCAACAGGGAGGACACCCCAGGGAGGGTGGAGGACATGAGGGAAGACTTAAAGACACTCAAAAAATGGTCTGGGACATGGCAGCTGAAATGTAATGCCGAGATGTGAGCTGTGATGCACTTGGGGAGTTGGAATAGAAGAGCAGGGTACACCCTAGGCGGGGAGGAAATCAAAGTTACAGAACAGGAGAGAAATCTGGGGTCATAGTCTCCTTGAACGTTAAAGTAGGAATCCAATGTAGCAGGGCAGCAGGAAAGGCCAATGGAATATTGGCATGCATAGGCAGGGGCATTACTAGCAGAAGGAGGGAGGGAGGTAATAATGCCCCTTTACAAAGCCGTGGTGAGGCCGTGCCTGGAGCTTGGGGTTCAGTTCTGGAGGCCACATCTCCACAAGGATATAGATGCTTTGGAGAGGGCTCAGAGAAGGGTAACCAACATGGTGCAAGGTATGCAGGGGAAAGTCATATGAGCAGAGGTGTAAGGAGCTGGATCTGTACACAGTGGAGACAAGGAGGGAGAGGGAAGACATGATTGAAACTTTTAAATATGTAAAGAGGCTCAATAAAGTGGGCAAAGAGGGTTTACTTAAGAGGAAAGAGGGTGTCAGAACTAGAGGCACAGCCACAGACCACAAGGAAACAGATACGGGGCAATGTTAGAGAGTGTTTCTTCACAGAGAAGGTGGTGGAGCCATGGAACAAACTACCAGATGGAGTGGTGGGGGCTAAATCAATGGAATTCAAGAGGGCATGGGACAAGCATATGGGGCTGAGTATCGGGGGGTGGTAACTGGCAGGGAGAGGGAGATGTAGGGGGAAAAAAGTGCAGACTAGATGGGCCAGTATGGTCCTTTTCTTTCGTCGAGCTTCTATGATTCTATGAACTTAAAAGATAGAAACATAGACTTTGACAGCAGATAAGGACAACTTGGCCCACCTAGTCTGCCCATTTCCCTACCTATCATATAAGCTGCAGATCCTTGTTAACCAGCAGCTTTGTGTGCTTCCTCCTACCCCTTTAGAATTGCCTTATGTCTGCCCCATGCATTCTTTAATTCGCCCACTGTTTTTGACCCCACGACCCCCTCAGGAAGGTCATTCCATGCATTCATCACCCTCTCTGTGAAAAAATACTTCATTACGTTAAATGGAACTGAAAGATATGGAAGAACAAATTGCTGGCATATACAGTACACATCACCCACGTTTTGATAATTTAAATAAAAAACTACAACACCATAGTGCAACACTGGGCAGAGATCTTAAGGAATTCAAACAAAAAAAAATTACACGTGATAAAATTGATTACAAGAGTGATCAAGTTTTTACCTGGAAGGGAAGCTGACCAGAACACCAGTCCATGAATCAGCCACATGGTATTTTGAAAAGTGGGCAGGGTGTGTCATTCAGTTTCGGAAATGACAATAGTGATACAGATGCTGAAGGCTCTGCTCTTCCCTTTTGTTAGAGAAAGAGGATTAACTACAAGCCCAAAAGATCTGAGACAAAGCAATCACAGTATGCAGGGCTTTTCAAACTGAAATGAAAACAGAAAATGAAAAATCAGGTGGGGTGGAGGACAGACGCAGGAATGAATTACCAACAAGGGGCCTGATTCCAGAAAGCATACACCCAATGCACAATGCAGATGTGCCAACGTGAATGGCACAAGTCACAAATATGTCCAGCAAATACACCAAATGCAATTCTACATTGTGAGATGAACAGCGACGCGAACTTAGTACGCCCATGGTAAATCTTACGTGAAGGCGAGCAAATCCAGGTACACAAATGTGCAACTGAACATATGCCAAGAAAACAGAAGAGAAATGCCAGGGCGGGATTCTAGAAGCAGCAGTGCCACAACTTACACCAAGACCAGCCGGCGCAACATAAACCAGGTGGGAGCAGGTGTAACTTACACAGCATCAAAAGAGGAGCAGGGACAGACAGGCTGGACACACAGCAACATACCATGTGAGATAAGACAGAGAGTGTCCGAGGAAGTCAGGCACATAGGGGTAGTGTGGTACAGGGTACAAAGGGTGCACAGAGGCCACAGGTACAATGCAGGGACAATAGCACCACCAGGCACAATGCCCCTGCCATGGCCACTGATACATGTAAACAGTGTAACCACAACAGGGACACAGCACTGGGTGGCACAGAGCAGTACATAAATGGTGGTGAGACACACCAACATCTGTGCCAGTGGTGCCACCTGCAGGGAACAATGGCACCCTGAGATGAAAGGACGCAGCACAGGCACCGTGACACCACACAGCTGGGAGGTACAATGTGAGGTGGCATGGACACCATAGCATGCATGGTGACCCACAGCACACAAGACACCACGCAGATGTGGTCTGGGGACAGTGATCTGTGCTGTGAGCAGCACAAATGGCACACCAACCTGATGCACAGGGAGGGAACACTGGGGACAGCAGTCATCACCACCAGTGTGCACCCCTGTGCATAGTGACAGACAGACAGACACACACACACACACACACAGCCATGCATACTAGGAACAGACACAGAGACACAGTGTTTATGGCAAAAGGTTTAATGTACAAAATGGGACAGGGATACAGGGTAACAATGGAAGGGGGATGGGGATGAATTTCATGCAACAGCAACAAACAGTAACATAACAGTAAACCCAAACCCAAACAGCCACCCACAACAACCCCAAACACCAACCCGCACCCACGTACAACCCAACACAGGCCCAACAACCAAACCACAATCCCACCCACAAAACAAACAGCAAAAAGCAGACCCACCCACCCAATGACCATCCACAACACCCATATGTACAGACCCACCAATACCAGCCACCCCTATATATAAGCCCACCCACACAGAAAGCCCCACTCACATCCGGCAGTAGCAGACACATGAGACCTAGATCCTCTGGAGTTCACTGAAGAGGGTGCCCACCAACACATGGAGGTGCCCAATGTTCTGCAGGATGGCCATCACCAGTACCACAAGGTGCTCCCGGTCCAGGCCCCCACCCTGCACAGTTCAGCGGCGGGTCTCTCAGCCACAACAGGCAATGCCTCCCCCTGCTGCAACCCCAGCATGGCCAACTCCTGCCATGGTCCAGTGTCCCCTGCTGCAGGGACAGCAGCAAATGGCACAGTGTCCGGTGGTGGGGCATCTTTGCCTGCCCTTGCAATGATGTCCACAACAGCGGGTCCAGTTGGTGGTGCAGCCATGGCCCCATCCCCATCGGCTGCTACTGTGCACTCCGTGCCCAGGATGCGTGGCTGTGACTGTTCTGGCCCCTAATGATCACCATCAGTGGGGTCCCCCTGGTCTGGCTGTGTGTCCAATGTGGCCGGGTCCTCTTTGGATGCCGCCACTATGGAGGAGGTGGAGGAGGAGGAGGAGAAGGAGGAGGTTGGTGGCAGCACCCTGGCCCTCTGCTGCCTCTGCTGGGTGCACAGCCGGTACTCCGCTGCATCGTGGGCCTTGACATCTGCCAGAGCCCTCAGCAGGGCCCACTGCCACTGTGGCAGCCTGCTATGGACACCTGTAGGGATGTAAAGGATGCAGTCAGTGTCGGGCCCAGACAGATGGGCACACACACATAGGCAAGCTATGTGAGGGTGCAGTATGAGCCACATTGTGGCTGCCAGCCATGGTCACAGCACAAGGGGACCAAGGTATCTACTTACCTGACCTCCAGTGAAGTGTTTCCTGCCTGAGGCTGGTGATGCAGCCCTGCTGCATGCTGTGGGTCATGCCTGTGTAACCTGTGGGGTGAAGGGACAGGTGAGTGTGTTGGAGGCACCACGCGCCATTGCCACCATGTCAGCACTGCTGCAACAGACGAACAGCCGAGGTATACATACCAACACCGGGGTCCTGCCCAGACAGCATGTCTGCATCCCTGCCATGGGACATGCTGAGCATCTGCTGCAGGATCCCAGCCTCCCTCCTCGACAGGTCCTGCCAGCGGTGGGTCAGCTGGCAGATGGTCCAGCGTGTCCCTGTCATCTCCGCCATGCATGTGCAGATGACTGTCCATGCCCACTCCCACTCTGTGGCACTGCTCCTCCGGCTTCCAGGTGGCAGCAGCGTCCAGCCCCACTGCTGAATGTAGTTCACCAGCAGCGCTGTCTCATGTGGTGTAAAGTTAGGGGCATGCTCGCTTAGGCTCAGGGATGACCCGGAAGACATAATGGCCAGTTGTCTGCGTGGCACCTGTAACAGGGGAAGGAATGGAACATGCATCACTACAGAATGTTACTGTGGCTGTGCAGACCACCCCCACCCACCACGCACAACACCGGACACTGGCCGTGGGACATGGGTCAGTGCTGGGCCACAGGTCTGCATCTGTGGCCACTTCACCCCAGGTGGTTCCCCCGTGCCAATGCCATGCATAGCATGAGGTGTGTAAAGGCCGAGCTGTGCCATGCAGGGGTCAGGCACACAGTGCTGCACACAGTGACCACAGTGCACCAACACGGCACCTGTCCCCTGCAGAGGCATGTCGCAGATCGACACTGCACGGTGTAGGCGTGGAATACCACACGTCTGCACCACCACCCCCATGCAGAGCTGCATGCGGCCACAACCACCAGGTGCCCAAGGGGCAGACACAAAGCCAACTGTGGGCACCAGCATGGGGAATGACAGTTCCTTATCTGTATTGTGCACTGTGGCATCCAGATTGGGTGGCACTGACAGTTCTGGAGCACACCTGGATGGAGAAAGAGCAGGGCAACATAAGCCTGTTGCACAGTCGGTGACCCCCAGAGCAGCTGTGGTGTGGCAGCGTGTACCTACCTGATCCTGTGCGGTGGTGCTGATTCCTACACAGGGGACCGCGAGCAACATTGTCAGGTACACAGTGCTGTACAGGCATTGGAAATGTGCACATTGAGCAATGTCATATACTCACCGAAGACTCGTATGTGTCCGCCGTGGAGCTAGGGAGGGAATGGACATGGGTTAGTACACAGCTGGAAGTGCCCCTGTGGCCAGCTGCCTGTGGATGCTGCAACCCCCCCCACTGTCTCCATCCTACAGGCATGTACCCGCACATGGCCCAGGACGGCCCCCAGGACACCCTGCTGTGACCGACCCTGCATAGGGTGGATGTGGTCAGGTGCATACCCGATGGGCATAACATGTAGGGCGTGGTACAGGGACAGTGGTACACAGCCAGCTGGGCAGGCGGCTGTGCATCTGTGTGTTCAGCATAGGCAATGACCTGTGTAGGCCCCCCTCGCACAGTCTGAGGCAATGTCTGGTGGCACCCGACCTCTGCCATGCAGGACAGCTGGGACATAGGCCGCCACATGCCACACACAGGCATGGATGGCACTACAAGGTTGGACATAGCATCATGACTGGATACGGCACACAGGCCAGCATGTGGGCCAGCCCACCACTGCAGTGACACACCCTCACCAAACAGACATGCATCCCTGTCGCAGCAGCACAGTGACAGTGTGACAGGGTCATGGCACCACCTATGTGGTCCAGTACAGGTGCCGTGTTGGCAACCCAGCATGGCATCCCGTGACCGGTCCCAGCAGCACTGTGCACCCATGGTGTGCCTGATGGCACACTGTCTGTGCATCCAGGTCTACAACACAGGACTACTGTACCACACATACCGTACATTCCACGACACACTTATGTGACCCTGTAGTACAGCATGCCACCGTGGTGTGGCAGCAATGACCACCAGGGCGTGTGTGGTTCTGGGCACTGCCACACTTCTGGTGGATGACACACCCTGCCTGCATCCCATGCCCACACACCAGAGGCATGATGGTACACCTGAACGCCACACACCATGGCAGTCACTAGTGCCCATCGCTAACACAATACCGACCTGTGCAGGTACAACCCTCCCTGAGTGCCCACAGTGAGGGGTGACCCATGGTGGACTGTGTACCCACACACAGTGGGGTTGTACCACACAGACAGGCCCAAATCCCTCATCCTCCCACGGCACATCCCAGGGCCAGGGTGGCCAACACCAGAGTCCCAGCCGCCGGACCATTGTCAACTGTGCCAGGGTCTGCATACACCATGCCACTGGGGGTGCACTGCAGTACCCTGTTGTGGCCTACACGGCCATGCCCAATGCTTGCATGGCAGTGTGGGTCTCAACCCCACCCAGCTGTGGCAGCAGTGTGTACTACATGTGGGCCGCTCGGGTAGCCGCGACCACAGCAGGCACAGCCCTGTACTGCAGGGGCCATTGAGAGGTGTGGCCTGGGCCTGTGCCATGCAGGTATGCTGGCTTGTGCCATGGGCAGTACTGATGAGAGGCTCAGAGGTATGGGAGCGTACCTCTCAGGTGCCCCTCAGCATGGGGGCCTTCCCACCCCATGCCCTGCCCCAGAGCCCTGGTCCACGGCCACCCCACATGGGCAGTGTGCCATTCACACAGCCACTGTGCAGTGCCTATAGGCCACTGGCCGGATGCCACGTACACAACACACCCAACACCTCTGTACACGGCATACATCTCAACACCATGGGGGCCACAGTGGTCTGACATGTGCCCCACTGCATGGGGCAGCGACCCCCATCCTGAGGGTCACTGTCCCACATAGTCCCCACAAGTGGGAGGGGGGCTGTCGGTGCCATCAGGGCGAGGACACATCCATAGGATGTCTGCCCCCACAGCAGGCATGGGGGTAGTTTGGCCTGGCTTAACTGCAGGGGTGAATGATGGACCACACAGATAACATGTTACCACACACATGTGGCATGTCCAGTACACCGCGTGCCACACAGTGGTGTGTGGCCGTACCATGTCCCCCATATCCCTGGGCACCCTCCCACAGCACAGCCCCTGGTACAGACCACAGCCACTGCACATATCATATCAGATCCCCTGACTGTCCACCTTTGGGAGGGTCATGCCTGCATACCTCTCACCCATACCACAGTATGAGGAACATTCCTCATTGTACTTCACAGAGGCTCCCAATTCCACATTATGAGGACCTGTTCCACATTTATAGTCAACATCCGTGAGCAACACTCCACTGTACATGATGCATGTCACTGTATCAGTCACTTAATAACATACATTCTGAGAACATAAAATGCAACAGATCAACAGAATTCTGAGCTTCTAGGTATTGTTTGTCTAAGTGTTCCACATGCTGCCCCTGTGTTCCACATTGTGACAGGCACTGTACCACATATGGGGGACAACAGGCTGAGAGGTATGAATGCCTGTCCCTGTCCCTCAGGGCAGTAACAGATGGAGTAGGTGAATGTAAGGGGGGGCCTGCTGTGGCTCAGTACTCACCAGTCTGCTGATTGTCTGTCCCTGTCCTGGTCTGGATGGCACTGTTCTGTTCCAGCTCTCTCCTACACCCAGGTCTGCAGCCCCTGTACCACTACACTGTGCCTGGGTCTAGCGACTCGCACTCTCACTCACACGTGCCGCACATATGTGGCAGCTGGTGTACTGGACATGCCACATGTGTGTGGTGCTACCTGTCTATAGCATGGATGAGGCTAGGCTACTCTGCACCATGGGATTCAATGACTGGTTGAAAAGCTGGTGCAGAGCTCAGGGATTTGGCTTCATTGGGGACTAGGGCTCCACCTGGGGGGATGCAGGCCTTTACAGGTGCAATGGTCTGCATCTATCATGGAGGGGAACCAGGTCCCTAGGTGATAGTTTTAAATGCTTCTATGGCAAGCATTTAAACTAGCCAAGGGGGGAGGCATTGAAGAAGAGAAGGGAAATCCTAACACCCCCAAAAAATCAGGGTAATAAGTGAGGTAAACACCAAGATAGAGCAGTCAATAGGGAAAAGAGCAGGGTTAAATGGAGAAAAAGACAAAGGCAGTAGGGACAGGGATGGGGCCAAAAGAAATAAAGCCATAAAAAAATAGATGGGTAATGAGTACAAATGCCCGCAGTCTAGATAAAAAGCTCCTTGAAATGGTGGTCTTAATGGAAGAGGGATGCCTGGATATTGTGGTAGTCACAGAAACATGGTACACAGAGAACCATGACTGGGATGTCAACATACCAGGGTACACAATCTACAGGAGGGACAGGGAGGGAAGAAGAGGAGGAAGAGTAGCTCTCTATGTAAGGGAAGGGATCAAAGCAACAGAACTAAAGGGTAAACAGGGAGGAGAGGACAGGAGGCACTGTGGGTCATCCTAGAGACTGGAAATGGCTCCACAATCCACACGGGGTTGTATACAGACCCCTATCTCAGGGGGAGGAAATGGACAAGGAAATGATAAAAGGCATCCATGGGATGGCAGAGAAATGGGAGATATTGCTGATGGGGGACCTGAATATACCAGATGTTGACTGGAGCACCTTTGCTGCAGCCACATCCAAGAGCAGGGCCATTCTCGATGCCCTACAGGGGGCATGCCTCAGACAGCTAGTTTTGGGACCCACTTAGGAGAGAGCAGTCTTAGACCTGGTAATCTCAAATGGGGATGGAAAGAGGATCTCTGATCTTGAAGTGGGTAGCCATCTGGGAACAAACGACCACCAAACAGTGTGGTTCACGATAAACTTAGCTGTAGAGTCAAGCCACACAAAAGTGAAGGAACTGGACTTCAGGAGGGCTGATTTTATCAAAATGGGAGAGTGCTTCAGAAAAGCACTAACAAACAGGCAAGAAGGTGAGGTGGAGCAACAATGGGGAAACATCAAAACTGCCATCACGGAGGCAACAAGCCTTTGTGTGAAGCAAATAAACAAATCAAAACAAAGAAAAAAACACTATGGTTCTCAAAAGAAGTGGCGGGGAAGGTAAGGGAGAAAAAGATAGCATTCAGGAAGTATAAGAAACACAGAAGAAGCAGGACAGAGAACTGTACCAGTTAATGCAGAAGGAAGCGGGTAAGGCAGTCAAAGAACTAAGGCCCAAACTGAGGAAAGGATAGCCAACTCGGTTAAGAAGGGAATAAAACCTTTTATAGGTACATTAGGGAGCAAAAGAAAGACTAAGGCAGGGTACTGAGGCTGAACAAAGAGGAAGGTGGTTGGGCAGAGAGCGTACAGTGAAAAAGCAGGATACTGAACGAACACTTCTGCTCAGTATTCACAATGGAAAAGCAGGGAAATATCTAATCCGTCAATAGAAGCACTCTGGATGGGGTTGATATTAGTCCTTTCACAGAAGAAAGGGTTTTGAAAGAACTCTTAAAACTGAAGGTGGATAAAGCAATGGAGCCTGATGGGATTCACCTTAGAATTCTAAAAGAACTAAGGGAAGAACTAGTAACACCACTGACTACCCTTTTTAATAAATCATGGGAGGATGGTGTGATAGCTGAGGACTGGAGGAGGGCGGATGTGATTCCCCTTCACAAAAGTGGGATCAAGACAGAGGCAGGAAACTACAGACCTGTCAGTTTGACCTCAGTTGTGGGGAAAATGATGGAATCATTTCTGAAGGAAAGAATTGTTGAGTACCTAGAGGCCAGTGGGGCACAGGACCCAAGGCAGCATGGATTCACAGCAGGAAGGTCATGTTAGACAAATCTAATTGATTTCTTTGACTGGGTGACCAAAACAGTAGACCAGGGAGGGGCTGTGGACATGGCCTACCTAGACTTTAGCAAGGCATTTGACACAGTCCCGCACAAAAGATTTATGAACAAATTAGCCAGCCTGGAAGTGGGTCCCAGGGTGGTAGCCTGGTAAAACACTGGTAGGACAACAGGACACAGTGGGTAATAGTAAATGGAGTCCACAGTGAAGAAAGGAGGGTTACTAGTGAGGTACCGCAGGGTTCAGTACTGGGGCCGGTCCTTTTTAATGTCTTTATAAGTGACATTGCAGAGGGACTGGAAGGGAAAGTATGTCTCTTTGCAGATGACACAAAGATCTGCAACAGGGTTGATACACAAGGTGGGGTGGAAAGGATGAAAAGAGACTTGGCAAGGTTGGAGGAATGGTCAAATGTATGGCAGCTTAGATTCATTGCAAAGAAGTGCAAAGTAATGTACCTGGGAAACAAAAACCCAGGGGAAGAATACACATTGGGGGGCGAGATACTGCCAACAATAAAAATGGAAAGGGACCTGGGGGTAGTCATATCAGATGACCTAAAGGTGGGCCAGCAATGTGAGAAGGCAGTAAGAAGGGCTGGGGGTATACTGGGATGCATAGGGAGAGGCATCACCAGTAGAAAACAGAAAGTTGTTGGCCCTCTGTACATACAGTTGGTAAGACCACATCTAGAGTACTGTGTACAGTTCTGGAGACCCCATCTCCGCAAAGACATAGACAGGGTGGAGGCTGTCCAGAGGAGGGCAACCAAAATGCTGCAGCGTCTGCATCAGAAGACATATGAAGAAAGACTAAAGGAACTAAAGAAGTATAGCCTCGAGGAAAGGAGGAAGAGGGGGACATGATAGAAACTTTCAAATACCTCAAGGGAATCAACAAAGTCCAAGAGGGTAGCATCTTTCAGAAAAAGAGATGCAAATACAAGGGCACAATTTGAAGATAGAGGGGACGCTCAGAGGTAATGTGAGAAGTATTTCTTCACAGAGGGGTTGTGGATACATGGAACAGCCTTCCTGAGGAGGTCATAGAGTCAACAACAGTGGGGGAATTCAAGAATGCATGGGACAGACATAAGGCAATTCTAGTGGGGGGTAGGGGGAAGTAGGCTGTTGGTTAACTAGGATATGCAGCTTATCCATTAGGTAGGGAAATGGGCGGACTAGGTGGGCCAAGCGGTCCTTATCTGCCGTTAAATTCTATGTTTCTATTTTTCTGTGTCGCACATTGCATATGCGCATATGCGGCATGCGTGGTGGCATTTGCAATTTGCGATAGTGATGTGCGGCATGACATCTGCGATGTGGGGTTGTGGCCTGCCTGTTATCACGCATTTAGCGTGAGCTCCTCATGATGCAAATGCAGTTATGTATGGTGTGGGTGCCCTGCATGTAGCACCTGGGTCCTGCAGGGCTCTGTGTGTGCGCGCGCACGCGTGTGTGTGTGTTTGTGTGTGTTTGTGTGTGTTTGTGTGTGCACGCCCTGGGGAGGTCAGTGGCAAGCAGAAGCCCATCGGCAGTGGCCCATGCAGGGCATTGTTGCGACTGTGGGATATGCCCTAAGCAACATGTATCCAGTAAGGCCCTACCAATGCATAGATGACAAAAGGACAACACATCGTAGGGATGAGGTGCAAAAAGATTTATTGACACGGTTCTGTATACACACATCAGTTGCCCAATGCACAGTGCTCCCCGGTTCAACCCATCACACGTGACCCCACACTCATCCATGCACACAGTCTTGCATATACACAAATTCCCCCATGTGAACGCATGGTGCCCCCCCATAGACATGTGCCCCTGCCATGCATATGGCCCCACCCCCAATTGCAGCCCCACCCAACAATTCCAAAAACACAAGAAAAAAAGCACTCGAACTTATGCCAAAATGAACACGCAAGAGATCAAAACATAAGAGCAATAGGAAACCCGCAGCACACTACCCCAGTGCTTTGTGTCCTCTCCAGGATCACACACTGTGGGCCTGTGTGTGCCCCCACAGGTAAGCTGCTGTGCCTCCGCCCACGCAAGCCTACTTGCCTCTGTGCCACGTGTGGCAGTGGCTGTGCCAGGGCTGCACGGTGTGTTTCCCCATCATGTGCTTTGCACCTCAGGCCCTGTGCAGCCTGCGGAGCACCCTCCTCGGTGTGCACACCCCCCTGTGTGTGCCCTGTGCCTGACTCTGTTCCTGTGGGACTGTGTGAAAGGCTCAGCCTGCCCTGCACCTGTGTTGCTGGCATGCCTGTGTGCGCCACTGTGGTCGCATCTTGGTGCTGTCCTGTGCCCGGGTCAGTATAGGGCGGTGCCTGGCTTGGCGTGCAGCTCCAGCAGCATGACTGGCGGGTGGGTAGATACTGACACCTGGGCCGAGGGTGGGGGAAGGGGTTCCACTGGCTCCGGTGGCTCTGTCTGGGTGCAGGAATGAGCGGTGGCTGGGGGTGCCATCCGCTGGGCTAGGCCTTGCAGGTGGTGCAGCGGCAGCAGTGCATGCACAATGGCCTGCTTGGCCATGGCCGTGGCTGTATCCTGGTGCTGCTGGTGTGCCAGAATGTTCTCCAGGCCTGTGCTGAGGTGGTCCATGATGACTGTCTGGCATTTGGCACAGTGCTGGGTGCCCTGTATGGCATCCCCAGGCCAACCATGCATGCCGAAGAGTCCCTAGTGAATGCCTGCAGCCTGCCGGCAATGCTGGATAGCTGCAGCTCCATTTAGGTGTGGTGCTCCACCGTATGTACCCCAGCTCTTGGCTGCAATCCCCCTGGTCAGCCAGCACTGACTGGCAGTAGTCCCCATTGTAGGCCGGTGGGGACAACTGGTCATGCAGCACCCGGACGGCCTCATCCAACTGGTCCTCCAGTCCACGGGTGCTCAGTGGGCTGAGCAACCCTATGGCAGTGTCCTCAGCTGCTGGCTGGTCTTGGTCTGATGCCTCCCGCTTGACCACGGGCATCCACACCACCTCCACCGATGTGGTGGCACTGCTGGTGGTGACCTTGGCAGTCCCCTGCTGCTCCCGTGGTGGTCCAGCTGCGTCCTCCTCACTGCTGTCTACCGCCTCCTCTACCATGAGGCTGTTGCCATCCCCACTCCCCTTAGGCTCTGACATCGGCTCCGGTGTTCCTGCCACAGGTGTACTGGTGGCAGGGCTACCTCCAGCATCTGTTGGGCTGCCGCTGTCATCCGACACCATGCCAGTGGCCTGGGCCATGCCGGCACCATCCTGGCCCTGCTGCTGCTGCCCCCACCTTCTGGCTCCACTGGGGCCACCTGCACCAGCTGTCACTGCACCCGTTGGATGGGAAATGTGTTAGTGTGTCCCCACATCACAGTGTGCCCTCACTTGCCTGATCAGTGTTGCCCTCACAGGTCTGCTTCGGCATTGCGTTCTGATGTTGCACCCACCACACTTCTGTGCTGTCCCATCTGGTGTATGCCACCACTATTCATGCATCCTGCACCGATAGTGTGGACCCCCCACCATTGCTGCCCTTGCTGTGATGTCCATCCTGGTATGGAAACTCCAGCTGTCACATGGCCATCCCATACGGCTCCCCACTGCACAGTGGCACCGTGCACAGCCACACTCATGGGGAACCACTGCACTGCAGGGGCCTGCACCCCTGGGTGACTACGTTGTCCCTGACATCCATGCATGACCCCTGTGGCCCTTGCCCACACTCTGCAGGAACTGGGACAGTGACCCATGCTCTCTCCCTACAGCCCAGCCCATGCCTGTGCACTGCCCCTCCCACCAGCACACAGTGCTTGTCATAGCATCCCCCAGTGCAGCCCAGACCTTACCTCAGCATGCCCCCCCAACAGTACACAGTGCAGGACACAGCATCCCCCAGTGTGGCCCAGACCTTACCTCAGCATGCTCCCCCAACAGTACACAGTGCAGTACATAGCAACACCCAGTGCTGCCCATGCCATACATCAGCATGCCCCCCCAACAGTACACAGTGCAGAATGCAGCATCCCCCAGTGCAGCTCAGATCCTACCTCAGCATGCCCCCCCCAAAACAGTACACAGTGCAGGCCACATCATCCCCCAGTGCGGCCCGGCCCATTCCAGTGCACAGCCCCCCCTCCAGTTTCTTGTGCCTGTGCCAGCCCTTCCACAGTTGGCCATGGGACGTTCCTTTGCACTGTTGCACATGTCAGCAGCACACATGCCTGTCCCTGGCCTGCCCCTCACCATTGTCTGGTTCCCTTGGCCTACTCTGTGGCTCATTGTGGCCTTGTGGCATTCCTGTGGCATGCCTCCCCACCATTACATCTGCCTACACATTGTCACCCCACCCACCCCATCTTTGCCTTTGGCTTTGGTGCTGTTGCCAAGTCTGGCCTGTCACATACCTTGCTGGTTGTTTGTCCCTACCTGTGGCCGTCTGCTGTCTGAACATGTCCAGTTGTGTTACTCCAGCGATGCTGTGCTGGCTGAGATGTGCCACTATCCTCCTCTTGATGCTGCTGAGTGGCTCCTGCTGGGTGGGTCCACTCCCTGTGCCCTGTGCACTGTGCCTGTTGTGCACCACCTTGCGCTTCACCAGGCGCTTGAGGTCATTCCACTTCTTTTGCACATCTTGGGCTGTCCTGCGCTGTGCAGCAATGGCATTGACTCTGTGTGTCACTCTGTCCCATGCCCTCTTGCGCTTCTCCCTCCTATTGGCATCCCCTCTGCAACTCATGAGGAGTGCATGGTGGTAGTCTATTTGCTCCACCAGTGTGTTAACTTCCTCATGGCCAAAATTCCTCTTCCTCCTCCTCCTCCTCTGTCTTTCGGCTGCAGCTTCTGCCATAGCTGTGGCATATCTGCTGGTGTATCTTGGGCCACAACTGTATGTTACGCAATTTTATATGGTGTATCTTGTATGTTGCAACTTGCGCAGTTGTGTTTGGCATATTTTTGCAGGTTCTAGAATAGTCCGTAACTCGCATGTCGCAGTTGCCTAAGTTCCGCAGCTGCGTTACTTGTGTCTGGCGTAATTTCCTCTCTAGAATCGGGCCCAAGGTGCACAGATTTCCCAGAACCAATGGATCTCCCACAACAGGGATCAAAGTCAAGTAATCTGTCCAAACATTCATTAGCCCCTTCATAAGAAAGGGTGCTTAATAAAGGCCTCTCATTTGCTCCAACTTCATCTGCAAATAAGTTTGAAACAGTGATAGATCTGTATAAGCCTTGCCAGAATTTAAGCCTGAAGTTGCAATAACGCAGAAGAAAAATTGTCAACCTTGGCACTCAAACATCTTTGGAGGAGATCATATTGCTAACATAATGGAAAACAAAAATCCTTTTTTTTTTTAGAAAATCATCATTTAACCCAAGCACATTGCAGCAACAGCAACATTTCAACATTTATGTGAACAGGAAGAGAACACACTTTATCATTATCTCCCTGAGTTATTCTTCAATAATTTGTTGACTGAAGAGTGACTTGTTTTAAATGAACTGCACAGCAACAAGGCTGTTATAGTGAAGCCAGTGTATAAGGAGGGGAGTGTGCTCCTGCTTGACACAAAGGACTACACAGCCAAGGTGTACAGACAATTGTCTGATTCTAACTTTTATTACAAAAAATTAGACAGTGATCCCTCAAGAGATGTGGTTGACATAGTGCTGTTGCTGTAACATCAGGTTGACATATCTTTCTCGAACTGGCATCGTCGATCCCAAAGTCATACATAGCAAAAATCTCCGGTATGCTATTGCAAATCATGTCCACAGTTCCGGGGGCCTAGAACAACACAAATTCTTGTTTAGAGGCATTGAAAAGATGTACACAACCAATAAAGGAGGGTTTTGACAATTAAGTCTTAAGGAGGGAGGCATTCTGGACTTTTACTTAAGGAACAAGAGATTAGTCAGGTCTGAATGTCAGTTTTAGTCTGTCACCTTTTCGTAACTATGAAATAACTGCCTAACCTCTTTGTTCTCTTCATTCTCTTGTAGATCTTTGCTATTTCTGGAGTTCAGTGTGTCTAATCCAAAATAGTTAGGCATTTAAAGAACACAGGAGCCACTTTTTAAAACAAACTCTGGCCAGAGCCGATAGGGCTGCAGCTGAGGAATTTGGGGTAAAAATATTGAACATTTGTTTTTTAATATTTTTACACCAAATTTTCAATATAGCCTTGTTATGATCCTGCCTCATGAAGAAGGGCAGACAAAATGTTCGGCTCCTGATCTAAAGGTAATTTTTTGCGGTAGCCACAAAATCACCTTTCGGGATGTAAAAAATAATTTTGGCTAGGATTTGAAAAATGACCGCTATCACATTTATGAGGTGCTTTGAAGATATGGCTATGTTGTAAATTTGGGGTTAAAATATTGAAAATTACTAAAGGTACAGTAATAGCCACAGACATTGCAAGCTATTTCCAGATATTTCGTGAAATTTCTAAAGAGTTTCTCTCTGCTGCCCCTACTGTGGAAATGTAGAAAGCATGAGATATCTCTGGAAATATCACAGACATTTTGGGAAATAGCTGGCAGTGTCTGTGGCTGATACTGTACAAGCCTGCATTCACAAAATGCAATGTAGGCTCATACCTTTATTGTTTTTTAAATATTTTTACACCATTGTTTCAACATAGCCTTCTCGAAGCCTGTAGTAGTTGCACTGGTATTAATCACTGCTGTTGCTGTCTTCTACAATCCCTTTGTTCCTGTCTTATGCTGGCCATGAAACTTTTCAAGGCATAGTAAGTGCCCTCTTTTTTCTGTACTTTAAACTGTATCTGAGTTAGAAATAAAATGCTTTTACAGAATACATGAACTTCACAAGACATGTAACAGAACCGGAAGAGAGTATAACTTCTGCTGGCTTGTGTATGTGTGCATTATGAACTCCCATGATGCTTTGCATGAGTGAGGTCATGACCTTTGGAGTGGAGATAAACAGGTTTTTACACAAGGGCAAAACAGAGTAAATCAAACTCATTTATTATTAAATTAGGATGGCACTGGGGGATTCAAGAGAGAGACTCATTGCTCATGACTACTAACTACAGAGGTATACATAAAATAGGCTGAGGGGACTGTCTCTTTAAACACTAGAATCATAAACATCTTAATTGACAATATAAGTAGTGGGTTTTGCAAGATGAAGTCCTGGTTCTGATAATATCAGAAAGTTAATGTCTGTACTTTGGACTGCTAACAACGCAAAACGTTTAATGGCCATGGTCTCCCTAGACTCTGAAAAGACTTTTGATTCAGTTGAAGGGCTATCCCTTAAGGTAGTTCTGATGAAGTTTGAATTCCCAGAATATTATGACAATTGTGTCATGACATATAAATCCTCAGCTGCAACCATATTGACATATATTCTCAGATCTGACCATTTTCCACTAGCAAGAGGGACTAGGCTAGATTTAGCAGTATCTCCTAATTTTCTGGTTACTAAGCCTGTGCAGAATGTTGAATTTCTGATGAAATGGAATGCTACAAAATTTTAGAAAATTCCACCAGTTGCTGTCAGTTGTGGAATTTTGACATTCTGCATGCAAAATGTGTTTTTTGTGGATTAACAATCCGCAGTTCACCTAAACTGCAAATTATTTTTCTGCAATCTTCAGAAAATTATTCCGCAGTTTGCACGATCCACAGAAAATTATTCTGCAGTTTACACAGACATGCTTTTTGAAACACCTCAGAACTTAAAACAATTCTGCAAAGCATTTTGGAGGTGGAATTGCCATTCCACTGCAATTCCGATGGTGTAATTTTGTGTTCCACACAGCCCTACCTACTATCAATGGAGCCATTATCTAACATTAAGAACAGCCATCTTATTGAGGGTGCAAAAAGTAAGACACTTAATTCAAACCTTTGGCATATACTGATAATTTGTACTTTTGTTCTTTGTAAAGTAGGACGGAATTAGGCCTAGACCCATCTAGTCCATCCTCCACTCTTGGTTGAGCAATCCTAATATCCCAAGTATTTATCCAATACTTTTTGGAATTTCACTGACTCTGTTACATTAACTATTTCCTTTGGAAGTTTATCCCAGAAAGCTACTGATCTTAAGGTGAAGTAACTTTCCCTTTTTCTCGTGTTGGTCATAGGTAGTTCGAACTGTTTGATATGTGATCTTAAATTTAAATTCCTGGTGTTAGGTAGGATGCCACATTGGTTCATTAGTGTATTATCTTTCTGAATGTTATGAAGCAAGAGACAGTCACCCCTAAGTCTTCTAACTTCCAGTGGCATTAGATGAAGGTGTTGAAGCCTGATTGGTTAGGGTTGGGTACACAGTCTGGGAATATGTTTAGTGGCTCAACGTTGCACCCTTTCTATTAGGTCGACGTCTTGCTTTTGGTGGGTGGACCAGAAGGGGGAAGCATAATCTAGATGTGGGTGAACAAAATTTCTGTAGAGATTTAAAATAATCTGTTCATCCCAAGTTACAAATGATTTTTTTATAATATTAGTGATTTTATTTGCCTGCTGGACCATCGATTTAATATGAAGTTTATGTCTAAAAGTATTGTCTATTATAACACCAAGGTCCTTGTCAGAGTCGACTATTCATAATTTTATAGAGTCTATAATATAAAGGTGTAAGGGGTTGTTTTTCCCTAAATGTAACACTGCACATTTGCCTGAATTTAACTCCATTTTATTAACCTTGCACCACTTTGAAATGTTGTTAAGACTGGTGGTGAATGAGATGTGATTGGAAAGAGATTCTACTTTGTCAGCTAATTCAGTGTCATCTGTGAATTTTATGATTCTTGATGTAACATGATGGTGTAGATCAGAGATGAAACAGTTGAATAAAAATGGCCCCAGAACTGACCCCTGTGGAACCCCACTAGCCATTTTCACCAAGGGGGCATTATACCGTGTAGTCTAACCTGTTGAGTTCTATTGTTTAGCCAACTGTTAACCCAAGTAATGAGGTACGGACTGAACAACATATTGGTTAGTTTATCAATGTGTATATTATGGGATACCTTATCGATTGCCTTTTTAAAATCAATTAGAATAATGTCACATGGTTTACCTGTATCCAAACTTTTAGATATTTCAGATATTGATTCGTAGAAAATGATAAGGTTGGTAACACATGATCTCCCCCCCTTTTTTTTTGAATCCATGTTGAGTTATGTCAATGAACCCTACCTAGTCTTTCCGCTTCTTCTTAGAATCTGTTTTTTATCAGGATTTCTAGAATCTTACATGGAACTGATGTTATACTTAACGGACAATAGTTTTCTGGAAAAAGTTTGTTACCCTTTTTGAAAATTGGACTTATGTCGGCTTTTTTCCATTTAGACGGTATTTGTCTTCGGGTTATTGATTTGTTAAATAAAATAGTTAAGGGTACATTCAGGCTGAAGGACAAACTTTTTAGGTATTTGGGATTAATACTATCTGGACCAGGGGATGCATGGGGTCTGAGGTTAAGCATAACTTTCTTTACATCTTCATTAGTAAAGTTTTTCAAACATTTTGTATTGATGTTAGCTTTGTTTGTTGACTCTCTTTTACTGAAAACAGTTGAGAAATAATTATTCAATGTCGTAGCTATTTCAAGTGGATTATTTGTAATTTTGCCATTGGCAGATATTGAGTTAATGGTGTTTTTTCCTTTGCTTAGTTGATTTACGTAGGAAAAGAAGGCTTTGTTATTTTCTTTACATAGAGGTTCTGAATTCTAAATTTCTTTTTTCTTTCTCTATTAGGCGTTAGGTTGTTTTTAGTTCCCATTTGTAGTTTGAGTAAGCTTGTTGAAACCTATTATTTTTATATTTCCTATAGGCCCTTTCTTTTTTTATTTGCATTCTGAATTTTTTAGTCATCCAGGGTGGGATTTTACCTTTTTACTGTTAATTGGTTTTGTTGGTATGAACCATTCTTCGGTTTTATGGATGATAAAGGAATAATACCTGAGAGGGTGGGTGTTATGCTGGGATAACATCCCGCCTTGGGTGGTTGGGCCTGAGGCCACCAGCCGAGGGCATCCAACACCTGAGACGGGATGTTATCCCAGCATAACATTCACCCTGGAGGGCATTATTCCTATTATACAATGCCTTGTTGTTATATGCAGAATAAAAAAAACTAATTTTAAAGAATATTGTTTGTGTGTAAAAATATTTTTAATTCTTAAGAGAAGAAGCTAAAGAAGCTCCAAACAATCAGCAGGGACATTATGCCAGGATAACATCCCTGCTGTAGTGGCCAACTGACCAATCAGAAGCCAGGATTCTTTCTTGCCATTGCATAATGTTCTTTATAGTTTGCAACATTCTTCTACCAAGAGGCTGGAAAGTATATCATTCCTGTTAATTGAATCCAAACCTTTTTGTATAGCCCAGTAGTTTGCTTTGTTATAATTTTTTGTTTTGATATTGACCTGATTGATTGTTCTAGTTTCAAAAAGAATACAAAGTATGGTATTATGATCACTGTTACCTAATGGACTGTTGATAGAAATATCCAGGAAGCTACTAGGTATGTTGGTTAACACTAAGTTGAGTATATTATCAGCTCTTGTAGGGGTTTTAACTAGTTGTTCTAGTCCCACTGATAGCATGGAGTCAAGAAAGGTTTGTTTATGTAAGTTTGAGGCTGAGTGAATAGACCAATTAATGCCTGGATAGTTAAAGTCACCTAAAATAATGACATTGGCTGACTCAGCAGCATCAATTATTTCTTGTATAAGTTTATTATTATAGTCTGTTGAGCTTGAAGGGGGCCTATAACAGGCACCTACTACAACAGAGAGGGTATGTGATATTCTGACATTAACCCAGATTGACTCTGTTTGTTCATTATCATTAGATGTTTGAGTTGTTTCAAAGCTTTGATACTTATTGTTTATATATAAACACTATGGCCTGGATATTCAAAAGGGTTGCGCCATGCTGAACTGGGAGTTACCTTATCACGCCAAGTCAAAATCTCTTCATTCTCACGATATTCAGCAGGAGGCAGTTCGCCACTGGTAACAGGTTGCGCAGAGAGCAATGCAAATGAATGCATGCTCAACAGGAGGGATCCCTGCATAACCTGCAAACCCGATATTCAGTCGGGTTGCACAGGGAGTTGTGCATGCGCAACCCCAACCTCAGCGCCCCGCATGCTTGAGCCAAAAAGGTTGATTGAGGGTCACCCTGCACAGGTGAGCTGCTGCATTGCAGGGTGCAACACAGCAGCTGCCACCCCTGGCTGGCCCCAACTTCGGTTCCTGTGCCCCCCACCAGCCCGATCGCGGGCATGAGTGTAAACGAACCCCTCCCCGCCCACACATCTCCCACAGCCCGATCGCGGGCATAGCGTATATGAACCCCCAGTGCCCAATCACGGGCAGAATGTAACCCCCAACCCGAATATTTCCCTGGTGGTCAGTGGACCGTAAAGCCGATTGCGGGCAGAATGTCACTTCACAACCCCCTCAAATCTCCCTGGTGTCTAGTGTCGCCCCCACCCACCCGAAGCCCCTCACGCTCCCCCCGCGGCCGGCGGCGACAGCATCCACCGCCTGCCCGCCCGCGCCCGCCGCCGATTGACTGTCCGGTAGGGCTGCCGCCAGTGGTGCAGAGCTACAGCCAATGGGCGTGCAGCCCATACCGTACATGACAGTCCAGATTTGTGAGATGAACATCATCATTCCACCGTAGCCACCTTTTTGAGAACCATAGTGGTCTCTTTTTCCTCTTGATTTTGCTTACTTTTATTTATTTATTTTGTTTTTGTTGACCAGGTAAGTGCACTCGATAAATCCTGCCTATTTTCAGGCACGACCTGGGGAAGGGGGGATACAGATGAATGCCAACTGACTTTGAACCAGATTAAGCTGTTGGTGGTATTTTTAGTGACTGAGGGAAATTTGGCCAGGACACCGGGGAAATTCCCCTACTCTTTTCGATAAGTGCCATGGGATCTTTAACATCCACCTGAACTACCACCAAGCCAGGCAGATGGGACCTCGGTTTAACGTCTCATCCAAAAGACAGCACCTCAGAAGTGCAGCACCCCTCTCATGCTGCACTACAGTGTCAGTACTGGGATATTAACCCAAGTGCCAGATGTGGGAACTGAACCCACAGCCCTCTGATCTCCCAGCCTCAGAGGCGAGTGTGCTACCTACTGAGCCACTGACACTGCTAAAATTCCCCCACTCCACCCAAATCCTCCCTGCTTGTCAGGGCATCCCTGAGGCATTTCCTCGTCTTTGCAAAATTGCCCTTCTAAAGTCCAGGACCTTCGCCTTTGTGCAGTTTGCTTCTTTTTTGATTTATTATGCTTTATGGAATGCCTGATCTCTGGAAGACACAGCCCTTGCTCCTCCCAATAATGAACCACCACCAAGGCATGCCTGGAGCAGCAATCCACACAGGCTTACCCCCACTGGGCAGGGCCATCAGATGGACCCAGCCCCCATGGAAGCCTGAACATGGATCCCAGCAAGGGGACCATTGGGAGAGCTTCCCTGGCTTGCCCCCCCCCCATGGCGGGGCAAAGAGAACAAGCTGTACCAATGAAGACTGCTCACTCAGTCACTGGTCAAGCATCCCAGCTGTAATGCATGCAGTCAAGGAGGAGTGAGGCACCACAGAGTAGCATCAGGAATTTTCAAGGAGTATTAATCCTTCAAGGCATGGCATACAATGACATAATTGTGTCAAAGTGAGGCTGTCTGGCACACCTCCCAACGACTTGGCATCAGTTGCAGTGACCCCTTTCATCCAGCAGAGACCAAGAATGTGCTGACTGCTTACCCGCCCCGGAGGAGGAGAGCATTCCTTAGGATGTTCAACCCTCCTCCCCACGACCAGTCCTCCAATGATCTGTGCCCGTTCCTGAACCCAGTTCGCCGACATGACAGGCAATAGCTCTACCGCTGCACCAGCAAGCTGGTTCTGTGGTTCACTTATGCCACAGTTCTTATATTGAACAACACTGTACAATGATTACTGGTCACCAGGTGGCCACCAACCACAATGTCTGCAACACTGTCCCCGTTGGTGAGTACAAGGACCAATATTGTTTCCTCACAAGTGGGCTATATCACTAGTTGCCTGGTGAATGCCCCTGCAGGGAGCCCGGGATGTCCCTGATCCTAACTGAAGCTGCACCTGGGACACTCCAAAATACAGGGCCTTTGCACAGTGGTGCATAGTGCCTATGTGGCTCAGAGCCATGGTGAGTAGTCACTCCACTACCATTGCGCCCCCCACACGGGATGCACTAACTGAGGTACAGAGCCCCAATGCACTCACTCCCCCAGCTGCGTGGACAGCAACATGCCAGGGGTGGGCAGGGAGTGGCCTGGCACTACACACCATGCACTAAGGTGCATAGTGCTCTCTGTGGGGGGGGGGAACATGCAGGAGAAGATTATGGCAGCCAGGACCCTGCTGTAACTCACTGTGCACCCCCACAGATGTGACCTACCAAATGCAGCAGAACAAGGATTCCAACCACCATGCTGCCCAAGCCCACTAGGCAGATGGAGAGGGCAGGGGTAGCTGGTCGGGCAAGTGTCTGACACAATCACAGTGTGACCTGTATCACCATCCAACCCCTCCCAACTTAGCCTCATCCCTGTTGTCCAAGACCCCCCCAACACACACACACACACACACAGGGACCTCAGTGATCACTCAGCCCCAAACCTGGTACCCTGATGGAACATGAGAGACATGTGGCCAGTGGTCCCCCACCACGTGGCACCACCCCTTACCAACATACATGCCCCATGGTGCTGTAGGCATGAATGGCCAATGGTACAACCCTCCTCATACCTCTTAAGCCACTGGCGATCCAAGTGTTGATGGGAGCGCACCTAATATGTAGGCATCATGCCCCAGCATCACTTGGTCAGCCAATGATCAAGGGAAGTGTGAGGTGGGTTGTGCCACTAACCGACAGTACCCAGCATTGACTGGTGGGTATGTGGGATGGGGGTGCTTACAGTGCGGTGACACTGACCACCAATGGGGGCAAGGGTGCACCAGAACAGGAATTGGGGGCTTCTGGATGTGGTGTTCCTGGCTGGACATTTCTGAAGGGGTTCTTGTGGGTGGGGGTACCTTCAGGGATGGAGCATGGGGTCTTGGGAGGTATACCACAGCGGGGTCAGGGGACAGCTGTGTGGTGGGGGTGGACAGTATGATGATGGTGGGGTCTCACTACAGGATGTCCTTCTGTGTGGTGGGAGGGTGCTTTGTATTAAGGGGTGGGCTGAGGGGGAACACTGGTTGATGTGAGGCCATGCTGTGTGGGTCTGGATGCCTATAGTAAGCATTCATGCATTTGGACCCGTGCTGTACCATGCAAGGGATCCACTGTGGGACCCATGCCGGGCATCTGAATGGATGGATGGGTGGGTCTGTGACTCCATCCCCAGCCACCCTGCATGGACCTGTGTGCCGGGGGGGCAGGACCACGGACAGGTGGTGGCCGTTAGTGAATACCGGCCAGTGCGCACCTGTCCGCAGGTGCAGAGCTATGCAAGCAGGATACGCATCTCTGACTCATAATTCACACCCGGTCATGCATAGGATCCAATATCAGGCAGATGGAAGTCCCCCACCAGAGGCACCTCCCTCTCATTTGCCACCTTTTGGATGGCTTCCACCAGAATCCTATCCAACCCCCATGCTGGAGGTCTGTAATTCAAGCCAGTGCAAATAGCATCGCCATTACCCCTCAATAGAGTTAGCCAAAGTACCTCCCCCCATGTTCACTGTATTTATTTTGCTTTTATGCTGTTTGTCATGTAAGAGCCACTCCTTCCCTTTCTTACCTACCCTGTTCTTCCTGAAGAAAGCATAGCCTGGTATGGCTATATTCCAGTCATGGTTATCGTTGCACCATGACTCAGTTATGGCAACAATGGCTGAGCCAGTCCAGTGGTGTAGAGGGCTGAGGTGCTGGTGCCTTACCTCTTACCCCACCAACTACCCGGGGTCAGGAATGACCTTGGATGTCAGAGGATTGGCTGGGGGGTGGAGGAGGAGTGAGCATCTCATAGACTGCTCTCCTCCTGGGAGGCTGGGATGGGATGACCGATGAGGTACTGGCTCCTGGTATGGCCAGGGACTGGTGCATACTCGGGGTCTGAGTATGGTCGGTGCTGGCTGATACCAGATATGCAGTGCACAGAAGCATGCATGGCAGCATCTCTGATGTCATTGTATGCCTGCACCCAGGGGAAAATCACTGGGGAAAATGAATCCTCTGGCCGCGTGAAGGCCGGCCTCTGTGGTGCTGCATTGGACGCACTCAAAATATGCTCACTCCAAGCCCAGTCTCCAGGTCTTCTGCAGCGTGAGGGATAAGTACCAGCTGTGAAGCAGCTTGGGGAGGGTCGGATGATAGGGTAGAGCTCAGAACTGTGGCCGGCGTCGGGGCTGAGAGGGCAGGTTGGATAGGGGAAACTATGGGACCCACCCCCAGCTGTGGAGGTAAAAGAAATAATGTAAAAAAAAATGATAGCGACAATGTCTAGGTCAGCCTCTGCCATAATGGCCACTAGGTCTGGTATTTTATTTTCCAGACATTGAACATTTGCACACATGGCCTTCCAAATTCTGCTACCACCCTGCTGTCAACCCCCCTTTTCCCTTTTGCCTTCTCTCCTTACCCACTTTTGCCCTCATTTCTACCCCTCTTCATTTCTACAATTTTGATTTTCTTGTTATTAGGTACACTTGGGGATTTCCCTTTATACATAGATACATAGACAGTGTCGGAAGATAAGAGCCTATGGCCCACCAGTCTGCCATTTGAGCTTGTAAGTTCAGTTTGTTTTCCTCAAGTGTGTTGCCCTTACCCTGACCTCCAGAATTCCTTTATGTCTATCCCATGCATTCTTAAATCCGTGATTGTTTCAGCCCCACCACTTCATCTGGCAGGGTGTTCCACTTGTCCACCACCCATTCTGTGAAGAAATTCTTTCTCATGTTTCCTCTGAATCGTCCTCCCTCCAACTTCATCCCATGCCCTCTAGTCCTGGAACATCTTTTCGCTTAAAAATAGTGTTTTCCTGCACCCTGTTCCTCCCTGTAAGATACTTGTATGTCTCTATCATATCCCCTCTCTCCCTCCTCTCCTCCAGGGAGTACATATTCAGTTCCTTCAACCTGTCTTCATAGGACTTGTGATGCAATATTAGGGTTCTTCCTACTGACTACTTCAGCTTGTAGGAGGGGGAAGAAAGTTTATGTCTCCCTGCTTCCTTCTGCCACCCCCTCAGCAAGTTTAAATGCTCACCAATGTAACATTTAAACCACTCACTGAGGACTGTGGTTCCCCTCCTGGATGGATGCAGGCCATCTCACCTGTATAGGCCTTTATCCCTCCATGTGTGGCCAAATCCCTCCTCTCTGCAACACTCCTTCAACTATCAGCTGAAGCTTCTTGTATGAAGTACCCTATCCTCCCCCCTGTCGTAGACAGGCAGCACCTTAGAAAAGGCCACTGAGCATGCCACCTGCCTAACAGCCCTTCCCCAACTCCCTGAACTCCTCCTGCACTATCCTAACCTCATCCCTAGCTGGGTCATTAGTCTCTAGGTGGACAATAATATCCAGCTCTCCCTCCCACCCTACTGCCCTAGCGATCCTCAGGATCTGATTCCCATCCTCCAAGCTGTGGTGCCTGGTAGGCACTAACCCTCTCTCCTCCTTCCTGTCCACAAATCTATCCCCATGATAATTTGAACATCATCATTAGTGATAGCCTCAAGTCAACAACCCAATTCACCAGAAATATCAGGTAGACAAACAGGACGCTAGGATGTACTATATAGTTAGAGGTTCTCCAATAGACTAAACAGAGGTTCTGTTATCTCTTTATTGATCCCTGGTGAGGCCAAACCTGGAGTGCTGTGTCTAGTTCTGAGTCATGTACCTTAAAAGGGATAACAACGACACAGAATCTGCCCAGAGTTAGCATAAAGATGATAAGGATCAGAAAGAATTTTTTTCATTATTTTATTTGTCATTTTGACCAGGCTCAATGCAAGGAACAGCAAAGTTATGCATCAACTGTAGACAAGAGTAACTTAGAGTCAGGTTATTGGCTAGTGTGTGAAAATAGATATACAGAGGTATTGTTACTCTCTATGGATACCTTATGGGGCCACACCTGGAGTACTGTCTCTAGTTCTCGAGTCTGCACCTTAAAAAGATTAACAACCACATTGAATATGTCTAGAGGTGGGCTATAAAGATAGAACAGTGTAAACAAGTATTTTTGTTATTTGTAATTTTTGACCAGGCTATAAAGATAGTACAGGGTCAGCAAGGGAAATTCTATGAGGAGCATTTAGCCTGCCTGAATACATACCTGCAGAAGGACAGAAGGAGGAAGTTGACATGATAGGAACATTTAAGTATCTAAAATGGATAAACAGGATCGAATGTCATGGCCAGCTTAGGCATATGGTGGGATCCTCAACTAGGTGATGTGAGTATAAAGAAATGAGGAGGGAGGTTCAGTTAGGATGCAAGAAAGTACATCTTTAGAGAAAGGGTAGTACTATTGGCTAGATGGAGCAGTTTGCCAAGCAAGGTGGCCAACATCAAGACAGTGACAGGTTACAAGTAAGCATAGGACAACTATAAGGAATTGGTGGAGAGTGGGAGGGAAGGTAATAAACTACCAATGGGCCAAGCATTTAGCCTAGGCACGACCAAAGGTAGGTCAGTACATGTCAGAATGGAAAATGGGCAGAAAAGATACTGTAGACTGTGTCTTTTTCTCTCTGCAACTTTCTATGTTTCTATCACGACTAACTGAGTGGTAAGAATTTTGCAGAGTGTAGACCTCTCAAGCAGCAAATTACAAAATCTGTTGTTAGTTATACATTCCACATGTATTGAACTGAAAGGAGAATTAGGTGTCCTGCTGGTGGGAATTGGGACATTCAAGTTAACACAGTTGTCAAAAGTGCTGTCAAGTAGGTGAGCCCTCATTTACAGATAAGACCATATGTACCAAAGGTTGATTGGTACCTGTTTGCTTTACTATGGAGAAAGGCACAGAGATCCTTGCAATGATCCAGTTGTTACTTGTATGTCTCAGTGGTGGTGTAAAGAGTTAAAATCAATGCAGGCTAAACAGGCGAAGAACCAATGTCTAGCATAGTGTGTGCTCAGGCCCCTGCTTTTTGAAGTGTATAAATAATGGAACAGCTGTTCAAGGGGTCAACTGTGTGGATTTTGCCAGGTTCCACCAAGTCACTTCAACAAGAAATTTGTCGAAGGACTTTACAGCGACAGAACTTTGCCGATGGCGATCACAGTGCTGCAGCAAAGTGCTGACGGACCTAACGGCAGCTGGAGTCATGTTCTGCTTGTTGGGGGGCACTCCTCATGTGGAGGGCCCTCCCCGTCCTAACTCCTTCCTCCTGCACACTGTTCCCCACTTTTGCCCCTGTTATACTACCCTCGTTAGTACTCCCTCCTGTGCTCATTCTATCTTGACACATATTAGGTTCTTTTACATTCTCACCCCCCCCATTCTAATTAACTTTATTACTTTGGACTGTTCTTCCACAGCACCTTCTTCCCCCATCCGCCATTCCCATCAATGACCAGTACCTGTCTGAGCCTATTGTATGCCTATGTGCAGTAACTCTGGCCACTGTTCCTTTTGGCCCCCTATCTCCTGTACTTGTATCTCCCTCCTTTGTCTCAGTGTGGATTGTTTTCTCCATCTCCAGTCCCTACCCCTGTCCCTTCTTCTGTTTACCGGGATACAGGCTGTATTTCCCATTTCCTCTTCTCTTTATGTCCAATACATTTCCCTCTTTAACCTAAAAAACTCATCCTCCAGCCTCCCCAGCCTTTGACAAGCTGGGGTGCCCATGAATATGGCTGCTCCACAGTTATTACACCCCATGATCCTTCTTCTTCCTTATCCAATACTTACCTCCTGCCACCAATCCCCCTTCCCCTTATGCTGCCACTGCCCCCCCCGGTGCATCACCCTTCCCAATCCTTTCTACTGACTTTCCCAGTCATTTTCCCCTATCCATTCTCTCCTCTCTCCTCTGTGCCCCCCTGCTCCCTACCCACAGCTATACTACCTGTGTTGGCCCTCCAGGTGTCCTGCTTCCCCCGACCCACCTCCTTTTCTGCTGTCCCCAACAACCCCACAAGTTTCCATACCCTCCTCTAGCACACCCTTCCATGTCCTGCTCCATTTTCCTTCTGCAATGCTGCCCTAGCTCTCTTTATTATTACAATGATATAAGTGTCACAGTTATTACCCAATCAGCTTCAAATTCCCAGATTTTTCTTCTCACAGTGCTAGATTCCCTGTACCTTGATTCTACTTACTCAGCCCCAAGGCCCCAGAGTCACAGTTCCTTGACCCCACATTGATCTTCCTCAGATTCCCAGCGTTACAGACATTGTACCCAAGTAACAGTTCTAGAATCACATTACCTTGATTTCATTTGACTAACCCCAAAATCACAGAACCACAGTACCTCAATTTCACCCCAAAGATCCAGTATTTTCTTACAGAGTTTAATAGACACAGTACCTTGATTCCAGAGGAAGTCCAGGCAAATTTGGTAATCACAGACCCTTTAAGATTGGTTCCTTCTTTCTGTACACCTTCCTTTCACCCTCACTATCAAACAGTACCATACTTTACTTCATGACCTCACCTAGTCAGTAGCTCACAGTAAAGACTTTATTCAATTTGTGTGTCAGGGTGTGGTGTGTGGCTGTGTTGTGTACTGAAATAAGATGATTAACAGTGTGTGTATGCAGTCAGCTGGTACTGCATGATGTCGCAGGCTAACTGTATAAAGAAAGTGATGTGCTGGGGGTGTTGGTGTGGGGGTTGGCCCCTCCTGACCTCCAGAGACAATCAGCTACACCAGCAAAATCTCCCTAGAAACACTCAGCTGCACCAAAAATTCCCCCAAACAAGTACCGTTCCAAAAGAAGCCAGAAAGACAACCTGGTACCAATTAAAATCTACACTAAGCTGGAAAAGAAACAATAACAACAGTAATAAAATCAGCAAAAATCACAGTCCCTTCCCTGAAATAAGATTGATTCCATTCCCCTTCCAGCCCTAACAATGAGAAAAACTCCGAGTACTGGCTGCCTCCTGGGAAGAGCAAGTGATGTCTACTCAAACTTTGTCAGGTAGACTACAGAATTGCTAAGTGAGACAGAGAGAGGTGGGGCTGTAAGTTTTTGTATCTCCAGGTCTTGCATTGGCATACTATGGAGACAAGATAGAAAATTTTGTCTCAGGCTGGAAGCCGATGACAAAATCAGCTACCCTTCCATATTCTCGCAGTAGAGTATGAGGACTGCATTGAACTAATGCTGGGACACTGGAATGTAAAGTACAGTATCTACATGCATAGTTTTGTGTACCACAGCCCTTCAGAAGATATTTCTATTTAGCAGGTTGAATTGTGAACTGGCAGATGCTTTATACTTAAACCACACCTTTACCATTCCAGGTGAACTGACCAAACAGATTTTCTCTCTGAGAGAGCTGAGGAGCCAGAAGATCTTATCCTCAAATGCTGGACAGAGGTTTTGCAGGCTTCCACCAGTGTTGCTGTCAGTTTTGGCCTCTAGGCTCTCCTTTTTGCATAAAAAAACTTTGGTGAACACTTGGGACTCAAAAGTATGAACATTACATAGCAAAAGAAAGAATATGTACACAGTGATTTTGTGTTGCCTTTATAATCTTTTAATATTATGTTACATGGTATGTTGTGTCTGATTTTAACCCCTAAGTTCCAGTCAGAGAAGACAGTCCTTAGGGTGGGTATTAGGGACTGATCATCAACCAGTGTAGTAGTAGTAGTAGTTCAAATCTTTATTGATTAGCATGACTGCCATTACAGCTTAGACATTACAGATAAGACAGATGTACTGGTGATTGAACTGAGTCGTGGGGAGGATGATGATGTCTCCAGGACAACAGGTTTAGTCCAGGGTTGACCCCATTGATGGCATCCTCTAGGGTGAGAAATCTGGGCATGATACTCGATGATAAGCTGACATTTATTTATTTATTTGCTTTTGTTTACCGGGTGAGAGCACTAGACAGCCAAGTGCCTATTTTCAGGCGGGACCCGGGAGGGTTACAATAGAACAATACATGAACATCAGGCATATGGTATAAGCAGGGTTAACATACATTAGGTTAAGGCAACAAGATAAATCACACGAATAGGGTACATAGCTATAGGCACTTTTGAGACATCTGAATAAGGTACATAGTTGAGGTACATAGAACACATTTGACCGAGGACAATGAGTGGAAATCAACTGTGAGGTAGCATGGATAACTACATAAGTTGGCATCCAGCCGAGTACAGGAAAAAATAGCGATGGTAGACTCCCAACGAGCTTGAAGAATACCAAGGTACAAGGCAGCAGGATATGTCAGAACAGGGGGTAAGAGGAGAATAAGGTAGATTACCATCCAGGACCAGTCCCTACAAGCTAATAGAGCACCCAGTAGGGTACAACAGGAGATGCAGGTGAGTCCAGCAGAGTAAAGTGTTGGTTATAGCCAGGTGTCAGCTGTCATCAAAAGCATTTTTTACCATCTAAGGAACATTGCTCAGATTAAAACCCTAATTCCACCCCAAGACCTGCCTTCACTGGTACATGCCTTTGTGACATCCAGACTCGCCTACTGTTATGCTTTGTACCTCAGGGTCAGTGGAGGGAACTACCACCAGCTTCAGCTAATGCAGAATGCAGCAGCCAGGCTGCTGACAGGACTGTCTAGGTGTTGTCATGTGACCTCAGTCCTGGGAGGCCTGCACTGGCTGCTGGTCAGGTGCTGTCTTCTCTTCAAGGTGGACTTGCTCACCTATAAGTCCCTATACAGATCTGGCCCTGACTGCCTGTCAGTCCTCCTTACTCCTGCCTTCCTGGCTCATTCCCTTCATTCCTCCACCAAGAGCCTCCTGGCGGTTCTGAGGACTGGGCTGAAAACCTCAGGTGATAGCTCATTCAGAGTGGTTGGTCCAGTCCTCTGAAACTCACTGCCAAGACCTTTGAGGGAGGCCCCTTCAGTGGAGGTGTTCAGGAGGGGCCTAAAGACTTATCTTTTTAGCTTAGCCTTTCCTGCAAATGCTTTTTAACTTATACAAACTCTTTTAGATAATTTTACTTGTTAAATTTATAATATAACTGTTTTACAACCCTGTTAAAATGCTCTACTGTCCAGCACCCAGAGCCCTTGGGATTGGGTGCCTAATCAAATAAAATATGACTTACTTATTTATTTACTTACTTACTTACAATAACACATAAAAAGGGCATATAATAGGGGTGCAGTCGCACCCCTGTAGTTAAGGTTCAGTCTTCACTTCTATGTGAAACTCAAAATTTTGCACTTTATTAATATCGCAACTATTCAAGTGATTTGCATGAAATTATGCATGTGCCATTAGAGACCAAAGATCTCTTGATATGGAATATTTCTGTCTGGTTGGATGTGTGGGTGTGGAGATACAGAGTGTCAAAATAAGTGAAAAGTACTGTTTTTGGTAAAATTCTTTGTCACGCCGCTCACAAAAATGGTTTGAATTTTGGTCTGAAAGTTTTAGGGTATAAAGGTCTTGGGTCACAGATGTGCCTTTGGAAGATTTGATAAAAAAATGTTAATCCATTCCAATGTTATTAAATTTCAAAGTTTAACATTACTTCCTATGGGACCAGTTAGATGTCCTGCATGAAAAAGGATTCTTTATCACAAATGTGGAATCCTTTATTGCAAATGAGAAATCTTTTGCCACAAATGCAGACTCTTTTTCCGTGCTGCCACCATCTTGTTTTCAATTAGCAGTAACAACAAAATTAAATAACCTAAACAATACATGGGTTTAATAGAAAACAACAGTTGTCTTTATCCAATCAGGACCTATACAATCCAATTCTGAGGATCATTTTTGATAAATTACTTAGAAATGTGTGTGTGTGGGGGGATGGTTGTACATATAGAAATCCTTTTTCACAAACTGTATAAAAAAACACCACAAAACAGGATCCTTTTTTCACAGTTTGTCAGAAATGGATTTTATTTTTCTATAAATTGTGAAAAAAGGAATTATGAATCAGGATCCTTTTTCCAATTTGCACAAAAGGATTTTTTCCCCACAGACTGCGAAAAAAGAACGGGGGAAAGGACTTGTTTTCACAATTTGTCATTCCACAGTTCAGAAATGGTTGTTGATTTTGGTCTGAAATTTTCAGGGTACAAAGGGCTTGCCCCATAAATGTGTCTTTTGCTGATTTAGTGAAAATGTATTACTATACTCTGGAGTTCTGCAGGTTTAAATTTTGGTTTGTTTACCATAGGATAGCATTGTAATGTGAGGTTTACACAGTCATTTCTTTGTCACTGCACTATAAAGAAATTGTTTGCAATTTTGCTCTGAAATTTTCAGGGTACAAAGGGCTTGTGCCACCAATGTGCCTTTTGTTGGTTTCATGAAAATATATTAATTTGGTATCCAGTTACACAAGTTTCAAATTTGGCTGTGTTTTCTAGTACAGCATTGCATTGTGAGGTGTTTTCTGGTGCAGCACAGCATGAGAAGGGAGCACAGGCAAATAAGGATACCACTATACTATCTCAAAAAATATGCAAGGATGGGAGCACAGAGCCTGGAGATCTTGATCTTTTGTTACAAGGACCAATATGGCAATGCAAATATTTTTCTGTAAGATCCAGATGAAAGATTCTCCAATAAACCCACTGATTGCTAACAGAAACATATATAACATGTCAGATATTTTGAGGAGTAAACTCTGCCAAGTAGTCTTTTACATCTGACTCCACCATATTTTAAATCCTACTATATGTCAATGAGTAATTGCTCTAAAGGTTCCCTCTGCCACTGAATACCATTATAATAACTGGTCAGCAATTTTTCCTATGGGCTGGGCCAGTTGATATTTCCTATAACAACCGGCTGGCTGTTATGGCATTCATCAGCTATTTCAATCAAAGTATGCCACTTCCTCATTGGCTCTTGTTTTGCTTGTGGGCGGGTGTAACAGTTCAAAAACATGGCAGATCCATCTCTTGCTTAGCATGGAGCCACCGCAACATGAGTTTTCAGGATAGTTTTTTTTTTGTCCCATTGATCCTGCCTGAAAAAAATTGCTGCCCAGTGTATTATAAAAAATAAAAGATTGGGGAAGGGAGTGCTATGTCAATTTTATGCACACCTCATTGTGGGATGCTTTGATAAATCCCTCGGGCTTCACCTTTGGGGTTTATGTAGCATCCCACAACTCGGGTGTGCATTAAATTCTCATAGCACCACCTTCCCCATCCTTTATTCTCTATATATCAAATTGTGACTCATAGCTACCAGTTTAAGAATTAAGAACCTGAGAAAACTGAAATACTGGCAAAGTGCAGGATAATAATTGTCCTTGTCCCATCATGCACAAAGTTGACCATTAGACGTTTCTTTACTCTCCATACTAAGTATACAGTATATGGCAGGAACATACAGTATTATACAGAGAATACCTCTCCGACTACACTGGCTACACTTAGACAAAAGCCACAGGAGCATTTTAATAGGTTACACCAGGATGGTTGATCAGTAATATAATTGGATTGGAGTGTATTAATTAACTTGATCTGAAATATTTACTTATAAGATTTGCATTAACTATTAGTTCACCATAGTTATGAAATATCTTAAGTAACAAAACCCCTTAGTGTGACACATTCTGGGATAATATAATTTCACATATAACATGGGATTTAAAATTTAAGTAATGGCTCCTTAGCCATGGCCACTCTTTGACTGAAACAATAAAAATACATAAACACATTTAAAATAAAAATCAAACTTATCTAATTTCAATTTTCGAATATCCATGCAAAGATACTCAAGGATTTTGAAATTCAAACCCTTTTTAAGAACAAATTAGTTTGGTATTCTAGATCAATATTTTGCTGTCATAGACTGTAATTTTGTGGCATGGATTGTAAGGTGCAAAAACTGTTTCTGAATTTATCCCATCCTTTCAACATTTGGTTTATGAATCATCAAGGTTCAGTCCCTCTTAACGCAGGCTAGTAAAGTTACTTTTTTGGCATGATGACAAGGGAGACACACATATGGAGGCATTATAGTGCAGTGGTTTAAGGCTCTGAGCTGCAAATTTGAGGACATCTAGCAGACCAGACTAGGGTTTGAATCCCACAGCTTCCATTTGCATACTGTGTAACCCTGAGCAAGTCACTTAACTTCCCTGTGCTCCCAGGTCACTCCTGTAAAAGCTTTCAACTTAGTGTGCTACTCCTGGATAAACAACTACCCCCCAAAAAAAACATAGGCATAAACATTTCCAGAACTGATTTATAACAGGATTAATTCAACATTTTAAAGTATGATCATAAAAAGAGTTCCACTCATTCAATGTTAGGCAAATAAATATGTACGAAAGTTTAATGCTCTTTATATCCTGCAGAACTGGAATTAGGAGAACACCAAATGACATCTCAACTCAGAGTTCACAAATTATGGATGGGCTGGTAGTTCAGACCACAATCTTAGGACTGGGGGCCACAGGTCAATTGGCATTAATGTTTAACTTTTTGCTGGTGTTTTATTCTAAGCCATACTCAACAATATAGTGTTTGGCTCCATTACTAGGAGTCATATGGCTTTAACTTTAGTCAGTTCCTGCTGTGAGTAATCATTTTGTTAACTAAAACCAGTGACAGATTTGTCAAAAGGCTGATTAGATGTGCTGCAAGGTTCTTTACACCAAAAATGTTAATATGCTTGACAGGCAAAACACCCAATGTAGTTTTGAACCACGGAATGCCTTTCAAGATAGTGCCATAAGTTAAAAAGAGATATACCTGCAGGTTAGCATCTTTTATAACCTCCGACCACCTTTGGCATGAATAGATACATGTAAAGTTTTACACATTCTTCTAGCCCCAGTTCAGGTCTGAACTGAAGCAAAACCCATCTTAGTGCTTCACGCTTTGAGACACAATGTTGAGTTGCCTGCTTGTCTTATCAGATGAGTTTTGGGGAAATAAAAAGACAATATCGCTCATCTGAGCATAACACCTTTTATCTTTTTTCAAAAGAAAAAAGAAAATACACCCTTTTCCCCAGACAATGACAGCATAACTTTAATGAACATAAAAGATGCATATCAGCACCTAATGTGCTTTCCCAGATAAGTGATAACCTCCATTGATCTGAAGCTGGTCGATCTTCATTATCTTCCCTCCCTCCTACTTCTCTCAGTGCTCCTTGATTCATCTAGTTTCTTGTCTCTGAATTCTCCATTCTCAATCAAATCTTCAGTCTAGTACAATACAATTGGCCACAGTGAAAGGATGCTGAAAAATGACAGCTGGCCAGTATGACAGTTTGAAAGCAGACTCAGCTTATGACTTTTTTTTGTTAGTACTTTTTCTCCCTGGCCACCAGTCTGCTTCCCTCTACATCCAGGTGTCCCTTCTGAGGTTGTCAGGCCACCATCCCAAGAACTCCCTGGTTCTACATTCAGGCCCATGGCACACCCCCGTGGCGTGCCCCCCACGGTGGGAAGGTGGGCAGCCCCCCCAAGCTCTCACTCCAGACCAGGATCCAGTTAAGCCATGCCCTCTCAGCACTGAGCTAGTCCTTCTGGGGATGGCCATCATGCCGCCGTTTCCATGTTCTTCCTTCCCCATGACATCTGCAGAGTGCAATGACGCCTAGGGAAAGGAGTGCACATGCTGCCGCACTCACCCCTTCCCTGCGTGTGCCGCAGCATGTCCTTCCAAATCTACCTTTTACCTACCATCACCACCAGCCACTGCTAGAGGCCACTAGGACACCAGGACAACCCCCCCAGAGAAGGAGAGCAGTCCATGGATGCTCAATCCTTCTCATCCCCTGCTTATCCCAGATGACCCAGGCTCATTCCAGAACCCAGGTCGCCGGGATGGTGCAAGGTGTGGCATACAGCGCCTCAGCCCTCAGCGCCACTGGACCACCCAGCTTATGACTTTTATATTAAAATAAAAATCAAGTATTCAAAACCTGGCTGCTGAAAGTCAGCAAAAATTAAATACATATACGCAAGTTGTTAATTTAAAAAGGCTATTTCAGATACATTTCAGCAGCTTGGTGAGGAGTGGAGCAGCAGTATGGCCATCTTGCTGCTTCATCCCCACCCCTCACCGGTGAAGGATGACTCCCTAAGAGTGTGGGTGTGGTATTTGAAGCCCACTGGAGCAAGCAAAATACTTGACTGCTGGCTAAGGGCAACCTGCGGTACTGAAGGGTAGTTTTCTAGGCAGATGGTACTTGCCACTGGCAGTCAATCCTGAAATGGACTAAGATGCTATCCAGGACACCTAAGAAAGGAAAAGGACTGGGAGGTTCCTCACATTATGTGGTGGTAGATGCCCTGGCCAGTACAGAGATTAACCATATAGGGGGAGAAAAGAAACACTAGTGTCTCATATGCAGATGTAAGTACCATGTATGGGAGAAACCACCAGGGGTGAAAGCATTAAAATTAGTGTAGAATGTGTTTCACTGTTTTGGGTTATTTTGGGAAGGTTTTGTTCTGGTATAGGGAAAAACACCTGCAGGCACCACGCTGGATGAAAGATGGAGTAGCTAGTTCCCCAGAAAAATCTCTACTTTTTACCTTGCAACAGAAAAAATTGAAGATTTGGCTCCACATAAGACTGTGTGTGTGTGTGTGTGTGTGTGTGTGTGTGTGTGATTGTGTATTGCTTGGGTATTGAGCACTCTACCAGTAGAACTGTGCAGAATTTTGAACTTCTTTATTCAATGGTAAATATTCCATCTATTGGATGTGGGGAAGATAGAGAAAAAAGAAACAGGATGAAGAAGGAAGGCAACTCAGCCACTCCTACAGTTTCAAGCTCAGTTAGGGCTATGGACTCACACCAGCTGCATCTTGCCTCTAGGGGTCTTAAGCCTTGTGCCCAGTGGCCCAATGTCCACCTTCCCATTCAGGTCTCAGCAGCAGGAGCTGGCCTCATTTATCCACTCCTGACTAGTCAGGTAGCATTCATTGATGTGAGGAACTTTTGTCCTAACCAACCACGATAAGTATAGCTTTCCTGATGCTGCTCCTTCTCAGCTGTCCTTGCATTTGTTTGCCTGGTTGGTGCACCAGACTTACAACAGCCACAATATCACCTCCAGAGGTTGTGAGCCTTGTGCCCAGGAACTCCCCTGTTCAGCTCACCATCCAGGTTTATTTCACCAGGAGCTGCCTTCACTCATCTGCTCCAGACCAGTTTCTTTGGACAGCATTCATGGAGGGGTGGGATGTTTACCCTTTTAGCCCACTGTGACAAACAGCTCTCCAGGTCCTGCTCCTCCTCAGCTATCACTGTTGCTGCTACTGCCATCTTGCCTGCAGGCATCATAAGCCTTATGCGCAGGAGTTACCCCATTCAGCTAGCATCTAAGTCACTGCACCAGCAGCTGCTTCATTCATCTGCTCCAGACCAATTGGGTTGTAGAGTATTCATGGAAGGGAGGCACTTGTACACTTTAAACCCACCATGGCCACTCAGCTGTCCAGATGCTTCTACTTAAAAATCTCCACTGCATTTCATAGCCCATCTGGGGCACCATACTCACACCAGCCACAATATTGCCTCTGGAGTTCATGAGTCTTTTGCTAAGGGGATCCCCCATTCAGCTCACCATCCAGGTCTCTGCACCAGGAGCTGCCATCACACACCTACTCCTGCCCAGTCAAGTTGAGAAAAGTGTTTATGAAAGGGTGACACTTTTGCCCTTTAAACCTACTGTAGTAAATGAAGCTCTCCAGACACTACTCCTTCTCAACTGCTGCAGTTGCTTTCCCAGCTGGAGCTCTGGGCTCACACCAGCCACCACCCTGCCTTTGAAGGTCATGAGCCTTTTGACCAAGAGCTCCCCTGTCCAGCTTACTATCAACATCAGCACAGCAGGAGCTGCTTTTGCTCATACATTCCTGACCAATCAGGTTGGGGAGCATTGCTGGTAGGATGGGACTTTTGGCCTTTAACCCAACCATGACAAATACAACTTTCCAGATGCTGCTCCTCTTCAGATACCACTGCTGTTGCTAGTCCAGTCAGGTTCCCGGATTCACACCAGTCATCATTTTTCCCCCAGGTATCATGTGCCTTGTACCCAGGTGCTCCCCCATCCAGATGGCCTTAACAGTAGCTGGGTTGGGGAGATTTTGAGATGTAAGGGACTTTTACCATTCAGACCCACCATGGGAAATGCAGCTCTCCAGGCACCACTCCTGTCAGCCATTGCTACTGTTGCTAAACAAGCTGGGGATCCAGACTTCAACCAGATGCCATCTTCACTCCAGGAGTCAAAAGCCTTGTTCCCAGGGGCTCCACCTTAAGCATGACATCTAAGTCACTGCAGCAGAAAATACCTTCACTCTCCCACTACAAAGCAATTGGGTTGGGGAGCATTTGTGGAGGGGCTGGACTTTTGTCATTTAAACTTTGGCCTTGTCAAGCAGTCCCCATGTGACGGGATCCCACTGTGATTTGCACAGCAGGAGTGGGAGTCCTCCTGTACCAATCACACTGGAACAGCAGGAGTGTGAGTTCTTGTGGGGAGACAGCATATGGAGAAGCCAGGACAACAGAAGACATTTCCTCTCAGGTAGTGTGAGTACAGAGTTTCCTGATGCTTACATTTTTTCAGAGTATTTACAGTAGTGACTATACTCTAATTCAGCTACTCCTGCCCTGTAAGCTGTTATTACATAGCCCACCTCTCCCTCCTAATCTTCTACCCCTGCTCATTTTATGGCCCCTAGGGATCTCTATGTTCACATATTTTATTGTTTTTATCTTTCCTACAATGCTTTCTGTACCATGTGACAGAGATGTATTTGTGGCAATTTATTCAACAAGATCTGAGTGAGTGTCAATGTTCCAGCAGTAAAGTTGCGATTTTAAACAAGTATCCTTATCCAGTGAACACTAATGAAGATTGCATTTAAAAATATCAAACATCTAAGGAATAATTGAGTGGGCTGTTCTGTAAGGAAACAGCTGTAACCTTCACTAATTATAGCATCATTGACCTGAGTGAGTTGTATGCTTTTTTACAGCTGTGAAGTTTGATGGAATGAAAATCTTTAAAAACAAAACATTCATTCCTGCTGGCTAGACTTATGCACACACCTAGAAAACAAAAGGTTTGGATTAGATATTGTTAATCTGTTGAGGTCAGACTATTGGGCTCCTAACAGCAGATTCCTGCTGCAGCAGCTGTCACTCATTGAGTTAGTGGCCCTGGATTCACATTGTCACATGAGGAGGCATTGTAGGAAAAAGAAGAGCAATACAACATTCAAATGTGGAGATTCCAAGGGGCCATAGAACTAGTAGGTAAATTTGGAAAATATACCAACAGCAGACAAGAGAAAGAATACACTAGGACTATGGCACAAATCAAAACACTCTGCACAGCATGTTTTTGCAAATACTGACTGTAGTTCTCCATTAGGCTCGGGGGGGGGGGGGCAGAGATATTGTAGACCTCTGCAATGTGAATTCCCAACATGAAAACAGAGAGATAATCTGTGAGTTACTGGCTGAATGAGAAGGTGGTAAAGTTATTGACTGAATAACAAGATGATAAGTGTATGAAGTGCAGGCACAAATGGAATAGTATAATCATACATTTGAGCCCAGGTTTTACTCTCCCCACTAGAATAATTGTGTAGACCAGCATCTGAGCTGTTATATTCACCCTCATATACAGTATTGTAGATGATGGAACTGAGCTGTTGTAGATGTCTTTTTTTTTTTTTTTTTTTTGCAAAACTGGGATGTTCTTATCAAGAATAGCAAGACCCTGAACTCAGTCTCTGTACTCACAGTAGCTGTGGATATGTTATAAATGTTATCAACTTAAGTGAAGTTGTACTGGATCTGTGCTGAACTACTATCTCCATTGTCAATTTTTTGTGTCCTAGCATGCCAGTATTCATTTCCAGAATTTAAAGCCAGGATCCAGAAAAAAAAAAATACAAATGTTTCCTGTAAGAGATGTCTGCCGTTGAGTGCAACTCATAGACAGAATGGGCCTTGGGGGATCACCTAATAAATAACAGGGAGTGCACATCTAAAATAGGGTTCTGTCATCAGGGGAACCAGGGACCAGTTACTCACAGGAAAGGTGGTTTACACTCCAAAAGCAAGTCACTTACCAAGTTAGAATGCAATTCTAACAATTGCCATGTGGTCTACAGTATAAGCTTTGATATTGGCTATGTCATGTCAGTATGTTGCTGCATCTTTTGCAGCATCCAGAATTGACCTGCTATTTTTTTTTCCCAAATCTGAAACACTGTACTATCTATAAATTTTGCAAAATCATTTTTTGGCTAAGAATAAGCCAGTATTTTGTTTAATTCACCCAGATCATCTATTAAAATGGGTTCTTGATATACTTCGCATTAATATTGTAAGGCTTTTGTTTCCTTCTACTTGTACATAATGTCCAGTTTATTGTGACCTTTGATACTTACCTCCTGTGTTTTTTGGTCTCTTATCTGAAACAAGGTGCAGACTGAAAGGCATATGCATTACTGTATATCTACAACATAAAATTAGAATCACTATATTCCTTTCACTCAGCATTGTTATTATGAATGCAATGATGTTAGATCTTAATTTAAGTGCTGCAATATACTAATCTTCTCTCATTGCTTGTGCTTTATTTTTAACCTAGTTATTGCTGATAATAGGCCACTCAAAACCCATGTACTTTCTGTTCAGTCCATTTCCAGTGGTAATACTTTTTCCAATCAATACTGTATGTTAAGTGCCTTTTCTTATGTTGCCAAGTACTTACTGTATGCTTCCTGTAGCTTGTAATATCTCAGAGTTGTTTTATAAGTGCCAGGTTTTTTTTTTCTAAACTAATCCCAACACAGTGATATGAGGTAGCCAGATAGCAATAGATAGACTGACAGGTGGATGGATGGTCAGAGGGACAGGCAGGCAGACAGACAGACTGAACATTTTTAATCCATTTGTTTAAGGACGTAAACAGGGTGGAGGCAGCCCAAAAGAGGGTAACTAAAATGGTGCAGGGTTTTCACAAAAAGCTTTATGTGGAGAGACTGAGGGATCCCAACATGTACACCCTGGTAAAGAGGGGAAACAGAAGTGACATGATAGAGACCTACAAGTACCCTCACAGGAATGAACATGGAGCAGGAGATGGACTCTTGCAAATAAGAAAGAGCACCAGGACTAGGGGTATGTGACAACACTGTTGGGGGAATTCAAAAGAGATGTGAGTAAATATTTCCAACTGGAAGGGTGATAAATATCTGACACAGACTGCCAGGGGATATGGTGGAGGTTAAACCAGTGGTGGGGTGTCACAAATATGTGGGATAAAGATAGCAATATAACAGAAAAGAGGCAGGAAGGTGGGAGGGTAGCCAGGTACCAGACAGGGTCTGCAAAGGCAGATTAGGTAGGGAACATTTGAATGGACTGGATGGGCCAAGCAGTCCTTTTCTGCCAACAAACTCCATGTTTCTGTTGATTATGACTACTGATAATATGCCAAGGCATGCCTATCCTTCATTTATTGCTGTTGTAGAGTGCAGTATTTTTCACACAGGGCAGGGTATGGGGAAGGGGGGAATCCAGATGGTGGTGATCTACAAGCCACCAGGGCTGGATCAAGGGATAAACAGGACACTGGAAGAGACACTTAAAAGGGCAGCCAGGTGTAGGGGAAGTGGCGGTAGTTGGAGAGTTCAACATGCCAAAAGTAGGCTGGAAAGTTCTAATTTCAGCCGGTACTAAGAATTAGATTTTAGTCAATGTCTGCCAGCAGGCATATCTAGAGCAGTTAATTCAGGGCCCAAAAAGGGAAGAGGCCTTGCTGGATCTGGTGGTCACCAACAGTGAGAGGCATCAGAATGAATGAAGCAGTCATCGAACCACTTGGTTTCAGATACCTTAGGACAGCAGCACTGAAGGTCCAGGTGGGAAAATGGAAAGGTGTAAAAGGAATAAAAGTATGGGACATTAAAGGCAGACTGCAGCAAGATAAAGGAACAATTTGAGAGTAGTATGAAGAATATAGTAAAGGTAGGGATGCAGAAAAAAGTGGGAAATATTTAAAAAGGTGATGATTAGAGATGCAGCGAATTTTAAATACACCCACAAAGTGGACGTGAAGTGACCACTTCACATCCGCGGAGCACAACGTGAAGTGGACCCTGTAAAGTGCTCACTTTGCGTTATAATTACCACTTTGCATTCTCATTATGCCTTATCGCGAAGTAAGGCAAAGTGAGAAGAGAATAGGCACATCACATGGCCTGCAGTACTGTAAGTCACATGCTTTAGCCAGGCAGGAAGGAAGTGAGTCAGAGAAGCAGTTTCACTTTCTCCTTTGCATTTGTACAGGGAGAAAGCAAAATTGTTTTGTGAGAGGAGTTTACTTGGCTCTTGGAGTCGTTACTGCCAATCCAATTCAAACAGCTTTTTTAAAAGCTATTTTATTTAGTGTTGTATTGTGTTAGTGTTTTTTGGTTAGAGACTTTTTAATATAAGCTTTGTTTTTGTTTTGTGTGTGTGACTGACTGTGTGTGTGTGTGTGTGTGTGTGTGTGTGTGTGTGTGATTCTGTGGACCCAGAAGGATGGAGGGTCAGGTTCAAGTCAGGGAAGGTGAGTGGCTGGCATGTGGGAGCATTAGGAGGGGAGGAGTGTGGACCTATGGGGGCCGGGGTGGTCATGTTATGTTGGACTGCTCCAGACTTCTGGCCAGTGCTGCTTCCACTGCGGAAGCAACAGGAGCAGCAGCAGCAGCACCAATGTCAACGGTTGCTGTTGCTCATCCACCTTCTCCACCACCACAACTAGCAGAAGCTGTTGGGGCTCCAGCAGCACCCCCTCCACCACTTCCACAGCCACAGAAGGTGGCCCCGACAATAGTGGGTGGTGGTGGGACTCATGCCCGCCAAGTGCGTACTGTGTTTGGCCCCCCCCCACAGCTCCCCAGTGTGGGAGTTTTTTAATTGTGTGGGGGGAGACAGCACAGTGGTGCAGTGCCATGTGTGTGGTGTGCTGGGGCACCATGGTCCCCCTGGGACACGTTTGGGAACCGGTGGCCAGTGCAACTGCATGATGAATCACCACAGGGCAGAGAGGCAGGCTGCCACAGAAGGGGCCATGAGTCCACCTGCTGGCCCTTCTGTGGCAGTGGCCGAGGGTGCTTCTGGGGTGGGACATGTGCCTCACAGCAGTCACCGCTGCAGCGGGAGAAGGAGGGCTACATTAGGTGCGACCAGGTCTTTGTCATTGTTTTCCCCTGCTTTTCTCCATCATATCAAGTAGTTGTCATATATAACTTCTTTTGTTAACTAACAGTTATGCATCAGTCAGTGTTTTATATAACAGCATGGAACAATAGTTATTGAAAAGCAGCTGCAAATAAATACAAAGCTGGTCTGAACAATGTTGGAAGACGTGCTGATTTTGTTTTCATACATGAAAAAAAGTAGGAGTAAGAAAAGCAGACATAAATTGTGAGAAGAATCATATCATTCAAGTCACTGATGACACACGTAAGTAGTGGTTGCTGTGGCAATTTAAAGTAGCATAAAAAAGTACGGTTCAGAACTGTGAGGACATTCTTGCAATGCTGCTTTAATTGTAAAAATGTTACTATGACATCATGACTATAAGCTCACAGCAACAATCACAGAACACACAAAAGTGGCACAGAGTCCCCAGAATTTTTCTGCAGGCCCACAATGCGTCTTCCTTGTGTGCAGAAAATTGACAAGTGGTAACAAAGTGAAAAGAGACTGTTTCAGCACATACAAAGTCCCCAGAATTAATGGTAATAAAGTGAAAAGAGACTGTTTCAGCACATACAAAGTCCCCCAGAAATAATGGCACATTCAGTCATGCGTGCAGTGGTGGCACAGAGTCCCCAGATTTTTTCAGCAGGCCAGCAATGCATCCTCCTTGTGTGCAGAAATTTGACAAGTGGCAATGAAGTGAAAAGAGATTGTTTCAGCACATACAAAGTTCCCCAGAATTAATGGCAGACTCAGTAATGTGCTCAGTGGTGGCACAGAGTCCTCAGATTTTTTCTGCAGACCCACAATGTGTCCTCCTTGTGTACAGAAAATTGATAAGTGGTAACAAAGTGAAATGAGACTGTTTCAGCACATACCCCGTCCCCAGTATAAAATGATGACTGTGAGGTTCGTATTGCTGGTCCAATGTGTTGTACGAGACGATTCCACCAAATGAAATGTGATCATCTCAACTGGACTGAAAGGTGCCCTTTGGATGTACACTAATATTAACCTTGGTGAGTAGATAAATATATATGGATATATGGTTGAGTATTTTGTAGGTGATGATGAGGGGGGTTGAACTTGACATGGACATGTACTCATGCTATTGTTCTGCATCACACAGGTGACTCCAAACTGTTGCTGTGCACATTCTAGTGCTCAATGAGAATGTTTTGCACCTAAATGGAAATGGATAACTCTCAAGCACATGAAGGTAAGTATTTCTTTTTTTTGTGGGGGTCGGGGAAATCATACTTTCAGTTTTGTCTGTAATGATTTCTTATTTTTTTACTTCTTCACAGATTTCATCAGCATCTTTCTGAAGTCCGTTTTTTAGTGATGGTCGTGGTCATCGAATGAAATTACTTCTGCGTGTAGCACGTGTGCCCAAGCTCGGGCTGGGGAAGGGGTGTGCCTGATGTTGAAGAACTTTTTTGGATAAGGCCACTTTGACAGAACAACAAAGTATCGTGAAGTTTCCTAAAAAAAGAAATGTATGACTTCTTAAAAGTTACAACTTCATTGTTATGTGTCCCTCCCTGGTTCTCAAATCTCAATCCCTATTGTCAAGTTACATTTCAGGGACACATCTTGCCAACTACTAAGACAACCTGTTGTGTGCAATATTTGCAGCAGTCTTTACAAATCAATGGAATAGATGGAATAAAATCTTCATACTTACCAGAATGGATTTCACATGGGCATTACATCAGTTCCTCTCTGTATGGTATAGCTACAGCATCTTTCCCAATGAGTAATAGCGATGGAGCCTGTTTTTGTTCTCCTGTAAAAGAAACAAAAGAAAGGTACTGTATGTGTTTTGTCACTGCAGCTCTGAAAAGCTACAGAAAACAAAATAGACAACTTAAGGAAGTGATGAAGCATAACAAACATGAGTGCACATATTTACTTCATGGTTTAAATATTAAGAAGCTGGTGTTGGTGGTGCACTGGTGGACTGGTGGTCTGTGGGGGGCAGACAGACTCAGGTTGGCATACTTGCATAACATCAGTCCCGGTGGTGGTGGTTGTCCATGGGGGGCAGACAGACTCATGGTGGCAGCAGAGTTGGATAACATTGGTCCTGGTGGTGGTGGTGGTGGTACGACCGTGGGGGGCAGACAGACTCTTGGTGGCAGACTTGCATAACATCAGTTCCAGTGGTGGTGGTAATCCGTGAGGGGCAGGCAGACTCATGGTGGCAGACTTGGATAACATCAGTCCCAGTGGTGGTGGTGGTCCATGGGGCGCAGACAGACTCATGGTGGCAGCAGAGTTGGATAACATCAGTTCCGGTGGTGGTGGTCTGTGGGGAGCAGACAGACTCACAGTGGCAGCAGACTTGGATAACATCAGTCCTGGTGGTGGTGGTGGTCCATGGGGGGAAGACAGACTCTTGGTGGCAGCAGACTTGGATAAAATCAATCCCGGTAGTGGCGTTCTGTGGTGGGGGGGCACACTGCCTTTTAATAGTGCAGTTAAAACCTGCCAACATTAACCACATCATCATTCTCATAAAGAAAAACTGCCCTCACAGTCATCGATGACTGAAGTCTGACCACTGGGAAATTCTTTCTCCGTTGTGTCATCATCTAAGTCAGTGGTGGGCCATTTCAGGCAGCCACTGCCAGTGCCACCTGGAACCAGGATGCTCCATTAACACATCAGCAAGACCACCACAACTAGGCCAGGGTATGAAAACCGAGGTTGCAGTCTGTGCTGGTATGTGCTTCTCATTCTTTTTTTTTTCTGCCTTCCTTGCACCTGGCATGCCACTCCTTCTGGCTGCACATGACCCCCCCACCTGATCCTCACCCTGACCCCCTTCCTACTCACCTCAGATTGCAGCCAATCCAGACATGGCCCAGCATATCCCTTCGCTGGATGGGTCCCTCTCCTCCGAGGGGGAAGGCACCAAGAGGGGGGATACCAGCACACTCTTCAATCAGTCCCTGGGTGCTGCTGAGGTGGATTCCATGGTGTCAGGGCATCTGAGGTGGTGGGAATCGGCATCCATCATCCTGCAGACCAGGCAGCTTCTTCTTCCATTTTTCTGTGGGGGAGTGATGTTCTGACTTCAAGGCATAAGCCGAAGTCTGCCACTCCACCTTGTACACCGAGCCTTGGCTGTACTGCTGCACTCCCAGCCTCCGCCAGCAGTCAGTCTTACGCTGGTGTGCATCCCCTGCCTTCCCCCCAGAGAAAGTGAACTGTCCCTGGATGCTCCATCCTTCTCCCCCAGCCGGCGCTCTCTGGTGACCTGAGTCCGTTCCCGAACTCGGGTTGCCAGCATCACAGATGGAAATCCAACCACTGCAGTGATGGGCCGGCCTCTCATTCATTTTAATGAATGTTAGCAAACTGACATTTGCAGGAGACATGTTTGTCCGACGATCTCTGACTATTGTACCTGCTGAGCTGAACACCCTGTCAACACTTACACTGGAGGGTGAGCATGTGAGGTACTTCAGTGCCACTGCAGTCAGCTCTGGCCATTTACTGACCTTTCCACTCCAGTACAAAAGAGGATCTTCACTTACTGTCAGATGCCTGTTTTCAGAAAAATATGACTCAACCATTCTCTGTGCCACACTAAGTACAATTGTTGATGCATCAGCCTGTTCCCTCGAATCATTGATTTCACAAATACCCACTTGGGAAAAAGTCTCCTAAAGTGGGTTGATGCCAACCACTTTGGATGACAGACCGCCAGGAACTACAGTCCCCTTACCCTTGCATGATATGCTTGCTGATCCTCCAGCTACACCTTCAGCTGGATTATGCTGCTGAGGTTTGCAAACCTTGGCACGTGACTTCTGTGCCCATGAACCAAGCGAACCAGTTGACCACTGATATTTTTTACCTGTTCAGGCCTTCCCTCCAGTACTGATGCAATTCCGTGTTTGTATCATGGGTCCGGCATTGTTGCCATGGCAAAGTTGTCACTACACTGAATCCTCACAATGTGATGATTCTGGTCAAATACTGTCAGCATGTGTTGCAGCAACATACTGCTACCACCGTCTCCAGGCAACATCAAGGCTATGCTGTACATTCACCAATGTCTGCCTCAGCACCCACAGCAGTGGAATTGATTGGCTAATGGAGGCAGAATTGCCACTCACTGCCTGCGTGGCATGTTCAAAAGGCTGCAAAAAACTGTTATTACAGAGTCCATAAGGCACCACTGTTCAGTCATCATAGACATGGAGGCCCTGGAACTGTCACGGCTAGTGTGGATCACAAGATATTCTGAGATGACTTTGTATTCTTCATACAACCTCTCTGCCATATATAATGTGCAGTTCCATCGGGTGACAACTTCCAGCTTCAAGCGGTGCTGAGGCAGTCTGTTTTGTATCTGCAACTGCCACAGTTGGTCATGGGCCTTTCCAGATCTTGAAAAGTGAGAGCAGATATGTCATGCTATGGTCAGCATTTCCTTTATGTCAGGGTGCTGCAGAAACTCCTGAACCACAAGATTTAAACGGTGGGCCATGCATGGAACATGAAAAAAAAACACCATTCGTGATGCATTTCACCACATTGGACCCATTGTCACTTGCTATAAGCCCAGTTCTCAGGGACAGAGAGTTTAGCCATCTGTCAATTTCAGTCAGTACCATGTCCAACATGTTCTCACCAGTGTGTGAACAAGTCACACAGCGCATAGCAATTGTTGCATGTTGATGAATTCCAGGAAGATTGCTACCATGACAATCCACCTTCCTGCACTGATTATTCATACTACCAGCTTCACAAACAACCCCCGGCACACTGCGCCCAGTGTGCAGTTATACACAGATATGAACTCCCCACTGTTCTGCCACTTGTCCACATATCCATACTTAAATGGACGAATGGAGATGAGGAATGTTGAAGGTCATGTCTTACTGAGTCTGAGACAGTGCGGAACAACTCAGGAACAGCAGGGGTAGAAAAATATGTCCTGGATGGAATTTTCCATTTTGGACAGGCAAGAGCAGCAAACCACCAGAACCCAGAATTCTCCACAAAGGAGAAGGGCAAAAGATCGATTGCCAGCATTTCCGCTAGAGCAGCATTAAGTTCATGTGACACTGTATGATCGGGAGGGTACTTCAACTTATGCGCAAAAACACTCTGTAATGTTGGCTGACTTAAACATTTTACATGGGGTGTGTTGTTGGTCACAAATGGTTGTGCTCTGTGATGAATGGCATTGGCAGGGAGTGGAGTATGGACATTTGATGAAGTCGGTTGCACAGGTGATGATGACAAACCCAGAAATGATGTTATTTTTACAGATTTGCCAACCGGGGTTGATGTACCACTTGCACTAGACATACTGCAATCACCACCACCACCACCACAAAAACTGCTACTCTCACCAGCACTCGACAACATTTCAAAGTCATTATGGTCCTCCACCTCATCATGCCTATAGTAATCCTCTGATCTTATTACAGCATTACTGCACGCATTTAATTTCCTACTGGGCTTAACAGTCATGGAAGAGGATAACATGCTGTCTATGGTTGCCGTTAATATGGGTGAACGCCCCAGTCTAGTATCAGCTACCAGCTTGTGGTAGTTCCACAGAGCCAAGTGCCTATTCTTAAGATGCGTATGCTGTCCTCCTGACCCAAGATGGCTCCCCTTTTTACCTCGACTCACATGCACATGACAAACCTGGAAGATTGCAACTAAATCATCATTTGCATCTTGAATAAAAAAAACCCAAACAAGGGAGTGTGACGCTCTGCTTTTAACATGTTCATGATGATGTAGCTTATTTAAGTCTGTTATTTTAAGCACTGAAGTGGGGCAGGTGCACGTGTTTCTGGCACTGCACACCTGCACTGCAACTGACCACCACGACTACTTATTATATTGATTACTGGATTGTCATTATCATCATCATCCACTAAAACTGGTAAATCACAAGTTTTTCAGGGGGGGATTCTTGCAAACAGATTCAGACACAGCCACTTTTAATTTATTTTTCTCCGGTTGCCAACTGGGGTCAATTATATCACCATGATATTCACCAACATCACTGTCACACACATCCACATCTTCTGCTTGGATGCTAACATGTGGACTGCATGTTGCATCAACAGCAACATCATCATCATCAGCATCATCACATTCATCATCAGCATCTACACCACCATCACCTGATATTTTTTCACCTCACTGTGAATCACTGCATGGAAAATGCATGACGTTAAATGCCACAGTGGATGGAATATCACATTGTATGCTGTCGTTGACATGATCATCAGAATCAGGTTCAGTTAACGGGATGTTACTGGAAAGTATGACATCATCTACGCTGCCACTCACTTGCACTGCTTCACACTCAATAGTTTTGGATACGGTATACTGGTCGGAATTAGAACTGGATGCAACAATGCTAATACTACCTCCTCCACCACTAACACCAGTAACACTAACACCACCTGCTGGGAAAACATCATCCCCTCCAACTATCAGTGAAGCTACTGATTGGGCTGTAAAAAATATTGCAGGAGAAATACCTTTCCTCACATCAGCAATGCACTTCTTCATCCGCGTACTACTACCACGCCCACAGACCCTCTTACTGCCAACATTGCCATGGCCAGAAGCAGCTTTACTTGCACGTCTCTTTGCAGGCATTTTGAAGGATCAACCACAAATATTATTACCAAATTCAGATTTTGATACATTCACTTTCTGACTGGAGGGACGCTGGCTGGATGTGAAGCAAAATAAATAACTGTGGCTTCAGCAACAGATAAGAGACTACTGTGTTGTGGCACTATCACATAATTAAAGCAACTTCAGTAACCATTGGTGCTGATGGGGTCACAAAAACAATCCAGTCTGGTAAAAAATACCTTTTCAACGTGGGGTTGGGGGGAGCACTGAATACAGACAGTGCTGATTTTTATGGCACTACAAGCTGCAGAACTAAGAACAAAGAACACGATCGCAGTACAAAATCAAGCAGCTGCAGTGGACAGCAGATTCACACTGCTGCGCTTAGTTGCACTTACACTAATCTGTGTCACAAATTTTAGAAGGTGTATTATATTTGATGCACACAACACTGCACACACAACACAGAACACTTTGTGTACAATGCTGAACGAGGAATGCGATGCAAATGCAAAAGTTCGGTGTACTGCCATGTAATGTCAATTTGTAATTTAAGCAACCTGACCTTATGAAATGCTGCACCACATTCACACAACAAACAGCAAGAAGATGTGTACTATTACTGACAGTTTTACTATGTGTGCAGTAACACAGACAGTTATATAACAAAAATTTACCAAAACACAAAGAAATCACTAGTTCTCCAACTTAAATCTACCTACACACAGATACATCCCTCCCCCACACAGCACACTTCACTGTCTTTCACCACACACACTCAATGTTGTAAATTTACATTCAAAATCCACACACAAACAAAAACGTTCATTGATGTGAGCACAGGAGGGTTTCCTACAATCGATGAACTACAGCTGAATCCCCCAAAAAAGCAAAAATGCTTTCTTGAACAGCTTTTAAAAGATTCCTACAGACAGCTATCAGAGCATACTACTCCTTCTTACTCATACTACCATGAACTGAGGCTGTGCAGATCAATATACAGCCCATGTGACCTGAACTCCCATGAATCACTGCAAAATCCACCTTTGGAGCTCAAAAACAAAGCAAAGTGAGACAAAGTGAACTGCCACCAATGTACTCCACCTTAAAATTGAAAGAGTAGTGACCAGTGGAGGCGAAGTAACGTGAAGTCGCTGTTTTCAATGCACTTCATGTTCCTCATATAACATGAAGTACTCCGCTTCATGTTGTGGAGCACTCCGCAAATCCACCTGTGCTCTGCAAAATGCTTCGCGAAGTGGATTGAGCCCACTTCACCCACTACTAGTGATGATAGAAGAGGCACATAGCTCTATTCCAAAGGTGTCCAATAGTAAAAGGGCTAATGGGCTAGTATGGTTTATATCCCATGTAAAGGCAGAAGTAAGAACCAAAAGGAGGACATTTGCCAATATAATGATAGTCAAAGGGAGGGAGTTTGGGTGAAGTATTCGGAAGCAACAAGGGAGACCATGATAATGGTGGGGGAGACTAAAGCAGAAACAGAGCTCTGGTTGGCAATGTAGGTGAAGAAAGGGGGAAAGGCGTTCTTTCTGTACATCTGACAGAAGTGCAAGGTCAAGGGGAGTATAGTGACACTTAAGAGCAATGAGGACTGGAAGGATGAGGATAAGAGGAAGGCAGTGATATTGAGCAATTTGTTTTGTTCTGTGTTTACTAAGGAGATGGATGAACCACTACTACATAGTGATACTGTATATGGACGAGAGGGTGCAAAGACACTGGGGGCAAGGTCCAGATAAATGAGAAAATGGTGTTGGAAAAGCTTGCCAGGCTGAAAGTAAATAAATCTACAGGGCCTGATGGCTTACACCCCGGGATTCTAAATTCAGTCTCTTATAACAGTTTGTGAAGAGTAAACCAATTCTTCTAGTGGACTATTCTTGTCCAGTACAGCAAAGACTCCTTGACCTCCCTCTTAGCCTCCATCTTCTCCCTTAGCAGAAGTCCCATTGAATAGTATTTTAAATGGACTTTCATTGCTGCAGAAGTCCTATATCTCATGCAGCTGTTGTTCCTTTTTCCTATGCTGTCTTAATGCTGTGCAAGCTTTGCAAATAAATACAGCTTGTGTTTAAAACAGGGACCAAATGAACTGCTTTCTGATAAGCCCCATAATTTTACCTTTATTTTGTGCCACTTGTGTTGTCCTCATAAGTCTCTGTGACAAATTCATACTCAGTCCTCATTGTAGCCAAACTATTGCTCATCAGGGTAGCACTTTAGCCCCTTCTTTTTTGTATCCAATTGGCCATCTATTTGGTAAAATCCTGAATAGTTTGCCTAGGTCCTCAAATCAAAATCCTAATGCAGATGGTCACAGTTGGCCACTTGGGCTGCTAAGCCAAAACATATGGCCAATTGAGAACAGGAACAGTTGCATTCTCAGTGAAGATCGGGTGTTTGTAGAATGAACAGTACCAACAAAGAAAGAAAACAGGTACTCCACTGCATTGGGAAAACCATTCTGAATTTATTTATTTATTTATGTGACCAGGTAGGCCCACTGAGACAGTGTGCAAGCTTTGAAAATAAATACAGTATGTTTTCAAAACAGGGACCAAACAAACTGCTGCCTGTTCAGTAGCCAGTGGCATGATGCAAAATATTCAGCTGTATCATGAAGTATCACAGGATATCCTTATTCATGTCAACTGGATTTACTGTAATATGTCCAGATACAGTATATCAAGATGTATAGTGCATTGTGCCACTGGATAGCACTGTATTTATAGCATTTTTCTGGCGAAATCAGCTCTACTTCATGCAGAGTGAATAGCTAAGCAGGTCACACAGTATGCAGAAGGCTGAAAAGATATTTTTGGACACATATTATTCTGGTCACACTCTCAGCTGGTATCTGTAAGTGGAAATCAAGTCAACCGGTTTGGGGTGTTCACAATTTTACTATCAGGATGATGAAGTTACTGTACCTAGAGCAGACCACTGGTATAGGCTACCAGTGTTTCCAACATGTATCCCTATATAATATTTCGGGAAGATGATAGACTTGGAGTGATTAAAGCAGCAGTACTTGAAAGTCACCATATTGTTTTTTCAGTTACTGTGATTTTCTGGCAAAAACTTCAGTATACCCATTTTTATTTTCCTTTTCTTTCATTACTGAACTAAGACATTTTTTTTTGAAGATTTTAAAAGTTCTTATCCCCACACCATGCCAGCCATGAAAAAAATTAAAATGTATTTATTTATTTAGGAAATCAGAATGACAACCCTTTGAGTAATAGACTTGTTTCCAAAGACTCCACATCAGAATAAAATGTAGACATTCATACAGTACATACATAGAATAAATGTGGGTGAGCAATCTTACAGAGTATAAGTACAATGAGCACTGGTTAATGCCTAGACATTTGGTAGCTAAAGCAGGGCAGAGCTATCGACATATTTACCTAATGAGCGGTTAAGACCTATACAAGTGATAGCTACAGCAATGCATGATATGAGTTGGTAGTAAGCCACCTCAGGGAGGCCTTGTCATATACGTAATACAGTGCATTCATAGTCCAGTGCAACTATATGGTAACCAAGGGAGGTGAGGAGCCTGTAGGTTAGAAATAGTGAGGGCTCTCCACTGCCAGGCCAAGGGCAGGTGCGTGGTCCAGCAGCATGGTGCAGGATCCACAGGTTACCGGTTACACTGACATTGATGTGAGGAGAGGATATGGGCCCTTAAGGCAGCTTTAAAAGGACCTAGATTGGCAATTGATGTGACAGCCGGTGGGAGGGCATTGCACCAGGATGGAGCTCTAAGGGGGAAGGATTGCTGAGCCAGGATGGTCCTGACCCTAGGCACCATCCAGATAGTTTTTGGGGCAGCCCGTGTGGATGCAGAGATGGTGGCTGCCTGAAGAGAAGCCATGACATCTATTGGAGTTAAACCCAGGTGGATTTTTTGGCTGAAGAGACAGGCCTGGTATACTAGAAAGGCTAGGTTTGTTGGCCAAGGCACCTAGCTTCACCTGAGCTCTTTCCTTCTAGCTTGCTTGAAAGGACAGAACTAAGAACCTTACCAGAGTAGGGAAAAGGATTAAGACTTTTGGCTAGGCAGATTTACTGTGTGTTGTTGTTGTTGTTATTTTATACATACAGGGATTGTTATTGTTCATTGCTAACATTCTATTGCTTTATTTTTCTCTGATTCACATTGCTTTTGCTGGGTATACCTTCTGCTGCATTATTACAAGGTATGCCTACAGGTGTATGCTAACAGATTACTGCTGTAATCTTCTGATTCAAATTGTCTTTTGCAAGGTATGTCTTCTGTTACTGCTTTATTTTTCTTTGTAGCAAAGTGTTTCTTATAGGGTACATCTTCTGTGAAATTAATACAGGTGGTGTTTAAATTTTTGTGACTTTTTATCATTAGGCTAAGCAAAATTACTGTTTGCCCTTATTTTATTTATTTATTTTTTGCTGAAAAGTTTATTTTTTTGTCTCAGAGGTGTTACAGTCTCCTTCTCACATTGAAGAGAGGGAGAGTGAGAAAGCAGCCTGTCAAAGGGTCTGGTGATACAATGCCATGCCAGCCCTATTTTATATCTAACAGGTTGCTACTGTTGTGCCATGTCTTGCCCCCCCATGTGTCCATCCCTATTTGTATGTTTAGTCATTGTGACATCTTTATGTGCATAGACTGGCCACCTATGCATTTTTATTTTTAATATAATGTCTGTTGGTTGTCTTTGTTGTTGCTTTCCCCTCCCAGGCAAGCCAATAATTATAATACAGCAAGTAGAACCTGCAAGAATGTGAATGGGAGCAATTATTTTAATGTATACCAGCCCAGATGTAGTGTGGCCCCTTTAAAGTGCTCGAATATCAGAAACTGTTTAAAATGCTCCTTTGCCTCTAAAGGGCTCCAAAAGTGACTTCCTTAGCTTAAATATCATTGGACACACTATATTTAGTTGTAAGCCAAGCATTTCTTTAAAGCGCTCCTTCGCAACATTCTGAATGAGCTGCAAGAATGTGCGCACTATCGTGCAGCTCGTAAATGCCACAAACTCCCGAAATATCTGTCCCTCACGCTGAAAAGCACTATTCCTCTTAACGCTAAAGCGCTTCCTGCCTGCATTCTGTGCAAGTTCTGTGCAAGTTCTCTGTCTCCTGGATGTGGCTGAGCTGTGTCACTGCCAGCCACAGGTCAGCAGACAACATAGGGTTTATTTCTTTTGCTGCAACACTCAGTCAGCCCCAGTCTTTTGTAAAGCACAGCATACTACACAGAGAGTGAAAGAAATACAAAAAAGCTAGAGAGATATGTATTTTACCTGCAATAATACAAGATGTATGGGGATATCATAAGGGTCCTCCCTGATGGATTCTCTCCCTAGGAGACGGCCGGCCATATTGTTGTTTATTTTAATACAGAAAGAGATACAAAGGGAAAGGGCTTGTCCCACAAAAACTACACTGGTGTCAGAAGTGGGATACTGGTTATTCACAACTGGGAGAGTCTATCCAAGACTCTGGTGGACTCTATATGCAGGAAGAAAAGGTGGACCCTGGTACCTTTCCTGGAGTAGCTACTCGCTCAGTCACAGTGGCCTACCAACTACCCCTTCTGCCTGGTCTGGAGCCTGTAGTGAGACAAAAAGAAGGGAAACCTGCTTCTAAGATAGAAGAAGAACCAGGAGCACAAGGAAGTTGAGGAGGTCCAGGAGAGGAAGTACCCCCTCTTGAAACACATGAGCTGGTGAGGTGGTTATGTATGCACAGGTAGAAATGGAGAAGCAGAGGGAAAGAGACAAGAGGGAGTATGAGGCCAGGTGGATGGATACATTAAGGCCATACAAGCCCTGGGCATCAATTGACCACCAGATCAACCATCTGGAGGTCATAAAGACATCAAATTGGTCAAGCTAACAAACAGTGATGACATAGAAACTTATATTATGACTTTTGAAAGGGTTGCAACAACATGTGCATGGCCCAGGGACCAGTGGGTAATTCGTCTGGCACCTTATTTAACAGGAAAAGCCCAAATTGCATATAGCCATGTGGAGGTTACATATGCTCACAACTATGACAAGGTTAAAGCTGCAATTCTGAAATGCTACAACATTAATACTGAGACTTATCATCAGCGGTTTCAGACTTATAAGTATCAGACTGCAGACAACCCTCAGGATGCCTATATACGTTTGAAGGACTTGTGCCTAAAGTGGCTACAACCTACCACCCGGACACTTGACCAGATATTGGAGACCATAGTTTTGGAGCAGCTTATTAAAATTTTACCTCAATATGTCCAATTGTGGGTGAAGGAACACTGACCCGAGACCTCAGATACAGCGATTCATCTTGCGGAGGACTTTATTGCAGCCCGACCTACGTGACCTAAGGGGACAATGTTGCATGTTCATCAACCTACTGTTCCCAGACAAGTTGTTCCCTCTTCTACTCTGACAAATCCGCCAACAGTTACAAAGGTGCTTCCAAGGGTGCACAAAGGGTATAACCCAGACATCATCTGCCGTGAGTGTGGAGGAAAGGTTCACATGACAAGGTTTTGCCCCAAAAGAAAAACTGAGCCCACACATTGGGCCTTAGCCAACTGGGGACACTATATGCTCCCGGTTCAAATTGGAAGTAATACAGTATATGGCCTCCTCAATTCTGGGAGCAGACAGACCCTAGTACAAACTCATTTGTTGGACCCAGCACCTAAACACAAGCAGCAGACAAATGGGGTAACTTGTATACATGGAGACACTCATCATTATCCCCTCTATGACTTGGAAATGACCATACAGGGACACACACACAGTATACGGGTAGGTGCTGTCCCTAACTTACCAGTACCTATACTTATTGGGCATGACCATCCTGATTTTCAGACCCTAATATCTAACAATGTGGCTGCTATGGTAACTAGATCCCAGACCAGGGGTAATTTGGAACACCTGTTTCCCTTTTCTGATGACATTTTTGGGGAATCCAAAAAGAATAAGAAGACAAGGGCACAGAAAAAAAGACACATTGCAGTGGACTCAAAACAAAGGGGAATACAAGGCAAATATAGACTCTGTTGTTCCAACTAGGGACTTTAGAACTGCACAACAACAGGACACCATTTTAAAGGATTATTTTGCCCAGGTGTCTAATGTTAAAGAAGGGTCAGATAAATATAAAGTGATTGTTGGTTTACTGTACCAGAGATGTGTTAATCTGAAAAGTGGGGAAGTGGTAGAACAGTTAGTAGTACCACAGGAGTATAGACAACTGTTAGAACTAGCCCACAATATACCCCTAGCTGGACACCTAGGTAGAGATCACACATTAAGCCGCCTGCTATACCAGTTCTTCTGGCCTGGTATCCATGAGCAGGTAGCAGAATTCTGTAAAAGTTGTGTAGAATGTCAAAAAGTAGCTAGACTGGGAAAGAAGGATAAGGTACCCCTGCTGCCCTTACCTTTAATAACAACTCCCTTTGAGTGAATAGCCATGGATGTGGTAGGTCCCCCTCCCTAAAAGCACAAAAGCGAATCAATATATATTGGTGGTGTGTGACTACACCACTAAATATCCAGAGGCTATACCCTTGCGTAATGTCACTGCACCAAAAATAGCGGAGGAACTTGGCAAAGTTTTCAGTAGGATAGGCATACCTAAGGAAATCCTGACTGACAGGGGTAGCAATTTCTGTTTTGCTTTATTAAAAAGACTATATAATATATTGGGAATCACTGCCATACATACTACTCCCTACCATCCCCAAACTGAGGGCCTGGTAGAATGATTCAACCAGACTGTCAAAAAAATGTTACAAAAATTCTGTCAGGAGGAAGGCCGTAAATGGGATATTTTACTACCCTACCTAATGTTTGCATATAGAGAGGCACCTCAAGCCTCTAAAGGGTTATTTCCATTCAAATTACTCTATGGATGTAACCCTCAAGGCCCATTAGACCTGATGAAAGAAAAGTGGGAAGATGGGCAAGTATCTCAAGGCAAAGACCCTAATGACTATATCTGCCACCTTAGGGATACGATAGCAAAATATATAGAAATTGCTCACCAAACTAACGCTAAACAACAGGGTGTCCAAAAAGTACACTATGACAAAGGGATAGGAACCAAAGAATTTCAAGAAGGAGATAAAGTATTGTTACTGTTACCATCCTCAGAAAACAAACTGTACATGAAATGGCAGGGGCCATGTACAGTAACTAAACGGACAGGACCTGTGACCTACCAGGTAGAATTAATAGGTAAAAGGAAAAAGCATAACATTTTCCATGTTAATCTACTGAAGAAATGGGTGGAGAGAAAAGATGCTTTTGTAGGTTACATATACCCTGAAACCCCTACTAGTGAGCTGGACCTAGTATACCAGCAGTTAGAAGCAAAAGGAGGCATCAACGATCTTAACATAAACCCTCGACTAACTAGTCAACAAAAAGCTGAACTACACAGCATATTACAACCTTTTGCTAGTTTCTTTACAGGGATGCCTGAGAGGGTAGCAGATGTAGTCTTTAAAATAAATACTACCCAACTGGAACCTGTAAGACAAAGACCTTATAGAATACCTGAAAGACTAAGGTCTGAAGTAGAAAAGGAACTGCATAAAATGCAACAATTGGGAATCATTGAACCCTCACACAGTGGGTGGAATATCCCTATTGTTGTTGTAAGGAAAAAGGAGGGTGGAGTCCGAATCTGCTTAGATTTCAGAAAGCTAAATGAAATCTCTAAATTTGATAGGTATCCAATGCCACGCATTGATGATATCCTTGACCACCTAGGAAAAGCACAATACATTACCACCCTTGACCTGTCCAAAGGTTACTGGCAGATTTCCTTGAGTCCTAATGACAAAGAAAAAACAGCCTTTAGTACCCCAATTGGCTTATTTCAATTTACTGTCATGCCATTTGGGCTCCAGGGAGCCCCGGCAACCTTTCAACAGCTTATGGACGAGCCTTTTCTACTGCACACTGTGTTTAGGGCAGCCTATATGAATGATGTGGTAATCTTCAGTAACACGTGGGCTGAGCATCTATGCCACCTAGCCACAGTGTTAAAAACCACAACCACTGCAGGCCTAACTATTAATCCCACCAAATGCTCCTTGGCTATGCAGGAGACAGAATATTTAGGATTCCAGATAGGTGGAGGTGTAGTGAAACCAGTTAAGTCCAAAATCAAAGCCATAGCTAGCAATCCATGGCCAGTAACTAAAAAGGATGTGACATCCTTTCTAGGACTTGCCAGTTACTATAGGCGGGTTATACCAAATTTTGCCATAATGGCTAATCCTCTCACTGAACTAACAAAAAAAGTCAGCCTGAGAAGGTGGTATGGACCCCTGCCTGTGAAGAAGCATTCTCCACAATCAGAGCTACATTATGTTCTTCCCCAGTATTATGCACACCAGCCTTCACACTACCCTTTATTTTACAAACGGATGCCTCAAATTGCAGCATGAGGCTGTGTTTTCACAGATTATTGAAGGCGAAGAACATCCTGTAATATATATTAGGAGGAAACTATATAAGAGGGAAACCAGATATTCCACCATCAAAAAGAAGTGCTTGGTAATATGCTGGGCCATTGAGACATTGTGGTTTTATCTGTGGGGAGTTGAGTTCAAGCTATGAACAAACCACAGTCCTCTATGTTGGCTCAATGTCATGAAAGACTGGAACCCTCACATAATTTGACTTGGTATTTGACATTACAACCGTATTGCTTCAAAATAAAACTCTGAAAAGATAATGAGCATAAAAATGCAGACTTTCTATCAAGATATGGCTATGACAATAGCTCAACTGTATCTTATATGACAGACCTCGGGTATATTAAAGAAATGGTTATACAAACTGTTAAACCTAAAAAAAATGTAAGAGAGAGGTTCTCCCTTTATACAACAGTGAACAGAGAATAATGTTTACTGGGCAGCCCGTTAGGCGCGGTGGGATTTCCGCTTACGGCGCGGTGACCGGAGTTCAGGGCAGGACCCGTCGCTGGAAGGGTGGGCTGGGAGAAGGATTGAGCGCCCTATGGGCTGCTCTCCTTCTCCTGGTGGAGGGGCCTGATGCTCGGAGCATGAGCGATCCCGGTGGAGGCTGGGAGTCGCACAGCTACCGCACATGAAAGGTACACTTGAGGCGGACAGGACGCCAGGCGCCATTGCATCCCCCCTCCTGGAAAAATATGGAAAAATGGCTGCCAGTCGTCTCTATGCAAGCCTGCCGTTAATTAGCCCCCAGGCCGGCCCTCCTGACCTAATACAGGTCCTGCGGGTGTTGGCCTCTATCCCATAGCCCCGCCATGGGGGTAAGCCACGGGCTTCAGAGGCTAGAGGCCATTGTGGGGGTGGAAAGCCATCGCCCGTGACCGGCGGATACCCTGGACGACCGGGCAGGAGGAGAGAAAAAGAAAATAGAAAAAAAAAAAAAAAAGAATAATGTTTACTGTTGTATAAAAAGGGGAATCATGGTTTGGGACCCCGAGGTGGAGCCTGAGGAATGGGTGGGCTTTGGCTCCATCTCTTGCTTATAAGAGATCTGTACTTCGGTATGGGATACTGTTTAATTAAAAAAAAAAAGAAAAGAAAACACCGATAATCTGTGTCTTCTTTTGTCATGAGTGGGGAGGAGAATGTCAAAGGGTCTGGTAGTACAATGCCAAGCCAGCCCCTATTATATATTTAACAGGTTACTACTGTTGTGCCATGTCTTGCCCCCACCAATGTGTCCATCCCTATTTGTATGTTTAGTCATTGTGACATCTTTATGTGCATAGACTGGCCACCTATGCATTTTAATTTTTTTTATTTTTAATATATTGTCTGTTGGTTGTCTTTGTTGTCGCTTTCCCCTTCCTGGCAAGCCAATAATTATAATACAGCAAGTAGATCCTGCTAGAATGTGAATGGGAGCAATTCTTTTAATGTATACCAGCCCAGATGTAGCGTGGCCCCTTTAAAGTGCCTGAATATCAGAAATTGTTTAAACTGCTCCTCTTGTCTCTAAAGGGCTCCAAAAGTGACTTCCTTAGCTAAAATATTGTTGGACACGCTATATTTAGTTGTAAGCAAAGCATTTCTTTAAAGCGCTCCTTCGCGATGTTCTGAATGAGCTGCACGGACCTGCGCACTATCGTGCAGCTTGTAAATGCCGCAAGCTCCCGAAATATCTGTCACTCACGCTGAAAACTCATCTGCTGAAAAGTGCTATTCCTCTTAGCACTAAAGCACTTCCTGCCTGCATTCTGCGCAAGTTCTGTGCAAGTTCTCTGTCTCCTGGCTGTGGCTGAGCTGTTACTGCCAGCCACAGGTCAACAGACAACATAGTGTTTATTTATTTTGCTGCAACACTCAGTCAGCCCCAGTCTTTTGTAAAGCACAGCATATCACACAGAGAATGAAAGAAAAACAAGAAAGCTAGTGAGATATGTATTTTACCTGCAATAATACAAGATGTATGGGGATATCATAAGGGTCCTCCCTGATGGATTCTCTCCCTAGAAGCTGGCCGGCCATATTGTTGTTTATTTTATACAGAAAGAGATGCAAAGGGAAGGGGCTTATCCCACAAAAACTAATGGTAGAAAGCTTAAAAATTATGTTAATGTTTATAGAGATGCTATATGAACATAAAGTTGCTGTAAAGACATTTTCATAAGCTTTGTATGACACAAATGGTCTTTTTTGTAAAAAGCATTTTGTTCTAGCTGAGTGATAGGTATTCCAGCCAATCAAAGATACTCCTAGCATATATATATAGCTAGTTTCTCCAGGGAGAGTTCAGATGTGGCTGAGGGTGCTGGAGCCTATACACCCTTACCTAGTGCTCTCTAGTTATTATACTATAGAAGACTCGCTTGATCGATTTTGCTTGATGTATAAATGTACTTATGATGTTATAAGCTACTCCTGTCAAGTGTGCTGTTTGTTTATTTTGACAAAACAGTCCGCCTTTTTATTTTGTTATATATTGCTTTTTGTTTCGGAGTTCTTCAATAAAGCAGCTGTGGAGATCAACCTGAGAAAATCACCTGTGTCTGAGTCCATCTGTATCCCATAGCCTTTTACACAGCCAAAGCTTTCTTGAATCAAAGAGGTTATTTTCTAGACTACTCTGAACTAAATTATTACTTTTTGGACCTGTGTAAGTAACTAGTATTGATTCTGTTTTTGGGGTGGACTTTTCTTAGTTTTAACTTTAATTTGCCTGGGAGGAACTGTAGCTGGGAGATATTTGCAGGCAGTTGTGACTAGACCTGTTACTTAGCCTTTGTGAAATAGGTACCTGAAAGGAAGGAAGGTACTCCCTGGGGTGGAGGGTAAGAGTTGTAGGTGATTGTTTCTGGACAGAATAGGTTTACTCCCACCCACACTTCCCCTCACCCCATCCGCCCCAAGTGCATAACTTCCTTTATAGCAGGGGATCTGACATCACTTCCTCAAAACTTCTAACAACATACACCGGTTCATATCCTTAAAGGCACGTCACACTGAATAGGGGGCAGACACTCACAAGCTTGCACACACTAAAACAAGAACAAAACACAAAAAAGCATCTGTAACTGGAAGGGACATAGACATGTGGGGAGTGGTGCATTGCACTGGCTGCAGAGCAGCAGTCTTCCAGGAGACATTCTGGAAACTGCATTGCTGCTCTATTTGCAGGCACCTCTTTGGTCTGAGGGAGGAGGTTGTTCGTCTCCATGCTGACCTGGCAAGGATTCAGGAAACCTGCTCCCCCACCCAGGGACCACCCAGGCCACCACCACTACCTCAGAGGTTGCCAAGAAAGAAGAGTGGTTGGACCACAGTGGGCTCAGGGAGGGTGAGGGTGGTGGAACAGAGGAGCATCCCTCCAGTTGTGCCTTTCCACAATTCATTCGCCACTCTGGCAAAGCATGGTTCCTCTATGGAGGCACCTGCAGTGGAGACCAAGGAGGATGCTGGGAATTTCCACAATGGAGACCCACAGGAGGGTGGTCCAGCACTCTACAGGGGAAGGAAACAACTCCTGGTGGAGGACTCAATTGTTAGGGGAGGAGAACTTGGGGAGGGAGGGGAAAGGGAGGTAAGCTGTCTGCCCAGCACCAAGGCTTGGAGGGACAGGAAACTAATCCTCAGGATTGCGGGAGCAGCAGCAAGGGGGAGGGAGCTGTATGTCATTATCCACCTAGGGATGAATGACTTGGCTGAGAATGGGATCAGAGCAGTGCAACAGGAGTTTGTGGAGTTGGGGAGGGGCCTTAGACAAGTAGCACACACGGTAACTTTCTTGGAAGTGCTACCTGTCTATGGCATGGATGAGGCTACGGCACTCTGCACCATGGCATTCAATGACTGGTTGAAAAGCTGGTGCAGAGCTCAGGGAATTGGCTTCATTGGGGACTGGGGCTCCACCTGGTGGGATGCAGGCATATACAGGTGTGATGGTCTGCATCTATCCTGGACGGGAACCAGGATCCTAAGTGATAAGTTTAAATTCTTCAATGGCAAGCATTTAAACAAGCTAAGGGGGGAGGCACTGAAGAGAAGAATGGAAATCCTAGCCTCTCCCCAGAAATCAGGGTAATTAATGAGGTAAACACCAAAATAGAGCAGTCGATAATGAGAAGGGCGGGGTAAATGGAGAAAAAGACAAAGGCAGTAGGGACAGAGATGGGGCAAAAATAAATAAAGCCATACAAAATGGAGGGTAATAAGTACCAATGTCCATAGTCTATGTAAAAAGCTCCCTGGAATGGTGGCCTTGAAGGAAGACGGATGCCTTGATATTGTGGCAGTCACAGAAACATGGTACACAGAGAACCATGACTGGGATGTCAACATACCAGGGTACACAATCTACAGGAGGGACAAGGAGTGAAGAAAAGGAGGAGGAGGAGTAGCTCTCTGTGTAAGGGATGGGATAAAAGCAACAAAACTAAAGGATAAACAGGGAGGAGGGGGGCACTGTGGGTCTCCCTGGAGACTTGAAATGGCTTCACAATCCGCACAGGGGTTGTATATAGACCCACATCTCAGGGGGAGGAAATGGACAAGGAAATGATAGAAGGATCATTGGGATGGCAGAGAAAGGGCAGATATTGTTAATGGGGAACCCGAATATGCCAGATGTTGACTGGAGCACCTTTGCTGCTGCCACATCCAAGAGCAGGGCCATTCTCGATGCCCTACACGGGGCATACCTCAGACAGCTAGTTTTGTAACCCACTCGGGAGACAGCAATCTTAGACCTGGTACTCTCAAATGGGGATGGAGAGAGAATCTCTGATCTTGAAGTGTGTAGCCATCTGGGAACAAGTGACCACCAAACAGTGTGGTTCACAAAAAACTTAGCTGTAGAGTCAAGCCACACAAAAGTAAAGGTACTGGACTTCAGGAGGGCTGATTTTGTCAAAATGGGAGAGTGCCTCAGAAAAGCACTAGCAAACAGGCAAGAAGGTGGGATGGGCAACAATGGGTAAACATCAAAACCGCCATCACAGAGGCAACAAGTCTTTGTGTGAAGCAAATAAACAAATCAAAATGAAAGAAAAAAAACACTATGGTTCTCAAAAGAAGTGGCGGGGAAGGTAAGGGGGAAAAAGATAGCATTCAGGAAGTATAAGGAAACACAGAAGGAGCAGGACAGAGAACTGTACCAGTTATAGCAGAAGGAAGTGGATAAGGCAGTCAGAATAGCAAAGGCCCAAACTGAGGAAAAGATAGCCAACTCGGTTAAGAAGGGGGATAAAACCTTTTCTAGGTACATTAGGGAGCAAAGAAAGACTAAGGCAGGGATACTGAGGCTGAATAAAGAGGAAGGTGGTAGGGCAGATACCTAATCCAGTCAATAGGAGCACTCTGGATAGGGGGTTTGATATTAGTCTTTCCACAGAAGAAAGGGTTCTGAAAGAACTCTTAAAACTGAAGGTGGATAAAGCAATGGGCCTGATGGGATTCACCCCAGAATTTTAAAAGAATTAAGGGAAGAACTAGTAACACCACTGGCTACCCTTTTAATAAATCATGGGAGGATGGGGTGGTATCTGAGGACTGGAGGAGGATGGATGTGATTCCCCTTCACAAAAGTGGGAGCAAGACAGAGGCAGGAAACTACAGACCTGCCAGTTTGACCTCAGTGGTAGGGAAAATGATGGAATCACTTCTGAAGGAAATAATTGTTGAGTACCTAGAGGCCAGTGGGGCACAGGACCCAAGGCAGCATGGATTCACAGTGGGAAGGTCATGTCAGACAAATCTAATTAATTTCTTTGACTGGGTAACCAAAGTAGTAGACCGGGGGGCTGTGGACATGGCCTACCTAGACTTTAGCAAGGCATTTGACACAGTCCCGCGCAAAAGTTTAATAAACAAATTAGCCAGCCTGGGAGTGGGTCCTAGGGTGGTAGCCTGGGTAAAACACTGGTTGGACAACAGGACACAATGGATAATAGTAAATGGAGTATACAGTGAAGAAAAGAGGGTTACTAGTGAGGTATCACAGGGTTCAGTACTGGGGCCAGTCCTTTTTAATGTCTTTCTAAGTGACATTGCAGAGGGACTGGAAGGAAAAGTATGTCTCTTTGCACACGACACAAAGATGTGCAACAGTGTTGATACACAAGGTTGGGTGGAAAGGATGAAAAGGGACTTGGCAAGGTTGGAGGAATGGTCAAATATATGGCAGCTTAGATTCAATGCAAAGAAGTGCAAAGTAATGCACATGGGAAACAAAAACCCAGGGGAAGAGTACACAATGGGGGGGTGAGATACTGACAACAACAAAAATGGAAAGGGACCTGGGGGTAGTCAGATCAGATGGCCTAAAGGTGGATCAGCAATGTGAGAAGGCAGTAAGGAGGGCTGGGGGATACTGGGATGCATAGGGACAGGCATCACCAGTAGAAAACAGGCAGTTTGGCCCTCTGTCCAAACAGCTGGTAAGACCACATCTGGAGTACTGTGTACAGTTCTGGAGATCCTATCTCTGCAAAGACATAGACAGGGTGGAGGCTGTCCAGAGGAGGGCAACCAAAATGATGCAGGGTCTGCATCAGAAGACATATGAAGAATGACTAAAGAACTAAAGATGTATAGCCTCAAGGAAAAGAAGTCCAAGAGGGTAGCATCTTTCAGAAAAAGAGAAGTGCAAAAACAAGGGGACACAATTTGAAGATAGTGGGGGATGGCTCAGAGGTAATGTGAGGAAGTATTTCTTCATAGAGAGGGTTGTGGATACATGGAACAGCCTTCCTGAGGAGGCCGTAGAGTCAAAAACAGTGGGGGAATTCAAGAATGCATGGGACAGACATAAGTTAATTCTAGTGGGGGTTAGGAGGAAGAAAGCTGTTGGTTAACTAGGATCTGCAGCTTATCAGTTATATGAGAACTGGGCAGACTAGGTGGGCCAAGTGGTCCTTAGCTGCCATCAAATTCTATGTTTCTATGTTTCTTTCCTCAAAGGAGAGGATTTTGGTGAGCGTGTATAGGGTGCAGGTAGGTGTATTTTTGTTAGCATCAAAGAGGAGCCGGCAGGTCTTATTGATGACTACTTGTATTTGAGGAAGTGCCGTAGGATCGTCGGCAGCATAGATTGTGAGGCCATAGTCCACCAGCGGTAAGACTGAGGAGATAATGGCTAGGTGAAGTGCTTCAGGTGGCAGGCAGTCTTTATGTCTGTACAGGAGACCCATTCGGATGTTGGTGACAGAGGTGAGAATTTTTATATGTTCGTGGAATGAGAGAAAAAAAGTCAAATGCAATACCTGTTCCAGTGGGATGAGAGAGGTGGAGGGTATTTCAAGGGGGAAATCCATTGATCTGTTTTGGCGGTGGGCATAGAGCATCATCTTAGTATTTTTAATATTGACCACCAATCTGTGTTCAGCAAACCAGTGTTCTATCTGAGAGAAGGAGTTTTGTAAGGTCCACTGGAAAGAGAGAGGATGAGGAAGTGCAGCATAAAGAACAGCATCATCCGTGTAGAGGAGAAGGTTGCTGGGGCAGGATTTAGGCAGGGCATTGAGGTAGATGCTGAATAGCAGGGGATCCGGTATAGATCCCTGGGGAACTCCTGAGCACACAGGCAGCATAGTAGACATCGTATTATTAATTTTAACACATGGGGTTCTAGATGAAAGATAGCTGGAGGACCATGAGAGTGGACAATGAGAGACCCCAATTTGTTGTAATGTGTTAAGAAGGAGGGGGTGAGAAACTGTGTCGAAGGCCTTTGACAGGTCTATAAGCATGGCCCCTGCGAGGTGCCCCTTGCCAAATGTGGAGTGCAGGAAGTTAGCAAATTCTATAAGGGCGGTCGTATTGCTATGACCAGCTCTGAAACCATGCTGCTCCCTACATAAGAGGTCATGTACGAGGAGGTAGTCAGTGAGCTGATTGGCCGTGATCATTCAAGGGCTTTGCAGAGTTGGGGGGGAGAACTGAGATGGGCCGGAGTTGTTTGGGAGGGAGTTGTCAACACATTTCAATATTAGTGTTATCACTGTGGTTTTCCATAAGGTTTGGAACAGGTACAGGGACAGATTTAGAAGGTCCATGAGTGGTGAGATAACTGAGTCTAGTGCAAGGTAAAGGATACTCATATCGAAGGGATCTTTGCAGTAATTGGAACTCTGGAGTGCTTTGGACAGGTAGGCTTTCGCTTCTGTAAGAGTAATGACCCTGAGTTTGAAATGTGGGTGGACGAGCTCAGATGGTGGGTTAGGTTGAATTGGATCAAAAAAGTTGCTAGGGAGGACTGAGCTGAGGTTTAAGAAGATGGAGTTGAGGCAGTTAGTTATGTAATGTGTGTCTGTGGTGGTAGTACTGTTAACACTAAGTTGTGAGTGGGGAATGGGACTTAACATTAAGCTCCTTGATGTTATCTCAGAACTTTCTTGTGCTACCCCAGGAGGTGGTTAGGGTGGTTCTGTTGTGCTCCACCTTGGCCTTGCAGATTGCCCAGGTACACTTAATGCGGGCATCATTATAGGCCTGCCAGTCACTTAGCAGACGGGAGGCAGTGGTACGATGGCAGAGGTTGCCATGCATTTTTGCTGCAGTGCTGTGCTGTTTGCCATCAGAAACACATGTTGATGCCATTCTTATACATCCACAGTATGAATCTAGTATCTGGGGATATTGCAAAGTTTTAATCAGCTGGCTAAGTTAAGGCAAATTCACCAAATTTGCAATGATGGAAGAATTCATTCATTTTACCTATTTAATTGGAAATTTGCCTTTAGTAAGTTTGCCTATCAACTTCACCTGTAACTTTACACTTTGGGTACATGTAGGTGAAGTTTATTCAAACTACTGGTAAACAAGTGTCTCAAGGTCAAATGGAACAGCTTCTGCAGGGTCACATGGTATATATCTGTACAATAAGAGAGCTTCACTTTTGAGTTTACATTGTTAGTGGAGGAGACAGGATCCTGACTGTACCAAGTGATTATAGCACCAGACTAAACCTCAAATGAAGAGCAGTGCGGTCTGTAGAACATATTGCTTTAGAGTGACAGTGGTATATGAGCAATTTGCAAGTATCACTACCCAGTCACTCTGCACAGGAAGGGAAAGTGAATATAGAGACAGCTGGGTCAGGTGCTTGGTTGAGCCGCTCCTGTGGCGGAGTGGCAAGAGCACCCAACAATACAGTGGCAAGCAGGGCAAAACCAGGGTTTGAATCCCTGGCATGGGAATTCTTTTTCTATTCCCATCAGTGTGCTGATGGCTAAGTGCCGCAGTGAAATTCTGTTTTGTCCCTGTGCACACACCTCCTTGGAGTTGATTATAAATAGTCAAGGGGGCATGGGGGGAAAAGACCCCGCAAAAACAATAACACTGTTCAGGCGTGTGGCATTTCTGTTGCAGTTAGCATTATGTGCCACCATTGTGCTGCCACATGCTGTGTTGGTGCAAGTTTTTGACCTGCACTATATCGTGTGTGACATTATGATGCCGTGCTGATCCTGAAAGCTTTCAGAAAGAGCACAACAAAATTAAAAATAAAAACCTATTTTTCATAACTTTGACAGTTTTTTTATTCTTTTTTTCCAGTCTTATTCAATTATTTGTCTTATTAGTACTTTAATTTCTGATTCTTACATATTTTCCCTATTTTTTTAGTTGTTAGATATCTCTATTTTCTCTTTTTCCATGTTTTTGTCTTGCTTTTCTTTGCTGTCTCTCTCTCTCTCTCTGTATCTCTCTCTGTTTCTTTTCTTTGACGGGGCTTTGGGGTCATGTAAAGACTTACAGCAGTGGCATCATATGCCTGAGTCATACAGTGCCCCAGGGGGATATAGCAGTCCCCTCAAAGTACCATAGCAACCTCAACTGTAGCAGCAGCAAATGCCAACAACAGTGCAGCAGCAATGGGTGTTTACTCACCTGGTAAAGGTGATTGTGTTGGTTGGCATCCATGGCACTCCAGACATTACCTCATGGGTTTTAGCCCACCTGATAGGGTAGTGATGTACATGACCACAGGATCAAATTTCTAGTATACCCAGGTCCCAGAAACCCCTGCTCTCCAGTTCGAATCTTCCATAACTGAAATCATGGTTAGTAAGTATGAGAGGAAGAAACAGACAATGCTGGAAAAACCAAGTCAAGATAATATGAGATATGACCAGAGACAAAAATGATGCTGGCTACAACGTAGTCTCAGTGGCCCATAGGCCGAGCTTTATTCTCCCTAATATTTACAATCTACTCTCAGTCCTGAAGGGACCGACTGTTAGTTTATCACTGTGAATCAACATTGTCGCCTATCCCCTCGTAAGCCCCCTGATGGATAGAGAAACCTTTTGTTCAGTTCCGGTCACTCTGAGCACTCTGAAGGGGAGACCTTGGAGCACCATGGATGCCAGCCAACACAATCACCTTTACCAGGTGAGTAAACACCCATTGTGACTGGTTGGGCATCCATGGCACTCCAGACATTACCTCATGGGTAGATAAGAAGCAGTGTAGTACCCAAGGGAGGGAACAGAGTGGTCTAAGAGTGAGGGGTTAAAGATGCTGCTGCAAGAACCTGTGTGGCAAATGTGGGCCATACGGCCTGCAACTTTTCTAACCTGTAGTGTCTGGTGAAGATGTGGAGGGAGCTCCACGTGGCCGCCCTACATATGTCCTCTGAGGACACATTGGCCCTTTCCGCCCATGAAGTGGCGACTGCTCTGGTGGAATGAGCCTTGATCCCCTGAGCGGTGTCATCTGATTTTATACATAAGCATTCTGGACAGTTCTCCTTAGCCACCCAGCAATGGTGGCCTTGGAGGCGGCTCTGCCTTGCCTTTGTCCCTTAGCGACGAACAATATTTCTGTTTTCATGTATGGGGCGCGCTCTGGCTAAGTAGATGGATAGGGCGGATCTGACATCTAGGTGATGTGGGACCTCACTGGTGTCCTGCTGAGACCCCTCTAGGAAGTGGGCAATTCGATGGGCTGCTCCTGTGGAAGGCAGTGGGCACCTTTGGCTGGAAGGCTGGTACGCGTTCTCAAGTGGACCCTTGAGGGGTAAATACTGTATAGGGTTCCGCAGGATAAGGCCCTAGTTCTCTGATCCATCTGGCTGACAGATGGCCCCAAAAACATGTCTTGAAGCCGACCCAGAACAGAGCCACCTCAAGAAGAGGCTCTTAGGGTGCAGCTGAGGGAATCGAGGACTAGCGGGAGATCCCAAGGTGCGATGGTTGGTCGTGTTCTTGGTCAGAGGATCTCTACTGCCTTTAAGAAACATAAGGCATCGGGGTGAGCTCCCGGGTTGTACCCCGGCATGGGCCCAGTGGCCGCCCCTATGGCTGACAGTTGCACCCTGAGGAAGAGTGGCTAGCCCCTTGTCCACCCCCTGTTGGAGGAATAGCAGAATGGTAGCCATGTCAGTCTGCTTGGGTACCTTGCCCTTTCCAAACACCACCTTGAGAATGTAGACCATTGTCTACCATAGGTGGAAGTCTGCCTGGACTATAGTAAGGAGCTAATGACCGTGTCATGGTAACCCACCTCCTTTAGTCTCCTCCTTTCAGGAGCCAGACCATGAGCTTCAGAGTCCACGGGGTCGAGTAGTCCATCTGACCCTGTGAGAGCATGTCTGTTCGGTAGGGTATCTTGAAGCTGGCTAGGGACATCTCTCAAACTGCAGTAAACCATGTCCTGCGTGGCCAGTAGGGGGCCACCAGGATCACTGTGCAATGTGATGCCCGTAACTTGGCTAGTACCTGCGGAATCAAGGGAAGAGGTGGGAAGACATATGCATGTTTCCGACACCATGGTTGGGATAGGGCGTCTGTTCCATGGGAGAGATTCTCCCTGAAACGTGAGTAGTAGTCCCTGACCTGAGCATTCTCCCATGTTGCCATGAGATCTATGGTTACGGGTTCCCATGCCGCTTGGATCATTTGAAAGACATCTGAGTGCAACCGCCATTCTTCTGGGTGCACCTGTTGCCTGCTGAGCCAATCTGCACTGACGCTTCAGCTTTCCTGCCAGGTGAACTGAGCCCAGGCATCTGAGGTTGGACTGGGCCCAATTGAGGACTGCCGTAGCCTCTCTCAGTGTGGCCCTGCTCCTGGTTCTGCCCTGTTTGGCTATGTAGGCCACAGTGACCCAGTTGTCGCAGCGGATCAGGACCGACTGACCGCTTACCAGGTGCTTGAATGCCTTGAGGGCATGGAATACAGCTCTCATCTCCAGGACGTTGATGGAGAGTCTTGACTCCGCTGGAGACCATAGGCCCTGGGCCATCGCGTCTCTGAGACAAGCCCCCCAACCAGAGAGGCTCACGTCCATTTCTATTGTGGTTGTGTATGAGGCCTCTAGGGGAACTCCCTTGGTCAGGTTTGATTCCACCGTCCACCATGTCAATGAGAGTCTCACTGTTGGTGGTAGTGGTACAACGACCTGTGAGGTTGTGCTACCTCGGTGCTCCCTGAGTCCAGAACGTATGTTTGGAGTGGACGCATGTGCCACCTGGCCCAGGGCATGAGATCTATGCATGATGCCATGCATCCCAACAACTGGGCTATCCTTCCCATAGTTGTCTGGTGGCAGGCTTTCATTTGACGGGCCAGGCTTATCAAGTTGTGTACTCTCGAGGGGGGGATGGTTTTGTCCATCCTTGGGCCGAGTTGATTAGCGCTCCCAGATGCTCAATCTGCTGTGTGGGAACGAGATGACTCTTTTCCCAATTGACCACCCAGCCATGGTCTTCGAGTGCCTGTAGGGCAGTTTCCGTGTGTTGTCGAGTCTGATTCTTGGACCAAGCCGGATGAGCCAGTCGTCCAGGTAGGGTGTGATGTCCAGTCCCTGTTCCCTGAGTCTGACCACCAGGGTTATGGAGACCTTGGTGAACACTCGGGGTGGAGGAGGCTGAACGTCAGGCCTGGTACTGGATGTGGTAGCCCAAGATGTGAAACTGAAGGAATTGTCTGTGTCTCTGAATGATGGGAATATGAAGGTATGCGTCCCTTAGGTCTATGGACATCAGGTAATCGCCTACCCAGACACTGCGCAGAGTTGATCGTGATGGTCCATTTTGAATCTGTGAGACACACGTGGTGGCTAAGGTGCTCTAAGTCCAGGATGGGACGGAGCTCCCCTGATTTCTTGGGCACCAGGAAGAATATAGAGTAGACTCCTAGGTTCTACTCTTGTGCCGGGATGGGTTGGATGGCTCTGTTCCGAATCAGCTCCGACAAGATGTGCTGAACCTGATGAGGGGATGTCTTTCTTTTGGCTATGGGAGAGGATATGAATCTTTGGGGAATATGGGGCTGGGATAGCTCTATGGAGTACCCCCTGGTCACCACCTCTTGGACCCACCTGTCCGAGGTTGTGTTGAGCCAGCGATGTGCGAATAAGACCAGTCTTTGTCCTACCAGAGGGTAGGGGTCCTGGCCCTGCATGGTCATGGGATCGTAGTCACTGTTGCTTTCCCCTGTAGCCTCTACCTCATCCTCTGGATCTTTGTCCCGGGGCTCTGAAGGAGGATAACTGATAGGTTTGAGAGTACGGGCCACAGAAACTGAGTGATGTACCCCTGCCTTGAAAGGAGTGTTTTTGCTGTGGCGTGTCTCTGCGGGGGTAGTACAGTCTGTTCCCCCCCGAAACCTCCACCTCGATGAGGGGAGGTAGTTCTACCTGGTCTTATTCTTAAGGAGGTCTCTACCCTCCTCCTTTTGCTTTAGATAATCCTGCAGACCCTCCCCAAACACATATTGTCCCCGAGTGGTAGGTTTTGCAGCAGAGTTTTTGATTCATTGTCTGCGTCTCACAATTTTAACCATAGTGCCCTCTGAGCACGGATGGTGATGGCCGTAGCCCTGGTGTGGAGGCGCAAGCTGTCTACCGCCATGTTGGCTAGGTATTTTGCTGAATCTAGAGTACATTTTAACAGTTCTTCCTCCCTGGACTTAGGGTTGGCCTGTTCCTGGAGTTCTTAGAGCCAGCGGATCTGTGCTCGTGCTGTGTAGATGGCAGTAGTAGCTGCTTTTGCAGTGGTGCCCTCGATCTCAAAAGCCTTTTTGAGCATGTCCTCTACTTTTTTGTCTGTAGGGTCTTTGAGGGAAATTGTTCTGCATGGTAGTACTGTTTTCTTGCTAAGAGCTGCCACCTGTGGGTCAATGGTGGGGGCCTTGCACCAGATATCAGATTTTTCCCCTTGAACTGGGTGCATTCTGTCCGGGTTCTTTCTTTTCAGCATTCTGCCCAGTTCCGAGGATAGCCACTCTTTATTGAAGACATCCTCAATAGCAGGGCATACTGGGAATGTCTCCGGGTTTGACACTCGCAGTTGTATCATGGGGTCGAGTTTTGACTCGGGCTTACTCTCCTCAGTGTCGAAACCCATGGTGGTCTTGATGATCTTCATAAGCCCTGGGACCATGTCAAAGGAGCACAATTTTGAAGTCAGAGAAGGTGTCGATGGAAGCTCCATATCCTCTTCATCTGATTCCGCCTCATCCTCTTCCTCTGCAGTGTCCTAATCCTCGTGCACATCTTCCTGGGAAGTCTGGAAGGGTGTCCTCATGGTTCAGGTGCTCCTCAGTTGCCCCCTGCCTTGTCAGGCTCCGGACTCAATGGTTTTGCCCTGAGCTGAGTGAGGGATTCCAGCTTTTCCATTATCTTGAGCATAAGTTCTGCTGGCTTTCCATCATGGCGACCGTGGCCTGCTGGTTTTGGATTAGGAGGGAGCCCGGGTCCATCCACATGGGGTTGCTGGGTCCCGGGTTGCTGGGTCCCATAGGTGGTGTTTGTTCCAGGGAGGAATCATCGTCGTCAAGTAGGCAGGTTGCGCAGAGGGGTCCCGGGGTTTGGAGCAGGAGAGTAGTGCTGCACAAGGAACACTTCTTTGCTTTTACCATCTGTGGAGAGAAGAAAGCAGGTCTTAGATTGGAGCTGTAGATCGATGCCCTGAGGTTGATCCTTTTACCCCCCCACACTTCTAGATGGGGGTGCCCGAAGTCTGCATTGTATACCGCCATCACTTTCTATGAAGGTTGCGGGGGGTGCTGTGTGAGGACCCCTGCAACGTGGTCTATGGTGGAGTTGAGATGGCCTGGGAGCCATAGGTGGACCAGGCGCACATGGCTCGCTATAAGAGAGAGCCATGGCATGGCTGAGTAGAAGGTCCGGGAAGGCAAGGCCTACATTCTCGTATCGCTGTGGGAGGGACCCGAGGCCCAGGAGGAGCAAGGCCAAGTAGTGAGAGCGAGAGGGAGAGCTCATTCTTTTATCATGGGGGCCCAACCGGAGAGTCGCTGTGGGACAGACCCTACGTAGAGGGGAGACCCTTGAGTAGCTGTTGTGAGGCCGAAGAGGGCTGGGGATGATTTTTCCTTTTTTTGAACCTAGCAACCTTGCTCTTGTAGCCAGACACACTTCCACTACTTCACCAGACCATTCTGAGAGGAAGTGATCGGCCCCCCTCGAGAAGGTGGGAGTCCTAGGAGTTGCCTTGGAGGGGATAAAACCACGTTGGTCCCTGGAAGGAGAGGAAAGGCATGGGAGACAATTTTCCAGGTCTCCACACTCCTCAGGTGTGCCGCTGCTGATGGAGAAGTGTGTGGAGACAAGAGCCCAGGAGAGGCTGGCTTGCGCTGGGCGAGAGGAGAAACGTGATCTCCCGGTGCAACCCCTGCGCTCACACTCTGTTCCTGTCCTGGAGCCCAAAGAACCTCACTTCCCCTCCCCCAGCTAGGCCTGAGTGAGGAAGCACCTTCAGACAAGCATCGGCCTGGAGGGAGCGGAGGAGGTCACTGTAGCCTGAGAGGAGGACTCCCCGAGGCCGGCGGCGGGGAGGAGAAGCCGAGAATCATGGCGCCTGAAGTAGGCCAAAAACACCTACGATGTAGAACGCACTACAAGGCATGTGGGAGGAAGGTGACAGGGTCGCGCCGCAGCGCTAGACAGAGGGCCGTGTGGAGCAGATGAGAGGAGGCTTTTTCAGGCCTCCGGGGGAATCCGACTCCAGAATGAAGGCAGATGGGGGAAGGAGATGGGGGGAAGAGATACCATGCAGTCATCACGTGGTTCGGTCAGAACCTAGGCTGGCCAGCCTTGGGATACTCTGCCATAAGGACTCGCTTTACCATCTGTGGAAGGAGCCACAGTTAACTACAACTAGAGCCTTTGTCCCCAGCGATACAGGGAACCCTGCTAAGCAACAGTCGCCTGAATGAGGCGCACAGGCATTAATAGATTCTCACGTGGTTTTACTCAACCTAGGATACCAGTAACAAAATAACAAATTAGCAGAAATGCAGCACAAAAAAGCAGAAAACACATTGAGCTGGCTGATTCAGATCCAGTAATGTAGCTTAGATTAGCAATTTTCTTTGCAATATTTAGCAAATTTAGCTTTTGCAAAATGGTCCCAAGCTGCTAGCAGTTATTATCTTAATACATTGTTTGCTTTCTTTCCTAAACTACATCATAAAATCAAAATACCCTTAAGTTCAAGGGCTTACCTTAGTGGAGCAGACAGGGATTCCTGGTGTGCTTGTTGCCTGATCAGATACGATTCAAAACTGGAGAGCAGGGGTTTCTGGGACCTGGATATACTAGAAATTTGATCCTGGGGTCATGTGCATCACTAGTCTATCAGGTGGGCTAAAACCACAGGAGGTAATGTCTGGAGTGCCATGGATGCCCAACCAATCACAATCACAGTTTCCCCAACTCTACAGCAGCAGTCTGACCACCAGGCTCAAGGGAGCAGTAGCCCCCATTCCCCAGCACTGCAGCAGCAGGTTAAACCCTTCAGCCCTAGTGCAGCAGCAGCCCTGGATTCCCCAATTCCACAGAAGTCGTCACCTGATGCACAGCAGAAGCCTGAACCATCTGTATCTCTCTGTGATACCACCACTTCTACTGGATGTCCTCACTGAGGAGCCACGCTCATCAACTTCTGGCTCCTAAGTACTACCATGTGCAAAGCAGCCTTAGTCTTCCCTGGTTTAGGATTTTGTTTTTACACTTGACCCCTATGATTACAATGTGATCAAGTGCAACATCTGTGATACATTTGACAGTCAGGGGAAGGGGAGCCACCTAGGCACTGGTGGACAGCATATGCACCTTAATACCTGCCTCCTGATTCAGTGGGAGGCCAGATAACTGAGGATGTGTGGTGATGGACCATCTATGCTGTTGAGGGGTACTGCATGGTCTGTCAATGCCAGTCAAGGCAGGGACAACACCAGTGGCACCTACAAAACCACTAGTACCTGCACCAGCACCCACAACACTGACAAGCACTGCAGAGAAGCTTGCAAAACTGGAGGTGGAGATGGGGGACCGCTAATGAATGGTGTGTTCTATGGAACACAGAATGCAAATGTTACTTCAGAACCTGCAGGTTTTAATTGAAGGCAAGAATGAGCTCCATGATGGTAGTGAATGTGTGTTCCCCCACACCACCTGACCACCCAGTGTACTATCCATGCCCCCAACCATATCCATAATGTTCAGGTCCTTCCCCTAGGTGAGAGAAAAGAAGGCCTCATGGCAGCAATATGCTGGAACCAAGATGATGCTGGAGAAATAGGGGAGCCTGGTAGTAACAGCACGTAGTGGGGTTGAGTCCAGCAAGCAGGGAGAGCAAGTGGGGGCCCAAAGGTGAGGGACACTCAGGGGACAGTGGAAGGAGCACAAAACAAGCATTTGTCAATGCCAATTGTTGGCTTGCTGGCATTGGCATTGGTAGTGCAAAGTTAGAGTGATGCATAATAGGAGTGGCAGTGAACCCACACCCACCAGAGACTGAAAGGCGTTGAGAGTGTGCCTTTGGTCGTCGACCATAATGCTTATGCCATTCCACCTCACCCCACCCTGCAGACAGCAACAGGTGTCACAGTGTGCTTTGGGGTCTTCGGCCCTTATGCTCACCTCTTTCCATAAGGAAATAAGCTGAGATAGGTGCAGTTTAGAAGAATGGGGTGAATGTCAGGGCTGAAGACCCCAAGACACACCTCAATGCATATCAATATCTGGTATTTGGAGTCCACCCCAGACACATATAAAAAAACTCAACCAGACAAGGTAAGACAATCCTTTGTTTTTAAACCTTTCATGGAGTGAAGTTAAAGGCTCACTATCCAGTAATAAGTTACTTCAACAGCAGCTGTCTAAAGAAAAATTTTAATGGGCAATTGCAGCATGGAAGGAGGTGAACAGAAGCAAGTTGGGCACTGGAAATAGCACCCAGTCCTGCCTGTTTATATCTCTGTGACCTTTAAGTTCAGAGATCTCCTGAATTCTCAGTTCAGTAGACTCGATTTTCCCCTTCTGAGGAAGTTTGAAGGCTGTTTTCTACCTTTTGCAATTGGCAACAGCAGTAAAGGATGCTTGGAGGAGAGGTTTAGACAAACAGCTAGAAACAGTCCCAGAGATATGCTTCTAAGACCTCACTTACCACTCAGTTCACTGACATCTTTGACAATCAAATCCAGAATCCAGATAATTTCCAGTCCAGAGTGATGTCCAGTCCAGTGATGACTAGTTCTACCAGTCCCATGAGGATGAGTTCTGCCAGTATTGTGATGTCCAGTTACTAGATGACCTTCCAGTCTAGTGTCTGCTAGAGTCCAGAGTCCTTATTTAGGTCACAAGGAAAAGGGGTTTCAGATATTCTGAATTATTTTAGGAAAAATTGTTGAATTTGGGAATGATAATTTTGGCGGTTTGCCATGTGTTCCAATATTTATTGTAATATAATTAGAGACAGTCTCCTTTTGTCTTTAAAAAGTGTATTTTGGTTTACAAAATGTTATACTGTTATTGTTTAAAACTCTATGCTTAAAAAAAATAATGTAAACAAGTTAGTAATTGTAAAAATTAAGAGAAAAAGAAAATCGAAAATTGTTTAACCAGGAAAGGCATACTAAGCTGAAGCTTGTTTCTAGGTGTCATCTGGGAGCACAAGAAAGTTAAGTGACTTGCTCAGGGTCTCACAGTATGCAAGTGGGGGCTGTGGGATTCAAACCCATGTCTCCAGGTGTGTAACTGAGTGCCCTAAACCACAGTGCTTTACTGCCTCTATGACTGATAATTGAAGGGCCCCACCAGCAGTTCAGTGGGCGGGGATACCTCCTTCAAAATGTCAACACATCCAGCCTCCTTTGCTTAGCATTCAAGTTGACGCTGGGCTGGGCGTGTGGTTCTTTCCTCACTGCCTTCTACTGTTTTGTACCTTTCCTGCTGTGCTTGTGCTGCTCCTCTGTTCTTCATGGCTCTGCAGCTTGCTCCTCCTCTCCTTGTTTCCTCCTTTCGCCAGTGTGCGGTGCTCTGTTCGCCAGGTTTTCACCAGTGCCCCCCTTCTTCCCTCCCTGTTGCTTATCCTCTCCTTCTGTGCTGTGCTTTGGGGTTATTTTTATTTTGGGAGCTCTATACCTCCACCATTCTGCCTGCTACTCGGGCATTCAGTCCGCCCGACTCCTTGCTCTTCTTCCTCTACAGGCCCGGCCCGTCCTCGGCAATATAGTCTGTGCTGCTTCCGAAGTCGGGACGTTTTGGCTTGGCTACAGTACTATCATTCCACATAACGTTTGTAATCTACATCTTCCATGGTATGGACTTTAGGATACTATCTATATCTACTCTGGTGTTACAATTCAGTTGTCTCGTTTCAACGACTGCATCAGTAATGCCGCATTACTGGATAATAGCATTACTATATCGTCATCCTGAGACATATTAAATAAGCCTCTCATACATTTGAGACTACCTGCAATTTAGTCTTATGACTTATTACTTTCCTAATTAGGCTGTCAGAACCTCGTGGGTTCTGCATCAGTTAAGCTGTTAGTGCCTACGAGGGGCAACTTACAGCTCTTACTCTTTCATTCATTGTCCTGTCATTATACTATAAATTTCTCACTATGGCTTCACCAGCTTCACCTGAGGAACCTGCTCCAACCCATCCTATCCCTAGAAAAGGTATTGCCAAAACTAAGCATTCCTTGAAAGACTGGACCATCCGTCATCTAATGGATGAATTGAAGAAATTGGATGTTCCTTTCATGCAAATGCAAAGAAACAGGAATTATATGATTTACTACTTAAACACCAAAATCATGGTTCCCCTACACCACCTGTTCCTTCTGCAAGCCCATATGCAGACGTGTATGCTGAATTCAAGGATATTCTCTCTCAACTAGCCACATCCATGGTGGATATCTCCAACTGGCTTGAGGTACTTGAAAAACAGCAAATGCCTCTTCCTGTGCTACTGCCACACCCCCTACATGTCCCAGATGTTCCTAATCCTATTCCAGATCCTAGTCTGGAGCCTCTGCCTCTTCCATCCATTCCTGATGCTCGCTCCATCCCAGATGTGCCGGCCCCTGGCTCCTCAGTACCAGCAGAATCTCCTATTCATCTAGTGCCTAGTCATCTCCACAAGGATATCATTGACAGAAAATATTTTAATCTTATTTCACTGCTTATTTCCTCCCATAATAAAATAGAAAATAGGATCATATCTTGTGGGGACTTCTTTGTCATTCTTCATTCCAAGGATCCTAGACTTTCCAAGAAACTAACTATTCCCGAGTTTGTTTTGGCTTTTAGCCTCTACGGAGACATCTTTTGTTCCACCTTTCCAGCAAACAGAGAAGAGTTGGATGATTACCTTTATCTGTTTGTTGATCTCGTGTCCGCTACGGTATACTCATTTTCGATTTCCACAAGTCCTTTTCCACTAAGGCTGCTGCTGTCTTGTCTCACTTCAATATCGCTTGCATTGGGGCTCCCTTGACAATGAGCTGTTCTGCGACTTTGCCAGGCAACAATCATTACCTTGCCAAATATGTGGCTCATTTTCTCATGCAGCTACCTTTTGCCCTTTATCAGTACCTGATACATCCTCTTCACGTACTACTACTACTGGACCTACTATTACCCGAACAATTCACAATCCTAATGCTCTTCCTTGTTTTTCTCATGAACGGTATGGTCACCCAGTCACATTTATCGCTAGTAGACCCATATGCAACAACTTCAATGCCATGGGTTGCACCGTTCAGGGCTGTTGTCTTTTGCATGTTTGCAGCCACTGTGGGGATGTTCACACCAAATCTGTTTGCCCAGTTTTGAGGATCAAATCCTGAATATGCCAACATACTTCAACTCCCATTAATGTTAAGTCTCTGTCTCAACTGCTTGTTAGTCACCCCTCTCAAACACCAGTCCAATATCTCATCTCTGGTTTCACCTTTGGATTCCATACTGGGGTGTGTTCTCTTCCTCATGATTCCTATGAATGCTCTAATCTGCAAACTGCCTTATCTCAATCAGTCATCGTCAAGTCACTTCTTCAGAAAGAGCTGGATAAAGGCTACTTAATCAGACCTATCCACCATTTTCTGTGTTTCATATCAGCCCTATTGGTTTGGCTAAATGTTCAGGAAAAAAGAGACTCATAATTGACTTATCAGCTCCACATACTACTTCCATTCCTAGTATCAACTCACATTCCTTCTCAAGAATTCTCATGGGGTTATGCTCGAATTGATGATGCTATTGTTACCATTAAACAACTGGGTAAAGGTGCATGGTTGTCCAAAGCCAACATTCAGGCGCCTCAAACTACTTCCTATTCACCCATAGCTTTAGCACCTCTATGGTATCAAGTGGGATGATTTGTATTACTTCACTGTGTGGGTTACTTTTGGATATAGAAGCAGTCCGATATTATTTGATTTATTCTCTACTACATTATGTTGGCTATTATTGAATCATTGCCACATGACTTCTGTCATCCACTTAACCAATGACTTCCTTCTCATCAAACCTCCCTCTGCACCTTCTGTGGCAGCCCTGACTTCTTTGCGCCATCTATTTGATCAACTGGCAGTACCCATTTCAGATGAAAAGACTATTAGTCCCGTCAATGAACTGGAATTTCTGGACATTACACTTGATTCAGTACATATGGAAGCTAGACTGCCTAATTATAAATTACTTTAAATTAAAGACCTAGCCTTGTCTTTTTCACACCACTCATCATGTACTAAATGAGAACTCCTGTCTCTGCTGGGTTATCTCAGTTTTGCTACTTGCATAATTCCTCAAGGTCGTGCCTTTATATCCTACCTACTTGAGTTACTTTCTTCTGTTTCAGCCTTACACCATTTCATTTCTCTCACGGCTGCTGCTAAATTAGACCTTGCCATGTGGCATCTCTTTTTGGATCAATGGAATGGTTGTTCCATGTTCGACAAGGCTATCTCCCAGAACGAACTCCCCAAGTGTATACGGATGCTCTCCTGGTCATGGATTCTCTGCTATATTCCAAATGGCCTAGATTGCTTTGACATGACCTTCAGTTTTTCTTCAATTGCCTGGAGCCACGACTTCTCCGTTGTTCAAAATCTATCCTGTAGTTCCATCAACCTTTACCTGGGGACACCTCTAGTCCTTAACTACTGTATCATTGTACACGGATAACAAAGCAACTACCAATATTATCAATAAAGGCAGATCATCTGCTCCTGCAATCATGTTATTCTTGTGGAGATTGACATGGCTTTCTGTCCTACGTAACTTTTGCATATGATGCTTTCATATTCCAGGTCATCTCAATACAGCAGCTGATCATCGTTCCTGTTTTCAATTCCAGAATTTCAAGCAACCCCAGCTCCTCAGTTCTGGGATCTAATCATGCCATAGCTAGTTACCTTAAAAGAGCTCAAGGTCTCATGTGGTCCACTTTCTCAAACCAGACTAAATCAGCTTATATAACAGCTTGGAGAAAATACATCACATTCTGTTCCATGAAGTCTTCTCCTTCCTCACCAGCATCTCTGCCTACCATGATTGCTTATATGCCTCTCCATACAACATAAGCTATCTCATTCCATCACCTGCCAATACTTGGCAGGCACTCAATTTAATTTCTGCCAGCAAAATCCAGCTTCCATCTCCTTCATGTCACACCCAGCAGTAAAATTATTACTCACAGGTATCCAAAGACTTTCCATTAAACTACCTCCTTCTCGTCTACCTATTGATAACTCAATATTCAAAAAACTGATTGACTTACTCAAAAGTAAGCCTTCAACTCCTTTTTCCATCATATTGTCTGCAGCCATTTGTCTTGCATTTTATGGATTTTAACCCCCAGGAGAGTTCATTGTTTCCATATCTTCTGCAACTAATTACCTCAAAGTCAAACATCTTACCAAACATTTAGACCATTACATCCTTCATCTTCCTACATCAAAAACTGACAGATTCATGAAAGGTGCTGATATACTTCATTCCCTATAGCCAATGCTTAGTGTCCTATCCACATTCTAAACCAGCTACTTCTTTTTCATCTACAATCACCACCAGAATCACCTCTACTACCATCAATCAACAAATTACCTCTAACTACCAAAGAACTTATAGATTTGGTGCGACTGCTTCTACAATGCCTAGGATACAATCCTCTTGATTATTCTGGTCACTCATTTCGAATAGGAACCATTACATCTGCTTCAAGAAAAAAAGTTCCAGCTCATATTATGAAATGTTTGGGAAGATGGACATCATCTTGTTTTGAAACTTACATTCCTAATCCTGAAGTGGAATTATGTTTCGCTTTTCTTTACATCTCCTCTTAGTATGCCCAGAAGGAGGGCAACTTGGTGGCCATGGTTCCTCAGAGGTTTCCTCCATTAAAGGGTTTTTTTCCTCTCCTGAGTGCTGCCAGGTATACTTTCCGTGAGTTGGAGGAGGTGGATACTTATTTCTTTTTGGGCCTTTCAACTATCAAATTTATGAAAAGGTGGGAACGAGTAAGGCCAAAAACATATGCTTCATCAAGCACAAATGATATCAAGCATCCCCGCACAGTGAATTGAAGGGCCCCACCTGTAGTTCAGTGGGCGGGGATACCTCCTTCAAAACATCAACACGCCCAGTCTCCTTTGCTTAGTATTCAAGTTTTCTTCCACCTTCCCCTCCTCCTTCTTCTCGAGCACTCTTCCATCTTCTAGGCCTTTCAATTATCAAATTCATAAAAAGATGAAAAGAGTAAGGCCAAAAACATATGTTACATCAAGCAACAATGGCATCAAGCATCCCCGCACAGTGAATGTTTATTAGTAAATGACTAGTAATGTTTAAAGTGTGAGATTTCACAATGGGGGTGGAGTGAGTTGGGGTTCAGATGTTTAGTGTTATAGTTATTTAGTGTATGTAATAGTTTCCTTAAAAGGCTGTTAATGTGGAAAGGGTTTAGGGTCCATGAAACAAAACTTTAAGCATAGATGACATGAGCTGGAAATGATGATCAAGTTGGAAATTATTTTCAGATCAAGGACCAAATGACTTATTGGAGTATTTTGGGGCTGCTAGTCCCTAGTAGTAGCTGTAATTCCCTTTGGGAGTGCAGGGCACTATGCTGCCATCCATGCATTACTCCTTATTTGTATTCATATTTGTGTGTGGCCCTGCACTCCCATCCATGCATCAGTCCTTAGTAGTACTTATACCCTAAGTCACAGATGTCTTTGTAACACTCACCTTAACAGCTATATCTAACCCTAACTCCAGAACAAGTAATATTTAATGGAGGGCAAGCATGGCAGAAAGTATAACTCAGAACCCTGAACAATATCACGTATATGCCTCCCATTAACTCCAACAGACACATAACCTAACCCTAACATAATTCCAGAACAAATAATATTTAATGTGGGTCACATACGACAGAAGCTGTACTGCACTATAAACAATATCAGATATATGCCCCCATTAACTCCAACAGACACATTACCTAACCCTAACATAATTCCAGAAGAAATAATATTTAATGTGGGTCACACATGACAGAAGCTGTACCTTGGCACCCTGAACAATATCAGGTATGTGTCATTAATTCCAACAGACATGTAACCTAATCCACACCCAAACTCTAATGCCAACTACAGGACAGGTAATATTTAATGGGGGCACATGGCAGAAAGTGTACCTCATTACCATGAAAAATATCACATATAAATAACCTCAACAGATACATAACCTAACCCTAACCTAACTGTGTAACAAGTTATATTCAATGGGGGCACACACAATAGAAGTTGTACTTTTGCACCCTGAACAATATCAGATATGTGAACCACATTAACTCCAACAGATACATAACCTAACCTAGCCTGAACCCATATGAACACAAACTTCCTATAGAATAACATTAGAACTTTCACAGGCCATAGCTTACTCAATATTTGGAGGTAACTATAACACTATACATGAGATAAAAGATCTCACTGAGTACTATAATATTTATGCATCAGACCAAGGACAATCATCACAGGGTACCCACAGCACCCTGATATTTCTACCAAAATTGAACATGGCATCAAATTCAGAATTCAAGACTCATCTTCATCAAACTTCACACTCATATGTACCTATTCTTGGATTACAAGCTTACAAAGATGCAGACAACTTCCTAGAAAACTAATTGAGTTATGCCCTACAAACCTGAAACCAGATTTATAATAATCTGTAAACTACTGGGAGTTAAGTGTAAACTTAAATTTGTGTTACTCTTTGGCGTGAGCCTCATAGGCTGGAGGGGTCAAGGCCCCCTTCCTATCCTTTCCTGAATGTCATAGTTCCTTAACCATAACAGCAACCTTAACCTAAACTACAGGAGTTAAGTGTCAGTCAGCATACTGTACATGTTACTCTATGTGTCAAACCACACAAAGTGGATTGGGGCAAGTCCCCCTCCTAAGCTTTCCTGAATGCACACATTTCCCTTAACCCTCCATCATTTTTTAAGAGATTGTAACAGTATCCTTATTTCCCTAGGGGAGTGCAGGGCCTGTGCTTCAATCACTCCATACTCCTCTGTGTATTTGTTTGTGGGACTGCAGGGCCCTCTGGACCCCATGCTGCTATCCATCAATCTGTCCCTAGTGGTAACTGCATTTTTCTTTTGGACTGCAGGGCCCTCTGGGCCATACACATGATCCATCCATTACTCCATAATGGTATTCATAATTGTTTGTGGGAGTGCAGGCTACAGAGGGCCCTGGCTTCCATGCATGAAGTGACAAAGAAATGCTTGGGTATACCTCACATTACAATATTATCCTATGGAAATTAAGCAACATGTGAAGCCACAGAACTCCAGAACAAAATGATATAATTTCATCAAACCAGCAAAGGCACATCATTGAGGCAAGCCCTCAGTATCCTGACATTTTCAGAGCAAAATTGCAAACTGTTTCTCAACTCAATTGTGACAAAGAAACAGCTCTGTAAATCTCCCAGTACAATATTATCTTTTGGGAAATAAACAAAAATTCAAATGCGCTGAACTCCAGGCCAAAGTAATATATTTTCACAAAATCAGCAAAAGGTGTGTCTATGGAGCAAGCCCGTTTCTACCTTGAACATTTCAGTCCAATATTCCAAACCATTACTTTGCTATGAGGTGACAAAGAAGCAGCTATATAAAATTTCTTTTTTCACAAACTGCGATCAAGAATTCTGTTTCGCAATCAAGAATCTTGTTTCACAATCAAGAATCCTGTTTTACAATCAAAGAATCCTGTTTCATGATCAAGAAATCCTATTTTGCATGGCACATCTTTTTCCATAGAAAATAATGCGAAACTTTGAAATGTAATAACTTTGAACAAATTAATATTTTTTCACTAAACCTTCAAAAGGCACATCTGTGACCCAAGACATATATACCCTGAACATTTGAGACCAAAACCCCAAGCCATTCTTGCATAACGGTATGACAAATAATTTGAAAAAAAGTGTTCATTTTCACATTTTTTAACACTGTATATCTCTGCACCCGCACATCTGATCAGAATGAAACTTGCCAAATCAACCATTTTTGGTCGTTGAAAGTACTGTACGTGCAACATTTCATGTAAATTGGTCAAACAGTTGCAAAGTTATTAAAGTTCAAAATTTGGGGTTTAACAGAGAAGTAACCATTGAACCCTAATATGCAGGCATGACCACACCTGTATAATGAGTGTATGTATATACACATATGTGTATATGTCAGTGTCAGTGGCTCAGTAGGTAGCACACTCACCTCTGAGGCTGGGAGATCAGAGCGCTGTGGGTTCAGTTCCCACATCTGGCACTTGGGTTAATATCCCAATACTGACACTGCAGTGTAGCATGAGAGGGGTGCTGCACTTCTGAGGTGCCATCTTTCGGATGAGATGTTAAACCGAGGTTCCATCTGCCTGGATTGGTGGTAGTACATGTGGATGTTAAAGATCTCATGGCTCTTATCAAAAGAGTAGGGGAATTTTTATTGAAAACAAAACAAAACAATATGAAACCATATTACATTACATACCAGAAAAATTATACAATATGACTATTAAAAATAAGTTTTACAATCAGACATTTCAAGAATCAAGTCTAATCAAGGATATTTCCCAGATATCATAAAACAAATAAAACATAGCAAAGGAAGGTCATAAGCACTTCTAAAACAAACTTTCTCACCTAATTCAATTAATCCACATAATATGTTTCCAAAAACTCTGAAAAATGTTGTTCTCCAAGGTTCGATACTCAAAAATTTTTTGTTTACCTACTGCTGATTCTATACGATTAAAAATCACACTATTAGGAAGAAGAGTATGCTGTAAAGAAAACTGACATCTAACTTGCCACAGATGATATTTAATACATGTAAAATCAAATTTAAGGTACTTGGATGATATCTTCTCAGAAAACCTGAATAATCTCCCAAGACTAGGCTCTGATAGGTTATATGTCCAGAACACCCCAATCCCACTGAATGGCCAAATCTGACCAAAAGAAATTACATATGGGCAAAGTAACAAGAAATGTTCTAAGTTTCAATCTGATCCACACAACCTGGTCTAAGACACATCCTATCCATAATCTGTTTATGTTTTAAATTACCTCTAACTCCTAATCTCCCATGACAACAGAGCCACTGCACATCCCACATATTTGGAGGTATCCTATGATCCATTAAGAGATGAAGGGCTTGTGACAGATTAGTAGGGGTACAAAAAGGAAAATCCACTTGCACATAAAAATAATTTATCATAATTTCCGAATAAAATTCTTTTCTAGAAATATTATGTAATTGTGCCTTTCCTAGCTTCCACTCTCGTAATTTCCTTACTGTAGAATCTGCATAAGAAGGAGCCACTGCGGTCCTGCTTTTTTTTGGAAAACCCCCTCCTTCCCAATTAGACATAAAAGGTAAAAATAACAACTGTGTCCATGCTGACCAAGGATGATCCTGAGGTTTAATCACTTTTTGAAAGGCAGCAATCATAAAAAAGGAGTGATAAAAAACAATCGGATTTATCATCCCTAATCCCCTTGATTTACCTCAAATAAGTGAAAGCCCATTTAATAGGGTTTAAACGACTACCCCACACCATTTGAAAGAAAACACTATATAATCTTGTTTCTATTGAAACAGGTACCGAAAAATTGAACATACATGTAAAAAATGGGTAATAAAAATTTTTAATAATTAATACCCTTCTTTTGAAAACCCCAGGATTTCCATTGTTGAACCTTCCTCTCAGCTGTAACTAAACACTTTTCCCAATTTAACAAGGCTAAATCCCCTTTCCAAACAGCAGGCCTAGAATGTTAATAGCATCCGAAACTATAATACCCCCAACATTTTGAAGGCAAGGAGCCTCTCCGATTGCCAAACATTTACATTTTCTAAATTTAGCTTAGTACCATTTAAGTCTGAAAAACAATTGATCATTTGGATAGCCTCAACACCTGACTGGGCATCTGCTACCAATAGACAAATATCATCTGCATATAGGAAATCTTCTGGACAGGTAAAGTAAATGATGGAGATAAACCCTGAATTGACCTGTTATTTTCAATTTCTCTTAAAAGAGGGTCCAATACAAATGCATATAATAAGGGACTGATAGGACAACCCTGCACGCACCCACATTTCAAAGAGTTTCCGAGCCTAGAACATTATTAATACTTGACAAGAAATCACCTTATGATATAAGGTATTAAGATACTGAATAAAAGTTTTAGGAACTCATACCTTCCAAAACCTGAAAAAGAAAATCATGAGACACTGAGTCAAAAGCTTTAGCTTGATCTAAAGCCAAAATAAATCCTGACAGTTTTTTTTGCAATCCGAATTCACACACATCCCGTAACAGTTTTAAATTCTGTTGAATTGAACGGTGAGGGACAGAACACGTTTGTGCTGGATGAAGCACCCCTTTTGCTACTACTTGCAATCTTTTACATAAAATGGTAGAAATAATTTTATAATCAGTATTCAGGAGACTAATTGGTCTCCAATTACCAAAATCTGTGATATCACCTGCTTTAACAATAAACGTTAAAATGGCCAAATTAAATTTCAAATCTCCAAATCCATAATTAAGAATATCATTAAAGACTTCCATTAATATGACACCCATATCCTCCCAAAAGGTTTTATAAAATTCATTAGTCAATCCATCTATTCCAGGAGAAACCCCCACACGAAGAGAACTTATAACTGCTTGCACCTCCTGCAAGGAAATAGGCTCTTGTAAAAGCTTAACATCGGCCTTGGAGATAGTAGGGGCCAAAAATTTCAAAACATCCTCCCAAGATGAGGAAGGAACAAAACCTTCCCAAACTGAGAAGAAACCTGTCCCTCTACCACCACCAACATTTCTGCAACTGAAGTTTTCAAATTCCCACAAGAATCTTGAAGCCCTGACATAAACCTCCTCTCAGTTTTATGTTTGCACGCCTATAGGGATCTTGAAATGGTTGTTGCTGTGTACCAAACTTTAAACTAGTGTGATGCAGCTGCCGTCTGGTATTGGTAATTTAGCATATTTCTTTTAACCAACTTTATTTGAGATTGAACCTCTGTATCTTTATACCTAGGGTGTGATTGTAATTTATAATATTGATTTCTACAGTCTAAATACTGTAAATATTCGATGAACCTTCATCTTCCATAAGCTATCAAAATTTTTTAAAGCTATCTTAGTATCTGTCCACCATGAGATCCAATCTGAAAAACACCGCCACTGATTTTCAAAACAAAAATTCTTTTAGTTAAGCCAAAAATACAACTTCTGATAATAACAGGAATTTAACATCCATCTACTAGCAAAGCCGAAATACGGTCGAATCTGATGTGAACTCAGAAAATAAATAATGCATTATGGTCTGAAAAGTCACATGGCACAACCGAACAAACCAATGGTATTAAGTATTTAGAAAGGAAAAAGTAATCAATTCTTGTTTGAAAAGTGGCCCTTTTATAAGTAAAGCCGAAGAAGAATGTAATTCTCAAAAGCATCTTTTAATTTTGCTACCTCTACTTTCTGTGAAAGGGCATGTGAATCACAATAAGTTTTTGTTGAATCCCATTTTTATACGAATATCTAAACTACAGTTCATATCTCCTCCCCAAATTACATGTTTGAAGTGAATAGATAAGGTTTCAGCAGATTAAACATAGCAATCCGCTGTTTTAACTTGAGGAGCATAAGTATTAATCAGTCTAAAATTAAAACCATATATTAAACAATCCAAAACTAATACCCGGCCAGGCTGGACATCTATCAACCTGGTTACTTGAACACTGGGGTGCGAAAACAGGATACCTACCCCATCTGCCACATTATCCCCAAATGACCAAAAGAAGGGCCTTCCACCAAAGTTTCTTAACCTGAGACACCTCCAATAAGGAAGACAAATGTGTCTCTTGAAGAAAAATGACACCAGCCTTAGAATTCTACATTGCTGCAGGCCAATCAGGCGTCTCTTATAGCTTTTCAAGCCACAGCAATTTAGTGATACAATTTTAACACAGGCCATAGAAAATACAGTTTGCCAATTAAGGGTTTTTCTTGCTTCCTCTTTCTACCCTTTTTTTTCTTCCCTTCCAATAATTCCATACCTCCCTCCTCTTCAATATCCATACCCAGGTTTTCATCAGTTTTTAACAAATCTGAAACCACCTCTCCCTCAAGATCAGACAGGGCTGCAAAAGAATTTTGAGTAGAACAAACCCCTCCTGAACGACTACTAGCACGTGTTACCCTCCTCGGGGTCTGGAATGGAATATCCATCGTGGTTACCACCGTTGAGTTTTCTATAGCAGGAGGCAGAACAGAGGACTCCGCAATTAAAAGAAGGGGGGGGGACGAAATCTGTTGTGAGCCAAGAACCTGGTTTGATCCGAACATTTCCCCTTCACAAGGTCAACAACTGGAACCTCCTGAACCACTGTCTGCCCTCTACCACCCATAGGCATATTCCTTTACTTCTCAAATTAGACTGGAAAGGCAATCCTTAACCTGGGCCTGAGTAATCAAATCTTCTTTGTTTAAACCCCGTCTATTTTGTCCTGCCCAAGGACATTGGTGATATGCATGCCCCAGTTCCTCACATAAGTTACATCAAAACTCATTCCTGCAAACCTCACTGTCATGATCTAATTCACCACATAAAGCACATTTAACTTTATCACAAGCACTACTTAAGTGCCTATGACTACCACATCTGTAACATGCTTTAGGCTGCCCAGGATAAAAACAAACACCACGATCTCTACCTAGGAAAAAACTGTTCGGAATATGCATAACTTCATTATTCACCACATGCAATTTGACTTTAAATCTCCATGCCCCAGTCCAAATCCTTCTGTGTCTAGAATAGGCTCTGGAGGGCCTAGAACCATACATTTATGTTCCAACCAGTAATTTACCCCTTCATTCCTGAACATAATATTTATAGTTTTAAATAAAGGTTTCATAATTGGAATAGCCAAAAAAGGTAACCATAATGGCAACGACTTATAAATATCATATTTGTGCCAAAATTTTTCTAAACCAGACATTTGTTTAAAACTAATATCAAATGTATCCTCTCCCCTAATATTAATTAGAGCATAAATGTCTACAGGTAAGAAGTTCATAGAGTCCATTAACAATTTCCTTGCCACATACAGTCGATCAGGATGTTCAGGTAATCCCCCTCTATATCGAAGCCGAACTGCATTTCTTCTAGGGGCTTGTTCCAGTTTATTTCTTTTAAAAAGGTCTGAAAACGGGCCCCTCCTTACCTCCTGATCTTCTGATAACAAATCAGCAGAGCTTTGTACTGGTGAATCCCCCCCAATCTCCTGCAAACTTTCAGCTGCAGAGTTCCCATAATTTTTAACAGTCTGCCCCTTCTCAACCTGTTTTTCTAAAGTCCTGGACTCACCCTCCTTCACTGTTTTCTTATGAGGGCCTGAATCCTTTGGGGAAAAGGACAACCATGCCGGATCAGGAATCCATTTTCCATCTTCTTGATGAATCCATCCAGCCTCGATAGCGCCGTCTCCTCTGACCATTCAGTCATCGGACCCTTCTCTTTGCTCGAACCTCCTGTCCCGCTCTCAAACCCGGTCGACTGCACCACTTCCTCCGCCAGTACCGCAATCCTCACGATAACAGGACGCTGTAACTGAATTTTGTTCCGGTGAGGATCCGAAACACTGCAACCGCAATCCTCCACCAGAAGCGACTCCTTCAGCGACCTCTTTTCCACCGCATCCTCCCGATCCATTTCCACGGCAGGAACCTCCTTTTCCACACCGCTCCAGACTATGCCCTGCAGAGCCTTTATTTCCTCCATGGACCGCACACCGGTAAGCTCCATAGCAGGCCTCACCTGCACCCTTGATTTTGAAAACTCCATCTGCAGCTCCTCTGACTGCGAGTTCTCTTGAAATCCCTCGGACTCCATTTCTTCATTCTCCATGCCATCTGCACCCACCGAAAGCTTCAACTCGAAAATAACGCTCTGGTCAATGGCCCCTATTGGCCACAATGCTGCAACAACGAAGCAGCATCAGAGTAGGGGAATTTCCTTGGTGTCCTGGCCAAATTTCCCCATTCACTAAAAATACCACCAACAGCTTAATCTGGTTCAAGTTCAGTTGGCATTCATCTATATCCCTCCTCTGGGTCGTGCCTGAAAATAGGCAGAATTTGTCTAGTGCACTTACCCGGTCAACAAAAATATTATATATATATATATATATATATATATATATATATATATGTATAGGACCACCCAGAACTACCTTGAAAATGAGCTTGCTCAATGGTGTTTATGCCTGGTTAAATAAAGTGATTGATTGATTGAGGATACATGATGTGCAGATCATGGGATATGGAAAATATTCTGACTCCTGCAGAGTGAGCTCTGTATTTCAATGCACAGCTCACAATGCAGAGAGTCAGAATATTTTCCATATCCCATGATCTGCACATCATGTGTACAGTTCATATCACTGGCATGAGAGCTATGGGAACATTTTTTCTGTTTCTGTGTGTTTCCTGCTCATTCTGTGTGTGTGTGTGTGGGAGGGGGTTCTGAATGGACTGGGAGTAAGAAACACAGCTGAGTGTGTTTTGGAAAGCTAATTGAGGCATTCAGAGGCTCACTGAGAAAGACAAACTGCTGCAGGTAGCAGTGAGAGAGAGAAACTGCTTTATAAAAGTGTCATTTAGAATGCAGGTTGTTTTCAGGCTGAGATCAGCACATCAATGGTCTAGGAGTGTTAGAAACTCAATAGGACACAGCACGCAGTACTTTGCAAAGCTAATTGAGTGAGTCAGAGGCTCACTGAGAAAGACAAACTGCTGGTAGCAGTGAGAGAGAGAGAAACTGATTTGTAAAACAGTTTCATTTAGAATTCAGGTTGTTTGGAAGCTCAGATCAGCACAGTAATGGGCTAGAAGTGTTGGAAACTCAGTGGGACAGAGCTAAGAGTGTTTTGCAAAGCTTATTGAGTAAGTTACAGCTTTAGTGAGAAAGAGAAACTGTTTTTGAAGCAGTTTCCTTTGAATGCTATCAGCAGTGCAGATATTCTCACCCACTGACATCAGCAGAGTGAGGATAAATGTGATATCCTCACTCTGGTGATGTCATCAGATTTCTCCTCACCCAGAGAAAATAACACAGGTTATTCCACTGGAATAGCTCTCAGCCTAGTGAGATATATATATATATATATATATATATTTATATTTATAAAATTGGTGAGACAATAAATGGTAGTCTAGAGCAATGGCATTGGACAAACACCATCAGGTGACCATGCGTATATCAGAGTGCGACTGCATACCTGCACTTTATCCTCCTAAAAACAATTTTACCATTTTATAAGATAGATAACCCACTCTAGGATGTGTGGTTTGTGCTCTGATATACATACGCCTTGGGTGGTTGAAGCACTTGGCCTGTGGCCACATGCGTACAATGCACACCAAGGTGTGCGTATATCAGAGCACGACCGCACACCTACGAGTGGATTATCTATTACATATATAAGGGATATGCCATGGGTCTGGCTGAATATCTGTGATATTTATTTGAGTGCCATGTGAAGTATGTTATCATGAGTGGCGAAGCCAAGAGTGATGTCATACATCACATGTCACAAGAATAAATATCAGAGATAATTCAGCTGGACCCATGGCATATTCAATTTATGCTACGGTTTACAATGTGTTTTTGTGGTTTGTGATGTGATTGTAAGCTTATTTTAAGTAGTAGTTTTATTTTGAGAATTTCAAATGTTGGGCACAAGGAATTTGAAGACTGTTCTGGGTAGCTTGTTTGTGATTAGGCATTACACAGTGGGAAAAATGTTGTGATTGGATGGAGGTGACAGGTCCCATGTGGGATGTGTTGTGATTGGTTAGAGGTAGGTGGGATGTGATTGGCCAGGGGTGTCTGTTACGGTGTGCGTGTGTGTGATTGGTATGTTTGATTGGGTGGGGTATATATTTGGAGATTGCACAGTTTCATCAGTTGCCAGCCATAGTGTCTCGAGGAGTGGCTGACGTGGTTGCTCAGTTTTCAGATGGCGCCATGGATGTTTGGGCCTGCATGGATGTTGGCAGAGCAGCGGGTGATCATGGAAGATTGTGCAATTGCAGTGCACAGTGTTCAGTGTACCTTTGGAGGATCGGTGGTGTTGAGTACCGGTGGATTTAGTAAATGGGTCATTTTGTTCAAGTCAGCGATGGACATGGTGTGTTTGGTGACAAAGGGTGAAGGAAGGATTGGTCGCAGTTGCTTTTTTTTTTGACATTTTCTTTTCCGGGGTGGCTTATCTTATGGAGTTAAGTGAAGGACAACTGGATTTTGAATCAAAAGACTTTTATTTTTAAATTGAAATGAAACACTGATACAGGATGAGTGCAACAAAGGTAAGAGCACATTTTGTTGGATCGAGGATTGGTAGAGGTATTAGTTAGGGTAGGGTAAGGCTCAGAATTTTTGTTAGTTTAAAGTTTTAAAACCATTTTATTAAGATATGCAACTTTAACTTTATTCAGTACAGAAATAAAAGTTTTAAATGGCAAACAACCATGGTGTAAGGTATTAAAGTAGTAGTATTTTATTTATGTTAATTGTTAGAATGTTATGTATATTTTTCCCCATTAACAGTGTCTGTATTTCTGTATTTAAATCAAGTCCACATTGTGTAATGGGTAGTCAAGAGTTCCTTTGATTGGGTTTGCTTTTCTTTCAGATAGTATCCACATTATCTGATAGGTAGTTCAAGGTTCGTTTTGCTTCTTTGTTTTTGTTTTCTTTGAAATATCCACATTGTCTACTGGGTAGTGCACAGTTTCTTTGGTTGGGTTTTGTTTTCTTTAAGAAACTCCACATTGTCTGATGGGTAGTTTACAGTTTGTTTCATAGATCTTTTTTTTTTAATGCCCACCTTATGTGCTAGTCTATAGTTTTTTTTTTTGGGGGGGGGTTGGGTAGTCCTGTGTAGAGAAGTAGAATGTAAGTCCACATTCCTTTTTGGGTATGTTCCATGTGTTTTTTCAGGCTTTCAAGATATCTTTCTGATTGGAGTCTGTTTATCTGTGGAAGAAGAAAGAAACTATTAGTTCTTGAAATCTTAGTTGCTGTGGACTGTAATATTTTTGGGGATTGAGGGAGTTTGGGGTTTGGGCACTGCTAATGGACTCATTGTATGGCTGGGTTTGTGTGGGGTTACCTTTGTATAGTCACTGTTACTGCTGGAGTCTTCAATCACATAGATTCTTTTCTTTGCAACCTTTCATTTATCTGTGGGTGGATATAAGGATTATTAGTGTTTTGGAAATGGTTCTACATATTTTTGTGAGATGGGTAGGTCAGTGGGGGTAGGTAGATTTTAACTTACCTTGATTTATTTGCATGATGATGTGTTTGGCATTGAAGACTGGATTCGTAAGTATGTTTCTAGGCTGTTTTGGAGCCTTCTTCTGTAGTTGCTTTGGCACAGATGTTGCTGGTGGTAGATATGTATGGTATGGGTTGGTAGTTGTTCCTGGTTGTTCTCCTTGAATATGTAGTGTAGAAAACAAATTTTTGCTGGTTATCATTTAGTTTACAGTAGTCATTTATGCTCATAATACTTTTGTGGCCAGTTACTTGCATTATTTCTGTTGGTGGGACTCCAGCATCGTTTAACTTTGACTAAGTGCTTTCGTATGAATGGTTTGTAAGGCACTTTTCTATTAAAATGTTGCTGTTTACTAACATCTTTTACTATTGTTCCAATTTTGTTAATGCTGAGTGTTGATTTTTGAACCAAGATGTTGATGTTTCATGCAGTTGTTGATTTGGTGTTTATAGATAGGAGGAATGAAGTTTCTTCTTGTAGGAAGACTTTGGCATTGGACTTTGTATAGTTTGTAGTTTAAGACTGGGCATTTTGTCTGATTTTGTGGGTTTTGTGTGCTCTGGGTTTTATTCTACAGATGTCCTTTGGGTTTTGGTCAGTTCTTGTTTTTGTGCGCCGTTGTCTGCTGTATTCTAGGTACCCAGTGTTGTCTGCATCTTTTTTAGTGTGATATCGCCCCATTTTAAGTCCCTTACCTCAGTTTATCCTCAGAGACCAAAAATGTGGTACAAATTAGCCACATAGCATTGAGTAGAGCTTGGGGTTATAAGAATCTAGGTGCTTATTTTCATACAGAGTTTCAATAAGATTATCAGTGAGCTCATCAGTAGTGTGTTCTCTGCATCCTTTGCCTAGCTGTTTTAAGTTTTTGTTTGGAAGATAGGACTTGTCTGGTTTTCTCAAATATGAGGTCTGTAGACAGTGAGGCTGGGTAAGATTTTGCTTAGAGGTGTCTTTCCATGCTTTGGAAGTGGCAGCATAGTGACAATGGCTCATATAAAGTTTTGTCCTTTTTTGTGGCTTCCATGAAGTATTTGGCTAAGATGCTGTTTAGTTCATTGGGTGGAATGATGTCGATGGTCCATTCTTCAGAGTAGTTGTCTGATAGATAGCACTGTATTAGCGAGACATCTGCTGCCACTTTTTGTAGTGTTTTTGTTTTTGCTGGCATTTATGTATGCTTCTATTTCTAGTTTTGTGAAGTCATGCTTCGTTAAAGTTGTGCTGTTGGTGGTTTCATGTCTGTTTTCCGTTTGTATTTTTATTGTGTGTTCTTCTCAGAGAGGGTCATCTTGTGTGAAGGTTTCTATGAAGTTGTCACACTTTACCTCAGAACTAATATTTCCTGAAGTCATTTTTTTATTGTTTTCCTTCAGAAGAGCAGCTTTTGATGGTGTTTTGTTCAACCACTAGATGCGCTCTTCGTGACAGTTAAAGCTTGAGTGGGATGTCTTCGAATTTTGATGTTTCTTCATGAGGGAATGTCTCTTGCTGATCTTGTAGTAATGGGGAGAATGAGCACACCTGCATGTGGTATGTGGTTGGTTGAAAGGGGGCTCGTGCAGGTTGTGGTCTGCCAATGGCAGAGTTTTTAGGGGGTTCTGCTTATGTGCAATACTTGTCTGGTTAATACTGTAGTGAGAATAAATGGCCTGCAGTGAGAATAAACAGAATATTCTCACTGTAGGTCTGTGCTGGCAAAAATATTGTTATTTGCCACTTTTTATCCTCACCTCCACTGTGTATATATATATATATATATATATTTTTTTATTTTTTATTTTTGTATGATTTATCGATTAGGTGAATGTATCATTTCCTATATTTTATTACTTACAGAAAAAACATGGATTGTTTCAATTTTTGTGATGCAACTTGTTTCAAAGCAAAATAACATTCAACACTTCATTGATTTAAAACATATCTTGTTTTACTGTTCAAGGTATTTTCTATCATTCACCATAATCATAGTTTAATATACCCCTTATAAATATCTGGAATTAAGAACAAGTATAGGGAGAAAAACAGACAATAATTGCACAACCCCACAAAGAATCCATTAATCATCACAAGAAGAGGAAGGGATCAGATCAATTCCAGTATAGTAGCTTCTTCTTGCTGCTTTTACATTGTTTCTTCTTGCTTTTACTTGGTAGAAGGTTATTTTTTTTTCTTTTTTACTACTTCTAAGGGGCTAGCAGGGTATTGTTTTAGGGCTGTTGGAATTTTGAAACCTAGTTTGGTGTGCTGTAAGTGAGCTGATTTGTCTTGTTTCACTGTGTAGCAGGCTGTGTTTGTCTTACTACTTCTAAGGGGCTAGCAGGGTATTGTTTTGAGGCTGTTGGGATTTTGAAACCTATTCTGGTGTGCCTGTAAGTGGGGTGATTTGTCTTGATGTTTTCCTGTGTAGCAGGCTGAGTTTTTCTTACTTCTTAAAGGGGCTAGCAGGGAACTTTTTAGGAGCTGTTGAAACTTTGAAATCTAGTTTGATATGCTTTGAGTGGGGGCTGTCATACCTTTACATTGAAGGCCTATTTTTTCTGTTTTCTTCTGATTTCAAACCTATTTGGTGTGATTTTATTGGGGCTGTTTCTTTGAATTGGAAACCTAAATCTTCTAATTTCAAGCCTATTTTAATGTGTTGTTGGTGAAGCTGTTTGAATTGGAGATATGTTTCTTTTGGTATTAAATCTATTTTTTGTGCTTTTAGTGGAGTTGTGATTGTTTTTGCTGGTTTCACTAGCTGCAAAGTTTAGTGCATAGTGGGGAAGGGTGCTAATGGTCTGACCAGGGCCCTCAGCTACCTGATTGTTTCTGGAAGACACGGGCTGGTCCCACCTCCTGCTCCTCACCCCACCCACCCCAGGTACATGATTTTCTTTATACCACAGGGTTCTGACATCACTTCCCCAGAAGAGCAATGGACATGCACCTGTCATTGCAGACACAGAAATCCAGGAAAGGAACAGCAGTGAGTGAAGAGGTGACTGCTATCTCAGTGGAAGGGAAGTAACTGTAAAACAAGGAGCTTTCATTGTTACCTGTTTGCATTGTGGAAAGGAGGGGTAGGAGTTTGAAGAAGGCTGTACAATAGTTGCTTAAAGTTTCTTTTTGGATGTGGATAGGAGGGATAGGAATGTAAAAAGTAATTTCTCAATATATCTAGAAGTGTACAACAAAGGGGGTAAGGGAAATTAAGAAAAGGAGAAAAATATTTTGTACTGGTGGGGAAGAGGGGAGACTTTGGGGAGTGTTTGGTATCCTTCATCTGGAAGGGTGGTGGGTCATCTGTGGGCAATGAGAGCAATGAAAAGGATGGTAGGTTGCAACAACTGCAGTGCACCAATCTTACTAAAAATTGCCTGGAGGGTGAGGGGATGTTTAGTGTGCAACTAAATAGAGAAACTTAGAAAGGAGATTGAGGGGCTGCATGAGGAACTAAGAAAGGCAAGGCAGACTGGAGGAGGTTATAGCCCAATACTGGAGGGAGGGAAGGAGGGAGGAGGGGAGATGAAGGAGAGTAATTTGAGCCAACAGTGGTAAGGAGAGGGTCAGAAGAAGGGAAGCAGAGACAAAGAGGCCCAGGGCAAGAAGAATAATGTCAGGGGAAGCCACATCAGGGAGTAAAAGACAAATGGACAGAGGAGATAGGGACTTGTGAGAGGAGGAGGAGAAGTGGCAACAGTCATGGAGTCAAAAGGAGGGAATGGGTTGCTATGAGGAGAGAGGAAGTGGGCATTGGTGAAGGGTCTTCAGAAAATTGTTTTTTCAGTACCAGAGGGAAAGGATGAGGAGGGAGGTAATGAAATTGGAGGAGTATCTGATAGATGCCTGGATGAAACTGAAGTGTGGGGAAAGTTCTGCTGTGGGAATTACAACAGGGGCAGAAGGGTGAACTACTGTGCAAGAAGAACAGAAGGAGCTGAGAGAGAGAGAGAGAAAGAGATGGGGAGAAATGGGAGCAAGCAGTGAGTAAGTGGGGTAGAATCTTAGTGCTGGGGTCTCAGTACCCAGAGGAGTCAGGTGGGGTAGGAATGGGGGAGAGGCATAGTCGTATTTGGGTGGAGGCCATGCCAGGAATGACAGCAGAAAGGGTGGGACAATCTGTTCTAAAATGTGCTAGAAGGGTTAGGGACAAGCCTCATTTAATTATACTGTATATTTGGGGACGAATGACCTGGCTGACAAAACAGTAGATATAGTCCAGAGAGGTTTTGAGGAATGAGGACAATTATGTGAGGGGACAGGAAGAGCAGTAACTTTTTCAGAGATACTTCCAGTGTCCAGGGCAAGCACAGCAAGAAAGCTTAGAATAAAGGAATTTAATGGATGGCTAAAAACCTGGTGTCATGCTAAAGGGTATGGGCTGGTGGTTGGGGAGGGACCTGGGAGAAAAGTAGTCTCTATGCCAAGGACAGACTACACTAGAGTGAGGAGGGAAAGAAAGTGTTGAAACATAGGATGCATGAGTACATAGAGGAAGTTGGGAATTTAAACTAGGAGTGGGGGTGGCAAGTGGGCAAGGAACATGCAGAGACCACAGGTTGGGAAGCCATATGAGCTTCCCACCCAAAACAGTGACAAAGGACAATGGGCAAGAACTATTGGTGACACTATTAAAGGAGGGCAGGATGGGAGGGAGTAAAAGGGGTGGAAGGTGGTCACTTTTAATGCTAGGAGCCTTGGGAGGAAAACAGCAGAGCTACAGGTGCTTATGACAGGGGAGAGGTGGACATTGTAGCCATCACAGAAACATGGGCCACCCAATACAATGACTGGGACCTGTCTGTACCAGGGTACAGGTTATTTCATAGGGATAGAGTCATTGGTAAAGGGGGTTAGCACTATATATGAGGGAAATCATGGAAGGCAGAGTTCTGAAGGGTTTGAGTGCACTGAGGGTGGACAAGGCACTAGGCCCAGATGGCATCCACCCCAGGGTAATGAAGGAGCTGGCAGAGGTCCTTGTGGGACCTTTGGCAGACCTATTTAATGCCTCACTACACTCAGGGTATGTACCTCAGGATTGGGGGAAGGCTCACGTGGTGCCCCTCCACAAGAGTGGCCCCAAGGATGAACCAAGGAATTACAGACCGATGAGCTTCACATCCATTGTGGGTAAGCTGATGGTGACTATCCTGAAGGAGAGGCTGGTGGCCTTCCTGGAGGCCAAAGAACTACAGGACTGCAGACGGCTTGGCTTCATATGTGGCAGATCCTGCCAAATCAACCTGGTGGAGTTCTATGTCTGGGTAACCAGGCAACTGGATGGTAGCCATGCAGTGGATGTCCTGTATCTGGACTTCAGTAAGGCATTCAACTGGGTACCACATGGGAGGCTGGGAAGTGAGTTAGAAGGCACAGAGGTGGGTGCAAAGCTGGTGAGCTGGGTAAGGAATTGGCTTTAGGTAAGACAACAGAGGGTGGTGGTGGGTGGGGAGCTCTCATCCCCAATGGTAGTGACGAGCAGTGTTCTGAAGGGATCAGTGTTGGAACCAGTGTTATTTGGGATATTTCATTGCAGACATATCATTGGCATCAAGAGCAAGATCAGTCTGTTTGCTGATGACACCAAGATGGGGGTGGTGGCGGATGACCTAGGGGGATGGCAGAGGTTGCAGGATGATCTGGCAAAGCTGGAAACCTGGTCAGGCACCTGGCAACTAGAGTTTAATGGCAAAAAGTGCAAGGTGCTGCATTTTGGGGTGAAGAACCCAAGGAGGAGTTACCAACTGGGGGGAGTGTAGCTAGCCAAGACAGAGGAACAGAAGGATCTGGGGGTGCACATTACAGGGTCAATGAACAACTCAGCACAATGTAGGAAGGCAGCTGCAAAGGCCAACAAAATTCTGGGTTGCATTGTAAGGGGTATATCCTCGAGGAGGGAGGAGGAGGTGATTCTGCCACTGTATAGATCATTAGCTAGACCACACCTGGACTACTGCATGTAGTACTGGCACCCGTATCTGAAGAGGGACATTAAGTAACTGGAGGAGGTGCAGCGCAGGGCTACAAAGATGGTCAAGGAGCTGGGGGACTTACCATATGAGAGGATGCTGAGGGAGTTGAACATGTACTCACTGGAGGAGAGGAGGGATGGGGGGACATGATTGAAACCTTTAAGTACATCAAAGGAATAAATAAGACAGGTACGGAGTGGTTGTTCAAAGTAAGGGAGGGGAGGGACACCAGGGTCCATGATATGAGACTGGAGGGAGGAAGGTTCAGGAGGGAGATGAAGAGACACTCTTTTACAGAGAGGGTGGTAGCTGGGTGGAATGCTTTACTGGTAGAAGTGGTGTCCAGTAGAACAGTGGACTGCTTCAAAAGAGGCTGGGACAGGGCATGGGGTAGAGTCAGTGGAGTGGAAGGGTGGGAGGAGGGGCAGTTGCAGAATAAAGGGTGCTAGCTGCACAATCAAGCAGACTTGATAGACCTCTAAGCCTTTATCTGGTGTCAAATTTCATATGTTTGTATGCTCATAATCAATAATCTCATCCCCTTTATCTGTAACTTCAGTTTCTTAAGCAAAGAAACTGCACACACTGTATTTATGTTGTACAGATCTCATGATTGTACTGTCCTAATATAAAATAATGTAGGGGTGTGCCTTGGGGTTGTGAACCCTAATGCTGACCCCATGCTCTTATTCTGTACTCATCTTAACTCACTTACTGTTGGAGTGGGGTGAGCATCAAGGTTTACAACCCCAAGGTCCACCCCTCACACCTGTTCCAGAATGCAGGATGGAAGTGGCGTCTTAGGGTTGGAAACCAAGAGTGGGGGTGGGATCTTAAGCTTGAGTACCCTAAGATGTAATTTCCCTACTTTTGACACTGGAATCCTAATGGTCCATTAACTAAGTTTTTTTGCAGAGAATACAGCTATATATTATAGTGCCACTAAAGTTAAGGTTGCACAGCCACTTCTATGTTAAATCCCAAATTTTGCACTTTAATAACTTTGCAACTGTTTGTCCGATTTGCCTCAAATTTTGCATGCGCTGTCTGGTACCATAAATCGCTAGATCTGGCAAGTTTTGTTTCAGTCGGATGTGTGGTTGTGGACCTGTGGAGTGCCACAAAATGTGAAAAATCCTCACTTTTTGGCAAATTCTTTGCTCTGGGCTGCAGCCCAAATGGTTTGTAGTTCTGGTCTGAAATTGTCAGGGTATATGGGGACTAGGTCATTGATGTGATGTTTGAAGGTTTGGTGAAAAAATATTAATCCGTTCAAAAGTTATTAAACTTGTAAGTTTCCCATTATAGCCTATGGGAAAAAATGCAGTGTATGCTAGGCTCGAAAACATTTGCAAAACCACATTTTACTGCTGCAAATGGGTTTTGTACTTTTGTACTGCCACCATCTTGTTTTCAATTAGTGACAGCTAAATAAACCTGTAATTGAAAAAATACTGTCCCTTGGTAAACACCAACAGTTGTGTTTACCTATTCAGGGCCCAAAGAATACGCTCCTGGCATTACTTTTTCAAGACAGTGGCCAGAAATTGGTATTCTCAGTTTCAGCAGTTGGTACAGCTGCAATTTGTGGCACTTCTTTTGCAAATGTATTGCAAACTGCAGCAATTTTCACACAAATACTGACACAGTAGAGTGAAAACTTTGCAGCAATCATTCAATGGGAAAACCATGTTGCCCCCATGACAAAAGCCAAAATGTTTTCTGGCCCTTTTGGGGCAAAATAATGTCACAATCGTGTTCCTCAGTCCCCCCGTTGCGGTACCTAATAAAAGGAGGTTTTCTTCTTTCACTGCCTCTAAGGGGGCCGAGGCATGTCTTATGAAATAAAAATGTTTCTGCCCACACTGGGGTACTCAACACTGTGTTGGCATGTTGCTCCCGCACCTAGTAGTGTGTGACACAGGGGAGCCCACTCCTAGTGTGCCCAAATATTTTATTTTTAATTCTGATACAGGGATGCCCACCCCCGGTGTCAGATGCCCCCCAAAGAAAAAGGCTTTTTTATGTTGGCTCACATGTGCGCACCAGCCAACATATTGCACTAGTAGCAGATTTGGAGGTGCCATCACTGTGGGCAAATGCAGGGCATGCAAAAGAAGGTGCATCCCTCATTCCCCAATAAGGCAACTGCAGGTGCTGACACCAGGCATATGTCAGGTGGCCACCAGATCTAAGAAAAGGTCCACTACAATTATGCAGCAGCACAATAACACACCCTTCGGATGTGCCTGGTGACAGCACCTTCAGAGTGCCCTGACGCACTTCTTTTGCCGATGGGAAGCCCACTCCCCATCGGCATAATGACCTCCCCTCCCATTTACAATGTATGCTGGGAGGGTGCCCAATCCTCCTCGGCATCATGCGTCCCACAACAGTCCTTCTTTGCTGATGGGGGGCCCAATCCCCATTGGCTTCAGTCCACCCTTCCCCATTTATTTTGGCAACAGGGAGCCCATTCCCCATTGGCATAATGCCCCCCCACTTTTGTTGTGTGCTGAGGGGGGTGCCCAATCCCCCTCAGCTCTTGTCCCCCCCTTATATATGTGCCAAATGGGGTGCCCAATCTCCCATCAGCTACAGCATCCCCCAAAAACACTTATATGGCACTCTGGGAGCCCACTCCAGCATGCCAAATCCCCTGAAAAAGAAAAACCATCCCATGATTTTCTTTCCTTTTTTAAACCTGTGAAAGAAGAAAATGATCCCTCACAGTCTCCCTACCCCTTCCCCCACCCTGTGCCCACCCTCTGCATGCCCCACCTCTCCACACTCCCCCCGCACCTCATACTTACCTCCAGAGCCTGGCGCCATGATCTTTGGTGGACCAGGAACATGTCTGCACTCTTCACAGCTGACCACGAACTGAAGAAATGCCAGTAAACTGTAATGGCATAAATAGGGTTTTTCAACTTTGCACATATCTTGGCCATTTTGGCAATTTTGCACACATTTTCAACATGGGGTTATTGGAACCCTCCTCATGAACTCAGTTACTGTCATGGCGTTATTCATTTCCGAAAGGTGATTTCATGGCCACTCGTGGAATCACCTTTTGGGACTCAGTGTAACGACAGTGCCACTGTTCTTGAGGGGCTCTCAAAAGTCTATGTAGCAAATTTGGTGGAAAAAAAACAAAAAATGGCTGTTTTATGAGCGTGTATTGTGCAGTTTCCACATACTCTCGTAACTTCGTGAATTTGTAATATTTTCACTACAGATTTTCAAAATTGCCATTTTCCCACACCCCCTTATGAACAGTACAGCTGCCATTTTACATATCCTGGCCAAAATGTGTTTTCGCACGTCCAGCGCACAACAGTGTGGTCACTGTGCAAAATCAGTTTTTGGGACAGTTTGAGGAAATGACGGTGACACTGTTCATGAGCAGAGGTCCTAAAATGCCTATGTTAAAAATTTGGTGACAAACATTGATAAAATGACTGTATTACAAGCATGCACTGTGCAGTTTCCACACATTCTTGTAACTTCGCAAATTTGCAATATTTTCATGCCACATTTTCAACACTGACATTTTTTCACACCCCCTAATGAACAGTACAGCTGTAATTTTTCACATCCTGCCCAAAATGTGTTTTCACACCTATGATGCACAATGGCGTAGACGCTGTGGAAAATCAACTTTTGGGACAAATTAACAAAATCACAGTGCCACTGTTGATGAAGGGAGGTCCCAAAATGCCTATTTTGAAAATGAGGTTAAAAAACATCTGAAAATAACTGGGTTACAGATGTGTGTTGCACTGTTTCTATGCATGCTCGTGACTTCACCAATTTTTTATATTTTCACTCCAGATTTTTAATGTTGCAATTTTTTTACACCTTCTCATGAACAATACAGTTGTCATTTTTCACATCCTGCCCAAAATGTGTTTTCATCCCTGTGTTACCAAATGGCATAGCCGCTATGCAAAACTACCTTTCAGCTAACAAACTGATAGTGCCGCTATTCATGAGGTGGCATCACAAAAAGCCTAAGTTGAAAATCTGGAGTGAAAAATACCAACAAACACCTACAGGGTTAGGGTTTCCAACTGCAACTCCCCACCCTGTAGAGACTGACAGGTGTCAGGGGTGTGACTTGGGAACAGTGGCTTTAATGCTCACACCATACCACCCTCCACCCCCCCACCCCCACTCTGCAGCCAATGACAGGCATCAAGGTCTGCCTTGGAGTGTTCAGCCCTAAAGTTCACCCCATTCTCCTATACTGTGCCCACCTCAGCGTATTTCCTTATGGAATGGTGTAAGTATAAGGCCCAATGACCCCAAAGCACACCACAACACTTGTCAGTGTCTGCAGGGTAGGGTGAGGTAGAATGGCATAAGCATTATAGCTGACGATCCAAAGGCACACCCCAACGCCTGTCAGCCTCTGCAGGGTGAGGGTGGCATTGGCTTCAGTTCAATACTTCACTGCTATTCCTATTATGCATTCCTAACTCCTGCACTACCAATGCCAATGCCAGCAAGACAACATTCAGCATTGACAAATGCTTGTTTTGCATATGCTGGTGACATCAGGGTACCCAAACCCTGTATCAGCATTTTGACCCCCCTTGTTCTTAACTGTGTATTCTGACACCAGGATGCTCACCCCTGGTGTTGGATGCCCCCCTCCAGCCCGTTGTTCTAAAACATAAATCTTTACTTTTCCAACATCAGGGTGCCCAATTCCCATGACGGCATTTGTACACCAACCCCACCTCCAGTACCAGGGATGCTGGGAAGACCACTCCCAGTGTCCCAAAATTATAGGATTTTTCTACCTGTTAAAAAAGAAAACCGTCCCTAAATTTTTTTTTTATTGCTGAAAAAAGAAAATGGTCTCTCATCATCTCTGTCATCTCCATCCCCAATCCCCACCCTTTCTCTGTGCACCCACCTCTGCGCACCCCCCCTTATCCCATACTTACCTGTGGAAGTCAGCAACTGTAATCTTCTCTGGACCAGGATGCATCTGTACTCTTCAAAGATGAACTGTAAACTGAAGAATCATGATAAGTGCCGTATAATGGCTGTCTACAGCGTTTTGAACTTATGTCTATATGTCGGCCATATTTTTTTCATCAAATTTTCAACATGGGCTTTTAGCGAACCCTCCTCATGAACACTGGCACTGTTGTTTCATTACTCAGTCTGGATAGGTGATTTTGTTGTCACTGTGCAGATTTACCTTTTTGGACTGAGTAGCGAAATGACGGTGCAAACTGTTCATGAGGTGAGACTCCCAAAACCCATGTTAAGTGATGTCTTTCAAAAACACCCCAGTTATGAATGATCTTTGAAATTTTTCTACACACTCATAACTTCATAAATTTTTAATATTTTGACTCAAAAATTTCAACATTGCCATTTTTTCACACCACCTCATGAACAGTGCAACTATAATTTTTCACATCCTGCCCAAAATGTGTTGTCACTACTGTGGTGCAGAATAGCATGTACACTGTGAAAAATCACCTTTCAGGGCTGATTAACAAAATAGCAGTGCCACTGTTCATGAGGTGGGGTTCCAAAAAGGTCATGTCGAAAATATGGTGAAAACATTCCTAAAAATGCCAGTTATGTGTGTTCATTGACTTTATTTTATGCACGCAGATAACTGGTATTTTTCAACATTTTGCTGCCAGATTCTCAACATAGAATTTTTTTTCACTCCACCTCATGAATAGCACAGCTGTCATTTTCCACAACCTTCCTGAAATGTGTTTTAGTGCTTGTGGTAAAAAATGGCATTGCAGTTGCACATATTATATTTTGCCTTGCATTTCACAATTTCTCTGTATCAGGGTACATGAGGTGGGATAATAAGATGGCTATGATGACAATTTGGTCACTGTTGTTTGACACATGGAAGCGCACATGGAAGCACAGGGACCAGAGGACCCTGCGATTCCACACCTACATACATATGTACATCTATGGAGGGACTGGAGCTCAGGGTCTGAAGGACCCTGTGGTCCCACAGTAAAATAAGGATACTACTATAACATCTTAAAAAAGAAATGAAATGAAATGAATAAAAACTCTGTTAAAACATCAGTTAGGGTTTCTTTTACAGTGACAAAAGTCTGGAAATTCAGTGTTAGGGTTACTATCACCCACCCACCCACCCACACTCCCACACTGACAGGCATCAGGGTGTGCCTTGGGTTGTCAGGCCTAATTCTCACCCTTTCTCTGATATTGTACCATCTCAGGATGTTTACACTGGAATGGGGTGAGATTAAAACAACAACAAGGCACTCTCGATGCCTGTTGTGTGAGGAGGAGGGTGGAGGGTTTGGGGTGGGGTGCTAGGCTTGGTAATCCTAAGACTTTGTTGCTGTAATAGAAACATTAACTGATGCATTAATAGATTTATTTCCAATGAAAATAGATAGATAGATAGATAGATAGATAGATAGATAGATAGATAGATAGATAGATGGATGTGTGTGCATTATAGGGGCATGATTATGCCCCTAAAGTTAGGGTTGAGTAGGCACTTCAATGTTTAACTCAAAACTTTGCACTTTAATAACTTTGCAACTGTAAAATGGATTTGCCCAAAATTTGGTAAGCTCCTTCCTGTTATGCCAATCTCTTAATCTGTCAAGTTTTGTTCCAGTAGAATGTGCAGTCTCCAAGTTATGCAGAACTGAAAAAACATGTTTTTACCCATTGACTTTACTGGGATTTTTCTTTGAACTTGCCTACAGCCCTGAGGGTTTGTTTGTTTGGTATGAAATTTTCAGGACAGAAAGGGACTACCCCACAGATTTAAAAATTTGAAAATCATTTCTGAGCATGCTCAGTAGGCACTTCGATATAGCTGGTTGATAGTAGGGGAATTTCCCCGGTGTCCTAGCCAAATTTACCTCATTCACTAAAAATACCACCAACAGCTTAATCTGGTTCAAGGTCAGTTGGCATTCATCTGTATCCCCCCCCTCCCCCGGGTCGTGCCTGAAAATAGGCAGGATTTGTCTAGTGCACTTACCTGGTCAACAAAAACTAAATAAATAAATAAATATGAAAGAGGAATCCTACATTGTATGAGAAAATTTCTCTTTCGCATGGCCACCATCTTGTTTCCAGTTTGCCTGAAATTCAAATTTGTAAACCTCTCAAAATGATATTCTGGGGAGGAACCAACACATGTAGCTTGCTTATTGTGATCCCTCAGGTGCATTCTGCACTTTACTGTTTGTAAAATGTCCTTAAAATGTGCATTGTTTAACATTTAAATTCTTTGTTCACATCGGTGTCATACGACGTAGGATCTTAGTTCGTATGATGTCGTATGACTTTGATACAAATAAAGAATTTAAATGTGGATAACTCAGTAATTTTTAGTTATTTTCTCACCAAATTTTCAACATAGGTATTTTGGGACCCCACCTCATGAACACTGGCACTGTCATCTCGTTACTCAGTCCCAAAAGGTGATTTCATGGTCACTGCATGGAATCACCTTTCGGAACTGACTAACAAATGACAGTCCCAGTGTTCATGAAGAGGTTCAAAAGCCCATGTTGAAAATTTGGTCTCAGCCAATGTTACAAATGCGTGTTGCACTGTTTCTCACGCACACTCGTAACTTCACCAGTTTTTTATATTTTCACTCTAGATTTTCAACATTGCCATTTTTTCACACCTCCCCAAAAACGGTAGAACTGACATTTCTCACATCCTGCCTGAAATGTGTTTTTGCACCTCTGCTGCAGAATGGTGTGTCGCTGTGCGAATTCAACTTTTGGGATGGATTAACAAAATTTCAGTGCCAGTTTTCATGAGGATATTTCCCAAAAAGTTCATGTTGAAAATTTGGTTAAAAAATTCTCAAAAATGTCCATGTTACGAGTGTGCATTGTGCCATTTCTACATACGCTCGTCATTTTTCCAATTTTTCGTATTTCCCCTCCTGGTTTTCAACATTACCCTTTTCCACACCTCCTCATGAACAGTATACAACTGTAATGTTTTCACATCCTGCTCAGAACATGATTTTGCAGCTGTGGCACAAAATGGTGCATCTGTTGTGCAAACTCGATTTTTGGGAAAGATTAATGAAATGACAGTGACATTGTTCATTATGTGGGTTCCCCAAAATGCCATGTTAATAATTGGGTGGAAAAAATCCTAAAAATGCCTGAGTTAAGTGTGTCTGTTGAATTGTGGCACACATGATGCTTTTTGGTGCCCATAGCTTGAAAATGATGTGAGATATAGGTTTCATCAGCTTATCTCACGTGGAGGTCTCACTGTCATGATTACAATGACACTGGGATTTTTTTCATAGCTGCTACAGTTACTGAGATATTGGCAAATTAGTGTTACAAGTGTTCCTTGCCCTATAGGGCTGCTGTATGGCTCCATATTTAATGTGCAAGTGCCAGCGCAGGGTCTGTGCTCCCACAGACGCATATTGCTATGCACAAATGGGCAGCTTGATGGGGGCGCTTGGCCCTTTTACTAGTTATATTACACTTTTTCAAAAAATAAGGAAATTCATTGCACTGTTCATGACTCCACAACCTCCTCAAGAAGGCTGTTCCATGCATCCACAACCCTTTCAGTGAAAAAATACATTCTAACATTACCTCTGAACCGTCCCCCTCAATCTTCAAATTGTGCCCCCTTGTTCTTGCACACCACTTTTTCTGAAAGATGCTACCATCTTGTACTTTGTTAATTCCCTTGAGATACTTGAAAGTTTCTATCATGTTCCCCCTCTCCCTCCTTCCCTCAAGAGTATACATATTAAGCTGCTTTAGCCTCTCCTCATATGTCTTCTTGTGCAGACCCTGCACCATTTTGGTTGTCCTCCTCTGAACAGACTCCACTCTGTCTATGTCTTTGTGGAGATGGAGTCTCCAGAATTGCATGCAGTACTCCAGATGGGGTCTCACCAACTGTCTGTACAGAGGGATAATAACTTCCTGTTTTCTACTGTTGATGCCTCTCCCTATGCATCCAGTATCCCCCCAGCTCTCCTAACTGCCTTCTCACATTGCTTGCCCACTTTTAGGTCATCTGATATAATAGACAAAGAACCTCTGTGCGCAAACACTGAGGCAAGGGTTACCCCAAAGGGCATTTGGCTGGGAAGCCAAGTTTCAAGAAAATACAAAATCACACATGCCCCCACAATGCAAAGCATCATGGGCTGCATATGCAAATCACCACAGAATGTTATGCTGGTCCAACTTTAAGCAGAAACGCATGGTGCCGAAAGACCTCTCACACAGTTTGCAAAGGGTGCTAACAGAAGACTTAGACATGTGTTTCGTCCTACCAGGACTCATCAGTATGCCTCATCTGTTTGACACCCCAGTGGAATGGACCAGCTACCCTTAAGGCAGTGTGCCTTGGATATATTGTGGTGAACCCATTAAAATAAAAAACTATTTAAAAGACAAAGAACCTCTGTGCGCAAACACTGAGGCTAGGGTTACCCAAAGGGCATTTGGCTGGGAAGCCAAGTTTCAAGAAAATACAAAATCACACATGCCCCCACAATGCAAAGCATCATGGGCTGCATATGCAAATCACCACAGAATGTTATGCTGGTCCAACTTTAAGCAAATGATCTGATATAATTACTCCTAGATCTCATTCAATTTTTGTTGTTGTTATCATCTCACCCCCATTGTATACTCTTTCCCTGGGTTTTTGTTTCCCAGGTGTATTACCTTGCACTTTGCATTGAATCTGAGTTGCCATATGTTTGACCATTCCTCCAACCTTGCCAAGTCCCTTTTCATCCTTTCCACCCCACCTTGTGTATCAACCCTGTTGCAGATCTTTGTGTCGTCTGCAAAGAGACATGCTTTTCTTTCCAGGTGCTCTCCAATGTCACTTATAAAGAGATTTGAGTTATAACAGCAGATTAAAACATCTGAATCAATATTCTGTTGAATATAGGAAATTAAGAGGTGATTTGTGTTTAGCTTTTAGAGCTATTAAAGATGATGCCTTTCTAGAATTAATTGAGTTAACAAAAAAAGCTGTAACATATACAGTAGCATAACTAGATCACACAATATAAAATGAATAGGAGATACTTTTAAAACAGTAAAATGAAGTCAATGGTATACCCAGAGAATTATTGGTATATGGAATACACTTCCCAGTAAAGTGGTTGAAAGTGAGAATATAAACAGTTTTAAGAGGAGACTTGATTCTTTTATGGGGGATAGAAGATTTGTCAATTCTGCCATACCAATTTGACATGGCGGCAAGTTTCTCTATGGACTATTGTCCTCTGAACTTGAACCTAACCTATGAACCTATCAAAGAGGATGGTCCCAGTACCAAACCCTGGGGTACCCCGCTAGTTACCCTCCTTTCTTCACTGTGGACTCCATTTACTATTACCTATTGTGTCCTATTCTCCAGCCAGTTTTTTTTTTCAAACTAACACATTGGGACCCACTCCAATTCTGGCTAACTTGTATATTAACCTTTTGTATGAGATTGTGTCAAATGCCTTGCTAAAATCTAGGTAGGCCATATCCACAGCCCTCCCTGGTCTTCTACTTTGGTCACCCAGTCAAAGAAATCTATTAGGTTCATCTGACATGACCTTCCTGCTGTGAAACCATGCTGCCTTGGGTTCTGTGCCCCACTGGCCTCTAGGTACTCAATAAATCATTCCTTCAGAAGTGATTCCATCATTTTCCCTCCCACTGAGGTCAAACTAACTGGTCTGTATTTTCCTGCCTCTGCCCTGCTCCCACTTTTGTGAAGTGGAATCACATCTGCCCTCCTCCAGTCCTCAGGCACCACCCCATCCTCCCATGATTTGTTAAAGAGAGTAGTCAGTGGTGTTACTAGTTCTACCCTTAGTTCTTTTAGAATCCTGGGGCGAATCCCATCAGACTACATTGCTTTGTCCACCCTCAGTTTCAAGCTTTCTTTCAAAACCCTTTCTTCTGTGAATGGACTAGTATCGACCTGCCTATCCGGAGTGTTTCTCTTGTTTGGTTTAGGTACTCCCCTCCTCTTCCATTGTGAATACTGAGCAGAAATATTCATTCACTATCCCTGCTTTTTCACTGTCACCCTCTGCCTACTTTCTCTCCCCTTTATAAGTATCTGCATCCCTCCCTTGGTCTTTCTTCACTCTCTAATGTACCTATAAAAGGTTTTATCCCCCTTCTTAACAGAGTTGGCTATTTTTTCCTCAGTTTGGGCATTTGCTCTTCTGACTGCCTTCCCTGCCTCCTTCTGCTTTAACTGATAAAGTTCTCTGTCCTGCTTCTTCTGTGATTCCTTATATTTCCTGAATGCTATCCTTTTCTCCTTAACCTTCCATTCCACCTATTTTGAAAACCACCCCACCTCACCCCATTCTCCTTTACTGTAGCATGTCAACCTGTTTACACATGGAATGGGGTGAGAGTTGGGTCAGACGACCTTATGGCACACCCCAGGGTCTGCTGGTCTGAGGAGGATGGGGAGTGGGGGGGTTATGGGCACAACCCTAACATCTAATTTCCCCACTTTTGTAGCTTTAACCCTAACTGATGCATTAACAAAGTTTTTTGCAATGAAAAAAAAAAAATATATATATATATGTGTTTGTGTGTGTGTGTGTGTGTGTGTGTGTGCGTATATATGTATATATATATAAATATTTATATATATATATATGTGTGTTATGGGGCACGGTTGCACCTCTATAGTTAGGGTTGAGTAGGCACATTAATGTTAAAACTCAATTTTTGCACCTTAATAACTTTGCAACCTTTATACAGATTTGCACAAAATTTGGAATGCATGGTCTGGTATAGTAGATCTCTTGATTTACTAAGTTGTGTTTTGGTTAGACATAAAGTTTCTGTGCAGCGAAACTACAAAAAATGCACTTTTCGTCAGTTCTGACACTTTTATGCCCATGTCGCTGTAACCACACCGTGTAGTCTTTTGGTCTGAAATTTGGAACATGGTCAGGGAAAAATCCAGCACTGGTTTGGTAAAAAAACATAAGTCCATTCAAAACATATTAAATTTTTACTTTTTGAGTTCTGAGCATGCTCGGTTCACTCCAAAGTTTATATGTAATTTTTGTGAACTAAGAATGGTCTCACAGTCAAGGACTTTGGCACCTCACAATGTAAACTCCTAATCTGTCAGAAAAATTCTTTGACTGTGAGCCGCCATCTTGTTTTCAGTTTTTCAGCCAAACAAAATGTTGTAGCTTTGTCTATGGGTGTCTTTTGGGCCACATGAGGCATGGGTTTTGTTCAGGGCGATGCCCTCTACAAAACCATACCTTTGGTTTAGTTCATTTTTGTCAAAAAATAGCTCTTTAAAAATGTAAAATTCTTTGATCATAACTTGCTAACGATCCTAGTCTGTGAGCCTACTAAATCCTGGTTCACGAGATGATCCTGGTCCGTGAGCTTTGTCCATCAAAGAGTGACCAGATAGCTGGAATTTTGTGACCAGATGTCCCTGGATGTGACCAGATGGCCCTGATTGTGTGACTAGATGTCCCCCTCTCGGACTGGAATTTTGCTAGCCTGTGGACTAGTATTGATCTGATGGCTCAGGATTTTGCTATCTCATGAGTGAAGAATTTTCAAAGGTGTAAAAACTTTAAAATTACATAGCTCATTAATGGTTTGGTCTTTTTACTTGAACTTTACAGGGTGTTGAGGAAATGCCCTCCAGCTGTGAATTATGCTGTTTAGGTATTGGGGGATTAATTGGTTCCATAGATATACCATCACAAATTTGAGATTTTCTCCATAGGATTATATTGGGGGTCTGTCACACCTTCCAGCACCAGTATCTCAAAAACGAAGCAAGATACAGAGTTTTTGCTACTGGTGGCTTAGATCACCTTTAGGTGATCTATGCTGCTGGAAAAAGATCTGAAACCATAGAGTAATCCTTCAGTGGATTTTTTTTTTCATGGGTTGCATGTTTAATGAGATATTGTCAAATCAGTTTCAAAGAGTGCCTGTCCAGTGCTTTTCAGTTCTAATGTCTTGGAAATGATGTGAGACATGGGTTCACTCATTTATTGTCCCATGAACTACTCACTGTCATGGTTACAATGACACTTGAATTTGTTTTTCCTAGCTGCTTTGGTTCCCAAGATATGAGCAAATTACTGTTACAAGGCTTTGGTGCCCTATTAAACTGCCGTATGGCTCTGTAGCTATGCATAAGTGGGCCTACGCTCCCACAGATGCATATTGTTATGCAGAAATGGGCAACTTGGTGGTCCCACCAATACATGGTTTTTATTATTTATATACACTTTTTCAAAAAGTAAGGAACTTCATGGCAAAAAAACTGCATTTAATGCATTAGTTAGGGTTAAAGTGACAGATGTGAGGTAATCAAATGTTAGGGATGGGCCTCTAACAACCCCTGCACACAACCCACACACACATCTTCCACAGATTGGCAGATGCCAGGGTGTGCCATTGGGTCATGAGGCATAACTATTACCCCATTCTCCTTTACTGTAGCATGTCAGCCTGCTTACATATGGAATGGGGTGAGAGTTGACACTGATGACCCCATGGCATACCCTGACATCTGTCACTTTGTGGATGATGTGTGTGGGTTGTGTGGGGGGGTAAGGGGCTCAACCCTAATGTTTCATTTCCTCACTTTGTTGCTTTAACTCAACTGATGCATTAAATGCAGATATATATATATATATATATATATATATATATGTAATAGTAAGTTACAGTGAATTACAAGGTTGTAATGCCATTGAGAGGTTCTGGGGACATAGATAAACTTGAGAGTAAAGCTTAAGAAGTTTCTATGTCCCCAGAACATCAAGCTAGAATTTCAGCAGAGTAAAGTAACCTTTTTTTTTTATTTTTTGTAATATATGGATGAGAAAAGGTGGCGAGGTCTTACCTGGTGGAGTGTTGTGCAGGCTGAGTGCTGGCTGATATCTTGAATGAGGAAACAGGAAGTTGTCCATTTATTTTCTTAAGAGATGATCAGGAAAGGACAGGAAACAGTTCCGTGTAGCAGTAACAGCCAAAATGTAGTAAAACTTCAATGGAACGTGTAACTTATAATCATTTTTATTTAGCAAAGAAATAGCCAATGATTGCAGCTAACAAACAAGTAAGTGAATGGAGCAAACTTTGTGGTTGCAATTTTTTACTCAGACTAATAGTCTGAGTAGATTACATATCTTCTCTTTTTGGGAAGAGGAAACTTTGAATATCGATACCGACGTTGTCGAAAAATTTGCAGTGGGAGCCGAATATGTTGCTGGATGTTTTTGAAAATTGGACACTTTTATTGGTGAGACTGTGAGCTGCTATCATTTCCTGTGGGACAGTTTGTGCAGTGATAGTAGGCTCTGAGGTGGACTGTGGACATGCGGCTTCTGGCTGGGCTTGGGAGGTGAAAGGCTGCTCGAATGAGAGGATTGAGCATATTTACTTTTGCTTAATCTCAGACAAGGTAGAGTAATTATTAATACTGTGAATATTCCTATGGTCAGACATTTGGGCAACATCAGTTGGTGCTATGTTGGAGTCAATTATCTTCTGTATCACAGTTTTCCTCGTTGAATGGTTTGCAATTCTCCTTTCTGGGGAAAGGCCTGCTGTCTGTTGAAGAAACTTCATTATCCCTTGGATTTTATTTTCTTCTATTGTCATCCCCCAGTACCAATGGCTTGTGGGTTTCAGTTTTAGATTTGGTACGAGGTGAAAGGAGGCTTCTGGTTTGTTCACGGCTGGGGATCACTTACTAGCATATATATAGCATGTAGCTACTACATCTCGTTCTGGGCACACTGTGAGTTTTGGTAGAGTCTGGGTGCCACTGGTCTGACGTCTCTGATATTTGCCCCATTCTCGTTTGTCTGTCTCCTTCATGGTATGTTAGGTATTCTTTGCCTTCTGTTTCTCTACCTGGCACAATGTTATCCCACTGCAGTTGGTATTGTTCACTTGTTCAGAGTGCTAAGTGTAGGCCTATGCTGAAAAACATGAGATGAAGCAGAGCTGTTGGTGTGTGGAGATCGAGAGTTCCAGTGCAGTATACCTGGTTTATTTCTGTTTCTGTGAGTGGCTGCACTTGCTTTGGCTGATTTCCTATGCCAAGCTTCTTCAAATACTTTTATTTGGCTATGAGTGTGCTGTGGGTTTGTTTAAAAGTTATTGTGGCACTTTGAAAAATTGAGTCTGGATAGTTATTCTTTATTAGATGGTGGTCTATGCTGCCTAGGATACCTCTGATTGTGCAAGGCTTGTACTCTGTGCCATCCTGCTTTTTTAGCTGATATGTGAAATTAGCTAAGATGCTGTCTAGCTCTTCAGTTTGAATTGTTTCTATAGCCCGTGACTCAGCTATTTTCGTGAGGTGGTTGCTGAGAAGCTTTAAGTCAAAGGCTGTTTTTTTAAAGTACTGTGATTTTCTTGATTAGAGATTAATTGCAGCCTGTCTTCTGTCACTGTTTGTGGCTTTGAGAGAGCCATTACTGCTGTTTATTTGCCTGAATATGCCACCAGAAAGATACGTGGCACTAGGTTACCACAGAGCAGGTTTTTAAATCCTTCATGCTGACTGTTGAAGAAGCTGGCTCACTGTGAACATGAGGTGGCAGAGTGTGCTTGTGCTTTTGTGCATAAGTGTTAATACTATCATTCTAATGTTGGAACAATAGTATTATGGCACTGAAATGATGGTATAATTGGGAGTGAAATGTGGTATTATTGGGAGTGGAGTGTGGTATTGTTGGAAAGCTGGGTATATTTTACAGTAATTTTTTTGCATTGGTTTTGATGGTATTATTTTGTCCATCCATATATTACATATACTGTATATCATACTGGTGTAGTAGTGCCAGTATAGTTAGGGTTGACTAAGCACTTTAATGTTATATTGCACATTTTGCACCTTAATAACTCTGCCACCGTATGATGGATTCACCTGAAATTTTGCAAGTACCATCTGGTACCATAGATCTCTGGATCTGGAAAGTTGTGTTATGGTTGGATGTATGGTTACAGAGCTACATAACACTACAAAAATGCAAAAAATGGACTTTGCCACCATATGATGGATTCACCTGAAATTTTGCATGCACCATCTGGTACCATAGCTCTCTGGATCTGGAAAGTTGTGTTATGGTTGGACGTACGGTTGCAGAGCTACAGAACACCACAAAAACACAACAAAATTTACATTTTGCACATTTCTTTGCACAGCCCACATGATTTGTCCATTTGGTCCAACATCTTCAGGGAAGATGCAGTCTGGGTCATTAATGTGCCTTTCAAAGATTTGGTATAAAAAGATTAAACCATTCAAAAGTTATTCAATGAACAAATTTCCCATTAGAGTCAATGGGGGGAAAATATTTGTGTCTCACAACAGTTTTGCAAATGCAATTTTATTTTCACAAATGGCCCTTTTACTTTTGTGCTTCAACCATCTTGTTTTCAATTAGTGAGAGAGAAAAATGCCTGGCATTTAAATTTGGGACTCTCTAGGTAAACACTGACTGTTGGGTTTACCTAGTCAGGTCCTGAGGATGCCAGCCCTATCTTTATTGGGGAGTAAAACCACCCAGAAATGCCATTTTAAACATTGGGGAAAAAACAGTTTCACAAATCATGAATGAAATGTCTGAAATACTTCTGTAAATGTGAAGGTTTCATGCTACATTTTGTGAAACTTTCATGATTTGTGAAAGTATTTAAAAAAAACTGCAAATCTTTGCCATCCTCCTGCAACAAAACGGTTGGGTCTTTTGGGATGATATTTGCAGGGTCACAAACCCAGGTCACACAAATGTGTCTTTTGGTGGTTTGGTAGCAAAACATTCAAAGGACTCAAAGTTACAGCATTCAGAAGTTGAGAAATTTCCCATAGGATAACATTGTGGTATCTGTAATGCCTTTTGGTACCCGCATCTTGAAAAGGAGTCAGGATACAGATTGTTTGCTACCTGCAGAAAAAATTTTGGAAACCTTCGATTACACCAGCATTGGAATTTTTGTCCTACTTGCTACGGTTATGGAGGTATTGGTAAAAACATGTTACAAGGGCTCCATGAGTTCCTTTTCAGTGTGTTTCAGTGCCTGTATCTCGTAAACAATGTGAGATGTGTGTTCAGTCAGTGTATGTTTCATGAAGTACTTGCTACCATGATTACAATGACACTTACATTATTTTTGTAGCTGCTACGGTTGCTAAGATATTGGCTCATTAGTGGCACAAGAGCTCCTTGTCCTGTAGGGCTGCTGTATGGCTCTGTACTTATATGTCAGTGTGAGTGCATGGCCCAGAGGGCCCACACTCCAACATATGCATACCATTCTACAAAGAATGGGTGATATGAAGGGATGGTAGGGGTGGTGACCCTAACACCACATTTCCATGCTTTTGTCACTGTGCTATGAACTCTAACTGATGCATTAACAGAGTTATTTGCCATAAAAAATGTATATACTCTATATATATACATATATATTATAGTGGCACAGTAGTGCCACTGTAGTTAGGGTTCAGTACCCCATTTAAGGTTAAAGTGTGAAATTGTGCACCTGAATAACTTTGCCACCATAAGACAGATTTTTCTGAAATTTGGCAGGCATGAAGCAGTATCATAGATCTTGGGATCTTCCAAGTATAGTACCAGTCGGATATATGATTGTGAAGTTATAAAGCAGCATTATGTAGCACATTTATGCTTTTTTGTGCATTATTTGCTCACTCCTACAGGTCACACAGTTTGTGAAACTGGTCCAGAAACTTCAGGGAAAATGCAGCCAGGGTCCCCAATGTGCCTTTCGAAGATTACATGAAAAATATTGAACGGTTCAAAAGTTATTCAAAAAACAAGTTTCCCATTATAGTCAAAGGGAAAAGTTCACAAAAAATTCGACAGGGTCAGAAATGCAGTTTTTAGTGACGCAGATTACACTTGTAGTGTCATGAGTTAGCCATTTTTTTTTCAGTTACTGATCACAGAAATGCTTGGCACTTAAAATTGGGACCCTCTATGGACACAATTCTTTTTGTGTTTACCTGGTCAAGCCTTGAGAATGCTAGCCATGTCTTTTTTTTTTGGGAGGGGGGTTAAACACCCCAGAAATATGTTTTTGAAATTTTTGGGAAATGTAGTGTTGCAAAGTACTGTGTCACACATGCGACACTTTCAGGATTTGTTTTGTGAAAGTGTCATGTTTTGCGACACTACTTTTCGACACTATGGCCAAAATAACAAGAATTCTTTGCCACCCTGCTGCAAAACACTGGTTTGCTCTATTGGGCTGAAATTTGGAGGGAAGACAGCCAACATCCACAGGTGTGCCTTTTGATGGTTTGGTGACAAAATATTGCACAGATGCAAAGTTACGGTATTCCAAATTTGAAACTTTTCCCCATAGACTAACATTGCAGCGTCCGCCGTGCATTTCGGGCCCGTATCTCGGAAACGGTTTGAGATACCAACTGTTCATCAGAAAAATGCTTAGCCCCCACTAGGGGGCCAAGTACAAAACTAGCCAGGAAAGTAATAAATAATATGACATTTTTATTTTTTTCTACATCGTACGGTTTCTGAGATATAAGCAATTTAATATTCCAAGTGCTCATTTTCTGCTCCGGGGCCCATTATTATGCATACATTCTTTGTACTCACTGTGTTTCTCTATGGAACTGTTCAGGAAAACCAGGGTGTGCTCTTCCATTACTGTTACAGTTAGCATTTCCACTTGCATTTCTGTACCCATTTGCGTTAGTGTTCTCGTGTACGCCACCATGTGTGTTACCCTTTGCATTTTTGTTTGTGCCTCTGTTTGCATTACTGTTACCATTTGCATTTCCAGTACTGTTTCTGTTTGCATTTTGATTTGCATCACTGTCTGCATTTCCATTTGCGTTTGTGGCCACCCTTCCATTTGCATTTGCTTTTCTCTTTCGTTTGGAGTCATCATTGCTGTTACCATTACCATTTATGTTTCCAATTGCGTTACTGTCACTGTGCACATTACAGTTTGCGTTTCCGCATGTGCTTGCATTTGCATTTCTGTTTCTGTTTCCATTGCCATTATTGTTGCTGTTACTGTTAGCATTTACATTTCCAATTGTGGTACTGTGACCGTGCATGTTGCCATTTGCATTTCTCTACGCACTTGTGTTTCTGTTTCTGTTTGTGTTACTGTTCGCTTTGCCGTTATCGTTGCTGTTACTGTAACTGTTTGCATTTCCAATTGCATTACCATTACTGTTTGCGTCTTTGTCAGCGTTTGCTTTTCTGTTGCCCTTAGCGTTTGCATTTTCGGTTGCATTTCTGTAGTCAGTTGCGTTACTGTTTCCTTCTCCAGTGCTTTAGCCTTAACAGTTTGCATTTCTTTTTGCCTTTCTGTTACTGTTTGCATTTCTTTCACCGTTTGCTTTTCCATTGCTGTTACTATGTTACTGTTTTTGTTAACGTTTGCATTTCTGTCACTGTTACCATTTGCGTTACCGCTTGCATTACCATTTCTGTTTTCATTAATATTTGCACTTGCGTTTCTCTTACCATTTGTGTTACCATTTAAGTTTGCATCACCATGTGTGTTACCATTTGCACTTGTGTTTGAATTTCAGTTACCATTATTGTGACAAAAAATTATGTGGTGGGAGCGCAGGGCCCGAAGGGCCCATGCTCCCACCACCACATTCCATTCATTATTTATAGTCCTCATTCTCAAAAAGAAGGGAAATTCATTGCAAAAAAATCCATTTAAAGCATCAGTTAGGGTTCTTCCACAGTGACAAAGTGAGGAGATTTGATGTTAGGGTTGCCACCACCTTATTTACCACCCACACACACACCACCAACAGGCATGAGGGTATGCATTGGGGTTGTTGGTCCAAACTCTAACCCATCCTCCTACACTGCACCACTTCAGCTTGTTTACACATGGGATGGGGTGAGTTAGAACCAATGACTAACACACACCTGATACTGTTGGTGGTTATCAGGGGTGGTGCAGAGAGGGGTGGCAATGTTCTTTGTTAATTTCTCACTTTTGTCACTGGAAAACCTAATTGATGCATTAAACAAGGTTTATTGTAATTAATATATATTTATATATATGCGTGCATGTATATGTGTGTGTGTGTATATATATATATATATATTTTATGGCAAAAAAACTCTGTTTAATGCATCAGTTATGGTTATTCCACAGTGACAAAAGTGAGGAAATTCAGTGTTCGGGTTGCCACCACTTGCACCTCACGCCCACCCTGCCCCCACCAACAGGCATCGGGGTGTGCATTGAGGTCATCGTCCCTAACTCTCACCCCATTCCATTTGTAAATAAGCTTAGGTGGTGCAGTATAAGAAAATGGTGTAAGAGTTAGGCCCAATGACCCCAACGCACACCCTGATGCCTGTTGGTGGGGGCGGGGTGGGTGTGGGGTGCAAGGGGTGTTAACCCTAACACCGAATTTCCTTTAGTTGCTGTGGAACAACCCTAACTGATACATTAACTGGATTTTTTTTGCCATGAATTTCCCTTCTTTTTGAGAATGTGCACTATAAATAGTGAATGGTATGTGGAAACATAATTGCAAATAGAAATGGTAATGCAAACTGTAATGGAAATGCAAATGGTAATGGTAATGCAAACAGAAATGCAAATGAAAATGGTAATGGCAACGGTGATGCACAATGAAAAAGTAGTGCAAGAGACCATGGAAATGCAAGCGCAAATGCTAACGGTAATGGAAATTCAAATACAAATAGTAACGCAAGCGGTAATGAAAACACAAACAGTAATGGTAACGCAAATTGAAATGCAAACGCACACAGTAATGGTAACAGTAATAGTGATGACAAAGGAAACTGTAACGCAAATGCAAGTGGAAATGCAAACGCAAATGGTAATGCACACAGTGACGCAAGCGGAAACGCTAACTAGAACAGTAATGGAAATGCAAATGGTAACGGTAACAAAAACACAAACAGTAACACCAATGGTGATGCAAAAGGAAACAGTAACACAAACGGTAAAGCAAATGCAAACAGTAACACACACAGTGATGCAAATGGAAATGCTAACGCAAACGGTAACGTAAATGCAAGCGGAAACATAAACACAAATGCTAACAGTAACAGAAATGCAAACACACATGCTGTTTGTCCCAAAAAGGTGCATTCAGAAGCACAGTAAATACAAAGAATGTGGCCATAATAATGGCCCTCAGACCAGAAAATTAGCACTTTGAATACTAAATTGCTTATATCTCAGGAACTGTATGACATAGAAACAAAATTAAAATCTCATAGTATTAATTACCTTCAAGGCTAGTTTTGTACCTACCCCCCCCCCAGCAGAGGGTCAAGCATTTTTGTGACAAAAAGCCTGTATCTCACACAGTTTTCGAGATACATGACTCGAAAGGTGTGGCGAACACCGTAATGCTATCATATAGGAAAAATTGTTAACTTCAGAGTGGCGTAACTTTGCAGCCCTGTTATATTTTGGCACCAAACCCAAAAGGCACATCTGTGGGATGTAGGCTTTTTTCTCTGAAAATTTGAGCCCAAAAGATGAAACTGTTGTTTTGCAGCAAGGTGGCAAAGATTTCCTATTATTTTGAGCACACTTTTGCAAATTACTTTCACAGTAAAAAATCATGAAAGTGTCAAACTTGTGAAAATACTTTGCCACACTGCTTTTTAAAAAAAATTGAAAAACATATTTCTGGGGTGTTTTATCCCAAACAAATACATGGCTAGTATCCTCAGGACCCGACTAGGTGAACACAACAAGAATTGTGTCCTTAGAGGGTCCCAAATTTAAACGCCAAGCATTTCTCTGACCAACTGAAAAAAAAGGCTAATTTGCAAAAGTAAAAAGGTCATTTGCATAAGTAAAAATTGCATTTGCGACATTGTCACATAGTTTAACTTTTCCCATAGATTATAATGAGGAACAGTTTTTTTTTTAATAACTTTTGAACCGTTTACAATTTTTTTCATGAAATCTTACATAGAAACATAGACTTTGACAGCAGATAAGGACCACTAGGCCCATCTAGTCTGCCCATTTCCCTACCTACAGGATAGGTCGCAGATCCTAGTTAACCAACAGCCTATATCTTCCTGCCCCCACAAGAATTGCCTTATGTCTGTCCCATGCATTCTTGAATTCTCCCACAGTTTTAGACCCCCCAACTTCCTCAGGAAGACTGTTCCATGCATCCACTACCCTCTCTGTGAAATAATACTTCCTCACATTGCCCCTGAACTGCCCTCCTTCTTTCTTTAAATTGTGTCCCCTTGTTCTTGCAAGTCTCTTTTTCTGAAAGATGCTACCCTCTTGGACTTTGTTGATTCCCTTGAGGTACTTGAAAGTTTCTATCATGTCCCCCCTCTCTCTTCTTTCCTCAAGGGTATACATATTAAGCTCCTTTAGTCTCTCCTCATACGGCTTCTCTTGCAGACCCTGTACCATTTTAGTTGCCCTCCTCTGGACTGCCTCTATCCTGTCTATATCCTTGAGGAGATGGGGTCTCCAGAACTGGACACAGTATTCCAGATGGGGTCTCACCAACTCTCTGTACAGAGGGATAACAACTTCAAAAGGCACTTTGGGTACCCCGGCTGCATACTCCCTGAAGTTTTCAGACCAATCGCACAAACCATGTGACCTGTAGGCATGAGCAACAAAACATGCAAAAATGCATAATTTATGTGTTTTTTGGTGCTGTGTAGCTCCACAACTGTACATCTGACTGTAACTCAACTTGCCAGAACCAGAGATCTATGGAAACAGACAGTGAATTCCAAATTACAGGCAAATTTGTCATACAGTTGCAAAGTTACTAAGCCACCAAATTTCAGATTTAACCTTAAATGGGGTACTCAACCCTAACTATAGTGGCACTACTGTGCCACTTTATATATATATATATATATATATATATATATACACACACACATATATAGCTATATACATATGTAGTATACTGGCATGGTAGCGCCAGTATAGTTAGGGTTGAGAAAGCACTTTAATGTTAAACTCAAATGTTGCACCTTAATAACGTTGTCACCATGAGACAGATTTCCCTAACATTTTGTACACAGGGTCTGGTTCCATAGATCTCTGGTCTAGTAAGTTGCGTCATGATTGGATGTATGGTTGTGGAGCTGCGGAATGTCATAAAATGTGAAAAAAAAAATGTTTTTGCGTTTCTTTGCTCATGCCCACACAATTTGTCCATTTGGTCTGATGTCTTCAGAGAAGATGCAGTCTGGGTCATTGATGTGCCTTTCAAATATTTGATGTAAAAATATTAAATCATTGAAAAGTTATTAAAAAAACAAATTCCCCATTATACACTAGTCAAAGGGGAAAAAAATGTATGTGCCTCATGAAAGTGTCTCAAGTGCAATTTTCCTTTCACAAAGGGCCCTTTTACTTTCATGCTATTGCCATCTTGTTTTCAGTTAGTGAGAGAGAAAAATGCCTGGCATTTAAATTTGGGACCCTCTAGGTAAACACTGACTGTTGGGTTTACCTAGTTGGGTCCTGAGAATGCCATCCCTATCTTGTTTTGGGGGGGGAACCCCTCAGAAATGCCATTTTAACAGTCAGAGACCCAGTATTTTCACAAATTGTTGAAAAAACGTCCGTGAAACTTTCGCAAATGCGACAGTTTCATGCTGGTTTTTGCGAAACTTTCGCAATTTGCAAAAGAACTTTGCCAAAAAACTGAAATCTCTGCCATCCCCCTGCAACAAAACGGTTGGGCATTTTGTGCTGAAATTTGCAGAGTGGCAAGTCATGGTCCCACAGATGTACCTTTTTGCAGTTTGGAGCCAAAATATTCAAGGAACCAAAGTTACAGCATTCCGAATTGGAGAAATTTCCTATAGGATAACATTGCTGCGCCCATGACGCCTTTCAGTGCCTGTATCGCGAAAACGAAGCAAGATATGGATTTGTTGCGATCAGCAGGCTAGTTCATCTGTAAGTAAACTAGCTTGCAGCAGCAAGTTTGGAAATCATAGTTTAGATTAGCAGTGGATTTTTTTTCCTGCTTTGTATGGTTATAAGAGATGTTGGCAAATTAGTGTCACAAGGGTTCCAAAGAGTGACTTTGCAGCTCATTTCGATGCCCATATCTTTTAAACAATGCAAGATATGGATTCAGTTGACTCATCTTGCATAGATGTCTTACTGTCATGATTACAATTACACTTGATTTTTTTTTCTAGCTGCTATGGTTGCTGAGATATTGGAACATTAGTAGCACAAGGGTTCCTTGCCCTATAGGTCTGCTGTATGGCTCCTTAGTTATGTTTGAGTGGGAGTGCAGAGCCCAGAGGGCCCATGCTCCCACATACTCATACCATTATGCACAAAATGGACAATGTGAAGGGAGTACAAGGCCTGGAGGGCCCATGCTCCTAGTACCACATGCCAGTTACATTACACTTTCTGAAAAAGAAGGAAAATTCATAGCAGAAAAACTCCGTTAATGCATCCGTTAGGGTTCATAGCACAGTGACAAAAGTTTGGAAATGTGATGTTAGGGTTCAAAACCCTAACTCCGCATTAATCCCAACCCCTGCCTGACACACACACACACACACACACACACACACAGCAAGACACTAGCAAGATTTCAAAACACTATACCACTTCATCACATCTGTAAGCAAAATAATCACAACACTGTACTGATTTCACATAATACTATGTAATGAAAAACTAAATACAGTATAATCGACTCTATACTGCCAGTACAGTATGATGACACATTATTGCTGGCATATCTTCTTCATATAATGTGACTTAGTCTGTACACATTTTCAAAATATTAATTGATATGTGTCATAATTCAACAATTGTCTCACTGCAAGTATTGCTGCTACCACATGGACATGTGGTAACAGGAAAGATAGAGCTGACACATACACAGTGCTTTTTGGATATTGCTCAGGTAGGGAACTACCACCATCATATGTTGTTATACTGCTGCGCTACCTGGAAATACTCATTAACGGTATGTTATGGTTAGCTTTGGATGCTACAGCTGTTGCTTTTACATCTTTCTTGTAAACTATACTACAATAAATACTTTTATTATTACTACCCTTTGTTATTAGGACTGACTCACTGTATCAGACAAAATAAAAGTGCAAACATCCAAGATTTAGGAGGGAAATGAGGAGACACTATTTCATAGAAAGGGTAGTAGCAACATGGAATGGACTACAAGAATGGGTGGTATCATGTAAATCTGTGAACAGCTTTAAAAGGGCATGGGACAGGGAACAAGGGAGAGTGAGGGTGGGGAGGTGGAGGTGGCAGTGGGATGACAGAGGAGAGGGGTGGGGCAGCTGCAAATTATGGGGGCTAGCTGCACACTCAAGCAGATTTAGATAGACTGGGTGGTCTGTTTCTGCTGGCACATTCGTGTGTTTGTATATTCATATTTAAGGACTGTTGGTAGGCTTATACAAACTTTCATTTCCGTAAACTATGTGTGGATAACATAACGTGTGTCTCATCACTTGTAAAGTATTGAACTATGGGCATCTGCTTAAATCTTGTTATTGATGTTTGTAATGCAAAAATGCTTGCTGTGGGCCATCACCCATAATTGTGCAGCATGTGTGTGTATCCTCAAGGCACCATGATGGCAGCAGAACTGATGCAGTATACATATATATATATATATATATATATATGTGTGTGTGTGTGTGTTTGTTATTTTCAAAAAACAGCATTAATGCACCAGTGAGAGTTCAGATTAAAGAGACAAAAGTAGGGAAATATGGTGTTAGGATTTCCAACCATGAAATCTTACCCTCACAACTCCAAGGAGGAAATGGAAAAAAACTATGGTTTTCTCTGTCCCGTCTGCTGGCGATTCAGGGGTGGGTCTTCCTTGGGATTCTCAACCCTAACCGTCGCTCCATCATGATATAGCCTTCAAACATACAGAACTGTGTCTCCCCATGTTGCCAACAACCAGTAGGCCCTGCCTGAATAAAACATATCACACATCACATTTTATAGTTATGGAATGGGGTGAGTGTAAAAGTTGAGAACCCCAAGGAAGACCTCATCACTGATTCACCAACAGTCAGAACAATGAAAACAATAATGCTTTTTCCTTTTTCTACTTGGGAGGTGGGAGTGAGGAATTAGGATTGGAAACCTTATTGCTACATTTCCCTACTTTTGTTGCTTTAATCTGAACCATAACTGGTGAATTAATACAGTATTTGCAAAGAATTTCCTTACTTTTTGACATAGTAAAATCATATCCTCATTCATGAAGGTCCATTTAGGACCTGCATGATCACGACCATCTAGTACATCCATCTGGCTGGGGAAGTGCAGGGGTCTCTTGGCCCTGCCCTTATATCCCTTCATATATGCAGACATCCATTTGGCTGTGGAACCATAGGGATCTCAGGTTCCTGCACGTTCATGCTGCCAGAAAAGTAATTGATATGCTTGATTGTAATTGTTTTTGTGGGGTTCACTTCAAAGGAAAAAATATATTAAATGTCCATCTTAACTGCCAGTGGTTGATTTTATATGGGTAAGATGTGTTTTTTTGGGTTTTTTTTACCAATGAGTCAGTCAGTTTCTTTTGGTTTGTTATCAAATTTGCTATAGCTATAATGGAAGATGAGATACACCATTAGATAATTGTTGATGATGTTTGGACTTTCTTTGTGGATTTGGCACCATGGTGAAGACTGGATATAATTTTGGAGTGTAGTGCATATCCCATCAATGTTTAGGCAGGGATTATGTGTTAGTGTTGTAGTACTCACTTACACCTTTTTGATATCTATAGACACATTATCCCTTACTTCCAGTTCTTGGTGGACTCATGTCTTGTTATTGCAGCTTGTTAAACATTGTAGTGTTATCCTATGGGAACTGTGATTTTGAAATGTTTATGCTTTTTTATGTACTTTCTGAATTCTTTTGTAGGGCATTATGTGTTAGGGTTGTAGTACCCATAAAGACATTTATTTTGATATTGATATTGATATATATATATATATATATATATATAGTCCTTTAACTGCACATATTGATGGAGTTATGGTTTGTTATAGTTGAAATGTGGAAACAAACTAAGTCCAAATGCTTTTTCTTATGAGGGAATCCTTTTTTTGTGAGACAGTTTCATTCTCATGAAACAGGATTCCTTCATTCAAAAAAGAATGTGACAGAAAAGTCCAAGTTCTTTTTTAATGTGAAGAAATCCTTTCTAGTGAGATTCTTTCATTCTCACAAAACCAGATTCCTTTATACGAAAAAAGAATATGAAAAAAACTAAGTCCAAATTCCCTTTTGTATGAGGTAATTTTGTTTTGTATGGCTCTATTCCTATTTTGAATTGCCATATGAAAAAATGGAAACTATCTCACAAAAACATTTTTTAAAATGTGTTAAAAACAGCTGGCCTGGTGGTTTGGAAGGCTAAGGCATCCTGCCTTACCTCCAGCCATACCGGCGACCTGAGTTTGCAGTGTGAGTAGGTCACCGGGGGTTGGTCAGGGAAGAGAAGGATTGAGCACCCCAGGGACAGCTCTCCTTCTCTGGGGAGGGGGTTGATCAATGGCCAGCCTTGCCTGGCCCCTAGTAGAGGCTGGGGGCTGGTGTACTGATGCTGTTGATAATGGGCGGATGAAAGGCAAATGTTTGATGGGACGTGCATGGGAATGTGTGCAACACCGTCTTTGGTGTCATTGTATGACCTACCTCCAGGTAGAAAATGGGAAAATAATCTCTGGCAGCTGAATGATGGAGGAGCTTGCAGGTCCCACTCCCCGACCAGCCATGCTGTCAACCAGAACTGGATATGATCTTTAGTGGGGGCTTGAGGTAGCCCCCACTGACCCTGCCAGGCAGGGCAAGTCCTGGGTGAAGATGGTTGGTGACAGCCAGTAGACATTGGGGGATGGGGCTGGGGCTCCCTCCTGAATGTGGGGAGCTGGAGAGGGGGTAAATAAAAGAGTAACAAAAAAAATTTGTTAAAAACACATTTGAGGGTCACATTTTCATAAACTAACTGCAGAATCCAGCTAAGGGGGCAATTAGAAAGATACATGTGTTAGTGTCTTTAAATAATATGATTGTTTTATATTTAATAGTTTTTATTGAGTTTTCCAACATAACATATAGGCAGGCATAAGCACAAAATATACACAAAAAGAGCATAAAAAAGGCAAAACATCAGACTGTCATAGCTACAGGGAGAAAAAAAATAAAGTTACCGTGCAGGTATAGTGGTTGGGCACCATAGTTCAATAGCAGTGAAACATATACAGTAAAACCAAGGAGCTTTTAGACTACTCACAAGGGGTTAATACCCCATGTCCCCATGTGATCACAAGCATGGGCAAATAAGGAGAAACATTGTGAATTAGCCTGAGAGTCCTTTGTAACTGACCAGATGAAGTGTGGGCTACCTAAATTACAAGCTTTCTGCTACATACAATATGTCAGTGGTAGCTAGGAGATACAACAAAAGGCAAACAAAGAAAAAAGAGAGCAAACACAGTGGGTATGTCTATATCATGGGTACCATGCTAGTAATAGAGCATTAACAATAGATAGCATGGTTAATCTGGTTTTCTGCAGGGAAGGAAACTTGAGGAGAAAATTGAAGGGAGGAACGGGGGGGGTCCACTTGTCCTCATCCAATGCCTGTCCAAGGCTTCAGGAAGGGCAGAAAGGGGGCCCAGCAGGCAGAGTGGGCAGCTAATTTGTTTCTTATGACATGAGACATGTGGTGCAATAAGGCAAGCTGCGCTTGTACCTGATAAAGCTCTGAGATAGTAGGGATTTCAGTAGATCTTCAGCGGCACAGGATGAGTCATTTGGCAGAGATGCTTAATATGGCTAGCCAGCGAATATGCTGGCCTTTTAAATGAGTGCCTTGAGGAGGGGGACCCAGAATCCAAACCAGTGGGTCTGGTTTAATCATGTAGCCAAGGGTTTGAGCAGCCAGTTGGCCTACTTGTTGGCAAAATGAAGACAGCAAAGAACATTGCCAGAGAATATGGTACAGATCCCCTACATGTGAGTTATATCTCCAGAACAGATTGTTGTCTATAAGCTTAGCTTTGTACACAGGGTCTGGTGTTCTATACCAGTGGTGCAATATTTTGCTTTGGTTGAGTCTACTTTGCATGTCTGGTTAACTAACATGGGCAAGTTTTCAACATATGTTCTAGCTGGCCTCATCCAGCTGCAAACCCAGGGCCCTCTCCAATTTTTGTTTGGACTGGTCAGATTGTGATGGAATGCTTTCCCAGAGAGCAGTGTACATCTTACTTGCATGACCTTTGGTCAGCTGAAGCCAGGTTCCCAGCTTATGAGAGCTTGTTGGGCTAGATGAGTGTGCACACATGTAATCTGACAAAGAGCTGCACAGCTGTAAGTATCTCCAGAAAGCTTCTTTCCCTAACCCCTTTCACTTGGCAAGGTCTTGGAAGGATTGTATCTTATGCCCATTGCTTCCATAACATCTGCCAGTATCTTAATAGTCTTGATCTCCCATTGGGGCCACAAGATGTTTATTTTCCTCACCAGAATGTGGACATTCTTGTGTATGAAATAGGCCTGGGATTGGCTTTGATTCTGATGTGAGTTTTACCCCAGATGTTAACCACAGGGGCAATCGTAGGGTGTGGTCGCATGGATTTGGGCAGATGACTATACAGCAGAAGAGGTAGGCTGTGTACCAGAGCCAGTGACTTTTCCATAGTGGTGATTCAGGGGATATGGTTAAGAACCATTTCAGAGTCTGGGCATTGGAGTAAGTCCAAGCATAGCCTTCAAGCCATGGTAGGCCCCAACTTCCCTGCTTCCAGTGGGAGCCCAATTTGTTTCTACTACATCTGGGTCTTTTGTTTTCCCAAATTAAATTGCCAATAATCGAGTCAATGAGATGAAGCCACTTTACAGGAGGGGTCAAAGGGATATGGGAGAGAAGATACAACAGCTAAGGTGTAGAGATCATTTTGAGGGCTGAGATTTTGCCAGCTAGAGTAAGGTGGAGCATTTTCCACCTGTCTAGCTCGGTACTGAGTTTGGCAACTAGCGGAGATAAGTTGAGGTCCCAAATTTTGGTAAGGTCTGTGGAAATGTGAATGTCAAGGTACACCAGAGAGCCACTGGCCCATTTGAGCCCCAGCGGAGCCACCATATCGTGAGTACACTTGGGGTTTAAAGGGAGTATTTTGGTTTTTGATTTGTTCATCCTGAGGCCTTATAGGGCCACAAAGTCCATCAGAAGGGAGAGGAGTGCTGGGAGAGACGCCCTCATGTCCTTCACTGAGACCAGCAGGTTATCTGCATACATAAAGGTAATGTAAATATGTGGCCCAATTTGGATTCCTTGAATGACGGAATGTTGCCTATAGCTGCTGCTTGTGGTTCTACAGCTAAGATGAAAAGGAGAGGGGATAAGGGACATCCTTGTTGATTACCTCTGCCCAGCTGGAAGTGCACAGATGTCTTCATGTTAGTGCGAACACAGGCCAAGAGCTGCTGATAAAGTGCGTGTATCCAGCCCTAAAAACAAGCCCCAAAACCAAAGTGCAGTAGCAGTTGTCTTGTTTCTATGCTAAATAGTTGCCTCTCTGAGATCAAACACTGGATGAATTCGAGCTGGCTGAGATTGAATCCGGATAAGACTGAGGTGCTGGTTGTGGATCCAGGTCGCCTAGGGGTGGGTTCTGAAGCTGGGAACATGTCAGGCTTATGGCTGGATAGTGTCCAGCTCACTACCTCAGACCGGGTGCAAAACCTGGGCTTTATTTTTTTTGGACGATGGTCTGACCCTGACATTTCAGGTGTCAGCTGTGGTTAAATCCTCATTTTATCATCTGAGGAATATCACCTTGGTGAAACACCTGGTTCCTCTGGGTGACCTTCCAACATTGGTCCATGCCTTCATTACCATCCGTCGTGACTATTGCAATACCCTCTATCTAGGGCTACCTGGGGTTGATATCCGCTGCTTGCAGCTAGTGCAGAACGCTGCAGCCAGGCTGTTGACTGGCACTTCTAGGTCCAGTCATATTAAGCCTGTGCTGCATGAACTGCACTGGCTGCCAGTTCAGTGGCAGATCACCAATAAGGTTGGCTTGCTTACCTTTAAGGCCATACATGAACAAGAACCTGACTACCTGAAAGATTGCCTGACTCCCTACTCCCTCAGTCGTCTTCTCCGATCCACTGATGAGGGATTGCTAGAAGTTCCCAGGGTTCGTTTGAAAACTTCTTGGGCTCATGCTTTTTCATTTGTGGTGCCGACCCTATGGAACTCTCTATCTCACCGGTTAAGAGAATGCCTGACCATCAATAGTTTTAAAACTATGCTTAAAATGTATGTATTTTCTCAGGCTTACACAGATTAATGTATATATTTATGCTTGATGTTTTATATGATTGTACAGTGCCTTGGTTTTGAAAGGCACTTAATAAATAAAGTGATTGAATGATTGATTGATAGTCCGATTCCAGGGAGTCAAAGGCATTCTCGAAGTCTATGGCCACATCCGCTGCAGGAGATTGAAGGGTCTGGGCATGATAAATAATATTTAAGAGAGACCTAATATGATCTTGACTAAAGTGTCCCAGGACAAAACCTACCTCTGAGGGCTGCAAGAGATAACGAAGAGGGTTTAGTCTAGAGGCCACGATCTTGGCGAAGATTTTACTGTCTGTATTGATAAGCGATATTGGCTGGTAGCTCGCAGGGAGAGTGGGATCCCTTATATTGTTTGGGGAAAATTGTAAATCTCACTTCTCATAGGGATGTGGGTGAAATGCCCTTGTCCAGGGTCTCATTATACAAAAAAGAGAAAAGGGGGGCAATATGGGGGCTGAGAAGTTGTCAGATCTCTATGGAAAAACCATTGCCTCCCGGAGCTTTGCCTGAATTCAACATTTTGATGGCCTCCACCATCTCAGATGTTGATATTGGCTTGTTTATGTCCACAATTTGGAAGAGTGAGAGGGTAGGGAGTTGAAGAGAGGAAAGGAAAGGGTTTGCTGAGCGAGCATCCTGTCCTCTGTTTGAAGTATAGAGGTCACAATAGAACTGTTTCATAATAGTGTTCATTGAACAGGGGTCAGTTTGAATCACTACTAGCTGGTCCTTCAGCTCAGAACTATGGTGATCTACCTGCCACTTGTGCAAGCGATAGGCAAGCAGCTTGCTGGCTTTTTCTCCCCTATCCCAGAAATTGTGGCATACCTTCAGTATGGCAATCTCTGCTTTGTGTGAGATGAGGTCATTAATCTCCAAACGAGTCATTAGTATTTCATTACTCAGTGCCAAATCTGACTGTAATGTGGCAAGCTGTTTGGCTTGGGACTCTAGAGCTTTGAAGTCAATCAATCAATCAATCAATCAATCAATCAAGTCTTTATTTTACCAGGCGTTCATCGTTGAGCAGAAGCTCATTTGCAAGATGGACCTGGGTGGAGCATGAACAATTGTATATACAGGTCAACACAGGTATTTACAAGGCAATACAGATAATACTCTTTACAGAGAGGAAGAAAAAAGTTCTATATGTACATAGAATTATACAGATATTGTACAGATTACATGGTATTTACATACATAGAAGTGTCTATAGGAAGATAAAGCAGGTTATCTAAGGTTGCAGGAGGAAATAAGGAAGAAAAATAAAAATAAAATATACACCAGGTAGAGGTGAAAGTAGGGGAAGAGAGGGAGGGAAGTAGGGGAGAAAGGCTAGGAGGGCACGGTGCACAGAAAGGAGTTGGTAAAGCTGGATGTAGAAGGTGGATGGAGAAAAGGAGTATGTGTGAGCTTGAGGTTGAATGCTATAAAATACGGCATGGTAGGATGTCACAACCTCAGGTAGTGAGCTCCTATCCGAGGTTGGGAAAGGAAGAATAAGGGGATGGATGGGCCTAGTGTTGATAAGACAGGGGATAAGAGACAGAACAATTAGGCTGGTGAGGAGCAAGCTGGGAGGGTCATACTTAAAATTGGGTCTAGCGTGGCTATATACAGTGCAGACACGGCACTGGGTCTGAGTGGGTGAAGCAGTTACATACTTCTCTGATTGTATGGAAATAAAGCATCTTGAAAGCATTTATACCGATTAGAGTGCTTAATTTGAGGGTTTTTTGTAGATCGTTCCATAAGGTAGGTAGCACGAAGCTTATGGCTGCCCTGCCGAAGCGGGATTTTGCTTTGGGTACTTTAAGTGTAATAGCTGAGTAACTTCTTAACGCGTATTTCCCAATTATACTCAGGGGAAGACAGCAGGAGATATAGTAAGGCAGCTTATTAGAGATGGCTCTATAGGTCCAGAGAGCAGCGTTTCTGTGGCGCCTGAACTTTAGTGATGTCCATCCCACTGCCGCATATAGGGTGCAGTGATGTGTGTCGAAGGGGAGTCCCGTTATAAACCTCAGTGCTCGATGGTAGAGTGTGTCCAGTTTAGCCATGTAAGAGTTGGGGCATTGGCTGTAGAGGAAGTCAGCGTAATCAACCAATGATAGGAAAATGGATTGGACCAGTTGTTTCTTGGCATCTCTGGTGAGAAATTGGCTGATTCTAAAAAACAGTCCAAGCCTTTGCCGAAGTCGTTTTAGCAAGTCCTCGATATGTTCAGTGAAGGAGAGTCTTTGGTCTATCCAAACTCCCAGATACTTGAATTTTGTAACAAATTCTAGTTTTCACCTAGAACTGTGGTAATTTGGGAACTGTCCCACTGGACACAGGGTTAGCTGTACAGATAAAAAGAGAGGACCATCGCTTTAGTTTTTGGCATTAAGGAGTAGCTTTTGTGGAGGAGTTGGCTTTGCAAAGGTTGAATTCTGACTATAGGTCATTGCAGGCAGCTTCAGGTGTTGGGCGACTCACGTGAGAACTGTATCATCTGCAAACAGATGGATGTTGGCTTCTTTTATACAGTAGTCGATGTTATTAATGTAGATTGCAAAAAGTAAGGGCCCTAATATAGAACCTTGAGGTACCCCTCTTTGCAGAGTTTTTAAGGGGGACAGGCCTCCTTTGGCTTTAACTTGTTGAAGGTGCCCTGTAAGATAGTCAGTGAACCAATGCAGAGGAGGGTCCCACCTATGGTTTGAAGGGTGGAGAGGAGCAGACTATAGTCGGCGGTGTCGAAAGCCTTGCTTAGATCAAGGAAAACAGCACAAATAAAGTTTTGCTTTCAAGATTACGCTGCCAGTCATTAGTAACTTTGGCGAGGGCTGAGATAGTGCTATGTTTAGCTCTGAATCTGGACTGCATAGGATTTAGCAGTTCCCTAGACTCAAGGTGAGTCCTCAGCTGTGCATTTACAATTTTCTCTAGGAGCTTGGACAGGACCGGCAGGAGGGAAATTGGCCTGTAGTTATTAAGATCACCACGGTCACCTGATTTGAACAGTGGTATGACATGTGCTGTCTTCCATATAGGTGGTAAGGTGCCCTGAGACAGGGATAAGTTAAAAAGGTGGGTGACGGGTATTGCTAGTACGCAGTAGGCAATTTTTAGGAAGTAAGGGTCAAGGGAGTCGGCCCCAGCACTTTTTCTAGTATCCAACTGAAGCAATAGGTCCTCTACCTCTTTCAGTGTGGCAGGTTGAAGTGAGAAAGGCGGCGAAGCTATTGGAGTTTCAGGCAGTTGGCTGGCAGTCTGGGAGCGAAGTATGTTTGCAGGGGAGTTATCAAGTGCAATTCTATGAAGTTCAGATAGTGTTCACGTTGCTTATGACATCTGAGTGCATATCCCATTATTGCACCTTGCAGAGTGGCCTTTAGTGCCTCCTACCGAATAATCGGAGAGGTGTCCTGAGGTGTGTTCTCTGTCAGGAAGAGGGCTACCTCAGACGTTACCCACTGAGCGAAATCGGGATCTTTGAGAAGAAGAGGTTCCAGTTTCCGTGATGAGGCCTATGCTGAGGGTGGGCCCCATAGGAGGTGTAGGAGGACAGGGGCATGGTCCGAGATAATTTTGGGCATTATTACTGAGTCTGCTGCCTTCTGGAAAATCACAGCCGCTACCAACCATAGATCCAGGTGGCTGTGTGACCCATTTACCAGTGAAGTATAAGAAAACTCACTCTCCGTAGGGTGAAAAGTTCTCCAGATATCGGTCAGGCCTAGCTCAGCCATTAACTACTGGAGAGCAAGACGGGCTTTGGGGTGTTGCCTGGCTGATGAGGAACTACGGTCCACTTGAGGCATCAGGACAAGATTAAAGTCCCCTCCTAAAATGGTCGGTGTAGAGATCGGGGCAATAGAGCAAAGCTCTTGGGCCACCATATAAAAAAAAGCGGGGACATCTTCATTTGGGGCGTATATACAGCCCATTAGGAGAAGGCCCTCTGGGGTGTTGACCAGAACCAGGACCCATCTGCCCAGAGGGTCTGTTCAAATCTGGGATGGAGACCATGTAAGGGATTTATGGAGTAGTATAGCTACCCCTCATTTCTTAGATGGAGGTAAGGCTGAAAAGACTTGCCCGACCGAGTCTCTAACCAATGCAGCGTGGTCCTGTTTAGTTAATTTAGTTTCCTGTAGGAAGGCCAGCATGGCCCTCAGCCTCTTGATCTGTTTACATTTAATCAGGGTGTTTAAACCTCACACATTCCAGGTGTAAGCATGGAGATCACCCATGGTCATGTGGAATAGTAGTAGTGTCAGAAAAGGTCATGCTCATATACTGAGGCGAGGCTGAAGGCAGAGTTGCCCAGTCCCACAGGAAGTTCCCACTAGAACCCTGCAGGGAGAAACCAGTATACCATGCATAAACATAGACAGTGAAACCCCATGATGATACACAAATATAAGCTAGCAAACAGCATCTAACTGGCAAAGCGCCCGAACTATCAACCAACTATTTACAAGAAAAGCAAACAACTTGTGATATCCTAGATATGGAAGGAGACAGTAGAACCGGCAGACTACCTGCCAAGGCCACCTGTCTCCTCCATGCAGGGTGGGTATAAGAGGCGAGCAACCAAGCCAAGATTGACTAAACATTCCTGAGTGTTAGCCTCTGGCAGCTTATCATGCCTCTCCCTCCCGTGGAAAGGTGTAGCAGTGCATGGGGCATAAGAGGGAAACCTGAATCACTACTCACAGTCCCATATATAGTGGGAGTGTAGCTCTATGTTTTGGCCAAAACATTACTCTTACCTTGCAGCCCATTCATAAGAGAAAAAAGGAAAAGAAAAAAGCATGTCCCCAACTCAGTAGTGTATGAGTAAAGGAGACAGTGCTAGAGGTCTCACAGCCAAGCGGGGGGGGGGGGCGCAAAGCTCGCTTCTCAATCACTGGCATTAGCTGATGGAAGAGGCCCACAGCTGGATTACGAGAAGGTGGTAAAAGCCCCTCTGCCTGAAGGCAGGGAGCTCCCCGGGGTGTAGACATACATAGGGCATGTAGGAATAAAGTAGTGTGGCCTCTGTAGGGAGAGAGGATGAAATGAGGAGTTATAACCAAAGGATGCACACATCAATGATGGGGGGGAACAAAAAAAAGACAAAAAAAAAAAAAAGAAGAGCAGGAAGATGGAGGGCTGCATATTAACAAGGGCCACATGGCCCATGGTGAGTACACATTATGAAGCAGCATGGTACATATAGCACAAATGTGAAGCAGCAACATACAGAAAATAAAAAAAAATAGTCATTAATGACCCATTTGAACATATTGTCAGTTAAGACTCTCCGTTCTGAGCAGCACAATAATCTGTGAGTCCCTGCATGCATTAGCAACATGTTTAAAGACCGTTTGGCATGTGACATGTGAGGCCAGTACATTTGTATTTTCTTGAGCCTTTCAGGGGCATTTGCCAGGCATGGGCAACTCTGGGCATAATCAAAAATTAAAAAAGAAGCTAGATGAGGGGGCCGGCATTTAGACAACACCTGTATTCCCCGATTTAACCCATCATAGCCCGTGACATGAAAATGAGCACAACACTTATCTGGGTCCTCATGGTGGTGTATTGGGGTCCTCAGTCTTTCGATCTTGCGGCTTCTTAGGAGAGTGAGCAGCAGATTCCAGGAATCACGATGAATCTTGAACTAGCGGGGCTCCACCTGCCACCGCTGCAGCCCAGGATTTCTGTTCGAGCTCTGATGTACAGGGGGCTGAATGAGCATCTACCTCCTGAGTCGCTTCTTCTAGGTTGAGAAGCAGGGTAAACTTATTTGGTGAGTGATATTGAAGCAGGACATCTGAGTTAGAGACATGAGGCTCCCCTGTATATTGCAGATCGATCGGATGCTTTCATGGCATTGTGGGGCCTGGTGCTTCCTGGTTCGGGGGGAGAGAGGCATCGAATCTATGGACCAGAGGGCCCAACAACTGAACCGATGATCCAGGTGATGCTTCCATATCATAGCCCATATCGGAAGTGCTCCTCGAGGAGCTGAACAAGTCAGGGTCCCTAAAGTCTTGTGGGAATTCTCAGCGCAAGAAATCCATACGGCTCACCAGGGTAGAAAACAGGATTGGAGACCCATTCACAATTATCCACATAGTCGCTGGGTAGCATAAAGAAAAGGACACATGATGGGCATGAAGGATGCGTCGTCAGTCAGAATAATCTTTACACTGCACCAAAAGCTCCCTTGAGTATTCTTGGTAAATTTGGATTTTATGCCCCTTCTAAGTGATCGCGTCTTTCTCCCTAGCTGCATTGCTAATTAGCTCTTTCTGTTTAAAATCAAGAAAATGAGCCAGAATCAGGAGTGACCTCTCCCCTGGTTTTGGTGGCCAGGCTAGCATGCAGTGGCCCCGTTCAAGGTGTAGGATGGGTGCAGGAGCCAACCCCAGGATGTTAGGCAGCACTTCTTGCAAGAAAGATGCAGCATCCTGCTGTTCAACCCCCCCTCTGGGAAGCCGAGAAAACGCAGATTATTTCACCAACTGCGGTTCTCCAGGTAGTCCACTTTGTTTTGGAGCATGAGGATGCTGTGGGCATGTCCTCTGGTGGTTGCAGTGAGGTACTGAATGCCAGCATCGTGGGCCTTGAGATGTTGTTTAGTCTGAAGAAGACAAGTTTCTCTGACATGTAAAGTTTGAGTATTTGTATTCATGGCCTTTATCATTTGTGCCATTTGGGTAAGCAGCTGGCTGAACATTTGCTCCATTTTTATGTTTGCTTGCACGCATGTGCAAGAAACATAGTGCCATCATCTGAGTTTTTCAGAGGTGTGTCAGCATCTTCCAATTCAGTCAGTGTGTTTGCAGGTGTGGTCACAGTTCTCCAATCACTGCTGAAGCTGTCTATGACAGCAGTTGAAAATGCAGTGGCATACAGTTGAAAGAGGGAGCTACGCTTCAGTGAGCAGCTCCCCCACACACACACACACAGATCAACTGTGTCAGTTGCCTGATAGGATGGTGTAGTCTTGTCTAGCTTAGAGAGACAAGCCACACATCATTACTTTAATAAACTGTTCCCTGCCAAAGCAGGACCACCAAAATGTGTGGGTGCCTAACAGTCCTTACATACGCCAGCTCTCCAAGCACACCTTCATGGACTCCATGGGTTCTAATCCTCCAGAAAAAATACCTCAGCATTTGATGTGAAAACTCAGACTTTGTTGTATGTGTAATTCCAAGCGTTTTCTCTTACTAGACTCTGTCAATGTGAACTCCCCGCTGCTAAAACCTATGCAAACGAACTTGGCGTACTGCCCTGCAGCTGAAGCAAAGAACTGCCAGAATGCACAAAGGAGAACATACTGCTATGCATTTCAGCAGCAGCCAGTGGGGGAGGTTTCATGACTGAAGCACTTTAATGCGCTTTTTATTGCTGTCATATACACACCTCTGTGTGATAATTCACTAAACTGCACACTTAGTCTGGTAATGCAGCTTCAAAATATTTTTTTTTCTCTGAATTGCCATGAGCTGGCATTTAAATAGAATCACACAGCTCTTTCTCAAATTAGATGCTCAATGAAGTCATATCACCTTGTGACCCTAAACATCTTAGGGCTGGACATGTGCCCTAGCAAAATAGCGAAAACTAGGTATAGAAAAAAAAAACACAAATTCAACCATAGCTCACAATTGAATCCACCCTTTTCTCCGGTGAATCTGAAGCCACCTAACAGCCCACCCCTGGGTGCTCATGCACTCCCTCCACCCGCACAACATATGGCCGACGGGGGTGCTGTTGCATTTTATTTCATAATTTCCTGATCCCGTTACTGCCACCATGCTGATACAGTAATACTTTTTTATGGCTCGAAAACTGCTTGACATTAGCTGAATTATAAATGGCATCCCTGTTTGATGCTGTGGTGCAGAATATGGTGGTGCTCAAATTTGAAGCCAAGTATTACATGCAGATATGTTGTTATTGACTCATGTCACTTACCATTTTATACATCTATTGATTTTTTTCAATTCACTTTTGCTGACAAATGTTGATCGCAGGGATTCTGGTGTCACAATTCAGTTCAGTGACGAGTAACATCTTAGTGCAGATACTAAGTAACTGTTTTAAAATGCTGAAAAAGTTAACAGCGATGAAAGTGCATGAACTTCTTTCTTCCGTGTCTGGAGCTGTAGTGGTGTTTTTGGCAAGTGCATGTCCCTTTGCTCCAGATCTATCAGTGAGATGTCTATTCTGTGCAATGGACAGTGGCTGAATGTTATCAGCTGACAGTTTTCATTTCATTAACAACAGATAAATATTCAGGGCTTTGCAAATGCAACTTTGCTGGTAGCACAGTTTCATACCCCCCAGGTGTCTCATCAGTTAGTGGTTATAGCTTAACCAATGATCACAAAAAGTATCAAAAAGATTTGCCACTGAGTAATGTAAATGCCAATCCAACTAAGCACCTCTAGGCTGCAAACATAATTTGAATGTATAGGGATTCTGGACCGGGGGTATCACTCCGTGGCACAGCAATGGTTAATAAGTTTAAGCACATTCTCAGGACATTGTTTCACTTGCTCCCTCTCCCCACGACGATCCTGATCACCTGAAATAAACCTGACATTTTAGTATCTGTTTTACATCTTGGCTCAGTTAGGCAATCAGCGCTGTAAGAACATAAATGGACATATAAATGGGGACTATAAGAACATGCCGTGGGTGCTTGTGCCTTAGTCCAGCTGTGCAACATCAGCCTGAAGCTCAGGTAGGGCTTACTGTCTATCACTTTGTTCACCCCCATGTATCTGTACCATTTCCCATCCTCCCTTGCCTTAGTCCAGCTGTGCTACATCAGCCTGAAGTTCTGGTAGGGCTTACTGTCTACCACTTTGTTCACCCCCCCCCCATGTATCGCTGTGCTACATCAGCCTGAAGCTCTGGTAGGGCTTATTGTCTACCACTTTGTTCACACCCCCCATGTACCTGCAGCATTTCACATCCTCCCTTGATCTACAGTGAGTGGATCCCTCATTCATATGTCACATATGCACGCACAAAAAAAAAAAAAAGGTCTTCAGAAATTAAGATACATTTATTATGTTTGTTATGTTTGCTTGCACGCATGTGCAAGAAACATAGTGCCATCATCTGAGATTTCGGAGGTGTGTCACCCGCTGTTCCAGTTCAATCAGTGTGTTTGCAGGCGCGGCCCCTGTAAGCCAATGCATGATGGAGCTGTCAATGACAAGCTCCAAAATGCAGTGGCATACAGTTCAAAGAGGGAGCTACGCTTCAGTGAGCAGCGATAAGATATCGCTTGCTCATGTGCAGCTCCCCCCCACACATACACACGCAGGCGTGCGCGCCCCCTCACACACACGCACACACTGTATAGCCGACGGTGTGCAGCACTCCTCCAGCCCCCCCCCAAAGCCTTCCAAATGCCATGCTGGGTGCCCACCCCAGCGTGGCAACTCATGATATAGCTGAGGGGTGCCCAATCCCCCATCGGCTCCACTGTCCTCCCCCCCAGAGTACTGGGTGCCGCGCTGGGAGCCCACCCCAGCATGGCAATTGATGCTTTGTGCAATGGGGGTGCCCAATCCCCCATTGGATGAATGCCCCCAACCATCCTTGTGCCATGCTGGGAGCCCACCCCAGCATGGCAAATGTCTCGCATCATCATTGGAAACAAAAAGAAAACCTGTAAAGAAAAAACGGTCCCACATAGTCTCCCTGGCCCCTTCCCACAACCCGCACCCACCCACTGCGCACCCTGCCTCCCCACACCCCTCCCTCACTCCATACTTACCTCCAGACCTCGGCACAATGATCTTCGGTGGACCGGAAACACGTCTGCACTCTTCAAAGCCGACCGTGAACTGAGGAAATGCCGGTAAGCTGTATAATGGGCTAGGTAGGGGGTTTTCAACTTTGTTGCATAACTCAGGCATTTTTTGGAATTTTTGAACCAAATTTTCAACATGGGGTTTTTGGGACCCCTTTTCATGAATGATGTCACTGTCATGGTGTTATTCAGGCCCAAAGGGTGATTTCACAGTCACTGCGCAAAATCACCTTTCGGGACCGATTAACAAAATGACACTGCCAGTGTTCATAAGGAGGGCTCTCAAGAAGCCTATTTTGAAAATTTGGTGGAAAAATTTCAAACAACGACTGATTTACGAGCGTGCATTTCACAGTTCCTACGCACGCTCGTAAGTTCGCAAATTTTTAATATTTTCACTCCAGATTTTCAACATTGCCATTTTACCACACCTTCTTATAAGTAGTACAGCTGTCATTTTTCACATCTCACCCAAAACATGTTTCCACCCATGTAGTGCACAATGGCGCAGTCGATGTGTGAAATCAATGTATGGGACACATTAAGAAAATCACAGTGACACTGTTCATGAGCAGAGGTCTTAAAATGGCTATGTTGAAAATTTGGTGAAAACATTCCTAAAAATGACTGTTTTACGAACGTGCATTGCGCAGTTCCTATGCATGCTCAGAAGTTTGCAAATTTAATATTTTCACTCCAGATTTTCAACATTGCCATTTTATTATACTTCCTTATGAACAGTACAGCTGCCATTTTTCATATGCCACCCAAAATGTGTTTTCGCACATGTAGCGCACAGTGGTGCTGTTAGTGTGTGAAAGCAATGTTTGGGACAGATTAAGAAAATCACAGTTACACTGTTCATGAGCAGAGGTCTTAAAATGGCTATGTTGAAAATTTGGTGACAAAAGTCCATAAAATGACTGTGTTACGAGTGAGCATTGCACAGTTTCCATGCACCATCGTAAGTTCATGACTTTGTAATATTTTAAGTCCAGATTTTCACCAGTGGCATTTTTTCACACTGCCTTATTTACAGTACAGCTGTCATTTTTAACAACATGGCCAAAGTGTGTTTTCAAACTTTCAGTGCAGAGATGCGTGGTGGCTGTGGGAAATCATTGTTCGGGACAGATGAAGAAAATCACAGTGACACTGTTCATGATCGGAGGCACCAAAATGCCTGAGTTGACAATCTGCTGTAAAAATCCCCAACCTAATTATATTACGGGTGTACGTTGCGCAGTTTCTATGTATGCTCATGACTTCACCATTTTTTTAAATATTTTTACTGCAGATTTACAACATTGCCATTTTTTACACCTCCCCATGAACAGTACAGCTGTCATTTTTTACATCCTGTTTGGAATGTTTTTGCACCTGTGGTGCTAAATGCCGTAGTCGCTGTGCATAAGCAGCTCTCGGCTAAAAACTGATATTCCTCTGTTCATGAGGTGGGGTCACAAAAAACCATGTTGAACATTTGGAGTGAAAATACCAATGAATGCCTGAGGTATTAGGGTTTCCAACCATAACGCTCAACCCTGTAGAGAATGACAGGCATCAGGGGTGTGACTTGGGATTCTTGCCTGTAATGCTCATACCATTCCACACCCTGCAGCCAGTGAGAAGCATTGAAGTATGCCTTGGACTCTTTGGCCCCAAAGTTCACCCCATTCTCCTATATCGCACCCATCCCACTGTATTTCCTAATGGAATGGGGTGCACATAAGGACCAAAGACCCCAAGGAACACTGTGACACTTGCCAGTGTCTGCAGGGTGGGGTGTACTGAAATGGCGTGGCCGTTATGCCTGATGACTCAAAGACACACCCCAATGCCTGTCACTCTCTGCAGTGTGGTGGTGGGGTTGGCTTCAGTTCAATACTTCACTGCCATTCCTATTACGCAGCTCTGTAACTTCTACACTACCACTGTCAATGCCAGCAAGCAAACATTCAGCATTGACAAATGCTTGTTGTAGATTCTGCTGATGATGGAGCAGAGGAGGCCATCCTGTAGGCCGTAGAACTAGGAAGGATCCCAATTCCTGGCTGAATCTCTGTTGATTGAAGAAATTAAGGACTCCAAGAGGCTTCAGGTAAATCCCTCTTCTGTTTCAGTAGAGATATATTACAGTATGTGCAAAGCTCCCTTTTGTGCTAGATGATTAAGGATTCTGTCCCACAGTGGGGGAGCAGATCAACTAAGCTGCCATCACGGTCAGAGGCTAAGCCATACCCCCATGATATGATTTTTTTTAATGAAATAAGATGGCAGCCACATGAAAAAATATGGTTTTCTCATGAAACCGGATTACACCCCCATATGAAGCAGAATCATTTTTCATATGATCAAATTCTTTTCTCGTATGAAACAGCTATCACATAGAGCATGTTAAGCATGCTCAGAACTGACATTTCAGAGCCTTATAACTCTGGAGTGGATTCATATTTTTTCACAAACCTACAAAATGCACCACTCTGGGCCAAGCCCTTTCTACCATGAAAATTTGAGACCAAAATTCTTAACCATCTGAGCGCTAGGCAATGTAAAAAAAAACAGCAAAGAAAACTGATGTTTTTTTTTTCACTTTTTTCACTATCCAGTTCTTGGAATCTGCACATCCTACCAGAAGAAAACTTGGAACCTGCAGAGATCTTTCTACTGAGATCATACATGCAAAATTTAGTGCAAATCAGTTGAACTGGGGTGAAGCTATTAAATTGCAAAATTAAGGTTTAACATTAAACAGTTTACTCAACCCTAACTATAGTGATGATACTGCACCACTATAATATATATATATATATATATTCTTTGCAAAAAAATCCCCAATGCACCAGTTATGGTAAATTAATGCCACAAAAGTAGAGAAATGTGGCATTAGGGTTTCCAACCGTAACTCCCACCCACATTCACCAAGCAGCAATAAGAAAAACATTAGAGTTTTGGGTCTCCAGAGTCTTGGCAAATCAGTTGTGGGGACTTCCTTGAGATTGTCAGCCCTAATGCTCATCCCCTCACCCCACCCCAGACTGTAGTATCCAGTTAGAAGTACAAGGTACAGGTCCAAGCCAGTGCCTCATAGTGATACTATCTTCAAAGGTAGATAAGTATGTCTCACCACATGTTGCCAGCACAGTTTCTTGTAGCTTTCTTCACACAGGGCCTTGCGGGCCCTGTGTGAAGAAAGGAGATCATGTGTGATGTTGTTTACTCAGGGGAAGGGATGGGCATTAGGGTTGAAATCTCAAAGGAAGATCCCACCACTATTTTTCCAAGAATCCAGTGACCCAAAATCCTAGTAATTTTTCCTTTTGCTGCTTTGGGGGTGGGGAGTTAGGGTTGGAAACCCTAATGCCATATTTCTCTACTTTTGTGCCATTGTTACCCTAATTGGTACATTAAAAAGTTTTATTTTTTCCAAGGATGTCCTTTCTTTTTGTAATAGTGGAATCATATCCTCATTCATGCAGGTCCCTTTGGGAAAAGATGCAGATGCCTTGCACTAAGGGAAGACTCCCTGTGGTACCCCTGCACAAGGGGGAACACAGGAGATGCTGGTGACTACAGACCAATCAGCCTCACATCAGTGGTGGTAAAACTTAAGTAGACCTTAACTAAACAGGATCTGGTAGAATATCCAGAAGAGCACAGCCTTAAAGATATCAGACAGCAAGGGTTAGTGGCAGGAAGGTCAAGCCAGGCAAGCCTCCTCGCCATACCTCTCAACCTTTTGTCTCCCAAATGTGGAACATTGCCTCTCAAAATGTGGAACAAATGAGCAAAATGTGGAACACGCAAGCAAATCTTTACCTAAGAAGCTCAGAACACTGTTAAAATGTTTGCATTTATGTTCAGAAAGTCTGTTATTAATTGAATGATATATTTTTGCATCATTTACTATAGATTTTTGCTTTAAAATGTTAATACTGAATGTGGGACAAGTCCTCACAATGTGGAACAGGGAGTTTTTGTGAAGTAAAATGAGGAACGTCCCTCATAATGTGTTACAGTTGAGAGGTATGCTCCTCGCATTCTTTGATTGGGCTACCAAAGAACTGGACAAGAGCCACCCAGAAGACCTCCTTCTTTTTTTACTTCAGCAAGGCCTTCAACTTGCTGCCACATAACTGTCTGTTAAAACAATTGGAAGATCTTGGCACAGCTGAGTTCATAGTCAGGTGGGTGGGGAATTGGCTCAGAGATAGGTGTCAGAGAGTGGTAGTTAATGGAGTGAAGTCAAATGAGGGAAGTGTCACTAGTGATGTGCCCCAGGGCTTGGTCTTGGGCCCAGTCCTGTCCAATATGTTTATCAGTGACATAGTAGTAGGCATTAAGGTTAAGCTCAAACTCTTTGCAGATGACGTGAAACTGGACAGTAGAGTTGACAGTGTAGAGGCAGTCAGGGACCTGCAAAAAGACTTACAAAGGCTCAGAAGATTGTCCAGTATCTGGCAGCTTAGATTTAATGCAAAGAAGTGCAAGGTGTCACATCTAGGTAAAGGAAATCCCAAAGCAGAGTACTTGCTCAATGGGGTCCAACTCAGCACCTTTCAGGAGAAGAGAGACATTGGGGTCATCATAAATGACACCATGAAGCAGTCAAGCCAATGCAATAAAGATTACAGCAAGGCAAACAACATGCTGGAGAGCATAGGGAGAGGAACTGACAGTAGGAACAAAGAGATGATCTTCCCACTCTGTAGGTCCATGGTGAGGCCCCCAACAGCTGTCTGCACTTTGGCTGTGCCCATACTCTTGTTAAGCCATAATAGGCTTTTGCTCCCTATATAGGTAAGCCAACTGAGGAAGTGCAGTGTAGAGTAGGGACCCAGCTTATTATGGGAGGTCCACGTCAGTGCTGGTAGCTGGGTGAGTTCACATTTAAAGAAAACCAAGAGACCACCAATCCATTAGCAACTATAACAGTAAGTTGCCATTTTTTGGTAACTATTGTTGATTCCAGTTTGGGGGGGTAGGGAATGCTCTGATTTTTTTGTTGTTGTCCCTTGGTGAGGGCTAACCTGAAGTACTGTGTTCAGTTCTGGAGACCACATGATCAAGACGTTCAAATTCTTGACAGGCATCAAGAAGGTTCCCCACTCAGAATTATTCAACAGGGTAGATGGCTCAAATACTAGAGGGCACGAGTGGAAGCTATGGGGAAGGAGCTTCATGAGGGATCTGAGGAAGTACTATTTTACGGAAAGAGTTCTGGACCCATGGAATAGCCTGCCAGCTGTGGTGGTAGATGCATGGACCATGGTAGCATTTCAGAGAGAGTGGGATAGGGCAAGATCTCAAATAGTAACCAAGGGGTACAGAACAATCAAAAGTCATATGGGGAGTAAAATCACAAGATTAGTAGCTGGTCTTTGAAATTTTGGACAGACTAGATGGACCATTGGTTTCCTTCTGCCACCACTTTCTGTTTCTATGTTTCCATCCACCAACAGAAGTGCAACCCTTGCGGGCCCTGTCCTGCTATGCAGCTATGGATGTAAAGAATTCATGGGACTGTCTGGTGGGCTGTTGAAGTACAGAGCCTTTTAGTTCTTGTACTTCCATGTGGCTGCAGATACTGAGGTACAGGGCAAAGAATGTATCTATCAGACAATGTATTGAGCTCTCCGCTACTCACAGCTGTAGAGGTGCAGGGCTCTATGCCAAGAAAACAATTGTCTTCACTATATGAGACCCAGGAAGATGGAGACAATCCTGCACTTTTCATTCCCTGGCTTGGGGGAGTGTCACATGGCAGTGCCATCTCCCCACCCTCACCCCATCCAGATGGTTTACTGAACCCCCCCCCCCAAACTCAGCTCACTGGCATGGGATTGTGAAGCATACCCACTGAGGTCAAGACTGGTGCTTCATGCAAAGTTTGTAAACAATTATACATACATATATATATTTTTTTTATTTTTACTCCAAATTTTCAAGATACTCATTTTGTGATTCACTTGATAAACTTGACAAGTACCATTTATAGTATATTGGCCAAAATGTCATTTCACACCAGAAGTGTGAAAATACATCTCATACAGGACATAAAAAAGACATCTGTCACATTTATGAGGTGGTATGGAAAAAATGGCTATGTTCAAAGTGTGGAGTCAAAATATTGAAAATTGTTGAAGTTATGATTGAATGTTGAATTATGTTCACTCATAACCTGGACATTTTGCTATGTTAGCACATAAACCTTTCAGCATAGCCTTCTTATTACCCTACCTTATGAACCCAGTGAGTGAAAATGTTCAAATCCCCAATAAAGCATCATTCTGTGCCACCAAAATGTCATTCTGTGCCGCAGGTGCAAAAACACATTTTGTCCAGGTTTTGAAAAATGACAGTTATCCCCTTCATGAGGTAGAGCAAAAAAATTGCTATGTTGAAAATTTTGGGTTAAAATATTTAAAATGACTAAAGTTATGAGTGAGCATAGTAAAATGTCAATGTATTCACATAACTTTGCCATTTTTACATATGTTAACCCAATATTTTCACTATAGCTTTCTTTTGATTCTACCTCATGAACAAGGATGGTGAAAAGTTTCAAATCCTACCCAAAAAGTGATTTCACCAGGCAACTGAGAAATCACTTTTCATGTCTGATTTGCATAATTCCACTTCCATTGGCCATGACATGGGGTCCCAAAAGGTCATGTTGAAAATGTGGGGTCACAATATGCAAAAATGAGAAAGTTATGCATCAAAATTCAAAACCTCATTGAAATACATTGAACCGCACTTACCTTGGTTTCTCATGTTGTGGTCAGCGATTCCTGCAGCAAGACATCTCTTTGATCAAAGAGTGGATCTTAGTTCTGGGAACTGTTCAGGTAAGAGCGGGTGTCTGGAGAGTGTTAGAGTGTGTTGGGAGGGTGCTGAGTATGTGGTCAGGGTCTGGGGTCAGATCTTCAAGGGACCATTTCCTTTTTTGCAGGGTAAAAAAGATGGATGGTTTTCTTCTTTTTGGGGGACACTGGTATTTTGACACTGAGTATTGGGTACCCCAGTGTCAAGGGGTTTTTCAGCTGCACTGGGGCTCAGCACTCTGGTGCCTCCAACTAGAAAATGGAAATAAAGGTGGACAATCTAGAGGGGGGGGGTCAAGAAATGTGGTACCAGGAGTGGGCACCCCTGTCCACTTATAAAATATATTTAACTCAATAAACTAAAAAAATAACACCAGGAAAGGCAGGAAACCTGGAGGGGAGGAAAAAGCAGTACAGGGGGTGGGCACCCCAATCTACTCAACAGATAGATGGTTAGATAGGCAAAAAGAGAGACAGGGAGACAGACTGAGAAGGAGAAACAAAGAGGCAGACAGAACAGAGGATAGGCAGCTCACTACTTTCATTGCAGCCCACAGCACGACTTCCAGTTCTTTCTGCAGAACTGAAGAAAGTCCCTCTGTTCTCATACAGAGAACATGGGTAAACATCTTCTCTCACTTAGCTGGTCCCCCTGGATTTTGGGGTGCCCAGAAAAGGTATTTCAGGCAAGTTTAAAAACAAACAAACAAGCAAACAGCAGAATCTAGCTAAATTGGTCCCATTTAGCTAGGTTCAAATGTTTGATTTTTAGGGCTGTGGATGGAGCCTACAGACATTTCAGGATTGCTTAGCAGATCTAAAAACTGTTGATTATGGAACCTCCCATTGGACTTTTGGAAGTATCCTTCAAAAAGACCAATGGAGCTTGAAACCCTCTGCCATGATCAGCCACTATGGAATAACAGTAGCACTATTTCAGCTGTTACTTCTGCATTCTGTGGCATGAACTGCTCAAGTGTGACTCATGTGCATGTGCAGTTCTGATGGTGCCATCATGTTGTGAATGGCACAATGCCATTTGCCGCAATTGCTCATGCATGAGTGCCATGCATGTGCAATTGCATCGCCGCTGCCACCAGTACTGGCAACAAAGAAAATGCACCAACATCAGGGTCCCCAATCCCTGTGTTGGCATTATGTACCCCCCACCCACTCATGTGGCACACAGTGAGCTTGCCCCAGTGTGCTCAAATGTTTCTTTTCCCCTGCCAACATCGGGGTCCCCAATCCCCATGTCAGCATTTTGGCACCCCCCCCACTCAAATTGCACACTGGGAGCCCACACCAGCTTGCCCAAATGTCTGCTTTTTTTGTTTACCTGTAAATAAAGAAAACAGTCCCCAATGTATTCTTCCTTTTTTTTTTACTGTAAAAAATAAAATGGTGCATCATCATCACCCCGGTCCCCCTCCCCACCCTTCCACTGAGCACCCACCTCCCCTTATCCCCCCACCCCATACTTACCTCCGGAAGTTGGTGCTGTCATCTTCTCTGGCCTGGGACACACCTGCACTCTTCAAAGCCAAACCGCAAACTGAAGAATGAAAGGTAAGCATGCTATAATGCCATTCAATGGGGTTTTCAACTTATTTTGATAAATAAGCAATTTTTTTAAATTTTGGCCCCAAATTTTCAGCTTGGGGTTTTTGGGACCCCACTTCATGAAAACTTTCACTGTTGTTTCGTTACTCAGTCCCAAAAGGTGATTTTGAAGTCGCTGCATGGAATCACCTTTCAGGACCAGTTCACAAAATGACAGTGGCACTGTTCATGAGGTGGCATCCCAAAAAGTCCATGTTGCAAATCTGGTGAAAAAATTCCAAAAAATCACCTGTGTTATGAATGTGTGTTGTACAGTTTCTATGCACGCTCCTAACTTTGCCAATTTTTTATATTGTCCCTCCACATTTTCAACATTGCCATTTTTGCACACCTTCTTTTAAACAGTACAGCTGTCATTTATCACATCCTGCCCAAAATGTGTTTTTGTACCTGTGGCACAGAATGGTGCAGTTGTTCTGCGAAATCACCTTTCAGGACAAGTGAATAAAATGACACTGGCAGTCTTCATGAGGAAGGGTTCCAAAAAGGACATGTTGAAAATTTGGTGCAACACTTCCAAAAAATGGCCAAGTTACACCCAGGCATTCATTAATTTCTACGCATATGTGTAATTTTGCCCACTTGGCAGCTCATCACAGCCCTATCAGCTCTGGCCAGAATTTGTTTTAAAAAGAGATTATTTTTATGCATTTTCAATGTTTGTGAGTTAAAAATGAGAAATGAAATGGCAGCCAACATGATCAGCATTTATAGCCATGAGAGGTAAATCATGAACATAAGCAATCATGGTGTGTTTTTTTTTTTTACTGTTTGCATCAGGATGTAAACTCCAATATCATTATAACTCTGGAACCATATGATATGTTTTTCAAGAAACCTTCCAAAGGCATTCCCTTAGCATGGTCCTTCAAACTTGAAAATATCCTGAAAAAATTCCACACTATTTAGGCTGTAGGTGAGAGCAAAAAATACCCAATGTTAAGTACAGGGAAATCAAACATGGGTTTTGTTTTCTGTTTTTTGGTGTGCCACACCTTGAAAACCAAACAAGATGCCATCACAAAACTTTTCATGTGTTGAGACTCTGGCATTCTGACCATATACTGCAAATTTGGTGAGATTTTTACAAACAACGCCAAAGCTATTAAGGTGCACAAAATGGGGGTTAACATTAAACAGACTATTCAACCTTAATTACAAGGGTGCTACTGCACTCCTATAATTTAGATGCAGATATAGAGACAAAGACAGATGCAGATGCAGATACAGATATAGATATAGATATAGATATGCTAAATTGCATTTAGGACAGGCTGACTAAGCAATCTCAGTGCAATGATATAGTGATACAGAACTGTACTAAAGTTATTTTCTACATGTGAAGGAAACTCACAATGAAAGCTGGATTAGAAGCAATCTATCTTATAGCTATCCAATTATATTTTTAAGCAATATGTGTAAGATCAGAGTCTACCTTTTATGCCTTTTTTGTACAACTCTTTTACAATGAATGATGATCTTGTAATCGTTTATCAATTATGTCTGTGTTTATATGTGTAATGACCAAATGGTTGAACAATAAAATCTATTTGATTTGATTTGATTGCTTATCGCAACATTCAGATTTCAGACAGTGGTGAAAAAACAACAGAACACTGTTACAGAGTATTACAACTTAGCTGTGAGTTTCATATTTTAGCCTTCTTTTGTCCCATAGAGTATGGTAGTAACAGTAGATATAACCATAGTAGTCCTAAAGCATTGAAATAATAATTTCAGAGGTAACATTAGGAAGCACTTCTGTGGTGCAGCACACTGGCACAATGAAGACCTGTTGCTCAGAATGTCATTGACTCAGGTTCATAACTGAGTCTGTGCCACAGGAGAACAGCAGAGGGAACGAGGACTGATCACCCAGTTGAAGGCTGTCCTTCTTCGGGAGAGGAGGGTCGGTGTCTTTGGTATGGCATTGCCACATAGATAGCCACAGGTGGTAATACAATGGTGAGTGCTATGGGAAGGAATGCATACATCGGGTTCCATGCTGGAATGTATAGCAAATGCCTGCTTGGAGCCTGGTGTATGTACTTCTGGCTCTAGCGTATGTACATGGCTTCATGCTGGAATCTATAGCATGTTTCAGCTTAGACCTTCTAGTACACTGACAGCCTGTGGGCTGAGAAAACATAACAGGAAAAAAAAAAAACAGGTGCTGCAGGATGACAGTACACCTCAGAGCATCTTCAGATCCTGGCCACGTACATAGATAAAAGATGGCCACTAGAATATGAACATACAAAAAAGCCACCAGAAGGAGGCCATTTGGTCTATCAAGTCTGCTCATATTGCAGGGTCTGCAACTTGAGCTAATGTCCCTGCCCTCCCTCACCACTCCCCCCTCCTCCCCACCCATGATCCTTACCATCCCCCTATTCCTATCTCAGCCTCTCTTAAAGCTGCCCACTGTTTTCAATGAGATGACCTCTTCTGGCAGCACATTCCAGCATCCACCACCTTCTCTGTAAAGAAGTGCTTTCTGACATCCCTCCTAAACTTCCCACACTCCAGATTAAAACTGTGCCCCCTCATGTTATGGTTGCCATTCAGCTTAAAGAGATTCTCCTTATCAACCTTATTTATCCCTTTCAAGTACTTGAAAGTGCCAATCATGTCCCCTCTCTTTCTCCAGTCTTCCAATGGAGTACATGTTCAATGCCGTCAACCTCTCCTCATATGCCTTTCCCTGCTGACCTGCTATCATCTTTGTAGCCCTCCTCTGGACCTTCCACAGCAGGTTAATGTCCTTTTTGAGGTGTGAGCACCAGTACTGAACTCACTCTAGATTCAACCTTACCAATGACTTGTTCAAGGGTAGTATAACCTCCTCACTCCTACTACTGATCCCCCTAGATATGCATCCCAGCATATTGTTTGCCTTTGCTGCCGCTTTCTTGCACTGTGTGGAGTGCTTCAGGTCACTAGTGATCATCACTCCCAGGTCTTTCTCCTCCTGTGATGCAGATACTCAGACTCCACCCAGGCAGTACTCTGTCCTGAGATTAACTTTGCATTTCTTGGCATTGAGGCCAAGCTACCAGATCCTGGACCACCTCCCCAGTATTTCCACATCTTCCTGTAGATCCAGTATCCCTTCAGCTGTGTCCACTTTCTGGCAGAGCTTGGTGTCATCCATGAATAGACACATGTTGCCCTTAATGCCATCCCCAGTGTCATTGATGAAGACATTGGACAACACTGACCCCAGCACCGAGCCCTGTGGGACCTCACTGGTTACCTCTCTGGTGCCAGATAACTCTCCACCCAGGTGCAGAGTATTTAGATAGGGTGGGCAGACTGCATTTGCTGACAGGATTTGTTTCTGCGATAACTGGCTATGTATCTATGCATTTTATAGACTAAGGATACTTAGGGAATTAACAGCAGAACTGGCTGAACCACTGGCCAGGCTGTTCAACAGCTCACCTAGGTCTGGAGATGTTCCAAGGGATTGAAGAATGGCAGACATTGCATCACTTCATAAGGTGGGGGGAATAGGGAGCAACTAGGGAACTACAGGCCTCTCAGTCTGACCTCCATCATGGGGAAGTTGATGGAATCACTAATCAAAGAGGACCTCATGGACTACCTAGAGGGCAACAGGCTCCAGGACAGTAAACAAAACGGTTTGATGGCAGGAAGGTCTTGTCAGACTAACCTGATATTTTTCTTTGCCTGGGTGACCAATGAAGTAGACAAGGGCCTTGCTGTGGATCTGCTCTACTTTGACTTCAGCAAGGCTTTTGGTCTGGAACCACATATAAGGTTGCTCAAAAAAGATGTAAGAACTGGGTGTGGCTAAAACTGTAGTGAAGTGTGTGGGTAGTTGGCTAGAAGGAAGGCAGCAGAGGGTGGTGGTTAATGGAGTTAAATTAGAGGAAAGGGAGATTATGAGCAGGGTTCCACAGGGATCTGTCCTGGGTCAGGTCCTCTTCAACATGTTCATTAGTGACACTGGTGAGGGAATCCAAGGAAGGCTGCGCCTCTTTGCAGATGACACAAAACTAAGTGGGAGGGTTGATAGTGATGATGGAATAAGGGATGTACAGAGGGACTTACAAAACTAGATGGGTTGTTAAAGCTATAGCAGTTAAAATTCAATGCCAAAAAGTGCAAGGTAATGCACTTAGGGTAAAGGAACCCCTAGACAGAGTACTGGATGGCTGTGGTGAGACTTAGCACTACAGAAGAGGAACTGGATCTAGGTGTTATCATCAGTGACTCCTTCAGGATGCTGGAATGTATCAGGATGGGTATTGATAGTAGAGAAAAGAGGTAATACTTCCTCTACACAGATCCATGGTGAGACCTCACCTGGAGTGCTGCATCCAGTTCTAGAGCCCTCATTTCAGAAAAAACAGGGATAGATTGGAAACAGCACAGCAGAGGGTAACAAAAATGATTCAGGACCAGCAGGGCAGATCCAATGAGGAGTGCCTCAAAGCACTAAATATGTACTCTGGAAACCAGAAAGGAGAGGGGAGATATGATAGAGGCCTTCAAGTTCCTTAAAGGAATTAACAAGGTAAACTGTGGGGAATTATTTACCCTGAATGCCAACTTGAGGTCACATGATCACAAGTGGAAGTTAATAGGACGTAGGATCAGGTGGCACATGAGGAAGTACTTCTTTATTGAAAGGGTGGTGGAACCTTGGAACAGCTGAGGAGGTGGTGAAAACACAGTCAAAGGATTCAAGCAGGCATGGGATAGAATGAAGGGAATAATGGTCGCCTGGGGTGACAGGACCTGAGAGGAGAATTGGGATAGTACCACGGAGGAACAAAAGGTTCCAGGGATTATAGGGAATATGGGAAGACTAGATGGACCTTTGGTCTTTTTCTACTGTCACGATCTACGTTTCTATGTTTCTATGAAGGCTCACCTCTTCAGCCTGGCTTATAGACTGGGTGCTCCAAGCCTATTCATCTAAGTTATTATGAACATATTTATTATAATACTGAATTCTTGAATTTTATTATCTTTGAATTTTATCTAGTTTTATTTTGATTACTGTTTCTTTCTGATTGTTTTACTGTTAGGGACCCAGAGCCCCTGGGAATGGGAGCCATATAAATAAAAGTCACCTTTCCTTGCCTTGCCTATGACTTAGCTGGTGACATAACTGTGATGGTGTCCCTATGCCACTGGACCCATCACAGGGGCTGAGTTTAATAGACTCAGCAGTACAGGGATTAATAAGAACTGACAGCTGGTTATAAGGAAGAAATCAGTTGGTAAGAATAAATAGTATTGAACCAGAAGAGAGAAATAAGATGAGCAGATTGGCAAAAGGATCTGTGCCAAGTCCTCTGTTCATTTATAATAGGGAGCTAAATAAGAGAGCAAAACATGAGGTAGTAAGTTTGCAGACGACACCAATATTGGGCATGTATCGGGCAGTTAAGGAATTATTAAAATTAGCAAGAGAGACTTGAATAAAAGTCGAGCAGGTGAAAAAGTGGGACATAAATTTTACTGAGGATTAAGGTACAGTATTGCATTTAGAATGTAATGTAACAGTAAATATGCTACTAGTTCCATAAAAACATTGAAATTGATGGCAGATAAGGACCACTTGTCCCACCTAGTCTGTCTGTAACAAAGAAACAATAGATATAATACAGCTGACTTCAAACAAGAGCATCAGGGTGATATAGATTCTAAAAAGGATGCAGAAATATTAGGCTGCATTAAGGCAAACTTTGTATGTAGAGCAAGAGAAGTTATGGAGGCACTGTATAGGGCATACATGAGACATTCATTAAAATACTGCTGAAATTTCTAAAATCCATATCACAGGAGTTACTTACTGTAGATAGTCTAGAAAGAGTTTAAAGAAGAGAAACTAGATAATGAATAGCTGGAATCAGAATGGACAGTGACCACTTACCTGTCAAAAATTGAATCAGTCATCAGTGGAATTCCACAGGGTTCTGTATTGGATCCTGTGTTATTTCAGATTTTCATCTCTGACCTAGGAAGAGGTATAACAGGATGGTGCAAAAAATACGCAGATGACACCAAGATAGTAGGCCCAAGTGCTACAGCAGCACAAGTTGTCTCAATTCAATCGGTTCTTGACAAAATAGGCCACTGGACAAAAAATTAGGAAATGGAATTCAATTTCAATGAATGTGTGGTTATGTACCTGTGTACAAGAAAAGGGGAAGGATTTTCAAAGCTCGATCGCAAGCTGCAACAATGGCACCTTGCATTGAGTGCCAGTGCATCAGAGACCCTATGCCCAATTCTCTATAGTATAAGGTCCCGTCACTTAAGTCCTGTGGCTTGCTCAAACAGTGTCAGTGCACTAAACAGATGATGCTCCCATGAGGTGTGCTGTAACAACTGCGGGGCATCAGGCTGGCAGCTATGCCCTTGGAAAGTAGGAAGCAAGCGCCACCAATCCCGATATGCCATAATGTGAGGTGTTATATTAATACAGCCTGTCCCTTGTGATTTTGTGACTTCCCCCCTTCAATCCATGATATGCCTGTGATGTGCTATATTAAATTAAATGGCATTCCATGGTGAGCTAGTGTCCCCTAAAGCCTCAGAATGCCGGTAATGCACAATAGTAATGCATAACTGTATATTACTTGCAATCTAGAGTCCCTACCCCCAGCCCCATATGCCCAAATATGGAAATGCTGGCTTTATTCCGACCTGGTGTTGTAGTGGCCCTCCACCCTCCACACTGCCAGGTAGTGCCTACCACCCCACTCCCCCATCCCAAAATACAATTGGGTGACCAGCACAGCCCTCCTCTCACCATCACCACCATGGCCAGCCACCAAATGAACTGCCAGAGCAGCTACTGTATATAGTAAGTGCTCTGACAGTTCATTTGGCAGCTGGCCATGGAGGTGTGAGGAGAGCTGTGCCTATTGCCCAATCAGGGTTCAGGATGGGGGGATCGGGGTGGTTGGCATTGCTTTGCCGGGTGTGGGGCAACTGGACCACCAGGATGGGATGATGACAGCATTTCCATATTCAGGCATATGGGGTAGGGGACAGGGACCCTAGATTTCAAGTAATGTATTGTTCTGCATTACTATTGTGCATTACTGGCATATCACAGCTGGGGGGACTAACTCAACAGGGAATACCATTTAATTTAATACTTTACATTATGGGCAAATCAGGGATTGTGGAGGCTGCTAGATCACCAGGGATGGGCAATATTATTAGAACAATTACCATTACAGTATATTGGGATGGGGGGACACAGTGGTGTCTGGCTGCCAACCCTCCCAGAGAATGTCTAAGTACCCTTTGACCAGCCATTGGCTGGTCTAACTGTCCTTAGCCCTTTGTTCTTGGGGACAGGTTTGAGAATGCAACATTAGGGGGATATGGCAGCCTGCATCTGACACAAGCCCCCTAGTGCTATGTTGCAGCCATGTTTGTGGCAAAAGGCTGGCAGAGGCCCCCTTTGGTGCATGCAGCCAGCATTTGATGCAGGCTACTTTGCAAAATAGCTCTGGGTGCCTCCCTTGTTGCAAGATGCTTGTTATATCAGACATGTTTGATGCAAGCACCTTGCATCCTTATCAAGGCTTTTAAAATCTAGCCCATCAACTTCATTTACTACTGACAAGATAAAGTATTAAAATTATTGAACATTGAAAAGGACATTGAAAAGGACTTGGTTAGTTCTATACACAAAACATTTAGCCATAGTAAGTAATGCTCAGAAGCAATGGCTAAGGTCAATTGAGTTTAATAGTCCATAAAACACTATGGGCCAGATTTTCGAAGCTCAATCACAAGCTGCAACAATGGCAACTTGCACTGAGTGCTGCTGCATCAGGGACCCTGTGCCAGGTTTTCTATTGGCTTGCGGCAACAATGGCAGTGAGCCAAACAGATGTCACTGCCACGAGTTATGCTGCAATAATTGTGGGGTGTTGGGGTGGCAGCTGTACCCTTGGAGAGGAGCACAGGTGACTAGCACCCCCCACCACTGATCTGCCAGTAACCTAAATGTTTATCAAACCAATTAACCTGGTGATGTAGTGGTTCCCCCACCCATATATGCCATAATGTAATTTGCTATAATAAAACAGTCAGTCCCTGGTGTGGTAGCAACTCTGCCCCCCCCAAATACTCGATATGCCCATAATGTGCATAATTTAAAAAATCTCTGATGAGCTAGTCCCACCCAGCATGCCAGTAATGCACAATATTAAAGCATAATAGTAAGTTACTTGTGATCTATGGTCTCCGTCCCCAGCCCCATATGCCCAAATATGGAAAAGCTAACAACATCCTGCCTGGGTGGTCTAGTGGTCCCCCCTACCTGCCAGGTAGTGCCCACCTTAGTGGTCCCCTCATCCTGATCCCCAATAGGGTGACTGGCTCAACAATCCTCTCACCACCATGGCCATCCACCATATGAACTGTCAGAGCACCTACTGTATACAGTATGTACTCAGACAGTTCATTTGGTGGCTGGCTGTGAAGCTGTGAGGAGGGCTGTGCTGGTTGCCTGATCAGAGTTCAGGATGGGTGGGAGAGTGGGTGATGGGCACTATCTGGTGATGTGGGGGGCCACAAGACCACCAGAATGGGATGTTGTCAGTTTTTCCATAGTTGGCATATGGGCCTAGGGATGGGGACCCTAGATCACAAGTAAATTACTGCTGTGCGTTAATATTGTGCATTATTGGCATATTAGGCTGAGAGGGGTACTAGCTCACCAGGGAATGACATTTTTAGTACTGCACATTGTGGGCATATCGAGATTGAATGGGACAGCCACTAGATCACCAGGGACAGACTGTTTTATTATAACAATTTACATCATGGCATATTAGAGTGGGGAGACTAGCTCATCCTGGAATGCCTTATATACTATAATAGTTTACATTGGGGGCACATTGGGGATTAGGGGGAGCCACTAAATCACCAGGAACTGATTGTTTTTGTTTAATACTTTCCAGTATGGCATATTAGGGTGGGGGGGGGGAGGACACAGCGGTGACTGGTTGACAACCCTCCCAGAGGATGTCTAAGTACTGTTAGACCAGCCCTTGGCTGGTCAAACTGTACTTTGACCTTTGTCATTGGGGAAGGTTTTGAGAATGCAACATAAGGCAATATGGCAACCTTCATCTGCCACAAGCCCCATAGCACCATGCCACAGGCCATTTTGTGGCACAAGGCTGGCACAAGCCCCCTTTGGTGCATTCAGCCTGCATTTGATGCAGATTGCTTTGCAATATACCTCTGAGCACATTCCTTGATGCAAGGTGCCAGTTGCATCAGACATGTTTGATGCAAGCACCTTGCATCCTTCTCAGGTCTTTGAAAATCTGGCCCACATCTACAGCAGAAACCCAGAAGTCATTGTCTCCTTTTAGGGAGCATATGTTTGCCCCCACTTAATTACAGATCACAATTCTGGGCTCCTTACAGGCATAAGGATATTACTAAGGTTAAGAAAGTACAGAGAATGGCTACTAAAATGTTGTACTGTATGATTTCCAAAACTCATCATATGAGTCTCAACTGAAAAAACTCAGTCTCACGTCTCTTTGCACAAGAAGAATATTGGGTGATTTGTTCATGCTACATAATATCATCTATGACACATCTCTCCTGTCCCATTTAAACTTTCACTTAAAACCTGACATGGTAAAAACTCATGGACACCTACTACAGATTGGAAGACTTACATTCAAAACTGACACCTGTAAATACTTTTTCATTTAAAGATTAGTTGGTAATTACCAACCCTCCCCCAGTGGTAATAAGTAAAAACAAATAGGAATTCAAACATCAATTAGACAAATTCCTCATAGCAATGGGGCAGCTCTTGTGCTACCACTAAACCAGTGGAAGAGCCGCTTCAATGGATATTATGCCTTTTCATTTCTTACTTACTTTAGTATGAACCTTAGTATAATATGTGAAGAGATTTGATACTCAAACCCGTTTAGTTTGGTGCAACTGAGGATAAGTGGAGACTTAATTATGCTACAGTATATGGTTTCTTAAAGAATAAGCATCTATGCAAATAACTAGGGATAAAAAACAAACAGAATGGAAGCAACACATGGGGCTATAATATTAATAAGGTACTCCAAGGGGATATTTTAAGGGTGTGAGGGTGGAAAAAGAAATACTGCTTCTCACAGATTGATGGTTATATAGAATTTACTGCTACCAACTCCTGGATAAGTAAACTCACTACACCACTCAATGTATTTGGATCATTTAGCTTTTTTTTATTTCTGGTGTCAGTACTGTTTATAATGCAGCCACCGTTTTGAGAATTTTCCCTTCTTTTAGTGTTATCCCCTTTCTTTTACCTGCTGTAATTAGTTTTCCATAGAAAGCAAACACATCACTTTTCAGTCATTAATGAATTATTACATAGGTTTCAGAAATGTAAAATAATTACTTTTTCCTTTTTTGTATATAAAGTTACAAAAAAATTAATGTCTGCATTATTTTCATATCTTTACAGGTAACAATACGAAAATATAAAAGTAGAATTTATTTAAAAATATAAAAATCATTACAGGTACAAAAGGCAAAAAAAAAGGGGATAACACCAAAAATATGGATCAGATCAGACTCATTTTAAAAGAAATGCCACCCCTTTTCTTTTATAACTTGAACTTGCATAGCATGGTAACTGAAGGAATTTAAGGAAAATGGAAAATATTTTTTGATAAAGTGGTTGATGCAGCTGATACAGTAAATAACTATAGCTGTTGAAAGGATTATTACTATTTTTCATATGTTCACATCAATTTGAATTACATGCATGGAGTGATATGATGACTAATAATATGCAAAAGCATAAAGCCACATAGCTATAAGAAAAAGTTTTTTTTTAAAAAAGAGAAAAAGAAAGTTATTTCTGTAGTTGAATAGAGAACTGAGTATACAAATGTTATTTCATTATTCTTTGTTCATAGTAACAGTTTGCACCTTGATAAAAAGAACTCTTTGAAACATTTGCTGTATTAAAAATAGTACTGACACAAGCGAAAGAAATTAAAAAATCAAATTATCAAAGCACATTGAATAAGTGACTTTACTTATGCAGGAGTTGGTACTGTAGCAGTATTTATTCTTTGTTCCAGGAACAGACTTCTGCTCCTCTTTTTTCTTTCAGTCATAGATGATGGGTACATTTGGTCCCAGTACATACTATATAGCATTAACTCCAAAGCAACATAGTAAACACAGTAAGAAAGGTAACATTTAATAACAGATCACATACTTATTTACAGGAGTCACAAATAAACAGATACTGCCTTGAGAAGTGTGGGGAAGGATAAGCAAGGATGTTAGCCAGAAAGGTGTGATTGTAGCTTTTCACAGGGTGATGTTCAGAAAAGGGAAAAAACCTTTAAAGATACATTAGTCCATAGTGAGTGCAGCATAGAAAGAAAAAAGTGAAAAAAAAACTAGAATTTGGTGGCAAAATAAACGAAAAGGCATGTGTAAATTATACAGATGCAGTGTGTTCATACTTTGGCAAAATGAGAACAAGTGGCAGATTGATAGGAACACTAGAGAAACTGAAGTCAGGCATTTTATTTATATTTTTTTTTGGTATGTGTGCTCCTGCTCCATGGTCCTCACATTCTGGGGAAGTCCCAGCCCTGTTACCTCCACATCTACCATCTGGCACTGGCTGTACACCCCCAGGGATTACCCCCTCTGGTGGGGTTGGCAGGGGACCCAACCTCACCAAGAACAGATTCAGTGTGCTGGTGCCATGGTTAGTCTTAATCTGGTTCAAGGTCAGTTGGCATTCATCTGTATCCCCTTCCCCTGGGTTGTGCCTGAAAATAGGCCGAATTTGTCTAGTGCACTTACCTGGTCAACAAAAATGAAATAAATAAATAAATAGTTGAGGGCGAAGCCTGTGAACTCCCCCTTCATCTGCCATGAGTAATTTTTCTCTCTTTTTTCTTGTCCCATTCTGAGAGTGAAGCATGCAATGACACTTGTGATGGTAACATGCAGAACCCTGTGCATGCCCCTTCAATCATCTGTTCCACTCCCAATCCACATATCTGCAGCTTCACTGCACCAACGCAGATCCACCGCTAGGGGCCAGGCAAGCACCGACTGCTGATTTCCCCCTTCCCCAGAGAAGGAGAGCTGTCTGAAGACACTCAATCCTTCTCCTCCACTGCCGACCAAATATGGGTTGCCAATGTGGTGTGAGGTGTGGTGCCCAGTGCCTCAACCCTCAGCACCACTGGGCCGAAGTCAGGCATTTTATAACATGCCAAGTACATTCGTTGTACATGTGCGTGGTGCATATACAACTTGGCATATGTGGGTCGCACTATATGCCCAAGGAAAGTTAGAGTGCAGAAGCACTTATGGAGTATCTTCGGATCAGATGTGAACAGTTCAGTGGGTATCCATTGCAGGGGCTTCCACAATTGGGACCCCAAGGATCTAAGATTCATAGGTATTGATTGGATTCCACAGGAAAACTGAGAGGGAGACAGATTCACAAAACTACTCCGAAAGGAGCACAGAAGAGAATTGGTCCCCGGGTACTCTTACATAAATTCTTGGTGCAGTCATTTGCTTTGGGGGCTGACTGAGGCTCCGCAGTAGTCAGCCAAAGCATGAAAAAGCATGCACATTTCTGCACCTGTTTTTTCCAGGGTGCTATTTAAACCTGTGAAACTTACATTTTGTGTATGTTTGGTTAATGTGCAGGAGGACCCTGATCACCTGAAGAATCCTATACATGAGTGAAACCTTGGGTGGAAAAGTCATGGTCAGAAGCCTGAAGTAAAGATGGGGATAATAAAGAACTTTTAATTAAATAACTATTTAGAAGTTCAGCTGATGTTTTGGACTTTGTCTGACTACACTAAAAGTAGAACAGATGGAATTTCATGCTGAACACCCTCTTAAACCCAATAGGCTTATTAAAAATGGGACCAGAAGCCTTTTTCTATAAAAGCTATTCAGTTAAAAAATGTAATGTCAGATCATGTTTTTGCAGGTACAACAGTCCTTTAGAGTAATTTTTCTTCACTTAAGTGTGATAACTTACTTTTACTACTGCTGTCAATGCCCTTATTAAACCCTCCCCTTCCCCAAGGAACCCTGTAATCAACAAATCAATCCTCTGTCCCCTATTACTGCCTACAAATCTTTGTTATGTGAAAAAACAACTGTATGAAAAATTATTTAATATATATGCATCTGTTTAACACTGTTAATAAGCTCTGACTCCAATATTTGTACTTCCGCTAATATTCTTGTATTTTTGTACTTGATCCCCAGACTCCCTGACATTATAAAATGAATGGTGATATGATAAAGACATCTGTGGTCCTGATCCCCATCACAGTGCAAAAAGTGCAGAAATGTGGATGTCATGTGATGCAGTGGGTGATCATAGCATGTTGAGCCTGTCTAAGCAGTCCAAAAATAAGAACTGCTAGAAACACAATTAAATATCAAGTTTTTAACACTTACAGTAACACCTTATGGTGAAAGTTGACTGTAAAAGAGATATTCTGGAAATTCAATGTTTCTAAGTAGCTTTTCTTACATATTGCACTCCCCTTTTATTATGATTTTAAATGTGCATCCAAGAGTTATTCTGGTTACCCAAACAGGATGGACATTTTTGAATTCATAGCACAGGTTGTCAAAATTAAATGGTGATGAAGGTGTTATAAAATTGTTCAGTTTAGTGAGAATCATCCATGTGATATGTTTGTTTCCTACTACAGCCCTCAAATGAAATACAGCCAGTAAATTACATTTTAAATGAAGCATGGGTACCATCTATTGTCATGAGCCAAAAAACTGAAATCTTAAAAATACTGCAACAACTAGCACCCACAGGTTATCTGAGTGGGACACGATACAGCGCAACTAGATAGTATGTGTATGTTTTCATGGAATAGTAACCTTTCTTATTTAACATCATCATTCAGTGCATTGGTATGGATTTAAATCCCATCATAGCCACTAGCTAATGTATAATGTTGTATTTTATTTGCTTCATTACCTCATATTCCTGTACGCATCTTTGTACCAACTGTATGTCTTTATTTACTACTGTATGTATTAAGTTGTTTATTAACCCTTGGTCACCCCTGAAAAAGGGACACTGTCTCAGTGGGCCTACCCATTTAACACAATTCAAATAAATAAAACATAAATGAATAAAATAAAGGTCAAATACAGTTTAGTGCTTATATTGGAGCAATCATTAAATATGTTAGGACTTCATACTGAAGTCCTTGCTCAAATCACACCACAGCTTTATTTGGCAAGCTACCTTTGAGACATAAGTCATAACATAAAAAGACGAGAAATATTGTGCTGTTTTGCGACACACAAACCATTTCAATGATGAACTGTGTATGCTATAATTTCATGTCATAATACAAATATAGGGCCCTATGCACTGATGGGTGGAGTAGCTACACACCACATATCTGTGGCACATAGTCACTCCACACCCATTGCACCACCCCACATGGGATGCACAAAGGGGAGGGCGCACAGACCCAATGCACCCCGCTCCCCCATGGCTGCAGACCACACCATGCAGGGGGCAGGGTACGGGTGTGCCAGCACAATGGTGCATAGTGCTGTCCATAAGGGTGCGGAAGAAGGTGCAGAGGATGACAAGGAGAACCTTGCCATAAGCCCCCTACATGCCCAGTGCACACAACTTGTCACTGCCTGGTTGGGGCAGGTCACCCACACTGCCACTGGGACCACTGCGGCCTGAACACCCCATGACCACTCAGAGCCACCCAGCATACATCAATGCATTTCCCCTACCAGGTGCCCCAACCACCAAACTCACTCACTTCACAGGGGCACTGGCCCATGGATGCTGCCTCCCTAAATGGCTCCACCCAGCCAACCTCCACCACTGGTTTTCCCAGCCATGTGGTGGGGTACAGTGCCCCCCCACACTTCCAACAGATCCTCCACCCTGTCACTGTGACCCACTTCAGGGCCACATCACTGGAGGGCCATCAGCTTTTTCCTCTTCTCACCACCACAGCTGCCAGCTGTTGGTCTTCTGTGGGGCACACTGCCAACACACACCCCCCACCGTGTAGGGGAACCACTCTGTGGCCCAGTCTGGGCATCTGATTTGATGCCTGTCCAGGCCTGCGACCCCACCCCCCTGCTGCTCTGTGGTGTCCTGTAGTCTGGGGTCAAGAGCCATGGACAGGTGGTGGCCAGCTGTGAATAGCAGCCAGTGTGCACCTGTCCACAGGTGCAGAACTCCACAGGTGGGTAACTCACCTCTGGCACATATTACTCACCCATTTGTGCATAGGTGCCATTGTGCATGGTGGAAAATTGTTGCCAATAGAAATCTATTACTCAGATGTCTTTATTATGTTACAGTAGGTATGTCGTCATGCTGTTGTGCTGTACTACCTGCATCACCACTACAGCACAACAGCAAACATCCCACATGTGGCTAACTGGCTGAAGCAGTGGTGATTGCTGTTTCTGAAAAAGACAGAAATAGCATCAGCAGTAGTGAGTGCTGTGTTTTTTTCTTTTTTGAAATGTAAAATCAGACTACCCACTCCCTTACCCACCCTTCAGATGTATTCAACTCCCAACTTGAATTCAAGGCAACCCCAAGATGAATCAAGTACTGCTACAAGTGAAGCAGTTAAAGTGAGCATGCTGATTGGTGGGCAACAGTAAGACTTTCACTTTCTTATAAACTGAAACACATCTAACTTGCAATTATATATGCATATGGAAAAACATCCTCTACAATATGTTGTGTATGGTTCTCCATACACAAACAAGACTGAGTCTAAATCTCAGTTGTTGCACCTTAATGTATTTGTGGTGTTTGACAAAATTGCATATAATTTTCCATGTGCAGTTAGGGTGCCATGTTCTTTGGATATGGCAAGTTTTATACTAGAAGCTTATCTGGGTTTTAAGATTCAGGAGTGTAAAAACAATAAAAATCACAATTTTTTTATTTGTTTTTTTTTCTGTTTTGTTTTTTTACCTGCATGTAGATCCAAAATTATTTGAAATTTTGTTCTAAAAATTTCTGGGTAGAAGTAGCTTGACCCAAGGAGATGCCTTTCAAAGATTTTGTGAAAGCTTTTAACCAACTCCCATGTTACAAGGTTTTAAGCATTTTGCTTCGGAGCATGTTCAGTAGGACTTCCAGGATAGCTGGTTATTATTATATTTGTGCATTACCACAAGTACAATTAGGGTTGAATGTGCTGTGTGATGTTAACTCCAAATGTTTGCACCTTATAACTTTGTCACTGATCAAAACAAAATTGCTTGAAATTTTATAGGCGCAATCTGGATGGCAAGTTTATAAGACTTGGCGAGTTTTGTGCCAGACACTCATCCACATTCTGAGACCCAGGGGCCAATTTGAAGAGGTCATATGCTGGCAGAAGCTGAGATATGCCAAACCCCTTGGCATATCTTGTGACTTACGCCAAGCAGTACATCAGCCCCTATTACAAGAGGTGCCTTGCACCATGGTGGCTGCAAGTTATGACAACCATGGGTTATGACACCTACTACATTTTAGACCACAATGCCATGGTGCAAGTGCGGGTAATGGCAGCAACTGCATCCTATTCAAGGAGGACAGCTGTTGTAACCCACTAGTGTGATTCCAAGAGCCGCACTGGTGGCACTAAGTTAGAGCAGCCCAGAGATGCTCTAAGGGGCATCCAATGGTGCTATCTGTTGGCTGCCCACACCTTGGTGCTGAGACAATGGTACCAATGTGCCCCCATGCCCCCACTGGCATACTCCTGCCCTCACCCCCCCAGATATCAAGAACCCCCAGTGGTCCATTCACCGGCACCCACCTGGTGTTTCAGGGTGGGGGTGTTTGGGGGGACTGCTGGTGCCTGGCCACTACTTGCAACATGTGGGCCACCTATGCCAAGCCCATGGAGTACATCTCCACATGGCCGGGATCTGCCACTCTTGGAATGTGGTGTAGGGTCCCTGGTGTAGCAGTGAATGTCACAACCCACATACCCTGGTGAGTTGCAATATGCAAGTTGGAATCTTGCCCCCCCCCCCGATTTTAGAAATCCTTAAAAATGCACTGTTTGGCTGTTTTTGTTACTCACCTGTGTGGAAAAAAGTGGTATGTCATCTTGTTCTGTAACTTTTGAGGTAGAAATAAGAAATCTCACAAAAATAAAAAACTCAAGAAAAAATCCATCTCACGAAAGAAGAAATATCATGAAAGAAGATCACAAAACAACAATCTCTTTTTGCTATGAAAGCTCATGAAACAAGAAAGCTCATGAAAGAAGATCATGAAGCAAAAAATTTCTTCCTTTGAGAGATTCAGTTCTTCTTTTGTGAGAAGAAATTTTTCTATCATAGGACTCACAGAAGAAGTATTTCATTTCACAAAAGAAGAATTCAGAGCCCTCACTAAATCTTCCACTTAGGATTTTAGGGATGTCCCAAAACAATAATGTGGGGTTGTTTTTTGAAAAACAAACTCCAGAATGGTCCTTTCTAGCTAGAGTAATGGGTTTAGTTTTCTGCAGGGCATCTTTCCTATGGGCTTTCAATATTTTTGGAAAGAATAAAAAAATAAGATGGCAGCCATAAGAAAGAAGTTTTTTTTCCTCATGAAAGAAGAATTTCAGCTTATGAAAGAAGAATCTTTTGCTTGTAACATGCCACTGCAGCATTAAGTGTGTAAGACTTCCACCTCAGTCGACAACTGTTTAGCTGGTATTTAAAGAGTATCAGTAATGCCAGTAGCCCACTCCCTGAAGAAGATCTTCATTGAAGCACTGGGGCAGCTAGCCCAAGTTCTGGTAATGTGTGTGTTCTTGAGTTGTCAATGGGTAAATTAATAAATAACTCTATGCAGCTTATTTAGTTGTTTCACTGACTTCCTTGAGTGCACTGGATTCCTTGCCCTCCCTGCACTTCCATAGGCAGATGGTACAGGACCTGGGGGCACCATGTATCTGCATCTGTGTACACAGGGACATGCAATAAATGGGGATACAATTCCACTATCTTAAAAAGAAAGGACATTTTATTTTGCAAAATAACTGTGTTAATGCACCAGTTAGTGTTCACCTTAATGCAACAAAAGTAGAGAAAGGTGTTAGGATTTCTAATCCTTACTCCCCACTCCTACAAAGCAGATAAAGGACAGAACCTTAAACAACAACACAGGTAATACAAACAACATACAACTATTTCAAATGACACAAATGCAGTAGCACTGATGTACTTCCTTCATGGATATGTATCTGTGGTTGCATAAACACTAGCCATATAGCAACAACCACACCTGTGTGTATGTTGTACTGTACGTATGAGTATGTGTAGCTGCAGAAGTACAGGCCCTATGGGGGCCTGCTGTTCTCTACACAGAATGCCCTATGGGGCCTGTGCTTCTGCAATCAGAGGTACAGCAGTGCCAGCCATAATACAATGCAGAAATGCAGTAGAATATCAGAATAATACATCAGTATGTTACAGAGACAGTGAAATTCAATGGCAATTAAGCTTGGCTGGCTGAGCTGTATGCATGCACACTGTACTAAACACCTCACTAGATAGCATGATCCATTTTTCCATGCTTTTCTATAGGCATCTGCATAACTGAAAAACTGCTACCCACTTGAATAATTTCTAGAGCCACTGCTGAAACCGCTATTCCTGCATTGTGACAGTACTTCCATCTCCACAGTGTCCTACACTTCTGAAGCCAGAAGTCATGTAGGCAGAAGTAGTGTTGTAATCTTGGTATTATGGATTTTGTGGTGCTTGCACTTCTGCAGCCAGAGGCTGGTGTATATGTCTCTGTGGCTGCAGAAGCACAGGCCCATCAAATGTGTGTATGTCTTGCATGTGCCTAAGTGCCTGATGCTGCAGAAGTGTTGCCTCCATCATGGGACATGCACTTCTGCAGACAAAAGAAGTCTCATAATGTGAGTATCATTGATTTGTATCTGTGGCTGCAGGGGCCTGTGCTTCTACATACAGAAGCAGTCTTGGGCTTCCAGAATCATGGATTTGTATATACACTGACAAGTAAGTGTGTATGTTTTGTGGTGCACATGTCACAGATACAAACCCTCAAAGGTAGGACATCAGTACTGCTTCATTTGTGTAATCTGGAAACAGTAGTATGTTGATTGTTTTACCTACTTATGGCTGCTGGTAGTTGCATGTGTAGTGATGTCCTTTTGCTGTGGGGGGGGAGTTAAGGCTGGAAACCTCAATGCCACATTCCCTACTTTTGTACATTAAAGTGTACTCTAACGGTTGTATTAATGCAGCTTTTGCAAAGAATATATATATATATATATGTATATATATATATATATACATATAATAAGTGCAGTAGCACCCCTATAATCAGGGTTTAGAAGGGTGTTTAATATTAAACCCCTAACTTTGCACTTTACTAGATTCTCCCCTGCTCAATGGAAATGCACAAGATTCTGCATGAGTAGTCCGGAGGTCAAGGTCTACTGATTTTATGTTTCCTTCCAGTCGGATGTGCAGATTCTGAGATCCAGAAAGTGTACAAACAGGATAAATTGTGGATTTCTGTTGGCTTTTTTTTTTCATTTTTCTTTTTTTTTTTTTGCTTTCTTCTACAGCCCAGATAGCATGTTCTTAGATTTTAAGAGTACAAAGGATGTGTCCTAGAATGTTCTTTTCATTGGTTTGGTGAAAAAATATTAACCTGTTCCAGAGTTATAAGGATTTGGAATTTTAGTTCTGAGCATGTTCAGTAGGGTCTTTTAGATCATTGTTTGATACAGAAGAAAAATGTCCTGCTCATGAAAGAAGAATCTTCTTTTGTGAACTGAAATTCTTCTTTTGTGAGAAAAAAATCTTTTGTATGGCAGCCATCTTGTTTCTGTTTTTTTTGTTGTTGTTGTTGTTTTTAATTGAAAACTCATAAGAATGTTGCCCTGGAGAAAAACAAAGACATAAATCTAGCTAAATGGGTCTTGCTTAGCCGGATTCTGGAGTTTGTTTTCCAAAAAATAGTCTTGCAATATGTTTTTTGGATAGTCCAAAAATCCTTGCTGCAGCTTCTTTCATGAGCCAAATTTCTCATTTGTGAATCACATGAAAGAACATTTCTAGTTCATGAAAGAAGAATCTTTGCTCACAAAAGAAGATGATGGTAGTTAGTTTCTTTCATAATTCTTTCATAAGCAGATTGGCTTCAAATTTTGTAAGGCATGAAAAAAATCATGAAAGAAGAAGGACTTCTCAAAAAGAATGGTGAAAAAAATCGAGACCCCAATCTGCTTTCTTGTGCCAAGGTTTTTCTTTTGTGAATTATTTTGTGTTAATAAAAGAAGAAGGTTAGCCCATGAAAGAACTATGAACAACTAAATCCAACTATCTTCTTTCATGAGCTGAGATTCTTCTTTTGTGAATTATTTTATGACTTATGAAAGAAGACAGTCAAGTCATGAAAGAGCAGTGTGGGCCTTAATTCTTTTTTACAGTTCTTTTGTGAGGTCAAACAAAAGCACCATTGTACTTTTGTGTGTTCTCAGGACAGAACAATCCATGACTGGGACCTTCTGTCTGTCTGTCTGTCTGTCTGTGTACGTGTCTGTCTGTATATCTATCTATCTAGCTATCAATCTATCTATCTATCTATCTATCTATCTATCTATCTATCTATCTATCTCTCCATCTATTGATTTTTTAGTGTTTCTTAAGCCAATTGATGTTTCCACCCCTGATTCTGCATCTTTCTCCCCCATCCCCTCCAGGTCGCCTGACCATACTTTCCCATCTGTAATTTCTTAATACTGTAAGCAGAGCAGGGTGCCCACCCTGGTACTGCTTCACTTACCCCTTTCACCTCTACTTCACCCACCCTCCTTTCTTTATTTTATATATGTTGTGGCACCAGGGTGCCCACCCTCAGTGCTGCCAAACACCATCCAGAAACCTGGGTACTCAATCCCCAATATCAGATTCTGTCCCCCTACAGTAAAGAAAACAATCCCTCATTGATTTTTTTTTTTGCACAAGTCACATGGGAGTGATCTATAGGCCTCCAGAACAAGTGAACAAGCATCTGGTGGAAGCCATCCATAAGATGGTAGCTAATGGAGAAGTTCTGCTAGTAGGTGACTTTAATCTGCCAGATGTTGATTGGAGCACTCCAGCTATAGCTACAGCCTGGAGCAGGGATGTGCTGGATGACCTGCAATGGGCTTACCTCAGGCAGCTAGTGTTAGAGACCACTCATGAGCAAGCAATTTTGGACCTGGTACTCCCCAACAGGGACAGAATTGCAGATGTTATGGTTGGGGGGGACCTAGGGTCCAGTGACCATTGCACAGTGTGGTTTCAAATAGGTGCAGTGGCAGAGTCAAGCCACATGAATGTGAAGTTCCTGGACTTCAATAGGGCAGACTTTGCAAAGTTGGGGATATGTCTCAGGAAGGCTCTGTCAGGGAGGGAGGACCAGGGTCGGGTTGAGAAACTGTGGCCCATATGAAAGGATCCATAGTGGAGGCAACAACCTTTGCGTTATGCAGATAAACAAAGGTAATAGTAAAATAAAACCACTGTGGTTCTCAAGGGAAGTGGCCGGGAAGGTAAAAGCAAAAAAGTTGGCTTTCAGGAAGAATAAGGACACACAGAAGGAAAAGGACAGGGTAGTGTATCTGGACAAGCAGAAGGAGGCAAGGAGGGCAGTAAGGAGCTCAAAGGTGAAAACGGATGATAAAATAGCCCAGACAGTAAAGAAAGGTGAAAAGACATTTTATAGGTATGTTAGTGAAAGGAGGAAGACAAGAGGTTGAATCATAAGGCTTAAGGGGGAAGATGAGGAGTGTGTGGAGGGGGACTTGGAAAAAGCATCACAGAAAAAGGGAAGGTGAAGGACCACAATTAAGTAGGAGGAGCAATAAGGGCAGGGAGGTGGATACCAGTCCATTTACAGAGGAGAGCGTTCTGAAAGAACTCACAAAACTGAAAGTGGACAAACCAATGGGACCAGATGGGATACATCCTTGCATATTAAAGGAACTTAGGGAGGTGCTGGCAGTACCACTGGCAGCTCTGTTCAATAAATTGCTGGAAACAGGAGTGGTTCCAGAGGACTGGAGGAGAGCTGATGTAGCCCTTCTATGCAAAAGTAGGAGCTGGGAGGAGGCTGGACACTATAGACCAGTCAGCCTGACCTTGGTATGGGGTAAATAATGGAATCGCTGCTAAAAGAAAACAGTGTGGAACATCTTGAATTCAGTGGATCACAGGATCCGAGGCAGCATGGATTCACAGTGGGAAGGTCATGTCAAACAAATCTGATATATTTCTTTGCTTGGGTGACAAGGGAAGTGGATCAGGGGAGCAATGGATATGGCCTACCTGGATTTCTGCAAGGCCTTTGACACTGTTGCCCATAAAAGGCTTGTACACAAGTTAGGCAATCTGGGAATGGGCCCCAAGGTGGTAAACTGTGTTAGAAACTGGTTGAGGGATAAAACATTGAGGGCAGTGGTAAATGGAGCTCATTCTGAGGAAAAGAGGGTACTCAGTGGAGTGCCACAGGGATCAGTTCTAGGTCCATTCCTATTAAATTACTTCATAGGTGACATTGCAGAGGGTCCGGAAGGAAAGGAATGTCTATTTGCAGATGGTACTAAGATCTGCAATAAGTTAGACACTCTGGGAGGGGTGGAAAAACTGAGGAGAGACCAAGGTAAACTTGAGGAATGGTCATGAGTGTGTCAGCTAAGTTTCAATGCAAAAGAAGTGCAAAATCATGCATTTGAGGCACAGAAACCCAGGGGAGGCTTATATGATGGAGGGAGGTATACTGATGGCAACCAAACATTTAATCATATCAAATGATCTAAAGATGGTCAGGCAATGTGACAAGGCTGAAAGAAAAGTCAGTGGGGTACTGGGGTGAATAGGGAGAGTTATGACTAGCAGAAGAAGGGAGGTGGTGATGCCTGTATATAAATCATAAGTGAGACAGGGTGGAGGCAGTTCAGAGAATGGCAACAAAAATGGAGCAGGGCCTGCACAAAAAATCATATGAGGAGAGACTGGAGGACCTCAATTTGTACACTCTGGAGGAGATGAGAGTTAGAGGAGGCATATGACAGAGACTTTCAAATATCTCAAGGGCATAAATAAGGTACAGGAGGGTAGCATCTTTCAGAAAAAGAGATGTTCTAGAACTAGGGGTCATGATATGACGCTGGAAGAGAGTAGACTAAGCGGAACATGAGGATGTATTTCTTCACAGAAAGAGTTGCGGATGCATGGAACAGCCTCCCAGTGGAGATGGTGGGTGCACATTCAGAAGGGGAGTTCAAAAATGTGTGGGATTTGAATAGGGTTACCCTAGCAATAGGTAGGAGAACAAAGCCGGACATCAAGTAGGGTCTTTGGCTTTTGCAACAGGTAGGGGAAAATGGGCAGACTAGGTGGGCCTAATGATCCTTATCTGCCATCAAATTCTATGTATCTATGTAACTTCCCACCCCACCTCACCCCAAGTAGCAAATGGAAAACAACATTAGGGTGTTGGGTCTCTGAAGTCTTGACGAATCAGTGGTGGGGTCTTCCTTGGGGTTGTTAACCCTAATGCTCACCCCCTCCCCAGAGCAAACAAAGTCAGATGTGATCTCTCTTCTTTAGTCAGGGCCCACAGAGCCCTATATGAAGAAAGCTACAACAGATTTTTGTTGGCAATATGAGGTTAAATATACTTCTGTACCTTTAGAGTATTTCAGTATGAGGCACAGGCTTGGAGCTATATCTTGTGCTTTGGAAAAGACACTACAAGCTATGGGGAGGGGTGAGTATTAGGGTTGACAACCCCAAGGAAGACCCCATCACTGATTCGCCAAGACTCAGGAGACCAAAAACCCTAAGGAGCCTGATTCCAGGACATCATATGCCTGGTGCAAGGTGATTTATACCAAACCCTATGGCATAAATCACACCAAGTGCCATGCGATATGCAAGTCCCAGTTCCAAGCTACAACTGGGGCCTTGCTGCATGTGGGTTGTGCCAAAGGTGGGCTATACTACCCATTATGCCCGCAACCCACTGTGGCATAGTACAAGGGTGGGATAAGGCAGCACCTGATCCCTATTCCAAAAGGGTGACTACCATAACCCATTTACATGATTACAAGACCCGCAATAGCACTGTGGGTTAGACCAGCATGGAGGTGGTCTAAGGGGCACCGTCCTGGCAAAATGATGGATGCCCCCCCAGCACTGTGGAAGACACATTAATGTGCCCCACACACACCCAAACACAGTGCTGTCCCCACCCCTGATTTTCGGGGAACCCCTGGGTCTGTTTTGTGATGTGTCCCCCCATGTGTCTGTGCCACCCAGACAGTCCCCACAAGGCTCCCAGGGGGTTGTGAGAGTCTTATGGGGTGGTGGGCTACAGAGGGGCAGTTAAATGTGGCTGCAACTTCCAGCACTGAGGTCCATTGTGCCATTCCCATGGCACAAGCCTGCAGCTGCCACAAGTCACGAGTAGTAGGTGCCTGGGACCCTGCCTGTCTTGGAATTGGGCACATGGTCCCCGGCATAGCACTGCATGATGCAACTTGCTTACACCTGCGAGTTGTGCCATGCAACTTGGAATCGAGCCCCTATTGTTTTTTTTTTTCATTTTGCTGCTTGGCGGGGTTGGAGTGAGGAGCTATGGTTGGAAACCCTAATATCACATCTCCCTACTTTTTGTTTATTTAAGTTGAACCCTAAGTGATGCATTAACACATTTTTTTGCAAAGACTCAATATTATCTATATGAATGCTTAAAACCCATTGCATTAATATGCTGTCTACACTGATAAGTCTACTACTGAATTTTTTTTTATTTGTACAGTTATCTCACCATACCCATTTATTTCAATAATAGACTCATCATTCACAGAGTGCTGCCAGTCCACATTTCAGTCAGTGCTTTGCCCCCCCCCACACACACACAATCATGAGTACATTGCTAGCATGCAGTAATTAGCTTATGTTTGAAACTGAATTATCCTGCCAGTCTCATATTGCACTGAAAGTTACAACCATGAATTAAGAAAACAAGCCAATCTGTATAAAAAAAATGAATAGCCAGGATGTAAATAGAAATTTCTATCTCAGACTGCAAGAAATCCTAATGCAGATCAGAATGGATAAAGAGCTGTTTCTGGATGATGCTCAGGAATGAAACTGCAGGTACCCAGTGTAACTGACAATAACAGTGTACCCCCACAAAACACAACAGAAACAAATACAGTGCCATCCAATACCATAAATACCTCTGTGGCAGCAACAGAAATATCTGAGTCAGGAACACACACACACACACACACACACACACACACACACACACACTGCTCCACCTGCTGGAAAATGATCAAATTGCAGAGCATTTACCACTGCATCACAGCAACAGAAATGGCATTATTGCCATTGCCTCACGGAAACAGAAATGGCAATATAGCAGAGCAGCTAGATGCCCAACCAGAAACACTGGCCTTACCACTGTCATATAGCAATAGTACCATCTCAGAAAACCAGCAAAATGCTCAACAGCCCATAATACAGTTCCCATAGCCAGCAGATGTAAATAATGACATGGGATTGGCCAGCATGGCTGATTCCATAGATGTGGCAGTGGTAGACAAATACATAGAAAGTGTCAAAAATCAAAATACCTACAGAAAAACAACAGAGGATGTCAATTTATTTAAACAACATTTCAGTGACAATTTCAATGAAAATGTATTACTAGAAAACCTAACAACTGAGGACTTAAATAAATACTTATGCCATTACTTCATACATAGTAATAAAACAAGGACGGTCACCCTTATGAGCCTCTAACTCTAAGCTCTGCATTCCAGAGTCTGGGACAATACCTCACATGGAAAGACTCTCCCATCTCCTTATCAACAGGTAGACGTTTTGAAAAAGCAAACAATGTGTTCCACAGTAAACAAAAACATTTAAAAGCCATGGGTCTTGGATGTCAAACCGATGCAGCTGATGAGCTGACAGATGACATAGTAACAATACTGTATGAACAACAACACCTTAGCCCCTATTCTACAGATTCACGTTTAAATACTATGGGGCTTCTCATCAGTATCTACTTTGGTGTCCATTGAAACATGGAGATGAGGGCAGTACAGTGGGGGGGGATATCCAGCTGAGGGCAGATGAGCACGTGAAAAAATACCTGATTTATGAAACTGAGCACCAGACCAAAATCCAAAGTGAATTCAACCCAAAGGGCACAAGAAACGTAAAAGCAAAAGCTAATGAAGTGGCAAACAATCAAATAAAATGTCCAGTGTTTCATTACACATCTTATATACAGCACAGACCAGCAAAATCTATTGACTCCAGATTCTCCATTTTTTCTTGTGGTGAATGTGAATGCTTCTTGACCAATGTACCCCACAACCTGGTATAAAAAAGTTCATGGTGATTAATAAACTGTCAAATATTGTTAAAACCATGGTAATAAAGTCTGGAATAACAACTGACAAGAAACTAACAAATCATATTTGTTACAAAAAGATTCGCACAAGGACTGGTGGTACTAATAAGAAAGTCCCATAATTCAAAAACACAAGATCCCAGCACTGACCACTTCACATTGTAAAAATGTAAGATGCCTTCACTACATGGTATCTTTTTCCCCTGTCTAACATGTTTTGGACGTATGTCCTTTATCAAAGGATATGGACATGCGTTCAAAACATGTCAGGTGGAGTATTGTGGTCTCCTGTTGAATAAGTATTTGTGGTAAAAAGATACCATGTAGTGAAGGCATCTTACATATTTACAATTTGAGGTGGTGAGTGCTGGAATCTTGTGTTTTTGTTAAAGTAACAAATCACTCTGTGAGTAAACACCTGATACAAAAACTGAATCATTTCGGTGTAGCACACACAGATATAATACAAATGTCAGGACATAAGCAGCTGCACAGCTTAAATGATTATTCTAGATTAAATGAAAAAAAAAAACAGCAACAAATTTCAGCAATTCTTAGTGGAACATCTAATAACCAGCTTGTGCCATTACAAGAAAAGCCATTATCCCAAATGACAACCAACTCTGAAACTCTCAGTGACTTTCCTGGTTCATGTTTCAACAAGCTGACTATTAAGGCTAAAACATAACCTCTAATATCGTACAAGGTACAATAAGCAAACCACAACAGATATCTACTCTGTAGAAGCATAACCATTCTTAGTGTAACTGCACGTCGTACTATTCTAATTGAACTTCAAAATTTTATCTTCAGTATTTCTCTTCCCCTCAACATTAGCAACCTTAACCAGGGAACCACTACAAAGGCCAGAAAAGAAGGAGAATAAATATAATTGATAGTGACTCAGACTTGAACAAGTCCACTAGTAATTAAAACATAGGAAAGAAACAGACACCATTTCTGATTTGTTATCAATTGTTTTTTTAATTTTTTTTATTGCAAAAGGTTACACCCAACATGAGGCAGAAAATATTATGATATTTAAGTGAAGATATGTTAAAAGTCCAAAAAAGAAATTAACTCATAGCCCATACAAGTAAAAGACTTAGAAAAAGAAACTCTAAAAAAGTCATATCCAGCAACAGAACTGTCAGCTAACTACTACATGATTTATTAACAAAACAGCATGATGCTGTATTTCATCAATAGACTTTCTGTGACCACTTCGCTACTATGCTAAGAAACTTTTTTTTTGCACCCCTCATCATACTTGCCTGTCACTCTTCTGAGCCTCTCATGGATTGATTCTTACACACCGGGCACCCTCCCTTCCAGCCATCACCCCACATTGCAGCCACCCAGGGTACCCCAATGTTTTCCTTTCATCAGGTGGGTCCCCTTCCCACAAGGGGATGTGTCTTACCAGCAATCCAATGGTCCTGGGTGCTGCTGAGGTGGCATTTCATGGAATGGGAGTCCCTGGTGATGAGGGTCCAGAAGGCTGTTCCCTGACCAGCCCATGTGCCATCTTTTTCCCTTTTTTTCTCCACCAGGATTATGATGTGCAGGATGCAAGGCATACACTGGCATTTATCACGCTCCCCTGGAAAGTGGAGCCAGATGCACTGCTGTCTCCTGGCCTCTGCCAGGGGTCAGTAGGTGCTGGACTCCTACCCCCCTCCCCCTGAGAGAAGGTGATCAGTCATCAGATACTCAAGAAACTTGCATAATGTTAATTCTGTTATCAACAGAAACTACTCCAGAGCATTGTCATTGTTATAGCTACTTAATAAAACCTGAACTATCTGTAGCTGCAATGTGACATTAGTACCTGTATAAAATACTGATTTCTTAAAACAGCAGCTGTATTAAAAGAACATATTTTTCCAGTATAATTCATAGTTGTTTATTAGTAAAAAACTAAAAAGTGAATGTTCAAAAAAGGAAAAGGTTTTCAAATATTCTTTCAAGCATATTTACATAACTGTTACAACAGAGAATGACTATTTTGTTGTTATTTTAAGAGAATGAAACATGTGAAATGCATTTTACCTACTAACTCCAATATAAGTATTCATTGTAAACTTCCCAATTCATATTTCAGTTGGATAAATAGAAGTTGAAGAAAGTGTACATGTTATACCCATATGGGTCTGCAGTCAGTAATTTAAATAAAAAATGTTCTATTTATTTTATCAATATCTTCTGTAGCTGTAGAAATTGATCAAGTAAAAACAGATACACATTTATTTAAGTATTTCACCCCCTCCACCCCACAATCCAAAGCACACCAAGGAAAAAGTATACTGTGTTTTTATCAGCATGATTTTTTCCCACAAAATGTTGTCATTGTAATTGCTGTAATGAGGCAGATCACATGGCAACCAGTGTAGTGATAGATCCCTCCCGTACTAAAAATAAGAAGTCAACAGCACAGAAGAAGCTCAACAATGTTGCACCATGTAAGTCAGCCATTTTTTTTTGTGAAACATTGCACAGTATTACTCACCATAAGAACAAAAAAATGCAATGTACCTTAGTGGGAGCTCCAGCTGTTCCATTGACAAAAATGTCAGTCCAAGGTAGACATGACGATGTACAAAAAAAAAATAGATCCTGAAGATATGTTTTTGTTAACTACTACAGGGTTAATATCCAGTTTTACAATTTGAACCCTCCAGTCACTCAATATGTCAAAGTGTTATGCTCAGATTTTAGGGGAAAAAAATAATGAATGGAAAAATGCTGTCTTGCTCAAGTACCTCAGGGCTATATCTTTTTCACAATTTGAACCCTGAAGTCTCTCGATATTCCTGAGTGTGAAACTCATGTGTTATGAAAACAACGCCAAAAAAACTAAAGTAAAAATAAATACTTCTCACTTAACTACTTTAAGGCTATATCCTCTGAAACACACAACAGACATTCCAGTAACAAAAAGTTAATGATGACAACCTTCAGAACAAAGATCTGTATGTCACTGTCTCCTGCTGCCAAGACACAGCAGAAGAAATGTCGATAAAGAGCTATTCTCCTGGGCATCTCGCAGTAAAATCTCATCTGCTTCTAGCACTCCAAATCAGGTAGGCCACAGTCTCACTCTTTTGACACCTCTGCATTGTCCTGCAGACTGACTCTATGCATGCACAATCATGTAGTGCACGTCATGGACCCCTAGCCAATCAAACACTAGGCAACCATATAACCTGTCCAATCAGATGAAAGTGTAACAGAACACATACAAACAAGACACTACCATAGCAGAATAAGACAGCAAAGTGTGAGATAGTACCCTACAATCAGATGAAAATATAACACTTTCTAAATAAAATTTCTGGGGCCTATTGCATTCATCAAACATCTGATGGGGGTCAGCAGGGGGGAGAGAGGGATTGAGCACCCAACAGCAGCTCTCCCTTTCTGGGGAGGGTTCTGTGCCTGTCCTGCTGCTTTACTGCCATCTCTTGGGTGAACCCTGGATTGGTGGTGCAAGTAACAGCGTGGTATGGGAGGGGCAGCATCAGCCAAGAGCCCTGGCAGGAGTTGCATCTCTACGCTTAACTCCCAATTGGGTCTCCTACAGTGCCGATGGCTGTGGGACTAGAGCAAGGAAAATGGAGCCTGTCACTCCTAGGTGATGACCCTGTAGTGCTGAGCACATTGACAACTGTCAATAGGGCAGACTTCCCTGTGTACCACCCACTTCACCATAGTGCGGGGAGAAGGTAAGGGGAACTTCTCCTCACCCCACCTGGGGGAGTTAACTGGGATAACTAGGGCTACTGAGGGAGTGGTCTCTCTAGGAGCAGACTCCTGTGATGGAAGGGTGAGGTTGTGAAGGCATGTAGGGGCTCTGATTGAGTGGAGTGATGAGGCAAGGAAGGTGGCAAAAAGAGAAATGTAAGAAAAATAAATAAATAAAAAATGTGATGGGGTAGTGAATGGTAACTTTTTTATCTGAATTAATTGCAGTTTGATCTCCATGTTCTCACTTGTGGCTCTGCCACTTGTGCGAACAAGGAGGTCAAACTGCAACTCATTCAGATAAAAAATGTATCATACACTACCCCATTGCAAATCCCTTGTTTGTACAACACATGTGTGCTGATTAATAGCAAGATAAAAAGTGATATCTTGACTCAACATACAAAGATATATGAAACCAAAAAGGAGCTTGCACTAGGATGGGGTGCCATGGAAAACTTTAAAATGAAAAACTCAAATCCAAGCACTCACCACCAAAAAACTGGTCCAAAGAGAAAGCTATTAAAGTTTATTCAATCACAGCATTCAAGTTGGTCTCCACTGGACCCTTTATCAAAAGCTAAAAAATATGCCTTTGATAAAGGGTCCAGTGGGACCAGAAACATGTTAGGTGATTGAATAAACTTTTTAAAATGTTTCTCTCTCTTGGACCAGTTTTTTGTGGTTGTGAGTTCCTGGATTTGTGTTTTTCATACAAAGATATATGAAGTTGCTCACTGAGCATGCTCAGAAATATATCTTCATATGTGAGATCCCTAATATCTTTTGGTTGCCATTGCAATTGCCATTGACTGTAAGCTTTGTATTCATACTAACTTACTAACATACTAACATACTAAAATGCAAGCAGAATAGGCCTAATGGTCTTTTGTGTCTGCTCGTTTGGTCAGCCCCCACCCTGGGTGCTGACCTTGCTGTCCCCCTCGCCTTCTCTGGCTTCTCCCTTCCCAGTTCCGGATATTCTTGCTGCATTGGATTTTGCTTCCTGAACCCTTCCCCTGTACCTGTCCCACCCTCTTGAACCCTCCACTGTCTCTGCCTCCACAGCCCCTAGGTAGTGCATTCCATGGCTCTACCACCTCTCAGTGAAGTAGCACTCCTCCTTTTCTCCCTGAATCTCTCCTCCAGCTTCCACCCATGCCCTCTAGTGGCCCCTCCTCCTTCCTTCGAAGCACCCTCACTGTTCCTCCCTATTTACCCTCTTCATGTACCTGAAGACCTCTATCATGTCCTCGGTCCCTCTCTCTTCCAAAGTGTAATATTTAGCTCTTGAGCCTCTCCTCATAGGTCCTGTCCCCAAGCCCCAAATCATTTTGGTTGCCCTCCTCTGGACCCTCTCCAGGAGGTTAATGTCCCTCTTAAGTGCGGCCTCCAAAACTGCACACAGTACTCCAGGTGCGGGCTCACCCAAGCAGTTATACAGAGGGAGTATCACTTCCTCCTTCTGGAGGTGATCCCCTAGCGATGCATCCCAGCATCCTGTTGGCCTTGGCTGCTGCCCTCCTACAAGTCTCAGAGTTGTTCATCTTGACATCCACCACCACCCCCAGGTCCCTCTCAGCCATTGAGACTTGTAGTATTTCCCCCCCCAGGGTATACACTTGGCCTGGGTTTCTGGCCCCCAGGTGGAGTACCTTGCATTTCCCTGCATTAAACCTCAGCTTCCACTTTCTAGACCATCTTTCCAGAGCCTCCAGGTCCCCCTGCAGGGCCACCTTCCCCTCCTCCCCATCCACCACCGCCATCATTTCCTCTAATGCAGAACCATTGAACAGAAGGGCACAGTTTACATTTTGTACTTCTTTCATTTTGTAATTTCTTATCATTTCTATCCCAAAACCACCCAAACATGTATTGTATAAGCAGAACATGACATGGCCTGATTGAAGATATCATATTTATTTTCAGTCAGGCCATGTCATATCCCCTATATGTGTTATTCATTGTAAAAAACAAAAACTTGGTTAATGCACCAGTCAGAGGTAAACTGACAAAAGTAAAGAAATATAGTGTTAGGGTTTCCAATCTTAACACAACACCTCCACCCTGCAAGCAACAAAAAGAAAAAAACATTGTGGTTTTGGCTGTCCAGAGTCTTGGCAAATCAGGCCTGGGGTCCTCCTTGTGGTTATCAACCCTAATGCTCCCCCTTAGTCTATCAGCAAATAAGCACAGATATGCAGACTATATAAGAATGGTGTGAGCATTATGGTTGATAACCCAAAGGAAGACCCCAGGCCTGTTTTACCAAGGATGAGGACAAACAAAATTGTATAGTTTTTCTTTCTGCTGCTTGCAAGGTGGGCATGGGGTATTAGTGCTGAAAACCCTAACACCATATTTTCCTACTTTTGTCAGTTTAACCCAAACTGGTGCATTAACATAGTTTTTTGCAATGAATTTATTTACTTTTTGAGACAGTGAAAATCATATTGTCATTCATTGAGGTGCCTTCAGGACCTACATGAAAACATCCACATGAATACAGAAACACAGGGCCCTCTGGGCCTGTGCTTCCATGCTTCCTGAAATGCAATTTATGTGCTACCTTGCATTTGTTTTGTAGGGATGCATCATTTACAGTTCTTCATTCTTAGGGGCTTAGTGTTATACTAGTCATTAAGACATTTCTTTTGATAATACATTGTCTGTTAACTCTAAAAATTGACAGAGTTACAGCTTGTTAAAGTTGCAGTATTATCCTGAGGGAATTGTAATTTGTTTTGTATTTTATTTTTCTTTTATAGCCCCTAAATTATTTAGGGGGTGTTATGTATTATTGTTGTAGTACTCATTCAGACCTTTACTTTGATATATAGATTGTCCCGTAACTGTATATGTTGACTGAGTTATGGTTTGTTAAAGTTCAAATATGGAAAAAAACAGTCCAAATTATTTTTTGTTATGAATGGATCTTTTTTTTTTGAGGTTGTGTCACTCATACAAAAAAAGATTGTTTCATGGAAAAAAAAATTATGTGAAGAAATGCTAAGTCCAAATAATTTTTTCAAATGAGTTTTTTTTTTTTTTTATTCCATTGTTTTTTCATATGGTCATATGAAAAAATACATTTGCTCACAAAAAATTTTTTTAAATGTGTTAAAGATACATTTCTGGGTAATTTCACCAAACACTATTTGCAACATCCACCTAAAGGGGTCCCAACTAGCAAGACACATGTGTTGGTTTCTTTTAGGGAGGTAATTCTTATGAGTTTTTAAAAACATTTTACTGGGAAAAAAACAGAAACAAGAAGGTGGTCATACAAAAAAATATTTTTTTCTCAGAAACAAAGATCCACCCCCGTAAAGCAGAATCTTTTTTTATATGGGCTAAATTCTTTTTTTGTATGGAACAGCTATCAATAAAAGACCATGCTGAGCATGCTTAGAACCACATTTCAAATCCTTATAACTCTGGAATGGATTCATACTTTTTCACCAAACCAGTGAAAGGCACCACTGTGGCCAAATCACTTTCTGCTCTGAAAATTTTACAGCAAAATTCCAAACCTTCTGGGCACTAGGCAGTGACAAAAACATAGCAAAAAAATCAAATGTTTTAACTTTTTTGGCTATCTGGATCTCAGAATTCACACATCGAACCAGAACAAAATTTGGCAAGTCAAGAGACCATGGCCCAAGACTGCACATGCCAAATCTCATGCAAATGCATTGAATGGTGGTGAAGCTATTAAAGTGCTGTAGTGGAGTTGTTGTTCAGGAGACAATTAGCAGGCAGACATCCAGAGTTAGTGCATAAAAAATGCCAGGCTGGCATTTATCATTTTATTATTTGTAGCATAAAATGATAATTATTCAGAACAAAAAATAAGAAAATTGTCATTAAGTCCATATCTTCAATGATGTCTAGGGTGTAGACACAGGCCTTCTAAACTTAAGGTCTTAAACCTCTCACAGTCAGTTCTAGACTGACACCTTATCTAATAAATCCACCCTATTGGTAGGCTTCTATATGTTTTTATCAGTGACATCACTGTCATGTGACATCAGTTCATTTCCAATTAAGTACATTTTTGAGTTTCTAGGCTCACAACTTGTTCTTACACATAGTACAAAAAGTTGCTGTTAAGTCTTATTACTTTAATAACTATTTCTTTCCAACATCTTTATTACACACCGTAATCCTGATTAGAAAGTGACTCTAAATGCTTGATCATATTTTTAATTACTGGAAGCTCCTCCTTCAATCAATAATTAAAGCAGCTAGAATCTGCATAAATGTACGCCTCGAAGGGCCACTGCTTCCCTATAGCAACAGATTGAGTGCAGAAGAAGAACTTGTGCAGCTGACACCCTGCCCTGCTGCAATGAAGGCTGCAGCTTATCAGGCCACCAAACAGTATCTTTTCTCTCTCTTTTTTACCCTCTGCAGGACTGTTTACACACCAGCAAATTAACCTGAGGTAAGCTATTGATCCAGCATTTTGCTATGATGGGGGTACTGTCAGTCTTTATTTTAATTTTGTTTAAATGGAATTACTTTAGTTTTGTATCCATATCAGGCATTACTGACTGCTCATACAGGCTTGAAGGTGACAGGACTTTTAACAGAAATCCCCAATTTCTATCCATAGCTACAATGCGTACTACAGCTTAATGTAACTTATTTACTGCATTCATTTATTTTTAGGTTGCTGCGAGTGTGCTATGTGCGATAATTCATGCAGGCACAATAGCAGCACTATACAGACAGCATGTCTAGACACTGATACTTTTAATTCAGCAGAAAATGGCTTGTGCCTCATTGTAAGACCCAAGGGCCTTCCTTTTGTTACTATTCTTTCAGGGGACATTACCAGCCACAAAAGGGAGTCACTCTTCCTATAAACCCAACAATACTGCTACTTGCTAACACAACATCTAATAATACTGTATCTTAATAATATCCCATTTATGTTATCTTTGTATTTCTAGCAAGGCAGCACAGGATGCATAATAAAGCAAAGGGAAAGGGAATGCTGCTTACTGGTTTATTTAATCCTGGGCTCATTTAACTAGCCACTAAGTAAAACACATATTACCACTTGTGTTTTAGTTTATAACTACAAGGTTCCCTTACATGAACCTTTTTACCTGTACTCAGAAGGAAGAGAACTTGAAAGAGGGTTTAGACAATGAAGGGGGGGGGGGTGCTGCTTAGAGGTCGCCTGCCTCCAACCAAGAAACAAAGGGATAGCTGCACTAGAAAAGAAGATAAAGGTTGCAACCATAGAAAACAGACAATAAAGATGGATCCTTACTCTGTGGTTCCCTTTCTATATTTTTTATTACTACTGTTAAAGGCACAGATGCATTTTATATTTCTTACTTTCTTTCTTTGTACAGAAAACACTATTCTGGTACTTTAACCATAGCATTTAACATATCCCTGCACTTTATTAGCAAGCACTTTAAATCTTTAATTGTTTTTAAAGTACTCCAGCACCTACATCTATTCCTTCCATGTACTTTATATAACATAGGCATAAGGTAGGTTAATGAGAGGGGGCAAGGAAAGACCCACATCTCTCCCTACCAGGGCACCTCATCAATGACAGGGTCACCCGGTCACAAGTGCAAAGTCAGACATTTAACATTAAACAGCCTACTCAACCCTAACTGTAATACTGGCATGGTAGCATTTGTATAGTTGTGGTTGAGCAGGCCGCTTAATGTTAAACCCCAGTTTTTGCACCTTACTACATTTAGTGCTGTTCTACATAATTGCAATAAAGTTTGCATGCTCAATTAGGGTGGCAAGTATTTTTCTGATTTTGCAGGTTTTGTGATGGCCAGTTGTCTGCATTACAAGATTTTGGGAGTATGAAAAGCCAAAAATATATACTTTGAGGCCATTTTTTGCTCACATCTTCAACAAAAATGGTTTAGAACATTTTCAGGGTTGAGGCAGCTTGACCCAAGGATATGCCTTTAAAAGATTTCATGAAAAAATATTAATCAGTTGTCTTGATATAAGGTTTTAAAATTTGCCTTCTGAGCATTCTCAGAAGGCTTCTCAGGCTAACTGCCTAGTAGAACATAAGACTTTGAGGTTGTGAGCTGATTTTTAGATCATGGGTAAATTGCTTTTTTTTTAATTACTTTTTTTTTGGTTGTGAGAAAAATGTTTGGATCACGAGCACTGACAACATGTTTTCAATTGGGGAAACAAATCTGGAAAAACTATACAAATGATGCTTTTTGGAAAAACAAACACCTTAACCTGACAAAACTGAACCCATTCAACAAGATCCTGGAGTTTCTTTGAAGAAAATGACCCAGAAATATGTTTTTGGGCCACATCTTAATTCATATGCTTAGCAAGGGTTGACATAAAAAACATAGAATGTGAAGCAGATAAGGGCCACTAGGCCCGCCTAGTCTGTTTTTTTTTTTTGTGTGTGTAACCTTTTTTTTTTTTGCTTCAGACTTCACTTGAGGTATGGTGACATCTCTTCCTGTCCCTTCCCTATGCCTATGATTCCCTTGTGCCTGTCCCAGACATTTTTGAACTCTGCCACTGTTTTCATCCCCGCCACTTCCACTGAAAGGTTGTTCTAGGCACCTACCACCCTTTCTGTGAAGAAGTACTTCCACACATCTTTCCTGAATTTACCCCCTCCAGCTTCATAGCATGACCTCTTGTTCAGGAGCTCCGTTTTCTTTAAAAAATACCCCCTCCTGTACCTTATTAACCCCCATGAGTTATTTAAAGGTTTCAATCATATCCCCCTTCTCCCTTTTACATATAGTATTTAGGTGTTTAAGCCTCTATGCATAGGGCTTTTGATGCAGACTCTGGACCATTTTGGTAGCACTCCACTGGACTGCCTCCACTCTGTTTATGTCCTTCCTGGGATGAGGTCTCCAGAACTGGACACAGCACTCAAAGTGAGGTCATACCAGCAATCTGGATAGGGGCAGCACAACCTCCCTTTTCCTGCTGATGATACCCTTACTTTGCACAACAGCATCCCACTAGCCCTTCTGATTGCCTTTTCACACTAAAATCCGAGGTCAGCACTCCAAAAGGAAACCAAAAAACTCACTTTACTCTGTATTTTAAATAATTTTAACTGCTTTATTGCTGATTGATAATTGAGTGAAGCAGGAACACACCACACTCCACTTGTCCCGGTGCTTCGGATGTAAACCCTTCCTCAAAGGGCATCTTTGTCAATATCACTCCAGTCATTTTGTATTCTGCTCCTGGTTTTCTATGTGTCAATAGCATTATTTTGCACTTTCTTGCATTAAAACCCATGTGCCATACCCTTGACCACTTCTTCAGTCCATCCCCCTCTGGAGTGTCCACTGTATTGCAGATCTTGGTGTCATCTGCAAAGAGGCAGACCACTTCCTCCAGTTCATCCACTATGTCACTTATAAAGACATTTAAGAGGACAAGTCCAAACACTGATCCCTAAGATACCCCTCTGGTCACCCTCTCTTCCTTGGAGTGAACTCTGTTTACCATTGCCTTTTGTATCCTGTCCTCCAGCTTGACATCACTTGATCTATGATCTCCTCCAGGGAGAACATATTTAGGTCCTTAAGCCTCTGCTCATAGGGCTTTTGATGCAGACCCTGCACCATTTTGGTAGGCCTCCTCTGAATCACCTCCACTCTATGTTCTTCCTGAGATGTGGTCTCTAGAACTAGACACTGCATTCACAGAGGGGTCTTACCAGTGATCTGTATAGGGCTGCACCACCTCCAAGTTCCTGCTGATGAAACCCTTTCTTTGCACCCTTGCATCCTACTAGCCTTCTGACTGCCTTGTCACACTGTCTGGCCACTTTCAAGTCATCAAATATAATTACATCCTGGTCTCTTTCATGCTTTGTCTTTGTTAGTATCACTCCACCCATTTTGCACCCTGCTTCAGGGTTTCTATGTCTCAAGTGCATTATTTTCCACTATTTTGTATTAAAACCAAGCTGCCTTACTGTTGACCAGTCTTGTAGTCTTTTTAGATTCCTACTTCTTCTTTCCACCCCCAACCAGAGTGTCCACTGTGTTGCAGATCTTGTTGTCATTTGCAAAGTGGTAGGCATTTCTTTCCAGTTACTCCACTATGTCACTTATAAAGACATTGAAGAGGACAGATCCCAGAACTGATCCCTGAGGTACCCCACTGGTCACACTCCCTTCCTTGGAGTGAACTCCATTTACCACTACCCTCTGTGTCCTGTCCCATAACTATTTTTTTAACTCAGGTTACCACCTTAATACCCACCCCCATGTTTCCTAATTTGCTTACCAGTCTTCTACTTGGAATGGTGTTGAAAGTCTTGCTGAAATGCAGGTAAGCCATGTCCACCACCCCACCCTGATCCAACTTCTTGGTCACACAGTCAAATAAATCTGCCAGATTTGTTTGGCAAGAACTCCCCCCCCCAATAAAACCATGCTGCTTTGGATCCTGTAATCCATTGGATACAGGATATTCCATAATTCTTTCCTTTAGTAGGTTTTCCATTAACTTACCCACCACCTATTTCTGGCTGCCAGGCCTGTAATTACCCACCTCCTCCATGCTACCAGTTTTGTGAAGTGGGACTGCCTCTGCCCTTCTCCAGTCCACCAGGACCATGCCAATCTCCAGTGATCTGTTAAACAGCTCTGTCAGAGATGTATCCAGTACCTCCCTGAGCTCCCTCAGCATCCTTGGATGTACCACATCTGGTCCCATAGCTTTGCCCACTTTTAGGTTAGGTATAGCTTTTGGACTTGCTCCTCAGAAAATGGACTGGTATCCACTTCCCTCCCATCAATGCTCCTGGCTCCTTTTCAAGGTACCCCCCCCTTTCTATTATGAATATTGAACAGAGGTATTTGTTCAAGATGTTTCCCTTTTCATGATCTCCCTCCATACAGTCACCCTCCTTCAACCATGCAATCCCCCCATTTGTCTTCCCTTTCTCGCTAAGATACCTAAAAAATTTCTTGTCCATTTTTGATACTCCTAGAGCTATTCTTTCCTCAGTTTGCACCTTTGTGCTCCTTACTGCTTTGCCTGCCACCCTCTGTTTTCCCAGATACACTTTCCTATCCATCTCTCTCTGTATCTTCTTATATCTTTTGAATACTACTTTTTTAGCCTTTCTCTTTTCTACTGCCTCTTTTGAGAACTATAGTGGTCTCCTCTTTCTTTTACTTTTGCTTACCTGCTTGACACAGAAGTCCATTGTCTTCACCATGTCCTATTTTAGTTTAGCCCACTTTTGCTCCACCCCCTTCAGGTCCTCTCCCCCTGTCAGGTCATTCCTGAGGCATTCACCCATCTAAGCAAAATCAGCCCTTCTGAAGTCTAGGACTCTCATCATTCTGTGGTTGGCTTGCACAGCTGTTCTTACAGTATGGTGAACCACACTGTGCTATCATCACTGGTCCCCAGATGGCTTCCCACCTTGATGTCCATAACACCTTCCCTGTTTGTAAGCACCAGATTCAGTATTGCCCCATCATAGAAACATAGAAGTTGACGGCAGATAAGGACCGCAAGGCCCATCCAGTCTGCCCATTTCTTTTTCTACCTTATAAATGTACCATCGGCCTTTGCTCTGTCAGTGACCTATCTATTCATAGTCATTTGTATTGCTCCCTTATGCCTATCCCATGCCTGTTTGAAGCCCTGCACTGTATTCATAGCCACCACTTCTTGTGGTAAGCCATTCCATGCATCTACCACCTTTCTGTGAAAAAGAATTTCCTCACATTCCCCTTAATCGGCCTCCTCTAATCTCATGCTGTGTCCTCTTGTCCTGCTATTTTTCTTATATTTAAACATGTTAGACTCTTTCACCTTGTTTATGCCCTTAAGGTGTTTAAAATGTCTCGATCATATCACCTCTCTCCTCCTTTGCTCAAGGGTATACATATTGAGCTCGTTAATCTGTCCTTATATGTCTTCTTGATGCAGTCCCTGCACCATTTTAAGGCTCCTCTCTGACTGCCTCAATTTGGTTAATGTCCTTGTGAAGGTGGCTCTCCAATACTGCACCCAGTACTCCAGATGGGGCCTAACCAATGTCTTGTACAGAGGATTATTACCTCCCTCTTACGACTTGTGATACCCCTACTAATACACCCTAACACCCCCAGCCTTACCTACTGCTTTAGGAGGTCTGCTTGGATGATTTTAGGTCATCAGTGATGATGATGCCCAAGTTCTTTCTTCCTTTGTGACCTAGCAACTCCTCCCAGCCTATAAGTGGCTTTGGGTTTCTCTTCCCTATGTGCATGATTTTGCACTTCTTTGCATTAAATCCCAGTTGCCACTCTTCTGACCATTCTGCTAGTTTATCCAGATCTCTTCTCATTCTGCCCACCCCATCTGGATCATCTACTCTGTTGCAGATCTTGGTGTCATCTGCAAACAGACAAGCCTTACCCTCTAGTCCATCTGCAGGTCACTAATGAAGATGTTGAATAGGACTGGCCCCAGGACTGATCCCTGAGGTACCCCACTTGTGACTTGCATCTCTTCTGACTGTATACCATTTACCACCACTCTCTGTTTTCTGCCAGTCAACCAGTTTGCCACCCAGTTGACCAACTTCTGACCCACCCAGAGCCTACCTAGCTTATTTATCAATCTTCATGTGGAACAGTGTCAAAGCTTTGCTGAAGTCAAGGTAGGCGACATCAACTGCTCCCCTGTCCACCATCCTTGCTGGCCTAAATAAAGAAATCTATGAGATTAGTTTGACAGGACCTTCCCTTTGTAAACCCATGCTGTCTTGGATCCTGTGCCCCTATGGATTCCAGGTGTTGCACTATCCTTTCCTTAAGGAGTGCCTCCATAATCTTGCCCACTACTGAGGTAAGACTGACCGGTCTGTAGTTCCCCGCCTCCTCCCTGCTACCACAAGTGGGTTCTCTGACTAATTACCTGAAGAATGCCCCCTGCAGGGAGTCCAGGGTGTGAAGCTGCTGCAGGGAGGCCCCCATCTATATCCAGCAGATAGGAGTCCTCCACCAGTAACACCTCCCCCTTTTTAACCATTTTTCAGTTGATTCTAACATTTCCTTATCTAAGTCCTCCCCCATGCCAGAGGCCTGTAGATCACAATTGTCTGAATAGTGGCTCCATTTCCCAACTCAAGGGTAACCCATAGCATCTCTTCTCACCCCTGAATTCCCTATATTTCTTTTGCTTTTATGCTTTCCTTAACATAAAGCACCTATCCCCTTTCCTTCTTGTTCTGTTCTTCCTAAACACTGATTCTTATGTCGCAATACAAGAATTTCACAAAAAGTGCAAACAAAGAATTCTTTGTTCACAAGATAAACATTTATACTTCATACTGGTTAAAAATTTTATGTCATGAACCAAGACTTTTTTGGTCTTCAGAAACTACTAACAAAAAACATACTCCATAAGTGCAGTATAGAAACATAACAGTATGACTGCAGAACTAGGCATGTATGTCTTGCAGGGAGAATGCTTTGGGGCCTGTGATTTTGCAACCACAGTTCATGTTGTAATTTTGGGTATTGTGAATTTGCATCTGAGGATGCAGAACTGCAGGTTCTGCAGCACCAGTTTTTTTGCAGCCAGAAGTGGGTGTGCATAGGTTAGTTCAATATCATAGCTTAATCAGTTCTTCAATTTTTTCTTTAAACATTTAATTAGTTTTAGAGTTAATTATGATTAATTGGTCATGTCTGCTCAGTTTGCAAAAAACAAAAACCTGAAAAAGAATTTAATTTATTTTCATGTTAAATTCTACACCCACATAAACTTCAAAGTTAGATAAGGTAACTTTTTAAATACCTTAAAAGTTAAGGGTGGCTCTTAAGTGATAGTGATGGAGGCTAAGTATAAGTCACACTTTTTTAATGAATTAGTACAGTATATAAATATCATAGATTAAAATTGAACATGCTCATACAAGAATCCTCCATGAATTTTCTTCAATGAAGTCTGTGTTCAGCATAATATTTGAAACATGTTTACTAAATATTAACACTGCATGATGGCTTCTATCTTGTGTTATCATTGTTAAAGTATTCATGAGGTAATAAAGTATCTGTTAAAATCGTTGTGTTACACTATGGTTTTCAAAATGTATGTGCTGTATAACAGTTTCAAAAATCTATAAGACGCATGACAATTGTAAAAATCTATGTGCTGTGGAATGGTTTTCACAAAACATTTGCACAGCAATCTTTTATGAAGGTGTTAAAAATCTACCTGCTGTGTGATGGTTTTCAAAATCTATATGCTGCATGATGATTTTTGAAAACTACATGCTGTGCAAAGGTTTTTTTTTCTAGTTAGTGTTTAAGTAAAATGTGAACAAAAACTTCATGGTAAGATAATTTATTAATTACTGAAAGGTTAAGGGTAATACTTTAGGGTATGTGAGGGAGTAGTACCACAGTGATCTCCATATTATGAAGTTTAACAGGGTGCTAACAGGCATAGTTCCATGCTAATCAAACATGACACTTCTGGATTGGGTGGGGGTGGTACTCAAAGGATCGCCCAGCACTGCACACAGTGGATATCACTGACAAGCAGAATATAACACTGCATCCATGCAGATGAGGGTGGCCTCCTCCATACAGGATTAAGTGATATATTCAAAGGGTTTTGTAAACATAAGCAGGCTGCTGAGGCTGCTCTAGTCAGCAATTTTGAAACCGTGCTTTTATCAAGTACACAATGGTTAATGACCCCTGTCCTCCAGTAGCACTGGTTTTGGCAATGCTCACTTCTACCCACTACATCCCTAGTGGTACATAACTTTATTGTAGTTCCCAACATTGGAAGTCTAGTGGTTCCTCCCACCACAGATAACTATTGGTACTGTACAATACTTTTTATGTGAAATACTGAAGATCCTGGCCCTGTCAGTCCAGTAGACACCCCTCCCTCACACAATTCCTGTCATCATTGTAGAACTATACTAAACCCTTTGCATGGCAGCCTAGTGGACCCCCTTCCTCAACATAACCCTGTCAGTATTGTGGAACTTTACTCAAGCCCTTCTCTGGATGCCAAGTAAACCCCTTCCTCACCCCATGCCATTTGGCATTGTAGAACTGTACTAAAGCCTTATCCTTACAGTCTAGTGGACCTTCTCCTTCACCCATTCTGGTATTGTGAAAATGTACTAGAGAGTTTCCATGGCAGTCTAGTGTTGCCCCCCCCACCTAACCAGATCACTGTTAACCTCCTATCCTGGCACACCTATTAGGCACCCACCCCTATCAACCCCCAACTCACTCTTCCATTCATAGAAGGCAAAGCCAGGGGGATCAGGGGAGTAAGAAGGCCCCTCACTTCTGTACCTGAAGGTTCAGACAATGAATTTTGACCCCCTACTCACATTTTAATCATTGGAGCAGCATTAAAATGAGGCTGGTAAGATTTCTCCAATGATAGCCAGGGTGGTATGTTTAAACCTTTTGTTTCTCAGTATACACTGAAAATCCAGACAGCAACCACATTTACAATTTTTAGAAAATCTCTTTGTAATATTTTATTTAACTGTTCTATGAGTTGCTTTACAATTGTGTAGTTATTTGTAGCTTCCTTTCTCTTCTCAAACTTCTTCAAAAACTACAAGTTCTGTCCATGTTCTCTTTTGATTACCATGAATATCCTATGTATTTAAGTTAATAAAACCTGGATTATTCATCAAAATATCTGGATTATTCAGGATTCTTAAAAGCTAAGTAGGTTGACTTAAGTGTACTTGAATAGGCAAATGTTTTCCCAGCACCCTGGACTAAGGTGTTCTTTGCAATTCTGACCCTTCACTTTTTAGCACACTCCTCTGCCACTGCATCTATTTATTAGTGAGCCACCATTAAGTCTCAGAAGACAACTGGCACAAACCTTCCACTCACCACCTTAGTAGATCATCATCCTCCTCCATAAACCCTATTGGGGTTCAAATTCTGTATTGTGACTTTCGTCTCATATCCAGTATTGTTACTATAGTAGAGTACAGAATGAGAAGCAGTTGATTTGGCAAGTTAATATCCAAAATCTCTGAAGATCTCTAAGGAGATTTTTGTGAGATTTCCTATACCACAGTCAATTCCAGAATTTTTTTCTGTCTAGGTGTCTCCATAGACACTTGGCAGATAACATTTTGAAATGACTGCTTCTACTAGAGGTGTCATTCTTCTGAGACATTAATCTGAGATTTCTTCTGCCCATTTTTGGTTCTAGTCCTATGGAAATTAAAGAAACATCCTATAATTGTAGTCAAAAGGAGTAATGGGCACTTAGTTCCATTTCCTGGCTGCACCCATAAAGTTGATGTGAGTAACCTCAGTGTTTTTAGGGCAGACTTCAAAAACAGGATTACTAGGGAACCTGGCCATAAGAAAAATACTTTTTACAGGCAATGAGCACCTGCAAGAGTTCATAAACATTGGCATTTCTAATATTTTTGCTCTCATTAAGAGGATTCTGCAGTTGTTTATGGCTGCATGTAGATTTTGCTGACTGTTTAATGGCATTGTTTGTCAGCATTAAGTTCCTATACTATCAGGAATAGCTTACTGATTTGAAAAGCTTTTTGAAAGATGTTGTGTTAGAAGCCTACACTGCAAAATGACATTCCTTTCATTCTATTTTATGCTGCACTTTCATGTGCATTTTCTTGTTTATAAATTATATATGTAATACAGAATATTTAAACTTTGGTAGAAAAGGAAAATTGCACACTGCTTAAATTTTTTGTTTGTTTTGTCAACTTTAAATCCCGAAATGAGTTGTGAGTTCAGTTCAAGCCTCATTTAAAGATTGTATTATGAAGTAGATCCTTGACTTTATTTGGATTCAAACATGTAGTTTTATTCTTTTATTTATTTTTTTTTTATTTTCAATGTATTATTTCTCTCGTGGTCTGCTGTATGGTTCACATCTGACCAGACCCCATTTCCAGGTACTGTCCCCAACCTCCAACTTCCCCCATGGCCTACCTCTCATGGTGGGGACCTCTTAAAGAGGGCTCCTCTCTTGATGAGAGAATAATCAAGTCCAGAAGTCAGTGGCTGGTTGATGGTTTAAGGCAGAAGGGGACCAGTCACCATACTGTTACCAAGGTTGTTTTCCATCTGTTTAGCTGTTTAGGGGGCTGTCATATGCTGTGATAGAGCATGCACAGGTATCACTGTTTACAGCATACATGGGTATCTGCAGCAGTCCCCTGCCCTTCAGGCAGCCCTCACATGTTCTGCCACCTAGCTTCTACTAGGCAGCAGTCAAGCAATGGAGGATGGAGTCCCTCCTACCAGAAGGAGAAAAGCTGTCCAGTGGGATACTCATCAATTCTTCAACTGGCCAGCACCCTGTGACCCAAGCCTGTTCCTGACTCTGTGTCACTGGAGTAACATATAATGTAGATGCCTTGCTTCTGCACTACCTGTCCAGCTCATAGTCTGATTTCTGTCATATTTTCTTAAACACTGTACCAACTTACAAGGCTTATAAACTTATAATTAGAATTAAATATTGGTAATGACAGTATAGTTTATTTTTCCAAACTGAAGCACTGCATTGGCTAGCAAAAACAGAATGGCAACTTCTCCTAGATATCCCATCACCTGCAGAGCACAGAATCTTTTCTTAGCAGTCCATTAAAACTGCAAGACTTTAATGATTTGTCCTTTGCATACACCAAAACATCACAGGAATTATAGGTGTATTCAGCTCTCTGAAAGTCCCAAAGTCAAGGCTGCCTGCTCTATTCTTAATTCTGCAGTCAGTCTTAACATTAGTGAACAGATACAGCAGCACATAGAAATCAACAATATAATAAGGCTGATAGTGAGGTAAACTCAGACTTCTACTACATAGGTGTTCGCAACAGTCCCCTACCCCTGCGGCAACCCTCACATCAGAGGAATTATAAGTGTACTCAGCTGTATTTTAATTAACATTCTTAATATTTTATAGCTTCTCTACTGATTTCCAATGTGACCTTGTTGATTGTTTTACTGTGTATGTCGCCCAGAGCCCCAGAGACTGGGTGTCTAACCAAATAATTTTTACTTTGTTTACTTTTTTTACTGTGTCTGGTGGCCTATTGATTGAGGATCTTTGGGACTGCAGAGTAATTAATTCATTCCTTGAGTTAGAGCCAGTACATTACCCAACAGGAGAAATTATTCTCACAAACAAAAGTTCATTGCTCCTCTTCATCTGACACTGATTCTGCCTCTGATCTTTGTTGACATTCTTTACCTGTCTCTTCTCACCATCTTCCTGCATCCCAGAGATCACTGTATTGATTGGTAGCCCCCTTATTTGATCTGGTATGAAGCTGGGCAGAAAAAAAGAAGGGAGCTGACAATGCCAAGGGATCACAACTTCATTCAACCAAATTCAAATTTCTTTCTGGAGTTCCTAGTTTGAAACAAGAGATTCAGAGATAATTTGACTTCTTACCTCTCCACTTGCAGGGAAGCCAGTCCTCGGGCAGCAGCCAGGAGACTGTATCTAATTTCTACTCTCATCATCCACAGGATCAGAGTGCAAAGTTGACTGAAGTTGGTTGAAGGGTTTCTCATATTTATTCAGTATGCCTTTTTCAAATGTTTAAATTTCTAAGGCAGTCTAATGCCATCTGAGAGCCAATTTTAAGCATACTAATAATAATAGTCTTTATTTATAACAAGTGCAATTCACACGTATCAAAGCACTTTTACAAAGCTAAACACATTTTCAAACCATAAACATTTAAAATACAGTACTAAACAGCAAACTTCAATACATCAGTTATCAGAAAAGGCAAGCTTAAATAAACAGGTTTTCAGTGCTGATTTGAAGCTCTCCCACAGTCAGGCACCCCCATACCCAATGAGGCAGAGAATTCCACAGGGTAGAGACTGAAAAAGCAAATGCTTAAGCCCCAGAGGTCTTCAAGCAAACTCTGGGAATCTCTAACAATCCCTCATCAGTGGAGAGGAGTGGTCACAGGAGGCAATAGGGACACAGAAGCTCATGCAGGTAACCAAGCCCCTGTCCGTGTAGGGCTTTATGGATCAGCAAGCTGACCTTGAAGGTGATCCACCACTGAACTGGCAACCAGTGCAATCCATGCAGCACAGGCATGGTATGGCTAGATTGAGATAGCCCAGCAGCAGCAGCCTGATTGCCATGTTCTGCACCAGCTACAGGTGATGAATATGAAATCCAGGTTGCCCTAGGTATAGGGCATTGCAGTAATCAAGGCAGGAGGTCACAAAGGTGTGAACCAATGTCAGAAGGTCACTGGGTGGAACCAGGTACTTAATCTGGGCAATATTCTTCTGATGGTAAAATGAGGTCTTGATGACAGATAACACCGGAGATTTCAGAGTGAACCCCTCATCAAAAATAACTCCTATACTCTACATCCATTCAGAGGTCGTCAGCTGGCTAGAAAGAAAGAAGAGGAGGTCCTATGCCTCCAAGCTGTCACGTAGATCAACAACACAGACATTTTTTTTTTGTTTTTAGCTGTTTTCCCTGCACTATGTTGTTAAAGACCTGTTGTTTCTAAAGTATGCTTGACCTGCAGTCATTTCTAAGTTAGTTCTTACTGTTTATATAATACTGCAAGGTTATCTAAGTGCTCCAACTTGGTAAGGGTAGGTAGCTGAGGCAGGAATCACCTAAATGGTGTATTAAAATATGGGATATGTAGTTTAACAATGGATGTACTGCATATGCTGTGGCTACAGAATTATGTTCACATCTTAGGTATATCTCAGTCATAATATGTTTGGCATTTTCTTATAATACTGTGTCAAACATTTTAACAACGCTCCTATCCTTGGTGTAAGGATGCATGGGCTGCTTTTCCTGAGTACTACAATATACTAGTATTGAAATTTGAGTGAATTTCTATGCTGATGTACCTCAAATGTAAACTATTATACATGAAATCAGCAAAACATAAACTCAATAAAAAAAGACTTTGATGATTTAGAACATGAAAATATTATGTTCATAGTGTGATCTGATATAAATACAACATATTATTGATTGACACAGTATGTGGTGCTTATGCAGCTGAGCATTTTGTCTTACACTCTCTTTTTCCTTTCTATGGGTGTCATAAGGACAAAGGAACCCTCGTGAAAGGGTTCCAGACCCTTGTGGCTTTACGTGGATGAAGTACCCAAGACAAAAGCACCTTAAGAAAGAAGGCCCAGTTCCCAAGGAGAGAGGGGTGCTGCAGAAGGAGGAGGGAAGGAAGGTGACATGGAATAATGGTGAGCATTTGAGGAACACTTGGATATTTGTGGATCTACACCAATCCAGGGGACATGGAGTGTGTCACCTGCTGACCCACCAAACCTCTGGCACAGCCTTGAAAATAGCGTATACTGACAATGTCTAAAAAAGATGTTATTTTTTTCAAATGTAGTTAGGGCAAAATAAAAAAAAACAGCAATCACTGATAAATCAATAACAGTGGCATAAGCAATTCAGTGAGCTGGACACACTGGTATGGATAGGACTTTTTAAACTGTGCATCCTTCTGGATAATTAAGCATTCATCAGTATTAAGAAAACAGCTGCCTCTTCTTTCTGAAAAAACAGCACTAACCAACATTCAGTGAAATGCAACATGAGCTTGTTTTCATAGTGCCAGCCAGGATGCAGCACAGTCTAGAGTTGTTGCCATTGACATTGCCTTGTTTACTGCAGTAACTCTACTGCTGTATGCTGTTCTGCATCCTGGCTGCCACTACTATGTATACAATTGGCAGCTGTCAGCACTGAAGAAGATATGAGTCTGAGTGCTTGCATCTCAGAGATAGAATCATTGGGACTCATCTGTATTTACCTGAGATTGTTGGTGTCAACAACTGGCTGCATGATCATCAGTGTGTTTTTATACAGTGGCAGCTGTTCATGTTCTGTGAGACTAAATGTAAGCACATCGATCTATACCAGAGTTAATATATCCTTGTGTGCACCTAGGAAGGAAAATGTATGTGTATACATATTCACTGTGGAAGTGTGTCTGTTTGTGTCTGGGTGGGAATGTGTTTGTTCATTTTCAAAGCTTTGCTGGAAAAATTAATTGGAATCTGACAAGGTATGGTGCAGTAGTGTTAATCTATTTTCTGATGCTTGTTTTGAAATTTGTTTAAGTATTTAGACAGTTGACACCGTGCCAAGGCATGACATGATGACACATGTTAGGCTGAAATACTTACTAAAAAGGTTTTTTTTCTTTTTTTATAGTTTGACTGGATACTGTAGATGGCATCAGGCCATGGCATGATTCTATAATGTTGGTATACTAAAGAATTTTTCCTGAAGTTTTATTTAGAATGAAGTTTCTCTGGGAAGCTGGCCAATGCAAATAAAAATTGAATTAAAGTTCCAAGAGAACTTACCAATGAACTTAAATCAATCTTAGATAGTAGGTTGATCATTTTAAACCTTAAAAAAAAATCTAATTTTTATCTCAAAAAAATTTACCAAAAGAAAATCGAATGTGGATTATTAATCACTAGTAGATTATTCCATAGCTTGAAAATAGATTTTGTGTTCTAAAATGATCTAGCAGTGATGTATGAACATGCTTAGATGGATTTGAAATAATTTCAACCCTTAAAAAATCAATTCCCAATTCTAAAACAATTCATCAAATCTTTTTAGGACTTGAAAAACTTTCTTTTAATTTTCTAGTAATGCCTTTGTAATCCTGTTCAATCAATCTCAGTCAAGACTCTAATCTTTTAAGTATGTAATTATTTTTAATTTGCTAGAATGTGTATTTTGAAATAGACAGTGTATGGAATACTTCAGCAGTCCAGCAGTCTCTGTTGTAATGAATGGCATTTAAGCTCCCATATATTTTAAGCAGATAATAGAATGCTGTTGCAAATACTACTCTGAATATTTAAAGTAGATTGCTGAAATAGTGCTGTACCTGCTGGATTCAAAGCAGCAGTGTGTGTGTGTGTGTGTGTGTGTGTGTGTGTGTGTGTGTGTGTTGCAGTGACAATTTTGACCTGCACTGTATACTGTTTTGTTCAATTTTAGATTGCCCTTTATCTACTGTCTTGTACAAAACCAATCTTTCTCCATTTTGAATCTGCTCTGGCACTATTTTACATTTGAAAACAATAAAAGGCCCTAGTCTTTAAATAATGCTCTATGTTTTTATGTTTTCATCACTATGCTCCATTTTTGATCCCCCGTTTTAACAGCACTTTTCTTGTGACTGAAACAAACTAGTATGCATCTGACAGTGCTCCCAAACCTTGTGGGATAACAGGTGTGCAACAACAGCTGACTATACAAATACAAATCTGGATAGGATCTTAGTAAAAGAAACACTTCTTTCTTTATTTGAAATGTAAAAAAAATGCTAATGCAAACACAAAATAAGGAAAGAAGGGTGTCATACAAGGCAAAAGGTAAGGGGTATTCTAAAATATAATAATAAGGTATACGTCAACATTTTCACTAGAACAAGTGCTGCTGCTTTGACTTAAGTGGTTTTCATTCCTGAACTCTTACTATTCACTCTACTCACAAGATTTAGCAGTGCATCACCCAGAAAATACAGCCAGCCAAGCACTAGCCACATTGACTACTCCTTGGACATGACTTCTTCCAACTTACTAAGGAAAAACTCATTAAACATAGTAACTACCTCTTCCACAGAGATCTGACCATGTTCCCAAGAAAACTTGATTAGCTAACAATTTAACTCATAGAAATATGCTTTTTAATTTATTCCAGAGATTCTGAACATAGAAACAGAGAAACACAGACAAGGAAGGCTGAAAAAGACCAAAGGTTCCATCAAGTCTTCCTGAGTTCCCTATTTAGACCTGGGGCCTACTGTTCCTCCAGGGTCCAAGCCCTCTCCACCCCACCCCTCTCCTCCCCAATTCTTATGCCTGAGCAATCACTATACTCTTAATTTTGCCCAGTCAGCTGGAAGCCACTTCCATGACTCCACCACCCTTTCTATGAAATACTATCTCCTCACTCCCCTTCTAACTCTCACTCCTGTTAGCTTCCACTCATGACCTCATTACTGTGAGCTGGTATTCAAGTTAAATAATTTCCCACAATTCACCCTGTTAATTCCTTTTAGGATTTGAAGATCTCTATCATATCTTCCCTATCCCTTCTGGTGTGCAACACCATTAACACTACTGCACCATACCTTGTCAGATTCCAATTAATTTGTCCAATGAGTACATGTTTAGTGCCTTGAGATGCTCTTCATAGGACATGTCCTGCTAGCCCTGAATAGTTTTTGTTACCCTGCACTGCACCATCTTGAGCTGTGGACCCCAGAACTGAGTGCAGAACTGCAGGTGTGGCCTCACCAAGGACCTATAAAGGGCAAGTATTACCTCCTTATTTTGTTATCAGTACCCCTCCCAATACATCCAAGTATCCTATTTGCCATGCTATAAGCCTTCATGTCTGACTCAATAGGTTTAGGGAATCACTGAAGATAACACCAAGGTCTCATTCCTTAGTCATGGTACTAAGTCTCCTTCCTCCCATCCAGTGCGCCATCCTGCAGTTCTTGTTCTCTAGCTGCATCATCTTGCACTTTTTGGCCTTGAATTTCAGTTGCCAAACCCATGACCACCCCTCCAGCTTTTGAAAGTCTCTATATCTCCTTTATTCCCTCATCACTATCCACCCTCCTATAGATCTTAGTGTCATCTGTGAAGAGATATGGCCTGCACTGGATCCCCTCACCAATATCGCAGATGAACATGTTGAAGAATACCAGACCCAGGACTAGAGATGTGTAAAGTTGTCAACATTTACGGGGCTGGGGACTGCAATTCAAGTTATAATTACTGGTGTTTACATTTTCCCATAGGGAAACCCAGTTATAATTTGCCACTATAACCAGCTGGTTATAACGGCAAACATGCACCTGATTTTCCTTGGACCACGCATGTGGCAGTCGATGATTTCCCTTCACTGTGCTATGGTACCTTACCTCTTGCAATCCTCTGTGGCCACAGACTTCACCACCCCTCGAATTTGGTGGTAAGCTGATTTTTTTTATCAAAAAAAAAGAAAACTCTCTTTCTGACCCTAAAACAAAAGGGAAATGTGATATGCTCTGGAGTTCTCTGTCAGCAAGCATGTGCCAGCTCATCGCAACTGCCGTTTGGCAGTCAGTTTCAAAATAAAACTAATACACAAATAATTAATGTTTTAAATAAAAAGCCCACTTCTTTACCCTCAAAAAAGTGAGGCACAGCAACTTGCGGACCATGCAGAAACCTGATTGGTCCACAGCTGCCTGAACACAACTTGTTTGCTTATTTTATTTTGCATAACTGCTGAGGCAAAAAAGCGCATGCCAGCAATTATAAAAAATAAAATATGGGGTGGCTTGTGTAAAACTTGATTTTACACATGCCCTCATTGTGGGATGCTTTTCACAAACTTTGTGTAGCATCCCACAACTCAGGTGTTTGTAAAATCTCATTACACACACAACCCCATAAATTATCCTCTATGTTATTCACTAAGCAGATTAGACAAATTGTGCATGGTGACTGGCCAGTTTGCTGGAAAATCCCAAGGAGAACTGGGTTTGAAAAATGGATACCTCCCTCCAAAACCCACTGGCACCCTCTGCCCCCTACCCCAGAAAACATCACACTGCTGCTTTTCTATAACAAAATATAATCCTTTCCCATCATCTTTGAGTCAAATACACCCCACCTCCCCCCACCCAAGTCCCACTGTTTTTGGCAGTTACTCTCAGACCTCCACCCAACCCTCCTCTGGTTCTCACCACCATCCTACCTCCACCAGTACCTTCATAGTACAACCTGCAAATAATGAAAATAGTCCCTCAATGCAGTGTGTCTGCTCTGTACAGTGACAACTCCCTTCTTATAATGACTTTAATCAATGAATGGTGATGTCTTAGCTCTTAGTAAAATCAGATTGGTTGAAATCTCAGCAATCATGCTTTACTAGAAGCAAAGACATCACCATTCATTCATGCGAGCATCAGACAGGAGTCAGGCCCAGCACTCAACAGAGCAAAAGATCAGACACTCTGCACCGGGGAACCATTTTCTTTATTTGCAGCCTTATGCTGTATTTTGTGAGTGCTATGGGGAGGGGAAGGGGAGTGGGGACCAGAAGGGGTTTGGTTTGCTGGAGGACATAAAGTAACTTTATTAAATACAGAGAGGGCAGGTAGGGGGGGTGTATTTCATCCTTGGGTGGAGGGAAGAGATTACATGTTGTTAACCTAAGGAATACAGCAGCCTGAAGTTTGCCAAGGGCAGGGGGAGGAGTGTGGAGGATGTCATTGGGGGGTGGGAGTGGGGTTTACTTATTTCCAAGTTCTTGGGTTGGGGAAGGGGTTTCTTTTACAGCCAGTGGGTGGGTAAGTTTTTTATGTTAAAAAATAAATCTGTTGGTGAAGTTGGCAGCTTAGCAGTGGAATTCATATTTTTTTTTTTTGCTAATGCAAATGTTGCAGATTCACACTAACTTAGCTGGCGAATTAAAAATATGCAACATCTCTACCCAGGACAGATCCCTGTGGACCCCACTAGTAATCTCCATCTCTTCTGGCTTAACCCCATTGACCACTACCCTCTGCTGCCTCCTCTTTAGCAAGTTACCTACCCAGTTAAACTATGATCTCAGCTACACCCAGATCCTCCATCATCTTCAGCAAACATCTTTGGGGTCGAAAGCCTCACTGAAGTCAAAGTAGAGCAAATCCACAGCATGGCCCCATCAAATCCCAGTCATTATTTTCAGAAGCCCATGTTTCTGTTATGACCAGAATATCCCCCTCAATGTCTGTAATTATTACCTGGAGCTCACTGATTTTATTACCTAGCCTCCTGGCAATAAGCATACCCACTTTTATCTGATGCCTGATCCCACTTTGCTTGTATCCTTGTGCTTCACATGTCCCTCATCCCCCTTGTTTTTCTTGGTGTTTGCACTCTTTGTGTTTCCCATCTCCAAAGTCCCTTCACCTAGTCCAGTATAGGGCACACCTTTCTTTGCACCTGCTATGCTACTGCAAGAGCCAGATGTCTGGGGTACTAGTTAGGATCCAATTCCTCTCCCCTGCCATTGAGGTTCCCCTAGATGCAGTCTCCCTCACAGTCAGTTTAAACATTCATTATATATGTCAAACGTCTGCCCCAGTGCATAGACTCCCTCCCTCATCAGGTGAAGTTCACCACCCTTGAAGAGCCTCCTGTCTCAGAAGTCCCCCCAGTCCCCTACAAAATGGAACCCCTTAGCCTTACATTATCCCTTAAGCCATCTATTAAACTCCTCTATTACCTCCCTCCTTATCCTATCCTGCTTTCCACCCTGCCCTACACAGAACTACAGAAAAGGCAAGGGAGGCTGAATGCACTGCCAACCTGTTATCCAGTCTATGAAAGTTCTGCTTCACCATCTCCACCTACTGGTTTTACAGATTATTGGTACCCAGGTGTACCAGCACCCCTAGCTCCCCCAGCTCTCTCTCCACAATCCTTCCTATCCTGTCTAAATCCTGGATGGCAAATACCCCAGGAAGGCACTGGACCTTCCCCCTCCCAATCATCTCCCCTTCCACCACCCTGTCTACCCACTAACCATTGAGTCTCTCACATTAAGACTCTCCTGGCAGACTTGCTCCCTTGGGTGCCAGCATGTTACCATGCACTGGGTGCTAGCATGTTGCCGTGCCCTTTCCCATTGACTTTCTCAAAGGCCGCCCCTCAGTAGAGTCAGGTGCCTGAATCGCCTCTAAAGGTGAGACACTATTTGCCATCTGGATGGTGAGGGGCTGAACAACCACCTTGTGGCTAACCCTGCTTTCCTTCCCCATCTCCCTCCTCACCACTCTTCACCCCCAGACCAGTGGGTCTCTGGGAGACTGAGGGTGTGGGGTAGGCTCCTGCTGAGCTGATGACGCAGCTGAGATATTTCTACCTTTGCTGACACCAACTGAGCCTGGAGCTCCACCAAGGTCCTGCAGATGGGTCAGTGCCCCCTACTTCAGAGCACATCCATAGAGTAGAGGGCCCCACAGCCAGAACAACAGACTGCCTTATGTCTAAACCCCATCCCCATAAAGACCTACACTAAGCAGATGTCTACTTTAAGTCATAGGTCTAATCCAGATGGGGCCTAGCTGTAAGGCTCAACTGTAGCACATTAAACTGGGATAAAACAAAACTACCTTGTAGTGCTCACCCAGATAGGATGTAGCTGCAGACTTGCTCATAGCACAAAATAACAGGAGATAAAACTACCTCATAGTGCAGAGCCTTAAACATTAACTACCTATTTGTCTCTAGTCCATTGAATAGTTATTTTTCTATACTAGTCTTTCTTCATGACTACATTGGACATGACACTTTTGTTTTCCAAACTACACTAGTAAAGCTAATACATTAAATGGTAAATGCAGAGAAGTATCCAGACCATCAGTTACCAACTTACCAGTTGCTTCTTCATAGTGTCCAGTAGAGCTTATTGCCTCATTATGCTGTTGCTCAAAACATATAGTAGGTTATTTCTTCTACTACATTATTTATCCCTTCTCTTGCTGCTTTTACAGCTGCAAACTTTTCATATCCCTGTATTGTACATTAATATTAATTTACATACAGTCGTATTACTCAGCCTGTAGAAAAATTCAAACAAATAAATGTTCTTCTTAACAGAGCTAAATGTTTCCTCCAGTTGGGACTATTGCTTCATCCAGTTAAAATCTGTACCTGCAGGTAGCCCTATGCTCCTGGTCTACAGCTAATTATACCCATGTCATTCTTACATGTGTACCACAGGGAAATGAACATTCTTCAGGCCAAATACAATGTCATACAGAAAGAGGTGAGTTGCTGAGTGGTGACTTATATTCTGAGCAAAGGCAGTGTAAAGAGCTTTCACATCTGTGTACATCTGGTCATTCCAAAATATTATGCATAGCAGGTTTCCAACAGAAAGGAAAGGATGAGAAGAAATTTATGTAGTGCTTGTCATACAATCTGCATTCAAGAGCATTTTACTTTCCACAAAGTGTCAGCAGTATCCATTAGGCAGCAACAAAAAGATAAGGAAATATCAGAGTGTAGGTACAGATGAAGATAATTCGGCACTAGAAGCTTAAGTGATTTGCTCTGAGACACACTGGTAAGGAAATTATAAAGACTTATATGAGCATTAACAGGGACAGTGCCTCATTAACAGTGGTACTTCCTTTTGTGTTGGCATATGATGCAAAATTCTGAATGCATTATATGATATAAAGTGCAAAAATAAAAAGCATAATAAAGTGGTTAGTGCCCCCAGAAGAATTAGACTCATTAAGTATGCCATATTGAAAGGCATAGTTTATGAGACAGTAACACGCTAACAAGTGTCACTGAAGTATGCCAGTGCATCTATCCAAATTGCCTGACTGTACACACATATATGTTAAGTGGCATACTGAAAGGTTTCTTTCGGCATTAAACAGTTGTTAGTGCCATGCTATTTATAGTTGCTGCAAACCTGGTCTTCCTGCCATAGTGCTGCAGCTCTGGCCACTCCAATTGCTGATCCAAGTATTTTACATTTTAACTTCACTGGTAGTCTAATGGTTCACCCACCCCTCTGAATCCCATACCGTGTTGCATAAATAACTTCCTTGGTAGTTTAGTGGTCCCCTACCCCAATAACCATACTGTCTTGTCTAAATAGTTTACTTGGAAGTCTAGTGGCCCTGCCACCCACCCATTCCCTCAATTGCCAAACTAACTTGTCAAAAACAACTTCTCTTAGTCTAGTGTTACCTCCACAACCAAATCATTGGTCCAAGTCAAGCACATCCTAAGATAGGTAGTCCAGCAGCCCCACCCCATCCCCTGATTGGCAGGCTGAGTAATGTGCATCTTAAAGTTGTAGTCCAACAGACCTTCAACCCCCTGATTGTCTGTCTGAGTCATGTGCATTCTAGACCAACCCACCCAACTCACTGGTCCCAATTATGTACATCCTAACATTGGTAGTCCATCTCCCCCCTCACCCCTTGATTGCCAGCTTGAGTCATGTATATCCTAACATTGGTTACCCAGCAGTGCCCCCATCCTCTAATTGCCATGCCAACCCCCTTGTGATTGCAGCTGGCATTTACCTACAACACACCACCAGCTGTCATCTGCCACACACAACCACTGCACATTTCACCAAGCACAAACAAATAACTACTGTGCCACTCTAACACAGTAGCTATTTGTTTAAACTTAGTCAAGTATCCAGTGGCTGTATACAGAAGACAATGGCTGAGGGGTGGTGGTGAGTGGTGTGTAAGTGCCATCCATGATCATGGGGGTGGATGGCATAGTTATCAGAGGTGGAAGGGCACTGACCTACCAATGTTAGGATGTGAAAGACTCAGACCACTGATTGGAGGTTGAGGGAACCAGTAGATTACAAGAGAAGTTTGATGACCTACTCAACCAATATAGTGTCATGCTTGTGCAACTGTGTTACCTTGCTATGGCCATTTGCACTCTCTATTCCATGAGGAACTACCACTCTGTAGGGGTACCAATGACAAGGAACCCTCAAAGAGGGTTCTAGCACTAGAGGAGCTGCGGGAGGTTTCCCTTGGCTAAAAGTATCTTAGGAAGAATCCCCCTGAGGAGAGAGGCATGCTGCTGGAGGAGAAGGGGAGAATAGAGGGGCAAAGGAAAAGTGCTTCAGAAGGAGGCTGGGAGGAACTTCTTATATAGCTCAGGATGGGGAGTCACAGGTTGCTTAGTCATTGAACCACAGGTATAGCCTTTCAATTCAATGGCATACTCAACCAGTACAGTGCTATGCTTGTGCAACTGGGTTACTTTACTTTGGCCATTTGCACTCTCTGTTTCATGAGGAACTACCACCCTGCTGGGATACCAAAAGGCAAGGAACTCTCAAAGAGGGTTCCATCCCAAGAGGTGCCACAGGAAGTTTCCCTTGGCTAAAGGTACCTTAGGAAGAATCCCCAAAAGAAACTGTGGCAGTGCCATAAGGAATATTAGCAACTGGTGGCTGTGAGAAACAGAAGTAGAATGACAGCGAAAGGCAGCTTGATAAACATAGATGAAATTCAAGTTAGCAGATTAGCACGGGTACAATGGATTGCATGGATGATTGCTGGGGGCTTTTTAAGGAGAGAGGGAATGGCAAGTAGGAACACCATCCACCACCATCCAACAGCAGAATCTACCGAGTAAATTAGGGAATGCTACATAAGGCTAACTAAATATTATGATCTGTGGCATGGAGGAGAGAATAAAAACCCTTTCTGGAGGATATCTCTGGGGATCCAAGGCCTATGTCGCCTTCCCTCCAGGCTTGGGATATTTTTGATTAGTGACAGCTCTTCTGCTGCAGTTTGAAAACTTAGTTAGGGGGGGTGGAAAATATTCCAATTTGGATGAAAGCTCTCCTTTATCCCTCTAACTGGAATGCCGTTAAGGGTTGCGAGCTAACTCTGCAACACGGCTCCTCCAAGGCGGGAAGAGGAGAGTGATGACTGATGAGTTGCTCAGCTGGGCTACTGATCTAAAAACAAACCAGGTGAACCAGAAGCAGTCATAGGTAGAATAGCTTAGAAGGTGTCATTGAACCCACTCAGCTAGCCAAAGGATCTCTCTTGGGCTTAAAGGCCCCACCCTTCAGAGCTGAAGTCTTAAATTCTGCATCGAGAGATGCCATCAATATGTCTGCATGGCTGAAGCTCTGTCTGGAATGAGGACATTCCAACTATGGCCAAATGAGAAGGATCGCACCCCAGGTCTCAAACACTCAAGATGCTGACCTTGTGGGTGCAGAACGAGACCGTCAGCTGCAGACTAGCTCTGCGCCATGGTAACTAATGGTCATGGTTGGCATGCTCAGATTATGAAAGAAACAAAAATGGGAAGGAAAACTTAAAGGAAATTCTGAGTGTTGTAGAATCTCACGTAGGCCATACATGTTTATAGCATGCACATAGCAGGCAAAACCTCCACATAAGCAATGACTGGACCTGCACATAGATCTGTGATGCAGTGTAAGCAATGACTGGACCTGCACATAGGTCAGAGGCAGTAAATCGCAGGACTCACAGGGCAGTAAGCCAACCAGTCCTATTAAAGAAGCCAAATTAAAGGTAACATAAATAGATTTTAACAGCAGAGGCAGGATTTGAACATGCATTAATTGGACCACACAGGGCCACAACACTTCACTACAACCCCCCATTTCTCCTCTGTAGGAAAAAAAAAGGAAACCATGGTAAAGCGCCATGACCCACATGCAGATTTTAAAGGAAAACTCTCATAATACTAACCCTCCCACCCCCAAAAACTCTAGCCCCTGGTTAAGCTTTTTGCACAGTAAAACAATTTTTTTTACCTGAAATGGAATCGCATAGCATCCACCAAGCTTGGTGATCGGGGAGTTTACAAAATTAAAATAAAGTAAGTAAACCACAAAAAAAAATTTTTTTACTGTGCGAAAAGCTTAATTGGGAGCTAGAGCTTTTGGGGGGTGGAAGGGTTAGTATTATGATAGTTTTCCTTTAAAACTAGTTTATAGCTACAGCTGTAGCTGAGTTGACCTCCAGAGTACAATGAAGCAGCATACAAAATTAGTAGAGCAGCATCCAGCAGCAATTACTTACTGCTAGAAGTAGGTAAGCTGAACAAACAGTGGAATTTTAGGGAGAGGCACTGTGCTGAAAACAACAGCACTGATTGCTTGGAACAATTGCATGAAAGCAGAATTGAATGCCATGGGCAAGCTTTGCAGAGTGAGCCTGAACTGTGCAAACAATTAAGGTGGATAAGCACTGAGGCAGCAGAATCAGGGAAGCAGCAAATGAGCTGAAACGTATGGATAACAACTGCAGTTGCACTGAGGGTTTGCTGAAATCTGGTGAGTAAATGGGAGCCAAAATAGCACAAGCACAGGATTAGCACAATACAGACAAAGTGAACAGGAAGCTAGAAAAAACAGAAACCCTCCCAAAAAGAAAAATACAAAACAATCATTGGGGGTGGAGGGGGGCTGGGTAGCCCTAGTCTAGAGTCCAGAGTAAAGACAGAGACTGATATTGCTTGGTGTGTCACCACCGATCACTACATGGTGGGCAGTTCAAAAACTAGTCCAAGAACCTGGATTGTCTCTTTTGTTATGCTCCCTGAGCCCAGACTCCTGAGTCTTGCATGAGCTGCTGAGAGAGAACAAACTGATAATTGTGAGTAAGTTTCATCAAACCTCTCTGAAAAAACTTTGACTGATAAGTTAAAATTCATTCTGAAAAAAAATGGAACAGATGAGAGGGTGGACATTTGAACTTGTTTCCATTTAGATGCCTGGTACAGTTTTGTTTTTTTTCACCTGGGTAAATAAATAAGGGGAAATCAGATTGCATGCTTCTTAAGATGTGAGATATGTAGGGGATTGCTGCACTTCTGATGGGTAAAATGAAGGTGCCCACACCCCACAATGCGAGACAGACCCTTTAGAAGGTATGTTTGGGATGGGGAAACATCTGCATGAGGCCCTTTGGAAAGATGAGTGCAGTCCTTTCCCCCAAGTCAGCCTGAGCCTTCAAGGATTAACGTGAGGCCAGGTGGGGGGGGGGAGCTGGGTTGAGAAACAAACTGCAAGTGAAGGCCTGTCACAGCAAATGAGTTGAGGAGCTGCTTGCTGGTAGGACAAGATGGTCCTGTGGCCCAGGTCCCCAAAGGATAGCTGTGCTGCACAATCCAAGTAGGGCAAAGTAAGCCATCTATGTGGAGGCAGAGTAGGATAGCTGGTGGGCTTTGGCTAACAAGAAGTCTTCCTACTGCTGATGGTAGCCAGTCTGAGACATTATGAGCATTTTGGGGGGCAAGATGGCAGCTGTGCTGGGCTTCAGTCTGCAGCAGCTCTGAAAGACCTCCTGTTTATGTCATTTTGAATGCTTTTAGAATTTTATCTTGTTGATTATTATCGGGAGAATTTAAATGATTATTTTATTTTATTTGTCTGAATTTTTTTTCCCTACTGTTAGGCACCCAGAGCCTCCAGGATTAGTGACCATAGAAATAAAATTGCCTTGCCTTGCCTCAGAGCTGAACACTGGCCAGGCTCCCTCTTCCAACCAACTTATGACAGATCAGGGCTGGTGGGTTACAGGCTCCAACCCATGCTAGGGATCAAAGACTAAGGATCAAAGTGACTGCAGCAAACAAGGAGCTGAATGTGCAGGAGGGTAATGGCGGTGACCAGCAATTGAGTTCAAGAGAGAGTTGTTTGTCGATTGCCAAATGTACATGCTGTCATTTTAAAAAAGTACAAAAAAACCTCACATAACTCACATAAAAGTTTGTTGGCAGTGTTTGTGAAGCAAATATTTTGAGTTGTTGAGTGAACTGAACTCTTTTGGAAATGAGTTAACTTTTCTCAATTTTAACTGTCAAATTTAAAACCTTTCTGAAAGCAACAAGCTTACTAGATTATAAAACCGAGTGTAATTTCCCCCTTCCCACAGATGGGGCCTACCTGGATGCCTCCCAACCACTTGAACCACCTGTCCCAGTCTGTTCTGGGTGCTCCTGTTCTGCTCCTGCCAGACCCAAGGTCCAGAAATCAATTGGGGAACTGGAGGAGCAAATCTAAAGTAAAACTGCCAGTTTGGCAGTCAGAGCAAGCAAACTGCAGTGTTGGCTCACACTGGAAGGAGCACGGCAGTGCTCCATGGATAAAAGCCACTCCAGTGGTCAAGCTGGCTGGCTGTGTGTGCCCCAGCCCCAGTTGGCATATAAATAGTGAAGGGGGTGCAGAGACACTTGGGGAAACTGAATTATGTGTTAAATAATAGTGCTATTAATTGAAAGGGGCTCCTGTTTCTTTAAGAGAGCAGTAGAGGCTGCTATATACATATTAATGAGCTCTGCCAGCTGCATGAGGGTACAGCACTATGGCACTAGTGATGGGTTCGGGGAGCCTTGCTTGAGGTCCACTCTGCCACCTGACACCGGGGCAAAGGGTCAGCTATGGAACTCTGGGGAGATTATTTGTTAAAACTGTGAAGTGTGCTTGTACCGTGGACTTAAAGTTGGGACACAGAGTAAAATTAACTATAGCAACCATGTTTGCCACCTTTGAGCTTGCAAGCAGTCAGTGAGGAGCCAGGTTGCCCAAAAGGACTTTACCAAGTGACTTACAATATGGAAGGAGGCAAGGACAATTTCTTGCTGCCAATGCAGCCAGCCAATAGGGAGTCAAGTAAGCCTAATGAATAATAATTTACTGATAGGAAGCCTGCATCAGTCAGTCAGGAGCTGCCCTGAGCTCCCAAAACCCAGAGGACAGAGACAGTTCTGTTCAGTTCGGTGGAAGCCCCTCCTGAGGGAGGGGGGTTCTAGCCCTTGCTCCAAAGAGTGAAAAAGTAAGACCTGCCTGAAATCAGTTCAACTGCAGCCCCTCCTGTGTAAGGAGGCTCCATGATGTAGCTCCCAAGACAGTGTGAAGAAGGCCTGTCTGGGGGGCTTGCAGAGCCACTAGCAGAGGGACCCTACTTTGCCTTCCAATGTCTGGAAGGTGCTCCTTCAGATTTAAAAGTGTGAGCTGCTATCCAGAGACAAGGAAGATGTCTGAGAGGTCCTTAAGGGAGAGGACGCCTCTCTGTGATTGTAGAGTGAGGAAGTAGACCTGCCCGAGGGGTGCATAACACAGGAGGTGCTCTGCATTGTTCTGTGTTGCCTTCCAATGGCTGAAAGGAGTTGGTGCCAGTATGAAAGTGTTATTGTTCACTAGCCAGTGTCAAAGTCATCATCTAAGAGTTTTCCCATGGGAGAGAAAGCCTCTCTGTGATGCTTGGAAGAAGTTTGGAGGTGTTTCTGGGGTTTATGCAGCCCCCAGCCAAGAGATCAGACCTCTGCTTTTTATGCCTTAGAGGAGTTTGAGGGCCTACTTGGGTGCCTTTATGGCCAACAAGCTAAGGGAAGCTGCCTGTTGTGTTCCAGTAGATGGAAAGTAAATTGACATTTCCCTCATCTTCTGCCAAGTGAGGTGAGAAGATTAGCTCTTCTGTTTAAGCTGAGTTTGTGAAGTGAGAAGATGTCCTTCATCCTCTGCCTCATGTCTGAACCTCAGATGTCTGCATCTCAGAAACTGTTTCCTGATAACGTTCTGTGTGGAACCCAAATGACTGTGTTCCAGTCAAGAAAGAACCACAGCTGCTAGTTGGCAGTGTGATTGAAGCATTTACAGCCTGATGTTCCTGAAGTTCCAGAAAAAGAGAGACTGCCATCCACGGTCAGTTTGGGGAATCAGCCAGGTGGTGTCATCACTAGGCATTACCTATGTGATTCCCCTGAGGGTTTATGCCTGGAAGTGGAGGTTGAGGTGTGCAGCCAAGGTTCCCAGCACTGGTCTGCTCCAGTTCTGAGATGATGCCAAAGAAGATCACAAGCTGCCAGAAAACGTGAGAGATGTCCAGCCTGTTTAAAGCTGCTAGAGCTTGCTGCTGAGAAAGCCCAAGCTGCAACTGATAAAGGGAGGAGGTCTCAAGCTGCAATGTGTCTGCTGCTCATCTTGGCTTGGCAAGTGTCCCAAGTGATTCAAATACCCCAGATCTACAGTTTAAAAGTCACCAGCCTCATAGACCAAGAGAGTGTTTGTCAAACCGTTAGTAACTCAGGGCTTACCCTGCATCTGGGAACTATAAATAGTTGCCATCAATTGTTGCCAAGTTTCAGTAACCAAATAGTTGTTGCCACTATTAAAAGAAGTGAATTAAAATTGTGATTAACGTGCACCAATGCCAGCCAACCAGCTGCAGCAATATCAGCATCCTATTATGCTTACCATAAATGCCTTACTGAAGGTTCATAAAAATCTGACTACGGGAGTCCAATAATATCAGGGGTTGGCTGCCTAACTGGAAATATAGAGGATTTTATAGACTATTTCCTGAAAATACCTGTGACCCAACTTACATCCTACTTGCAAGACACTAGTGATACAATCAGTAAATTCATGGATTTATAGTGGAAGAAATGGTATATCTGGCTAGCAAGTGACATAGAGGCACTGCACATCTCAATTCAATACAAAGATGGAATTATGGCTTGAAGGTATTTTCTGGAGAATATTGAGATGAGGCCTGTGACCTCTGTTGATTTCCTAGTCAAGGCTATAGCATTTGTTTTGACTCATAATGTTTTTGAATTTGAAGAAACATATCATTTGCAAGCATATGGTACTGCAATGGGGGATACTATGGCCCCATCGTATGCCAATCTGACTTTAGGTTAATGGGAATTACAGTCTATTCACAATCCAATCACAAATCAATACCACAAGAATGTGGTCAGGTGGTACATATATATAGATGACTGCATTTGTGTTTGGGATGGAAGTAGGGAACTAGCCCTTGAATTCATGAGGTGACTTAACGGTAATAGTTTTAATTTAAGATTCACCTATACTATGCATGAGAAAACAGTAGATTTTCTGGATCTAAAATTTATTGGTGACCCAGTCCAGAAAAATGTAATGACTAATGGATTCAAAAAAGAAACAGCAACTAATGCACTGTTAAGGCAGAACAGTGCACATATTAAGAATTAAAAAAAAATCCATATCCTATAGCCAGATGCTCCAAGTTAAATGTAACTGTATAAGTGATGAAGATTTTGAGAGTCAAGTGAAGAAATTGAGAAACTGTTCTGAGGAGAGGGGGTATAGCAAAGTAACCTTAGATGAAGCATATGAGAAAGTTAAATATAAGACACAAAGGGAATTAATAACAACTCAGGATAGAGAATTTAAAAAAGAATGAGGTCCAGTTACATTTTCTACACAGTTTAAAAACATGACTGGGACTATAGGCAATATCATTTGGAGAAATTGGCCTATCTTACACGGAGACACAGTTGTTAGGAGTGCTGTAGGGGCCTCACCGAGAGCTACTTTTAAAAAAGGCCCAACGATCACAGACAAAATAGTTCACAGTTACTTGCCACCTACAAAACCAGTGACAGGTTGCTGACTTCCCAGTAGGAAACCAGGAGTTTATAAGTGCCACAACTGCAACATATGCAAATATGTTCAAATAGGAACCACAGTCAAAGTGGGACACGAAGTTCTAGCTACAGTGGAAGAGTTTATAACATGTAACACTACTTTTGTGATCTGTTTAATTTGATGTAGCTGTAACTTATGTTATGCTGGCAAAATGGTTGGATCATTTAAAGAAAGAATTCAAGAGCATGTCTGCTACATAATCAACAAAAGAACAGATAAAACAGTAAGAAGGCATTTTGCAGAAAAGCACCAATCTGTCCCTTGCAGTATGAAATGTATGGGGGATTGACCCGATGAGATGTAATAGGAGAGGAGAGAAATGAGCTGACCAGTTATCTGAAAGAGAACCCTTCTGGATATACAGAATGAATACAGTTACACTGAGAGGTTTGCATGAAATGATAGATTACAAACCATATTTAAAATGACTTACTGAAATTCTGTCAATATGGTCACTTGAAATGCCCCTCCCAACCCTTTCTAGTCCCTTCCTACCCCTCTGCTCTCTTCCCCTCTGGCCCTCTTCTGGATGTTTTCTATATAGAAACAAAAATAGACATGGATATAAATGTTCTTTGTGTTTTTACAATTCTATATATATAGCTCTATGGTATGTGTGATGGAAATTCCTGGAAGTCCTGCTACTTGAAACAGTTACACTGGACCTGATGACTCTGTAGGAATTCTCTGTAATACTGAGAGAGGTCTTTTGATCCACTTTAGCATAATGGACTGTATAGGATATTTTGTAAACACTGAATAGTAGAGCTTCACAAAATAATCTGCTTTTTACTTTTTGCCATAACATTTTGTTTGCGTTTTCTAGTCTTATAAGTTTATGGCATTTATTTAGACTTAAGCTCTACTAACATTTGCTGTATATGTAGGATAAGATGCTATTTTGCATCAACTGTATGAAATGAATTACATCAAGAAGATATTGTTGATGGGGATCTGAATATGCCAGATGTTACCCGGAGTGCATTTGCTGCAGCCACATCAAAGAGTGGGGTCATTCTAGATGCCTTGAAGGGGCATGTCTTAGACAACTAGTATTGGAACCCACTCAGGAGGGAGCAATCTTAGACTCTGTTACTCTCAAATGGAGATTGAGAGAGGATCACAGATGTAGAAGTGGGTAGACATCTGGGAACTAGAGATCATCAAACAGTATGGTTCATGATAAAAACAGCAGTAGAGTCAAGCTATACAAAGACAAAGGTCCTATACTTTAGGAGGGCTGACTTTGCCTAAATGGGTGAGTGCCTAAGGAATCCACTAGCAAATGGGCAGGAAGGAGGGGTAGAAGAACAATGAGGGACAATCAAAACTGCAATCACTAAGGCAACAAACCTTTGTATGAAGGAAATAAATAAAACAAAACAATGTAAAAAAAACACTATGGTTCTCAAAGGAGATGGCAGGGAAGGTTAGGGAGAAAAAGATAGCATCCAGGAAGTACAAGGAATCACAGAAGGAGTAGGACAGAGAACCATATCAGTTAAAGGAGAAGGAAGCAGGGAAGGCAGTCAGAACAGCAAAGGCCCAAACCAAGGAAAAGATAGCCAGCTTAGTTCAGAAGGGGGATAAAACCTGTTATAGGTATATCAGGGAGTGAAGGAAGACCAAGGGAGGGATAGTGAGGCTTAATGAAGGGGAATGGGGGTTGGGTAGAGGGTAACTGTGAAAAGGCAGAGATACTAAACAAATATTTTTGCTGAGTATTCACAAGTGAAGAAGGGGAGGTACCTAAAGCAAACAACAGAAACACTCTGGATAGGGGGGTTGCTACCAGCCCATTCACATAAGAAAGACTTCTGAAAGAACTCTTAAAACTGAAAGTGGACAAAGCAATGGGGCCTGATGGGGATTCACCCCAGAACTCTAAAAGAACTAAGGGTAGAATTAGTGACACCCCTGACTACCCTCTTTAACAAATCATGGGAGGATGGGGTGGTACCTGAGGGCTGGAGGAGGGCAGATGTGATTCCCCTTCACAAAAGTGGGAGCAAGGCAGAAGCAGGAAACTACAGACCTGTTAGTTTGACCTCAGTGATAAGGAAAATGAGGGACTCACTTCTGAAGGAAAGAATTGCTGAGTACGTAGAGGCCAGAGGGGGGCACAGGACCCAAGGCAGCACGGATTCACAGCAGGAAGGTCATGTCAGACAAATCTAATAGATTTCTTTGACTGGGTGACCAAAATAGTAGATCAGGGAGAGGCTGTGGACATGGCCTACCTAGACTTTAGCAAGGCATTTGACACAGTCTCACACAAATGATTAATATACAAGTTAGACAGCCTGGCAGTGGGTCCCAAGATGGTAGCCTGGGTAAACAATTAGCTGGAGAACAGGACACAGAGGGTAATAGTAAATGCAGTCCACGCTGAAGAAAGGGGGTTACTAGTGGGGTACCGCAGGGTTCATTTCTAGTGCCAGTCCTCTTCAATGTCTTTATAAGTGACATTGCCAAGGGATTGGAAGGAAAAGTATGTCTCTTTGCAGACGATACAAAGATCTGTAATAGGGTTGATACACAAGGTGGGGTGGAAAGGATGAGAAGGGACTTGGCAAGGTTGGAGGAATGGTCAAATGTATGGCAACTTAGATTCAATGCTAGGAAATGCAAAGTAATGCAACTGGGAAACAAAAACCCAGGGGAAGAGTATACTATGGGGGGTGAGATACTAACAACAACAAAAATTGAAAGGGACCTAGGGTAGTCATATCATATGACCTATAGGTGGGCAATCAATGTGAGAGGGCAGTAAGGAGGGCTGGGGGGGATACTGGGATTTATAGAAACAGGCATTACCAGTAGAAAACAGGAAGTTGTTATCCCTCTGTACAGACAGCTGGTGAGACCCCATCTGGAGTACTGCATGCAGTTCTGGAGACCCCATCTCCACAAGGACATAGACAGGATGGAGGCAGTCCAGAGGAGGACAACTAAAATGGTGCAGGGTCTGCACCAGAAGACATGTGAAGAGACACTTAAGGATCTTAATATGTATACCCTCGAGGAAAGGAGGGAGAGGGGGGACATGATAGAAACTTTCAAGTACCTCAAGGGAATCAACAAAGTCCAAGAGGGTAGCATCTTTCAGAAAAAGAGTTACAAGAACAAGGGGCACAATTTGAAGATAGAAGGGGGACAGCTGAGAGGTAATGTGAGGAAGTTTTTTTTTCATGGAGAGGGTTGTGAATGAATGGAACAGCCTTCTTGTGGAGGTTGTGGAGTCAAAAACAGTGGTTGAATTCAAGAATGCATGGGACAGACATAAAGCAATTCTTGTGGGGGGGTAGGAAGAAGTAGGCTGTTGGTTAACTAGGATCTGCAGCTTATCCATTAGGTAGGGAAATGGGCAGAATAAGTGGGCCAAGTGGTCCTTATCTGCCTTCAAGTTCTATGTTTCTATGTCTTTTTGTCATTACATGGTACTTTGTTAGTATGGTGCAATTAATTAATTTATAGGAACTTATTTGGACTAACCCGTCTTTTCATTGTGCCTGAGGGGCTTGTTTCTGTATTTGTATGTTTTCAGCTGCATTTTTTCAAAATTATAGTAAGTTTTTTTTTCCACAAAAGAAAATATAGACACACTCTATTAGCTTTCAGTGCAGCAGTATGGGGTTCTACAATGTCTAGTACTTCTATGTCATTAGATTGTTCATATTGCGATATTTCTCATTTTGTATTTTTTTCACTTATGTTTTATTAAACTATATTACAGTACTTTTAATTCTATAAAAGGAATCATTAATTAACTTGCATCACTGTGATGTCATGAAAAGGGGCAGTATAATTAAATATGAGCCTCCAATGTATGCTATCCCCTCGTGAAGCAATACAGATAGGGCGAAGCCCTGAGATAAGAGCTGTTGTTCTTTGGCTGTGGATTTCATTTTAGAGAATGCTGCTCAAATAAATTCATTTCTGATGCAATTTCTTGTTTCCATGTAAGTTTCTTCCTGGGAGTGCAACTTATTTTTGTATGTTTGCTGCTTGGCTAGCCACCCTTACCTGTTGCACCCACCTGATGCATGTTAGTGCAGGAACAGTTATTTTGAATTTCTGCACCAATATCAGGCCTGCATCTAGACCCTGAGTACCCAGATAGAACTCTTAATGGTTAAACTGGTACCAATTGGGGGGGTAGTAATGTAAAATCCTGTAGGCTAACATCTATGATGAATTATATGCTGGTGGGAAGTAAGCATTGGAAATGTTTTGGGAATACGGTGATTAATTTATGTTTACAAAATCAGAATGCTGAATAATTCTTTAACCTCTGCATCCATTTTCCCTTTTCCTAACCCTACCCCACGTAAATAAATTGTCTGTTAACCTTTTTACAAATGTCTCATGAGCATATTAATAGTGAGAATATTATTAGCTTAAGTCAATGTGACAAGGTTGAATAAGGCTCTGTCCCAATTGTTATGCAGAAATTGTTAAATGCAAGGATCTGTTCTATCCTCTCCTTTTCTGTCTCTTGTCTGTCTGGTTGCGCAACTAAATGTTCTCATGAGACCTAGGAACTGATCACTCTGACAGTCTCGCGATTCTCTTCCACACTATCTCTCTGCCTTCACTTGCTGTTTCTATCTTTGCTTTCCACTTGTGTAACTGCAGTTATAAAATAGATGTGAATCTGTATGTAAAACTGGGATCCGTTTATTTGAAACTGTATATAGTTATACTGTTGAAATGATTGCAAAATGCTATTTGGAATTTAAGGGTTTAAACCGAGATGCAGTTTGAGCTCCTCTCAGACTTGTTTGCAAACTCTTTTGCAGAGCTATCAGAAGGCGACCAGCTTGGGACATTGTTCTATTTGCCATAAAACTGGGAAGAATATTTTGTGAGAAACAGGATATCTCTTAATGAGTTCCCAGGCAAAGACTTATAAAAAGAGTAACAATACTTTTGCTAGAGTGAGAGACAGAGACTGAGACTGAAACTTGGAATTAGAGATGCCCTCAGATGAAGGACTTTGTTTTCTTTGTACTGCCTTTGTAAATTGTTCTACTTAATAATTTTTATTTTTTATTTTATTGTTACTGATAATAATAAAATGCTACTTGCGAATTTTACAACTGCTCTTGGTCTTTCTATGCTTCCTGAACTGTGCCCTGATGACATTCAATAACTGCAAAGCATATTGAAATATGGTTTTGGTTTATGATATTCCACGTGTGGGGTGACTGTTAGGGGAGGTATCCCAGGGGGTTGTTTTTCTCTAATATCTTACCCACTTTATATTTTTACTCTACGTGGAAGCCCCACACTTTTTGTATTCTATTTTGGGGAAAGAACTCCCCTTTTCCACCAGAACTAGAGCCCAAGCCCTTCAACCTGGCTTTTGGTCACCCAGGCAGGAGTAGTAGCCCACTGGTACATGGTGCCCGTGTTACATGGGAGCTTAAGTTTGTTTAAAGCTAATTCCAGTGGACAAGCTTTATTTTGTTTACTAGAGCCAGAGCAGAATTCTGGCTGGCCAACAGAATTTGTGTTTGTATTTTCATGATAACACCAAATGGAAATCACACAATAGCATCTGTAAACAGACTGGGCTGAGTGTCCGAGATTACAGGGCTGGCTGGTCCTGGCCAAAGTAATTTTGATTTTCACACTGGTCTGGCACCTAAGGAAATCATACTAACTGTTATTGAATTGGGTTGCTTTATTTCTTTATTAGCAAGTTCCTATCATGTGTGTGTTTTGGATATTTTTATTTCTATTTTCTCACTTTTGTTTACTGTTTTATAATTATATGTGCTGTTTATATGGCCAACTATCAACTGGACATGGATGTACTTGAACAACGTTGTACTTGTTCTGACCTGGAAAATTCAATAAACACTTTTATAGCAAAAAGGAAATCACACTAATTGCTTGAAGAGCATCACAGATTGCAGCTCTTTAAAGAGGTTTTTACTAGCATACTGCCTCCTTATTTATAGGCCCACCACCAAGCTTTGTTAAGGGAGCAATTGGGAAAGCACACTCACAAGCAGCTTTCCCAATGTTCCTTCAACAAAGCTTGGTGGTAGCAAATTGGCAGGGTGGTGTCCATCCAAACTGCAGGTCCACAGCTGAGCCGACTCTCTGGTAATATCCAGATACTCTTCACATGTGCCTTATAAGTAAAGAGGCAGCATGCTAGTAAATTTGGATCACCAGATGCTAAAACTGCAAATTCTGCCACCGGCATGGCCCTCCGCCAAAGATGAATCTTTGCAGATACCATTCTGATACAGCTTGTTTCCACAGCTTAACACTGCAGAGCTGCCTAAGAGCAGCACAACCAAAATACTGTGAACACACAGCCCTGAAATTCCCTAAAAACACCAAGAAGAGACCTCTATCAACAGGGAAGATGGGCCATAACTTCAGGGTCGGGGGGGGCATTTTTTAATTACTAGCAGAAAACAGGAGTCTACCTAGATTTTTGAGGCTCCCTCAAATCAGAGTCTGAGGGACAGAGTGCATTCCAGACAGGAGTACTGGGGCAGGTAAAACAGAAATGCACAGGGAAAAGCTGCTGCAACTATTTTGTTCTTGGCTGCAATTACTGGTCTACGGCCCAGATCAGTGGTACAAAGTTCCAACCAATGCTAAACATTTGAGATTCCAGGTGTTTTTTTTTTTCCTGCTACTGTGTGCCCCTTACCAAGTTTAGGAGGCAATCCTCACTTGAAGTTTTCCTCTGGGAAACATCTGAGGGGGGCAGGATACTTACTTGTGGAAGGGCGGGCTGCAGCAAATGGGCAAAGAGGTTTTGGGGGGCTGCTTATGCCATCACAATGCCATTTACCTAGCAGGTGGGCTTCTGATGTTGCCACATGGTGCAGGGGAATATGGTGTTGCTTGGCCTAAGTGGTGCTGCTGCCTACTGTGGGGAGACAGGGTGTTGTTTCTGGTGCCACCACAGTGGGAATGTGGTGTGGACTGTAGTGCTAGGCAAGTCCAAGAAGTTGCTTAGGCCTCTGAAATAGTCAGATATTATAACTTTAATACCAGCAATGGAATACCTTTCTTCCCAATGGAATACATGCTCTTATTTTATGGTTGAAAATCGGGGCTACAGTATGCCAGGGCATACCGCTGTCAGTAAAATTTGGACTATAATTTGTACACTAGGGCATACCGCTGGTCAGTACCAGGGCCCCCATGGCCCCATTTCCAGGTGGGCCCTTTGCTACTTAGTCCAACCCTGGTTACTAATGTGTATTTTTTTTGTTTGTTTCTTTGGTTGGGCAAGGCATCCCCAACCACACCCCAGGCCCCACCCCTATCTCTTTAGCAGTGAAAAATTAGTTAGTGACTGACCCCAATCAAGCATGTGTAAGGTAGAAACAGGTGAAGCAGCTATTAAGGAAAGCAAGAGCAGCTGGGCATTTTAAACGTAGCCAGGATGCGGCTTACATAGGTGGCACCTGCTGCAGCCTACCCCTTAGACCTGCATTAAAAATGGAGAACTTGAAGCCATGGTGTGGTTCAGCTTAGGAGTTTTACAGGGGAGCTTTAAACAGCACAAGTTTGGTTCTCTCTACCACAGCCTGTGTCTGCCACTCCTGCTTCCTCACTCCTCAGGGGAATTACATTTGCCCTGGAGTGGCAGCTCGGTAGGTGGAGGAGAAGAGCTCCTACTTGTGCCTCCTCCACTTCCCGATGAGTTCCTGTTCCCCCATCTCCTGCCTGCATGCAGCAGGCCACAGCCTGAGATCTGTAGAAACTGGAAGTAGAAAGCGCTCAAGTGGCATTTTTGCTTATAGTGTGATCGCTTGCACTGGCGGCTGAAATAGCAGCCCCCGCTAGCCCTCCTCCTCCTCACACTTCACCTTGCCTGTCAAACCAATATCGGGGACCAGGGACCCACCATTAGACCACAGGGAAAGGGTTCTTATTTTATGTAAATAGATTGCACATTGTCCACCACAGAATCCAGTCCACTAGTTCACCAGGGATATTATATTAATTATTGGCCCCACCGCCTCCTCCTCACACTCCACCCGTGCCTGCCAAAACAATATTGGGGCCCGGGGCCCACCTCTTCACCCCAGGGAAAGGGTTCTCATTTTATTTAAGTAGATTGGACATTGGTCACCAGGGATCCCTGTCCACTAGTCCACCAGGGATAGCATACAGAATTGTTGGTCCCCACATGGGACACATCTAGCACCCTGGACCACCAATGCTAAATTATTATATTTATGCTGACTCAGTAACCCAAAAGAGTCACTGCTAGCCTACCTTGGCTGCTATTTTTAATTTCTGGCAACTAGGTCCAGGGTGCCAAGCCTCCAATAACATTTCTTTTCAATTTTTTTAGGTAACCAGGTAAGGCCCTCTAGGCACAAGTGCCTGTTTTCAGGGACAACCCTGGGAGCACTGGGGAAGTTGTGACTTGCTCAGAATCCCACAGTATGCAAGTGGAAGTTGTTGGAATCAAACCCAGTTCTGATGTACCAAGCTCATTCACAGTATGTTGCTCTAATCTCTAGACTATACTGCAATAGCAGAGGACTCTGGACCCACTTACGTTATTTTGTTGACAATGCTATGTTCTACGCCATGCTCTTATGCTCCCTCCAGGCAGTCTGAACCCTGCTCTAATCACTCGGCTCTGCTGATTTTGACATTAGCGGAGATCTACAGGCCCACTTTCCCTAGCTGTGCTACTGGTACTAGGGGTTATTATGGCCCTATAGGGTTTTTTTTTATCAGTTTGAGGTGGGGACTTGGCCCTCACACCCCTGTGTTAAACTGAAAAAAAGGAATGGGGAGTGAGGGGCCGAAACCCCCCTAACTTATATTGATAGAGAAAACCTACACGACCATACCAACTACCCCTTGCTCCAGTAGCACAACTAGCAAAAGTGGGTCCTACATCTCCAGTAATGTTGTAATTGGCAGAATGGCAAGCAGCAGAGTGGTAGTATAGCATACTGTATGCTAGTTCTGTGATGTACCACTGTGCTACCTAAATGACTCTGGCGTTCTCCAGTGTCACTGGCTATACTGCCTCTTCTGTTTATTAATTTACTTTCTTCCTTTATATTTCATCAGCAGTATAGTGTAATGGTTAAGGTCACTGAGCTGGAGACCTGGGTTTGAATCCCATAAGCCCCCACTAGCACACTGTATGATCCTCAACAAGTTACTTAACTTCCTAGTGCTGTCAGGTCACACCTGGAAACAAGCTGTCTATTCCCAGCAATACACTACAACTGTGCTGTTCCTGGTTAAACAATTTCCACTTTCCTTTCCTCTATTTTTCTGTCTTCCTACTTTGTCCTATTTGTAACTTTTTATCTAAAGCTTCCTTTTTCTTTACTCCCATGTGTCATATTCTCCTTCTGTATCTCTCCACTTTCTCTCTCTCTCTCTGTCTCTGCACTTGCTACTGTAATTTCTCCATATTGACCTATTTTTCTTATTACTATAAGAGGTCTGAAAGAATGCTGACTCCTTCCTAACTCTTGACCCCATCCTCATCAGATAAGCATTACTCTATGTCAGTCCTGTCATGACCTTACTATTTACTCCTTGAGGACTACAGATTCTTTGGGACCCCTTTCCTATATTTTATTTCACAGGTCCAGTGGACACTGTCCTTTCAAGACTCCTACCACTTGCTTCCTAGTACTCAGGTAAGAGACCCCTCTACATATTACCTCTACTTGGTGGGTTGACTACATTGTTGCTGCAGTGCCCATTATAGTGTGTGCATGTGAATGTGTGTTTGTGCTTCTGGGTGCATGCATACGTGTGTGTGTGTGTGAAGGTGATACACATTGTAGCACTTTTTTTTCCTGCATGAACATTTGCTAGCTGTTAGATGGTTGTATGCTATTTATTCATTCATTTATTTATTTAGCATTTGTTGACCTGGTAAGGTACACTAGACATACATATACCTATTTTCAGGAACTACCCGGGAGAGTACCGTATAGAAATTTGCACAGATTTATAAGTAACAAGCAACATAAAAGGAGTAATACAGTATTACTTATATCATAGAGTATCTAAAGAGAGGGTGAAGAGGATTTACCTGTGCTAATGCAACAACAGTGTTGTCAAGGTTTGGCATAGTGTGATCCCCGATGTCGACAGACGAAATGACAGACATCTGTGTTTTTCAATCGGGAAGCTACGTGCCCCCCCCCCCACTAAGGATTGTTAACTCCAAGTCAGAGTTAACTCATAGGTGGGGGTGTAACCTGGCAAAAGGGTGAAATTTCACCAGTGGGTTCCCCACAGTGACAATTTTGAAACTTGTTGAAATTGTCACTGTGGGAGATTTTGATGTTGGAGTTTTGCTCTTCTGTCAGCATACCAGTGAAGAGGTAGGCATTATTAGTGAGTGAATCTACAGTATAACAATTTGGATATATTTACAGACAACAAGCAGCAGAACAACAGTAATGCAGTATGCCATAGGGTATCCAAAGAGTGGGTGAAGGGGTAGACATAATCAGTGAAAGTAATCTCACAGGTTAGGACAATACATGGTTAAATGGAGATACCACTATCAGTGCAGATGTTGAGAACAAGAGAAGAGCAGCATATGCACTATATCAGGAGAAAGTGAGGAGAGTGCTTAATTGGGGCAGGAAAGATACAGAGGATAGGAACAGGGGGAAAGGAGGGGATGGGGAAGGGGCTGAAAGGAAGCATGAGGGGTTGGTGAGAGGTGCTAAGGAGTTGTTAGGGACCTACGCAGGTTGAGCAATGTAGAAGGAGAGTGTGAAGCTGCCTTTTGAAGGTGTTAGGTTCAATGCAAGAGTGTACATCAATGGGGAGGCTGTTCCACTTGGCGGGGGCTGCAGAGGAAAAGATCATTGAGCCATATATGGTTTTAGATATGAGGATGAGTAGTTGCCCAGCTCCAGAAGACCTAAGGGTGTAGTGGGTTGTGTTAGCTGACAGGAGGGTGGTTAATGATGGAGACTTCTGTGTGGCTAGGGTGTTGTGCACAATTTTTGCAAGAGAGGAGTCAAGCAGGGCAGTAGGTGAGGATCAGCCTAAATTGCTATAGAGTTGGTAGTGCTGGGTGAGCCGGTTGCATGAACGGGTGAATCTACAGATATTGAGTAGCATATTGTCCATTTATGTCTGAGAAGACTAGATGAGTGGGCAAACACAGGTAGCCCATAGGACAGGTGAGGGAGGAGGAGGCAGCTGGCGACTGTGATGCATGCAGAGGGTGAGAGATAGCTTCAAGCATGGTAGACAATGCTTAGACTGGAACTGACAACTTTACAGACAGACAGTATGTGAAAGGAGAAATCCAGGGAGGGATCTAATATTATGCTAAGGTACTTGAAATTTGAACAGTAGCAAGGGAGGGGTGTCATCTTCAGTGGTGACAGTAAAGGGGAGTGAGTGTGTTTTTTAGCTTGCAAGGGGTTCCAAAAAGCATTGCTTGGGACTTAGGGTAATTCATGAAAAGTTTATTTTCCTTGAACCAGGACTGAACAGAAGCTAAGTCAGATGCCAGGTCTCTGTTGATGTCAGCTGCACTGGGGGCATGTTCAACAGTTACCAAAGATGAATGTGTGTGTGAGTGTGTGTGTCTGTGTGTGTGTGTGTGTGTGTTTGTACTGTGTAAGAAGCACAGTCCACAACATTTATCGATAAGCCCCCATTCGGGGCTTACCTTAGTGAGGATATGGCCCCAAGGGTGTCCTCTGCCAGTGGCTCTGGGAGGGATTCGGGACAGTGTTTGTACCCCATCTTCATGGTTGTGGCCACTAGAATCCTAATCCTTGGCCCCATGTAGAAAAGGGGGCCAAAGTCCTGATGATGTTCTGCACCTCCAGGCACAGGGGGATCATACTGAACAGTATGGGGGAACAGCAAGAAGCAGACTATTCGGGATGTAAACAGTGATGACGCCATGTGTAGTTTGTGCATGCATGAATGGAAAAGTTAAAGGAGCTGCAGCTCCAGTAATGTGTGCAGCCATCTGGCCACAATTTAAAAGTATGCTCAGCTGCAGGACAGGCAGCAGAGATGAGCATCTACTGAGAAACGCCTCTGGTTGCTTCAGGGGTGGTTTTCTGCCTGTAGTATGGGCATATACAAAGTATAAGGGTTGTTGGAACTGTATTTTGGGCATGCAGGTAAACAATAATGGTGGCCCCGCAAATGGGGATGGCCTATACTTTTCATGATATTTGGATTCACCCAGGTACATTTTCTGATCATGCTATGGTCTCAGTCAACCTCCAATGGGGTTCAATCAAAAAACAGGGAAGTTGAATGGATTATGTTCTGTTGTGGGTAAAACTCGAAGTTAGTTTTATCAAGAGTTTGGGTCTTAACCCAGAGGCCTTATTCTATGCTACCGGTAGGCTATTTCCGCCTTTATTAAAAAAATCCCCCATTGGGGTTTCTTTAAGGATTCATAACCAGCTCTGCAATTTCTTGAAATATGACCAAACTAAAGACTGGGCGCAACCCATTATAGGTAATCCCCAGTGGTTGATAGGAAACAAGACTATCAGGCATAATTGGCTATCTCTACCTGGGGACTGCTCCTTAAAGGATTTTCTTAATGATGATGGGAGTCTGCGCTCAACCATTGAGGTATTAAACAAATACAGGCTGTCTACGAAAGACAGCTTTAAGATTTTTCAATTACGACATTCACTAGCTCAAAATATCGGACTGAGCCTGGTTGGCCCGGCCCGTATCCCGTTCTGGGCGGATCTAGGCCCGTTGATAGGAACTCCCCAGGCTATTTCCAAAATTTACCAAGTGTTGTTCCACTGGGCCTTTTCGGAGAATTTAGCCCCGTCTTCATATTGGGCCAAAATATTTCCTACCGTAACATTGGATTGGTAGCAGATTTGGCAGAATTGTCACAGGTTCATTCGGCAAGACTGCCTGAGACTTATTCAATTTAAAATTTTACACGATATCTATTACTCCCCTCAAAAGTTAGCAGATTTAAAGTTGGTGGAGGATCCTAAATGTTATAGGTGTGGTCAGGGAGGAGGAGGAGATTTATTGCATATCTTTTGGCAGTGCTCCAAAATCACTCCATTATGGAATGAAATAAGGAGCAAGGTCAGTCCGCTACTAGGATTAGATGAGATGTTTTGTCCAGAGGTTTGCTTGTTAGGGGACATGTCAGGTGTCTCAGTCAAGCTGAGGAAATTCCACATGGCCTTGATTTCCATCACGGTGAAGAGGTTAGTTCTCAAACACTGGAAGGATTGCACTAGGATTACCTATTCTGAATGGTTAGTGGACCTTCTCGCAAACCTCAGGATTGAGAGGATGATAGCAGTTCTGCATAATCAATTACCTCTATTTGAGAAAATCTGGTCCCCATTGCTTATATCTTATTCATAGATAGGTAAGAGGTACGTCTTGTACTGGCCGCGTGTGGGGGTAGCGCCTTGTGTGGGGTGGTTATGGTGGTATATGGCGGTAGGTTGGGTATTGGGGGGTGGGCATGGGGGGTTTGCGAGACCTATTATATCTGCCAATTGTTATAAGGCTGCTGTAATTCAATGTTTTGTGTGTCTGTATATTGCCTTGATGTCATGTCTCTGCAATATAAACTGAATAAAAAGTGAATGGCAAAAAAGAAAAAAAAAACAGGGAAGTTGAAGATCTGATCCTGGCTTGCTGCATGATAAGATCTATGTGGATTCCACTAAACAAGTAATTAAACATTGCATAACAGAGAACATGGTGGGGGATACTTCTTTAAAATTCATTTGGGACAGACCGAAAGTGATTGTGCTGAGCCACACTATAGCTTATGCCACATACAAAAATAAGCAACATCAGGCTAAACTACAGATGACCTTAGATTTGATTAAAGCCCTAGAGCAAGAACATAAATGTATGAGGAATACTTCCCTTCTTCCAAGACTTAAAGAGGCATGGCAAACATATAATAAACTCTTGTTAAGGAGTACTGAAAATTCTCTTAGGTACACTAAACAGCACTATTATGAATGTGGGGAAAGGGTGGGTAAACTTCTGGCCCAAAGACTTAGGAAACAAGAAGCAAACAGATATGTCCCAATAATCAAGTCACAAACTGCCCCACACTCCACGGTTTCTCAACCATCTCAAATTGCTTCTGAATGTTTGCAGTATTCTAAACAATTGTATACTGAGGAACATGCTAAACAGGTGGAGCAAATTTTACAAATAGTCCAACTGCCTGGCATCTCATCAGAAGATAATATGGGTCTTGAATCCCCTATTACTGAGCCATAGGTGGAGCTGGCAATTAAATATTTCAAATTGGGTAAAGCGCCAGGCACGAATGGCTTCACAGCAGACTGTTATAAAGCATTTGTGGCTGAATTAGTGCCTCTTTATACTAAACTGTGCAATGTAGCTCATGAGGAGGAGGCAACCCCAAATACTGTACATGGAATAAGGCTTTGATTTCTGTTATCCCAAAGCCTTGGAAAGAACTGACCCTTTGCTCTAGTCTTAGACCAATTTCACTTTTGAATCAAGATGTAAAACTCTTCACTAAGGTCCTTGGTATCAGATTTCAGAAGATTATACCAGGTTTGGTCCATTCTGATTAAATAGATTTTATTCCTAGATGCCATATCCGGGACAACATTCACCTTCTTCTTAATGCCTTACTTGCAACAGGATCAGTTTCAGGAAATACTTTACAAGCTGTAATATCTTTAGATGCTGAGAAGGCATTTGATTGCCTGGACTGGTGATATCTGGGTGAAATGTTGAAGAAGTTCAGTTTCAAGGAAAAATTTCACAGCTGGATTTCTAACTTACATAGAGATCCGAGGGCTCAGATAAAAGTTGATGGGGTGAGCTCCTCTATATTTAAAATTGGAAGGGGGACCAGACAGGGATGCCCCCTCTCTCCCCTCTTATTTGAACTTAGTATGAAACCTTTGGCAGCCCTTAAAAGGCAGTCTGAAGAATTCAAAGGAATAAAATTAGGGAACAAAGAGATCCGTATTTCATTATATGTAAACAATACTCTGTTATACTTCCAAGATCCTGACACCACAATCCCGCTTGTGAAAAATTTACTGAATAAATTTGGTTCAGTTTATGGGTTCAAAATAAATGATTGAAAAACTGAAATGCTTCCAGTGGGCATACCTCTGGAAGAGGCACTTCCAAAGGTAGGGAACTTTAATGGGCAAAACAAGGGTTTCAATACTTAGGCATATGGATCCCATGGGATCTAAAAAAATTGTGCACCCTTAACTACCTCAAGTTACTTCAAGAAGTACAAACAGATTGTAATCGGTAGAAGGAACTATCTATTTCCCTATCTGGCATGTTTGAATGCATTAGAATGAATGTTTTACTCTGTTTGTTATTTATTTTTTCAGTTTTACCTTTATGGCCACCTGTTGCTTTCTGGAAATCCTTGAGAATGATTGCTTCCAAGTTCATTTGTTCCAGAAAAGCCCCTAGAACTTGTTAGACAGTTCTTATTACACCAAAAAAACAGGGTGGTTTAGGTTTACCAGACTTCTGTTAGTACTATTGGACAGCCCAGCTACATGCCCTTATCCCATTTTTAACCAATTCTGAACCCCCTCTGTGGGTGGAATGGTAGGCAAGATCAGGTACAACAGCTACATTAGCAGATTTAATTGTTGTGGCTCAAGAGGGTCTTCAGACCCTTATTTTACATAACCCTTGGACAGTTGTGATAAAATCTACTTGAAAAGAAGTGTGCCATGAATTTAAACAGGGTCTAAAATTAAATACTCCATTATGGGTGTGCCTGTTTTTTTTTCACTATAAATTAGACTTTGTATTTTGTGCCTGGACTAGATATGGGTTGACTCGGTAGCTCAGTTTTTAACAGATTGGGGATTTAAATCTTTTGCAACACTTCAGGAAGAATTTAATTCACCACATAAAGATCGATTCCAGTTTTTACAAATCAGACATTATTTGCTAGATGGGAACAGAAATTCTCAGTGGACCTTAAAATTAAATGTGCTACAAGAAGGTCTGATCACACTGCTAAGTAATCCCACCATGGGAGGGAAGATATCACATATTGTTTAGACATTTACTTTATTAGATTGTGACCACCTCTTGCATATTAAATATATGTGGAGGGCTGAAGTTGGACTTCAACTGGGGGCTTCTGAATGGGATACTATTTGGCTGAGCATACACTATACAACTTGTAAAAACAAAAACAAGGCGCTGCATCAGCATGTGAGTCTAAGCAAAATAAAATGAAGCATTATTTTGTAATAACAGAGTTGTAGATCTATAGCGATTATCTTGTCTTTTCAGAAATATCTAAAAGAGAAAAACAAATTTTTTTTCTCTTTTAGATATTTCCTGAAGAAGACCTAAGGTCGAAACGTAGATTTTTAACTCTATTTTCTATTTTCAGCGTGCATTTAATATAACCATTTTGTTTTGCACTATACAACTGCCTCTCTATTCTGCCATGAATTCTACTGGAAAGTGGTCCTGACATATTTTGGGACTCCAATAATAACTAAACATTTTGGATCATATCGCTCTGAGGCTTGCTGAAGAGGTTGTCCCGATATGGGTACACATATCCATATTTTTGGGTCATGTCTGGAGCTGCTCTGGTATTGGACCTCCATTAAAGCTGCAGTGGATAATATCCTGGGGGTAGTGGTACCAATGGATCCAGTCTATTGGCTTCTAGGGTTGTCCCCAACAGAGATCAAGACAAGGGCACAGAAATATTTATTCTGTATATTTGTAGCAGCTAGTCTGAAAGCTATTACACAGTGTTGACTCTCTTCAAGAATTCCTACTCTAGACATTTGGTATAAGATCTGTTAGAATATAATGCATACGGAATGAGTGACTGCCCAGCTTTGCCTACAATTGGATAAGTTAACTAGCAGATGGCTCCCCTTCGTGCACTTTAAAGCAGAGAAAGAAAACAAAGACATTTTAGAAATCCTGGCAGAACAAACATGACTTAAATCATTTAATCTGGACTTTGTCATCCCCTGCTTACTGGGCCACCTCCTGCAACCCCCAACCCCTCTCATGCTGTTTAGTCATGGTACACAATTTTTATAGGAGATGATGCTGATGGGGGGTTGTTGGGGTTTCCTCTCAGGAAATATATACTTTTTTTTTTACTTCTCTTCTTCCTTTCTTCTTTGGTTTATGTTTTTCTTGGTTATTTTTTGCCAGTCTTTATATTTTGATTAGTACTAAAGTAATGATGAACTATATATTTGTATTGATTTTATTTGAATGTCTTGTTGTTGAAGTTTATTTGTTGTTGGATGCTTGGTGAAACTTAATAAAGTATGATTTATAAAAAAATGGTGGCCCCCATAAGATTCCCAGCAGAAGGGGACACTGGGAAATGTGAAAGTGCACCAGAAATGCATGGGAACTGTGCAGCCAATTGGCTGAGGCATTTGGAAAGGCTGTAAGAGCCATTGAAATCCTGTCAAAGGCCCAAGCAGGCGAGATGGTTGTGGGCTACTCAGCCCTCAGCCTTTTCAGTGAGCACAATGGCTTTTCTGGCTCCAGAGCTAAAGCGAGAGCCAAAGCACCTGAAAGATATTGTGTTAGCAGGGAAGAAAGCTAAGCCACTGACTGTTTTCTCTGCTGTGTGAGTTTGTGATTTGCAGCCTAAAGAACAGAGACTGTGCAATCTGTGTTCCCCACAGAGGGATAAGTATTTTGGGACAGCTTAAACTGCTTCTAGCCAGAGACATTGAGTGTGCCAGAGTCCAGCTGTGAATGTGTTCTGCTAAGTTGTGTGCCAAGTTGAAAGTCTAGGGGACTCCCAGCCTGCCCAGTCCCCCAGACCGACACAAGACCACTGGAGAGAGGATGTTGAGAGGTCTGTGAGGTGAATATGGCATATGAAGGTCTTAGAGGTGAAGCTGAGAAAGGCCTGACAGGGGTAGTCCAACTGTTGCTCTTCTGCCTCCTGGTGCTGTGGTGCACAACCAACTGCTGTTGATACCAGAATGGTACAGTTTGAAACAAGTTTTGTGTAACCCCTCCCAAAGCTCCAGACTGTAAGTGCCTCTGGCTGCAACTCTGATGATCTTTTCTATATTCAGCTAGCTAGCTAGTTAGGCTTCAGAGGAGGTATGCTCTGGGCAGGACTGTGCCAGACTCCATCCTCAGCCTAGGCAGCAAAGTGAACATTTTTTTGTGTTTGAGATTGACTGAGCTCCAACAAAAGTACCCTAGTGCACTTTAAAGACTATTATCCTCACAGCATTCCAGCATCTCAGAGTATCACTCTGCATGCACTGGTAGGCCACTAGCATCCTGGTGTGGTATCCACCACAACAGACTTTTACCTAATTGCCATTTGGGGGAAAAACCAGGTGCACATTGCAGGTGGGAGGTGTGGGACAGTGAAGGGTAACCTTGTTGTTATCATTTACTGTTTGTGCTATTTTCCCTTTTTCCCCTTCCTATAATAAAAGTGAAGTTAGTTTATGTTACAATTTGGTACTGTTGATTATTTCAAAGGTATAGCTGCTTATTGTGTAAAATGTATTGTTACTGTGTGGGGAAGAAACTGTGGTGGCAATAATTGTATTTTCCTGGGTGGTGGTAACCTGGAATTTATCCAGTTGGTATCCCAGATCACTACCCCAGGTGGAGACACTGAGACATTTTTCTCCTGTGTACCTAGTGAACCAGTGAACCCAGGATGGCCGTCTTGGAAGGTGTGTCCAGGTGAGACCAGAGGGCCCCAGAACAGCCAAGGTGAGCTGAGGGGCTGTTACACATCTGATACTTCAACAGCTACTTTCTTGAATGATGGGCAGTGCTATGAACAATAACTGTTTCTGTTTAAGGGTGTGTGTGTGTGTGTGTGTGTGTGTGTGTATGTATGGTGAAACATATTGCAGAACTTTCTTGCTTGCATGACAGTTTGCTAACTCTAATGTGGGATGCTCAACAGTTGTCATAGATGGCCATGTGTGTATGTGAAACCTGACAGTAATCATGCCTTGATATAATTATTGCTTTCATTTGTAATAGTCTAGTATCTTGTAGATTTTGCACTTTTTAGTCCCTTTACACATGGTGGTAGTCACTTTGGTTTTAAAATCCCCCCTTAAGACATGAATTCTGTAGGCAGGATTTCCAAACTGGATCTAGCCATCCAATATTTTAAATAAAAACAGACTTTTGTCAGTTCTGTTGGACCATCTATTTATCCAGAGATGGACACAGGTGTAATGGCCAGCCTGCTTTCAGTGCCTGAGCAAATAATGGGAATTCATGTGAGAGATGATGATGCTTTGCTACTATTAGAGATAGAGTGCATGGAGGAAGATAACTAGGACCCTTATCTAACAGTAGTGTATATTATACCCCTTATGTGGAAATTCATACAACATACTCAGTCTGTCAGCAGCAACACACTTTTGAAATGTGGCACAACCTGGCTTTGAAAGTCTTACCCATGGAGAGACTTACATATGAGTTATGGGGATGGGCAAAAAAAAAGTTAAAGGAAATGAGGCCACTATATGCCCTCCGTGCCTCCACAGGAGGCCATGTTGATATGTATGGGGTGCTGAAATAACTGCATTAGTGTTAAAAAAAACAAAGGAATACACCAGACACACTCTGACAAAAGGAAATCATTTTTATTATTCAGGCATGACAGTGACAAATGTTATCGTGTGTTTGTATATCTCAGGACAGCACATGCAAAATATCAGGCAAATTGGACAAACAGTTGTGACATTATTAAAGTGCAAAACTTTGGGTTTAACATAGAAGTGACCATGCAGCTCTAACTATAGTGGCACTACCAAGCCATTAATATATATATATATATATATATATATATATATATATATATATATATATATATATATTCTTTGCAAAATCTCTGTTAATGCACCAGTTATGGTTAAAGCTACAAGAGAAGGAATATGTGCTGTTAGTGTTCCCAACCCCACACTGCAGGCAGCAAAACAGCATGGGGTGTGACTTTGGGCTCTCAAGCCTAATGCTCACCCACTTCCATCAGTAAAGAAGCTGAGATGTGAACAGTATATGAGAATGGGGTGAATGTTAGGCTTGAGAACCCCAAGGCACACCCCATGCCTGGTTTGCTGCCTACAGGGTGGGGTTGGGGTGTTAGGGTTGGGAACCCTAACAACACATTTCCTACATTTGTTGCTTTATCCCTAACTGATGCATTAACTGAGTTTTTTTTGCAAAGAATTTCATTACTTTTTGAGATAGTATAATCATATCCTCATTTGGCTGTAGAAGTGCAGTGCCCTCTGGGCCCTGTGCTCCCCAGGGCTCCCATCCCTCCATAGATGCATACATGTATGTTGCCATAGAAACATTTCAGCCAAAACAGCAGCCAAATTGTCAGCATAGCCTTGTCATTATCCCACCTCATGAACACTGAGCTGAAAAATTTTAAGTCCCTGCCAAAATGTCATTCTGCACCTCCACAGCACAGGTGAGAAAACACATTTTGGCCAGGATTTGAAAACATGACAGCTGCCATGTTCATGAGATGATGTTAAAAATGACTATGTTGAAAAAATGGGTAAAAATAGTTAAAATTACCAAAGGTATGAGTGACCATAATTAAATTTAAATGCATGCACATAACTTTGTCAGTTTTACATATTTTTACCCCAAATTTTCAACATAGCATTCTTGTAATCTCACAACATGAACAAAGGCTGTGAACATTTTTATATCACTATAAGTGACCATAGTTAAATTTAAATGCATGCACATAACTTTGTCATTTTTACATATTTTCAAATCACTCCCAAAAGGTGATTTCACCACACAATGGCAAAATCTCTTTTTGGGACAGATTTGCAAATTTACACTGACATTATCCATGAGGTGGTGTCCCCAAAATACCATATTGAAAATTTAGTGTCCAAATATGGAAAAATGGCCAAGTTATGCCACAAAGTTGAAAACCCAATTGAAATACACTGAATGTCATTTACCTTAGTTTCTCATATTGCAGTCATCGGTTCACACAGGAAGACATGTCTTTGATCGGTGAGTGGATCTTCATCCTGTCACTTGTTCAGGTACATGAAGGTGTGTGGAGGTGTACTAAGGGCTGTGGGTGGTGGGTGCTGAGTGGAAGGTGGGTTTGGGGTGTCAGATCAGCAAGGGGCCGTCTTCTCTTTTTTCTAAGAAAAAAACATGGAGGACCATTTATTTTGCAAGCAAGGGCAATGATCAGTGTGTGGGGGTGCTACTAGACACCAGGGAAACAAGAAAATAAAATGGGGACAGCAATCAGAGGGTCAGAGGTGCCACTATTAACCAGGGAAACAGGAAATAAAAACAGGGACAGCAATCTGAGGGTGGGTGGTGTCACTAGACACCAGGGAAATGGGGAACAAAATGAGGACAGCAATCATAGAGTGGGGGGTGCCACTAGACACCAGGGAAATGGAAAAAATAGGCACAGCAATTGTAGGGTGGGGTGCCACAAGACACCACAGAAAAGAAAAAAACTGGGACAGCTCTCAGAGGGTGAGAGGTGAAACTAGAAACCAAGTAAACATTTATAAATATTGAGAATGGTGATCATAGGGTGGGAGTGCCACTAGACACCAGGGAAATGTGTTAACATAATGGGGATGGTGATCGAAGGCTGGGGGGGGTTCCACATGACACAAGGGAAAGTAAATGAAACAGAGAGTGATGGAGATCAAAGGGTGTGGGGTACTACTATACACCAGGGAAATACATACAATTAATGGGCAAGGAGATCAGAGGGTGGGGGGTGCCACTAGACACCAGGGAAGAAGGATTTCCCCTTCATGAAAACAGATTTTTTTTTTGTGACTCGCGATTTGAAAACATATTTTTTTATATCATACAGTCATGAAAAAGGATGTAAAATGTAACAAAAAACATAACTAGGGATCATTTTTTCAATGTTTAAGTGTAGCATCCACCTAACAGGGTCCTGATTAGCCAGATAGCTGTGTTGGGCTCTCTCCAGGATGTCATTTTTGTAGCTTTTGAAATTCTCTAACTGAAAAACAAAATGGCAGTTGTACAAAAAAGATTTCCCATTTGTAACTCAGGATGACCCATTTATGAAAAAGTATTAACCATTTTAGAAAAAAGGATACTTTTCTGAGCAGGACCTCTAACTGAGACTGATATTCCCATTGAAAATAATTGGAACTTCAAAAATGTAACAGCTTTGGAACAGATCAATATGTGTTCACCAAATCAACAAAAGGTACATCTGTGATGTAAGCCCTTTCTACCCTGAAAATTTGAGACCAACATTCCAGACCATTTCTGTTGCTATGCAGACACAAAGAAACTGCCCAAAACACTGTAAATTACACACCATTTCACACTTCCTATCTCCACACCTTTGCAGCCAACTGGAACAACACTTGCCACATCAAAAAAATGCAAACATCCAATCACCGTTGGTAGGGTTAGCCAAACTCTTATTTCCAATATAGCTATCTGTAGATAACATACTGTGTGTTTCATCATTTGTTAACTATTGAAACATAGGCATCTGCTTAAATCCTACATCTTGTTATTGATGTTTGTAACACAAAAATGCTTACTGTGGGCCATCACCCATGGTTGCCCAGCATGCATGTGTACCCCCAAGGCACTCTGATGGCAGCAGAACCCATAGAGTTGGTGGTCCATGATGATGGTTGATGAATGTGTCTTGTAGAACATTTAGAGAGTTGTATGCTACTTCTGTTACCTGAAGCTGGTTGTCTCTGATTGGTTGTGTTACCTTGGTCCTTCTCCTGCTTGCATGTGTGTGTCAGGGAGAGGGAATGCAGAGTTAAAGTTTTGAACCCTAACATCACATTTCCAGACTTTTTTCACTGTTCTATTAATCCTCATCGATGCATTAACAAAAGGTGAACTAAGCTGCAGGTAGCGAAAAATCCGTATCTCACTTCGTTTTTCGAGATACGGGCACTGAAAGTCACTATGGGTGCTGCAATGTTATCCTATGGGAAAAATAAAAACATTGTGATACCATATTTATGGAACTGATTAACTTTTCAACACCTAAATAGCATAATTCACATCTCTGGGGCATCCACTTAATATCCTGTAAATTTCAAGTCAAAAGAACAAACCATTTATTTACAGTGCAGTGGCAAAGTTTTTAAAATCCTAGTTCATGAGGTAGCAAAATCCCTGACCATGAAATTAATCCCCTTTCATGAGCAGTCAAAATCCCCATCTGCGAGAAATCCTTGGCAGTCAGATTTTGCTCATCTGGTCACAAAGTGATGGTCAAGATTTCCTACCTCACAAAGGAATTGCTCACAGACTGGAGTTTGTCAGCTTATTGGACTAGGATTTTGTCAACTCATGCAAAACCCAACTCATCGAGCTGATAAAAACCAGTCTGTAGATCTCTCTTTCATGAGGCAGCAAAATCCTTGACCGTGAGTAGGGCCATCTGGTCACAAAGTGACGGTCAAGGATTTTGTTACCTCAGGAAAGGGATTGCTCATGGACTGGGAATTTGACAGCTCATGGACTAGGATTTTGTCAGCTCATGAAAGAGGATTCAAAAACCCTATCCCTTTTTCATGAGCTGATGAAATCCCAGTCCATGAGCCAATCCTCTTTCATGAGGCTGCAAAATTCTTGACCGTGGGTCAATCCCCATCAGCAAGAAGGGTCATCATGTCACAAAGTGACGGTCAAGGATTTTGCTGCCTCGTGAAAGGAGATCGGCTTGTGGACTTGTATTTTGTCAGCTCACGAAAGAGGATTGGAAGCTAGTTGAGAAAGAAGAATTTCAAAATTTGAAACAACCAGTTTTTTTGGACAAAACAAAGCAAACCAAAGGTATAGGTCTGTTGAGGGCATCACCCTGAACAAAACCCAAGCCTTATTGCAACAAGAACTCACCCATGGAAGAAGCTATGACATTTTGTTTGTGGGAAAAAAATTAAAACAGGATGGCAGCTCGTGGACAAGGAATCTTTCCTCACAGACTAGGATTTTTTAAATCCCCTTTCTTGAGCAGACAAAATCCTTGACTGTGAGCACAATCCTCTTTTGCAAAACATGCATATAAATCTTGGAGTGAACTGAGCATGCTCAGCACCCAACAATTAAAAATGAAATAAATTTTGAATGGAGCAATATTTTTTCATCAAACTAATGCTGGCTTATTCTTTTACCCAAACTCTTCCTGCGTTCCAAATTTCAGACCAAAACACCAAATGGTGTGGTTGCAGCATGATAGGCAAAAAATGTGTCAAAAGTAGCAAAAAATGCTTTTTCACACTTCACTGCACAGAAACTGTGAAGTCCAACCAAAATGCAATTTGGCAAATCAAGAGATCTACCATACCAGACCGCTCATTCCAAATTTTGTGCAAATCCATTGAACATTTGCAAAGTTATTAACGTGCAAAAATTGGGGTTTAACATTAAAGTACCTACTCAACCCTAACTATAGGGGCACGACCGCACCCCATAACAAATATATATATATATTTATTTATTTTTTATTTAGCTTTTTGTTGACCGGGTAAGTGCACTAGACAAATCCTGCCTATTTTCAGGCACGACCTGGGGGAGGGGGATACAGATGAATGCCAACTGACCTTGAACCAGATTAAGCTGTTGGTGGTATTTTTAGTGAATGAGGGAAATTTGGCCAGGACACTGGGGAAATTCCCCTACTCTTTTCGATAAGTGCCATGGGATCTTTAACATCCACCTGAACTACCACCAATCCAGGCAGATGGGACCTCGGTTTAACGTCTCATCTGAAGCGGCACCTCAGAATGCAGCACACCTCTCATGCTGCACTACAGTGTCAGTACTGGGATATTAACCCAAGTGCCAGATGTGGGAACTGAACCCACAGCCTTCTGATCTCCCAGCCTCAGAGGCGAGTGTGCTACCTACTGAGCCACTAACACTGCTGTATATATATATATATATATATATATATATATATATATATATATATATTCTTTGCAAAAAACTGTGTTAATGCATCATTCAGGGTTAAAGCACAAAATGTAAGGAAATAAGACCTTTAGGGTTGGCCCCTGCCCCCCATATCGTGTACCCCCTTCCAGAGACTGACAGATGCCCAGGTGTGTCATTGGGGTTGTGAGGCTAAAATGTCACCCATTCCACGTGTAAGCATGTTGACATGCCACAGTAAAGAAGAATGGGGTGACAGTTAGGCCTCACAATCCCAATGATACAACCAGACATCTGTCAGTCTGTGGAGGACGTGGGATACACAATCTGGTGGGGGTAGGGGCCAACCCTAAAGGTCTCATTTCCTGACTTGCTGTGCTTTAACCCTAAATGATGCATTAACATAGTGTTTTGCAAAGAATTTCCTTACTTTCTGAGGATGTATTGGTGGGAGTGTGTATTGGGCCCCACACTCCCACCGGCTTGAAATGAAACAAATGTTCATTTATTGGTGTGGCAAGATTCTGCTGCTGTTTACATTTTATACAGTTAACCACTGAAAATTACCTCCATGGCGATAAGGCTAGCTACCCTATAAATGTCAAGCCACTACCATAATGGAGAACGCTATCCATAAAATGTAAACTACATCACGCAATAGCTCCACAGAAAATTAATGTTCTGGCACCTAAACATGATAAGTCACATCTACAGGACATCCCCTCAACACCCTCCAAATTTCATGTTAAAACACTAAACCGTTTCCAAGATATTTAATTTTAAAGTTCGTGACTTTCATTTGTCAGAGTGGCATAATTCCACACCTGTTTACATTTTACACACCTAACCACTGAAAAGTACCTCTGTGGCAGTAAGGCTAGATACCCTATCAATTTCAAGCCACTACCACAATACAGAACACTATTCACAAAACATAAAGTGTGTCATGCAATATCTCCGAAACAAATGCATTTTCTGACACCTAAACACCTTTAAAAATTCTTTGATCACGAGCATCAACTGTGAATTCACAATGAAAGATCATCTTTGATCATGAGGGAACATCTGGTTATTAAATTTGGGCTATCTGGTCCCTCCCAGAGACATTTGGTCCAGCAAAAATCTGGCCATCTGGTCCCGCACTCACGAATGAAGCTTGCGATCAAAGAATTAAAAATGTTGAAACTCCTTTTGTTGACACAACTACATAAAACCACAGGCATGTCTTGATAGAGGGAAGCCCCCTGAGCAAAACCCATCCTAGTTTGACTTCACAAGTCACCCCTGGGCTGAGGTATTTGATTTTTTCCAACTGAAAAATCTGGCCATCTCGTCCCTCCCTCACGAACGAAGATCGAGATCAAAGAATCTCGTGATCAAAGAATATGCAGGCTCTTGATCAAAGATTGTTAGCAAGCCACGATCTAAGAATTTAAAAGTTTAAAACTCTATTTTTTGACATAAGTACATAAAACCACAGGCATGGCTCAATAGAGGGAAGCCCCCTGAGCAAAACCCATCAATGTTTTACTTCAGAAGTCACCCCTGGGCTGAGATATTTGGTTTTTGCAAACCCCAAACTGAGAACAAAATGGCGGCCATCACAATCACTAAATTTCTCACGATCAAAGAATCTTTGATTGTAAGCCTGCAAATTCTTTGATCGTGAGAAGTGACCAGATGGCCAAAACCCCATTCTTACTTTGCAAAATTACCATATAAATTTTCCCATAGACGTATAATGGGAGATAGAAAGTTTAATAACTTTTGAATGGATTAATATTTTTTCACCAAACAAAATGTGGCATGTTCCTTGACTCAAACACTTTCTATGTGCTAAGTTTCAGACCAGCAGACCACATGATGGCTGCACAGTGCCACAAACAAAATCCAAAAAACTGCCCACGGAACTGGTGAAAAGTGCATTTTTCAGCATTTTTGTGCTCAAAAACCATAAGTCCGACTGAAATACAACTTGGCAAATCAAGGGATTTACCATGCCCCACCATGCATACCAAACTTCATGCAAATTGGTTGAATGGGTCCAGAGTTAATAATGTGCAAAATTCCAAGTCTAACATAGAAATGCCTTCATGACCCTAAATATAGGAGTGTGACCACGCCCCATGATATATTATTGTATGTATATATATATATATATATATATATATATATATAGATAGATATATAGAAATATATCTATCTATATATATATATATATATATATATAGATAGATATACCTAGATCTATATATATATATATACACAGTGGAACCCTTTTATAACGGACATGTTTGTGCAAGCAGGTTTTGTCAATTATAAGGCATGTCTGCTATATCCTAAACTCTTAAAATATGAATCTTTTCCACTACAGCTCAAACACATGGGTTAAAATGGGATCATGCTCCCCCCCCCCCATCAACCAGAGGTACAGGGAACAGGTATTTGTAGCTGATTTGGAACTGAGCACTTAACAAGACTGGACAGATTTTGCTGTACAGTACATGTGCTCATTGGGATCAGGGGGGCTGAGCAGCAAACATGATTGGTAAGATTTTACTGTACAGAACATGTGCTGATTGAGGGATCAGGAGGATATAGGAGTAATCCTCTGGAGTAAGGTGTCAGGTATCAGGCATCAAGTGAGGTGAGTTATGTCTTTATAGTGCCAGTCAAACCAGCAAAATAATCAGGTGAAAATGTCATCATGTTTCAGCAATTGTATCACTTCTGCTGCCATTCTAGTGTCTTGGGGGAGGTACACCCACATTCTGTTCAACCACGTAAGATGGCCACTGCATGAACTGTATACCTTCATGTAACTAGTACAAGAGTACCCATAAGTTATGATAAGACTGGATGGTGAGCTGGACCCTGTTCTTTCATCCCTCCATTGAGATACAACAACACTGTACATATGCTATAGTGGGACTGCAGGGTCCCAGGTACCCTAGACCCCCATGCATGTATCAGCATTGTACAACACTATATATGTGTCACTCTGTCCATATGTCACAGTGTGACCTCATGGTTGTTCAGATACTGCACTCCCATCCCTCCATCAAGATATGAGTACAACACAATCTATATGTCACAATGAGAGTACAGGGTGTTTTGTAGCCTGCATTCCCATTCCTCCATTGACATAGTACAACACAATACATAAATAACACTACTTACATGTCACACTGAGAATAGTGCAACATATGGATAGTGTGACACATGGATTGTGTTATACTATTTCGGTAGAGGAATGGTAGTACATGGTACAAAGGACCCTGTGTTTTCTCTGTGACATATGGGCAATGTGACATATGGGTAGTGCTGCATTATTTTGATATAGGACTGGGTGGGCAGGGTCCCACAGTGACATATGAATAGTGTGTTCTATGAATTCTGACATAATGTGTCAATGTATGGATGAGAGTGCATGGTCCAAAAGACAGTGCACTCCCAGCCCTACATTGACATAATAGAACAGTGTCAATATGTAATGTTGGGAACACGATTCCTCCATCTAGATACTGCAACAGTCTGCATAGATGAGGTTTGGAGTGTGGGGTTATTCACCGTTCAGTCACATGCCTACATGCAGATAGCAGAAGAGTGTACATTCCTAACAGCAGAACCACATGGTACCTCACATTCTGCACTTACATACCTCCATCCACACAGAAGAACACTGTGTATATCTCACAGTCATACTGTGGGCTGCATTAGACCCTGCACTCATATCCCTCCACAGATGGGCATATGTATCTATCTGTGTAAACACAGTAGAGTGTGGACCTATACCTCAATTCATTAAGTTAGGAGCAGGTGCAGCAAAAGAATATGAAATAGTCATAACCATCCCAAATTAAAGAACTGTGACTTAAAATATTCTCCATAACCTTCTTAATACCTCACTACATGTTTGCACAACATGTGGGTGTACCCCCACGACACTGGGATGGCAGCATAAGTGATTCAGTTGCTGAAACATGATGATGGATGCCTCTTGTGGAATGTGTACAGAGTTGTATGTTCTTTCTGTTACCTTATGGTGTCTGTTTCTGATTGGTTGTGTTGCTTTGTACCATCCCCTAAAAGAACACCGTTATGCAAGTACTATATAACTGTCACAATTAAATAGTTTGCTAAAGAAGATTGACTCTATACAGACCTGGGCTCTACATGCATCTCCTAATTTCTTCATGATAACTGAATCTTAGCTCACACCCTTGACCCCGGACAAATCTATCAACGTACCCGATATATATCATCTACCGCTGTGATAGACTGACTAGAGGGGGAGGGGTTGCAATATATGTCAAAAGCAAATTCACAGTCACAGTCTTTGACTGTACCTCAAAAGCTAAGGAATTGGAATGCCTGGCTCTAAAATTATTACTTTCCAGCGAGAAATCACTCCTTATGGCAGCATGCTACCGACCACCGTCTGGTGGCTGGGCACTTCTGTCACACCTTCAAAACCTTCTTGATTTTGTTAATACTGAGTGTATTCTAATGGGGGATTTCAATCTAAATTTGAATGATGACAGCGCTAAGAAACTGAAGGATCTATGCGATGTTAATTGTCTGTTACAAATGGCGACTGCTATAACCAGACCTAACAGAAAAAACCCTGAGCGCAAAACCCTCCTGGACCTTATGCTAGTAAACAAACCTCACAATATCTTGCATACTGGAGTATTCTTCAACTATATAAGCGACTATTGTGCAACTGCCTGTATCAAACATCCTTCCCAAATAAAAACGGCCTCCAAATTCAAACTGAAAAGATGCTTGAAAAAGTTCTGCCAGTACACTTTCCTGAAAGATCTAAGCAACATTCATTGGCAGGATTTCTATCTAGCCCCCACCTTTAACGAGGCATTTAACATCTTTCACAGCCTCTTACTTGGGCTAATAGACAAACATGCCCCACTAAGACTGATCAAATCAAAAAATAAAATTTCTGGCTGTTTTTCACCTATCCTGAAGAAAGCACTTAGGGATAGGGACTACTGGTGGAAAAAAGTGAGGAAATCCCACCTGGAGGCTGATCGGTTAGCATTCTGTACCACTAGGAATGCTTGTACCAAGCTAATTAGGTTAGAAAAAGCTAGGTACTTCCAAAAAGAACTAGAAGACAATAAAAACAACTGTGCCAAATTTTGGAACTTCCTCAAAGAAGTCGAAGGTCAGTCCACTGCAACACCCCTTCCAAACAAAATTTTGTCTGATGGTATCACCTATACGGACAAAGCTGATATACCAGAGAAGTTTAATGATCACTTTGTCACTGCAGGGCTTGTCTTTGACACCTCACCTATCAGCAAACTTAGACCAGCAAGAGACTACACTGTTGGCTTCTCTCATAACCACAACTGTAACCAACCGCACCCCACCACGTTCAGCTTCCTCACAATTATGTTCAAGCAAGTGGAGGACCTCCTCCTTGCTCTGGATACAAAAATAGAGTGCAAGTGCAGATAATATTGAACCTTACTTCCTAAAACGTGGCCATACCTATCTGACCGCCCCCATTACACACTTATTCAACAGCTCTCTGATTCAAGGTGAGCCACCTGTCTTGTGGAAAACTGCTCACATCCTACCATTATTCAAAACTGGGGATCCGAGTGATCTGAACAATTACCGGCCTATTTCTATACTATCCATCCTCTCTAAATTACTTGAAAAAATTGCCAACATCTAACTTAGAGAACATTTTGATTCACAAACGTTGCTAAACCCAGCTCAGTCTGGCTTCAGAACCAAACACAGTACAGTATTGGCTCTTGCCAAAGTAACTACAGACTGGCAAATGGCCTTGGACTCTAAGAAGCATGTATTTTCCCCCTCTTCCTTGATATAAGTAAGGCTTTTGATACTGTATATCATACCATCATGCTTACTGCACTGAGTAACATCGGACTTGATAGTTCTGCCATTAAATGGTTCACCAGCTACCTAACCAATAGGTTATAACAAGTCAAAGCCATAGGAGATCTGTCCCCACAAAAAATCCTTGTTACGAGGAGTCCCACAAGGCTCCATCCTGGGCCCTATCTTCTTTGCAATATACATCAATAATCTGGACTCGCAGCTGGGCACAGCCAATGTGCACTTATTCACAGATGATACTGTACTCTGTACCACAAATTCATCCTTGGATTTGGCCCATGAGTACTTACAGAAAGACTTTGTCACCCTCCAATACAACCTTATCACTCATAAGCTCCTCCTCAATGCCAAAAAGACTAAAGCAATGATTCTCTCATCAAAGTCTACTTTAGTATGTCCACATATTACACAGATGTGAACACCTTTTGATGAACCCCTTGAAGTAGTTGATACCTTTAAATACCTAGGGTTCTGGCTGGATAACAAGCTCAACTTTCTGTGCCACTTAAATGAAACCTCAAAGAAACTAAGACAGCGATTAGGTTTATTCTGTTGCATTAAACACTTACTTTAGAAGCCAGAATGAGACTAGTACAAACTGCATTCCTACCTATACTGGACTACACTGACTTCCTTTTCAGTCATTGCCCATGAACAATGCTAAACAAACTGGACACCCTTTACCACCGGGCTTTAAGATTTATCTTAAATCTACCCCGTAGTACACATCACTGTCGTCTATACCAGGTTTCGGGATGGACCTCACTCTCAACTAGACGAAAAAATAATGCTCTCCTATGGTTTTTTAGAGCATTATCTGATAACCTCCCTGCATACATCTTGAACATCTTCAAATGGGCTAAAGGTTCCTATGGCCTGAGACGCTTCTCTATAATCTTCTTCCAGATTCCTAGAGTGAAAACTACCCTTGGCCCAGCAGCAATCAACTTCTCACTTCCATCACTTTGGAACACTATGCAAGACTCATTTAAATTATCCTCACTTCCAAGCATTTTCACATTCAAAGCTCTATTAATGGATTATCTGAAGGAATCATGCAACTGTTTCAGACGCCTATGACCCCTAAGGCCCGGGTGCCACTTTCAAATCCTACGCCTAAGTATCTCATCCACCCCACATTCCTAATAACAGAAACCTAGGACCTACAAGTCTAGTTCCCTTAGTCTGAGATGGACCTGCCTATTCTCTACCTTTTACCTATTCTGGCCTCCCTCTTGGCTGCCTACTCCTTCACCTCATTTTCTACCCTATTCCTTAATACCTTCTTATTTTTTATCATTTAAATATGAGCTCTTACTTAGTGGAGACTATATGGGATTGTTGTCTCTTTTCATTCCAGTAAAGCTTATCATTATGTGCCTTTGCATGTTAATTATGTTGACCAGTATGTATAGGCCCATATTGACCGGCACCTTCGCAATTTATTTTTTTTTTTTGCACTGCTGTCCACCGTAATTGTAATCTTATGAAGTGTACTGTATTGTATTAATGCCCAGGACCACCTTGAAAATGAGCTTGCTCAATGGTGTTTATACCTGGTTAAATAAAGTGATTGATTGATTGATTGATTGAAATAATATTTAATATTACAATTTTGACACTAAACAATACAGAGAGTTTACAGTGTTGTACATAGTTCAAGCAAATGTTGTAACATTTGTACACATATTCAATATTAATAGTAACTGTTTATTACAAATCTTCTATGTAATAGGCTTCCATAGCAATGTGCTGTTCTCACTACTAAGTAAAGTTGACAGCAAAAATGCCTCTTCAAGTGGACACTAGACAGGTGCTAGTGAGAGACAACCTGTATATATATATAAAATATCAGGTACTGTATTTGAAAAAGTATTGCACAATGATATGTGTGCAAACACATGTAAAGCTTCAGTGGTAGCATTCTACCACAAGCTGCACTTCTGCGTCACCAGACAGTTATGAAGCATGTACATAGTGTACACAATGAACAAGAAACATTGCTAACCAACAAACATAGTTATGTTTCTCAATGGATTTAATGTACAGTGCATTGGCATACAATAGTGTGACAGCAGTCAGAGCACATTGTATGTCACAATGCAGAAATGAACACATTAGTACAACAGAACTGCACTGGGCATGAAATGTCAATATACAATTTATATGATTACTCCACAGCCAAAGCAAGTTTTGTATGTCATGTGACAATGCACACAGCCTGCACCGATTTAGGTCCACTTAGGCTGCATTTTAGCAAAAATCACAGCAACACCTACATTATCTGTTGGCTTCATAAGTATCTGCATTTGCCTGATCTCTTTCTGTCACTATTCATAAACTGATATGAAAAGAGCTGCACATGTACAGGAAAGGTTGCACGGCACATTGTTATGACTACTAGTGTGTGTCAAACAGAGTGAAACCACATTTCCATCCACTACTCTTCTGCCTGGTGAAGGTCATTGTAATTTTTCAGAACCAGGACATAAACATCTTTTAGGTTCTGAGGTAGTCTCTGTATAAAAGTGCTTATGTAGTTATTGCATTCCATCCAGCCATTGCTGTACCTCAGCCATGTCAGATAATGTCCCGAATGCACAGCTGCTCCATGGTGGAATATCACAGCCTGAGTATCAAAGCATGCTCTCATGAATTGTACTCTGCCAGCTACAAAATCAGGGATTGGTGTGTCAATTCATAGCCCATTTGCATCCAATCTCTGCAAGACTAGAAGAAGATACTGAGAAGAGGTCCTAAGTCGTATGGACTGAAGATACTCTTCTCCACACCGGGTACACCTCCAACCACACTCTGCAATCCTGAGCAGTTGCCTGAACTTCAGAGAACGTGTCTGTGGAACATACAATGAAAATCACAGCATGTTTTCTGTTACCTCTTTGTGCAAATGTTGACAAGACAGGCAAGTGTACTTTGTCACATACAGTAGGTAACAGTAAAGTACTGTTGCATTGAAATGTGATCTGATTCCAAGCTGTTAATGATAGCCATCATAAATTCAGTCACATCTTGCTGAATGTTATTGGTAGAATATTTGATGGCCATCATATCCACCAAACACAAGTTGTAAGGGTGTCAGAGTCTATATGCTATTAGCATGCTTGTCACTATTATTCACAACCTTCTTCAATGACTTAGACAGTAGGGCTGTGCAAATACCATTTTTCGAAATTCGGCCTAATATTTGGTATTCGGTGCCTGAACTGCCAAATATTCGTATTTGGCAATTGTTTAACTGCTCCCACTCCCAAACTTCAGATAGCACCCAAAACCCCCTCCTCCCCCCAGCTCCTATGCTCGCAAACCAGTTTTACAATAGAAAAAAAGTCAGCAATTTATTTTGGGGGCGACCAGCACAACTCCACCCACCTCCACGGCTGGCCGCCCGCCCACCCGCCATGTTTCATACGTCACATGATCAGCTCGTTCTCTCTATAAGAGCAAGCAAGCATGGTTTTATTCATGAGAAGGCAGCCGGCCATGGAGAAGGTGGGCTGTGCTGGCTGTCTTGCGCTTACATTTTTTTATTCTCTTACGTGCAGGCAGGGTTTGGGGGGGGAGGCAGGGGACTGCTGCTGGCTACCGGGGGGGAGAGATGAATGTATGAAACCTGGTGGGTGGGCAGACGGCCGTGGAGGTAGGTGGAGTTGTGCCGGTCGCCCCAGAAAGAAATTGCTGACTTTTTTTTATTGTAAAACTGGGTTGCGAATTTGGGTGCTATCTGAGGGTGGGGGGAAAGGGTGTTGTATTATTCCCTGAATACCACATGAATAGTGAGCTATTCATTATTCAGATTCCGAATAACGAATAGCTCATTATTCGTGGTATTCGGGAAATAATATTTGGTATTCGCACAGCCCTATTAGACAGTGCTGTGTCATGCGAAGATTTGATAGCGGCAACAAAGTGAGACATGTGGAGAAATGCTTGTACTGCTGAGTTTGTGTAGCAATTTACTCCAGTGCTGTTGTAAAATGCTGGAACAACAGTCACCCAGTGCCTTCTTTCATGGAGGAGAGCTTGTCTGTTCTTGTGTTGTGGATTCCTTCTTTGTGCTGTCTGAAGTCAGTGCTGCTCTATTTGTCTGGTACCTCTTTGTCATGCCATAAACTGTGACTGTAGCACTGCAGTCTGCTACATGCATGGGTAAGAGACAATGTTGGCTGGTACAGAGTATGCAGTCTGTTGTACTTTATGATGCATTGTCTGTCAGCACGGATTTTATGTGATGCTATGCAGATGATATACAAGTCAAACAGAGTCCATACTCATGAAAGCACAACATAGCTCATGTCATCTTTATAGATACCAATGCCTATGTCAACCATTGCCGAGTCCAAACTTTAACCTTGCAACTTGTGTATGGATACAGCATATGCAACACAGACAGAGAACTGTTTCCTAATTACATATATGTCTTTCACAATCTGGAACTTTATAGTAATTATGGAAATAGGTAATGACTGTTCAATGTTTTCAAACTTGACAACTAGTGCCTCTATGAATCTCTTCTGTACATTGTACTGGAAGTCAATTATGTGTCCCATTGCACCATTCACTATACCACGCTCTACATCAAGATTGCAGTGTAGCATGATGCATGCATGCATTCATGCGCACAGTTAGAACTGCTTCTAATCCAGCTGTATGAGACACGTCACACTTTAGCTCAGACAGTCATTCAGTCAGCTTTGCTACCAGATTCTGACTCAGGACTACACTATCATCGGTGTCAACTGCATGCAGAGCAATGATCTCTTTACCCTGTCTCTGCAACATAATGCTGTTAAATTTAGCACACTGCCTGAGTTGAGGCATGAGACACACAATCTGAGTAGAGTCTGAGTACATGTTACTGAAGACATCACATGCTGCAGTTAGAGAACAGCATTCATTACTGATACTGCATGTGTTCAACAGAGAAACATTGTGTTGTGACAAAGAGCCAATGCAAGCCTGATACAACAGTACCTTGTAGGCAAGATCATGACTCTGCTGCATGTTTTCATAAGCTCAATGTAAAGGAACAATTCCCAAAGACTGATTCCTCCAATGCATCCTATTGTACTATTATCTTGCTTTACAGTCACTACTGTAATGTGCTCTCTGTTCACTGGTACAAGTTGCAGGAGGTCCCTAAACACAGCAACACTCTTTCCACAAAATGGCTCACCATGGTCAGCTCCAAGCATTTCCTGGTGATGTAGATGGATACATGGAAGCATGAAATTTGAGACCATGCTGATCTCATCAATGATCAGATTTTTTATCTTGACAAACATTGATTGCAGCTCAGATGCCACCTCACAGGAATGTTTTCGGTACTCTTCTGTTTTGCCAGTTTTACAGGGAGCATAAACAACTGGTGTAGAGTCACACTGCCAATGTTGTATGCAGCCAAACTTGTAGGAGCAGTTACAGCTACAGACATCACTTCTCCTGTATGTTTCCTTATTTCCGCCATGATAGCTTCGATAACAAAACTGTTGCCTGTGCCAGTGGAACCACTAACAAACATTAGCAATGGTTTGTAGTTTCCGCATGATCTTTGTTTCTTCTCATGAAGGATGCCATGTCTCACTGCTTCAGTAACAGCATCATAAGTAGCAAACTGCTGCCAGTTCAGCTGGTCTGTTAGTACACTAGGATCCTTTGTCGCATGAGAAGCATGTTCCATGGCACTCTTGACTTTGCTCTTCAGAACCACAGGATCATTCATTGGGAGAGGAGCTTCAAGAGTGCCTTCTCCCTCAGGATCTACATTTTCCTGAGAATTCCCTGGGATATCTTCCTCAAGCTGTTTCTTAGCTTGATCCATCTGATCATTCTCTCATTTCAGTCTACGAATGCATGTTTAGGACAGTTCAGTCTTGAAGGTCTCATATAAAAGGTAGAACTGTTCTTCACATGTTTCACAGTCTACTTTAAATGTGGTCTCATCCCTCCATGGCTTAAAGAGGAACATTAGAGCAAAGTAGTAATGTTCCTTACTGTCAGTTGTAGAGATACTCAGTTTACAGTGGTCAATCAGCCAAGGCTTGTTCCTTTTAACAAGGTACCCATCAGAGCCTTTGACCTTGTAAATCTGTTGTGTTTGGTCAGGTGCTACATCAGTCTTGTAGTCGTACCACTTGGCAACATGGTAGAGGCTCATGTTATCCATCATACTATCCTGGTGTGGGTAGTCTGTGTCAATCAAGTTGTTCTTCAAAATGTTCATGGATGAAGGGCAGTGCAAAGACAGTTCTTGGATCTCATCATGAGATTTCAAAACATGCCTTCATTTCCCTTTGTTACTAACACTGAGAAATCATACAGCAGCAGACTTGCCATACAAGTGTGTTCCAATCAAGTGATCACTGACCTCATATGCTCTGCACTCCTTGTGAGACCGTGTCTTCAGTCCCAGTGACCAAAGCTGTGAACTCAGTGATCAGCTAGAGTTTGCAATATCTTTCCAAAGTTCAAGGCAAACTTGTCTGCTCATGTTTTGTGATGTACAATGTCACATACTAAACAAGAGACAGAGAGTTATCAGTGACAAACTACACATCATTGTTTGCCTGCCACATCAGGAGAAGCGTAGCATTGTAGTCATTGATGAACACCTCATTCTCCTGTCTGTGTAACTCATATACCCTTTTAGTGAACTTTGCTTTGAGATGGTGGTGCATGGCTGTGAACAAGTCATTCATATGTCCTTGCTGACAGACATGTCTAGGGAAACCATATCGACATCTAGTGTACCACTCATTACGACTCTTGATTGGTCAGTGGCAGTATTTCCCACAAAGATGCCACTGAAACTTTTGAACCAGCTTCCGCAGTGTAGGACTGTCATACTTGTCAGGGATGTGACAAGTGGTGTAATGCTGAATGAAGTTGAAAAATTCAGTTGCTTCATTCTCACCAATATGAGGAGCATCCTTAATCCACAACAACATATGGATGTGTGGTGCACCTCATGCCTGGTATTTTGCCCTCCAAAAGTAGTGCTCAACTAATCCAAGAAGAGGATTGTCCTTTAATAATAAGAAGGTCAATATATCATGGAAGTGATGGTGAAAATGTCAGAACACAGAAACTGGATCCAGTGAGCACATCTCACTAAGTGTCATTAATGAAATACCATTAACATCAGCATTGGCCCACCTCAAAAGTTCAACTAACTCATCCCATCTGTACTCTGCACAGCTCAGAGTAAAGAACCAAGTAGCTGCACCATACTCACGCAGCATCGTCATGACCTCTGAGTATCTACGATACCAGTATTCTGTTGTGCCATGCAAACTCTAGAGTATAGACATGAAATTCACCTGTAGTATTTCATCCTTTTCTTTCAGTTTTTGGAGAAACTCAGCTGCTTTGATTTCATCTAGTGGAGTAGTCAACCGCAGTGAATATGAAATGGACACAGAGAGGATACTAAGCTCACGCTCCCACAGGAGGTGGAACAAATATTGTCTGTTCCTATGAAATTTGCTACCCTTGTTTAAGACTCTTGATGTATGATATTCAGCACCTTGAACATACACCTCATGCACATCCAGACAACCTCCTGTACCTTGAGGAAATAAATCAGGGAAGCAACGTGCTTCCAGTTTTTCCTCCCATATGCCAACAGGACTGCTTTCAACCTGTTTCATCTGGTACAGGTCAATGTTATCACCATTTGGATCTCTGCCATGTAAAGGGTGAATTGTGTACTTCTCATACACATCTTCATGAGTTGCAGCATCAACATTCTCAATCATTGGCTTCCTTGTGTCCACCACTCCAAACTGAGCACTCATATCTGAGAGTTCATCTATGTCAGGGTCAGCATACAAAGTATTATTGCTCTTCAGATAGTGTAGAGCACTTTTCACTTTCTGCACATTGACAACATCTTGCCAAATGACCTTTGACTTAGTTGGGACATCATTTACTAGTATAACAACACTGTTTTCCTTTGAGATTGTCTCAATATTCTCTTTCAGAGGCAGTGGTAAATACATGACAGACCCTTTCAGAAACTTCGCAAGCTCTTTCTGGGGCACTTTTCATGTCTTAGCATTCAAGCACAGAATAGTGTGGAACGATGTCATCATTTGTATGAGGATTCATTCAAACATATTCAGTGCAGCAATCTCACTATGTGTCACATCTGCTTACATGTTGTTCAATATAGACCTTGTTGGCAGAGTGTCATGCTTCACCTTTGTCAAACAGTAGTGGCACATTAAAACCACTGGGTCTAGATCAAAGTCATGCTTTACTAGTAGGTAGGCCAACAGTCATGCCCACATGTCATTAAAAGATGTAATCTTTTCCAAATCAACACTAACAGTCTGGAGCCTGTAAAGTAGTCTGTGATATGAGATACACACAAAGTCTAACTTCTCTTTCTTTGCCAGTTCAAACTTGGCAATGGGTTCCCCAAATGTCTTTAGTATGTTGGATTCCTGAAGAGTGAGAGAACATGATACAGTGGCAGAAGTATCATCACATGGTGCATCATAACATTCATTATTACATTGCACATCCTGTGTCACAAGTTTTGCAACTTCCGTATCTCCTGCTTTCAATGACTCATCAAGCTGTTTGTATATTGACACAGCTTTTCTCATCTGGTATGTTTTATGCAGAAAGCTGAGCATCACAGGGTTGTGTACAGCAAGCATGTGCATATGATGAAACACACTGTTGCACACAGCGCTATCTAAGAAAGCCAAGGAATGCCATAGCAATCCTTTATGCTTATGAATGTCACAGAGATCAATGTTGTGTAGTAAGTTGTATCTCTGTTTCCTCTCCATGGCAATAAGGCAATTAACAAACTGCTCAATAGCTTCAAAGGATGCTTGCCTGAGATTACAGGTCTCATCACATCTCCATGATGCACAACTTTTCCTTGGTGTCTCAGTGGTTGAGTGTGTGTCATCATCTGCCACATTTACTTCATCACTGTGTGTCACACTCAACACATTACAAGTCTTACCACCCTCATCAACAGAAATTACAAGATCCTTAGAAACTGCATAAGTCTCATGCCAGAAAAAGGCCTCTGAGTGCTGTTTATGTAGCCATATGCCTTGAACAACTTCACAAAAGTTGCCTCTGTTCAGAGTGCCAACATTTTACAGCCTGCTGTAGCACTGAACAGTTCAATCTCCCTCATCATTTGTATCCACAAACATGATAGGACAGCAAGTGCCATGCTCACAAATCTATGAGCCCTAAGACATAGTTTGATCAAGGCAAGTTGACTCTTGGGTCATTTGCCTTGATGTCTCATCATGGCAGAAATAATCCAATCCACTTTAGCCTTTGAAACGATTTTCTGGAAAAATTTCAACTTGCTAAGATGACCACTAATTACAGAAGTGTGATTCTGTTTACGGAGTGCATTAGGAATGATTGCAACCCAAACAGCTCACCAGTGCTCCTCATTACCAACATCATGATAAGCAGCTGGGCACTTTACAGCTGTTCCTGAACAACTAACTGAGCTGGATGTCTCATAAGCAGCAGGCAACCTTTGCCTGCTTATGGACCTTACAATGTCCTTAGCTTTCCTTGTGGCATTTTTACTGCTGACATTGCTCTTCATCAACTTAGCATTACTACAACACTTATCCCTCCTATGTTTATTCTGTTGTCTATGTCTTGAAAGCATTCTAGCCGGTAAAAACACAGGTTTCAGATAATATAATGACACAGGATCACACACCTATAAAAGAAACAAAACAATAGTCAAGTTCATAGAACTATTCATTTGCTATGAAACATTCAGAACAGTCAGCAGTAAAATAAAGTATCAGTATGCACATCTAATTTCCATACAGATTCAACACAGCAATAAATGAAACATTATTTTAATGTCTATATTAATTAATATCAGATCAAGCAAGTAAAGCTTCCACTTATAAACTTATAACTTTAAAATTGCTAAACTTTTCAACTCAACTTTCAACTTTTTATTGGATATCAAATTGAGATAATGTTATCTCTTTTACAATTGTATCCAAACATATAACATCACAAGACAAAGTAGAAAACTTACATAAAAAATTTCATTTTCAATATGAAATTACATTTTACATTATGAATATGTAGCATAAAAACATACTTTATCCAGAGTAACTACAATGTTTGTTATACAAAGTCATCAAGGAGGACCTAAAGCATTTAAATGTCAACAATACTGTAATGTCTAATTGTTTAGATAGTCGTTCCCATGTTTTGGGAACTAAACTTGATATAATTTTATCACCAGCTTTAGTCTTACATCTTGGTACATAAAAACTTACTCAGGTAGAAGACCTTAAAGAATATTGTTGTTATGACCTAATTTATAATAAACTTAATAAAAAGACCGGTAATGTCTGCAGCACAAACTTATACACCAGTAAATTCCAATGAATATCCCTCCTATCAAACAATGAGAAAAATCCTGAGTTTTGGTATAAAACACAGCAATAAGTTCTAAATGGAAGGTTTGTTACAAATCTTAAGGCACTATTGAATAAGACATCCAGTGAACACAGTAATGACTTTTTAGTATTTTTATAGATTATGTCACCATAATCCAGTATGGGTAAGAACAAAGTAGAAACCAATAGCTTCCTAACCTTTAAATTGAATAAAGATGTGTTTCTATAAAAGAAACTCAGTAGTCTCTTTAATTTTTTGGACAAAGATGTTATGTGCAGCTCAAAAGTCAGATTTTTATCTAATATAACTCCTAAATATTTATAGGATTCTACACATTCTAAAATAGTTGTTGATAAAGATCTACGTTCTTTTTTGGTTGTCTCTTTGAGGTCTTTCTTCCTAAATAACATCCATTGCATTTTTTATTATTCAAACGCAATCTTAATTCAATAAGTTCCCTCTGTATTTTGTAAAAATCTTGTTGCAAGATCAACATTGCTGTGTCTATATTATCACATCTGGTATACAATATAGTATCATCAGCATAAAGTTGTATATAGATCTTAGATGAACAATAGTTTGGTAAATCATTTATGTATAACAAAAAAAGAAGGGGGCCAAGCACTGACCATTGGGGTACCCCATTTGTCAAAGTGGTTAGCATAGAACAAACACCCCCAATCTGACAGATTGTAACCTCCCATTCAGATAAGAATGACTCCAACTTAATGCTGGAATACCTATACCAACCTTCTTTAATCGATTTAATAATATGATATGGTGTACAGTGTCGAATGCCTTAGACAGATCCAGGAATATTGATAGAACTTCCTGGTTTCTGTCGAAGGCATTCGACATGTCATCAACCACTTTTAATATTGTATACATTGTATTATGCCCTTTTCTAAAGCCTGATTGCAAATGTGTTATTACTGTATATTGTATTTAGTAAGATAATTTGTTAACTGTAAACACACAAGTTTTTTAAATATTTTTGTATATACTGGTAAAACTGATATAGGTCTATAGAAACCTGGATTTATTTGGTCCCCCCCTTTGAATATTGTATTAAGAAAAGCTGTTTTCAAATCAATTGGTAATTCACAACTATCCAAGGAAAAATTAATGATGTATGTTAAATGAGGTACCAATATTTCAACAGCTAATTTCAAAAAAATAGAAATTTCATCACATCCAGGACCTTTTCTAATGTCTAAGCTCTGCAGCTGCTTTCTAACATCAGGCATTTCTATTGGACAAAAGGAAAACACAGGTCTATTTAACTTATAAGTAAAGTTAGTATCCAAAACAGGAGAGGACAGTCCAGGATGTATTTTATCAAATGCATCACCAACAGAAATAAAGAAAGAATTTAACATTTCAACTTTATCATTATCTGTAATTGAAACGTTCCCTTCCCTTCCCCTAAAAACAGCTTGTTTCAATAAAAAGGCCAATAAAAATGTATTCAAATGAATGTTGTTTGCTTGAAAAAAAAAATGTTGGCCCGAAAGTTTTCCACGTATGCAAACGCACCCATTAAAGTCAATGATGTTGTCATGGTTAAAAAACTAACCATGAAAGTTTCTAAACTTCATGAACTAGCCCCATTGAAAAACATTATGTTTTTAAGGACAAAAAACGTTATCGGGAAAGTTTTGAGCTATGTGTATGCTCACCATTAGAATCTATGATGTTGTTGAGGTTTGAAAAAGTAACTGCAAAGGTTTTCACATTGTCATATTGCACCCCATTACCAGTAACTGTGTTTTTGAGGTAACAAAATGTAACCGCGCAGGTTTTTGAGGTATGTGAACGCACTATGTTAAAATTTATAATGTTGTCGAGTTAAAAAAACTAACCACAAACGTTTTCGAGATACATGAATGAGTCCCATTGAAATACACTATGTTGTTGAGGGTTAAAAAAGTTATCATGAAAGTTTCTGAGATGCATGGATGCGCCCCATTGAAAGCAGTTTTGTTTTCGTAGTGTAATTTGTTTGTTACCTTGCCACAAAGAAGATGCTCGAGCTCGCCATATACATTACATTAGTATCTGTGCATGAAAACAAAAATGTTGCTGCACCATGATTTTGTTGTTGAGCTTATTTGAACCTTTATCTTTGCTTCCCATGATGCTTTGCAATGAAGAGGTGGATCAAATCGGCTCCTAAAAATTCTAGCAACCACAAAATGATGTACAGGCCATCAATAAAAGTTACACACTTTGATTATATTGTCAAAAACACACAAAATCAGCATACTCATTAAGAACTAAGTGATAAATGTGACTAAATATTAACTAAGTCCATGAAAAGTGGACAAGTTTTTTTCTGAAAAAAACATCACATACCACATCTAACCAATCATATAGCACAGAAACAAGATGGACAGTCCACAATAGCAAATCACATCACACCACTAATTTATGCAGTTTTAATATTTTATCAGTTATTTTTATGTATCACATGAAATTCTTTAGCCCAGTCAATCATAGTAGAACAAAAGTCATGAAGAAGAAGAAGGAAATAGCTCCATTTTGAACAGACTGAAAAGATCAAGTGCATTAACAGTAAGTACATCACATCAAAATCAGTTTTAACACTTAACTCTTAGATAATGTTTCCCTGCTTAAAATAATGTTGCTTAAAAGTTAGTTCTTCCTACATAGCTTAGCATAAGTCTAACCATGTAGAATCATTTATTTAGTAGCAAATTTTATCAGTTTAAGACAGAGCTTGAAGCAGTACTCACTACCACAAATATCAGCTCAAAAGGAGGGAGACCACAACAAGCATGTGTATATCTTGCAAGCTAACAGCAAATCAGAATACCTCTTGTACTGAATTCTTTCAAATCATTCAATCAGAAAATTATTAATTCCCACCAAAACATACTGTGTTTTGTCTGTGGCACACCCAATCCAAAAATATTTGCTGGAATCTGTGAAGTGTAATGTTTTTATTGGTATACACCAGGTACTATCATCCAATGAATATTTTTAGAATCCACTGTTACTATCTGCCTTTGGAAGAATGAACTATCATAAGGAAAAGCATCCACCCTGCTTATTAGATCTCACTAGCCACCAACAGACACAGACTGTCTTTTTGAGCTCTCTGTCACCCTGTTTTGTAAGAAACTGTTAGCATGGCAGAAAACTTTAGAATCATAGTGTGGATGGTAAGCAGCAGTTTAATTCATCGAAGTGGTGAATATGCTCATAGAAGTCACCTTGGTAATGACTTAAACCTTCCCAACTATAAGGTTTACTGTTTGGCAAGGGAGGCATGAGATGGGAACAGCTGATGCCAACCATGCAACATCTGCTAAGCAACCACTCTGCACCAGACGTACTACTGATCCATCTTGGAGGTAATGATTTAGGTGACAAAAGGTGGATAGATTTAGTTGCGGAAGCTAAATTGGACATAGCTTCACTGTTAGAGATGTTACCTGCCTGTAAGATTATCTATTCAGACATTATGGAGCGCATGATCTGCGTGCAGATCAACACATCTATCTGCTTGACTGGGCAAGGAAAAAAATAAATATATATATCTTTGCATTTCTACATGATCTGGGCATGCACACAATTCGTAACCCTGAAATCAAGTATTTTAAAGATTGGCTGTATCTAACCGACGGTGTGCACTTCTCAGATGATGGCAATTGCTTCTTTTTCGGAGACCTCCAACATGGCATCCTGTCTGTGATCTGTAGAACAATGTGTCTTGGCAAAGTGTTCAAAGAAAAAAAGGTTCTTTTAAGAGCCAAGCTGTTCTGGTCAACAGACAGAGAAAAAAATGCATACAACGAACACAAACATTCAATTAAAAACCTAGTAATGCACACAATGCACTCACTACACATATTATTAACACAGAGGGCATTTACTTGTAACAATCATAAGAACATTTCGAACACAAACTATACAAAGTGGTGTGTGTGTTTGTGTGTGTATATGGGGGGGCAAGGGAGATGTAGGGAGAAAATCTCAAGTAACAATGCCCATGAAACAACATACAATTGCACACTGCATATTATCTGAATAACTTAACAATACTCAGAATCCAACCATGGCCACAAGTTTTTTTTCTGTTTTTTTGTGTGGTTAACTGCCGGGTTTACTTAAGCAATATGGCACAAAAGGGTGTGGGTTATTGGGGATTTACCCACGCCTTGAATGGTGTGTCATGAGGTGCAGCTGAGTGACTTAACCACAAAAGAAGTGGGTAAATCACTCAATAATTCACGCCTTGGGGTGTTTTATTGCGATTATACAATAGACTCGTGTGAAATAAATGTAAACTGTGTTAAATTATGTTTTAATCAATGCAATTCTTCAGCTGTGGCTTATGCAGGATTTACCCACAGTCATGTGACATGTTTTGACCAATTAGGTTGCAGAATTTTCACCTACCATTGTTTAATTAAGCAGATGTCATTCTGCCACATGATATTACAGATGTATATGTCTTACTCACCTAGATATACATATATATTAGAATATTTAAATCATTTTTCTTCTGTCTGCTTTTCTTACAGAAATGAGCAAATATTGGACCATTGAGCAGCTGCCTCTGCTGCTGAAGGCTGTCACAAAAATAGCTGACCCAAAATAGTCATGAGGGCCACCAACATGCCTCTAGAGTAGATCTGGAAGGGGGTGGCCAAGTACCTCAGGCGTGAAAAGGGGCTGGAGAACAAGGGGTGGAGGAAGTGCAGAGGGAAGTGGAAGCTGGTTCAACAAACATTTTTCAAGATGAAGAAGTCAGGAGAGTTGCCAAAGAAGGACCGGTATGGTATGACCACGCATACCAGCTGTGGCGCCAGGAAGGGAAGCCTAAGTTTGGCGAGAGAGTATTTCATCATAAGTAACATTTCACATTTTCATTCAACAGTATTATGTTTCAATTAGGCAATAAGGCATGACAAGGCGTGCTGTGGTGGGATACTGGCCCACCTCAGGTGGGTTGAACCATGAGGTGTAGCCGAGTGCTTCCACCACCAGAGAAGGAAAGTTAGCCCACCATAACACTCCTCCTGGAGTGCGTTACTGCAATTATGAAATGAGTCATTTTTAGTAAATTGTATGCCTTCTTTAAACATATTACTTTCAACTAGACCATTGTGCTGGGATAACATCCCCCCTGAAAACTGCCTTTGGACAATCAGGAGCCAGCATTCTTTCTACCCATTTCAGAATTAATCAGTAACAACCTCAGAGGCAATCATAACCTTCCCATTAACAAGAAGCAAAGGGGGTGGGGGAGAGTAAGACTGAGGAAGAGGAGTGGAACACTGTTGTGCCAACGTATGACCAACAAGCACCCCATACAACCACTTCTCAATCTCTCAGAAATTTATGTGTATAAGACTATTATTGTGGTATAGAACACTGCGTACGCAACCATATACAACCACTGTGCAGTGACACACAGCGGTTCTGATTGCCTCTGACCCTGAGACTGCAGCTCAACAGATCAATAAGAAGCAGAGCTCAAATGTGTGATAACATGCTAGTTGTGCTTAAAGGTGCTCACCCTGTTGTTTTAATAGTGTATAGTATGTTGTGAAAATATGTGCATTTTTCCCCCCACAGTCAGACCGACTTGTTAATCGGTAACAGATGATATGATAGTATTCTACCCAAATTTTAATACATGAAAAACAACTGTGGCAGCATTTCCAACTTGTTCTGCTGCAGTAGCGACATCAACACTACAGAAGAATAACATTAGGATGTCAACATAGCAATAAAACCAACATATTCCATGCATGTGATTCCATGTATAACAGCATTTGACATTACAGTAATCTGACTTTAACAAATTTCCTTAACTTTTTACTATGTGTATCCCTGTTCACAAGCAATGTCACCAATACTTATATTGTACATGGAATGCAATATAGCAAAATGGAAGAATAAAAACTAAACGATGTTATTAGTGATATAACTTTTAAAAATTAAATAATCAAAATCTTATCTAATTAGAGTACTTTGCAGGGAGAAAACCAGTGCAAATTTTTATAGAACATCATATTACACAGTGAAATACAAACAGCTCATCATTACTTTTTCCTTTTTTTTACACAACAGCAACTGGAGCCACAGCTGAGGAAACAGCAGCTGCCCCGGTCCTGGTCACTGCAGAGGAGGGGACAGAAACAGTGGATGATGATGACATAATCATCATCACCACAGAATGTAAGTACCAGCAAATACACACTTAGAATACAAAATACACGTATCAAATAGAACATTCTCATCCTACTATGATCTCTCATTCTTACGACAATAAAATAAAAGGTAATAGAAAAAAAGACTGAAAGCATGGGTGAAATCAATGATGTTGCATTATTCCCTCACGTAATTATATACATATTAGTGTATGTACATATGCGTATGTGTCCAACAAGTGTAACAGGTACAGATGTCATCAATGATTTGTAATGCTTCTAGGTATCATAAATTTTGGCATGTTAAGTCGCCTCCTACAACAAAAGCTCTTACTAGTTAAAAGTTTTGTCTACACCCTCATTATTATGTGGAAACATGTATCACATAAGATACAGCTATAACAGCTACATTTTTATACCAGTGATGAAGTGATATACACAGTTGAAACAGTATTAGACAAGAGAAAAGCACAGTAAGATACAATGCTTCAGATGTAAGTGTATTCAAGCACAGGCAGGGTTGTTCGGTACCTGTTATTTCCTGATAAAGCTAACTATAGATTGTCACTTCTTTACATGGTGCGGCACACAAATAAACAAGACTGTAACATTCCTGTTATGATGAACAGCAAACCAATCAGAGGCAATGATTGTTTCTTGTCATAGCATAAAACCCTTGTTTCTTGTTGATTTTCTTTCTCTTTTTTTTTTTGTTTGTTTGTTTTACAGAACCACTGGAGACTAGGATCTTGACTGTCATAAAAGAGGAAGACACAGAGCCCGGACCATCTTGTTATATGTACACGGGATATAACATCTACCAATTATATTAAAGATTTACTTGTTTGTAAAGCAAACTGAATGTCACAAACAGTCTAACCATTTTGTTTATCCCTTGTGACATATAGAGCATTATTTTTCATCATTGGTAATACCACTATTGTTATTAGTTCTTTACCCAATCATAGCACAGTCTTTCTATATTGTTTAGTTGTGTACAAAATATTTCTTTCTTAATTATGGTTCTCTAAAAATAAGGTTACCGTGCAGAAAAGGGGGGGGGGGAGAAAGTACTCCCATGCCAGCCATCTACATAAAGTAACCTAGAGGAATACAGTATTCACTACCAGATAAGACACACTTTTAGAGCATCATGGGAAAATCTTAGTGTTGTCTTTCACTTGGTCAAAACTAGTATATCTCCTCATTAGTTCACTCAGTTATTTCTTCTGTCAGTTGCAGTAAGAAAAGCTTGAATAGAAATATACTGAAGTAACATGACAACTATAAAACCAGCACAAAATACGTCAACACTTATGATGTATTTCTGTTTTCTTTTTTTTCACAGACCCACAAAGTAGCCACACACAAACAGTTTGTGAGTGCCTGGACAGTCTGATTCAGGCCCAAAAAGAAACCAATGAAAACATGAAGACCCTTATTAAATTAGTTACAACACAAGCAAAAACACAAGAGAATACCCTCCACAAATCAGACCAAATAGAAAAAGCTATAAACTCAAACACTGTAAATAAAATATCGGAATTAGACTGTCCAGGTGCTCACAAACAGCATCCAAAAGATGGCAGATGGCAAAAGAGATCTGGCAGCAGAGCCTGGAGCAGAACAACAAGGTCCTGGTCTCCATATAATTACATCTCCTGTCCCCTTCTCTGCCCCTCTTATTCACATTCCCCAAACTGAGGAACCAGCTTCCACCTCCTCCTGCACCCTCCTACCTGGCCACTCCCTTCCAGATCTCCTAACAGCCTCCAGCAGCAGAGGCAGCTGTGACACCACCCTCTCACTCCAACAACATTTCTTTGTTTGTTAGTCATATTATTTATTGTTTAATACTAATGATGTTTTCATACCTCAAGACAATTTTTTTTGTTGTTGAAATTCACAAACCTGGGTGGATTGTGTTGAAAATTAATATTTTTTTTTGCAAAATTTATTTTTTAATGAAAAACACCATGCATATTTTTTTACTATATCTATAAATACATATTTTGAGAATTAGCATGCAAATAAGAAATAGAATGAAAATAGTAATGTGAATATATAACTTGGTATTTTAATTTAAAAATGAATAGTAAAAGCATTTTTTTCTTAAAAGAAAAATGTCTTTTTTCTTTTGAAATATTTGCAATAACATGTATCAAAATTTTACTTTGCTATTAAAACAGTAAAAACAATCAGAACCATCCACCACAGTGTTTCAATACTCATGTATACTGTTTCATGCATAAACACCCTATTTAGTGGTTAGCAGGAACATGGGCCCAGGAGTGTTGTGTGTCTGTGTGTGTCTGTGACTGTGTGAGTAAAATGATAGTGCTCTGTGGGGGTGAGAAAAGCAATGGTAGTGACATGGGTCCAGGAGAGGTGTGTGTGTGTGTGTGTGTCTCCTACGGGGGAGGGGATGGTAGTGGTGTGTAGTGGAGAGGTGGTGTGTGTGTGTGTGTGTGTGTGTCCTCCATGGGGATAGAGGTGGTGTGTAGCAGGGGCAGAGGCAATGATACTACTGTGAGTGTGTGGGGGTGGGGGTGGAAATAGTTCTGTGTGTGGTGGTTGAGTGTGTGTGTGGGGGTGGGGAGGGAAGTGGGAAGTACATAGTGGTAGTAGACAGTAGAGGTGGGGAGGGAGAGGAAATGTGAGTAGCATGGGCACAGGATGGATGTGTATGTGTGGATGTGAGTGGGGGACATGGTAGTGGTGTGTAGAGGTGGGATGGGGAGGGGTGGGGAGATAATGTTACTGCTGGTGGTGGTGGGGGGGATATAGTAGTAGAAGAGAGTAGGGAAAGGAGGGTGGGGGGAGGGTGGGAAGAGTAAATGGAAGTGCCATAGACCCAGCAGGAGGGTATATTTGTGTATGATGATGGGGAGACATGATAGTCGTGTGTAGGGTGTGGGGAGGAGGGTGAGAGATAATGGTAGTGGTGTGTGTGGTGGGGGATGAGGGTATGGAGTCATGGAGAGAGGGAGGTGGGAGGAAATGGCAGTGCAATGTGCCCAGAAGAGGTGTGAATGTATGTGGGGAGGATGGTAGTCATGTGGGGGGTGGAGGGTGGAGGATAGCAATGGTGCATAGGGCGTGTGGTGGGGCGGGGGAGGTAATGGTACTGGTGTGTGGTGTGTGGTATGGGGGTGTGTGTGTCTGGGAGGAGGGGACTGTATGAAGTGGTATGAGATAGGTATGGGGGAGGGAAGGAGGAAATGATAGTGACACAGACCAAGGAATGGTCTGTGTGTGTGATGGTGGAGTGGGGAGATGGATTGGTAGCAGAGAGTGAGGATGGGGTGGGGAGAGCAGAAGGAGGAAATGGTAGTGGCATGACCCGAGGAGGGATGAGTGTGTGTGTGGCATGGGGGCATGGTAATGGTGTGTAGGGCATAGTGGGGGGAGAAAATTGTACTGGTGTGTGGGGTGGGGGTGTAAAGTGATGGGGCAGGGAGGGTAAGGAATGGTAGGAGACAGGGAATAGGTGTGGAAGGGTCCAAGGGAATGCTACTAGTATGGGTCCAGGAGGGGTGTGGTGTGTGTGTGTGTCAGGGGCATGGGGAAGGTATAGTAATGGTGTGTAGGGTGTTTACTAGGGAGGGGGAAGGGTGAGAGGTAATGGTACTGGTGTGTGGGAAGTGGGGATGGGGTATGGAGTTATAGGACAGAGGGAAGAGAGATGGGGAGGGGGATGAGGGAATGGTAGTGGCATGAGCCCAGGAGGTGTGTGTGTATATGTCATGGAGGGGTGAGAGGAGGGGTATCGAGTATTAAGAGAGATGGAGGGTATGAGGAACAGGGGGAAGGGAAGGACTGCTAGTGGTATTGGCTCCAGTAGGGTTGCGCGTGTGTAGTTGGGGAGAGGTATTGATACTGGTGGGGTTGGGTGTAGACAAAGGGGAGGTGGGGTTATAGAGTGGTAGGACAGAGAGGGGGTGGGTATGGGGCCAAGGAAATGTTTGTGGCATGGGCCCAGGAGGAGAATGTGCGTGTGTGTGTGTGTGTGCCTGTGTGGTGGGGGGATGCTACTGGTGTTTAGGGTGTGTGCTGGAGGGAGGGAGGGGGTGGATGGTGACACGTAATGGTACTGGTGTGTGGGTTGAGAGGGAGGTGCAAGCGGGTGGTAGGAGAGAGGGAGGGGAAGAGGGTAAGGTAGTGGCATGATACCAAGAGGACTGTATGTGTGGGGTGTCAGTGGTGTGTACGGGGAGTGGAGACGGGGGGGTAGAGGTAATGGTAGTGGAGTGTGTGGGAGAGGGAGCATGGAGAGGTAAGAGAGATGGAGGAGATGGAGTGGAAGGTAATGGCAGTGGAATGTGACAGAGGAGGGGGAGGGGAAGACTGAGTGGGAAGGTACCACAACAGTATGTTCTAAGATGTCTGCTGCGGTGCTATCATCCCAAACTGATGCAGAGTTTGTCCCAATCAATTTCCCTTTCTTCTTTCAGAAATGGTAATGTAACTCATTAGTGGTATGTGTTTGTGGGAGCACAGACCCTCTGGGCTCTGCGCTCCCTTAATGTTATCCATTTTTTTTATGTAATGGTATGCATCTCTCGGCACAAGCCCTCCAGAGCCATACAATAACCCTATAGGCCTGAAAAGGAATCCTTGAAATACTAATCTGGCAATATCTCAGTAACCATAGCAACTAAGAAAAAATTCCAGTGCAGGTGTAATCTATGACATTTAAACTTCCTTGCGTGCTTAGTTCACCTAAGCTGCTGATAACAAAAAAGCCGTATGTCTCTTAATTTTTGAGATACGGTGCCGAAAGGCTCCGCAGGCACTGCAGTGTTATCCTACAGGAAATTTCTCAACTTCAGAACACTGTAACTATGAGCCTGTTGAATGTTTTGGGACCAAACCTTCAAAAGGTACATCTATGAGACTATGGCTTGCCGCCCTGCAAATTTCAGCCCAAAAGCACAATCCACCTTGGCACAGTGAAGTAACAAAGAAAACAACACGTAAGAAAATGTTAACATACAGTGTTTTCATGGCAACTTGTTTGTGTTCACGGCACTCCTATCTCTACATTGGGAACATTTTCGCGCACAAAGAATGTTACGGCACAGTGTTATTTTCTGTGCAAGGTCATAATTGTGCACAAAAAAAAATGTTTTCACAGCAACAAAATGGCAAAATGGCGAATCAAGTTTCAAAATCATATTTCCAGACCCCATGCTGAAAAACTAATGCCAGGGTGATGTTCCTCAGGACCTGATTAGGTAAACACAACTGTTGGTGTTTACCAAAGGGCATTATGTTTTGAGTTACAATGTTTTTTGTATCTTGCTAACTGAAAATAAGATGGCAGCACAAAAACAAATTAAGGGAGCACAACAAAAATGTTTGCGCGAAGGTTTTCTCAATGCACATATAAGTTTTCCCATAGGCTATAATGGGAAAAGGACAACTTGAATAACTTTTGAACATATTAATATTTTTTTATCAAATCTTTAAAAACCATCAATTCAACCCAGGCCACATATAGACATGCAAATCTGAGCCCACTCAGGTGAATTTTTCAGTCCATTATGGCCGACTGAAAAATGCACAAAAGTTCATTGTTTTTCACATTTTGGATGCTTCACGGTTCAACAATCACACATCTGACTGGAACAAAGATTTTCAGATCCGGAGAGCTATGATTGGAGGCCATGCACACAAAGTTTCAGGCAAATCAGACAAACAGTTGCAAAGTTATTAAAGTGCAAACATTTGGGTTTAACATAGAAGTGACTGTGTAACCCTAACTATACTACCTGCCCTACTGGGCAGAGGTATATAATTATATATATATATATATATATATAGGAGATCACACACACACACAGGTATGTGTGTGTGTATATATATATATATATATATATATATATATATATCTAAATGAGGGAAATTGCTGCTCTTTTATTGGATGATGAGCATCTCATGATTGTGCATATATCAGAGAGCAACTGCACACCTCAGAGTGGGTTATCTATAACATATATATATATATATATGTATATACATATATATATATATATATATATATATATACACACATATATATATTCATTCATTGCAAAAAAACTTTGTTAATGCATCAGTTAGGGTTGACGTGACAAAAGTAAGGAAATTAGATGTTAGGGTTAACACCCTAACACTTCCCCCACCTGACCACCCCACCCCCACCAACCACAGACCGACAGGTGATGGAGTGTGCCTTGGGATCATAAACTCCCATCACACTTCCATCACTCAATTAAGGGAAATCTCCAAACTTCAAAATCTTGTAATTATGGAGACAATGTAAATGTTATCAACAAACCAGCAAATGTTACATCTTTAGGTCTCGTGAAAAGGGATAACAAAAAGGGATTTTAAAGTCCCATAACTATGGAACCAATGCAAATTGTTTCTCCAAGCTAGCAAATGTCACATCCTTAGGGCAAACCTTTTCTACCCTGAAAATTTCAGCCTGAAATTCCAAACCGTTGGTTTGCAGTGCCCTTTTAAAATCCCTTTTCACAATCCCTTTTTGGGAGCTCATCCCTTTTTGCAACCTGATCACTTTTCATGAGGTAGGGTCATGTGACCCCCCCTCTTACAAAAAGGGATTTTGACAGTTCACAAACAAAGATTGCAAAAAGGAATTGGATCATGAAAAGGGATCATGAAAAGGGATTTTAAAGTCCCATAACTATGGAACCAATGTAAATTGTTTCACCCTAATGCTCAGCCCGTTCCAAGTCTAAGTAAGGCAACATGGGTACAGAATAAGAGAATGGGGTGAGCATTAGGGTTCAAAATGCCAAGGTACACCCAGAGGGGGACAGTGAAAAAGCAGGAATACTGAGCGAATATTTCTGCTCAGTATTCACAAAAGAGGAGGGGGAGGTGCCTAATCCAATTAACAGAAGCACTCTTGATAGGGGGGTCGATCCCAGTCCTTTCACAGAAGAAAGGGTTCTGCAAGAACTCTTAAAACTGAAAGATGGACAAAGCAATGGGTCCTGATGGAATTCACCCCAGAATTCTAAAAAGAATTAAGAAAGGAACTAGTGAAACCACTGGCTACTCTTTTAATAAATCATGGGAGGATGGTGTGGTACCCGAGGACTGGAGGAAGATGTGATTCCCCTTCACAAAAGTGGGACCAAGACAGAGGCAGGAAACTACAACCTGTCAGTCTGACCTCTGTGGTAGGGAAAGTGATGGAGTCACTTTTGAAGGAAAGAATAGTTGAGTACCTAGAGGTCAGTGGAGCACAGGATCCAAGGCAGCATGGGTTCACAGCGGAAGGTCATGTCAGACAGATCTAATAGATTTCTTTGACTGGGTGACCAAAGTAGTAGACCAGGGAGGGGCTGTGGACATGGCCTACCTAGACTTTAGTCAAGGCATTTGACACAGTCCCACACACAAAGATTATTAGTCAAATTAACCAGCCTGGGAGTGGGTCCCAGGGTGGTAGCCTGGGTAAAACATTGGCTGGACAACAGGACACAGAAGGTAATTGTAAATGGAGTCCACTCTGAAGAAAGGCGGTTACTAGTGTGGTACCGCAGGGTTCAGTATTGGGTCCAGTCCTTTTTAATGTCTTCATCAGTGACATTGCAGAGGGACTGGAAGGAAAAGTATGCCTTTTGCAGATGACACAAAGATATGCAACAGGGTTGATACACAAGGAGGCATGGAAAGGATGAAAAGGGACTTGGCAAGGTTGGAGGAATGGTCAGACGTATGGCAGCTAGGATTCAATGCAAAAAAGTGCAAAATAATGCACCTGGGAAACAAGAACCCAGGGGAAGAATACACAATGGGTGGGGAGGTAGTAACAACAACAAAACAGGAAAGGGACCTGGGGGTAATCATATCAGATGACCTTAAGGTTAGCAAGCAATGTGAGAAGACAGTAGGGAGGGCCGGGGGTATACTGGGATGTATAGGGAGAGGCATCAGCAGCAGAAAACAGGAAGTTGTTATCCCTCTGTACAGACAGTTGGTGAGACCCCATCTGGAATACTGTGTCCTGTTCTGGAGACCCCATCTCCACAAGGACATAGTCAGAATAGAGGCAGTCCAGAGGAGGGCAACTAAAATGGTGCAGGGTCTGCAAGAGAAGCCGTATGAGGAGACTAAAGGAGCTTAATATGTATACCCTTGAGGAAAGGAGGAGAGGGGGACATGATAGAAACTTTCAAGTACCTCAAGGGAATCAACAAAGTCCAAGAGGGTAGCATCTTTCAGAAAAGAGACTTGCAAGAACAAGGGGACACAATTTAAAGATAGAGGGAGGGCGGTTCAGGGGCAATGTGAGGAAGTATTATTTCACAGAGAGGGTAGTGGATGCATGGAACAGCCTTCCTGAGGAAGTAGTGGGGTCTAAAATGGTGGGAGAATTCAAGAATGCATGGGACAGACATAAGACAATTCTTGTGGGGGGCAGGAAGATATAGGCTGTTGGTTAACTAGGATCTGCGGCCTATCCTGTAGGTAGGGAAATGGGCAGACTAGATGGGCCTAGCGGTCCTTATCTGCCGTCAAAGTCTATGTTTCTATGTTTCTATCACACCTGTTCCTGCATGCAGGGTGGGGGTGGGGTGTTATGATTGTAAGGCAAGGATGTGAGTGAGTGTTGTAGTTGGAAAACCTAAGTTCCCCTCATGTTTTGAAGAGAGTAGTTGGGCACTGTATTGGAGATGCTGCTGTTAAAGGAATTGACTTAAAGAGATGCAGAGACAGCTGCACTCACCAACTGCCTTGGATTTTGTAATTAAAGATGCTGATTCACTTCCTATATTGTACTTTCCAGTTCTTTTTATTTCAGCCAAAATATGAACACTGCCTCCTTATGTATCGCCCCTTCCCAGGACTTCCTCAGAGCTCTGAGGAAGCCCTGGGAAGGGGCAATACATAAGCAGGCAGTGTGCTTACACTGTGGTCTATCTTTTGCTGTGTTTATATTTTGGCTGAAATAAAAAGAACTGGAAAGTATATGAACTGAATCAACATCTTGAAGTGTAGCTGTCTCTGCATCTCTTTAAGTTCCCCTCATGCCCTTTCCTGCATGCACAGTGGGAATGGGGCCTTACACTTGGGAACCATAAGGTTGCATTTCCCTACTTTTAATGGTACAACCCTTATGATGCATTAACAAAGTGTTTTCTAATGAATATATATACTGTGTATATATATATATATATATATATATATATATACACACACACATATATGCCATTGGTGTAGGAGCAGTTGCATAAATCCATTTGCCTTCACCCCAACTGAATAAATAAAATTGATCCACCTAGTTGACACATCGTCAACGTTTAGCTACACAGTGGTCACTTCATTGCTCCCTGCCTCCTGCCAGCTCTTGTTGACCACTTTCACTTTCATGTTCACAAGCTCCAACTCCCCTGTTTCACACTATCATGTCCACAGTAGCAATGCTGTCCAAAGTAGCAGTTTACACTTTTTTATATTACAAAGTACAAACCTTGAGACACACACTTCCAGCAACCTCCGAAAGTTTCCTTCACTGTTCAGCAGCTTGGTAATGCTGTCCTCCCACCAACCCAACCACTACCTTGCTTGCTCACCCATACATGTAAAACCTCTGCGGCTGCTTTCTGAAATCCCTGATGTTTTTCCTCCAAACCTGCATCCAGAACAGCACCAGTAAAGTTGAGAACTGCCTCCACTATAGCATGACCATCTTTCTTACTAAACAGAGCCACCATGATTCTTCTTTATTTTAATATTTTTAAGATAGGCCACTCCTAAACCACCCAGTGCTGAGACAGGCCACTCCTCAACCAACCAGTGCTGATGTTGCTACGTCAGCACTATTGTCATTATGTGGCAGCCATGACATTGCCCCATGGCAACGGCAGTCTTCAAAGATGGAGGAGCACTCATTAAAAAAATCTTCAAAAACTTATACATTTTAACAAAATCCACACATATTAATTTAAACACACACACACACACAATACAGGGTCACTGTTGCATAAATCAAATACACGATGGACTGCAATTTAATACATGGTGTATCTGAACTCATCAAGATTGACCTCAGGGAGTCATATGTGTGTATATATTGCACTGCTCTATGTAGTGCTTTTTACACTGTTGCAGACAGGCTAGCTCAGGAAAACTATTAGCAGTCTGTCTGTTTCTTAAAGAGTTAGTGTACTGCTTGGAATTATGAGTAATTTTCAGATGCAGTCTGCTATCACTTCAGATATCTGAAATATTCTTTTATTTTCTGTTTGCTAATTAGAACATTTTCTACCTGGCAGTACTGGGCTGATGTGCAGAGCAGCACTCTGTTTGTAGGCTAAAAAAGTCAGTTCTGTTCCTCCTACTATATCATCAGAAATGTTACCAAACACACTGAGGCATCACAATCCTTGCTGTCTAAGCAGTGACTTTTACAAGTTACCAATCAAAATGAAGGAAATTGTGACATCACTAGTAATCAAGAAGAGCCAATCCCTGCTGCTTCATGCGAAAGAGAATAATCTGGCAGTGAGAAATGGTTTTCCTTGTTTACTTGTGATGTCACAGTCAGTGTGGTCTCAGTGTTGATGTAGTGGGAAGAACAGAACTGACTTTTTTTTAGCCTCCATAAAGAGTTCTGCTTCACACATAACCCCCATACTGCCAGATGGAAAATTTTCTAATTAGTAAAAAGAAAAGAAAAAATACTTGAGATATAAGAAGTGATAGCTGACTACATCTGAGAGTTAAAATTAATTCCAGGCAGATCCAGTCAGTACACTAGCTCTTTAACATGGAGCTAATTTGTTAATTACCATATGGAGAATCCCTTTTTAAAACACTATGACAATACTAATAATGCCTGTCCTGCAGCTCTGTGTGCCTGGACATCCTCACCCCCTTGAATCCTAGGTCTGCTAATAATGCTGATCCAGTTGCTGACTGACCTCTCCTTCAGCTCTCTCTTACTCCTGGCCAAACATCTGCTGGTAATGGTGATTGCAGTCCTTCTGCCCATCAGACAAGACATATCCCTCCCTTCCACCACACACACAGAAATTGAAAGACTTAGCCTGTGGTTCAGTGGGCTGAAGCAACCAGCCAAGCCCCCTACCTGAGCTATTTAACACTGTCCTTCCTGCTTCATTCAGAGGAATGTTTTTCTTTGCTGCAGCCAGAGGGTCTACCCCCACCCTCCCTTTCTTCAGTATTTGTTCCCTTGTGCTTTGGACCCTGCTTGGTTTGTGCTGATCTTCTAGGTATTTGTGCTAGCTTCTGACTGGTTTGTGCTTCTCCTCTTCCTCTCCTAGGTCAGTATTTTGCTCCTCCACCAGCTGCAGTCTGTGCTTCTCTCTCTGTGGTGTTGTCTGTGCCCTCCTGTGCTCCTGCTTGTGTTTCCTTTCATTTTACTTTTTTTGGGACTTTTCTAGTTCTCTAGGCTCCTGTGTTCCAATTGCTTGTGTATGCTTTCCAAGCTTACATACTGCTGTTCCTTACAGCTAGCAGTCCCCATTAACTTTTATCATAGCTTTAGCAATCCCTCAATTTACATGCATTTGTCCTTTATGTGCATTTCAGTTCCACTTGCTACTTCCCTGCCTGTAGCAGTCTGTCTGTGTACACCTATCCTTAATTGTTTACACCTGGCTCCTCTCAGTGCCTGGCTTCACATAGCAGTTGCAACTCCCAGCGTTTTAATTCTCTTTGCTTTTCTAGCAGTGTTGTGTGACTCTGCTGTCATTGTTATCATTGCTGTACTGCCAATACTCCTACTCCCTTAGCAGTTTAAATCTTTTCTGCACTATCCTCTGTATTGCTGTTAAAATGGGTTGTCCTTCAGTGCTAGTGCCTGTCCCAGTTTAGGAGCTTATTGTGAAGCTTATTACCACTAATCTATCATAGTTTTACTGAAAGAGGAAGCTTGTGTATATTTTAAGAACTTTAACTTGTTCTCATGAAAATAACATAATCCCTAGTTCTGGGACAGTATTTCAAATGCTTCTGTAAATGTTTCTGCATTTGAACCAGTAGGCAGTGTTATGTATAAAGCTTATGAATTCAAAATGTAATGTGAGTATTTAATCAGCGTGATATCATGGTGGTATACTTGTGGCATCACTGTTATTCCCATGGTGGAGGACTGCAGTGTAGCAGCGGGGTATCATGGTTTCAGGTAGCTGAAGGAGCAAGCTTTTATGTAGCTTGTAGGAATTTTAACCCTGCTCCTTAGTAACCTAAATAATTCATGCTGCATTCCTCATGGACAGCATTTCCAGTGTTTCATGTTTACAACATATCTCTGGTCAATAACTACTATTAACCTCCCTAGTTATGGGTTGACTTTAAGAGTTTCTGTGCAGTACTGAAAATTTTATTTAACAATGATTTGGTGAGCTTTCTAGGCACTGTTTCCTGTTTAACATTCTTTTTGGGCTTGCTCTTCCTGAAGTTTCATTATTGTTTCCAGTGCTTCCAATTGTTAAAAGCCAATTCAGAATATATAAAGATATATATATATATGTATATATATATATATATATATATATAGTTATGTTAATGAGAATATCTCATATATCAAGGTATGTCTAACATATTAATATACCGTGTGCACAAAACTTATAAAGAATGTGAATATATGCAACAGACTATCTAATTTATTACATTGTAAACTACCTAATTTACTACATTGGCTAGTAATGTACAATAATGAGAATTCTGAATCTCACAATCATTTGGCCTCCCTAATGGAACTGATATTATTTTCTCCCCAGTTGTGAGAGAACTGGGGGAGTTTATTTTCCTTTTTTGTTTAAAATTGTATGTTTTTATGTTGGTTTGGCAGTGAGAGTGCCATTGTATCCTCTTTTCTGCAATGCCCTGTACCTAGGGCTGCCGGGGGTTGATATCCGCCGCTTGCAGCTGGTGCAGAACGCTGCAGCCAGGCTTTTGACGGGGACATCTATAAGGAATCATATTACGCCTGTGCTGCGCAAACTGTACTGGCTTCCAGTTCAGTGGCAGATCACCTTTAAGGTCAGTTTACTGACCTATAAAGCCCTACACGAACAGGGACCTTGATATCTTCAAGATCTGCTTGTTCTACCGTCCCTCCCGCTCCTCCACTCCACCGCGAGCGGTTGCTAGAGGTTCCCAGGGTTGGTTAAAACATCCGGGAGCGAGCATTTTCTTATGCTGCCCCTACCCTGTGGAACTCTCTACCTCGTCGGATACGAAGCTGCCTGACCGTTGAAAGCTCTAAGTCAGAACTGAAAACCCATTTATTTCAAAAGGCGTATGGGGAGTAGTTATTGCACTGTATTGAAATTATATTTTATTGTTGTTTGTTATGCTGTATGTATGTTTTATATGTATTTAACTGTTTTATTGTGCAGCGCTTTGATTTCGAAAAGCGCTTAAAAATAAACTTTTACTTACTTACTTACTTACTTACTTTCCCCGGTGGTGAGAGGAATGGGTGGAGGGGATTATACAGGAATTTATTATTTATTTTTGTTTAAATTTGTATGTCATTGAAATTGTATATTTAATTTTGTTTATTTTAGTAGGACTGTTAGTTTAGGTTAGTTTGAATATTTTGGGTTGGGTTTTGTTTTGTTTTTGTTTATTTTTGGATAAGTTTAGGGATTATTTGATAATTTTTATTGTTATAAGATTGCGTTTTTGTATTTTAGTGTTTATTATTTTAGTTAAGTAGCAACATGTGCTGGCCTTTATCCTCCACGGTGGTCCTCTATTCATCCTCCTTTCTTCCTCTCCACCCCTTTTATACTCCTACCTTACATTTTGACATGTATCAGTGGTGTAGAGCATTAGGGATTGCTCGTGGGAGAGTGAGAGGGTGGGGGTTCATGAACAAGGGAGGATGAACGAGCAGGGCCATTGTATTGGGGTTATTAAGTCCAGAAGGCACCCTGGGGCGAAATGGAATCCAGATCGGGGTTCACCTTATCTGGTATCCATACCCAAAGGCACTACTGATTTCAGTAGGCAGATAGACCCGACAGCCTTCGAGGTTTGTCCAACTCGGACGATCTTATGCAATGCCAGGTCTGTTAGGAACAAGACCACCATTCTTGCTGATCTTGTTGGTTCTGCTGACCTGGCTTGCATCACCGAGACCTGGCTGGATGAAAATTCTGGCCCTACAGTAGAGGCCATGACTCTGGCCTGGTACTCGGTGATACACCGCCCGAGATTGGACTGCAGGGAAGGGGGGGTTGCAGTCTGTTTTAAGACTGAATTGGGCCTCATGAATGTAGTAGTAGGGGAGGCTGAGTCCTTTGAGTGTACAGTTGTAGCAGGTGTAGGCGTTTGAATCATTCTCATCTACCGTCCACCCGGAGATGGGAAACGCTTCTTACAGGAAGTGGCAGACTTCCTCGTTGACATGTCGTTTGAGTCGCCCAGATTGATGGTGCTGGATGACTTCAACGCCTGGGTCGATGATGAACTCTCACAATTTGGTAATCACTTCCTCCAATTAATGTCTTCTTTGGGCCTTACACAGGTAGTTTCCACTGCTACGCACAAATCTGGACACTCTCTGGGCTTAGTCTTCCTTCTAGGGATTGGTGCATCCGACGTGGGGGGTGGAACCAGTCATTTTGTCTGACCACTACACCGTGAGATTCAATTTTTGCACCCCCCTTAGAAGGCCATCCCCTGTGGAGATGGTCAGGTACCGCCCATTACGGAATGTTACTTCACAAGGCCTAGCGGCGGTCCTTGACCTATCATCTCCCATGTTGGTGAGCAGCAACCCAGAGGCACTGGTGTTGGCCTATAATGAGGCCATCACGGTTGCCCTGGATTCTATTGCTCCTGTTCATGAGCACCCCCTATCCCTTCACCCCAGGGCCCCTTGGTTCGATGGGACTCTGAGGGGGATGCAGAGACAAGAGTGAAGGTTAGAGCGTTGTTGGCATAGGCCCGCCCTTGAAGCCGACCACCTTAGATTGATAGAACATTATGCTAGTTATCAATCTGCAATCACCCATAAGAAGGCAGAGTTCCTGTCCAGGGAGATTGCAGTTGCTCAGAATCGACCGGCTCAGCTGTTTTGAACTGTAGATAGACTGTGCAACCCAGCCTGTCTTCAAGTTCGGGAAAGCCTTTTCACAAATAGAGTGCGATGAGCTTGCTCAATACTTTGCAACTAAGGTGGCTGACATCAGGGCGGACCTGTGTCCGACATCCTCTAAGGGTGATGTCATAGGAGCTTCCGAGAACACAGTGCCTCGATTCTCTTGGAGTTCCTTTTATCGACCTGAGTTTGTGGATATTATGAGGTTTATCCATAGTGTGCACCCCACAAGCTGCAGCTTGGACCCTGGACCGACTACCCTAATTTTGGGTTGTGTTGATATCATTGGTCCAGTTTTGGAGCAAATAGTCTGGTGCTCCTTGGAGTCAGGTGAGTTTCCCAGCTCCCTGAAAGAGGCGGTGGTGACACCTCTCTTGAAGAAAGCTTTCTTCTTAGACCCAGACTGTTTTTCAAGCTACAGACCTATCTCTAACCTTCCCTTTATTGGGAAGGTTATTGAAAAGGTTGTAGCTGCTCAATTGAATGACCATTTAACCATCCATAGTATCTACAAATCCTTCCAGTCTGGTTTCCGTAAAAGACATAGCACCGAGACTGCGCTGGTTTGGGTGCTTAATGACATTCTGAGGGCGAGGGATCAAAAGAGACGTTCTATCTTGGTTCTCCTTGACCTCTCTTCAGCTTTCGACACTGTGGATCACATGGTGTTGTTAGCACGCCTGAGGCAAATCTGCGGAATGTCAGGAACAATTTTGCAATGATTCACTTCATTCCTTACTGGGAGAGCGCAAAGAGTTGTGTCGGGGATTTTTCCTCTGGCCCAGTCTCTTTGTTGTGTGGAGTGCTTCAGGGTTCTGTGCTGTCACCCATGTTATTTTCAGTGTATATGCTGCCCCTCAGAAACATTATAAGACGGTATGGGTTGAGGTTTCACTGCTATGCAGATAATACCCAGCTATACCTGTCTTTTGCACCCAACCAGGATGGAGCTGTATCGGTGTTTAAGAACTGTCTGGGGGAAATCCAAGACTGGATAGATACTAGTTGGTTAAAGTTGAACTCGGAGAAGACTGAGGTTTTGGTGGTGGACCCTGGTGGTCAGATTGAGAGATCGTGTACTGTCACACCTTCTGGAATTTTTCTTGGTGGCGTGTCACTACCGACCTCTGAACGGGTGCGTAACCTTGGGGTGATCCTTCATGATAGGCTGACTTTTCAATCTCAGGTGTCAGCTGTCATCAGAACTTCCTTTTACCATCTTAGGAATATTGCCAGGGTTAAGCACCTTGTTCCGTCTGACTCCTTACCAACGTTGTTCCACGCCTTTGTGTCCTCGCGCCTAGACTACTGCAACGTCCTTTACTTTGGGCTTTTTGGGGTTGAAATCTGCCACCTACAGCTAGTGAAGAATGCTGCAGCCCTGGTTTTGACTGGGACAAGTAGGTCCTGTCATATTGCCCTGGTGCTGCGCGAACTGCACTGGCTTCATATACGGTGGCGGGTCACCTTTAAAGTCATTTTATTGACTTTTAAAGCCCTTCACAATCAAGGTCCGTCCTATCTGAAAGACCTACTGGTTCCTTATTGTCCTCGCCGATCGCTCCGCTCACCAGACATGGGGTTGCTGGAGATTCCAAGAGTGAGTTTAAAATCTTCGGGCAGCAGAGCATTTTCTCATGCTGCACCTACTCTTTGGAATTCTCTACCAGGCCGGTTACAGGAGTGCACCTTCGTGGAGATATTTAAGAAAGAACTAAAAACTTATTTATGTAAAATGGCTTTTTTTGAGAGTTAAGTTAGTTTGTAATATGATTGGAATTTTATTATAATTTATTATGTTTTTATGATGTATTTTATGATGTATCTCTATATGCTTTTATGTTTTGTATTGAAACTTGAATTTATGATATTAACTTGTTCAGCGCTTTGATATATTGAAAGGCACTATATAAATAAAATTATTATTATTTATTTATTATTATTCCCCTGGAGGTTACAGGAATTGTTGTTTGCTCTGTTTCTCAGACCAACATAAGGGTCTGATGATTGCTTAGCCTGATGTATGTGGAGGTTTAATCTTTCTTGTGCTTGATGAAAAGTATGCATGACCTACATGAGGGTCCACAAATACTTCACAGTAGAATTTATGCTTTCATTCATATATCAGAGGCATGCCAACCATGACTATTATTGACTATGGTGCAGGTTCTGCCCTACATCTGATGGTCTCACTCTGCACCTATGAAGTCATTGTCTTGAGAATGTGAAACTCAGGGTAGGGTCCTTTTTATCTTGCCCATAGTGGGAATGCCCTCTTTCCTGGTGGATCTTTAGCTGTGCAGATGTATTGACAGCAACTCTTGATGTAGAATTTAAGACTTCAACTGTGAGGGGTGGGGCCCTTAAGCCCAAGGGAACTCCTTTTGCTAGCCAAGTGGGTTTGGCGGCACCTTCTAAGCTATTCTACCTACAACCACCTCTGGTTCACCTGGTCTGTTCTTAGGCTTGTGTAGAAGAAGAAGAAGAAGAAGAATGTGTGGGAGTACCCTATTGTTGCAGAGTGCACTCAGTCCTTCTCTGCATTTCCGTTAGAGGGATAGAGTGAGAGCCTTCCTCCACATTGAAATATTTTACACCTCTTCTGAATTGGGTTTCTAAACTGCAGAAGCATAGCCATCACTAAATATAATATCCCAAGCCTAGAGGGAAGGTGACCTAGGCCTTGGATCCACAGAGATTTCCTCCTCAAAACATGATTTTCCCTCTTCTCTGTGTAGAAGGTCATAATACCTGGTTAGTTTTTAGTAACATATTTCCTAGGTTACTTTGGTAGTTTTACTGTGTTGGATGGAGATGGATAGTGGCCTCCTTTGCCTTTTCCTCTCTCCTTAGGAAGTCATGTCCTCTTGCTATCTAATTGCTCAGACCTACATGAAGGTTCCTACATGTTACCTGTTGTCTCCTGCTGACCTACGTGAAGGTCCTAAATACACTATACCTACTCATTGCTTTCAGCAATGCTTTCTTCTCTGCACTCTTTTTGAGGCTCCTTCTTAAGGTAGCTTTAGCCTAAGGGAATCCTTACTCTGGTACCTCTAGGTGTGGAACCCTCCTCCAGGGTTCCTTGCCTTCGGCATCTCTACAGGGTGGTATCCCATGAGGAACAGAGAGGCAAACAGTCACAAAGGTTTATTCAATAAGCTGAATAATCACAAAAGTTCTTTCAACAAGTTGCATAAGCACAACACAAGACTATGTTGCATAAGCACATTGAATCATCATTTAATATCCCCTCCATGAATCACACACACACACACACACACACACACACACACACATATCCACCAGTGGAAAATGGAGAGGCAAGCCTCTCTGTAAACTATCCCCTCAGGCTTGTCACAGACTCTTCCAGTGGAATTAGTAGGAGAGAGAGCTGATTCCACATTTAATGCATCATACTTACTAAGAACTTTAAGTAAATCCTGACTTTTACTGATATTACCACTACTTCTCTCCGTTTACTTTAACTAGCACAGTACACCCTGCCACATACACAAAATGCAAGGAAACAAATGCATGTTCATATGGGGGAATGAGTTAACTACAGTTAGGCAAGCTACAAGAAAATATCTATTGGTGCTAATTTGTCACTGTGTGATTCTTCTTTTATAAAATGTTATCTCAATGTTTGTAATGCCACTGTGCTAGTTTTATTGTAGCAAGAGCACTATCACATGCATTCATCAGGTATGAGTACTGAGAACCAAAGGTTTCTAGTTTCTAAATGGAGAAAAAGAAAAAGGCAGTAAGGACAGGGGTAGGGCAAAAATGCCATCAAAAAATGGAGGGTAATGAGTACCAATGCCTGTAGTCTAGGTAACAAGCTCCTTGAACAGGTGGCCTTGATGGAAGAGGGATGCCTGGATATTGTGGCAGTCATAGAAACATGGTACACAAAGAACCATGACTCAGATGTCAACATACTAGGGTACACAAGCTACAGGGAGGGTAGAAGATGAGTATGAGTAGTTCTCCATGTAAAGGAAGGGATCAAAGCAACAGAACTAAAGAGTAAACAGGGAGGAGAGGAGGCACTGTGGGTTTTCCTGGAGACTGGAAATGGCACCACAATCCACACAGGAGTTGTATACAGACCCCCATCACAGGGGGAGGAAATGGACAAGGAAATGATAGAAGGCATCCTTAGGATGGCAGAGAAAAGAGAGATATTGCTGATGGGGACCTGAATATGCTAGATGTTAACTGGAGCACCTTTGCTGCAGCCACATCCAAGAGCAGGGCCATTTTCAATGCCCTACAGAGGGCATGCCTCAGACAGCTAGTATTGGAACCCACTCAGGAGGGAGCAATCTTAGACCTGGCACTCTCAAATGGGGTCGGATAGAATATCTCAGATCTAGAAGTGGGTAGCCATCTGGGAACAAGTGACCACCAAACAGTGTGGTTCACGACAAACTTAGCTGTGGAGTCAAGCCATACAAAAGTGAAGGTACTGGACTTCAAGAGGGCTGATTTTGTCAAAATGGAAGAGTACTTCAGAAAAGCACTAGCAAACAGGCAAGAAGGTGGGATGGAGCAACAATGGGGAAACATCAAAACTGCCATCACAGAGGCAACAAGCCTTTGTGTGAAGAAAATAAACAAATTGAAATGAAAGAAAAAAAACTGAGGTTCTCAAAAGAAGTGGCAGGGAAGGTTAGGGAGAAAAAGATAGCATTCAGGAAGTATAAGGAAACACAGAAGGAGTAGGACAGACACTGTATCAGTTAAAGCAGAATGAAGCGGGGAAGGAAGTCAGAATAGCAAAGGCCCAAACCTAGGAAAAGATAGCCAGCTCAGTTAAAAAGGGAGATAAAATATTTTATAGGTACATTAGGCAGCAAAGAAAGACTAAGGCAAGGATACTGAGGCTAAATAAAGAGGATGGTGGTTGGGCAGAGAGGGACAGTGAAAAAGCAAGGATATTGAATAAATACTTCTGCTCAGTATTCACAAAGGAACAGGAGAGGAAGGTACCTAATCCAGTCAATAGAAGCACTCTGGACGGGGGGGGGGGTTATATCAGTCCTTTCACAGAAGAAAGGGTTCTGAAAGAACTCCTAAAACTAAAGGTGGATAAAGCAATTGGGCCTGATGGGATTCACCCCAGAATTCTAAAGGAACTAAGGGGAGAACTAGTAACACCACTGAGTACCCTTTTTAACAAATCCTGGGAGGATGTTGTGGTACCTGAGGACTAGAGAAGGGCAGATGTGATTCCCCTTCACAAAAATGGGAACAAGACAGAGGCAGGAAACTACAGACCTGTCAGTTTGACCTCAGTGGTAGGGAAAATGATGGAATCACTTCTGAAGGAAAGAACTGTTGAGTAACTAGAGGTCAGTGGGCCACAGGAGCCAAGGCAGCACGGATTCACAGCAGGAAGATCATGTCAGATGAATCTAATTGATTTCTTTGACTGGGTGACCAAATAGTAGACCAGAGAGGGGCTGTGGACATAGCCTACCTAGACTTTAACAAGGCATTTGACACAGTCCCACATAAGAGATTAATAAACAAATTAGCCAGCCTGGGAATGGGTCCCAGAGTGGTAGCCTGGGTAAAACATTGGCTGGACAACAGAACACAGAGGGTAATGGTAAACAGAGTCCACAGTGAAGAATGGGGCATTACTAGTGTGGTACCACAGGGTTCAGTACTGGGGCTGGTCCTTTTTAATGTCTTTATAAGTGACATTGCAGAGGGACTGGAAGGGAAAGTATGTCTCTTTGCAGACAACACAAAGATCTGCAAAAGGGTTGATACACAAGGTAGGGTGGAAAGGATGAGAAGGGACCTTGCAAGGTTGGAGGAATGGTCAAATGTATGGCAGCTTAGATTCTTGCAAAGAAGTGCAAAGTAATGCACCTGGGAAACAAAAACCTAAGGGAAGAGTACACAATGGGTGGTGAGATACTAACAACAACAAAAATGGTAAGGGTCCTGGAGGTAGTTATATCAAATAACCTAAAGGTGGGCAAGCAATGTGAGAAGACAGTAAGGAGGGCTGGGGGGGGATATTGGGATGCATGAGGAGGGGCATCACCAGTAGAAATCAGGAAGTTGTTATTCTTCTGTACAGACAGTTGGTGAGATCCCATCTGGAGTACTGTGTGCAATTCTGGATACCCCATCTCCACAAAGACATAGACAGGGTGGAGGCTGTCCAAAGGAGGGCAATGAAAATGGTGCAGGGTCTGCACCAGAAGACATATGAAGAGAGACTAAAGGGGCTTAATATGTATAACCTCGAGGAAAGGAAGGGATGATAGAAATGTTCAAGCACCTCAAGGGAATCAACAAAGTCCAAGAGGGTAGCATCTTTCAGAAAAGAGATGTGCAAGAACAAGGGGGCTTAATTTGAAGATAGAGGAGGGATGGCTCAGAGGTAATGTGAGGAAGTATTTCACCATGGTGAGGGTTGTAGATGCATGGAAAAGCCTTCCTGAAGAGGTCATGGAGTCAAAAACAGTGGGGGAATTCAAGAATTCATGGGATAGACATAAGGCAATTCTAGTGGAGGGTAGGAGGAAGTAGTCTGTTGGTTAACTAGGATCTACAACTTATCCTTTAGGTAGGGAAATGGGCAGACTAGATGGGCCAAGTAGTCCTTATCTGCCATCAAATTCTATGTTTCTGTGTTTCTATGTTAAGTGGGTAGCCATCTGGGAATAAGTGACCACCAAACAGTATGGTTCACGATAAACTCAGCTGTAGAGTCAAGCCATGCAAAAGTGAAGGAACTGAACTTCAGGAGGGCTGATTTTGTCAAAACTGGAGAGTGCCTTAGAAAAGCACTAGCAAACAGGCAAGAAGGAGGGGTGGAGCAACAATGGGGAAACATCAGAACTGCCATCACAGAGGCAACAAGCCTTTGTGTGAAGCAAATAAACAAATCAAAATGAAAGATAAAAACACTATGGTTCTCAAAAGACGTGGTGGGGAAGGTTAGGGAGAAAAAGATAGCATTCAGTAAGTATAAGGAAATACAGAAGAGCAGGACAGAGAACTGTACCAGTTATAGCAGAAGGAAATGGGGAAGGCAGTCAGAATAGCAAAGGCCCAAACCGAGGAAAAGATAGCCAACTCAGTTAAGAAAAGGGATAAAACATTTTATAGGTACATTAGGGAGCAAAGAAAGACAACGGGAGGGATACTGAGGCTGAATAAAGAAGAGGGTGGGTGGGCAGAGAAGGACAGTCAAAAAGCAGGGATACTGAACAAATACTTCTGCTCAGTATTTACGAAGGAAGATGATGGGGCATTACCTAATCCAGTCAATAGAAGCACTCTGGATGGGGGGTTATATCAGTCCTTTCACAGAAGAAAGGGTTCTGAAAGAACTCCTAAAACTGAAGGTGGACAAAGCAATGGGGCTTAATAGGATTCACCTCAGGATTCTAAAAGAACTAAGGGGAGAACTAGTAACACCAATGACTACCCTTTTTAACAAAGCATGGGAGGATGGTATGGTACCTGAGGATTGGAGAAGGGTGGATGTGATTCCCCTTCAGAAAAGGGGGAACAAGACAGAGGCAGGAAACTACAGACCTGTCAGTTTGACCTCAGTGGTAGGGAAAATGATGGACTAACTTCCGAAGGAAAGAATTGTTGAGTACCTAGAAGCCACTGGGGCACAGGACCCAAGGCAGCATGGATTCACAGTGAGAAGGTCATGTCAAATAAATCTAATCAATTTCTTTGACTGGGTGACCAAAGTAATAGACCAGGGAGGGGCTGTGGACATGGCCTACCTAGACTTTAGCTAGGCATTTGACACAGTCTGCACAAAAGATTAATAAACAAATTAGCCAGCCTGGGAGTGGGTCCCAGGGTGGTAGCCTGGGTAAAACATATGCTGGACAACAGGACACAGAGGGTAATAGCAAACAGAGTCCACAGTGAAGAAAGGAGGGTTACTAGTGCGGTACATGAGGGATCAGTACTGGGACTGGTCCTTTTGTCTTTATAAGTGACATTACAGAATGACTGGAAGGAAAAGTATGTCTCTTTGCACATGACACAAACATGTGCAACAGGGTTGATACACAAGGTGGGGTGGAAATGATGAGAAGGGACTTGGCAAGGTTGGAGGAATGGTCAAATGTGTGGCAGCTTAGATTCAATGCTAAGAAGTGCAAAGTAATGCACCTGGGAAACAAAAACCCAGAGGAAGAGTACACAATGTGGCGTGAGATACTGACAACAACAGAAATGGAAAGCGATGGGGGGGTAGTTACATCAGATGACCTAAAGGTGGGCAAGCAATGTGAGAAGGCAGTAAGAAGGGCTGGGGGATACTGGGATGCATAGGGAGAAACATCACCAGTAGAAAACAAAAAGTTGTTATCCCTCTGTACAGACAGTTGGTGAGAGCCTATCTGGAGTACTGCATGCAGTTCTGGAGACCCCATCTCTGCAAAGACATAGACAGGGTGGAGGCTGTCCAAAAGAGGGAAACCACATTGGTGCAGGGTCTGCACCAGAAAACATATGAAGAGAGACTAAAGGAGATTAATATGAATACCCTCTAGGAAAGGAGAGAAGTGGGGACATGACAGAAACTTTTAAGTACCTCAAGGGAATCAACATAGTCCAAAAGGGTAGCATCTTTCAGAAAAAGAGATGTGCAAGAACAAGGGAGCACAATTTGAAGATAGTGAGGGGATGACTCAGAGGTACTCTATGTCAGCAGACCCTCTCCTGAAGCAGCTTGCAGCGATCTTCCACATGACTTCAACCAGCTACAGCTACAGCTGCTAAGCCAGAAATTGCTCTTAAATGCCAAAAATACAAAGGCAATGTTCTTTTCACCCTGTATTCATGCAGCCACTCCTATTACAGCACCGTAGATCATTACACTCCATGGCGAACCATTGAAATACATAACAAAGTTCAAATACCTGGGGTCTGGATTGACAATAGGATGTCTTTCATAGACCACATAGAAGAACTGATAAAAAAGCTCAGACAGAGACTTGGTCTCCCTGGGTTTTTGTTTCCCAGGTGCATTACTTTGCACTTCTTTGCATTGAATCCAAGCTGCCATACTTCTGACCATTCCTCCAAACTTGCCAAGTACCTTCTCATGCTTTCCATGCCTCCTTGTGTATCTACCCTGTTGCAGATCTTTGTGCCATCTGCAAAGAAGCATACTTTTCCTTCCAGTCCCTCTGCAATGTCACTTATAAAGACATTCAACCATTTCCTTTCAAGGGAGGCCAAGATGAGATTGGTCCAATCCACCTTCCTTTCCCTACTAGACTATACAGACTTTCTCTACAGTCAGGGCCCTGCCACTGTACTTGCAAAGCTGGACTCACTCTACCATAGAGATTTAAGGTTTATCACTGGTCTCCCTTATTCGATGCATCACTGTTCCTTACACTCGGCTGTAGGATGGTCATCTCTTATGCACAGGCATCAGAGAAATGCCACCCTCTGGACATTTAGAGCCATCACTAAGAAGCTTCCCCAATATATATCTCTGATTGTCTGCCACTAAGCATGATTGGCAAGTACATATTAAGAAATGCCTCCTATATTTCTCTGACTGTACCCAAGGTCAAATCACTATTTGGGAGGGCTTCAATAAGTTATATGCTACCTGTATTGTGGAATAAGCTGCAAAAATCATTGACATTGGTCCACCCTATTACATTGGTAGCTTTCAAATCTTTTTATGCCAGCACCTTTAGAGAATCTTGCAATTGCTCCCCTTGATCCTGGCACTATCCTTAAATAAAGAATCAGAGCCTGACTTAGGCTGTCTTTATTAGCCTCTCCCCCTCCCTCCTCCAACCTCATTCCAACTATTCCTTTTATTCTCACCACACGGTTGTCCTGTTACAGTTTTTACCTCCTCCATCAACATTCCACTTCTTTCTTTATTCCCACCACACAGTTGTCCTGCAATAGAGTACTGTAATGTTAATGTCCCCCTTCACAATTTGGGCACCTCTATTCAATCAACTTGGTTAAGCTTGTCCACAGTTTCCCATGGCACCTTTGGCTCCCCTCCTTCCACTCCTCTTCATCCTTCCCACTTCTATCACCCTTGCTTTCCTCACCCAATTGATTTCATCGTCTTACTCTGTTCTGTATCCATGATCTCCTTTTCCTTCCTCTGGTACCCTCTTGGCAAGTGTGTTATGCTTTCTTTACATTTCTACATCAATCAATGTAATTCCTTATTTATTCTGTAAACATTATTGTCTAGGCCCTGCTGTTGCTATCATCTGCTCATTGTAACTGCCATGCTCAAATTTCTTTATATGTTTTGGATTGTTGTAAAACTTTGTGTTATTAAGACTATGTATTCTGCCCAGGTCCATCTTGAAAATTAGCATTGCTCAACGGTGTTTGCCTGGTAAAATAAAGATTTTGATTGAGTAATTGATTGACTTTTTCATGGAGAGGGCTGTGGATGCATGGAACATCCTTCCTGAAGAGGTCGTGGAGTCAAAAACAGTGGGGGAATTCAAGAATGCATGGAACAGTCATGAGGCAATTCTTGTTGGGGGGATAGGAGGAAGTTGGCTGTTGGTTAACTAGGATCTGCCACTTATCCATTAAGTAGGGAAATGGGCAGACTAGGTGGGCCAAGCGGTCCTTATCTGCCATCAAATTTTATGTTTCTAGTACCCATACCCTAGGAATATGCAAGAGACCACTTTGACTGCTCTAAAAGTGATCTCGCTAGCACTGTGAACATATGCCATATGTCTCATAACTTGAATTATAGACTGAGGGAGCACTGTTTTCCTCTGGGTGTGAGACACTCATATTCTGTGAATAGTGCCTCATGTGTAGTTGTCTTACAAGTGGGCACATAACAATTGAATATAGTATTGATTGAGCTTGATCAATGATATATTAAGATAGTCACAGAGACCACCCTTATGGTTGTAAGAGTTGTCTCATTTAAATTCTTAGGGTATAAGAACCTCTCACCTTCATTTTGCAGTTCTCAGCCCCTAAGAATGCATGTGAGACCACATTAGCAAATGTAAGAGTGGGTTCAGTGGTGATATTAACATTAAAAAAAAACAAGTGTTTTATGATTAAGCATAGATAAATACTGTATAACACAAGAAATGATGTTACAGCAAAATAATGTGTATTTACTTATACTGTATGCATGCAGGTCAAGTAGTCTTGTCAATACTACTAGAAGTCATTTAATTGTTATGAAAATTGCTTTAATCTGTTGATGTTTTAACAATGTGGTAATCATTAATAAACACAGAAACAGCTTACCATTGTTGAAATGCAGTACAGCATGCATTTAAAAAGAAACACAAAGGGAATAAGAGCAAAATTTACATTTTTACACTTTATTCTATAATCCTAACAATATCACATACAGTTGTGTCACCAAAGGCATTTTTTTATATCTAGATTTGTGACACCTATCTGCGGACACAACATTTGCAAACAGACATATTCTGTGAAGAAAATAACATGTCGAGTTGCTTTCTATTTTTCTGTATATCAGCAGTAGTAATGCTTGTTACCACTCAATCATTTGTAGGCAAAATAATAGTTACCTGCAGCAAGAAAAAAATCATTTTTGACATTTTCAGATTTTTTTTTACTGATCATCAATTATGGTTTGGGGGTATAATTAAATATGCAGTTAATGAAATTTGCTCCCATTGCAAACATTGGCCCATATGTTGTTATATTGATTGACAACTGATTCATTCAATAGCTGGGGTTTTGCTTTGATTGTGGCAAGTATCACATTCAGTGAATTTGGCTCCTTCAGTGTGTCAAATAGTAATGAGTTGAAATGTCCTTTTTGTTCATCTGTACATCTTGCCTAATGATTAAGATGTTTCTGTTTTATGACCAGATATTGAAATTATGCCCCTGTCTTTAACTCCGGCATTGCTTAATATTTGGAAGCAAGTTGAATGTATGCAGTGGTTTGTGTAGGGATATGGTAGCCTAGCTGCCTCAGAAATGTTCTTTATTAGGGTTCCTATTGTTGAAGGTCCAATTGTTTTTTTTTTCCTGTACAGTATATTATTTTCTGATTTGGCATTACTTGCTTTTTGAAAGCGTCTAGGCTGTTCTTGATGAAGCTTGGATAGGTAGAGTATGACGCTTGTAAAAGGACAGTCTGGGTCATTAGTCTGGCCATACATCCTGAAGTCCATTATTTTTTGGCACATCATTCAGTTCCCCTTGATGATTCTTGCTTTGTTCTGATGTTATTTTCATCACATATTTAATGCCAGAACTGTCCATCTTTACAGCAAAATCAGTCACAAGCAATTTGGAAGTATTAAATGTTCTCTTGACCTCTTTTACAAAAGAATAACTGAAGCTCACACCACACCTTGTAAGATAGGTTTAATAGAGTGGGGCAGCTCAGAAGTTTTGTACTGCACATTTTCTTTATGTCAGCCTTGCTTATCCGTGTCTTATGCAAGACAGTATTTAAATCTTGTGCTGCAGCATTCTTGCACTGCAAATTCAAATTTTTACTGGCAAGTTGAAATTCAGAGCCATGTGTAATATTTATGTTCCTGTTCCAGGGATGGCTTTTCAGGTACTTGTTTAATCTGCTTCTTATGTTTATTAGGTTGCCTTTTCTGTATAGGGATCCATCGGTCTGTCTCAGGCATGTATAAAACTCTAACAAAAGCTCTGGCGGAACTATTGCTGGTAGCATCTCAAAATCAATGTCTTGTTTTTTTCTTTACAGAAAGCCTTTTTAATACTGACCACCAATTGTTCTGTGGTTTTTTTGTGAGTGTGTTTTCTTTTTCTTTCTTTTTTTTTTTGGTTGTTGTTATGTTCTCCAGCTCTGCTATGTCTTCTTCTGTTAAAGCTGGGAAGCCTTGAAGGGTTGATGCATGTGTAATCAGTTGTGGTGCTGCAGTTCCAGTACACGTATTTGAGATAGCCAGTCCTCTGTTAATTCAGCAACAAACAGGCTGTCCATACTAATATCAAAAATGTCTGGCTCCATACTGAATGAGAATGAATATAAAAAAAAAAACAATAATTAAATAAAATATAAGTGCACTTTTTTGTTTAGAAATAATACATTTGCATATTGAGGGAGTGCACCCTACCAGTCAGAGAGCTCATTTCCTCAGTTTGTTAGACACTGTTATAATTTGAAGAATGTCTAAATTGCAGCTGCCCCAGAAACAGGCAAGTTCAGTTAAGTTTTTTTTTAAGATTTAATATATTATTGATTGATCTCGATCAGTAATATATTAATATCACCACTGAGCCAGCCCACTGGTGAAGCAGTACAATTTCCACTTTCAGCGATGATGATTTGGGTTCGGGAATGAGCCCAGAGCTTCAGGTGATCTGGCTATGGGAAGGATGATTAATCATCTATTGTACAGCTCTCCTCCTCCAGGGAAGAAGGTACATCACTTCAGCAACATTCCAACATAGAAACATAGACTTTGATGGCAGATGAGGACCACTTGGCCCACCTAGTCTGCCCATTTCCCTACCTAGAGGATAAGCTGCAGATCCTATTTAACCAACAGCTTATTTCCTCCTACCCCCCACAAAAATTGCCTTATGTCTGTCCCATGCATTCTTGAATTCTCCCACAGTTTTAGACCCTACAACCTCCTCAGGAAGGCTGTTCCATGCATCCACCATGCTCTCTGTGAAAATACTTCCTCACATTGCCCCTGAGCTGTCCCCTCTATCTTCAAATTGTGTCCCTCTTTTCTTGCACATCTCTTTTTCTGAAAGATGCTACCTCTTGGACTTTCTTGATTCCACTGAGGTACTTAAACATTTCTATCATGTCCCCCCTCTCCCTCCTTTCCTCAAGGGTATTCATATTAAGCTCCTTTAGTCTCTCCTCAGTATTTCTCTGCAGACCCTGCACCATTTTAGTTGCCCTCCTCTGAACTGCCTCCATCCCGTCTATGTCTTTGGGAAGATGGGGTCTCCAGAACTGGATGCAGTACTCCAGATGGGGTCTCACCAACTGTCTGTACAGGGGGATAACAACTTCCTGTTTTCTGCTGGTGATACCTCTCCCTATACATCCCAGTATCCCCCCACCCTCCCTACTGCCTTCTCACATTGCTTGCCAACCTTAAGGTCATCTGATATAATTACCCCCACGTCTCTTTCCATTTTTGTTGTTGTTACTACCTACCCCCCCCACACTGTGTAATCTTCCCCTGCGTTTTTGTTTCCCAGGTGCGTTACTTTGCACTTCTTTGCATTGAATCCAAGCTGCCATACTTCTGAACATTCCTCCAACCTTGCCAAGTCCCTTCTCATCCTTTCCACGCCTCCTTGTGTACCAACCCTGTTGCAGATCTTTGTGTCATCGGCAAAGAGGCATACTTTTCCTTCTAGTCCCTCTGCAATGTCACTTATAAAGACATTAAAAAGGACTGGACCCAGTAATTAACCCTGTGGTACACCACTAGTAACCCCTCTTTCTTTGGAGTGGACTCCATTTGCAATTACCTTCTGTGTCCTGTTGTTCAGCCAATGTTTTACCCAGGCTACCACCCTGGGTCCCACTCCCAGACTGGTTAATTTGACTACTAATCTTTTGTGTGGGACTGTGTCAAATGCCTTGCTAAAGTCTAGGTAGGCCATGTCCACTGCTCCTCCCTGGTCTACTACTTTGGTCACCCAGTCAAAGAAATCAATTTGATTCATCTGACATGACCTTCCCACTGTGAACCCATGCTGCCTTGGGTCCTGTGCCCCACTGGCCTCTAGGTACTCAACAATTCTTTCCTTCAGAAGTGATTACATCACTTTCCTACCACAGAGGTCAAATTGACAGGTCTGTAGTTTCCTGCTTCTGTCTTGGTCCCACTTTTGTGAAGGGTAATCACATCTGCCTTCTTCCAGTCCTCAGGTACCACACCATCCTCCCATGATTTGTTAAAAATGGTAGTCAGTGGTGTCATTAGTTCTCTGCTTAATTCTTTTAGAATTCTGGGGTGAATTCAATCTGGCCCCATTGCTTTGTCCACCTTCAGTTTTAGGAGTTCTTTCAGAACCCTTTCTTCTGTGAAAGGACTAGGATCAACCCCCCTCTCCAGAGTGCTTCTGTTAATTAGATTAGGCACCTCCCTCACTTCCTCTTTTGTGAATACTGAACAGAAGTATTTATTCCATATCCCTGTTTTTTCAATGTCACTCTCTGCCCACCCACCATCCATTCTATTCAGCCTCACTATCCCTCCCTTTGTCTTTCTATGCTCCCTGATATACCTATAAAAGGTTTTATCCCCCTTCTTAATCAAGTTAGCTATCTTTTCCTCAGTTTGTGCCTTTGCTATTCTAACTACCCTCCCTGCTTCCTTCTGCCTTAACTGGTACAGTTCTCTGTCCTTCTTCTTCTGTGTTTCCTTATACTTCCTAAATGCTATCTTTTTCTCCCTACCCTTCACTGCCACCTCTTATGAGAACCATAGTGGCTTTTTCTTTCATTTTGATTTGTTTATTTGCTTCACACAAAGGCTTGTTGCCTCTGTGATGGCAGTTTTAATATTTCCCCATTGTTGCTCCACCCCTCCTTCTAGCCTGTTTCCTAGTGCTTTTCTAAGGCACTTTCCCATCTTGCCAAAGTCAGCCCTCCTGAAGTCCAGAAGCCTCACTTTTGTATGGCTTGACTCTGTAGCTGAGTTTATCATGAATCACACTGTTTGGCTTTCACTTGTTCCCAAATGGCTACCCACTTCTAGATCTGAGATCCTCTCACTGTACCCATTTGAGAGTACAAGGTCTAAGATTGCTCCCCTAGCAATTGCTGAGGGCCAGGACACCAAGAGACCTTAGCTGCAACAGCATAGGTGGAGTTGCAGATGTTGTCACATTGGGTGTGGAAGTGTGACTGATGCTGCCTATGACATCATTGCACATCCACTCCACTGGGAAAACAAAGCTGATTATAGATCACTGGAGCACTCCCAACCAATCAGTTCACACCTTTCCTCTGTGCATGACACACTCTTATTCTGTCCAGAGTGTCTCACCTGCAGATGTCCTGGAAACAGGGATGTTCAGGTTAAGGTTTTGTAAATATTTAATATATTATTATTGATCAAGCTTGATTAATAATATATTAATACAGCCCAAGAGACCACTCTTACAGTTGTAAGAACAGTCTTAGTTACATTCTGAAGGTATCAAAACTGCTTACCATTAGTTCACAGGTGCCCAAACCCTAAAAATGCATGTGGGACCACTCTCACAACTGTAAGAGTTGTCTCTTCAGCCATATTAACATACAGAATTTCTCTGGACTGTGCATCAGGAAAATACAGGAATATCATCCTGGACTGTGAACCTCTCTCCACTGGAAGAGAGTGAGCGCACTAGGATTTTTTGCTCTTAGTCTGGTAGAGTGTTAATGAGTCCATGGGTCAGTGGGGGACATTGAGGATGGGAGGAACAAGAAAGGGTTGAATGTGGTGTACATCACCACCATTCCCTTGCAGCAAAAAATAGAACTGAGAAAATAATACCACCAAAATCACTCTTACAGTTTTAATAGTGGTCTCTGTTAAATTTGTAAGGCTTCTGAACTGCTCACATTTGTGTCTTGGTTTCTGCATCCTATAGAGGATAATGTATGGTCTTTGGTTAATAACTATGCTGTAAACACTTCGAGTGGTTGCCATGACATTATTGTAAACCTTGATAATGCAACTCGAGAGGTTTTCAGATGTCATGGCAACCTCAAGAAGTGTTTTCAGCGCAGCTGTTTACCAAAGACCATACATTATATTTTCTAGTTTATGGGATACCAAGATTGTGTAATCGCGGATTGAATTTCTTTACTGAATTACTTTACAGAACATTGATTGTTTTGAGCATTCCGTTTTTGTTATATCATTGGTATGACCTACTCAAAAATGGTTAACAACAGAGTGATGTCATATCAATGGCATAACATGGTTGTAATCTGCTTGATTTTAGTTAATAATAAGGGCTCTCCATACATTATATCCTAATAATGCCGATGAACCCAGTCTTACAAGTTTGGTCTAAGAGGCATTACTACTATACAGATGTTGCTTTTTCTGCAGATAGAGATTGAGAATCTGATAGGATACATTACATACATATATGTCCTGCAACCCTCCATCCTAGTCCCCTGTCAACACTCATTGCTGAATAAGACAGGTTTCATTTGCAGGTTGCACAAGCCAGCACAGTTCAGATTCTATTTGCTCTTCTCTCTCGAGCAGAACGTGCATGAAACCACTGTTATATAGGAAAGAGTGGCTCTAGAAAGAAACTGCTGTATTGTCTACGTGGTTGGCATTACTTGGTGTAGAGTTGTTGTGCTTTGTGATACATTAAATAAAATGAGATGCTCCCCCTCCCCACTTCCCCACACCCTATCACTCAAACTTTGACACCATTTTTCGCACTTGAAATTTAAAAAATATTTATACATATACATAACATAAAACATTAACACATGTGGTCATAGAAACTCTTATTTGCCTCCCAGCCTAATAACTATTCAAAATGGAAATTGCTGTCTATGTAATGGAGCAGTCTGTGAAAGTACTGCTGAACCATTGTATTTTATATCTATAAGTTAATTTAGGGAAAGCATCTGTCACTGTAACATACTGAAAGTTCATTATTTTTATTAATGTATTATGATACATATTGGGTATTGGGGGCAGGGGTAGGTGATGGGTGGTAAGTAATGTTAATGTTTAATGTGAACAGAATGTTCAGTTTGAAAAGCCCTCTGTGGACCCAGACTGCCTCAACAACTACAGGCCTGTCTCGAACCTCCCATTCTTAGGGAAGGTCATTGAAAAGGTGGTGGCCATTCAGCTCAAGAGATGTCTTGCCTCTTCATCCACCTATGAGTCTTTCCAGTCTGGGTTCCATTCAGGGCATAGTATGGAGACTGCCTTGGTGAGGATGCTAAATGATCTCCTGATGGTGAGGGACAGGGGAGACCATTCCATCTTGGTCCTCTTGGACCTCTCTGCTATGTTTGACACAGTGGACCATGAGGTGCTGCTTGACCTCCTGTAGTTCTGGTGTGGCCTGTCCAGTAATGTTATCAACTGGTTCAGGTCATACCTGACAGACAGAGTGCAAAGGGTGATGCAAGAATTAGTCTCATCTAACCTGAAGCCTCTGTGCAGTGGGGCTCTGCAGGGTTTGGTTTTGTCACCCTTGTTGTTCACTGTGTGTATGCTGCCATTGGGAGACATTATCAGACAGTATGGGCTGGGGTTTCACTGCTATGCAGATGATACCCAGCTATACCTATCCTGTGCGCCTAGTACCCAGGTGGTGGCCTCTGTATTTAACAGCTGCCTTGGGGAAATTCAGACATGGATGACTCAAAACTGGCTTAAACTTAACCCAGACAAGACTGAGATACTGCTGGTGGATCTGGGTCATCAGGGCAGAGGGGTGTGACAGGTTACCCCCTGGCCTTGTGCTGGGGGTTCCCCTAGCCCCATCTAGACGGGTGAAGGACCTGGGTGTGTTCCTCAATGACAACCTGACACTGGATGCCCAGGTGTCGGCCATAATCAGAAGTGAATTTTATCATCTTAGGAATATCAACTGGATCCAAGCCCTGATCCTACCTAAGGAACTGACCATGTTGGTGCACACTTTTACATGGTTTACGTGGTTTATTCAGGTAGAAGAAGTCCATAAGACCCATCGAGTCTACCCCCACACCTTGTGGCACAATTGTCTGTTTACCTGTTATATATTTATCCAAATTGTTTTTTAAATTGTTCAATAGTGACTGAGCTGACTATAGATTGTGTCAGTTTATTCCATAGTTCTGTTGATCTAATGGAAAAGAAACATTTTCTTTTGTTCTTTGATGCTCTTGGTACAAAAAGCTGGTGTTTATTACATCTAAGTTTAGTTGGTTTGGTAGCATATCTTATCCCACATTCCTGCATTAATTGGCCATCTTGGAATATTTTATATAGAAGCAACAAGTCTCTTCTCATACACCTAACCTCTAGGATGTATAAGTTCAACTCCCTACATCTGTCCTCATAAGGTAAATTTCTCAGTCTTGGAATTAATTTTGTTGTTTTCCTCTGAATGCCCTCTAACAGTTTCTTATCCTTTGTCATATATGGTGCCCAAAAAGCTGCTTCATAATCCAAATGAGGTCTAATATATGAATTATATAGGGCAAGAAAGCATGATTCTTGTCTACTAATAAAGGATTTTTTGATTAGCTCTACAGCGCTTTATCTACAATGGTTACCTGGAAGTAATTGGTTATTAATCAGAATACCTAGATCTTTTTCTGATGTGCCTTGATTTAACAGTTTATTACTGAGATAATAGTCACAATTCTGATTTGGCTGACCTAAATGCATAACTACACATTTATCCTCATTAAAGGACATGTTATTATTTTTTGCCTAGTTCTCCAGTGTTTCAATATCCTTTTGTAAAGATAGACTATTGTTGCTATTATCTACTTCTCCACTGATTTTAGTATCATCAGCAAATTTGTTGCTATAGCATGTGATACCCTTATTTAAATCTAAAATGTATATACCAAAAAGAAGTGGACCTAGAACCAACCCCTGAGGCACCCCACTTGACACTTGGATAGGACTGGATTCTGTATTCTGTATTCTGACAACCTGTCTTCTGTCGGATAACCAATCAGCTATCCAACCTATGATATATTAATCTAACTTTATATCATTCAGTTTTTTTAACCAAAATGTAATGTGAAACCTTATCAAAAGCCTTTTTGAAGTCTAGATGTTCAATGTTGACCAGTATACCCCTATCCAATGAGCTACTGACAGATTCATAGAAGGTGATGAGATTAGTAGCACAGGACCTCCTTTTAAAAAATGAATGCTGCTTAAAATCTTTAATTCCTTTTATCTCCATCCGGATTTCAATTCTGTTTTTGAGAATCTTTTCCATTGTTTTGCACACCACCAATGTGAGACTGATTGGTCTCTAGTTCTCCGTATCCTTTCTATTGCCTTTCTTTTTATAGATTGGGACAATTAATGCTTGTTTCCAGTCAGTGGGTATACTTCCTTGAGATAGTGAGTTGTTGAATAAATATTTTAAGCATTGAAACAATGGATATAATTGTATTTTTTATTAGTTAGGATTTATACCATCTGGCCCTATTGCCGAATCTGCCCTCAAATCCTTGATTGCCTTAACTATTTCTTCCATAGTTATTAGATCGGGTAAAGAATTTCCTACACTTTGATAATCGATCTTGGGATCTGTATTGAACACTGACCAAAAAAATGTGTTCATTTTGTTACATATGTCCAAAGGGCTGGTCAGTTTGTTCCCATCATCATTCAAAGTGACTGAATCAAAGCTTTGTTGTTTGTTATTAATATATGAAATAAAGGCTTTTGGATTTTTAGTTACTGCCAGTTTGAACTCAACCTTTCTTCTTTCTCTTTTGATTATGTTTTTAGTTTTTTTTTTAATTCAAATTTATATTTAGAGATGTGAGTTTTCTTCACTTTCATCATGTCTAGGCTGGACTACTGTAATGCCTTGTACCTAGGGTTATCTGGAGGCAACTTCCACAGGCTGCAGCTGGTGCAGAATGTGGCAGCAAGATTGTTGATGGGTGTGAAAAGGTACGATCATATTAACTCGGTCCTCTGCAGACTGCACTGGCTGCCAGTCAGGTGCAGGATTGTCTTCAAGATAGGACTCATGACCCATAAGACCCTGCACAAAAGGGGAGCCTGTCTATTTGTACGATCTCATTGTCTTCTACTGACCACCCCAGGTACTCCATTCTGCTGGGAAAGGCCTCCTTGGAGTGCCAAGGGTTAGGCTGTTGCATCCAACAACAGGGCATTCTCTGTGGCTGTGTCTACCATGTGGAATTCATTGCCTGGATATTTGAGGGAGGCTTCCTCGGTAGGAGCCTTTAAAAAAGAGTCTAAAGACATATTTGTTCCAGCAAGCTTTTATTGATTAATTCATATCTGTTTTAAGTGGGATAGCTAGATTAATGAAATACTCCCAGTCAAATTTAGTTATGTTTTTTGCACGATTTTTAAATTGTACTGATTTAAACTGTACAGAGCCCAGAGTCTCTGGAATTGGGCACTTTAGAAATAAAGTATATGTCTGTCTGTCTGCCTATCTATCTATCTATATTACTATCTGATACTGTGACACAGTACAATATTAAAGTGATTTTGTGAGGTTTTGCAGATGCCTTTTTCACAAAGTATGCTATTGCTACCCATGCTTCAGATGGTGAAGCTGCAATTTGTTTTGTAAAAAAATATGTCACAGTCATTTTGTTTCATGTTTTATTTTACTTTATCTCTTTTTGTCTCCTTCCCTACTCTCGGAGCCCACTCATTCCTTCCTCTCATCCTCCATTCCACCTCCGGTGGGATCTGCCCCTAGAGTTCCTCCTTCTCCTTTCTTGCACAGTGGGGTCTGTCCTTCTTTTTGGTGGTCCAGATGGAACCCGAAAGGCTATCATCTAGGGCTGCTGAGAGGGTTTTTCCATTTTTCTCACCTAGTTTCCCCTACCCTCTGAGATGTCGTGAATTAGGACGTACATCCTGAGGGGCGGCGTGCTAACGCACGCCAAGCCCTCATCGCGCTCCACGCCTTCCTCCCCGGCTCCGCGAACGGAGCCACCTTATCCTCATTGTCGTGCTTCCACCGGCAGTGAGGGAGATGTAGAATGCGAAAGTGTTCTTGGTTCCTACCCCTGAGGGAGGAGAGCATCCATTGGGACGCTCGAACCTCCCTCCCTCTGCCGACCCCCGGCCACCCGAGTCCGTTCCCGAACCTGAGTTGTCGGCATAGCGCAAGGTGTGGCGTCCAGCACCTCAACCCTCAGTGCCACCGGGCCGGCTTGTTTCATGTTTTATCAGCACTCTGTCCTACAGTTTTCTGTGTGTGGCCACATCTCCAGAATGATGTCATGCAAGGGAATTGCATGGCTCTAGGTGGGGCACCCTGCTTTGGTTTTGGGGCTAGGGCCCTCTGCGGCATTTCGATCTCCAGCTGGGTTTCTTCTTCAGTTTGTAGCTCTGTTTTCAGCCAGCACTCCATGAAAGCCACCATGTCGGCCTGCTCTGCTCCTTCAGGAATACCGACCATTCTTAACATTGTTGCGCCTTGAGTGCGCCTCTGCATCCTCTGCCTTGGCTGTTAGGGCTTTCTCTCTGCCATACAGGAAGGCTAAAGATCGACCATAGGCCATGTGCTCAGCCTGCAGACCCTTGAGATGCTGCTCCACTGAAGTCATCCTGGACTCCAGCTTTTTAAAACCACGCTGGATGTCTGAAACTTTGCCATCTATCTTATGCAAAAGCTTCAAAATTTTCTGGGATTCTGACCGGGTACTGGTGGAGCCAGAATCTGAGCAGGAGTCTTTGGCCCCGGACACTGAGAGCACAGACGACCGGGAGGGAGCTGGACTAAGGCCCACCATGGGTCTAGCTTGTGGGTTTACTGCTGCAGATTTCACGATTGATGGGCCGCTCTTTTTTGTACAGAACATCGCGGGTCCACTCTCGTAGCCTGAGTGTGAGGCAGAAGTACAGGATGTCGCCGTGGTGCACAGTATTCAGTGAGATTTAATGTCGGAGAACTAGGAGCAAAGAGTTAAGCAGCCGTTCCCACCCGCTACGTCACCGGAAGTCATAAGAAAGCTTTTTTGTGCAGTATGTAATGAATAACTCCACTACTGGAGTTGTGGAAAAATATGTCACTGCTTTCTCATGGTAAAATGATTGTAGAAGATAATGGAATTTACTTATGAGGCACCCAGCTTTTTCTGAAAATGTTTTGCTACTGTATGTATCTCAGTCAATATGGGCATCAGATTGAAACATGACATTATCAATGGAGACTGTGTTCTGTTTGTTTTCACCCAGAGGCAAATGGCATAGTCTTTTATTTTACAAAAACAATGTAGATTTAACAAGATCATTTGTGTTGGGGGGGAAGAGTGGGAGAGAATGACTTTTATTTTAATCTTTTGTTTTTGCTGTTAGTCATAGAATGCTCTGTAACTGTCAGGCTGTACAGACAGTAAGCTGTTTTTACAGCTGCATGGGTGAAGCCATGCAGATGTATTGCTGTTAGAAAAAGCAGTATTAATTGCTGCTAATGAAATGCTTTTGTTCTTACGCAGCAGTGGAATGAAATCAAGACCCTGTTTTTTGCATTAACTAAACTGTTTCCTCCCCCTCCCTTACCCTCCTCCCCAACTGTGTTTTGTTAGGAGGGAGTGGAATCCATCTGCATTAAGAACATAAGAACATAATAATTTGCCAGAAGAAGGGGAACTCTTAATCCATCTAGTCTGCCCAGAATACCTACACCCCACTTCCTCTCAGACTATTTCCTTTTTTGCATGTAGTTTTTATCCCGTGCAAATTTGAATTCCCTTACATTTTTTGTCTACTACCTCTTGTGGTAGGCTATTGCAAGGATCAACCACCCTCTCAGAAAAAAAGTACTTCCTGATGTTTCCCCTAAATTTACCTCCTGTCAGTCATAGATTGTGGCCTCTTGTATGACTCTCTGATTTCATCTGAAAAAGGTTTTCCTTCCACACTGTGTTAATTCCCTTTATATGTTTAAATGTTTCAATTATGTCCCCCCTGTCTCTTTTCTGTTCAGGTGAGCACAGCTGTAAATTAGCCAGTATGGTTTCATATGGCTCCTGGTGCAAACTCTGCACCATCTTTGTAGCCCTTCTCTGCACCGCCGCCAGTCTGTTGATATCCTTCATTAGGTGCAGACTCCAAAACTGGACACAATAGTCCATGTGCAGCTTGACCAGTGATCTGTTGAGTGGCATTATCACTTCTCTTTTTCTGCTAGTTATACCCCTTCCAATGCATCCGAGGATGCCATTGGCTTTCTGCGCTGCCTTTCACATTGCTTGCTCATCCTATGGTCACCTGTAATGATTACTCCAAGATCAGTCTCCACCTATGTTACTTCAAGCTGGTGTCCTACTGTAGCAGCCTGTATTCCTTCCTGGAGTTTCTTTTACCCAGATGCATGACCTTGCATTTTTCGGCATCAAACTTCAATTGCTAATTTTTGGACCATCATTCCAGCCTATTCAGATCCTTTTCCATCTTCAAGACTCCCTCTTGGGTGTCCACCCAGTTGCAGAGTTTTGTATAATCTGCAAACAGGCATGCTTTCCCCTCCAGCTCATCAGCGATGTCACTGATGAAAATGTTGAAGAAGATGGAACCTAATACTGATGCCTGTAGCACTCCATAGGTCACTGTGCCTTCCCCTGACTGAGCTCCATTAACTAAGACCCTCTGTGTCATATCTTTGAGCCAGTCTGCAATCCAGTTGTCTGTCTTCTAAGTAAGTACTGTATTCTCTAGCTTATTCATAAGCCTTCTATGTGGTCCTGTTTTGAAGGCCTTGCTGAAGTCTAGGTACACCATGTCCACCGCCCCTCCCTGATGCACTGTTCTGGTTCCACAGTCAAAGAGTTCTGTCACGTTTGTTAGGCATGATTTTCCTGATATAAATCTGTGTTGCTTGGGGTCAAGCTTTTCGGATTCTTTTAGATGATCAACTATTCTATCTTTCAGCAGGGTTTTCATAAGTTTGCCTACCGCTGAGGTCAAACTGACTGGGAGGTAGTTCCCAGGCTGTTCCCTGCTTCCACTTTCATGTAAGAGTACCACAGCAGCCTTTTTCTAGTCTAGTGGTATTGTGCCTCTTTCCAGTGACTTATTAAAAAGGTCAGTGAGCAGTGTTGCAATTTCTTTCCGTAACTCCTTTACAATCCTAGGGTGGATTCCATCTGGTCCCATTGCTTTGTCTACTTTTAGTTTGGTAATCTCTTCTAGGACGCTTTCTCTTGAGAAGTGGAAGTCATCTGCTGTTCTACTGTTGTACACTGCCTTTCCCATAGTAGGGCCACTGCCTTGGTCTTCAATGGTGAAGACTGAGCAGAAGAACTTGTTTAGTGCTTCTGCCTTGTCTTCATCCTTTTCAACTATATGTCCTTCAGTTGATTTTGGCCTGATTATCCCACCATTAATCTTTTTCCTTTTGCTTATGTACCTAAAAAATGTTTTGTCCCCCTTTGTTACTCCCAGCACTATTTTCTCCTCTGTCTGGGCTTTGGCTATCCTAATATCCTTTCCCGCTTCTCTCATCTTTGATATGTGATGCTGCCTGTCTGCTTTCTTTGTCTGCTTATACTGCTTGAAGGCCCCTTTTTTGTGATTTACTATTGTTATTTCTTTGGAGAACCACAGTGGCTTTTTTCTTCTTTTTGACTTGCTGATGTGCTTTGTGCACTGTTCAGTGACTTGAAGTAAAGCTGTCTTCAAGGCCTCCCAACTTCTCTCCACGTCCCATGAGTTGTTGCTTTCCAGCAAGTTTCTTAACTGGGTTATCATGGTGTTGAAGTCTGCCTTGCAGAAATGAAGTATTTTGAGCTTTGTGTGACTTAATTCCACTACCCTTTCCACTGTTAACCAGATTGACCTGTGGTCCCTGGTTCCCAGATTTACCCCTATGGTTATGTCTGAGATTCTGGTGCTGTTTGTTAGCACCAGGTCCAGGATAGTCTGTTCTCTGGTGGGGGACTGCTCCAGCTGATTAAGTCCTGCTCCCTTCAGGGCAAGTAGGAACTCTTTGCTGCGTTCAGATGATGCCGTGAATGAGGACCAATTTACATTAGGTAGATTGGAATCCCCCACTAATAACAGGTCTCCCTTGTCGGCCATCAAGAAGATATTTCCCAGGAGCTCCTTGTCTATGTCAGAGTCTTGGGAGGGAGGTATATATGTGACTCCCACTCAGATGGGGGCTTTTTCCCCTGCTCCTAGGGTGACCCATAGGGCTTCTGGTCTTCCCTGTTTTGCTTGGACTTCTACAGCTGAGATAGAGCTGCTGTCTGACCTGGATGTGGAGTGGGAGATGTCACCAAAAGAAACATAAGTCCCTTTTATAATAATAATAATAAACTTTATTTCTAATGCACCTTTCAAATGTCAAGGTGCAGTACACAGTTAAAATAATTTAAAACCAATGCTTCAATCACTGTAAAAAATACAATACAGTTAGAGCCTGTCATCCTCTACACCATAAGCCCTGTTCCATAAATATGTCTTCAATGCATGTTTAAAGCCCCCCACAGTCATGCACTCCCTAATCCAATGGGATAGAGAATTCCAGAGGGTTGGTGCCATGAACATAAATGCCCAGACCCCAGAAGATTTTAAAAACACCCTCGGACTCTCCAACAATCCCTCGTTGGCAGAGCAGAGCGATCACTCAGGGAGGTAAGGAACCAGAAGCTCTTTCAGGTAGTCAGGGCCCAGTCCATGTAGGGCTATGTATGTCAGTAATCCAACTTTGAAGGTGATCCGCCGCTGAACTGGCAGCCAGTGCAGCAACCGCAGCACTGGTGTGATGTGGGAAGATTGAGGAGTCCACATCAACAACCAGGCTGCAGAATTCTGCACCAGCTGTAGGTGGTGGATATCAACCCCCAGAAGCCCAAAGTAAAGGGAGTTGCAGTAATTTAAACGCGAGGTCACAAAAGCATGGATCAATGTAGGGAGGTCCCCAGATGGAACAAGGTGCTTGATCCTAGTGATGTTCCTCAGATGATAAAATGATAACTTAACGACAGCCGACACCTGCGAATGAAGTGTCAACCCATTTTCAAGAATCACCCCTACGTCTCGCACCTGTTCAGAGATAGGAAGCTTGGAGTCCCCAAGGAATAAACCTATGGATTGACCTGATCCCAACCCCCCTATCCGGCGACCTGTATCCACAACTATTACCTCCGTCTTCCAGGGGTTCAACTTCAATTTTAAAAGAGCATCAAAAGTAAATAGTGATCTGTCAAGTACATACACACACACACACACACACACACACACACACACACACACACACACACTGACTGACTTTCATTAGAGACTCAGCAAGAAAAGTAATTAGTGATCTTTCAGGTACACACACACACACACACACACACACACACACACACTATCACACCACTATCTCACACACCCTGACTGAATTGCTTCAGAGACTTAGCAAGCCATAAACAAGCATTTGTCAATGCCGAATGTTCATCATGTGCACTGGTGTCATGGGGGGGTATTTGAAAATTGTTTCAGCAAAGTTGTTCATGAGGTGGGGTCCCAGAAAACATATGTTGAAAATGTGAGGAAAAAATATTTAAAAATGGCCAACTTATGCCACTAAGTTGAAAACCCCACTGAAATACATTGACGCCGAAAACCCCATTGAAATACATTGAAGCGCTTACCTCAGTTCGCAGTTGGGCTTTGAAGAGTGAAAACATGCCTGACGTGCAAGGAAGATTATGGTGACGGACTTCCAGTGGGTAAGTATGGGGTAGGATCTGTGTGGGGTGGTGGGTCCTGGTTGGGAGAGTGGGGTGTTGGGTAACAGCACCACAGACAATGGTGGATGTTTTTCTTTTTTACAGGAAACAAAATGGCAAAGGAAAGTTTTCTTTTTTTAGGGAATTTGCTGAATGATGAGGACACTGGGGGATTGGGCACCCCAAGTATCTATATACAGTTTGGGGGATTACACAGCAGACAACAATGGATGGACTGATAAGGACATGGGGGATTTGGTACCTGCAGTGTCTATATACTGTTTGTGGGAGGCTGGGTTACATTGTGGACAATGGTGAATGGTTTTCTTTTTTTCAGGATAAAAAACAAGCATTTGTCAATGCTGAACGTTTGATGCATTGGAAGCTGTCTGCCTCTGCATCTTGTTTATGCCCTTGAGGTACTTGAACGTGTCTATCATGTTCCCCTGCTGCCTCATTTCCTCCAATAAGTATATATTGAGGTCCTTTTAATCTCTCCTGTTATGTTCTATGTCGCAAGCCATGTACCATCTTGAATGCCTTTCAGTGGACTGCCTCCACCCTGTCAATGTCCTTGTATATTTGTGGCCTCCAGAATTGCACACAGTACTGTAGGTGAGGTCTCACTAATGTATTATACAATGACATCACCACCTCATGTCTTCTGCTTGTGATGCATCTGCCTATACACTCCAGCATGCTGCTGGCCATCCTTGCAACATTTGTGCTCTGCTTTGACACCTTTAGGTCATCAGAACTGATACCGCCTAGGTCCCTTTCTTCCTTGGTGATCGTCATCTCCCCTCCATCCTCTAATTCTCCCCAGGTTTCCCTCTTCTTAGGTGCATTCTTTGCGCTTCTTTGCATTGAACCTCAGTTGCCACTCCTCAGACCATATTTCAAGCCTCTCCATGTCCCTAATCATTTTCTCCACCTCTTCTGGAGTATTTCCTCTGTTACAGATGTTGGCATTATCTGCAAACAGGTAGACAGATCTTTCCTTCTTGCCCTTCCGCAGTGTCTATAATGAAGACATTGAACAGAACTGGTCCCAGGACAGATCTCTGAGGTATCATGCTGGTCACCCCCCTCTCCCCAGATCAGACCCCATTACCACAACCCTCTGCCTCCTATCCATCAGCCATTTTCTAACCCTGTTTATCAGCTTGTGCCCTGTGGCCAGACTACCCATCTTGTTAATCAACCTTCCATGTTGGACATTGTCAAAGGCTTTGGTGAAATTAAGTTAGGTGATGTCAACCATTCCTCCCTGATTTACTTCTTTAATGAGGCATTAGGGTTTCCAACCCTAATGCCCCACCCCAACCCCACAAAGACTGATGGGTGTTGGGGGTGTCCCTTTGGGTCATCAGCAGTAATGCTCATGCCACTCCACCCCCATCCTGCAGACACTGACAGGGATAGTGGTGTGCCTTGGGGTCATCGGGAATAATGCTCACCCCGTTCTACAATGAAATAAGCTGAGATGGGTGCAGCATAGGAGAATGGGGTGAAGGTTAGGGCCAAAGACTCCAATGCCTAATATTGGCTGCAGGGTGGGGGTCTGGGTGGAATGGTTTGAGCATTATGGTCGAGGATCCCAAGGAACATGCCCAGCATCTGTCAATCTCTACAGGGTGGGGGTGTCATTACAGTTGGAAATCCTAACACCCCCGTTTGCTTGTTGGTATTTTCACTCCAGATTTTCAACATGGGCTTTTTAGGACCCCACCTCATGAACAGTGGCAGTATCATTTCGTTACTCAATCCCAAAAGGTGATCTTGTGCAGAAACTGCTGCATTTGGCACCACAGGTGCAAAAACACATTTCAGCCAGGATGTGAAAAATGACAGCTGTACTGTGCATGAGGAAGTATACAAAAATGGCAATGTTAAAAATCTGGAGTGAAAATATGAAAAATTGACAAAGTTTGAGTGTGCATAGAAACTGTGCAATGCACACCCATAACACGGTCATGTTTTGGAATATTTTCACCAAATTTTCAACATGGGCTTTTTGGGACTTCCTCTCATGAACAGTGGCACTGTGATTTTGTTACTCCATCTTGAAAGTTGATTTTGCACAACAACCATGACATTCTGTGCCACGGGTGTGAAAACACATTTTGGGCAGAATGTGAAAAATGACAGCTGTACTGTACCTCCAATAAGGAGGGTGTGAAAAAATGGCAATGTTGAAAATCTGGAGTGAAAATATTAAAAACTGGTGAAGTTATGAGCATGCTTAGAAACTGTGCAACTCATGCTCATACGCAATCATTTTTTTTCACCAGATTTGCAACATGAGCTTTTTGGGACCCCACCTCATGAACAGTGGTGCGGACATTTTGTTAATCAGTCCCAAAAGCTGATTCCGTGCAGCGACTGCAAAATCACCTTTCGGGACCAAGAAACAAAATGACAGTGACAGTATTCATGAGATGGTGTCCCAAGAACCCCATGTTGAAAATTTGGGGCCCAATGTCCTAAAAATGGTTAAGATATCAACCCAGGTTTACCCAACCCCCATTGACTCCCATTATACTGCTTACCTTCAATTTCTTCAGTTTGTGGTTTGGCTTTGAAGAGTGCAGATGTGTCCTGATCCACAGCAGGTGACAGCGCTCAACCTACAAAGGTAAGTATGGGGTAAAGGGGGCACAGTGAGGTGGATGCACAGTGGGAGGGTGGGGATGGAGGAAGGGGTACAGGGAGAGACAACAAGGACTGTTTTCTTTTTTACTGGTTAATAAAAAAGACTGCGAGGATGGTTTTCATTTACAGGGAAACATTCATTTAGGCACACTGGGGTAGGCTCCCAGCATGCCACAATAGTGGGGGGATGCCAACACTGGGATTGGGCACCTCGATGTTGGCAAGGGTTATAGACAGATTTTGGGGGAGGGAACCACATCCAACACCAGGAGTGGGCATCCCGGTGTCAGAAAGGGAAAGGGGAAATTGTTTAACCAGGATATTTGTCCACATAGGATGCTGACTCTCTCTTTTTTACAGGTCAAATGGGAAAAAAATGGGTCAGCTTTAAAAAGGTGCCATAACCCCGAGCGTTTACATTTACCAGGATGAGGCAAATGCTGTCTTGCAATGCATTTTGCTTTCGAACTTAATCTTACAATTTGATAACAGCTCTCAGGTAATGTCAGGGATCAGGATCTTTTATTTTGGAGTTCACCTCCTGGGATATTGTCAGAATTGTAATATAGGTGTAATCCGCATTCTACAACAGTTCTTAGCTGATGACAGAGAATGGCAATTATGTTAATATCAAAGTACAAGCTGTGCCACTGTTGGTTTGGCTCTGTCCTTTGAAATCTTTGCCGAATCTGGCCCGAAACCAGAAATTGTGTCATAAACAGCCTGCCTACGGATACACCTACCACAGACCTGCCCTTTGAACAGAGCTCTCCAGTGGATGCACCCACCTCACACCCCTATATAGCAACTCTCATATCTACAAGTTCATCTGCGCTTGCGCACCTGACAAACTTAAACAAGCATTTGTCAATGCCGAATGTTGTCGTGCTGGCATTGGCAGTGGCGGAGCTAGAGACACATAGTGCTTTGATTTTGTTAATGTGTGGCAAAAGGTGATTTTGCACAGTGAGCATGCCATTGTGTGCCACAGTTGCGGAAACGCATTTTGGGCAGGCTGGGAAAAATGGCAGCTGGACTGTTGATAGGGACGTGTGCACAAATGCCAGTGGTGAAAATGTGACATGAAAATATTGCAGATTGACGAAGTTACAAGAGTGCGTGGAAACTGCACAATGCACGCTTGCAACACAGTCATTGTATGGACTTTCGGCACCAAATTTTCGACATAGGCATTTTATGACCTCTGCTCATGAATAGTGTCACCGTCATTTTCTCAAACTGTCCCGAAAACTGATTTTGCACAGTGACCGTACAGTTCTGCACCAGACATGCAAAAACACATTTCAGCCAGCTGTAATGTTCATAAGGAGGCATGGAAGAATGGCAATGATGAACAGCTGGAATGAAACTATTACAAATTCACAAAGTCACAAGCTTGTGTGCAAACTGCGCAACACACGCTTATAAAACACTCATTTTATTGACTTTCACACCCAAATTTTCAACATAGGCATTTTAGGACATCTGTTAATGAACAGTGTCACTGCCATTTTCATAATGTGTCTTAAACACAGGCTTTCCACAGTGACCGCGCTATTTTGTGCCGGAAGTGCGAAAACAGATTTTGGTCAGGATGTGAAAAATGACAGCTGTACTGTTCATTAGGAGGTGCAGAACAATGGCACTGTTGAAAATCTGGAGTGAAAATATTATAAGTTTGCGAACTTCTGAGCGTGCATGCAAACTGCACAACACACACTCGTAACACAGTCATTTTATGGAGTATTGTCACCAAATTTTTAACACAGGCATTTTAGGACCTCTGATCATGAACAGTGTCACTGTCATTTTTGCAATGTGTCCCGAACACTGATTTCACACAGTGACCACGCTATTTTGCACCGGAAGTGCGAAAATACATTTCCGGCAGGATGTGAAAAATGACAGCTGTGTTGTCTAAACACTCTTCGTGTGTAGGGTAACCAATAAAAATTATAACAATACAGATTCTTGTGTCTCGGAGTCTGCCAAGAAACATTCATAAACAAGCAAGGAGTACTAATAAAGTTTATTGTGCTACTTACGCCAAGCATGTGACAGAGAAAATCACAAGGGAGATGGGTTTCTCACCATTCCTGAAGAATGTACATAATCTCCAGAATTGTAGATCTTAAGTTCTCTAAGATCTTGTTTTATCTCTCCCCATGCTCCAGCTCTCTGCAATTCTAGAGAAGCTGCTGTAGTGTCTTGAGAGAGCTACAATGGGTTGCGGACAACTATATACTACAGATAACAGTACAGCAACAGAGATTACAACATAGTTACAGATATGAGAAACAATATGTATTGGTTCTAAGTCATTCTCCATTGGAGAATGACTTAGGAGACAGAATTACTAATGAGTATCATATGAGACAGCATATGCTTCCATTAGCATTATAGCTTAGGCAAAAGAAATGCTGACAGTTCAAAACTACATGCGGCATTTCTAGCTTGCATACAGTATATAACATTAGACATAACAAAGGCCTTCTGTCTCTGTCAGCTTGCCTAGACAAAGAGAACTGCTGACAGGCCTATTACATGGCATATCTGAGTCACAAGAAGGTGTGGTAAAATGCCAATGTTGAGAATCTGGCTTGAAAATATTGCGAATTCACTAACTTACGAGCATGCTTAGCAACTGCGCAACTCACACTCGTAAAACAGTCATTTTTGGGATTTTTTCCACCAAATTTGCAACATAGGCTTTTTGAGAGTCCTCCTCATGAACAGTGGCACAGTCATTTTGTTCCTCGGTCCTGAAAGGTGATTCCATGCAGTGACTGCGAAATCACCTTTCGGGACCGAATAATGCCATGGCAGTGCAAGAATTCATGAGGAGGGGTCCCAAGAACCCCATGTTGAAAATGTGGGGCCAAAATTCCCAAAAATGCCTGTGATATGCAGCAAAGTTGAAAACACCCTATTTATTCCATTATACACCTTATCGGCATTTCCTCAGTTCGCGGTTGGCTTTGAAGAGTGCAGACGTGTTTCCGGTCCACTGAAGATCACCACGCCAGACTCTGGAGGTAAGTATGGGGTGAGAGGGGGTGTGAGGAGGCAGGGTGCTCAGAGGGTGGGTGCAGGTGGGGGGCAGGGAGACTATGAGGGACCGTTTTCTTTTTATAGGTTAAAACAAATGTTAACATCGCGAGAAAGTTTTTTTTTTTAGGGGATTGGGCACACTGGGGTGGGCTCCCAGCACACCACCTAACTATTGGGGAGAGTCTGTAGCTGACGGGGGATTGGGCACCCTCGTCACAACACAACACGGGGTAGGGGGGATGTTATGCCGATGGGGATTGGACACCCCCGTTGGCACACAAAGCAAGTGGGAGACCGAGCTGAAGGGGATTGGGCACCCCCTTGGCATTTAACAATGGGGGGGTTTCTTTATGCCAACGGGGAGTGGGGTCCCCCTTCGGCACACAAAGAAAGTGGGGGGGCTGAGTCGAGGGGGATTGGGCACCACCCTCAGCATTTAACAATGGTGGGGTGATTTATGCTGATGAGGAGTGGGATCCCCGTCTGCACATACAGAGGGCCAGGGGTAGCTGACAGGGGGACTGGGCACTCCCGAAGTCAGCAGTTTGGCAGCCACTGTGCCGCCACGCTCATAATGTCAGCGAGCATGTCCAATGAAGGATCCGCTGCATCTGACAAGCTTTGTTAGAATTGCAGTGGACCTTTTCTTAGATGTGCTCACCACATTATGTATGCATGGTGTGGCACTGGCATGCAGGCTGATTGGGGAATGAGGGACGCACCTACTGGTGCATGCCCTGCATTCGCCCAACAGCGACCGCACCTCCAAAGCTGCACTACCCCAAGATGTTGACTGTGCAAGTGTGCCAACATAAAAAGGACATAACATTGCAAATTTGGTACTCTACTCAGCCAAATGAGTAGTAAAACAATGTAACAACTTCCTGGTAAACCTTAAGAAATCACCCAAGTAGCTCCAGAAATAGCCTTTTACTTTAGAAGAACATGAAACTCTTACCCTGCATAGTTTAGGCAACTTCATGAAATAAGATATATTATTTGAGAGTCACAGAAACAGATATGGAAACAAGCATTTGTTAATGCTGAATGTTCATAGCTTGCATTGCTGTTGTACGAGGTCCTGCTTGTACATATTTTACTATATATTAAACTAAGATAGACCAAATGTGATGTAATATGTCATTTACATAGTTTTATTCTACGTTTAGCTGGTATAGTAGAGGTGAGATGCAACATCCCTGTTTTAGTGTGGTCCTGCTTTTATAATGTATTTTAATAATAATAATAATACTTTATTTGTTATGCGCCTTTCAGGCATCAAGGCACAGTACAATAAGAGAATAAAATCCAACAGATTCAGCCACATAGTCAATACAATTCAATAAATAGTACATCCATAAGCTTTTTCCCAGAGGAAAGATTTCAGAGCCTGTTTAAAACTCCTCACGGTCATGCACTCCCTAATCCGACAAGGTAGAGAATTCGAAAGGGAGGGGCTGCAAACATAAATGCATGGGCCCCAACAGATTTTAAAGTCACCCTTGGAATCTCTAGCAACCCCTTGTCAGCAGAGTGGAGTGGTCTCACAGGGTGGTAAGGAATCAGGAGTTCTTTCAGGTAATCAGGGCCCAGTTCACGCAGGGCTTTAAAAGTCAGTAAGCTAACTTTGAAGGTGATCCACCACTGAACTGGTAGCCAGTGCAGTTCCTGCAGCACCAGTGCAATATGGGAGGATCTAGGAGTTCCCACCAACAACCATGCTGTGGAATTCTGCACCAGCTGCAAGCGGCAGATATCAACCCCCGGAAGCCCAAAGTAAAGTGAGTTGCAGTAGTCAAGGTGTGAGGTCACAAAGGCATGGATTAAAGTTGGCAGATCACTGGACGGAACAAGGTGCTTGATCCTGGAGATGTTCCTTAGATGGTAGAAAGATGTCTTAACCACAGCTGACACCTGAGGCCGAAGTGTCAGCCCAGCATCCAATATCACCCCCAGGTCTCACACCTGTTCAGAGACCTGGAGCTCGACATCCCCAAGACACAATCCAGATGGGGAGCTGGCCACTGGACCTCCTATCCGGCGATTCAGATCCAAGACCAACACCTCCATCTTCCCTGAATTCAACTTCAACCAAATGGACCTCATCCAATCCTGGATTTCATTGAGACAGCTATTAAATACTGATACGGCTCCTTCCTGGTTGGGGCCAAAAGACAGGTATAGCTGGGTATCATTGGCATAGCAATGAAACCTCAGACTATACCATCTCACAATGTCTCCAAGGGGAAGCATGTACACCGCAAACAACATGGGGACAAAATAGCACCCTGAGGAACCCCACAAGGCAGAGAGGTGGGATCGGAAGAAAAGACCCCTGAAACCACCCTCTGCATTCTTCCGGTGAGGTATGAGGTGAACCATCTGAGGACCACCCCAGAAAGCCACAAATATATCTCAAGCGCTCAAGAAAGACCCCATGGTCAATGGTGTCAATTGCTGAGGACAGATCTAATGGTACCAAAATGAACTGTTTTCTCTGGTCTCTCGCCATCAGGAGATCACTGAGCACCCGAACCAGTGCAGTCTCGGTACAGTGCCTCTTTCAGAAACCTGATTGCAGCGGTTCATAGATGCTATGGATGGTCAGATGGTTCTCCAACTGGGCTGCCACTACTTTCTCGATCACCTTCCCCACAAAGGGGAGATTCGAGATAGGCCTGCAGTTGGCAAGACAGTCTGGGTCCAGTGAAGCTTTCTTCAACAAGGGTATCACCACTGCCTCTTTCAAGGAACAGGGGTATTCACCCGAGTCAAGGGAGCACCAGACTATCTGTGCTAGAACTGGGAAAATGGCCTCCCCACAACCCAAAATAAGGGATGTAGGACGCAGATCTAAACTACAGCATGTAGGGCACATCCCTAGGACAATCCACATAGCATCTACTATTTCCAGGTGGTCAAAGGTACTCCAGGAAAAAGAAGGGGTAGTGACCAAGTCCTGATCACAAACAACTTGCATAGAATGTGTCAAGAGGATCTCTGACCTGATGTTCATCACCTTATCAGTGAAGAACTGAGCAAGCTCATCACACTGTAATTATGAAAACGCTCTTCGGCGTTGCAGACAGGTTGGGTTACACAATCTATCCATGGTTCTGAAGAGCTGAGCTGGTCAGTTCTGGGTGGCAGAAATTTCCCTGAATGGGAATTCTGCCTTCTTACAAGAAATTTCTGACTGATAGAATTGATAATGTTCTAGCAGTCTAAGATGATCGGCATCCAGGCCAGATTTCTGCCAACAACATTCTAACCTGCATCCTACTCGCCGCAACTCCCTCAAGGCCCCATCAAACCAAGGTGCCCAAGGTTGAAGGGAGAGAGGGCACACATGAACTGGAACAACAGAATCCAGGCCAGAGGTGATGGCATTATTATAGGCCTATATCAATGCCTCTGGATCATTGCAATGCACAGGAAATTGTGATATGTCAAGTACCACAGTAAGGCCATCGGAAGTAATATTCCGCAAAGAGCGGTACTTTACCATCTCTACAGGGGTCGGCTTGCAAGGTGGGATGCCAAAATTGAATCTCACAGTGTAATGGTCAGACCATCTGACTGGTTCCACCCCAACATCAGAAGCCTCGATCCTCAGAAGGAAGACCTGGTCAAGTGAATGGCCACCTTTATGTGTAGCAGTGGAAACCACCTGTGTTAGGCCCAGTGAATCCATCAACTGGAGGAAGTGTTGTCCAAATTGCGAGAGTTCATCGTTGATCCAGGTATTAAAATCACCCAGAACCATCAGTCTGGGAGACTTGAAAGCCAGGTCGTCGATGAAGTCTGCTACTTCCTTAAGGAATTGCTTCCCATCTCCGGGTGGACGGTAGATGAGAGCAATTTGATAGCCCACACCTGCTACAACAGCACATTCAAAGGAGATGGTCTCCACAACTGGAACACTAGTGAGTGCCAATTCAGTCTTAAAACAGACTGTAACTCTACCCCCCCCCCCGTGGTCCAACCGCCGGCGATGTATCACTGTATACCCAGCTGGAATTGCAGCCTCCAATATTGGGCCTGCATTATTGTCCAGCCAGGTCTCAGTGATGCAACCCAGATTTGCCGAATCAACATGATCAAAATTCACAGCGGTCTTGTTCCAGACAGATCTAGCATTGCACAACAGTGCCCGGGTTGGACAAAACTCCTGAACTGCCCTGGCTACCTGCCCATCACCAATGATGGTGCCCTTGGGTATGGGGACCAAACAAGATGGTCCATGCTTCAAGCTCCACTTCGCCCCAGGGCATCTCCTGGGCTTAACCACACCTATGGGAGCACCCTGCTCCTCCAGCCTCCACTGTTCACTCCCCCCACCTCATCCCCCCCCTCCTACGGGCAATACCTAAGGAATGACAATGTTGATAAATAGAGAAAGCCAAAGGAGGGGGATGAAAAGGGAGTGAAGGGCAGAGGCTGAATAGCACATGACCGGGGGGGGGATACAGGCAAACACATATCCCAGGCCAGTAATATCGTACCCCTAAAAATCCACCACACTTGAGGTTCATCTCCAGTCACTCCACAAATACCTAAAAACCAGATAATAACTAACAACAACTTAACTTCTTATCGTACCCTAAATTACCCCACTACAACAAAAAATAAGAAACCACACCCACATTAACAAACAAAATAGAATAAAAACCAATAAAAATATAAGGAAAAAAGTTTTGTATTCCACCCCCCAGGTTAGTCTCTCACACTAAACTGAGCGGAGGGTGAAATTATAGGTTTTCACTGGGCCCTCTCACTGCCCAAACTAATTTTCAAATATAAAAACTTGATGACAGGGAAGACACAAGCTGGAGATACATATAACATAAAAATACTTGCATGTATTTTGATAGGACAGCTCCTTTCAGATGAAACAGCTCCTTTTCTTGAGGTTCTGCTATATGGTCATGTGTTCTACACAATTCTGCAGTACATTTGCTCAGGATAACCCAGCTAAGATGCAATATCTTTTTTTTTTAATGGAATCTGATCAGTGCATTTTTATTGCATTTAGTTAGGATGACATCTCAGACGCTATCTTGTTTTCAGTGGGATCCTGCTTTCCCCAGTTTTTGCTCTATATTTACTGTTATATGGAGCCATGTTTGGGGCTCAGTCTATTACAAAAAAAATGTGCTAGTTGCTGATCTTAAAGGAGCACTGCACTAAAACTGTAAGTCATATTTAAAATATTGGTTCCAATTTTTTGCTGAGGCATGTGGACTACAGAGAAGCTGTCAGTGAGGTGTGTCTTAAGAAAGAAGCATTAGATTTTCCACGGAAATAAAACATATTTTTTTCTGTTATTATTATATCAACTTAGCAATGGGCATTTTTATTCACATGACATGAAAAAGAATACATGTTTTAAAACAAAACAGTTACCAGCCATTCCTTTAAGTTCGTTACGTGTGGTGTGGGTTACTGTTGATTTTTGTTCAACTTGTATTATTATATCAGTTCTGCAGTACATTTGTCCAGGATAACCCAGCTGAGAAGCAATATCTTTTTATTCAATGGTATCTGGTTTGATGCATTTTTATTTAATTTAGTTAGGATAACACAGCTCAGATGCTATCTTGTTTTCAGTGGGATCCTGCTTTCCCCAGTTTTTACTCTATATTTACTGGACTATGGAGCCTTGTTTTGGGCTCAGTTTATTACAAAAAAATGTACTGGCTGCTCATCCTAAAGGAACAATGCACTAAAACTGTAAGTTATATTTAAAATATTGGTTCCAAGCCGCCCGGTGGCTGAGGTTGAGTGCTGCATGCCACCTACCGCATTCGGCGACCAGTTCAGTAGCAGAGTCAGGTTGCTGGTGGGTCGGCGGAGATAGGCTTGGCGTCCCATGACAGCTCATCTTCTCCGGGAAGGGAAGAAGTCAATGCTCATGCACTTGCCTGACTCCGAGCGGAGGCTTGGAGTACTGCAAGCCCCAACTATAGAGGATGGGCGGCTGTTGTCCAGCATGGATGTCGGTGCTCGCGCCATGATGTCTGGGGTTTCATGCTGTAGGGAAGGGGAGGGGAGAAAAAGAGAAAAAGTAGCCTGACACCACCGGGGAGATGGGGAGCCGGGGGACGTGCCCACGATGTGCATGTGCCCGCCCGACAGACCCAACCCGACGCTACATAAGTTACGGGGTGTTAGTGCCCCCACTTTGTCCCCACCCGGAGGGTCAAACCACAGCTCCAGGGGGTCTTAGGGTCCTTTCAGGGCAGGGCACCAGGCAGTGGGCTGTCTGCCATGTCTCCCCTGATGGGTTGGGGGTGGCAGGCTGGGGTAAGCAGACAAAGAGTAATTTAAAAAAAATATATATATATTGGTTCCAATTTTTTGCTAAGGCACATGGACTACATAGAAGCTGTCAATGAGATGTGACTTAAGAAAGAAGCATTAGATTTTCCAGGAAAATAAAACATATTTTTCTGTTGTTATTACATGAACTTAGCAATGGCCATTTTTATTCACATGACAAAGAAGACATGTTTTAAAACACAATAGTTACCATCCATTCCTTTAAGTCAGTTAAATTTTGTATGCGTTACTGTTGATTTTTGTACAGCTTGTCTTATTGTGATCATACATTTACGACAAGCATGTTTTTGTTTTGATTATTAAACAAAAAATACACTAGATAAATCCTGTAATATGCCTTTGTTGAATACATGATGAGAGTGAGAGATTCAGATCATTTCATGTAATGCAGTTAGAAACGGATTTCTTTGACTGGGTGACCAGGAAGGTAGATAAGGGAGGTGCAGTGGATGTGGCCTACCTAAGTTTCAGCAAGATCTTCAACACCATCCCACACAGGAAGTTGGTAAATAAGATGGGCAGCCTGGGAGTGGGCCCCAAGGTAGTAAACTGGGTCAAAAACTGGTTGAATGACAGGACACAGAGTATGGTGGTAAATGGTATTCAATCTGAGAAGAGGGGGTGACCAGCAGGGTGCCAAAGGGATCCATGCTGGGGCCAGTTCTCTTTAATATCTTCATAAGCAACATTGCAGATGGGCTGAATGGGAAGAGGTGCCTCTTTGCAGACAACACTAAGATTTACAACAGGACTGACACTCCAGCAGGGGTGGAAAAAATGAGAAAGGACCTAAACATGTGTGGAATGGTTGAGAGTGTGGCAGCTAAGAGTCAATGAAAAGAAGTGCAAATTCATGCATTTGAGGCACAGAAATCCAAGGGAGTAGTACAAGATGGGGGAGAGGTACTGACGACCACCAGTCAAGAAAGGGACCCGGAGCTAATCATATCTGATGACCTAAAGTTAACCAAACAATGTGAGAAGGCTGTGGGGGGAGCCTGTGGGATGCTAGGGTGCATAACATTTATCAAATGGGATACAGGGGAGTGTAAGGAGGGAGACATGGAAAAGGCAGAAATACTGAACATATACTTCTGTTCAGTATTCACTAAAGAGGGGGAGAATCAGGCAATACAGCTGGGTAACCGACACAAAGCAGCGAAGAGGTAAACACAAATCCATTCACAGTGGAGAGAGTCCCGGAGGAGCTCACAAAACTGAAGGTGGATGGAGCAATGAGACCAGATCAATGGCATACACCTGAGGATACTAAGAGAGCTGTGAAGATAGCTAGTGGTGCCTCTGGCAGCACTGTTCATGGAGTCACTCAACACAGAAGTGGTTCCAGAGGACTTGAAGAGGGCGCATGTTATCCCTCTACACAAAAGTGGTAGTAAGGAGGAGGCAGAGAACTAAAGGCTGGTCAGCTTCACCTCAATAGTGGGTAATATCATGGAGGCACTGCTTAAAGAAATAATAAGGCACATTTGGAATCCAGTGGTGCCCAAGATCCAAGGCAACATAGATTCAAAGCAGGAAGGTCATGTCAGGCGAATGTGATAGATTATTTTGACTGAGTGACAAAGAAAGTAAATTCAGGGGAGGCAGTAGATGTCACCTACCTTGATTTCAGCAAAGCCTTCAACACTGTCCCACATAAAAGACTGGTCGACAAAATGAGTAGTCTGGGTATGGGGCACAAGGTGGTAAACTGGGTTAGGACTACCAGACAGGAAGCAGAGGATGGTGGTAATTGGGATCCAAACAGGGGAAAGGGAGGTGACCAGTGGGGTATCTCAGGGGTCAGTCCTTGGGCCAGTGTGGTTGGACTGGAGGAAATGTTCTGCCTATTTGCAGATAACACCAAGATCTGCAACAGGGTGGATACTCTGGACGGGGAAGAGAGAATGAGGAGGGACCTAGAGAAGTTTGAAAAATGGTCTGAAGCGTGGCAACTAAAGTTCAGTTCCAAGAAGTGCAAAATAATGCAACTTGGATGAGGGAACTCTGGGAAGAGCTACAGGATGGGGGGGTGCTGACTATCACCAAAGAAGAAAGGGACCTGGGGTTATAATTTCCAATGACCTAAAGGTGTCAGAGCATATTACAAAGGCTGCAGGGATGGCCAGTGGCATACTGGGATACACAGGCAGAAGTATCACTAGCAGAAGGTGGGAGGTCATGATGCCCTTGTACAAAATGCTAATGAGGCCTCACCTAGAGTATTATTTGCAATTCTGAAGGCCACACCTTTCGGAAGGACATTGACAGGGTGGAGACAGCCCAGAGAAGGGCACCTAGATGGTACAGGGCTTGCACCAGAAAACATATGAGGAAAGACTAAAGCACCTCAATATGTACTTTCTGAAGGAGAGAATGGATCAAGGGGCATGATAGAAGCATTTAAGTACCATAAGGGCATTAACAAGGTGTAGAGGGAGAAATCTTCCAATAAAAGAGATGTACAAGAATGAGATGGCATAATATGAAATTGGAAGGTGGCAGGCTGAGGGAAAATGTGAGGAAGATTTTCTTCACAAAGAGAATGGTGGACACGTGGAATAGACTGCCACAGGCAGTGGTGCGGGTGAGCACTGTGAAGGGTTTTAAACATGCATGGGACAGGCATAAGTGTACCTTAGAGGTGGGAAGGAGGGGAGAAAAGTCATTGGCTAGGTAGTGTCACAGGTCACAAACTAGTGTGAGGTTTTGGGCAGACTGGATGGGCGTGGTGGTCCTTATTTGTTGACAATTTCTATGTTTCTTAGAAGGAGAGGTATTGTTATGCAACTGTACAGATGACTAGTGAGACCTCATTAGGAATACTGTGTCCAGTTCTGGAGGCCACATCTCCAGAAGGACATAGAACAAAAAAGCGGTAGTCTAGGGAAGGACCACAAAAATGGTGCAACAACTGCACAAACAGTCATGAGGAAAGACTAGAAGATCTCAATATGTATTCCTTGGAGTATAGGAGAGAGAGGGGGGATAAGATAGAGACAATCAAGTACCTTAGGGGTATAAACAAGCTACAGCAGGGTAGCATCTTTCAGAAAATTAAGTGTACAAGAACAAGGGGGCATGATATGAGGCTAGAGGGGGGGTAGGTTCAGGGGCAATGTGAGAAAGTACTTTTTCACAAAAAGAGTAGTGGATGCTTGGACTAGCCTCCCTGCGGCGGTAGTGGAGCAGAAATGGTAGGGGAATTCAATAATGCATGGGATAAACATATGAGTACTCTCCAATAGGGATTAGAGGGTAAGCCAAAGATCAACTAGGGTCTGTTGTACTGCATTATGTAGGGAAAAGGGGCAGACTAGGTGGGCCACACAGTACTTATCTGCTGTCACCTTATATGTTTCTATGTTTCTTAGGAGAAACATTGCTTCTCTTTATGAACTTCTGGTGGCTTGCATAGTTCATGATTTCCTAGTGTGAAAATGTCATGCTGCAAAGTTCAAATTGATAAATATCCTTTATTTTAACCAGCAGTACAATCTATATCTTTACTATGCAACCCATCATGAGTGGGTTGTATGGTCTGGTCCCAGAATGGATGATGATGCTCAAGTCAACTATGGGATCATTGTGTATTAAAGATCTACTGATACCTTAAAGAAAACTTTAAGAAACAAAATATTTAGGTACAATTCTGCCTGCATTCCATATGTATTCTATCTATTTCTCCTTCCCATTATTTATTATTGAAAAAATTTGCATGGATACATGATGTTTAGCCCTCAGAGTTTCTTTAGAGTTCATTTGCCTCTGTAACTTACTCCCTGTTTATGTCATAATGCTCTGTTGTGACATCACGATATGTTGCCATAGGAGTAACTGTGATGTCACAAGCAGTGCATTATGACCTCAAGTAGGGAGAAGCAATAGGAATAGATGAACTCTTTAGGAGCAAAGATCTTGGACCTGATTCTCTAATGGGGCTGCATTCAGCGCAAGCTGCAGCAAACTGCAGCCTGCGCCGTAGCCCCATATGCCAGGGAGCCTGCACCGGTTTCATGTACAGGAGGGGTCCTGGCATTTAAGTCCCCACACTTGTGGCAGCCTGTCGCTTGCGACGAACACCCGGTGCATGGGAGGTTTCCAGCGCATGCCTGGTGAGGCACGGGAAATGGCGCCTACTGTACATATGTGCACATTGAATGCCACCAGTCTCAAAAACTGAGTTCATATGTACAATACAGTGCTCGTGCAGACCACAGTCGGCAGCTGGCCGGGCACTAAGAGGTGGGTTCCACTAGACCACCAGGTATTGGGCACTGCAGTGATTGGGGGCAAATTCCCATGCCACATACAGGGCAGCATCGGGGATGGGGTGGTGTCATTGGGCTTGGGTGACAGTACCTGGCAGGATGGGGCACCATCGGTGAACCGGGGGGCAACTGCAGCATACAGTGGCACATAGGATGACTGCCCCAGTGGGACATATTCTAAATCCCACTATGCCAGCCTTGGCTGGTCTAAGGGCACTTAGAATATCTCCCATTGGGTGCTGTCTGAGAATAGTAAGCTGCAGCTTGCATCAGCGCAGTCCACCTAGCCCTGTGTCACAGCACTGTGCAGAGTGCAGGGCTGGCGCAGGACCTGTTTGGGGCAGATGGCCTGCGGTCGATGCAGGCCACCTTTGTGAATTGCGTGGAGGCAGCCCTGGATGCGAGGTGCACCTTGCACCATATCTGTTTGGTGCAAGCAGCTTGCGTCAGATGCAGGGCTTTGAGAATCGGGCTCCCTGTTTTCAAGCAAATGACCTCAGTAATAAATAATGGGGAGGAGGAATACAGAACTAATGTGAAATACAAGCTCAACTGTATCTAAATATTATGTTTGATTAAAATTGTCCTGAAGATGTCAGCTGCTCTTTAAAACTATTTGATATTCATGCAGTTGTCTACTGGTGCTACAATAGTTGCATTTATTCAGAAGCTGGGTGCTGTGGGATTTTTACTTGTGATTCATGGAAATGAATGCTTGCAGGTGTTAGATTAGAATATGGGTTCATCAAATGTTTTGGGTTGGTAGGTGAAAGTGGTTGTAGCAACTTGACTGCACATTTTTTATTTATTTCAATTTTTTTTCTTAAATGTTTTCATGAGATGTGACTGTATGGTGCTGATATGCATGCACCGCGTACTTCACAATATATCATGGGTCATACAATGATTGAAGGATAGCAGAAGGCTAGAGGTCCATATGTAGCTATCCCCACTTCTTAGTGGTTGCAACTATATAAGTTGCTCTCATTAAATGTGCATTTAGTTTTGATTTAAAGCTGGTAAATTATTTTTGTCTTACAATATCATCTGGAAGTTGATTTCATAATCTAATAGTTCTGAGTCTTGTATTTGCATATTATGTGATCGTAAATTTAAGCATTTTCCCTATAATTTATTTCAAATTCTCTGATTAACACTGTATCTTGTAATATCTTGTACAGTGTTAGTAAGTCCCCTCTTTGCCTTCTTTTTACAAATGGCCACAGTTTTAGTTTTTTAAGCCTATTTCTATAATGGATGTTCCTAAAATTTCCAATTAGTTTCATGTAATGACGTTGTTTATGAATATGTTCACTGACATGCATGCTTTTGTTGATTTTATTTTGATTTGGCCTCATTTCACTCACTGTAAACCCTCAAACACCTTTCTCTCACAGCCCATGCTGCTTGATTCATGTTTACCCCATGGCTCCCATTACCCACCATGAACCTTTGTTATTATATAGAAATATAGAAGCTGCCAGCAGAAATGGACCTACTGGCTCACCTAGTCTGCCATAAGGTCCCTAGCTACTTTGCTACCATAGATCCTAACTGATCTCTGGCCTTACCCCCCAGACCTATTACCATGGCCCCCTTGTGTCTCTCCCATGCATGTGTGAAATCTGTTCCATTTCAGTACCAACCACCTCCACTGGGAGGCTGTTCCAGACATCCACCACCCTTTCTGTAAAGAAGTACAGTATTTCTCCACATTCCCTCGGTGTCTCCCCCTTCCAGCTTCATATCATGCCCCTTTGTCCTTGAGCATCTCTTTCTTTGCAAAATGCCATCTTCCTGTAGTTTATTGATACCTTTGAGGTATTTGAATGTTTCTAACATGTCTCCCCTTTCTCTTCTTTCCCTCTACAGAGTACCTATTTAACTCATTGAGTTATTCCCTGTAGGGCTTTCCTTGCAGGGCCTATTGCCCTTCTTCATCGGTAGTTAGAATTATCAAGCATTCTAGTAACACTGTTTTACTATTTGTTAGTCATTGGCTAGTGGCACATACAGTACCATTCTCCCATCTCCACAGCTGGCTGCCAAATGTCAGTTTATAATCGCCTGCATACCACATCAGCTGTTGCAGTGCGCAGTTGATAGTAAACTGTCATTTAGCAGCCGGCCAGGTAGCTGAGCGTAGAGTATGTCTAGGTCACTGCACGGAAGGCTGCAGTCAAATTGGGTAGCTTCTTATAATAATACAATTTTTTATATTAGTATAAGTGGATACTTCTGCTAGCTGTATGTTTTCTTTTGCTGGTAGTGGTGGGATTCGAGCAAGCTGTTCCTGGAAATATATTCCCAATGTATTGGTGTTGAAAATGGGTTTAGCAATTGTTATGGTTGGATGGTGGGTAGGGAACTGGCAGTTGGACAGCATTTTTCACTTTTTATTTAGAAAATGACCAAGACAATCCCTGGCACCTGATTGGCTGAAAACACTCCAGAGGTGTGCAGATATTTTTAATAGAGCCCTCTGAAAAACTAATGCCAGTTCTGGGTGCCCCATTACTTAGGGTATCATTGGACACCCAGAATTTTCAAACTGACCAGTCGTCATTTTTTTCTGCTGCTTAGCGGATGAGTTGGCAGCTGGCCAAGGTCCTCCCCAAGTTGGTCTACTCATTTCCACTCTCTCAAAAGCCCTTTACAAAAACACACAAGTGACACAGTGCTTTTTTGTTAATGTGTAACCTCCCCCCCCCAGGGTGCAGGCTTACCTTGTTTGCCTCCTGGCTCTCATTCTCACTGCCGCCACTCCTGGGACTCATTCTACCTCCTAAGTCTCCATCTGGTCCCAGTAATGCATTTCCTTCAAGAGGGGCCGGAGAAGCAAAGCCACAAACCCATACAGCCGCACTTGGAACTTGTAAGCTGGTGGTCTGTGCATGCGTGATAGCATGCTTCCATTTTTAAACCACTCCTGTAGCAGAATGAAGGCTCCCTGCATGCTCCCTATCCCCAGACTCTTCTAATCATGATCTGGAGACATGGAGGGGGTGGTTGAGGACTCCCAAAAGTATCTACTGAAAAAGCACCAATGAGTTCAGTGGGACTGCTTAATTAAGCAATAAGGCATGACAAGGTGTGTGTTATCATGTAATAACGTCACTCCTGGAGTGGGTTGAAGCACGAGGTGAAGCCAAGTGCTTCGACCACCACAGGAGTGATGTTATTACATGATGACACACACCTTGGAGTGCCTTATTGCTATTATACAATGGCTAATTTTTTAGTTCCTCATGAAAATCTTTCAGTTGTGTCTGACATGCATCCCCCAACCCCGATGGCTCGTTTTTTGAACTGACTACATTTGAAGTTTTATCTTCTGTGTGTGTGTGAATGTTGGCTTCTTAGTGCAGCTGTTTATGTGAGGCAGAGATCATGTTGACTGAGCCGATCTGGGAGCAGAGCCGGGAGCTGATGAAGGAGTGTAGCTACTTTGGTGGTGTTCTCTGAAAGCCACTTACAGGTATGGCTTTCTTCTGATTGTAAGTTATTTTGGTTTATTTAAAAACCTGTGGTTTTTGTCAACTTTGGATGCGATGAATACAGGGACGTGAGGCTCAAGTGTGTGAAGCGAGCACAGCGCTCTTGTATGCACATGCTGCAACGGTCGCACTTCTGCAAGCTCAGGGTGCTGAAAAAAACACTGTCACAGTTTTCTTTATATTTTGTTTTACAAGAGAGAAGAGTAGAAGAAAGGTTTCGAGTTCCTCTTTTTGTGTTAGAATGACGAGGATTAAATGGGACTGCAGCTAGATGTCAGTGGGTGCACTGTGTCTGTAGCTAGTGGGGGGATTGTGGGGCAGAGTCTTCAGAGCAGTTAAGCAGGGAGGGATCTTTTTGACTGTACTGCGGTGATCTTTGTACCTGCCCTAGATACCGTGATGTTATTGTCTAATAACATCACTGTATCTAGGGGTCAGTAGCCAATCAGGTTCTCAGAATTTTTCTTGCCATTGTATAATTAATATTAATGACACACATGAGTATTAATGGGCTCCCTGCCTACCAGTTGGGGACAGTATAAAAGGCAGCAGTGACAGGCAGGGGAGAACTTCTAAATCTTTGGCTCTGCACACCTAAAAGCCACATATTCCCACACACAAAAAAAAAAAACAATTACAAAAAGCACTTTGAAATTAAGCACTAAATCTTGGGGGGGGGCAGGAAACCATGACAACCAAATGAAAAACAGATAACTAAATGCAGGCAGGAACTATTTAAAAAAGTAAGACTTAAAATTAAACATAAAAATATTTTTTTTCAAACACATAATAGACAGTGGCCCATTTTCTAAGTGTAATAATACCCTCCAGGGTGGGTGGTATTAGGCAATACTGGACATCTCAGGGGCTATAAGGCCCTCTGCCTCTGGTGTTGGGCTTCATTACGCCCCAGGGTGGTCTGGTATTGCCCAGTACTAACTACCCTGTTGGGTATTATTGCATACTTACCTTTTTTAACACATTAACCACTGTGACTACTTACCTTACAATTAATAAGGTATTTCTGCTGCTCATAATGTGAGTGTGTATGTTTTTATATAATGCAGTAACTGTTATTATCCTATCTGGCCTGGTGGCACTGAGGGCTAAGGCACTGGCCACATTTATTTATTTATTTATTTATTTATTTAAGCGTTTAACCAGATTCTAGATGCGTCCTGGGGTGAAGGGTACAGGATAACACGGACAGTGCATAAAATACAATACATAAAATATAGCCAATGAGAGTACAGGCAGTTAGTCATATTTACAGTATTACAGGAGAATGCAGCAAAGATATTACATACAGTTGACATAATTACATTGTTAGCAGGAAAGCTGTGATACGATCACACAATCCAGCTAGGGGCATGTGGACGTTAGAACTTTCCACAGCTAGGAGCACATGCAGTTGGTGGTGAAGTGGGCACCAAGGAGAAGGTTAAGTTGCAGGGAGTTTGTGGTATGCCTGATGTCAGCGGGCAAATCATTACAGAGTTTGTGCATGCGGTGTTTAAAAGCTGATTGACCTTTGGATGTGCCCATGAATGGAACATGGAGAAGCCTGGAGTCCACGCTTCTGAGGGAATAGGCAGGTGGAGGCTGCAATGAGAGGGCGACTTTGAGATATGGGGAAGGGACTGAAACCAGTATTTGGCTATAGACCTTGCACAGTGGATCTTTCTGCAGGCCTGGAGTGAGGGCTGGGCTAGGGAGCTATATAGGTCACAGTGATGGGCCATTTGTGGATATTCCAAGATGATGCGGCAGAAGGAATGGAAGAGCATGTCCAGACTAGTTAGGGAGGAGGGGGGAGCAAAGCCATAGACTACATTGCCATAATCAAGTATTGGGAGAATCATCTTTTGAACAATTTCCTTCTGGGATGGTGTGGGGATACAACCCTTGTTGTGATATAAAGCTCTAAGTTTAGGGTGTAGTTTCTTGTGAATTGATTTGATGTGTGTGTGGAGAAATCCAGGTGCTGGTCTAGACAGACCTGCAGGTATTTGAAGGAGGTGCATACCTCCAGGGGGATCCTGTCTAAGGTTAGGAAAGAGGGGCGAGCGGCTAGGCGAGAGAGTCTTGCCTGTGAGCCAAAGGTTAGTGAGACGGTTTTCTTGGAGTTTAGGAACAGCTGGTTGAGGAAGAAACAGTGCTGAATCACATTGAAGTCCTGTTGTACTGCATTAGCTACTTCTCCAGTGGAAGGGCCTGTGGCGTACAGTATGGTGCCATCCACGTATCTGTAGATGGATGTGTGTATGCAGGCTGTCGGGAGGTCATTTAAGAAAACTGAGATAAGTAACGTCCCAGGACAGAGCCTTGGGGGACACCAGTAGGGTAGGATCAAAACCTTGGGTCCCACCTTGATGTTGGTGATTTAGCTTACTCAAACTGGAATTCCAGTCTGAAACTAAGAGGACCCACTCCTCACATGGAGCTAAAAGAAAATATAGCCAATTTTGGCAGAGGAAAGTTTAATTATGCTGTGTTGTGTGCTGGGGTGTGCACTGGTACTTTTGGATTATTTCATGAATCAATGTGCCATTTTTAATTTTTTAAAACTGCAGATATTATCACTCAGCCTATTATGAGTGATCCAGCTGTCCTACAGAGAAAACACTTATTCACGCTCCAGTCAGAGTGCCACCTATGCAAAACATCTAATTGCTTTTGCCTGTGTTCATGAGCAGGAAAACATAAAAGAATTCCCATTCTAGTCTTGAATACCTCTGTATTTGGCTACACATTAACTCCTATAGAAACATAGAAACATAGACTTTGACGGCAGATAAGGACTGCTTGGCCCACCTAGTCTGCCCATTTCCCTACCTAGTGGATAAACTGCAGATCCTAGTTAACCAACAGCCTACTTCTTCCTACCCCCACCAGAATTGCCTTATGTCTGCCCCATGCATTCTTAAATTCCCCCCACTGTTTTTGACAGCACAATCTCCTCAGGAAGGCCATTCCATGCATCCACCACATTCTCTGTGAAAAAATACTTCCTCACATTTCTCCTGAGCGATCTCCCTTTTATCTTCAACTTGTGTCCCCTTGTTCTTGCACATCTCTTTTTCTGAAGATGCTACCCTCTTGGACTTTGTTGATTCCCTTGAGGTACTTGAAGGCTTCTACCATGTCCCCCCTCTCCTTCCTTTCCTCGGGGGTATACATATTAAGCTCACTTAGTCTCTCTTTGTATGGCTTCTGTTGCAAACCCTTCACTGTTTTAGTTGCCCTCCTGTAGACTGCTTCCATTCTGTCTATGTCCTTGCAGAGATGCGGTCTCCAGAACTGCATGCAGTACTCCAGATGGGGTCTCACCAACTGTCTGTACAGAGGGATAATAACTTTTTGTTTTCTACTGGTGATGCCTCTCTCAGTACATCCAAGTATCCCCACTAGCCCTTCGTACTGCATTCTCACATTGCTTGCTTACCTTTAGGTCATGTGATATGACCACCCCCAGGTCCCTTGCCATTTTTGTTGTTGTCAATTCCCCCCCCCATTGTGTACTCTTCCCCTGGATTTTTGTTTCCCAGGTGTGTTACTTTGCACTTCTTTGCATTGAATCTAAGCAGCCACACTTTTGACCATTCCTCCAACCTTGTCAAGTCCCTTGTCATCCTTTCCACCCCCCTTGTGTATCAACCCTGTTGCAGATCTTTGTGTAGTCTGCAAAGAGGCATACTTTTTCTTCCAGTCCCTCAGCAATGTCACTTATAAACACATTAAAAAGGACCAGACCCAGTACTGAACCCTGCGGTACCACGCTAGTAACCTCCCTTTCTTTGAAGTGGACTCCGTTTACTATTACCCTCTGTATCCTGTTGTCCAGCCAATTATTTTACCCAGGCTACCACCCTGGGACCCAATCCCAAGCTGGATAATTTGTTTATTAATCTTTTGTGTGGGACTGTGTCAAATGCTTTGCTAACGTCTAGGTTGACCATGACCACAGCCCCTCCCTGGTCCACTACTTTGGTCACCCGGTCAAAGAAATCATCTGACATGACCTTTCCACTGTGAATCAATGCTGCATTGGGTCCTGTGCCCAGCTGGCCTCTAGGTGCTCAACAATTCTTTCTTTTAGAAGTGATTCCATCATTTTCCCTACCACTGAGGTCAAGCTAACAGGTCTGTAGTTTCCTGCCTTTGTTTTGCTCCCACTTTTGTGAAGGGGAATCATATCTGCCCTCCTCCAGTCCTTAGGTATCACACCATCCTCCCATGATTTGTTAAAAAGGGTAGTCAGTGGTGTCACTAGTTCTCCCCTTAGTTCTTTTAGAATTCTGGGGTGAATTCCATCAGACCCCATTGCTTTGCCCACCTTCAGTTTTAGGAGTTCTTTCAGAACCCTTTCTTCTGTGAAAGGACTGGTATCGACCTCTCTATCCAGAGTGCTTCTATGATTGGATTAGGTACCTCCCCCTCCTCTTCTTTTGTGAATACTGAGCAGAAGTATTTGTTTAGTATCTCTGTTTTTTCCCTGTCTCTCTCTCTGTTCACCCACCTTCCCCTTTATTAAGCCTCACTATCTCACTTTTAGTCTTTCTTCGCTCCCTAATGTACCTAAAAAAGGTTTTATCCCCTTCCTAAACGAGTTGGTGATCTTTTCCTTGGTTTAGGCCTTTACTGTTCTGACTGCCTTCCCCGCTTTCTTCTGCTTTAACTGGTAAAGTTCTCTGTCCTGCTCCTTCTGTGTTTCCTTATACTTCTTGAATCCTATCTTTTTCTCCCTAACCTTCTCCACCACCTCTTTTGAGAACAATAGTGTTTTTTTCTTTCATTTTGATTTGTTTACTTGCTTCACACAAAGGCTTGTTGCCTCTGTGATGGCAGTTTTGATGTTTCCCCATTGTTCCTCCACCCTCCTTCTTGCCTGTTTGCTAGTTCTTTTCTGAGGCACTCTCCCATTTTGATAAAGTCAGCCTTCGTAAAGCCCAGTACCCTAACTTTTGTATGGCTTGACTTTGTGACTGTATTTATTGTGAACCACACTGTTTGGTGGTCACTTGTTGGATGGCTACCCACTTCTAAATCTAAGATCCTCTCTACATCCCAGTTTGAGAGTACCAGGTCTAAGATTGCTCCCTTCTAAGTGTGGTTCAAATACTAGCTGTCTGAGGCATGCCCCCTGTGGTGCATCGAGAATGACCCTGCTCTTGGATGTGGCTGCAGCAAAGGTGCTGCAGTTAACATCTGTCATATTCAGATCCCCCAACAACAATGTTTCCCCTTTTTCTGCCATCCTGAGGATGCCTTCTATCATTTCCTTGTCCATTTCCTCCCGCTGAGAAGGGAGTCTGTATACAACCCCTGTGCAGATTGGGGTGCCATTTCCGGTCTTTTGGGTGACCCACAGTGCCTCCTGTCCTCCCTGTTTACCCTTTAGTTCCATTGCTTCGATCTCTTCCCTTACGCAGAGTACTGATGTCTAAGACCCATAGCTGCACACTAATCTTGAACTGGACTTGGTAACAGGTAGGAGACGTGATCTCAGTAGAGGTGTCTGTGTCTAAGCTCAGACCACTGATCAACCCTCACAGTTATCCTCAGCAGGACACCCAGTTTAACATTTCTAGGAGTAATTTTATCAGTGGTCCACTTTCCAATGACCTGTCTGCTCAATGGACTCAGCAAATTCCTTGGTGTACTTCCTCACTTCCACCAGCAGTTTTAAACACAGACCACTTTGATATGGTATTTAAATAAGCATAGGGAAAATACAACATATACAAACTTAGGACATTCTCATTATGTGTGCACCCAGTGTTGGTATAACATGCCATCAGAGAATTGAAAGTCTCTGTAAAATTATCTAGCCTGGTGGTGCTGAGGGTTGAGGCACTGGACGCCACACTTTTTTTAAAATTTGTTTTTATTTTAGTCTTTGGTAACTGGTTAAGGCCCACTAGGCACAAGTGCCTGTTTTCAGGGGTGACCTGGGAGCACTGGGTGGTTAAGTGACTTGCTCAGAGTCACACAGTATGCAAGTGGAGGTTTTGAGACTCAAACTCAGGACTGGTCTACTGGATGTACCAAGCTCATTCACACCTCGTTCCTCTAACCTCTAGACTATACTGCCATGACTTCATGCCACACCGGCAACCTGGGTTTGGAAGTGAGCTTGGGCCACCAGTGGTTGGCAGAGGAGGGAGACGATTGAGTGTCTGATCACAGCTCTCCTCTCCCAGGGTGGGTGGGCATGTCATCCTGCTCCTTGGCTGCCCTCCGGTGGAGGATGGGGGAGCAGCACAAGACCACAGGAGACAAGAAGTTTGGCAATGCGAAGCGTGCCTCCACGCACACACATTCTTGGCTACAATGGGTCAGGACACAGAAACATGAGAAAAATGACTGCTGACTCTGTGAAGTCCCCGCTAGCTTGGTGGTGCACTGCCCCTCTGGACTGCCTGCAGTTGCCAAGTAATCAGGGTTTGGGGTCTGGAGGGGGGGAGGCGACTGCTGGGCTGGAAGGGGGGATGGATATTGTTGACAGGCCAGAAGGATAAACACAATATGGAAAAAAAAAAAGAAAGGCTCTGTAAAGTTTATCTTTTGCTGTTTTTGAGGTATTCTAGCAGCCTGTGTTGGTGTTGCATCTGCATATTTTTCCCATGCATCTCTCTTCTGGTCAAATTCCACCCTCGGCTGGGTTGACACCCTGTCATCAATCATCTCCTCCTCATCTGAGAAGAAATAGGTGTTCTGATCTGGAGCGTGTCTTTCTCAATGCTGTCAGGGTCCCCCCGTGGGCAGCTTCATGGAGGTCCCCCATAGACAGCTCACTATAATTTAGGTGGGTGTTACAATCCAGTTGATTTCCCATCAATGCCATGGCACAACGACAGGTCTGGAGAAGGCAGCCAGTGTAAAATCTTAATGTACAAAATGCTTCATGCTTGAAACACAGGCGTGCTTTGTTTGGTTCATCAGCTGCAGCTAGAACACTTACAACTTCAAATAGCCACAGCCTCCAGGATTATTACTATAAGGACCATGTGGTGAAGGGCAAGGAGGTCAAATTGCCAATGCATTCACGATGCAGGGCAACCGTGGAGACTTTGGTGCTGACTTTTGTGACACCCCTGCTTATAGAAGTGTCACAGGCAAGCAATAGAGGTGTCTCAGAAAAAGTGACTGAGAACAGAGGAGCTGGTGTGGGTATCAAGATCATCTCTGAACAGTGTGATGTGATACATTTTAGGGGTCCAACCCTAGAGCTATTTTTTCTAGTATGTATAGGTTTAAGTGCAACACCACCTGGTTATTAATGTTTTGCAGGGCTTGACCTCTGATGGTAAATTGTGCATACATTGGTTTGTGACTATCGTTATATTGTATATGGAGACTTGAGGGAAGCAGATCCACAAATGTGTCTAAGGGAGTAGGTTTGTGTTGTCGCTGCTGTAAAGCTGTGGATATCCACACATACAGTATAACAGTAGTCACACGTTGATGCATGCACGACATTACTGTCAGTGGTCAAGCCCTGTAAAATATTGATAACCAGGTAGAGTTCTACATAAATCTATGCATAATGGACAAAATAGCTCTGTGGTTGAACCCTTAAAATGTACCACATCATACTTCAACAACAAAACAAGCCAAAGTAGACTATATCAATTAAAGTATTAAATATTTTGAAGGACCTCTGTAAAAAACAAACAAAAAAATTGCGTCATGTTAATGCATAGCAGCCGTGTTTACAAGCATTACCACACCACAGCTGTAACAACAGTTGGAGTCATATCTTATGTGGGAAAAAATTAAAAAAGTTTGTTTATGGTTCTAGCAGTTATGACTTACTTCTGGCTCTATCTCTGTATAAAACAGAGGGTACTTGTAGATTTACTACCAGTCAGCTTACTCAGTGTCAGTTTGATTTTAAACAAAAACTGTTGGAACGTCTATTTGTTAGATTTTGTAATTTTTTTTTACATGTTTTGCATGTTGTACGTCAAGCAGTTCTTGACCTTAGAGGCATGCCTAGCGATTGCCCATGGCAACCTTCTACCTCTTATAGACTACTGATCCCTCATCTATTCTCAGGTGTCCACTGCTCTGCATTCCAGGCTAAACTCCGTCTACAACAGCATTTGTTAATTCCTGTTACAGTCTCCTTACTCTACTCACCACTGTGACTTGTACCAGTCCCTAGGATGGCTCCTACTACAAGGACAGTTCGACTATGCTCTTGGGTGTATTATAGACAACACCCTCAAAGGTGGCCACCTTCCCCCTTATGCTCCCCTCCCCTCCTCAGGGGCAGTGTGGCATTAAGTTGCCTACATGAATCATCTGTTCCCCCTGGAAATCCCTAGAATATACTCTGCAATGGGCCATAAACCCCTTTCCTTCTCTGCCCCCACTTTATGGAAATGCTTCCTATATTGTTCCACTTGACTGACTCTCACCCCACCTTCAAAACCCACCTCAAAGCTTGGCTGCTGTTGGAAGCCAGATGCATTTGCCCATCAGGGTAATGACTGCATCGTATTAGAGATGCAGTGAATTTAAATTTTGCCAGTGAAGTGCCTGTGAAGTGAGCACTTCGCATTGTCATTCTGCTACGTGGAGTGGCCAATATGAAAGGCTCACTTTGCCTTGTAATTATTGCTTCACGTTGTCATTCTGCCTTCATGCAAAGTAAGGCGAAGTGATAATACTGGCAGCCTCCCACAAACACAGTCACCAGAATTAATGTGCATCCCCAAAATGCTACTGTCTTGTGTCCAGAAAATTCCCCAGTGCTGACAAAGTGAAATGGGAGCACAAGAAGAAATGCAAAATCTCCCAGAATTAACGTCATACTCAATCATGCGTGCAGTGGTCACACACAGTCACCAGAATTAATGTGCATTCCCAAAATGTTACTGTTTTGGGTCCAGAAAATTCCCCAGTGCTAACGAAATGAAATGGGAGCATAACAAGAAATGCAAAGACTCCCAGAATTAATGGTGAACTGAGCCATTCATGCAGTGGTCACACACAGTCATCAAAATGAATGTGCATCCCCAAAATGCTACTGTCTTGTGTCCAGAAAATTCCCCAGTGTTGACAAAGTGAAATGAGAGCATAACAAGAAATGCAAAGTGTCCCAGAATTAATGGCATACTTAGTCATGCGCACAGTGGTCACACACATTCACCAGAATTAATGTGCATCCCCAAAATGCTATTGCCTTTTGTCCAAAAAATTCCTGACTGCAGATGAAGAGAAATGAGACCATAAAATGGAAAGAAGAGTCTCCATTAAATTCATGCCACACTCAGTCATTCGTGCACACACTCCAATAAGAACTATAGTATGTCCCCAGCTGCTGCTTTTGGAATTTCATGTAATGCTTCTTGACCTGACTGGGCTGATGCACAGTGTCTTGCTAAATGATGTGCTAGAAGGATGAGCCAGCCATTGAGTTAGCCGCCCATGATGATGATGATGTGATAATGCTGTTGGTTGCCCAATGTCTGCTGCACTGAGCCCCCAACAGGAAGGATGTCCTCTGAGTGTACAGTAATACTACCCTAGGTAAGTTAATGTACCTGGCACCACCATGGTTTTCCACAGAATCTGAGTTGACCTTAAATGTTCATATCCATTATATATATATATATATATATATATATATGTATGTGTATATATATATATATATATATATATATATATATATATATATATATACACACACACAAACACATATATATATATATATATATATATATAAATATATGTGTGTGTGTGTATATATATATATATATATATATTATAGTGGCATGGTAGTGCCACTATAGTTAGGGTTGAGGAGCCATTTACATGTTAAACCCAACATTTTGCACCTTAATAACTTTGCAACCATTTGACGGATTTGCCTAAAATTTGGAATACACAAGCAAGACCCATACGCCTTGGGATCTGCCAAGTTTCATACCAGTCACATATACAGCTGCGGAGTAATTAAGTGTGAGCTGCGCATGTGCTTATGCTTTTCTGGAATTTTACTGTTGTATCTAAAGGTCGCACAGTTTGTGCGACCAGTCTGAAATCTTCAGGGAATGTGTGGCCAGGGTCCTCGATGTCCCTTTTGAAGATTTCGTGAAAAAATATGAAACGGTTCAAAAGTTATTCAAAAACCAAGTCCCCATTATAAGTCAATGGAAAAAGTTAAAAAGTTTGAGTGTCTCAAATGTAGTTTTTACTTTTGCAAATGGCCCTTTTACTGTCGCAAATCCACCATTTTGTTTTCAGTTAGTGATCAGAAAAATGCTTGCCATTTAAAATTGGGACTCTCTAACAACCTAATTCTTTTTGTATTCACCTAGTCAGACCCGGAGGATGCTGGGCATGTCTTTATTTTGGGATAAAACACCCCAGAAATATGTTTTTCAAATTTCTGGAAAAAGCACTTTCACAAAGTACTGTCACACTTGCGACACTGTCGAATGAATTTGCGAAAGCTTTCACAAACTTCGACAGTACTTTTCTAGGCTGTGGGAAAATGACAGCAATTCCTTGGCACCCAGCTGCAAAAGAATGGTTTGGTGTTTTGGCCTGAAATGTGGAGGGAATGCAGCCGACATCTCACAGATGTGCCTTTCAGTGTTTCGTTGAAAAAATATTACATGGCGGCAAAGTTACGGCACTCCAAATTTGATGGTTTTTCCCATAGGATAACATTAAGGCATCCCTGTGCAAAATAATGGTTTGGTCTTTTGGGCTGAAATTTGGAGGGAACACAGCCAACATCCTGCAGATGTGCCTTTTTGTGGTTTGGTGAAAAAATATTACAGGGAGCTAAAGTTATAGCACTCTGAACTTCTCTTTTTTTCCCATAGGATAACATTACATTGTTCGCCGCGTCTTTCAGGGCCCGTATCTCGGAAACAGAGCGAGATACGGACTTGTCATCGGAAAAATGCTGAGCCCCCTAACAGGCGCTAAGTACAAAACTAGCCATGAAAGTCATAAATCATATGACTTTTACATTTTTTTTCTACATCGTACGGTTCCTGAGATATAAGCAATTTAGTATTCCAACTCCTCATTTTCTTCTCCGAGAACCATTATTATGCATACATTCTTTGTACTCACTGTCTTTCTTTATGCAGCTTTTGGGGAAAACCAGCCTGTTTGCTTACATTACTGTTACCGTTTTCGCTTGCGGTTCCATTCCCGTTTCACTTACCATTCACGTCTATGCCACCATGTGCATTATCCTTTGCGTTTTCATTTGCACTTGCTTTTGCATTGTTTTTAACATTTCTGTCTACACTACTGTTTCTCTTTCTGTTTTGCTTTGCATCACCATGCGCTTTACTATTTATGTTTGAGGGCAGAATGTTACTATGTGACAAGACATCATGTGGCGGGAGCGTGGGGCCGAAAGGGCCCCGCGATCCCGCCGCCACATTACATTCACTATTTCTCATTATCATTCTCAAAAAGAAGGGAAATTAGAGGCAAAAAACTCTGTTTAATGCATTAGTTAGGGTTGTTTCACACCGACAAAAGCGAGGAAATTCGGTGTTAGGGTTGAAAGCCCCCATGGACCTCTGCCCACACCCCAACCGCATCGGATGTGCACTAGGGTTGTTGGTCCTAACTCTCACCCCATTCTCCTACACCGCTGCTTCTTTACATATGTGATGGGGTGAGAGTTATGGACGACAACCCTAATGCACACCCCGATGCCGGTTGGGGTTGTGGGCAGAGGTGGCCAAGGGGGGCTTTCAACCCTAACACTGAATTTCCTTGCTTTTGTCGGTGTGGAACAACCCTAACTAATGCATTAAATCGAGCTTTTTCTCTAATATATATATATATATATATATATATATATATATATATATATATATATACATACATATACACATATATATACTTGTAATCATTGCTTTTTGTTTGTATCGAGGTCATATAGTCAAACTTGGGGTGTGCATTTCTTGGCTTTATGAGGAATTTTGGCATTGGAATACTGTCAAGCCAGTGAAGGTAAGTATTTTTTTGGGGGGGGGCATTATTTAAAAAGAAGTTAAAAAAGATTCATCAATGTTTTGGTCATCTTTACAGGTCTTCAGCGTATCATCAGAACTGAAAATAAATTAACTGCTGTGATTCGTGAAGAATGTAATCTGTCTCATGATGAGTGTCTGGTGTGACATGGCCAATGATAATAAACTGTACGGGAACGCGAATACCTACAGCTGTACTTCCCTGACCTGTACCACACAAAACTACCTAATTTGAAAACTCATATCAATGAGTACAATGGTGACTGAAGCCGAGACCAGAGATAGTACAAAACAAGCTTACATGGAACTAACTACAAAAAAAATGTAGTTTTGTGATTTATGAATTGTGATCATGAAGATGAAGAACGCAATTTTTTTTGTGAGTGACTCGTGATGATCACCTGATATAAAAATGCACATCAATGAGTATAATGCTCACGTAAAGATATGCACCACACCAGTACTCTGAAGCAAAGCCAAACAAACAACTGTGGCTTAAGTTACAGATGGAGATTGTGCCCTAAGGAGAAATGCACAGACAGATTAAAATTGCACTGCACACTCAAGAGATGCAGATGCAAAGGCACAACAACACCTAACCAGTGCTCACAAGTCACAAATCCAAATCTGTAAAAAAAATACATTTTGCCGTGGGGGAGTAGTGCACGGCAGTAACAGTCCTCTTCCAGTAAAGGTCCCACAAAGCAGTAAAAAAAAATTCATGCAGGTGCGGTGGATAGCAGGTTCACACTGCTGCATTTACTCTGTGGCACAATAAATGTGTCTGATTTGATGGTACGCATCACACACACTCACACACACACACACTACACTACAAGTAATGAATGGCAAATTGAAAACTTCAGTAATATAACCAAATCTTTTAAACAAACTTAAATTATGCACGGCTCCACAACAATCAGCAAAAAAATGTCAAGAATTACTAAAAATATTAGTGTCTCATTAACACAGTTATACAAGAAAAATACAACCAAAACAGAAAGACAGCCTTTTTCTCCCAGTTTTAACCTACCTCCACCACAGATATGCCACTCCCCCAAAGCACACTTCAAGTGTCTGTGAGTACACAGATGAATGTTCTAGATTAACATTCAAAATCCACACACAAACAATAAACACTCAATGATATGAGCACAGGAGGGTTTCCTACAATCGATGTACTACATTTTGAGGAAAAAAAATGGCTCAAAAAGGCTTTTTCAACAGCTTTTAGAGGATTTGAATTGCAGAGCTCTGAGGGGAAACTGTATCCATCTTCCACTACACACACACTACCCAGAAGTGAGGCTGTGCAGAACATGCTAGTGTCAGTGGCTCAGTAGGTAGCACACTAACCTCTGAGGCCCGGAGATCAGAGGGCTGTGGGTTTAGTTCCCACATCTGGCACTTGGGTTAATATCCCAGTACTGATACCATAGTACAGCATGAGAGGGGTGCTGCACTTCTGAGGTACCGTCTTTTGGCTGAGACGTTAAACCGAGGTCCCATCTGCCTGGATTGGTGGTAGTTCAGGTGGATGTTAAAGATCCCATGGCACTTATCGAAAAGAGTAGGGGAATTTCCCCGGTGTCCTGGCCAAATTTCCCTCATTCACTAAAAATACCACCAATAGCTTAATCTGGTTCAAGGTCAGTTGCCATTCATCTGTATCCCTCTCCCCCGGGTCGTGGCTTGAAAATAGGCAGGATTTGTCTAGTGCACTTACCCGGTCAACAAAAATTAAATAAGTAAATAAGAACAATCTAGAGCCCATGTGACCTGCAATTGAATCACTGCAAAATTTGCCTTGGAGCTCAATAACAAGGTGAAGTGATGCAAAATACATTTCAATGTACTTCACCTTAAAATTGGTGGAGAGGTGTTTTGGGGGAAGGCAGAATAATGTGAAGTCATTGGTTACAATGGACTTCGAATTCCTCATTATGATGCAAAGTGCTTCGCATTGCAGATTACTTTGCAGATTCCACATTACTCCGCAAATTATTTTGTGGAGCGAATTTTGGCCACTTTGCCCACCACTACATCCCTTTCCTCTAATACCTGTACCGGTGTCCTACCCTTTTGGGAGGCACCCTCACACTACTTGGCTCTGTATTTTCCTCTTTCCTGCCTTTGCCACAGCACATATTCTATGTAGATGGCAGGCAAACCCTTCTCTGATTTTTTTTTTATTGTTACAGAGTCTAGACCTGATTACTGACTTGTTTATGGACAATGTATCCTACTGTAATTAATTGTATGTATTGTCATTATATACCTTGTTTCTGTAACTGAATTGTGATACCTGTTAATTGCTATAACTTGTATTTGCTCTACTCAGTGTGCCATACAAATGGCCCAGGTTGTGCCTGAAAATGGTCCATTGGATCAATGCACCCACCCAGTTATCAAAGACATAAATAAATGTTTTGCTATACCATGTGAAACACTACTCACATTATGAGAGCATTTCACAAGCTAAGTAAAGAAAGGCAGTAGTGACAATGTATGACATAGGATCTATAATGACCGAATAAGAGTGGCCATGGCATAGGATGGCAATGCACTGTAGAGGAATATGCACATATTAGAGGCATGGACTGTGAAAAGGGGGTTTGTTTTAATGTTGGGAATTGCAAGGTTCTATAGTTCAGCAGGAGGATCTGGGGGTAACTATAGACCATTGGCTAAAGCCAGATGGTATAGTATCCTGCAGTATTCAAGAAAGTAAATACAGTGTTGGGATGCATTAGGAGGGAGGGAGTAAGCAGCAGGTCAATGTATGCGATACTTCTCTCATACAAGGCTTTGGTTAGACCATACCTAGAGTACTGCATCTAGTTCATGTCACTGCAGTACAGAAAGGACATAGAAGAGACTGAAAGAGCTCAGCACAGAACACCAAGCTGAAAATGTGGGCTAGGAAAAAGGTATGAAAACACATTTATTGATTGATTGATTGACTTGCTTACTTATTTATTTATTTACTTATTTATTTTAAATGTTGTACCAGGAAAGACATACTAAGCTGGCAATGGCTCATTCCTAGATGCACCTTCAGGGAATCGGGAGGTGAGTAGATAATATCATGTGCTAGAGTAAAAAAAAAGCTGTAAGGTGCAAGAGTAATAAAAATACTGTCAAAATACAATAATGCAAATGAAATACATACGACTGGGCAGTCATGCTATAAAGGCAGGCAACTCAAGATAAAAGTGCAAGGATAACTACAGTAAGGAACAATTGTAATGCATTTCCCAGTATGAGCACCAGATAGGAGCAGATTAAAAATGCAATCCAAACTGTGGAAAGGAGAAGAATGATTAATGTGAGTACAGTGCAGTATAGTACAGGTGAAATACAGTTCAGGACAAATATTGGAGTAGATGAGTGATACACAGACCGGGGGCTGGAAGGTGCTCCAAAGTGGGGGGGGGGCACCCAACAATCAGGGGAGAAGGGTGATGTTTGACAGGGGTCAGGTACAGTTGTAGTATGGGTTAGTTAATTCATAAAGAAGGGATTTGAAGGAGGAGAAAAGTATGAAGCTGACCAGATAGGGCAGGATAAGAGAGGACCTGGGCTTGGGCAAAAGATATGAGAAGGCAGCTTGGCCACAGTTGTTTTCCTGGAGCGGAGGCATACACAGCTTGTTTCATCAAAAGAAAGTTGAGCGAGACAAGGTCACAGTATTCCGAATATGAAAATGGATAGGCTGGGTGGAGTATACACAAATGTCTGAGCTGGAGAGTGGATGCAGAACTAGAGGGCACGTCCACAAACAAAGTGGGGGCAAAAGCATGGGGAAATGATAGAAAACATTACTTAACACAGATGGTAGTTAATATGTGGAATAACCTATTCAGTGAGGCTATAGAAACTAGCACTGTTCAGATGTTGAAAGCCAAACTAGATACAAGGCCAGTGATCTCCCTTTGCTGTTCAACTGTTCTCATCCATGTTTCTTTGCAGTTCCCTCATGCTGTTTGTCCATTTAATTACCATAAAATGTGTATTTTAGAAGTATTAAATGTTTTGAATGCAGAATGATTCCAACGTTAATCCAGTTTCTCATTTTCATGAGACCATTGTCTGCCTAATCATTTATTTAATTGTGTCTGGGGCCTGGGCATTTATTCACAAATGCTTTGTTGTAAATAATCTGACAGATACAGTATTGCACGGATTTATGTTTTCTCAATGTTGTGGAAAAATGAAAGCAACAGGAGTTGTAGCTTTCCAGAAGGTTGTAAAGGTGACTTTTTTTGTATGTTCCAGAAGATCATGTAATCACCACTGTGAACAAGTACTGTACATTAGCTCAAGGGAGACATTCATAATTTTATTTGGAAACTTCATGTAGAAGGTTCACCAAAGGGATTCAGACCCTGATCCAACATGGTGGTTCATTGATGCAAGTGAGTAGTTGGGCTCACTAAACTCTCCCTGACATGGAATTTTTCTATGTCTTAGCACAAGAACCTGGCTTTGCTATGGGAAGTAAGTCAAACATTTACTGAAGTGAAGTGAATCTAGTGACTATTTTGATATTGAATATCTTATTGGAGAAAAGAAACACTTTAAACTGTATGTAGCACATGGAATAATGTCTCCTAAACAAGGACACAAACCAGGAGAAGCTTCAGGTGTGGCTAAACACCGTGATAAGGCAATTACACCTGCAGTGAGCACAAGGACAGCAACAGTGCTTCAGTTCAAAACAAAAGCAGCCACACTGGAATTTGGTAAAGGAGAGCTATACACTAACCCAGAATTAACCAAACACATTGTAAAGACAGATGTAAACTTTGCTCAACGTTCCAATCCTTCTATAAAGCTGGATGGTGGTAACATTTTGGGAATTAATGAAAAATTACCTTCAGCAGTAGTAGTAGTAGTAGTAATTTTATTTTGATCCATCAGAATGATCATTACAAAGACACATAGGGCTGGATATTCAAACTACGCTATTCTGTGGTGCAAGCCCTTGCGCTGCACAAAATAGTTGTGCAGTGGCATGACCAGGGCGATATTCAATGGAGTTGCGCTATTGAGCAACTCCTTTGAATATCACCCCCCAGCCACAGCGACTGTGCATGGTGCAGTGGAACTTGCGCCACCACAAGTGGTCAGAGTGGAGCATTCAAGTTGCGGTGGTGCAAGTACCATTGTGCCATGCGCAAATTTCCCATATTCAAAAGGTGACATGCAAATGGGGCCATAATTCATGCAAGGCATGGGGGGGCCATTTGCATCTATTTATGGCCCCATTTGCATGCCATTAGCATGCAGATGTGCCGATCCCCTAGGACTTGCGCCTGGCACCCTGCCAGGCAGCAGCCGACGGGGACTGTCACCCCCTGCAGCCCGATCGTGGGCATAATTGTAAAATTCCCCCCTCCCCCGACTGACCTGATCGCGGGCATAAGTTTACATAAACCCCCCCAGCCCGATCGTGGGCAAAAGTGTAAAATCAACCCCCACCAGCCCCATCGCTGGCTGAAAAGTGTTCAAACCCCCCAAGAACATATCCCTGGTGGTCCAATGGACCTCGGCTCCGAACATGGGCTGCAAAAGTGTTCAACGTCCCCAAGAACATATCCTGGTGGTCCAGTGGACCTCGAAGCCCAAACGCGGGCTGCAAAGTGTTCAAACCCCCCTCAAGAACATATCCCTGGTGGTCCAGTGGACCTCGATGCCCGATCGTGGGCTGCAAAGTGTTCAAACCCCCTCCAAGAACATATCCCTGGTGGTCCAGTGGACCTCGAAGCCCGAACGCGGGCTGCGAATTGTTCAAACCCCCCTCAAGAACATATCCCTGGTGGTCCAGTGGACCTCGAAGCCCGATCGTGGGCTGCAAAGTGTTCAAACACTTCCCCCAAGAACATATCCCTGGTGGTCCAGTGGACCTAGCCCAATCGCGGGCTGCAAAGTGTTCAAACACCCCCAAGAACATATCCCCTGGTGGTCCAGTGGACTGAAGCCCGATCGTAGCTGTAGCGTTCAATACTTTGTTATTATTTATTGGTGTGATCTAGTGGTTTTCATTTCATTTCACGCCGAAGCTCACTACGGCCTTCGTCAGCTGGCGGGCGGGCAGCATCCTTATCCATTTCCAGTCGGCTTCTACCACTCGCGCGACTGCTCGTTCGGCACCCATTGGTGCAGAGCAAGAGCCAATGGGCGCGTAGACTATTCTGATACAAGGTAGTCCAGATATGAATAAATTCATTCATTCATTCATACATATGGACTGCCTTGTAGTGAGCATTGCATGCCCATTGGCTCTTGCTCTGCACCAACTGGGCATGCAGCCCTCACCGGGCAGTCAGTCAGCAGGCGTGGGGTGGCAGGCGGTGGATGCTGCTGCCCGCCGCTGACGGAGGGGAGCGGGTGGTGGGGCTTCGTGGGTGGGTGGTGGGGCCACTAGATCACCAGGGTAGGTGGTCCTTGGGGGTGTTTGAACACCTGCAGCCGCCGATCGGGCTGGTGGGGGTTGATTTACACTTTGCCCTCGATCGGGCTAGTGGAGGGTGGGGTTTATGTAAACTTGTGCCCGCGATCGGGCCAGTCGGGAGGAGGGGGATTTTACACTTTTGCCCGCCATCGGCCAGTCGGGGGGAGGAGGTTTGCTATATGCCCGCGATTGGGCTGCAGGGGGGGCACAGGGAGTACGTTGAGGGCCACCCACAGGTGGCAGCTGCTGTGTTGCACCCTGCAATGCGGCAGCTCACCTGTGGGTGGCCCTCAACTTACTTCTTTTTTTTTTGCTCAAAGTTGTGCAGGCACAGGTTGGGGGTTGCGCCTGCATAACTCTGCATAGTCCGCTGAATATCGGGCTGTGCAGTTTATGCATGGTTCCTCCCCCTCCAGTTCAGCATGCCTTCATTAGCATTGTGCTGTTGCTCAGCTTGACTTGGGGGGTGCAACTGCCTCCTGCAGAATATGGCAGAATGGAGCAATTTCGGACTTGAGCAGGCGCAACCCTATTGTGCATGGCACAACCCTTTTGAATATCCAGCCCATAAGAAATATTTAATTTTCATATAAAAAGATATTATGTCATAAATAACAGTCATATAACATTCATATAATTATATGACAAGTAAAAACAATTGTGCCACATCAACATTTATAAAATAACATTTTTAATTATTCTGTATTCAGATCATTCATAAATTACTTTGGCATCATGCAACATATTATAATTATTCAATTAGAGCTTTCAAGTAAATCTATTTTATAAAAGGACAACATGAACCAATTATTTTGGGTTCCTTAGATGTTGACAAACAAACAACAAGATATTATATTTTATAAACTTCAAACACTCAGATGAAGCCTTCTCTGTGTGATTATTTTTAAAAGGGAGACCACAGGTACCAGCACTTTAGGGTCCTTGGATTTTAACAAATAAACAAGCAGTTGTTTGGGTTGATATTGCTGTTGGCTCAATACACCTCCTAACAGGGAACATCTGTATTTCTCATATAGTGGGCACAGCAATATCAAGTGTAAAAGATCATCTTGACCCAATACACAATTATATGTAAATTCCCTTTTTTCTCCCATTAAATTGTGTTCTTTTTTTGTTGTTTAGAAAACATTCAAATCTAAATCTTGTAAGATACTTCCTCTGTATCGGGTTTGTTAAGACACCGAGATAGTTCTCTGTCTTATGTTCTCTCTTATTTTTTGCCATCCAAAGGCAAGCTTTGGATTGTTTATAGAGTTCTAAATCCTTTTGTTTAAAAATGACTCTGACTCTGTTATTAACTATCATTTTACCACCCATTGTTTTGTACCCATACTGTTTACATGCTGTTGTATTGTGACCTGCCTTTATGTGACAAGGTACCTTTGTAAATGAGCCTCTGGTTCAAAGGTCTTCCCAAACTGCTGTACAAATAAATAAATAAATAATTTCAAAAGGATATCTGCGCCTATCAGTAATTATATTTAAGAAGTCATATAGTTTAATAAATTTCTCTACCACCAGCAAGCAGGGAAAAATTATATCCTGATATTTATAGCTAATTGCTTCTTCTAAACATAATTGGGGAAGCCTATATGAGAGCATAATAAAAATCTTTATCCAATAATTAATCAACCGTTGAATACAACAACACTCAACTGAGAGTTGGCCTAGCTTGTCTATGACCAGTGCCAAAGGGGCACTGTTAGGAAGACCAATAATTTCCTCGTAGAACTTGTTCAGACTAGTATCCAATGTTTCTCTATACTCAAGTCCCCAAATTTTGGCACCATATAAAAGTTGTGTTTGAATCTTTGCATGAGCTACTAATCAGTTCCCCTCTAATGATTTTCTACCATATTTATGACAGAAGGACAATAAAACTGGTGAGAATCTATCAGCTTTAACTTTTGCACTTTTTAAATGAGTATCCCATTTTCCATTCTCACTAACTATAAGTTCCAAATAACAGAAATCCTTCACAACCTCTAATCTATATCTGTTCATATGGTACCAATAGCTCTTCTTGTTGTCTCCAAAAACCAACACTTTTGTTTTGCCATAATTTATTTGCAGATCTGCCTTTGAACACTCAACTTGAAATTTCTCTAAACTCATAATCATTCCCAAATGACTAATGGAGAGAAGTGCACCATCATCAGCAGACGCTAAATATGATCTTATTCTTGTTCCAATTCTGGGTAAATGGAAATCTAAGTTATACATTTCATTTAGTACAGTAGAAAAATATAAATTAAATAAAAAGGGGGGGCAAGTGTACACCCTTGTTTTATCCCAATATTATTTTGGAATCAGCCACTTAATTCTCCTGATTCACTGTATCTAATGCTAGTAAAGATGGCATTGTGTAGAAATCTAATCATTTCCAAAAAAAGATTTATCAGTTCCCAATTTATTCAATCTTTCACATAGAAGTGGTATGCTGACCCTATCAAAAGGTGCTTTTAAATCAATAAATGTGCAGAAAACTTTTTGGTTTTTTAATTACATTGTATTTGTCAATTATGTGAGATAATGTGAAACATTGATCAATCGTTGAATGATTATTTCTAAAGCCTGCCTGTGCTTCATCTATTATATTGCTATTTTCAACCCATCTCATTAATCTATTTTTTAATATTCTGGAAAAGACCTTCCCTACAGTATCCAAGAGGCTAATTGGCCTATAGCACTCGAGATTTTCTCTATCACCTTTTTTAAATACCAAAACAATTACATTCAGTTTTCAACTATTAGGAACATCCCCAGTTTTCCAGATATAATTAAACAATTTATATAAAAATGGGGTCCAAAAATCTTTTGTTTTAATTATTACATCTAAGGGAACCCCGTCCAGTCCAGGGTCTTTTCTCTTCCTGAATGAACCTAGAGCACCTTCAGTTTCAAGCAGGGTAATCTCAGCAGTTGGAATAGACTCTCTCCCTATCAATTCAGGATTGCCCATACTAGATAGATAACACTGATCATCCTTGTAGAAGAGTTTGTTTTTGAAATGATTAACCCAAATCTCTGGTTCAATATGGGTTTCAGTATAATTGTAATTCCTTGTACTATGGTTAACAATGTTCCCAAAAGTTTTACTATCTTTTGTTAAAACTGCTTTTTGAAGATCTGTCATAATTGCTTAATATATCTATGTTTATGTTTAATCAAAGTCTCTCTATATTATTTTCTGACCTTATTCATTATTCTATTATTGTTCTTGTTTGGGTTTTGTCTAAATTTTTGATTTAATAGTTGTCTTGCTTTTTTACAATCATTGTTAAACCAGGACAATTTCTCCCTGGGCCGTACAGGAAAATCCCTTGATATAATATTAGCAATTGTATTTATAATATTATTATGTTCTGGGATTACTGTAGAATCACAAGATAGTTCAGAAAGCTCCAGCAGGCTGGACAGAATACCTTTGATCTCAAGCAGGGCATGAAAGTTATGCCCCTCAATTAAGTTCCACTCAGTGCCCTGCTTACTTTTCCTAACAGGGATGGCATTTCTGTCCTTTTTACTGTTATTGTTTTATATATGATCTCTAACTCTAAGGACATATGTTGACTTTCAGGTCTAGGGACTAGATACAGTGAGTAACAATTATTGATCAAATTAAAATTAACCCAAATATAATCAATAATAGAACAGCCATTCCTCCCAGAAATGAGTATTGCCCATCTAGACCTAATGGGGATCTACCATTTAAAAGTCAGAGATTTTTGTTTGACAAAATTTCATTTAGATCTTTACCCTTCTTATTGACCATTTTATCTTTAGAATTCTTTGTTAACTGTAATTTAGTGTAGGGATTTGCAGTGATAACTTCTGCTGCTTCATCAGAATAGCCATGGAGGATCCCCAAGTCTTGCGTTGAAGTCTCCCATTATAACAATTTTGCTAAGTGGGCTGTCAATTTGTACTTTTTGAGTTAGATCACCCATACTGCAAGGTAATCTCTGTTGTTAATACTAGCAACAGGGTGGGAATAAACATTAATTATATAGAGGATAATGTATGGTCCTCTATCAGTAACCGGTCTGTTAACCATTGAGAGGTTGCCTGAGTGACCGTGTAAACCTTGAGAGTGAAACTCGAGAGGTTTACGTCGCCATGGCAACCTCGAGATGGTTAACTTTAATCGGTTGATGATAGAAGGACCATACATTGTTTTTTATAGTGTATGGTTCCAAGACAAAGGGAAAATGGCCTTTTTCTTTATGAAACAGAGTCACCGCCATGGCCATTCAGTCCTACCCTTACTGCTGTATGCATCCGTCGGTTCCTGAGTGTAAAAAAAGCACACACATGCGCAGATCGATCCCCGTTGTTAACTTATCGATGTGACGTAGCATCGATAGGTTAACAACATTACTACATCACATTGATGGTCTAACAACCATTCTTCCATACATTATATAGCAATTCCTGTTACTCTTCCCCTGTTAATTTGACAGCAAGAATGCTACTACTGATGACACTTAGCTTCTCAGATGAAACATCCCTATCTAATTTAATAAACATTGCCAAACCTCCTACTGCCCTCCCAAATTTCTTAATTTTTGTTGCTTTCTTACAATGCACGGAGTACCCACTCAGGAACAAATCACCTAAAGCCCAAGTTTCCTGTATTCCAACAATGTGGAACTGTTTTAAATAGTTGATTTTATCAGGGTTCCCAATTTTTTCCTCCAAACCAGTGGAGTTCCATGACAAGATTTTGATAACCTCCATGTTAAAATTAAGAGGTTCTCCCAATCCAGAATACTTCAATTCCCCATTATTTGTGGTAGGTCCCTGTGGTCTGCCTTCCAAACAGGCACATTGTCAATTTTCCAAGGATGCCAAAGACTCATATCTATTTAAAATGTCTACCAGAGTCTCCCACCTTTGTAAGCCAACTTCTTTTCCATTTTGTTTACTAATAACCATATCACATTCAGTTTCAACACAAAAGAAGATCTCCAAATTATCCAAGATACTTTGTTTTTTCTAAATTTCCCCAAAAATACATTCTTGATTCACAAAGAATAACATTTGGTCATCCTTGTACAGTTTAGAGGCTTTACTAATCAACTTCACTGAATGAGTCTAGAAAATCCCTCTTTAAGCTCTAGTCACTATAGTTCTTGGACAATGGATCCAGAGTTCTTAAAGGCACTCCTTAAGGAAAGGATAGTGCAACATCTGGAATCTATAGGAGCACAGGATCCAAGACAGCATGGGTTTACAAAAGGAAGGTCCTGTCAAACTAATCTCATAGATTCCTTTGACTGGGTAACCAGAGTGGTGGACCAAGGGGGAGCAGTTGATGAGCACCTACCTGTACTGTATTAATATCCACCACTTCCTCAGGTAGGAAGTTCCATGCATCCACCACTCTTTCTGTGAAAAAGAACTCCTCTCATTACTCCTTAATCATCCTCCTGCTAATCTCATGCTGTGTCTTCTTGTCCTGCTATTTTTTCTTATATTGAAACATGATAGACTCTTTCACCTTGTTAATGCCCTTAATGTGTTTGAATGTTTCAATCATAACACCTCTCTCCCTCCTTTGCTCTAGGGTATACATATTGAGCTCTGTTAATCTGTCCTCATATGTTATCTGATGCAGTCCTGGCACCTTTTGGTTGCCCTTTTCCAGACTGCCTCAATTTGGTTAATGTCCTTGTGAAAATGTGGCCTCCAGTACTGCATGCAGTACTCCAGATGGGGCCTAACCAGTGTCTTGTAAAGAGCGATTATTATCTCCCTCTTCTGACTTGTGATTCCCCTATTAATACACCCCAACATCCCCCAAGCCTTACCTACTGCTTTAGTGGTCTGCTTGGATGATTTCAGGTCATCGGTGATGATGATGCCCAAGTTTCTTTCTTCCCTTGTGACTGCCAGCAACTCCTCTCCCAGCCTATAGGTGACTTCAGGGTTTCTCTTTCCTTTGTGCATGATTTTGCACTCTTTTGTGTTAAACCCCAGTTGCCACTCTTCCGACCATTTTGCTAGTTTATCCAGATCTCTTCTCATTCTGCCCACCCCATCTGGATCATCTACTCTGTTGCAGATCTTGGTGTCATCTACAAACAGACAACCTTACATTCCAGTCCATCTGCAATGTCACTGATGAAGATATTGAAGAGGACTGACCCCAGAACGGATCCCTGAGGTACCCCACTTGTGATTTGCATCTCTTATGATTATGTACTGTTTACCACCACTGTCTGTTTTCTGCCCATCAACCAGTTTGCCACCCAGTTGACCAACTTCTGACCCACCCCAAGCCTACCCAGCTTATTAATCAATCTTCTATGTGGAACAGTATCGAAAGCTTTGCTGAAGTCAAGGTAGGTGACTTTAACTGCTCCCCCTTGGTCCACCACTCTGGTTACCCAGTCAAAGGAATCTATGAGATTAGTTTGACAGGACCTTCCTTTTGTAAACCCATGCTGTCTTGGATCCTGTGTTCCTATGGATTCCAGATGTTGCACTGTCCTTTCCTTAAGGAGTGCCTTTAAGTACTCTGGATCCATTGTCCAAGAACTATAGTGACTAGAGCTTAAAGAGGGGTTTTCTAGACTCATTCAGTGAAGTTGATTTACCCATACTCCCATTAGAAATCTCCTTCCCTAAAGGCTGACTTTGTTCAACCTTGTTTGGTGTATTAAAACGTATTCCAACCAGTTGCTGACTAGGGACAGGGGATTATGAATTACGTTTCCATTAGATTCTAATTCTATATTATCATTCTGTAATGTTTCTCTTATACTTCTAACTTCTGTATCTAAAACAGACAAACTGTGAAAAATCTGAGAGAAATTAATCTTCCCAGTTTTAAGCTCTTGGTCCTCTCCCACCTTTGTGCTTAGTCCACAATTATCCATAAAAGTATTAATCCTAGGAAGATTTGTTTGTTTCAAAATAGTTTTACTATCCTTCTTAATGTAAGCTGAAGTATCCGGATTTACTCTGTTAATAGGAGTACCAAAAAAAAGCTTGATATCTCCATTTCCTTCATTTGGAGTTGAGATAAATTGTGATGTAATTCCTTTTACTAACTGTGTCTGCTTTATATAGTTGCTGTTATTTCTTCTTACTTTACCCTTATTGTACAATTTGTCCTGGGTTTTACCAAGTACTCTAATGACCAAAGCCTTCAGAGACAGTGGCCCCTTATGTTTTACTTTACTCCCTCATCTGATGTTTTCAGCAGTAAACATATGCCCTATCTCCAATGGGTTAGCATCCTTATTCTGACTACATGTAATAGCTGGCATATTCTCAATAAATCAATAAATTGGCTAGGGTCAACCCAAGTTGGCACACCTATTGGGGAAAACACAGGTAAATAAGTAAATTACAGAGATACTAAAAGGTCCTAATAGAAACCAAAAGGCTTTTCCTCTCTTATTATGTCTCTCTTAAACCACATTTCTGTGACACTATATTTAAATATTAAATGAATAAGTGAACAATAAATACAAAAATATGTATAGCATAAATAAAAGTGAATTCAGACTTTCATGTATTTGTGCTCCAAGACCACACAATAATATTGTGCTTGTGCTTGTTCTTGCAAGAAAGTCTATACACTAAGTTCAATTATTCCTTTTCACCGTCTTCATTCCTACAGAGAACAAAAAAGAGACAAAAGTTCCACTGAGTTTTCCTTCTTGAGCACTGTCTCCCAGCTTGTGTTCGATTACACTCTCAATTTCTGACTTTTTCTGATTTTTTTCAGTTTTTAAAAAGTTTCTAAGTCTCAATGGACTTCAGTCTCACACTTAAGGGATTATAGTTCCCTAATATTCTGTTGATATTCACAGGCTCCACTCTTTTTTGGCTCTCTAGATGGAGCAGACCAATTTCAAGGAGCCTTTAATTAAAAAAAAAATAAATAATAAGTGCATGAGAGGGACACCCGTTATATTATACAAACACAGCGGTAATTAACTTTTAAAAGAAGTGAAAGAACTCCTAACCATATCTAAAACTCTGAAAGCTCTAAAAGTACACCAAAATGCTGCTTTCACTAAAAAGAATGACTGTAGTAATGAAGCAATACATTACTACAGAAATAAGTACCTGTAGTTAATTTATCGCTATCTGTCAGTGGATATAGCTTGAACTTGGGGGATTGCTGAGAGCCTTTAAGAGGTAAAGCCACCTGCCTGTGGTGTGGCTCTTCCCACTCGCCCGCCTCAACCACCCACCTAGGGGTGGCACTTCATTTATTGCTGCTGGCAGGTCACATGTCACATCACATGACCTACCCATCATTTTACCAAGTGTCCACTTTCCCATTTGCAGCTTATACACTCCGACCACTAGGGGTTGCTGCACTTTCCACTCTGGCACCACTAACCACTCTCCACTCCTTTCTAGCAACTATTGCAATCCCTGTCCACTAGAGGTCTCTGCAGTTCCCTCCTAATCCTTTCTGCTGTCTTCTTTCCTCACTCCTTCCATTCAGCCCACCACTACGCCCCTTGCAAGCCTCAAACCTTGTACCCCCTACTCCAAAGTCTGCAGCCCAACTGCCAAGCCAATGAACCAGGCCAATATCTACCTCTAATTTCAAGGTTTTAACCCTTCCTTCTTAGGAACAAAATACCTATCCTCTGTCGTGCTGCTGTTCTCAAACCCAGTACCCTTGCCATCAGAGTTGGCTGCTGTACCACTTAACCATTGTATCTGGCTATCTTATCCTTACTTTCTAAGACTTTCATAGTCTCTGAACTCCCTAGTCTGCCAAAATATTTCACCATTTCTCTCTTAGTGCCACTGCAGGCATTGAAACCTGCACCCTTTTTATTTCACTCAGCAGCTCCACCATTCAGCTATCACATCAAACTATTGTTTGTGATAGGTTTTAAGACTCTAAAAGCCTCTAACCCTCATAGTCTGCTAAAATATTTTCTGAGTGCTACTGCAGGCTTTGAGCCCTGCACCCTGCTGCTGCAGCTACCATCCTGGGACCTTTTTTATCACCCTAGGCAAGCATTGAACCTAGTATTCTGTGCACTTGAGGCAGGGGCTCTACCGCTGTACCAAAGTGGCGACTACACTTATGGGTAGACCATTCACCCTCTTCTACCCATCTCATTACTGCTATCTGCAGACCCAACCTAAGATGACTGCCCACCTTCTTTTGTCATGCCTCTCCCTCCTCCTTCTCATGTGGCCTCCATCTAACCCAGGTGTCCCTATGGCTCCACAGGTCCCCTACTCTGGGACCCCAGGGTCGCCTCCCTCCTTCTCTACTACTGTATCTCCTTGCACCCCAACCTATCATACCCTCCCCCAGTCCCCACCTAGCTTCCCCCTTTGCACCTACAGGCAACTTATTGTACTAGCCTGCCCACCCTGTACCTCTCTGCCCACCCCTTGTGTCTCTAAGCTCTCCCACTCCTACTATCTCGCTCGACTCAAAAATGCCTTCCACACCCCCCTGATCAGGGCTGTACTTCTCCTCCTACTCTTGTTAGGGAACATTCATCTTAACCCTGGCCCAACCCACAATAACTCCTTGACTAGATCCCCTGGGATCCTTATTGCTTCTATGAATATCTGCAGTCTCCTGAAGAAATTTGACTCGCTCCAATGTTGGGTGACTGTCCACAAACCTGACATCATCTACCTTGTCGAAACCTGGCTATCTGACTCTACCCCTGACTCCCTTGTCTCACTCCCTGGCTACTCCCTCTTTCGAGAAGACCATGTAGGGAGATGAGGTGGACGCTGTGCTATTTATATCAAAGACTCCCTTCCTGGAGTAGCCCTCCCAGCCCCTGTCCTTAACCTCAGGGCCCAGGCCCTTACCCAAAACCTTACCCCTGACCCCTCTAAAGGCTCCTTCTTTCTAATCTCCATCTATATTCCCCCCAAAAATCAAACTCAGGCCCTGGTCCCTCTAATAGAGTATCTCACCTCTCTACCACATTCCCCTGAGCATATTCTCATGGGTGATCTAAACATCAACTGGCTTAGCCCCGCATCCTCCTCCACCTGCAACTCCTTTACTGCTATTGACCTAACACAACTTGTTACCCAACCAACAAGAGTGAACCCCACAAAGGGGTCGAGCACTCTTCTGGATGTAGTCCTCACCAACTGACCTAACCAAGTTTGCAATCTACAAGTCCTTCTGGATGGAATCAGTGACCACTCCCCTATTCTTTTCCATTGGATTACGTCCCTAACCAAACCCACTGCTCAGGCCACCCTACGGCGGCAGTTGTGACCAGGTGGGCTGAGAGGCCTGAAGCAACTTCTAGCCCAAGTTGACTGGTCTCCCATTGAGACTGCCCCCAACCTTGATTCAGCCCTGGCCTTCTTCACCTTAATGTTTAACAAAGCTTGTGATATCTTCACACCCCTAACCAAACTTCGTTCCAAGGTACGGCATACTCTCTGGGTCACTCCTTCCCTACTCCAGCTCCTTAGGCACAGGGATAACCTGTGGCACCTAGCCATGGAAACTGGCTGCCCTGCTGACAGACAGGCATATGCTGCTGCCCGAAATAAATGTACCTGGGCCATACGCAAAGCAAAGGCTGATCATTATCGGGCCTCACTCACCTCATCCTGGGGGAATACTAGAACCTTCTGGGATAACATCAAACAACTAAATGGTGGTACACGCTCTCCTCCACTGTCCCAAATCAATATTGAGGGTATTATCTCTACTGATCCTACCCTCATTGCTAACCATCTCAATAAATCCTTTACTGACCTCAGCTCTGTACTCCCTAGCAACTTTTTTGACCCCCCCACTCTCCTGACCCTGCTCCCTCACATGCATCTTTCCACTTCCACTGGGTTACTGTCAATGAAGTCAGACCGTATCTGACCAAGGTCCTAAGAAGCAAGACCACTGGCAGTGACTCCTTGGACCCCAGACTCCTCAGCCTGGCATTGGACCAGGTCATCGCCCCAATCACTAGCCTCTTCAACAAATCACTCTGTCTAGGGCAATTTCCATCAGCCTGTAAAATTGCCACTGTCACTTCCATACATAAGGGTGGAGATAGGGCCCTTTCCGGTAATTATCATCCCATCTCAATCCTCTCACCACTCTCAAAAGCCTTAGAGAAAGTAGTATCCTCCCAAATATCTGAGTTTCTTACCAAATACAGTATCCTCTGCCCTGAACAACATGACTTCCATGCTGGGCACAGCACCAGTACCGCCCTCATCGAGTTTTCTAACTTCCTCCATTCCTCCCTGGACTCAGGCTCTCTTGCTGGTGCAGTGTTCATCGATCTGTCAAAAGCCTTTGACACTGTATCCCATCCTCTCCTGCTGGGTGCACTCAGCCATGCTGGCTTTGCTGCAGGACCTGTCTCATGGTGCTCCAGCTACGTGTCGGCCCGGTTCCAGCATGTAAAAGTCAATGGCACCCTCTCTGACCTCTGCCCTATCCGATCTGGGGTTCCCCAGGGCTCTATTCTTGGGCCCCTGCTCTTTTCCCTTTATCTCAACACCCTGCCAGGTGCCTGTACTGGTAAACTCCTCCTTTATGCAGATGATGCTGTTATCTTTGCTTCTGACCATAACCCCACCACCCTCCAAGATTCCCTGCATTTATCCTATAAAGATGTGGAAGCCTGGTTTAAAGAACATAGACTGGTTATCAATCTTAAAAAGACCAAATCTATGATTTCCTCCGACCCCCAAAACAAAGCTAGTAATTTCCAACTTCAAGTCTTCACCAGCTTTATGCACCCACTTGAACAAGTTTACACATACAGATGCCTTGGGATAACCTTTGTCCCTGCCCTCACGTTCCATTCCCATATTTCCGCCTTAGCCTCCACCACCAATATTAGGTTGGGAATCCTTTTCTGCCACAAACACTGTCTCCCCCTCGATGCCCTCTGACTTGCAGTTATGTCCTCCATTCTGTCACTTGTTGACTATGGCTTACCAGTCTATGGGGCTGCTGACCAGACCTCGCTAAACAAAATCTGCCTCACCTTAAATAATGCCTGTCAACTAATCTTAGGTGCTCCCAGACTTACACATACCTGCCATCTTTATTCCCAGGCAAATCTGCTCAATCTTGATGAACGTCTTAGGTATCAAACCTGCATCCTTACAAAAAAAAACTCTCCTTGGGCTCTCTCCTCCTGGTTTGATTGCCGTTATCCACCAAGTAAACTCACTAGCTTCAACACAGTCCTCCAGTAAAACCAAGTTGAAGGTTCCTAGGGCAAGGACCTCTCATGGACAATGGGCTTTCCTCTACTGTGCCCCTTCTTGGTACAATTCCCTCCCTGCCAGTATCTCAGACACCCCCACAATCTCTTGCTTTAAAACTACCCTCCGGAACCATCTTTTCACTACTCGCAGCTGTTGCTGTTTCTAAGCTATCTTGCTCACTTTCTGACAAAGCCCCTGTTGGCTGCTCAAATCCTCTACCTTCTCTACCCTTGGTTCCTGTTACCTCCCTGTTGACTCCACTAAAACACACTGTATTGATAGCCTATGTTTTTTTTCTGATTTTCTAGTTATTTCCCTGAACAATGTTAACTTCATCAATCCTGTATGTGGTAAATTGTTGATCCCATTTGTCCTCCTGCATCCTCAAAAAAAACTGTACACTGTTTCTCTGTACCAAGTTGTTATCACTGTACTGTCCTCTCTGCGACGAGGTACCTTTGTAAACGAGCCTCTGGTTCAAAGGTTGTAAACTGATGCTTAATAAATAAATAATAAATAAATAAATAAATAAATAAATAAAAATATCTCGTTTTCAAATAGCTAAAACTTAATTTAAGGATATCAGCACACATAAGCACACATAAGACTTACTTCATCATGATTTGAGAATACATATATAACTTTGGTCTTTTCAAGTCTTTCCAAGCTAGACTTCCAAGTCTGCATTATAATGGAGTTATAAGAAAGTATAAGACAGTATAAATCCTCCCCCCACAAAGCCAAAAACTCTCCTTCAGATGCCTTCACTCTTGAACATCCTTCTAAGCTGCTAGGCCTCATTTATAGCCAGCTTGCACAGATAATAAAGCTCACAAACATTTACCAGTGCTAGCAGATACTAGCAGAATTTAACAGACACTTAAAAAGCTGCTTAAAAATACATCCCATTCAGCTTCTGATTAAAATCTCAATCGCTTCAGAAAACTCCTTTATTGCCTGCATACAGAGTGTAACTCTGTCACTTCCCTGGTCTGGAATGGCGTCTTGCTCACACCACACCACCATACACTTTAAAATTTACAATACTTATGACCTCCAGCACCAATCAGAGGTGTTTACTTGCCCCAATGGCATGAAAATGTGAAAATACAAATATAAATCAAAAATACAAGTTTACAAGCATAACAGATATAAACGTGTATTCTATTCGACCGGTGAGGTGCAGAAAGGTACCAAGCCCTTGCTGCAAGGCAATCAATCCATTTGCAACAAAGGCCGGCCCTGATCTGACTCGCAAACTCTCACAGGGACAGGGACAGAGCAAAACTCTCACAGAAACAAAATCCCTCCCAAAATTTATAAATAAAAAATATAAAAACAGGGCTAGAGGAGAAAAATTCCCCCCTTAAGTAAGTCATTAAATATGTCTTAAGTATGTCTTTCCAGGGTTCAAATCCTTTCTTTTTACTTCACTAATTTTATCTCTTTGCTTCTTTGCTTCTCTACTCACACAGGGACTTTCTTTTCGTGAAATTCCGTGTCTTCCTCTATTCTTCTTGTCTCCTTTCCTAATTCCAGCTCATCTTTTTCTCACTCCTTGTCAAAGCTCAGTGCACTATCTCCAGGCACAGGCCTTTCCGAGGGGCCTCTCTCTTACTCCACTGTCCAGCTCCATATCCTGCTTTCCTCCTGCAGGAAAAAGAAAACAGCTTGAAGACTGCACACTAGACGGCACACACCCAAGAAAGACTGGTATGGTCAAATATGTTCCTTCAGTGGCATACCTTTTATAAAAAGGAAAAAAAGCTTATATTTGACCTTGCTTTCTGGGTTTCTCCACAACTCAGCAGTGTGCAGTGATGCGACCATCAGCCATGCATCATCCAATTGCTATATTAAAACAAAAACAGTAGCAATTCAAACTATATACTTTCCAAGGGCACCAATACCATAACTAAATACTAGTATTGGAAAGGCTTTGCCTGGAGTTCAATGAACAAGCCAAGGAGGGATTAGCACTAGAAAAATATTTTAATTCAGATGCCTCTTTTAAAGGGAAAGAACTAACTTCCACTAGTAAGAAAGTTGACCTGAGTGCATGGGAACAAGTGAAGGATATAACTAAAAATACCACCAGTTGGAACTTACAACCAAACCAATTGTTAAATTCTCACCTGCAGTAGAATTAACTGAATAAGACTCGACTGAACAAGAACCTCAGACTCAGATACCACAGCAAGGGTACAAAGCTACACCACCAGATTTATCTTGTAATTCAAATTAAGCCTCACACTCAGAACAGAAGTGTCATTGTAACCCTAAGCTTAATCCTTCTGTGAATATTGAAGAGGAGACAGTTCTTGAACAATCCAGTTTTCTAGCAATCCAGATAGCTAGGGGAGCTGTCAATCACAGCTCTGGTGCTCTCATTAGTCAGTTTAGGCACCAACCTGTAAAACTGTCAAACTACAAGAAGTATAAGGTGAAGATAGAGTTGTAATCACACCGAGGATAAGCAGCGCCCAGTAAGAGAATGTAGCAAAATATGAAAAGTACCTTGGTTTGCTGGCACCTACTTAAAGGCCTTGGAGTGCAAAATTCTCCACTTCCACTTTCACTTTCTGTAGCACTGCAGCACTGAATAATATTCCACAACTGGGAATCTTCTGCTTGGTATTCCTTCTTTTATTTTGAAAATTGGAAAATTCACAGAATAAATCCAAAAATCAAGTTCACAAGTTCACAGGTGGAGTACAGTGCTGCCTCTGTCATACAGCTCCTTCAGACAGCCTAGTGTGCTGGTTACTGAGCAGAAGATCCCCAGTTGTGGAGTATTATTCAGTGCTGCAGTGCTACAGAAAGTGGAAGTGGAAGTGGAAGTGGAGAATTTTGCACTCCGGTGCCTATAAGTAGGTGCCAGAAAACCAAGGTACGTTTCATATCAAACTACAAGAACTACAGTTTTCCTTTCCATGAGGCACCTGAGCTAAGGACCCCTTGAGGTCCATTGTGTCCCCATTTGTCCAAATAGCTGGAAGTCCCAGTCCAAACATGGTGGCTCCCATTTGGAGGAATAAGCTGCAAGAAGTCAGGTTAAAGCAAATACTCTAATTCAAACATAACAGCAGATTAGAAATACATATACAGTAATAGCTATAGCTCCCTCTGCTTCACTATCAACTGCAGAGTGGAGCAAATTAGAATGGTGCCTGGCTGATCATGAGCTTTGAAGCACTCAAACCCAGCCCAGACCACTGACTGTATACACAATGGCTAATGTCTTAAAGGGGCAGATGCAGAGGCACATTATGGCACTCTCATTCAAATCAACAGGATTAACAAATAACTATGGATTTACTATCTGTGTAGGATGGCTGCCTGGCAGTGGGCATTACTGGAGCCCAGAAAGACACCTAAGGTAAGCCCCCAAATTGGGGGGGTACACTCTTCCCTGCATAGGAAAACTTGTTGTCTGTGTCAAGTCTATATATTATAAACATTTTTGATTAGCGAAATACTATTCATGACTATATACAAGCTGTAACCATAAACACTATATACATTTACTGCACAGTTACATTATTCGTATTCATTAGAAGAATTTACATTAAACATATTTATCTTTCATTTGCATACTATCTCAGCTAGGTAGTTACATGCATTTCTCTTGTCTGTATCACTCTTTGTACACTAACCCACCTAGTTGATAACCTGATCTTGTTAGCTAACTGTGGACTTTTTGCAAAATGATCCTGGGGATACTGATTGGACAGTTTTATCACTAACTTATAAGCTGCAGTGTAACCTATATTAGGAAGGGAACTGGCAGTGATATACACCCCTTTATGAACCACATTCATAGGAAGGTCTACAGGCTTTCCTAGAGAGTCATATGTGAGGTGTACCACAGGTTTAACAGCTCTTCCAGATCTTCTGGTTGTAGTAGACAGTGGCACAGTCCTTTCAACATCTGCATTTGGGTTAGTTACTCCCAGCTTATTGCCCAGCAACAAATCAGCTTCTGCATTAAGGGACACCTCTGCACTTTCCGTCAGTTCAGAGTTGGAGGTATCACTTTCATTTGCATTGGCAGCATCACATGAATTTGCTTGCTTTGTAGACTCTGGTTGATCAGTAGACGGAATTTCAACAAAATGTAAGTCATGTAGCACACTGTTAGTACTTTCAGAATAAGCAGTACTTTCTGAGACATGATTGGATTTGCTAGGCCTAGATATCTCAGCTTCAAGTAAGGACTCATCGGTTGGGTCCTCATTATCTTGGTCAGAACTTGCCACTTCAATCTAGGACAGCTCCACAAGACATAAAGAGTCAGCTACTTCTGAAGTTATACTTTGTGCATCACTATCAAGTGATATTGGAATGGTTGAGAGTGCAAGGTTATCTGATATTTCATGATTGTCAGCACTGTCTCCCATATTACACAAAGGGTTGCCTTGGAACAACTGGGCTAGTTTGAAAGAAGGATAATACATAGGCCCATATTCATTTTCATCAGACTCAGAATGATTGTCATCATTAACTGCAGCAGGACACGATGGAGGCTTTGGTGGTGGAACAGCAGGAGGCTGATTTGATTGTTTCCTTTGAGCAGCAGATCTGGTAACAGGCCCAGAGGGAAAATCAACTTGAGGTGTAGAGTCTATAATAATCTGGCCAATCGATAAAAGGTGATTTTGGTACATTGTCTTTATGACTCATGAGTCATTTTCAGGATGCACTTGGTAGACTGGCAGATCATCTAGTTTGCTGATAACGATGGGCCCTATGCATAAATGGGGTGGAGTGGCTATGTGTGTGTATCTAGGGCATGTAGCCACTCTGCACCCATTGTGCCCCCATGTGAGATGCCCAAAGGGGAAGCTCACAGACCCACTGCACCCGATCCCCCAGGTCCATGGACAGCACCGTGCTGGGGGAATTTGGGGTGTGTGTGCCAGCACTATGCGGTATGCTCAAAGCCGTGTAGTGCTGGCTGCATTTTTGTGGAGCAGGGCACTGGTTATGGCAGGGGGCACCCTGCAGTGACTCACTGTGTGCCCCCATGGACATAGGCCTCAAGTCACCAGGGGACTGGAAGAGGGCTCACCGTGCTGCCCCAACCACTGGCAGCAGGAGGTGGCAGTGGCAGCTGGAAGGGTGAGTGCCTGGAAATTTGTGGAGTGGTGGCACTGGGATGGGATGGCGCATTATGGATCCTGGTGCCCCCTACATGTGAGATCCACTAAGGGTCCCAGGGGAGCATCCCATTGGATGCCTGCCCCAGATGATGACTCCTCCTCCTCCTGTCACCCTGTGGAGTCCTGCATGCTGGGGGAAGGAGCCATGAGTGCGGGCAGGGTATGCAACATTTCCACATACCCATGTCTGCTTGATGCATAGCACCCAATATATGGGGTGTGACTTTACCAGTCAGTGATTTTGTGTTTCCCCTTGAAAGCCCAAATTTTTCATTAATACTCAGTCCCCAGGTTGTAACTCTTGAGCTTTAACACGTTTGTTGTGTCTCTCTTCGTTGGCTATGTTTTTCTTTGCAGCCATCATATGAGCAAGATGATATGCGTGATTAAGGTGGGCTTTGAGTTTGTGCATGTACTGTAGGTAATTATCTGCTTGGATTCATTCTGGTGACACCCCAAAACAAATATCTACAGGTAGATGTGATTCATTACTTTATATAGGGAAAACCCGATTGCATCATTATGAGTACAAGGGTGAAGTGTGCCCAGCATGTCCAACAATGTTCTATTAAATCTTTTGGGCTGCAGAGCTCCCTGTGGGTGATATGGAGTGGTTCTTGACTTCATGACACCCCAGAGTAAGAGCATTTCTTTGGTTAAAAGGCTCTCAAAATCTCTTCCCTGGTCAGAATGGATCCACTGTTGGGCACCGTAGTGGATGAAAATTTTTTCAACAAGCACTTTGGCTATGGTCCCGCTTCCTGTTGTTCAACATAGATTTGCCATCCCAGTGTTCCATCCCCTCAAATATCTGCAACTTTCTAGTGCTCTCACTTCCCTTTTGTGCCCTCGTCCCTGGCTCTCTGTGCCTGTGGAGGTCTTAACTGAACTGCTTCACCTGATGGTTCAACCCCAAGCTGTCTTAGGTTTTTATCATTTTTTTCAACTGAAGGACCTGGCCACCCTTGGTGGTATTTGCTACTACTGGAAGCAGGCGCTACAACTCCAGGTGGAGGATAAAGTTTGGCAGGGTGTATGGTAACTTCTATACAAATTTATTAAGCAGGACACATACCACTTGTTGCAGTTTTGTATCCCGCATAACCTCTATTTCACCCCTGCCAGGCTCTACAGGATGAGTAAGAGTGCTTCTCCATCTTGCTCCCATTGTGGTGTAGTGGAGGGTCACTTGATGCATGTTCTCTGGGTCTGCTCGAGGGTGCGTCCCTTCTGGAATTCTATCTGGTTTTCCATAGACCCACTTTGGGATTGGAATCTTTTTTTACCCCAGAGGTTTGTCTGGTCAGCCTTTTCCAGGAGGAGTTTTTTGGACCCCATCGAGCCTATATGTCCTTGATTGCCATAACAGCGAAGTTAATCATCTGTCGGCACTGGCTGGATGATACCATCCCACCCATTAGGGAATGGCACCAGGAGATCCTGTTGGCCCTTGAGATGGACAAAACAGACAGCATGTAGGTAAGGTTGGTCTTCCTATTTTCACTCTGGTTTGGATCTGCTTTATGCCCTGGTATCCATCTCCGGTGGTCTTCAGAATCCCCAACTTGCTTTATCCTCTTAAAGTTTTACTTGCCTCTTCCCATCCGGGTCCCCTATAAAGAGATAATGGTTTTATATACTAATAGGTCACTGATTAGGTGTACAATTTCATGTGCACTCGGGGGGTGGTGTTGTGGTGGTCTTCGGTGGGTTTGGATTACTCCTGTTCTTCTATTACTCATCCTACCTACTGTTGTATTGCTGGGTTTGTGTATATTGTGAATCTTGTTGTACTGTTGAACATCAATAAAGTCTAGTAAATTGCAAAAAAACAAAACAAGCACTTTGGCTATGGTGGCTGCTTTCTGGTCCTTTGTTGGATAGGCCTGTGCATAACAGGTGAAGTGGTCTGTCAGGACAACCACGTTGCCAATATTTTCTCTATTGGGCTCCAAGCTTAAAAAGTCAGTACATAAAAAAATATAGACCCATTAGCCTTACCTCCTGTTTAGGTAAATTAATAGAAAGGATCTTACAACAGAAAATGGTAGCGCACCTTCAAAACATGAACATTATAGATATATCCCAATATGGTTTTGTACAAGGACAATCATGTCAGCTTAATCTAAAAAAAATGTTTGAACCAGTAAGCATGGCACTAGACCAGGGACTCCCAGTCGATATCACCTTCTTGGACTTTGAGAAGGCTTGTGACTCTGTCCCTCATGGAGAATTGACCAAGGAACTGAAAGGGTATGGATTCCATTCCAATATTATTAAATGGATAAATTCTTGGCTTAGTGACAGGAAACAATGGGTGAGCATTAAGGGGCAAATGTCTGAATGGGGTGCAGTTAGTAGTGGCGTCCCTCAAGACTCCGTCCTAGGCCTCTTGTTGTTTAATATACTAATTACTAGTATGCAAACTTATAATGGTGTCTGGATACATAAATACACCCGACGTCAGCAAACTTGGTTGCATCGTTAATGATTCAGAATCAGTTAATTCCCTGCAATCATATTTGGATAATTTAGCTAGATGGTCAGACAGGGATAAAATGACATTTAATACTGTCAAATGCAAGGTGATGCACCTAGGCAGGAATAACATGCTAGCCACTTATAATTTAAATAACAACATATTACAAACTGTTATATCTGAAAGGGACTTGGGAATTACTATTGCGAATGATTTAAAGTTTACATCTCATACCAATAATATAATTAAGAAATGTCATGGTATACTTTCTTATTTTCTGAAACATATTAAGAGTAGGGAACTAGATGTTCTAATCCCCCCTATGTACAAGTTTGGATAGGTCACATATAGACTTCTGTGCTCCATTCTGTAGTCCCACTTCTTTAGGAGGCAAGCTTCTATTGAAAAGGTGCAAAGAAGAATCACTAAGAAGGTCAAAGGTTTGGCTAACATAAAGTATAATAGTAGACTTCAAACTCTAGGCCTATTTTCATTAGAATACAGATCTTTAAGGGGTGACCTATGCCTGACTTACGGAGCATTTCAAGATCCTGCCCTGTGTGAGGCTATTTGTCTCAAAAATACTGCAACAGGCTGTAATACCAGAGCACCTAGTTTAAGGCTAAAAACTACAGTAAACAAAACATCTAAAAGGAATTATTTTTATACCCAGAGACTGCCTCCCATTTGGAATTCATTACAAGCTGAAGTTGTCACAAGTAATAGCTTGACAGAATTCAAACACATATTAGATAATCATATGGGAGAAAAGAAATGTTACTATCGCCATTAGGCAGCGAGTTCAATATGAGCATGTCTCTCAAACTCGTATAACACCTATGAACCTATACAAGCTCCATGGGTGCACTAGTGGCAGTGTTAACTAGGGGCGACACTCTCTGTGGCTGGGCTTTTCTTTGAAGGCATCTGCTACAGGTTTTGATGTACTGATCAATGTCTGCACCTATCTCGGGCCAATAGAAATTGGTACAGGCTAAATCCAAGGTTCTCTCGCTATCCAAATGTCCCATCTGGTCATGGAGTGCTCTTAGGGCCACACGTTTAAATGCAGAAGACAAAACTAATTGCTGTTTAACAACTTTGCCTTGCCCATCTGTAAGCTCTCTGTAGAGTAATTCATCTTGCAGCTAAAGTCTAGGCCCGTCTCTGAACAGTAAAGCAGTTCTCTGATCTTTGGACCATAGCTTTGAAACAATTTTTCTTGTGTTCATGGCATACAGCACAGGTTTGATCATAGGATAATGACATTGCTCTCTTTGGATGTTTGCTGGAGTGAGTTGGGGCAGAGTGCTCAGAACCAAGGCTGCAAAGTTGCAGTAGACTACAGTAACACAGGTTTCTGGAGGCCCAGACAATCAACTAGGCAATTTATCATTTCAGAAGACTGGTGTTCATCTTTGTCAAACTTGTGGCATAAAGCCTTCATGGATTGTTCTGACATTTTCACCCACTCAGAATTTGATACAGGCCTTCTGGACAGGGTATCGACATCAATGTGATTGAGGCCTGGGCAGTACTCCACTGAATAATCATACGTTGAAAGAGCAGATAACCATCTGTGTCCAGTAGCATCCAACTTGGCTGAGGTTTGGACATACTGTACATGAGGGGATTATTGTTGATTTTTGCCAGTATTTTAGCGCCATAGCGGTATTCATGAAACTGATCAACTAATGCCCATTTCATAGAGAGAAATTCGAGTTTATGTACAGGATAGTTTTTCTGAGATGGTGTCAAGCTTCTACTGGCAAACACCACTGGGTGTAATCTGTCATTATAGTCTTGATAAAGCATGGTTCTAAGTCCACTTAAGCTGGCATCTGTTTGTAGTACATACGGTTTAGTTGAATCTGCACAGGGGAGGATTGGCACATGGGTGAGTTGGTAAATGATGTCATAAAATGCATTGTCACAATCAGGGGTCCATCTGGCTCTAAAAGGTTCATTTGTCTTGAAGTAGACTTTATCACTTTCTTTGACAACACTCCTCTTGTACTTCCTATTGGTAGGTGGATACCCTTGGATCAGATTTAGCAATGGGCAAATTACTTTGGTATAATCTTTTATAAAGCGCCTATAGCTTCCACAGAAACCTAGGAATCTTTGCAGTTCTTTAAGGGTGTTAGGCTGTGGCTAGGTGGTTAAAGCTTCTACTTTGCTTGGGTCTCTTTGGATGCCTTCCTAAGATACAATTGGTCCACATACTTTACATATTGATGAAAAAAATGGCACTTGACGATGGACAGTTTTAATCTGAATTCTTCCAACTGGTCCAGGACCTTGAACAGATGACCCTCATGCTCCTGAAGTGTCTTGCCAAACACGATGATATCATCCAAATAAACTAGGCATTTAAGGAGCTTTATGTCTCCTACAACTCGCTCCTTTAATCTCTGAAATGTTGCTGTGCTCCAGATATGCCTTGGGGCATTCACAGAAATTAATAAAAACCCAACGGACAAATAAAAGCAGTTTACTCATGATCTTCTGGCACCATTAGGATTTGGTAGTACCCACCTCTGTGATCTAAGATGAAGAACCATCGACTCCCATTGAGACAGTCAAGGACATCCTGGATATGAGACATTGTATACTGATCTGGTATGGTCCTTCGGTTAAGTGTCCTATAGTCCACACACATCTTCACTGAGCCATTTTTCTTTTGAACCACCACAATGGAGGATGCATAAGGGTTGTGGTATTCCTGGATGATGCCAGATGCTATCGTCTCTTGGAGGTGGCATCGAACATCATCAATGCTGACAGGTGCCAGTCTGCATGACCTCTCCCAAAATGGCCTCTTGTCATGGAGGCTGATATGGTGTTCAGCACCAGTGACGCATCCAACATCTGATTCCTTTAAAGGAAAAACTTGACTTGGCTGGGCCAGCTTACAATTAATTTTATCTTTCCACTCTTCGGGAATGGGAGACTCACCAAAATTGAACATGTCTGGAGTTGTTTCACCATCCTCCTTGGTATGGCAATCGCTTGGTTACACAGCAGCATCTGCACAATATACTTTGGCAATGGTACAACCTCAGTTTACTTTAATGTCCTGGTCAGTCACATTTTGGATTTGAACCTCCACCCTCCAGGCATAGGCATGAGCATGGGCAGGCAGTATACTAGGTTTAACTAGGAGCCCATCAGGCAGCTTTCTTTCCTCTGGAGCATCCAGTATAAGGATCTTGTTGGTTACATCCCTTTTCATCCGCACTTCACTGCTGACACTACAGTAAGCATTAGGTGGCAAAACAAGAGGCACTGGGTCTTTTTTCCACACAGCTCCAAGGGGCTTATCCTTGTTAGCCTCCATAGCCTGCATCTGCATTTCATATGCTCTTCACACCATGGCTTGTATGTGTTGTGCTTGTCCAGTCTTTTGGGCTTGTCTCTCCTGACACAGCTGAGCCAATCAGCCAAACATGCAGCCCTTCGACGGGTTGTAGTGGGAGGCCAGACAGGTGTTGATCATACCAGCCAACAACATGGCTTCCATAAGGGGCATAGCACCACCACTGCCCTCCTTGCTTTCACCTCACATACCCACTCCACCCTAAACCAAGGCCACCTCACAGGAGCCATCTTCATGGACCTCTCCAAAGCTTTTGATACTGTCAACCACACCCTCCTCCTAAATTCACTCTCCTCCATTGGCTTCTCCAAAGACACCATAAACTGGTTTACCAGCTACCTGTCAGACAGAACACAACAGGTAAAAGTAGGCTCTGTCCTGTCCCCTTGTCTCCCTGTCCTCTCTGGTGTTCCATAGGGATCAATTCTGGGCCCCCTACTCCTCAGCCTATATCTAAACACCCTCCCTACAGCTGTCTCCGGTAACCTGCTCCTCTATGCAGATGACGCAGTCCTATACACCTCCGACTCTGACCCACTTAAACTCCACCAATCACTCCAACACAGTTTCCAAGAAGCAGAACATTGGTTCTCCCCCCAGCAGCTAGTAGTCAACTACAAGAAAACCAAAGTCATGGTCTTCTAACACCCTCAGAACCCCCACAGGTACTTATACCCCCCTTTTCTCACTGTTAACCACACTCCTCTTGAACAAGTTAGCAGCTTCAAATACCTAGGGATCACGCTAGACCCAGCCCTTAGCTGCAAGGAACATATTCTACACTTAGCCTCTGCCCTTAACTCGAGACTAGGTGTGCTCTATTGACACAAGCACTGCCTCACTCCTGAGGCCTTATGGCTCATTGTAAATTCCTCTGTCCTCTCCCTACTAGATTATGGTATCACCATATACAGTGCAGCCCCTACTTCCACACTAAACAGTCTCCGCCTTGTACTCAACAAAGCCTGTCGCTGCATCCTCGGGTGTGATCATCTCACACACACCCGCTCACTCTATTACTCCACAAACTGGCTAAACCTAGATAGTAGAATCAAGTATCACACCTGCCTTCTAGCAAAAAAGATACTCTTAGGTCTAGCCCTCCCCACCCTCACCACCATTATTCGTCCAGCTACCCCAACAAGATCCACATGCAACCTGACATGCTGCTACTATGGGTACTCCATCAGACACCTCCTCACTTAAAAGATCCTTTTTCCTACCTAGCCCCATACTGGGCTTACTCTCTCCCCATCCCACTAGCTAAAGAAACAAGACTAGGTCCCTTTAAATCTAGATTAAGGGAGCTCCTCCTGGAATCAAATGTTTGTGACTGCCCCTAACCCTGATCTACAGCTAGAGGCCCTATACCCCCAATCTGGTCTCTTATTTACCCCTATTTCACTAATTGACTATCAGCCTGTTTCAGTTTCTCCTGCAACAATGTGGCTGTGCTATAATGCTCCTCTTTACTATCTCCCATCTGATCAATTCATACTGTTTCTTTATGGGACTGCTACATACGCTAACATAATAATACGTTTCCAATTCTGTATTATACTGCTACCACCAGCACTCCCTCAAATGACTATCATTTACTGTTATGTAATGTTAAATGAATGTATTGTTAACATGTGCTGTACTGTACCAACAACTTCAACATATGTTACTCTGTACCTAAATGTATGATGTGGAACCTTTGTAAATGAGTCTATGACTCAAAGATCTTTCTGAATATCTCAACAAATAAAAATAAATACTAATTTTTATTGCCGTTAATACTGTTTATTGAAATTTTTGAGATTACACAAGTCACACAGTAATTGTACAGGTAGTATGGTACAGTAGAAGCTTAAACACACATACAACACAACAAACATAGGTCTTGAGAGTAATACAGAAGTTATGCCATTGAGTTCTGAGACCATTACAAAGAGATATAATCTATGAGGCAGTGTAGGAATATAGCGCCTGTTAATCTAAACCAGATAGAATGATCATACTAATTTTTAAATATTATAGTGACCTGAGATCCGCTGTCCAATATGGCTCAGGCCGGGATACCGTTAATGTGCACCCTGATCTCCATAGAGGGGCCCACCATCTCTGACCACTTTGGAGGAGCAGTCTTAGCAGGTCTTTGTACAGTGGCTTTAGATAAAAAGGATTTGGATTTGTCTAAGTCTCCACTGCGTTTGTTGCATACATTCCTCTGAAGCCACTTTACTCTCTGGAACTCTTCCTGTAGTTTGTCAACCACTTTTTCTTGGTTCCTTCAAAAGCAGCAATCTCTCTTCATATAGTCATCCTTCCCACAGTTGTAGCAAAATATACTTTCTTTGATCTGCTTTGGCAGTATCATTACATTAGAGGTGGGTCTCCATTCATGGCTAGGGGATGAGGAGGAAAACATATTTGGTTCCTGAGCAGGAGCTCTACCAGCAGAGGGCCCTTGTTGAGTTGGCCCAGCTCATCCCATCCATTCTTTCACCATGGCAGACAATTTACTTAGTTCAGTCTTTATGCTGCCAGCTACAGGGGGCACTTGAGCGTGTACTCCCATTCCCATAGCAGATGCATTCTGAGGGATGTCTTGGTTTCTATCAGTGATGGCATTAGTAAGGGTACCATTTTTTAGTTCTCTGATCTCTTTAAATATCTCTGCCAATTGCAGAGAGTCCCTAGTAGTCTTCAGTTCACATGGCCTTTCCAGCGCCAAGGCAACTCTAGCAGTGCCTGCACAAGAATCCCAGTCTTCTTCCTCACCTTCAGCTTCACTGACTTCTTTTATTAGTTCACAGTAAGCAGGGGGATTATTCCTCCTATCTTGGAACTTTAGCTGGAGAATTAGCAATTTAGAGTGTTTGGCAATTTGTAGAATATGATCTAGTCTCACACAATCCAAATCACTGGCCAATACCCCACCTTTTCTGTAACCTCTCTGTAAGGCCCTCTCCAAACGAGTAACATAAGCAGACAGACATTTCCCTTTCCACTGTTTGGTGATTTTGGATTTCCACATTAAAGCTTCCACAGATTCAATACTGCCAAAGACACCTTCTAGTGCAGTCAAATACTTTTGAGCTGAAGCATCAGGGTTTGTGGACCTCAAAAACCTAACTGCTTCTGATGCAGGTCCCCTTAAACTTTCCATGATCCTTTTCTGTTTCTCTGCTTCCGCACACTGCCACTCTTGAATCAGGGGAGATGCATAGTTCATCTAAGTCTCTAAATCATCTTCCCCCTGGGGTGTGGGGAGAGTCCCTGAAAATACTCGCAGCCTGTAGTAAGAATCATGACTAACTGCAGGCACAGGTGCTGGTGCAGGGCCAAGAGTAGGCACCAGGACAGGTGTAGGTGCCGGAGAAGGGGTACTCCCAGGAGGCTTAACTAACTTTCCCAAGTCCTCGAGGAATCGACCCTCATCCTGCAACAATTTGACAAGCTTCTCCTCAAAACTCTCAGATAGGGATGGAGGTTATGGCTCTGACGGATCCTCACTATTCTTAGTTAGCACCATCCAGGCTGTCGGAGACCCATCAACAGCAATAGTTTTAGGCATTTTGGTCCTGTCCACTGGGTTACTACACTCCATTAGAACCATTAGTGTTTGGGTGGTCAGGTCAGCTTGTCGACCTACTGCCACAACCTCCCCAAGACAGTCAATCTTTGAAAGTGCCCCCTGTATAATGTCTTTGCTAGTGCCCAAGGGTATTTCTAGCAACAAAAGGGCATTATGGGGGTCAATCTCACTCATCGTGCACCAACCAATTAACTGTGGTACAGCCATTTCTTTAGAGATGGAGTTGGAATCAGTGCTAGTAATACTATCTATACTGGTGGCAGGCCACAGGTAGTTACCCCTTAAAACAAGTGGCCTCCAGGTGGAGCCTAACAGAAATTTTGCGATTTGGCCACTAGGGGGCGCTAATCCCAGTGGTGCCTCCAAGATGTAACCCCTAGGCGGCACTATCTCTAAGGTTACAACACCTGCCTACACTTCTGACCACAGGTTGAGGGGCCTGGATTCAACATTTTGGTGCCTTCACCAAGAGTAATAATAGTGGGGGTATCTACCTAACCTGGTATAGCTCTCTGGGAAGCTATATCCACCCACAAATCTGCCTAGTGACCAAATACCTTGTAATACAAAATAACCCTTTGCAGTAGTTGACACATAATTAGCAATTGAGCATTAATAATATGCACACACCCCTTGCACTTACCACCAGGGACCAGTCTTCAGCAACTCCCCTTGAACCACTTGTAAAGACAGTGTTAGCAGGCAAGCATGCACTTTCAATACTGTACACCATCTCAGAATATAATCATAAGCCAGTTTAAATGTGAAACAGCAAATCAGGTTTATTAAAGGGGCGTTAACAAGGATGGTGGCATGAATCTAGATGAATGATTACTGATTTGATTCTGGATATTCTGCATGTATGCATTTTTGTCCTGCAGTAAAACAGTCTACCAACACTGGGTACCCAGAATGTTATTCTAGCTGGCCAGAATCAGTGCCCAGGGGTGGCCAGCATTGCAGCTGTTGTTGGGGCCCTTGATGGAAAGAAAAGGCAGGGAAACATGCATAAGCAAGGCTTTGGTTATTTGCATCCAGAACCGGTTGACCCAGTCATTTGTAACCCTAAAAACACAATGGAGCAATCAGATGGTGCCACAGAATGATTAAAAGAAAAGTTTCAGGGACCTACCCTGGGTTTACTTACCATGCCAGCTGGTTGAAGAGAGTCTGGCGATATGAAGATCTGCTACAGAACACTGAAGAGCATGGGGAAACTGGGCCTGTATGACTCACCTCCACTTCACAGCTTTTCCCTCCAGGTGGCCACAACCTGTGATTCCTTGCCGCACAGGGGATGGATCCCCAGTCTGGTCTCTCACTGAGAAAACAGTCACTGGTGCAGAAATGGATGGCTCGGGATGAGTTTGGCATAGGCCCAAGGCTGGATAAACACTTCTGGAAAGTTCAGTTTGTTTGCTGGTGAAAACCTCCAGCTGGCAGACTTTTCAGTCACTGACAAAGAAGGGCTCTTTTCTGGAAAGCAGGAGTCCATGAACAGTAAGCTGTAACCCGCAATAAACATTCAGCACATTTAATGAAAACAGAATTCACTTCTCTACCTTTCAGATCAGTTTCAGGCTGGTTCACTATTTCAGTAGATTCACTGGGGAAACTTCTCAATTCACAAAAGCAGTTTCTCACGCAACTCTTGGGCTGAACACTTCATAGGAGCTCCTCTTGGTCCAATATTTCAAGCTGCACTTCCAAGAGTCTCCGACTAAACAGCCACTGTTCAAAGATTAGCTTCAGATTAGTCCGATCTCTGCTATCAAGCAGTCCAATACTGGAAAACAATGGCAGAAAGGCAAGTCAGGCTTTTCCTTGCCAACTCCCCTCATCTCCTTTTCTGAAGCTGCTTCATGATGGCACGAGCTGCTCACTCTCCCAACTCTCCAATCAACCGAACTCTTTTTTTCCAACAGTTCTTGAACTAGTCCAGTTTTCTAGTAATCTGGTTGGCTACGGGAGCTGTCAATCACAGTTCTGATGCTCCCATTAGTCAGTTTAGATGCCAACCCGTAAAACTACAACAACTACAGTTTTTCTTCCCATGAGGCACCTGAGCTAAGGACCCCTGGAGGTTCTGTGTCCCCATTGGTCCAAATACCTAGAAGTCCTGGTCCAAACATGGTGGCCTCCAATTGGAGGAATAAGCTGCAAGAAGGCAGGTTAAAGCAAACACTCTAATTCAAATATAACAGCAGATTAGAAATAAACATATATAGTAATAGCTAGAGCTACCTCTGCTTCACTATCAACCACAGAGTGGAGCAAATTAAAACAGTGCCTGGCTGGTCTAGAGCTTTGAAGTACTCAGACCAAGCCTAGATCATTGACCGTATACACACTGGTTAATGTCTTAAAGGAACAGGAGTAGAGGCACATCATGGCACTCTCACTCAGATCAACAGGATTAACAAATAGCTATGGATTTATTATCTATGCAGGATTGCTGCCTGGCAGTGGGCATTACTGAAGCCCAGGAAGACATCTAAGGTAAGCCCCCCAAATTGGGGGGGGGGGGGCTACATAAACCTAATGCCAATAGAAACCAGAAGGCTCAGAGGGGACCTGCTCTTGATATATGACATAATAAGTGATCCATACTTAATGAGTGAATTAAGGATAGATTTCAAGAATGAAATACGATAAAATAGAGGACATCTATTACAAACCACTGGCAGGCCATTTAATTATACAAAAATAAAATATTTTTTCACATGTAGGAGTGTTCACCCCTAGAATAGCTTGCCAACTGATGTAGTGATAAGCAAACCCAAGGACAAATTTAAAAGAGACTGGGCAATTTAATTCTATCAGGAAATAACCTTGGCTATTACATGTCGATAAAGGAGCTGCTATGGGCATTTGTGCCTCCTCACTTCTTACCGCACCTAGTATGAAACCTAGTATGAAGAGCTGTAAACAGGATAAATGCAAAATGTACTATCCAGCAAAATTAAGCTACAACTGTAAGTAGTCATATTTTATTATACAATGGCAAGAAAAAATCGAGCAAGCTGATTGACTGTTGAGTCCTAGACACAGTGATGTTATTTCATGATAACATCACTGTGTCTAGGGCAGGCAGTGAATCGACTGCATGGCCACACAAGAATCACTGTCCACTTCTCGTCCTTAGTACCAAACATTATCCATCACAGTTTAACCCCCCCCACCCCGTGACCAACTAATGTAGTGATAAGCAAAACCAAGGACAAATTTAAAAGAGAGTGGGCAATTTAATTCTATCAGGAAATAACCTTGGCTATTACATGTAGTAGATACAGGAGCTGCTATAGGCATTTGTGCCTCATCGCTCCTTACCGCACCTAGTATGAAACCTAGTATGAAGAGCTGCAAACAGGATAAATGCAAAATGTACTACCCAGAAAAATTAGGCTACAACTGTAAGTAGCAATATTATATTATACAATGGCAAGAAATAATTGAGCAAGGTGATTGGCTGTTGAGACCTAGACACGGTGATGTTATTTCATGATAACATCACTGTTTCTAAGTCAGGCAGTGAAACAACCACATAGCCACACAGGAATCACTGCCCACTTCTTGTTCTTAGTACCAAACATTACCCATCAAAGCTTAACACGACACCCCCCCCCCGACCAACACCAACCCCATACTTAAGACACTGAGTCAGGAAAACAAAACAGAACACTTCTACAACTGTTATGTTTTATTTTGTTCAAAGGTTCTACATGCAACAGCATTGCCTCCGAGTTCGTAAAAACGTAGTTTTTACCTGAAAGTGCCACTCTGTGTGGTGCTGTCTAGTCCTTCACATAATGGACTTTAGGGATGCTCCCCCTCTGCTGCACTTTTGCTAGAACACTGGTTCACACTTTGAACTTTTTTTTTGTGTATTTATTTATCCTCCTGGGCCACCTCTCTGCCCCCGGTACTCCTCGCACCCCAACCGGAGATCTGGCCACCATCCGTCTCGACCAGGACCATTGGCACCCTGAAACCCCTGTGGCTTGCCCCCACAAGTGGGGCGGGAAGGAGTCCCCTAACTCCCCACCCTCATAGATCCAGTTTAGGTGCTAGCTCCCGATGAACACTCACAGATGGCCATCAAGCCGCATGACAGGTGCCCCCTTTTTTCCTTGTTCACTCCACCCCTCCCATTACTGGAGCCATGGACATGCAATGATGCCAGCGGGGGCAGAGGCACATGCATCCACACTCGTCTCCCCCAGGCATCTGCCCAGACTCTTCCTGATGCTGTCACCCCATGCCCTGACCCCCAGCCTCCGCCAGGGGTCAATCGGGCTTCGGGAAGTGAAACCCCCCTCGCCATAGAAGGAGAGCAGTACAACAGATGCTCTATTCTTCTCCTCCCTGCCAACCCCTGGTGACCAGTGCATGTTCCCAAACATGGGTCGCCAGCACATCGTGAAGTAAGGTGTCCAGCGCCTCAGCACCACCGGACCAGCTACACTTTGAACTTAAAAAAAAAAAAGTCAAATAAAGAAACAGTGTTTTTTAAAAAAAAGGAAGAAGGAGACAAATGGCTGTTCTAGCTTGGTGCCAATATCCTGTCAGAGCGTGCACTTAACAGTCACACTGTACAATTGCTTAAGACCCAGAGAAAAAAAAAACGACCTGAATTTGAAATAAAACAACAATATGCCAAATGCAGTCCTCCTCAATACACCATCCACTACTAGGTGTAAGGGCAATGAGGAGGCTGAAAATAACAGCAGCAGAAACAAGAGAAATTTTGGGGGACTCAGCCAGAAAGATCATCCTGTCAGGAGCTCCACCTTGTTGTGAAAGAAATATTATGGATTTTTTTTTAAAGATACACTTACACCCACAAATATAAAAGAAAATATACATATAAATGTTTTTTTTTCATTGTTCTTTTACATTAACAAATGATCCATTGTGTAATAGCAATAAGGCACCTCAGGGATGTGTGTTAGTGTGTAATAATGTCACTTCTGGGGTGGTGGAAGCACTCAGCCTCACCTTGTGCTTCAACCCACCCAGGAAGTGATGTTATTACACAATAGCACACACCCTGTCATGCCTTATTGCTAAATTACCACATCCTGTTGATAGAAAGGACTAACAGGAACAGGGAAAATCCATTCAAGTTAGTGATTTATCAACTCAAAATAGCACAAAGTTGGACTCTGAAATTGTAAAATGGGATGTAAAACAGATCTTATTTTTGGGAACATTGTTACCCAAGAGATATTTTCTAACACCCCCCCCCCTCAGTAAAACCCCCAATTCACTAAAAGAGACAGAGTCATTTTCTGATGTAGCCAATTCTGGAAGAGGGGCAAAGAAAATATTTCATCCAGACAAAAAAACTTTATTCTGAATTTGAAAATAGTGATTCTAACTGCTCAGAAGACTCAGTTCATAATTTGCCAAATTGGGCGAGATTATTACTAGAACAAATGAGCACCCTAAACAAGAAACTGGAAAAAGTGATCGCTCCCAATGAAAAAATGAATAATTTTCAAAGGATAACTGAAGAATCATAGAAGGAAAATAAACTACTTAAACAAGAACAAATCCTGCAGATATCGCTGGGTTTGGCTTGACCAGCACCTATGCTTCTCTACACATATTGATGCTATTTCTTCTAGGAATGGACTGGTATCGACCCCCTATCCAGAGTGCTTGTATTGTTTGGTTTAGGTACATTCCCCTCCTCTTCTTTTGTGAATATTGAACAAAAGTATTTGTTCAGTATCTCTGCCTTTTCACTATCACCCTCTTCCCATCCCCTTCCCCTTTATTAAGTCTCACTATCCCTGCCTTGTTCTTTCTTCACTTGCTAATGTACCCATAAAAGGTTTTATCCACCTTCTTAATTGAGTTGGCTATCTTTTCCTCAGTTTGGGTCTTTGCTATTCTGACTGTCTTGCCCACTTCCTTCTGCTTTATCTGATAGAGTTCTCTGTCCTGCTCCTTCTGCGATTCCCTATACTTTCTGAATGCTATCTTTTTCTCCCTAACCTTTCCCGCCACCTCTTTTGAGAACCATAGTGAAACATAGAGACATAGACTTTGATGGCAGATAAGGACCACTTGGCCAACCCAGTCTGCCTATTTCCCTACCTATTGGATAAGCTGCAGATTCTAGTTAACCAACAGCCTACTTCCTGCAACCCCCCACTATAATTGCCTTATGTCTGTCCCATGCATGTTTGAATTCCCCCACTGTTTTAGACCCCACAACCTCTCCAGGAAGGTGGTTCCATGTGTCCATCACTCTCTCCATGAAAAAGAATTTCCTCACATTACCCCTGAGCCGTCCCCCTCTAACTTTAAATTGTGCCCCCTTGTTCTTACACATCTCTTTTTCTGAAAGATGCTACCCTCCTGGACTTTGTTGATTCCCTTGAGGTACTTAAAAGTTTCTATCATGTCCCCTCTGTCCCTCCTTTCATCAAGGGTATACATATTAAGCTCTCTCAGTCTCTCTTCATATGGTTTCTGATGTAGACCCTGCACCATTTTAGTTGCCCTCCTCTGGACTGCTTCCATCCTGTCTATGTCCTTGCGTAGATGGGTCTCCAAACTGCACGCAGTACTCAGATGGAGTCTCACCAACTGTCTGTATAGAGGATAACCACTTCCCTTTTTCTACTTGTGATGCCCCTCCCTATGCATCCCAGTATCCCCTGGCTCTCTTTACTGACTTCCTCACATTGCTTACCCACCTTTGGGTCATCTGATATGACTACACCCAGATCCCTTTCCATTATTGTTGTCATTAGTACCTCCCCTGCTATTGTGTACTCTTCTCCTGGATTTTTATTTCCCAGGTGCATTACTTTGCACTTCTTTGCACTGAATCTAAGTTGTCATATGTCTGACCATTCCTCCAACCTTGCCAAGTCCCTTCTCATCCTTTCTACCCCCCTTGTGTATCAACTCTGTTACAGATCTTTGTGTCATCTGCAAAGAGGCATACCTCTCCTTCCAGACCCTCCGCAATGTCAACTATAAAGACGTTAAAGAGGACTGGACCCAGTACTGAGCCCTGAGGTACTCCACTAGTAACCCCCCTTTCTTCAGAATGTGTTCCATTCACTATTACCTTCTGTGTCCTGTTGTGCAGCCAGTTTGCTAACCAGGCTACCACCCTGGGACCCACTCCCAGGCTGGCTAACTTGGTTATTAATCTTTTGTGCGGGACTGTGTCAAATGCCTTGCTAATGTCTAGGTAGGCCATATCCACAGCCCCTCCCTGGTCTATTACTTTGGTCACCCAGTCAAAGAAATCGATTAGATTCATCTGACATGACCTTCCTGCTGTGAATCCATGCTGCTTTGGGTCCTGTGCCCTGCTGGCCTCTAGGTACTTAACAATTCTTTCTTTCAGAAGTGATTCCATCATTTTCCCCACCACTGAGGTCAAACTAACAGGTCTGTAGTTTCCTGCTTCTGCCTTGCTCCCATTTTTGTGAAGAGGAATCACATCTGCCCTCCTCCAGTCCTCAGGTACCACCCCATCTTCCCATGATTTGTTAAAAAGTGTGGTTAGTGGTGTCACTAGATCCTCCCTTAGCTCTTTTAGGATTCTAGGGTGAATCCCGTCAGGTCTCATTTCTTTGTCCACCTTGAGTTTTAGGAGTTCTTTCAGTACTCTTTCTTCTGTAAATGGACTGGTGTCAACCCCACTATCCAGAGTGCTTCTACTGTTTGGTTTAGGTAACTCCTCCTCCTCTACTTCTTTGGTGAATACTGAGCAAAAGTATTCATTCAGTATCTCTGACTTTTCACTGTCTCCCTCTTCCCACCTCCCCTCTCCTTTATTAATCTTCACTATCCCTCCCTTAACCTTTCTATGCTCCCTAATGTACCTATAAAAGGGTTTATCCCCCTTCTTAACTGAGTTGGCTATCCTTTGCTCAGTTTGGGCCTTTGCTTTTCTGACTACCTTCCCCACTTCTTTCTGCTTTAATTGATACAGTTCCCTGTCGTGCTCCATCTGTGATTTCTTATACTTTTTGAATGCAGCCTTTTTCTCCTTAACCTTCCCTGACACCTCTTTTGAGAGCCATAGTGTTTTTTTATTCTGCTTTGTTTTCTTTATTTGTTTCACACAAAGGCTTGTTGCCTCCATGATGGCAGTTTTGATTTTTCTCCATTGTTCTTCCACCCCTCCTTTCTGGCCATTTGCTAATGCATTCCTCAGGTATTCACCCATTATGCCAAAGTCAGCGCTTCTAAAGTCCAGTATCCTTGTCTTTGTATGGCTTGTCTCCATGGTTGTGTTTATTGTGAAGCACACTGTGCAGTGGTCGCTTGTTCCCAGATGTCTACTGACTTCTAAGTTTATGATCCTCTCTCCATTTGAGAGTACCAGGTCTAATATTGCTCCCTCCTGAGTGGGTTCCACCACTAGCTGTCTAAGGCATGCTCCCTATAGGGCATTGAGAATGACCCTGCTCTTGGATGTGGCTGCAGTCCATGTCACCCAGTTAACATCTGGCATATTCAGGTCCCCATCAACAGTATCTCCCCTTTTTCAGCCATTTTGAGAATGCCCTCTATCATTTTCTTGTCCATTTCCTCCCCTTGAGATGGGGGTCTGTATACAACCCCTGTGCAATTGTGATGCCATTCCCTGTCTCCAAGGTGACCCAGAGTTCCTCTTGTCCTTCCCCTTTACTTTTTAGTTCTGTAGCTTTGATCCCTTCCCTTATGTAGAGAGCTACTCCACCTCCTCTTTTACCCTCCCTGTCCCTTCTGTAGATTGTGTGCCCTGGTATGTTGACATCCCAGTCATGGTTCTCCGTGTACCATGTTTCTGTGACTGCCACAATATCCAAGTGTTCCTCTTCCATCAGGGCTACTAGCTCTGGAAGCTTGTTTCAAGACTATGGGCATTGGTACTCATTGCCCTCCATTTAATGTTGGCTTTATCCTTTTTTACCCCATCCCTGCTCTTGTTGCCCTTGTCCATTTTTCCATTTGCCCCTATCCTGCCCTCTGTCAAGCTCTGTACCTTAGTGTTTACCCTACTACCTGCCATGTTTTGTCGGGGGAGGCTTGAACTTTCCTGTTTCCTATCAGCACCTCCCCCCTTGGCTAATTTAAAAGTTTGCCAAGGAAGCCTTTAAACCTGTCACCTAGGAGTGTGTTTCCCTTCCTGGACAGATGCAAACCATCATGCCAGTATAGACCTTCATCTCTCCAGGTGGACCCCCAGTCCCCTGTGAAGCCAAAGCCCTGTGCTCTGCACCAGTTTTGCAACCATTCATTAAACTGCATGGTGTGCAGTACCCTAGCCTCACCCCTGCCATAGACTGGCAACACCTCTGAGAAGGTTACCGTGCTTGCTACCTGTCTGAGGCCCCTCCCCAACTCCACAAATTCATCCTGCACTGCACTGATCTCATGCCTAGCTAGGTCATTTGTCCCGAGGTGGACAATGATATCTAGTTTCCTCTCCTGTGATGCTGCTTCTGCAATCCTGAGGATTCGCTTCCTGTCCCTCCAAGCCATGGCACCAGGCAGGCACCTTACTTCCCTCTCTCCCTTCCCCAGGTCTACACCCCAACAATTGAGTCCCCTATCAGAAGCTGTTTCTTTCCTGTGGTGTCCCTTGCCACTCTTTTGTGGGTCTCCCTTGTGGATGTCCCAGCATTTTTCTTGGTCTCCAATGAGGGTGTCATCATAGAGGAACCTTGATTTGCCAGGCTGACATATGATTTGTATAGAGGTGCAGCTAGGGGGCTACACCTCTGTTACACCACCCTCACCCTCCTCAAACCTACTGTGGTCCATCTGCTCTTCACACATGGCAACCTCTGAGGCTGTGGTTGTGGAACTTGTGCTCTTTGGGTGGGGGAGGCCTCCTTAGTCCTTGCCAGTTCAGCCTGGAGGTGGGCAACCTCCTCCCTCAGAGCTGACAGTTGTCTGCAAATAGGGCAGCAATGCAGGTTCCAGAATGTCTCCCAGAAAATTGCTGCCCCACAGCGAGTGCATTGCACCACTACCCACATGTCCCTCTTCCTCATAATATACAATGAGTAATATATAATTTTTTTTGTGTGTGTGTGTATACTTACCCTGTATGCACTGTGCTGGGTGATTAAGAATATGACAGTTGTGCTCCAAGACCTGTTGAGGAAGTGATGTCAGAACCTTGGCTATAAAGGAAGTGCCACGCCTGGGGTGGGCAGGGTGAGGGGAAGCATAGTGTTTTTTCCTTCATTTTGTTTTGTTTATTTGCTTCACACAAAGGCTTGTTGCCTCTGTGATGGTAGTTTTGATTTTGCCCCATTGTTCCTCCATCCATCCTTCTTGCCTTTTTGCTACTGCATTCCGTCAGCATTCTCCCATTCTTCAAAAGTACAGTACCGTTGCTTTTGTATGGCTTGACTCTGGCTGTGTTTATTGTGAACCACACTGTCTGGTGGTTGCTTGTTCCAAGATGGCTAACCACTTCTAAACCCAAGATCCTCTCACCATCTCCATTTGAGAATACCAGGTCTAAGACTGCACCCTCCCAAGTGAGTTCCAACAATAGCTGCCTGAGGCATTCCCCTTGTAGGGCATAGAGAATGACTCTGCTCTTGGATATAGCTGCAGCAAAGCTGCTCCAGTTAACATTTGGCATATTCAGGTCACCCATCAACAACATCTCCCCTTTTCTGCCATTCTAAGGATTCCTCCTATCATTTTCTTGTCCACGTCCTCCCTTTGAGATGGGGGTCTGTATACAACCCCTGTGTGGATTGTGGTACCATTTCCTGTCTCCAAAGTGACCCACAGTGCCTCCTCTCCCCTCCGTTTACTCTTTAGTTCCATTACTGTGATCCCATCCCTTATGTAGAGAGCTACTCCTCCTCCTCCTCTTTTATCCTCCCTGTCCCTCCTGCAGATTGTGTAGCCTGGCATGTTGACATCCCAGTCATGGTTCTCTGTGAACCAGGTTTCTGTGACTGCCACAATATCCAGGCATCCCTCTTCCATCAAGCCCACTAGTTCAGGAAGCGTGTTGCCCAGAGAATGATGTAAGAGCCACAGTTAGCATGTCTGTGGGTTATATTAGATGGAGAAATACTGTAGTTGTCTACAATACCCCTGATGAAAGCATTAAATCAGCTAAAGATAAAACTTTCACAGATCTTTCAGTAAAACAGTTCTGTAATTGTTTTTTGTTTTAGTTTATCTTTTTATTAATTTTAAGTATACAAAGACATACAGGCATACATAATGAAAGGGGAAACCTCATATAGATTACAAAAGGGTATCACTTAAAACACATGGTTTAGGTTGAAGATAATGAGGGTGCCTTAAATATACATATATATAAAATAAGAGTTTGTCTTATTTATATCATAAGTAGTAAACAAAGAGTTACAGTTATTAAAGTACTATGAATTCAGAGAGATCCGTTAAGTGCAAGATGTGTACGAGAACAAGTTATAGCAGGCTTTCAAACCATTACATGAAGTGATACCTATAAGAATACAAACATTATACAGCAGAGGAGGAATATAAATAAAAGAGAGATGTATGTTGAAGGTAGAAAATAGTGCAGGGTAGAAAAAGGAAAAAAGAAGTAGGGTGGGAAAGAAAAAGAGGAGAGATATCTGTGCACAGAGTGTTAGAGAGACCCAGATCTAATTAACAGAGTAAAGATATACCTAAAGGAAAGCTAAATAAATCTTTAGGATTAGGGTCTTAAGAACCAGACATTTCAATGAATTTTAAGTAATCCTGCCAGCACCGATCATATACGGTGAGTCGGTCATAATTAACATGGGATAAACGGTCTAGTGAGGCATATTGAGAGAGGCTTTGAAGAACATAAAAAAGGGAGGGAACAAGGGTAGATTTCCATTTAATAAGAATCAGATGTTTAACAAAAAGAAAAAGTATGTTTAGCCATCTAAAATGTGCATATGAAAAGGGAAGAGTTACTCGGAGTATAAAGGCCTAGGAGGAATAGTTTTGGATCAAAGGAAAACTTTTGTCCTATTACTTTGGAAGCAAATGAATGAATTTTATGCCAATGTTTATTCACGGGAGTGCAGGACCAAAGAAATATGAAGCAGATCACCGTTAGTTCTGTAATTATTTAAGTAATCCTGTTTTATCTAAATTTGTAGCCCTTAAGCTAGAAGCCAGATGCTTAAGAGAGGGGTATTTGTTGCTGTTTTATTTTTTTTGAAGGAAGGCAACATTGGGGTTATATGAAACATAGAAATTGTCAACAGATAAGGGCTTTAGGCCCACCTAGTCTGCTCCATTACCCCTGATAACTGTGCTTATTCATGCACTGCTGAAATTAGGTTGTACCCCTCTCCTGGCTACCAGTAATACTCTATAACTATCTCAAGTATTTCTAAAACCTGTAATCATTTCTGCACCCACCACCTCTGCTGGCAGGCTGTTCCATTTGTCTATCACCCTCTCTGTGAAGAAGTACTTTCTCATGTACCCCTTGAAACTCCCTCCCCCCAGTTTTGTCTTGTGCCCCCTCATCCTTGAGGATCTTTTTCTTTGAAAGATAATATTCTCCTGTACCTTATTTGTCCCTGTGAGGTGCTTAAATGTCTCATAGACACATAGATACATAGATGTTGATGGCAGATAAGGGCCTATGGCCCACCTAGTCTGCCCATTTGCACAAGTAACTGTGGTTCTTCAAGCTTCCCTAGAACTCAAACATATCCCCAGGGAGTACATGTTTAATTTTGTCAGCCTATCCTCATGGGGTTTCCCTCCTCTGAACTGCCTCCAGTCTATCTATGTCCTTATGCAGATGAGGCCTCCAGAACTGGACACAGTACTCAAGGCGTGGCCTCACTAGTGTCCTATATTGTGGAATTATTACCTTCCTTTTTCCGCTGGTGATTCCCCTTCCTATGCATCCTAGCATCCTGTTAGCCTTCCTCACCACCCTGTTACACTGCTTACCTACCTTGAGGTTGTCAGTGATGATCGCCCCAGGTCTCTTTCCCACTTGGAACATTCTATTACTCCCTTCCCCCCAGATGATATATTGTTCCTGTGTTTTTGTGCCCTATGTGCATTATCTTGCATTTTTTCATGTTGAAGCTCAGCTGCCAATCCCTTGACCAATCCTCCAGCTTCTTTAGATCTCCCATCACTCTATCCACTCCCCTTGCATGTCCACCCTGTTTCAGAGCTTAGTGTCATCAGTGAACAGGCACATTTCCCTTCTAGACCCTCTGCAATGTCACTGATAAAGACATTGAAGAGGAGTGTACTCAGCACTGATCCCTGTGGTACCCCACTGGTCACTTTACCCCCTACAGAGAAAATGCTATTTATCACAACTCTCTGGGTCCTGTTATCTAGCCAATTTTACACCCACTTCACTACCTTACTTCCCACTCCTGTGTGACCCAGCTTGTTTAACAGCTTTCTGTGTAGCACAATGTCAAAAGCTTTACTGAGCTGGCCAGGTGGTGCAAAGGGTTGAGGCACTGGTGCCTTACCTCACACCACGCCGGCTCAGAAATGGACTCGGGTCATCGGGTGTCAGCAGAGGAAGGAGAGGCTTGAGCATCCGCAGGACTGCTCTCCTCTCCTAGGGTGGGTTCCAGGGTTGCTTCACTCTGCAGCAGCCCCTGATGGAGACTGGGAGCACTGCATGAAAGTGTTGCAATGTGAGAATTACCGGAACACAGAAAAAATGCTCTGGATTGGCCGGATGATGGCATCCAGTCAACCACCACACGCAGAAAACTTCCTGTGGGCCAGCCTTCTCAGCAGCACCCGATGCAGAGGAAAAATATAGCATACTGGGCAGCCCCAATTGGTGCCTTCCCCCTTGGAGGAGAGGGACCCACTCGGTAAAGGGTAACGCCGAGCTACCTCGAGTAGGCTGCAATGTGAGGAGAAGGGGCTCAGGCAGGTTAGATGGGGTGCTGGTTACCTTTGATGCCCAAAGAAGAGGCAGATTCAGGGCACAGAGGGGAGAAAAATAGATCACTCAAAAAAAAAAGCTTTGCTGAAATCCAGGTAGACCACATCCACTGTCCCCCCTCAATTCACCTCCCTGGTTACCCAGTCGAAGAACTCAGTGAGGCTGAAGTACAAGTTTCAGTTAAGAAGTTTGCTAGGAACCCTTCCAAGTAAGTGTTTTATGCTTAAGTTTAATGCAATAACTAAAATCCTATAAGGCAGCTTTATACAGGAGAAAAATGATTTAAAGGAAAACATTGGTGGCAATAATACATAAATATGTTTTTCTTAGTAATAGGTAAGGTATGTATTAATTATCATACTTAGAAATTGGTAAAAATTCATTCTTTTTATGCTTTGCATTCAAGTTAATGAACGTGGAAGTAACTTGTTTTTAATGCTGATACATGTATCATGGTTTCCAATAGATTCATTTTGATTGGAAGAGGGAGTTTACACCCAATAGATTTCAGTGAAGGGTTAAGAAGAATCAGGATCACAGTGTTAGCAAAATACATTTACGATGACTCATAGCTTCAATACTATCAACATTATTTGAGCAAAAGCTGATTATTGGTTTAGTTTGGATAACATTACCATGCTGGTGGGCAAAATAAATGTTGTTTAAATGCAGCTTAGGTGTGCTGCATTTTTACTTTATCATGTTATGTTTGTTTATTATTTTTCACTATTTATTTGTATGACCTGCAAGACAAAGCAAGATCAGTTTTTTTAGAAGGCATTTGTCATTATGCAACAGGGAAATTATAGTGTCACGATAGCACCAAGTCGGTACAGCACTTCAATGTTAAATTCAAAATGTTGCACCTTAATAACTTTGGCTTACTTAGATAAAAAAGCCCCAAATTTGGCATGCACAGCCATTCTGCCAGAGTCTTAAGATGTAAAATGTTTCTTGATGACATCTTGTATGGCTTTTGAGATATAAGGGGTAAAAAAACAGAAAAAAAAAACACTTTTTTCCCATTGGTTAATATGGGATTTTTTCCTATCTTCTACAGACCAGACAGAATGAAATGGTTCTCTGAAATCTTCAGGGATGATGGGGTCTGTGTCAAGGGTGTGCCTTTGGATGGTTTGGCAAAAAAAAAAATATTTTACCATTTTTGAATTATAACAATTTTTGTGATAGCCACAGGACAGGCAGGTAAATGAAAAGAGTTTGAACTGTAAATTTACTGTTCAATCTGTAAATTTACTATTCCTTCTCAGACAAATACTGCTTGTGATTTCAGCCATCTTGTTTTTTTTTTTCTTGTGTTAACAAACCTTTTCTACCCAAGTACTGTCTGGTAACTGATGACAAGACCTGTAATTAGGTCTCCTTCACATACTTAGCTGTATTCTTCCATTATTTCAGAATTAAAACTGGAAATATCAGATAGCGTGGAGAGAACAATTTCGCTAGTCACTCGCTTAGTTAAGGACTGTTCAATGGGAAAATAACTATTTGCAGCTATTTTCAGTTCGAACTTTACTGTTCGAACTGAAAAGACTGTGAATAGTAAATTTCCATGACAGTTTGAACTGTCGTTGCACTGTCAGTCCTGCCAGCCTTGCTATTGTTTGCAGATGAGCCCCAGGGCTTTCCCTCACCCACCAACTGGTCCAGCTACTGAGCTTTTCTGGCATTCCCCTATTTTTTAGCTATCGCACTGTTGAGTAGGCTACCTCTCCAATACCTACTGCACCTTTATCAGACAGTGAAATTCAAACTGAGGGTAAGAATACTTTTTAATGAGAAAATGTATCCGACATGTGATTGTCCCTCAGAGGTGCCCTGTCTTGCTCAGTGACTAGGCTATTCTTCTGGTCGGTGGTTAGAGTTTTGAGGCAGTAATCAACCTTCGTATAAGAGCACATATCTTTTGTATGGGGGGTCAAACAATGAAGCCTCTGCCTTATCAATATCCTTGCTATATTATGATCAGACTGATCACAATGGGTACTGACAGGATATACACTGGGTCTGAGATCCATTCAGGGCTTGTCTACAAGCACCAACTCCCACCTCCATAATTGAATTAATAGAGTGAAGGATTAGCTATTACTTAGGTACAAGTGCACCAGTATGGTGACTCCCACTCCAGCCTTGAGCTATCCTAGAGCTGTCTTTGCACCCCCCACCCCACTCATACCTCCCAATGAGGGTGACCTTGAGTAGACCCACATACCCATCGGATGTTCCTATATCCACCACCTCTACCGAATTCCTTCATCCTGTAACACATTCCTAACTCCACACCTCTTTCAAAAATGGCACTAGTAAAGGTGCGAGTGAGATATAGATGATGATAAAAGAGTGCAAAACTTGAGACAATAGTCCAGTGGCCTGCCCCCCCAGTTCCCTGATCACCATCCTGTACCCAAAAATAATTTCCCTGGTTGTTCTGTGGTCCCTCCACCATTCTCTGATTGCCATCCCCATATTTTATTATGGTTCAGTTTGGTAGTCCAGTGGTCCCTCTGCCCTTCATTGACGTCCAGCCATCATCCCGGTATCAAGCAACCATTTCCCTGGTAATCCAGTGGTCCCTCTCCCTTCCCCCATTCTCTGATTGCTGTCTCCATATTTAGATATTTTTTTCATTGGTAGTCTAGTGGTCCCTCTCCCCCCCCCCTTGCTGTCTAATCACCATTCCCATTCAGCCATTTATGTCCCTGGTGTCTAGCAGCACTCCCCATGACTCTCAGTCCCATTCTGGAAATGAAGAAAACTGTCCTTGATGTTTTTTACTGCAAAAAATGTCCCTCACCAATTAGCTCCCCACCCCTACCTCCCACTCATTACCCACTTTCCCACACCCCAGTACACCCTTACACACCCTCACTTACCTGAACAGATTCCAAGTTTGAGATCCACTCTCTGATCGAAGACATGTCTTGCTGCTGGAACCGTCAACTGCAATATGAGAAATTAAGGCGCAGTAAATGCGGTTCAATGTATTTCAATAAGGTTTTCAAGTTGTATGCATAACTCAGCCATTTTTTGACATTCTGACCCCAAATTTTCAACATGGCCTTTTGGGGACCCACCTCATGAACAATATGACTGTCATTGTGCAACTCCCACCCAAAAGGTGATTTCACAGTCTGTTGGAAAATTCACCTTTCAGGTGAGATTTCAGACTTTTTCCTGCCCTTGTTCATGAGGCAGGGTCATAAGAAGGTTATGTTGAACATCTGGGGTCAAAATATGCAAAAATGGCAGAGTTATGACCATTCATTGCAATTTCACTATGCACGCTCGTAACTTTGGAAATTTTAAATATTTTGACCACAGATTTTCAGCATAGACTTCTTATTACCCCACCACATGTATATCACAGCTGTCATGTTACAAATCCTGTTCAAAATGTTTTTTTGTACCTGTGGCTCAGAATGGCATTGCAATTGTGCAGCATTACATTTTGACAGGGATTCAAAAATGTTCAGTATTGGGTACATGAGGTGGGGTAATAGAATGTCTATGCTGACAATTTAGTTACTGTAGTCCTATAAATGGAAGTGCAGGGCCCTTCCACAGCTACATACATGTATGCATTTATGGAGGGATGGGAGCTCAGGGCCCAAATGGCCCTGCTCTCCCTCAGGCAAATAAGGATATGATGACTCTAGCTCAAAAACTATACTTGGGTGAGACAGGCAAATAAGGCTACAATTACACTATCTCAAAAAGTAAGGAAATTCATTGCAAAAAAACTACAATGATGCATCAGTTAGGGTTGAAGATAAAGTGACAATCGTAGGAAAATATGATGTTAGGGTTTCCAACCCTGAAACACCTGCCCCACCTCTGAATTGAATGAGGGGTGTAGTCTTCTTTGGGATTGTCAATTTTAATGCTCAACCCATTGTATACACTCATGAAACATACACACCTGTCTCCATCACATCTTAGCTTTTCTGTTACTGCAATGGGGTGAGCGTTAGGGCTGAGAACCCTGAGGATGACTACACCCCTCATTCAGTTCAGGGTTGGGGCAGGTGTTTTAGAATTGGAAACCCTAATGTCATATTTCCCTACATTTGTCACTTTATCTTCAACTCTAAATACTTCAAATACTAGACACTGGTTAGAAACACAGAAACATAGAATTTGACAGCAGATAAGGACCGCATGGCCCACCCAGTCTGCCCATTTCCCTACCTAATGGATAAGCTGCAGATCCTAGTTAACCAGCAGCCTACTTCTTTCTACCCCAACCCCCTAGAATTGCCTTATGACTGTCCCATGCATGCTTGAATTCAACCACTGTTTTTGACTCCACAACCTCCTCCAGAAGGCTGTTCCATGCATCCACAACCCTCTCTGTGAAAAAATACTTCCTTACATTACCTATGAGCTGCCCCCCCATCTTCAAATTGTGCCCGCTTGTTCTTGCACACTCTTTTTGAAAGATGCTACCCTCTTGGACTTTGTTGATTTCCTTGAGGTACTTGACATTTTCTATCATGTCCCCCCCCCTTCTTTCCTCGAGGCTATACATATAAAGCTCCTTTAGTCTCTCTTCATATGTCTTCTGGTCCAGATCCTGCATCATTTTAGTAGCCTTCCTCTGGACAGCTTCCATCCTGTCTATGTCCTTGTGGAGACTGGGTCTCCAGAACTGCATGCAGTACTCCAGATGGGGTCTCACCAGCTGTCTGTACAGAAGGATAACAACTTGCTGTTTTCTACTGATGATGCCTCTCCCTATGCATCCCAGTATCCCCCCAGCCCTCCTTACTGCCCTCTCACATTGCTTGCCCACCTTTAAGTCATCTGATATGACTACCCCCAGGTCCCTTTCCATTTTTGTTGTTGTTAGAATCTCACCTCCCATTGTGTAGTCTTCCCTTGGGTTTTTGTTTCCCAGGTGCATTACCTTGCACTTCTTTGTATTGAATCTAAGCTGCCATACATTTGACCATTCCTCTAACCTTGCCAAGTCCCTTCTCATCCTTTCCACCCCACCTTGTTCATCAATTCTGTTGCAGATCTTTGTGTCATCTGCAAAGAGACATACTTTTCCTTCCAGTCCCTCTGCAATGTCACTTATAAAGACATTGAAGAGGAACGGTCCTAATACTGAACCCTGCTGTATCCCACTAGTAACCCCCTTTCTTCAGAGTGGACTCCATTTACTATTACCCTCTGTGTCCTATTCTCCAGCCAATTCTTTACCCAGGCTATCATCTTGGGACCTACTCCTAGGCTGGCTAACTTGTATATTAATCTTTTGGATGGGACTGTGTCAGATGCCTTGCTAAAGTCTAGGTAGTCCATGTCCACAGCCCCTCCCTGATCTATTACTTTGGTCACCCAGTCAAAGTAATCTATTAGATTCATCTGGCATGACCTTCCCTCTGTGAATCCATGCTGCCTTGGGTACTATGCCCCTCTGGCCTCTAGGTACTCGACAATTCTTTCCTTCAGAAGTGATCCCATTATTTTCCCTATCACTGAGGTTAAACTAACAGGTCTGTAGTTTCCTGCTTCTGCCCTGCTCCCACTTTTGTGAAGGGGAATCACATCTGCCCTCCTCCAGTCCTCAGTTACCACCCCATCCTTCCATGATTTGTTAAAAAGGGTAGTCAGTGGTGTCACTAGTTCTACCCTTAGTTATTTTAGAATTCTGGGATGAATCCCATCAGGCCCCATTGCTTTGTCCATCTTCAGTTTTAAGAGTTCTTTCAGAACCCTTTCTTCTGTAAATGGGCTGGTATCAACTTCTGTATCCAGAGTGTTTCTATTGTTTGTTTTAGGTACCTCCCCCTCTTCATTTGTAAATACTAAGCAAAAATATTTGTTTAGTATCTGTGCCTTTTCACCGTCACCCTCTGCCTACCCCTTCCCCTTTATTAAGCCTCACTATCCCTCCCTTAGTCTTCCTTCACTCCCTGATGTACCTATAAAAGGTTTTATCCCCCTTCTTAACTAAGTTGGCTATCTTTTCCTCAGTTTGGGCCTTTGCTCTTCTGACTTTCTGCTCAGCTTCCTTTTGCTTTAGCTGGTACAATTCTCTGTCCTGCTCCTTTTCTGATTCCTTGTACTTTCTGAATGCTTTCTTTTTCTCTTGAACCTTCACTGCCACCTCCTTTGAGAACCATAGTGGTTTCTTACATCATTTTGTTTTGTTTATTTGCTTCACACAAAGGCTTGTTACCTCTGTGATGGCAGTTTTTATTATTCCCCATTGTTCTTCCACCCCTCCTTCCTGCCCATTTGCTAGTGCATTCCTTAGGCACTCACCCATTCTGGAAAAGTCAGCCCTCCTGAAGTCCATTACTTTTGCCTTTGTATGGCTTGACTCTATTGCTGTGTTTATTGTGAACCATACTGTTTGATGGTCGCTAGTTCCCAGATGGCTACCCACTTCTACATCTGTGATCCTCTCTCCATCTCCATTTGAGAGAACCAGGTCTAAGATTGCTCCCTCTCAAGTGGGTTCCAGTAGTAGTTTTCTAAGGCATTCCCCCTGTAGGGCATCTAGAATAACCCCACTCTTAGAAGTGGCTGCTGCAACTGCACTCCAGTTAACATCTGGCATATTCAGATCACCCATCAGCAATATCTTCCCTTTTTCTGCCATTTTAATTATACTTTCTATCATTTCCTTGTCCATTTCTTCCCCCTGAGAGGGGGGTCTGTATACAACCCCTGTGCGGATTGTGGTGCCATTGCTTGTCTCCAAATTGACCCACAGTGCTTCTTCTCCTCCCTGTTTACCCTTTTGTTCTGTTGCTTTGATTCCTTCCCTTATGTAGAGGGCTAATCCTCCTCCTCTTTTACCCTCCCTGTCTCTCCTGTAGATAGTGTATCCTGGTATGTTTACATCCCAGTCATGGTTCTGTGTGTACCATGTTTCTGTGACTGCCACAATATCCAGCTGTTCCTCCTCCATCAAGGCCACTAATTCAGGAAGCTTGTTACCCATACTACAGGCATTGGTACTCATTGCTGTCCATTTTTTGATGGCTTTACCTTCTGTAGCAGCATCCCCCACTGACCTTTCTACCCTGGTATTTTTCTCATTTAGTACCCTGTTTTGTAGGGGGAGGCTGGGATTTTCCTGTTGCTTATCAGTGCCTCCCCCCTTGACTAGTTTAAAAGCTTGCCAATGAAGCATTTAAACTGATTGCCCAAAAGACTTGTTCCCTTCCTGGACAGATGCAGACCATCCTGCAAGTATAGGCTGGTGTCCCTCCAGGTGGAACCCCAGTCCCCAGTGAAGCCAAACCCCTGTGCTCCACACCATTTTTTCAACCATGCATTAAACTGCATGCTGAAAAGTACCCTTGCCTCACCCATGCCACTGACAGACAGCACCTCTGAGAAGGATACTGTGTGTGCTACTTGTCTTAGGCCCCTCCCCAACTCTACAAAGTCCTTCTGCACTGCTCTAATCTCATGATGAGCCAAGTCATTTGTCCCTAGGTGGACAATGACGTCCAGCTCAGACTCCCGTGCAACTGTTCTCGTTATCCTAATGATGTGCTTCCTGTCCCTCCAAGCCATGGCACCAGGCAGGCGCCTTACTTCAGTTTTCCTGCTCCCCAGTTCTATCCCCCTAATAATTGAGTCCCCCACCAGGAGCTGCTTCCTTTCCCTGTGATGTCCTCTGCCTCCTTCCTGAGGACCTCCTTTGTGACAGTTGTCTGCAACCTCCTTAGTCTCCTCTGCAGGTGCATCCATAGGGGAACTATGCTCCCCCAGAATGGTGTATGGATTGTAGAGTGGGACAACTGACTGGGTATGCCTCTGTTCCACCACCCTTACCCTCCCTGAGCCCACTGTGGTCCAACTGCTGTGCTTTCTATGCAACCTCTGAGGTAGTGGTGGTGGCTTTGGTGCTACCTGGATGGGGGAGGTTCCCTTACTGCTGTCCAGTGCAGCCTGCAGGACGGTTCCCTTACTACTGTCCAGTGTGGTCTGAATATGGGCAACTTCCTCCATCAGGGCAGAGAGTTGTCTGCAAACAGGGCAGCATCCCAGCCTCCAGAAAGACTCCCAGAAGACTGCTGCCCCACAGCCATTACATTGCACTACTCCCCACATGTCTGTCTACGTTCTTGTTAATGTTTTTGTTTGTTTTTTTGTTTTGTTTTGTGTGTGTGTGTGTGTGTGTGTGTGTGTGATTGGATTGTTATATAGAAATATATATATTATATAATGTGTATGCTTATATTGTCAGTGCAGTGTGCTAGAGAGGATATGATGGTGATATGCACCTTGCCCTCTTGAGGAAATGATGTCAGAACCCCAGGTATAAAGGAACTATTTCCAGGGGTGGGTGGGGTGAGGTGAGAAGGGTTTGGGCCTAAACTGTGCCCTCACAAAACAATCAGCTAAAAGCTCTGACCTACCGCTGCAATGAGTGCCTTCCTGTCAGCAAGATGCCCTACACAACAATTTGACAGTGAAAATACCCTGCTAATCAAACAGTGAAAAATCCAAACATCCAAGTCAGACACAGGTAAACCTCCCCAGCCTGAAAACAGCCTGGTGACTTGTGCTCTGAAAGCAGTCAGCCCCAAAACACGTCAGCTGTGCACAAGGACAGACACAGTAAACAGTATTCAGTCCATGTGGGTTTAAACTCTTCCTGCATTGAAAATCTTAACAATTGTAACAGAAGTAAAGCAAGATCCACCTCCCTCTGTTGACTGAAAGATTGCCTTTTCTGATAATTCTAAGTTCCTTATTTCACCTTTCAGTTAGAAGTATCCTCCACCTGAAGAATATTAACTTTCCTAAGGAATCTGCTACAAACCAAACACAATTGTAAATTGTAAGGTTCACCTCCTTCTGTTGTGAGCACAACTCACGTTCTTGCAAATCCTAAGTCCAGTGTTGCAGCTTCCAGCCAGTGGTAGCTTCACCTGAAGAATATTAGGTTTTCTGATGAGCTTGCTAAAAACACACTTGCTTATAGTACTGTTGTTATCAGGTCTGTAAGACTCTTCCAAAGCTATTGGCTGATAAGTAGCTGTGATGTAAGTACTTCCTGACACAGTCTGGCCTGGCCTTTTAAGGCCCCTAGGGCACTGTCTGGGTCAAATACACAGCCTGTAGCCTGCACTCAATTCAGGACTTATGACAAATTCTTAGCTCAGTGAATAACTCACAGTATTACAAATATTGCAATGCAAACAGTCAATCGCTAACTTCAATCAAGTCAGCTGTGCACAAGGACAGTATAAGAATATTAACTTTCCTAAGGAATCTGCTACAAACCAGAGACAATTGTAAATTGTAAGGTTCTCCTCCCTCTGTTGTGAGCACAACTCACTTTCTTGCAAATCCTAAGTCCAGTGTTGCAGCTTCCAGCCAGAGATAGCTTCACCTGAAGAATATTAGGTTTTCCCCATCTGGAGTACTGGGTGCAGTACTGGAGGCCACTTCTGCACAAGGATATTAACAAAATGGAGGCAGTCCAGAGAAAAGCAACCAAAATGGTGCATGGGCTGCATCAGAAAACATATGAGGACAGATTAATGGAGCTCAATATGTATACCTTAGAGCAAAGGAGGGAGAGAGGTGATATGATTTAAACATTCAAACATCTTAAGGGCATTAACAAGGTGAAAGAGTTTAACATGTTTCAATATAAGAAAAACAGCAGGACAAGAGGACACAGCATGAGATTAGAGGGGGGCCAATTAAAGGATAATGTGAGGAAGTTCTTTTTCACAGAAAGGGTGGTGGATGCATGGAACAGTGTACCTCAGGAAGTAGTGGCTATAAATACTGTGCAGGGCTTCAAACAAGCATGGAACAGGCATAAGGGAGCAATAATGATGATTATGAATAGATAGACCATTGACAGAGTAAAGGCCTATGGCATATTCATAAGGTAGAAAAAAAATGAGCAGACTGGATGGGCCTTGCAGTCCTTATCTGCTGTCAACTTGTATGTTTCTATGTTTCTAAATGATGCATTAATGTAGTTTTTTGCAATGAATATACATTATAAAGGAAGTTAAAAAGTTATGTTGTTGAGCTGAGAAATGAGGAAGGGTTATAAACTTATCTCTCAGTGTTGTTATTAAAGACAAGCTGTTACAAAGTTAATTATAATGGCACTAACAGGAGTCATAATCATATTATTAAATGTACATGGACTTAATACACCAATCAAAAGAGCACATATCTTAAACTACCTCTAGAAAACTAAAGCACAAATAATCTGTTTGTGGGGTATCACCTGATGAGCTACCGAAGTTAGACGGATTTGTGGACTTCTATTGCCACACTCCTAATTAACTTTAATTTGTCTGGCTTAATACTTGATTTTACCATCTACGGGCTCTATGCATGATGTCAACGTGCTGTGTAAACCAGGTGTGTTGGCATTGATATCTATGAATGCCACAGAGCGGGGTCCAGTGGACCCCATGCAGCATTCATGACTGGCGCAGATTTCAGTTACACACCTGATCCCCAGGCCGTGCAGACAGCAACATGCCAGGGGAAGGTGAGGGGCATGCCAGCACTATGTGCCATGCACTATGACATGTAGTCCTGCCTGTGGGGAAGAAGGCACAGGGTACACCAGGGAAAAACCCTGTGATAATTCCCCTACATGCCCCATGCACGCTGACTGTCACCCGGTCCAGGTGGATTGCCACCATCCCCCATCAGCAGGTCTCCAGCACCGGTCCCCACTGGCTGCTCAATGCTACGTAATCCAACCTCTCAACTGTGCCCCATCCCCATACCAGCCATATACCCCCCCACACACACACATAGTGGCACCGGTCCCAGGATGCAGACACCCTCAATTCCAGCCCTTAGTGACATGCGCTGAGGTTCAGTGCCCCACTGCACCATCAACACAACCCCCAACCCCATACCTGTGCTCTGGTGCCACCTCATGGGATGGCCAGTGGCACTGATCTCTTCACACCTCCACAGTCACTGGCCATCCAATCCACAGGGGTGTACAGCCAAGGCATGCCCTGCCATGTAAGTGATCCAGTGGGAGACCAGGGCTGGGCATCTGATTGGATGTCCACCCAGGTCTGTTGCTCATCTCCATCGACCCTGCATGAACCTGTATGCTGTGGGGTGGGGCCATGGACAGATGGTCAGCAGTTGTGATTGCCAGTGCCACCTGGTATGCACCTGTCCACAGGTGCAGAGTTCCATGGATGGGGTATGTATCTGTGGTGTGTATCTTCTGCCCTGTTGTGCATCGGGGCCAGAATTTGTATACTTTCTTTCTGGCAACCACTACTAAAGTGGACAGTGGTTTTATTTTGTAATTACTTATGGAGACTGAGATGAAAGTTGCTGGACCCCGACACACCTCGCCACCTTCTCCAGATTGGCAAAGGGTTTCAAAGCAATATTTTTTTGGTTTTAGCAGAGAGATGATTTCAAGTTGGCACTGACTGGCTTGCAGGAGACCCTTTTGCAGTCAAAAATGAAAGCTGTTTTTCAGTCTGGCAATCTCTTCTACAGAAGACTTATTTGAAGATAAGGATTGGTTGTACTAGGTTTTCTGTCTGAAGTTGTAGTTGTTCAGCCATTATTTTTACAGCGATGTTTTTGATTACTGAAAAATGGGCATCTGACTAAGCACTGTGATTGAGACAATCTCAAGACCACAGCTGCCGAGTGTGCATGTGTTTGTTGTAATAACTGGATGGTTACTACAGCAAATAATAACTGGCTATCTGCATTGGAAAAAAAAATGATGACTAGTTATTATACACCAATTAAAATATTCATTTATTTGGATGCATGCTAAAAACAACAAATATAGTTAAACTAGGTTTTTTGGACCATTATATCCTGCTGAGAAATGACCTACTATATATCAATACAGTTACAGTTAACAGTTACTAATTGTGCCTGATTGTGCTTACCATTTCTGTACAGATAATTCTTGAAAAAAAGGATCTAATGGTTGAAATACCAGGTATATAGTTTTTTGTTTGCTTGCACACATGCGCAAGAAACATATTGCATCAGCTTGCTTGTAGTAGCGAGTTGTGGAGGTGTGTCAGTGTTGTAGCTAGTGCCAGCAGTCCGTTGTGCGGCTGGTCTCTGTGGTGCCAATAGAGGAGCAGGCTGTCCGTGACAGCAGTAGTGTAGTGTTCCACCAACTGGAAAGAAACTCACTGCTGCAATCAGGGAGTGCCCCGTCATTAATGATCAGCTGTTTTTGCTGCTGGGGCAGTCCCTGATTGCAGCAGCGAATTACAGCTTGCCTTGTCTGGTGTCCCCTTTCAATAAACATGGTGGTGGATTTGCTTTCCACCTCTCACAGTCCCCACAGAAGCCAATGGACAGCCACCACCTCTTGCAGTCCCCATGAAATCCAACAAGGGTGCCCAATCCCCCTGTTGGCATGTCCCCTCCCCAGTTCATTTGCAAACGGGGTAGCCCAATCCCCATCGGCATAATGTCCCTGCATTTGTTTTTAATTTCACTTGGAGGCAGCTATTGCCATCTGCCTCTCACAATCCCCATAAAAGCCTGTGGGGGTGCCAAATACCCCTGTCGGCATGCCCCTCCTAAATTCATTTGCTGACGGGGAATCCCAATCCCCTTCGGCATAATGCCTCCCCATTTGTTGTGTGCCGAGGGGGTGTCCAATCCCTCTCAGCTCATGTGTCCCCCCAACACTCTATATGTGCCAACGGGGGTGCCCAATCTCCATCAGCTACAGCCCCCACCCAAGAAACACTCAGGTGGCATGCTGGGAGCCCACCACAGCATACCAAACCACCTGTAAATAAATAAAACCTTCCTGCATTGTTTTTTTTTAAACCTGTAAAATAAAAAAGAAGTCCCTTGTTGAGTTTGGTGCCCCTTCCCCCACCCTCTGCGCACCCCACCTCCCCACCCCCTCACCCCATACTTACCTCTGGAGCCCGGCACAATGATCTTCCGTGGACCGAAAACATGTCTGCACTCTTCAAAGCTGACCATGAACTGAAGAAATGCTGGTAAGCTGTATAATGGCATAAATATTTTTTTTCAACTTGTGGGGATATCTCGGCCATTTTCGTGAATTTTGGCACCAAATCTTCAACATAGGGTTCTTGGGACCCCATCTCATAAATTCAGTGACTGTCATCTGGTTATTCCGTCCTGAAAGGTGATTTTGCAGTCACTGCATGGAATCACCTTTTTAGGACTGACTAATGAAATGACAATGTCACTGTTCATGAGGTGGGCTCCCAAAAAGCCTATGTTGCAAATCTGGTGAAAAAAATTCCAAAAAATGACTGTGTTATGAGCATGCATTGTGCAGTTTCTATGCACACACATAACTTCGCGAATTTGTAATATTTTCACTCCAGATTTTCAACATTGACATTTTTTCACACCTCCTTATGAACAATATAGTTGTCATTTTTCACATCCTGGCCAAAATGTGTTTTTGCACTTCCGGCACAGAATAACGCAGTCACTGTGGGAAATCAGTGTTCAGGACAGATTAAGAAAATCACAGTGACACTGTTCATGAGTGGAGGTCCTAAAATGCCGATGTTAAAAATTTGGTGACAAACGTCCTTAAAATTACTATGTTATGAGCGTGTCTTACGAAGTTTCCACACACACTCGTAACTGAGAATTTGTAATATTTTCACTCAAAATTGTCAACATTGTCAGTTTTGCACACCTCCTTATGAAGAGAACAGCTGTCATTTTTCACATCCTGCCTGATCTGTGTTGTTGCACATCTGGCGCAGAATGGCGCGGTCGCTGTGGGAAACTAACATTGTGGACAGATTAACAAAATTAAAGTGCCACTGTTCATGAGCAGAGGACCCAAATGCTTTCATGTGGTGGGGGTCACAAAAAGGCCATGTTGAAAATGTGTAGTGCAAATATCAACAAAGGCCTGGGGCATTAGGGTTTCTAACCATAACTTTCCACCCTGTACAGACTGACAGGCATCAGGGGTGTGCCTTCGGATTGCCAGCTTTAATGCTCACACCATTCCACCCCCACCCCCACCCTGAAGCCAGTGACAGGCATCGAGGTGTGCCTTGACTCTTCAGCCCCAGAGTTCACCCCATTCTCCTATGCTGCACCCATTTCAGCATATGTCCTTATGAAATGGTGAGATTGTAAAGCCAAACACCCCAAGGCACACCTCAACACTTTTTGGTGTCTTCAGGATAGGGTGAGGTAAAATGCCATGAGCGTTATGGGTGATGATCCAAAGGCACACCCCAATGCCTGTCCATCTCTGCAGGGTGGAGGTGGGGTTGGCATGAGTTAAATACTTCACTGCCATTCCTATTCTGCATTTGTCTAACTCCTGCATGTCTAATGCTAATATAAACAAGCAAACATTCAGCATTGACAAATGCTTGTTTTTATTGTCAGCATGCATTTAAGACAGCCTACAGTATGCATTCTATTTGCAGCATAATATTGATGCTGCACCCACATTTTGCTCTTACAATGTATATTTAAATTTGACTTAGAGACAATGTAAATTCCAAATGACAGGACTATAATGTGAAAACTGTATGATGTGGACTTGAATGGGTTAACATCTCTGTGACACGTGCATTATATGAGTGTTTGTTGAATGTCCTAGGTATGGCAAGCTCACAGGTGGCCAGTGTTCTACATTATATACAGGTTCTATTTTTAAATTGAAGTACACTAGATTTGCATCATTTTCTGTAGAGGAATCATACATGTTCAATTACAAGGCCATGAGGCAAAGTAAAAAGCTACAGCATGTCAACACATTGTATTGGGTAGATGCCATGGGGTTAAGTGTCATGTGACAGGCAAGTTGGAAAAGTGTTAATTGAAAGCTCTAGTTAAGCTCACAGCATGGGTGCTCTTCAGTTCTTTATTCTACTGCTGCCCACTGTGCTGAAGTATGTTAAAGTTCATCTATTATGTAATGCATGAAAGAAAAAGCAAGTTGACTGCAGTAGTATTTATCACACAGTATTGATTTAAAATAGTACTGTGTCTTAATTTTTTCTAAAGTTCAGTTGAATTTTTAATATGTTTGTAGAGTTTAAAGTTACAACAATATATAATTAAGTAATATTTAATTTAAAAAGCTTGCTAGAGATGAATTGATCTGTCTAGTTGGTGGCCTATTGCAAAGACATAATGGTCCCTATCAGTGGACAACAGCAGAATGTTACATTAATTAAATATGTGATAGGAAAAGGAATGGGATTAATACTTGTGTGGTACCCAAGGAAATAGTCTTACAAGTGCTACCAACCTCCCATGATGAATCAATTCTTCAAGGATATACAGTACTCCCATTCAGTTTTCAGAGAGTGTGAGGAATGATAGTGTTGGTTTAACAAGTGCCTTTGATCCTTATTCTGCTTTAGATGAGCCTTTGTTAGCTAGCTGAAAAACATCATTATTTCATCCTGGATGTGAGACCTTGGATGTGGGCCAGGTTAAAATCTAAGTGCAAATGCAGTTGAGGCAGTGGAAATTTGAATTGCACATTACAGTACAAATGCTAGTCTGAAACATCACCAGAATTGTGACTTTCATGTTAAAATTAGGTTTGGGCAGATGCAGTCTTGGATTGTTCACATATGGGTGCTATCCATCCAAAAGGATTCATGTAGTTATTTATGTAAACAATCTACACTTCTCAGTTTGGAAAAATCAACTCTGATACCAAGGGGGGGATTTTCAAAGGTGACCAAACATTATGCAGCTGCATCACAATGGGTAAAACTGCATCACTAACATGCGGCAGGATACTTGTATCATATTTGCATCAGCAATGACATGGTACAAGTAGAAACTTGCAACATACTTGCATCAAATTTGGCTATGTAAATGACACAGAGCATTTCAGAAAAACACTTTGCACTAATGAAACTATGAGCAACAATGATAGTGGTGAGTTAAATGACCTCTTCAAACGTCTGGAAAAAGCTAGAGTTCTGGAGTTGAATACATTTTATAACAAAGCCACTTTAGAGCAATATCTTGAAAAATGGAGGTCCCATGAGGTTTGAGACTTGATAAACAACCCCCTTGTGGCTTCTTAGACCCCATTTTAAAAAGGGTGTCCCATAACAATACAAGTCCAAAACAGTGACAAACAGTGAGGATAAAACAGAGATTGCTATTTTCATGACTTCGGCATTTCACCCTGCTTGACTTGTGCCTCCCCCCAGAGTTGGTTAATTATAGTTAGGCGGTTGTGGAGTTGCAGAGGCACAGCCCCTGAAAAAAAAATGGTTGCTGTTTTGCCCCTCGCTGTTTTGTAGTAGTTATTTACGAGTCACCATTTTGTGCTCGCTACAATCACATGGAACCTTAAAAAGAGAATGGGAAGCTGCATAAATGTCATGTACTAATGAGCGTATGTAAACTTTAATTAGGAATGATGTGAGGGACTTACAAACAGCTGAATCTGAAATTTAAAAAATCCAAACAGCTCTGAGACTGTTTAGAAACCATCTAGATTTACAGAAATTGAATAAAAAATACAACAACATTTCTAAAGTGGAAACAGATTTGTTCAAGAGAAAAAAAGTCAAAATTATTAAGGGACTGTGCTGATTTTGAGAAGGAGGAGGTTTTCAAATGGGACAGAACTGAGCAGTCACCCACTTGAGGATGTTTTAGAAGCTGTTTCAGATCCAGATTTAGAACTTGCAATAGAAGAAATAGATTTAAAGCAAACAGTAGTAAAATTTGTACTAATAACAACAATAAGAAAATTGTTACTTGAGATTTGAACCAAGAAGTTATTTTAAGTCCTGAACCAGTAGCATCCTCCTCAAATCTTATTTTTAGAGAAAACAAGCCCCACCAGAATCTGGGACAAATTACAACTCAAGACAAATCAGGCAATACAAAGGAAAGAAAAAAACAACAGGAAAAGAAGAAGAACCAGAAGTGGTCAGAGAGGAAAGGGCAGCAGTAAGACCAAAGAGGCAATTATGAGACAGCATAACAAAATCACACTGATCAACCCAAAAACCTTGACTCCAACTGAAGCTGAAATTAGGTGTTTTGGAAAGAGGGCTCTCATTTTCTCCCTCTCCACTGGTTGACCTGTTTAAAATCAAAGCTGATATTTTCAAACGTTTAAGAAAAATCAAGCTGAAGTATTTTTTCAACACCAAAGGTAGTGTGGACATCATTAGACCAGAGACTGTTCATCATCCTCCAACAGCCCTGCAACTAACATCCTCATTGTTGGAGTTCGAGGAACAAGAAGATTTAGTTACTACAAACTGGGACAATTAAGCTTGCTACTAAAAGTCAGGCCAGGTTGTCCCAGGGACCCAGCCAGAAAGAGACAGGAAAGGGGGAGGGGGAGGGAGAAAGATGAGGGAAAAGGGAGGAGAGGAGGAGCTTATGACATCACAGAGGTGTCATTTGACCAGAGTAGGAGCTTGCTGGCCATTGGCCAGGGGAAGGACCACATGGGGTCCTGATTGGGGTCCTTACGGGCTTCATAAGGGCCTGCAGCCTGTTGGGAGCCCTCTTTCTTGCTGTAGAAATTCCCCATCCACCCTCCCTAGCAAGAAAGAGGGGGGAGCAGGAAATAGGTACCAAACAGGGGAAGCAAAAGGAAAGATGTGGTCCTCCAGGGGGCCAGTCCTGGGCCAGGTGAGCCACACATGGGTGATCGGTATGCCAGGAGGCTAGGTGGAGCCTCACCAGTGGATAGAAGAATGAGGGAGAGGAAGGGGAGGGGGAGAAAGGGGTGGTAGCAAGGGGAAAAGGGGAGGTAGGTAGAGGGGAAGGGGGTAGGCAGCATGTGCTGGGGACAAAGGAACCCAGGTGTGAGAGTAAGGGGTGATGGCGGAGGGATATTGAGCTAGGGTGCAGATCACTGTGTCCACACCTGGCAGGGGGGGAGAGGTCCAGGTAAGTGTTTTGACCCAGTTTATGGTGATGGGGGGGCCGGATCACAGTTTCCAGACCCCAAGAAGCAACCTCGAATGATGAAGAGACCAAGAAGGAAGAACCACAAGATGGAAGACAGGACTGTTAGGTCCTATGAAATGGTATTGGACTGATATGTCTAAATATAAATATTGATTGTTTGACATAGAAAATTGGGATGTAAATATATAATTGTGCCTTTAAATAAATATTGCCAGGGAGCATCCAAAAGTGACAAGTAGTAGAGTGAGTTATTTATGGGTGGAGATCCGGGAACAATGAACTGGGTTTGGACTCTGAGCACCTGGGTAAAACTGATTATTTAGATCTTGACAAATTATTGGTCAGTCACACAGATGCACCTGAGGTAGCATATTCAATACTCATTATAGGGAGAACAGGTAGATTTAAACCTTAGTCTGTGTTTATCACAAATATTAACAATTCCACAATTTCTGCCTTTGAAAAATTAGTTTTGCAGGATTTGGATAATTTGGTTAAAATATCACACTGAAAAAAACATAGTGATTTTCCTCCTGCTGAAAAGCAAGCACTGGTGGATCTATCTGAATTAAATAATGTTGTTTTCAAACCGTCAGACAAAAGAGGTAATGTGATCTTAATGGATGAGACTTTTTACAAAAAAAATTTTGAACCTACCTAATAATACAGAAAGCTATGAACAGCTTAGGGGAGATCTCTTAACAAAATATAGCCTAGAGATTCACTCTAATTGATACTGCATACATAAATGGTTGGATTACGGGTGATGAGGCAACTTTTCTCAAACCCAATTTTCCCATAACTCCTACCTTTTATGGTTTACCAAAAGTTCATAAAACTATCAATGACTCTCCCATGAGACCTATTGTATCTGGGATTGGGTCACTGACACATAACTTGAGCCAATTAATTGATTTTTTCTTAAAACAATTTAAGTCTACCATCTTATTTAAGGGACACTATGCACTTCCTTAAAAAACTAGAAAACCTTATGTGGAAACATGATTATTGCTGGCTCACCATAAATGTTACCAGTTTATACACTTCCACTAAGCAAAGTGAGGGACCTGATGCTGTCGAATACTTTCTATATAAACATACATAAGGTGATAGTGTACCCTCTAGCTTCATTTTGAAGGCCCTAGATTTTGTACTGGAACATAACTGCTTTATTTTCAATAACACGTTTTATATACAAAGGTGTAGCACTGCGATGGGTGCATCAATGGCCCCATCTTATGTTAATCTTTTCATGGGCAGATGGGAAGAACAATTTAAATATGACAGAACTAACAATGCTTTTTTCCAATTGAGTGGTACATTGGTACTGCTTTATTGATGACTTACTACTGATACATTTATGAATTATATTAACACCAGTGCCAGCCTCACATTTACACATCAATAGAGTCCTGAATCAATTACTTTTTTGGATGTGAAATTTAAATCATTTCCTGATCAAATTGTAAGTTTACTAGGATACAGAAAATCAACTGCTACTAACAGCATTTTACACACAGAGAGTTCCCATCCCCCAAAAGTAATAGATTCAATACCTTATAGTCAGTTAATCCATCTGAAAAGGAATTGCTCCAACAACTCTGATTTTATATTTCAGGCAGAAGAAATGATTGAAAGATCCAGAGAAAGGAGTTACAATGAACACACTTTGGAACAGGAATTACAAAGAGCCAATGGTACAGACAGAAAAACACTTCTTACACCCAAACCAGAAATAAGAACTTATCCATACAGGATCACCTTCTCTATGGTGTGCAATTGCCTAGCTGGCAAAGTGGGCAATATTTTATATCATTATTGCCCTATATTACACACTGATGAAATTTTGAAAAATGAAGTAGGAGCCCAGCAATGTATCACATTCAAAAAGAAAACAAAAAGCCTGGGACACTTCTTGGTTCCTAGCGACTTTGTTCCCAGTAAAAAGATAAACATACATAACTGGCTCCCAACTAAACCCATGGGATTCCACAGATGTGGTAATTGTAATGTATGTAGGTACGCCTAGGAAGAGGAACTACACATACACCCTCATAACAATAGAAGGGTGCTGATAAAACAGTTAATGTTTTGTACCACAATGTTTGTCATGTACACTGCTTGTTGCCCCTGCAACAAACATTATGTCAGAAGAATAATCCCTTTACTCAAATCTCATATACAGGAACATGTTACGGCCATTGTTAATGGCAGTGATAGAAGTGCACTGGGCACTCACATTGCAAATTCACATGATTCCAATCCATCAGTAGTTCAGTTTACAGCCTTGGAAAGTGTAAACCTCTGCAAAGAGGTGGAGATAGAGTGAACAGACATCTACAAAAGGAACCACGCTGGATTGTTTCTTTAAACACCATCTCACCTGTGGGCCATAATGAAGAAGTCTTTTTTTTCCGTGACTAAAAAATTAAACTATAAAATAATATAATCTTAAAGAATTATATCTGCTCAATGACCAAACATTTGCCTATGTCTGTCCACTGTCCTTGTCCTGCTCTGTGTCTGTTACATGTTACTTAGTACCTTCTTGTATTTTTGTAGATATCACAGGATTCCAGTTCTGTATTAGCCATCTTGGTTTAGACAGACTAAGAAGGACATGCAAACAGTGCTTAAGGATGGCTTTAATGACTGGCTGTAAAAAAGTGTGATCCACTGGAATTTTAACAATTTGTTCCTGTGTATCCACTGTTGAAACTTGGAGTAATGTAATGCTCAGTTTTTCTTGAAATTTCAGCTCTCATGCTGTCTCATATTCACTTCCTTCCCACATCACAGTACCTGCCTGGTACATCCCAAACACTTCCCTTAGCAACTTTCCCTCCTTTTTTAAGGGAATGTATCTTTTACTTGAATATCAAAAATGTCTAAAAGTGAATAAGTAGTTGAAACATATATGTAGTTTTTTGTTATATGGATGTAACCAATCAAATGTAAGTGATACTGTGTCTTTAAGAGCTAGCATATTTTAGGATGAGGGACCTGTGAGCTGACACAACTCCCTGACAAAGGTGTAATTGTTTGGCCAAAGTGCTGGGGAACACAGATCCTCAAGGTCATTTTCTATGGATTGTAACTTACTTCATTTCGGCTGGCGTTCATGAGTGCGGGTTTTCTGTGTCTTCATCACTCACATGATACTTGTGTCATATTTGCATCAGGAATGACATGACATGGTGCAAATAGAAACTTGCATCTGATTTTGGCTATATAAATGACACATATCCATGATACAGGAACATATTGTCCAAAGTGCCATGGAAGCATGAGAGAGGAGAACAATGAATAGTGAGCAAGAGTGAAGGAGAGTGTGAGAGGGAAGACATGCTCACGGGAGACCACGCATGTCATCACACGTAGGTACAATAAGTTCATTACTGCTAATGGATGTAACGTGGCATGTATAAAACATACATGATGTTTCATGCTGGTAAGTGTGCACAGTGCTCTGGATACAATTTAATATCTGACAGAATGAGCAATGTCATAGAAAGCATGAATGAATCATTGACTGTTGTAGGTGACGTACTAGACCTTGCAGTGTTGAATGAGTCAGTGGACAGTGTTGCTTGAGTTTGCTGCATGACTACCTCAATCACAGAAATATACAGGAATGGACTGAGACACAATTATGGTTCTGTTAGCAAATGTTTTGTGCAGTATGTGGGGGCACCATACACACATACACTAGGTACAGGCATCAAGATGATAATAGTCCATATACCATGTACTGCACATGATTAAAGTATAGATAATGGCACACATGGTGCATGTATATATAAAACATGGGTAATATGTGTGTTGTTCTAGCAGTTCTGTGTTGGTACTGTCTCATGTATGTATAACATGCAGTAATGTGAACCTCTCATATACAGTATGTTGCTGCATGTTCATATTGATGATCTACTGTAGATGTACAACACCAGCAGCTGCATGATGGTATGGAGGATGAGGATAACACTCAGGTACTGCACACAGATGTGGTTAATAATGAGGAGGAGGAGGAGGATGCTAGACAAGTTCACACACATACAGGGGTATGCACACTGAAGATGTATTAGGAAGAGGAGAAAGAACTGGCTGAAGGCAGAGAGGATTCCAACAGAACACAGATCATGCCCAAGACGTAAGTGTCATTACATAGGTCATGATAGCACTCTACATGCAATGCCCACCATCCTGGGGACAACGGTACAGCATCCACTGGCCAGGCCACATATTGTCCAAACTTGCCAGTTAGCACCACATGGTGATATCCAGACCCTGCAATAGACACCCATGCCACATGTAACCCTCATGCCACGTGTCATATAGGTAATGGACAATGTCGAACACACTGGAAGCACCACAGTCCACCACGTATGGAACTGGGGTGGAGGGAGAAGAAGATTGACCTTCCCCAAATGCCTATGGTGTCAAATGAGGCAGTTGTAGAGGAGAGTTTCAGACTGAGGGTGGAGCTATAGGAGAAGGAATGTCAAACTCATGAACAACACACTTGATATGCTGCACTCCTGGAAGCAAACACTAGGGAGATGGAGCAACAGAACACCACATATCTCAAGCATGTCTAGCACTAGCCCCTGCACATGCACATCCAATACACATCAGCATGTTGTAGAACAACAACCAGTGTGTGTGTTGTGTGTGGAGTTGGTTTTTGTGTGGTGTTCTTTGTGTGTGTGTGTGAGAGAGAGACCTGTCAATCCACATTACTTTATTAAACTACTTCTCACTCTGTGTCTCTATCATGTCTCCTATTACTGTAATCTCTTCAGTTTGGGGGACCTACTTTGCTTCATCTATACTGCCACATAACTTAGACCTCCTTTTTAGTGGGCTGGCATTTATATCATAATTGTGATGCATATAGTTGACAAAAGTATTGAAAAATGGTGTAAGTCATTCTGCTGATGCAAATATGAGTTGCATCCAAACCTGCAGCACAATACTGATGCAAGTGCAGACATAGAAGACAGTGATACAACCATGTTTCAATTGTTTCACCACAGAGCTATGCAGATGAAGCTGCAATTTGTGTCACAATATTGACACAAATTGCAACTGCAGCTTGCATAACTCTGAAAATCCAGGCCTAAGTATTGGAGCCTAGTTAAGTAACTATTCATTTTAAGTAGAACAAGAACCCATCCCTTTAAAATGGTTTTAATGTTTTTGCTTCCCTGGCCCAACTAGTGGGGAATAAAAATACAAAATGGCCCATGATTGCTATACTCTACATCACTGGGTCACTGCTTGGGATATGTCAATTATAGCCTTCCACCCCATATTAGCTGCCATTACCGGTTCACAAATACATTTATTATCCATTCTTCATCCTCCATTCCCCCCCCTACTGTAGAGTCAATCTTGGGAGCACATAATCATAGACAGACAGAATGGAGCTGAAAACTACTACAGGCTGCCTGCTAGAGCTCTCAATCATGCTGGGATTCCAGGTGGCACTAGGGCATGGAGGGGACTGCGGTAAATTAATCCATTTGAAAGATACATCTACAGATCTACAGCAGACCACCCCAACCTAGAACTACAGAGCCAATAAAGACTCTAGAAAGTAGCATGTGGGTATGTTCAGCCTATGATGGCTGGGACCAGGACTTCTCCTAACTCAAAAATGAATTGAGGGTGGATGGCACAGTCCTCTGAAAAACTGTTAATAAAGTCATTGTGGGGTAGGAGAAATAATGTAGGAGCTGGATAAGATGTCTAGGGAGAGGGAAGGGTTTAATAAAATAGTTTAATGCTTATTAGGTTGTATGAAACTGGGAGAGAGACTATGTTGACTGTTGGGGCTTGTTTTATCCCAAAGAAAGAACAAAACAACAACACTGAGTCTCACAAAGACAGACTAAAAACAGTCAAAATTGAAAGAAATCAAATGTAGTTTTATTGTATCAGAGGTTGAAAAACAACCTGCCGTAGTCCATTGCTTTGAACCACAAAAGGCTCTTTATCAAGGGCTCCCTGACGAGTTGTTTTTTGTGGGTCAAAGAGCTAAGGTACTGTTGGCTATTCACCCTCTGAAGGAATACATCTGCACTTGCATTCTTTCCCCTTTGATCTTTTCAGACTGTCTCAGGGGCTTCATTGTTTTTTGGTTTTTTTCTTTGATCTGTGTTTAATGTTGGCAGCTATCCTGAGTTGGGTGCACATTCTGTGCTTATTTGTGTTGTCTTATAATAGCCTCCCCTGTTGTTCCAGTGATCAAATTATGTTATCTTTAGAATGTTTGAATACACTGGGTTAGGTCAAGGGGAAGCTAAAAAAAATAGGGGAATTTTTTAAAGGGGGCAGATTATCCGTCTTATAATCTGCACAGTGGAGAAGAAACTGATGTGGTCTTGTAATTGCACTTCTGCATAATTCCTTATAACTTTTGGTGAAATTTTGAACAATTCTGCTTTGAAATCAAATAAGCTGCAGAGTTATTCAATAAACTGTATGTTTTTAGTTAAAACCACAGATGTTTTCCCCTGAATCTTTTTATTAGATGTGATAGTCATTGGTAGTGGCTGGAAAAGGAGACCGCTATAACAGGGAGAAGAAGCTGTTGTGACTGGGGAGAATTTGCTGTTAGTGGGAGGAGAGAAGACACTGCCATAACTGGGGGAGTCACTTGTGTAATTGGGTGGCAGTACTGTTGTGAATATTGTTGTGCGAAATTGGAATATTTCGCCAAGTGAAATATTTTGCATAATTAACGCATTACATGAAATATTTTGCTTGGCAAAATGTGAAATTTCACCCACAGTTGTGAGTGAAATTTCACCCCCAAGCTAGAGAAATTTGCCTGCCAGCATTTATGCCACAGATGTGACTGAGAAAAATTTGACTACACTAATGCCCCCACCACTTGTGCCAACTACTCCATTTCAAGAACTATTATTACTGTCCCCTAATGATCCTGTGGCAGAAATAGTTGTCTTAGATACAACATCCTTCTGAGCCACAGAAACTGTGCTCTTTCTGGCAGCATTGCCACTGACAGCAACTCAAAATTTACTCAAGTATCTCTTTCCGAGCATTCTTATATATAGATTTTTGAACACTACAGTTAAAGTAAATACACACACCAGCAGAGACATTAAAACACCACAACAGAGCACTGTGACTGAAATAAAATAGCACAAATTTACAGAGCTAACAGTAGCTACAGTAAAAACAGCACAAAAACATTTTTTTATTCTTTTGTTTACATGAACAATACATAACAGGAAATAAGGAGACAAACAAAAACAGTAGTAATTATCAAGAAGTTACTGTCACTATTACAGTAAAACTGTAACTTCACTAACTAAACAAAATAATTACAATCAATATAATAAAACCAGAGAGACAAAAATAATTCAGTAACACACTCTGATCTGTTCTACAGAACTAAAATAACAAATCACAGAAAACAGAAAAAATGATTAAGAAGAAACACTGAGGAAAACAACACTAGTGCTCACAGACAGGGCTGCCTTGCTTGCTGCTAGCTTACACAGTTCCCCTCCCCCATAGCACTGCTTTACTACACAAAGTGAAGCAACTACTTTAAAGTAAATAAATCAGAGCAAAATACTAAAAAAATTGCCTATCTAAAGGCAGAAGGCACTCTAGACACTTCTAGGAGAGATTGTGTTCACAATACTCCATGTTTAAAGCAATTTTGAAAGGTTTCGGGGCATAGATATTCAAAGCAGACTTAAAGGATACCTAAACAACATTTTGACAACAAACTATTCAAAAATCTGACTCCGTAGGTGGCTAAAGGAAAGGCTGCTATATTCATTAATGCTAAACCTACATTTACATAATTTACCTAAATGTGGTTCCAGCGCATTTGAAAATTGTAAAATCAACCTTCCAATTTAGAAGAAACTGTCTTACCTGCTTCCTAAAATGGCCACCAAATGTGATGTGATGACATCATCTGAGCCAAAGTCAGAGAGATATATGGCTCTCTGTAATGCTAACTAGTTCTTTTTTCCCTTTGTATAGAAGTGTTCCACCCAAATGGTCAAAACCATGTGCATTATTTTGTATAATGCACATGTTAGGCTATGGTTCTGTTCATTTTGTTTACTTTAACATGTTGAAAATGTGTTTTAATCTAACAGACTTTCTCTGAGGCAAACCATAGTGCAGGACAAATCTTGAATAACCTGGTGGTCTAGTGGTTACAGTGGATCCAGGATGCTACAATTGGGGGTGCTGGGGTTGTGTGCATGCTTAATATGCACTTTTTAACATTTTTATTAAACCTTTATATTTTCTGCTATTATTCTTTTCTAGTACGTTTTTGACAGAACCTACAAATGTAATCCATAGTTTGAATGTAAACAGTTGTACACTCAATAAATCAGACTTCTTCAACAAAGTGAAATGCAGCAGCAGCAGCTGCAAGCAAGTACGTTACTATGTGGGGGGGGGGGTTGCTGCCACACCCTTCACCACCCCCTACAGCCACCACTTTTTTTGTAGCAAAGTTCTTGTGCAGTCCAATGTTAGAGTTCATACTTTCTTGAAACTCAAATATTTGCTTGTCTTGTCCTCTTTTTGAATGGAAAATAATAATAATAATAAGAACAAGAATCAGCATGTATATAATGGTTTTCATACACACTGTATCCCAAAGTGCTTTACTAACAATACTAGACTGATAGTGAAGTGACTGAACGTGTAGTGGCAGCTGTTCCATACATTAATGTCCACACACAGCCTTGGAAAATTGCATGCACTGGTTTTATAGGAAGGGGAATGTTGGCCAGGACAATGGCGCCAGATAGTGATCAAGGTGCTGGCAGCCCCACATCTCATTTCTCGCAGTAATCTGCTCATATTTCTCTCCTTCTGTTTTCCCCTTCCCTGAATAGAGCAGTACCTTGCAAGAGTGGCCTTCTCAGTCCCCCTCTGGTATTCAGTCTTCACTATTCCTCCTCACACTGAAAAATGGTGAGCTCATCACCCTTCTGCATAATGAATGCAAGTAGTACAGTTCCCATTTTATTTTGACATATCAAATATAAAAATATATTTCCAGTAAGTCAGGCTCATATCAGTAAGGAAAAGGGAATGATGGGCTTTCCTATCCTTAAAAGATCTAGGCTACCTTTGATTAGACACTATTAAATGACAGGTGTGCACATCATTATGCACGTCATTTAATAGTGCCTAATCATAGGTGGCTTAGATCTTATATGAGTAGGAAAGCCTATTTTTCCACTTGTGCCATGCTGCTATCAGCCTGGCTTACCAGAAGATCATGTTTATTATTAATATGTAAGTATAACATGGGAGACTGTACTAACCACATTCATGATGCGGAAGGGTAGTGAACTCACCCATTGTTGGTGTGGGGAGCAGGTGAGAAGAATGAATGCCAGAGAGGAACTGAAGAGGCCATTCCAGCAGGGTACAGCTATATTCAGGTTAGTTGAAGACATGAAGGAGGACGCTGAGCAGATCAGTGTGAGATCTGAAACGTGGGGCTGCCAGCATTGTGCTCACTACCTGACTGTGGATGAGAGTAGCCAACAACGACAAATACTCAGAGTGGCAGGGCTGCACCTAAACTGTTACTTGAATTCAGTGTAGGGAGATTATGGGGGGGGATGTTGACATTTGTTAGGACAGTATTGAGGGAGGTGTGTATAGCTCATTCAAGATTTGGAAGGGTGGTAGCCAGCCAACTCACATTGTGGAGTAGAGCACAGAAAAGTACTGGAGAAGAATTGCTGGGAAGGTGAGAAAAAAATACAACAGGGAACTGTACATACTACCATCACTTTGCAGAAGGGTGGTGATCCACTTAATATTTACTGTGGGAGCAGAAGTCAGACATTGAGAATGTGAACTGGAGAGTGATTTGGGAGGCATTTTTTAACAGTGCCAGTTTATGATGCGTATCAGTATAGGTGTGCACAACCCTCTGAGGTACAAGATTACAATCTAAGGTGTGATAATTCTCTTCATGAGACCACAAGCTCATATGCGGCCCCTGCAGTACTAAGGACAAGGTGTGGATGGTGGGGTGTTCAACAGAAGGCAGGCTAGGTGCAGGGGGTTCATATGGAAAAAGAAAGCCTTATTTGTGGATTAACACGAGACCATGAGCTTTGGAACTCAACAAGACCGGTATTTTGTTGTGTGACCCTGAGCAAGTCACTAAACTTCCTTGTGTTCCTAGGCCACACCTGTAAACAAGCTGTCAGCTTAGTGTGTCTCTCCTGGTTAACAAAAAACAAAATTCAGTGCATTATATAACCACTAGATCATCAGGTATTTGAAGTGTTGTACTGTAATGTAGTCTGCCAAAGAAAAAATCAGCTGGATTGCAAGACATTTTCTGCAAGTTAAAGTAAACAAAATGAACAAAGTCATAGCCTAACATGTGTACTGATCAAAATAGTCCATGAGGTAATACACTGTGTTGATCATTCTGGTACAACAATTCAAAATAAAGAGGGAAAGAAGAACTAGTTAGCACTATAGAAATAACATGTTGATCTCTGTCTCTGGCTCAAATGATGTCATCATGACTCATCACTTAACACACTTGGCAGACATCTTAGGGAGAAGCCAAGGCTGTTTTTTGAATGTGAAAGGCTGATGTTTACATTTTTCAAAAGCTATGAAACTGCATTTATGTCATTTACATAAATGCAGTTTTAGCATACATGTAAACAGCAGCCTTTACTTTACCTCCATATGAAGCCAGATTTTCAAATTTGCAGTTTTAAAAAACTGCTTGTTTAGGTACCCTTTAACACCAACTTGCTATTCATAAGACTTCTCTGAATTCAGCCTGTGCATGGCAATATAGCTCATTGCTGTACCACGTGACCTCTGATCCCATGGAACATTGCAAACTTTGCCTGTGGACCCCAACTCATAGGAAAAGTTATCAAATCAACAATTTGCAAAGTTTTGACCATGATGTGAATTTGAACTTCACACATTGCGGAGTAAATTTGTGAACTGAAGTGGGCTTGCAAATTTGTCCGCAAAGCGGAATTTTCTAACTTTGCACACCTCTAGTGTTCACTCACCCTATCCTTTCACTTGCATTTTGTCTTTCCTACCTAATAACATCTGCAGCTACATGTTGCTAAATAGATGGTGCTGTCACAGTTGATGTATTTCTTTGCGTAGACAATTTGGCCATTTCTGGGGTTAAGTAAAGATTTTGCCACACTATTGATACTGCAGTATTTCAGTTGTCCACCTTTGTGGGTGCTTGGTGGCAGAAGTAGAAGACATGTAGTGTAGCTTTTATAGGGCTGCATGTTATAGATCACTTAATCTTCCAAATGCTGTGCCTGTTACTGTTCCTGCCCCATACCCTTGACACTTCATCTACTTAGCCTTAAACCCATGCCCTTATCACTCTGACTCTGCCTTTCCTCACCTTTTGCATCCTCATGCCAAAGTGTTTGTGAAACTGAACTCTATGAATATGTATATAAAAAGATAGATAGTTAAAAAAAATCACTTTTTTAAATCAAGGTAAAGTACAGAATATCATCAAAACAACCACATGAACAATTGCACAATTGGCAATTCAACAAAATAAACAACATAAAAAGGTTTTTTGTAAATAATGTTAAAAACATTATGGGTTGTGTAGTTGGTGCAACCTATTAATCACCTTCAAATCCCTGCCTAAAAAGTCAGGTTTGGGGTGTGTGTGGCTTGCCCAGGTAGAAGATGGCTGCTTAAATCTGTCTCTCCAGAGGAACTTCAGAATCTAACCTAATCCATCCCTTTACAGACCATCTCTTTGATGTCATCTCTGAAGATTTAATAGACTACAACATTTTGAAGCATTTTTGCAAGTTTTGCAAGTCATTTGGAACTTTCCTGGAGCTTTTTTGTAACTTAACTTGGCTATTTGTCTCAACCCTGAACTGGGCCTGTATATTTCACCATGGCTGGCTCCAATCTACAAACAAACTCTTTGGACAGAATTGAGGCAATGTTTCCAAAGCTAATTGTGGACATTAACAGCCTAAAAACTACAACCCAGCAAAATGCAGCTTCATTGCAATCGTTTGACAATGACTGAGAACAAATCTGCCACTAATGAGGATTCTATTCAAGAACTCTGAGCTGCCATGAGAGAACAAGACCGCATTATAAAATCTATGCAGGACAAACTAAATGATTATGAAAACCGCAATCGCAGAAACAATTCGTGCTTTTTTGGCTTTCCAGAAGGATCAGAACTTGGGGACACCACTGCACTGCTGTTTCATGTTCTCCCTGCGATGTTAAAATTACCCCCTGACCTGCAGCTAACAGTTGAGCATTGACATCATTCTTAGGTCCCAGGCCCAGTAAAGATCAGAAGCCCAGACCAATAATTGCTTGTTTTCTCAATTTTGCACACACGGAGCTTATTTTAAAACAAGCAAGAGAAATAGGCAATTTAATGTGGCATGACTTTAAAGTTTCCGTTTCTCGGGATTTTTCTAAGGAATTGTCATTGAAAAGGAAGGCTTACAATTATCTTAAGCCTACGTTGCATCAGAGAGGAATCAGGTTTGCCTTGCGATATCCTTCCACAATGAGATTATTTCTGGGATCATCTCATAAAGACTTTAACATCCCTGAAGCTCTTGATTATTACCTAAAATCGAACCTGAATGCTCCTACCTCTGAGGTCTCCATGGCCGAGGTCGTTTACCTACTCCACCGCAATCTACCCAGGGTTCCATTGCAGCTGCACAGCCCAGTGCAGGAAGCTTAACCCAATTGACTGTCCCTGACTCCCCAGAGACCATAGCTTCTATTCCAAGGCACTCTAACAGGCTTAAAAATAAGCTGCCTGTTGGCTCTCGGTCCTTTAATCATGCATGCTGTCCACCTGAAGATTTATCTAAATCTCTACCTGGTACGTCCTATCAGGTGCAGATTAATCCCTCCATCCCCCTCCATAATAAATTTGCCCTGTTATCTGAAGAACTTACATCTCTACAGGCTGATTTGGAGGGGCAGGTCACCGAAGATCAAAATGTCGATACAGGAGAAACACTTCAGGGCAATCTCTCAGCTGACTCCTCTTGGGTGGAAGTTGTTGCAAGCTCACCTCTTAAAACACTCGAACCACCCAAAAAAAAAAGATGCAAAGCAAAATCTAAAAAAAGGCTTCCAGTACTTCTAGCTCTCACGCGTCAATGGTAACCTGAGTGATTTAAAATACTTTTAGCTGTTATATTTACCTCTGGGTTTATTTCCCCAGAGCATTGTGTAGTTTGAGACCAGCTGTTTTATTTGCCGCATATCGCACTGTACTGCTCTCCCTACCTTATTACTATCCCTCTCTGCAGGGTTGCTTTTGGAAGGCTGTACATCACGATCAATTGCAGTTTCAATTTATCTTTATCTACTGAGAGTTAAGTACTTGTTTTGGCACTTTTGGCACTCTGCTGCATGGTTTGTTTTTACATATGCACTAATTCTGTGCAGCAATATGCCTAGCAACCATTCCAATTAGATACCCTTCACTGAAATTCAGTGATTTAAGGCATTTTGTGCCATGTTACTCAAGTTGATGCAATGCTGTCAAGATATTATTTTTGTAACTTATTAAACCTATGGCTCACCTATAAAGGTTTTTTTTTAAATAATCAGTATTATCCTTTCTGGCATATTATACTATTTTAAAAAGATACTCAATTCTACATCTAACTTTAATTATCTACCTTTCTGGTAATCTGGAATTACCAATTTAGGCACAGCATTACATTTAAATGCATTTTTAAGTTCTAATTTGTACATACTGCCAGCAATTTTCGGTGTTTGAATATATAATACTCTTGATACACTCCACCCTGCATAGCACACATACTCAAAGCCTTGTAATATATAGGAGGCCTCTAGTTTGGCTTTTTTTCAAAGATGGAGCTTACGTTGTTCAATTTTTGACCTCGTCACTCCCTCTTTAACCGTATGAAGGCATTGTTCGAGTATGGTCTAAGCATTATTAATTGCTATTATTGCTATCTTTATCACACCGAAGCTGGTTCTTTTTGTACCCTATTATACTCCCTTGGCCCTCGGGCACAGAAATTCTGAATAAATCATCCTGCTTCAAATCTTATAATTTAGTATAAGTACCTTTTTTTTCTCTTTTTTTTCTCTCATTCTGATATATTGATGCCTTAACAACAGTGTATATCACCTTCATGGAGGACTTTTCTAGGCCTGGTTGCTATGTCAACCTCTTTTTTTTTTCCTTTTTTCAGTGACCAGACACTACTTGCTCTCATGTTTCTTTTTGTGGCAAGACTGGTCTCCACTGTATGCTTCACAAGTACATATATGATATGGGTTGACATACTGTACCTGCTACCTATATATATGCAAGTTATTACCAGACGGTCTGGTCATTTCATTGTTCACTATCGTATATATATATATATAGGATTGCTGCTAATGTTGTATCTTGTTGAGGTTAACTAACTGGTTCCTTTCCTGTTCTATGATATACTATCTCCTGCTTGAGTTTATATTGTGAATTTACACCTATTGTTGTTTATAAGATTTAGACCTGGGAGCATATAACTATGCGAGTTCTCCCAATCTACTTCCATTACTTACACCCAGATGTGTATGACACAGTCTCTAAGTACTGAATACTGACTCATATCTCCTCACACCTACAAAAAGACCTTGTTATTTTTCATGGTTATGATATTGATATTCTAGTTGATGTTAATATAGTGATGTTGTTTTTATTAATGATCGTTCTTTCTTTCCCCTTCTACTCTATTCTCAGAAAGATATCTGTGCCTTTTATGTTTACATATTCAATTTTTTATGGTTCAAATGCACCTGCTACCACCCGTATATAATTTTTTTTCTTTACTTATATTCTGTTCATCCTCTGCCTACCAATCGGTCCCTTCCCATTCCAGAGATAGTTCTTTTTTGATATTGATAGTATTAGTGACTTGCTTTTTTACACATGGAATGTGAAGGGACTTAATTCTTCTTGTAAGCAAAAGCAAATCCTCACACATCTCCAAAAACATAAAACACAAATCGCTTTCCTTCTAGAAACTAAATTATTAGCAGAGGATGTTCACAGGCTCAATAAACATTGGATCGGTCAAATTTATGATTCGTCTTATACTGCTAAAAAAAGAGGAGTTGCCATTTTTATATATAAGAGCCTTAAATGGTCTCTAATAAAATCCCTTTCAGATAATGAAGGCCGATGGGTGATGGTCAAATTAAATATGAATTCTGGTCCTCTTCTACTTGTCAATGTATACGCACCTAATTCTGACTCCCCCAAGTTTTTTCATAACTTAGCTCAACAGATTTTATCTTTTAATATAGACAATACACCACTTATTCTGGGAGGTAATTTTAATTTAGCATTAGAAGCTAGCATTGACCGAAGTAGCCCTACTACTGATGCCCACCCCAGAAGTATTGAAGCCCTCTCTCTGTTTATGCAGGACACTGGATTAGCTGATGTTTGGCACCTTTTGTACCCCAGAGATCGAGACTTTACCTTTTATTCCTCTCTACATAAAACATATAGCAGAATTGACTATTGGTTAGCCTCTCCTATCATAATACAAAAAAATATTGATTCATCCATTTCTCCCATCATAATTTCAGATCACGCTTCAGTTATATTGCATCTCTTGTGGGGCCCATCAATACCCAAATCTACCTTCTGGCAGTTAGGTCCTCTACTTCTTAAAGACCTGGATTTTTTATCCATGACTAAAGCTCAAATTCATGACTTCCTCTTTCATAATACCCCTACTGAATCTATGTCTAATGTATGGGAAGCTCTTAAAGCCACAATTCGTGGGAAAATAATTAGCTATGCTGCATATAGAAAAAAGGTAAGAGAGCTACAATTGGCTGATATGGTAAAATCTCTTAAAGCCAAAGAAAATCTATACTTCTCCTCTAACAAACAGCATCCTGATTTTCATCTATATTTTGAAATTCTTCAACTCAGAGTCAAAATAAACGAACTAATTTCTCATAAAACTGAATTGGCCCTTTTTAAACATAAGCATAAATTTTGGGAACATGGTGATAAAAATGGGAAACTCCTTTCTTACCAGCTTAAAGCACAATAAATGGAATGCCATATTCTAAGTCTTAAAGATGAACAAGGCAAAATTCATTTTGATAACTCTACCATAAATCATATCATGTCTATTTTTTTATCAAAAATGATATTCTAATACAAATCCTCCTTCAACCATACTAATTCAACAATTCCTTAAAACTTTGCACCTTACCCATCTTTCTCCTCATCAATCAAATCTCTTAGATGAACCCTTTTCATTACAAGAAGTTCAGAAAGCTTTGTCCTCACCGCAATTTTTTTTCTCATATTTTATGCTCCCCTCCTTCTTAATATTTATCAAGAAGCTTCCACTACTGGCAAGCATCCTCCATCTTGTACTAAAGCAGTTATTACCCTACTTCCTAAGAAGGACAAAGATCCCATACACCAAATAAGCTATAGGCCAATTTCCCTGTTAAACACAGATGGGAAGATATTTGCCAAATTATTAACCTCCCGACTTGAACATTTGATCCCCAAATTGATTCACTGCTCACAAGCTGGTTTTATTAAACATAGGTCTGGATCAGATCACCTACGTTCTCTATTCAATCTAATTCACAAAGCCAAATCTCTCAATTCTCCAGCGGCAGCCATAGCTATTGATTTCAAAAAAAGGCTTTTGACTCTTTAAACTTGGATTAACTGTATCAGGTGTTATCTCACTTCAGCCTTCAGTACACCTTCTGCTCTTGGATTAAATTATTATATAACTCCCCTGTTGCAAAGGTACTTACTAATTCCACCCTTTCCTCCTGCTTTCAACTGGAAAAAGGAACCAGTTAAGGCTGTCCCCTATCATCTTCCCTTTTCATTTTAGCCATGGAACCCCCTAACTGCCTGTTTACGCCAATCTGCTGGTATTAATGGCATCCCAGTGTGAAGCTCAAGATATGTTTCCCTTTCTTATGATGATGACCTCCTGATTCTACTTGAGAATCTGGATGAGGCAGGACCCCTATTGGTTGACTTACTTAGCAAATTTACAAGTATTTTGGGCCTTGCTTTAAACTATGGTAAGTCAGAAACTCTACCTCTTAATGACCATTGTAAAGTTTTATGAACCACCCTTTTGGATTTTGATGGTCGCTACGTGGCATAACATATCTAGGAATCAAAATAACTAGTAATCTTAAGAAAATATGGGATAGTAATTTTAATCCTTTACTAGATAATATCAAAACAATTCTAGACAGATGGAGGCTTCTTAATCTTTCCTTTATGGGTAAAATTGCGGCCATTAAGATGTCCATATCCCCTAAAATGTTCTACCTCTTTGCTAGCATCCCTTTAATTCTTTCATCCTTTTTCCTTGCTAAAATTGATAAACTGATAGGTAACTTTATATGGGAGGGGAAAATTCCAAGATTTAATTGTAACATACTTCGATCTCATTGGAAAAAAGGTGTATTTGGACTCCCTTGGTTCAAAGGTTATCTATGGGCCTTCCGGGTGGCACAAACCATAAATGGCTTCAGAAACCCTTCTCCTCACACCCCACTTTGGATTGCTATGGAATCCACACTGAGCCATAGAGGGGTTCTTACTTCCTTTATTTTTAACCCCCTTTCCTCAAAATTAAAAAGTCATCCAATCATATCAGCATCTGTTCTATATTGGAAGTTAACCCATACATTTTTGAAATCTAACCCCTTTATGGGGCAACCCACTGTTCACACTGGAAAATCATCCAATTTTCTGTCGTTCGTGGAGGAATAATGGCATTTTTTTTCTTGCCGATATCTTGGACCCAAACTATCTCACCCTTAGAATGTTCTCAGGCTTATAGGTCATATGGAAACTTCCTAAACAGGACTTCTGGAAGTCTTTACAAATTCAAGCAGCTTTCAACTCCATTTCTAATTATATATACAAACACACTTTTCTAGAATCACACATCTCACACTGGGCTAATATCTTTACAAAATTAAGCAGCATCATTTACAAAAACATTATTGACAATCTTTCCAATCCACCTATACAAGCTAAAAATAAATGGAGCACTACCTTTAACTACAATGTCTCAGATACACAATGGAGTAAATGTTGGCATCTGGCACACAACACATTTAAAGATACCCACAGCTCCCTAATACAAATCAAGATCTTGCATCTTTTGTATAGAACTCCTTCGGCACTTCACCAAATTGGCTTGTTAAATAACAATAATTGTTGGAGATGCAACCAAGCTAACGGTGATCTGCTTCATATTCTTTGGTCCTGCACTCTCATTAATAAGCTTTGGTGTGAAATTAATTCATTTGCTTCCAAAGTAATAGGACAAAACTTTCACTTTGATCCAAAACTATTCCTCCTGGGCCTCTATACTCTGAGTAACTCTTCCCTTTCACATGCACATTTTAGATGGCTAAATATACTTTTTCTTTTGGTTAAATGTCTGATTCTTATTAAATGGAAATCTACCCTTGTTCCCTCCCTTTTTGATGTTCTTCAAAGCCTCTCTCAATACACCTCACTAGACTGTCTATCCCATGTTATTTATGACCGACTCACCGTATATGATCGGTGCTGGCAGGATTACTTAAAATTCATTGAAATGTCTGGTTCTTAAGACCCTAATCCTCAAGATTTATTTAGCTTTCCTTTAGGTATATCTTTACTCTGTTAATTAGATCTGGGTCTCTCTAACACTCTGTGCACAGATATCTCCCCTCTTTTTCTTTCCCACCCTGCTTCTTTTTTCCTTTTTCTACCCTGCACTATTTTCTACCTTCAACATACATCTCTCTTTTATTTATATTCCTCCTCTACTGTATAATGCTTGTATTCTTATAGGTATCACTTCATGTAATGGTTTGAAAGCCTGCTATAAATTGTTCTTGTACTCATCCTGCACTTAAATGATTTCTCTGAATTCATAATACTTTAATAACTGTAACTCTTTGCTCACTACTTATGATATAAATAAGACAAATGCTTATTTTCTATATATGTATATTTAAGGCATCCTCATTATATTCAACCTAAACTATGTGTTTTGTTAAGTGATACCCTTTTGTAATCTATATGAGGTTTCCCTTTCATTATGTATGCCTGTATGTCTTTATATACTTAAAATTAATAAAAAGATGAACTAAAAAAAAATAAAGTCAGGTTTTAAATTTATATTTCAAAAGATGAACAGACTATGGTTTTTAAGAATTTCTTTGTTCACTAACAACTCATAAATGGCTTAGAGCTAAAGCCTGAAACTTTCAGGATTAGACCTCCATATTCAAATGTTTAGTGCTGCACTAACCAGGTTACTGCCACACTATGAAGAAAAGCACAATCGTAACGCTCTAGATAACTGAAAATGTGCACTCACAAATCCTGTCTATAAGCCATCAATGCAGAGTTAGTGCAACTAAGAAAACACAACACACTAAACCATGAATAGCACCAGCAGTCGAGGTGTTGACCATATTGAGAAGCCTCCTGCTAGCTGTGCTAACCCAGCAATGTGATTGTGCAGTATACACTGCTACACCTATCCAAATGAGGCACCCTTCATGCATAATGGGCATAGCGGTATATTCAACGGTTTCAGCAGTGCTAAGCAGCCATCATTGCAGCACTGTTTAATGCTGCCAAAACTTCACCCTTAATATGGCTCAATGGCTGCACCTCTGATCACCATTTTTGTGTTTAGTTGTAATCTCCCTGGTAGTCTCATGGACCCCATACCAGCTGATTGCCCTTTTTGTATTTTATTGTACTTTCCCTGGTAGTCTTGTGGACCCCCCCGAGTGGTTTCCAACCCCCATCCCCAACAAGCCCACTCCAGGCCCACCAGTCCACACCCTCCCTCATCCCAGACACCGGCCAGTATTCAAACCAATGGTGACTGGCAAAGCCATCCACTCAGCTTCTCCACTGGCTGCCATCTGTACTGTCAGTGAGTGATTGTGAGACTGTGGTCACTCACTGATAATCAGATGGCAGCCAGCCGAGAAAGTGAACAGAAGGTTGCATCAGTCCCTATGGGTTTCAGTCCTGACTAGTGTCAGGGGTGGGGGGGGGTTGCAGGGTCTTTCCTGTGATGGGTCCAAAGAGAACAGTTTGGGTGGGAGGTTTGCAGCTGTTCTGGGATAGGGGTCTACCAGACTGCCAGGGAGAGTAAACCTAAACACAGAAAGAGTAATTAGGGGTGAGGGGTCCACTAGACTACCAGGGTGAATAAACTTAAACACAGAAAGCATGATAAGGGGTGAGGGTTCTGCTTAACTACCAGGGACATTACAACTAAACACAAAAAGTGTGATTTGGGGTGGGGATCCCCTAGACTGCTAGCGAGGGAGTTTGCTGTCACTGACAGGCAGGATGGGTGCTCTGGGAGCTTTGCAGGCATACTAATAAGTCCATAATGGGCATGTAAATGACCCCTTAGTGCTAATCATGTCCAGTGGACTCATCAGCATGCAAGGACTGAATATGGTCCATGGGAGTCCTGGAGTTGTCCCATTTTGGCATCTATCTCCAGTGGGCTCCACTGTAAGCCTTATTCATCAGTGGGTTGTGTCCGTGCAGTGCATAGTTACTATGTGCTTCATTGGTACAGCCCCATATTCAGACAGTATGCACTCTGTGGTTGGAGCATGCTTTTTAATGTCACCCAACACTGGCTGTGTGCTAACTGCCTTGCAGTGCTCCTCTCTGCATGGTGTATATGGCTGGCTTTCAATATGGGCCCCTTACAGTTTGGCTCAAGGGTGTTTCTTAACTATATGGTTTAACTGAGAAATATTTATATTTTAAATAATTAAGACTTTTTTTTCCATTTGGGTGCATGTACAGTTCTATTTTTCAAGAATTTTTGAAGTGTTTTTGTGAAAGAGTAGATCTCACTTTCATCAATTTCATAATGTCTTGTATCGGTTTGTGTATAAACAAAGAGAACAGAAAAACTGTGCTCACTCAGGTCATTTTGTGTGAACAAAATGTTCTTGTAAAATGTAACCACCACACAGCCCCAGCACACTGATGTGCTCTACCTTTCCCAGGTGGATAAGAGCTGCCCTTAGCTGCTGGTTATAAATACCAGTAAAAAATTGTGCAAATGTTGACTAACATTTAACAATGTGCAAATAAGTTCATAGCTGTTTTCAAACATTTGGGTATAATATCAAAAACAAATTCAAGCGACACTGCTCGACCGGGTCTGGTGCTATGCTGCAATAAAGCAACCAGCCAAACATATATCATAGCACAAAAATGAAGCAGCACCAAGTGTGTTCTTGCAAAATCTTTTTCTTTTTACTGGCAAAGTATAAAAGTACAGGCATAAGTGAACACACAGCAGAAGTACAAACAGCAACTAGACACCCAGCGCTTCTACTCTTAACAAGTCTTCATCAGGGGGTGGTGCTAGTATGGAAAGACATGTCTTTAAATAGTAACATTCAATTAACAATCATGTCAATTAAGACTTACAACACATAGAGACAGGCATTTCTTAAAGAACCATATACCAATTAATAATAACACCTAAAAAAAGTGTATATGAATAGACATTCAAAAATGTTAATATAGTTATGCCCTTCTTCAAATGTTATTCCATATTATCAATTTTAACTACAACTATAAGTTGTAGTTATAAGTAAGTAGTAAAAAAACATTTGAATCACCAATTTCAATAAATACAATGAAATTTTAAATTCCTAAGGCTTCTATATTAAAAATCGCCAATTAATACAAAGATACTACTACTTATAGAATTGAAGAACAATAATATCATAATAGGACCCCCTAATAACTAAGCAAGTTACAACAGAAAAATCAAAATAAAGGTCCAAAAAGGTAGATTCCAGGTTCAAGATGAGAATCTAGAAAGAAATAGACAAAAATAAAATAATTTCAGCATTAATATTGTAATAATATAATGCATAATATATATATATATATATATATATATATATATATATCAATCAAATCTTTATTTCTTCAGGCGAACATCATTGAGCAAGGCTCATTTACAAGATGGACCTGATAAGGTCAAGGTTCAATAGTTGATACACAACAGATACATCATACACTTTATAAGACAGTTATACATACAGAGGAAAATAACGTTTATAACACAATGATGTACAGTGAATTCACATGATAAAACTCGGTTACAGGAAAGTTAAGCTAATATTTACAGTATATACAGTACATACATATCCCAATGGGGGGCCATGGCAGACATACAACATAATGAATACTAGGATGGTGAAGGTATTATTGGGGGTGCCATAAGATGGGGGTGCCTGTCTGGAAGGAATATGCCATATATGGTTTGGAAGTGAGATTTGTGATATGACAATTCTAGCTCTAGCGGTAGCAACTGCAATTCTCTGTGAAGAAGACTGTATAATGCTGTTTAAAGGATGCAAATGGAATGATAATGGACAGTTTTAGGGATTTTTGTAGGGTGTTCCATGCTATAGCTAGAGAATAGCTGATTGCTGCCCTCCCTAGCCTGGTGTTGAATTTGGGCAATTTGAGCAGGATGATGTTGTTGCTTCTTAGGGTATAGGAACTAGGAGTGGTCAGGGTGAAGCAGTCCAGGATATAGTTTGGAAGTTTTTTGATAAAGCTCTGTAAATCCATAGTGCTGCATTTTGCTCCTTCTGATATGAAGGAAACCCATCCAACTGCATCAAAGAGAGCAATGATGGGTATTATATGGCAGATCTGTAATGAACCTTATTGCTCTATGATATAAGGTATCCAACTTGTGAAGGCAGGAGATGGGGCAGTGACTATAAAGGAAGTCTGCATAGTCAACAACTGATAGAAAATGGCCTGGACTAACCTCATCTTTGAGTCTCTGTTAGAAGGGTTTTAATCTATAGAGAAGGCCAAGCCTTTCAAGTTTTTTAACAGTTCTTCTAGATGATGAGTGAAGTTGAGTCTGCTGTCAATCCACACACCTAGGTATTTGAAGTTTTCAACATACTCCAGATTTTCTCCAAGTATAGTGCATAGCTGGGGATAGTGATTGAAGAGGATGTGCTGGTGGAGTTTTGATTTGTGAACATCATTGCTTTAGTTTTCTTTGCATTTAACAGAAGCTTTTTCTCGAGTAGCTGATGTTGTAACAAGGAGAATTCTGTTTGTAGGATTTCACAAGCAACTGCAGGCGAAGGGTTGCTGACATACAGAACAGTGTCATCAGCAAAGAGGTGTACTGAGGAATTGTAAGGGTTGAATCAATGTTATTTATATAAATGGCAAAAAGGATAGGACCCAGAATATATATATACACACACACACCAAAAAATAATAAAAATATAAAAAGTAAATAAAATTCATTTTAAATAATGAGGTAGTAAGGGAAACATTGGTAAGGAGTTAGCCTTTATGCTTGATTACTTTCCTTCAAAAAAGGTTTCAAGTCCCATTGATTATTTAAACCATTTGGTCTAACCAAATTCAACTTATAGATCCATTTACTTTCTTTTTTGAAGTAGCAAATTTGGTCTATCACCTCCTACAGACAAGGGAGAAATGTGTTCAATACAAATAAATTTCAAAAAACTAGGGTCAGAATAATGAAACTCAGAAAAATGAAGACCTAGTGGGGTATTTCTATTATTATGCAGAATAGAGCAAACATGTTCTTGTACACGCTGTTTAAGTGGCCTGACTGTTTTGCCAACATAGATCAGACCACAAGTGCACCAAAGAACATAAACCACATATGATGTATCGCAAGTAATTAATTCTCTGATTTGAATCTTTACATCAGGACTTCTTGGGTGCACGAATGTATCATGATCATTGCTAGCATATTTACATACATTGCATCTATAACATTTATAAAAGCCATTAGATCTAACAGGTAGTCATGTATGACTAACATTTTTATCCTTTTCCATACAAATATGTACAAGTTTTTCTTTCAGGCTATTGGCTTTTGAAAATGTTACCCTTGGTTTCATACCTACTACATCACTAACCTGGCTGTCACTTAACAAAATAGGCCAATTCTTATAGATAATATTGCCAATTCGTCCAGCTAAATTTTTGTATTGGGTAATAAAGGTGCAAGGCTGATGTTCTAAATTATTTTCTCCATTTTTTCCTTTCAAAAGACTATCTCTCAGAATTCTACTTACTTTCTCCCTTGTTTGTTCTAATAGGTGTAAATCATAACCCCTTTCTAAAAATCTTTCAATTAAATCATTTGCTTGCTCAGAAAATATAGAATCTGAACTACAGTTTCTCCTTAAACATAAAAATTGGCCATAAGGAATAGAGTTTTTTAGACCAGGGGGATGGGCACTACTAGCTAACAGTAGAGTTAGTGGCAGTTAATTTATGAAAACAATGTGTTTCCATTATACCAGATTCTTGGTTAGCTGAAAGTAAAAGATCAAGAAAGGAAATAGAAATATCTTGCTTCAAATGGGTAAAGTGAAGATTTAAATCATTATTATTTAACCAATCCAAAAAAACTGGTATCAGTCCACTGTCACCATCCCAAATACATAAAATGTCATCCACAAAATGAAACCAATATGCAATGTGATTGAAAAAAGGGTTGTTCAACTTATTAAGAACAGTGATGTTTTCCCAATGACCAAGGAAAAGATTCGCATAGCTTGGGGCCATTGAAGCCCTCATAGCTGTTCCCCATTTCTGGAGAAAAAAATCTCCCTCAAACTCAAAGTAGTTATGTGTCAAAATAAATTCTAAAGCCTGTATCGAAAATTCCTTTGGCATTTGTTCTCTAATAGTGGAATTTCCCAAAAAATAATAAACAGCTGCTATACCCTGGTGATGAACAATAGATGTATAAAGTGATTCAGCAACAATTGATAACCAACAAAAAGTATCTTTCCATTTAAGATGTTGTAATTTTCTTAACAAATCACCACTGTCCTTAATAAAAGATTCTAGGGAAAATACATGTGGTTGCAAAAAGAAATCAAAAAATTTCCCTAAATTTTTAGTGAGGGAATTGGGTCCAGTAACAATGGGGCAACCAGGTGGATCGAAGCTGTTTTTATGCACCTTAGGAAGTGCATAAAAACTCAGAATAACAGGGTGATCTAACCAAATATATTGAAATTCTTTTTCTGTTACCTCACCCCTTTTCAAAGCTTTGTCAAGCAATATGTACAAATCTTTTTTAAACTTCATCATAGGATCACAAGATAATGTCTCATAATTATGACCATCCATTAATAGCTTTAATACAATCTCCCTGTAATGATGTTTATTTAAAATTACAATGTTACCCCCTTATCAGCTTGCTTGATAATGATCTCACTATTATTAGTTAAATTTTGGAGTGCTTCCCATTCATTTTTATTCAGATTTGTTTTAGGTCTCACACTTTCTTTTAACAAATTAGTTATTTGTTGTTTTACCACTTTCTCATATGTAGTTAGTGTATTATTTATTAAAATGGGACAAAAATCAGATCTAGCTTTAAAAGTTTTTTCCCTTAAAGTACTCACATTAACATTAGCTCCTAATAAACCAGGAAGTACATGTTGACATGATGGAACTATAATATCAGAGGGTAAATTCTCATTTAGAAGTTCTTGTAAAGTTTCCATATCTAATGACACAGTATCTAAACTATCAGTCACATTTCTATGCAATAGCTCAGACAGGTCACCCACACTGTTTCCTCTATCAATGTTTAATAGGTAGTCAATGTCCTCCATAGGAACAGTTTCATTAATATCTATGTTCATATTTAACTCCTCCTCGTTTCGATGAAAATACAGTCTCAGTTTCAATTTCTTAAAAAATTTCTCAAGATCGACAAAAATTCCAAAATCATTAATTATTGGAGTTGGTATAAATGTAAGACCTTTCTGGAGAACAGTTACCTGTGCATCATTTAATACAACGTCAGATAGATTCAAGATCTGTAGTCCATCACCTTCTGCTTGGAACACAAAACCCTCTCATTTTCTCTTGATTCTTCTGCCTCCTCTGTGTCCCCTTCTCATCTTGCCTTTCCCTTTCCTTTGTTCATTTTTTCTAAAAAAAACTCCTTTCTTGGTGTTTTTATTCTTATTGGCAAAACCTCCAGAGTTTATTCCATTTTGGTTTCTTGAATTGCTCCGAATACCAACATCACTTGAAAAACGAACACGAGATCTGCCATGGCTCTGTGATCACTTATGCCTGTACTTTTATACTTTGCCAGCAAAAGGAAAAAGATTTTGCAAGAACACACTTGGTGCTGCTTCATTTTTGTTCTAAAACATTTGGGTATGTAGTTTTTAGCTTAGCACAGTGCATTACTTCTCAAGGGAGTGAGTTGATTTAATATTTGTTCTTTAAGTTCACAGCTCTGAGTTTTTGATTGCCTGTATACAGTGGATCTTAAAGAGAGACTCATGCCGAAGTGCTACATTCCATAATTAGAATAAGCATACCCCCAATACATCTCATACTAAAAATTAGGTTTCTACGTTACTTCATTTTAAGGTTATGAGCTATTTTGTAACCCTGATTTCACTACCTATTCAAAAAAGCCAATTTCAGTGAAAAGCTGATGATGATGTCATCTCCTGAACTCACATTCTAGTCCTCCCTGTCAGCAACCTTATAGAACCTGCTTCTCTAAAGTTTAAGAAACTGTTGCTATAGTAATCCTTTTTAAAAAAATGACATAGGGTTGGCTGCAGTGCTTGCATTTCCAGAATGTTCAGATGCATGACACAATATTTTAGAACATATCAGGAGGTGGTTTTGGAATGCAGCACTCAACCAAGGCATAGAATGTCAAGGTGGTGGACAATTTTAAAATGTTGGGGGCGACACACAATCTCAGAATGTGACAGGGATGTGCCATCTCAAAATGTGGTGGGACAATCAGTCTCGGGATATGACAGGGACACACATCAAGGACTTTGGTGGGGAATGGCAATTTCAGAAATTTAGTACGGATGCACGCTGTCAGAATGTGACAGGACACACCATTTATTCTGAAACTGCTTGTCCCTGCCACATTTCTGAACTGTACACACTCACCATATTTCAAAATTGTGTATCACATCCTCACCACTTTCCAAAATTATGCATCCCTGCCACATTTTAAAATTATGTATCCCTGCTACATTCCAAACTTGCACATCCCTTCCCCATTCCTAAACTGCACATCTCTACAACATCCTGAAGTGGTGCATCCCTGCCAAATTCCATAATCGCACATCCCCACTAAGTTGTGTTTTAAAGCCATATTCCAAAATTATTACTGACACATTCCCAAATTAGGCATCAGGCCACATTCTGAAATTATGTGTCACCACCACATTCCTAAATTGAGCATCACCCCTACATTCTGAAACTGTGTATCACCACCACATTCCAAAAATATGTGTCACTACCACTTTCTGATACTATGTGCCATCTCTACATTCTGAAATTCTGCATCACTGCCACATTCCAAAATTCTGCATCATTGCTGCATTCTGAATCTGTGCGTTACTGCTGCATTCCAAAATTATGCATCACTGCCACATTCCTAAACTATGTATCATCATTGCATTCCAAAACTGTGTGTCCCTGCCACATTCTGAAACTGTGCATCACCACCACATTCTGAAATTGTGTGTCACCACCACATTCCAAAATTGTGTCACTGCCATGTTTTGAAATTGTGCATCACTGCTACATTCCAAAATTGTACATCACTGCCACACTACAAAATTGTGCATCATCACCACAATCTGAAATTGCGCATCACCACCACATTTCAAAATTGTTCGTCACTGCTGCATTCTGAACCTGTGTGTCACTGCCACTTTCCAAAATTATGCATCACTGCCACATTCCAAAACTTTGTGTTACTGCCACATTCTGAAACTGTGCATCACCACTGCATTCCAAAACTGTGCATCAGTGCCGCATTCTGAAACTGTACATCACTGCCACATTTCAAAATTTTGTGTCACTGCTGCATTTTGAACCTGTGCGTCACTGCTGTATTCTGAACCTGTGCGTCACCACTCCATTTCAAAATTGTGTGTCATTGTTGCATTCCACAATTGTGCATCACCGCTGCATTCCAAAATTGTGCATCACTGCCACATTCAGAACCTGTGTGTCACTGCTGCATTCCAAAATTATGCATCACCACCACATTCCAAAACTGTGTGTCACCACCACCTTTTGAAACTGTATGTCACTGCCACATTCTGAAATTTGTTTATTACCATTGCATTCCTAAATTGTACGTCACCACCACATTCCAAACCTGTGAGTCACCACCGCATTCTTAAATTGTGCATCATCACCACATTTCAAAATTGTGTCACCGCTGCATTCTGACATTGTGCATCACTCTTGCATTCTGAAATTGTGTGTCACTGCTGTATTCCAAACCTGAATGTCACTACCACATTTTGAACCTGAACATCGCTGCTACATTCCGAACCTATGCATCACCACTGCATTCTGAAATTGTGCATCACTGCTGCATTCAAAAATTGCTTATCACCACCTCATTCCGAAATTGTGTGTCACTGCCACATTCTGAAATTGTGCATCACCACCACATTCTGAAATTGTGTGTCACTGCTACATTCTGAAATTGCATGTTCCAGTTACTTTCTGAGACTGTGTCATTGCTGCATTCCACAGTTGCAACCTGGTGACATTTCAAAATCTCATACATGCAGTATTTTAAAAACTGCACATAACTTCATCATTTTAAAGCCATGTTTGCCATTGCATTCCATCCCCATCTCCCATCACATTCTGAAGTACTGTACCTTGTGTCTACACATTATGAAAGTGTATGTGCTGACCTCCTGTGTCAGTTTTCTTTTTTCAGATGTTTACTACTCCTGCAGTTTTAAGTAACACAGGAGACAGAAGTCATCTAAGGTAGTTTGAAGAGAGGACTAGGTTGTGAGTTCAGGATATGACATCAGCAGCAGCTCTTCAGTGAAACTGGCTTTCTTGAACAGGCAGTGAATTAAGGGTAACAAAATGACTTGTAACTCTTAAATGAAGTAATTTACAGATCCGATTTTTGGCATTAGGCTGATTGAGGATATGCTGATCCAAATTCTGAATTTATTGATGACAAAAATTTTGACCTCAGTCCTCTTTTAAACACATAGATAGCAACTAAGGGTGGTTCTTATCTTCTTGGAAGAGGCAGACTGCCTGAAGCACTGGGACTGTGTGGTGGTTATTGTTCTGCAATGCAATTTTGTACACACTTAATGAACTGAGTGAGTGTAGTTTTTCTGTTCTCTTTGTTTGACCTCTGCCATTTGAAACTGCAGCTCCCAAATGACATAGCACAGACCTGTTTCTTGTTTTGTTTGAACTGTGTATACTTGTCTAATTTTTAACCAAGTGTTATAAACAAGCTGCTTCTGTAACTGTCCTCCCCAGTACCCTCTTGAAAACTAGGCATGTAGCCTAAATGTGCATATCTCAGTGTGCAGAAATTCTAAATAAATTAAAAACATTTTAGGAAGGTGTATAGGGGATACGCATTGGCTTGACTCAAAATATGTGATTTATCTCCAAATGTGATTGGACAAGACAATAACTCACCAGTGCCAAAGCCATGGTTGAGTGATGAAAGTCTTGCCCCCTTACAAGTGGAATTAAATTGAGTATTTTGAGACAAGTCATTGTCTATTTGATTTATATAGCATCAGTTGAACAGCTAAAACCTTTTAAATTGTGTGTATGATGATTTTACTGTTTTTCTATTATTTGAACTGTTGGTTTCAGTGCAGGACAATCTCATTGTGATGTTATTCACATTGAGAGGGCTGCTCTCTGATGGGTTCTGTTCTGTGCGAAGGTTAAGGAACCTGCTTGTGGCATATCTAACTTTTAGATAAATGTTTACTGTAGCTGGAGGTTAGACAGAGTGATAAATTTATAGACTAGGGGTGAGAGAATATGCAGTTGAATAACAGCACATATCTTCAGCACTGAGCAGATAAAAAAGTTACTTTGTGGATATCAAAGCTAGTGTGTACAGTAGACAAAAATAGAATAAAGTATGGGGTTGTGTGTGTAATGAGAAGTTTTCACATACCCCCGAGGTGTTAGATGCTACATAAACCCTGAGAGTGATGCTCGAGGGGTTTATTTAAGCAATAATGCACAACAGGGTGTGTGTTGTGCTGGGATAACGTCATGCCTGGGGTGATTAAGCACGAGACCACAGGCAGAGTGCGACTAATCACCCCAGAAGTGACATTATCCCAGCACAACACACACCCTGGAGTGCATTATTGCTATTATACAATGGCTCATGAGTCCAAAAAAAAAAAGGTGAAGAAATATGTTTAAAACTAGTTTGTTTGCTGTTTCTTTTTTTTTTTATGAGGAGGTGTACTGTTTAAAAAAATAGTGCTGATTTCTTGCCAGTAGGTGGAGCTGCCCTGTTTATCTGTGGCTGTGCAGTCCAGAGTCTGCACATCAATCTTTATGTGTTGTTTGTTTCTTTTGTGTCATTGCTTTGGTCAGGTGTACTGTTAAGTCCAGTGTTTCTTTTTTCAGCTTTCATTTTTTATTTTAAGTCTTTCCCCATCTGTCAGTCCTGCGATGCTAAAAACAAGAAGTGGCAATGATCAGGTAAGACACACTAAGGCATGGTCTCACACTTGCCATTACTATGTGTGTGTAGGGTTGTCAGCGAGGAATGCCGTGAGCGGTGCGGTTAGCCGGGGGGTAGCAGATTGAACTGAGGGCTTCTGTAACTGTTTTAATTTGTGTACAGGAGCCAGAGATTCCTGTGGAAAAACTGGTTGCTGTGAAGCTGAAGTCTCGCAGTTACTGCGCGAGGCTGTATGGGATGTGAGCGGAAGACCGCTGATGTGAAGGCAGAATTTGAACGGCACTTAAAGCTGGTCAGGAAAGAGCTGTATCAATATAAAATGGTACATTTCGGGATTGGAGATATTTTTCTGTTTTGAAGATTTTTAGTTTTATGATGAAGGCGCCAGGAGTAAGGCAGGCAGGTTGCGAGTGGGGGAAACGGGCTGCCTAAAGAAAGAGGGATCACTCATTGTGGGCAGTGTGTAGTGATTTAAAATATGTTCATGCAGTCATCTGTGTGCTGGGGCTAGAGCCGTGATGTTGTGCTGGGATAACATCACGGGTCCAGTGCCAGAGTGACCAATGGGAGCCCAGGATTTTTCTTTGCCATTGTATAATTAAGCATCAAACACAGAGGGTGTGTGTAAACTTCGAGTTTACACACACTACCTGATATTTTATTGTATATAATTGCTGGGTCTCCTCTTTTTCACCACAGCAATTATATAAAATACTAGGCATTATTGTGCAGCTGCGCTCTGCTTCTGCTTTTGGCCGGTTCACAAATTTGTCTTGACCTGCATTATCAAAATGTTTAAAGATGTTTCTTACCACCTTGTTTTGGAAATGAGATTAATTTTTTTTTTAAATGACTTACTGCCGAGTTCCACTAGCAGTTCACTTTGTGGGCAGAAGGTAAGCAGTCCAGAAGCGAGGAACTGCGGCGGGCACATGTGCAGAATGAGGGAAACAGTGCATGTGTTTGCTGTAATAAACACTCCTTCACTATGGCAAATTATGTCATGGTTTTCCTACAAGAAAAAGAGGAGACCCATTAATTATATACCATTTATCCACACTCTAGTACATTTATCCACACAGTAGTGATGTCAAACAGACAACTGCAGCAATGCACAGCTGAAAGTGATGAACATATCTAATAACCCCCAAAAAACATGAAATGAAACACACCTAAACCAAAACCTAAAATAGTATGTTTCCACTCACAACTCTAAGCACATAATGAAGACAAGAAAAAGGGATTCACATAAACCAAAAGATACTCAGTGAACCCACCTCAGACCAAAAGCATATAGAAAGCCGAAAGCATATAGGAAGCTCCAGAATCACTGCCAGGCAGTAAAAAAGGAGCATTTATCACTGTTGGCATTGCATAAACATGATGGGCAGGAGTGTGATATGGAAAATATTTTCACTCCCTACACAGCGAGCTCTGGATACTCACGAGTGCCGAAGGCATGAGTGAGAGTATCCAGAGTTCACTCTGCAGGAGTGAGAATATTTTCCACAGCACATGATCTGCACATCATGTGTGCTATTTATACGATGGGAGTGGGAGCTCCAGAAATATGGTTATGCTTTTCAGTGTTCTTTTCCTTTTTCTGTGTGTTTTCTGCTCTTTCTGTGTGTGGTCTGAGTGTGTGTGAGTTTTTCTGAATGGGCTGGGAGTCTCAGAAACACTATGGGACACAGGGGGAGTGTCCATTGCAATGCTAACTGAGTAAGTTGCAGGTAGCAGTGAGAAACAGTAACATTTTTGTGATGCAGTTTCATTTAGAATGCAGGTTGTAGTGAACCTGAGATCAGCATAGTAATGGGCTGGGAGTCTCAGAAACACTTTGGGACACAGGTGAGTATCCTTTACAATGATAATTGAGTTAGTTGTAGGTAGCAGTGACAGAAACTGTTTTGTGAAGCAGTTCCATTTAGAATGCAGGCTGTAGTGAGTGAGTGGTGACATTAGCAGAGTATGTATTAATGGCATTTATTTTAACTCTGCTGATGTCATCATCATTTATCACACTGCAGTGAAAATAACAGGATTTATCATCAACTTGGAGCTCCCACCCGCATTCTATAAAATCATTTACTAACAGTTGTAACTGTATTTTGAAACCAGGAAGTGAAACATGTGATTGTGTTTCTTAGCCTTGGCACATGTCCATTCAAAAATGTAATTATACACACTTGATATATGGTAACAATATTCAGACATCTTTCTCAATTTTGTGACCGTGTCACTGGATTGCAGGGACTGCTTGGGATAAGGTGAGGGAGGAGTTACCACTAGATAACAGGGACTGTTTGGTATGCGGCAGAGTGATATATGGGGTGCTAGTGGCACTAAATGTATTGACAATGACTGTCAATACATATTAGTGCACATCTGTTAATTAATAACCTTTTTTAAAAGGAAGAACATGCATTTCAAAAAATTATGTTTGGGCATCAGTTAGGACTGAAGTACTCTTGAAGAATGTACATTGTCCCGGATTCCCCCCTTTTCCCTCACAAAAAGACAGAGACCATTGTTTGTTGTGCTCAGATTGGCAATTAATTAATTTATATTCATATTTCCATATTCCATTTCCATTTCTTTATCATATTTTCAAAATTTCATTTATTTCCATCCATATATCAATCTCTGATTATCCTTCCCCCAGGTGAAAACCTGGGTGCCTTCTTCTTCTCCTTTTCCGTTAGGTAACTGTGAAAACCGAGACTGTTTTCTCCTTCATCTTCTTCCTCTTCTTGTGTTATTCCTTTTTTCTTCCCCCTCTCTCCTCCTCCCCTCCCCCTTTTCCCCACTAGCCAGTCTCCAGCTTGTGTTGGATGGCTGGCTTCCCCCATACTTAGGGTACCGTTCTCCCTTACCTCAGGGAAGATCCTTTTTAACCTTTCCTTCTTTCCCCTTTTTTTTATTTCCCATTTTTTGCATGTTTCCTCTGTGCTTCTATAAAGCCCATTGTTTTTGTATTGAACATGTCTATGGCTAGGTCCAACAGGTGCACACTGTCTGACCTGTAGAAGTCTTCTACCCATTCTTCTACCCCCCTCAGTATCACCTGTCTTCCCATCTGCCTTACCAATGTCCCAACCCTCCTATTCATCTTTCTCCTGGCCCTCTCCACCACTCTGTGGCTGTGCTCCTGTCTCCAAACCCTCCTTGGTATCATATCTGACCAGGCGAGGCACACCTGAGGCCACCACTGTCGTATTGCCCCTAGATCCCTTTTTATTTGTAAGTATGTGTCTACCCATGGCCTGCCTGCAAGGTCGTTAACCCCTAGATGTATAATAATTAGATCTGGACTGGGCCACCATCCCTTGAGTTCTTTCAATGTGGGAGGCAGCTGTGCCCTTCTCATCCCCCGTATGCCATGCCAGACCAACCTACACTGTTTCACATCTTGGTACAGCTGCTTTTCCCCAGCCTTCTTCTCTGCTATTTTTCCAGACCAATAAATATAGAAATGGCTGCAGATCCAGACTTCCATGATCCTCCCTCTACCTATGGGGTTCAAGCAAAATTCATTATTTTACACATGGTCTTAGTGTCATCCCCGAATTCTCTCCCCCATTTTTGTCCTCCCACCTCTTTAACAGTTCATGCCCCCCCCCCCAGCTCTGCAGTTCAAGTCAGGAGCACTACCTTCAAGTTTGTTTTTTTTTACTTCAGTGTTCTAATGTATCTCTTATAACTGGCCGATCACCAGCATCCCTTTTCCAATATTCCATTCACCGTCTCTCCTGCTGCTGCCCACTGTGAGGCAGCCCCAATCCGCAAGGAATGGGATGAATAATTAGCCAGGTCTTCCCCCATGAATTGCATGCCCTTTTTGAGTAATGCTTTCACTTGGTAGCCGGTGACCCTTCTTCCATCACCATGTACAAATAATTTCCCAGTCCTGTTCCCATGCTCTGCGGTGAAAGCCCACAGAGCCTGTACTGGGCATATTGCACCTTCTGCTTGCCCTTTCAGCATCACTATGCAACCTTGCCCTTTTTGATCTGTTTTTGACCTCCTAATCTTGATCCGTATCTCTGTCACCCCCCAGCTTATATCTTCCCATTCTACCCCCCTTCCTTGTCTTCTCTCCCATGGCCTACCACCTCACTCACTCTCATGGTCCCTGCAAACATTACCACATAAATTGTGTGAAATAGCTGGGCCTCGGCCTTTGATCTGCATATTGCCGGGAGCATGTCTTTCAGCTTTACTAGCCACTGCTCCCCTGTAGGTCTTCTATTATCCGGTAGCCCCTGTTTCAATCTGCTCCATCCTGGCATCATTCTTCTGATAAGTAATGATTTTGTCAGGTCCTTCCACCCTTTTAGACTGCAGATAACACTAATCCCTGCCAAATAAACTCCCATTGTGGTGTGGGCTGTGCCTTTCTGCCACTGCTCCACGGTGAACATTCCCAACTGTTCCTCAGTGAGTGCCTACTTACCTCCATCTGGTGTTCTGCCCTGAATGTTTGAAACACTTGCCAGGCCCCATCATAGGCCCTCAGAGTCTGAGGCGCCCATGAGCTGTGAAACAACAGTTCTGCTCCTTCTTGCCAACGTCCCAGATGTTCGATGGTATGGGTGTTTTTAGTTCTTCTGCTGACGGTGCCAGCCTTTGAAAATGGTCCAGCTGCAGACGGGAAAGGCTGTCAGCCAGGGTATTGTGTACACCTTCTATGTGTTGTGCTCTGAATGACATGTTCAGCTGCAAAGCCCTTAAAACTAAAAGTCGTAATACCTGCATGACTGTGTCTGACCTGGCTCCCCTGTTGTTCAGAACATCCACCACTGCTCTGTCATCACACCAAAATGTCACTTTCTGATCCAGTAATTCCTCCCCCCAGACCAAGGTACACGCCCATATGGGCATGATCTCTAGTAATGTTATATCTCTCACTTTCCCATCCCTCACCCAAATGGCAGGCCAGGGTTCTGTGAACCATCTACCCCTCAGGTAACCCCCATGCCTAGCCCCCAGCAGCGTCTGTGTAGAGGTCGAGGTCTGTGTTGTATAGCCACTCCTCTTGCCAGAAAGAGCACCCATTGTATTTCTTAAGGAATTCTTCACAGATTTTAAAATCCTCCCTGATGCCTTGCGTGAGATCCACCCAGCGATGTGGTCTGGTGACCCCTGCTGTAGCCCCAGCTAACTTCTTTGTGAATGCCCTTCCTGGTCCGATGGCCCTGCATGTGAAGTTCAGGTGCCCCAGTACCTGCTGCACCAGCTTTAGTTGTACCCGTCTCCTGCTGGTGTGTACTTGGATTAGCTCCTTCAATTTACTTCCTTTTTTGTCCGGTAGTCTAAATACTTTGTTCAGGACATCTATCTCAATCCCCAGAAACTCCATAACCCTGCTGGGCCCCTCTGTTTTTTCTGATGCCAGTGGGACCCCTAGCTCCTGGCACAATTCCTGAAACTTACCCAGCATCCTCTGTTTCTCTCTTTTTCCCCTACCAATGAAAAGAAAATCATCCAGATAATGGATGACTGTCTTATAACCTGTTTTTTCCTGGAATATCCACTGCAAGCAGGTGCTGAACGCCTCAAATGTAGCACATGCTATGGAACAGCCCATTGGCATTGCTTTGTCAAAATAATACTGTCCCCCATTTTTAAAACCCAATAGATCCCAGTCTTCTCTCCTAACCATAAGCAGTCTGAAAGCAGACTCAATGTCCGTTTTTGCCATCCATGCATCCTCTGTGTCCCGGATTATCTGGACTGCGTCCTCTAGCATCGCATATGTCACCTTACTATTCTCCTCACTGATGAAATCGTTCACCAACTCCCATTCCAGATAGGACAGGTGGTGGATCACCCTGTACTCGCCCTCTTGTTTCTTGGGTATCAAGTCCAATGGTGAAATCTGCATGTTCAGCGATGGGGGGGATGTTAAATGGGCCCTCTACCCTACCTGCTGCCTTTTCTTTCTCCATCTTCTGTCTTAGTATCTCTTCCTTTCCTTTTACTGACCCCAGGTTGCTCACCTCCCTCGCTTGCCTGGGTCCCCTACACTGCAGTGAAAACCCTGTGTTAAAACCCCTTATAATCATATCCCATATGCTCATGTCCAGATATCTGTCCAGGCAAACTGTCCAAGCCTTCAAGTTGATGGGGGTCCTGGCCATCCCAAACTGTTCCCTGTCATGCCCCCCGTCACTCCTCCCCGGCCCCTCCCTCCCGTTTTGCCTGACCTTTCTGCTCTCAGTGGCTCTGATCCCCTCTATTCACATTCCCCCTACCCTGCACTCCCTTGTTCCATGTTTGCCCTTTAAACCCCTGGCCATCTCGAAAAAACTGTTAACCTGATCCTTGACCCCAGGGCCCTTGTGCCCCCTGGGCCCATGTCATTCTACATTTGTTTGCCGGGTGCCTCCCCAGCATTTTGAACAAGCATGCTGGAAACGACATTGAGGCCATGAGCAAAAGGCCCTGTTGTAAGCCCAGCAGCATCTCTGGGGCGTGAACCCCTTTTTGCCCCACTCACCTTTGGGTGTGAACTGATCTGTTACGTAATCTGTCCACAAATCTTTCTGCTTGGTGTCCCATCTCACGTCCCCAAACGTTGCCATTCTCTGCCAAAAAAATTCATCATAGTATAACCACCCTACCCTGCCCTTTGCTTTTGCTCTCCGTATTAACAAAGAATAAGTGATGAGCAGGATGCCTAGCTCTGGCCTTTTTTCCAGGACGATGGCTGATAAAGTGGCAAAACCTAGGAACTACCCATCCCAAGTCTTCCCTTTTATGAACTTGTCATCCTCTTTTTTCCCCTAAAAGCACTATAGCCACTGCCATCTCACTCTTACCTATGCCCTCAGCTTCCTCGTACTTGGCTGCTGCCTCCTGGCTCACCAAAGCGAATATATCCACATATTCCCCTTTCCATATTTTTTCCTTTGTGGCCAGTGGCACATGCTCACCTATCCTCATCCCAGGTGCACCTATCTCCCTTGTACCTTTTTCTTCTCTATCGGCTCCCCTTTTATTCTTTTCTGGCACTTCTTTCTCTGTCCTAATCTCTGCCAGAGCTGATTCCATCTGCTCTAGACCTCCTATCCCCAGCGCCGCCACAATTTGCCCTATATATTCTTTTATACTGTCACCCATTGCACTGGATGTGTTACCTGAAACCTTGTCTGGGCCGTGCTGCCTGGAGTCTTCCAAGGATCCCCTTGTTTCTTCCTGCAGTTGAGGAGGAGGGTGAGCTACTAGGGTTTGCGGAGGGAATGCCACGTTCTGGGAATCGTGTCCGGGTTTAGCCAGGGAGATCCTACCTTGATCGGGGGGGTACCGGTGTCACCGGGTCCATAGGCTGCAGAGGTACTGGATCAACCACCTTGACGGGCCCCACTACCACCGGTGGTACCCTAGTAGGACTACGTGGCCCTTCGGCTGGTCGTTTCCCCCTGCCACCTTTTCCCAGGTCTGCTTTTCTCTTCTACCTGGGTCTCCCTGGTTCCTCCCCCTCCACCAATTCCCACATTCTGTTGGCCTTTTCTGCCAGTTCAATTATAGCCCTGTAAGCTTCTTCCTTTGATGGCCTGCTCTTCTTTGGTGCCATGTCCTTCTTTTCCTTGCTCTGTGAAGACAACTACAGGAAGAGAAAAACAGGATTAATTGTATATATGTACCTCTTTTAACGCCTTCCCTCTGTCCCTCACACCACATGCCCACATAAACCAACCGGGCCACCAGTAAAGGCCCCCGTCCTGCTTGACAAGTCACCAGGTCCCCTGGCTGCTCCCTGCCATGGCCATTGTGAGAGACCTGACACTATGTGGGCCACTCCCCCCTTTTGTCTCTTCGTCTGCCCCCTTAGGCCTTCTGCCATGTGCTCCCCCTCTAACGCCTTCCCCTTTGTTACCGGCCCCCCCTTGCTGGTCCCTGTCCCTACACCCCATCATTCCCTCCCTTTTGCATCTATTCCAGTGCCTCCCCCTTTTTATAATTATTTATTATTTATTTTTTTTGTGGCCTCAAGCCTCTAGCAGCATCCTGCTGCTGTTCCTCAGAAATGCTGCACTGTGCTGGTCTTCCCAGGAGCTTCCTCCCAGTGAAATGCTGTAATTATTTGGCCTCCCCACCTGCCTGGGCTGACCAAGGCACCACACAGTCAGCAACCCCACCATAGGAAGTGGTCACGCCACGTGGTCCAAAAATTGGTCACCTTTCCCCTTATTCATGCCTCTGCCATCCTCTGTTCTCTTGCAGCACCCAATCCCAAAAAGGGGGAAGGACCAAAACACAGCAAACAGCCCCACCAAAAAGTGAAGGCACTGCTTCCAATGCGACCACCGCGAGGCGTGTGACGTCACCCGCGAGGTCCCAGGTCACACTCTCTCTCCTTCTGCCCCAGACCTCTCCCAGGCCCCTTGTTCACCCACAGTATGCATCAAAAAGGCCACCAAAGCTGTGAAAAACAGCCTGAGCACCCGGAAACAGCTTTATCCTGAACCCACCATGGCGTGTGACGTCATGCCACGTGGTCACATATCGCACTTGCTCTCCCTTGCTTCAGGGCCTTTCCCCAGGCCTACTATCCATACTTAAGTAAAAAGAAAAAGGCCTCACAGAACCCCAAGCCCCACCAAAGGTTATCCTTCAGGATCAAACCCTGGACCTTTAGCATCAAGTACTGATGACTAACCTACTATGCCACTAGCTCTAGCTAGCACCAAGCTCAGGAAAGAGCCTTTTTATAACCCCCACATGGCATGTGACATCACGCCACGCGGTCCATGCATCGGGTCCTCTTCCAGGCCTTACCATTCATCCCCAGGGAACCAAAAACAGCCACAACACTGCCACCAGAGCCCAGAACAAGGAAAAGGGTTTTTTAAAAAACCCCACGCGTCGTGTGACGTCACGCCACGTGGTCCCAGATCGCACACGATCCCCCCAGCTTCAAGGCCTCTTCCAGGCCTCCTATTCATAACGGGCAACAAAAACAGCCATACAGAGCCACAATAGCCCGAAAAACAAAGGCAAGTGCTTTCCAGCAACCCCCACATGGCGTGTGACGTCAAGCCACGTGGTCCATGCCTCAGGGTCTCTTCCAGGCCTACCATTCAGCCTCCAGGCAACCAACATGACCAAAAAACAGCCACTAGAGCACCAGAACAAGGAAAAGTGTTTTTTACAACCCTCCAGCCGGTGTGTGACATCACGTCACGTGGTCCTGGATTGCGCTCGCTCCCCCCAGCTTCAAGGCCTCTTTCAGGCCTACTGTTCCTACCAGGCATCCACCAAAGGGGAGACAAACTGCCACAAAAACCGAGAAGCCAAGGAAAGGCTTTGTTACCCATCCCAATGCGGCGTGTGGTGTCATGCCATGTGGTCTCGACTCACGCTCTCTCTCCCCTGTCTCAGGGGCTCTTCCAGGCCTACAAACTCTTATCGGCCAGCAAAACCAGGCCACAAGAAACCACAAAGCATCGAAACAAAGCAAAGGCTTTTCCACAAGACCCCCCACGTGGCGTGTGCATCGCCCCACGTGGTCCTGGGTCACTCTCTCATCCACAATCTGACCCCCAACGCTACTCAGGGACCCCATATTTAGTCAGTTATATACTGTAACATATTTAATCTTAATACTGTATATATTATTCCTCCCCTTCACTTTTTTTTTAAAACACTTCACATCTCGTCCTGCAAATCAGTTGCTTGTTTCCTTACCTCTCTCTCCTGGTGAAACAAACCTCAAAGAATTTGCCAATCCAACATGCTGCAGTTGATGTAGATCAAAACTCCAGCAAAAAGTGGCTGAAGCCCCCTTGTGCTGTCCCTTATGTACCTCCCTTCACCCCTCTCCTTCCTGTTACCCGCCCATTGTTCTGGCCCTTAGCCCTCCTCTTCCTTCCCCCCTCCCCTTCTGAGCACAACCATTCTATGTAGGAGGGAAGGGGTGCACCAGGACAACCTGGTCTGCCCCTTTTGCTTATTCATTCATTTATTTGAAAACTGGTGACGGGAAATGGCACACTGAACTGAGGCTCATTCCCAGGTGTGGTCCAGGGAAGGGGAGCAGAGGATACATAGTGCTGGAGTTTCATAGGGTGACACAGGGCTTGCATCAAACCCAAGTTTTGGCACAGCTGCACTAAACACCTTTGCCGCAACTGCACCCCATTTTAGTAGGTGAGGTGCAGTTATGACACATTACTAAATTTCTGGCAGCTTGTGCCAAATATTTGGTGCAAGCTTCATAAAATGGGTACCTGGGACAGCCACAAACTAGACCATAAAATGTTGGTCTAATGGTGGCAGTTGGTGCATGGGATGGAAAATCCAAATCGCTGGCTTGGAGAATGCCACAGGCACAATGCGCCTTGTTCAGTGCACTCAGGGCTTGCACCATTCTCAGGACCTACTGAAAATCCTACCCATAATACACACAGTTGCACAGACACTGTTCTGCCATAACAATAAAGTGCATTCAGAGACTATGCTGTTATAACAGAAACAGTTACATTCTAAATAAAGTAACTAGTTGTTGTACATGTGCAGTTCACCATTTTTTAAGAATTTTTGTTGGTGCTTTTTGCAAAAGAACAAATCTCACTTTGGCACTTGAAAAGTACCTTTTCATCAGCATTCAGCTTATTCTGTTCTCAAGACTCTTACTGGACACAAAAACAGAGACACCAACTTTTCCTGAGAACGTCTTGCAGGTGTGACTTGAAATGTGCCACTTGAGATGTCATTAGGAAGGGTTTAAGCTACAAAAACATTTAAATTGGTTAAAATTGCCCTTGAAGATATAAGAAAAATAAAACTTAATTCATAGATTGCATTTTTTGGTCTTAAGTGTTTTTCTCTTTGTCTTTTGTTCCAAAGGGGTAAGAGTGGCCTCCAAACACTATTATGCCACCAGTGAGGCAAAACCTTAAGATAATGAATCACCTCAGACATGTTGTTATCCTACTGTATCAGAGCGGCATTATATGTAGAGGTTAGAAACATCTCTGACCCTAGCAATGTATAACATCTTTAGATGATCGGATGCTGTACTTGGGGAGGGGATATAGGGGGAGGGTGGGCGGAGGGGCGGGGGGAGAGCGAATCAGTACCAATCTGTACAGTAATGAAAGTTTTTTTTTTATGTTGAATGTTTCTCTGATTTGCTCTCTGTATTGTAAACTCCAATAAAAGTTAAATGGAAAAAAAAAAGAAACATCTCTGACCATTCTTCAGTGAAAACATGAGAGTCCTTCCAAATATCCAACAAAACTATTTTTTCTCCTGTCTGCTCCTTCCATCTCTGATCCAGTCAATGAACCTGAACAAATAATATAAAAAGTCAAAAAAAAATCAGGACAAAATCACTTTTCTACAAATCCATTGTAGAAAACAGACATGATACTGTAGTCTCATGAGCAGGCTTTTCAGAATGATCCATCCAAGATCTGCCAGCCACTGTTTTGAAAAGGAAAATCCATCCAGACTGGTATACCAGGTATTATATGGTCTAACTCTATCAGATTTTTGCATCCAAAAAAAGATGCAACTGCAGTGAAAGTGAAACAAATCACATTTATATAGTTCCAGTTCTTAACCACAAATCACAACTTTTTGCCACAAACAGAGGCATCTTTTGAAAAAAAAAAAACAAGGTCACTTGAACGAATTTGGGTGGTCAAAGGCATAGTATTTGTTTGTGACATCTGATGTTTTGAAGATGTTGCCTATTGTCTTTTTCCTTTCTAATTCATCTATGTAGCGCAGCTATGTACAGTGGAGCAAGCCAGAATGCAACACAGTACCTTGTAATAAATTACATGTCACACATACTGCATGACAAAAGGGCTTAATTGCATTGAATTACATTGTTCCCTGCAGCATAGTGCAGCATTTGACAGTAACACTGCAAGATACTGCATTGCATCCTAGCTAGCAACACTGTATCTAAAATTTCACAGTTAAACAACTTGGATCTGTACATTATAAATACAGTACCAGCAAATGGAACCAAAAAAAACTTCCTGTAGTTCTCTTTTTGCATCCTGGTAGTGACATAACATAATTGGTCTTCAGTATTAAGACCTATCATGTCACTCAGATTCCTTGATGGAATTATAGTCATGTTACAGTACATCTGGTTTTCCATTTATTTTCACCTTTATAATATATGGATGAGCATTTTTTTCTCCAGAGTAAAACCTATCACTTACTACACCAGATACCCATCAAATAAATCCAGATACCCATCAATTAAATCAATACGTCACAGTAATTAAATCTATACACCTCAGAAATTAAGTCACTGGACCCCTGTGTCTAAGCAATAAAAACAGTAGCATATTTAAATTAATTCCAAATTAACCACATTATAACCTGATTAACAATAAATTAAACTGCAATTCAATAATAAAATTTAAGGATGTGCAAACACAATGTCGACACCACCACCACGAAGTCCAGCACAGCAACAGAATTCATCTGAATGCAGTGAGTTGCTGTGCTGGTGAACAGCAGACACAGGTGGTGTGGCTCCTGTTGTTGTGCCCCCCCATCCAACTCTGACTCGGAGTTAGATATCTAGAGACCGGGGGGTGTGGTGGATGGAACCCCCCACATGGGGGCTTTGGGGGGCACAGCCCCTGATAAAACAAAGATGCATCCCTGTTGGTGCAATGCCAACACTCGGCACTGTGGCTGTCACTGTCAGGGATGGCGGCATTGCGGATGTCGCAGTGCCGTAGCAAAACCAAATGTAAGGCTAATTACATATAAAATCCTGTCCACTGGTCTTTCTCCCACTCTATCCTCTGCTGCCTCCTACTAGTCTCAGCCAGGTGAGGGTTTCCACTTTGCTCCCATCCCCCCTCATGAAATCCTCCAAGCCCTCACATCACTTAACCCAGCTAAGTACAGCCCTGATGGATTGGACCCTAAACATCTGTGTATCTCAACACCTGCTATGGTCTCTCCACTCTCTCACCTTCTGAAACTTTTCTTTTCCCTCAGTGCTGTCCCTTAGGCCTGAAGGATTGCTAAGGTTCTGCCTCTGTACAAAGGGGGTTACCCTTCCTACCTCGTAACTTCCAGCCTCTCTCCTCCCCCTCTTGCAAAACTGCAGAAAGGTATCATCTATTCCAGGCTACTAACTTCCTTTCCTCCTTCAAGCTTATCTATCCCTTCCCACCTGGATTTAGGAAGCACCACTCCACGGCCTCCTCCCTATAGAGAGTAACTGATGCCATCCTCACCAGGATGGATCAGGAACATATCACCATGGCCACATTTTTCAATCTCACCAAAGCTTCTGACTCAGTATCACCCACTCTCCTCCTGGATAAGCTGAGTGCTGTTGGATTCTCAGCTCTTGCTGTGGACTGGTTCCATTCTTACCATACAGGCCATCAACACTTGGTACAGGTGGAAGGCATCCTGTCCCCACTCCTCCCCGTCCTGGCCAGGGTCCCACAGGGCTCCATACTGGGACCTATCCTCTTCTATATTATCCTTAATGTGCTGCCCTCTGCTTGTGTCTCCAGGCACATCCATATGTATGCTAATGACACAGTCCATTCAACCTCCATCTTCAACCAATTACACTTCACACTCCAGAGCCAGGAGATTTTTTTACCAGTGAAGAAGGCACAAATACCAAGTACCCAGTCTGATGTTAGAAACTTTTTCCAATTTATTCCAGCATAATGCACATGAAGAAGATACTTCTTGGCACACCAAACACATCCATGTGCAGGTGCCCCAGCACTTTGCCAATTAAGGATTCATCAGGGGGTGATCACCTGTTGGGGTCTAAGCCCTTCCATACCATTTGAAATTCAAAATCAGTGATGCCATGAAATCACCCAATCAAGAATTCAGAAAATTTGTACTCACTTCATATTGCAGTATAAAAGGAAAAAATACAAAATAATGTAGTGTCACATATTAGCCAACATGGTTATAATATTTTAACCCCTCTTATTCTAAAATTTAGGGGCCTTAATGTCACCAGCCAATCAGATTGTTGGAAATCAAATCTTTAAAGAAATAGCACCTAATTTTGTGACTTTCTCATATTGCTATATGGAACACAAATAATAAACTCATAGAAGAGCACCAGTCAAACGTTTGCAACCTTTATATACATTTTAAGAATTTTAAGCACCATGTTTGCTTTAACCAGGGGTGAAAGAAACAGTCCATTGGAATCGGTAGCCCAGCCACAAGTCTAAGTTATTTCAAAATATAGCATGGTACCACATGGTTAACAGGGTGTTCTGCGCTCACAGATGCCCAGTACTGAAAGATGTGAAAGAAAAGAGACAGAAAAATAATAAATCAGTGTGCATAAATATTTAAAAATAGTATTTTTTAGATATTCTTAATCTATTCACTGCATCTATTAGATGCATAACCAATGAAAATAATTTCTGTCATATCATCAATATTTTGAACTAGTATTGGTGTGCCAAGAAGTATTTCTTCATGTGCATTACATTGGAATAAATTGAGAATTTTCTAACATCAGGCTGTCTACTTGATATCTATACTTCTTGTACTGTTGGGCTTGCAGCCCTCACTTACACCTGGCCCAGAATGTAGCGCAGTACCCTTTCTCTTTAACCATTCTACCTCCAGCCCCTCTTTCATGGCCATTGAAGGTACACACCAGCGTGACTTCCATAATGTTCTACTCTGATTTCATCCCAACTAACTCCAGGTCAGCACCAAGAAATCAGTGTCCATGACCTTGAGCACCAGCCCGATATTGGCCAGGCTCTCATATTCCCCTGTCTTCTCCATGTCTGATGGCACCCCCATGTGATGTAGTCCCTGCCTATACATACCTCAGTGTGTGGCTAGATAGAAACTTAACTTCTCTTCCCACATTGATGCCATCCATACCGAACTCTGCCCTAAACAAGGTGCCCTGTACCACAACAAGAACAGCCTCTCCCATGGGTCCACTGGGAGCTGGTAACCAAAATAGTTCTCTGTCTTTGACTATATGGATGTGGTCTATGGCACCCCCTTTCCTCCTGCCTTGCCAGACTGGACACCATCTGCAATTCCTTCTGTTGCTTCACTACAAATTGTCCCATCCTACACATCACTGCTTTCTCTGTTCTTCCCTTTCTAGCTGTCCTAGCTCTTCACATTGCCAACTTCACTGTGCCACATTAATACCCAAATTCTGATTTGGATCCCTCCCTTCTATCTCTCCTCACTCCTCTCCCCATCCCATTCTGCTCCCACTCTCCACTCTAGGGATGCATGCACCTTCTTCATTCCTTACCCCTGACAACTCCACTGGGCAAGCTGCCTTCTCCTACCATCTCCTCTATCACTCTCTCTGGAACCTGCTCCACTCTTCCATCAACTTTTCCTCCTCTTTCATGGCCATTAGATACCTCCTAAGGCACCTTCCTAGTCCACCTGTCACTGTCCACCCCCCTCTTGTCTCTTTCTTCCTCCTCCTATCCATCCCCAGTAATTCTTCTCCCTATACTTGGTTATGACAGAGGCAGACTTCTGTCATCTACTGCACTAGAACTGCCTTCTCAGACACTAAGCCCTTTACTCAGTAATTGTATGATTATATGGTATTTACCATCTTGCCATGCTCAATTGATAATTGTTACCTGTTGTACTTCCTCCAGTTGATGCTACCTGTTAGTACGTCCTGCAATCTAAGCTGTCAAGGTATTGCTCACTGATGTGGGCTGATGTATTGTTTGTTTGTACTCCCTTCCCCCAGTCATACCTGGAAATGAGCTCCAGCTCAGTGTGCCTTTCCAGCTACCAATTTTCAATGAATAAATCAAGTAAAAAATGGTCCTGCACTGCAAACTTTGTCTTGATGATCCTTACGTAATAAATAAAACAAACACTTGTAGTAAAGTTCTATATACACAGGACATAATGCCATTTTGGTGGGAAGCCCATCAAAATAGCAAGTACAGAACAGCAAGGAGTCAAAATGGCACACAAATTACAGCAAGTGCTGTATCAGTGACTGATGGTCCCTCCCCCCCGAGGTCCACCCCCTCCGGAGTTGTTACATTAAGTAAGGGGGTGTGGAGGACATGGGGGGGCAAAGCCTCTCACAAACAGAAAGGTCGCTGATAAAGCACTCACTGTAATGTAGTGTTGTTTTGCCCCTCGCCATTCTTGTATTTGCTATCTTGACATGGAACCATCTTGGTGGGATATATAAGGTCATAATATCACTGGGCCTTTGGTATCATGACTTCTGATCTCATTAGACCCCACCCTTTGAAGGATATATGTCCTTGTATACCACACTTTTCTAGCACTTACAGTATTCTATATGTAATACATGAATGGTCCACTTCTCCCATAGACAAACAGTGATATCCAAACCCCATCCTGCCATTGATGTGACATCATAATCTGATACTACCAAATATGATGACACACCTATGATATTAAAATACTAAACTTTTGTAAAATTCATCATGTGCAGCCGGAAGAGACATTTACTGTAACTGTTTTGTAAAAGTATTAGCCAGCTTGTACTCAACAGGCAGGATAATGTAATTAGATTTTAAATTATTGAGTTTAAAACTACACTCAGATCCTTACACTGGATTACAAAAAAAAGATAAGTAAGGGAAATTGTTTTACTTGGCTATAGAAACATAGAATTTGATGGCAGATAAGGACCGCTTGGCCCACCCAGTCTGCCCATTTCCCTACCTACTGGATAAGCTGCAGATCCTAGTTAACCAGCAGCCTACTTCTTCCTACCCCCACCCCCTAGAATGGCCTTATGGCTGTCCCATGCATGCTTGAATTCCACCACTGTTTTTGACTCCACAACCTCCTCCGGAAGGCCGTTCCATGCATCCACAACTCTCTGTGAAAAAATACTTTAAATTACCTCTGAGCCACTTCATCTTCAAATTAGGCCCTTGTTCTTGCGCCCTTTTCTGAAAGATGCTACCCTCTTGGACTTTGTTGATTCCCTTGAGGTACTTGAACATTTCTATCATGCCCTCCCCCTTTCCTTAAGACTATACATATTAAGCTCCTTTAGTCTCTCTCCATATGTCTTCCGGTGCAGACCCTGCACCATTTTAGTTGCCCTCCTCTGGACAGCTTCCATCCTGTCTATGTGTTTGCGGAGATTGAGTCTCCAGAACTGCACGCAGTACTCCAGATGGGGTCTGACCAGCTGTCTGCACAGAGGGATAATAACTTCCTGTTTTCTACTGGTGATGCCTCTCCCTATGCATCCCAGTATCCCCCAACCCTCCTTGCTGCCCTCTCACATTGCTTGCCCACCTTTAGGTCATCTGATATGACTACCCCCAGGTCCCTTTCCATTTTGTTGTTGTTAGTATCTCATCCCCATTGTGTACTCTTCCTGGTTTTTGTTTCCAGGTGCATTACCTTGCACTTCTTAGCATTGAATCTAAGCTGCCATACATTTGACCATTCCTCTAACCTTGCCAAGTCCTTCTCATCCTTTCCACCCCACCTTGTGGATCAACTCTGTTGCAGATCTTTGTGTCATCTGCAAAGAGACATACTTTCATTCCAGTCCCTCTGCAATGTTGCTTATAAAGATATTGAAGAGGACCGTCCTAATACTGAACCTCATGGTACCCACTAGTAACCCCCTTCTTCTGAGTGGACTCCATTTACTATTACCTCTGTGTTCTATTCTCCAGCCAATTCTTTATCCAGGCTGTCATCTTGGGACCCACTCCCAGGCTGGCTAACTTGTATATTAATCTTTGTGTGGACTGTGTCAAACTCCTTACAAAGTCTAGGTAGGCCATGTCCACAGCACCTCCCTGATCTACTACTTTGGTCGCCCAGTCAAAGAAATCTATCAGATTCATCTGGCATGACCTTCCCACTGTGAATCCATGCTGCCCTAGGGTCCTGTGCCCTCTGGCCTCTAGATACTCAACAATTCTTTCCTTCAGAAGTGATTCCATCATTTTCCCTATCACTGAGGTTAAACTAACAGGTCTGTAGTTTCCTGCTTCTGCCTTGCTCCCTCTTTTGTGAAGGGGAATCACATCTGCCCTCCTCCAGTCCTCAGATACCACCCCATCCTCCCATGATTTGTTAAAGGGGATAGTCAGTGATGTCACTAGTTCTTTCTTTTAGAATTCTGGGATGAATCCCATCAGGCCCCATTTCTTTGTCCACCTTCAGTTTTAAGAGTTCTTTCATAACCCTTTCTTCTGTAAATGGGCTGGTATCAACTTCTGTATCCAGAGTGTTTCTACTGTTTATTTTAGGTACCTCCCCCTCTTCATTTGTAAATACTGAGCAAAAATATTTGTTTAGTATCTCTGCCTTTTCACAGTCTCACTCTGCCCACCCTCCAGTTCCATATTGAGGTTCTGGTGGCATGATAGAACCATTTGAGCTTTGCTTTTGTGGTTATCATGACACCAGAACCATGAAATTATGTAAGGAAAAGGCATGACAGAAGGGGGACTATATTATGTTAATGTACTGAATGGTGGGTTGGAGTTTTGAACCTGAATGGTGTGGAATTTCAACCATAAAGAAGAACACTGACATAACATAATCCTCCTGATAGAATTGCTCTATCCCGCTTATAAAATGTTTAGTAATGTTAGTTTTTTTAGCAGTGTAGTAGTGTTGTAAGTTGTTGTTGTATTTTTAAAAGGTTGTCTCTAGGGCATTAGTATAAATTGGATATATGGCAGGGATCAGGTTGCAGCTGGTAGACTGCACTCGCTGTGTGTGGTTGCACCTCAGTGGGAGAATTATGGCTGCATGGTTATAGCTGGTCCTGCTGCCTTAGATAGGTATTCCAGATGTTCAACTTTCCTGAACTTTCTCGTGATCTGCGAAGCTGAGCTAGAAGTCTGGGCTGTGCTTCCTGCACTTACTATGAGTCCTGAGTCAGACCTGGAAGCCTAGGCTATTGATTTGGTGTCATGTGGCCTAACTCAAGTGCACTGCAGTGCAGCTGATACTCTGGTTTAAGCAGGGAGTCTGAGCTGTCCTGTGTTTGATTCTACATGTCAGACAGGTAAATAGATATTTTACTAGCTTTTAGAGCAATGGTTTTAGAAACTTTGCTCATGGTTTAGTGATGTATGTATATGTTTCTCTTGTGAAGAATCATAGTTTTGAAATATATTTTGTGTTTTTATTAGGTGTTTCAGATGATTTTCTTGTATGAGCAACACTGAGGCTTTTTGGATTTGGATTTTTTGAGTAAGAAGTATATTTTTTTCAAAGTTGTTGGATCAGTTTCCTTTACAGTTTGTGATTATTGACAGACATTGTTGAGGGGTGTCCTTTTTTTTTTATTTGCATAATTTTTTTTTTGTTATTGTTGTTGGGTTGTTGATTTTGCATTGTGATCTTTTTGGCCATGAGGATATGTACAGTACAATTCACAATAAATTGTCTCACCAGTGAGTTGCATTAGCATTTCTTTATAAGTTGTTTAAGTGTTGCTGGGTCGAACATAAAGCCTTGCAAAAACTGTTGCCTAAGAGTTGCAACTCAGTTTTGCAATGTATTATGACCAAACTGCAGATGCATTTCAGTAGAGCTGCAGAAACATTTCATAAAAGTTGCACCTTGAACTAATTAAGTGCTGCAAAACAACAAAATCTGAGTGGACAATGCATTGTTAACTCTAAAAAAACAATATAAAGCTAACTCATTTTCATGGAAGTTTAATGTGAATTGAACTACAATTAGCATATTAACCTTTTTAGCCCTGATCAGTTGTGCTCTCTATTAATACACCCAATCATGTCTGCTGAGCAGGAGTATGAGCTAGGCAAATGCAATGCCATGTGACAGAGTCTTGACCAATGAAAAGCCAGAATTGACCAGTCCCCTTTTAAGGCATGTATCATATGGTTCTCTACATAGTATTCTATTTACAATCTGTTTGGCTATTAGTCCATATATCAGTTGTGCTCTGCACATATTGTCCTTGAATAACTCTTTGTCAATAGGCTGCAGAAATACTACATGCTAATTGTAGGTTGGACTAGCAATATTTAGGAGAGTGCTGCTGAGCTAATGGCAGCTGGAGGTGTTTTTTGAGAGCCCCATGGTTATGATCAGTGTGTCTCTGTAAAACCACAACCCCTATCACACAATTGCAACTTTGAATTTACTTACTTACAGTATGAAAAAGGAATTTAATTTGCAGTAGTGGTGTTTTATGGTGTCTGCCCAAGAATTCTCTATGGATAAGTTTGTATCTGCTAAACTTGCTGGGAGAACTGCTCCAGTCCAGGGGTCAGCAAAGTCCCTTGGAGTGGCAAGAGTGAGTGGCTCTCCAGCAGTATGCCTGGAAAGGGGTACTAAGCTCAAACCAAGTAAGCCAACTCTTGTTTCCATTCAGGCAATGCTTGCCAACTTTCAGGCAGAATTCCAGTCCTGTACTGCAAGAATGGAAGGAATGCTTGCTGAAATTATTAAAATGTGTGTGGCTACTGAGGAGAGGGCCAAGGAAACTGAGAAGTCTGTTAAAGTTAATGAGCTAGAGTTAAAATCTCAAAGTGCTCAAATATCGACTTTGGAAGGTGCTATTAATGCCATACTCCATGAGCAACAAGCTCAAGCCACAAGGGTCGAGAGGTTGGAAAAATTTATTTTCTTGAGGAACCTGTGGATTATAGGATTCCTGCCACTGTCCTGGATGGAGAACTAAAATTGGAGGTAGCACGAGATATAAGTATAAGCAATTGGACACCTACAATAATGGCGACCCAATCCACAGCGCATGTCTGCAGGGCTACAGTAGGGTAGGGTGGCCAGATGGGGGGGTTAGCAAATATAGTGATGGGATGTTGCTATATGTATGCACATGAGGGGGAAGCAAGCAGGCACAATGAGGGGCGGAAGGGTATGTGAGGGGTGGTGCCACGGTGGGTTGCCAAGCTGACCCCATGGCATGGTGGGTGGGTTGATAGTGTTGGTGGGCAGGATGCTGGGTTTGGGTCCAGATGCTGGTGAGTTTTGGTTGCGCTTGACCCAAACCTTTTTTTTTTTAATGTTTTTCATACACCCCCTGACATGCACCTCCCTGGGTTGAGAATCCTTAAGTAGGGGGGTGCGGCAGTGCAGCCCCCCACATAAAACATTACAAAACTAAGTCCACAGTGCTGTTTTGCCATGCACTGGGGTGTCAGAGTGGCAAAATAAATTTTCAGCACTCTGACTTCACGATAACGGCGATTGCCTTTAGGCTTTCACCATGATCACATAAACCCAAAAATGGAAGTTCAAACAGCTTTGAAAACGTTTTTTTCTTTGGACCCTCCAATGTACCTGGACTCTGCATATCATCCTAAATCAAGATATCAGGAGTCAGGTGAAACAACCACAGCAACAGGTATGACTGAACTGATAGCTGGGGCAAGGTACATTATAGTGACTTTGCAACACTGCCTGACAGACATGAAATCTTACAATTGGCTAGGCAGAAGAAGAAATGTTTCTATTCTGGAGTAGGGTTACATATCTATCCAGATTTCTCTTTGGCTACTCAGCATAAGAGGAGAAGATTTCTAAGCATTTTGTCAGAATTTAAAGAAGCAGGGATTTCTGCTTCTCTCCTCACACCTGCCCTATTGAAAATAACTTTTCAAGGAAAGGAACATTATTTTTGAGAATCCTTGTCGGGCTAGAACTTTTTTTGAAACAAATGTGTACCTCTTTGTATGGGACTCCACTGGACAGTGTCTTGTCATACAAATACCTAGAAATGTGGCTTGATTCCCACCTAAATTTCTCTTCTCACATAGACACCATCACCTCAAAGCTCCACCCCAAGCTTGATATGCTGTGCTGCAGCAGAGATTCCATCCCAATCCCAGTCAGACATGACTTAGTAATTAAGATGATCACTCCAATTTTTGTCTCTGCAGATGTAGTATAAAGCACAGCCCCTGCCTCTTCCTTATCCAGACTTGATGTGATTCTAATCACCTTCTGCCTCTTTGCTACCAACTCCCTCCTCAGAACTTACCACTGATCTTTTTACTCCTCCCTTGGCATCTCATCCCATCCCACTGCCATCACATCCACTTGATCTCTCATATCCAAATTCCAGTTCAATCTGCTACCTCCCTACCTCTCTGATATGCTGTCCCCAGCTATCCCATCCCCCTATGCCCTATGCACCAGGGACACTCTCACCTTCTCTCTTCCCCAACCATCACCATCAGCTGGCAAATCCGTATTCTCCTACAAACTTACTTCTATTTGGAACTGAGAAACTCCCCAACTATGGAACTCTCCCTCACATACATCTATCAGACAGCAGCTTTGCCTACTTCACCACCCCATCTGCTGCTGTCACTCGACACCCCCCTTTTTCTCCCAACCCATCCACAATGCAGAAAACAAAATGAATGTAAAGTTGGTTTAATCTGTTAACCAAAATAGTCAACCTATTTGTAAACCATGTCTGTCTAAACACTATATGAAAAGTATAACTTGTCACTCAAACTGCTGAATTAGTATGCCTAATTGTATGCCATAGTCCCCATTCAGAGCCAGCCGGATAAACTTGCACTTAAAACAGTGTGATATTGCTGTCTGATGCCCCTGCTGGCTCTGTTGTGATATTAACACCGAATGCCTGATCAGAACAGACCCCACATATTGTTTGAATATCAGACCCTGGATGCATGGCTCATAGCAGGCTGCCACCATGATGTGCATGGCGCATCCAGGGTGCAGAGCTAAAGACCACCCATAGGGGACTGCTTGGTGCATACTTGGATGTGCCAGGTCCCCAATGGGTGATATTCAGCCCAAACATGCATATGAGCTCATTGGGCATGCATGTCACAAAGGATCCCCATGCATGCCTATTAATGGCTCATTTGTGTGGCTGCATCGGGTTCAGCCATTGGGCTGAGTCCCACCTACTATATGTGGAATGGTCCAAATTAGTCAGCAGCTGACCATGGCAGGGGGGTGAGGGCTGAGTGGTATCCTGTGAGTTCAGCAACCATGATTGGGCACCTACAGAAATGGCGACTCAATCACAACACCTTACACCACAGCGATGAGAGAGGGAGGGTGACTGGATGGGGGTGTGCGAATATAGAGACATCCTGCCACTACATGTTTACATGCATGGGGGGTGAGCATGCTGAGCATGGGAGGGAGGGATTGTGAGGGGTGGCACTGCAGTGAGCTGCCGAGCTGCTCCCGTGGAATGGTGGGTGGGTTCAAGGCTGGGGCATGAATGGTGCTGGGTTTGGGTCTGGGCACAGGTGCCTTTTGTTGCACCCTGCCTGAAAGATTTGTTTTGGGGTTGCACCTCCCAACATGCACCCCCTGGAGTTGAGAACTTATGTTGAGTGCTGGTGCATGAAGCTCTGTGGGGGTGAAGGACACAACCCTCACATTTACATTTAAAATCTAAGTCCCTGGGGCCCTTTTGCTGTGTGTGCCGGGGACTGCATGGTCAAATATTTTCATCTATTTCCGCTTACCTTAACGGTAATTATTATTATGTGATCACTGTTATCACATTGATCTGGGCTGATCCAGTCACCAGCATTAGTCTGGTGGGGTGGGGTGGGGGTGCAGGGACTTCATACTGCCTACAGGGGGCCACTAGCCATAGGGCACAGAGGATTAGAGTGGTCCATTGCACCAGCAATTGGTGCAGGGGGAGGATCTATGGTATGGTTACCAGGGCACAGGGATGTTGGGTTGTTTTGCAGTGCTTGGGGTTGTGGAGGGCCCTACACTAAGGAAAGGGCTTGCACTAGTTGCCATCTGGGATATTGATTGGGGCTGGGGAAGGGGGACACTACATTATGGAAAAGAGATGGGGTTTCTCTATTGCACAGGGACTGGGTGGCAGACAGGGGAACACTATATTATGGAACATGTTGGGGATATCATTATTGTATGGGGATCAGGGAGTGGGTGGGGGGACACTACTTTATGGAAAATGTTGGGGATATCATTATTGTACAGGAATCAGGCAGCAGGTGGGGGGACACTACACTTTGGAAAAGCATTGAGGATTTCATTATTGTACAGGGATCGGGCTGTGGGTGGGGAGACACTACACTTCAGAAAACTGTTGGGGATTTCTTTATTGTATGGTGATTGGGCAGTGAGTGGGGGCACTACACTATGGCAACATGGATGTGGGGTTGTGTAGTCTGTACTGTGTCCAGGGCTTGGGTGGGAGATGGTCCCTTGCTATGCATTGGACATGGACCTTCCCTGTGCATAGTTAAAGCAGAATCTGGAAAGCATAACTATGGGCCAGCACAGCCAGCCATAGTTACTCTTTGGGGGGGGGGTTGAATATTGCGATGCAGGGATTATGCATGAGGGACCCCTCATTTGCATTCGCACATCACAATATTCTGTGAGATAGCTCAGTTGAGTTTGTGAGGCACACTGGGGGCATCTGAAAATTGCCATGCCTCAAATGCCCTTGCAACTCCGGAGAAGCGAGGCACATCCAGGGTTGCGCCTCACATCTCCTATGAAAATGTGCCCACCATGTCTGTATAAACACTACACGAAAAGTATTACTTGGCACTCTAAACACTTGATGAAAATGTTTTCTTCATAGTAATGCATAAACTGCTCTTGGCATTTGTATTGACAGTATGCATCTCCTGTTTATGTAATTGGTACTCCAGTCCTTGGGTTGCACCTGGAAATCAGCCTTGGCTCAGTGTGTCTTTCCCAGTTACCAAAATTTTAAATACAAATTGAATAAAGAAATAAAATTACCTACAGATATGGGTTCTAACCTTGACAAAAATGCTGCAGATTTAACTGAATATCATCTGGCACGCACAAATCGATGGTGCATTAATGGATAAAATAATTCATTATTTGTTTCTTTTTCTTCTTACCTGTGAAAGTTTTTGGCAAACAACCTGGAGTGGAAAAACAAGACTGTTTAAACCTTAATGATAAACATGGGAGCATTCTGAGTTTAGCAAATTACCATGCTTTTTATTTTTAAGCAGGGAAGAATAAGCTTGAAGTACTTAAATTACTAATATACTAATTGATATTTATGAGTTCATAGTTTAAACTACTATAATTTATGATTGCTTGATAACCCCTTAAAAATAATATTATTTATTGTGTTTTAGTTTCAAAAACAAATTACTGTATTAATTTAATATATCAGAAATAGTGTTTATGTATTGCACCGATAGTATACCTCTTATAGTTCTATGAATAAAATACAGTTAAAAAGGAATAGCAGTAATGAAAGGTTCCTACTAAGGAACTCATACTGCAAATATTCAAGAAACAATAGCAGTTCAAGACAGTTCCATATTTTTTGTTATGTTTTGAACATCAAAGATAACACCAGCAAACACAAATGAAGAAAGGCAACGACAGAAGCCCAAACTGCCCAGATTTTCACATCTCCTTGACACTTCCACTGGGATGACAGCAGTCAAAATCATTTCCTAATTTGAACTTCATTGGTAAAGACACAGGCTACAAAAAAAATTCAAGTCAGACAACAAATTAATTTGTGATACTTGTTATTTATAGAGGCTGCAAGGTACTATATTATCTGACTTCCTCCTTGAGGCTTTGGAGTTTATACAGTACTTAATCAAAAGTACTTCATGTTTGATGGCAATGTCTATCTCCAGATCATAGGTATGACAACGAGGGCCACTGTTGCCCATTCACACACTAATTTATCTTTGGGCTGGTGGAAGGAAATGTTTGTTTTTAATAGTAAGTGTAATCCTTTCTCTAGGGGAATTGTCAGATGACACCATTACAATGCTTTCTTGCCTCTGATTTTTGTTACTCAGGAATGTGAAAAATATCTCTGACATATGACTAGAACTGGTAGATCAGCACTGTTTTATTATTAATATTGCTGAGCTAGTCAGAGTAGGCACAGTGTGGTTTACATATTTAAAAAGCAACAAGGCTTATTTTGGGTTGCACAAGGATTCAAGGGATATAAATCTGAGGTCAATTTATACAATGGTAGCCAGCTAAAAGATGTTCCATATATTGAATCTTGACATACTGGGTACTGGCGCCTCAATCCGTATGGGAGTTGTATACAGACCCCCATCTCAGGGGGAGGAAATGGACAAGAAATGATAGAAGGCATCCTTAGAATGGCAGAAAAGGGGGAGATATTATTGATGTGGGCCCTGAATATGTCAGATGTTAAATGGAGCATCTTTGCAGCAGCCACATCCAAGAGCAGGGTCATTCTTGATCCCTTATAGGGGCATGCCTCAGACAGCTAGTGTTGGAACCCACTCAGGAGGGAGCAGTCTTAGACCTGGTACTTTCAAATGGGGAGGGAGAGAGGATCTCGGATTTAGAAGTGGTTAGCAATCTGGGAACAAGTGACCACCAAACAGTGTGGTTCACGATAAACACAGCCACAGAGACAAGTCAAACAAAGGTGAAGGTACTGGACTTAAAGAAGGCTGACTTTGGCAAAATGGGGGAGTGCCTCAGAAAAGCACTAGCAAATGGGCAAGAAGACTGGGTGGAGGAACAATGGGGGGGGGGGGGAATCAAAACCACCATCACAGAGGCAACAACCCTTGGTGTAAAGCAAATAAACAAAACAAAACAAAGGAAAAAAACACTATGGTTCTCAAAAGAGGTGGAGGGGAAGCATATGGAGAAAAAGATAGCATTCAGGAAGTATAAGGAAACACAGAAGGAGCAGGACAGAGAACTGTACCAGTTGAAGCAGAAGGAAGCAGGGAAGACAGTCAGAATAGCAAAGGTCCAAACTGAGAAAAAGATAGCTGACTCAGTTAAGAACAGGGTAAAATCATTTATAGGTACATTAGGGCGTGAAGAAAGATCAGGGGAGGGATAGTGAGGATTAATAAAAGGGGGGGTGGGCAGAGGGTGACAGTGACAATGACGATGTAACCCCTCTCTAATTTGGGGTTTACCTTACTGGTTTCCTGGGCTCCTTAATGCCCATTGCCAGGATGGTGTCCCGTCCCAGTGCAATCCTGTTATCTGTGTGAGAGTTCCATGGTGAGCCTCCCACACCTGTCCCTTCAAGAGACTAGCTAATCTATGTGTATTGAATGTCTGAGCTGAGTCCAAGTGATTTAGGACTTGTGACTAGCCAGACACCTCTCCAATTTGCTCCATTCTGCAGTCACTATTTGATCTGTGCTTATTTGCTGTTCATATAATGTTATCTTTGAAGTAGAGATGTTTGTCTAACCTGCTTTCATTGCAGCTTGTGTCTTAGTTTGGAAGCCACCATGTTAGGTCCGGGACTTCCAGTAATTGGACCAATAGAATCTGGGGACCTAAACTGGATCTGGACCCCAGTGTTTCCTGGAAAGAAAAATCTGTAGTTTTGTAGTTTTTAGGTAGGCACCAAATTAACCTGGAGGGGGAGCCCTAATTGTGACTGACAGCTTCCTCAGCCAACCGGCATGCTGGATTGACCAGGGAAATCCCCAGTGTGCCATGAGGCAGTGGATCGGTTAGAACTGGAAGTTGAAGTGTGAACATCTCAAGCCTTTGAGAAGCTGCTCCCTGAAGGAGCATAGGAGAATCAGCAGAAAGAGGTACACCTTACCTCCCTGCTACATTTTTCCTGCTTTGAGACTGCTTATCACAGAAGTCGGAACCTTCTAATTGAAGGGAGAAGCTGCAGCTGAACTGAAAAAATGTCACCAGTGCTACTTGTGATTTTGGACTGAAGATTCACTCCTGTAAAGTGATCGGCCCATCTTATGTGCGAAACGTACTTTGGATCAAGAGGTTTGCTCAGTGAATCGGCTGATTTGCAACCAGGCTTTATCCAAACTGGTCAGAGTAATAGCTGTCTATTTTGAATGTACTATGTGGTTCGAGACCTGCTTGTCCACAGCCAGACATGCTACACCAACTGGAGGCTTTACCATCAGAAGATTATGAACTTTAACAATCAGTTCATTCTGCCTGGGCCTTGCCAATCCAGCTCAGACTGAAATTCCTGCCCCAGAGACTGTTTCAGCAAGAGACCAGCTTCTGGGATCCAGCCTCTGCGCAACAACAACTCGCAGGTTGCAGACTCCTAGGGGAAAGGCCTGAAGAAGAGGTGCATCATGTCAGCCCTGCATCCCCATGCTCATCGGTAAACACCATGAGATCTCCATATTGCCTGCATTACAGCAGAAACCTGGTAGCATGAGTCCCTTCTGACCCTCCATGCACCAGTCCAAGTGCTCACATCAACAGGGCACCAACATCCCTGATTCGCCATCCCTTCCCTGTGGTCCGTCCCCTTGGAGTAAAATCTATAGATGGGGTGGCATGGGGGGCACAGCCCCCTGCATCACAAGAAGGATTCGAACTTGAATCCCTTGTACCCTAATGACAGGCTCACTCGGACAGGCGCTGTCCGATGGTGGAACTGTGTGAGCACAAATCAGGATAGCTCCTTGCAACAAATATTTAGATCATCTGTGGTACCATCTAACTGCTTCTATTTTCAGGGTTTTGTAATTATCTGGTTGTTTTGCATGTTAACTGCCTTTTCTTTCAATCAAGGGCCCCAACATCAGCTGCAACACTGGTCACCCCCGGGCAACGCCTCTGGTTAGCCAGCCTTTCCATCCTGGATACCCAGTGTTGTGTGACTGTCATTTTGCAAGTAAAAGTGCATGCCAAAACTGAACCAAATCAGATTGCCAATCATTTGACTAAATTTACACTCGTTCCTTGTTCACTACCCCTAAATAAACCTGACTGCCTTTTTTCATGTTTAACCTGGCTAGTGTACATATTGCTAGTGGGGTTACAGTGGTGAAAGTGTGCAACTGTATTGCTAACCTTACTTTACAGGGGGTCTCCAGGGACATCACTGCAAGTCCAACCCTGGTGGTAAGTGTGATGGGTGTGTGCATATTATTACTGGTCTGTAATGACTGTGAAGCTATTGCTGCATTAGGTACTGAGCCACTAGGAGGGTTGGTGGGTGGTTATAGCTTCCCAGAAGTCTATAGCAGAACTGGTAAACATCTACAATACCATTACTCTGGGTGGAGGCACCTTGTTACTGAATCCAGGCCCCTCAACCTGTGTCCAGACATACAGGCAGGGATAGTAGCCCTTGGAATAGCGCCACCTGGGGCTTAAATCTTGGAGGCACTGCTGGGATTAGTGCTCCTAGTGGCTGAGAAATAAAATTTCAGTTAGTTGTAAATTGGGAAAAATGTCTTAGATATAGGGGCTCACTATGGCCAAGTGGAAGATTTCTCCCCACAAGCTGGTCGTGCACCGCATGATGGGGTGGAGCAAGGCAGAAGGGGTCGACCCCTACAATGCTTTATTGCTACTAGGCATTCCCATAGGGACTACTAATGCTGCTAGAGAAAGGTTAAGTGTCTGGGAAAGGTTTCAGTATGAGGATGGGACTCAGACCTGTTTGAACAGACTCTAATGGCCCTTATTTCATGTAGCCTCCCTATAGACCCTGCAATAGTACCCCCTGTTATTATGCCAGGGGAATCCCAGACAGGGTGAAGGGTTATTCACGTACACAGTGGCTAGTCTACCCTTGGGGGATCCCCCAAGATAGAAGGATTTAAAGGAAAGTTATTGAGGCTTTTAGCTGCGGTAGGGCAGACTGTTAAGTATATATGGAAGGCTCTGGAGGACACTGATGAGGTCAATCTCATACATTCTCCTCCAGCCTTCCCATCTATGCCCAGGGCATCCCCCATTGTGATACCCTCAGTGCACCTGGACTCCTATCGCAGACTCAGGCTGTTTTCAGGTGCTGTTCCTGATCTGGTGGGAGAAGATGACTTGGAAATCTTCCATGAAAGATCTCGGTGACTGGCACCAGCAGATATTGACGATGTTCAATGTCACCTTCAGGAGATGCTACCAGCTGGAATTATACAAGAATTCCGTAGACTGTACACCTCTCCTTTAGTGGCGGTTGAGAAAAAGAATGGCTCGGTGAGAATGTGTGTGGATTATTGGACACTGAATCAAAGAAACTATACCAGACCAATATACCATGCCATGCATCCAGGATGCCCTTGATTGCCTGAATGAAAGTCAGTGGTTCTCTGAGTTAGACCTCTGAAGTGGGTATTACCAGATCCCAATTGCACCTGAAGATAGAGAGAAGATGGCGTTCATTTGTCCTTTGGGATTTTATGAATTCTTAAGCATGCCTCAGGGCATTTCGGGAGCACCTGCCACCTTCCAGAGGCTGATGGAGAGAGCTGTGGGAGACATGAATCTGTTAGAATGCCTTGTCTATCTGTACGATGTCATTGTGTATGTCAAGACCCTTGAAGAGCATGAGAACCACTTGTTCAAGGTTCTAGACTGTCTGGAGGATTTTGGTTTAAAACTGTCCATTGACAAATGCCAATTCTTTCAGCAATCTGTGAAATATATAGGCCACATTGTATCCTCTGAGGGAATTCAGACAGATCCAAGCAAAGTGGAAGCTTTGACTAATTGGCCACAGCCTAACAATCTTAAGGAACTGCAGAGATTATTGGGGTTCTGTGACTATTACAGTCGATTTGTGAAAGATTATACCAAAGTCACCCATTCTTTGCTCAATCTAACTTTAGTGTATCCACCTACAAACTGAAAATACAAAAAGGGTGCTGTCAAAGAGGAGGAAAAGGTATTTTTCAGAACAAATTAGCTTTTTGGGACAAGATGGAATAAAGAGTGTGATGTGGCCTTTTACGATATAATTCACCATCTCACCCATGCATCTGTACTTGCCTATGCATAGCCAACTAAGCCTTACGTGTTACACACCGATGCCAGATTAAAGGGGCATGGAGTTGTGCTTTACCAGGAGTATGAGGAAAATTTAACTGAGTGGTGTTTTCCAAATGGAGCCTGATCCCCTCTGAAAAGAACTATGCAGTACACAAACTTGAATTTCCTTGCATTAAAGTGGGCCATAGTAGATCAAGTTCATGAATATCTTTATGTGGCCAAGATTCTAGTGAAAACTGACAACAACCTCCTTACGTATGTTCAAACCTCAGCAAAGTTAGATGCCACTGGGCACCATTAGTTGTCCACACTTTCAACTTATGACTATTCAGTAGATTATTGACCAGGTCTGAATCACATTGATGCAGATGTCCTCTCAAGAAGATCTGAATCTATGCCAGCCCAGTGACACTGAGGATTGAGGTGCTGGATGCCATACCTCGGACTACACCAGCAACCTGGGTTCGGGAATGGACTCAGGTTGCTGGGGGTTGGGGGGAGGGTGTGGATTCAGATTGAGTGGCCGACAGGCAGCTCTTCTTTTGCGGGTAGGGTGGGCATGCACTGTGCAGCTTTGGTGGCCCCTAGTGGAGATCAGGAACTCAGCCAAACAGTGCATGTAGCATTGGGGTATGGTGGATGTGGCTGATGTCCTGCAGGCAGGTGTGAGGAGAGTGTGTGCACTGCACTGGATATAACTGCCACCGGGAACAGTATCTAAGGAAAAACCCTCTCCCGCCATTGGTAGGCAAAGGTGGGTCTGGAGGTCATGACCCCATGTCAATGCAGGGCACTAGGATGCCCGCTTCAGACCCTACTCCAGTGTGGCAGCCCTCAACACTATAGCTAGAACACCAGAGAAGTAAGGCAGTCCCTGCCCAGGGGACTCAGATCTGGGGGGCCAGGCTAGCCAAGCTGGAGGAAGGATGTCCCCACTGGAGCCGAGTGGCCAGAGCTTCAGGTCAACGGGCAGAGTCAGAGTACCATGAGTCCATACCAGAGAGAGGCCAAAGGCAGGAGATGAATAAACAGAGTTGGGAAAAAAAAAAGAAAACCTGAGTCCAATTCTGAGTGGGTGAGAATGTCCGAACAATCTGTTAAAGCTCTTTGCCTAAAGTTTGATAAAGATGAACACCCATACTTTGAAACACTTGATTGCCTGGTCGATTGCTGGGTCCTCCTGACACCTGTGTTCCTGCAGTGTATAGCATTCTCACCACCTTGGATCTCAGTACTCTGCCCCAACTTAATCCTGACAATATTCAGTGGGCCCAAGCCAAGATCCTATGATTAAGCCTGTGTTGGATGCCGTTCATGCTGGAAAGAATGTGTCCAAACTTTGCTCTCCAGATCAAAGAACCACTTTGCTGTTTAGGGAAGGGGCCAGGCTAGAATTGCACAATAAACGACTCTACAGAGAGACCACCAATAGACAAGGTCAAGTTGTCAAACAACAGCTAGTGCTACCTACTGCTTTAAACATGTGGTTTTATGTGCCCTCTATGACCAAATGGGACACCTAGGTTGTGACTGAACCTCAGACCTGGCCCATGCCCATTTCTACTAGCCCAGGATGGGTACTGACATTAAGACTCACATTAAAACGTGTTGCCATTGCCTGAAAAGAAAAGCTCAGCCTCAGAGGGCTGCACCCTTGGTTAATATCTCCAGCAGTGCCCCATGAAGATTGTGTGCATTGACTTTCCGTGTTTAGAGCTAGATCAAAAGAACATTGGCAATGTGCTGGTAATGACCGATTTTTCTACCTGTTATGCCCAGGCCTAGCCAACCAAGGACCAGAAAGCATCCACCATTGCCAAAGTACTGATTCAGAAATTCTTTATCCATTGTGATGCCCCTCCGAGAATTCATTCTGATCAGAGGAGAGACTTTGAAAGCCATCTGATTAAAGAAATGCTTTCACTCTGGTGGGGGGGGGGGTGAAAATCCAGAAGTACTCTTTATCTCCCACAGGGGGATCCACAGCCTGAAAGATTTCATCAAACTTTATTAGACATGTTGGGCATACTTTACCCCCCGAGATAAGCGAAGATGGAGTCAACAGATAAGTACATTGGTTCATGCCAATAACTGTACCAAAAATGATGCAACTGAGTTTTCTCCCTACCACTTGATGTTTAGTTGAGAAGCCAGGTTACCAGTAGATATCTGTTTTGGAGTATCCCCTGATGGCATCAGAGCAGAGAACTTTCTCCAGTATGTTCAGAAGCTCAAAGCTCAACTCAACCATGCCTACCAGCTAGCACACACCATGGTGGCAAAAAGGAACTTGGCAAACAAAGAAAGGCAAAACAGGCGCATCAAGGCCCAAGAACTGCAACCTGGAGATTGAGTCTTACTAAGAAATTTAGGATTGCATGGAAAACACAAGATAGTCAACTGGTGGCACCACACACCTAACATTGTTGTCAGCAAGCTGGAAGAATTGCCAGTATACAAAGTGCATCCAGAAAATGACCCAAGAGCTATAAAAACAATGCACAGAAACCATTTATTACCCATTGGGCAAATCATCATTGATTCTGCACCTCAAGACACTGCCCCTCCTGGGCCTGTGACCTGTGCTGCAGTCAAAAAGAGACAGTTAATCTCTCCTCCTGCTGTCCAGAATTCAAAGCCTTCCACCAGCCATGCTCTCATGGAAACTGATTGCAAGTCTGAATCTGATGATAGTGAGTGTGGGGTCTCCTGTTACTCATCGTATGAACTGAGCCAGCTGTTTCAAGGGACCTTCAGGACTGCATAGTCCTCCAGCCTTCTCCACTACATCTATGCCCCCTGAAAGTGAGGTGCAAAGTGTGACCTCTGACATAGCTGACTCTTTGTGTCTTATGGCACTAACTGATACTCAAGAGGTAAATCCTGATCATGATAGCACAACCGGTAACATACCAGATGAATCTGAAATGTTTGAAATTAATTTCCCTGATATTATAATGGTCAATAATGCAAATGAAAATGATGATTCTAACAGTATTAGTAATGTGCCATGTAATTTAAATTCCATGGAATTTCCTCCTGATGAAGAACCTGGAATTTCAGAGTAAGTTAATGCAAGTATTTCTTCTAAATCAGAATCCACAAAACAGGCAAGTGAAAGTGTTCCTTCTATTTCTGAACAAACCATCAGTGCAGAGGCCCCCCTTTTGTCAGAAGCTAATTTATTGCTGGACAATGAGCCGGGACTGATCATCCCAGATGCCAATGTTGAAAGGACTGAGCCTCTGCCTGCCCCTCCCAGAAAGTCCAGAAGAGCCACAAAGCCTGTAGTGCATCTTAGTTATGATTCCCCAGGAAGGCCCATAGATCTTCCTGTGAATGTAATTCACAAAGGGGTTTACATTTCTGAGAACTTTCTTCCAAAGCTAGGTTACTCTGCCACTTCTAAGCTTATAGTAAAGCCCTCCAGTCAGTATGCTAATGCCCTTTCCCCATGCAGCCTAAGTGTAGCTGATAGGGTCAGATCCCAAACCCTCTGGGTTAGTGTGCAGGAGGTAATTCAGACCAGAATTGTACAAATTATGTGTTCATCTTCTTGAACAAGTTTCATGTATAGTAATGTGTTATTATACAGTATCTACTGTAAAATGCTAAAAGTATGGCAATATTGTTGATATGGTTAGTTTATTTTTCTGATGCATCAGACTTTATTTTCTGATATACCAGTGAATTAGTTATGGCTGCAACCTATGTCTGTGTGCATGTATTTATGTATTGTGGCTTTTCTATGTAGAAGTGTGTGTTATGGGTAGACTTGACATGGACACCAAGATTTTTCAGGCAGGAAAGAGTGTAACCCCCCCATCCATTCTGGGGTTTGCTTTACTGTCTTCCTCAGCTCCCCTTAATGCCCACTGCCAGGCTGATGTCCTGTCCCAGTGTGATCCTGTTATCCATGTGAGCGTGTCATGCTGAGCCTCCATGCCTGTCCCTTTAAGAGACTAGTTAATCTATGTGTATTGAATGGTCTGAGCTGGGTCCAAGTGATTTAGGGCTTGTGACCAGCCAGACACCTCTCCAATTTGCTCCATTCTGCAGTCGCTATTTGTACAAAGGGAGCCTGTGTAGGAACTGTACTTATTTACCGTTTATATGCTGTTATCTTTGAAGTAAAGATGTTTGTCTAACCTGCTTTCCTTGCAGCTTGTGTCCTAGAATGGGAGCCACATTTTAGCTCCAGGATTTCCAGTAATTGGACCAATAGAATCTGGGCACCTAAAATGGATCCAGACCCCAGTGTTTTGTGGGAAGGAAAATCTGTAGTTTTGTAGTTTTTAGGTAGGCACCAAATTAACCTGGAGGGGGAGTCCTAGCTGTGACTGATAGCTTCCTCAGCCAACCAGCATGCTGGATTGACCAGGGAAATCCCCAGTGTGCCATGACACAGTGGATCAGTTAGAATTGGAGGTTGAAGTGTGAACATCTCAAGCCTTCAAGCAGCTGCTCCCTGAAGGAGCGTAGGGGAATCAGTGGGAAGAGGCCCACCTTGTCTCCATGCCACATTTCTCCTGCTTTGAGACTGTCTATCACCAATGTTGAAACCTTCTGATTGAATTGAGGACCTGCAGAAGAACTGAAAAAGTGTTACCAATGCTACTTGTGATTTTGGACCTAAGATTTGCTCCTGTAAAGCAATCAGCCCATCTTGTGTGTGAGACGTACTTTGGATCAAGAGATTTGCTCAGTGTATTGGCTGAATTGCAATCAGACTGTATCCAAACTGGTCAGAATAACAGCTATTCATTTTGAATGTGCTGAATGTGTTACGTGGGTCGAGACCTGTTTGCCCACAGCCAGACTTGTTACACCAGCTGGAGGCTTTACCACCAGAAGATTACAAACTTTGCCAATCTAGTCATCCTGCCTGGGCCTTGCCAATCTAACCCAGACCAAAATTCCTGCACCAGAGACTGTTTTGGCTTCAGGGAGCCAGCCCCTGCACAATAACAACTCACAGGTTGAGGCCACCTGGAGGAAAGGCCGTGAAGAAGAGTTGCGTTATGTCAGCCCTGCTTCCACATGCTCATCAGTAAACACCATGAGGTCTCCATATTGTCTGCATTCCAGGAGAAACTGGTAGCATGAGTACAAATCAGGGTATCTCCCTGCAACAAATATTTAGATTATCTGCTTCTATTTTCTGGGTTTTGAAAGAGACCGAGCCATCCAGCTCAGATTACAAATAATCATCTTGTTTTGAGTGTTAACTGCCTTTTCTTTCCATCAAGGGCCCCAACATCAGCTGCAACACCGGCCTCCCCAGGGCAATGCCTCTAGCTAGCCAGCCTTTCCATCCTCTGTACCCAGTGTTGTGTGACTGTCATTTTGGGACTAAAAGTGCATGCCAAAACTGAATCAAATCAGATTACCAATCATTTGACTAAATTCATGTCCCTTTCTTGTTCACTTCCCCTAAATAAATCTGATTGCCTTTTTTCACATTTAACCTGGCTAGTGTGCATATTATTCATTGGGTTACAGTGGAGAAAGTGTGCAACTGTATTGCTAACCTTACTTTATAGGGGGTCTCCAAGGACATCGCTGCAAGTTCAGCCCTGGTGGTAAGTGTGAAGAGTGTGTGCATATTATTACTGGTCTGTACTGACTGTGAAGCTATTGCTGAATTACGTACTGAGCCACTCAGAGGGCTGGTGGGAGGTTTTAGCTTCCCAGAGAGTGATAGAGAACTGGTAAACATCCTCAACTCCATTATTCTGGATGGAGGCACCTTATTACTGAATCTGGGCCCCTCAACATGTGTCCAGACATACAGGCAGGGATAGTAACCCTTGGAATAGTACCACCTAGGGGTTACACAAAGATTCTGAATGAATACTTCTGCTCGGTGTTACTTGGTATTACTTGGTATGAAAGAACAGAAGAAGGCCAGAGCCCATCGAGACTGTTCCCCACACTATGTGGGACATTATTTATCTATTATCCCTCAACCAAACATCTAATTTGTTTTTAAAGATAGTGGCACTAGTTGCCTCTACCAATTCTTGTGGCAAGGTGTTCCATACAATGGATGCTCTTATTGGAAAAAAGTTTCCCCTTTTGCTGGTTTTATAAATTTTTACTTCAGGCTGTTTATTATGCAGTCATGGAACATGTCTCCTTTTGGAGAGTGTTAGACCACATGTTTCCATTAGATCTGGTGAATTTATTAAATTAAAAACCATAAGCATATCACCTCTTAATCTTCTAGTGTGAAGAGAGATGAGACCAGTAGCTTTTAATCTGTTCAGATAATCCAAGTTTGTTAATCTTGGAATCATTCTAGTTACTCTCTTTTGAACCTGTTCAAGAATTGCTATGTCTTTTTTTGGGGTTTGGATTCCAGAAAGGGGAGCCATAGTCTAGATACAGTCTAATGTATGCCCTATACAATGGAATAAGGCATTATTCAGTGCGATTAACAAAAGTGTGTTTTATTTGCCTCAAAAGTCTGTTGGTCATGCAAGCAGTTCTAACACAGTGATCATTTGATGTAAGTTTATTATTAACATATATCCCTAAATCTTTTTCACAATTTGATGAGTGAAGTGGTAGTCTGTTTATATGATATATCGTTTTTGGATTATTTACACTGAAATGCACTACTAAACGTTTGTCTTGATTAAACTGCATATGATTTTCATTTGCCCAAAGTGATAATTTTTCCAAATCCTTCTTTAAAGCAGAAATATTTTCTTGATTATTAACCTTGCCCCCCAATTTAGTATTGTCTGCAAATTTAACTATGAAGTTATTTGGCCCTGTTTGTAAACCACTGATAAAGAGGTTAAACAGTGTTGGTCCCAAGACCTACCCCTGTGGTACACCACTTGTCACTCTACCTGAATCAGACAAGACATCATTAATTCTGACTTTCTGAGAATGATTTTCAACCAGTTTAAAGTCCCACTGACAATATCAGGTGACAAACCTAGATTGTGCATTTTAGTAATGAGTTTTTCATGTGAGACTTTATCGAAATCTCTATTAAGTCCAAAAGAATTACATCAGTAGGGATACCCACATCTAGTAGAGTACTTATATTATTGTAAAAAGATATCAGATTGGTGGTGCAGGAATACTTGGGAGTAAACCCATGCTGATTTGAATCATAAATTCCTAATTTTTTACAATCTTGATCTATTAGAGACTTCATTACTCATTCCATTAATTTACCAGCCACTGAAGTCAGGCTAATTCGACAATAATTTTGCACAGAACCTCTATTGCCTTTTTTAAATATGGGAGTAACTATTGCTGAATGCCAATCATTTGGTACAATGTTTTCTTGTAAGGATTTATTGAAAATAATTGACAAAGGTATAGAAATATTTATAGAGGTTTTGACCAGAAACCATGAATGAATACGGTCTGGGCCCGGACTAGTATTTTTTTGTAGTTTTTTGATAGCCTGTATAATGTCAGTTGGATAGAACCTATGATAATCTACGTGGTGAACTTTAAATGTACTAATAGGTAATTTTTGAGAGAAGGCAGAACAAAGGTACTTATTAAAGAGATTTGAGGTTTCTATATCAGATAGAGAAGAGTCATTGGTTATAATGGGACCAATGATCCTTGATATACCTTTTTAACTATTTATATAGGAGAAAAGAGATTTGTGACAGTCTTTTGTGTGAGCTAGTTTAAATTCTAGCTTATTTTTTTCCAATTTAATAGAATGTTTTAAGTTTTTCACAGATAGTCTGTATTTATGTAATAGAGTAGTTTTAAATGAAACAGAACTATTCTTAAGTTTCCTAAAAAGTTTAAATTTATTTCAATCTAATTTTTAATTGTGTTGTTGAACCAAGGGGGGATTTTTCCTTTATTATTAAATTTCCTCTTAGATGGAATAAAGGTATTTTCCAAATAATGTAAAAATAAATTTTAAAAAAAGTCCCAAGCTTTTTTGTTGTGTTTTACAATTAAGAAGATTAGATTCCCAGTTTATGTTTTATAAGTATTCATTGATTTTAGAAACATTTGCTCTGTTATAATTTTTTGTATAGTATAACTTCCATTGTGTAGTTTTAAACTGTTGAATTTCAAAAAGAATAGATGAATGATCACTGGTCCCAAGGGGATCCCAAATTTGTAAATTGCTAATTTGTTGCTCTATGTTAGTAAATAATAGATCCAAAATATTAGGACCTTGAGTGGGTTCAGTAACAAGTTGTTGTAATCCAGTACTAACTACCACATCTATTAGTCCTTTCTCAGCATAGGACTGTCCTGAGAATGAGTCTCAGTTAATATGAGGGAAGTTAAAGTCACCAAATATTACAGTATCTTGAGATTTTGAAAAATGTGTAAAAGAAGAGGAGGGGGCAGTACCTAAACCAAATAAGAGAACCACACTGGATGGGGGGTCGATACGAGTCCATTCACAGAAGAAAGGGTCCTGAATGGAATCCTAAAACTGCAGGTGAACAAAGCAATGGGCCTGACAGGATTCACCCCAGAATTCTAAAAGAATTAAGGGGAGAACTAGCAGCCCCACTGACTACACTTTTTAACAAATCATGGGAGAAGGGTGTGGTACCTGAGGACTGGAGGAGGGTGGGAGTGATTCCCCTTCACAAAAGTGGGAGCAAGGCAGAGGCAGGTAACAACAGCCTGTTAGTTTGACCTCAGTGGTAGGGAAAATGATGGAATCACTTCTGAAAGAAAGAACTGTTGAGTACCTAGAGGCCAGTGGGGGCACAGGACCCAAGACAGCATGAATTCACAGCAGGAAGGTCATGTCAGACAACTCTAATAGATTTCTTTGACTGGGTAACCAACATAGTAGACCAGGGAGGGGCTGTGGACGTGGTTTACCTAGACTTCAATAAGGCATTTGACACAGTCCCACACAAAAGATTAATAAACAAGTTAGCCAGCCTGGGAGTGGGTCACAGGGTGGTAACCTGAGTAAAACACTGGCTGGACAACAGGACATGGAGGATATTAGTAAATGGAGTCCACTCTGAAGAAAGGGAGGTTACTAGTGGAGTACTGCAGGGTTCAGTACTAGGACCAGTCCTGTTTAATGTCTTTATAGGTGACAATGCAGAGGGACTGGAAGGAAAAGTATGCCTATTTGCAGACAACACAAAGACATGAAACAGGGTTGATACACGGGGGGTGAAAAGCGTGAAACGAGACTTGGCAAAGTTGGAGGAATGGCACAGTATGGCAGCTTAGATTTAATGCAAAGAAGTGCAAAGTAATGCACCTGGAAAACAAAAACCCAAGGGAAGAGTACACAATGGGGGGGAGGTATTAATGACAACAAAAATAAAAACAGGGACCTGGGAGTAGTCATATCAGATGACCTAAAGGAAGGCAAACAATGTGAGAAGGCAGTAAAGAAGGCTAGGGGGATACTGGGATGCATAGGGAGAGACATCATCCAGAGAAAACAAGAAGATGTTATCCCTCTGTACAGACAGTTGGTGAGACCTCATCTGGAGTACTGCATGCAGTTCTGGGGACCCCATCTCTGCAAGGACATAGACAGGATGGAGGCAATCCAGAGGAGGGCAACTGAAATGGTGCTGGATCTGCAACAGAAGCCATATGAAGAGAGACTAAAACAGCTTAATATATATATACCCACGAGGAGAGGAGGGAGAGGGGGACATGATAGAAACTTTCATGTACCTCAAGGGAATCAACAAAGTCCAAGAGGGTAGCATCTTTCAGAAAAAGAGATGTGCAAGAACAAGGGGGGACAATTTTTGAAGATGGGGGTGACTCAGGGTCAACATGAGGAAGTATTATTTCATGGAGAGGGTGGTGGACGCATGGACTAGCCTTCCTGAGGAGGTCATGCAGTCAAAAACAGTGGAGGAATTTAAGAATGCATGGGACAGACATAAGGCAATTCTAGTTGGAGGTAGGAGGAAATAGGCCGTTGGCAAAACTGGGAGGTAAAACTAGGATCTTCAGTTTATCCGATAGGTATGGAAATTGGCAGACTGGATGGGCCAAGTGGTCCTTATCTGCCAGCAAAGTCTATGTTTCTATGTTTCTATCACAGAGATAAAATTGAAATAAATGGTGATTTTTTTTGTACTATACCATGACATATCTTGATATATGTATTATGTCATTTGCTACAGCTGTAGATAACAATTGCACATATTGCTGTAACAACCAAGGGAAAACATGCAGATAATTTTGAATACTACAGTGACTTTCTGTAAAGTTAAGCTTATTGCCATCTTAAATACCATACGTTGCTTCCATTTTCCAAGACTGGAAGGAGAGACTGTTTATGTAGCAATTTTCTTGTGTTACTGTTCAGGCAGCCTTGGTGACAGAATAGCAAGCCAGGTTTTGGATGAGAGCTACATATTGTTTTGGTTATGTGTTCATCCAATGAAAATTTGGGCTTGAGCCTGAAACCAAGACATTGGAATGTTTGAAACTTGTCTAGTAGGGATCCATTCTGCTCTGTGATTTGCAGTAAATATGGTGTTGGGGGGCAAATATGTTTTCCCTGTCAATAGCATGGCCTTTGCTTGGAGCCATTTAACAGGATGCTATTTGTTTCTATCTAGTCCTACATCTGGTTAAAGAAAAGAAGCACTGTTGTGTTGGCTGGTGGTGTTTGCCTTTGCATAAATGATGGTATCATCTACATAGACACTACATAGAGATTAATATTGGTGATTAAGTTAGTGCTGTTTGAGGTAAGATCATTAATAAGCTAACAAAGAGGGGGACTAATAGGGATCCTTGGGTAACCTGAGATGTAATGGTTTTGAGCTGAGATTTCTCCCTTTACTTTGACAAATTGCAATCTCTCAGTAGGGTTATCTGTGAAGTAGCCAATACTTTCTGGGTTAGACAAAGTTGTTTATGTTTTCAGATGAAGGTGATGTGACTGATAGTGAAAAAAGCCTTTGTCAGTTCAGTGAGGTTGCCTGCATCACGTGTAATAGCTATACAATATTATTAGTCCCCTTCATAAGAGCTGCACTTGTGGAATGATGAGGTCTAAATCCTGATCAGGAATTGGTAAGAAGATTTTAGTAAGTAGTAAAAAGTTAATTTTTATACAGGGTTAAACTTTAGCACCAAAGCCCTATTTACAAAGTTGTCCTGTGCACAATGGTACTTGGTTACATAGACTAAAATTTTCATTAATCAAAACAATAAAATACAATACACATTCTCATACTAATATATTTGGCATCATCAGATATGGCAGTGCTTGCAAATAATATGTGCAACAATTAACACTCTTTCAACCACAAACAATAACAGCTAAAGATACATTATAATTTTAATTTTAATATGCCATCAAAAATACCTTCCTTCAATTGGCAAAGTTACAAATTTAAGAAAATTCCTATGTCAACTTTAGTTTAAAATCTGACAAACTCTGTATTTCTCAGTTTCTGGGTTGGGGCATTCCATATTCTAGATAAATAATAAATAGATATAGATATTATACAAAATAATAAATAGATATAGATATTATACTTCCATTATTGTAAAAAGATATCAGATTGGTGGTGCAGGAATACTTGGGAGTAAACCCATGCTGATTTGAATCATAAATTCCTAATTTTTTACAATCTTGATCTATTAGAGACTTCATTACTCATTCCATTAATTTACCAGCCACTGAAGTCAGGCTAATTCGACAATAATTTTGCACAGAACCTCTATTGCCTTTTTTAAATATGGGAGTAACTATTGCTGAATGCCAATCAGTTGGTACAATGCTTTCTTGTAAGGATTTATTGAAAATAATTGACAAAGGTATAGAAATATATGTAGAGGTTTTGATCAGAAACCATGAATGAATACAGTCTGGGCCCGGACTAGTATTTTTTTAGTTTTTTGATAGCCTGTATAATGTCAGTTGGATAGAACCTATGATAATCTACGTGGTGAACTTTAAATGTACTAATAGGTAATTTTTGAGAGAAGACAGAACAAAGGTACTTATTAAAGAGATTCGAGGTTTCTATATCAGATAGAGAAGAGTCATTGGTTATAATGGGACCAATGATCCTTGATATACCTTTTTAACTATTTATATAGGAGAAAAGAGATTTGTGACAGTCTTTTGTGTGAGCTAGTTTAAATTCTAGCTTATTTTTTGCCAATTTTATAGAATGTTTTAAGTTTTTCACAGATAGTCTGTATTTATGTAATAGAGTAGTTTTAAATGGAACAGAACTAATCTTAAGTTTCCTAAAAAGTTTAAATTTATTTCAATCTAATTTTTAATTGTCTTGTTGAACCAAGGGGGGATTTTTCCTTTATTATTAAATTTCCTCTTAGATGGAATAAAGGTATTTTCCAAATAATGTAAATTTTTTTTTAAAAAAAGTCCCAAGCTTTTTTGTTGTGTTTTACAATTAAGAAGATTAGATTCCCAGTTAATGTTTTATAAGTATTCATTGATTTTAGAAAAATTTGCTCTGTTATAATTTTTTGTATAGTATAACTTCCATTGTGTAGTTTTAAACTGTTGAATTTCAAAAAGAATAGATGAATGATCACTGGTCCCAAGGGGATCCCAAATTTGTAAATTGCTAATTTGTTGCTCTATGTTAGTAAATAATAGATCCAAAATATTAGGACCTTGAGTGGGTTCAGTAACAAGTTGTTGTAATCCAGTACTAACTACCACATCTATTAGTCCTTTCTCAGCATAGGACTGTCCTAAGAATGAGTCCCAGTTAATATGAGGGAAGTTAAAGTCACCAAATATTACAGTATCTTGAGATTTTGAAAAATGTGTAAAAGAAGAGGAGGGGGCAGTACCTAAACCAAATAAGAGAACCACACTGTGTGGGGGGGGGGTCGATACGAGTCCATTCACAGAAGAAAGGGTCCTGAAAGGAATCCTTAAACTGCAGGTGAACAAAGCAATGGGCCTGACAGGATTCACCCCAGAATTCTAAAAGAATTAAGGGGAGAACTAGCAGCCCCACTGACTACACTTTTTAACAAATCATGGGAGAAGGGTGTGCTACCTGAGGACTGGAGGAGGATGGGAGTGATTCCCCTTCACAAAAGTGGGAGCAAGGCAGAGGCATGTAACAACAGGCCTGTTAGTTTGACCTCAGTGGTAGGGAAAATGATGGAATCACTTCTGAAAGAAAGACCTGTTGAGTACCTAGAGGCCAGTGGGGGCACAGGACCCAAGACAGCATGAATTCACAGCAGGAAGGTCATGTCAGACAACTCTAATAGATTTCTTTGACTGGGTAACCAACATTGTAGACCAGGGAGGGGCTGTGGATGTGGTTTACCTAGACTTCAATAAGGCATTTGACACAGTCCCACACAAAAGATTAATAAACAAGTTAGCCAGCCAGGGAGTGGGTCACAGGGTGGTAACCTGAGTAAAACACTGGCTGAACAACAGGACACAGAGGATATTAGTAAACGGAGTCCACTCTGAAGAAAGGGAGGTTACTAGTGGAGTACTGCAGGGTTCAGTACTGGGACCAGTCCTGTTTAATGTCTTTATAGGTGACAATGCAGGGGGACTGGAAGCAAAAGTATGCCTATTTGCAGACAACACAAAGACATGCAACAGGGTTGATACACGGGGGGGTGAAAAGGGTGAGACGAGACTTGACAAAGTTGGAGGAATGGTCACAAGTACAGTATGGCAGCTTAGATTTAATGCAAAGAAGTGCAAAGTAATGCACCTGGAAAACAAAAACCCAAGGGAAGAGTACACAATGGGGGGGAGGTATTAATGACAACAAAAATAAAAAAACGGACCTGGGAGTAGTCATATCAGATGACCTAAAGGAAGGCAAACAATGTGAGAGGGCAGTAAAGAAGGCTAGGGGGATACTGGGATGCATAGGGAGAGACATCATCAATAGAAAACAAGAAGATGTTACTCCTCTGTCCAGACAGTTGGTGAGACCTCATCTGGAGTACTGCATGCAGTTCTGGGGACCCCATCTCTGCAAGGACATAGACAGGATGGAGGCAATCCAGAGGAGGGATACTGAAATGGTGCTGGGTCTGCAACAGAAGCCATACGAAGAGAGACTAAAACAGCTTAATATATATATATATACCCACGAGGAGAGGAGGGAGAGAGGGACATGATAGAAACTTTCATGTACCTCAAGGGAATCAACAAAGTCCAAGAGGGTAGCATCTTTCAGAAAAAGAGATGTGCAAGAACAAGGGGGCACAATTTTTGAAGATGGGGGGTGACACAGGGTCAACATGCAGAAGTATTATTTCATGGAGAGGGTGGTGGATGCATGGACTGGCCTTCCTGAGGAGGTCATGCGGTCAAAAACGGTGGGGGAATTTAAGAATGCATGGAACAGACATAAGGCAATTCTAGCTGGAGGTAGGAGGAAATAGGCTGTTGGCAAAACTGGGAGGTAAAACTAGGATCTTCAGTTTATCCGATAGGTATGGAAATTGGCAGACTGGGTGTGCCAAGTGGTATTTATTTGTCAGCAAAGTCTATGTTTCTATGTTTCTATCACAGAGATAAAATTGAAATAAATGGTGATTTTTTGTACTATACCATGACATATCTTGATATACGCCATTATGTCATTTGCTACAGCTGGTGATAACAATTGCACATATTGCTGTAACAACCAAGGGCAAACATGCAGATAATTTTGAATACTACAGTGACTTTCTGTAAAGTTAAGCTTATTGCCATCTTATATACCATACGTTGCTTCCATTTTCCAAGACTGGAAGGAGAGACTGTTTATGTAGCAATTTCCTTGTGTTACTGTTCAGGCAGCCTTGGTGACAGAATAGCAAGCCAGGTTTTGGATGAGAGCTACATATTGTTTTGGTTATGTGTTCATCCAATGAAAATTTGGGCTTGAGCCTGAAACCAAGACATTGGAATGTTTGAAACTTGTCTAGTAGGGATCCATTCTGCTCTGTGATTTGCAGTAAATATGGTGTTGGTGGGCAAATATGTTTTCCCCTGTCAATAGCATGGCCTTTGCTTGGGAGCCATTTAACAGGATGCTATTTGTTTCTATCTAGTCCTACATCTGGTTAAAGAAAAGAAGCACTGTTGTGTTGGCTGGTGGTGTTTGCCTTTGCATAAATGATGGTATCATCTACATAGACACTACATAGAGATTAATATTGGTGATTAAGTTAGTGCTGTTTGAGGTAAGATCATTAATAAGCTAACAAGGAGGGGGACTAATAGGGATCCTTGGGTAACCTGAGATGTAATGGTTTTGAGCTGAGATTGCTCCCTTTACTTTGACAAATTGCAATCTCTCAGTAGGGTTATCTGTGAAATAGCCAATACTTTCTGGGTTAGACAAAGTTGTTATGTTTTCAGATGAAGGTGATGTGACTGATAGTGACAAAAGCCTTTGTCAGTTCAGTGAGGTTGCCTGCATCACGTGTAATAGCTATACAATATTTTTAGTCCCCTTCATAAGAGCTGCACTTGTGGAATGATGAGGTCTAAATCCTGATCAGGAATTGGTAAGAAGATTTTAGTAAGTAGTAACAAGTTAATTTTTATACAGGGTTAAACTTTAGCACCAAAGCCCTATTTACAAAGTTGTCCTGTGCATAATGGTACTTGGTTACATAGACTAAAATTTTCATTTATCAAAACAATAAAATACAATACTCATTCTCATACTAATATATTTGGCATCATCAGATATTGCAGTGCTTGCAAACAATATGTGCAACAATTAACACTCTTTCAACCACAGACAATAACAGCTAAAGATACATTATAATTCTAATTTTAATATGCCATCAAAAATACCTTCCTTCATTTGGCAAAGTTACAAATTTAAGAAAATTCCTATGTCAACTTTAGTTTAAAATCTGACAAACTCTGTATTTCTCAGTTTCTGGGTTGGGGCATTCCATATTCTAGATAAATAATAAATAGATATTATACTTCCAAAATGATTATATATAATGGATATTTTAGGCCTCTTTTCATAATATCCCTCAACGTGCATTATTGTCTGGAAAATCCAAATCTTTCTCCCATTTGGGTATAATTAATCCCTTTAGTTTCTTATAGGCCATCAGAACTCTTTGCATACTTCTTGTTTTTATGGAATTCTATTCTAATTTCTGGTACATTATGCAATGATGGGTATTACAAGGCCAATGAAGAACAAACCAGGCTTAATTGTTATAAACAATATCACCAATTGAAAACATTGTAGCATCTAATGGCCCACCCTAGAGGCAACATGTGCATAATGAAGAACATTGGGTATAGAATCAAACCATGAGGGACTCCACAGTTGACAGCAACAGGCTGCAATGAAAAGAACCCATCACAACCCACTTCATCCTGTTAATCAGGAAATACGAAGCAAACTATTTCAAGGCTGTCCCAGTGAATCCCCTATATTTGTCAAGGAAGTTCACAAATACCCCATAAGCAAGCAATAAAACACAATGGGGTGTGGGTTATGGCCTGATAAGAGCATGCTCCAGGTGAGTTATGAGGTACGAGGTGCTTGCTAAAAAGTGCTAAATAACTGGAATACAGAAAAATAGTCCATCTGAAGACCATGCATATCATCGAGCTACTAGAGGTCATTGGTGTCTGTTTCTTTCTCTGTGTCTCTCAAATAGACAAACACTTTTTTTTTACTTTACTTTCATTTTCTTTATGCTTTGTTTTTTCACATGTAGCCACCAGCTAGTTTGACTGTAATCCAGTGTGTAACTTAATGGGCATGGTATGGTATGGAGGGTTTTCTGCTGTAGTGTGTGTGTTTCTTCTCCCAAGTCTGTATAGATATAGATACATAGACAGTGTCGGCAGATAAGGGCCTATGGCCCGCCTAGTCTGCCCATTTGAGCTTGTAAGTTCAGTTTGTTTTCCTAGAAGTCTGTTTACCCTTACCCCTACCCTCTAGAATTCCTTTATGTCTATCCCATGCATTGTTAAATCCCGTGATTGTTTCAGCCCCCACCACTTCCTCTGGCAGGGTGTTCCACTTGTCCACCACCCATTCTGTGAAGAAATTCTTTCTCATGTTTCCTCTGAATCGTCCTCCCTCCAACTTCATCCCATGCCCTCTAGTCCTGAAACATCTTTTTCGCTTAAAAATAGTGTTTTCCTGCACCCTGTTCCTCCCTGTAAGATACTTGTATGTCTCTGTCATATCCCCTCTCTCCCTCCTCTCCTCCAGGGAGTACATGTTCAGTTCCTTCAACCTGTCTTCATAGGACTTGTGATGTCTCTCCCCCAACACACAAACAGTTCGTGTTTATTTTTTTGGGTGGGGGGGTTGAATTTACTTTATGTTACTTTTCTTTATGCTTTGTTTTCCAGTTGCTGCCACTGGCCCACTTGTCTGTGAGTGAACGTATCCCTTACTGGCTGCCTTACTGTGTGGTTTTCACCTTGGGGGTTTCAAGGTGTAATCTTCTGCTGTGTGCTACTGTTACTGGTAAGGGATTTTGAGTTTAATTTTATGTCCTGTCATGGATGGGAAGAGGTGGGTGGGTCGGTGAGCTGGTGAATGGAGACTTATGAGACTTAAGATGGTGGAAGCAGACTTGAGATTCTGGTAACAGTCATTCATTCCTGGGTGAGGTTTGAAATACTGGAAGCGAGAGCCATACAGCTGCTAGGCACAGGCGGGCAGAAAAGACAAGTAGATAAAGGTATTAAATGTGAAAAGTTTGTTGTCATGCAGGAAAGGGAGGGGTGCTGTATATATTGCGTTGTATGTTTGCCATTTATCTGTTGCTGCCACTGCTCTCCCATTGCAGAGGTTGTGCTTCTGTCAGATGCTGGCTGATGAGCTGCATTGGGAGAGCGGTGGCATGGATTGATTTCTCTGTGTGCTGTGTTAGTTTGCCACAAGCAGTGCCTGTTCTACAGTTATGTCCTCATAAGAACACAGCTGAACACCCTATAAGGCAATCACAATGAAGGATATTCTGTGCGCATTTTATAATTCATGGTATTAAAGGTTGAAAAGAGATCAAGGTGAATGACACTTAAGTACTCCCCTCTATCACGTAGAAGGAGCAAATCATTTAACACCTTGTCACCTTTATTGTGGCAAGGCCTAAAGCCAACTGTAAAGGCTCATAGATTCTCAAGGTGAGCATCAAATTATGCTGCCACCGTCTTCTCAATACAATTCATGAGAAAGTAAAGGTTTACAAAGAAACACAGAAAACGGAAGTTGTCAGCAGATAAGGATCTCTTGGCCCACCTAGTCTGCCCAGTTTTCCCTGCCTACTGTGTCACCATAGGCCCTACTTGATCTCTGGTCATCTTCTCCCCTTCCCTTACTACTGTACCAAGGTCCCCTTGTACTCATTCTATACATACTCGAATCCCGTCACTGTTTTGGCACCCACCACATTCACTAGAAGGCTGTTCCAGGCATCCACCACCCTCTTCATAAAGAAGTATTTCCTCACATTTCCTCTGAGCCTCCACCCTCCAGCTTCATAGCATGACCCCTTTTTCTCAGGCTTCGTTTTCTATAGAAAATGCTACCATCCTGTACCTTATTAATATCTGTTAGGTATTTGAATGTTTCTATCATATCCCCCCCTTTCCCTCCTCTCCTCCAGAGAGTACATATTCAATCACCTGAGTCACTCCTTATAAGGATTTTGATGAAGGTCCTTTACCATTTTGGTAGCCCTCTTTTGTATCACCTTCACCTTATCAATGTCTTTCTGGAGGTGGGTACTCCAGAACTGGACACAGTACTGGAGGTGAGTCTTTACCAGTGATCTGTACAAGGGTAATATTACCCATATACCATCAGAACAGTGACACAATCACAGCGACACCCCCACAGTGACACCCCGATGGCAACAGACTTTGCGTTGATGGGGATTTCACCACGACCAGACTGTCAACAGGGGGTATGCACCTAACTCCACTGTCTGTGTGACATGGAGTTAGATATCTTAAGTAGGGGTGCAGGGGGTGTAGCCCCCTGCATTGATGCAATTGAGTGTGGCAGTCAGTGTCGGCATGCTGCGGGACGTTTTTGGGATGCGTCAGTGGTGGCGATGTTGGCGGGATCTTGTCACTGTAGTGGCTGTAGATGAATTTTATGTCATCATGGCAACATGGAACCAATATTTCCTCCATCTTCCTACTGGTTATAACCCTCCCTATGCACCTGAGCACCCTGCTAGCCTTCTCCACTTCCTTATCACATCGCTTGGATACCTTCAGGTCATCAGAAATGATTACTTCCTGGTCCCTTCCCTCTTTGGTGGTTGCCAGTACTTACCCTCCCAATTGGTACATAGCCTCCAGGTTTCTGTGCCACAAGTGTATGATTTAGCACTTTTTGGATTGATACCCAGCTATCAAATCCTTGATCATTCTTCCAACTTTTTCAAATCATACCTCACCCCCCCATGCAATGTATCTACTCTGTTGCAGATTTTGTGTCATCCATGAACTGGCATATATTTCTTTCTAGCCTTTCCACAATGTCACTATAAAGACATTGAAAAGGACCTGGCCTAATATGGAGCCCTGAGGCACCCAACTGGTCACCTTACCTTCTCCAGAAAGGACATTAACCACCACCCTCTGACTTCTGTAGCTTAACCATCTTCTTACCCAGTTGATAACTTTTTGACCCACTTCCAGACAAGCCAGCTTGTTCACCAGTCTTCTGTATGGAACGGTGTGAAAGGCTTTACTGAAATCCTGGTAGGCTACATCTACCGTTCCTTCCTGATCCACTACCGTGGTCACTCAATTAAAGAACTTGATCAGGTTTGTCTCGAAAGACTTCTCCCCATGAAACCATGTTGCATTGGATCATGTAATCTGCTGGTTACAAGGTATTCCACTATCCTTTTCTTCAGTAGTGATTCCATTACTTTGTCCACTACCAAAGTCAGGCTGACAGGTCTGTAATTTCCTGCATACTCCCAGTTCCCACTTTTGTGAAGTGGGACCGCATCTGCCTTCCTCCAGTCCCTCATAACCTTCCTTGTTTCTAATGATAACTTGAATAGAGATGTCAGAGGTACAGCCAGCACCTCTTTGAGCTCCCTCAGTACCCTGGGGTACACCCCATCAGGTCCCATTGCCTTGTCTACTTTTAATTGTGCTAATACCTTGAGGACTTTCTCCTCTGTAAAAGGACTGGTGTTTATCTGCCTACCATTTATGCCCTTCTCCCATATCTTTTGTCCATTGCCTACCTCTTTTTCTGTAAATACTGAACAGAACTATTTGTTCAATACATCTACCTTCTTCTGGTCCTCCTCCTCCTCGCAAACCCCTTCTTCCCCTTTTAGTCTTACTATTCCCCCTTTGCTCTTCCTCTTCTTGCTTATATATCTAAAGAAAGTTTTGTCCCCTTCTTTTACTGACTGAGCAATATTCTTCTCTGTTTGTGACTTTGCACATCTAACTACCTTCTCTGTGTCTTTTTGTTGCTTCTGGTAGTTTTCTCTAGTCTCCTCCATATGTGTCTTTTTGTACTTTCTAAATGCTAGGGTTTTTTTTTTTGCTTTTACTTTTTCTGCTACATCTTGAGAGAACCACGGTGGTCTCTTTTTTCTCTTGCCCTTGTTAACCTGACTGACACAGAGATTTGTTGCTTTTTCAGTGTCACCCTTTATTTCTGCCCATAGTTACTCAATTCCTTCCAGATCCTCTATCTGAGATAGAGTCTGAGTCTGAGATAGGCCTGTAATTTGCCAAAACTCTAGAGGTGGATTTTCAATGGGTACAACACTATGAATCTGGCAGTGTACCAAATGCTTTTGCAACAACTGTGTTCAATTTTAGTAGGTCAGACACAGTTGTGACAGTTTACCCAGTTAATGGCAGCTTGAGCCACATTTCTGGCACAAGCACTGTAAAAAGGGTCTCTAATATTTGATGCAGATTAGGCCACAAAAAGCTGATCTAATTTGCAGCAGTTGTGACATGGGATAGAAAATTCTGTTAGATTGCCACAAGCTGGGTACACCATGTCTGTGGTGCATGCGGGGCTTGCAGCATTCCAGCCCCTTTGAAAATGTGGCCCAGGTCTTCAGATGGTTTCTTCAAGAGACGTTTTACCACAACTTTTTTAAGGGTTAACAGAAAATACTCCTCTGAAAGAGAACATTGGTAATGCTGATGAACAACAGAACCAGGGCCTTGTGACAGTCCACCAACAGCCATATAGACAAAGAATCTAGCTCAGAGAAAGTGAGGTACAACCCAGAGATCTACTCAAACAAACTCACTCTGAGCCATCAGAGTTGTCAAGTACCTCTTGGCTCCACCACTTCTGGCCCATGACAGGACATTGATAGAGATCCCAGTTCTTATGGAGGACACCCTGTCATGGAAGAATTTACAAAACTCCTCACATCATTCTTGAGATATGACCCATCCAGACTGCATTCAAGGAGGGTGAAATAATCTATCTATCTAGTGGAACAGATGAGCTAGTCCATTCTTAGCAAGGGCAATAGCCCATGAAAGGAATTCTACCTTTTTAAGTATATTACCCTGTGATAGTCATTATAATGGGACCTAAGGACCAACCTTTTCTCCACTGAACCAGACGTCCTCCATTAATGGTCCAATCACCACCTCATTGCCTTCAACCACTGTAATGCATTATGCCATGGCCAGCTATGGCAGGAGGTGAATGGGCAGACTCGAGTTAGTGCGATGGAGCCCAGTGCTGTCAAGCTAGGTAGATTATAGTCATCCTTGGCAACCAAATACCTATCCCCCACACTGACACCATGCCTGAGCTAACCAAAGTGCCTTGAGGTTCTTGAGTCTCAGATTACTTTTTGGGAAATATGGAATCATCTCTAAGGGTATTTGTATAGGGGACTTCTGCCAGCATCTGTACATCGTGGTAATCCAACCAGCCTACTGAACTACCCTCTCATCCCAGATTATTTATAATTATTCCCATATTCATTTCATTTTATTTTATTGGTTGTACTGGAAAGGCATGTAAGTATTGCTGCCTGTTTACACAAGCATCCAGTTACATACAACAATCATGAGAAATCACATGAGCCAGGAACAAACATACAACAATCATGAGAAATTACATGAGCAAGGAACAATCAAGCTACTGCAAGGGTTAAAACAAAGGTACAATAAGAGTCATGACACTAAAGACTCTAGGGTACTCTAGAAAATAGCCTAGGTGAATTAACAATACAACAGGTGGTGTAAGTATGCAAAGAGGGTTTGTACAAATTTACATTATAACATTGGGAAATATGGAGTTAAGTGCAATCAAAACTAGCCTAGGTGACTTAACAATTCATAAGTGCTAAACAGGAGGGAGGGTAAGTGCCAGAGGAGATAAACTGGAGAATAAGGGGAAAAGAGAGCAGGAGGGGAGTCAGTTCTAAGGCTGGATGCAAGTGCAGGAGAAAGTGTGAGAGAAATATCTCCTGACCATGTGTGTGAAGGCATTAGTGGAGGGACAGAGTTTTAGTTCTGGAGGGAGAGAGTTGAAGAGCTTGGGTCCCATAAAGGAGAGAGTTTTCTGGACTTGAGTGGTGCTGCAGAAAGGAACAGTGAATGTGAGAGTGGAGGACAGTCTAGTTGTCCTGGTTGGGGCAGTTGAGTGGTAGAAGGTAGTTAGGCAATCAGGGAGCAGCCCATGAGAGAGTTTGAAGAAGCAGGTAGCCATCTTGCAGTTGAGGTGGACCTCAAGATAGGGCCAACTAGTGAGCTTATAAAAGTCACAGTGGTGAGTGAGTTTAGGGAGACCAGAGGCAAAGTGGATAGCATTATGGTAGGAGCTCCTGAGTCTGGAGAAGTTTTTGATGGAGAGGTGGAGAAGGGAGACAAGGGAACCACAGTCATAAACAGGAAGGAGGATGCTGGAAACATGGAGAGATCTGGATTCCCTGTTAAGGTACTGCTTAGTTCTATGGAGGATACCGAAACTTTGGTGGACTTTTTTGATTGTGAAGCTAGTGTGGGCATCAAAATTGAGGTGGCTATCCAGGAGTAAGCCGAGGTACTTGAATTAATTGACTCTTTCTATGGAGTTGCCATGGTTGTCATAAAGTGAGAGGAGAAGGCCAAAGGATTTACATGGTCTGGAGAAAATCATGACCTTAGTTTTTTTGGAGTTAAATACTAGACCTTTGTATGTGAACCAGGAGTGAAGTCTGCTGAAATTGAATTGAGTTTGATAATGAGAGTGGTGGGGTTTGTCCTGACAGAATACAGCTGCGTCATCAGCATACAGAATGAGTTCAGTGGAGGTGCAGATGTCTGTCAGGAGTTGATGACCAGAGTGAAAGAAGAGGGTCAAGGATAGACCCTTGAGGAATGCTGAATTTGATGGGGCAGGATTCAAAGAGGACACCGCTAATCAAGGTGCGATGGGATCTACCAGTTAAGTAATCCTTGAAACAGAGGCAGACCTCAGATGAGAAATGTAGACTAGCCAGGGAGTAGAGGATTTCATGAACAATGAGATAGAAGGCTTCGGTTTGGTCCACGAACACAGTGCAGGTGAAGAGGCCTTCGTTGTTGGCTTTGTCTATGGAGTGGGCGAACACGATGAGGACTGTTTTGGTATTGTGGCAAGCATGGAACCCATACTGGGCATCCATGAGCAGGTTGTACCTGGAGTTGAATTCCGTGGTTTGCCTGTGGACCACTTTCTTTAGGATTTTGGCAAGTGGGGTGAGAAGGGAGACAGGCTGGTAGTTGGATACTAGATCCCTGTGACCAGATTTATGTAGAGATTTAATAACAGTGCACTGCCATGCCTTGGGCAAGGATCCCATGCAGAGGGAGTTGTTGAGGATGTTTGTTAGTGGGATGGCCAGGAGTCAGACAAGACAGAGAACTCTGTAGTCAATGTTGTCTGTGCCCATTGAAGGTCTGGGGTAGTTAGTCATGATTAGCTTGACTACTTTGGCAGGGGATAGGTATCTGAAATGGAACCAAGGGTGGGAGACTTCAGGGATGGTGGGGATGGTTCATCCTTGCTGCCACAACATGGAATTTGCCAACCATTAGCACAGTGATGGCACAACGCCACCAACTGGTGTTGTGCTGTCGCTGGGGGAACTGGTGCTTTCTAGGGGGGCATTGCCCCCAACCCCCCCATGTGGGGGCCTCTGCCCACAGATCCCCCAGACTTTAAATAATCAACTCCAAGTTGGAGTTGGTTCGGGAAGGGAGCGATCACCTCTGAGGCAACAGTGTTGGGAACCTCAGGCAGACAATCACAGTGAACTGCCAAAATGTCACTGTGATGATCTTCACTGTATTCCCATCATTGTTGCAATGTAATACCGGTGGGGATAAGAGGGGTGGGATGGAGTAGAGCTGAGCTCATACTGTTCTAAGTCACTGAAGTATTTATTGAAAAGGAGGCTATTTCACCTGTCTCGGTGGTGGCAGTCCCATCGGAGGTGACAGAACTGTTCATTAGAAAGTCCTCTCCAATGAGGTTGCTGAGGATATTCCAAGTCCTCTTTGGGTCCCCCTGGGCAGCACGTTGTTTTTCCTGGATGAAGGAGGATTTAGCAGATCTTGTGGAGAATTTTCACATGTTCCTGAGGGATTTGAAATTTTGGAGGAAATGTTTTTGTTTGTTTCCGGTATAACCTCTAGGCATAGTCCCTATCCCTGATTAGCTTGAGAAGATCAGGGGTGATCTATTCTTGGCAAGATCCCTTTCCTGTTGTGGTTCCCTGATCACTTTTCCATTCAGTTAGTGTTTGACCTTTGTCTTCTTTTCTCTAAAATGTACTACAGCTCATTTAATCACAATAAAATTATTACATTTGTCTGTCCATCCCTGCAGTCTATCTAAATTTCTTTGTAATGCATCTACTTGACACTGAGCTTCAACTATGACACGTTGGGCCTGATTTTAAAACTGCTGCCCTTAGAGCAATGCAAGATGTGTTGCTTTAGGGCAGTGGCAAAACTCTGGGTGCATTAGGGACCCTGTGCCTAATTTTATAAAAGGAGGGGTCCTTGTGCCAAATACCCAGGAGTTGCCACAGATGCAGGCTTGCAACAAACATTCGTTGTACCTGCGGCGATTGATGCAGAGATCCAGCCCCCCCACCCAGTGCAACACTAGAGGGGCTGCAAGGGTTGGGGGGTGAATCTGCATGCTGTGAGGGCACTGAAGGCAGAAGGAGCAAAATGGGTGCCCTGGGGGTGTCGGGAGACAGCAGCACTGCCAGGATTGTGCAGTGGCACCTGGTAGGGATGCCATGTGGAAAGTCACACAACTGATATGATGGAACCATTTCATGGGGGTCGGGTGGGATGGACACTGGCATGATACAGGTGGGCACAGCCTGGCACCTGCCCCACAGGTACAACATGCACAACCCTGTAGGAAGGAGGCTGCCTGCCACAATGCAGAAGGGTGGGTACTAGGGACTGCTGCAATGCCTGGAGAATGTTCTCCTCCACCACTGACAGCTCTCAACTTACAGCTACACCTTCCTGCTTACAGGGTTGTGCATGTTTCACCTATGGGGCAGGTGCCAGGGCTGTTTCCATGTGGGGCTATGTCAGTGTCAGTCCCTGCCAACCCCCCCAGGAAGCAGTCCCATCCTATTGACTGTGTGACTTTCTACATGGCACCATGCCAGGTGCCATCTCACAGTGCTGGCAGTGCTGTCTCACCAATGCCCCCTAGGCACCCCATTCTCCTTCTGTCCCCTCGCCTCTCCTGGAAGCTCCTCCCAAATCCCCACAATGTGTGCTTTTGGCATAAGTCCCTTAGACCACCCTCCTGGCTGGTCTATTTTGGAGTCTCTGTTGCACCCATGGCAGGGCTTCGAAAATTACAAATAAGGGGACAGTGCAGCCCTGCCATGGTGCAAGCTGCCTTGTGACCTGGCATAATGATGCTTCTGTCACAAGGGTGGCACAGGGTGGCATGTGCGTAAGTCATCCTGATTTCAACACAGCCTGAATTCAAAAATCAGGATTGCCACAAAGTTTGATGCAATTTGTCACTTTCATCATACCCATTTGGTACAGGCATCTTGCATCAAACATACCCTTTTGAAAATCAGGCCCCTAGTTTGGGATCATCAATAAACATGTCTATCTAAACTTTATTCATACCCTTACTGTATGGCTGACATACAATAATGAATAGCAGTGATCCCAGCACCAAACTCTGTGGGACTTCACTGGTCATTTCTCTCCAGTAAGATGTGAAATCATTTACCCTCTACCCTAACTCTTTGCTTTCATTTCCATAACCAGATTCTAATCCAGTTAACTATTTTGCCATCAGTCTTGGATGCATCTACTTCATCTGGCAGTTACTTGCATGCCACCACAGTGAATGCCTTGCTGAAACCAAAATACTCTACACCCACTGGTTCTCTACATCCAGTGCTTTGTTTACTGGCTTAAAGAAGCTGAACAGATTGGTCAAGTGTGAACTCACTTTAGTGAACCCATGTTGTGTTTTAGCACTAATTTCATTCTCCTTCAAATAATGTTCAGTGTTTTTACTTGATAAGCTCTCCATCATTTCACCTACAATCTATGTCAGGCTGCCTGGCTGATAGTTATTAATTTCTACCCTACTTTCCTTTTCATGAATTGGCACTGCTGTGCATATCTCCAGTCTGTATCGACTATGCCTTAACTCATGGATTTAGTGAAAATATCTGCAATCTACCATCTCATTTTCTTTGCCATCTCCTCAAAACCCTTGGCTGACTCTCATCTTGACTTGTTGACAGTAATATTAAGTTTTGTTCATGTCTACTTAACAACCACTATTGTTATGTCCCAGCCCTTTGGATTCTTAGTCCCAGTAACTTCATAATATTTGAGTTCCTTTTATCCTTACTGTACACCAACCAAAAATAATTGTTTAATAATTACTGACCAGGCTTGATTACACATGGACAACTGTGGTGTAATACACTATTATAACCATCTAGTTGTAATAGTGAATGAAAGACACATAAGAGCTGCTGACCACACTTCATTCATTCAAGTGCATTCTATGTTTTTTTATTTATTGCATTTTGTTGACTGGCTAGGCCCACTGGGACCACAGGAGTCCCTTTTTCAGGGGCAACATGGGATTAATTAAAGAGAAAGCAGCAAGACAAGACACATACAATATCAGTTGGTAAGTTACAGAAGGTACAGTGACACATATGAATCAGCTCACACAGTGAAGGTGAATATATCTACATGTATCTGCTTCACATAATGAAGAAAGGTACAAGATTAAAACATAGCAAGGCAGAATTGAATTCAGAAAGAATGGCTAGGCTAAAACTCTAAATCCTAGTCAAAAGAAAACAATGGGTGTCAGGGCCAGAATGGCAAACAAGCATGATGTGGGAGAGCCCATCAATGATGGCAGCATAGGTTACGCTTCAGTAGGAGGCCCTTCAGCCCTTTCTTGAAGCCACAAAGGCAGAAGCATTCTTGTAGATTACTAGGAGGTCATTCCATAGGAGTGAGATTGAGGTTTGAGATTGTCCATTATGGCTTGTTAAAGTTCTAATATGAAACAAAAGTCCAAATTCCTGTTACACTTGAACCAATCCTGTTTCATGAGATTGTGTCACTCTCACAAAACAGGATTGGTTCTACAAAACAAGAATGGAAAAAAAAAGTCCAAATACTCTTGTTTTGTATGAATCAATATTGTTTCATGAGGTTATATCATTCTCACAAAACAGGATTGGTTCACGCAAAACAAGAATGTGAAAAAAACTAAGCCCAAATTCTTGTTTTGTATGAATCTAATCTTGCTTCATATGGTACTATTCTTATTTCGTGAGGTGATATGAAACAAGAAAATCATTTCATAAAACAAAGATTTTTTAAAATGTTTTAAAAACACATCCCTGGGGCCTTTTTCAAAAAACTAACTACAGAATACACCTAATAGGGTCCTGTTAAGCAAGATACATGTGTTTGTGTCTCTGCAGGATATGATTTTTATGGGTTTTCAAAAAAATTTGTATTTGTTTTTAAAAAAATGGAAACACGGTAGCCACCATACGAAAGAAGAATTTTTTCTCATGAAACAGGATTACCTCCCTCATGAAACAGAATCCTGCTTCATATGGCCAAATTCTTGTTTTGTATGAAACAGCTATCCAAAAGACCATACTGACCATGCTCAGAACCCAGATTTCAAATCCTTAAAACTCTGGAATGGATTAATATTTTTTCCCTACACAAGTGAAATGCATCATTCTGGGCAAGCCTTTCTACTCTGAACATTTCAGACCAAAATTGCAAACTGCCTGGGCACTAGGTGATGAAAAATGCAGATAAAACCCCATATTTTTTTCACTTGTTCACTGTCCAGATTGTGGGATCTGCATATTTGACTGGAACAAAACTTGGTACATCAAAAGATCTTACCTCAAGACAACACATGCAAATTTTGTAGAAATCCATGGAACGGGGGAAAAACTATTAAAATGCAAAGTAAGGGGTTTAACATTAAGCTGCCTACTTAACCTTAACTATAGTGGCGCTACCGCAACAGTATAATACTATATAAGTTCAACTTAATGCCACAAAAGTAGGGAAATGTGGCATTAGGTTTCAACCTAACCCCTCCAAGTAGCAAAATGTTAAGCTCACACAAGCAAGCACATATAGCCAGCATCAAGTAAGACTTACAACCATTTTCCAGATGATACAAATGCAGTAGCATTGATGTGCTACCTTCATGGACTTGTATCTGTGGCTGCCCCCACGGGATCCAGCATTTCTGCAGAAAGAAGTAGTGCTGTAAATTGGGTATCGTGGATTTGTATCTGATTACTGATGTACTACCATCATGGATTGTATCTGTGGCATGCACACTGCAAGAAATAAACACTCACTTCTGCTGTAGATAGAAATACACAAGCTAACACTCCTTCTGTCTGCAGTAGCACAGGTGCCTGCAGCCACAGATACAAATCCACAATACCCAAATTGTAAGAGCTCTTCTAACTGCAGAAGTGCAGGTCCCTGCAGGGCCAGTGCTTCTTCAACTACAGATATATATTCACAGTGAAGTTATACACACTGACTTCTGACAGAAGAAGCATGGGCCCCTGCATGTCCAGTGCTTCTGCAGCATCAGATACAAATCCACACTACCCAAAATGACAAAACTACTTCTGTCTGCAGAAGCACAGGACCCTGTGGCCCAGAGATTCTGAAGCCTCGGCACACAGGGCACACTATAAGATGTACATATTCCATTTCTGGCAGCAGAATGTTTCTGCAGCCTTAAATACAAATCCATGCTGTTCAAATTACAACACTGATTCTGTCTGCAGATACAAATCCATCAACAGAGCACATCAGTGTTCCTGCATCTCTGCCATCTAGATGCTGTTATACTGTATATTGTTTGTCTTATCTGATGAGAACTCTTTGTGGTTGCTCATGTGGTCTTGCCCTTTTGCTGCTTGGGGGGTAGGATGTTAAGGTTGGAAATCATAATGCTGCATTTCTCAACTTTTATGGTATGAAGTTGAACCCTAACTGGTTCATTAATGCAGATTTTTGCTATACATTTCCTTTTCTTTCAAGAAAGTCAATAAACTGAAATTACGACAGTACTTCCGGCTGCAGAAGTGCTGCAGCCTTGAAGGCCAACACTTCTGCAACCAAGCTAATTCATTCACAGTGCAAGAAATACTGGAGTTATTTTGTGAGTATGGGGTGGGTGTGGGTGTCATGTGGAGGTTCAACCTGAAATATTGGCCTTTCTTTTTTTTTTTTCCTTTTTCCATATGATCCCATGAACTCACAGTATTAGGCACATGAACTGGCTAGGTGATAGACCAAATAACATCCTACCAAAATGTGCAGCTTTGGGCAAAATTATTCAACAGTTTATATATTGTAACTGAATCAATTGCTGCTGTACCATGAACTGCAACCTACAAACACATGAAAACACAGCTAATTTGGGCACTGAAAAATTAGCATTTGCCATAGATATTTAAATAGCTAGTTGACTGAGGACAGCATTAGTTTTGTTCTTTTGTTGTAAATCATGTGATTGTTAGATATTTAGACTTTTAACTGTCTTTTTTCCATTCACAGTTTTATCTTTTCATTTTATCTTTCACATTAAAAACGTCTTACAAAATGATAGGGGCAAGGGTCGGGACTGCAAAGGTTGCAACAGGAGTGGGAACTTCTTGAAGGAGTGCCTTTAGAGAATAGATTTTATTCATTATCTGGAAAGAGTGGGGCGCAACAAGAGGTGGGTTAGGAGGCCGGGTTAAAACCATGAGGTTGGAAGTAGAAGGATAGGAGAGGGTGGGACTCTGCAAGGTAGTCAAGGTGCCAGAGAAGAAGAAGAAGCAGGCAAAGAGGGCAGAGCATTGGGGAGGAACGATATGGGAGGAGGAAGAGAGGTAAAGTGGAGGCAAGCACAGTTAGCCAAAAATGGAAGGGCATAGAGGGAATGGTGACATAGTTAGAGGGATAAGTAGAGGTTGCAGTGGGATGTTAACCAGGGTGGAGGGATCTTTTAGGTGGGGAGCTCATATAGCAGTCAAGGAAGGAAGGAAAGGAGGCATGGATGGAGGAGACGGAAGGGTGGTAATTCTAGGGGATGCCGTAGTAAGGACATAGACTGGGGAAGAGGGACCTAAATTCAAGCAGGAAGACAGTTTGCATGCCAGGGATGACTGTAGGGCAGGTCCCAAGCATTGGTTAAATGATACGAGGGAATGGGGAACCAAATGTAGTTATGCAACTTAGTATGAACAACTGAGCTGTGGAGAAGGTTGAGGTAGTACAAAGTTGATTCAGGGTGTTAAGGGAGGACCTGCAGGAATGTAACAAGATTGCTGCCATTCTCAGAAGTATTACTAGTGCCAAGGAGCCAATTTAATGTCTGCTGCAGGGATGGTACCAGGAAGAAGGGTTCATCTGTAGTGGGGACTGGAGGGAGACTTGGTTAAATAAAACATTTCATGCACCAGACAGACTACACCTCAGGTGAGCGGGCTCAAGGGTACTCAAGGACAAATTGGGGGGTACATAACCCATAAACCTAATTTAAACTATTGGAGGCAGGTGGGCCTACAGGCCCAATGACACAGAGAGAAGGAGGTCAAAAGACCTCCCCTATACCAGTAGAAGGGGTCTGGAGGGTTAGGAGGAAGTGGAGCAGACAGCAATGGGTGGTGGGAAGGAGCACACAGAGGGGAGAAAGAGGAAGGAAAGAAGTGGTGAAGGGAAGGAGGCTCATATTTTAGGTGGAGGGTGTTGTCCCTGAATGCACAAGGTGTCAGTAACAAGATGGATGACATGCAGACATTACTAACAGAAGGGGGGGTGCACACTACAGTAGTCACTGAGACTTGGGCCACACCAGATGATGACTGGGACCACTTGATCCCAGAGTATAAGTTATACAGAAGGGACAGTGTGGTAAGGAAAGGGGGGTGGCCGATTACATCAGGGATGGTATAACATGCACAAGATAGGAGTCGGAGGAGGGGAGGGTGGAAGAAATGTGAGTTCAGTTATAGTCCAACAGAGGGAGGAAGGTGAGATTGCGGGTGGTGACCAAAGTAGACTGGAGCATACCAACTATATGTGCCACGACTCAGGTGGTCCTGAAAGTTTTGCAGAATGGATTCCTGACTCAAGGAGTCACAGAACCCACCCAGGAGGGGTCAATCCTTGATCTGGTGCTCACAAATGGGGAGTATGTGCAAGATATAATGGTCAAGGAGCCCCTGGGTGGAAGTGATCATCACTCAGTGTGGTTCTGATTGTTTATGGGCAGGGAAAACATCCCCACTAAAACCAAAATGCTAGACTTTAGGATGAAAAGACTTTAGGAAGATGGGTGAATTATTAAGAAAAAACTTGGCGGGTATCAGGGCAGATATGGGTGTGCACCAAAGGCGGTCCATCATTAAGGAGGGAATAATGGTTGCAACAAAGGAGTGCAATAGGCTCAGTGGGGAAAGAACTCAAGGGCCAAATCACCCAGCTGGTTTAGTACTGAGGTTGCCCAGGCAGTAAGGGACAAGAGGTTAGCCTATAGGAAATTCAGAAAAACCAAGACAAAAGAAGGACAGGGAGAATTACCTAAAGATGGCTAGAAAGGCAAGTAAGGTAGTCCAGTAGGCTAAGATTCATAAGGAACTGCAATTAGCTGAGGGACTTAAGAAGGGGGAGAATGCCTTTATTTACTATATAAGCAAGGAAAGGGAGAAGAAGGATGGGATTGTTTGGTTTCAGAAGTGAGGCAGATGGGTGGAGGAGAATGGGGCAAAAGCAGAGATATTAAACAAATATTTCTGTTCCATCTTCACCAGGGAGAAAGATGGACCACTGCCAACAAGGAGGAGAAGAGGAGCAAAAGGGAAGGGAAACACAGATGTGGTGGTAGAGGGGGATAGAGTGAGGAAAGAGCTGCTTGCATTGAAGGTAGACAAATCACTAGGCCCATATGGAGTACACTCAAGAGTGCTGAGGGAACTGACAGAGGAAATCATGGAGCCACTGGCAGGCCTGTTCAATAGTTCATTGGAGTCAGGCATGGTACCACAGGATTGGAGAATAGCACATGTGATGCCCCATCATTAAAGCAGTCCCAAAGATGACCCAGGGAATTACAGACCAGTTAGTCTGACTTCAATCATGTGCAAGCTCATGGAGACCACACTTAAGGAAAGGTTGGTAGAATATCTAGCATAGCATAACCTTCAGAATGCAAGGGAGCACGAGTTTATGGAAGAGAGCTTGAGTCAAATGAATCTGATTGACTTCTTTGACTGGGCCGCTAAACAATAGAGAGCGGGGACAAGTGGTGGACATCTTCTACCTGGATTTCAGCAATGGCTTCGAAAATACACCCCACAAGAGATTAATCAGGAAGCTGGCAGATCTTGAGGTTGGGGAGAAGATAACTGGATAGGTGGAAAACAGGATGGGGAACAGGACCCAGAAAGTGGTGATCAGGAAAGAATTATCTGACACCAGGGAGGTCATCAGTGGAGTCCCATAGGGCTCAGTGCTAGAGCTGGTATTGTTCAATGTCTTTATTAATGACACTGGGAATAGCATTAAAGGCAAAATGTGCCTTTTCATGGATGTCACCAAGCTCTGTGGGAAGGTGGAAACAGCAGAAGAGATACAGGGCCTAAAGGAGGATTTGGAAAAGCTTTAGAGGTGGTTAGGGATTTGGCAGTTTGGCTTCAATGCCAAGAAATGAAAAGCTATGTACACTGGAACCAAGAATCCCAGGACAAAGTATTATTTGGGAGGGGACAGGGTATCTGCAACAGAAGAGGAGAAGGATTTGGAAGTGACAACCACTAGCAACCTGAGGCACTCCACACAGTGCAGAAAAGCAGCAGCAAGGGCAAATATGATGTTGGGACGCATAGCAAGGGAGATCAGCAGTAGGCAAGAGGAGGTTTTACTACTCTTGTGCAGGTCGCTGGTGAGACCACATCTAGAGTATGGAGTACTGTACAGTACTAATGCCCACACCTTTCAAAGGATATCAACTTGCTGGAGATGGTCCAAAGAGGTAACAAAGATGTCTGTGGGTCAGCAGGGTAAAGCATATAAGGAGAGGTTGGGGGCCTGAACATGCACTCCTGGAGGAGAGAAAGGAGAGAGGGACTTGGCTTGACCTCAAGTACTTGGAAGGATATATAGAAGTGGAAAAGGTCTCTTTAAGCCAAGTGACAACCAAACATGAAAGAGCACAGTCTTAAATTGGTGGGGAGAGGTTTAGGGGATGATAAGAAGCACTTCTTCACGGGGAAGATGGTGGCCAGTTGGAATGTGCTGCTGGAAGAGGTGTTCTCGCTGAAGATGGTGGGTAGCTTCAAGAAGCGGTTGGGATAGACATAAAGGAAAGTAATGGCCATGGGAGGGATGGATGAAAAGGGTTGGAGGATTGGGTGGGGGCAGAGTAAGTAGCTTAAGTTCTGGACCCTGCATTACAAGCAGACTAGATAGACCAAATAGCCTTATTCTGCTGGCTTCTTCATATGTTTGTATACCTCTAAAGATTACTACAAATATTGTATTACAAAACTATCCATTCCTCTTACCAGTACACAATGTCTGACTTATGTTTGAACAAGAAAAATAAATAAAAGTAAAAGGAGCAGAGAAATCTTTCATACAGTGCCATCAGGGGAGAACTTTGACAGAGTGGCATACTTTTTTACCAGTTCTTCTCTTGATCGTGCAGTGAGATCCCTCATGTAAATCATCTCACACAAGCTGCAGAATCTAACCACCTATCATGAACACACTTATTGATTACCCTGCCACAAAAGCAGCGAACACAAGACACAGTGTCAGCCCCTTCCCCAAAACTACTGTATGTATGGGATTTTGTAATCATGATAGTGTTTCCAGCTTCAGGGTTTAAGACCAGGGGTGTAGTAAAAAATTCAGTTTTGTTTACAGTACTCCCTAATAGTACCCTCTATGCTAGTTTTCTTATTGGTCTCTATCCCCATTACCATTATGTCATACGCAGGACAATAATATAATTCAAATGTAATTAAAATAATGTTTTTATTTTTAAGGAAATACAGTACCATTAAAAGATACACACATTTAAAACTTCTACACATAGAATAATACAAGACAACAGGAGACTGAAAATGCACTTCATATACAGTGAGTACAGGTGAGCCCTAAAATGCATCAAAAATTAAAAGCCAGGCCAACAGTAATATGTAACTTTGCTACTTCATGTCATCAATTATACCACCAGCCATAGTATGAAAAGGCTATGAAAATTAAACAGTTTTTACTTAGGTCAGCCCAGCAAGAGATGTCAAGAATTCATGAAGCTGTCTAGTGGGCTGCAGAAGCACAGGGCCTCTGAGACCCATTCTTCCATGTAGCCACAGATGCAGACAAGAGGTGGAAGAAGTGCTCTCACTTTGCTAAGTGGAGCACTTTACTGATTAACCCCAATTCGTGTAGTGCTCCAATGTGAAGCATATTACTCTGCCTTTAATTTTTATCAAGAAGTGCATTGAAACCAATGAACTTCGTACATCACCTTGTTTTACTGCCTTCCTTAATTTTAACGTGAAGTGCATTGATTTTAATGGACTTCACCTTACTTCACCTTTATATTGCTATTTGAGGTGAATTTTGCATTGATTCATGGGATGGCAGGTCAGATGGGCTCTATATTGTCTTGCACAGCCTCAGTTCTGCATAGTGTGTGTAATGGAAAGCTGGAGACAGTTTGCTCTAAGAGCTCTGAGAATCAAACCATTAAAAAGCTTTCAAAATCACTTGATCCAATTATTTTGGTCCAAATTTAGTACATCGATTACAGGGAACCCTCCTGTGCTTAGATCATCAAGTGTTGATTATTTTTCTGTGCATTTTGAATGTTAATTTAGAACATTCAGTCCGTGTACTGACAGACACTATTGAAATGTACTTCAGGGGAGAGTCGTATAGGTGGTAGAGTGAGATTCATGTGAGAAAGGCAGTCTTTGTAATTGTTTTGTACTAGTAGTGTGTGTGAGTATTTGTGTGCTTATGTACACACAGTAATACTTGAAGTAATTTTTATAATTATTTTCTGGTTGTTGTGGTGCAGTGCATACATTTTCATTCTGTTTAAAAGATTTGGTTATATAGTGTATTGAACTGTTAAATTTTCTGCACATTACCTGTAGTGTGTGTGCAACGCGTGCCATCAAGTCAGATGCATTTTATTGTGCCACACAGTAATCGCAGCACTCTGAATCTGTTATCCATCTGCTGTATTTTTTACTGCTTCATTCTATCTAGGTAGTGGACTGGTACTGCAGTGCTTCCCCCCAATCCACAAAATGTATTATTTTTCCAGTTTTTGATTTATGTGATCACTGGTTAAGGCGGTGTTGTTGTGCCTGTGCGGCTGCTTTTCTTGAGTGTGCAATCTCCATCTGTCTGTGCGTTTGCATCTGTTTAGGGCTCAATCTGCATCTGTAAGCCACAGTTGTTGATTTTTGGCTTCCCATCCACCCCAACATTTAGAAATCTAAATTTGTTGTGAATTTTCTGTGTAATCCAAAATAACACCTGCAAAGAGACGTGGATTCAAATATGTTTCTGGCCATGGCACTGCTGTGACTGGTAATAGTGGCTGTGGGCATGGTAGTATGCAGCATAAGTGCACAGTTGATGCCAGTAAAGAGATTTCTCTGTTTTGCACAGCGCAATCAGTTGCTTCAGTGATGGTTGGAGATGCTATTGTCCCGCTGGTGGTGGTAGTGAAGTTGCTGATGGCATGAGTACTTCCCAAGTTCAACCCATGACAATGTAACCAGTTTCCAAAATATTGTTGAGTCTAAAGCCATGAGTCGAACTCAGAGTGTAGTTGATGTCATACTCCCCAACGTCCTCCCCATCCCTGTCCACACAGTAGTTGAACATAATTTTGACCCTGACGATGACTCACAATGTCATGTTTCCAGCACTGTAGAGGTCATGCCTGTGCCATCCAACCATTCAAATGGTGTAGAAAAAATATTGGATGATTGTAATGATGCTGTGGTTGCAACATGTTCTCCACAGAACAGCATCCAAGATGAAATTGTGGAGGTGGATGATGAAATGATGATAATTTCAGTGATCCCAGTTAGGAACCGGAGAAAGAAAAAGAAAATAAAGGTGACTGTGTAAACAGACTATCTGTTGGTGTTAAATCACACCCTTCCTCAAAGTTCTAATGTACCAGTTTCTATTGATGATGATGACCCAGTAGTAATAGTCATAGATGTAGTGATGGTTGTAGAGTCCAAGTGTGGCCAGCAACAGAAATCATGTAGTACACCCAACATTTTAGTGCCAAAAATTGGATTCCAATCTGCAGCATCAGGGACATGTGAAAAGTAGGGCATCAAAATCCCTCATTTGGGATTCTTTTGTACAACATGCAATTGATGAAACAGTGGCAATATGCCAGCTTTGTCAACAGCATGTCAGGCATGGTAAAAAGGGTAGTCATCTGGGCACCAGGGGCCTGCATACACATCTGAAGGACAGGCACAAAGCACTGTGGACTCAGCACCAGAGGGAGGTAATGCCATAGTGGGGCTGCATCATCCACCTTATTGAGTATGGTATTCTGTTCCATGACTGTAAGTGGCCTAAGTAGCCAATCCCATGTCTGTAGTAGTGGTGAAATAACACCTGAAGATTACTACAGGCATGAGGACGTTGATGATTTTGAATTGTTGTCATGTGGTGGTGGTTAGAGTAGCAGCAGTGGTAGTGGTCTATGCAGCAGTATTTCTAGTCCAACATTAAATCCTGTGCTTAAAACGGGGAAAATAACATCTTTTGTGGTCTTGTCACCTGTGCACCCCTCATCATCCCACAGCAAATGCACCCCACATATGGCCGTTCGCAGAGCCAAGTCATTTTGCATGCCACATGCAAAACAGGTAACAACTCAGTTCACATTGTACAGTCTTTCTGCCTGAACCATGAAATACCCACCAAATCATGCAATGTCACCTGAAATGAATGATGCTGTAGTGGAAATGCTGGCAATTGACCTTTTGCCCTTCTCCTTTGTGGAGAGTTCATGCCTGTCCCAGATGGAAAGTCCCATCCAGGACATACTTTTCCACCCATGCTGTCCCTGAGTTATACCGGACTGTGACAGAGTCTGTAAGACATGCCCTTCAACATTCCTCCTCACCATTCATTTACTTAAGCATGGATATGTGAACAAGTGGCAAAACGGCAGGTAGTTCATATTTGTGTATTACTGCACATTGGATGCAGGTACCAGGAGTTGTCTGTGCTGACGGGATTGGAAATCTGTGTAGTAAGGCAGACTGTTATGGTAGCAACCTTCAGAGAATTAGACAGCATGCAAAGCTTGCAATGCTCAGTGCTGCTGGGTTCCACACTGGTGAAAACATGCTCGACCTGTTACTGACAGAAACTGATGATTGGCTGAACCTCCTGCCCTTCAAAGCTGGCTTTATAGCCAGTGACAATGGCTCATATGTTGTTAACTGTATCCTTAATGGAGGCTTTGTGCGGGTTCCATGCATGACCCACTGTTTAAATCTCATGGTACAGGAGTTTCTGCAGCACCCTGACATCAAGCAAATGTTAATACCTGCACACCACATATGTGCGCATTTTTGATGCTCTGGAAAGGCCAGTTACCAACTTCAGCAGCTGCAGATTCAAAACAGCCTCCCTCAGCACCACCACCACCACAAGCTGGAAGTTTTCACGTGCTGGAACTCCAACACTTTACATGGCAGAACAGTTGTATGAACAGAACAAAGCCATCTCAGAATACCTTATCATGCACACTAGCTGTGACACTTCAGCGGCATCGATGCCTATAATAACAGAACAGTGTCGCCTCATGGACTCAGTGATATCAATTCTGAGGCCATATGAACATGCCACACAGGCAGTGAGTAGTGACACTTTCTCCATTAGCCAAGTTATTCCACTTCAGTGGGTGCTGAGGCAGACTTTGTTGAATCTTCAGCATAGCCTTGATGTGTCAGGAGATAGGTCAAGCATTGCATTAATTACACACATGCTGGCAATATTCGACTGCAATCGCCACATCGCAAGTATTCAGAAAAGTGCAAAATTTGGAATAGCAACAATGTTGAACCCACGCTTTTAATGTGGAATTGCATCCTTACTGGAGGAGGGCCTGATCAGGTTCAAAATCTTACTGGACAGCTGGAATGATTGGTTCATGGGGCAGAGAAGTCACTTGCCAAGTTCAGCACACCACAGCATAACAAGGCTCAAAGTCAATGTGGAGTAGAAAGCACATCAAGTAAGGTGGCTGCGGTAAAGGTGTGTGTCAGCAAAACAGGTTGCCATTAACCCACTTTGTAGTGCCTTGTCCCAAGTCAGAATCTAAGATCTTGATGAATAATGTGAACCAGAGCTGGATGACTCAACATCAGGACTGCATGCAGCACAGAGAATGGTTGATGCATATTTTGCTGAAAACAGGCATCTGTCAGAAATTGATGATCCTCTGCTTTACTAGAGTGGCAAGGTGAGTGAATGGCCAGAGCTGACTTCAGTAGCACTGAAGTACCTGACCAGCCCACCCTCCTGTGTAAGTGTGGAGAGGGTATTCAGTTCTGTGGGGGCAATAGTGTGTGACCATCGTACCAACCTCTCACCTACAAATGTCAGCATGCTGACATTTATAACAAATTGTGATCAGAGTCGATATGACTGTGGAGAGCTTTTGAGATGTTTTTACCCATTATTTCTAATTAATTTGCACAATGCAGATCTGCTGAGAGGCAGTTTCAATGTGGTCTCCATTTTACACATTTTTACAATGTATTTTCCTAGAATATGCCTGCTGATTGCTATATATTTGGCCTGAATAGTTCACAGAAGAAATGGCATCTTATTTTCAGGTGGCAGAGCACTGGCAGTAGGATGTGAGAATGTGTCAAACAGGCATGAGCTGTGTGCTGGTGATAATGCCCAGTGGCCATACACCTCAGGCGCTCTCATGTGGATCCATCATCCCAGTGCTGTTGCACTGCTCATTGTGGGTGACAGCCAATGCTGTACCCTGTCACACCGGTCCCAGAACAGGCATGTTACAGCTGACCTTCAATTAGTTTGTACAATCGGGGAACCGCAGACGCACTATCCATAGCCTGGTGCATAGACTGCAAATGGCATTGCAGGATACTGCACCCCATGGCACCAGGATACCTCAGCAGTCTGGACGGTGGCATGTTACACAGGGGAATGGGGGAGAGTGTGGGCCTGTAGTGGTATATGACAGCAGGAAGATACAGCATCGACCAGGCATGCATTGGAGGTATGTCAATTCCCTCTTATGGTTTGCCAGGGACATACACACGGCTGCATACACTGGTGAGTCCACAGCTTGCGTAGTTCCCCAAAGCATGGTATAGCCACTTGGATCATTCTGGAGTGCGGATCCCCAGCCCAGGTCCAGTGCAGTTGGTGGCTGGCCCTGGCAGGGTCTCCACAACAGTTCGGGTAAAGGGGAGAGGGGGTGTTTACATACCAAGGCAGTGGGTGGGGGTCCTCTATGCTATGGATATTGACTGTGGTTTCCTCTAGTGCAATTGGGTCTGGGGGGCCCTACACTATAGAGCTCTTTGTGGATGGAGTTGGATTGATTGGGGATGGGAGGGAGTACCTCTAGTCCACCAGGGCTGCCAGGCTTCTGTGCACCTGGAGCACTTCTGCAGCCCACCTGTGGATGGCTGGCTGGGTTAGGCCAGCTATTCATGGCCTAACTGTGGGCCATGCTGCTCTGGACTGTGAGGGGGCATTCCCACTGAGTATGCAGCAGCACGGCATATGCATGGGAACGCACCTCGACTTGCATGGCATACTATTTGTGTGCACCTGGCCCATTTCCTGTGGCCAGCACATCCCACACATTTGAATATCATGCTGTGGCACATTGTTGGAAATGCACAGCACAACTCCCTTTCTGCCAGGATGCGTCATGTATCTCCTTTGAATAGGGGGCCATGGGTAGGCAACCCTGAAGAAATGCATTATCAAAATGGCAAAATCATGACCCCACTGAAAACAAGATAGTGCATCTAATCTGGGACAGTAAAATTATGCAAAAATGTGTAAATGAAGATCCCCATTACAATCAGATGTAGCTTTTCCCCTTCGCTTTCCATGATACAAAATATAGGATAAGAAATATTTAAAGGAAATCTACTCTAAACTGTACTTCTCTGTGTTCACTGACATAAACAAACAGTTTCTTTATTGTTTTATAACATAGTAGAATGCAGTATTTATTTTGAATGTTGTGGCCATGAGGATGGTGTGTACAGAGTGTGTGTGTGTGTGTGTGTGTGTGTGTGTGTGTGTGTGTGTGTGTGTGTGTGTATCTCAGGATATAGGATAAGCAATATTCAAAGGAAATTTACTCTAAACTGAACTTCACTGTTTTCATTGACATAAAGAGAGAATTTCTTGTTTCATAACATATTAGAATGCAGTATTTATTTTGAATGTTATGGCCATGAGGATGGTGTGTACAGAGTGTGTGTGTGTGTGTGTGTGTGTGTGTGTGTGTGTGTGTGTGTTTGCTGTAGCTCAATATCTTTTCTTCCAAAAAGCATAGTAGAAAATGCCTACTAATTGTTACATATTTAGTATGAGTAGTTCATGGAAGACCTGGCATATGTCTGAGACAGTGCGAATTAGATAGTGCCTTTAGAGGTTAAAAAACAGTGTAAATTATAGATTTGCTGGGAAAGGGATGACATTTATGAGGTACGAATCTTTCTTGAAAGACAATACATTCCCAAGTGAAACTAGTAGGAAGAAGATGTTTAAATGATAAGTATTTAAATGTGCAAGTTGTTGCATTCTGGGGGCTAAACAAATATCTATTTTAATAGGCAACAAATATTTAACAAATATTTTAACAAGCTGTTTCAGTTTCCTAATGGCATCTGATAAGCAGCTTGGAGTTACGTCTCCAACATTCTTAACAGAAAGAAGGGAGTATTTTATTTCAGTTGACATGGAACAATACATTGAAAAGTCCAACACATGTGTTCCACAATACTCCATTTTCCAGCTACAGATAGCAAGATAGCTGTAGGCTCTGCTCACAGCCATAAAAATGAATGAAGGTCACATACCAACTCAAACTATCACATCTGTGTTTGTACACGGTCCACGTCACACTGATGGTCATGCTGATGATGTGGGCAAAGAAGACCATCCTTGTGGCAGCATCAAATGGCCTACCATTGAGACTGATGATTCTGTCATGGAAAAAGAATTCCCTAGTGGGCACAATTCTGAAATTGATATTGATGACTGAGAGGGCAGCTTCCTGTTTGATAAGGATGAGGTGGATGTTGCTGGTAGTGTGTAAGTTAATGGGTTTAAAGGCATTCACATTGCACTAATGTTAACATTCTTTGTCTTTTTCATAATATAAAAAAGTGTCCCTGACTCTCATTCCATCTGCCAGATCTGCCCAAATAATGATCCATTCACCATCATTGTTTTATTTTCCCCTTGGTAGGTTTTTCTGAGTACACTTAACAGAATGTATGCTGTCATTAGCAAATACAGTTAGCATCTTAAACACAACTGTTCATTTGCTGTAGCCAGTTTAATCCTGCTGATTAAATAGAATTACGAGAAGCCCTGCACCACATATAGTGGTAACTTACCCCTGCAACTACCATTTCCTGCATATGGTCCCCAAAAGAACACTGTATTTTTGCTGTAAAAACATTCATAAAGTTGTATTCAATGGTCTTGCTTACTTCCCGGTATATGGAGCTGCCCACGGCCCACTCCCATGCACAGCCATGTTATGATGGAAAGGCAGGGAGTGCACAGGGATGCGCTCCATTATGGTCAAATGGTGATTAATCAAGAGCACTGATCGACAAACAAGGCCCTTGTTAATTGATCAGTGCCCTTGAGTTATCGCCATTTGACAATTACAAAATAGAAAACTAATTGTAATTAAAGCTGCCCACCATAGGCTATAATGGAATGCATCCCAGTGCACTCCCTGTCTTTACATCATAATGTGGCTGTGCACGGGGGTGTTGCATGGGAGGCTCTATATACTGGGAAGTAAGCAAGACCCATTGAACACAATTTTATGAGTGTTTTTACAGCAAAACTGCTGTGTTATTTTGCAGACCATATTCAGCTAATTGTTGTTGTGAGGGGTAATGCACCACTAAATGTGGTGCAAAATGTACAGTGCTGTTCCTTGGTAAATCTTCCTCCTGAGTGACACTGAAAGAGTATAACACACCATATCCAGCCACCCGTCTTGACAGTGAGGGAGAATGTTATTCAGTGCCCATGCCCACAAGGAACCCGTAGCCAGCCAAAACCACCCATCTCTATGATGACAGTGAGAGAGAATATTATTCAGTGCCCATGCCTGAAGGAACCCGCAGCCAGCCACAGCCACCACACTTCTTATTATTGGTAGTTTACAGTGAGTATGTAATAATTTGTCATACTATGGTTTTTCCTGGAGCGGTGTGAATGCTTTCTTTACCAATTTATAGATGCACTTGTCAACAAATACTGGCAACTGTTTTTTTAACAGGTTCCAGTTTCAAACAGAGTAAGAAGACATGAGGTCAGGAGTACTGTAGTACTACAATCACCTATAAGATATCATTTTCAGATAAGTATGTCAGTCTTTTCATCTGTTCTGTTTTGTCTTTCTTTTTGTCAAGTTGGTGTGAAGCATAAAATGGAGGTGACATATACATCAGATAATATATTTCTCATGCACATATGTAACTGGCTTACTTTAGCCAGCCATGGGGTTGCACAAAGTTTTATCTTGGTCATGATGACAAGATGTCTTGTAATATAACTTAAGACAGTGGGCAAGTGCATGTCACACGAACTAAACTTGTTAGTTGGTCTGTTGTGGTAGCTTAATAATAGCTTGGTATGTTAAGCTGGATATAACAGACACGAACAGCAACACTTTGAACAGAATGTGTTAGTGCAATGAAGTCCAAATAATTTCTTCTTCGTCTGCTTGCAGTTGCAGGTAACATTTCAGTGCTGTGTGCTGCCATCGGTGCTTTCTTCAAATCAGAACACATGCAACTTGTAGGAATCTGGATCTGGAGGATACACAGAAAACCTGTAAAGAAGACAAAACCATTACTGTAACTTTTTCCCAAATGATGTCCCAAGTTTCCAACCCCCACCCCCAAAATATGAATACAGTCCCCTCCCAATTATCCGACCACCCTTTATCTGACCCTCCCTTTCTTACGAACACTGATCATGTCCCCCACAGTTCTAATTAGCATACCTGTTTAGTGTGGATCACTGTCTTAATTAGGTGCAGCTGCTGTTAACTGCTCGTAAATGACACATTCTGCTCACTGAATCAGTTGTGGTTCAACAATGGAATCCCCTTCAGGAAAACGGAAGCGAGTGGTGCTAAGTGTTGCACAAAAAATACGGATTGTGAAGAAGCTGGAGAGTGGCGAGCAGGCAGTAGTCTTGGCAGACGAGTATGGCATAGGAAAGTCTACCATTAGCAATATCAAGTCTGCAAAAGACAAGCTTCGTGATTTTGCCAGCAGCATGAACATGGCAGTGGGATCAGAGAAATGGAAAAACATGAGGGCTTGCAAGGATGAGCAGCATAATGCTGCTCTGTACATGTGATTCCCAGAGGAATGGGAAAAAAGAACCCCGATATCAGGGCCAATTTTGAAGGAGAAGGCGCTCCAGTATCACCTGTGCCTTGAGAGTTCAGAACAGTTCTCTGCTTAGCGAAGGTTGGTTAACTCCTTCAAGCTGCCGACATGGCATACGGCAGCTGAAATTGTGCGGGAGTGACTAAGTGCTGCTGACAAGTCCATTGAGCCCTACATTCAGAAGCTGCTACACACTATCAAGGCTGAGGGTTGTTACTGGAGCAAGTCTTCAATGCAGATGAGACAGGTCTATATTGAGAGGACTTCTTTGGTGAACACTAGACCATGGTGCAGAGAGATGCCCAGGGCATAAAAAGCAGAAGGACAGTGTTACTGTGCTTGGCTGTGTTCGTGCGGCCAGTCATAAATTAAAATTGGTTGTGGTGGGTAAATCAATGGTACCACAGTGCTTCAAGCACCTCAATATGCAGACTTTGCCAGTGTAGTATGAGGCACAGTGTAGCACCTGGATGACAGACAACATTTTTACTTGTTGGTTTAATGACAGCTTTGTGCCACAAGTGAAGCTGTACCTGTGGTCCAAAGGGTTGCTAATCAAATCTCTATTCCTGGTTGACAACTCACCGGCACACCCTGATATTTCTGATGTCCAAACACGGGATGGAGTAATCAAGTGCTCATTTTTGCCTGCCAATACAACATCCAAGCTGCAACCCTGTGACTAGGGAGTGCTTGAGATTTTTAAAAGGTGCTACAGAAAAAAAATTGCTGCAGACCATTTTGGCTGAGGACAATGCCCAGTCCTCATTGTGTGACATCATAAGGGGTATCACACTTAAGGATGTGGTGTACATGTCAGCTGAGGCATGGGATTCATCCGGTCCTGAGTCAATACAAAAGGCATGGAAGAAATCGGGGATTAAAACAGCTCATGATGATCCGGCTGTTTCTGACACTTCTGACCTCCCCGACTTTCCTGATAGCAACATCTCAGCGGCTGAGATTATGAAACTAGCTACTACTCTATCTGACCCTCCATCTGAAAAGGAAGTGCTGCTATGGCTCAATTCAGACAAAGAGGAACAGGGTCATGAGGAGCTTTCAGATGATGGGATCCTAGAGCTTGTGTCAAAGTCTTCACAGTCTGAGTCAGAAGCTGAAAACAACTCAGAAGTGGATGAGGCAACTCCAGTACTGCCAACTCATTCGGAGGCATTCGATTGTTTTGACAAATGCATTCTGTACACGGAGAGCCAGGTAGACTGCGATCCAGTACAGGTAATGCTACTACAGCAGCTAAGACAGCAAGCTGCTAGAAAAAAGTTTGATTCTTTAAAGCAAATCTCTGTCACTGATTTTTTTTGCTAAATCTGGCGTGCCTTAAAGTTATGTACATTGTATTGTTTAATGCTTTAAATTTTTTTAGCTTACTTTTGTTTTCTTCTATTGCACTTAATAAAGATGTGATCCACAAACACTTAACTGCTTTTGTGATGTTTTGTTAATACTGTAACTGTGTTTACAGTAGAGTATATTATAGTGCACCCATTTATCCAACCGCCCACATATCCGAATGAATTGGATGTCCTCGGTTTGAATAAACGGGTGGGACTGTACTTATCTTTCATGGCTTGACAATTTTCCTATGGCAAAAGTCATCAGCAAGCAAAAAGTGCACAACCAAAGTATGACTGTAGGACCTGTGAGGAAAAAATAAATAAATGTTTACATATATATATATTATAGGGGCACAGTCATGCCCATATCATTAGGATTGAGTAGGCATTTTAATGTTAAACCTCAGTATTTGCACCTTAATAACTTTGTCAACTTTGTCACTTTGTCAAGGTGTCAGCGTGGCTCAGTTGGTAGCACATCCCTCTGACCAGAAGGTCGTGGGTTCTCGTCCCACACCGGGATTGGACTTGCACCTAAAAATCGCTGGCATCTGAGTGCAGTATTGGGGGGTGCTGTACTGCTGGGGTGTGCCGTCCTTCGGATGAGACATTAAACCGAGGTCCCTTCTACCCATCCTGGTGTTGTCCTGGTGGGTGTCCAGGTGGAAGTAAAAGAACCCAGGGCACTCTTCGCAAAGAGTAGGGAACATTCCCGGTGTCCTGGCCAACATTCCCCTTCCCATAAGCCAGTTCATGCAATTATCCAGGCTGTGTGTGGGTGATGATGTGCGATATGGCCACCACCACACATTCAGTCACTTCACTACCAGTCTAGCATTGCTTGTAAAGCGCTTTGGATGTAAGAAAAGCGCTATATAAATGCAGATTCTTCTTCTTCTTCTTGTCACCATTCAACAGACTTGCTTGAAATCTAGAATGCATGGTCAGATATGGTAGATCTCTTGATTTACTAAGTTTCATTTCAATCAGATGTGCGGATTTTGTGCAACACCTATGGAAAAAAGTGTATTTGTTGCCTTTTTTTGCCAATTTTTCCAAAATGTTCCTCATCACCTTGCACTCACACCATTGTAGCCTGCAATTTTCAGGGTAGATAGAGCTTACCTTAAGGAACAGACCAGCATTGGTTTGGTGAAAAAATATTATTCTGATCAAAAGTTATTCAATTTTGGACATTCGGGTTCTGAGCATGCTCAGTTCAGTCTTTTGGTTAGATGCACAGCTGTGAACAAGGAATTGAGCTCATTGATGGGGATTTATTTCTCACAAATGGGGATCCTTGTTCATGAGGAAAAATTTCCCTTTCATAAGCCGCCATCTTGTTTTCATTTTTAGCCCAAAACAAAATGTTGTAACTTGCCCCACAGATGCATTTTGAAAAAAACAAATGCATGGGTTTTGTTGGTAACACATCAAGAGGTTGACTGAATAATGTCGACCCATCAGAAGGGTGAAGGAATAATGGCACCGACAATTTGGGCAACATGGGCTTGCCCCCTTCCCCGAGTTATGTCCCCCCCTGGAGTAGGAATCTATACTAAGGTGGGTGTGGGGGCCAAAGTCCCCCACAAAGGGGAGTCCGAGAGTGATGCCCCCCATATAAAACAACTTTCCCACATATTGTCGCCTTGGGGTCTGGGCCCTTCTGATGAGTCACTGTTTTTCGTTCGTCCATATGACATGGAACCGTTTTGTTCAGAGTGATACCCTCTACAAAACTATGTGTTTGGCTTCCATCAGATAATTCAAAAAAATTGCTGTTTTGTATTTGAAAATCCCAGTACGTGACTCGCTTCTGATCCCCATTCATGAGACTACCAAAACCCCATTTGTCAGCCGATCCCCATTCGTGAGCTAGCAAAATCCCCATTCATGAGAGGAAAACCAGGTGGCTATATCTCATGAATGGGGATCAGCTCGCGAACAGGGATTTTGCTAGCTCACGAATGGGGATCCCTGCTCACGAGACAGGGCCATCTGGTCACGTCCACATGAACAAGGATTCTGAAAGTTCACAAATGGGGATTCAACTCACAAACAGGGATTTTGAATCCCCATTCATGAGAGAAGGAGAAGATGGCTATGCCTCGTGAACAAGGATCCCCGTTTGTGAGCTAGCCATATCCGCATTTGCGAGAGGAAGACCAGATGCCCCATCTCATGAAAGAGGATCGGCTCACAAACAGGGATTCTTGTCAGCTCACGAATGGGGATGTCCTCACTAATGGAATTTTGACAGCTCATGAACAAGGATTTGTAATACTTGCCAGTTCACTGCTAAGAAACGGTAAGGACTTTGCCCTGAAATTTGTAGGGTGCAAAGGGGATGTTCCACAGATGTGACATATACTTGTTGTAAACAATCGCATTGGTAACATAGTTATGACCTTCTAAAGTTTTGACATTTCCCATAGGATAACATTATGATGTCAATGATGCTTTTCAGCACCTGTATCTTGAAAACAAAGCAAGATACGCAGTTTGCACTACTAGCAGCGTGGTTCACCTTCAAGTGAACCAAGCTGTTAAAATGAGTTTAGAAATCATAGATGACACCTGCAGTGGAATTTCTTTTGTGGGTTGCAGTTAATGAGATATTGTCAAATTAGTGTCACAAGAGTTCAAAAGTTGCCTTGCGTTGCATTTCAGTGCCCATATCTCATAAATGATGTAAGATACAGGTTTGGTCATTCATTGTTGCATATAGTACTCACTGTGATGATTACAATGACACTTGAATTTTTTTTTTTACCTGCTACGGTTCCTGAGATATTGGCAAATTAGTGTTACAAGGGTTCCTTGACATATAGGGCTGCCCCACAGATGCATATTTTTATGCAGAAATGGGCAACTTGGGGCCCTGCACTCCCACCAATACATGTTTTTTACTAGTTACATTACAGTTTTTCAATAAATAAGGAAATTCATGGCAAAAAAATGCATTTAATGCATCGGTTAGGGTTAAAGCAACAAAAGTAGAAATTAAGCGTTGAGGTTGGGCCTTAACCCCCACACACAACCCACATACCCATCTTCCACAGACTGACAGACACTGGGGTGTGCCATGGGGTCATGAGGCCTAACTCTCATGCCATTTTCCTTTACTGTTGCATGTCAACCTGTTTACACATGGAATGGGGTGAGAGTTGGGCCACACAACACCTTGGCACACCCCGGCATCTGTCAGTCTGTGGAAGATGGATATGTGGTTGTGTGGGGGTAGGGGCTCAACCCTAACATTTCATTTCCTCACTTTTGTTGCTTTAACACTAACCAATATATTAAATGCAGTTTTTGTCATGAATATATGTATGTAAGTATGCGTATATATATATATATATATATATATATATATATATATATATATATATATATATAGAGGCAAAAACTCCATTTAATGCATTAGTTAGGTTTCCACAATGACAAAGTGAGGAAATTTGCTGTTAGGGTTGAAAACCCCTTGGACCCTCCCACCACCAACCGGCATTGGGGTGCACATTGAGGATCGTCAGCCCAACTCTCACCCCATGACATGTGTAAAGCAGCAGAAGTATAGGAGAATGGGTGAGTTAGGACCCACGATCCCAATGCACACCCCAATGCCGGTTGGGGGTTGGGGGTCCAAGGGGGTTTTCAACCCTAACAGCGAATTTCCCAGTTTTGTCGCTGTGGAACAACCCTAACTAATGCATTAAACTGAGTTTTTGCCTCTAATTTCCTTCTTTGAGAATGATAATGAGAAATAGTGAATGTAATCGTGGCGGTGGAGCTGGGCCCTTTCGCCACCTGATGTCTTGTGGTATAGTAACAGAGCAGCAATGCAAACAGAAATGCTAACAGTGGCGCACATAGTAACACAAGCGTGAATGAGAACAGAAAGGGTGACGCACACGGTGGCGTAGATGGGAACGGTGTGCCACATGATGTCTTGTCACATAGTAACATGGTGCCTGTAAATGGAAATGTCAATGGGCATGGTGACGCAAAGTGAAACAGAAAGAGAAACAGTACGGTACACACAAATGGCAAAAAAGTAACAGAAATGCAAGCGCAAATGAAAACGGAAAGGATAATGCACATAGGGCAACGCGCCTCCGGCACTATAATGCAGCAGCTGGAGCACGGGCCCAAAGGGCACGCACTCCCGCCTGCTACGATGTCTTGTGGCATAGTAACAGGAAGAGCAACACAAACAGAAGCGCTTAACAGTGGCGCACATGGTAACGCAAGCGCAAATGACAACAGAAAGGGCAATGCACACGGTGGCATAGACGGGAACAGTCTGCCATGTGATGTGTTCTCACATAGTAACATGGTGCCTGCAAATGGAAATGTCAATGAGCATGGTGACGCAAAGTGAAACAGAAAGAGAAACAGTACTGTAGACACAAATGGCAAAAAATAACAGAAACGTAAGCGCAAATGAAAACGCAAAGGATAACACACATAGGGCCCTCGCTCCGGCATGTAATGCAGCAGCAGAACCGCAAGACTAAAAACCCACCTCCCACCACATGATGTCTTGTGGCATAGTAACAGGAAGAGCAACGCAAACAGAAGCACTAACAGTGGCGCACAAGGCAACGCAAGCACGAATGAGAACAGAAAGGGTAATGAACATGGTGGCGTAGACGGGAATGGTGTGCCACATGATGTCTTGTCACATAGTAACATGGTGCCTGTAAATGGAAATGTCAATGGGCATGGTGACGCAAAGTGAAACAGAAAGAGAAACAGTACAGTGAACACAAATGGCAAAAAAGTAACAGAAAGCATAGCTAAGTGACGCATAAAGGATGATGCGTGGTGGCATTGGGATCATCAGCCCTAACTCTCACCCCATGACATGTGTAAAGCAGCAGAAGTATAGGAGAATGGGGTGAGAGTTAGGACCCACGATCCCAATGCACACCCCAATGCTGGTTGGGGGGTGGGCGGGTCCAAGAGGGGTTTTCAACCCTAACAGCGAATTTCCTCACTTTTGTCACTGTGGAACAACCCTAACTAATGCATTAAACAGAGTTTTGCCTCTAATTTCCCTTCTTTTGGGAATAATGATGAGAAATAGTAGATGTAATGCAGCGGGCGGGAGCATGGGGCCCTCCGGACTGGCGCTCCCGCCCGCATATCTGCTCTCGCCACACGATGTCTTCTAGCATACTAACAGGGACAACAACACAAACAGAAATGCTAACAGTGGCGCACATGGTAACACAAGCATGAATGAGAACAGAAAGGGTAACACACATGGTGGCGTAGACGGGAACGGTCTGCCACGTGATGTGTTGTCACATAGTAACATGGTGCCTGCAAACAGAAATGTCAATGGGCATGGTGATGTAAACTGAAACAGAAAGATAAACAGTACTGTAGACAGAAATGGCAAAAAATAACAGAAATGCAAGCGCAGATGAAAATGCAAAGGATAACGCACATGGTGGCGCAGACGTCAACGGTAAATGAAACGGGTACGGAACCGCAAGCGGAAAGGGCAACAGTAACAGTAATGTAAGCACGCAGGCTGGTTTTCCCCAAAACCTGCATAGAGAAAGACAGTGAGTACAAATAATGTATGCATAATAATGAGTATCGGCGCAGAAAATGAGAACTTGGAATACTAAATACGTTATATCTCAGGAACAGTACGACGTAGAAAAAAAATGTAAAAGCCATATTATTTACAACTGTCCTGGCTAATTTGGTACTTCACCCCTGTTGGGGGCTAAGAAATTTTCAGACAAAAAGTCCGTATCTCGCACCGTTTCCGAGATACGGGCCCTGAAAGGCGCGGCGAACGCCGTAATGTTATCCTATGGGAAAAAAAGAAAAGTTCGGAGCACCATAACTTTCCCTCCCTGTAATGTTTTTTCACCAAACCACTGAAAGGCACATCTGTGGGCTGTTGGCTGTCTTCCCTCCAAATTTCAGGAAAAAAGACCAAACCGTTATTTTGCAGCAGGGATCCAAAGGACTTCTGTAATGCATCGGGCGCCGTAATGTTATCCTATGGGAAAAACTGTCAACTTTGGAGTTCCGTAACTTTGCCACCATGTAATATTTTGTCAATACAACACTGAAAGGCACATCTGTGAGATGTTGGCTCCATTCCCTCCAAATTTCAGCACAAAACTCCCAATGGTTCTTTTGCAGCGCAGTGCCAAAGAATCAGTGTTACTGTCCCACAGATGGAAAACTACTGTCGCAATTTGCGAAAGCTTTCACAAAAAAGTTCGACATTTTCATGAGCATGAAAGTAATTTGTGAAAGTACTTTTTCCAGAAATTTGAAAAACATATTTCTGGGGTCTTTTACCACAAAATAAAGACATGGCAAGCATCCTCAGGGTCCGACTAGGTGAATACAAAAAGAATTAGGTTGCTAGATGGTCCCAAATTTAAATGCCAACCATTTCTCTGATCACCAACTGAAAACAAAATGGCCGATCTGCGAAAGTAACAGGCCCATTTGCGAAAGTAAAAATGCATTTGCGAAAGTGTTGAACTTTTTGTTAACTTTTCCCATTGACTTATAATGGGAAACTGTTTTTTGAATAACTTTTGAACCGTTTAATATTTTTTCACGAAATCTTCAAAAGGCACATCAGGGACCCTGGCCACATGTTCCCTGAAGATTTTGGGCCAGTCGCGCAAACCGTACGACCTGTAGGCACGACCGTAGAATTCCAGAAAAGCGTAAACGCTGCGACAGATCACGCTTAATAACTCCACAGCCGTATATCTAACTGGTACAAAACTTGGCAGATCCCAAGGCCTATGGTTCTTGATCATGTATTCCAAATTTCAGGAAATCTGTCAAAAGGTTGCAAAGTTATTAAGGTGCAAAGTTTTGGGGTTTAACATAGAAATGGCTCCTCAACCCTAACTATGATAGCACTACCGTGCTACCATAATATATATACTGTATATATATATATATATATATTTATACAATGTATGTTTGGGGATAAATAACAGTATAAAAAATGATATCTTAGCTGCCCAGTGAAGATAACATTGTTATCTTCATGTTCCTATACGTCATTCATTTATCTCCACGTTCCTATACGTCATCATGATGAAAGTGAAAGTTTTCACTTTTCATCATCTGGCTATCTCTTTCCTGTCTCACTGTACAAGCAAGCTCCCCAAACACACACATCTCTCAGATCTGGTTGATCCTGCCTACATCTTTAAACAAATAATTATTTTTAAAAATATCTGGTTGATCCTGCGACTTTGTTTTATCCACGTCCAACTAAAATGAAGCATGACCAATCAGTATGCAGTCAAATGTAGAGTGACTGAGCGCTAGAAGATTCAAATCTGAAGTACTGTCAGAAAGTGTTAATTCTGCAGCCTGTGCTATAAACTGTAGAAAGGTGTTCCCCTTTGTTAATATTGCCTCTATTTTAGGAAAAGAAGCTGCCGACAGTACTGAGGGAAGAGCGAGCGAGTCGGCAGCTTCAGAACACCAGACGAAAGTGAGAGCGTCAGTTGCCATAGCAACACATGCTCCGCATTCATCTGTAGTCCTGAAGCTGCCGACTCACCTGCTCTCCTCTCAGTACTGTCGGCAGCTCTTTTGAGGAAATAGGGCCAAAATAAGAAAAACAAACACTTTTCTGAGCGCAGGTGCTGATCCCTCATTGTAAAAATCAGACACTGCCTCAGGTTTTCATGTGTATAGCGCTCGTCGATGCTACACTCCCGGGGAATAGCTGCTTGGTCACGTTATGTTCCATGAAGAAGTATACATAAACAGAAGTTGCAGGATCAACCAGATATGTTTTTTTACCAAGTATTTTTTTAACATACAGGCAGGATCAACCAGATATGATTTATTAAATACCTTTACAGTGCCAAGACCAGACATTTTTTAACATTTAGTATACGTAATCTGTTGGATTGGTGATGGTGTGGGGAGGGGATAAGAGTTGTGTTTGGGTAATCTAAAACATGCTTTTTTATTTTAAAGTGGCAAGATCAACCCCACATTTTTTCTAAATAACATATGCCATCTGTTGTGTTACAACAGATATGCACATTGAGATGAAATGGCCATTACTTCTGTATGAGGATTGTATCAAAGGGGCCATTTGGGGTTGTGTGAGTGAGGCTAAAGCATACATTGTATAAACAGAACATGACATGGCCTGACCAAGAAGATATCATTATTTATCTTTCTCTCGAGGCCAATGACATCATGATATCTCACTGTGGCTTTGCCACGAGTGAGATATTATGATATTATTGGCCTCTCGAAGATAAATATGATATATTCAGTCAAGCCATGTCATATCCCCTATATATATAAATATATATATAAATAAGTTAATGCGTGGGTCTCTGAAAACCTGAGCATGAAACATACAGTAATTTACCAATGGTGGTATGAATATACACACATAGGGCAGCATGATTCATTCAGTGCAGCAGATTAAAGTCCTCAGAACATCACATTATGGATCACCCAATGGTCAATCTGGACTGTCTGTGGCTATCATCATTGGCAATACTCTGTACATCAGCTCAGTCAGCAGAAGGACAACAGCAGCAGCAGCAGACGCAGCAGACGCAAGACTTGTGGCTGTTGGTGCACACTTCAGTCAGTGAGTCCTGAATTAATTGTGACTTTTCAGAACATTTTATCATGTGATTTTTCTTTATCAGGAGTAGGAACACTAATACTGCATGCTGAATGATGTAGTAAGACAGCAGTATAAGCATGCTACATTCACATATCACATTAATTACTTTTATGGGGGATTGTACAGTAATTATGTTATGTTGGGTGATGGTAGGGTATTTTGATTGTGGTTGTTGTGGTATGCTAAAAAACACAGAACACAGTCACCACCAGTACCCAAAAATTTATATTGTATGACAAGTACTGCAGTAGTGCAATAATCTGTTGACAATTTTTACCAATATTTTTCTATGCGATTTGCAATTAGTAGTTATCTACTGACTTGTCTATATGATACCCTTATTTCCACAATTTACAACTGCTGGACTAGGTTTTTTCACATATGACATAATAAACAGCATTACTTTTAACCTTGCTTATGGCAGCATACATCTGTCATTTCAAATCCTTTCTGTTGGGACTCAAATGAGTAGCATGCAATCCAGCAGGACATGGTGCACTGCCATTACATTACGGAGCAGTATGTGTTCAAAACAGCTGGGAAAACTGATTAAAACAACAGTTAAAAACAAGATTAAAAAGACCACTACTGTTATTTTGTATCTGAAAATGGTAATGGTATCACACATCGTGAGTTAGCAAAATCCCATTCATGAGAGGAAGACCAGATGGCTCACTCAGATCTCACAAATGGGGATCAGCTCAGAAGGGGATTTTGCTAGCTCACGAATGGGATTCCTGCTCACGAGACAGGACCATCTGGTCACATCCACATGAATTAGGATTCTGAAAGTTCACAAACAGAGTTCAACTCACGAGATGGGGATTCTGGATCCCGTTCATGAGAGGGAGGAACAGATGGCTTGTCGTGAACGAAGAATCCCCATTAATTGAGCTAGCAAAATCCCCATTTGGGAAATGAAGACCAGATGTCCCTATCTCATGAATGAGGATTGGCTCGTGAATGGGGATTCTTGTCAGCTCACGAATGGGGATTTCCTCACTAATGGGGATTTTGAAACAGGGTGGAAATGCAATAGTCCTTCCACCCTCTGTGACTGATGTAAGAAAATGTGGCCCACGTAGGTTTACATTTTTCATAATCACTGATATTGCTCACTTGTGCACATATTGCAGCAGACAGTGGGAGGAACTAGAACTAACACCATATTGAGTAACGAGGGTAATGGCCCCAAAGGGAGAACAAGTGGTGGGAATGGTGCACAGATAGACACAAGTCTCTTTAAATGAGAAAAGGTCCTGAAGGAACTGGAAGGAATAAGTTGTTAAAGCGATGGGGCTAGATGGGGTGCATCCCCAGGGTCCTAAAGAACTAAACAAGGTGGTGTCTGAACCTCTGGCAATCTGTTTAGCCAATCACTGGAAACTGGGGAGGTACCCAAAGACTGGAGGACAACAGATGCAGTCCTTATAGAAACGCAGGAATAAAGAGGAAGCATGGAACTACAGATTAGTTAGCATCACTTCAGTAGTGGGGAAGATCATGGATGCAATACCGGAGAGATTGGTGGAACATCTGGTTGGCAATGAACTACAGGACCCAAGACAGCATGGATTCACCAGGGGAAGGTCATGTCAGACCAACTGCATTGAATTTGGAATGGGTGACTAGGTAGATCAGGGAGGGCAGAGGGCAGTGGATGTTGCCTATCTGGACTTCAGCAGGTCTGTGACACTGCCACAAAGGTAATTAAACTGGGGAATATGTGTGTTGGCAGGACAGTAGTGTGGTGGGTAGGTAACTGGCTGGGTGGCAGGACAGAGGGTGGTGGTAAATGGCAGTCACTCCACAGAGGGCACAGTGACCAGTGTGACACGACAGGGATCACAGCTGAGACTGGTTGTATTCCATTATTGAAATTAGGGATAGATGCCCTGGCTAAACAATTAACAATGATTTTTAATTTTTTATTATGTCAAGGGTTTTTTCCAAAATGTTGGAAATCTGCTATTATAAGGCATGTACATAAAACTGGTTAAAAAATGTGGCATTGAATTATAGACCAATCTCTTATTTGGCACCTTTATCAAAGATTATGGACAGAATGGTATTTGATCAAATTCAGGCATTTTTGTTTAAGTGCAATTTACAAACTGGTTCACAGCATGGAATCATATCACAACATAATACAGAGACAGCATTGGTGGAGTTCGCAAATGGCTTAATGGGTGTCATTGATTTAGGGCACTCCATTGTCGGGGTGCTTGTGGATCTCACCAAGGCTTACGACTTGGTTGATCATCCGCTATTATTGGAATCTTGAGTAAGTTTTATTTTGCGGGGGAAGTTATAACCTGGTTTGAGAGGTATTTGTCCCATAGAGAGTTTAGGACAGCTATTGGATGGGAATATCCGGACCTGGGGTTAATTACCTCTGGTGTACCACAGGGCTCAATTTAGGCCAGTTACTGTTTTCATCATTTACAAAATCTGCACCAAAGGTATGTATTGAGTCCCAGATAACATTACATGCAGACAATGTGGTTTTATCTGATGTAGGTGAAAATGGGCTTTTAGCTCTTCTAACTTACAAGTATAAAAAATAAAAACTGAAATCAAAATGAAAAACTTCTTCAGTGACAGTGTACAGGACCTGGAAGGCGAATTTCCTGGCTTGCTGATGAGAAAGCTCTATAACTGGATAATACAGGGTAGAGAAAGTTCAAAGGAGGGCAACAAAGATAGGACTTGTGATGCAATCCATATACCATGAGGACAGGTTGAAGGACTTGAATATGTACTCCTGTCCCTGGAGAAAAAGAGGGAGACAGAGGAGATATGACAGCCATACAAGTATCTTACAGGGAGAACAGGGTGCCAGAACACTTTTTAAGCAAAAGAGAAGTTCCAGGACTAGAGGGCATGGGATGAAGGAAGGGAGATTCAAAGGAAACATGAGGAAGAATTTAACAGAACAGGTGGTGGACAAGTAGAACACCCTGCCAGAGGAAGTAGTGGGGTCTGAAAAAAATCACAGGATTTAGGAATGCATGGGATAGACATAAGGGAATTCAGGAGGGGCGAGGGGCAGACATCTAGGAAATCAGTTAACTTACAAGCTCAAATGGGCAGACTGGGTGGGCTGTAGGCACTTATTTGCTGAGAGTGTCTATGTACATCATACAGAACCAGGCCAGGGGTGTTGCAATCAAAAATGTTTAGGGCTGCAGGCTATGCCCTTGAACAAATATTTACTTGTAACAGGAGTGTTGGGCATATTTATGGAGCACAGTCTACTTTAAGTGTTGCATAAATATGCACTCCACACTCCTGTGTGTCAAAGGACAAGGTTTACCCAACCTAGTCAAGTCATAAATGTAATGCAACAGTTCACCCGAAGGCCCAAACCCCCGCTGGTCTGGAACCTGGGCTGTCCAGCACAATACTGAAATGCACAACCCAATGGCAACTTACAAGCTCAAATCATGGGCAGACTGAGTGGGCTGTAGGCACTTATCTGCCGACATTGTCTATGTATGCCATGACCACTGCACTCCCCCTCCCCGGTCAGCTCGTGGACCCAAGAACAAAGTTTGCTTTTGCCATACCTTGTAGAAGTTATAAATTTCAGTTTAATTGGACTTTGTTTCCCTTAACCACCACAACTGCCAAACATAGACAGTGACACTCAATAAATTAACCTCCCCCCCCCAAAGTCTCAATTCAGTTCCAAAGTAGTATTTAAAGATAATAAACTGCACATTTTGGCTGCCTAACTTTGCAGCAGTCAGCACCTGGATAATGCTTTAGTGTAACTATTAAAACAAGCACTACTTCATAATAGAAAGTAATTAATTAGCAAATATAGCACATCACCTGCGTTTCATGGGCAACAGTAACAGCAGCAGCAACTTCAGTCAGGCTCTATGGTATTATTTTATCATTAAATGCTTGTTTTAATAGTTACAGTAAAGCATTATCCTGGTGCTGACAACTGCAAGTTTAGACTGCCACAGTGTCTAGTTTATCATTATCTTTAATGTACTTCTTGGAAGTGTACACAGTGCCAACAGTAACATTAGGGTGCATGCACTCAGTTAACTAATGATTTCAATCTCTCTGAGCAGGTCTCAGATCATGACCACCTACCCCATCTGGTCAGCTTATGGAGCCCAAGACAAATTTTATTTAACCATACCTTGTAGAAAATAATTTCAGCTTAGTGTGACTTTTCCCTGACCCACACCACCATACAGTGACCCTTACAACAATACATTAATCCCAAAAAGTCTCCATTTCCAAGTTTTATTGAAAGATAATAATGATCTGCACATTTTGGCTGCTTAATTTTTCAGCAGTTAGCACCACCTATATAATGCTTTTAGTGTAATTGTATTAAAACGGGCACTTATTTCATAATAAAATTACATTATCAAATATAGGCACATCACCTGCTTTTCATGGTCAGCATTAACAGTAGCAGCAACTTTAATCATAGGCCCTGTAATCATCAAGTGCTCATTTTAATAGTTACAGTAAGGCATTATCCTGGTGTTGACAACTGCAAATTTAGGCTGCCACAATGTGTAGTTAGTATCGTTATCTTTAACATACGTCTCAGACTTGGAAATGGTAAGCCATTTGCCAGCAGTAAGTCAGTGAACATGTTGGACTTGGTAAGCACCCCCGCCACTGCCACAGTAACACTGAATGAATATTACCCCCACAGTACCTGATGGAGGCTGAGCAGAGTTACACATGTGTTTGACTTTGTACCCCCACCCTAGAAGGCTGCATGAAGTAAGGGTGTAAATTAAAAATTACCAAATGCCAACAACCTTTCAGAATCCTGTCCCATTTGTATCCCTGTTGGTATCAACTGGGAGTGGAGGGGAGATGGGACTGGGAGATCACCAGAAGGATACCTAAGTAGAAGCAGCATGTGGCAAACCACCAGGATGCCAAACAGCTAGATGACAAAACAAAATTGTGACTAGAAAATATTGCCACTACTGTTGGGCTGGCTGGGGGCAAGTGAAGATTTTAGCTAAACTAGAATTTTAAGCAAACTAAGTAACATACAGACACCGAGGGACATATTGAAGGAAATTTAGCTAAACACACATAGTGGCTGGACAGAGATAGCCAGGATTGGTGCTGCCCAAAAGGCATTCATAGTAAACCAGATTTTTTCTTTCCAACTTATTTACTCAGACTAGCGCAGCTTTAATACAACATTCCACTTCCAGTGGGTTCCTGCTTCAGTTCTACCCATGATCACAGTCAGTTTCCATAGTGGGATTTGAACCTCTGATGATCTCCAGGTTCCAAATCTGGTGCTCTAATCAACAGATCACAGTAAGACCCTACTTGGTGCACCCGAAAGGCATTAATTTCGTAGTGCCATTTTTTTTTTTTTAAACTTACTCAGGCTAGCCTAGCTGTAATACAGAATTTAACTTCATTTACTCCTGCTTCTACCTAGGTCAGATCACAATCAGTACGTGTCTATAGTGGGATTTGTTTGAACCTGAATATCCTGGTTCCACATCTGGTTCTCTAATCAAATAGATTACATTCATAGAAACATAGAATTTGACTGCAGATAAGGACCCGCTTGGCCCACCAGTCTGCCCATTTCCTTGCCTAGTGGATAAGCTGCAGATCCTAGTTAACCAGCAGCCTACTTCTTCCTACCCCCACCCCGAGAATTGCCTTATGACTGTCCCATGCATGTTTGAATTCCACCACTGTTTTTGACTCCACAACCTCCTCTGGAAGGCCGTTCCATGCATCCACAACCCTCTCTGTGAAAAAATACTTCCTTAAATTACCTCTGCGCCACCCCCCCATCTTCAAATTGTGCCCCCTTGTTCTTGCACACCTCTTTTTGAAAGATGCTACCTCTTTGACTTTGTTGATTCCCTTGAGGTACTTGAAAGTTTCTATCATGTCCCCCCTCTCCCTCCCTCCTTTCCTCAAGGCTATACATATTAAGCTCCTTAAGTCTCTCTTCATATGTCTTCCGGTCACAGTAAACCCCTGCTCCTGCATCCTTTCCTATCAGTCTCCTCTCCCACAACCAGACAGCCTGAGCAGAGTATAGAAAATGCATCAGTCTCACACTAATGTATCCACAAAATCAGCACACCTCGCTTGACATCACACAGGGCATATATTTATTGAATACAAAAGCAGACACTACAATCAGCCAAAAATCAGGAAAAACAAAGTCCGACTGGTTTCATACTAATGGTATGTACCATTAGTAAGAAACTGGTCGGGACTTTGTGTTGCTTATCCTGATTTTTGGCTGATTGTAGTGTCTGCTTTTTGTATTCAATAAATATATGCCCTGTGTGACGCCAAGCGAAGGTGTGCTGATTTTTGTTGTATATATTTGAGATTTCATCTCTTGCACCCTCCTACAGCAGTGGAGCTGTTTTTGTTTTCATTTCAGCCTTACACTGCAGCTTCTGGTAAAGAAGCTTCTACTTTATAATCTTGGCTTACTGTTTTTGTATTTTTGTATATTAAAGCACAAAGCCTGGCAGAAGGAATGGAAAAATTACAGCCTTCTGTTGTCAACCTATAAAATACAGCTCTTCCACCCAGAGTATGTGAAGAGACTCGCCCATCCCCACAACTGACAGTAGCTTACTTCTCTAAAAATCACTACTAATGACTTAGTGGGACCCAAGGAATAAAAAACCCAGCCATCAACTGGCAGAAATACTGTAATATTCTAAAAGCTAACCTACATGCCAGCAAGAAAAGGATTACGTTTTCCCAGCTTCAAGCCTTCCACAGTGTATCATGTTTCTGTTATTGCAGCCCAAAATGCCTTCATCTGCCTTCTGGTCTGCTAGCAGGGAGAAAAGTTTGAGTGGCACTGTGGCAGCAGGTTTAAGTTCTGTCCTAGTAAAGAAATATTTAAACACTATGTCTTCCAGCACTATATGCTGGACAAAAGTGTGCCTCAGTTATTTAATTAGACCTAGTTTTTTTTACAGCCAAAGTCTTAAAAGTCCTAAAATTAATTAATTGATGAAAAGGCATTAAGGCAACACCAAGAACCTAGAAGAACCCTCAGCCTTAAAGACACGGGAAACCCATGGGATATGTAAACAACTCATATTACAGCTTTTTAATTCAGCTGCTAGTCTTTACCAATTAATTAGAGCTTAAAACAGATTTAAAATATTTTGCCCAAGTAAGTTGCTTTTCAAAATAAATTTGCTTTATAAAACAAAACAAAAATACAAGCAAAACAAAGTAACAGAACTATTTTCTGCAGTGCCAGTCCCAGTCCAACCTTGGGAGTTGGGAGGATCCAGGCAGCCCACCAGTGCAGAATTGCCGCTTTGCAATAAAAATACTTTTCAGCTCCTCTGCTTCTCCACAGTCCATTTCACATTTGCAAAAGGGACTGTTAAGAGGTCACACAATTAAGAAATACCAATGATGATTATACAGCTGAGAATGTCTTGTTTTCTCCGCACAGTCACTAACAGTTGTGATTAATTTGTGCCATCAATTATGTTCCTAGAAGGTATGAAAGGAGGAACCAAGAACATGAGAAAACATGGCATGCATCTACAATACAAAGCGGACAATTTTAATGTGAGGGATGGCATAAACTGACATCATAACTTGACTCTGTCCCTAGCAAGAAACAATCCTGCAGATCAGCTTTGGAAACAAAGATGCAATGCAACCGAATGACATCACCATTTATAACAAATCCTACATTCTCATCATGTACAATGAAACAATCTAGCAAATACTACTGAATAAAAATGCAATTTTTTGGATGCTGAAAATGCAGCTAAATTAAACATCAATTACACTACAGAAGCAGCAGTCACACACATACAGAACACACCAGTGCACCAAAAGATTATCTGGCCACATCTGTGGTTCAAAGACCCAAACAGAACCTTAAAGTAAACACAATACATCAGAAAAAGCCACCTATTTGCTGAGCAAGAACATATTAACCATTGTTCTGCATTGTATTGATAATAACTACAGTAACACGATTGGGCTTCCAAATATGCATCACCAAATAAATTAAATTTCATAAGATGTATTAGATTAATTCCAATGTACATTCATTATATGGGAGGGAGGGAGACTATTCTCTGGTTGCCTTTCCCAAATGTTTCACAAAACATGTTTTAAACTTGATATTTGTAAATGGCAACTTAGTAGTGCTTCAAGTGTTGAATCAATAAATAAAGGCAAGTTGCTATCCTGTATGACTTGTATAAGAGGACTATTCTTCCTCAGTGCAAAAAAAAATTTATGCTATTACATTTTAACCCTTTCAGATATTTCCCTCCTGATAAATAGAGGCTGGCTGTCAGACAGTCTCCTGCTGTTTGGATGAAAAATCACAATAAACTCCAGAAATCAAGGGCAATGCTCACCTATCCAACGTGCTAGTGCTACTTGTAGTACTTTCTGATCATATTTACCCCAGCAGCACACAGGCAGCATAGGAACACAAGGAATGACCCTCGCCATTTCACCCCTTGGAGGAAATAGAAAGCAATAACTGCCTGCCTATGGCCCTAATCCATCACAGAGACCAGCATGTCAATTCAGGCTTTAAAAGCATAAAGTCATAATATGCCAATGCAAGACATAATCACAACAATCCATCACTTTGACTGTGAGGTGACCATCATACATACATACAACCTGTCCTGCCCCAGTGTAATGTTATGTGGCACAGCAGTCTGGCAGAAAGCCCCATCCCACCACTCCTTTACTTTACTCACCACACACGTGCTGCTGCTGCTTGCTCCTTCTTTAGTAGTCTTCAATCTCCGACCTGAGTTGACCCATTCTTTTCCTTTAGATTTTGGTCTCTGGATGCAGGCATGCAAAGCTCTCCCCTTGACTCCACTCAACTGACTAGTGGGCAGCACGGCACAGAGACGGTCAGTCATGCTACCTCAGTCTCTCAGCACCTGTGGGCTACAGTGGCTCTGTGTCCTCAGTCCTACCCGATGCGACTGCACTTCCTGTTGAATCCTGCCAGTGCCAGCCAGGGGCTCAGCTGTGCTGTCTTCTACAAGCCAGGAACATCCATACCACTCCGGTCCCACTCCAGGCATCCTCCACTCCACACACAGACTACAGTGAGTGATTTACAGCTCTTTCACTCCACAACAGCCTGGGGTCAGTGCTGGAGTTGGACTGTGCCCTGTCCTGACTGTGATGGACTGAACACCTGTCCCCAGGCAGCCAGCTGATTCTCTACATGGAGTTTCCCACTTCAGCATCTCACTGACCGACCCTCTGAGATTGTGGGAGGACTAAGTTCTACTGCTGAACTGCTGTAATGATTCTTCCTCCCACTCTGGCTTCAAAAGGCTCCAACTTCGCCACCAAGTAGCACCACAAAAGGAAAGCCTTCGATTTCTCGCTCCATGCCTCAACTTTCAGTTCCAGAAGAGGAACATTGAACAGACCAAACTCGCGGTTCACCTGGGAATTTGAAGAGCCCACGTGACCCGCCCCTTACTAGCCATGCCTTCCTTTTCTTAGAAAGCGGACCTGATTGAGACAGCAAATATATCTCAATCAGGTCCGCCGAGGTCATGTCATATGTTTAGACTCCACCCTCCACCTTTAAAAAAATGAAAAGGCTTGAGAGTGGCTGGGAAAACCCATGAAGAAAACAAACAAACAAAAAAAAGAAATACCTAGACACCAGTCGGCTCCCACGACCCGCCCACTGATCTTTAGCACGCCATGTCTGACGTGTCGGTGGCTATGCCCTTGCAATTGGGGGAACAACCTGTTGCTGCTGCTGCTGATGAGACTGCTGTGGCTCCTCTTTCAATTCCTGCTGCTGCTGATCCACTGGCACAGGGACCATGGCAGGTGGTGGTGGTGGTGGGGCACTAGTAGTAGGTGGTGCCACCAGTAGGGGTACTTCCATGGCACCACTACCTCCTGCTTCAGGGAGGGGACCCCTCATATGATATAAGGTGCTCCTGTTTAGAAGCAGGGTGCCACCATGCTTGCAGTCCCCCTCATGCTCTCCTGTCCATGCACCAAAGGCACCTCTCTCCATTTTACTCTCTCTCTCTTTCTCTCATACACACACACACACACAAAAAAATTAACAATTAATTACAGTACTGAAAAAGGTGCACAACTCAACACTAGAGGCAGAAAATACAAAAAAAAAACACCTAATAAACAAGAAAAGTAAAAATGTTAAGCAGATTCAATATATATCTCTCTCCTATCTCCTCTCTCACAAAACCTCTTTCTCCCACCCTAGGTAAGACGAAAGTGAAAGTCTTTCACTGTCTTGCCTGATTAACTTCCTGCCTGAGCCATGTGACCTGCAGACTGTAACACATATGTGGGCTGTTTCAATTATGACTCACTTCACTTTGAACAGAAACCAAAGCAAAGTGAATGTAAAGTCATAATGGGGTGACATCATTATGAGGTGAAGTAGTGTAATTCTATGGGGACTTTGCGTAGTGTTTAGCGATGCAGAGTGGGTGGCTTTGCCCCAGCTTTGCTGGTGGAGTTAAACTTCACTGCATCTCTAATGCAGACACACAGGCAAAGAGTCCATCTCTTAGTCAAAGCACATGGTATTCTCCTGGTCCCTATGCCAAGAAAGGAGTTCTCTTCATCATGTAGTACTTGGGCCATATAGGAAACCTTCCATCTTCCTTTCCAGGTTGGGGAAGTGCTGCATGGCAGCACTACCGCCCCCCCCCCACAGCCTTGGACCATCAGCTGTCTGACTGAGCTCACCCTCATGCTCAGTTCACCAGCATGAAAGCACAAAGAACTATTCACTGGGGTAAAGACTGGCACTACACACAACATTTCCTAATAATAATTATTTTTTTATTATTATTATTTTGACCCCTAATTTTCAAGATAGTCCTTTTATGACTCCTGTTTATAAACATGACATGTGGAATTTATGGAAATGGTGAAACATCATTTCATACAGCAATTTCAAAACCATGTCTTGTCCACATTAAAAAATATACCGTCATATCTATGAGGTGATGTGAAAATGGCTATATTTAGGGTTTAGTGCCAAAATATTGAAAATTAGCAAAGTTATGAGTGGACATTGAAATATTTCAATATTCTTTCATAACTTGGTCATTTTACCATATTGTTACACTAAATTTTCCATACAGTCTTCTTATGACCCCACCTCATTAACCCAGTACCAGAAACATGATTTGATGTTGTGATTGCAAAATAATCTTTGGTCAAATATTTGAAAAATTTCAACTGCCTTGTTCATGAGGTGGGGTCCCAAAAAGACTATGTTGAAAGTTTAGCAGGAAAAATACAAAAACTAGTGAAAGTTGAGTTGTTTTAATGCTTAGTTTACACTCAAATTTTCAACAGTCTTCTAATAATTCCTCATTTATGAACCAGGTAGGTGAAATGTTCAACTTTACCTGAATGATGATTTTGTCATTCAACCACAAAATCACCATGCAGGATGGATATGAAAAATTTCAGCTACCTGGTTCATGGGGTGGGTCCCAAAAAGCCATGTTGAAAATTTGGTGTAAAAATATTGAAAAATGACAAAGTTGTCTGTAAAAGTTAAAAATCCTTTGAAATACATTAAAGCAGACTGTTGTTCCCATGCAGAGAATGCAGGTGAACAATTGCTTTTCTAACCTGGACACCCGGGATTTTGGGGTGCCCATAAAAGGTATTTCTGACTTTTTTTTAAACAAACACCTGAACCTAGCTAAATGGGTCTGTTTAAGTAGGTTCAGGTGTTTGTTTTTTAAAAACTGTTCATTTTTAGGTATTTTCCAGGTTTTTTGGTTGAAAACAAAAAAAGACAAGACTACGGCTGTCATGATCAATATTTTTTTTTTCTCGTAGCTGATAAATCACTAACAATAGATACTCACGGTCAATGCTTTTTATCATTCATATAACAGAGTTAACTCAAAACTCTACTGAGCATGCTCAAAGCAGCTCAGGAAAAACTTAAAATTCTATAACTTGAAACCATTTAATATTTTTCTTCATGAAACCTTCAAATGGCATTACTTTGGCATAGGCCACTTTTACCAGAATGTTTCATGAACAAATTCCATACTGCTAGGCTGTTTGTGATAGCAAAAAATAAAATAAAATAACCTATGTTAATGATAGGAACAGTATCTTCACTTTTCCAAAAATCAGCATTCCAGATCTCAGAAACTGCAGAAGATGCCAGCACAAAACTTTTCACATCTTGGAACTCTGCGATCCAGACTGCCCATGCCAAATTTTGGGCTACTCTGTCAAACTGCCAAAGTTCTTAACATGCAAAAATTGGGTTTAACATTGAGCACTCCACTCACCAGTACTATACTGGTGCTGCCACACCAATATAGCATATACAGAGGAATAATGGAAGGTAAGTGTAGTTACGTGTTTTTTCATACACCTGAGGGTGTGATGACCCATAGACCTCGAGAGTGTGTGAAAAAAATCCATAACATCAAACTTACTCTATCCTTTATTTTTATAATTGCGTGTGGAGGTTTAGACTGTATTTCTAGCAGCGTGAAAGAAAAATACTTTTTAGGTAGAGTGCAGTTCTATTTTTGGAGAAATTGAACTGTACAGGAATAAAACACAGTTGAAAATATTGTAGTTGAAATACTTTTGTGAAACAATGGAATGTAACAGTTTCTTTGGGGAATGTCATAGCAACCAGATTTCAGGTTATTATGAAGTGTCATATACTGGATTTCAGGTTATTATTGTCTTTTGAGCATAATACCCTGAAATCCAGTTGATATTTATGGTCACCAGTAAATTACATATATATATATATATATATATATATATATATATATATATATATATACATATATATATATATGCATGCAGTGGGGGTGAGGATAAAAACTGGCAAATAACAGCAGTATTTTTGCCTGCACAGACCTACAGTGAGAATAGAATATCACATTTATTCTCACTCTAGGTCATTTATTCTAACTGTAGGTAATAACCAGACACTATCTACACTTCACCACAGCACCTCACACACGTTTTGATTGGTGGGAGCTGGCAACATAAGCAACACAATCAGAATCCACCTGCTCACTTGCATGCCAGCTCCCAATGGCAGTTTCATTTCTCTGCAGCAGCACACAAAGCACTTTCACTTTCTTCCCATAGGGTTTTCCACACTCCCCATGTTTGCTCTTTTTTTTAATTATAATTATTTCTCAACAGTCTCAAGTCCAAAAACAAATCATCAACCACCATGACCTTCTAAACACTCACACTGTGATCTGAAACTGAATTCCTGTACTCCGCAAGACTACTCCATTGGGGCGGTCCACTTTTCCAACCGTCACAATCCTCTCCCCACCTCATTATCACTCCCTCTCTATGACTCCCAATCAACACAACACTTTTCTCTACTCTCATGATCTGATCCCCCAAAGCCAGTCGACACCCTCCATACTTCCCAAGAGTAGTTTCAGTTTCACCACTGTCTCACAGTCGCCTCTTCCTGGATCGCACTTCTAAGACTGCTCGGTGCAGAAAATGCCACAACCTCCTAGCACATGGTGGCTGTTTTGCTCGCACAACTGCCACTTCACCAGTAGAACCAACACACTTTGTTTCCTCTCCAGAAACGCTGTTCCAACTTTAAAAACAAACAGCGAAACGTCTAAAACGATGTTCAAAACGTCAGTTCCAGTTTAAAAAAAGAATCTCCTCATTGCTCTGAAAACATCTGTCTCCCCTCAAAAATCACCTCTCTGTTTCAGGAAAACATCTGTTCCTCATAAAAAAATTATCCAACCCCCACCCAAAGCTAGTCGACACCCTCCATACCTCCAAAGAGCAGTTTCTCAGTTTCAGCACTGTCTACGGATGCCCTTCCTCTATGATATCTCTAAGATTGCTCAGTGTAGAAATGCCACAACCACCTGGCACATGCCGGCTCTTTTGCCCTTTCCCGTACAACTGCCACTTTACCAGTAGGACCAACACACTTTGTTTCCTGTCCGAAAACATCCGTTAGGGACTAAAAAACAACAACAACCAAATACAGCAAAAAGTCTAAAAATCACTCTGAAAATGTCCGTTCCAGTTTAAAAAAAAAGAATCTCCTCTGTGCTCCAAAAACGCCAGTCTCCCTGCCCCCAAAAAATCACCTCTCCATTTTGGGAAAATGTCCCTTCCTCATAAGAAAAACAAATAATTACAAAATAAAAATATAAAATCACATCCCCTTGCATAAATTGAATATGCCATGGCCCCACTGAAAATATCAGGGATATTTTCCCCTCGTGAAGCTTGATCTTTGACATCACTCTTGGCTCGCCACTGTGATGTCATAAGGTCAAGTTGCACTGGGAAAATATCTGATATTTTCAGTGGGGCTATGGTATATCCTATATATATATATATATATATATATATATATGTAGTGGATTCCTCTTATGTGCACACCCTTGATAAAAAGTTTTCGTGCACTTAAGTGGGCTGTACATTTGACCAGAAAATCACTTCCAGGCAGATTTCACTGTTTCTGTAATGCATTTTATTAAATACCAAGTACTCAAGTTAAAATGACATTACTGCATAGTTCTACGGCACAGTACTTTTTGAAAAGAAATCAGTAATCTTCTCCTTTGTGTGTTTCAGTGTAGGATTCAAAGTTAAACAGAAGACTAAAATCAGTCTTTTCTTTTGACAAGAAAAATGTTCTTACTGTGGCCATGCTAGTCAGCTCCAATGCTGCAGTTACTGTACTGGCTCCTCCTCCTGACTCCTCTCATCCTTGTCCTCCTGTTCATTCTCTTCTGAGTCCCCACTGATATCCCTACATATTTCCTGTGGTAAATTGGCATCCATTTTTGTGTAATGTGAACCCAGCTTAATTATATAGTACAGTACTGTGACCAATTAAGATGTTAAGGTGGACTGTTTAAGGTGATACATGTACAAAATGTGCACTTAAAACCTGGACGGACTGAACATCAATAGTAAAAGTAAAAAAAAGTGCATTTAACCGAAATGTGCACTTACATGTAGTGCACTTAAGAGCTAAATTTAATATTGGCTGAATAGGAAAAAAATCAGGATATGGAAAAAATGTGCATTTAAGCGGGATGTGCACTTATCCGATGTGCACTTAAGAGGGCTCCACTGTGTGTGTATATATATATATATATATATATATATATATATATATATATATATATATATTTATGTAGAAAATTACACATCTTTTTTTTGCATAGGAAGAGCAAGTCATAATTCGTCATTATAACTTGTGAATTATAATGGAAAGCACGCAACATCTCCTGCTCCTCCAAACTCACACTGCACGTAGGTGCACACTTGCAAAGGAAAAACACTTCTGACAGAAATCCTGTCCTTGCTCAGTCACGGCGGGCAAATGAACGGCACCCTAAAAACCTTACCACAGTTTTTATTTCAGGAACAACAAAAAGCAAAAGTGAACAGCTTCATGGACTTTTCCAGACTCCTTGTTAAAGTAGTAAAACAGCAATAGTTTTAAAAAAAAGTTTACTGTTCAACTGTGGTTCTGACTACTGAGTTTCCCTTTCACTTTAACCCATGGTTTGCACTTCTGAGTTCACCTCAGTTGCAGGATATTATGAAGGTAAAAAAAATGCTTTAGCTAAAAAGTTAAAACCTGAGATCACGTGATGCAGACAGCCTGGTGCTAGCTCCAGTCTTTAGCTCCAGCCACCTGAGCACAATTTTGGCATATTTACAGCTCAAAAACAGTGTTTACTGTTTAAACCTGAAGTAAGGGTTTTCTGAACTCTTGCACTTTATTCAATTAGTAAGAATTTCCTGCATGGAGGTCAAATGAGGAAGACTCTACCAAAACACGCCGCCTGCAATGCCAGAGAAAGGCCCAAAAAACACAAGGCCTCTCCACCCACTGAATCACCGGATACTGGCTCTCATTCTCTGGACCTCGAACCACTCACTTTAGCAGGCTTTCTGGCAGAGTTCAGACCATTCCAGGATGAGCTTCGAACAATTACCTCAGAGATCAAAACTATCTCGACTGCCTAGGAGGATATTTCCAGACGTACAGCTGATTCTGAAGCCCAAAACTCCTCGTCAGAAAGACGCTGTGACAAACTTGACCCTGAAATCATAGCTACTAGGGAAAAGATCTCAAAAATGGAGCTCAAAATAGAGGACTTAGAGGGCCGCAGTCACAGGAACAATGCCGTCCTCATTGGCTTGCCTGAGGCTGAAGAGGGACAGGATCCAGTTCTTTTCGCTCAAAAGTTTGTGGAAAAAATTGCTGGCCCCCACATGTGGCCCCAAATATGTGACTGAACACTTGCACAGGGCTCTTAGAGCAGTCCCACTGACTGGATCCCCCCCAAGACCTTTCGTCTTTAAATTCCTCAACTTTTCGGAGCGTCAACATTTTTTAGTGAAGGTGAAAGAAATCCAAGAGATTCGTTGGGAAGACAACAGGATCTGTGTGGTGCAAGATCTGCCGGCATCTGTCCACCATCAGAGGACGGCTTTTCATCCTCTGGTGTCCAAAATCATCGCTGTTGGAATCCATTTTCATATGTCCTACCCGACGCGGCTTCAAGACTCAGTTAAAGGCGCCTGGCTCAGCTTCAGGGATCCCAAGGTGGCAAGTAAAGATCTGAAGAAAGCTATGCCCGATCTCTTCTGTGACACCTGAATTTGGACTGGGGTAAATGTTCAGCAATAGATTGCAAATTTAAGGTGTTCAATCCTTTTTGTCGGGAAATGCAGCTTAAACAATAAGGCAAAGGCTCTTAGTGTTAGAGCTGGGTACAGGAGCAGCGGAGCCACTCTGTCGTTATGCCAACAGTACACTCTCCGTGTCTCCTACCCATAATAATGTCTAAAATTTTGTTTTTCCTTTGAGCCAATGTGGATTTGAATTTTAGTTCCTACGGCAGGACTATTTTCATGCTGGAGCACATTCATGTGAAATCACCTTTCCCCCTTTTGTTTTGCTGGCAAATACTGCTAGAGGGCTCATGGTACCTTTGTTTCTGGGACTTGACTGGGTCTGGCAAGGTTGGCGGAGGCAGTGGTTAATTTCCAGCTGTCCTCCCTGAATGCTTTTCTTTTTTTTTTCTTTATTTTTATAAGTATTAATGAGCTGCCTTTTTACACAATATGCTTGCTGGGCATAAAGGATTTTCATTATGGGAGTAAGGTGCACCTGATTTGTTTAACAAGCATGGAGCTCCATTTTCAATTTGTGTTAAATGTCTATGAACCGAAATGGATAATATGCCAATCTCGTAGGTGGTTTCTCAGTTCTGACTAAAAATGCAGCTCAGATAGTAAGACAATAGACTCGTAATGTTAGTGCTGGGTATTGGAGCAGTGGAGCCCCATTGTTTGCTTTGCCTGCAGTAAACTCTCCCTGCTTCCAGCCCGTAATAGAGCTTAAGGTTTTGACTTTTCACGGAGCCAAAGCAGGTTTTAATTGTAGCTCCTATACCAGGGTATTTTCATGCTGGCTCCCATTTATGTGAAATCCCTCTCTCTGCCGGCTAACTTCGGTAGAGGGCACACGCTCCCTTTGGGTCTGGGAATTGCCTGTGTCTGGCAATGTTGGCTGAGGCAGTGGTCAGGATCCAGCTGTCCTTTCTGAAATGGTATTTTTCTTTTTTATCTTTATTATTAATGAGTTACCTTTAATAAGTATTATTGCAGGGCATAAAAGATCTACATAGTGGGAGAAAGGTCCATCTGGTTTGTCTTAAACAAATATGGAGTTCTGTTTTATTTGGTGTTTAATGACTATAAATCATAATGGGTAATATGGACATATTCTAGTTTGTTTCTCTGTTCTGATTAACTATGACATTATTTACTTTAGTTAGAGTAGCACTGGTGTAATAGTATACTAGTTCTTTTCTTGTTCAAGGTGTTGGTCACTGTGGCTCTGTAAACTTCTGCAATGCTTTCTCATTAATGTTTCTGTGGGCTGCTTTATTGCTCCTTAAGTTAAGGAGGGGTCTCACCTTTTTCCTTTTTTAGCTGTATAATGTCACAGTTAACTCCAATGTTCTTGACTATAATATCTGATTGGGGATAGAACTTGGTTTGGGTGGGGAAGTGACGTATAGGGGCTTGTGCTCTATATATTCTCTTTGTCATTAGTAATTAGGTATGTGGCATGCACAATGTTTACTGTTTAAAGTTTAATATTTTAATGTTTCAAAGCTACCAGTCAATCTCTTATTGCTTGAGGCTGGTTCTGTTTGGACTGCCCTTTCACCCTTTTGACTTCCCATTTAAGGGAATCAGAGCTAGTCACTTCTCAGGGTGGCTGGAGGAGGAGCAACGGAAAAGGTTGCCTGCAGAACGAGTTTGTTTAGTAAGGGGGCGGGTGGTTTGTTTGATGTTATTGTACTATATGCCTTTCATTGTCATCAGGGATTGGGGACAATTGTATGGGTGCTGGGGAGGGAGGAGGAGACACAACACATATGTTGGCTTGATCATACTGCTGGTATTTTCAATCTCCTTCTGTTGCTGGGTTTGTCCCATATTTGTGATATTGCTCAATGAAGAATATTAAATTCATTTCCCGGAATTTGAAGGGGTTAGGCAGCAGTTGAAGCAATATAAAATACTGAAGCATTTATCTTTATTATCTGCGGAAATTGTATTCCTTTAGGAATCGATTTACTGGACTGGAAGCCACTCGAATCAGGAGATTACAGGTGGGGCAGGTGTTCTCGGCTGAGGGCTCCACACAAAGCCATGGGGTTATGATTTTAATAGCTAGAAAATACCATTCACTCTCATACAGATAGTTAAAGATCCACAGAGCAGATTTGTTCTAATACATGGTACCCTGTATGCAACAGAGATTCTTTTGGGCAGTGTCTACGGGCCAAACCTGGATTCACCAGGGTTTTTCGTGCAGCTGGTTCTGGCTCTTACCCCTTTTCTCTCTTTACCAATAATACTAGGTGGAGACATGAATCTAGTTTTTGATTCCTCATTGGACCGTTCTGGTTGCTCCCGTAAGGGGCTCTCACCAGCACAAAGGGCTTTCTGGGAGCTCATTGATCAAACTGGTTTATGTGATGTATGGTGGGTATTTAACCCCACGGAAAGGGGTTATACTTTCAGGTCACCAGTTCATGACACTGCTTCCTGCATTGATTATATTCTGCTCTCCCACATGTTAATATCTGGGGTTTATGCCACTTTCATTCAGCCAAGTCCTCCCTCTGACCACTCCCTTGTAACTTGCTATCTTTTCCTATCACCCTGCCTAAGAGAGTCACACGTTGGAAGATCAACAACCAGGTGTTGAAAGACCCTGATTTGGTTGCAACCATTTCTAAACATATTGGACAGTTTATAAAAGCCAATCTTCGGTCCACTGCTAGGCCAGACTTAGAGTGGTGTGCTTTCAAAGCATATATTAGAGGGATTCTTATTAGTTTATGTGCCCAGAGGAAAAAACAAAGAGAACAAAGGATATCCAGTCTTCTCTCGCAGATTTGTATAATAGAAGCTATTTTATCCCCTCAGTCTCCTGACACGGTCAGACAGGAACTAATCAAATTAAGAGAGGCTTATTTAGAAATGTTACAAGAGAAAACGGAGTTCGCAATTTCCTGGACTAAGGCAGCGTATTCTGATCAGGGTGAAAAGGCTGGGTGGCTCTTGGCACTTCAGATTAAACAGATGGAGTCGGATAGATACATTATATCCATTCATTCCCAACTTGATGGATCCCTTAAAACATCGCCGTTGGATGTAGTAACAGAGTTCTGTAGGTACTATAACAACTTATATAGCCCTATGATTGATCCTCCTCCCACTCAAACTCTGGATGACTATCTGGCTATAGCAAAGCTTCCTTCCATCCATCTCTGAAGACCAGTACAGTCCCCTTACAACACAGATCTTTACTGTGGAACTGATTAGAAGCATTCAGTCTCTTCCTTCGAACAAGTCCCCTGGGCCAGATGGCTTTTCGGACAACTTTTATAAAAAATTCCACAAGGAAATGATTCCCCTACTATTGCCTCTATTTCATTAAATTTTGTCTGGGGCTGTGGTAGACCCCTGTGTGTTTGAAGCACTAATAGTTTTACTGCCCAAGGCAGATCGGAATCAGAATCTGTTTCCAGTTACCGCCCCATCTCTTTATTGAATCATGATATTAAAATTCTAACCAAGTTGTTGACGGAGTGTATTAACACTATACTGCCCGAGCTTATTGGCCCAGAACAGGTAGGCTTTATGAGGGGACGTTCCTCAGTCGATCACCTCTGTGTACTGTCTCATGTTCTCTCAGCATCCAGAGACGCTCCTTTCCCAGCAGTTTTGATTTCTCTGGATGCCGAGAAGGCCTTCGACAGAGTGGATTGAATTTTTTGTTGTGTCTTCACACCTATAAGTTCCCTTGACAATTCCAATCTTGGATACAAGTTGTTATATCAATCCCCAATAGCCGGGTTATGGCTAATGGGGAAGTATCAGAGCCTTTCCCTTAACACTCTGGCACCAGACAAGGTTGTCCCCTATCCCCGTTGCTATTTAACTTATATCTAGAACCCCTTATCCGGTTACTGACATCATGTGACAGAATTCAAGGTATTTCTATCTTAAACCATGAAATCAAGGTCTCAGCTTATGCAGACGATCTTCTTTTACAAATATCACACCTGTCGGCGTCAATTCCCCCTATGCTTTCCCTCATTAGGAAGTACAGGCAAATGTCCAATTATAAGTTAAATTTGGATAAAACTGTTGTATTCCCTCTTAATTATAAGACCCTTAAAAGCTCTATTACAGCAATGGGTCTCTCCTGGAAACAGGATTCATTCCGGTATCTTGGTACAGAGATATCATGAACCCAATACTTACCCAGAAACTAAATTTGGATTCGGTAGCAAAAACTATCAGTGGGGACTTTGAAAGGTGGTCCAAACTACAGCTTTCTCTGTGGGGCAGGATTAATATAGTGAAAATGAATGTTTTCCCTCGGCTTTTCTATCCCCTTCACTTACTTGATATATGGCAACCTTTAACTTGGTTCTGGAATATTCACGGTATCATTACCAAGTTCATTTGGTCCAACAAGCAACCCAGACTAGCTTATTACAAACTCGCTGCCCCCAAGGCTAAAGGGGGGTTACGTTTACCGCATTTAGCTGTCTATTACTGGGCCAGTCAAGCCTCTAAATATCTTAAATGGACACTTCTCTCTGAGGAGATATCCGATCAACATTCATTACCCCACTGGCTTAGAAGTGAGCTTGCTCTTTTCTGGGTCTGTAGGGTGTCCCCAACAAATCTCTTACATGTTAATCCCAAGGTTATCCCGCCCAAATTAAAATCTACCCCTATAGCCATCTCAGTAAGGGTTCATATGCAGTTATGTTCCTTCCTTAAGTATAACCATACTCATGACTTCGCACAATCCATATGGGGCAACCCCAAGCTTAAGACTGATAAAAAATGCTTCAGCCTTTTTGGTTACCACACCTGGGGGATGGCATCCTTTCTCATCTTATTTCTGACAAAGGTTCTTGGCTCCCCAGTACTGAGATTATCAGTAAACTTAATATTCCACCTTTTAATAGCTTCAAAGTCTTACAATTAAGACATTTAATTCTGAAGGTACTTGGTTTAATTCCCTCTCAATGGGCTAGTATTTCCTTTATTTTAGATCTGCAGCCCTTAGCATGCACCCACATGTGGTATCCAAGATCTATGGGATTTTCTACAACTGCGCCTACCTGGAAACATAGAAACATAGACTTTGACGGCAGATAAGGACCGCTAGGCCCATCTAGTCTGCCCATTTCCCTACCTACAGGATAGGCCGCAGATCCTAGTTAACCAACAGCCTATTTCTTCCTACCCCCCACAAGAATTGCCTTATGTCTGTCCAATGCATTCTTGAATTCTCCCACAGTTTTAGACCCCACAACCTCCTCAGGAAGGCTGTTCCATGCATCCACTACCTCTCTGTGAAATAATACTCCTCATTGGCCTGAACCGCCCTCCTTCTATCTTTAAATTGTGTCCCTTGTTCTTGCAAGTCTCTTTTCTGAAAGATGCTACCCTCTTGGACTTTGTTGATTCCACTGAGGTACTTAAAAGTTTCTATCATGTCCCCCCTCTCCCTTCTTTCCTCAAGGGTATACATATTAAGCTCCTTTAGTCTCTCCTCATACGGCTTCTCGTGCAGACCCTGCACCATTTTAGTTGCCCTCCTCTGGACTGCCTCTATCCTGTCTATGTCCTTGCAGAGATGGGGTCTCCAGAACTGGACACAGTACTCCAGATGGGGTCTCACCAAATGTCTGTACAGAGGGATAACAACTTCCTGTTTTCTGCTGGATGCCTCTCCTACTACATCCCAGTATACCCCAGCCCGCCTACTGCCTTCTCACATTGCTTGCTAACCTTAAGGTCATCTGATATGATTACCCCAAGGTCCCTTTCTTTTGTTGTTGTTACTACCTCCCACCCATTGTGTATTCTTCCTGGGTTCTTGTTTCCCAGGTGCATTATTTGCACTTCTTGCATTGAATCCTAGCTGCCATACTTCTGACCATTCCTCCAACCTTGCCAAGTCCCTTTTCATCCTTTCCATGCCTCCTTGTGTATCAACCCCTGTTGCAGATTTTTGTGTCATCTGCAAAAAGGCATACTTTTCCTTCCAGTCCCTCTGCAATGTCACTGATGAAGACATTAAAAAGGACTGGACCCAATACTGAACCCTGTGGTACCCCACTAGTAACCCCCTTTCTTCAGAATGGACTCCATTTACAATTACCTTCTGTGTCCTGTTGTCCAGCCAATGTTTTACCCAGGCTACCACCCTGGGTCCCACTCCCAGGCTGGTTAATTTGACTATTAATCTTTTGTGTGGACTGTGTCAAATGCCTTGCTAAAGTCTAGGTAGGCCATGTCCACAGCCCCTCCCTGGTCTACTACTTTGGTCTCCCAGTCAAAGAAATCTATTAGATCTGTCTGACATGACCTTCCTGCTAGAACCCATGCTGCCTTGGGTCCTGTGCTCCACTGGCCTCTAGGTACTCGCACTATTCTTTCCTTCAGAAGTGACTCCATCACTTTCCCTACCACAGAGGTCAGACTGACAGGTCTGTAGTTTCCTGCCTGTCTTGGACCCACTTTTGTGAAGGGGAATCACATCCGCCTTCCTCCAGTCCTCGGGTACCACATCATCTTCCCATGATTTATTAAAAGAGTAGCCAGTGGTTTCACTAGTTCCTCCTTAATTCTTTTAGAATTCTGGGGTGAATTCCATCAGGACCCATTGCTTTGTCCACCTTCAGTTTTAGGAGTTCTTGCAGAACCCTTTTCTTCTGTGAAAGGACTGGGATCAACCCTCTAACAAGAGTGCTTCTGTTAATTGGATTAGGCACCTCCCCCTCCTCTTTTGTGAATACTGAGCAGAAATATTCATTCAGTATTCCTGCTTTTTCACTGTCCCCCTCTGCCCACCCACCGTTCATTCTATTCAGCCTCACTATCCCTCCCTTTGTCTTTCTACGCTCGCTGATGTACCTATGAAAGGTTTTATCCCCCTTCTTAACTGAGTTGGCTATCTTTTCCTCAGTTTGGGCCTTTGCTATTCTGACTTCCCACCCTGCTTCCTTCTGCCTTAACTGGTACAGCTCTCTGTCCTGCTCCTTCTGTGTTTCCTTATACTTCCGGAATGCTATCTTTTTCTTCCTGACTTTCACAGCCACCTCTTTTGAGAACCATAGTGGCTTTTCTTTGTTTTGATTTGTTCATTTGCTTCACACAAAGGCTTGTTGCCTCTGTGTTTGCAGTTTTGATAATTCCCCATTGTTGCTCACACCTCCTTCTAGCCTGTTTGCTAGTGCTTTCTGAGGCACTCTCCTTCTTGCAAAGTCAACCCTCCTAAAGTCCAGTACCCTCACTTTTGTATGGCTTGACTCTGTAGCTGAGTTTAACGTGAACCACACTGTTTGATGGTCACTTGTCCCCAGATGGCTACCCACTTCTAGATCTGAGATCCTCTCACTGCCCCCGTTTGAGAGTCAAGGTCTAAGATTGCTCCTCATGAGTGGGTTCCGAAACTAGCTGTCTGAGGCCTGCCACCTGTAGGGCATCAAGAATGGCCCTGCTCTTGGATGTGGCTGCAACAAATGTGCTCCAGTTAACATCTGGCATATTCAGGTCTCCCATCAACAGTATCTCCCCTTTCTCTGCCATTCTAAGAATGCCTTCTATCATATCCTTGTCCACTCTTCCCCTGACATGGGGGTCTGTACACAACCCCTGTGCAGATTGTGGTGCCCTTTCCAGTCTCCAAGGTGACCCACAGTGCCTCCTCTCCTCTCTGTTTACTCTTTTGTTCAGTTGCTTTTATCCCTTCCTTTACATAAAGAGCTACTTCTCCCCCTCTTCTCCCCTGCCTGTCTCTCCTGTAGGTTATGTACCCTGGTATGTTAACATTCCAGTCATGGTTCTCTGTGTACCATGTTTCTGTGACTGCTATGATATCCAGGCATCCCTCTTCCATTAAGGCCATCAGCTCAGGGAGCTTGTTGCCCAGACTACGGGCATTGGTACTCATTACCCTCCATTTCCTGATGGCCTTACTCCCTTTTGCCCCATCCTGTCCTTCTTGCCTTTGTCACTTTCTTCATTTACCCTGCCCTTCTCCCCTATCTGACACCTCTATGTTGGTGTTTGCAGCACTTACTACGTCAGATTATTTGGGGGCTAGGATTTTCCTGCTCCTTTCCAGTGCCTCCCTCCTTGGCTAGTTTAAAAGCTTGCCAATGAAGCATTTAAACCTATCACCTAGGATCCTGGTTCCCGTCCCGGACAGATGCAGCCCATCATGCCAGTATAGGCTTGCATCACTCCAGGTGGACCCCCAGTCCCCAATGAAGCCAAATCCCTGAGCTCTGCACCAGTTTTTCAACCACTGACTGAATCCCATGGTGCTGAACACCCTAGCCTCTCCTATGCCATAGATGGGTAGCACCTCCGAGAAGGTTACCGTGCATGCTACTTGACTAAGGCCCCTCCCCAATTCCACAAACTCTTCCTGCACTTCTCTAATCCCTTTCTTAGCCAGGTCATTTGTCCCTAGGTGGACAATGACATCCAGCTCCCTCCCCTGTGCAGCTGCTCCAGCAATCCTGAGGATTCGGTTCCTGTCCCTGCAAGCCATGGCACCAGGCAGGCACCTTACCTCCCTCTCCCCTTCCTCCCCCAGTTCTACCTTCCTAACAATGGAGTCCCCACCAGGAGTTGTTTCCTTCCCCTGCAGGGTCCCCTGCCATCCTCCTGTGGGTCTCCTTTGTGGAGGTTCCCAGCATCCTCCTTGGTCTCCACTGTGGGTGCCTCCATAAAGGAACCACACTTTGCCAGAATGGCATAGGAATTGTGGAGAGGTACAATGGGAGTGATGCACCTCTGTTCCACCACCCTCACCCTCCTTGAGCCCACTGTGGTCCAACCGCTCCTCTTTCTTGGCAACCTCTGAGGCAACGGCAGTGGCACTGGTGGTCCCTGTATGGAAGAGGAGGTCCCACAAATCCTGGCCAACTCAGCCTGGAGATGAGCAACCTCCTCCCTCAGCCCAGAGAGGTGCCTGCAGATGGGACAACACTGCATCCTCCAGAACATCTCCCGGAAGACTGCTGCTCCACAGCCACTGCACTGCACCACTCAATCATGTCTTATTTCTGGCCCCTTAACTGTTTGCAATCTCACTCTTTCCTCTGTTTTTTTTCTCTCTCCTTACTTTCTGCCTGTGTGCCCTTTAAGCTCCTGATTGTCCTGTTCTGAGACAAGAATATCCTATATTTCAGTAGACCACTTACTTGCTCAGAGGCATACCTCCAGCAGCTAGAGGGGTGGAGAGCTATTCTTGCCCTTCTAGGATGGACTGTTTTGTCTCATTAGCATACTGGTCTGCTACATTTAGATTGGCCAGCTATTTGGCGCAGTTGTCATAGATATATCACCCAAGATAAGTTGCGTATCACTCAGTTTCATATTTTACATAACCTATATTATTCTCCATAAAGGTTATTTAAATTTGGTCTTCTTCCAGCCCCTACTTGCGTCCAGTGTCATCAAGAAGAAGGCTCCCTGTTCAATATTTTTTGGTCTTGCCCCAAGACTTCAATGCTCTGGCTTACCATTCAACAAAAATGGACCCACTGCTGGGGTTGAATGACTTGTTTACCCCAGAGATATGTGTACTAGGTGACTTCTCAGAGTTAATGGTACTCAGTCACAGATACCACATGGCCCTTATTTCCATGTCTGTCAAGAAGGTGATATTGTGTCACTGGAAGGATGATGTGGACATCTTCTATTCTGAGTGGCTTCAGGAACTCGTTGCTAATCTTAGAACTGAGAAGGCCATTGCCAGACTTAATAATAGGTTAAAGAAGTATAGACATGTCTGGGATCCCCTTGACACTCTTTATTCTGTGTAAGTCCCCTATACCAGCAGATGTATAACTCTGGGTCTCATCTGGTACTTACAGTGTTGTGTCGGGTGTTGGGTGGGTTAGGGAAGGGTTGGGGTGGGTGAGTGGGTAGGGGAACAGTTCCGCTATATTGTTCTGAATTAATGTTTGTTTTCTTCTGCTTTTCATTTGTCGGATCTGTTCTCTGTATAGTTAAAACCTAATAAAGTTTGAATTGAAAAAAGTTAAAAGCTACTAGTTTTCTGCTCCTTTAATGTATCACAGAAGATACAGCAATGTTTTGAAGTGTTCCTTCAATAAAAATATTTCCTGTTAAACATCACTATAAATCTTCCTTTCACTGTGTGGCAAAAAGATGTGTCAGCAATTACATAAAACAATGCATGTGATGAGTGCATAAATGAGAAATTATGTGCACCCTTTGTGTGGGATGCTCATATAAACCCCTTGGGCTTTATGTAGCATCCTACCTCAGGAGCACATCATTTTCATTATGCACTCACCCCATGTAGTATTGTGTGTGTGTGTGTGTGTGTGTGTGTGTGTGTATATATATATGTATGTATATATACAATGGGGTGAGACATATTCCAGTGAGATAAAAGTTATTTTCACTGCAGTGAAATAAATCTGATGACATCAGCAGAGTTAAAATAAATGTTGTGTATTACACCCCAAAACCCACGCTAAACCCATAAAGTAATGTAAAGTCACGTAAAGCCACACAAAGCTAAGCAAATTGTACATTTTGCAACAGTGAGGCCCCCATTGTATAAACAGGATACATGATGTGCACTTGCAGGATATGGGAAATATGTTCAGTCTTGTACAGTGACCTCTGAAACCTCACTCATGGCTTCGCCACTGTGACTATTCAGAGGTCACTCTAGAGGAGTGAAAATATTCTTCATATTACTCTCATGTCCATCTTGTATCCCATATCTCTCTCTCTGTATGTGTGAATATATATATATATATATATATATATATATATATATATATATATAGATGGGATACATGATGGGCAGGAGTGAGATATGGAAATATTCTCACTCCTGCAGAGTAAGCATGGGTATCTCACAGGTGCCAAAGGTACAAGTGAGATATCTATGCCTCATGATGCAGGAGTGAGAATATTTTCCATATCTCACTCCTGCCTACTGCGTGTGCAATTTATACAATAGGGCAGGAGTAGGTTTACAGGTTGTTTCTTTGTGATTTGGGGTCTTGTCAACAAATTATTTACTTTTATGTGGTATTCCGCTGGTGTGTTGTTTTATCAATGGTTTCCTTCTGTTTGTGAATCGTGGTGTTTCATACTTCGAGATTGGGCAAGATGGCCTTAGGCAGATGTTCCTAGGTTACTTGTGATATATTCTGTGTTAAGATTTTGGCACTCACGTCAGTCATTGGAATGGACGTGAGGATTGGTGTAGTTCTTTGTGGGTGGGCTTTATATATTCAGTAATTTCAGGAACTGAGTTTCATAGGTCGTGTGAAATGCTTTATTTTTTAGTCATTTAGTGGTTACTGTGTGAGAAAGTTTCTTTATTTCAGTGTATTTTTAATGTATTTTATATGGGTATTGGTGCTTGTGGGGTTTCTGCCGTTACCATCACTGGAGTGAAATATAGGATTACACGGGATTTCGCTTAAATGTTTCCAATTTGTTCTCCTCTGCAATGGAAACAGGTATTTTCACCAACTGGTGAACAGTCTTGTGTTTATTTACTGTGAGTCATTATCACTGGATATGGGATGTGGTCTTTTGAGGGTGGGCTTTGTTTCTGTTGGTTGTGGAAAACAGAAACAGAGATACAGTAGTCAGCTGTTTCATGTTGGCATTTTAAAAGAAGTAGAAGAAAACAAGTTTGGTACTGTTGTGATGCATCAGGTGTGTTTAGTTTGACTTTTGTGATTTCAAATTAGTGCTGGCAGCCTAATACACTGCAGTGAGGTAACCAGAGTGGAAATATCTGCAGGTGACGTAGACACTGTGTGTGTAAATGTAAATATCTCCACAGTGTCTACGTCACCAGTCATTTATCTCACTGGGGTGCAAATACATGTTTTTATTTGCAACGTTTATCACCCACCCCATTGTATAAATATATATATTATAGATAAAGATATATATATAGAAAGAGAGATATAAAGGATATGTGATGGGACCACCCAATAAAAGATTTATTTTAATGAGTTCACCATGAACTCGGGTAACTCTCATGATTAGGCGGAGCAAAGTGGAGCCATGAGTGATGGTCCCAAGTTCACTCATGGACAAGTAAAAAGAAATCATTTATCTGGCAGGGCCATCATCACATAATAAATTAGTGCAATAGGGAGTCATTGTTGTGCAGTGTTAGTTTTTTTGGCATGTGCTTTAGTAGTTTTTTTTTTTATTCTTGTAGTGTGAGACACTTTTTGTTTTTGTTTAAACATCTGTGGGTGTTTGTATGTGTATCCTATGAGGAGTGAATGGGGAGTTGTGACTGGGTGTTTTCTGTGAATGGGTGACATATGTGTGTGGCTATTGGGTGGTTGACCATGGGAAAACAGTTCTGATTGATTGATGGGTGTGGCTTAGTGCATAGGGGGCATGGGCAATGTTGATTGCATAGTTTATGTTCAGTCAGGCAGGTGGCATCATAGTAGGAGGTTATTTGAGGTCATGTTGATGTGTTCAGCATGTTCAGTGTAGCATTGGTGGTGGAGAAAACCTATTTTTGTTGTGGAGGAGAGTTTTGTGGATGTTGGGGACTAGAGTAATGGAGAGTCACTGGATGGTACAGATCTTTGGAGATCAGACATGTGGATAGAAGTGGACATTCAGCGGTGGCAGAGGAAGTGACTGTCAGGAACAAGGAGCTTCAGGTGCTGAGGAAGTTTTGAGGAGTGTTCCAGGCCTTTGGATTTCTTCAGCAGTGGAGTTCTGGAAGTCTTCGGCTGGAGGAGTGTCTCCTATCAGGGAGACTTACTGGGATTCACCAGCTGGAGTGGAGGTCTTCTGTGGTCTGTATCTTCAGTGTGGTGGGATTTCTAGAATCTATCTTCATGGAATGGATACAGAATTTTTTCTGCTGTCTTCAAGACTCTTGAATTTTGACATGAAGAATCAACAATGTTTTGGAGTGTTTTTTTTTGTTTGTTGGTTTGTTTCAGGGCTTTTTTATTTTATGTCACACTTGGCTTTCCTGGATTACTACATGGATTGCTGCTTCCCTGGGTGTTCATATGGATTACTGAATATATGGATTGTTGGATTACCTTTTCTTGGATCCACTTGCATATTGTGTGACCCTGAGTAAGTCATGTAACTTCCTTGTGCTCCCAGGTCACACCTGGAAACAAGCTTTGGCTTAGTGTGCCTTTCCTGGTTAAACATTTTTTCCTTTCCCTTTCCTTATTGTATTTGTGTTTTTTTTTTTCCTTTCTTGTTTTTGTCTTCATTTACTTTTCATTGGGTTTTTCTAAGGGAGAGGCTTTGATGTGGATTACATGATGTGTTATTACTTTTTGGAGACATCGACTACAAGGTAAGGAGTTGTATAAATTGTTTATTGAATAACTGGAAAGGAATGTAACTTTTTTATAGGTTTTACTGTTTTTCTTTATGTACTGTAGCTATAGAAAATGTTAGAAAAAGTAAAGTAAGGGTTTGGTGAATGTGCTAGTTTTTTTTTAAAAAAAAGAACAGCAAAGATGAAGATTATGAAATGCTGTTGTAAAGTTTTAGTTATACTGTGGTTATGGTTTTAGTTTGGAGAGTTTTCTTTTTTAGGTTCATCATTTCCTTACTGTTTGAGATAGAAAGGATTGTATGGATTTGGGTGCAGGGAGTTTCCATTTCAGGTTTCTGGAGTTAAATTTCATCACGTATTCTGCTGTTACAGTGTTTTTTTTTATTTAGGATCTGGACCTGCAAAGAGAAGAAGAAATTAAAAAGTGCATATTAATACTTGATTTTCTGTGTTTTCTCTCTCTGTCTTGCTGGAAGAAAATATTATTACTGCCCTTTCTGCTGCATTTATGTTTGTTTTTTTGTTGTTGTTGTTGTTTAAGGAAATGGTTTGCTATGAGGTAAATGGTGCTCTCTTAGATGTTTTGTCTACTGCAGGCTTCCATACTGGAAGGTTTGTTTTATCCTTTGGAAGCTTCCATAGTTCATGTTTGTTTCTCAGTGTAGGGTTCTGTAGTGTCATTTAGTAATTGTATGTAGTTTTCTTTGTGTGTGTGTGTGTGTGTGTGTGTGTGTGTGTTTTGTATTTCTGTGAGGATTAATATTTCTGGTTACTTATTGGTTTTGGTTGGGATAGTGGGTGTATTTTACTTATTTATTTATTTTGCTGTGGTGCTTACTTACTAATTGGAGTCTGTATCTGAATTGAGCACCATTTGTCATTTTCTTGTTACTGTGTCATACTTGTGCCATGTTTGAATAAGAAGAAAAACGAGAAAGAAAAGAGAAAACAATGTTAAGTATTTTTTGTTTTTTGTTTTGGGGGGTTCATGGTTCAGATTTGGGAGATCAGGAAGTGTTATTGGGGGTGAGGTAGGGTAGTGGCTGGGGGAGGTTTTTTTGAGGAGAGATTTTCAGTTGTGCTTATCTTGAATTATGTTGAAGTTTATGGGGGTTTTTTGCATGGATTTTGTGGTTGCTGATGCAGGTACCCAAGAGTTCACTGTAGCTGGGAGGTATTGTGCTGATGGCTTCTGGCTTCTGCTGTGATTGACCATGTTCAATGCTTTGACCACTGAGCAAGGGTTCTGATTTGTTGCAGTTTAGATTAATTTATTTTTGATTATTCATTGAGGCTTTGCACCTGCTTGAGACCTGATATTTCAATAATCTCTGTAGGAGCTATGCTACTGTCAGTAAGTTTTGAAAAAAGGTGTTTTCTTACAGAATGGTTCATAAGTCTTTTGTCTGTTTGAATTCCTGAATTGCTATCATTGTTTTTAATACAGTATATATGACAGTTTGTTAACAGCCACTGGTTGGTTCTTTTTTTTGTCATAGAAAATTTTATTTAAGATTTTACATTTTTCATAGGGTGATACACCTTCATACATCACATATATTACAACCCAAGTAAGCAGAAATTGTACAGGCCAAGTACGTTTAACACCACTTATAGATATGTCATTTCCAATACAGGAGAAACAAATGGTAGAAAAAAGAAAGAGTCTAAATAAGATAAGTAATATGGCAGTACTGATTATAACTTCCCATTTAGCAGTAGCCAGGTAAAATCACTGACCTAACCACACAAGCCTTACAAAGTGGGTTTCCTGGGGAAGAGATCTTGCAAAGTGACAAGTGAAGATAGACTCCCATTTCACAAGAAAGTAGTACAACTGACCTCGTGTGAGTAGGAGAGTCGTTCTAAAAGAACCAGTTGGACCATGGCAGCATGCCACATGCTTATAGCTGGATTATTAACTTTGCCTCCAATGCATTAATAACAGAGTCTTGTCCTCCAGCAGTGCCAGCATAAGCCATTCTCGATGGGACCTAGGCAGAAAGGCTAGTTAGAGGGGTCACCCAGGAGCAATTTAGGATTAAGGGGTATCCTTGGTGCCAAGGATTTTGGAACACTCTGAAGAGATGGTAGACCAGAATGTTAAGAGTTGGGGACATGATCACAATACGTGGAGCAGGTGGGCATCAGGTTGACTGACATCTCCAACCACTTGAGTGAGTCAAGACTCCCACTGAGTGAAGGGCAGCAGGGGTTCTGTATAACTGCAGGGGAATTTTAAGTTGTAGAAATCTGCTTTTTGTGTCTCTATACCCTGTGTGCGAGTCTTTAAGGCAGCGGGACCAGGAGTCTTCAGAAATAGACATGCCCAGGTCAGTTTCCCATTTGGAACCGCAGCTCTCAGTGGGGTCAGATTGAGAGTCTAGCCATGTAGCATAAAAGTTGCCAATGCGACCCTGGGAGGAGGAGTACTTGTAGGGAGGCCAGCCATTTCCATTTACTGTCTAGACTATACTGAGATGAGAGATCATTGATAATGCTGTGTATCTAGAGAAATCTCCAAAAGTCAGTGTTGGGAAGATTAAACGAAATGAATTATGCTGTTTCTGTATAGGATTGTATATTTTAGCTGTAATTATGGTAGGAACATATTTAGTTTTCTGTTGCTATGAGTTCTAATTGATGTGTTTTATACTGATTAACTAGTTGTTGTGATTGTGTGTTCGTAGTTGGGGGGAGAGGTATATGAGCACTATTTAAGTAATTCTGTGATTAGCTGCTGACGCCTTGACAAAGCATCTGATTACGACGGAAACGCTGATGTGTTTTTTGGGGTTTGCTACCACTTTTGTACCTTATCTCAAAGCAGTTGTTGTTACTGCATTTTTTAATAATAAAAAGCAGTTTTTAGTGTGTCCTAACTTTGTGGACTGTTCTTCGCTGACAGCTGTAGAGCCTGCGCTTCTTCATTTATATACATTGGATTTATTGTAGTAGGGCTCCAGTTTCCAGATGCTGACTTGAGCTACATTGTTTGTGCTCTTTACCTATCTTGTAATATTTGCATTGCATTACTGTTTTGGCATTGATGTTTACTGCCAGGAAGAAAAGGGGCATCAGGGTGGTTGCTTTGTTGTGGTTGTTGACTCCGGTAGATTTGATAATTTGTTACTGGTCATCGTCCTGGATCATTGTCTACTTTGTATGCTCTTGACTTGAATTTTCTTGTTTCTTTGAGATTAGAGCCTGGCCTTGTTTTTGTTTGTCTCTTGTTTCTTTGTAGTGGGTAGCTTTGGTTGTTTTCATCAGTTCTCGGTTCAGTGTTTCTCCCCCCACTGCTCTTATTTCCATGTTTACTCTGACTCTGAAGTATAGGCTTAGGATAAGCCACATCATGCTGTGAAGACTGTCTGATGTGTGTGTGATCTGAGCTGTTTTCACTTGTATAGTTTGTTTATTATGGAATAGATGAGCTTGTCTGCAGCTCAAGGCTTGTTGCCTTTTCCTGTACTTTTTAGTTTTTTCTCTTGCAAACCAGTACTTGCCATGCTTTTTCAAAAGCTGGTGGTGGGAGACAGTGATGTGAGTACTGCTTAGATTTTACATGCTTTTTATGCTTTGAAAGGTGACTCATAATTTCAGGGGTTCATATGTTGTTCTGTCACATTTTTACAGTTAAAGTAGTGGCAGAGGTACTTGTCTAGGTCTTATTTTTATTTATGTATTGATATCTCAGATTACAAACACCTTTCAACCAGTAACATAGAAACATAGACTTTGAAGGCAGATAAGGACCGCTTGGCCCACCTAGTCTGCCATTTCCCTGCCTACAGGATAAGATGCCGATACTAGTTAACCAACAGCCTATTTCTTCTTACACCCCACAAGAATTGCCTTATGTCTGTTCCATGCCTTCTTGAATTCTCCCACAGTTTAAGACCCCGCAACCTCCTCAGGAAGGCTGTTCCATGCATCCACCACCCTCTCTGTGAAAATTACTTCTTTACATTGCCCCTGAGACGTCCCCCCTCTATCTTCAGATTGTGTCCCCTTGTGCTTGTACATCTCTTTTTCTGAAAGATACTACCCTCTTGGACTTTGTTGATTCAACTGAGGTACTTAAAAGTTTCTATGATGTGCCCTCTCTCCCGCCTTTCCCCAAGGGTATACATATTAAGCTCTTTTAGTCTCTCCTCGTATGTCTTCTCTTGCAGACCCTGCACCATTTTAGTTGCCCTTTTCTGGACTACCTCCATCCTGTCTATGTCCTTGTGGAGATGGGGTCTCCAGAACTGGATGCAGTACTCCAGATGGGGTCTTACTAACTGTCTGTACAAAGGGATAACAACTTCCTGTTTTCTGCTTATGATGCTTCTGCCTATACATCCCAGTATCCCCCCAGCACCCCCTACTGCCTTCTCACATTGCTTGCTAACCTTAAGGTCACCTGATATGATTACCCCAAGGTCCCTTTCCATTTTTGTTGTTGTTACTACCTCCCGCCCATTGTGTCATCTTCCGAATGGTTTTTGTTTCCCAGGTGCATTATTGTGCACTTCTTTACATTGAATTCAAGTTGCCATACTTCTGACCATTCCTACAACCTTGTCAAGTCCCTTCTCATCCTTTCCATGCCTCCTTGTGCATCAACCCTGTTGCAGATATTTGTGTCATCTGCAAAGAAGTATACTTTTCCTTTCAGTCCCTCTGCAATGTCACTTATAAAGACATTGAAAAGGACTGAACTCAGTACTGAACCCTGTGGTACCCCACTAGTAACCCCTCTTTTTCAGAGTGGACTCAATTTACAATTACCTTCTGTGTCTTGTTGTCCAGCCAATGTTTTACCCAGGCTATCACCCTGTTACCCACTCCCAGGCTGGTTAATTTGATTATTAATCATTTTGTGGACTGTGTCAAATGTCTTGCTAAAGTCTAGGTAGGCCATGTCCACAGTCCCTCCCTGGTTACTACTTTGGTCACCCAGTCAAAGAAATCAATTAGATTCATTTGACATGACCTTCCCGGTCTTGAACCCATGTTGCCTTGGGTCCCAGCCCCACTGGCCTCTAGGTACTCAACAATTCTTTCCTTCAGAAGTGATTCCATCACTTTCCCTGCCACAGAGATCAAACTGATAGGTCTGTAGATTCCTGCCTCTGTCTTGCTCCCACTTTTGTGAAGGGGAATCACATCTGCCTTCCTCCAGTCCTCCAGTACCACACCATGCTCCCATGATTTGTTAAAAAGGGTAGTTAGTGGTGTCACTAGTTCTCCCCTTAATTCTTTTAGAATTCTGGGGTGAATTCCATCAGGCCCCATTACTTTGTCCACCTTCAGTTTTAGGAGTTCTTTCAGAACCCTTTCTTCTGTGAAAGGACTGGGATCGACCCCCTTATCCAGAGTGCTTCTGTTGATTGGATTAGGCACCTCCCCCTACTTTGTGAATAATGAGCAGAAGTAAAGACAAAGGCAAATTAATTTAAAAGACGCCCAATCCCAGAGGTTCTGGGCACCATACAAATTTTTATAACATTACATACAGCATAAGCATTTAAAAGTAAAATAAAACATCCTATAAATAATCAACATTAAACACAAAATGCTTGTAGAAATAGGAGTGTCTTCAGGCAGACTTTAAAAAAATGGCTACGGTGGGGACCTCCCTGACTACAGTTGGTAATGAGTTCTAAAAGCTCGGTCGCCTGCTGATTTTAACCTCACTCTAGGAACAGTCAGGAAGCCACCGCTGGAAGAATGGAGATGGCGGGTAGAGGAAGTAGGTACCAGGAGCACTGACAGGTAACCAGGGCCCTGCCTGTGTAGGGTCTTATAGGTGAGAAGACCCACCTTAAAGAGGATTCTCCACCCAACAGGCAGCCAGTGCAATTCGCGCAATACAGGTGTAATATGACAAAATTTGTTTTGCCCAGTCAAAAGCCAGGCAGCAGCATTTTGCACCAGCTGCAGTCTATGAAGAGAACCCCCAGAGACCCCGAGATAGAGGGCATTACAGTAGTCAAGCCTAGATGTGACTAAGGCATGTATCAAGGTAGGGAGGTCCAGAGGTGGAACAAGGGGCTTAATCCTGGTAATGTTTCTGAGATGGAAAAAACAGGTATGGACCACAGAAGATATTTGAGCCTCCACGGTCAAGTTCTGGTCCAGAATCACTCCAAGATTTTGCACCCAAGAGGAGGCCATCAATGACACAGCTCCCAGCACAAGTCCAGTTGCAGGGTCAGAGGCCATCCTATCACGAACTCTGTTCGACTCCACTACCAATACCTCAGTCTTGTCAGGGTTCAGTCGCAGCCGGCTGGAGGCCATCCAGTCATTGATCTCGGCCAGACAGATATTTAACACATCCACTGCATTGGATGTTCCTGGGGCAAAGGACAAGTATAGCTGAGTATCATCAGCATAGCAATGAAAACTCAGACCATACTTCCTAATGATCCCTCCCAGGGGCAGCATATACACTGGGAACAGCATTGGGGCCAGTACCGAACCCTGAGGGACTCTGCACAAAAAGAGGCAGGGTGTAGATGAGAAATTTCCCATCACAACCCATTGCCTCCTGTTGGTAAGAAAGGACTCAAACCAGTTGATGACAGTGCCGGTGAGTCTGCACAGCTCCCTAAGGTGGACAAGCAACACGCAATGGTCCACAGTGTCAAATGCTGAAGAGAGATCAAGGAGAACAAGAATTGTCCTGTCCCCTCAGTCTCTAGCCCTGAGGAGATCATTCTGCACCCGAACAAGCGCAGTTTCCGTGCTATGTCTAGCCTGAAAAGCCAACTGGAAGGGATCATACAACTCGTGAGTCATGAGGTGTTCTGCCAATTGAAGCAATACCACCTTCTCAACAATCTTCCCCAGAAATGGGAGATTGGAAATAGGACGGTAATTTGCCTTGATCTCCGGGTCCAAAGAAGATTTCTTTAAAAGGGGTCTCACCAGAGCCTCCTTCAAGGCATCTGGAAAGACACCCTGAAGCAAGGAACACCGTACAATTGAGGCAAACACTGGGCCAACAGAGTCAATGCATCTCATTAAGAAACACGTTGGCACTGGGTCCAGCTCACAAAGGTATGCTTCAAATTGACTGCCACCTCAATAACCTCATGAACGTCCTCTGGCCTAAACTCCCCAACTAGGTGGAGTGCACTCAGAACACATCTTAGACCACTGTCAGCAATGGTATTGCTGGATGAAGAAACCTCCACCGGATCAAGGACACCCTGTCCGAGAAAACAAGCAAACTTCTCACTTTCAGTATCCCTGCTTTTTCACTGTCCCTCTCTGCCCACCCACTGCCCATTCTATTCAGCCTCACTACCCTCCCTTGTCTGTCTACACCCTGATGTACCTATAAAAGGTTTTATCCCCTTCTTAACCGAGTTGGCTATCTTTTCCTTAGTTTGGTCCTTTACTATTCTGATGTCCCTCCCTGCTTCCTTCTGCTTTAACTGGTACAGTTCTCTGTCCTGCCCCTTCTGTGTTTCCTTATACTTCCTAAATGCTATATTTTTCTCCCTAACCTTCTCTGCCACCGCTTTTGGGAACCATAGTGGCTTTTTCTTTCATTTTAAGTTGTTTATTTGCTTCACACAAAGGCTTGTTGCCTCTGTGATGGCAGTTTTGATGTTTCCCCATTTCCAGTGGCTCTTTTACAAAGGTTCCACATCAAGAAAGTACTAACAGTTGACATAATGAGAAGAAAAAGTGAATATTGCAATATCAATACATGTATGGAATCATGCAAGGCAGCAACTCAATGCATTCACAAACAGGTAGTATAGCAGCCAGTAAGTGACTTTGTCAAATTAACTTGTGAAGGGGAGAATAGTTAGAATGGAGTAAGTGGAGAACAGTTAAAATGGAAGTGACAGAAAGGGTGATAAGGGGAGGAGGAAAGGGGATAGGTGTTAGGTGGGAGGAGTAGGTATCATGTAAGATACAACTCAATGAGTTCACAAAAAGGTAATATAGCAGTCAGTGAGTGACTTTTTCAAAATAACTTAGGGGAGAATAGTTAAGATGGGAGAATGTCAGAAAGAGTGATTAACAGAGGAAGACAGAGAGGGTAGGTGTTGGGTGTTGGTGGAGGGGTAAGGAAAAACAAACAGTAAAATTCAGAGGGAGTCAAGGTTAGGGAGAGGTGAGTTGGGGGGAGAAAGAGGCGTATGAAATGGATTAGGTGGAAGTGAATATCACCAGTCAAGGAGAAGGGTGGATGTAGGATAGCTAGGCAGTGTGTGTGGGTGTAAGGAGGTTGTAGGCGATGGAGGTGGATAAGATCCTTATGCGAGGATAGCTGAGGGAGGACAGTCACAGCTGCAGAATGCAATAAGGTGTTTTGGAGAAGTTTAAACTTAAAAGAGCCAAGCTTAGGTTCAGCAATGATGTCAGATGGGAGGCCATTAAGCCCAGTTGGGGCCCTGAACATGAATGTATGCTGGGCCTGAGTGGTTCAGCAGAAGGGGACAGAAGGGGACAAGGTAGGACCGTTTGGACACACTACAAGTTCTACAAGGGTCTGCAGGTAGTATATCTTGTAGCAATGCATGACATTTAATTTTTCTGTCAGGTAGCTGGTGAATATGTTTATGTCAGTGTGGGTTTCCATACTGTGTTGGGTTTTCCCCTACCCCTGTGAATTTTTCTATGGCAGTCTGCTTTAGTAATGTAGCAGTGTTTGTGCTTGTTTTTTGTGTCCTGTGGTTTCTGTTTCAGGGTCCTCAAGTGGTTCTGTGTCCTACTTGACTTGCATTAGGATTTTATTTATTTCCAGTTGGAAACTATTGTCAGTTGGTTGCTCTGTCATTTCTTTTTTGGACTTTCTAATTGTAAAGGGAATCAAAAACCTTAACTGTGTTGCAGAAAATAAACACTGCTGTGTTGTTGTTTTTTAGATTTATTTGACTTTACTACTGTGTGGCCTGTTGATGTGGCAAACTGGGCAGGTGTTTGCATGAGGTATTGGTACAGGTGGCTTAGTTGGCACAGAGTACCTTTAATTTTGGAAAGGAATGTAGTTTGATAGTTTGGCATTGGTGACATATTTACTAACTGTATAAATTTTGGATGACGTAATAACTATATGTATAAGTTGGACCTGCCTGGTTTATATATACAGTAGTTGCGCCGATAAACAGATTTATCATGATGTCAGTGTACTCACCTATAGCTATACATATATTTACAGTATATACATATAATAACTGGTCAGCAATTTCTCTCAATGTACTGACAGGTTGATATTTTCCATAACAACTGTCTGGTTGTTATGACATTCATGAGCCATGCCAGTCAAACCATGCTGCTGCCTCATTGGCCAACATTCTGTATGTGGGCAGGGCCAAACAATCTCACAAACTGCTGGAGAAAATTGCTGGCCTGTTATTATAAAAAATAAAAGATGGGGAGGTGTAAAGAATTTATCGCACACTCTGCTGTGGGATGCTTGAACCGGCTCGCCTCGGGTTTATGTAGCATCCCACAACTCTGAAGTACATTAAATTCTCATATCAACCCCCTTCTCATCCATTATTCTCTATATAGTTACTGGTGACCCTATTTATCAGCCTGAATACAGGTATTGTCAAACGCCATAATAACTCGAAAATGGGTTATTACGGCATTTTGCTTTAAAAATCTTTTCCGTTCCCTGGTGTTTCTTGTCACTCAATGCTAGCTCGCCACCTTATTGGCTGTCACTTGGGCTGTGGGAGGGACGCACAACACGAGCAACATGGCGGCTCTATTTTTCCAGTACCGGAACACGCATACTGACTATCTGGAAACAAATCAACACAGATGTAAAGTATTTTTTTAAACTATTAAATTAGTTAATCCTGCCTTCAGAGTAATGAAATAAATATCTGGCTGATCCTGCAGTACTTGCACTGGGGACTCGTGCTCTGGTTCAGGCTTTAGCAATGGCAACTGATCGTGATTAACTACTCTTGCAGTGCTAAAGTAAAAAGCACCAGTAATTATAAAAAATAAAATCTAGGCGGGCATGTGTTCATATTTCTTTTATCCACCTCATGAACAGTATAGATGTAATTTTTCACATTCTGTCCCAAATGTGTTTTTCATGGAATGGCATTTGGCATAGAATTGAAGATTTTCACCTATGGGGTTTATGAGGTGGCGTCATAAGAATACTATATTGAAAATTTGGTGTCAAAATATGAAAAAATGCCAAAGTTATGACCATTTGCTGCAATTTCTCAACACACATTCATAATTTTGGATAGTTTAAATATTTTGACCCCAGGTTTTCCACATAGCCTTATTACCCTACCTTATGTATGTTACAAAATGTGTTTTCACACCTGTGGGATGGAATGGCATTGCAATTGCGCAGAATAACATTTTTGTGGAGGTTCAAAACTTTTCTGTACCAGGTACATTCAAATTGAAAAAGCTTTATTGTTTTAATAAAACCATATATAACAAAAAATGTATTACAACAAGGAAACTGTTAGGATAAAGAAAATTAGTACTCATCCCCCACTCTCCCTCCCCCTATTCCCAGCTCCCACCCCAGTGGAGTGCACCAACCCTCCCAACACAACACAATAGAGGATAGTGTAATCAGGATGTAAACTTTAAGAACAGTAGCAATCAATAGGAAAGCTAATGAGGTGCAAGGTATATGATACTAACTACTTCAAGTATAGGGCCAATAACTTGGCTCACATCTTGTTGAATAGGGCATGTAGTTACACATGGCAGCAATTGGATGCTCTTTTCTTAAGGAGAAGAGAGTTCATTAAGTCATTCAGTATGGGTGATGGGTGATTGGTCAAGCCAATGCCTCAATACTAGCTTTTAACCACTAATGAGATAAGAGCCATGTGGTATCTTCCTTCTTTAACCTGAATCTGTGAAAAGTCTCCAATAATGCAGACCTCAGGGGAGAAAAAGCCATGTAGCCCCAAGAGATGGTCTAGGCTATCCTTTATGCTTGCCCTTGGAGAGAGACCTTCTCACATGACCAAAAGATGTGCAATAAGGTGCCATCTGCTTTACCACACCAGGTACAGCAGGGGGAGGGAAGGTGACCCATTCTAGCTAGTTTAATAGAGGTATAATACATATTGTTTAGAATATGATATTGAGTAAGGCATAATCAGTCTTGAGTCAGGTATGTGTAGAGATTGTTCCATAGTTTAGGCCAGTCAAAAGTGTACTCAAGTATGAGAGACTCCCAAACCTTGGATCCACTTGGGATAGGTGGGTGAGGTGAAGTTAGTAAACGCCATTAAAGAGCTGATACCCCATTGGGTTTGAATACTATGTCATGAATCTGTTGAAGGAGACCCCCCAGAATTGAGACTTGTGGGTCAAGCCCAAATTGTCGTCTTAACAAATGTCTTGGCTGGTAGATCTTAAAACTTTGATTAGGACTTAAATTAAACTTTTCTAGTGTTTCTGAAGAGGTAAGAATGGAGGTCAAATTGTAAAAGTCAGAGATCTTTTGGTCAGGAGCAGTACAGAGCCAGGTAGGAAGTGATGAAGAATTCCCCACCTTAATATTCAAGTTATAGAGGTTATGTTGAGAGAAGTCTTTAGACAAAAGAATTTTAAGGTAGGAGCATAATTGCCAGAAGACCTTGATGGACATTTCAATCAGAGATGGCTGTAGGGACTCTGACAAAGATTTCTGGGGAAAGAAAAGAATGGAAGGAGACAGCTTATAATCAGAAATTTTGTCATATTCAATTTGCAACCAGACCGGGTATATACACTGTCAATGAGATTTTAAATGGAGTCATTTGCCACATTTTGAAGGTGGCTGGCCTGATAATACAACAGGAAGTCAGGAAGTCATAAGCCACCAGAATCTTTGGGTAACCTAAGTTTGAATAGAACCATCTAGGAGAGTTATCTGCCCAGATGAAGGAAGCAATATAGGAGTGGACACATCTAAAAAAGGATAGGGGAAGCCAAATATTGAGCATATTCAAAGGGTAATGTTTATCCTGCCCCATAAGGATATTGGAAGGCTTTTCCAGCATGTCAGGTCCTGCTGTAGAATAGTTACCAAGTTTTCCAGATTCAGCTTCCTAGTCAAAGACAGGTCATTCGTTAAGTAGATACCCAGGTATTTAATACTGCGGGGGACCACTTCATGCCAAAGGGGTAAAAGTCTTGACTATAAACTAGACTGCTGATAGGTAATATTTCAGTTTTATTGAGATTCAATCTATAATTGGAGTAACTGCCAAATTTCTCGATGACTTGTAAGGACGCAGTAAGGAAGGGTACAGGATCTGAAAGATGAAGTAAAATATTATCTGCATAAACAGAATGGGACAGAGTGAGATTACTGACCTGGATACCATGTACATTTGGATTAGCTTTAATGCTTCTAATGAGCAGTTCAAGATAAAGATTAAAAAGAAAGGGAGAAAGAGGACAGCCCTGACTGGTTCCAGTGTATAAGGAAAAGGAAGAAGAGAGAACCCCATTACAGTACATTTTGGCTGTAGGGGAAGAATAGAGAACCTGGATCCATTGTATGAAGCCAGAAGGAAGGTTCATAATTCTGCAAGGCTGACCAGAGAAAGGACCAGTCAACCCTGTCAAAGGCCTTTTCAGTGTCCAGGGATATCAGAGTCATAGGAAAAAGGGAGGAGTTAGCTGCCTGAAAGAAATGATGTGTCTTACAAATGTGATCAGTCGAGGATCTCCCGGAGATTAATTCCACCTGTTCTGGACAGAGGAGGCCTAGCCATACATTCTCAATACGTTTAGCTAGTATCTTGGCAAGTATTTTGAAGTTGCATTTCAATAGGGAAATGGGTCGATAACTTACAGGATTGTTAGGTGGTTTGTCTGGCTTGAGAAGGAGAATTATGGTGGCCTCCAACAGTGAAGAATCCAGTAAGTCTGAGGAGAACATGAAGTTGTACAGATGGAGCAGAAAGGGGCTAGGTCTGCAAGAAAACTGTTGTAAAATTGAGGGAGTCCGTCAGGTCCAGGAGATATATCTGGAGCTAGATTGTTTACGGTGACCTGTAGTTCAGTAAGTAAAATTGGAGCTAAGAGATAATTTTGTTGTTGTTCAGCGAGACTGGGCAGGGACATAGAATTTAAGTATGTGAGGGTCTCAGACATGTCCAGTGCAAATGAACATTTGCTGTATGGTTCAGAATAGAATTGTTTGAAAACTAGTGATATTGTAACTTTTTGAGGTTTGGGGACAGTTGTTTGTCAGGGTTAATTAGAGGGAAATTTAAATGTGTTGTTTGCCTGGTGTTTGGGGGAAGGGACATTAGCTGCAATTACCTTGTCTTTAAACAGGAATTACCCTGGCCTCCATTGTTCACTTGGGAATTCAGAGCAGCAGGTTGGTTGGACAGAGGTGTGGGTTTATATTCTGTTTTAACTGAAATATTGGAATAGTTTGTAAGTGAAATTAGCTCTATGTGGTAAAATTATTACCCTGAATTAGAACTGTTACTTGGGCTGTGATATTGTAACTTTTGAGGTTTGGGGACAGTTGTTTGTCAGGGTTAATTAGAGGGAAATTTAAATGTGTTGTTTGCCTGGTGTTTGGTAAGAGCCCTCCCACCCACCCTGTTTTGTAGGCTTTCTTAAATACTGAAAAACCACTGGGGGTTGGGATTGAAAGGCTGAGCATTTCTGTTTTAGGACTGAAATTTGAAGCAACAGCAGCTGGTGGGCCTGTGACATCATACGGTACCTGATGTCTGCTTACACACACTGTTAGTGGGACCGAACACACACTGGACTGTATGTGTTTGTGAGACTTTGGAACTTTATTGGGGGTTGAATTGGGGTTGTAAATAACTACAGTCAGAATAGAGAGAAACTGTATTCAGGGAAAGGGACTGAGAAAAGGGGTGTGCCATTATAAACAGAGGGGATAAACAGGGTGACCATATTCCACCATGGCAGGCATCTTTGAAGGGTTGTAGGCTGTACAGGCTGTGGGATGGCAATAATTCTAAATTGGGCCTGAGAGAGGAGGCTGCCCACTTGTAGACAGTTATCTTGTATCAGGAGGGAGGTATATTGGTTAAGGAGTAAGCTGGGGGAGCTGGGGGGGGTGTCCAAGGATAAGGGGTGTGGATATGGGCAGCAGAAGGGTGGGGCTGAGGGGAGGCTGGGGCAATGCTCTGAAATTACAGGACGTTATGTTACAGCAAGCAGGAGGGGGGATATTAGGGACAGAGGACCCTTAGATAGGGAAGTTGATGCTAAGGGGAAAGCGTACGGGGTGAACATTCTGAATACAAAGATAGTGGAGGGGAAAGAGTCAGGAGGGGCTGTTGTGCGGAAGCCTAAAACAGCAGACTGTGGGAAGGGAGCTCCTAAGGTGAACAGAGCAAGAGGGGAAGAAGAGGGGCAGTTTAGAGGTGCAGTCAGGGGAATCTCGGGTTACTTGATGGAGGCTGACATAGAGTGTCGCAATAAATTTGAGCTACTAAGCAACCTAGAGGGGGAGGAAAGGGTTGGTGGAAATGAGAAAACTTATACAGAAGCCGGGGGGAGGGAGTCTGATACCCATAGGGCATCACAGACCGGCAATGGAAAGGATAGAAATAGTCTCAGAGGGAGAAGGGGAAACATATATGTTAAGCTAGTGGGGGACCTTAATGTAAATTGGCTCAGCACCTCCTCATCCACCACCAGAGACTCATTTGCTGCCCAAGATATGACACAACTCGTCACCCATCCCACGAGACATAACCCTAAGAGTGGTACCAGCACCCTGCTGGATGTTATTATAACTAACTCGACCCCATAAAATCCAAAACATCCAGGTCCTCCCAGACTCCTGAGTGACCACTCCCTATCCTATTCCACTGGGTAGCCCCAATCCCAAACCCAAAGCCCAGACCACCCTCTGCAGGCGCCCCGCCCGGGCTGAAGAAACTTAAGGCACTCCTCACCCACATAGACTGGTCCCCATTCAGCAGGCAACCAACATTGATACTGACCTCACCTTTTCCTCCACACCTTCAACATGGCCTGTGATCTCTTTGCACCTTAACCAAAACCGTCCAAGAAACAGAACGCACCCTGGGTTAGCCCGCCCTCCTACAATTACTTAGAGACCGGGATAACCTCTGGCACCTTGCCACTGAAACAGGTCGTCTGTCTGATAAGCAAGCATACAATGCAGCCCGAAATAAATGCTCATGGCCATCAGGAAAGCCAAGGCAGACCATTACCAGGCCTCCCTTACCTCCTCCTGGGGCTCAGCCGGACCTTCTGGGATAATATTAAGCAACTCAATGGTAAAGCTTGCTCCCTGCCCCATCCCAGCTCACTAGAAATGGCACAACCTCCGCCGAGCCTGCCACCATAGCTAACTGGTTCAACACCACTTTCACTGACCTTAGCTCAGTCCTCCTAGTAATTTCTTTGACCTCCCTCAGCCAAACTCCCTGTCCTCCAGCACCCCAGCTTCCTCCTGCGAAAGATTTCCACCCGGAAGCCAGACCCATCCTAATCAAAGCTCTCAATGGCAACAATCCCGGCAGTGACTCACTGACCCCAGCATCCTCAGGCTGGTGCTAGATGAGGTCCTTGCACCTCTCACAAGCCTAATTAACCAGTCACTCTGCCTGGGACAATTCCCCACAGCTTGGAAAACAGCCATTATCACACTATTCATAAAGGAGGCGACAGGTCATCGGCCAACAACTACCGCCAATCTCCATCCTCCCTCCCTCTCTAAAGCCCTGGAGAAAGTGGTGGCCATTCAAATCACTGATTATCTGGCTAAGCATAACATCTTATGCCCAGAGCAACATGGCTTCCTAAGGTCACAGTACCAGCACTGCCCTTATTGATTCTCCAACTTCCCCACCTCCTGGATACCAGCTCTCAGCTGGTGCAGTGTTCATTGACCTGCATAAGGCTTTCGACACTATCTCCCATCCACTGCTGCTGAATGCACTCTGCCTCACTGGTCTCTCGGCTGGCCCTGGCAGGTGTGCTAGCTATCTTGACCTCGATTCCAGTGTGTCAAGATTAATACTTACACTCTCCGACTCTCGTCCCATTCTCTGGGGTCCCCCAAGGCTCCATCCTGGGCCCCCTTCTCTTCTCGCTGTATCTGAACACCCTGCCCAGTGCATGCTCTGGCAAAATTCTGCTGTATGCAGACGACGCTGTCCTTTTTGCCACCCACCGTAATCCCATCTCCCTACAGGACTCCCTACAGCAGTCCTTTAACAGTGCTGAGGCTTGGTTTAAGGAGCGCAGACTCATCATCAATCTTAAGAAAACCAAAACTATGCTCTTTTCACACCCCCAAAACAAAGCTAGCAACCACCCACTCTATATCCTTCCAAGCACCAACCAACCACTGGAACAAGTCTGCTCCTACAAATACCTTGGGGTTACCTTCGATTCAGCCCTCACATTTCACACCCACATCGACGCCCTAACATCCGCCACCAACACACGGCTTGGCATCCTATTCCGCCATAAAACCTGCCTTCCCCCAAATGCTCTCCGGCTAGCTGTTACATCGTCCGTTCTGTCCCTTGTAGACTATGGTCTACCAGTATACGGTGCTGCCGACGCCACTGCACTCAACAAAATTCACCTAACCCTGAATAAAGCATGCAGATTGATTACTGGTGCCCCCAGGCTCACACACACCTGTCAGCTATATGTCGATGCTAACCTGCTTACCCTGGATGAACGTCCGATACCAGACCTGTCTCCTCACCAAAAACCCTACGCTGGCCTCTCCCCTGGGGTAACGGCATCCATCCACCAGAGCCCTCCCACCATTGCAACACGGTCTTCCCACAAGACCACTCTAAAGATCCCCAGAACAAGAACCAGCCATGGCCAGAGGTCCTTCAGCTATAGAGCCCCAACCTGGTTTAACTCTCTCCTGCCACCATCACCAATGCCATCACCATCTCCACATTCAAACCGCACTTGAACCACATCTTCAGCACTCGTAGCAGTCCTGTCTCCTGAACATAGCCTCCACCTCCTTTTTCTTTTGACAATGCCCCCAGGCACTCCACCAACCATCCCCTCCACCACTTCCCTGTACACCATGCCTAGGTTTAACCTGGCCAGTGCCAAGCTGACTCAATGTTTATCTACCAGAATGCTCACTTGATACCGACTTGTTTAATACCTGTTATCGATTACATGTACCCTGTACCTGTACTTAATTGTATCTGTCTGTACCCAACTGTATCTGTCTGACCACAATGTGACGTGGCACCTCTGGTGAATGCCTATTGATTTTTGGCAAATCTTTGCTATGTAACCGAAACGCAATGTATGTCTTTATGTGACGAAGTACCTTTGTAAACGAGCCTCTGGCTCAAAGGTTGTAAACTGATTCTTAAATAAATAAAATAAATAAAATAAGCAAACGGGGGAGATGCAACATATTCCAGACATGAGAGAGGACAGCATGATTGGAGAGAAACTGGGAGACAAGGAGGTGGGAGAGGCGCCCCCTTTCAGCAGGGGGGTCAGTACCAAGGATAGGGCCCTAGCTAAAGGGGACCCACAGAGAGCCTCTGGAGGCAGGGGTACTATTACAAGGGGGGAGGATGGCGGTGTGGGGGAAGGAGAAACCATCAGGGCCAGGATAAATGGTTCGGATAAGAGAGGGTTAAAGGGGACACCTATTCAGAGGAGTTTGAGTTAAGTGGGCAAAATAGCAAGGGAGGCAGAAAGGGGAGGGTGACAAGGGGGTCTCTAATAAGGCAGGAAGACTCCCATGAAATTGAGATCATGAATAAGGGGGAAGGGGGCTGAGAGGGCATAGTGGAGGCAACCATAAGGATGATGAGGTGTTAAGGTTCTGTTATTGGGAGACTCATGATTAGGGGTATGCAGTGGGAGGACAGGGGGTGGATGCCATAGCCAGGTGAAGGTAGTGTATCTCTGGGCTGACACTGCACAGAGCAAAGTTCATGGTGTATGAAATGGTTAGGGATTGTGAGGAAACCGGATTTCCTGGTGCATTTGGGAACTAATGATCTAGAGGGAAATAGCATTTTGGAAATCCAAGCAAGGTTCCAAGAACTTGCCAGAGTCTGTCGGGATAATGGATGCAACATTTCCTTTTCGGAGATATTGTCAGTACCAAAGGCCTCAGTGGAGAGAAAAATGAAGCTCACAGAGGTAAATGACTGGCTCAGGAAGTGGGGTGAAGAGAGTGGGTTGGGGGTGTTAGGGAACTGGAATGGAGTTTGGGAGGATAAGGGACTATATGCCAAGGACAGGTTTCATCTTGCCCCATTAGAGAAGGAAGTCCTTAAACAGGGATGGTTGACTACATACAAGAAAGGTGGGGTTTAAACTTGTGAGGGGGAAGGGATAGGGAGGGGCTGACCAGAAGCCCTCCTCCAGATGAGGGAGTAGCCTTCACGCCCAAGGGGAAGGGGAAATAGATTGGGGATGGAGGTTTCAGGAGGAGCAGAGGGAGGATGGAAGTATAAGGAATCTGGGTGGGGTTCGACAAAGAGAATCAGGGATAAGGGTGGGGTTGGTGTTAGTAAATGCCAGGAGCTTGGGAAACAAGTTGCAGAGTTCCAGGCCATGCTGTTCGAGGGAGGGTGGATGTGGGCGGTCACTGAAACGCACAACAAAACCATGACTGGGACCTAAACGCACGGGGCACACTTGCTCAGGAAGGATAGAAAGGAGGGCAGAGGGGTGGAGTGGCTATGTTCATTAGAGATGACATAGAAATTGCTAGGGTAGAAGAGGCAGAGGGAAACGTGGAGGCCTTATGGGTCACTTTACGATCCTCAGCAGGAAATAAGGTCAAGTTGGGTGTAGCCTATAGGCCCCCCGGGATGAGTGAGGTTCTAGAGGATGGTTTGCTGGACAACATCATTGCCCAGTGTGGACCAAAAGGGGAAGGAGTGGTGTTGATGGGGGACCTTAATATGCCAGGTACAAACTGGGGAACCATGTCCTCTAAGGTGGCCAAGGAGCAGAGGCTGCTGGATGGCTTCCAGGATGTTTTCTTAACACAGCATGTGATGGAGCCCACAAGGAGGGCATGTCCTGGATGTGGTTCTGGCAGATGGGGATCTGGTAAGGGACATGGTTGTACAAGACCCCCTGACTGGGAGCGACCACAATACTGTCTGGTTTCAAATAAGCATGGGGGGAGGGGGGGTGAGATCTAGGACACTGGCAGTGGACTTCAGGGGGGCAGACTTCATGGGCATGGGAAATATTCTCAAGGATCACTTGATGGGGATTACCTCAATGACAAGTGTGGAAAGGAGATGGGAGGTCATAAAACAGGGACTTCATGAGGCAGTCAGGATCTGCACTAAGTTGAAACGTAAGGGAGCAAGGTCACATAAACCATGCTGGTGGTCCAGTGAGGTACAGGTAGCAGTCAGAGAAAAGAAGGCGGCCTACAAAAAATATAAAACAACAAGAGGGGATAGGGATAAGGAAATGTACCAGCTTGCATCTAGAAAAGTCACCCGTATGGTGAGGGGAGCAAAGTCCAGTAAAGAGCAGCGGCTGGCACAGGGAATACATGGAGGGGAAAAGGGGTTCTTCCGGTACATTGGGGAGCGGAGAAAAACTAAGGGCCATCTCAGCAGATTGAGATCAGAAGGAGGGTGGGTGGAAGAGGTGAGGGACCAGGCAGAGGTATTTAACAAGTACTTCACCTCTGTGTTCACTAGGGAGGGGGATGGGATATCTACAAAGCAAGGCACGAAGGGGATAGAAACATCAGTAAGTGGGATCAGGGGAGCAACAAAAATGGAGCAAGAGGGAGAGAGAGGTACCCCAGGGGTGTCACATCTGGGTAAAGATAAAAAGGCCAGTAAGGTGGAGGGGACGGATGATGCTATCTCTGCCAAAAAGGTGTGGTTAGCCCTCAAGGCCCTAAAGAAAGACAAATCTCCTGGGCCGGATGGCATTCATCCGAGAGTACTAGGAACTGGCAGACATACTGGCTGCACTCTGATGAGCTTTTCAGCAGGTCACTTGAGACAGGGAGGGTACATAGGATTGGCGAGAGGCATGTGGTACCAATCCATAAAAGGGGTCGAGGAAGTACCAGGTAATTATAGACCTATCAGTTTGACCTCGTGGTGGGAAAATTAATGGAGAGTATACTAAAGGAACGATTTGGGGTGTACTTGGAGGAGGTGGGAGGTCTGGATAGTCGGCAACATGGGTTTGTGCCAGGTAGATCATGTCAAACCAACCTTGTGGAGTTCTATGAATGGGTAACATCAGAACTGGACAGGGGTAAGCCTGTGGATGTATTATTCTTGGACTTCAGCAGAGGCTTGACTCTGTCCCCACAATGGTCTGGTGGAGAAACTGATGGGGTTAGGAGTAGGCCCTTGATGGTCAGATGGATTGAAAACTGGCTAGCTGGATGCACTCAGAGAGTAGTGGTCTGTGGGGAGCTCTGAACCCTAGAGAGGTTGGTGTGGGGTACCGTGAGGGTTTGGGTCCTGGTCCGATCCTGTTTATGCACACATATCGGACATCGGAGGGTATAGGGGTGAATTGAGTCTCTTCATGGATGACTCCAAGATGGGAGCAGTAGTTGAGGGAGAAGAGGGGAGGTTGGCCCTGCAAGGGGACCTGGACACCCTGGAAAGCTGGGCTCACACATGGAAATTAAATTTCAATATCACCAAGTGCAAGGTGTTGCATCTTGGTCGGGGAAACCCTAAACACAGGTACACCCTGGGAGGGGAGGCTGGAGGCCTCAATAGGGGAAAAAGACCTAGGGGTCATGGTGGATGCATGTATGAATAACTCTGAGCAGTGCAGGAGAGCGGCTAGCAAGGCAAACAGGATGTTGGGATGCATCGTAAGGGGGATCACCTCTCGGAGCAAGGAAGTGATTCTGCCTGCTGTACAATGGACTGGTTAGACCACACCTTGAGTACTGTGTACAGTACTGGAGACCACACTTAAAGAGGGACATACAGCCCTAGAGAGGGTACAGAGGAGGGCAACAAAGATGACACGAGGCTAGGGATTTGACGTATGAGGACAGACTTAAGGAGCGCCGCCTGTTTTCACTGGAGGAGAGGAGAGACAGGGGGACATGATTGAGGTCTTCAAGTACCTCAAGGGAATAAATAGGGTAAACATGGAGGGGATCTTTAGACTAAAGCAGGGAGGTACTCACCAGAGGCATGGTTTGAAGTTGGAAGGTGGAAGGGTAAGGGGGAAAAGAGGAGGAGGTTTTTCACTGAGAGGGTGGTGGACCCTTGGAATGCACTGCCTGGTGAGCTAGTTCAGAGATCCACAGTGGAGGGCTTCAAGAGGATGGGACAGACACAGAAAGTGGATGTATCAGATGATGTCCTGTCCCAGGGGGTGGGGATGGATGATACGGGTTTCTGGAGCACTAGGGATGGAGGGTCTCGCACCCAACTAAGGATCTAAAGTTCGAAAGCAGACCTCGATAGACCGTAAGGCCTAATCTGCTGGCAAATAGTATGTTAGTATGTTAGTATCTCTAGAGAGGGTTTTAATGGAATCACCTGATGCTAAAATGGATGGGATAATTTGTGATGCCTCAAGTTTCTTCAGGTAGAGAGCGAGTAGTTGCCCTGCTTTCTCTCCTTGTTCAATATACTTAGTCTGGGCCTTAAGGATAGCATAGTCCACCTTTTTTGTAGTAAGATAGAGTATTTGTCTTTGAGGGCCATCAGGGATTGCAAAAGATCCAAAGAGGAAGTAGGAGAGAGAGATTGTTCCAGGGTGCGGATTTGTGCAAGTAGTAAAAGAGCTTCTGATTCTTTATGGTGTTTGTGGGTAGAGGCCATCTGAATAAACTTCCTCCGGAGGAAGCATTTCAAAACACACCATTCATAATCTACCCTAGAGACTGAATTTTGATTAGAGTGGATAAAAGACTGAATGAGAAAAGAGATTGTAGATAGACCATGAGAGCCTTTGAGGAGTTGTGTATTTTGCTTCCATGTCGTGTCTCGCTGCGAGGAAGGGTCAGGGACCAATGCGGCCCCTGCAGCTGTATGATTGGAAATAACTATTGGTACTATACCGGTGTTACTAGGGCTGGGGAGAAGGGAACTGCTGATGAGGGTGTAATCAAGTTTGAAAGAGGTCTGGTGGACTGTGGAGAAAAAAGAGAAGGTGTGAGACAACGGATTAAGGATTCTGTATGGATTGCAGATCCCCAATGTATCCATAAACTTGTATAGCTTCCTTTGGGCAACTGAAAGGGGTTTGAGTGATTGATTTGACTGGTCCAGGTCTTGGGTGGGGGATAGGTTCCAGTCACCTCCCAAAACTAGTGGATAGGGATGAAATGGGGTCAACTTATCCATCAGTTCCATAAGAAAGGTTGGATCCCCTCCCACCGGGCCATAAATACTGCCAAGAACCATTTATTTTTACTCTAATACACCTTTCACAATGATGAAGCTTCCCTTAGGGTTGGAAATAATCTGATCTGTTTGTCAGGGGATCTTACGGTTTACAAGAATGGCTACATCTCTACTAGGTGTTGAGTCACCTGAAGCATAGACCTGACCAATCTCCTGTCTACAGAAGAGCTGGACTTCATGGGGTAGTAAATGTGTTTCTAGTATAAATATAATATGAGCATAAAGAAAAGAGACATATTTAAGAATCTGATACCTTTTAGACGTTTCCCTAGCACCTTTTACATTCCATGTAAGGAAATTAACTAAGCTACTAGCCATACACACAGCTTGGCATCCTCTTCTGCCATAGAACCTGCCTTCTGCGTCCGGCTCACTGTTACGTCCTCAGATGGTCACTTGTAGACTATGGTCTACCAGTCTATGGTGCTGCCGACACGACTGCACTCAAAAAATTCACTTAACCCTGAATAAAGCCTGCAGATTGATTACTGGTGCCCCTAGGCTCACACACACCTGTCAGCTGTATGACGAGGCTAAACTTCTTACCCTGGATGAATGGCTCTATATCAAACCTGCCTCCTCACAAAAACCCTACTAAGCTCTCCTCCTGGGGTGATGGCATCCATCCACCAGATCCCACCCACTATTGCAACATGGTCATCCAACAAGACCACTCTAATGGTCCCCAGATCAAGAACCAGCTGTGGCCAGAGGTCCTTCTGCTACAGAGCCCCATCCTGGTTTAACTCTCTCCCTGCCCCCATCACCAATGCCACCACCATCTCCAAGTTCAAAACCACCCTTTGAAACCAACTCTTCAACACCGTAGCTGCTCCTGTCTCTGAAGGTAGCCTCCACCTCGACTTCTCATGACAACGCCCACCGGGCGGCTCTCCACCTAGCCATCCCCACCACCTCTTCCCGGTACACCGTACCTATGTCTAACCTGGCCAGTGCCAGCTGTTTCATTGTATACCTATTAGATTGCTCAATTTTTGATACCAACTGTGTAACACCTGTTCTCAATTACTTGTACCCTGTAACCTAAATGTATTTTGTCTGACCTCAGTGTGACGTGGCGCCTCTGATGAACGCCTATTGTTTTGCAAACCTATGCTATGTAACCTAAAACTCTATGTATGTCTTTAATGTGACGAGGTACCTTTGGAAACAAGCCTCTGGCTCAAAGGTTGTAAACTGATTTCACAAATAAATAAATAAAAATAAATTGTCTAGCAGCCAATTTAGCATCCAGAATGATGACTGCCACTAGGAGCACTCCGCACCTTCCCCCCACCTTGAAACCAGACAGTTGGAAAACCAACCACCTTGAGTCTTAGATAACAAATGAGTACTTGCCATAAAGGAATATAGAATTAAGACAGCCCTCAGAACCCGCCTCCCCATCCCCAATCCCAACTGTACTTGAACCTGTACCACCTTTAAGTAATAAAATTGCCAAGGGAGACTATTAAGTGCAAAACAACAAGCATCCAACAGTGTAAACATAGCCACCCTTGTGCCCCATAACTAGAGTAACTTCTCATGTAGGAAATACTCTCCTCCCCCAACTCCCATCATAACTATTTACAATAAACTCCCCAACTATAAAACACCAAAGAAAGCCCATATTTAACCCAGACCCCCACCCCAGATCCCACCAGAGATATTAATTTCCCGTAGGCTCGAGGGAAGTGAGGATGAAATACCCCCAGAGCCCAGATCCCAACTTAGTGCAAAAGGTAATAGTAAGTACAGTCTGAAAAGCTAATGGTACCCAGTACTCTGTATACAAATCCCAAAAATTCCTAGAATTGGGTCACTATGCGTAAATGAGACCACCCCTTCCCTAAGTATCAGTATGGGGAAGCAAGTCACCCATATCAGGAAGGAAATTATCTTACACAGGCAAGCATTGGGGATATACCAGAATTTTAACCAGTGCTAAACTGCAGCAATGGTCCAGACTTTAATCCCTTTAATACAGTGTGTGATGCTCCCCATCATCCATGCTACAGCTCAGCCTCCACCCAGCCCCTATCCCCCTGCCCAAAACGTCCCTTATTTAACCTGTAAACAGCAATACAACATCAAACAGGAACAAGTTAACTGATTGCATTTAAACATAACAAGGTGGTAGTAATTTAAAGCAGCCAGTAGGGGGTAAAGCTCTGAGTCTTCATTGTGCTCAGTCCCATGAAGGCAGAAAGATACGAGCCCAACAAGTTGCCCATAACTCACAACAGAGAGAAACAAGCTGCAGAACCATTGTCCAGAAGAAGCTTACAACACTTCCTCTGCCCAACACTGCAGTATCTATTAGAATACTATTATGCACCATGATAATATGTATAAAGAGTAAGAACAATGGCTTAAACCTTCAGCAGAATACAACGATCAATGCAGAAATATACTGAACAATCAAGACTTTATAGAACTCAAGTCCAGAGCTGGTTCCTTAGGACTCTCACATTTTACCAATATATAGTAATGTAGTCGCTTCTTGGATTCCTGCCATTGACCAACCAAACTGTAGCATTAAATGGGGCACACTGCTAGAATTCACAAGTTTGTGCTGATTATTATTCAAGCTGTAAATAGCCAGAGCCAGTTAGGTAAGAAAACTCAATAGAAGTAACATCATCGAGAACCTCGTTATATTCAGAGGTCTTGAAAAGTGTTGGCAGCAGGTCATTGAGTTCTCTTAAAGTGCTGTCTGTTGAATCAAAGGAGTGCCACTTATCTTTAATAGGGATCTGGAGGTGAGCGGGGTAGCCCATTCTGAAATGAATGTCAGCCGCAATAATTTTCATGATCACAGGATGGAAGTTGGCTCTTTTCTTGCGGGTCTCGAATGGGAGGTCCTGGGTGATTCTTAAACTGGAGCCTTCCCAGAGGATGGAGTGGAGATCCCAGAGCTTTTGAAGCACATGCTGCTTCTCTACATAACTTAAAATTTAAAGATGAATGGGCACGGAGGACAGCCTTCAGCCGGCTGAGGTTGGAGGGGCCTGTGCGCCCGAACGATCAAATAGGCCGGGTTGAAGGGTGACCAGCTGCGTTTTGGAGGAATTTCTGCATGAAAGTGATTGGTGAGGTGCCCTCAGAGGATTCAGGAAGCCTGAAAAGGACAAGGTTGTTACAGTGGTTCCTTCCCTCTAGATCTTCGGTCTTATACTGCAGTCAGGCCACTTGCTGCTTTAGTTTTATCACCTTGGAGTCAGCTTTGTCCCGCCATTGTTCAAGGGAGTAGGTGCGAAGCTTGAATTGGTCATCTGTCTTCCCAAGTCCCCAAGATCACTACGGAGGGACTTGAGCTCTGCTGTGATTTCCATCAGGGATTCTTTGAAGGGCTGGAGAACCTGAAGGAAACAATCATCCGTTAAGGGTATGGCTGCTGGGGCTGAAGTGCCAGGATGTCCCGCTTGAATGATGTGACCTTTAGGATGTTTAAAGCTTTTTTCTGGCATCACCACAGGAGTGAGCTGGGGTAAGGCCTGCTTCATGTCTTCTTCCATATACGCTGAAGAGGCGACTATAGCAGGGATATTGTTCAGATTCCCATTGATGTAGCACCCTTAGAATGTTTAGGCTGTATTTCAGAGTTATAGATAGTAGAATTTGCAATATTAGGCAGGTACGAGCAGGAGCTGAGAGAGCTAGCTGTTAGCTTGGTTGAGGCATCACGTGATCTCACCTGTACCGGGTACATGAGGTGGGGTAATACGGTAGCTATGCTGACAATTTGGTCACTGTTGTCCTATAAATGGAAGTGCAGGCCCAGATGGCCCTGTGCTTCCATAGTTTTATATATATATATATATATATATATATATATATATATATATATATATATAATAGATAACCCACTCTGAGGTGTGCGGTGATGCTCTAATATCACGAATGCCTTGGTGTGAGATTTATTCGCATGAGACCACAGGCTGAGTGCATCAACCACCAAGGCATGCATATATCGGAGTGTGACTGCACACCCTAGAGTGGGTTATCTATCTTATAAAATGGGCAAATTGCTTTGGGGGGTAAAGTGCAGGTGTGCGTCGCACTATTATATATGCACGGTCATATGATATGTTTTATACAATCAGAACATTGCATTTGTACTGTATTTTCTTACCCATTTTATAAGTAATGCATCTATGGAGGGATGGAAGCACAGGTTCCTGGCCTTGTGCACTCATAGTAAAATAGAGATACTATTATACTATCTCAAAACTAAAGAAATATTTTAAAAAACTTTTAATGCTCAAGTAAGGGTCAAAAGTGACAAAAGTCAGGGAAAGATGCATTGGGATTTTAACCTAACAGTGCACCCTCCCAAACCAGGTGAAAAGAGCAGCTGTGGGGTGTGCCTAGGCTTCTCAAGCCTAATGTTCACCCCATTCTTATAAAGTCTTTACATCTGACCATATTTACAGATGGAATAGGTAAGCATTAGGCTTGAGAAGCCCAAGGCACACCCTGCTAATCTGCTCTTCTGCCTGGTTTGGGAGGTTGGGGTGTTAGGGTCAGAAACCTTATACCTGATTTCACTAATGTTTGTCACTTTGACCTTAACTGAGCCATTAACAAAGTTTTTGCAACTTTTATATATCTATATATATATATTATAGAGGCATGGTTGTGCCCTATAGTTAGGGTTAATTAGCCTGTTTAATGTCAAACCTCAAATGTTGCACTTTAATAACTTTGCAACCGATTAACAGATATGCACAAAATTTGGTATGCACTATCCCGTGGGTAGATCTATTGATTTGGCAAGTTTTGTCCAGGTCAGATGTGTGGATTCAGAGATCCAGATAGTGAAAAAAAGTAAAAAGTCACAATTGTTTGCAGTTTTTTCCTCACCACCTTGCACCCAGATGGAGTGAAATTTTGTTTTGATTTTTTATGGCAGAAAGAACTCGGGTAACAGAACTGCCACTGTTAGTTTGGTGCAAAAATATTAAACTGTTGCAAAGTCATTAAGTTTTTAAGTTCTCGTTATATCATATGGGAAGTTCATTTTTCAGGATAGATGTATAAAATTGAACAAAGGATTTGATCTCATGAAAAGGATTTAGTCTCATGAGAGCATTTTCTTTTGTGCAAGAACAAAACCCTGTTTAGTGAGGAAATAATCCTGTTTCACCAGCCACCATTTTGTTTCTCCGCTTTTTCAAATTGTTTTCAAAAGTCACAAAATGACATCCTAGAGTAAGACCATCACACCCAGCTGGCTGATCAGGACCCTCTAGGTGAAATCTGCACCCAATATTAAAGATATGCCCTTGACATGTGCCCTTTTAACATTATGAATCCTTCTTCATGACCACGTGATAGGAAAATGGAATCCCCTTGGTATCATGAATCACTAAAAGGATCATTGTTCATCACTTGAAAATCCTTGCTTGTCTTCTGCATTACCCTCCCGGTACTCCAGTATTTCCTCCTGGTGTCCAGTGGCACCCCTACCTACCATCACTGTCCTCACCCCTTTTTCTAATCTCCTGGTGTCCAGTGACACCCCCACCCTATTATTGCCATCCCCATCCTGTTGCATGATTTTCCTGGTGTCTAGTGGCACCCACAAGTCACTGTCCCACCCCTTTCTCAATCTACCTGATATCTAATGGCACCCCACCTTCTGATCTCTGTCTCCACCCTGTTGCATCATTTCCCTGGTGTCCAGTGGCACAGCCCACCCTCTTATCACTGTCCTCACTCTTTCATCCAACTCCCCTGGTGTCTAGTGGCATACCCCACCTTCTGATTGCTGTCCCCACCCCACTATATAAATTCCCTGGCGTCCAGTGGTACCCCCCACCCTCCAATCACTGTCCCAACGTCTTAATTTCCCTTGTGTCAAGAGGCACTCTCCACCCTCGGATCACCATTTCCTAGTCCCCTGTCCATTCATTTACAGTATCCAACACTGGGATTCCCATTCCTGGTGTCAGATGCCCCCCACCTCCATTGTCTTGTCAAAAGTGCTGACATGGGGGGATCCAATCTCCATGTTGGCATTACAAGCCCCCCCAGCAGCATGGGACACTGGCAATCCCACCTTCAGTTTCCTGAAATATCCATTTAAAGTAAACCTGTAAAAAGAAAACCTTCCCCTGACCTCCTTTTTGTTTCAAAACATGAAAAGAAGAAAATGGTCCCTTGTCATCCCCTCCACCTTCCTCCCCCATCCCAACCCTCCCACTGACACCCACCACTCCACAATCCCCTACCCTATACTTACCACTAGAGGTCCTGTGCTGTTATCTTCTGTTGACTGGGGCACATCTGCACTCTTCAAAGCCAAACCACGAACTGAGGAATCAACTTAAGTGTCAAATAATGTATTTCAATGGCATTTTGAACTTATGTTCATAACTTTAGTTATTTTGAGGAATTTTTCACCAAATTTTCAACATGGCCTTTTTGGGATCCCACCTCATGAACACTGTAACTGTTGTTTCATTAATCAGGCACATAAGGTGATTTCATGATCACTGTGAGAAATCATCATTCAGGCCCGATTAACAAAATGACAGTTGCAGTGTTCATGAGGTGGGATCCCAAAATTGCCATATTGAAAATGTGGTGAAAAAATCCTAAAAATGCCCGAGTTATGTGTGTTCATTGAAACCTTTATATGCAAGTGCATAACTTTGGTAATATTCAATATTTTGACTCCAAATTTTCAATATAGCTATTTTCACATCACTCATGAACATAACTGCTGTCAGTTTTCACATCCTATCTGAAACATGTTTCCACACCACTGAAATGGAATGGTGTTTGGCACAGATTTGAAAATTTTCAGCTTTGTGGTTTATGAGGTGATGTCATAAGAAGACTACATTGAAAATCTGCAGTCAAAATATGAAACAATGCCAACATTATGACCATTTGTTGCAGTTTCACTATGCCCTCTTGAGTGACTTTGTGTTTTATAGTAAGAAATGGGGTAAATTAGCTTAATGCCCCTTATACAGTTGATACAAATTGTATTTATATAATTATAAACATGTTTGTACCTTTTATTCAATCTTAAATGCCCTTGACATTCCAGGTTATGAATCTCAGTCCAACTGACATCTGTATAGTGAAACTTGTATCAAGGCTACATCTTTATGGCACTTAATTATAGGAAAGTTAAGTATTTTAACCGTGTCCTTAGTTGCTTCATTCTGGTGAATATACAAATTACCCCACCAACAGCAGATGTACAGAAAAAACAGCTCTTCCATCTCCAAAATATAACAAACTCCTCCTATTCCTTGCCCCCCATGTGATATGACAAGCACAATTTCACAATACTCATGATTTCACAATTAAAAAATTTGAAAAAATAATCCCCTTAATCCCCCCCCCACATCAATCCTGGCAGACATCAAAGTGTGATGAGAGCAGCAGCGCTGTGGAGTCCCCTTCCTTCCATAAATTATTAATTATAATATGTAAATATTGTAAGCAAAATATAAGATCCTCGCTTGAAGAAAGAGAAAAGGAAGAAGAAAAAACTGTTTCTTCATTTCGCTTTTTCTTGCTGTTTTGTACCCTTTCTCTATTTCTTTTTATTACTAATTTTCCTTTCCTTCTTTCTCCTTTCCATCACTGCCCTCTTTCTTTCTTTAACAGATGCCATTAACATCTCATTCTTTACTTTACCTGAGTTGCTAAAATGGAGACTACTAGAAAGTCATAAACTCCACCATCTTTATAAATTCTGAAGAGGATAAGCGCTACTTAGTGGATACTGTAAGAGAAACATGAGGTATGATTTTGCACACCTTTCATCATTCGTGCAGTGCTAGGTAGACAGGTGGAAATGGTATAGTGGAGGCATGAGACTTTTGAGTGCATTATTCATAGGAATTCTGTCTGCCCTTGTAGTATTGTGTAAGGAACTGCCATTTGTTTCAGATTGCATTAGTAAAGCTTCAGCTTGTTTTGGATCTGTAAAAATATGTGTCTTGCCATGATAGAAAAAATTAAATCTTGCAGGTAGTAGGAGTGAAAATTTAATATTGTGTTCTCTGAGAATATTCTTAACTGTGGCAAAAGACTTCCTGGATTAATTTGTTTGATGGCTGTAATCTGGATATGCAGAACATTTAAAATTCTCCACTGTTAGTCCTCGATTGGCTCTAGCTGTGTACAGGATCTTTTCTCTATCTACATATCAATGAGGTTTGATGTAAACAGGATGAGGAAATTGAGAGAAAAATGAAGATTGCTGAGATGAATTAATGTCTCTGCTACAACATCTATGGGCCTGGTCTAGATGTATTTTTTCCTCAGGGAAATTTAAGGTTGAAGGCTTGGGTAATCAGCCTTTCAAAATATGGGAGGGGTTCCCCTGTCTCTTTGGACCCTTCAGGGACCCCAATCAATATTACTTTGTTCTACCTGGATCCATCCTCAAGGTAGATAACTTTTTGTTTAAGCTCCTGAAGTAAGAGTTTGTGTTCAGTAGTATCATTTATTAAAAGGGTGGCTTTTGTCTTCTAGGTCATGTATGCATTGTTCCATCTCGTTTGTTCTAATAGTAAGCACTTCAAGTTTGTTACCTAATTCACTGATGGATTTACTAAGGGTCCATGAGCTCAAAAGTTATCGACCCCAAACCAGAGTGGATCTCTGGACAAATCTCAACCTTAAACATCATAGGGTAGAGAAATCAAATGTTCGATGTTTTATTTATTGTACCTCGGGGCAACGGAAGTGTGCCTCCTCCTTTCCAGCTCAGTCTTGTTGTAATTACAATTGCCCTTTCCTCGGCCATAATCAAGTTCCCTGTATACTCACCCTCCTGATTTTGTATTGGTTAAATTTTTCCCAAGTCTGTGCTGAAGTATTAATGTTATTATTAGTAAAATCATCAACCTTGTCCAGAAAAAATGTCTCCTACCGGTGTGAGATTTGAGACATTTGTGGAGGCTCAGAATCTGAGCTAGATTCATCTTCCTCATTCGCAGTCAGATAAGCAGGTTCATCTGGTTCTTCTTTGGGAGCTGCATTGGAGCTGACTTTTGATTCTCTAAAGCTGCTGCAAGTGCTGCAGGTAGGGGCAAAACTATTTATCTGGGAAGGTGGAGGGAGCTAAAAAGTAGATTTTTGTTCTTGAAATGTGTTCTGTCTCTGCTGGAGCTGGGTCTTTCAACGGGCAGCATCTCCTGTAACAGTGCTGGGGCTGGCAGCTTATTTCCATCGGTGTTTGGGATCTTGTGACCACTCCTGCAACTCCTTTGTTCAGTGACTATATTTAAACGCATTCTCTTCCATCACTAAGATTCGATAGGAAGACTCAAAATATCATGAGTTTCATTTATCAGTAGTTCATCATTTTAAAAGCCGAGGGAGTAAAATTGAGAGAGAAGGTTATGTTTTCAGACAAGCAGGGAGTTGCTCCAGTTCAACATCCTGCAGTTAGTCATCAACTCACCATCGTGGATTCTCCAAATCCGCTCCATCTGATGCTACAAGTGGTTGTACCTAATGTCAAGGAGATGGAAGGAAGAGAGAATAAAACCTGCAAAATGATGTGTTCAGTGATATCTAAATGACACTTGCTGGCACACATAGGTCCGACTCCTTGTAGATTCCCACTGGCCTCTGCAGTGGTGGAAGTAGTTGATGAGGCTGGTTTGGCTGGCAGAATACCCAACTGAAGGAATAGGTGGCAGCTTTGATGGACAAACAACTGACTAATAAAAGGGTTATATGAGATTTAAAACTTCATTTTAGAAAAGCAGTTGTGACAGTACCACACTTAAGAAATGATGATTAAGTGGGGATGCCACTTATTATTATCACTCAGAAGTTCAGTGACTGATAAAGATTTGGAGCTGGATATTCATAATATGTGTATGTACAGTGTGGTTGCTCCATAATGTTTTAAACAATTTTATGGGCAGAAATAGCTACCTATTCAGAATTATTAGGCACATCATCGGAATGTATAGTCATTTCAAATTTAGTTGATGTTTTTAGAAATTTGCAGCAGTCATGTTTTCTTGACCAAAAGAGTTTAGTTTGGTGGGGCAACCAAACTGAAGATGCAAATGTTTTGAGAGCTTGACCTTTGACAGTGTTGGGAATTAACTACTTGTATTTTTGTTATGCATTTAGTAGCTAGTAAAGATCACGTGGAAGAAAAAGTGTTAAGTACAGCATTTTTGTATGCTTTATTAGCAGTACCAAAGGTAGATATGTGATAAAGCCAGAGTTTAGATTTCTTTGGTATTCAACATTGCTCCTAGTGATTTTTTATCTGTAAACTCACATTTAGATTTACAGAAGACATGCAATGAAATGTAATATAAATGAATATAAAATGTATATGCATTACTATGACAGCTACATATTACGTTTCAAAGCAATATAAATATACAGTTACAGCCATTGATATGTTCAGCTATTTCCAGATATTTTATGATATATCTAAAGAGATTCGCTTACTGCCCATAGTAGTACTGCAAGCAGGCAGGAATGTCTCCAGAGATATCACAGCTATTTCAGAAAATATTTGACTATGTCTACAGCTGCAATTGTACAAGTAGCATTTTTTGTATAAAAAAAGTCTGGTGAAAGCAAACTTGTAACAGTAATTTTAATAACTGATGACCCCCTATAATGACTGGATATGCACTCCTGGTAAAGCACTGTAATAACCCACTGAATTCTGTAATAACTTGATAGCAGATTATTAGGGCATTCTCTTCCTCGCACTCTCATTTCACTGAAATGCACAAGAAAGCTCACTGGCTGGAGCTCAGTTTTTCACTCTGTGTCTCCACAACAAAGGTGTAGTACCACACTTACATTTCTGAATTGGGCAAAACCATCTCTGTCAATCACAGCAGCAAAGGCAAAGGCAAGTTTATTTAAAAAGACGCCTAATCCCAAAGGCTCTGGGCACCGCACAAGACTTTACAGCCACCTAAAACACATTTTGTATAAAAAGAAAATGTTAAGCAAAAGCCACTCTCATGGCAGCTGCTCAGAGACACGTGCACTCCTGATACAAGTACAGCTTACAATTTTTGTCTCTATTGAAACCTTGCACCAATTATTATTAAAAATAATACATGCAAGATTTGTGCTATGAGGATTGTCACACACCCTTGGCTTCACTCTTGGGTTTATGGATTATCACACATCTCAGATGTGTGAAAAATCCTCATAATACACACCTGCACAGGCATTATTCTCTGTTTTAGAAGGATTCTAAGTAATAATACTATTGATCTGATGTCAGATCATTGCTATTATGAATTAGAATCCTGCCAAAAGGATGTGATAAACATTTGAAAAGGGACATTCAGAGCCTCCTGACTGTAGTGGCCAAAGCATACCCACAAAGATGGCAGGTATTTGTTTGCTGTGTAGCAAAAGATATACAGCTTTTTCCCAGAAGAAGTCCTTAAGAGGAGATCAAAGACTGAGTTGCGATGAGGGGTAAAGTAATTCACTAATGTGGTGACAGTGGGGAGGGGCAGAGTGCCTCATACTTGTCACTGCCATGGTAATATGGTTTCCAGGAGGGCTGCTCTTGCCATGGTGAGAGGGGATTTATTTCCTGAGTGTCACCATTCCTATCGATTATGAATTCAAGGAATGGATAACAGAGTGAGGTGAAAAATAAACTGGTTATACTTTATGTCAGTTTACACTGTAGTTATAGTGTAACTTACACTGTAACTGCATTGCAATTGCAATGTAGTTGCATGCCACAAACATGTAACTTCAGTGCAATTACCCTGTTGCATGTAATTAATGATTAGCTACATTGAAATGGACGCTTCAAGTGTAACTAAACTAGAGCTTCTGTGACAGACAGAGCCTATGCATTACAAAACAACACAGGCCTCTATTATGGTGCTGAATCCCTGTCATTGGATTCCAGTTACATCATTAACTTCTCAAGTTACACTCTCATGTTTATAATATCACTGGATTCTCTCGATGATATTACAGTACCGTAACAGACAGGGACCCATGTGTTATTTTATTTGTAATATATTACATTTTGAGGGGAGTAACTAGCATCTGTAATATATTTCACTTAAAAAGTAACTTCCCCAACACTGCCCTTGTAGTACTCAATGTTATCCATAAGGTGCAACAAAAACTAATTTTCCTTCAGCAAAGCTAAAATTTGATCCCTGCGGTCAGATGGTGTTGTTGGCTTGGGATTTTTTTTTTTAAATGCTACAAAAATTCTTTCCCACAACATCAGCTAACCTAATGAATTTGAAAACAACTTTGTTTTTGGACACATATTGCTGCAACTAAGTCTGTGTTTAATTAAATTTGCATATAATTAAAGATCAAATGCTTTTGAATGCTGTGTAAGAGCAGCATGGTAATTGAGGCTTTCTTCTTATGGAAGTTTCAAAAAAAAGCTTAAGAAATGAATAATGCTTTGTCAGATTGTACAGTCTCACAGATGTCTGATATATTCCCTGGGCATGTTGGATGCTTTTAAGATATGTTTTTTTTCTTTAGTGAGATATCTGAGTGATCAGGGAATTTGTTTAAGACTGTGATTCAGTTATTCCTAGTACTCATGCTGCATATTAAATAATCCAGTACTTTTACATAGAAACATAGAAACATAGACTTTGATGGCAAATAAGGACCACTTGGCCCACCTAGTCTGCCCATTTCCCTACCTAGAGGATAAGGTGCAGATCCTATTTAACCAACAGCCTATTTCTTCCTACACCCCACAAAAATTGCCTTATGTCTGTCCCATGCATTCTTGAATTCTCCCACAGTTTTAGACTCCACAACCTCCTCAGGAAGGCTGTTAAATGTGTCCACCACCCTCTCTGTGAAAAAATACTTCCTCACATTGCCCCTGAGCTGTCCCCCCTCTGTCTTCAAATTGTGTCCCTGTATTCCTGCTCATCTCTTTTTCTGAAAGATGCTACCCTCTTGGACTTTGTTGATTCCACTGAGGTACTTAAACGTTTCTATCATGTCCCTCCTCTCCTTCCTTTCCTCAAGGGTATACATATTAAACTCCTTTAGTCACTCCTCGTATGGCTTCTCTTGCAGACCCTGCACCATTTTAGTTGCCTTCTAAACTACTCAATCCTGTCTATGTCCTTGTGAGATGGGGTCTCCAGAACTGGACGCAGTACTCCAGATGGGGTCTCACCAACTGTCTGTACAGGGGGATAACAACTTCCTGTTTTCTGCTGGTGATACCTCTCCCTATACATCCCAGTATCCCCCCAACCCTCCCTACCACCTTCTCACACTGCTTGCCAACCTTAAGGTCATCTGATATGATTACCCCCAGGTCTTTTTCCATTTTTGTTGTTGTTACTACCTCCCCCATTGTGTAATCTTCCCCTGGGTTTTTGTTTCCCAGGTGCATTACTTTGCACTTCTTTGCATTGAATCCAAGCTGCCATACTTCTGACCATTCCTCCAACCTTGCCAAGTCTCTTCTCATCCTTTCCACGCCTCCTTGTGTATCAACCCTGTTGCAGACATTTGTGTCATCTGCAAAGAGGCATACTTTTCCTTCCAGTCCCTCTGCAATGTCACTTATAAAGATATTAAAAAGGACTGGACCCAGTACTGAGCCCTGTGGTACCCCACTAGTAACCCCCTCTTTCTTCAGAGTGGACTCCATTTACAATTACCTTCTGCGTCCTGTTGTTCAGCCAATGTTTTACCCAGGCTACCACCCTGGGACCCACTCCCAGGCTGGTTAATTTGACTACTAATCTTTTGTGTGGGACTGTGTCAAATGCCTTGCTAAAGTTGAGGTAGGCCATGTCCACAGCCTCTCCCTGGTCTACTATTTTGGTCACCCAGTCAAAGAAATCAATTAGATTCATCTGACATGACCTTCCCACTGTGAACCCATGTTGCCTTGGGTCCTGTGCTCCACTGGCCTCTAGGTATTCAACAGTTCTTTCCTTCAGAAGTGATTCCATCACTTTCCCTACCACAGAGGTCAAACTGACATGTCTGTAGTTTCCTGCTTCTGTCTTGGTCCCACTTTTGTGAAGGGGAATCACATCAGCCTTCTTCCAGTCCTCAGGTACCACACCATCCTCCCATGATTTGTTAAAAAGGGTAGTCGGTGGTGTCACTAGTTCTGTGCTTAATTATTTTAGAATTCTGGGGTGAATTCCATCTGGCCCCATTGCTTTGTCCACCTTCAGTTTTAGGAGTTCTTTCAGAACCCTTTCTTCTGTGAAAGGACTGGGATCAACCCCTCCAGAGTGCTGCTGTTAATTGGATTAGGCACCTCCCCCACTTCCTCTTTTGTGAATACTGAACAGAAGTATTCATTCAGTATCCCTGCTTTTCACTGTCACTTCTGCCTACCCACCATCCATTCTATTCAGCCTCACTATCCCTCCCTTTGTCTTTCTACGCTCCCTGATATATCTATAAAAGTTTTTATCCCCCTTCTTAACTGAGTTAGCTATTTTTTCCTCAGTTTGTGCCTTTGCTATTCTGACTACCCTCTCTGCTTCCTTCTGCCTTAATTGGTACAGTTCTCTGTCCTGCTTCTTCTGTGTTTCCTTATCTTCCTAAATGCTATCTTTTCTCCCTAACCTTCACCGCCACCTCTTTTGCGAACCACAGTGGCTTTTTCTTTCATTTTGATTTGTTTATTTGCGTCACACAAAGGCTTGTTGCCTCTGTGATGGCAGTTTTGATATTTCCCCATTGTTGCTCCACCCCTCCTTCTAGCCTGTTTGCTAGTGCTTTTCTGAGGCACTCTCCCATCTTCCCAAAGTCAGCCCTCCTGAAGTCCAGAACTATCACTTTTGTATGGCTTGACTCTGTAGCTGAGTTTATCATGAACCACTCTGTTTGGTGGTCACTTGTTCGCAAATGGCTACCCACTTCTAGATCTGAGATCCTGTCACTGTCCCCATTTGAGAGTATGAGGTCTAAGATTGCTTCCTCACAAGTAGGTTCCAAAACTAGCTGTCTGAGGCATGCCACCTGAAGGGCATCAAGAATGGCCCTGCTTTTGGATGTGGCTGCAGCAAAGGTGCTCCAGTTAACATCTGAGGCAGTTAATGGATTTAAATAGAATAGAGTAGAAATGTTCTTTAATCGCACCCCATTGGAGGTTTTGCACTAAAGGCTGTCATCTGCCTTTTATTACAGCTAAACTCATTGACTATCACAAGGCATGGGACTTCATTTGGTGCCGCTGGCTCTGTGGTGTATCTGCAAGATAGAACAGCTCTGTAATGATTACACAAAAGCTACTGGGTGTAAGCCCAAACATTTTGCTCCCAACTTCCAGAACAATGTTAACTACTTTTCTAAGTTTTGGGGGGACTCCGCACCATATTTCATCCCCATCCAGTCATTTATCCCTGTCCTCAGATTGGGCACTTTCTCCTTTAATCATGTGTTCAACCTCCTGTGCTCTATTACATTATTACATTTTTACCCCCTCCACCTACTTTTACATCTCCCTTTCTCTTCTTCCACTTATTACCTCTTTTCCCTTACTTTGCCTGCTTCTACTCTCTCAGCATATCTGATTCTCAATTCTTCAAAATACCACAGTTATGATAAACTTCACCAAAACTCCTCTAACTCTCTACCCCAGCTGTGGCCTTCCTCAGCTATTATCTGTACAACCTTTCTTTTTCTCAAGTACAGTAATCAATGTTTGGAATAAGGAAAATGTGATTCCTCTCCATAAGGATGGTGAACCCTCCATCACAAGAAATGACCACCCGTCCACCTCACCACTATTCTGGACAAACTTCAAGAGCACTTTATCCTTTCCAAGCTCTCTCCTTTCCTTGATGCTTTCTCTTTCCTCAGCTCTTAAAACTCTTGTTTCAAGAAACATCCACTCCACTGTTTCATTCCTACTCAGCCTCATTAATACCATTGTGGAAGGGATGGTTCAGTACCTATTCACTTCAACAATATCTGTTTGACCTGGCCAGAGCCATAACACTGCTGCTCATAATCTCCTGCTTGACAAACTCTTAGTGACTGGTCTATCAGATCTTGCAGCAAGATAGTTCAGCTCCTACCTGGTGGACATGTCTCAGGCTGTCATTATAAGTGTTTCTCTCCCTATCAATTCATGCATGACCCAGAACTCAGTCTATTCTACATGATCTTCTCAGTCTTCCATAAAGATGTCCTTAATTTCTGTGTCTCTTCATACATTTACATTTATGCAGATACCATGGTTCTTTTTGACTATGGATCCTACATCGCTGAGCTGGCTACTCAGTGTCAGCATCATTTCAACAATGTCCAGTGTTGGTTCTGTGACAAAGAGTTCATCCTCAATGCTAAGAAAATGGTATCCATGACCTTCAGTGCTAGGCAGGGACTGCTAGAACTCCACACCCCTGTCTGAATAACATTGGGTGGTTCCCAGCTACAGGAAGTCTACTCCTTTAAATACAGAACTTGGGTGTCTGGATGGACAGTCATTTTGACTTCTGTCATGCTGACACAAGCCACATGGCTCTTTGTCACAAACTTGGAGCACTCTATGGGAACAAAGTGTGTATTCCCTCTCCACTCACAATGTGATTGTTGTGATAGTGCACATTCCAGCATTTGACTATGAAGTTGTGATTTACAGTCCTGCCTCCAAATCCACCTTAGATATTTGGGTCCCTCTCATCAACTACTTTTGTTGTTTCACCTGTGTTAGCCCTCCATGCATCATCCTGTTCACATGGCTCTTCACTCTCTCCCTCTTCTCATGAGGCTAGACACCTCTCTTTCTGATTTCCCTAATTTCTAAATTATGATTTTGGTTCTGTTATGGCTACCTCAACTCATTCCTGTCCTGTCCACTTCCCTGCTCCTACCAACTGAAAAACTCTGACCCTTGTTCCTACTTCCTTGCCTCATGCTATGGTCTCTGCTGGGCTGACTGTGTTTTCTTACAGAAGCCCCCTCTCTGGTCTACCATCCATCTCTATCTGCTCCCCCTCCTCCAACAATGACCTGAAACCTCTTCTCTGTGACCATACTTCCCATGTGTTCCTGTACCTGACCTTCTCCACGTCCTCTTTCCCTCCCTCCATATACCCACCTCCACCTCTCACAACATTCTCCATCTTCACTTCCTTAATTTACTGCTCTCTTACATACAGCATTTTGGATTTCTACTAGACCTCTTGGTTTTCTGCATTATTGGTCATGGTGACATTTATTTTTACTTTTTAGTTTGTCTTGCATGATTTGTACGGTTGTACCACTGCTGCAATTTTTGTACATTCTGTTTTGCACATGTATATAGGTTTTCAATTTTTACAGTGTATACATTATTCCATTTTTTCACTGAATGACTCTTGTTACCTCCTTACATTATGTGTTTCCTGTTACATTACTCTTTATACATTTACACACATCTTTATAGTTAACTACACTGGTTGTATGCTCTTTTACACCATACTACAGGCAAAGACATGCCCTGAAATGTGTTGCTTGCAGCTTAGTATGATTTTCTGTTTAAAAGCTTAAATAAATATTATTAAATAAATAAATGAACCAATAAAAAATAAATACATTAATCAAAGTGCCATTTATTGCAACATATATAACTTACAGTCCAGAATTTTTAAGACAGTGGAACATTAAGTAACAAGTGCTTATATCATTTCACATTGTTAACCCTGTGGGTGGATTGTTGGTCAGACATTGAAATGAAATCCAGTTCCTAGCTGTACAGTATGTTTGGTATAGTATAACCAATGTATTGTGGTATGTCATTATCATATAATTTCCGTTATGTACAGTATTGCCTTTTTAACAGTTGAATAGAGACACATCATGGAGATTCTATACATTTGTGAGGGAAAATATCCACTAATTTTATATAATATGTTCCTAGAGCTTATTTAAAAGGGTCTAGTCCATGACACCCTTCCCCCAGTCTGGTTCTGCAACTGTTTTTACTGCAGTCTTAGAACTGTCCCACTGATGTCTATTGAGCAACACACAGGCAGCTCTAAATAGGTTACAATGCATGCAAATTATAATGAAGATAAAGAAAGATGATTTAGAGGACAGTCTGTCATCATTGGTGCCTTGCATATTTAAACAAAACCTTCACTAGAATATGACACAAGAAGGGGAAGAATTTAGTTCTCTCATAAATGAAAACATTTGTGAAAGATATACAGTAATAACACATTTCATGAAAGTATGCAAAATATGAATGAGTGTAAAATTGAATTATGAAAGTACAGTATGAAACCAAATGGGACAAGTAGATGAAAGGGTTGCCTCATTGAGCAAGCTCAATTAAAATGATGTCCTTCACTCAGCACATAGAAAAAAGTTACAGTAAAAAATTTAATTGTAATAAATAAATTCTTAAAACTTACCCAGTACAAAATAAAACAACTTAGAAACTACAACATGATTTAATGGTATAATAGTCATAATTACACCCAACCTCATGTAAGATTCTTGCAACAGGGTCTTTATGCTGGTGGGCTCCAAATAAATTGTTTGGAGAATACTGATTTAGAGAAAGGCCTGGAAGAGGGGATGTGAAATGTTGAAGGCAAGGAAATTCACAGTGTAGAAAGGGAAGACTGCCCTTAAGTCTCAGAGAAGATGATTACATATTGATTACAATTTAATACAAAACTGATTCCAAATACTGAAGTGCAGAACAAGAGAAATCATTGCGTACCAAAAGGGACTGAAAAAAGAAAATAAGGTATGATTTATGGAAACCATTCTGAAACATGATCTAGGCTTCCAGGAGATAAATCTTTGAACATAATGTAGAAAGGACATATAGAAAATTAAGTCCAAAAGTAACTTCTAAAGAAGCCCCTCCAATTCCAGTACTTGTGACATTTCTGGACTTTGTAGTTAAACAAGAAGTGCTGTATGCACCTTGGAGTGAATAATGATGTACACAAGAAAATCTCAGATTTAAATTATTTAATTAACATCGCTTCATCCTCAATTTGCTACAGTAAAATAAATAATACATACCAATGATTCTGGTTCTCAGTGAGAAAGCAACACATATCTTGAATCCATAGCCAGCAATGATGACTGTGTTCTAGGATTTGTTTTGACACTTTAAGATGATAGCAATTGTAGGAAAAGAAACCTTGGAGGGTAAAACAGTGTAGACCACTTGGCAATTAGCTACTAGCAATAAGAAACAAGTGTCAAGACCAGATCAAGTGGGACCACCTCTGGCATTCAATGAACTGTATGAGTTTTGGGCAGAAATTTATCAGATTGGTCCAGGTGATTTATTGCAGTCCTACAACAGTCATTCGAACAAAGACTCGCGTTAGCAAAAGTTGAAGAACTATTTCATAAATGGAAAATATTATCTTTAGTGGGCAGGGCCAATGTACAGAAGATGATGGTATTACTAAGATTCCTTTATCCCTTCCAGGTCCTCCCAGTCTGTGCCCCCCATAATTTTTTAAACAATTTTAGTCCTTTTGTACAGAGTGGCTCTGGGCCAACAGAACCCCATGAATTAGTTATGACCAGCTTATTCTGCCAGTGAGAATGGGAAAGGCTCAGGGTCCCCCACTTTGAAAAATATTACTGAGTGGCACAAGTTGTGGGCCTGAAAGACTGGTATACTATGGGTGGTAAGTATAAAGGCACTGCACTAGAAAAAGTGGTGATAGGGAAGCAATGGCTCACAGACTTGTTATACACCTCTTCTGAATCAAATGACACTGTGGCCAATGGAAATGCCATTATCTCACATTTACTTAAAACATGGCACAAAGTGCACAGACTAATGGGAATCAAGTCACAACATACAAACCTTACCCCTCTATGGGACAACCTGGTTTACCTGGCCTTTCTTGAGCCAGGATTCTGGGTGTTGGAACAAAAGGGAAAGTCTCTTAGGTCACCTATATAGTAATGGCAAACTTATGTAGTTTGCTGACTAGGTCAATCAATAAGCTATCCAAAGACATCATAGTTTTTAGTACTCTCAAATTAGATACTTCTTCTTCTCTAGTTTGAGCCCTGCAGTCACTCTTCAGGAGTCTTCTGGTACTGCCATTATCATGCACAATGCACAGGAAATAAGAGACCTAGTCTTCTGTTCTTTATGTGGAACATTCTGACAGGCATTACAGGTAAATGGGATAACAATAAACAGAAATGGTGGACTACTTTGGGCATGGAAATCTCCCATGAAGACTGAGATGGTATGTTAAACAGTGGTTGTATGTTACCAATGTGGTGTAAATTCAAACAGATTCAACTTTTTTCTATATAACAAGCCTATTATTATATATATATATATATATATATATATATATATATATATATATATATATATATGTATATGGCATTGATAGTTGCCAAATTAGGAATACTCACATGTAGGAAGGATGAAGATCCTCCCACCCACTCAGTATGGCTGAAACAGCTAGGAGAAGGTGCCATTTTAGAAAAGTTGGTATACAAAACTAGAGGTAACCAAATTACGTATGACAAGAACTAGCTGGCATTTGAGGAATTTTTTATCCTCCACACCAAAAAATCATAATTCTCAAGAGCTTTGTACCCCAGACTAGTTACAGACAAACCTACAAAGGAGTGGTTTACCCCCTTTACACGGTCATCCCAGTAGAGGAACCAAAATCAAACGAAGTTGGAATACCCTGAGTCTTTAACCCATGAAATGTGCAAAGGATTCAGAGAGTGTATTAACTTGGTTTATTATTACAAATGTGTTCTTATCTTATAATTAATTTGTTCACTTTTTACATTGTTTTTGGTATTTCTTAAATCTATCAGAAATGTAATTCCTAACAGCTATGCATATTGTTGTAAGCAATGTACAAGGGGCCATGTGCTTTATTTGTTCATGCTGTGGTAAAACTCCATAAAATATGTTTTCAAATAAAAAAAAGAAACAAGTGTTCAATCAGACAGAGATAGGCTGGCCCATTGACATAGCAAAAGGATTGTCATGCACAAAGTCAGTGACCTGGGCTCAGATTTGAGCCCCATATGGTGGGGACTAGCAAGGGAAAGGAGGATCAAGCATTCCAGAATATACTCTCCTCCTCTGCAAGGAGAGGGATCCTGACTCCACTGTGCTACTGACACCTGGGTGACCACACGTGGTGGTGCACCTGGGACATGGCATGCTGACGGGCTCTGGAGCAGCTGTAAACATTTGCTTGCATGCATACTCCAATGAGCTGACTTGTTGATATCCCAGAGGACAGGGCAGAACAACGGAAACCCCTTGGAATTGCTCATAATGATGCTGTCACTTTTGGGCCCTATTAAAGCCAACTGCCCACCATTTTCCAATAACCCATGGTATAATACACATGGCTGGTTGTAACAGCACTCGCAAGACAGAATAAATCTGTCAACCACTAGTTTCACACAAAGGGAGCTCACTAATCTTCTTTCTGCTGCACAATATAATTGTGAGTCTATCAAAGATGCCTCATGGTTGACCTCTTTCCCTAATTTTACATCCCATGAATGGCCAGTTTTGACTGATCTCCTTACAAATATCCCTGAAGTCTCCCCAGGGACTAGTCCACTTACACTCTCTCATCCCTTAAAAAAATCTCTTATGTCACTCTGCTAAACTTTGCCATGTTGTATCTGCTATTAAACTATGAGATCCAGTCTACCAGTTTAAGTTTTTAAGTTTTAATCTCCACCTCCACTTCACACTGTCTTGCAGCAGATCATGAAAAACTTCAAAAGGGTCATTAACTGGTTAAGATCCCATTCCCATTTCCCCCCAGAGACAATGACCATAACTTGAAATGTGTTACTTGGCTGTAGCCTTATGTTTACTGAAAACATAAGAGTAGTACTCATGTGTGCTTCATGTACAGAGGGGATTCTGGTAAAGGAACCCCCAAGATAAGTGGAGCATTCAAATGGGGACCCCCCCATGGGGTCCCTCAGTTGCTCTCCCCTACTTCTGATACAGAAGGTGAAGCCAAAATGCCACCTCTGAGGCCTTCTGTAGTGGAGGAGTCATGGCCCACCATACCCTGGAAGACATAGTGATATCCTCCCTCCTCTGCCATGGTTATGGAGCATGCCATGCCAAGCAATACCCCTCCCCTTCCTGCACCATCTCAGGCTATCCCACTTAACACATGACACCTCCACAACCCAGACTTCCCACTCATTTACAGTGGCTATGACTGGTTCCTACCTCCTGTGCCACTAATTGGAGCTCCCTGGACCCAACCCCAATGGGGGAAAAAACAGAAAAAAAAACTATTAAAGGGGAAAAACTGGTAAAAATTCCCTCATGACCCTGCAATGATTCTCTCATGAGCAAGGTTGCATCCATATTGCTCTCTGTCTACCTACACCTTCCCCAACCAGGGGAGTCCTTCTCCCTTCTGCCCCTCCCTTGCTTTCTTTAATTCAGGGCTTGTAGGCAGGTGTCTCAGGCTTCTCAGGATCTCAGGCAGATAGACTGGGTTCCTGAGATGCCAGAGTTTACCTACCACCTGTACAGCTTGCATCTTATCTGGAAGCCTGCCCTGGAACCAATTCCTGATTGGCTCCACTGCCCATAAATAACTAGCCATTGTCACCCTTGCCTCAGGCCAGTTACAGCCAGCACTCCTTGCCCTTCCCTGGCCAAAGCCAGCTTGGACATTTGGCCATTTGGCCAGGAATGTGCCAGGGAGGGGAAGGGAGCTTCCTGCCCAATTAGGGGAAAGGAAGGCTCTAACAGCCAAAATCCCTTCCAGTTCAAATTCTGTTGGAAGAGACATTGGTGGGTGGTGAGCCAAAGGCTCAAATAATAGAGCCACCATCTTCATCTTCATAAGTGGCTCTGATGTCCATTAGAATGATTGGGCTGAGTAGAATTGCAGAACATAATTTGAACTTTTAGTACATGTAGTCCATTTCTGTATTGTGGATGCGACATCTGTGAGAAACTTGTCTTCCCCTGTCTCAAGCAGAAGCCAACAAAATGGTTAAATTTGGATTCATGCAGCATCCAGCTGTCATTAATTCAGTCAAGGGAAGTTGGTAATTATAAAAAATAAAGTATGGACGGTTTGTGTAATGAGATTTTGCAAACATCCCCCAGTTTATGATGCTTTAACAAACCTCATTGAGTATCGCTCTTGGGTTTATGTAACATCACACATCTCAGGTGTGTGTAAACTCTCATTGCACATCCTTCTTCTTACATTACTGTACATGTAACTCATAACTCACATATTAAAGCAAAAATGTACAAACTTAGTTATTCAACTCAAAAACGTATAAACTGTTAAATAAGAACAAGTGAAATGCAGAATTAAAACTGGAGTAATTACAATAAATTAGTTGCAGAAAGCCAACATTTAAACAAGCATTTATCAATGCCAAATATTGGCTTGCTGGCATTGGCACTGGTAGTGCAGGAGTTAGAGAGATGTATAATAGGAATGCCAGTGAAATACTGAACTAACACCAACCCCAACCCCCCCAGCAGTGACCGAAAGGTGTTGGGGGTGTGCCTTTTGGTCACTGGCCATAACACTTATGCCATTCCATCTCACTCCACCCTGCAGATAGCAACAGGTGTTGTGGTGTGCCTTGGGGTCTTTGGTCCTTACACTCACCTCATTCCATAAGGAAATAAGCTGAGATGGATGCAGTATAGGAGAATGGGGCGAACGATAGGGCTGAAGACCACAAGACACACCTCAATGCCTGTCAATGGCTGCAGGGTGGGGGGTTGGGGTGGAATGCAGTGAACATTACAGCCGATGAACCCAAATCACACTCACGACACCTGTCAGTCTCTATAGGGTGGGGCGTTATGGTTGAAAACCCCTAATGCCCCAGGCATTTATTGGTATTTTCACTCAAAAGTTTCATCATGGGCTTTTTGGGACACCAACTTATGAACAGTGTCACTATCATTTCATTACTCAATCCTGAAAGATGATTTCACACAGCAACTGCATCATTAGGCACCACAGGCATGGAAAAACAGTTTGGGCAGGATGTGAAAAATGATAGTTGCACTGTTCATGAGGAGGTGTGTAAAAATGGCAATGTTGAAAATCTGGAATGAAAATATGAACAATTGGTGAAGTTAAGAGCATGCCCGTAACGCAATCATGTTTTGGAATTTTTCCACCAAATTTTCAAAATGGACATTTTTGGACCTTCTGTCATGAACACTGACACTGTCATTGTGTTAATCTCTCCCAAAAGTTGATTTTCCATAGCAACCATACCATTCTGTGCCACAGGTGCGAAAACACATTTTGAGAAGGATGTGAAAAATGACAGCTGTGCGATTCTATATGGAGGTGTGAAAAATGGCAATGTTGAAAATTTGGAGGAAAATATTAAAACTGTTGAAGTTATGAATGTATAGAAACTGCACAATGCATGCTCATAATGCAGTTATTGTGTGGATTTTTTCACCAAATTTGCAACATGGGCTTTTGGGACTCTCCTCATGAACAGTGGCACTGTCATTTCATTAATCGGTCCGAAAGGTGATTCCATACAGCGACCATGAAGTCATCTTTCAGGATTGAGAAACAAAATGACAGTGTCAGTAGTTCATGAGGTGGGGGTTTCAAGAACCCTATGTTACTACTTGTATTATTTGCTATGAAAGAACAGGAGAAGGCTAGAGCCCATCAAGACTGTTCCCCACACTATGTGGGACATTATTTATCTATTATCCCTCAACCAAACATCTAATTTGTTTTTAAAGACAGTGGCACTAGTTGCCTCTACCAATTCTTGTGGCAAGGTGTTCCTTACAATAGATGCTCTTAACGGAAAAAGTTTCCCTTTGCTGGTTTTATAAGTTTTACTTCAAGCTGTCTATTATGCAGTCTGGGAACATGTCTCCTTTTAGAGAGTGTTAGACCACATTTTTCCATTAGATCTGGTGAATTTATTAAATTAAAAACCATAAGCATATCACCTCTTAATCTTCTAGTCTGAAGAGAGAAGAGACCAGTAGCTTTTAATCTGTTCTGATAATCCAAGTTTGTTAATCTTGGATTCATTCTAGTTACTCTCCTTTGAACCTGTTCAAGAATTGATATGTCTTTTTTTTGGTTTGGATTCCAGAAAGGGAAGCCATAGTTTAGATGATGTATGCCCTATACAATGGAATAAGGCATTGTTCAGTGCGATTAAAAAAGTGTGTTTATTTGCCTCAAAAGTCTGTTGGTCATGCAAGCAGTTCTAACACAGTGATCATTTGATGTAAGTTTATTATTAACATATATCCCTAAATCTTTTTCACAATTTGATGAGTGAAGTGGTGGTCCATTTATATAATATATCGTTTTTGGATTATTTACACTGAAATGCACTACTAAACATTTGTCTTAATTAAATTGCATATGATTTTCATTTGCCCAAAGTGTTAATTTTTCCAGATCCTTCTTTAATGCAGAAATATTTTCTTGATTATTAACCTTGCCCCCCAATTTAGTATCATCTGCAAATTTAACCATGAAGTTATTTGGCCCTGTTTGTAAATCACTGATAAGAGATTAAACAATGTTGGTCCCAAGACCCATTCCTGTGATACACCAACTTGTCACACTACCAATCAGACAAGATATCATTAATTCTGACTTCTGAGAATGATTTGTCAACCAGTTTAAAGTCCAGTTGACAATATCAGGTGACAAACCTAGATTGTGCATTTTAGTAATGAGTTTTTTCATGTGAGACTTTATTGAAAGCTCTACTAAAGTCCAAAAGAATTACATCAGTAGGGATACCCACATCTAGTAGAGTACTTCTATTATTGTAAAAAGATATCAGATTGGTGGTGCAGGAATACTTGGGAGTAAACCCATGTTGATTTGAATCATAAATTCCAAATTTTTTACAATCTTGATCTATTAGAGACTTCATTACTCATTCCATTAATTTACAGGCCACTGAGGTCAGGCTAATTGGATGATAATTTTGCACAGAACCTCTATTGCCTTTTTTAAATATGGGAGTAACTATTGCTGAACACCAATCATTTGGTACAATGCTTTCTTGTAAGGATTTGTTGAAGATAATTGACAAAGGTATAGAAATACTCATAGAGGTTTCGATCAGAAACCATGGATGAATACCGTCTGGGCCCGGACTAGTATTTTTTTTTTTAGTTTGTTGATAGCCTGTATAATGTCAGTTGCATAGAACCTATGACAATCTATGTGGTGAACTTTAAATGTACTAATAGGTGATTTTTGAGAGAAGACAGAACAAAAGTACTTATTAAAGAGATTCGAGGTTTCTATATCAGATAGAGAAGAGCAATTGGTTATAATGGGACCAATGGTCCTTGATACACTTTTTTTACTATTTATATAGGAGAAAAGAGATTTGTGACAGTCTTTTGTGTTGAAAGATTTGTGACAGTCTTTTGTGTTGAAAATTTGAGGCCAAAACAGGGGGAGGAATATATGATGACATGGGGATTGGGTACCCCGATGTCATCTTTGTGGGACTGTGTGGTGGGTGGTAGGAGCCGCCATTGTGGAAGTCCACTGTAGCTACGTTATTTATTGAAATGTTTCACCAGGATAGGTACACTGAGCAAACATTTTGCTCATAACTCCGGCCATGCGCCACACTCTGCACTGTAATGCACATGGCTGGAGTCTTGTCATCTCTGCTGCAATGACAAAACTGCACCTGATTGCAGCGACAAATTGCTTTCATCTTTTTGGCTCTCTTTGAAGTTTTCTGTCATCGCCAGCATGCTCACTGATAGGAGACTGAGGGACACACCCACTAAAACATCCCCTGCATTTACCACAACACTGATACATCTCTGAAATGTTCTACTACTACAAGATGTTGCTTGCACATGCGCGCAAGCCAACATAATAAAAAAACTGTTTTGAGTTTACTTGAGTGTAGTGGGGTCATTATCAGGGCAACCATCTTCAATCGTCACGTCTGCAGAGAGAGAGAGAGAGAACATTTGGGGGGAACACAGAGGGAGTGGGCATTGTTACTTTCTGAAACTACAGAGTCAGTTATCTTTTCCATTCAGTTGGAAATTGTCGATACTAACAGTGGCTCCTTGATTGAAAGCATAAATTAGATTAAATATGTATCAGTTGCATCAAGAGTCATTTTGAGAACCATACTGTAAATGATCACTTACGTGGAAACCAGCGTATTACAGAGGGTCATAATGCACAGTTTTCCACAAACTGTAACACAGAAATATGAACAGTGATGGCAGAAAAAGACCAATGGTCCATCCAGTTTGCCAGAGTTCCATATTTAGCCCTGGATTCTACTGTTCCTCCAGGGTCCAAGCCCTTCCCATACCCCCATTCCCCTCCCTCATTCTGCCACCCTGAGCAACCACTAGACCCTTCATTCTCTACCAACCATCCTTGAAACCACCAATGGTTATTGCACCAACAACCTCGGCTGGCAGACTGTTCCATGGTTCCACCACCATTTCTGTAAAATAGTACTTCCTCATGTCCCTCCTGAACCTCTCTCCTTTTAGTTTCCACTCACATCCATGTGACAGTGACCTAGTATTCAAGCTAAATAGTTCCCTACAGTTCACCTTATTAATTTATTTTAGGAACTTGAAGGACTCTAGCATATCTCCCCTGTCCCTTCTAGTCTCCAGGGAGTACATGTTCAGTGCCATGAGGTGCTCCTCTTAGGACCTGTCATGTGGGTCTTTAATCACTTGTGTTACCCTCTGCCCTATACTTTCTCAGATAAGGACTCCAGAACTGGGCACTGTACTCCAGGTGTGACCTCACTAAAAATCTATGAAAAGAGTTACCTCTTCCTTTTTGGTATCGATACCCCTCCTGATACATCACAGTGTTCTATTTACCTTGCTATATGCCTTGTTCTACTGACTTGATTGCTTTAGGAGTCGCTGATGATAACTCCAAGGTCTCTTTTCTCATCCATAGTGCTGATTCTCACCCCACCCATCCACTACACAATATTGGGGTTCTTGTTCACTAAGTGCATTACCTTGAACTTTTTGGTGTTGAATTTCAACTGCCAAACCTTAAACCAACCCTCTAGCTTTTGTAAGTGTCTGTGCATTTCTCATTCCTCATCACTATCCACACTGCTACACAGCATAGTATCATCTGCAAAGGACACAACCCACCACGGATTCCCTCACCAATTTCATTGATGAGCATATTGAAAGGACCAGACCCAGGACAGATGCCTGTGGTGTCCTCTCATGATCTCCATCTCTCCTGATTTAATTCTGTTGATGACAACAATCTGCAGCCTCCCCTTTGTTCAGTTTTCTACCTATTTTACTATGACCTTAGCTACACCCAGATCCTTCATCTTCTTTGGCTAACATTTATGAGGTACCAACTTGAAAGTCTTGTTGAAGTGGAAGTACAGCAAATCCACAGCACAGGTTCTATCTAATTCCCTTGTCACCCAGTCAAAGAAAACTATCATCAAAGAAAGATAAGACTCCCTGCCACGAATGTTTACTGTTCTGGAGACAATCCCTCTCCAAGTAGTCCATGAGGTCCTCTTTGACCAGTGACTCCATCAGTTTCCCTATAATAGAGGTAAGACTGACAGGTCTGTTCCTTGTCCCCCAGTGGAGATGAACTACATCCACCACCCTCAAGTCCTTCAGAACTGCCCCAATACATAGTGAAGCTCATCCAGTTCTGCTGCCAATTCCCTGAGTATCCTTCAATGCAAGACATCTGGTCCTGTGGCCTTATCTATCTCTGGGGCTGACAGCCCTTTCAGGACCCTTTCATTTGTAAATATTAGCTGCCACATCTCTGGGATCCACTTAGTGGCCACTTTGATGCCGCTCACTGGCAAGGGTCCACCATTCTCCCTAGGGAAAACTGAGCAAAAGTAATCATTAAGGACAGTGGCTTTTTTCCCATCCTCCTCTGTCACACTACCCCCTTCAGCTAATCTTGTGATTCCCCCTCCTTTCTTCATTTTTACCCCAATATATCTGAAGGACTGTTTTTCTTCACTCTTGATCCACTCTACAATATGCAGCTCTATGTCTGCTTTTTCCTCCCTAACTGCCCTCTTTACCTCCTTTTTTCAGTAAATATTTCCCTATTCTTTCTCCCTCTGCTTTTCTTTATACTTATAAAAGGCATTTGTCTTGGCCCTCACCACTTCCCTAACCCTTGCTGTGAACCATAATGGTCTTTTGAACCTGTTCTTTTTGGTTACCGCACTCATGCATACCTTAGATGCCTCAAAAACAGCCCCCTTAATTGCCCCAGCTCTCTTCCATGCTGCCTATGTTATACACTGGCACCTGCTGCTGTGTGGGGTTGCAAATGCACAGCACTTACTCACAAGAAAGGCACTGGGATCTGAAGCAGCACCCAGGTGTAAGTTCCTTCTTCATTAAATGATATGTACAAATATCCAATCAATCCATGTGCAAAAATAGCAGTCAGAAGATCCAAACAGTGCAAAATGAAGCAGTAATAAATTAAAAACAGCTGTGTACCATATGCTGTGCAGAGGATACAAGTGATGCTTAATAAAGAGGGACAAACACCAAAATAACAAATAAAAGGACATTTGCTGAATAGTATCACTGCAGCATATATGCAACCTGGATCCTCATGCGTCCTTAGTGCCCTAAAAGTGATCTCTCAGAAGAAGATACACTTGGTGCAACCCCTGTAAATGAAACAGAAACATATTTAATAAATACAACAAATAGCAACACAAAGTAATCTCCCCAATCCCCCATTTTATATATATATATAAAATGCAGTGGTTGAAACACTAGAACAGTTTCAAAGATTACATTTCCAAGTTATTTTTTTCACCACAAAAGGGGATATCTCTGTTTGTTAATGTTTTCCATCACTCTCAAGGAGAAAATCTACAATGGATGCCAGACAGACATTTACACACTTTGAATGAACAGCATTTAAATTAAAATGACTTAAGTGGGAAGAAATCTCATTACGAGTGTATTTGGAAGTCAACAGGTTCCCAAGAGGACTTAGGATCCTGAACAATCCAACTAATGGACAGAACCAAGAGGGATTCTTGGAAAAGTGGTGAGGGATTAGCCATCATGCGAGTAAAGAGCATATCAAATTGATTCTGCAAGAAAATTGTATAACCCAAAAAGAGGTTACTGAGGATTTAAAGAAAAAGGAGGATGCTATTAATGACTTTATTGATATCCCACAATGTGATCTATTACAAGAAAACTTCCTGGAGAATCTAAAAAAGATACAATAAAAAAATAAAACAGATCAAACAGATTAAGTCACGCTGGGGATTACACGAATAACAGTGTTTAATTGGAACAAAAAGGAAAATGAATCCTCTGCACAGAAATACATTTTAATACCTGGCTCTGAACTACTTGACGATGGGACAGAAAACAGTGGCGATGGAAAAATTGATTCTGATGCGGATGCTTTTCTAGGGGAAGAGGAGATGGAAGAAATATCTCCCCACTCACCGATACCCCGGTGGAGTCAGAGACTAATGAGATACACCCCAGCTACAGGAAACAAAGATGCCAAGGCATCAAAAATCATGGGTGGAAGAGGAGGAACAAGGAGAAGGCCATGGATCAGAGGAGGACGATAGAGAGGAAGGGGCCATTATTGGAACTGAACATTAAAAACTTGTCACAACATGCTTTGAATAAGATAGAGGTTGTGATCAATCAATCAATCAAAAAAAGTCTTTAACCAGGCGATGACCGTTGAGCAAGCTCATTTTCGAGGTGGACCTGGGTTTGTTGACATGGAACAAGGGACAATATACATGGGATGCAACACACAAGAAAATAGTAATAATACAAATAAAGTGAGATATAATAATACAGTATATACAAAGTATCAGCAGGTAGCATTGACTGTAGTATATGTTTGGAATAGAAGATACAGCTAGTTTTGGGTAGGACACAATTTTTCATACGGCTTAAGAAATATACATATCAAGTGCACCGAACACAAATAACACCTAATATAAAAAGATATATAGTGATAAGGTATGGAGAATTTAGAGCTGGAACCAGGGTCAAAGGAATGTGGAAGGGACAGATATGGGGGTAGAAAAAGGGGATCAGGAAGAGTCGATTATAGATGTGATCAGTCTTTTAACAGTAGTAATTAGAGTGTGCTTGGACTTATAGGAGTCACTATTTAGGGTAGACAGGCACAGGATTCCTCATTATGATGTAGATATAGAGATTTAAAAGCTGCTAGGCTGATGGGGTGAGTTAATTTCAAAGTTTTTTGCAGCTTGTTCCACAGTTGAGGGAGCACAAAGTTGATGGCTGCTCTGCCAATGTGAGATTTTGCTTTGTAAACATAAAGGTAGATATATGAGGTGCTTCTCAGGGCATACTTCCCCAGAGTGCTCAAAAGTAAACAGACAGAGATATACTGGGGCAGTTTATTTGAGATAGCTTTGTAGGTCCAAACCGCAGCATTTTTTTGCCGTCTGTAAGCAAGGGATGATCATCCCACTGTCGTGTACAATGCACAGTGGTGGGTTGAGTATGGAAGACCTGTGATAAATCTTATGGCTCTATGATAAAGCGTATTGAGTTTGGCTAGGGTAACTGCAGGTCTCTGACTATATAGAAAGTCTGCGTAATCCAATAGGGAAAGAAAGGTAGTTTGAACCAGTTTCAGTTTAGCGTCTCTTGTGAGGAGATTATTAATCCTAAAGAACAGACCAAGTCTTTGTCTAAGTTTCTTTGCCAGTTCTTCTAAGTGACCTGTGAAAGTAAGTCTATGGTCTAATCAGACCCCCAGTACTTGAACTTTGGTACGTAGTCCAACTGCTCACCTAGAATGGTAGTGATCTGTGGGAGTGTCCCAGCAATTGCAGGATTTATTGCATTTTGAAGGGGCGAGAGGAACATTGCTTTGGTTTTTTTGCATTTAAGAGCAGTTTCTGGTTTATAAATTGATGTTGCAGCAGATTAAATTCATTTTGAAGGGCTTTACAGGCCGCTTCAGGTGTGGGGCTACTAGCATAGAGTAACATAGAAACATAGAATTTGACGGCAGATAAGGACCACTTGGCCCACCTAGTCTGCCCATTTTCCTATCTAACAGATAAGCTGTAGATCCTAGTTAACCAACAGCTTACTTCCTCCCACCCACTAGGACTGCCTTATGTCTGTCCCATGCATTCTTGAATTCCCCACTGTTCTTGACTCCATGACCTCCTCAGGGAGGCTGTTCCATGCATCCACAACCTCTCTGTGAAAAAATACTTCCTCACCTTACCTCTGAGCCATCCCGGCTATCTTTAAATTGTGCCCCCTTGTTCTTGAACATCTCTTTTTCTGAAAGATGCCACCATCTTGGACTTTGTTGATTCCCTTGAGGTACTTGAAAGTTTCTATCATGTCCCCTCTCTCCCTTCTTTCCTCATGGGAATACATATTAAGCTCCTTTAGTCTTTCTTCGTATGTCTTCTGGTGCAGACCCTGCACCATTTTGGTTGCCCTCCTCTGGACAGCCTCCACTCTGTCTATGTCTTTGCGGAGATGGGGTCTCCAGAACTGCACACAGTACTCCAGATGGGGTCTCAACAACTGTCTGTACAGAGGGATAACAACTTCCTGTTTTCTACTATTGATGCCTCTCCCTATGCATCCCAGTATCCCCCCAGCCTTCCTTACTGCCTTTTCACATTGCTTGCCCACCTTTAGGTCATCTGATATAATTACCCTCAGGTCCCTTTCCATTTTTACTGTTGTCAGTATCTCACCCCCCATTGTGTACTCTTCCTCTGGGTTTTTGTTTCCCATGTGCATTACCTTGCAATTCTTTGCATTGAATCTGAGCTGCCATACATTTGACCATTCCTCCAACCTTGCCAAGTCCCTTCTCACCTTTCCACTCCATCTGATGTATCAACTCTGTTGCAGATCTTTGTGTCATCTGCAAAGAGACATACTTTTCCTTCCAGTTCCTCTGCAATGTCACTTATAAAGACATTAAAGAGGACCGGGTCCCAGTTCTGAACCCTGCAGTACCCCACTATTAACCCTCCTTTCTTCACTGTGGACTCCATTTACTACTACCCTTTGCATCCTGTTGTCTAGCCAATTTTTTTTTCCAAGCTACCACCTTGGAACCCACTCCAAGGCTGGCTAACTTGTGTATTAATCTTTTTGTGAGGGACTGTATCAAATGCCTGGCTAAAATCTAGGTAAGCCATGTCCACAGCCCCTCCCTGGTCTACTACTTTGGTCACCCAGTCAAAGAAATCTATTACATTCATCTGACACCACCTTCCCATTGTGAATCTATGCTGCCTTGGGTCCTGTGCCCCACTGGCCTCTAGGTACTCAACAATTCTTTCCTTCAGAAGTGATTCCATCATTTTCCCTACCACTGAGGTCAAACTAACTGGTCTGTAGTTTCCTGCCTCTGACCTGCTTCCACTTTTGTGAAGAGGAATCACATCTGCCCTCCTCCAGTCCTCAGGTACCACCCCATCCTCCCATGATGTGTTAAAGAGAGTAGTCAGTGGTGTCATTAGTTCTACCCTTAGTTCTTTTAGAATTCTTGGGTGAATCCCATCAGGCCCCATTGCTTTGTCCACCTTCAATTTTATTAGTTCTTTCAGAACCCTTTCTTCTGTAAATGGACTGGTATCAACCCCATCTTCAGAGTGTTTCTCTTGTTTGGTTTAGGTACCTCCCCCTCCTCTTCCTTTGTGAATACTGAGCAGAAATATTCGTTCAGTATCCCTGCTTTTTCATTGTCACCCTCTACCCACATTCCCTCCCCTTTATTAAGCCTCAGTATCCCTTCTTTCATCTTTCTTCACTCCCTAATGTACCTATAAAAGGTTTTATCCCCCTTCTTAACAGAGTTGGCTATCCTTTCCTCGGTTTGGGCTTTTGCTATTCTGACTGCCTTCCCAGCCTCTTTCTGCTTTAACTGATAAAGTTCTCTGTCCTGCTCCTTCTGTGTTTCCTTTTATTTCCTGAATGCTGTCCTCTTCCCTTTAACCTTCCCTGCCACCTCTTTTGAGAACCATAGCATTTTTTTCCTTTGTTGTGTTTTGTTGATTTGCTTTACACAAAGGCTTGTTGCCTCTGTGATGGCTGTTTTGATTACTCCCTATTGTTCCTCCACCCCTTCTTCTTGCCTGTTTGCTAGTGCTTTTGTGAGGCACTCTCTCATTTTCCCAAAGTCAGCCCTCCTAAAGTCCAATACTCTTGCTTTTGTATGGCTTGATTGTATGGCTGTGTTTATCGTGAACCACACTGTTTGGTGGTCGCTTGTTCCCAGATGGCTACCCACTTCTAAATCTGAGATTCTTTCTCCATCCCCATTTGAGAGTACCATATGATCCATGAATAGGTATATTTGTGCTTCTTTGATGGGGGCATCTATGTTGTTAATATACCGTAAATTGTGAAGAGCAAGGGACCAAGAATGGAACCTTGTGGTACAATCCTCAATAGCGGTTTTGGTGGAGAAACTTCCCCTTCTGCCTTTACTTGTTAAAGTCATCTTGAGAGGTAGTTGGAGAACCATTTAAGGGATAGGGAATCCAAACTAATGTTCTGGAGGGACGACAGAAGCAGTCTGTGATCAACGGTATTGAATTGCTTAGGTCCAAGAAAACTGCGTAAAGTTTTTTTTGTCTCATTCAAGCTGCCAGTCATTTGTCACCTTGGCTAGAGCAGAGATTGTACTGTGCTGTGCTTTAAAACTGGATTGTAATGGGTTGAGCAATTTTTCTGATTCCAAGTACTTCCAAAGCTGGGAGTTCACTATTTTCTCCAGCATCTTTGACTGGATTGGAAGTAGGGAGATTGGCCTCTAGTTATTGAGGTCAGTAGGATCTCCTGACTTAAACAAAGGGACCACAAGTGCATTTTTCCAAATGGGTGGTAGGTCACCCTGGGACAAGGATAAGTTGAAGAGATGAGTAATTGGGACTGCGAGGACATGGTAGCCGACCTTTAAGAAGTATGGGTCAATGAGGTCAGCCCAAGAACTTTTCCTAGTGTCCAGCTGAAAGAGAAGATCTTCGACTTCTTTCAGGGAGAAAGGCTGCAGAAAGAAGGATTAACTGGGGATGGGTTTTTCTTGTGTATTCAATCTAAGTTATTGGTGGAGTATATTCGCGGGAGAGGAGTCAAAGGCTAGCCCTGTAGTGGCAAAATAATTATTGAGAGCATCGAGGATAGACGGTCTATCAGAGATGACAGTATTGTCGATCAATAATTTAGTAGGTAGGGAATTTACAGTGATGTGACCTTCAATGTCTTTGGTAGTCCTCCAGAATTTGGAGGCATTTCTTGAGGAACTCTCCAACTGAAAGCGGTAGAAATTAGCTTTGGCTTCTCTGACCATTTTGGTGCAGAGGTTCCTCACCTTCCGGAAAGAATTCCAGTCATTTATTAAATTTGGTTTCCTAGCAGTTCTCCAGAGTATATCTCTACTCCACAAAGCATCTTTCAGGTCTTCTGTAAACCACCGACAGGATTTGTTTCTGGCACAAACTTTTACTACGGGAGCATACTTGTTGAGAGCCCCTAGCACAATTTCTGAGAAAATATCATAAGCTGTAGTCAGGGACTTGGCTAGATAGAAGTCCTGCCAATGCATAGAGTCTCTTAGGTCTGATATATACCCATGGAGATCAAAGTTGCATATGCACCTTTTAAAGGAGAATTTTGGTACAGTTGTGGATTTAAGAGTGGATCTTACACACGTGATGAAGCAATGGTCGCTAATATCAGAGAAAAAGACACCAGCATTGGAGAATAAATGGGGTTTCTTAACTAAAATGATATCCAAGAGAATACTGTTATTAGGGTTGAGCATGTTAGGATGAGAAAATTCATTTATTAGCCATGACAACCCAAGGGAATCACAGAACATTTTAAGTGGGGTGGATGCACTGGAGAGCCAGTCTAAGTTGAAGTCCCCTAGTATGATACACTCTGAAGATGCTGAACCCAGGATGTTTTTGAGATGTTTTAACAACTGTAGTCCAGCTGATGGGGGTCTGTAGCATTCTATTATACATAATGAGACACCGGTTGCAATTTCAATCTTTAATGACAAACTTTCGAATTCTTTTGGGACAGAGGTTGAGTCAGAAGTTGTGGTGTTAAACCATAGACTTTTTTTCAGCCCAGTGAGATGTTTTGATGAATTTGAAACTGTTACAGACCTCCATAAAATAGTACATAATTTCTGTTTAAAATCATTCTTCTCTAAAACAGAACTACACAATGAAAACAGTGACAGTTGTGATAATGAAACTGATGTTGTTAGTAATGTTAACAAATTTAAACCTAAATCTACCTTCTGTCTTCCCTTGTCCCAGGCCTTCCATTTGTTCTTGAAATGTTGCAAGGATGATTTAAGAGAGCTTGGTAAAAGTAGCAATATAGTAAACTTTTGTAATCTAAGTAACCTGGAAAGTCAAGCTTTGGAGGGTCAGGGGAGAAACACTGAGATTACTATAAAACCAGCAGACAAGAGAGGGCTACTGTTATCATGAACAGCACACAATATGAAAAAGAAATGCAAAGACAATTTACTGATGGCACCTATCATGAGAAACTACTGTGTGATAAAACAAATTAATTTAAGCAGACCATAGATAACTGTTAAGCCTTAGCTAGAAGAAATGAATGGCTACCTACTCAAATGATAGACTTTCTGACAACACCATTTCCAGTAAGGGTCACCTTTTATTGTGTCCCCAAAATGCACAAAGATATGGTCAACCCATCGAGATGGCAGTGGCCCACAGTATAGCAACACCAAAATCTCGAAACCTGAAAAAAGACCATTACAGCAAAGGTTGCTGTAATAGGCTGTGGTTCCCTGATGTGCCTTCTCCCGCTGTTCTGCCCCCACCCTGAAACAACTCTGATTTGGAGTTGATTTTATTTAAAAGTGGGGGGGGGGCATCCTTCCTCAACAAACACATTAGTTACTGACGGCACAATACTGAGTGTTGGCATTATGCTATCACTGTCATGGATGTCGGGAGATTTACTGTCTAAGAAAATGTGGTGCTTCCCCAGGAAGGCCTATTGTCTCTGGTATAAATTTCCTGACAGAGCCCTTAGCCAAAATGGTTGACTTCTATCTTATAGAACTGGTCAAAGAATTGCACTCCTATATCAAAGACATGGGGGACAGTTTATGTGTTTTGGATAGAATTGCCATTGATAAAATAGTTTACTTATGACTTTAGATGCTGCAGCCTTATATTTAAATATCCCACATGTTGACAGGCTACATGCAATGGAACATTACTTAAATATGTGCCCTGTGTTAGATTCCTCCACTGACGTCCTAGTGAAATTTGCAGAATATGTATTTACATTTAACACATTTTGTTATGACAAGGAGTTCGATCTGCAGAAATAAAGGCACAGTAATGTGTGCAAGTTTCGTATCCAACTATGCAAATCTTTACATGAGCAAGTGGAAAAATGACATTGTATAGAATGAAAATACCAATCCATACCTCCAGAGCATTGATCTCTGGAGGCATTTTATTGATGTGCCATTTTAATTTGGAAAGGCTCAGAGAGTGAACTATTTGAGTTTGTCAGATTCCTTGAGAACACCAACCCAGATTTGAAATTCTGTATTTTATTTAGCAGTAAACAGTTTAATTTTCTAGATCTAATTATTATGGAAGATGGGGAGGGGGGCCTGATTTCTGACCTTGGTAGAAAAAACATGGATATAAGCACTCTATTGTTGGCAAATAGTAGCCACCCTAGACATGTCATCCAGGCCATTCCAAAGGGCCAATTCATCCATATTAAAAGAAATTGTAGCACTACTGAAAAATATGAAACGAGAGCAGAAGAACTAGAATTCCATTAGCAGGTTATACTCACCAGCCACTAGAGGGTATTTTCCTGCTTGATCCCTATTTACTTCAAATTCTCACTTCCTCTCCTAAGCCTTGAGCCCTTCTATCCACCCCTGCTACTCCACTCCTTCACTCTCATTCCTGCTTTGTCCCTATCACTACTTTATACCCCCATCCTTAACCTGGGCTACTACACTGCTACTATACACCTTGCTCCCTGCTGTCCACCTCCCAGCCCAACTTTCCATTCCCCTGTGACCACTAGGAGTTACTATTTCACCCCTCCATCCAGCTTCAGACCTAGCCTACTCCAGCCCCCAAATGCCTGGATTTTCATTTTATTCTGGCCCAAGGAAACTCATCCCCCAGTAGTCTTGAATCTGGTACCATGTGTACCAAAATTCACAGCCCTACCACTACTCCAAAGTGGCAGTCACCCTCTTAGAAACACAGCTGAGACCCTTATAAAAACTACCACTATTATAAATATAGGCATCATGCATACACATCCTCTTCTACAGCACATCACTATTTTAGCCATCCTGGACTATGCTGGCCCTTCTCCAGCCAGATCACAATCTCAGCCCTTAGAGGTCAGCACCTCTAGACCACCCTATCTTATCTTGACCCCCCGCTCTTGCCTCATGCCTTAGGCCCCAGCACCCACCTCCTGGCAGCCCTCCCAAACCCTCTGCCTGCCCGGGACCTCCCTGGACCCACCTCCTCACTTCCATTCCTACTCTTCATGCCCTACCCATTCCCTGTACCCCTGCGGTCTCACCCTTATCTCAACATCCAGCTAAGGATGCCTACGGCTACTGCCCTCTGGTTAGAATTATTACTCTGCTACTGCTACTCTCTGGTAAAGTCCACCCCAACCCGGGCCCTACTCCCACCAGCCCACCCAAGACAGTGTCCTCAGGACTCTGCATTGCCTCCCTGAATATCTGCAGCTTGCAGAAAAAAATCTGCTGCACTCCAGTGCTGGGTCATTCTACACCAGCCTGATATCATTGCCCTTGTGGAGACTTGGCTTTCTAAATCCACCCCCGACTCCTTTGTCTCACTCCCTGGGTACACCCTCTACCTGTTTTAAAACTGCTCTTCAGAACCACCTGTTCAACACCCACAGTTGCTCCTGTCACTAACAGGCTGCTCGCATATCACTGAGTGCACTTCGACAAAGTACTCCAGACTGCCTCCTCCTCCCCCTTCCCTCTCCTCCCACCTGGTTTCCTTCATTCCACCCTGCCAGACATCTGTATTTATGTAACTACTGCTTTATTAAATGTACAAAATATATGTAACAATGTCTGTATACTACTGTGTAAATCTGTATGGCAATCTACTGTAATATTGTAACACTGTTGTCCTCTCTGCAAGGAGGTACCTTTGTAAATGAGCCTCTGGCTCAAAGGTTGCAAATCCGATTGTACAAATAAAAGTCAGACTAAAAGAAAGGAGACACTGAAGAATAAGTATCCACAGCCTGAAAAACTGTCAACAATATCCATAGGGAGAAACTTCCGAAAGAAAAAGAAAATGTACAGGCAGTAGATCCACAAATCACCTTCATCTCCATCTATAATCCCATATCAGCACAGGTAGCATCCATCATAAAGACACATTAGCACTTGATCAAACAAGATCAGGGGTTGAGGGACCAGAATCTGAATAACCCAAGAATTGTGTATAGAAGGGGAAAAAGCATAAGGAACATTGTAGTACATAGTGCCCAACCCCCAAGGGAAACACCAACGAAGTGGCTACCTAGTAGGAAAAACAGAAATTATAAGTCTGGTAATTGTAAATGTTGTCCCCACATCAGGGGGTCACAGATTGCTTTCCTAACCCTGTTACAGGGAGAGGTATTGGGGTTTAGGAATGTTTCACTTTCAACACATATGGAATGGTTTACATTTTTATTTGAAAGTGTGGTTGTTTTTATGTTGGGAAAAACAAATGTAACTTTAAACTGAGGATAGGAAAAAGTGACAACAAAAATGCATTGGCCATGCACATTTGGAAGGCAAGAGATAAAACAAATCATGAATTTTCTTTCATGGGGATAGAGAAGCCATTTCTAGTGAAAAGAGGAGAGGACTATGATAACCTCCTCAGCTGAAGGGAACAATACTGGATTTTCTCCTTGAGAGCAATGGAGAATAAGGGAATAAATGACAAAGTAGAGATATACCCTTTTCTGGTGAAAAATAAATACTTGGAAATATAATCTTTGAAGCTGTTCTAGTGTTTTCACCCATTGTATTTTATATAAAAAAAGAGGGAGGGAATTCGGGTGCTCACTCTGTTTTGCTATTTAATGTATTTATTAATTATATTCCTGTTTTCATTTTCAGGGGTTGCACCAAGTGTATCTTCTTCTGAGAGATCACTTTTAGGACACTAAGGACACACAAGGATCTAGGTTGCATATATACACTGCAGTGACATTATTCAGCAGCTGTCCTTTTATGTGTCATTTTGGTGTTTATCCCTCTTTTATTAGGAATCACTTGTGCCCTCTTCACAGCAAATGGTGCACAGCTGTTTTGAATTTACTACAATATATATTCATTGCAAAAAACTGTGTTAATGCATCAGTTAGGGTTGATAGCACAGTGACAAATGTATGGAAATGTGATGTTAGGGTTACCACCCCTACCACCCCAATCCCATCCCCTCCACACACCAACAGATATCAGGGTGTGGATTGGGGCCATCAGGTGTACCACTCACCCCATTCCATGTCTAAAAAAGCAGACAAGATACAGTATAAGAGAATGGGACCTGATAACGCCATGGCACACCTCATCTGTTGCTGTGTGGAAGATGCGGGTGATGTGGTAGGGGTGGTAACCTTAACATGACATTTCCAAACTTTTGTCACTGTGCTATCAACACTAACTGATGCATTAATGAAGTTTTTTGCAAGGAATTTCCCTTCTTTTTAAGAAAGTGTAATGTAAATGGTAACTGACATGTGTTTATTGAAGTGCGGGCCCTCCGTGCCCTGTGCTCCCTTCATGTTGCTCATTTTTTGAGTAATGGTATGCAAATGTGGGATCTCAGGCCCTCTGGGCCCTGCGCTCCCACTTACACATAAGTACGGAGCCATACATCAGCCCCATAGTACTGAAAAGGAACCCTCATAACACTTATTTGGCAATATCTCAGTAACTGTAGCAATTATGAAAAAAATCCACTGCAGTTGTAATCATGACTTAAAAACTTCTACGTGTGCATGGGTAGTGAAAAATCCATATCTTGAATCATTTTTGAGATAATGGCGCTGAAAGGCACAGCTGGCACAGCAATGTTATCCTAAGGGAAATTTCTTAAATTTGTAATGCTGTTATTATGGGCCCATTAAATATTTTGGGACCAAACCACCAAGATACACATCTGTTGGACCTGGGCTTGCCACCCTGAAAATTTCATCCCAAAAGGACAATCCACCTTGACACAATGAAGAGATAAAAAAAAGAGCTCATAGCACAATATTTTCGAGCATTGTTTTCATGACAACTTTAATGTTGTTATGGCACCCCTATTCCTTGTAATAAAATCTTTCCATGCAAAAGAAAATATGTTGTTGAACCACCTTTTATTTTGAGTGTGGTCATTATCACACACACGAAAAATGTTTTCACAGAAACAAAACGCCAAAGTGGCGGAAACATTCTGAAAAACATATTTCCAGAATACCTGCACAAATTCTGATGCCTGGGGCAAGTTTCTCAAGGCCCAAACTGGTAAACACAAGTGTTGTATTTGACAAGAGGCACTATTTTTTGATTCATATTTTTTGTCTCTCGCTAATTGAAAAGAAGATGGTAGCAGCATGAAAACAAAAATCCAGGGCACGAAAACAAAAAGGTTTTCGTGAATGTTTTCATATAGCCCATATAAATTTTGCCATATACTAAAATGAGACATGAAAAACTTCCTTACCTTTTGAATGGCTTATAGTTTTCCATCAGATCTTCTAAAGGCACCACCCTGACAGAGACCACATATAAAAATGCACATTTGAAGCCTGACACACACACACCATTTGCTCTCTTGAGCCTGACAAAGAATTGCACAAAAGTTGAAGATTTTTCACATATTTGACACTCCACAGCTCTGCAACTGTACATCTGACCAGAATGAACCTTTCCAGATCCAGAGATCTATGGTTGGATAGCGCACATGCAAAATGTCAGGCAAATCAGACAAATGGTTGCACGGTTATTAAAGTGCAGACTTTCAGTTTAACATAGAAGTGGCCTCCCAATCCTAACTATAGTGGCATTACTGTGCCACTATAATATAATATATATATATATATATATATATATATATATAGCAACAAAAGTAGGGAAATGAGGCATTAGGGTTTCAAACCCTAACACCCAAAACCCCACTTCGCCCCCATCCTCCTCACAGCAACAGGTGTTGGGGTGTGCCTTGGGGTTGTTGGCTTTAACTCTCATCCCATTCCATGTGTAAGGAAGCTGTGATGGTACAGTATAGGAGAATGGGGTGAGAGTTAGGCCTGATGACCTCAAAGCACACCCCGACATCTGTTGGTGTGTGGAGGGTGGGGACGGGGTGGGGTGTTAGGGTTCAAACCCCTAATGCTTCATTTCTCTACTTTTGTTCTTTCAATCCTAATTGATGCATTAATGAAGTGTTCCTGCAATGAATTTCCTTACTTTTTGAGAAAGCATAATCTTACTTTTATATGTTTGTGGGAGCACAGGGCCCATCAGTATATACTGTCTTGTGGTTGAATCTTCCTCTGTGAATGCAAGGCCATCTGGGCACTGCACTCCAGTCATGCTCCCGTCACTCCATAATGGTGTAGGTCCCTCACTCTCATCTATCCATAGCTGTAGAGACATTGTAATGAACTGTCATCTCCCTGTGGGAGGGCCCTGCACTCCCCACACTGCATAATAGAGGGCACTGCACTGCCATTACTGCAAAATAGCATGCATATGTGGGAGTGCAGGGCCCTCTAGGCCCTGCACTCCCAACTACCCATATGTGTAGAGACAAAACACAGAACTAGAGACATTCCAAGTTAACCCTTGTGATGCAAATGGCTCAATTTCTCAGTAATCATAGCAACCTTGGAAACAATTCCACCACAGCTGTAATCATGGCCTGGCAACCTGCACATGTGCTTAGCATCTAGCAAAAAATCCATATCTAGAACCATTTTTGAGATACAGGCACCAAAAGGTACTGTGTCTACCAGTATGTTATCCTATGGGAAATTTCTAAAATTCTAAATCTTATAGCTATGGAAGTAATGTACATTTTATCATCAAACCAGCAAAAGTCACAACTGTGGGGCAAACCTTTTCTGCCTTAAAATTTCAGCTCAAAATTCTAAGCCATTTCTTTGCAGTGAAGTGGCAAAGAAAAAGTAAACTTTAGAAATCCCTTTTCATGAGGTATCAAAATCCCTTTTTGCAAGATGTCAAAATCCCTTTTCGCCATTTAGAGACCAGACGGCTCTACCAAAAATCCCTTTTCGATTTGCGAAAAGGGATTTTGACACATCACGAAAAGAGATTTGGCTTGTCAGACCAGATGGCCCTATCGGTAATCCCCTTTTTGTGATGTGGAAAGGGATTTTGACAACTCACAAAAAGGGATTTGAGAAATTAATGCCTTTTCTGATGTGTCAAAATCCCTTTTTGTGAGCTGTCAAAATCCCTTTTCACCATTTAAGGACCAGACAGCCCTGCCAGAAATCCCTATTTGTGATGTGAAAAGGGATTTTGTCAGCTTGCAAAAAGGGATTCATCTAGAGAAAAAGGTTTTGACAGCTTACGAAGAGGGTTTTGAAAAATTAATCCCTTTTCGTGAGGTGTCAAAATCCCTTTTTGTGAACTGAAAACCTTTTCATGAGTTGTCAGGGCCATCTGGTCTCACAAACCAATCCCTTTTCATTAGCTGTCAAAGTCCCTTTCTGTGAGGTGTCAAAATCGAAAGGGATCGGAAGCAAGTCGCAGAAAGGGATTTTAAAAATCAATAATAAACATTCAGAAGCCAAACCAAACTAAACCAAAGGCATAGATTTGTAGAGGGAATCCACATGAAAAAAAGCTATGCTTGGATGTCTGCAGACAGCATCCCTGGGTAAAATTATAACATTTTGTTTGATGAGAAAAAATGAAAACAAAATGGCGGATCGTGAAGAGGGATTTTTTTCTCACGAAGAGGGATTTAATGAATCACTCTTTGTGAACTAGCAAAATCCCTGTTCATGAGGCTGAAATCCCTTTTCATACCATGTAGCTATCCAAAAGGCTGAACAAAGCATGCTCAGAACTTGAAACTTCAAAACTGAATAGCTTTGGAATGGATAAATATGTTTTTGCCAAACTAATGCTGGCTTATTCTTTGGGCAGGCTCTTTCTAGACTGAACATTCCAGGTCAAAATTCCAAATGGTGTAGTCACAGCACAATGAGGAAAAAACAGCCAAAACAGGGGGAAAAATCAACTTTTACACTTTTTTCACTATGCGCAGCATGAAAACCACAAATCCAATCAAAACAAAACTTGCTATATCAAGAGATCAATCCGATGGGACATAGAATACCAAATGTTTTACAAATCCATTGAATGGTTACACAGTTGAATTCAGTTCAATTCAATTCAGTTTTTATTGTTCGACTTACAGTAAGTCATTACAAAAACATATAAATATATCCTTTAAAATTAAATTAAGTACACAAAATCTTATCCAAATACAGTCATATATATTCCATTATTACATCATAACAGGTTTGTTATATATACAAACTATGAATAAAACATTTTAGTTTTAGGCCACAAAATAGAGAGTGAAAATACAAGTATTACCATTACCACTCCATGAGACATTAAGCCTCCTGTAACTTCATGTGCAATTTGCTTTCTTCAATTATTTTTAGAATGGAGGCCACAAGGACCACCCCACTGGGTCCCTTAATTTTAAGAGATGGGTCAAAAAATGTTGTGGTTCATATTCTAACCTCCCAAGGATTTCTCCTAGTAGTTGTTTTCTATATTTGTCATATAACGGGCATAAAATAACAAGGTGTACAAGATTGTCTTCTCCTAAGTTACATCTACAAAACATACAGTTTTCTTCTTTTTTGCTTTTATGATATTGGAAAGATTTCCAGTTACTGGAGAAGCATTCAAATCTGAATCTAGTTATCATTTTCCTTTGGGTCAGATTCTGTAATATTTGAAGATATTGTTCTGCTTTGTGAATTCTTTTATTTCTAGTCAACCAGGGACATCCTTTAGATTGTTTACATGCTTCCATATCCTTTTGAGTATATACGTCCCTTACTCTAGTTCTTATTATTTTCTTAATTTGAGGGAAAGGTCTTCTCAGGTTGTCTGCTATAACATACAAAAGCACCAGTGGCTTAATATTCTTTTCCACAACCTGAGTACTTGGGAATCTAATATTTAGGTTTAGGTAGTCTATACCTTTGTCTATGCATAACCTGGGAAGTCTACTTCCCCCATTCTAAATGATTTTATCCAATAGGTTATCAATCTTTGCTGTATTTGACATTTGACCAGCAACTGACCAATTTCTGCCCTTACTATGGCTGATGGAACACGTTTTGGGATACCTAGCAATCTTCTATAGAACTTATTTAAGGGAGGTTCTAGATTTATTTTTTTCTTGGGTGCCCCATATTTCTGCCCCATATAAAAGTTGGCCGCATAGTTTAGCATTAGTTTTGCTGATGTTACCCTCAATAGATTGTCCCCCATATTTATAGGAGAAAGAGGTTAACATCAGAACAAATTTCTTAGCATTATTTTCTACTTCCCTGACATGACTACATCAAGTTCCTCTCTGATTAACTATTAAGCCCAGGTAACACAATTCTGATATTACCTCCATATCATGATTACCTAGAATGAATTTGTGTGACTTTTTAATTTCCACCAAATACTAGGACTTTGATTTTACTATAATTAATATGCAAGTCAGCTTCATTGCATTCAATCTGGAATTTCTAGAGCATCCTTTTCATGCCCAGATAACTGGTGGACAATGATGCCACATCATCTACATATACTAGATATGGTGAGGTTCTGGATCCAATTCTGGGCATATGAAATTCCTTGTTATACATTGTTCATAATATTGTGTCAAAGTACAGATTAAATAACAGGGGTGAAAGCGTACACCACTGTTTTATACCCGAATAAGACTGGAACCAATGACTCACTTCCCCTTTCTTATTGTATCTTACACTAGTAAGGTTTTCCTGATATAACAATCTTACCATACAATCCATCAAGCTGATGAGCCTATCGAATTTGGGATCATGCCTTTCCCTTTTTTTAAAAATGGGAACAATAATATTTAACCTCCAACTTTTTGAGATATCTCTGGTTTTCCAAATGTAATTAAACAGATTTAGTTTTTGTTTACCATGTAGGTACACTAGCCAACAAGACTATTTTCAGGCACAACCCGGGAGGGTACAGAGACAAACTTCAGGAGAAACATATTTGTACAATAATACAAGTGACATGTAAGTGTTTGAGTAATTAACAGCGGTAAAAATGACAAAAAAAATACATCATTTAGGTTAGCATGTAACAAATACAATCGGGTCATTTTTATAGTGACTGAGTGGTATACAAACAATGAGGAACAGAGCTCTGTGAGAGCAAGTAGTAATAAAGTAAGTGAAGGTTAGGAAGTGAGAATCAGAAGGAAAAGTGCTCCCTGTTGAAGTGGACCCCAGCATCCCAGTGGACAAATAGAGGAGAGGAGCTGGATTAGGAAAATGAGGGCTAAGGCGGTTTGAAAAAGGAGCAGACATGGGAGGAGAAGAGATAGTGACATAGTTCTCTTTTGAAGGAGATGTGGGAAGTGGTTTGAAGTAAGGTTAGTGTGAGTGTGTTCCTGAAAGGGGGTGCATGACAGGCAAAAGCATGACCATCTTTGGAAGTACAATGTCTTGGAATAAAAACAGGGGCATGGTCTGCAAAGCACGAGGCATAGTTGGGTTTCTGGTAGAGAAAGAGACTGGCAAGGGGTTTAGGTGAATGGGATATGATGATGTTATCAGTAATGGATCCAAGAACATAATACCTAAGCTTTTGGGGAGGAAGCCATCCCAGATCTGAGTAGAGAAGACAATGATGTTTCCGCAGGGGGAAGAAGGATGCAAAGTGACAGATTTTATTATAGGTATCATCCCACTTTTGTAGACTTGAGTTGCAGGTAGAGATGTAAGTGGCAACCCCATAGGTGAGAGAGGGGAGTAATATCCCATGGGCAATAGCAAGCCTGGCTGAGGGGGTGACCACATAGCTCATACGGTAGGCAATGCCAAATTTAGAGTTAACATGTTTACAGGTAGATTGAATATGGAGGTCAAAACTCAGAGATGGGTCAAGAGTGATCCCTAGATATTTGAAGGAGTTTACCACCCCAACTGATGAGCCATACAGGGAGGAGACATTCAAGTGTCCCTGGGGGTGTTTGAGTTTGAGATTAGAGCCAAATAGCATAGCTTGGGTCTTAGTGTTATTTAGAATAAGTTTGTGATTTGCTAGCCACTGTTGGATAAGCTGAAAGTCACTAGAAAGTCAACAGTTTATTTCCTCAATACTATTGGAACTGGTATACAATACAATGTCATCTGCCTATAATAGAGAGGAAGTTTTAAGGAGATTGGAGGTGATACTGTTTATAATAATTGAGAAAAGTAAAGGACCTAAGACAGACCCTTGAGGTACACCAATATTGATGATAATCTTGTCAGAGAGAGGGTGGAGTTGAATTTCACATATTGAGACCTATCAGTCAGATAGCTATTAAACCAGATTGGAAAGGAAAGGCAGCCAGTGTGTTTTGTTTTTTAGCACCACATCCAGTGGTACCGCATCTGGGCCCAGCACTTTTCTACTTTGTAATGAACCTAGGGCGTGTTCAATCTCTTCTAGTGTTATATCAGTACTAGGTGTACTGGCTATTCCAGCTAACTGTGTCTTTGACATTTTGTTTAAATAATCAGGATCCTCTCTTTAAAACAATTGCTTAAAGTGTTTTACGCAATTATCAGGTTCCATGTGAGTTTCAATTCTATTGTTATCTTTCATACCTTTTTTAACTATATACCAACATGCTTTATTGTATTTAGAATGTACTGCTCTTTCCAATTCTGTTCATAATTGCATTATATATTTTTGTTTATTATTTTGTAATATCATTCTATATTCTTTCCTCATTTTATTCATTAGTTGGTTATTATGTCTGTCAGGATTTTGTTTTAGGGTCCTCAGCTATCTATTTAGTTCCTTTTTTGCCCATTTACATTCAGCATTAAACCACACTTGCCCCTTTTTTTACCTATGTTTATTTGTTTTAAAATTATGTAGGCTACCGTACCCATTATTAAATTGTATTCTGATATAATGGAGTTATCCGGTTCTCTATTTGCAAGTTCTTGCAATTTGTTCAGAATCCCTTTCCCCTGTAAGATTGCTTTGAAGTCATTACTTTTGATTATTTGCCACCCTATACAGTTTTTCTTTACTTGTAATGGGATCTTTTTCAGGTTATTGACCTGTTTTATTGTGACCCCCAATTCTATAGCTACATGTTGGTTTTCTGGCCTAATGATGGTTTGTAATGAGTTACAATAAGCTATTGTATTTAAATTTACCCACACATAATCTATTGTGGATGAACCATTGCCTCACATAAAAGAGTATTCACCTTTCCTATCAACACTAATTCTGCCATTCAATAGAAGTAAATTCCTGTTAGCTAAGATCTTATGAAGCTCCATTCCTCTCTTATTCAGTGTCTGAGCCCTCATTTTCCTTGTTAGGCTGATGGTCTCTGCATCTCTGTGTGTCATAGCATTTTCCACATCCTCTGAGAGGCCCTGAAGATTTCCCACCCTAGCATTAAAATCTCTCATGATAATAATATAAATATCCAGGTTATCTTGCTGTATCTTTTCATTATAATAGTCCAGAGTTTGGAGCCAATCTTTGCCCCCATAACTGCTATTCTCTGGATGTGCATGAACATTTACTAAAAATAGTTCTCTAGTGCCTTTCTCGAGGATTTTTACTATTAATATGCTGGTACTGGAGCTACCTATTTCCTTGGTTCTGATTCTATTATTAAGTCTACACAAGGTTGCTAGGCCTCTTGTGTTCCTGTCATGTTTTTTAAGCTTAGTGGCTTTTTTGCAATATGTTTTGTATTCATCAAGATACAGATTCCCTGCTGCCCAGGTTTTCTGGATGCATACAAAGTAAAACTGTTGATATATCTGTTAACCTCTGTATCTCCTAATTTATCTCTGATTCCCAAGGGATTCCATGAGACAATCCTGAAGGCTGCTAACTTCCCTTGAGTGGCACTTTTTCTTTTTGGGGAAATTATTGAACCATATTACATAAGTTCAGTGTTAGGCCCCTGTGGCCTCCCTTCATCTGGCAACTTGACTGATTGTCATTGGTCCTGATTAGTCAAAATCTCAAATCTGTTGGAGGTTTCTATCAAAGATTCCCATTTAGGTCCCTTATTTTTAGTGGACTGTTGGTCACAGATTTATTCCTCTTTATCCTTTTCTATACATACATAGATACATAGTTCATCAAGAACCCTTTCCTTCTTTCTTAATTCATTGATGGGGAGAAATAAACAAACTAGAGAAAATACAGAGAAATTACACCCAGTATTTATTAGTGTCTCCTGTTTCACCCAGAATGTTATCTGGCCATCCACCTCCCATCTTAAATCCCCATTCAGTGTGGAAGAGTGCATCAGTTCAATATTTTTACATATCTTCTTTTTGATTAATTTTGACTCTGCTTTATTTTTGAACTTCCCTTTCCAGGGGAAGTTCTTATTTTGCATTTTATCTAGTGCTTTTAGTGCAAGATGTCCAAGGGAAAGGGGTCCTTTGATTTTACTATCAACCTCCTTATCCCCTTGTGTATTCTTATTAAAGTTAGATTCCCCCAATTTATCTCCCAATCTACTATTCTTAGTAACAGCAGGCATTGTACTGAGAAAGCACACAACAAGATATAATAATAATATTCAGAAATAAGATTCAATATAGAATATATAAAATATAAAATATTAACACAATCACACTAAAGGACCATAAGTGTATGTTGATTAGTACTGATTTGATACTGATTTGTGCTAATAGCACTATCAGATTTAAGTAGTCCCACTCAACACCAAAGACTGAGATACAGAAAAAAAAATAACAGTTCAAAATCTCTCAGTCCAAGCAATAGTTCATTAAGTACTCTTAGAAATTCTTGAAAAGTTCAGTCAATTCCTTTTAAATAATTATAGCGTCTTACCAAGGTTTTGATGAATTAAACTATTTGGGCAAATTTTGCTGGAATATGTCATCGTTCTTCAGAAGCTTCACTCTTGTTATTATTTAGAGTTAGATCCATTTTACATCAGATGTTATCAGGTATATGTCAAAGCTACCATTTCTGTAGCACAAAACAAGCACTTCTCTTGTAAGCTTTCCAGTTCCAGGATTTTTATAGTAAGATCGTGTCCAGGACACCGTTCTTCGTGTAATATTTATAGCATCTGGTATTGAGAATATCAAGGGTAATGTAGCACTCAGTTAGGTATTTCCACAAGCCAATTCCAATATCCACTAAAACAGAGGATAACACAGGAGTGATAGAATAATATTTGTACTAAGGGAAGCTTCCCCCCATTCTGCTTGACTTAAAACATCTAATAATATATCAGTTATAGTTTTAAATTATGTCTACTAAAATATATACATGGGAAGTAGGCATGCATTGTGTCTAGATGCACACTCTCAACTTGCAGCTCAGATTCAGACTCAGAACTTACTATTACCCAAAAAAGTATTAGCAGCTACTTACTTGCTTGTTCAGTTATTTCTACATTGCCCACCTTTCGTGTTTAAGCAGCTCTTCAGGACTCTCACGTTGGCAATAGCCGTTCCCCTACTGCAGTCTACAGCATTAGCACAACAGTGCCAGCTTTACCTCTTATCAGCTAGGCTGTTGTGGTATTGTATAAAACTTCCTCAGTGCTGTAACCATACCTACACCAATGCAGCACTTAGGATACAAACACAAGGCAAAGAAAAATATAAAATATGTGGATGCTCACTAATTAGAGCTAAGGTGCTCTGAGTAATCCGTATGTACCCTGTGTCCACAGACACCAAAAAGGGACAAAAGAAGCAGTGTTGAAACCCCAAGGATGGCACTTCACTCTGCCCAGCTTCACCGTGTCTCAGGTCTATCTGGTAGGTCTCTATGTTTTAAACCTACACCCTCAATGAAGGGGAATAATAAGAGGCAGCTAGATATAACTGGTCCTCAGACTCAGTGACCATTACTTGCTAGTTAATGCCAATCAATGGCTCCATTAATGGCTCGGTCTAATTATCAATGGGCCAATTACTGAGTGGCTAAGTAACAGCACTATTAATGTCACTAAAGGGCTAGAGGGCTAAATGATTAGCTACTGACCAGTGTTTTGAAGTTTTTTAAGTAGAATTGCTTATTTTGTTTTAAGTTGTACTTACTTACGGAGAATTTAGACTCCAATACAGTTTATGACAGGCAATTATGCTAAATTAAAAACTAGCTGCAAGACAATTCTATGACCTTGTAACATTAAAACATTAAAACTATATAAAGGTAAATTTCCACCCCAATTTAAGAGCAAAATTCTCCAAATTTTCTACTAGGATTTGAGTTAAATAAAAATTCTGTACATGGAGTTCAGCGAGAAAAAAAAATACGCTTCTTCTCCAAGTAGCCAAGCGGGTTTCAGCAGTGATTCTTACTGCCCAGTCCTCTGCAAGGCTGCTGCTTTCATTTCACACCCGGAGCGGGGTCCGCCTCTGCCTGGACTCCAGGCTCCTGGTTGCACTACTGACTGTGGCAAGAATTCAGTTACTGTATAAAACTGCAGCACAAGTCAGCCTGGAAAGATGCTGAATGTTAATCCACTACCAACAGCTCTCTTCTATCTAGTCCCACAAAGGGAGAATTTCCTCCTTCAATTCAGGCAACAATGGCATACCTGCACTAGGCAAAAGGCTAGCATATCAGCACCCTGGTACTTCTGTGTCTCCTCAGCAGAATAGCATGCAGCTGCTCAACACCAAAACTCATCCTCTTCCTCCTCAGGTCACTTCAGGACTCTGCCCAGTACAACAAAAGCCTTCCTCCTCACACCAAACCTTCAACCATCTCCGGTTACAAAGTTATTAAAGTGCAAAATTGTTTTTTCTGTATAGCTTTTTATCCCTGGAGACTTAGTAGGCAACTGCCTCCACACCTCATGTGTCTCTGCCCTGACTCCCCCGAAATTCACCTGTGGTTTACCCCTGTGGCGGGGCCAGAGAGGGGAGTGTTGACTTTGTCCCCTCTCCAGAGCACATTCCAGAAGCTGTGGCAGTTATTGGCAATGCGACAGACCATCATGGAGCCTACCAGCTCTCATTTTTACTTTTTCTCCCTTCCCCTCTCCCCACTGGCATAATGACACTGGTACGTGCCTCCTGACCCATACTTCCCTACAGCCACTGCCAGAAGGCAGTTAGCAAGTGGGATGAAAAGACCTCCCTCCCTCCCTGAGACAGGAGAGCAGTCCTCTGGATGCTCAATCCTCTCTCGCCCCTGCCATCCTTCAGTGATCCGGGCTTATTCCCGAACCTGGATCTCCACATGGCCCAAGATGTAGCGACCAACGTCTCAACCTCCAGCACCACCGGGCAGCTTAAAATGCTAAATGTTAGGTTTAACATTAAACTGCCTACTTAACCCTAACTATAGTGGTGCAGTAACACCACTATAATATGTGTGTGTGTGTTGAAAACTAAACTCATTGCACTTGTGAAATTGTGAAATTGAGCACTGTCACTTTAAGGGAGGGATTTATAAGGGGGTGCCTATAGGGACATTTTCTACCCTTTGACAAAACTCATTAGAATGAAATATGTTAGGGGCAAGTGTGGATCCTTTGGAGATATTGGGGCTTGCTACATTTTGCTTCATTTTGAACTGTTTGGATCTTCCGACTGCTGCTTTTGCACATGGATTGATTGGATGTTTTTACATATCATTTAATAAAGAAAGAACTTCAACCAGAGTGCTGCTTCAGGTCCCAATGCCTTTCTTGTGAGTACATACTTAGATTTAATTTTGTATTATTTTTACTTTTGCTTGCTCCCCCTGTTTCTCAGGATGATTTCTACTCTCTCCATGCACCTTTTTCACCAACTGCACTTAACTCATCTGTCACTATCCACTACCTGCCCCCTTGCTGATGTCTGCTCTCCCTAACCTATGTTATCATGTGACACTTACTATTCTGAATACCACTTGTATTCATTATATTGCTCATACTCCCCTTTGATCTAGTAGATCGCATATCCACATCCTCCCCCACTTTGCCACTTTTAGCTAACACACCTCAAGCTTCTGGCACTGTAAGTGGTACACCAGCCCACTCTTCTTGCCCCCCATCTTGGCCAACCACACTTCTGACCATTTCAACTCACTCACCCCCCCATACCACTCTATGCCTCACAGCCACTCCTCACTATCTTATGTAAACCCTTGAAAAGCAGACTACCTATTCATTCTAAGTTGTTTAGGAACTTCATAATTCATTGCATCCTACTTCTATTGCTATTCTCTGGCAATATTCACCCTACTCCCAGCCCTGTAAAGCAACCATTTGGAAGCATGTGCAAACAGGATGGCATTAAGCTAGCTTCAATCAACATCCGCAGTCTTCTGTCCAAGCTCGATCTACTCCAGACATGGGTCATTCAGCAAAGACCTGGTGTCCTTGTAGGTGTCGAAACCTGGCTCTTCCCCAAAATCCCTGACACTGCTGTTGCCCTTGATGACTACACCCTGTTTAGAGAGGATAGACTGGGCAAGAGGGGAGGAGGGTGTGCTATTTACTTATCACACTCACTACAGAGTCAAGTCCTCCTGACAATTGCATTTGATAACAGTGCCCAGGCACTTGCAGTCAAAATTGCAATTGGCACCAGTGGTAAGCCCCTCACTGCTCTCTCTGTGTATATGTCCCCAAAGGATACTTGCAGAGGCTTTAGTCTTTTACTTGACTACATCTCTAGCCTTGCAAATTGCTCTGAAATAGTAGCTCTTGGTGACTTTAATGTAAACTGGCTTGCCCCTGAAGTTGACCCTATCAAAGATGCACCTTTAACCTCTCCCAATTGTTTAATTCTTCCACCAGGTACAACTATAGAATGGGCAACAGCACTCAATTAGACCTACTTCTTACCAACCATCCTGAAAGGTTAATGGACACTGAGGTCTTATCTGACTCACTCAGTGTCCACTCCCGGGTTATTAGCTTCTTATCTAACAAGGCCCCTAAACTACCCCCTAAGACAATTTACCAGCACATCCTGAAAAAAGGGAAGCAGCAGCAGTTCTTATGTTACCTTCAGCAGTGTGACTGGATGCCTATTTGTTTGGTTGTTAATGTTGACTCTGCACTACAATACTTTATGACCACTTTCAATGCAGCCTGTGATATCTTTGCCCCTCTCAGAAAAAGGAAATCCAAAGGTGCCTGTAACTCCTGCTTCTCCACCTCGCTCCTTAATCAGATGGCTGCTTGAGATCATCTCTGGCAGAAAGCCCTTACCACTGGGAAACTCCTCTGACTGGGAGAGGTACAAGGTGACTAGAAACACCTGCACACATGCAATTCGCCATGCTAAATCTGATTATTACAAAACTGTGTTAACTGACACATGGCGTAACAGTAGAAATATTTAAGAGAACATCAAGGGACTGACTGGAAAGCCCAACAAAACTCCAACTTCACTTATCAACATCAACAGGGTTTCCACCCAGGATCCATAACATATTGCTGGCATCTTTAATAACGCCTTCTCAGACCCAAGTAGAGTCCTTCCCCCTGACTTCTTCTCTAATGCCCCCTCCATACCTGGAACCCCTAACAGCCCCCCTAGAGTTGTGACCAGTCCCAACCCCCTTTTACTTTATGACAGTCTCGGCCAAAGAGACAAAAAAGTACCTCCTTCGGGTCCTTAACAGATCGTGCTACAGCAGTGAGTCCCTTGATCTAAAACTTCTCTGCCTTGCCCTAGATGCAGTACTGCTACCCCTTACCAAGATTTTCAATCTGTCCATCTGCCTAGGTCAATTCCCTCTCTTGTGGAAGGCAGCCATAGTTATCCCTGTCTACAAGAGCGAAGACAAGACCTTGCACTCTAACTACCATCCCATATCTATGCTTCCCCACCTCTCTAAAGTGTTTGAACATATTATTTCTGATCAGCTCTCTGCTTACCTGTGCAAATACAACAGTCAATGTCCACAGCAACACAGGTACAGAAAAAATCACAGCACCACTACTGCATTTCTTCAATATACTACATTTATTCACACAGTACTCGACCATGGCCACCTAACTGGGTCCCTAACTAAAGCATTCGACACAGTTAACCAGTCCCTACTTAATGAGACTCTCTCTGTCCTTGGTCTTTCACATGCAGTTACTGCCTGGTTTTAGAACTACCATGCTGGCAGAATGTAACGAGTGAAAATTAGGGGCACCCTCTCCACCTCCTGTCCCATGCTGTCTGGTGTACCACAATGTTCCATTCTTGGCCCCCTTCTTTTTAGTCTTTTCCTCAATTCCCTCCCACAGGCCTGCCCCAGTCAACTCCTACTCTATGCAGATGACGCTGTCTTATTCACAAGTCAGCTAGACCCTTCCCTCCTTACTAAAGAGTTCCAGCACAGCTTTGCCCAGGTCGAGTCCTGGCCTACAGAACACAAGTTAATCCTGAACTATAAAAAGACCAAGGTGATGTTATTTACAGATTTCTCACAACAAGCATAAGTGATCCCCTGGAGCAAGTACAGTACCTAGGCATTACACTTGACAGCACCTTATCCTTTAATGACCATATAAATATAATTTCTAAAGCTCTTAATACTCAAATAGGGCTCCTCTACAGACACCGTCAGAGCCTTACCCCTAATGCACTCTGTCTTGCTGTCAACAGCTCTGTACTCTTTCTTGTAGACTACAGGCTAGTCATTTATGGAGCAGCTACTGACAGACACTTCATTTAAATGTATTAAGGTTGCCCTCAAAAAGACCTGCCAATTAGTTTCTGGGGCTCACAGATACACCTACACCTGTGACCTATATACCCAAACCTACTAGCTGAATCTTAGTGGCAGGATGATGTTACCAGACCTGCCTACTAGGTAAGAAGATCTGTCTGGGTCTAACCCCTTCAACAACACAACACCTCCATATCCCAGTAACCAATCCTCAAAGGATGAGAAGCTCAACTAGGTCTACCTATCTGGCCAAATTCTGTCAGACTAATCTAGCGCAGAGGGCCTTTCTCTATAGATCTCCCATCTGGCTATCTGATCTCCCTCTTGTGGTACAAACTGCCTCCAAGTTAGGACAGTTTAAAAGTAACCGCATTTCCTGGCTAAACAGCTGCACTCTCCCCACCCCTCCCCTTCTCCCCCACACCACCCAGGTACCTCTCCTTGATGTGTTTTCTCTCTACTTCACCTCACTCTGTAACTCCCAAACCCGGTTCCACCTCATTCCCTCCTCTCTTTCCCCTTTTTCACTGCTCCTTTTTATTTGTCTTGACTGACCCATGTTAACCTATTGACTTCTACAAAGTTATTCTTCACCGCCTATTATCACATACTGAAACATTGTATTTTATCTTAGATTTTACCCTGGTATCTATTTTTGGTTCTTATTTGCCAGCTTTGACAGAGGCTGATGTAATGACGGCTCTGATTGTTTTTTGTTTTTTTGTTATATCCATGTTATGTTTTGTTACATTGTTGTATTTAGTGAATTGTTATGATTTCTTTTGGATGTGGAACATAAAAACATAAACTTTAATGGCAGATAAGGACCACTTGGCCCACCTAGTCTGCCCATTTCCCTACCTGCAGGATAAACTGCAGATCCTAGTTAACCAACAGCCTATTTCTTCCTACCCCCACAAGAATTGCCTTATGTCTGTCCCATGCATTCTTGAATTCTCCCATAGTTTTAGACTCCACAACCTCCTCATGAAGGCTGTTCCATGTGTTCCATGTGTTCACCACCCTCTCTGTGAAACAATATTTCCTCACATTGCCCCTGAGCTGTCCACCTCTATCTTCAAATTGTGTCCCCTTGTTCTTGCACATCTCTTTTTCTGAAAGATGGTACCCTCATGGACTTTGTTGATTCCACTGAGGTACTTAAAGTTTCTATCATGCCCCCCCCTCCTTTCCTCAAGGGTATACATAATTAAGCTCCTTTAGTCTCTCTTTGTAAGACTTCTCTTGCAGACCCTGCACCATTTTCGTTGCCCTCCTCTGGACTGCCTCCATCCTGCCTATGTCCTTGTGGAGATGGGGTCTCCAGGAGTGGATGCAGTACTCCAGATGGGGTCTCAAAAACTGTCTGTACAGAGGGGTAACAACTTCCTGTTTTCCTGCTGGTGATGCCTCTCTCTATACATCCCAGTATCCCCCCAGCCTTCCCTACTGCCTTCTCACATTGCTTGCTAACCTTAAGGTCATCTGATATGATTACCCCCAGGTCTCTTTCCATTTTTGTCGTTGTTACTACCTCCTCCCCCATTGTGTTCTCTTCCCCTGGGTTGTTGTTTCCCAGGTGCATTATTTTGCACTTCTTTGCATTGAATCCAAGCTGCCATACTTCTGACCATTCCTCCAACCTTGACAAGTCCCTTCTCATCCTTTCCATGCCGTCTTGTGTATCAACCCTGTTGCAGATCTTTGTATCATCTGCAAAGAGGCATACTTTTCCTCCTAGTCCCTCGGCAATGTCACTTATAAAGACTTTAAAAAGGACTAGACCCAGTACTGAATCCTGCGGTACCCGACTAGTAGCCCCTCTTTCTTCAGAGTGGACTCCATTTACAATTACCTTCTGTGTCCTGTTGTCCAGCCAGTGATTTACCCAGGCTACCACCCTGGGACCCACTCCGAGGCTGGTTAATTTTAATATTAATTTTTTGTGTGGGACTGTGTCAAATGCCTTGCTAAAGTCTAGGTAGACCATGTGTACAGCCCCTCCCTGGTCTACTACTTTGGTCACCCAGTCAAAGAAATCAATTAGATTCATCTGACATGACCTTCCTACTGTGAACCCATGCTGCCATGGGTCCTGTGCCCCACTGGCCTCTAGGTACTCAAAAATTCTTTCCTTCAGAAGTGATTCTATCACTTTCCCTACCACAGAGGTCAAACTGACAGGTCTGTTGTTTCCTGCCTCTGTCTTTCTCCCACTTTTGTGAAGGGGAATCACATTCACCCTCCTTCTGTCCTCAGGTACCACACCATCCTCCCATGATTTGTTAAAAAGTGTAGTCAGTGGTGTCACTAGTTCTACCCTTAATTCTTTTAGAATATGGGGTGAATTCCATCAGGCCCCATTGCTTTGTCCACCTTCAGTTTTAGGAGTTCTTTCAGAACCCTTTCTTCTGTGAAAGGACTGGGATCGACTCCACTATCCAGAGTGCTTCTGTTAATTAGATTAGGCACCCCCCCCTCCTCTTTTGTGTATACTGAGCAGAAGTATTAATTCAGTTTCCCTGCTTTTTCACTGTCCCTCTCTGCCCACCCACCATCCTTTCTATTCAGTCTCACTATCCCTCCCTTTGTCTTTCTACACTCCCTGATGTATCTATAAAATGTTTTATCCTCCTTCTTAACTGAATTGGCTATCTTTTCCTCAGTTTGAGCCTTTGCTATTCTGACTTCCCTCCCTGCTTCCTTCTGCCTTAACTGGTACATTTCTCTGTCCTGCTCCTTCTGTATTTCCTTATTCTTCCTAAATGCTATCTTTTTCTCCCTAACCTTTCCAGCCACCTCTTTTGAGAACCATAGTGGTTTTTTCTTTCATTTTGATTTGTTTATTTGCTTCACACAGAGGCTTATTGCCTTTGTGGTGGCAGTTTTGATATTTCCCCATTGTTGTTCCACCCCTCCTTCTAGCCTGTTTGCTAGGGCATTTTTAAGGCACTCTCCCATCTAGCCAAAGTCAGCCCTCCTGAACTCCAGTAGCCTCACTTGTGTATGGCTTGACTCTGTAGCTGAGTTTTATCGTGAACCACACTGTTTGCTGGTCACTTGTTCCCAGATGGCTGCCACTTCTAGATCTGAGATCCTTTCACTGTCCCCATTTGAGAGTACGAGTTCTAAGATTGCTCCCTCATGAGTGGGTTCCAAAACTACCTGTCTGAGGCATGCCACCTGTAGGGAACCTTTGTAAATTAGTCTCTGACTTAAAGTTATGTCAAATTCCAAGACTGTAATTAATAAATAAATAAATAAAATATATGAATAAATAAATACTGTGAATTTGCAACACCACACATCAGCAGGGGCTGGTTTCTTTCCATTTTGACTGTTACTATATTCAGACCTTAGCAATGCAATTCCTCAGCTGTGGTCCTATCTTCTTTAATTACTATATAATAACTTGAGAGCATTTTCTCCCATAGGGAAACACAGTTATAATTTGCTGGTATAACCTGTGGGTTATAACAGTGAACACGCGCCGGGTTTCCCTCTCTTCAGATGCTTGCACCTGCCTTTCCTTTCTGCTCACACAGCACCAGACATTGCCTCTCAGGTTAAAATGTCCACTTGTTGAGTCCTTGGTAAAAAAGGAAAAAGATAAAAAGAAACAGTTTCAGCAGCCACTCGCACCACAGACGCTGACAGCTCTTCATCCCTACCAGACTACAGCTGTTCATTTTATACAGTTGCTGTTGTGAGAAAACACTCCCCACCAATTATATAAAATAAAACATGGGGTGGTGTGTTTAACTTGAGATTTTACACACACCCTCGGTGTTGGAAGCTGAAATAACCACTTAAGCTTCACTCTCGGGGTTTATGCAGCATTCAGCGCCTGGGGGGGTGTAAAATTTCATTAAACACACTACCCCATGAATTATTCTATATGTTATACACCCCTACTAACCATCCCTCACCCCTCAGTCTACTGACGTCCACCTTTCTAAAATCAAGGACTTCAGCTATTGATTATGGTTTACCAGACTGGAGTCCAGTTTGAACCAAACCAAAATCCTCAGTGGCTCCCATACTGTAACAGTGCCTACCACCTCTGAGCTGATGAGCACCACATCAAAAACTGTGGGTTTCTTTACTAGCTGTGCCAGAAGACAGTCTTGGAACATGTCCAGCAAGGTTTAATTTCTGGTGCACCTGGGCACTGGAGCATTCCAGCCAATGTCCAGCAGGTTCAGATAACCCACCACCATTAATTCCCACTTTGCTACCCCTCTTTTAAGTTCTTCCCTGAGCTCACCATTCCATTTCTTCCCATTGCCCTGGAGATCTATACCACATCCCAAGTGCAGTTTCTTGCCAGAGGCTGCCATGAGTTGCATCCACAATGACTCTGTTTACTCTTTATTACCCCTGATGCACCCCTCTTCTTCCACCTTGATGCCAGTATTAACAAAATGGGCTACTCCTCCCTCTCTACTTGTTCCTCTGTCCCTCCTGAACATGAGTACCCAGGGACTGTCATTATCATCCCTGATGCACCCATCTTCTGCCAGCTTGATGTCAGCCTTGACCAAAAAGGCTACTCCTCCCAATCTACTTGTTCCTCTATCCTGCCTGAACATGAGTAGCCAGGGACTGTCAGTTCCCAGTTGTTATTTTCTAAAGCCCACATTTCTGTGATGACCACAAGGTAAACTCCAGTGTCTGCCATCATTGTCTGGAGTTCACTGATTTTGATTTTCTAGGTTCCAGGCACTAAGGCATATTCACTTCCTGCTGACCCTTGGTGCTACATTTCTGTTACCTTTTTGCTTTCCTTGTCTTCTCATCCCCTTGTTTTTTGGGTTGTTTTTTTTTTGGTGTCTACCCACCTTGAGTTCCCCCTCTCTAATGTTCTGTAACCTAGTTTATTTGGGGCAACAACACTCTTTGTACCTGCTGTGTTGCTGCAAGCTCACAGGTGTGGGGAAGTACTAGCTATGATCCCCTTCATCTCACTTGCCACAATGGTTCCCCTAGACCCAGTCTTCCCCCCCACAGTCAGTTTAAAATCTGATATAGGTGTCAAACTTCTGCCCCAGTGTGCAGGCCCTCTCTCTGGCTAGATGAAGTCTGTCACTCTTGAAGAGTCTCCTGTCCCAGAATTCCCCCAATCCCCCACAGAGTGGAACCCCTTCTCCTGACACCATCTCTTAAGACATTTGTTAAACTATTCTATTACATCACTCCTTCTCCTATTCTGCTTGCCCTCCCTGCTGCACACATAGAGGAGTTCAAAAAAGGCCAGGGAGGCATAGTGTTCCATCAATCTGTCCCCCAGTCTATGGATGTTCCACTTCACCATCTCCACCAATGTGTTCTCAAGATCATTGGAACTCAGGTTTACCAGCATTCCCAGCTCTACTGTTCCCTGTCTACAATCCTCCCTATCCTGTCTAAATTCCAAATGGCTGATGCCTGAGGAGGGCACTGGACCATCTCCCTCCCATCCAAACCCCCCAACCACCACCCTCTGTACCACCCTAATCACTGAGTCCCTGACCATTAAGACTAGCCTGGTAGACTTGCTCTTGTTGGATGCCATCACACTGTCCTGTCCTTTCCCATTGACTGACTCAGAGTCCCCCCCAGTGGAGTCAGGTACTTGAACCTCCTCTAGAGATGAGAAATGATTCAGCATCTGGAAGGTGAGGGAATGGACAACCTCTATATGACTACTCCTGCCCCCCTTCCACTCCTCATCAGTTTCCACCCCACCTGGACCAGTGGATCTCTGGGGGAGTGGAGATGTGGGGGATGGGCCCCAGTTAAGCTTGTGATGCAGCTGACATATTCTTCCCTTGCTGCCACCAGCTGTGCCTGGAGCTTTGCCTTGGATCTGCAGATGGGGCAGTGCCCCTCTCCTTCAGAGTACATCTCTAGAGAAGGACAACCTACAGCCACCTCTCAGAAGACTGGAGAAGGGCTTATCCCTCTCCATAAAAGTGGTAGTAGGGAGAAGACAAGAACTACAGACCAGTCAGTCTTACCTCAGTAGTGGGCAAGATTATGGAGGCACTCCTTAAGGAAAGGATAGTGCAACACCTGGAATCCATAGAATACAGGATCTAAGACATCATGGGTTTACAAAAGGAAGGTCCTATCAAACTAATCTCATAGATTTCTCTGACTGGGTTACCAGACTGAGGGAGCAGTTGATGTCACCTACCTTGACTTCAGCAAAGGTTTCTATACTATTCCACAAAGAAGATTGATTAATAAGCTGGGTAGGCTCAGGGTGGGTCAGAAGTTGGTCAACTGGGTGGCAAACTGGTTGACGGGCAGAAAACAGAGAGTGGTGGCAAATGGTATACAGTCAGAAGAGATGCAAGTCACAAGTGGGGTACCTCAGGGATCAGTCCTGGGGCCAGTCCTCTTCCATATCTTCATCAGTGACATTGCAGATGGACTGGAGGATAAGGTTTGTCTGTTTGCAGATGACACCAAGATCTGCAACACAGTAGATGATCCAGATGGGATGGGCACAATGAGAAGAGATCTGGATAAACTAGCAAAATGGTCAGAAGAGTGGCAACTGGAGTTTAACACAAAGAAGTACAAGATCACACACATAGGGAAGAGAAACCCAGAAGCCACTTATAGGCTGGGAGTGGAGTTGCTGGCAGTCACAAGGGAAGAAAGAGACTTGGGCATCATCATCACAGATGACCAGAAATCATCCAAGCAGACCACTAAAGCAGTAGGTAAGGCTAGAGGGATGTTGGGTGTATTAGTAGGGGTATCACAAGTCAGAAGAGACAGGTAATAATCCCTCTTTGCAAGACACTGGTTAGGCCCCATCTGGAATACTACGTGCAGTACTGGAGGCCACACCTTCACAAGGACATTAACCAAATTGAGGAAGTCCAGAGAAGGGCAACCAAAATGGTGCAAAGACTGCATCAGAAAACATATGAGGGCAGATTTACAGAGCTCAAAATGTATACACTAGAGAAAAGGAGGAAGAGAGGTGATATGATCGAAACATTCAAACACCTTAAGGGCATTAACAAGGTGAAAGAGTCTAACATGTTTCAATATAAGAAAAATAGCAGGACAAGAGGACACAGCATGAGATTAGAGGGAGGCCAATTAAGGGGTAATGTGAGGAAGTTCTTTTTCACAGAAATGGCTGTGGATGCATGGAATGGCCTACCTCAGGAAGTGGTGCATATGAATACAGTGCAGGGCTTCAAACAGGTATGAGTTAGGCATAAGGGAGCAATACAGATGAGTATGAATAGATAAGCCATTGGCAGAGCAAAGGCCAATGGCACATTGATAAGACAGAAAAAGAAATGAACAGATTGGATGGGCCTTGCAGTCCTTAGCTGCCATCAACTTCTATGTTTCTATGTAACCCCATCCCCAAACAGACCTTTACTAAACAAATAGTTAACTCATAGTGCTCACCCAGATAGGGTGTAGCTATAAGGGCCAGCTGTAGCACAGAAAACAGGAATAAAATCTATCTCATAATGCTCACCCAGATAAAGTGTAGCTGTAGGCTTAGCTATAGCACAGAAAGCAGGAATAAAAATTACCTTCTAGTGCTCACCCATATACAGTGTAGCTGCAGGCTTATCTACAGCACAGAAACAGGAGTGAAAAATACCTTGTAGTCCTTACCCAGATAGGATGAGGCTGTAAGATTTAACTGTTGCAAGAAACAGCCTTGCAAATTAAAGCTACACTAGCTATAATGCAGAACACAGGTATGAAATTAACTTTACATAAACAATGAGTATTAACTGCAGCTGATGCAGACTACTCCATTAGCCTACAGTACGCACCAAGATAGAGTACAGCCAGGACTTAGTAGTAGTATGCACCACAAACAATACTCCCACAAGGAAAACTGTTCATATACAGTTTTACCTGGGATAGGATAGGCATATTTCTTGACTGGTGGCTGCTGTTTCTGGTTGACTCATGTGGCAGACTCCTGGTTGTCATTTGCACTACAGTCCCTAGCACAGAGGACCACAGCACAGAAGATCGCTTACGAAAATAGGGCACTCCAGAATGGCACTTGAAGAAATAGCAAAGCTGAGCTGCCTTCAGATTGGCTGCTGTGGAAAGTGGAGGTGTGGCTTGTCAGCTGATTGGTCAAGCTGAGAGTATGTGCTGTTTCTGGGAGCCACTGTTGTGCACACTGTGGGGGGTCTCAAATCCAGAGCTAGAGGTTATCAGCCTGAGGTGGAAGGCAGATGTTTCAGATCATGGTTGGACACGTGAGCCCTTCTAACATCATTGGCAGCATTCACTGGATGCTGGTTGTGCCACTGGGAAAATCAGCTCTTATTTAAAGCTCCCTCTTACAATAAAGACACATGAGTCAGTTTGGGATATGCTGCTGCAAAACTGGAGGTACAGCTTGTAAGCTGGTTGGTCAAACTCACAATCTGAGAGTCTCAGCCATTTCTCAGAGCTTCTGTGGTGGGCACTAGAGAGTCCTGAATCTGGCTCTGGGGGTACATGGTGTGAGGTGATGAGGATGCTTCAGATACTGATCAGACCTTTGAGCCCCTCTGACATCCTCAGCAATATTTGCTGGATGCTGGCTGTGTGTCCAGAGGAAAACGTCTTTTATTTAAAGCTCCCTCATACAATAGCAGAGCTGAAGTGGCTTTGGATTGGCTGCCATAGAAACTGGAGTTGTGGTTTTTGAGCTGATAGTCAAACTTACAAACTGAGAGTCTGTGTAATTTCTGGGAGCTTCTGTTGCAGGTGCCGGGGGGCGGGGGGGTTCTGAATATAGAGCTGGTGATTAGCAGTGGGAGGTGGGGAGGAGGGTGCTTCAAATGCTTGTCAGACCCACAAGTCCCTCTGACATCCTCAGCAGTGTTTGATGGATGCTAGTTATACAGCCAGAGAAAAGCAACTCTTATTTAAAGTTCTCTCTTACAATAGAGGACCTGGGGTGGATTTGGATTGTCTACCATGGAAACTGGAGGCATGGCTTGTGAACTGATTGGTTGAGTTCACATGCAAAGAGACTGTGCTGTTTTTGGAAGCTTCTGTTGTGATAGATAGATGATAGATAGATAGATAGATAGATAGATAGATAGATAGATAGATAGATAGATAGATAGATAGACAGACAGACAGACAGACAGATAGAGAGAAACATTATTTTTATACAGGAAAAATGTGTCATTAGGGTTTTACAACCCTGTTCACAAGACACTCTTGTTTGTTTCCTTGTTAATTACTCTAAGTATACATACAAATACCATATGTAGACATAGTACAAAAGCAATATACATACAAGTCACATTAAATAAAGTACACCTGGGACATACTAATATCAAATGTTGCCATTATTCACAGTTGTACGTATATAAGTGAATACAGTTCCTTCACAGCATGAATAAAAACTCCATGAGAAGGTGACATTCTTAAAGTAAAAGGTAAATTGTTCCATGTTTGCTTCTTGGAAATGCAGGGTTTTATCTCCATATTTATTTTTAGTTTTAATAAGATGAATTTTATTTACATGCACCAGTCTGTTTAGTTCTCAATGAACTTTATTTTCTGCACCAAATACAGTTTGTGAAATATAGCGATTGGGGTAAAATGTCTAGTATTTGTAAAGACTGTTTATCCAGATTTTAGTATGACCAGCCTCTAAAGGCTGCCAGCTTAATCTAGAAAGCATTGAACAATGGTGGGTGTTGAAATAGCAACATAGAACAAATCTGCCAATGTTATATTGCACTCTGTTGATTGACCATATGGTAAACTAAGTCCCCATAGGATAAAGCTGGCATAGTGAGCTGTTCTGCCATTTTTTTGCTGTCATCTTTATTCAAGCATTTTGTTGTATGCCTTAAGGCTCCTATTTTCTTGTTGACTGTTCCTATTGTTATGGTAATATGATCATTAAAAGTTAATTGAGTGTCAAAAGTTACGTCCAAGTAGCAGTGACTGTTGACCTGTTTAAGTTGTTCTTTTTTATTTCTTAGAATTTGTATTTGAGTGGTATTCTTTTCTGGTGCAAAATATAGCATTTTGGTCTTTTTGACATTTATTATAAACCTTGACCTGGTGAACCACTCCCCCACCTCATCAAAATCTGTTTGTAATTTCATTTAAAGTTCTTGGATGTTTTCCCCAGAAGCAACTAGAGCATTATCGTCTGCATACAATCTTATGACTGAATACTGTACAACTTGGGGTAAATCATTATTAAATAATAAAAACAATAAGGGTCCTAATATGGACCCCTGGGGTACACCTCTGTTTATTTTCCAGGGTGCAGATAAAAAGAGAGAGAGACCGCTACCCTCTGGGTGCATCCTGTCATGTAGGATTTTAGCTAATTCCAAGGTCCCTCAGTTATTCCCATGCCCCCTAATCTGTTGAGTAAGAGGGAGAGATCCACCAGGTTGAAGGCTTTTGATAGATCTACAAAAATAGCCACTGTTTCCAGTCAAGAATCCAATGATGTGCAAACCAATTTATTAAATTCCAATAGAGCTGAAGTGGTTGAATGCCCCTTTATAAACCTAGATTGAAAAGGCATTAATAGGTTATATTTGTCCAAGTGCTCAGACTTTTGAAACATAGAAACATAGACTTTGACAGCAGATGAGGACCACTTGGCCCACCCAGTCTGCCTATTTCCCTACCTACTGGATAAGCTGCAGATTCTAGTTAACCAACAGCCTACTTCCTTCAACCCCCCACTATAATTGCCTTATGTCTGCCCCATGCATGTTTGAATTCCCCCACTGTTTTAGACCCCACAACCTCTCCAGGAAGGCGGTTCCATGCTTACACCACTCTCTCCATGAAAAAGAATTTCCTCACCTTACCCCTGAACTGTCCCCCCTCTAACTTTAAATTGTGCCCCCTTGTTCTTACACATCTCTTTTTCTGAAAGATGCTACCCTCCTGGACTTTGTTGATTCTCTTGAAGTACTTGAACATTTCTATCATGTCCCCCCCATCCCTCCTTTCATCAAGAGTATACACATTAAGCTCTCTCAGTCTCTCTTCATATGGTTTCTGATGTAGACCCTGCACAATTTTAGTTGCCCTCCTCTAGACTGCTTCCATCCTGTCTATGTAGATGAGATCTCCAAAACTGCACATAGTACTCCAGATGGGGTCTCACCAACTGTCTGTACAGAGGGATAACCACTTCCATTTTTCTACTTGTGATGCCCCTTCCTATGCATCCCAGTATCCCTCTGGCTCTCATTACTGACTTCTCACATTGCTTACCAACCTTTAGATCATCTGATATGACTACCCCCAGGTCCCTTTCCATTTTTGTTATTGTTAGTAACTCCCCTGCTATTGTGTACTCTTCTCCTGGGTTTTTGTTTCCCAGGTGCATTACTTTGCACTTCTTTGCATTGAATCTAAGTAGCCATATGTCTGACCATTCCTCCAACTTTGCCAAGTCCCTTCTCATCCTTTCTACCCCCCCTTGTGTATCAACTCTGTTACAGATATTTGTGTCATCTGCAAAGAGGCATACCTTTTCCTCCAGACCCTCTGCAACGTCACCTATAAAGGTGTTAAAGAGGACTGGACCCAGTACTGAGCCCTGAGGTACTCCACTAGTGACCCCCCCCTTTCTTAGGAATGTGTTCCATTCACTATTACCTTCTGTGTCCAGTTTTGCAGCCAGTTTGCTACCCAGGCTACCACCCTGGGACCCACTCCCAGGCTGGCTCACTTGATTATTAATCTTTTGTGCAGGACTGTGTCAAATGCCTTGCTAAAGTCTAGGTATGCCATATCCACAGCCTCTCCCTGGTCAATTACTTTGGTCACCCAGTCAAAGAAATTGATTAGATTCATCTGACATGACCTTCCTGCTGTGAATCCATGCTGCTTTTGGTCCTGTGCCCCGCTGGTCTCTAGGTACTCAACAATTCTTTCTTTCTTTCAGAAGTGATTCCATCATTTTCCCCACCACTGAGGTCAAACTAATAGGTCAGTAGTTTCCTGCTTCTGTCTTGCTCCCACTTTTGTGAAGGGGAATCACATCTGCCCTCCTCCAGTCCTCAGGTACCACCCCGTCTTCCCATGATTTGTTAAAAAGTGTGGTTAGTGGTGTCACTAGGTCCTCCCTTAGCTCTTTTAGGATTCTAGGGTGAATCCCGTCAGGCCCCATTGCTTTGTCCACCTTGAGTTTTAGAGTTCTTTCAGTACTCTTTCTTCTGTAAATGGACTGGCGTCAACCCCACTATCCACAGTGCTTCTACTGTTTGGTTTAGGTAACTCCTCCTCTTCTTCTTTTGTGAATACTGAGCAAAAGTATTCATTCAGTATCTCTGCCTTTTAACTGTCTCCCTCTGCCCACCTCCCTTCTCCTTTATTAATCTTCACTATCCCTCCCTTAACCTTTCTATGCTTCCTAATGTACGTATAAAAGGTTGTATCCCCCTTCTTAACTGAGTTGGCTATCTTTTCCTCAGTTTGGGCCTTTGCTTTTCTGACTACCTTTCCCACTTCTTTCTGCTTTAATTGATACAGTTCCCTGTCGTGCTCCGTCTGTGATTCCTAATATTTTTTGAATGCATCCTTTTTCTCCTTAACTTTCCCCGACACCTCTTTTGAGAACCATAGTGGTTTTTTATTCCACTTTGTTTTCTTTATTTGTTTCACACAAAGGCTTGTTGCCTCCATGATGGCAATTTTGATTTTTCTCCATTGTTCTTCCACACCTCCTTTCTGGCCATTTGCTAATGCATTCCTTAGGTATTCACCCATTATGTCAAAGTCAGCCCTTCTAAAGTCCAGTATCCTTGTCTTTGTATGGCTTGTCTCCATGGTTGTGTTTATTGTGAAGCACACTGTGCAGTGGTCGCTTGTTCCCAGATGTCTACTGACTTCTAAATTTGTGATCCTCTCTTGAATGTGCACGTGTTTCTCCAAGCACTTTGACAAAACAGACAGCAATGCTATCAGTCTACAGTTGTTCACATCTGAGGTTCCCCTTTATGTATGGGAATAACTTTACTTTCTTTCCAGGTTAATGGGAAATACCCCATTTTCAAACTTCAGTTAAAGATATAGTTTACTATGGGAGACATATAATTTGCTGCCAACTTTAGAAAACTACCCTCTATCTAGTCCAGCTCTGTAGATTTCTGAATATTAATATTCTTTAGTACAGTACTTTACAGACCTTGGATACTCTCAGTATTTTAAATATTCTAAATGGTGGTGAGCCAGTCATGTGCCCTTCAGTCCCATTTTTCTCTTTTCATTTAAACTACTTTCTTTTTTGTAACCTGGAAGATCTACAAAATAATTATTTAAAGCATCAGAATCTTTCCTAGGTTCATCAATCAAGCTGTCCCCAACCCATATTGTCATATTCTTTAGTGGGTCCAAACTTCCTGGGTTTGTTAAATAATTTATGGTCTGACAAAATTTATGTGGGTCTTTCTTACAATCCATCTTATTCCTGTAATATAAAGCTTTAGTTTTTTAATAATCTTTCTATACTCATTTCTTTTGCATTTAAACAATTCTCAGACACTATCTTGTTTTGTTCTTTTGGCTTTCTGCCAGATTCTATTTATTACTTTAATTTTTTTCATAATCCTTTGATTTATCCAAGGCAGTCAGGCTGTTCTTCTATGGTGTTTACATTTTGGGGCATGCAGATCACAAATGTTACCAAAAGTTTCTAAGAAATAATTTACGGTTAGATCTAATTTGGGTGTCAGCTTACATCTATCACATTTTTCCTTCCCGATGCTTAACAGAAATTTGTCTGTAGCAAGGTTTCGCATATGTCTAACCCAATTATAATTTAGGTAGTCTAATGATTTCTGAACTTGCAACTTGGATACTGTAGCCCAAATTGGGTTATGGTCCCCCGGATAAGGAGGAAGGATTCCAGAAGCTTTTACATTAATTTAGGATGATGTGAATAATAAATCTAAAATAGTTCCCTGTGTTGAAGTGCTAGTATATCTTGGTGGAATTTTTATGTTTGGAGTTATCCAGAGGACCGAGACTATTTTTTTAAGCTGCCTTCCTCTTGACATATACCAATCGCAGTTCATATCACCCATGAAAACTATCAATGTTTCCCCTATACGATCACAAATCTTATTTATTACTATTTCAATAGCTGTTAAATTTCACTTAGGGGTGGAATATACAACTTCTAAGGCCGCTTTAAGTTTTTCTACATTTACTACTGAGTATTCAATACTGTTGTCACTTCCCTTCAACAAAACATTCACGTGACCCAGTATATGTTTTATATAGATCATTACACCTCCAATCCTTTTGATTCTAGCTCACCTGAAAAGTTGGTTTCAAGGGAGCGTAAGTTCCTCATTTATATATTTATCAAAGCATTTCACCATGGAAAAACATACTGAGCACAAAATAGTTCATTTCCAGATGTGTCCTGGGGGAAAGGGGAGAGGAAAAGCATAAGACATTCTAAAATGATAGATACAATTGCACAGGCTGACATACAGAGAAATATAATGAGTACTGAGGTGGATAAAATATCCAGAATGTAACAGAAATATGTTGGTATATACAATAAGTACAATATACTGTGGTAGCAGTTAAGTAACCTGAGTTCATAAAATGTTCAAGTAGGTGAATACAATAAGTGCAAAATACAGTCACAGTAGTTTGGACCCAGGGGAACAAAGGGAGGGTCAGCGTATACTTAAGGACAGTGGCAGGAGGGAGAGGTGTGGGAGGGGAGAAGAGAGATTAGTGAGGGTTTTGAGGAGGCTGAGCAAATGTTTAAGGGGAGAGAATTCCAGAGTTTAGGAAAGTGGAAAGAGAAGTCTGATTGAACAGCAAGGGTTTTACAGGAAGGGTGCTTGAGGGAGCAATACCCAGCATTTCAGAGGGAGTAGGAGGAGGGGGTGGATGGAGACAGTAGGGAGTCAAGATAGTGGTGTAGGGAGAAAAGCCAGAGTTTGAAAGTAAAGGAGGTACTTGGAAAAGATGGCAATCTTCCAGGGAAGGGAGGGAAGGAGCAGAGTAGAGAGTACAGTGGTGGGTAGGGCAGTTAAGAGAAAAGTGGCACAAGGAGTTGAAGAGGGCCTCCATTCTGGCCAGGATGGATTTGGAGGCAGCACCATTGACAATATTGCCATAGTCAAAGATGGGGAGAATAATCTGGGTAAGGATGTCTCAATGAGCAGAGAGGGGGTTACAGCTCTTATGCCTAAATAGGGCACCCAGTTAAGGGTGGAGCTTTTTATGAATGGCATCTATGTGCTGAGAGAACTGGAGGTGATGATCAAGCCAGAAACCAAGGTATTTGAAGGCAGCTACAGTGCACCATCAATTGGGATAATACCTAGGGTGTGGAAAGAAGGGAGGGATGGAAAGTTAGACATCCTGGGTCTAGTGCCCAAGCACATAGAGACCATCTTTCTGGCATTTAGAGATAACTGATTTGACTGAAACCATTTCTGGACTGAGTCCAAATCAGAATGGAGTTTGGATACTAGATCAGCTGGCAAAGAACCAGACAAATAGGGTTGTGTCATCTGCATACATGTGTATGGACAGAGATGAACAGGCAGAGGGAAGGTCATTTAGAAATATGGAGAATAAAAGTGGCCCAATTATGGAGGCTTGGGGGACTCTGGTTGTAATGGGGAGGGGGGATATGGCTCCTCCTAGCCTCACAGATTGAAATCTCCTTGTGAGGTAAGAGCTGAACCAAGGGGGTGTTGGGGACTGAATGACCAGCAGAATTAAGTTTGTGATATAGGAATGAATGAGAGATGGTGCTGAATGCTTTTACTAAATCAACAAAAATGGTGGCAGTGAGAAGACCCTGGTCCGCTATACTGGCGAAATATTGACATTTTGACAGCAAAACCCATCACAGTGACAATCTTGACAGGTTTTGAAATTGTTGCTGTGATGGACCGATGGTGAAATTTCACCACTCTACGAGTGATTCCCCCCATTTTGAACACACTCTGATTCGGAGTTTGTTATATAGAAATGGGGGAACAGCCCCTGTATGGGGGGTTGGGGGGCACAGCCCCCTTATAACAAAAAAATCAATGTCTGATAGGTGAAATTCTGTCTGTCAACACTGGGGATGTCACCAAGCCACATGTTGACAACTTCTATGTCAATGCAGCTTCATGGAATGGTCCATAGCTGTATAGATGGAATCTGTTAGTCAGAGGAAGGAGGAGGAGGTGGAATGGAATTTTCAAAAGCCAGACTGGAAAGGGATGAAAAAGGAAGAGGAAGGGGAGTCAAGGAAAGGAGAGAGTTGGGATAGCACTATGTGTTCTTGGAATTTGGAAAGGGTAGGGAGGAGGGATGTAGTTGGGAACTTACAAGGAGAGGAGGAGGAGTCACCACCTTTATGGAGGGGGTTAACAGCAGCGTGCTTGCAAGATGATTAAACAGAGGCCAGAGAGAAGGAGAGACTTAGTAAGGAGGCAATAGGAAAGGCAATGGCAGGGGCAGAGAGGTGTAGCAGCTTAGAGTCAAGCCCTATCTCCAAGACCCCTGGCTAACCAAGTTTCAGGTGTACCAAAAATACCTGGGTCCTGTTCAGAGACCATTAAGGATAATAAGCTAATTTTTGAAGCCACACTATGTGCATTGTCAGGCATTATTTTTAAATCATTATTAAAAAACGGGCCAGGATTTATCTCAACATCTCCCCCCCACCCTCCATGATTAGCAAAAAGCATATAACAGGCACCGTATTGTCACTGTGAAGGTTTGTGGAGTTAACAGGGGTCGAGTAATCTTGTGTTACCCCGTGAGGTGTACCTCCTCCAATTCTAGTAAATGCATTCCTTCAAGCTGTGCACAGGTTTTTTTCTTGTCTTTCTAATAAGGAGGGTGGCCAATATGCCCCTATTTTACTCATTTTGGCTCCCTTGGAGGTGATAATACTAATTAGGCACACAGGAGCAAGCATAACAACAACCTATGCAAATACATTCTATGACAATTGCAATGGTTTTTACAATATGTCCACATTTTCTTGTTAATCAAGTAAAATCAAGTAAACAGTAATATGCAAAACCAATTAATAATAAAACTAGCTTTTTTTAAATTTATTAAAGACATCAGCTAGATGCAACAGTCATAATTTCTCACTTCAAGTTATAAACCATTCAAAGTTTTTAAAAAGAGTAAGAAAAACACCCTAGCAGTTTGAAATGTTATTACGTAGTGGCACTAGCACCAATCACAGTTGCACTTGTACAAGCCAGGTGGCGCTTTATAGGCAGTAGCCCTACTTCATAGGAGTTACCAATGGCTGCAAACAAGCCAATGAGTCCCCACACCTGCCACTGGAACCGGCACCTTTCTTACAGCAGTCACAGTTCAAAAGCAGCACATGTAGCAGTGACAGCAGGCGAATTAACACACAGTCTCTGTGATGGTACAGCAGTCACAGTTCGTACAGCACAAAAGTAGCAGTTTCAGTAGCAACAGCAAGTGAATTTACACACAGTCTCTGTGATGGTTATTGATGTTCAATAAGTTGCGTACCTGTCAAATGATGTTTAGACTGCTACATGCATCTTGGGTGGGCTAAAGTGTAATATGCTGCTTGTGCGAGCTGCATGGGGCTTTATAGACAGTAGCCCCACCTCATGAGAGTTACCAATGGCTGCCAACTCACCCCTGAGTCCCCACACCTGCCATTGTAACCGGGCACCTTTCTTACAGCAGCCATTGTTCAAAATCAGCACTTGAAGCAGTGACAGCAGGTGAATGCACACACAGTCTCTGTGATGGTACAGCAGTCACAGTTCATTAAGCACAGAGGCAGCACTTTTAGCAGGAACAGCAGGCGAATTTACACACAGTTTCTGTGACGGTACGGCAGTCACAGCTCATAAAGCACAAAGGCAGCACTTTTAGCAGCAACAGCAGGTGAATTTACACACAGTCTCTGTGATGGTACAGCAGTCACAGTTCATAAAGTACAGAGGGAGCACTTTTAGCAGGAACAGCAGGTGAATTTACACACAGTCTCTGTGATGGTACAGCAGTCACGGTTCATAAAGCACAAAGGCAGCACTTTTAGCAGCAACAGCAGGCAAATTTACATGCAGTTTCTGTGATGGCTATTGATCTTAAATAAGCTGTGTACCTGCCAAATGATGTTTGACTGCTACAGGTACCTTGGGTGGTCTAAGGTGTAATCTGCCACTTGCACAAACCACGCAGGGATTTACAGGCTGTAGCCCCAGCTCATGGGAGTTACCAACAGCTGCCAACTCACCCCTGAGTCCCCACACCTGCCGTTGTTACCCTGGCACCTTACTTACAGCAGTCACAGTTTAAAAGCAGCACTTGTAGCAGTGACAGCAGGTGAACTCACATGCAGTCTCTGTGATGGCACAGCAGTCACAGCTTGTAATGAACAAAAGCAGCACTTTTAGCAGCAACAGCAAGAGATATTATTGAGCAGGTCACAACTTTCAAATACCCGGGAATACACATTGACTCTACCCTGACCTTCAACTCGCACATAGAGCATATCATAAAATCAGCCAATGCCAAATTAGGAGTACTCTATTGCCATAGGCAGGCTATGACACCAGGGGCACTCAAAATCATCACCAGCATCTCTATACTCTCCATAATAGACTATGGGCTGATGATTTGTGGAGCAGGCTCAGAGACTGCCATGAAAAGGGCAAAAACCATCATAAATAAAGCCAGCAGACTGGCTCTAGGTGCTGACCTTCTCAGCCATATGTGCCTGCTGTACAAGGATTCTGGGTGGCTCCCACTACCACAAAGACTAATATATCAAACATGCCTACTAGGGATTAAAACTCTGCTTGGACTGACACCCTACTCCACTAATGAGTTCTTTAAACTTGCCAATACTACCAAGAACACCAGAAGAACAGCCAAGGAGATGCTACAGGTGCCTTGTATGCACACCACCTATGCCCAAAGATCCCTAGTGTTCCATGGTCCCAAGTGGCTAAATTACCTCCCTGGATCCATCCAGGAAATTAGTAAACTAAGCCTATTTAAGAAGGCCCTCCACTCCTGACTCTCACTTGACAGCACTTGTGACTGTCACCTCTAACCCCAGGGCTCCTCAGTTGAATCTCTTTTTTCTACCCCTCATAACTCTTCACTTGACTCCTCACTACTGCTACATAACCATACTCAGTGGACCTCCATTTTCTTCCCTATCTACAGCTGCCTCCTCTGGCTGCAAATAATCCCACTGCCCAATCACTCTATATACCTACTGCCTCAATTCTACCAATCTAGCACTTAGAAACTGAAACTAAATCGGCTAATTTCCCTTGACCCATCACAATTACTACTCAACCCTACTCAGCTGTCCTTCATTTTCACCCCTATTGACAATTGTCTCCTCTGGCTACAATTATTCCCACTGTCCAACCTTTGTATATCTTCCTGTCTTAAATCTACCAACCCAGCACTTAGAAACTGAAACTGTAACTGCTAATGTTTTTTATTTAATAGTATTACTACATGTAACCAGACAGTCTTATTTTTTGACCGATGTCCTTATGTATTTGATCTCTGCTCTATCATTGGTTAAAATTGTGTCCCATGCCTAATGTTATGTCTTAGTTATCTGACTTGGAGCCTTTTAAAAAGAACCTTTTGGCTCAAAGGTTTTAATCTGAAACTTTCAATAAATAATAAATAAATAAATAAATAAATTTACACACAGTCTCTGTGATGGCTACTGATGTTAAGCTGTGTACCTGCCAAATGATATTTAGACTGTTGCAGGCATTTTGGGTGGTCTAAGGCATAACCTACTGCTTGTGCGAGCTGTATGGGGCTTTATAGGCAGTAACCCCACCTCATGGGAGTTACCAATGGCTGCCTACTCACCCCCAAGTCCCCACACCTGCCGTTGTAACCTGGCACCTTTCTTACAGCAGTCCCAGTTCAAAAGCAGCACTTGTAACAACAACAGCAGGTGAATTCACACACAGCCTCTGTGATGGCACAGCACACAGAACAAAAACTGCAGTTTTAGCAGCAACAGCAGGCAAATTTACACACAGTCTCTGTGATGGCTATCATATCATATCAGTTTTATTTATAAAAGGCACCTTTCTGAAACCAAGGCACTTATATGATAAAATACATAAAATAAAAAAAATTGTTATAAACAGACATATCAATTCCAACAGAAAACAATATAATAGCAGCATAACAAACTAAAATAACCACATCTATCAACAAAAGCCAGGTTAAAAAGATAAGTTTTTAAAGCAATTTTAAAACTCTGGATGGCTAGGCAATCTCGGCTATTGATGTTAAATAAGCTGTATACCTGCCAAATGATGTTTAGACTGCTGCAGACATCTTGGATCATCTAAGGTGTAATCAGTGAGTGCTTGGGATGTCCCAAATCCAGAGCTGGAGGTTGGTGGTGTGAGGTGGTGGGGGCACTTCAGATACAGGTCAGACCCTCATGCCCCTCTGAAGACCTTGGTGGCATTTATGGAATTCTGGCTGTGCAGCCAGAGAAAATCAGATTTTATTTAAAGCTCCCTCTTACAAATAGGTAAGCTGAGGTGGCTTTGGATTGGTTGCCATAGCAACTGGAGGTGTGGCTTGTGAGCTGATTGGTCATGTTCACATGCCGATAGGGTTTGTATAATTTCTGGGAGTTTCTTTTGTGGGTGCTGGGTGGTGGGGTCCTGAATCTGGAGCTGAAGGTCAGCTGCATGAGTCATGGAGGGCACTTCAGAAACTGGTCAGACCCTGAAGCCCCTCTGAGGTCCATGGCAGCATTTGCTGGATGCTGGATATCTCACTGTATGACCTATGTTTCACAACATTTCAAAGGAATTCTTGCTGACGTTCAGCCAGTAATGATAGATCATCTAGTTCCAGATCCTGCAAATATAGTAGAGCTGTAAATTAATATAAACACTTCAACAAATGTCTAGCTGTTGCAGTATCTTAGTTCCTCATGTTCTTGTAAGAAATAACACATGCTAGAGTGTCCAGTTGTACAATGATATACTGTACAGACACTTCTGGTGCATGGTAAAGCAGGTGGCACAGATGAGGTCTTTCAGCCACCGGACATGCCCTTATATTTAGCACAATGGGACACCCTGAAGTGTGTTATTCATCTTAAAAGATAATGAAAAATATGTTAAAAAAGTATATTTAGATGAAAAATCTTCCATGAGATCTGAGGTGTCCTGTTGTGTTGTAATAATTGGACAGTCACACAATGCTCTTGATCAATCAACAGATCACTAAAACTGCATAACCAGTTTTATAACTTGATATAATGTCCCTTGAAGTGTCCCATGCAGCTGCCTCCACTGAGCCCAAATACTAACACTGTGTACTACAGTCATGGATAAAGTAAGGGTCTGGAGACATGATCTGGTGAATACAAGGGACCATCTATCTTGGCACATAGTCTGTGAATGCACTAGCTTATTATCCAAGACATGCTGATGAACCACTTATTGGACCATCTATCACAGCAAAGAACCAAATAATTTTAAAGGGAGTAAGTCATTTGTTTCAGCTGGCACTGTAGATGTGATTAATTGCCACTTCAGGATTCAATTGATGGGGATTTGTCAATAGGCCAGTTCTATGTTATTTATTTTCCTTTTTGGCAGCAGTCACAGAAATATCCTGAAAATACTTACAGAGGTGCCTATTAGGGCAGGATATATGTGAAACAAAACAGGAAAGTTATAAGAATGAATAACTGATGTAATATGGTAGATAACTTTGTCTCTAGCTGAAATATGGCTTCCACTGCTGGCACTCAAAGAAAATGTGGAGATACGTTTGGTATATTTTGATTGTAGCACTGGGACAATAAATTATCAGACATATACCTTCCAACCAAATTCCCTCCTGAATTGTGAGGATGTTTCTGGAATGCTGAAAGCACTGCTGTCATTGTTTCTCTCAGAACATCTAGCTGTAGTTCTGTTTGCCATTTCTGACAAATTGGGTATATTGAATGAGGGTCATAGGATCTAAAGAGATGATATAAGGTGGAAACATGTTTACTGTGTCATACACTTTAGAGTTCTGGAAGGTAAGCTAAGGCCTTCTTATACAGCATCTATTTCTAATGGCAGAGGACCTGAGCATCTGACAGAATCTCTCAGCTGGAGAAGTCAGGCACACTCAGCTTTAATATTCCCTCTGAATCATCCTTCCTCCAACTTCATCCCATGCCCTCTAGTCCTGGAACATCTTTTTCACTGAAAAATTGTGTATTCCTGCACCCCGTTCCTCCCTGTAAGATACTTGTATGTCTCTATCCTATACCCTCTCTTCCTTGTCTCCTCCAGGGAGTACATATTGAACTCCTTCAACCTGTCCTCATAGGACTTGTGATGCAATCCATGTACCATTTTTGTTGCCCTCCTCTGAACCTTCTCTACCCTGTCTATGTCCTTTTGTAGGTAAGGTCTCCAGAACTATACACTGTACTCCAGGTGGGACCTCACTAGTGTCTTGTATAGTGGAATTATGACCTCTCTTTTCCTACTGGTAATGCCTCTGCCTATGCATCCCAGCATCCCATCTGCTTTACCTACTGCCTTGTCACACTGTGTCCTTACCTTGAGGTCATCAGAGATGATAACCCCAAGATCCCTTTCCTGCTTGATGCGTGCTATATCCTCACCCCCCCAACCTATATGTTGTTACAGGGTTTTTGTGCCCCATATGCATTATGTTGCACTTCTTTGCATTGAGGTGCTGTGAGGATACTTGGCCTGTGGCCTCATGCCTCACAACGCACCCAGATGTGCATTAATCCCCAATAATGGCACACTCTGTCATGTATTATTGCTTACTTTTTGACCAAGAAAGGCACACTAAGCTGATAAAGCTTGCCTCCAGGTTCATCCTGAGGGGTGGATTGCATGGACCTGTTTTATTTATTGAAGGAGGGAGGGTTGACCATGAAACAGGAGTGACTTCCTTTCTCTTTATCAATAACTGTCACGGGATCTTTTACTTCCACGTGGACAGTGACCATAGATGAACAAATGGCACCTCAGTCTAATGTCTCATCTGTAGGATAGTAACTCACCAGTGCAGCACCCCCCCATACTGTACTACAATGTCCATTATGGGTATTACCTCAAGTACCTGGTGTGAGGCTAGAATCCATGACCATCTGATCTTACAGCCCCAGATGTCAGTGTGCTTTCTACTGATCCACTGACACTGATTCCATAAAAACAGGGAACAAAATAGCCTAGAAAATGACAGATGGATTTTTATTTTGTCTGCACGACCTAAAATAAAGGAACATCTGGTTCATAGCCTGATTGTTTCTTTCTTAAAACATTATCTACTGATGAATAATGATCAACATGGGTTTCTTAAGTATCACATGACTTATTATGCCATGGTCAGGTTCATGTGCAAGGCATTCAGAAACATGAAAACTGGCATGTTGAGTGGTATCATGTACAATGACCTATCCAAGGCTATTCATTTGGCCAACCACATTTTTCTTATTCATAAACTGAAGACTCTAAGTCTTTTGCAACATCCCCATTGGGTTAGCTTACAGACTATGGCCAGGATATTCAGAGGGGTTGCGCCTGGCACAACCGAGTTGCACTTGCACAACCCCAGTAATGTACCCGCTACGATATTGAAAGGTGGGAGTAGCACACTGCAAGTCCTGATGCACCAAGGCGCAAAGATAATGTATGCTGCACAAATGTAGGGGGGCGTGCCCATGTATATGCAGCACATCCCAATATTCAGCCCGGGATGTGTAGTGCATATGCTGACACAACCCTGCTTTACACCGCATAGGGGGTCTCAAAGTTGAGCCCCCCAAAAAATGAGCAAAACCATGCATCCCACAGGCAGGCTGCTGTATTGCAGGGTGCAACATAGCACCCACCAGCCATGGGTGGCCACCCACCCAGCAGGGACACCATCCGTGAGCACCCACACCCTTCCCAGTGGTCTAGTGGTTCCCCCCTCCCATTATGCCCAACAGGTGACTGTACAGGTTAAAAACCTGGTGGTCCAGTGGTAACCCTCTCCTCCAATAAACTTGATCATGGGTAGTAGCATTAGAAATATATTGCCTGATAGTCTAGTGGTATCCCCTCTCCTTCCCGTAAACCCAATCACAGGCAAATGTTAAACATATAATCCCTGGTGGTGTAATGGTATCCCCCTCCTGTCATATGCCCGATCATGGGCAAATGTTAAAATAATATCCCTGGTGGTCTAGTGGTAGCCCTCCTCACCCACTCAGGCACTTCTGCCCACCCAGCTTCCCCCATCATCAGCGGGCAGCAGCAACCCACCCGCATACCGCCCGCCGAATGACAGCTTACAGTAGCAGCTGTAAGCCTATTGGTCCACACTGTGGACCATTGGGCTTGCAGTGCGTACTGTACTAGTCAAGAACAGAAGTTCCATTTGCTTTGATATATTTACATTCTCCTTTCATATCTCCCATAATGCTTTCCTTCAATGGATGCATATTTACCTCTTTTAAAATTTCAATTACATTCCAAATCTATTTTTTATAGGGTCACTTGTATTTCTTGTATACGACTGGTGCATTATACTATTATATTGTAATATTGTATTATCCATAAAGCCATCATAATCAATTATTCTAGAGTTTAAGTCTCCCAGAATTAGAATCGACCATTCCGGATAGTCCAATTGACAACTTTGAGTTGTCATTTTTAAGCTGTTCCAGGTAGCCTCCTTATAGAATCTCAAGCCTTTAGAGAGTATATAAACATTCATAAGCATCTTCTTGCATGAAGTAAGCTCTAATTTAATACATACATATTTCCGTGTTCTATAGAGTACCTCAGTGTTTAAGAAGGAGCCAATCTTGATATAAGATACCAAGCTGCCAGCACTTCTGCCAAATTTACTGAGTTCTTCAATAAGGTGATATAATTCATACCCATTAAGACCTATATTAATTTCCTCGTATGCCACGTTTCTTGCAGGCATATTTCATCTGCTTACATCACTAGGTCCTTCCACTCTTTACCAGCTAACCTTTGATCTAAAGCAGCCACATTCCAGGAAATAAAAGTATACACATCCCCCCTGTTGATTATCAACATTTCCTCAGGATTATTAACCCAATCTACAGAATCAGATTCTTTCAGTACAGGATCATCACTCTTAATTGTCGTATCCTGACATTCTGGCTTATCGACACACAATTTACCAGATTTGGACCTTTCACTCCTATTTCTTCTATTACCTAGAGAGGAATATAAGTCCAACTCTGTCTCAGGGCTAGTACTTCATATGCATTAGTTAGCTGGATATTTGGGCTCAGTTTTTTACTTTTCCCCTTTAGACTTCCCATATTTTACTGTATACTTCAGTTAGGTCTATTAAATATAAACCCAAACCATCCAAGTTGCTGCTTTTATCCAGTAGACATTGCACCATTTCTCTGTTTTTAATCATAATATCAGTTTGTGATGAATCAGATTTTCTCACAGCTTCCATGATCTCATTGCCACCCAGATTAACTAGTATGAAATTACTGAACAGATTACAGAGTGAACCCTTCAATCTATTCTTGTTTTCTCTTGGTAAACATTGTAAGCCAAACAAACTCAAGAGTTATTGAGGTTTTATCAATACCAGAGCTACTCTTTGAGTAATTATTAAATGATTGTCTATTAGGGAATGTCATAAATCCTTTTTTCTCTAAATGTTTACCATTATACCAGACATGGTTTGCCATTTTTGGGGACTCAAAAACACCTCAAGAGTCTCTTGGCACCTATCCTGACTTCATTTCACTTCTGTTAAATCTTCCTCATCGAGCTCAATTTCAAGCTCTTGCACAATCAATTCCACCAAAAATAACTTTAATCTTTCACTGGTTAAATATTTATTTATTTAGTTGTTTTTGATCGGGTAAGTGCAATAGACAAATTCTGCCTATTTTCAGGCATGACTCTGAGGAGGGGGATACAAATGAATGCCAACTGATTTTGGACCACATTAAGCTGTTGATGGTATTTTTAGTGAATGGGGGAGGATATGGCCAGGGCACCGGGGGAAATTCCCAAACTGGACTGTAGGAGGAACCCTTGTCCACTGCTTGGATGACCAGTTCAGGCAAAGCAGTGGATGACATGGATGTGGGAAAGTCAGGGGAGCGAGTGTTAGCCCCAAAGTTCTTGGACCAAGGAGTTGAAAATATGATGCCAATTGTAGTGGAAGGTTTGGATGGAGAAAGAGGTGAAGACATTTTTCTATCCTCCAAAGATCTCACTGCAATTGATGCAGAGGAATTTGTGTTGCCTGTAAATACATTGGAGAATGTTCTTGATTTAAAAAAGAAAATGCTTCTCGATCTGCAAGAATAGGAATGAAGACATGCCCAGAATAAAGCGATGTTGTGCACAGAAATTGCAAAGCTACAGGCAACGGCTCTGTCTGACACTGAGTGTGATCATTCTGACACAGTGTCGCAGCTGCAAGAGATGGAAGTGAGGAGCTGAAACAAACTGATTTATTTCAGGTACACCCTTCTAATATTATTGTGGGAAATACTCTTGTAAGCAATGCAACTAGCAGCACAATCAGTCAAAGTGACTGCCAAAAGCCAAAAATGTGTGATCTGAGCCTTGCAATAGGCTAGGGCATTGATTTTAGGAACAACCCTGAAGATGGAAAAAAAACAGAAGAGGACACGAACCTGGGGAGAGAATTGAAATATGGACTGGGTAAGGATGGGGGGAGTCCTGGACTGATCAGAGTGAGGACAGAGAGAAATGTGCTGGGCCCATTAAATATGTAAACAAATTTACTCCACTTGAGGTTGCAACAGTTTTTTCATTTTCTGCCAGACACCAAGGGCTTCATAAAGCTCAGGATGATAACAAAATTAAAAGGGCCGCACTTACCCTGGCCAATAGGAATGTGGACAATATGGTGTCTCTTTGGCAGGGACATGGAAAGGGGGGAAATGGAATGGCACAAAGGAACAACACCCCTTAACTATTGTGGCCACTATTTCAAAGAGTTTGCAGTTCAACCAGTTTCTACTGATGCTTTTCATGCCTGGTCTCCTGAAAAAGCCCAAAAAGAGGTTGGGTCGACTAAGACAAGCAGTGGCCAGTGACTTCCCTATCCGAATTGGAATGAGCCCCTATCCCCAACAAACCCTGAATGGTGACCAACAATTAGTACAACTTTGAGTGAATTGGATGTATGAATAGCCTTAAATAACATCTTGGGTGATGGGAAGGGTTTTGAAATAAGTGGAAATGGCATTTGTAGCCATCAAAAGGAGTTGATGATTGGCAAAGTGGTGAGACCAGAACCTGGGACCAAGGAAACAGAGTATGCAGGACCATATGCTTCTTCTAAAACAATATTTGAAGATAAGAAGGGGAAGAATGATGAGAGAACACTCTCATCCCCTCAAAAACCCCTGTTGTCAGACTTATTTTCAAAATCAAAGAAGGAAGCTGCGCCACGTTGTAATGCAGTATGAATCCGACATAAAGGTGGCCTGGGTGTTAGACCAGACAGATAATATGTGGGAAAACTCCTCCTTAAAGAATCACTTTGCTTCTCTCCTCAGGAAATATTCACTTTCATTAACATATCAGGAGAAGAAAATTATGGTATTAGTTTTGATTCTTCTTATTTATTGGATTTATTTTGGCAATGTTATAATTCACTTAAATTCTCTTCTTTATGGTCTCCATTTCTGGTAATTCCATTGACAAGACCCCTTATAAAATTTTTAACAATTATGTTTGGTAATGAAGGGGTACATGTTGAAAACATTTCATATTGGTTGGCACAAAAGTGTGAGGTTTTATGCTCACCTGAAGCCTTGTTAGATTCAGAACAATTCTGGATGGGAGGGTGGAAATACAAGGTTAAATTGAGGCAGGAAGATAATGTGATTGAGCATATTTCTAACCTTAGTTTGCTTGGAAGAGACAGAGGTGTTTGTTTTTACTCCAGGCAACCACGTGCCTGCTATAAGTGTGGATGTCATACCCACCTTTCAAGCACTTGTGATACCCCATGTTGTGATAATTGTGGGGAGGTGGACCATGTTAGAATCCAATGCAATAATCTAACATGCTGTGATTTATGTGAAGAATCTGCTCACACCTTCTCCGAGTGTCCATGGGCAGCCAAGAATAAGACTACTGTTATTAGCCTGGAGTTACTGATTAAAAAAGCCCAAGAGTCAGTTGAGTTAGACCCCCCCCACACTTAGCAGAGATAAGGGAGGTTGCAGTGTCACCCACTCCAGTTCTTCCAGATCAAGAAGTTAACATTGTTGGAAAGGAAGAAATAATGGTTAACCCTGAATTTAAAGAGAATGGGAAAAGTCAGGATGGGAACTGATACAATCTATTACCTGTGTGTCACTCAGATGTCAAAGGAAAAAATAGCCTAGTGGTGGTTAAACAACAGGTAGTAGTTCCATTACCTCAGAGAAGAGTCACACAAGGAATTCTGCATTAATTGCCTCACAAGCAGAACAGGGAGGTATTGTTGTGTCAAACACCTTTGATGCATTGGTGAGGGTGGAGGAAGAATCAGACATGTAAGTGGTAGATTCCCCCCCCCCAAAAGGTGAGATGGAAGGTCAGGAGTTCACAGAGTATAAAGGAAAAAAGAAGAAGAAACAGAAAAAAGGTCCTTGGATAGTGTGGTTTAAACTTCTCTTGTAATGGTGGTATTCAGATCTTGTAGTTGCCAACAGCTTATTGAACTTTAAAAAAATGAGGTGCCTTCTCTCATTTTGTGGTACAACAAGGCTTTGAGATATGTTTTCTCCAGGAGACCTTTATGTGGTCACCTGAACAGGTCAGATTGTTGAAAGCTGAATGGCACTGGGGTCCATCATACTAGTCTTCAGATCGAATAAAGCTGATGGGGTCACCATTTTGCTTAGTTCATTTAAATACAAATTATCAAAACTAATTGATCTTATTCCTGGCAGTGTATTAAATTGTGGGTGGTGTCTGGCATAACATGGTTTACAGGTTTATTAATGTGTATGGACCTTAATCCAAAGCAGAAAGGGTAGATGCATTTAAGCAAATTCAACCCTATCTGTACACCACTGCCTTTATAGTTTGGGGGGGGGGGTGATTTTAATTGTGGGTTTCCATGGGAAGGGACTAGGGTGTGTAACAAGAAAATTTACTGTGACTCCAATGCCTTGCATAAATGTGTGTCCCAAGTGGAATGGGTTTTATGTGCAGATTTTCTTTCAAATGGCCCTACATTTACATTTAAGAAATTTTAATTAACATCTACAATAGATCACTTCTTTATTTCCAAAACTTTGCAACCCCTTCCCTTATTACTCTCCCTTCAGAATTTTCAGATAATCTTTGTCTTAAGTTGTCTTTTGCCCAACCTTCCAAATGTTCCCATAAACCAAAAAGATGGTGGTTAATCACTAACAAGTTATTAGATAAAAAGGCCAAGGAAGGTTTGGGTTCACTTTTGTGGGCTAGGACTTCAGTGGCATTTTTATATGAAAATGTAACTAAGTGGTGGGTGGAGACAAAATATGAAACTGCACTATGGTTAATGAAATATGGGAAGGAAAAAGTGAAATCCAATTATTTCAATACCTAAAATTAAGATCTAAATTACAGTATTTGTATGGGATACAGTCTGGCTCAAGAGTGAATTATGACCTGAAAACTGAGAATGTAAAAGCTGAAATGAGAGCAAAACAATATTATAGGGCTAAGTCTTTAAAAGCTGAATTAAAATATTGGACCCAGAAAACCCTTGGAGGTGATCCTTTAGAGGCTTTTAAAAATAAAAAGGATAAAATGGATTTTAAGATTCTGAGAAATGAAAAATGTATATTAATAACTGATGTGAATGAAATACAGAGAATGATTCAAAAAGTTTTTTTTTACTTTACTACACCTGAACCTTCTCAATCTAATAAGTCAGATTTTTTTAAATCCATAAAGCTAGATTCACATCTACAAGAGGTAGTTGGATTAGATTCACCCATTTTATCAACTGAGATTGAGGCTGTGATATCCCAATTACAAGGGGGAACGTCCCTGAGATGAGATGGTCTGTCCTATGAACTATATAAACTATTTCCACATGAATTTGTGGAATGTCTTACTGCTGTATTTAGAGACATGTTAGGTAAGAATACTATGCCTGAAGTGTTTTCTACTGGACTACTGATATTTTTATTCAAGTCTGGAGATAGGTATGATATTAATAATTGGAGGCCCATATCAATATTAAATTCAGATTTAAAAATGTTGTCCCAAGTATTACAAAATAGGCTTAGCCAAGTTGCAGTGCACCTAATTCATCCTGCACAATTTTGTGTTCTGCCGGACAGGAAAATTCAACATGCCCTTTTTTTAATTTGGGATGTTATATCTCACTTTGAAATGAAAAATGGGAAAATTTGCATTTTATCTCTGAATCAGAGTAAAGCTTATGACTATGTGAGCCACCAGTTTTTATTCCAGGTATTAGCATACTATGAGATCCCAAAAGAATTTATATGCATAATTAAATTATTATATGATCATGCTGTGGTGTGTCCCATCATTGATGGTGTGATCTCTCAAGGGTTGGTAATGAGGACAGGTGTCAGACAAGGCTGTTCATTAAGCCCATTATTATATATTTTTTCTTTGGATCCTCAAATTATTTACTGCAGGAGTCTTGGGGGTAGGTTGGGGTTGCAGGCCCAGAAGGGGTGGATCAAGTTTGGGTACAAGCATATGCAGATGATATTTGTATTTTTGTGGGTAATGTAAATCATTCTTTCTGTTCTTAATGATTTTGAAAAATATTCTGTAGTCTCAAATTCTAAACATAACATAAGTAAGTGTTGTGGTCTCTTTTTGGGAAGACTGGATGGTCAGTCTATGTGCATAAATCAAATCAAAGATTCATGTGATCACATAAACATTTTAGGTATTTCATTCTCATCAGTAAATTTACGATATGAGAACTGGCATTTGGTGCTGACATCAGTAGAAGCTAAAGTTAATAGTTGGAAATCATGGAAACTGTCAAAAAAACAAAAGAGTGGCAGCATTAAAACAATTTATAATTCCAATCTTATTATATGTTGCAATGATTTTTGCCTTTACCTAGTAATTTTGGGGCCAGATTATATGCTAGTTTTTTTTTTTTCAAGTGGTTTGGGGTAACAGGTGTAACCATAAAGAAGTGTATTCTGTATTTATCCCAGGAAAAGGGTGGTCTGGGTATGATTGACCCAGTCACCTTTGTATTAACTCTCTTTTTCTCTCAGAATTTTAGAACGGCGTTTGAGAACAGATTGAGTGTTCAACAAAGATGACTTATCCTAAACAAGAGCTGATTCCTGAATGCATGGAGTAGATCCCTTCCTCTGGGAATATCTAGGATGATGCACATTCCTGAATGGGTTAAAGGGACTTTATTGAGACTTTTCAAATAGGAAGTTACAAAAAATTAGAATTGTTGGACCTCTAGGAAACAGTTATACATAGAAATTATTGAACAAATCCACCCCAGAAAAGCTGAATTCAGGAATTGTACTGATGGGTTAAATGCTGGAGTTTTAAAACAGTTAAAAAATAAAAGAATACCTCATAATATGTGGGATATCCTGTGGTTAATGATGTATGGAAGAATCAATTTAAGGGGGAATGCGAAACACAAACCTTTGGAGGAAAGAAATTGCCCATATTTAGGGTGTTGTAATTTAGTTGAAACAATGGAGCACTTCTTATTTGATTGTACCTATACCAAACCTCTATGGCCATGGTTAGCCACAAAATGGAAGTTGGCTTGGTTGGCACGAATCTCTCCTGAATCCTTGGTTCTAGGATATTGCCCCCATTTATTGTGTAAATACCATTACAGAACTTTAATGATGTTCTTTTGCTGCATGAAGTATTATGTATGGCAGGCTTGGTGCCAATGGTCCTGACATTTAAGTTCAGGTATTGAGTAAGGGTAATGCTAGTAATGGTCCTATCCATTGGTAACTCAACTATTTATACATTACTTCTCTTTGAATCACATAACTTATCCTGAACTTTATTCAAATTTAATAAAAAATGATAATCCATTCCACCACTGTTTTACCACATTTCGCTGGTTATTTGCAAAATCTTTTTGGTATACAGTAAACATTGCTTGTTCTACTAGTAAACTCAAAGTCTGATATGTCACCCATTTCTGTTGCAAGGACCATTTTCCACACCTGGAGTGCATAATCGATCACCCTGGATTTCAGTCTAACAGCCTGGATAAATATGTCCTGAGATCATCGTTGCATATGTGCATACACTATAAAGGTCCAGTAGGAGATGAAACTCCCCAAGAAGAGTAAGTTCAGAATAAAACAGTGCAATGCATGTCACTGTTTCACACCACTGGTCACTTTTCATTACAGGCAATTTATGTGAATAAGGTGCCAATATTCAAAAATGTGTCATGGGGTGTCTAAAAATCTGCACTCCACATTGCGATGGCATGGGTGCCTGAAGATGCAATACTCTGCTTAATAGTGCAATGGTGTTATTCAACTGAATATTAGGACCTGTTGGAACAGTGCTAAGCCATATTGTGCAGACCGCACATGGCTCCCAAAGTATGCCACTTCAATGTCTTGCACCAAAGCTCAATTTTCAATATGCAAATGGCCCCATGCACATGAGACAATTGGACATGCAAGTGACTAAGTTACCATTTGCATGCCCAGTATGTGCTCATTTGCATGTGTGGCCAAGCAGTTGAGTACAGTATTGTACCACCAAATTGCCCATTCAAGGACGTGGTGCAATCTCTGATGTTAGTGGTCCTAGCACACCCCATCCCTCACCAGATGAATGCACACAATGTCCCTGGTGTCCAGTGCTCCCTCCCACCACCAGCAACCATGCCTCATGTACACAGCCAAGTTCTCTGGCATCTGCTTGTACCTCCCAACAGCAGATCCCATGCATGATGTTTGAAACCCATTTAACTGCTACTCAGCCATCCATCTACCCCAATATCATAACCGATTTGTGAATTATGTTTTCCTTGTGTGCAGTAGTGCCTTCCCCTGCCTGATCCCATGCCCGTTACTGAAACTGCCTGTCCCTGTTGTCCACTTGTTCATCCTCCTGAGTACCCCTGTCCCCAATAAGCCACCATGATGGTATGCTTGCCATTACAGTGTTTTCCCCACCAACAGTTAGCAAGGCATGCCTACTGAAGTGAAGTTCTCCCTAACCGGTATGCAACCGTACCAGTAACATTGCACCCATCTCCACCCCCATAACACACAATAATTCCTGTACCCATTTTAGCAGCTCCTACCAGTTTCCTGGTAACAGGTGCGGTGACACACAGTGAAGGATTCATATACCACTCAGCAAAAATCCAGCCCCATGTACTGCAGGCTGAGGTACAGGTTCCTGGCATCTACTGGCAACAACACGTACCCTATCTCAAAAGCATCAAACATTTGACTCCTGTGGCCCCACCCATCCCTGTCCACCCCGGTGTCATAGCCGAGGTCATTGGATGTGGAGCAACACAGCATTCATTACACTGTACATTGGCCACCCGCCGCATGGCATAACGTGAGAGAGTGCACTGCTTATTTATAAGTAACTGTGTCCCTTTCACAGTTTCCTATAAATAAGCATCATGCTTACTGCTTCTGCAACATAGTGGTGTGTGGATGTTTGTGTCACTCACCCTCCACTGACCACATACCCAGTGTTTGCGGGACGGAGATGGGTGGTGGTAGAGGTGTTGGATATTTGGTGCCAAGGGAGACCTGCAGATGTCAAAGACCTGAATCTAGAACAGCAGTACAAGTGGGGTGGATGTCTTCTAACTGGTAACTGACTACTCCATTGTGTGGCACTGCACCATTCATCAGTCCGGACTTATTCTGTATGTCCACTGCAAAGGATGGAGCTCAGACAAATAGCATTTCAGTCATCTATGACACAGTGATGACAGCATCTGTATCATCCTTTAGATATCAGAAGAAGAACTTTGTTAATTTTTTTGTGTTCCTTATAGGCATTTTATGCATTTGACTTACAGACGATACACCCACTGGATTACATAGAAGTTGGGATGGAGAAATAGAAAAATAATTCCAGCTTGTGTGGTTTGGAAAATAAAAGTTCCCATCTGATCAGTATACTGGATACCAAAATGCTGAATGTTTTGTGATGACAGTCAGCCTTATGCACAGCATTTTCTACCTGCAAACATGAACTGTTACAATGACCCTGGCCTCCATCCCCTGTTATTTCCTTCATAACTTTCCCATAGCCCATGGGTTCTCTTTATGTGTATCTCATCTTCTTCACTGAGACCTGCATGTATACACTCCAGGTATGAACTATCACCAGTATAAGTTACCCTATTGAGTAACTTAGACAATGTTAAAGCAATGAGAGAAAGTCAAGGTAAAAAATAATTCCATTTGTACTCAGAATAAAGAAATGTGTCGATTGTTGTTACCCTGTTTTTGACCATTGACTGATGACATGAATATGCTAGGTTATCTGTTGCTATTGTATTAGCCAGACCTTACCTATTGCCATATTAAAAACAACCTAATTTTGTCAACACAATGGTGCAGAAAAATAAAATGCATTGTTTTTGCTATGCTCTCTCGTTAAGCTTTCTTTACTTACATTGTCAAGGAACAGTACCATATGATTGCCAACAGAAGAGAAGGGAAGGGGAAATTGTTTAACCAAGAGAGGCACACTATGTCAAAGCTTGTTGCCAGGTGCTATCTGGGAGCACAAGAAAGTTAAATGACTGGCTTGGGGTCACACAGTATGCAAGTGGGGGCTGTGGGTTTCAAACCCAGGTCTCCAGGTTTGCAGCTCAGAGCCTTAAACCACTGTGCTATACTGCCTCCCAGACATGTGTTGACTATTACTTGTGATGTATGACAAATAGTATATGTCATGTCTAATGACAGAAATAGATTAACAGTGACATAAGCATAGTACACTACCATTATCTTTCAATTGCCTGGCCTTTTCATATTGGTATGGTAGTGTCACCCTGGTACCATCCCTACTGATTGCCCAGTTTGGCCCCTCATCCAAATTTCCATGCATGACCTCTGCACCATAATTCAACACCTGCATCACCATTTATTTTAGTGATGGTTGCTATGTTGAAATATGTACAGCATTATTCAACCTGATTCCACACCGATATGCAATCACTTAGTGTCCTCCAGACACACTGTCAGGGCAAAGAATTTACACACTGGATGTGTTCGTCAGAGGTTCATACCAATCCTCACCTGCCAAGTGCAATGCCAAACCACAGCTATGATATCCAGTTCTGAGGTGGTGGAAGTGTGCCATGTGCTGTGGCCATGAATCTTGCATTGTTTGATGGCGTTGCCACATTGCAGTATGGCAGGTAACAGTGTGGGCAATTTTGTTCTCAGGCCAAGATCACATCAACAGACCCAGTGTTGGGGTCAGCCACAGTACGTTGGCTGTATTCCTGCCACATAACCCCTGGGGGGCCAACCTGCCATGCATGAAGTCCCGCATCAAGCTTGGGATGGGATTCACATGCCAAACCATGCTGCACCCAGTGCAGTGCCATGTACCGGCCATGCACACCTCACTGTATGCTGGCATATTGCTGCCTGCAAAATTGCAGACATCAGGTGTGTATTGAGTTTTGTTGGTGTATGGCTTTTCTCCTTAGCTTACCAGTATAGTACCAAGACTTTAGAAATGTCATGCTTCCTTTCATACCAAGCATTTGAAAGATCACAACAGTTATGTCAGGTTCAAAGTTTAATATTTTTACTGATTAAACTGCATTGTTTCCTTACACATCACAAAAAGAATAACAGTGGTTAACATCAGCCATCACTAATAAACTGTACTGTGGTATATTGACAGGTACACAGTGTGTGACCCACAGTCCCATGGGTTAAATGTATCGCTATTACAGCATCATCACTGAGATGAATATGTTCATATTTAAATGTGTACAATCAAATTTTTATGAAAATTAACTCTTTTCTACTGCCCCACTGCAATCTCTATATCACATAGTTCAGTTTCTAGCTTAATGAAAAAGCATTTTTTGCCACAATACAGATCAACAGTGAAACAGTATTTTTTTTGTGTGTGTGAATTCTGTTTTTTCTCCTCCTTGCCAACTACTGAGGCATCACTCAGGCAGCACACTCACCCTTGCCTCCACTTCCCACCTGAACTCCTTCCCCAGTCAAGGAATCAGGTATGCTGGGCCCCCCCACCAAGCCCAGCATGAGAGGAGGTAGGGGACCACAGAGAGTCAAGCTGGGGTCAGGACCAGCACTGGGTATGTGGGCTCGGCCACTGGAGACTTGCTGTCACCTTCCTGGAGCCGTTGTTTTTCCTTCAGATTGTGACCAGGGGGTGCAGATGTGCAATGATGGACAGGTGCGCTCCCTCACCCATGTACAGGATGTCTGCCAATGCCCTCTGCCCCAGTGTATGTGCCCCCACCTGCTGCAATGATCCCAGTCTCCACTGGGAGCTGCCAGTGCAGCAGAATTCAATGCCCTCCCTCACCAGGAGAGGACACCAGTCCTCCAGACACCTAATCCTCTCCATCACTGGCCAACCCTCGGTGACCTCAGTCCTCTCCTGAACCTGGGTCACTGGCATGGAGAGAGGTGTGGCATCCAGCGCCTCAACCTTCAGCACCACTGGGCCGGCAACAGTGAAACAGTATATCAGACGACAATGGTAAATATTGGTTCAGTATTGATGCTTTTTCCAGGTCCTCTTCCACACTTTCCCCTTCTTCCCCTTTAAGCCTTACAATCCCACACCTGTTTTTTCTCTTTTCACTAATGTGCCTATAAAAAGTCATGTCCCTTACCTCCTGTGCTATTTTTTCCACCATTTGTGCCTTTGCTCTCCTGACTGATTTCCCTGCCTCCCTCTGTTTATCTAGGTACACTACTCTGTCCTCCTCCTCCTTTTGTGTTTCCTTGTACTTCCTAAAAGCCATCTTTTTTGCCCATATCTTCCCGGCCACTTTCTTTGAGAACCATAGTGATTTTCTTTTTCTCTTGCCGTTGTTTACTTGTCCAATGGAAAGTTTTGTCACCTCCACTATGGCTCCTTTCACATGGGCTTACTGCTACTCAGCCTCCCCCCAATCATCCCTTCCTGCCAGTGCATTCTTGAGACATATCCCAATCTTAGTTAAGTCTGCCCTTCTGAAATCCAGGACCCTTGGCTTTCTGTGGCTTGACTCTGCTACTGTACTCATACTGAACAACACTGTGTGATGATCACTGGACCCCAGGTGTCCGCTCACCCACACTTCCACAATTCTGTCCCCATTGGTGAGTACCAGCTCCAAAACTTGCACCCTCCTGAGTGGGCTCTAGCACTAGCTGCCTGAGGCCTGTCCCAAGCATGGCATACAGGATGTCCCTGCTCCTGTCAGAGGCAGCCACTGGGCTGCTCCAATGCACATCTGGCAGACTAAAATCACCTACCAGCAGCATCTCCCCCTTAGCTGCCATTGTGTGGATGTATTCCACAAGAACCATGTTTACCTCCTCCCCTTGTGCTGAAGGCCTGTATATCCTCCCCTGTGTGAATAACTGTGCCACTGCCTCTTCCATTTGATCTTCCTGTTTTTAACCTCCTTCCCTCCTTCCTCCTGTCCTCCACTGTTCTCCCCTTTATGAGTTTAGTTACCTCTGGCTATATCATAACTTTATGGTCCTCCATGTTGACTGCACTATCCTGTGGGGGTGGGCAGTTTGATTCTCCCAGTTTCCTATCACCACTCCCTTCCCCGAGCACTAAATACTGCGCATTTCATTGACTGTAAATCTGTATGTGTCAGCCATGGTGCAATTCCACATTTGGCATTAAATTATCAGTACCAGTGATAATGTTCTACTGGTCACCACCATCTGTCAGAAGTATCATTGCTGATGGAGTTGTACTTTCATGTCACATGTGTATCAGTACCCTGATGGTGCACTGACAGTGCATAGTGATAGTAAGTAACTGCTCACACTGTATGCAAGATAATAAATAATGCACAAGAAAGCACATGGTTCACATGAACCAATATTGTGCATTTATGGGTGACTGTCACAATGTGGTACTTACAACAAGTGGTTGTGATCTCACCAAACTGATGTTTTCATCCCTTTAGTAGCATATGCATGTTTCACCCAGAAATGAGACACAGTTGACAGAAGTACTTATCATAAATAACAATCAATTCCTTAGCTTCACCATAATTGTTTAGTACAGCATAATGCATATAATAACATCTAGATATACTCATTAGGAACACTAATTAATATGCAATAATGTACAGCACAGCAAAGGATGGAAAAATCTTACAAGTCAGCTGTTAGGGTTGTGCTTTTAGGACCAAGGTCTCTCGAAAGGCAAACAAAAGTAGTTAGCATCAAAGATGCAAGGAAAAAGGTCTGTGACATACTGTCACACAATCTCTGCCCACTGAGTGACAACTAAAAGGGGAAAAGCATTGTGCTTATACGAACACTAAAAGCAATGAAGTAGACCACACTGTGATGCTTGAGGATAGCCATACATATCATATAAAACTGTGGGGCACTGGTTGGGGAACACTCCATTACATACACATGGAATCACAATTATGTAGGATCACTGTGATGAAACAGCTATATTGGTTGTCATCCTAGTTATGTTTGTATGTATTTCAGGTTTTCATGCTTACTTATCTGTATAGCAGAATGAGTACACTTTGCCATGTCCATAAGGTTACAATTTAGTATTTCATTTCTACAAGTAAAGGCTATCACTGCAGACACACAACTCCCACTGTCAATAAGTGAAATGAGAAGGCAGGAAGGAAAGGACAGGGACCATTACAGCAGACTTCAGTGAAAGGTGACAAACCTTTGCTAAAAAATGGCCCAGACAAATGAATTCATCTCACAGTAAAATGAATGGAATGCATTAGATTTCAAAGGACTTAGACTTAGCAGTAACATACGTCTTGGTTTTCAGTCCAAGTGTTATAATCTTCACAGCACTTACTGTTACCATACACATAACACTACTGGTCTAACAGACTGGAAAGTGCTTCCTAGTCTGGAATTACATTAGCACTTACATATGCTGGTTCAGAGGCACAGGAAAAGCATGACTGCTTGGGGGTATTTAAGAGCAGGCAAATCAAGATTAATGACAAAGAAACTACTGATTTGTTTTCATTAAGATTTTCAGAAATAATACAGCAACACAAGGAGTGGTACTAGAGTGTTTATTACAAAACAAATAAGGGTAGAAAATATGTTGCACATGATCTTTAAACACAGTGGTTGGTGTGAGTGTGTGTGTGTGTGTATGTGTGTGTGTGTTTGTGAAATTTAAAACCTAGGAGGAAACATTGCTGCCTACGACTGAGCTGTTACAGTATGCAAAGGAATTCTCGACTAATGAATGATCTGTGACTCTTTGTTTTTTCTTGTCTTTTGGGATGGGAGTTTGTTCTCTGGTGTAGTTATCTGGTGTAAGAGACTGTGCTGCAACTCCAACATGTTCTTTGGTGGGAAAGAATGCTTTGAAGTAATGCTGAGTCCCTTTTTGAAGCAAAATGTCTGCAGGGCTCCGCCCAATGCAGCCATAAAAAGAGGTGGAATTCTTTTATGCTAGACCAGTACCAGAATGAGCTTATGAATATGGATGAACTGTACTACCTGTCAGTACAATCCCCCCAAAAGCCAGAATTCTATACACTCCCAAAAATCCACAAACACCCCATACAATCACCAGGTCACCCAATAGTCTTTGGCATCAGATGGATAACTGAAGATATCTTGAGGTTTGTAAGACAACTTCCTGAGCCCACTGGTCACCTTAACATGTAGTTTTATCAGGGACACAAGTAGTGTGCTAGCCACCCTGCAAGATGTAGAAATTGAAAGGGAGTGGTGGCTAGTCACTTTAGATGTGGACTCACTATACTGTACACTAATATCCTCTGGGAGGGTTACAAGCTGTCGAACAAACTTTATTGCAATACACAGAGCTACCACAAACAAAAATTAATATGGTGGTAAACATGACAGAGATAGTACTGAAGAACCAATGTGTTTATATTTCAAGAGAAGATTTACAAACAAATCAAAGGGATGGCAATGGGTGCTATGCTGGCACCCAGCCTTGTAAATCTTTATCTTGCCAGGTGGGAAGAAGAGTTTGTATATAATGTGGATGTTAACCCTTTTTATGATAAGGTGAATCTGTTCAAATACTTCATTGATGATGTGTTGCTAATATGGAAAGGAACTAAAACTGAGTTAGATGATTTTGTGAGGTACCTTTAAAAATAGCAATGACAACCTGAAATTCAAGGTGATAGCAAATCAAACAAATACACATTTCTTAAATACATCACTAAACAGGAAGATGGGCCCCTGTTAACAGATCTGTACAAGAAGCCTACAGACAGGAATAGCCTGCTTTTGGCAACTAGCTGTCACCCTCCCCATACTGTATGAAATTTGTCAAAGGATCAATTCATGAGGCATAAGAGGAACTGTGGTAATAAACAAAGGTATCATGTAAGAGCAGAAGAACTTTCAGACAGACTTAGAGAATGGGAGTACCCAGAATCAGACATTATGAGAGCCAGAGCCTTGGTAGATGCTATACCTAAAGAGACCTCACGTGAGACACACCCTAAAATGGATCAGGAAAGAGAACAAGCCATCACCTTTGTGACCTCCTATGGAGGTGGGATGAGGGAATTGGTCAGTGTAGTAAAAACCAACCTGCCAATACTTTGGGGACTCACACTACTGGCTCCAATGTTTGAAAAATCATTCAAAATTTCTCATAGGAGGGGGCCAAACCTCCAGGACAAGTCAGTCCATAGTTACCAACCTAAGCCATGTGGGAATACCCTTAAACCTAGGTGGGGATCAAAACCCTGTAGCTTCTGCAACACATGCCACATTTTGGAGAGAAATGAACTTTCCACAACCCCAAATCAGGCAGACAGGAGAGAATCATGGGTAAAATTAACTGCAATGTGAGGCAGTTAAGTACATGCTCACATGTACATGTGGCAAATTTTATGTTGGCAGAACTAAAAGGAAGTTGAGACTAAGATAAAATGAGCATAACTTGGCTATAAAAAAACAGAATTGAGTATGCCACTACACATTAAGAATTTGAGGGATAAATGTAACCACAAAGTGAAGGCCATGGGTTTATAAACAGTGCCATAGAATGTGAGGGGTGGAGATGTGGAATCCATTCTTGATGAAAAGGAGCAACAATGAATTTAGAGACTAGGAGCAATAAAGAAGCCCAGGCCTGAATGACAAATCTGAGTTAAAACCTTTCCTAAAGAAGAGAAGGTAAACTCTCCCTCCCACACACACATATACTCTCCAAAAATAACTGACTAATAAAAGTGATTGGGGATTTAGTAAATTATTCTTTCTTGCTTGAAATGCATAATTTAAAAGTAAAAGTAGATGCTTCCATCTGATTTTACATTTCATTTGATGTTTTTTTTAATGCAGACCTGACGTAACAAGGAAGAAGTTGAATTCATCATTAAGAAGAAGACACAGTAATTCCAAAACAAAAAGGAAGCATCTTTTAGGATTAAAAGAGCTTTCATTAAAGGACTAACAATGAATTGTTTTACTCTAATTCAATTTTTGAAATTTATCTGAAGCACATTGGATTGGGTGGTGGTCACGATTGAAAGCCAATTGGCTGTAGCATACATGAGTCACGGGTGAATTGACGATTTCAACTTGAATGTAATTGAACTCACTAGTCTCTGAGGAAGCCCAAATCTGTTGGGTGAAACATAAAACCAATGGCAATGTGTTGCATACTGCTAGTATCTGTATTGCATTGCCACATCATGTTTATGGAGACATAAAGAGTCTTTCGAACATCAAAGTGTGAGACTCACTTTTTGTCCGTGTACTTGTGCAGGGGTGAGTGTTCTCTATCACTAACATTAACTGTACTGTTCATTAGAGAGGCACCACTGCCCCAAGTGATCACCTACACCTGTAAAATAGGAATGCCGTTCAATGTATTTCAATGTTTGTTTTTTTTTTAACTTGGAGCCATAACTTGTTTCTTTATTGTGGTTGTACAAGAGATATTTTGTACCATCATTTTAACTTTGATTGTACAGTATGTTTTATTTAATCTTTATTTCTTGTAACAAATTGTTAAAGCTCTCAGACCCTAGTACATGGCTTATCAGGTGTTGGCATAGGTTCTGTTTTTTTCTTCTTATGTCGGCCCTAGATTGATCATAGTTTGTACAGAATGGTGTTGAACGGGATTAGATTGATTAGATAATTGTTTATTTTTATAGCCTTCCTTGGATCTAGATCGAGACAGTATATGTTTTTCTCTCGATTTCAGACGTCTTCTTTCAGAAAGAGATCCAAGGGAGGCTTTAAGAATAAACACTACTCTAATTAATCTCATCCAACTGAAAAAAGTGTGTATTTTTGTTGTTTCTGGTAACCAGCAACAAAACAACCAGCCCCCAAATGGACAAGGCACAGAAGGACCAGGTGCATGAGGGGGTGAGGGACCAAATGGCAAGCAGATGCTGGACTTTAGAGTCAGGGCACACAGGTCCTGAATATTTCAACTTATGAACTAAGTGAAATTAAAACTAATGTCCTCAGCAGAAGTTTGAACTTTATACCATCTCCGAAAATTAATGCTTTTTAAAGTTATATTGATATCTAGAAGTTATTTCAGAGACTCAATCTGAAAAATACAATTCTATTCAAAAAGAAACATGGGCTTCACAGAAAGTAATGTGCCATTGTTAAAGGACAATACTGTACTGATGTATGACCTGCATTTTACTACCTTTGATTCATCCAACAATGTAATTGATTCAGACTTATGAGCATTAATCAATCCAGCAGAGGAGTCTGAAGTACAATCTTAACCTTACGTAGCAGCAGACCTGGACTGGGGTGAACCTACATTGACACAGAATCAATCTGCAAAGATTAAAACCAGTTCAGAGGAGAGAGGTCAGAGATCAGCAGAATATGCTCATTGGAGAAAAATACATTTTAAGCTGGAATCCATGTTTTTACCCAGCATTTGGTTTTCTTATCCTTGAAATATATCAGACATTAGTCTTGCAAGATTTTGAGAAACTAATAAATTCCAAATGGCCAAAAAAAGCCAAATATTTCAGTGCAGGAAGAACAACGTTTATATGTATTAGAATGAAATGAACTAATTGAAGTAACTCCAGCCAATAAGAGCGGCCTCATGGTCATTATGGACAAACTTAAATACCATCAAGAAATTATGACACAGCTCAGGCTGTTGGTGTGCACTGCAGTCAGGAATCCAGCCCTCCTGTATCCCATTCCAATCCCATGCGCGAACCTAAAGGATGCTATTTAAGAGCTTCATCTTCCTTTCTGAGGTTAATTTCCCACTGTATTGGAGGTAAATTACAATCTGACTTTTTAATTGCTGATGTGGGGATCATCTTGCTGGTGGCGCTCAGTTATGCAAACAGTTGGTGGAGTTATTGGATGAAACAGGTTGGGACTGAATTGTGAGCATATTATTTGGGGATCTTTTTTTTATATTTAAAAGACAAAGAACCTCTGTGCACAAGCACTGAGACAATGGTTACCCCAAAGGGCATTTGGCTGGGAAGCCAAGTTTCGAAGAAATACAAAATCACAAATTACCCCACAATGCAAAGCATCATGGGCTGCATATGCAAATCACCACAGAATATTGTGCTGGTTCAACTTTAAGCAGAAATGCATGGTGCTGAAAGGCCTCTCACACAGTTTGCAAAGGGCGCCAACAGAAGACATAGACACGTGTTTCATCCTACCAGGACTCATCAGTATTTATATTTATCTTCTAATCTGGTGAAAGATTGTGACTCAACTATTAAGAATGCGGGACTCGTGTTGTTCAGATGTTTATAGCTGTGTAAAAATAATTACATATAAAAGACGCCAAATGAAGCAAAATTATAGTACTGTATCACATGAAACAAGTGTTGTGACAAATTTCCAAAGGTTTTACAAAGGCTGGAGACTTTGGCTCTCATTTTGGCCCGCGTGTGCAAAGGACTTGAAGTTTAGGAAAAATGCTTTCTTGAAATAAAATGCATTGTAGTGTATTGTACATTGGCATATGGCAGATGCTCTTTACTGGACATCTGAATATTTGGGTCAGGTGCATGCACAGCTGGTCCGGGCCCCTTTCACACTTGTTTTCTTCATGTCATTGTATGTACAAATGTGTTGTTTTGTTAGGGATGGATTCTTTTTGCTACTCATCTAACAGGATGAGAATAGGACCATGAGAAGTAAGTGTGTGTGTGTGTGTGTGTGTGTGTGTTGGGGAGGGAGTGAGGGTTATTAATCTATTAATGCTTCTCAAATATCACTCATTAGAAGGGACATACCTCATATCACCTATTGAAATTACTGTGCACCATATGGGAAATCTGTTGTCCTACATAGATAAGATGCAAACTCAAGACTTTAAAGCACACATTTTTAATAAATTCTAAATCAAAATTAACATCAGCCCAAAGAGAAGCTGAAGTTTCCACAGTAGTTTTTTTGAGCTTGTGTCTCCACATCTTATGATATGTCCCATATTTTGGGGCTAATGTAGCGCATTGTCCCACGTACTTCAATTAACACTAAGTTGCACATGAAAACTTTCTGCTGCAGTAAAATCTTCAGTTGGTCATGGTCCAACCTTTTTTTTTCATCATTTATGTTACCTGGGTCATTGACCAATCCCCTTCTCTGGTCTTCACCACCACTGTCACTGATCTTCTCTGGGACTTACCCACTCCACTGAGTTCTCCATGGAATGTCCTGCATGGCAAGGCTATCAGGGTTGGCTAGGCCCCCTCCAGAGCACAATCCAGATAATGGAGAGGAACTTACTTTGTGATGTAGGGCCTGCAGTACGCTGGGGCTTCATCCTGCCAGTCAGGGATTTACCTCCTCCCTTTTCTCCCCAAGGCTACCTGTGATGAAATAACATCCCATGTGTGTGTATGGAGATCATGTACATGCAAGAATCTGCTGGCAGGCCTGTCCCCAACTAGATGTTCTGACTCTGCTGCCCCCAGCCTCTGCCAGGTGTTAATCAAGCAGCCTCATATGTCCCCATGTGAGGAGAGTAGTTCATGCAACACTTATCCTGTCTCCCCCCCAACTGACCCTCATGTAACCCAAGCTTGCTTCCAAACCTGAGTCACTGCCATGCAGGCAATACCATTACTGCCATGCCACTGGACTGTTCCTTATGGTCCAACTTTTAAAACTTTATTCTTTCTAAAGCAATTTAACTTTTAAAAAAGACTACATTTTATCTTGAACCTTTTCCCTCCTAATTTATGCCTTCCTTTCTTCCAACTACTGGTCCTTACATCTGTGCTATAGTTATTAGTCACTCCTTTTCCACTGGTTTTATCCCTGATGAACTAAAAATTGGTTGTTACACCTACTGTATACTGAACAAATATTTGGGGAGTATGGCCAGCTGCCCTGCAGATAGGATGGATGGAGTGAGAGCTCCTATACTTTTGGAGTCTTATAACTATAGAAAGTGTCTTTAAAGAGACTTACCAGTCTCAGAATGTGCACCTAATATATAGGTGCCCTACCTCAGGGAAATGCTGTTACTATATGGATGCCCAAAATATTCCATTAGGTAAAATGTTGTAACGCTCGTAAATTTACTTTTACCAGGTCACTCCTGCTTCCCTGTATTTAGAGCCACCCATGGTCTGCCCCCCAGTGAGCCAAGTTATGATGCGATCCTAGGGAGAGTGCAGGAATGCGCTCCATTACAGTCAATGGTAGGCAGCTTTTAAATAATTTTTTCTATATTGTAATTGTCATTTGTTGATAAATCAAGGGCACTGGTCGACTAACAACTAACAACGACTTTTCAGTGTCAGTGGCTCAGCAGGTAGCACACTCGCCTCTGAGGCCGGGAGATCAGAGGGCTGTGGGTTCAGTTCCCAAATCTGGCACTTGGGTTAATATCCCAATACTGACACTGTAGTGCAGCATGAGAGGGGTGCTGCACTTCTGAGGTGCCATCTTTCTGATGAGACGTTAAACCGAGATCCCATCTGCCTGGATTGGTGGTAGTTCAGGTGGATGTTAAAGATCCCATGGCACTTATTGAAAGAGTGGGGGAATTTCCCCGGTGTCCTGGCCAAATTTCCCTCATTCACTAAAAATACCACCAACAGCTTAATCTGGTTCAAGGTCAATTGGCATTCATCTGTATCCCTCTCCCCTGGGTCGTGCCTGAAAAAAGGCAGGATTTGTCTTACTTACCTGGTCAAAAAAAAATAAAAAAAAATAAAAATAAAATAAGGCCCTTGTTAGTCGACTGGTGCCCTTAAATCATCAACAAATGACCATTACAATATAGAAATGGCCAGCTGCCCTGTGTCCTGTGCCCAGTGCCCTCATTATTCTGCCCTGATTGTAACAGTGAAAATTCACAAAATCACCTTTAGGCCAAGAGTTGAACATTTTCTCTGCCTTTCTGCATGAGGCAGCATCATAACAAGACTATGTTAAAAATTTTGTGTAAAAATATTAAAAAACACATTTTCAATATTTTTACCCCCAATTCCTCAGCTTCAGTTCTATTGGCTCTGGCCAGGGTTTGTTTTTAAGTTGGAAGAGAACCAAGTTACAAGACCAGCAGCCAGGTCCATTTTTCTCAGCCTGGCCATCAAAATGTCATGATTACACATGTCAAAAACATAGAAACAGAGAAATATAGACAACGACAGCTGAAAAAAAGAATGGTCCATCCAGTCTGCCTGTGTTACCCTAGCTATCACCATAACCTATTGTCCATCAAGGTCCTAGCCCTCCCCACCACCCCTATTCCCTCACAGTGTGTCTGTCATCCCAAGCAACCATTATACCCTTCATTTTGACCGAGCCATGCTTGAAACAATTAATAGTTTTAGCATCCACCACTCCAACTGGTAAACTGTTCCACAGTTCCACCACTCCTTCCATAAAATAATACTTTCTCATGTCCCTCCTGTCAGTTTCCACTCATGCCTTTGTGGCCTCAAACTGTTACTCATGCTAAATAACTCCCTCTAGTCCACCTTGTTTATTCTTTTCAGGAACTTGAAGGTCTCAAAAGCCTTAAATAGACCGACAAACAAGGTACCTTTGTAAATGAGCCTATGGCTCAAAGGTTTTCCAAACTGCTGTTTAAATAAAATAAAAATTAAAAAACACCATGCCCACAAAAACACCCATCTAGTGCACTTGCCATCAAGTCTTTGAAGTCCACAAGCATGGTGCCCATCAAAAAACCTGTCCAAAAGCCTGACTGGCAAACAGATAACTTTGAGTACTTCGAGTACTCATATAGTTGATTATACACAATATGCTCCATTATTTTAGATAAAGTGGGCAGAAAAGCAACTGACCAATAGTTTGATTGTGCACCTGGCTTTCCCCCCTTAAAAATAGGCACCACCTTAGCACATTTCCAACTTTCGGGAAAATTGCCTTCTAGTGTACTATTATTAAACAGTTCAGTTTTCACTGGGACAATTACATTTACTGTATCTTTTAAAAATCTAATTTCCATATTGTCCAGACCACATAATTTTTTAACATTCAGGGCCTGTTTTTCAAATCATCGGGAATAGCACATGATGCTTGCACCAACAATGACTAGCACAAGGGGCATTTTGCACTGCACCATGTACCATTTCCAATTTTCAGATGCCCCTGCTCCAACTGGGGGGCTGCCTGCACTTTCCAGGCTTGTGCTATTCCTGTGATGGATGCACTAGTGCAGCAAAGTGGAGGGGGCTTGTTCCAAGGCAGCACTGCAATATCCCTTAATTGGGATTCTGCAAACCCCTCTGATAGGCACATGGGCTGCCAGTGTTAGACAAGCCTGGAGTTGGTCTAACAGCCTGTGTGACAATTGGAGTGCCCTATCATGGTAAGAAGTGATCCATGGCCAACACACAGTTCCCAACAGTTATCACCGAATATGATCCACAGGAGCTCCATCGTATACTGAATACCATACACAATCCAAAAAGCTGTGCTAACCAAGGAAGGCTTCTACACTCCAACTGCTTTGGAGGAAGCCGAAATGTAATTTTTATTACATACATTTATCTTCCTCCAAAGGAGCTGGAGTTTGGACACCTTCCTTGGTTAGTACTTGGATTGTAAGTAGTACATGGCCCCCTAATGTGGCCACCACCAGTGGACTTCTGTGGCCATCCCACATCTGGCCAACTGTCTCTGCACTTATGCAGCCACGGGTGATGCTCTCCAAGCCCCCCTGCCACCAGTCATACAATTCCTCACCCCCCACACCCACTCACTGGCATAGAACTTGCTATGCCCTGTAACCATGTGAGCTCCATTGCCACCCCCCATCCCCAACCCATCCCATCCTGCCCTCCACAGGACCTGCCAGTCTTTGGATGCACAGCCAGTGGGCCCCCCCATGGCTTCCACCTGCTGCCTAACATTTCCACAACTTACAGCATTCCCCTCCTGTGCACCATTTGTTTGGTACGCAGGATGACTTATGGCAAACTCCAGGAGTTTGGTGCCAGGACCCCAATGTTTACAAAATTGGGTGCAGGGTCCATGACACACCGAAAACTGCTGCAGTTAGGGTTTCAGTGCAAGGTGTACCAACCTAAGAGGGGCTTATAAAATTGAGCCCTCCATTTCTTAATTTCATAGTTTACTTCTTCAGATGTTATTTCCTAGAATAAAAACCAGGAATGTTCTTGATATTATCAGTAACAATATTCTCATCTCCCACAATAGTTTTATTTTGATTATCTATAGGAATGTGAATGTTTGGCTGAGTACAAAAATAATTATTTTAACTATCAGCAGCTAACCTTGGGGCAATAACCTCACCATTATCATTTATCAGCTTATTGTAGGATCAAGATTTTCCTGGTTTTTCTAGGTCATATATTATGTTCCAGTGAGTTTTTGTATCTGTAATGCTAGTAATCTTCTTTGATTATAGGAGCACGGTTGTGCCCCTATAGTTAGGGTTGTACTGGTAGTTCTATGTTAAACCCCAATTTTTGCACTTCAATAACTTAGTTACCATTCAACAGATTTGCATGACAATTTGCATGTGCAGTCTCATAGGGTAAATCATTGGATCTGGAAAGTTTTGTTCTGGTCAGATATGTGGATTCCAAGTGCCAGAGAGTGCAAAATGTGATTTTTAACAAGGTTTTTTTTTTTTCACTTTCTAAGCAGTTTTTTTTAAATAGCCTACATCCCAGAGGGTTTAGAATTTTGGTCTGAAATGTTCAGGTTGGAGAGGGGCTGAGCCACAGATCTGCCTTTTGCTACTTTGGTGAAAAAATATTAATCTGTTTCGAGGTTATTTAATTTATTTCATTTTACAACTTCTGTTCTGAGCATGCTCAGTAAGCACTTCAAGATAGCTGTAGGAAATGAAAAAGGAATTCTTTTTTCATATGAAAACAATCATTTTTCATTTGCCACCATCTTGTCTCCATTTTTTCAAAAATAAAGTCAAACCCTACATAAATGACATCCTGGAGAGGGACCAACACATGTAGGTTGCTTATTGGGATCCCATTAGCTGGATTCTGCAGTTAACTGTTGCAGAAATGCTCTTGTAATGCTATTTTATTAAGATTATAAATCTTTTTTTCATGACTTGTGATATGAATAAAGATTCTTTTTTTTTCGAGTCACGAAAAAATATCTTTTTTCATGAGAGGAAAATCCTTTTTTCTTTGCTGCCATCCTTTCCCTGGTGTCTAGTGGCAACCCCCTCTGATTGTTGTACTCATAGTAATAATATACTTCCCTGGTGTCTAGTGGCACCCTCCCACCAGAATTAAAAGTTTCCAGACTGACCCATGGAGAGAGAAAATCTTATCAGAGTTGGAACCAACAGAAGAGTCCACAGAGTTGCCAGGCACTTGGAGAGTGTTTTTTTTTCAGATTTTAAAATTTTAATTAATACATAAACTGTTTGATTTGACCTGAGTTCCACATACAGTTAAAATTTTGGGCAAACACAAGTAGCAATATAACCAATGACTCACAGACAAGTCTAGCTAACCTCCACTGCAACTTATTTCATCTGAAATGTATTCTAATTCACAAAAGCAGCATAGATCAAAACCAGGCTTCAAACATTCCTTTGCATTTACAATAAAATGCCAGAAATCCAAAATAGCAAATTGGTAGCATTTCAGGATTAAAGAAGTTGCAGTAGAGGGTAGCTGGACTTGTCCGTGAGTCACTGGTCATACTGCTACTTGTGTTTGACCAAAGTTTTAGCTGTATAGATGTGCAATTGAAAAGAAGTCTGTGTAATGCAGAGTAAGATGCTGGATTAAATGCAATAGCAACTGAAAATTCTTCTACTTTGGTGGCAATAGCAGAAGCCACAGCAACAATCCCTTCCTTTAGTCTCTCCCCTCCTGAGTTTGTTTTTCTTCATCACTCTTGGCACCTTATAGCTTCACATAAAGTGTGCTCCCTTTTTGTGTTATCTTATAGCATTATAATAAAAAGTGTTCACTATGGCTTTATCAAATAGCCATTAATTTTGAAACCAATTCCAGTTGTGGGGTATGATCCAGGTCATATTAAACAGCAGTGCCCTTAACTCTGTATGAATCCCCTACATAAGGTAAGTGGGATAAATTCTTATATGATGCATTACAAAGCTACTACTGTGACTCAGCAATCTGTACAGATGGTTCCTTCCCCCACAACTAAAAATTTAATGATTCTGGAGTCAGCAGTGTACATTCAGATTATTGCAAGGATTGCAAGGTCCCTGCCGTTGATTGACATTCAGTCCTTATGTCTACAGGTCAAAATACTGACTAGTAACTACTGTGTGGCACAAAAGTAATTTACAGGTTTCCAAGCAATAATCCAGCATCTTTCTGTGTGTGTTACACTGACTTCTTTTCAATTGCACATTTACACAGTTAAAAACTTGGGCAAAAACAAGTAGCAGTAAGACCAGTGACTCACAAACAAGTCCAGCTACCCTCTGCTGCAACTTCCTTAATCTGAAATGCATTCTAATTCATAAAAGCAGCATATATTGAAACATTCCCTGGTGTTTACAATAAATTGCCAGAAGTCCAAAATAACAAAACAGTAGCATTTCAGATGAAGGAAATTGCAACGGAGGGTAGCTGGACTTGTCTGTGAGTCACTAGTCATACTGTTACTTGTGTTTGCCCAAACCTTTAACTGTATGTGGGACTCGAGTCAAATTAAACAGTCTGTGTATTAATTAAAAGCATGTTTTTTGTTTCCCTGGTGTCTAGTGGCACTCCCCACCCACTGATCATCATCCCATAGTAAAATAATATTGCCTTGGGAGTTTGGCTTAGCACTCAGCAATGTCAGATGTCTTTTAGACAGGGTCTGACTGGCACAAAACCTCAGGACAGCTAATAACTATTTCAAACCTTGGAAACACAAAACAACAAGCATAATTCTGCATTGGAAGTTAATGGCTACAGTTAGAGCAGAGAAACAGCAATCTACCCTCAATTTTAAGCCAGCAAACCATGAACAAAGTTCCATGCCAGACATCAGGACTCATGCTAAAAGCATAGTAGCTGAGGCAGAGAAGGCCAAGGAGAAGTAGCCGAATGGTGTGGACCAACATCTGGCAGCCTTGATAGTTAACTTGCAACAGGAGATGAAAGTGGGATTCAAAAATATAACTGTTCAATTGACTCACCTGCAGGAAGTGGTAACTGGTCTGGCAGAGACTTCAGTAACACATGGTAATCAGTTGGATGAGGAGGAGAAGCATATTGGGGAGCTAGAGGATGCAGTAATTGAGCTCTCAATAGATAGATCTATTCTTCTGGATACCGTGGAAGCCTTAAAAGACCTTGCAGATGATCAAGAGAATCAGAGTCGACGCTCTAACATATGGCTCATTGGTTTCCTGGAAGGTGTGGAGGGCAAAGAAGTTGGTAAAAATATCCAAGACTGCTAGCTGAAAAGCTGGGTATGAATCCTATGCCAGCCATTTATGAACTGCAGCATGTGTACTGAACTGGTCCAAAGACAAGGCCTGGGGACAGACCCAGGCATTACCTTCTCAAATACCTCAGATACCCAGGGAAGGAAAAAATGTCCAGCAGCCCAACAAAAAGATCTGCTGGAATGGGATGGCAATAAAGTCTTCATCTATTAGGGTTTCAGCTTAGACTTACAAATTAAGAGGTAAAAATTTAATGGAGTGAAGATGAAGCTGCATGGTTTGGGCTGGGAGTTCAGCCTGCTCTATCCTGCCAAACTCTGGGTTGTGTGCCTGGGACAACCTGCATATATTTTCATGAAAGTTACTGAGGCAGAGGAATATGTGTGCAAGCAGGAGGCTGCCCAGGAGGGCAGATCACAGCTCTGTACCAACAGACCTGCCCTGTGAGAGTTTTGTTTCCTTTTGATATCTGCTTTTCACTAATTGTTTGTGCTGTAAGTATGGGATTGTCAGGCTAACCAGGCTACATATTGGGTAACCTAAAGACAATGTGCCAATTGCCTTGTTGTGTGATCACCAGGAAATAATTTAAGATAGTGCAGATTGCAGCTGGGGGGCAGAGGTCATAGGCTGTGTCCTCTGATGGGTTGGATTTTGGCAACCAGTTGATATTCCCTGATATATTTGGCAAGTTAGCAATGCGAACAATCAGTTGGTGCTGGAATGCCTTTGTGCTAACTGTAACTGGCAAACTGTTGTTCCTGTGATGTTGTTTTGAGGATGTATTGTTATGGTAGAGTGCAGAACACTGCAGGGGAAGAAGGGCGAGTCTGCTGGAAACCACATGGTGATGCCCTGTATAAGCCTACTGGGAAACCCTGTTTTTACAGCTCAGATGTTTGCCATATGGACCCTATGTGTTTATGTGCAAGCTACACCCTTTCAACCTATTTGGGAGACCCTGTTTTTTCATTTTCTCTGCTCTCATCTTGGTAACCTCATGGTCCCCTCTCAATGGAATGGAAACTGCCAGGTGGAGTACTTCTTCATGAAGCATATAAACTACTAATGTCATCCCAGGTGTTCCCTACTGCCAATTAGGCTATCTGTAAAAATGCTGATCTGCATCTGAACATAACCCCTTTTGTGCCTATGGACTATTATCGGGAAAACATTAACAAATGGCAGCAGAGGAGAGGCTTGATTTTTGCTCCACCACTTGTGGTTTCAAGAGATCATAGTTCATCTGAATATTGTGCGCACTCTCACAATACTATGCCCTGCTTGAAGTCTCTAAGGTTCTTTTTTCCATACAGTTTAAAGTTACTTCATAACAGTACAACTTTTGTTTATCCCATGTACTGACTCACTAATACCTGCATTGTGGACTGCAATGTAAAATGTCTCTACTCAACCATGGGGCATAAAATGTTTTAGTATGCTCTCTCTGTCAAATGCTTAGTGCTGTTCTGTTGGGGTCAATGAGTAACAGTGGTCTGATGACTGCATGAAGTTATTTATGTTTGCCAGATTCAAATATCCTATTTCCTGGTGTGATCGCTTGGCAAGTCACCAGATTAGGCTCCCACCACTTTCCCTCTGACTACAGCTTGGGTTGCAGGTAATGACAGAGAGGGTGGTATTAGAGTCGGATTACCACACACCATCCTTGAGGACACTGTTGAATTATTTTTTGACCTCTCCCTATTAGTTTTTTTATCAGGGTATCTTGTACTGTGCCTTGTAAATAGCAATTTACAATTGTAAATGTGGGTGTTAAACCCATATTCCATGATTGGGTGCTTAAATGTTTATAAATTGCTATGTTTTCTGTGTCATTTAAGAATGCCTCCTGCACCCTGTTGATTGTAATATTAATTGTAAACCATACATCGGATCGCTTTATGCAAGGGCTAACTGTAGGGAAGGGGGCAAGTCAACCACATGGCAGCATGTTTTTCACTTGTCCCATACATTAATTCATTCATATCAGTAGAGTGGACTACACTGCATTATGTTTCTACTCATTCATGGGGCATAACATGATTTTGTATGCACTCGCTGTCAATTGTTGAGAGTGGCTCTGTGGTGGTCACTGTGGAAAAGTGGACTGGTGTCTGCAAAACATATTTGTGTTTGCCAATCACACAACTCCTGTTTCCTGATGTGATCATTTAGCAAGTCATCGGGTTAGACTCCTGCCACTTTCCCTCTGACTGCAGCTTGGGTTGCAAGTAATGACGGACTCTAATAGAAACATAGAAACATAGAAGTTGACAGCAGATAAGGACCGCATGGCCCATCCAGTCTGCCCATTTCTTTTTTCTACCTTATAAACGTGCCATCGGCCTTTGCTCTGTCAGTGGTCTATCTATTCATAGTCATTTGTATTGCTCCCTTATGCCTATCCCATGCCTGTTTGAAGCCCTGCACTGTATTCATAGCCACCACTTCTTGTGGTACGCCATTCCATGTATCCACCACCCTTTCTGTGAAAAATAATTTCCTCATATTCCCCCTTAATCGGCCCCCCTCTAATCTCATGCTGTGTCCTCTTGTCCTGCTATTTTTCTTATATTTAAACATGTTAGACTCTTTCACCTTGTTAATGCCCTTTAGATGTTTGAATGCCTCGATAATATCACCTCTCTCTCCTTTGCTCAAGGTTATACATATTGAGCTCTGTTAATCTGTCCTCATATGTCTTCTGATGCAGTCAGAACTATCGTTGGACCTCCACATGTTAATTGTTTGGTAATTACTTGTTAATTTCTTTTTAATTTATTTCATAATGTGCCTTACAAATAGCAATCTAATGTTGTGGTTTGGAAGTCGAGCCTGTGACATCTGAATGGGCAAATATAAGTTCAGAAAGCGCTATGTCCAATGTGAGATTTAAGTGAATCTTCTGCAGCCTGATAACTGTAATGTTACATGCAAAACATACAGAGGAAATGCTTTAATGCATGGGCTTACTATGGGGTTGGGGAGCAAATCAATCAGATGCATGGGGTTCAGGGGAAGTTTTGCCTGATAATGGATTTGTAATTCTGTGGGTCACTGTTTGAAAAGTGTAGACCGGTGACCACACAATTATATGTGAAGGCTGTTTGCATGACCTGGCCATCAAATGACAGCACTGCTTACTTATTATCTTTTTCTAAGGAATTGTAGGGGTGTGGGCTTGCTATGTTCCTCTGCTTCATGGGGTTGGGGGGACGTGACACCACTACATGGGTCTTTATATTACATCTACAAGCTGCTGTGTTATCTTCTTTTTAACTATTATAATAATGTAGTGCCAGAAGGTCCCCAATGTGCCTTGTCCATCAAGATATCAGCGGGACACTGCACCCTAGTGGTTGTCAAGTTTGGGGGGGTTGGACTCCTTGTTTCGTGCTGGGTAGGTGTTGTTGACCATGGCACTAGTTGAGCTTGTTGCTCCTTTGTGTCGGGGGTACAGCTATAAGTTTAAAAAGATTGATTTGTCTGAGTTTTTACTGGCATTATGGGGGGTCAATAGTTGTGTTCGATTGGGTAATAAGGGGTGGTGGAGTGGGGGAATTGTTGGGGTTATTTTGCTAATCTTTACATTCTGGTGGTTATACTAACTACAAAACAAGGTACGGTTTTCTACAAAGTAGAGTTCAGGCTATTGTTCCACAATATTTCAAAATAATTGGATTTATACCTAAACAGCAATGGATGATACAACACTTAAAATAAGATCTTTGAATGTTAATAGGCTTAAGTCTCCTATAAAAAGACAGTGTTGACAAAAATAAAAGGCATGAAAACTGACATTCAATGTCTGCAAGAAACTCACATGACACAGAAAGAATGGGGATTTATGGGTAAAAACTGGGTGGGGGGATGAATGGTTTTATTCCTACTTCTCATCACTTCTCAAGTGTGAGAGGGTTAGCCATATGGATTCGACCTTGCTTCCTGGGTACAGTAATTAAAGTTAGCCAAGACCAGGGAGGTAGATTTGTTTTAATTCAGGTCATCCTTAACAGCAGGCTGAAACTTGCTATAGGGTCCATCTATGGACCAAATGTAGAATGTCCTGAGCTTTTTAATAAGTTAAAAATTCAAATGGCAGCCCTTGAGGGTTAATTGGTACTTAGTGGTGACTATAATTGTGTCACGGACACTTTCCTGGACAGATTATCCAGAGTTGGGATCCCCAAGTCCAAAAATGCTAAGGCCCTGAAAGATCTGCCTTGTGATTACAATTTAACAGATGCTTGGAGGCATTCAAGCAGGCTTTAAAGACCTATCTGTGGCTTCAGGCTTTTAATAAGTGAGTTTCCTGTATACGTTATGATATGTCTATGATTTTATGGTATATGATATGTTTTTAATATGATTGGTGTTTTAAAATGTGAGGTGCCTTGGTTTTGGATAAGGTGCCATAAAAATAAATGTCATTATTATTAATATTATTGTTATTATGTCAATCCCAAGGAGAAGGAATCTATATTTTATTCTCACTCTAGCAAACTATGTTAGGCTTGACAGAATCCTTGTCTCGTCCAGCCTGACCACTTCTGTTCATAAAGTTATGCATGATGCTATTGCTATAACAGACCATGTGCCTGTTGTGCTCGACTTGCAGGGCTAGGGAACCCCTAGTATGGTTAGATCCTGGAAACTAGACCCACTTCTATTAAAAGATCAGGACTTTATTGGGTACATTTGGGACCAAATACAACCTTATTTGCTCAATAATCCCAAGGGATTAACATCTGCTTCTATCAGATGGGAGGCTCTAAAGGCAGTGCTGAGAGGAATAATACCTTACTCAGCACATACCAGGAAAGTAGAGGCTAAAAGCCTTTTTGACCTTGAGCAGCATATACTACATATGGAGAACCAATACATGCAAAATCCCATTACTGTATTGTATCAGAGTTTACAAAAATTAAAATGGAAACTCAATTACATTGCCAGTTCAAGAATTGACTGATCTCTCTTCTCTCTTTCCTTGCACACTTATCTCTCATCTTCACCTCTCCATTACTGAACATTGTTCATATTACTACTTTTATCACTTTCTGCAGTTTAATGTATTGTCTTGCCATAGCCCACCCTAGCATTTATTTTGTACATGGTTGCCATTTCTAATTCTAAAATGCCCCACTGATTGTAACCCTTTTGCTCTCCACTTATAACCTGTTTAGGCTTGTGTCTTATTATCAATACATGCACATAAGGCTTCTCCGTTATGTTTACCCTAAATACTGCATTAAGCGATACTGTATACCATTTATGGAGGATATTCTTCTATTGGATAAGATGTGTGCTTTCATATGTATACTCAAATTTCAATAAAAAGATAAGTGAAAAAAAAATGAATTGACTGCTCCATTCTGTTAAATCAAGCAAACAATTATTTTAAGGGAGACACTGGGGGGAAATGGTTAGCTTGGCAGTTGAAACTCAAGGCAAGCATTAAAAGCACAGCAAAGATTCACAATTCTGAGGGGGTCCTACAAAGTGATGACAAGGGTATTGGAGAAAGCTTTAGGAATTTCCATCACAAGGGAATTCTTTTTCCATGACTAAATCATTAACCTCAATGACAGACCATTTGACGTTGCCACCAGAATGGTTTGCTTCGCCCACATAACCAGCACAACTATCATCACGATGGGGTAGTTCAACTTGGTTTGTGACATTTGTAGGGGAGAGGTTAGTACAATGGTCACACACTATTGCCCCCACAGAACTGAATACCCTCTCCACACTTACACTGGAGGGTGAGCTGGTCAGGTACTTCAGTGCTACTGAAGTCAGCTCTGGTCATTCATTTACCTTGCCACTCCAGTACAGCAGAGGATTATCAAGTACTGTCAGATGCATGTTTTCTGCCAAATAGGCGTCAACCATTCTCTGTGCTGCAAGCAGTCCTGATGATGAGTCATCCACCTGTTCACAGGCTTCATCCAGGTTACAGATTCCTACTTGAGACAAGGCACCCCGAAGTGAGTTAATGGCAACCTGTTTTACTGACCCCCCCCCTTGTCCCACAGCCACATTACTGGATGTGCTTACTCCACAGTGACCTTCAGCCTTGTTATGATGTGGTTTGCAGAACTTTGCATGTGACTTCTGTGCCCCATGATCCAATCGCACCAGCTGTCCAGTAGGATTTAGAACCTGATCAGGCCCTCCATCCAGCAAGGATGCAATGCCACATTCGTAGCATGGGTCCAACATTGTTGCTATTCCAAATTCTGCACTTTGCTGAATACTGGTGATGTGGTGATTGCAGTCAAATATTGTAAGCATGTGTTTAAGTAATGCACTGCTTGACCTATCTCTGGACATATCAAGGCTAGGCTGCAGATTCAAGAAAGTCTGCTTCAGCACCCGCAGCAGTGGAGTGGCTTGACTAATGGATGCAGTGTCACCACTCACTGCCTGTGTGGCATGTTTAAACGGCCTCAGAATTGATATGACTGAGTCCATGAGGCACCATTATTCAGTTGTCATAGACCTTGAGGCCCCTGAACTGTTAAGGCTAGTGTGCATTACTAGGTATTCTGAGATGGCTTTGCACCGTTCATACAACCACTCTGCCATGTAAAGTGTTGAGTTCCAGTGCGTGACAACTTCCAGCTTGAGGTGAGGGAGGCTGTTTTGAATCTGCAGCTGCCTAGATTGGTCACGGGCCCTTTCAGAGCATGCAAAGTGTGCACATATATGGCGTGCAACTGTCAGCATTTGCTTGGTGTCAGGGTACCTGTACCACAAGATTTAAACAGTAGGCCATTCAGGGAACCCTCATGAAGTCACCATTGCTGATACATTTAATGACATTTGATCCATTGTCACTAGTTATAAAGCCAGCTTTGAGGGTCAGGGGGTTCGTCCACTCATCAATTTCAGTCAGTAGTAAGTCCAGCATTGTTTTCACCTGTGTGAATCCTGCCACATTGTGCATTGCAAGCATTGCATGCTGTCTAATTCCCTATGGGTTGCTACCATGACAGTCTGCCTTATTACACTGCTTAACAATTTCGCCAGCACAGACAACCCCTGGTACCTGCACCAAGTGTGCAGTAATACACAAATAGGAACTGCCCACCGTTTTGCCACTTGTCCACATATCCATACTTAAGTGAATGTATGGTGAGGAGGAATGTTGAAGGGCATCTCTTACAGACACTGTCACAGTCCAGTATAACTCAGGGACAGCACAGGTGGAAAAGTAGGTCCTGGACAGGACTTTTCATTTGGGACAGGTGCATGCCGCAAAACACCAGAGTCCAGAATTCTCCACAAAGGAGAAGGGCAAAAGGTCAATTGTCAGCATTTCCATGGCAGCAGCATTCAGTTCATGGAACACCGCTTGATATTTTTCTATTCAATTCATTTTTATTTATTTGGCGTCTTTCAAATACCAAGGCACCTTACATAGAATTGCACAACTTCAGGAAAAAATAACATATATTATAAATAGAATAAAAATTTATAAACAATAAGAATTATAAAACTAGTCCCCAAAAGCATGGCTCCATAAAACAGTTTTAGTCACCTGTTTAAATCCCTCCACGGTCAGGCACTCATGTGTCTGATGGGGTGGAGAATTCCAAAGGGTAGTGGCCACATGCATAAATGCATGGGCCCCAAAAGAATTTAAACAAACCCTTGACATCTCTTGCAACCCCTCGTCAGTTGAGCAGAGAGATCGCCCAGGTCAGTAAGGGACCAGAAGCTCTTTCAGGTCATCTGGGCCCAGTTTGTGTAGGGCTTTGTAAGTCAGAAGTCTAACTTTAAAGGTGATTCACCACTGAACTGGCAGCCAGTGCAGTTCACACAGCACCGGCAAAATATGACAGAAACAAGAGGTTCCCGTCAATAACCGGGCCTCTGCATTCTGCACCAGCTGCAGGCAGCAAATATCCACCCCTGGAAGCCCTAGGTAAAGGGCATTGCAATAGTCCAGGTGAGAGGACACAAAGGCATGGATCAGTGTAGGAAGGTCACCAGATGGAACTAGGTGCTGAACTCTGGAGATATTCCTCAGATAATAAAAGGAGGATTTGACAATGGCTGACACCGGCGAGTGCAATGTCAAGCCCTCATCAAGAATTACCCCCAGGTTTCACACCTGTTCAGAGGTCAGGAGTGGGAGACCCCCGAGAAAAAGCCCCTCTCTCTCCAGTGACCTGGGTCCACCACCAACACCTCAGTCTTTGCTGAGTTCAACTTCAGTCAGCTCAAATCCATCCACTCCTGGATTTCTGCTAGGCAGTTATTAAATGCTGAGAGACAGCTCTATTCTGGTCAGGCACAAAAGAAAGGTAGAGCTGGGTGTTATCAGCATAGTAATGAAACCTGAGCCCATACCTTCTTACAATGTCTCTGAGTGGTAGCATGTACACTGTGAACAACATGGGGGACAGCACCGATCCCTAAGGAACCCCACATGACAAAGGGATTGGGTCAGAGGAATAAATCCCCGGCACCACCCTTTGAGTTCTTCCGGTGAGGAAAGATGAAAACCACTTGAAGACCGTACCTTTCAGGCTGCAGATGCACCTCAAATGGTTGAGCAGGACCCAATGGTCCACAGTGTCAAATGCTGAAGAGAGGTCTAGAAGGACCAAGATGGAACGACTCTTATGATCTCTAGCCATCAGGAGATCACTGAGCACCCGAACCAGCACCATCTCAGTACTACGCCTCTTTCAAAAACCCGACTGGAAAGGCTAGTAGACATCATGGATGATCAAATGGTCCTCCAGTTGTACGGCAACTACTTTCTCGATCAACTTCCCCATGAAGGGGAGGTTTGAGATTGGTCTGTAGTTTGCATGGCAGTCTGGGTCCAAGGAAGCTTTCTTCAGGAGGGGATTCACCACTGCCTCTTTCAGGGAGCTGGGAAACTCACCTGTATCCAGGGAGCACTAGACTATCCATGCTAGAATTGGGCCAAGAATGTCACTACAACCCAAAATCAGGGTAGTTGGACCCTGATCCAAACTACAGCACATAGGGTGCATACTCTGGACAATCCTCATGATGTCTCTGAGCTCCGGCCGGCCAAAGGTACTCCAGGAAAACAGAGGTGCAGTGTTCAAATGCCGGTCTAGAGCACCACCAGAGTGTGTCACTAGGAGTTCTGCCCTATTGTTGGCCACCTTAGCTGCAAAGAATTGAGCAAGCTCCATGCATTCAACTTGTGAAAATGCTCTTCAGAACTGTAGACAAGCTGGGTTGTACAGTCTGTCCATGATTTGAAAGAGTTGAGCTGGTCAGTCCCAAGTGGCCTCAATCTCCCTGGATAGGAACTCTGCCTTCTTATGGGTGATTGTGGATTGATAGGCTTGATAATGGTCCCTCAGTCTAAGGTGATTGACATCAAGGGCACATCTTCTCCAGTGACACTCAAGCCTTTGCCCTAGTCACTGCATCTCCCTTTAAAGATCTATCAAACCAAGTGGACCGAGGGCGAAGGGAGAGAGGATGAATGCGGATAGGAGCAATGACATCCAGAGCTGAAGCTATGGCCTGATTATAGGCCGCAACTAGGGCTTCTGGGTCACTGGTTGCCAATGGAAGGACAGATAAATCAAGCACCACCACCGGCCTTCAGAGCTTACATCTCAAAAAGGGCAGTACTGGATCATCTCCACAGGGACAGGCCTGCGAAGAAGGGTGCAAAAACTGAAATGCACTGTGTAGTGGTCGGACCATCTGACTGGTTCCACCCCCAATTCCAGGGCTTCGACCCCCAGGAGGAAAACTACTATAAGTCAAGAGAATGACCGAGTTTATGGGTAGCAGTGGAAACAATCTGTGTAAGGCCCAGAGATGACATTAGCTGGAGGAAGTGCTGACCAAATTGCAAGAGTTCATCATTGACCCAGGCGTTGAAGTTGCCCAGGACCATCAGCCTGGGTGACTCAAACACTATGTTGATCACAAAATCCACCACTTCCTGAAGGAACCACTCCTCATCTCCGGGTGGAAGGTAGATGAGGGCAATCCTACAACCTATACCTGCTACCACAGTACATTCAAATGACTGGATCTCCTCAACTGGTACACTCGGGAGGCCCAGTTTGGTCTTAAAACAGACCACAACCCCCTCACCATGATCCAGTCTTGGGCGGTGAATAACCGAGTACCCAGCCGGACTTGCAGTCTCCAATACGGGGCCAGAGTTCTTGTAAAGCCAGGTCTCAGTAATGCATGCCAGGTCCACTGAACCAACAAGGTCTGCAATAATTGCAGTCTTGTTTTTAATGGACCTGGCATTACACAACACCACACGAGTTGGATGGGCTTCCATGGCCGTCCGGGCCACTGTTCACCAAAATTAGTTGTGCCCTCAGGTATGGAAACCAGACATGGAGAACCATGCACCAGGTTCCATTTCACCCTAGGACATCTCCTGGATCACACAAACCCAATACGGTGTCTCCGCTTATTCACCCTCTGCTGTTCACACCCCTGACTCCCCTCCTCCCCAACAAGCAATACCCAATGCTCTACAGCACTGGTAGATATCAAACTGCAATGGGGGGAAGTAAAGGGGTGGAGGGCAGGAAGGGCAGAACATGGGTAGTGCACCACCATGGGGGCAGGCCTCCAGCACATTTTAATAATCAAAATAAAATTACACCACACCACAAAAACAAAACAATTCACTAAATTATAATCATTAAATAAAATAAAAACAAAAGAAATTAAGACAACTAATACTAAATTAATGCATGATTCTCCTGCAGCTCACAATTAGGGAAAACCAAAGAATACAAACTAACATAATCATTCAGTCCCGGCCAGCAAGCCCAAGATGATTAGGGGCTGCACATAACAATGAACACCTTCAAATAATAACTGAAAACTAAAGTCCATAAAAGTCCAATGGCAAAGAAAGGTCCAGGGTTTTTCAACCCCAATGGCTATCCCACCATCAGAGGAGGCCACAGATTCCCTTGGGGACTTTCACTTCCTGGAGATAAAGTGCTTAAAAACTCAGTTCCCTCTAAGTTCCCAAAGTACTCTCGCTACCAGGGGACCTTGCTGATGATGACCAAACCCTTTTCAGTCTCAGTGCCCTCTCACAGTTCTGAGACTAAGGGATAAGAGGGCACTCTTACTGCCTTCTTAACAGAATTTAAACTTGAGAAATAAAAAAGATCTGAATGCATCTTTGAAGGGAAAAAGATTGAAAAGTCCACTTCAGGAGATGTTACTCTGAAGCCGGAGCTGCCCCAATAAATCCAATAAGGGACTAGACTGCAAGCCTATGGCTGATGCTGTGGATCCCAGCCAGGCCCACTTACTAGCAGGCCCAGCAGAGACTTCCTAGGGGTACACCAACCACATTACCAGCTACCCAACAAAGTGAAATTGGGACCCCCGCTCAGTCACACACTGCCATCAGTCCACCTGCAGGATCAGGAAACCAGCTCCCTGCTTGAAATATGAAGTTTGTCCAGGCATACACACCACTCCTGGGAACCTTGAGCAAGCTGCCAACAGTCCAAAGATAATCCAATTCCAAAATCCAGGATCTTCACTGATTTAGTCCAAGTCCCCCTTCACCACAATATCTGCTCCCTTAAAAACACAACTCCCCAAGGGTAAAGGTCCAAAAACAGCATCCAGACATCAAATTGTCCCTCAGAGCTCACAAAAGCAGCATGGCAGCTGGCCCAACAAGCTAAACATACAGGCGGTAACAGGCAGGCAACACAACCACCCCAGTGCACACTACGTGACGGTCAGTGAGGTCCTCCCTGTGTCGCTCGCAGATCTGGCACATTCTACCGCTGTACTTGCTCCAACACCAGCTCAGAGTACAAAATAGGTCAAAGGGTCCAGGTCAAACAAATGGAATGAACGAATAAAACAAATCTATAGAATCGAGGACATCAAAACGATAAAACCAAAGTAAAACAATGGAGCAGGCGAATAGGGAGTACAAAACACTAGGCTAAAAAAACAGAAGCAGCACGTCCAGCCCGGCGGCCATCTTCCACATGGTTTGGTAGGTATTTCATGTTCTGGGCAAAAAGACTGTGCAATGTAGGCTGCATTGTTGCCCATTTTGCACATAGCATGCCAAATGGCTCTGTTCTGCAAACTGCCATGAGTGGGGTGCTTTTGCCATGTGATGATGAAGGGTGCACAGGTGACAAGTAAACAAATGATGTTATTTTCCCAATTTTAAGAACAGGGGTTGATGCTGGACTAAAAAGATTGCATAGACCACCACCACTGCTACTCTGACCACTACTTGACAATTCAAAATCCTTCTCCTCCTCCTCATGCCTGTAGTAATCCTCAGGTGTTATGTCACCACTACTATAGACATGGCTACTTGGGCTACTTACAGTCAAGAAAGGGGATGCCATGCTCAATCAGGTGGTTGAGGGTGTATGCCCCACTATGGCATTAGCTCCCCTCTGGTGCCAAGTCCACAGTGCCATGTGCCTGCTCTTCAGATATGTATGCTGTCCCCAGGTGCCTCAATAGCTACCCTTTTTACCATGCCTTACACATGCTTGGCAAAACTGGCAGATTGCCACTGTTTCATCAGTTGCACCTTGTACGAAGAAATCCCAAACAAGGGATTCTGATGCCCTACTTTTCACATGTCCCTGATGCTGCATTATGGACTCCAGTTTTTTAGACACTGAACTGGGGATGTACTGCATGATATTATGTTTGTTGGGCACACTTCTATTTTACCTGACCATCACAGTCTATGACTATTACTGGATCATCATCATCAACAGACACAACTACATCACACCTTTGCAGAGGGGGGATTTACTAACAGACTGTTTACACACAGTCACCTTTATTTTCTTTTTCTCTGATTCCCAGTTGGTGTCACTGAAATCAACATCATAATCATCATCTGCATCCACAATTTCAGCTTGGATGCTGTCATGTGGAGAACATGTTCCAACCACAGCCTCAGTATGATCATCCACTATTTTTTCTTCAATATTTGAATCATTGGATGGCCCAGGCATAACCTCAACAGCACTGGAAACATGAGATTGTGAGTTATCACCAGTTCAGAATCTTGTTCAACCACTGTGGGGACGGGGAGTGTGACATCAGCAACACTCTGACTCACATCTTTAGACTCCACAATATTCTGGTGACCTGTTAACTTGTCACGGGTTGAACTTGGGGCAGTACTCATGCCATCAGCAACTTCACTACCACCACCAGCGGGGACAACAGCATCTCCAACCATCATTGAAGCAACTGATTGCACTGTAAAAAACATAGTCGGAGAAATCCCTTTGCTGCCGTCAACTATGCCTTTATGCTGTGTACTACTACACCCATGGCCACTCTTGCCTCTGGCAGCAATGCCATGGACAGAAACATATTTGCATGAATGTCTTTTTGCAGACATTTTATTGGATTACACAGAAAATTAACAACAAATTTAGATTTATGAACTTTTGGGTGGATGGGAAGCCAAAAAACAACAATTGTGGCTTACAGATGGCAACTGGGCCCTACACAGATGCAAATGCACAGCCAGATGGAGATTGCACACTCAAGAGATTCAGCCGCATAGGCACAATACCACCTTAACAACACCTTAACCAGTGGTCACACAAATCCCAAACTGGTAAAATAATTCCTTTTGCGGGGGGGGGGGGGGACAGCTGCAGTACCAGTCCACTATCTAGATAGAATGAAGTAGTAAAAAATACCGCAGACAGATAAGAGATTCAGAGTGCTGAGATTATGGTGTGGCACAATAGAATGTGTCTGACTTGATGGCACACACACACATGCACACACACACTAAAGGTAATGCACAGAAAATTTAACAGTTCAGTACACTATAACCAAATCTTTTAAACTGACTGAAAAAATGCACTGCACCACAGCAAACAGCAAAAAATTATCAAAACTTACTACAAGTATTACTGTACGTACATGAACACACAGATACCGACACACTAGCTACTCAAAAACAGTTGGAAAGACTGCCTTTCTAATCTAGAATGTATAATTTATTATAGAAACCAGCAAAGTACATAAAATGTCTATGATGTCTTCCTGTTGATAAGCTGCTAAATAATACATTTTCCCTCTTCCTCCCCTTTGCATAAGCTGTTAAACATTGGAAATTGCCCTAATTGTAACTTAAGAAAACTGGCACGAGGGAAATATTGGATGTCTTGCTGCTGCCCCGTTTGTATATTGTATTCCTTAAGGTATGAATATGAATTAAGTTAAATGAAATTCTTAGGAAAATATCATGTTTGTTAATTGTATGTCTATAACATGTTTGTTCTATATTGCTGAATTAAAACTGTAAATAAAGTTTAAAAAAAGAAAGATTGCCTTTCTCACTGTGAATCTCCCTTCACCACAGATACGCCCCTCCCCGGAAGCACAATTCTACAGTGTCTGTCAGTACAGAGACTGAATGTACTAAATTAACATTCAATATACACACAAAATCATTAAACGCGCGATGATATAAACACATGAGGGTTTCCTACAATTGATGTGCTAAATTTTGACACAAAATTTTGTCACAAAAATCATTTTTTAAAGCTTTTTTGATGGTTTGATTCTCAGAGCTCTGAGAGCAAACTGTCTACAGCTTTCCACTACACACACTATGCTGAACTGAAGTTGTGCAACACAATCTAGAGCCCATGTGACCTACCATCCCATGAATCATTGCAAAATTCACCTTAAAGGGCAATAAGATGGTGAATTTATTGCAAAGCCCATTGAAATCAATAGAACTTTGCATTAAAATTAAAGGTGAAGCAATAAAAAAAGGTAAAGTTAACATGAAGTCCATTGAAAACAATGGAACTTCGCATTAAAATTAAGCGCGAAGTTATATACTTCGTGTTGAGGAGTACTACGTGAATTCCACATTATACACAAAGTACTCCATGTAGCGAGGTTTAGGAACTTCACCCACCACTATACACCTCAGAGGTACAACCAACTGAGGAAGATCTCAGTAGTTTTTTGACACTTGCACCAGTGACAAAGATAGATGAAAGGGACCTAAAAGGTCTAGATGAGGACATTGAATGTGGGGAAATGCTGAAGGCTATACAACACCTAAAAGGAGTCCCTGGGGGACACAATACTAGAAAGTCTTGATCTGAGTATTTTGCCCCCCTACACTCGGTCAGCCACTACAGCGGTTCTGCCTAAACTGAGAAAGGATTTAAAATTATGCATGTCTTTAAGGCCTATTTAACTTCTCACAGCAGTCTATAAAATCTGTGCCAGAATTCTGGTAGCAAGATTTGAAACCATGCTCACTAAAATAGTACGTCCAGATCAGGCTGGTTTTGTGAAATCCTGAAAAGGGAAACACAATTCACAGAAAGCAATGAAAAAAATTTGGTAGTGAGGGAATTATAAAATAGGAAAAGGGGCTGCTGTGGTGGTATTGGATGCAGAAAAGCCCTTTGGCCGAGTGGAGTGGAGGTATATGTTTGCAACCCTGAGACACTGGAATGGGGGAAAAGATGTTTTGGTGGATCACCACATTGTACTGTAGACCTGCTGTACAGGTTCTGGTTAATGGTATCCCATCCCAACCCTTTGATCTGACACATGGGACATGGCAGGGGTGCCCATCGTCTCCTTTGCTTTATGTGCTTTCGTTAGAGCCACTAGCTGCCACTGTTAGAGCAGACTCTAAATTGGTTGGTCATACAGCCAGCAGGACCCAGTATAAGATATATTTGTTCGCTGATGATTTATTAGTCTATTTACAGCACCCCAAAGAAGGAATACCTAAACTCCACCAAATACTGTCAGAGTATAGTAAGCTTTCTATCCACAATATCAATTGGGCAAAGAGTGAAATCCTCCCAATTAGCAAGAGTCCCAATTCAGATCTTCAGAACAACCCACTATGCACGAGGGCAGTGTCAGTGGCTCAGTAGGTAGCACACTTGCCTCTGAGGCTGGGAGATCAGAGGGCTGTGGGTTCAGTTCCCATATCTGGCACTTTGGTTAATATCCCAATACTGACACTGTAGTGCAGCATGAGAGGGGTGCTGCACTTCTAAGGTGCCGTCTTTCAGATGAGATGTTAAACCGAGGTCCCATCTGCCTGGATTGGTGACAGTTCAGGTGGATGTTAAAGATCCCATGCCACTTATCGTAAAGAGTAGGGGAATTTTTATTGAAAGAAAGGACTACAGTACAAAATAAACAGAAAGCAATCAATCAAGCAATACAAAAAGGAAACATCTTCATAATCAGAAAAGGAGCATTAAACATAATCCAACCAATGTGCACAATTAATCCACAGTTGATTCCCTCCCATTAAACCAAAACATTTACAATCCCCATATTTAACATCCCACAATGTATTAATTACCTTACTAAGAAAATCATCAAAAATTATTTGACGTTGCTGATTAACCCACATACATCTAGATTGCCAGATATAATAACGTAAAACAGAAAAAACTAGAAATAAAGTATCAATATGATAATATACCCATTCACCCTTATGTACCCCATACAATAATGTACAGTAGGATAGAAAGGAAAACAAAGGTTCTCCCCATCGCAATGCCAAAAAATTCCAAAAGTTACGTGCGTAAGGACAGTTCAAAAAAAGGTGAGCTTGGGTTTCCAAAACAGTAATACAATGAGCCCTAGCACAATATCTATCACTAAGCTGTTTATGTTTATTATTATCACCAACAAGTAATCTACCATAACTACCCAACCAAACACTGTCCCATACAAAGTCAGGCAATCGTTTGTTAGAAAGAAATGTGGTAATTCTGTTAACCTGTGCCATAGGACAATCTGGAAAAACAACATCCCCCTTAAAGTCAAAAAATAGAACAAGGTCAAATCATTTTTTCCCATCTAGAGTTTCCAAATGAGAAATAGCCAAACCCCATTTCACAAAATTTTTAAAGGTTTCCAAGCCATACTGTGGGAGACCTGGAAGTTTAGATAAACAAATGGAATTACCAGCTTTCCAAAGGGGTAATCCACTAGAGAACCTAGACTTCACAAAAAGATACCAAAACTTAACTCCTGGCCTTAGAAGAGGACTAAAATTGTAGGATACAAACATGCAAACATAAAAGGCTATCGGATGAATCATCCCTACACCACCCTCTTTAATACTTCTATAGGTATAACCTTGTTTTATTGGGTTTAATTGACTACTGCAAAATGCTTGAAAGAAAACACTAAACAAAGACATATATAAAGAAAATGGGGCCAGAAACACATAACTAATATAAAAAAAAAATAGGAACCAACAAAGTTTTGATCAACAAAACCCTCTTTTGCTTTGCAATCTGCCTCCCCTTCCACTGTGCAACCAATCCTGTCACCCTAACAAGGTCATTATGCTAATTAACATACGACATATCCCCAAAACCAAAGCTTACCTCCAAAATGGATATAGGATCTTTACCTACACCAATACTTGCAACACAATCACCATCCAGCATAAAGGTATTCCCCAAAAGGATACCTCTACTTTTAGTAAAATTAATCTTAGAACCCGAACTAGAAGAAAATAAAAGCAAAACATCTGTAACATACTTCCCCTCAGAAATATGAGAAAGAAAAACAACTAAATCATCAGCATAGGTCATAATCTTAATAGGTGGAACATTAGAACCAACCTGAAGACCTGTAAAATGGGAATGAGTAACTATCAATCTAATCAAAATGTCTATAGATAAAACATACAAAAGTGGGCTAAGTGGGCAACCCTGACTCACCCCTCATTTTACTAAGATAGGATTACCAATCCAGCCATTAATGTTAGGAATAATCGTAGCTTTCAAATACATAATACGGATCCAACCTACAAAAGTGTCAGGAATACCATAAGTGGACAACACAGAGAATAAAAAATCATGAGAACCCCGATCAAAAGCTTTCTCTTGATCAAGGCCTAAAACAAAACCTTCCAAATTCCCAAGCTGAGCAACACAGAAAATTTCTCTCAAAACTAACAAATTATCATATTGTGATCTACCAGGAATGGAACAAGTCTGTTCCAGACTTATCAATCCATCAGCTACCTTAGACAGTCTATTAAGTAAAATTTTACTTAAAATTTTGAAATCCGTATTCAACAGACTAAGAGTCCTCCAATTTTTCAAGTCTTCTTTAGGACCTTTTTTATGCAACAAAATAACCAAAGCCTGCTACATAGACTCAGCCAGGAATTAATCACTAAGCGTATCATTGACTACATGTACCAAGACTGGAGCAAGATCTTCCTTAAAAGTCTGATACAAGACTGCTCCCAACCCATCAATCCCAGGTGTAGAATCAGAATTCAAAGAGGAGATAGCAAGCAAAACCTCATCGATTGAGACATCACGTAATAAAAGTGGTTTATCTGAATCAGGAACCTGAGGCAAATTAAGTTTGTCAAAATTAATTGCTGAAGTAGTGAGTGCCAAGTTTTTTTGAAAAAGAGTTTTCAAATACCAATCTACTAACTCTAACAATTCATGTGGCAAGAAACCAAATTCCCCATTGGTGTCTCTAATTGCGTAATCAACCTATGACCAATCCTATCACTGCAATCCTGAAAGGGATCCAGAGCACCTTTATGCAATTTTAAGCCAAAACGGTGTTCATGTTCTAAAGATTTAGCTCTGTTATACTGAAACTCAAACATCTTCTTTTTCACACATTTGATGTGTTCACTGTAATCCCATTTATCAGATTCAGTTAAAGAAATTAATTTCTGCAGTTGGCCTCTCAGACTCAAATATTCAAGGTATATGTCATTAACAATAGTTCGAGAATGTTTCTGAAAAAATTCCTTCCAAAGAAGTTTAGCGTCTTCCTACCAGGAGGCGAGATCATCATAGAAATCAATAACAGAAAGCTGAGCCACCCACTCCCTATGCCAATCCCTTTGGATATTTATATTCTCCAAAAGTTTATTATTAAGTCTCCATTGATTTTTCTTACTCCTAGGCACAGTACCCCAGGCTATCTGAACAGTTACTGATTTATGATTAGAAAATTCCCAAGCTTTCAAAGAGACTGAAACAACTTGTAAAATGACAGAGAGAAACACAAAACTAATCCTAGTCGATAAGGAGGATTTAAAAAAAGTATTACCACCCGTAGAATAAGTTAGTCTGTAGGCATCAACTAATCTTGCCTTAGAAGCAATATCAAGCAAAGCATTTGAATCACAAAATAATTTTGATGTTTTCATGCCTCTATCAGAAACACTCAGAGAACAATTAAAATCTCCTGCCCAAATGACCATCCTAGAAGTGTGACGAAAGGGTTGTATATCCCTCAACAATGCAACACTTTGGGACTTCGTTTATGGAGCACACAACATAATTAATCTAAACCTGTCCCCAAAATAATTAATATCGAGCAACAATGCCCTACCAGGAAAAATATCAACCAAGTGGGAAACTTTTAAAGCAGGATTTGCAAATAAAATGCCAACACCAGAACAAGACTCCTCACCAGTCGACCAAAAGATTACACCCTTAGTCCAAATATTGTCTGCAAGCTGAATATTGGAAAGGGTTTTAAGTCTAGTATCCTGAATACAAAAGATATCACATTGTTGCTGGGATAAAAGAGACAAAGTTGTAACCATCTTGTTACGACTCTTAATACTATTCACATTAAACGTAGAAATAATCAGAAAGGCCATAAAAAACAAGAAGGACCTACAAACCATATATTCAAGGGGGCTTGGAAACCCTCCTATGCCTAGAACACCTTAAAGTAATTTATTCACCCTTCCCAGCCCCATCTTCTCCATCAGAAGCCATGTCCGTCATTGTAGAAGCATGAGAAGAGGTGTCAGATTAGTCACCATCAAATTCATCTTTGGAAGAAAGGACTGCAAATTGTTACCATGTGTCCAAACATCAAAGCTATCTTTACCCTCTTTAGGAAAAGATGCATCGTTACATAAAATTGTTTTCCCCGATCTATTATGTTTTTTTGCAACAATTTTCTTAAATGGCTGTTGAAAAGAAGGAGGAAGGGAAGCATCGCAGGTAAAACAGAATCACCAGAAATAGCAGAAGTAGATGCAGCAGGAGAACCAGTAGGAACAGTAGGAACCTGAGGATTCCCCTCCTGCAGTAAACTATCAATGAACAGAGAATCCAACTCTGAAATATCCATTCTAGCATGCTCCCTCATCACTTCCAATCTCTCAGGAAGAGAGGAATCAACAGACCTGGGTCAAAATATTCTGAACCAGAATCACTACCTGTTTAGCATGTAACTGTTGTGCTTTATTAATCAATCCCTCGTGGGATAGGCAGTCAGCTCTATTATGGGATGCCCAAGGACATTTTCCATATCCATGCCCCATCTTCTCTCATGAATTGCACTTAAATAAATTAAGACAATCAGAAGCAAGATGACCAAACTCAAAGCAATGATTACAGCGAGGAGTAACACATGCATGATTAAGGTGTGTCCTGGACCCACACTTAAAACAGGCCCTAGGCTGACTATAATAAAACAAACTCCCCCCATCCTTCCCCAAAAAGAAACTATTAGGAAGATGTACAATTCCATTATTGGTGGAAAAAAGTTTAATATGCAATTTCCACCCTCCATTCCATAAATTCTCACTATCAAGAATAGGAGTGGGCTTACCCAAGACCTCACACTTTTGACGCAACCAAAACAAAATGTCCTCAGTGTTAACCCCCTCATTGTGAAACATAACTGTGATCAATTTAACTGCAGGCTTTATCAAAGGAACCACTAAAAAGGGAACCCATAAAGGTGTATTCTTGACTTTTTGATATTGTGACCAGAATCTATCCAAATTTGAAACATTTTTAAAACTGACATTATAATTGGAATTGCCAATATGTGTAAAAGCAAATATTTCAGAGGAAAAAACTTCAAAGATCCCTTCAATAATTGCTTAGCAATATACAATCTATTAGGTTGGTTTTCAAGTCCACCTTTATAAATTAAACACATTGCATTTCTTCTAGGGGCAGGTTCACCTTAGTTTTGAAATAAATCTGACAATTTGAACATGGGTTTTAACCATGTGACTTGTTGTGGATCACGTAATACTCTTTCAGAAGGTCCCAGCCACACACCATCCAGCAAAGAACCATCAGTAGGAACCTCCCCAACAACAGGCAACCCACCCACTTGGTGATCCACAACCCATGTGTCAGTCAAAGGAGCATCCCTAGACTGAGGTTTTGCCAAAGAAGAAGTAAGGGAATCAGAAGACATAGTATGGGGACAGTTTACATTAGAATGAACAGTATAACATTGAACTGTTGCATCATTACTATCAGGTATCCAGGACCCATCCGAACCGTGAAGCCAACCAGCCTCTGAAATGGCCTGCTCTGGAGACCAACCAGCACCATGCTGCAGGGTATCCCAACATTTAGGTACTGAAGAAACAGCAGAACAAAATGGGGGCAGTACAGTCAAGGATACCGAATCCTGGGCTACATCTACATGGTCCGTCCCAAGTGCAGAAGTAGAGACTTCCTGAAGAGCAGCTTCAAAAACACCTGGCAGTAACTTACAAGGACCAGACATACCCAAACATTGTTTAGGAGGCAGAGGGTTTGGCTGACAAAGAGAATCGCTTACCAAGTTCGGCTTTAGGTACATATCACCCAGATGTTGAATGCTGCCAGCCGTAACAGAAAACCACTTCTCATCTCTCCCGTACTATGCACGTCACTCTCAGGAGACAGAACAGGACGCAGGACATCAGTTGAAACCGACAACGAAGCAGTCCACAAAGTAGCTATGTCAGCTAATAATACTTTTTTATGGAGTTTTAAATCTAACTTCCTCATCCAAAAGGGATTGCAATAAATGTTCTTTTTCTGCCAAAGCAGCAGAGTTACCTTCTATGGATGCAAGCAGCGAATCACTTACTGCAACGATGTGCTTCCTAGCGACATCCATATCTGCATCACAAAATTCATCAGGCAAGTCAGTAATGGATCAAGAAGGATTCCATCTTGCAACACAGCAGCCTCTAGATCTCCAGTGATGAAGGAGGAGGCCTGCTCCTCTGTCTCTCTCACATCCTTTCCTCCCGAGGATTGCAGATAAGTGGCCATCTCAGCCAGATGGCCAAAGGTTCCCCCTGCCGTACAGTAGGGAAATTTCCCCGGTGTCCTGGCCAAATTTCCCTCATTCACTAAAAATACCACCAACAGCTTAATCTGGTTCAATTTCAGTTGCTTACCATCTGTATCCCCCCCCCCAGTCGCCCCTGAAAAAGGGACTTATAGGCCCCAGTAGGCTTACCAGGTCAACAAAATTCAACAAAACAAGCCTCACTTAAATATTTAGGTATACAAATTTTAAATGATAGATATAAACGACTGCAGGACAACTACTATAAACTACCGGGATCTGTTCAACAGGACTGTGAGCATTGAGCATGGCTCTTCACAAGTATAAGTGGGAAAATAAATTCTGTCAAAATTAATATTTTAACCAGGTGCCTTTACCTGTTTCAGAATCTTCCAATCAGGGTACCAGCAACATTTTTAAATCTTTCTGCTGTTTTTAACAGAGGAGAACTTTGGTTTCAGAGCAAGAAGCAGCAGCCTAGATCTACAGATTGTTTATTGATAAATCACTTCTATCTCAGCAGGAGTCAGTACCTGGTTAGATTAAGCAAACAGGTACTTTACTAGAAGAAGGGGGTCTCATTTAAGTAAAAAAAAAGAAGAAAGTCACTGTGTGTTTCTCTGAGGAAGGGGGCTGTATCAGCTTCATTTACTGAGTCAGTGCAGAGGGTGAATCTAATTAGAGGTGTAGCTTAGCAGCTTAAGAGTACAAAAGCAGGTGGCTCCAATTATAGCTTCCTGAGGAGAAGTTTGATTTAAGAGCAAGAAACACCAGTCTAGATCTACAGATTTTTTTACTAATTGCCCTCCTTCCCACCCCTCCACCCAACCAGCCAAAGCCAGTTCTAGTTTTATAGCCACTGGATTTGACTGACAACAGAAACTTCCTGTTTGGCAGTAGGAAGGGAAGGATCACTGAGACACATTAGTTTCATCAACCTTGAAGGAACCTAAAAAAGAACTCTTTCTCCTCCCCCCCCCGGCTGATGAAGCTCTGAATCCAAGCACAGAAGAAGGAGACGAGTGAAGACTACAGTAAGTTCCTGTCCCAGAACAGAAAGGGCAAAAGTTGTACGGGCACATAGGCAGTAGGAAAGTAAGTGTAAAAATGCATTGAGGGAGGAGACAGTAAACATACAAAGCAACAGGAGAGCGGACACACAATAAGTCAAGAAGGGAGAGGTGCAGTGCAATGGCTGTGGGGAAGCAGTGTTCTGGGAGACATTCTGGAGGCTGCAATGCTGCCCTGATTGCAGGCACCTCTCTGGTCTGAGGGAGGAGCTTGCCCGTCTCCAGTTTAACCTGGCTAGGATTCATGAAATCTCTTTCCCCACCTAGGGACCACCAGGGTCACCACCGTTACCTCAGAAGTTGCCAAGAAAGAGGGGTGGTTGGACCAAGGTGGGTTCAGGGAAGGAGAAAGTAGTGGAACAGAGGTGCATCCTTCCAGTTGTACCTCTCCACAACTCATATGCTGTTCTGGCAAAGAGTGGTTCTTCTATGGAGGCATCTGCAGTGGAGACCAAGGAGGATGCTGGGAACCTCCATAAAGGAGACCCACAGGAGGGTGGCATGAGACCCCACAGGGGAAGGAAACAACTCCTGGTGGGGGACTTGATCATTGGGGGTAGAAGTGGGGGAGGAAGGGGATAGGGAGCTAAGGTGATTGCCTGGTGCCACAGCTCGGAAGGACAGGAAGCAAATCCTCAGGATCATTGGAGCAGCTGCACAAGGGAGGGAGCTGGATGTCATTGTTCACCTAGGGACAAATGTCCTGGCTGTGAATGGGATCAGTGCAGTGCAAGAGGAGTTTGTGGAGTTGGGGAGGGGCCTTAGACAAGTAGCATGTACGGTAACCTTCTTGGAGGTACTGCCTGTCTATGGCAAGGATGATGCTAGGGTATTCCGCACCATGGGATTCAATGAATGGTTGAAGAAATGGTGTGGAGCTCAGGTTTTTGGCTTCACTGGGGACTTGGGAGCCACCTGGAGGGATGCAGGCTTATACTGGCACAATGGTCTGCATCTGTCCAGGAGGGGAACAAGGATCCTGGGTGACAGGTTTAAATGCTTCATTGGTAAGCATTTAAACTAGCCAAGAGGGGAAGCACTGAAATGGAGCAGGGAAATCCCTGCCTCCCCCCACAAAACACAATAGTTAGAGTGGTAAACACCAAGGTAGAGAAGCCAGTAGGGAGCAGGACAGGGATAAATGCAGAAAAAGGCAGTAAGGACAGGGATGGAGCTAAAATGAGTAAGGCCATACAAAATAAATGGAAGGTGATGAGTACCAATGCCCACAGTCTGTGCAACAAGCTCCCTGAACTAGTGGCCTTGATGGAAGAGGAATGCCTGGATACTGTGGCAGTCACTGAAATATGGTACACAAAGAACCATGACTGGGATGTCAAAATACCAGGATACACAGTCTACAGGAGGGACAGGTGGGTAAAAGAGGAGAAAGATTAGCTCTTTATATAAGGGAAGGGATTAAAGCAACAGAACTAAAGAGTAAACAGGAAGTTGATGAGTCACTATGAGTCACCCTGGAGACAGGAAATGACACCACAATCTGCACTGGGGTTGTGTACAGACCCCCATCTCAGGGGGAGGAAATGGACAAGGAAATAATAGAAGGCATCCTTAAAATGGTAGAAAAAGGGGAGATACTGTTGATGGGGGATCTGAATATGCCAGATGTTAACTGGAGTACCTTTGCTGCAGGCACATCCAAGAGCAGAGTCATTCTTGATGCCCTACAGGGGGCATGCCTCAGACCATTAGTGTTGGAACCCACTTGGGAGGGAGCAATCCTAGACTTGGTACTCTCAAATGGGGAAGGAGAAAGGATCTCAGATTTAGAAGTGGGTAGCCATCTGGAAACAAGTGATCACCAAACAGTGTGGTTCACAATAAACACAGCCATAGAGTCAAACCATACAAAAATAAGAGTATTGGACTTTAGGAAGGCTGACTTTGGGAAAATGAGAGAGTGCATCATAAAAGCACTAGCAAACGGGCAAGAAGGAGGGGTGGAGGAACAATGGGGAATGATCAAAACAGCCATCACAGAGGCAACAAGCCTTTGTGTGAAGCAAAGCAACAAAACAAAATGAAGAAAAAAACACTATGGGTCTCAAAAGAGGTGGCAGGGAAGGTTAAGGAGAAAAGGATAGCATTCAGGAAATATAAGGAAACACAGAAGGAGCAGGACAGAGAACTTTATCAGTTAAAGCAGAAGGAGGCAGGGAAGACAGTTAGAATAGCAAAGGCACAAACTGAGGAAAAAATAGCCAACTCTGTTAAGAAGGGCGATAAAACCTTTAATAGGTACATTAGGGAGTGAAGAAAGATCAATGGAGGTACACAGAGACTTAATAAAGGGAAGGGAATGTGGGCAGAGGGTGGCAGTGAGAAAGCAGGGATACTGAATGAATATTTCTGCTCAGTATTCACAACAGAAGAGGAAGGGGAGGTACCCAAACCAAACAAGAGAGAAACTCTGAATGGGGGGCTCAATACCAGTCCATTCACAGAAGAAAGGGTTTTGAAAGAACTCTTGAAACTGAGGGTGGACAAAGCAATGGGGCCTGATGGGATTCACCCAAGAATTCTAAAAGAACTAAGGGTAGAACTTGTAACACCACTGACGACTCTCTTTAGCAAATCGTGGGAGGATGGGGTGGTACCTGAGGACTGGAGGAGGGCACATGTGATTCCACTTCACAAAAGTGGGAGCAGGGCAGAGGCAGAAAACTACAGACCAGTTAGTTTGACTTCATGTGGTACGGAAAATGATGGAATCACTTCTGAAGGAAAGAATTGTTGAGTACCTAGAGACCAGTGGGGCACAGGACCCAAGGCAGCATGGTTTCACAGCAGGAAGGTCATGTCAGATGAACCTAATATATTTCTTTGACTGGGTGACCAAAGTAGTAGACCAGGGAGGGGCTGTGGATATGGCCTACCTAGATTTTAGAAAGGCATTTGACACAGTCTCACACAAAAGATTAATATACAAGTTAGCCAGCCTTGGAGTGGGTTCCAAGATGGTAGCCTGGATACAAAACTGTCTGGACAACAGGACACAAAGGGTAATAGTAAATGGAGTCCACAGTGAAGAAAGGAGGGTAACTAGTGGGGTACCGCAGGGTTCGGTACTGGGACCGGTCCTCTTTAATGTCTTCATAAGTGACATTGGAGAGCACCTGGAAAGAAAGGTATGTCTCTTTGCAGATGACACAAAGATCTGCAACAGGGTTGATACACAAGGTGGGGTGGAAATAATGAAAAGGGACCTGGCAAGGTTGGAGGAATAGTCAGATATGTGGCAGCTCAGATTCAATGCAAAGACATGCAAGGTTATGCATCTGGGATACAAAAACCAAGGGGAAGAGTACACAATGAGGGGGTGAGTTAATAACAACAACAAAAATCAAAAGAGACCTAGGAGTAATTATATCAGATGACCTAAAGATGGGCAAGCAATGTGAGAAGACAGTAAGGAGAGCTGGGGGTATACTGGGATGCATAGGGAGAGGCATCAACAGTAGAAAACAGGAAGCTGTTATCCCTCTGTACAGACAGTTAGTGAGACCCCATCTGGAGTACTGCATGCAATTTTAGAGACCCCACCTCTGCAAAGACATAGACAGAGTGGAGGCTGTTCAGAGGAGGGCAACCAAAATGGTGCAGGGTCTGCACCAGAAGACATATGAGGAGAGGCTAAAGCAGCTTAATATGTATATTCTTGAGGAAAGGATGGAGAGGGGGGAGATGATAGAAACGTTCAAGTCTCTCAAGGGAATTAACAAAGTACAAGAGGGTAGTATCTTTCAGAAGAAGAGATGTGCAAAAACAAGGGGGCACACTTTGAAGACAGAGGGGGGGATGGCTCTGAGGTAATGCTAGAAAGTATTTTTTCACAGAGAGGGTTGTGGATGCATGGAACAGCCTTCCTGAGGAGGTTGTGGAGGTAGGAACAGTGGGAGAATTCAATAATGCATAGGACAGGCATAAGGCAATTCTAGTGGGGGATAGGAGAAAGTAAGCTGTTGATTAACTAGAATCAGCAGCTTATCCATCAAGTAGGGAAATGGGCAGACTAGGTGGGCCAAGTGGTCCTTATCTGCTGTCAAATTCTATGTTTCTATGTTTCTATGTAAATAGTATTCTCCACAAATTTACAAGGAATGGTAAAACAGCATGAATATCTAGACAAATTCTCCAACTTCCCCTAAAGAAAGATGACCTGGCCCTTCTCAATGTAAAGTATTATTACTGAGCATCACAGTTAGCAATGATTGTGCATGACAAAGGTGACACTCCACCTGATTGATTAACCATGGAGAGTGAGACATCTGAAAGTGACCTTGTCTCAGTTTGCCTACTACCTGCTTTATTAGGTGCACCACTTGCACCATGAGGCAATCCCTATACATAGCAGCTCTGGAGGATATGGGTGGTAATGCACAAAATGATTGGTCAATGGGGAGGGTGAATCTCTGCCTCAAGCAACTTAGATTTCAATGCTTAACAGAGTGAAAGAATACAATGTGATCTTCAACAAGCTCTACTAATGCGGCATAGAAGTGGCTTAACCAAAGTGGGGCAATTCTATACTGAGGGTATTCTTGAAACTAATGGTGGGCGAAGTGGGCTCAATCCACTCCGCGAAGCGATTCATAGAGCAAAGGCAGATCCACGGAGTGCTCCGCAACACGAAGCAGAGTACTTTGCATTATAATGAGGAACCCGAAGTCCATTAGAAATGATGACTATGCATTACTCCGCCTCCCCAGGCCACTACTCTGCCAATTTTAAGGTGAAGTGCATTGCTGGCAGTACACTTCACCTCACTTCGCCTTGTTTTTGAGCTCCAAAGGCAAATTTTGCAGTGATTTATGGGATTTCAGGTCACATGGGCTCTATATTGATCTGCACAGCCTCAGTTCGGGGTAGTATGAGTAGGAAGGTGTAGGAGACAGTGTGCTCTGATAGCTGTCTGTGATAGGAATCTTGTAAAAGCTGTTCAAAAAGCATTTTTGCTTTTTTGGGGGGATCTAACTTTAGTTCATCGATTGTAGGAAACCCTCCTGTGCTCATATCATTTAGCGTTTTTGTTTGTGTGTGGATTTTGAAAGTTAATTTACAACATTGAGTACGTGTGGTGAATGACAGAGACAGTGTGCTTTGGGGGAGGGGCGCATCTCTGGTGTAGGTAGGTTTAAGTTGCAGAAATAGTGATTTCTTTGTTTTTTGGTTATATTTTTGTTATACAATTGACTGTGTTAATGTACACATAGTAATATTGTCAGTAATAGTAGAAATGTTCTTGCTGTTTGTTGTGTGGATGTGGTGCAGCAGTTCATAAGGTCAGGTTGTTTAAATTACAAATTTACAGTACGTAATGTGGCATAGTACTGAATTTTTGCATTTGCATCGCATTCCTCATTCAGCATTGTACACAAACTGTTCTGTGTGTGTGTGAGTGTGTGTGCAGTGTTGCATGCATCTAATAATACACCTTTTATTGTGACTCAGACTAGAGTAATTGCAACTAAGCACAGCAGTGTGAACCTGCTATCCACTGCAGCTGCCTGATTTTGGACTGCGATCGTGGTATCTGTTCTTAATTTTGCTGCTTATAGTGCTGTATTCAGTGCCCCCCCCCACCCCCATGTTCAAAAGGTATTTTTTACCAGACTGGATTGTTTTTGTGACCTCAGCACCACTGGTTACTGAAGTTGTTTTAATTCCGTGGCAGTCTCAGAGTAGTCTCTTATCTATTGCTGAAGCCACAGTTGTTTATTTGGCTTCACATCCAGCCAGCGTCCCTCCAATCAGAAAGTGAATGTATCAAAATCTGAATTTGGTAATAATATTTGTGGTTGATCGCCCAAAATGCCTGCAAAGAGACGTGCAAGCAAAGCTGTTTCTCACCATGGCAATGTTGGCAGTAAAATGGCCTGTGGGCATGGTAGTAGTACGCAGACGCAGAAGTGCATTGCTGATGTGAGGAAAGGTAATTCTCCTACAAAGCTTTTTACAGTCCAATCAGTAGCTTCACTCATAGTTGGAGGAGATGATGTTTTCCAGCCAGTGGTGTTAGTGCTACTGGTGTTAGTGGTGGTGGAGGTAGTATTAGTATTGTTGCGTCAAGTTCTAATTCTGACCAGTGTACCGTTTCCAAAACTATTGAGTGTGAAGCAGTGCAAGTGAGTGGCAGCGTAGATGATGTCATACTTCCCAGTAACATCCCAGTAACTGAACCTGAGGATTCTGATGATCATGTCAATGACAGCATACAATGTGATAATCCGTCCACCATGACACTTAACGTCACGCATTTTCCATGCAGTGATTCACAGTGTGGTGAAAGAAAATCAGGTGATGGTGGTGTTGATGCTGATGATGAACGTGATGATGATGATGATGATGATGTTGCTGTTGTTGCAACATGCAGTCCACGTGCTAGCATCCAAGCGGAAGATGTGGATGTGTGTGATGTTGATGAATATGATGATGATGATGTAATTGACCCCAGTTGGGAACCGGAGAAAAAGAAATTAAAAGTGGCAGTGGCTGAGTCTGTTTGCAGGAATACCCCCCTGTAAAAACTTATGATCTACTGCTTTTAGTTGATGATGATGATGATGATGATGATGACCCAGTAACCAATATGATAGGTAGTCGTGGTGGTCAGTTACAGTCCAGGTGTGCAGTGCCAGAAACATCACGTGCCCCCCACTTCAGTGCTTAAAATAACAGGCTTAAATATGCCACATCATCACGGACATGTTAAAAGCAGAACATCACACTCCCTTGTTTGGGATTTTTTTGTTCAAGAAGCAAATGATGATTCAGTTGCAATCTGCTAGGTTAGCCATGTGCGTGTGAGTCGAGGTAAAAAGGGGAGCCATCTGGGGACAGGAGGACAGCATACACATCTTAAGAATAGGCACTTGGCTCTGTGGACCCAGCACAATCTGACAGATAATACCACAGTGGGGCATTCACCTGTGTCACCAGCAACCATAGCCAGCATGTTATCCCCTTCCATGACTGTTAAGCTCAGTAGGAAATTAAATGTGTATAGTAGTGCAGTAGTAAGAGCAGAGGATTACTACAGGCATGATGAGGTGGAGGGCCATAATGACTTTGAAATATTATCCAGTGCTGATGAGAGTAGCAGTTTTTGTGGTGGTGGTGGTGGTGAATGCAGTATATCTAGTGCAAGAGGTACATCAACCCCGGTTGGCAAATTTTGCAAAATAACATAATTTCAGGGTTTGTCATCATCACCTGCACAACCGTGTTCATCAAATGTCCACACTCCACACCCTTCCAATTCCATTCATTACAGAGTACAACCATTTGTGATCAACAATGCACCACGTGTAAAACGTTTGTCAGCCCACATTACAGAGTGTTTTTGCGCATAAGCTGAAGTACCCTTCCCCCCGAATCATACAGTGTCACGTGAACTCAATGTTGCTGTAGCAGAAATACTGACAATTGATCTTTTGCCCTTCTCCTTTGTGGAGAATTCTGGGTTCCGGTGGTTTGCTGCATGTGTCTGTCCAAAATGGAAAGTCCCATCCAGGACAGACTTTTCTACTCGTGCTGTCCCCGAGTTGTTCCACACTGTGTCCGACTCAGTAAGACATGCCCTTCAACATTCCTCCTCTCCATTCATCTATTTAAGTATAGATATGTGGACAAGTGGCAAAACAGCAGGGAGTTCATATCTGTGTATAACTGCACACTGGGCGCAGGTGCCGGGGGTTGTTTGTGATGTTGATAGTGTGAATAATCAGTGCAGTAAGATGGATTTTCATGATAGCAATCTTCCTGGAATTCGACAGCATGCAACAATTGCTATGCACAGTGTGACCTGTTCACACACTGGTGAGAACATGTTGGACATGGTACTGACTGAAAGTGACAGATGGCTAAACCCTCTGTCCCTGAGAGCTGGGTTCATAGCAAGTGACAATGGGTCAAATGTGGTGAAATGCATCACTAATGGTGTTTTTTTTCATGTTCCATGCATGGCCCACTGTTTAAATCTTGTGGTTTAGGAGTTTCTGCAGCACCCTGATATAAAAGAAATGCTGACCGTTGCACGACGTATCTGCTCTCACTTTTCAAGATCTGGAAAGGCCCGTGACCAACGGCGGCAGTTGCAGATACAAAACAGCCTGCCTCAGCACCGCTTGAAGCTGGAAGTTGTCACCTGATGGAACTCCACGTCATACATGGCAGAGAGGTTGTATGAACAATACAAAGTCATCTCAGAATATCTTGTTATGCACGCTAGCTGTAACAGTTCCGGGGCCTCCATGTCTATGACGACTGAACAGTGGCGCCTCATGGACTCTGTAATAACAATTTCGCTGCGTTTTGAACATGCCACACAGGCAGTGAGTGGTGAGTCTACCTCCATTAGCCAATCAATTCCACTGCTGTGGGTGCTGAAGCAGACATTGGTGAATGTACAGCATATCCTTGATGTTGCCGGAGATGGTGGTAGCAGTACGTTGCTGCAACACATGCTGACAGTATTCGACCAGAATCGTCACATTGTGAGCATTCAGCGTAGTGACAACTTTGCCATAGCAACAGTGCTGGACCTACGTTACAAACATGGAATTGCATCAGTACTGGAGGGAGGGTCTGAACAGGTAAAAAATATCAGTGGTCAACTGGTGCACCTGGTTCATGGGACACAGAAGTCACATGCCAAGGTCAGCAAACCTCAGCAGCATAATCCAGCTGAAGGTGTAGCTGGAGGACCATCAAGCATATCCTGCAAGGGGATCGGGACTGTAGTTCCAGGTGGTCTGTCGTCCAAAGTGGCTGGCGTCAACCCACTTTGGGAGGTTTTGTCCCAAGTGGGTATTTGTGAAATAAATGATTCGGGAGAATAGGATGATGCATCAACAATTGGACTTAGTGCGGCACAGAGAATGGTTGAGCCATATTTATGTGAAAACAGGCATCTGACAATAACTGAAGATCCTCTTTTGTACTGGAGTGGAAAGGTCAGTGAATGTCCAGAGCTGACTGCAGTAGCACTGAAGTACCTCACATGCCCACCCTCCAGTGTAAGTGTTGAGAGGGTATTCAGCTCAGCAGGTACAATAGTCAAGGATCATTGGACAAACCTGTCTCCTGCAAATGTTAGTTTGCTAACATTCATTAAAATGAATGAGAGGCACATACCAACACAGACTGCAGCGTCAGTATTCGTACCCTGGCCTAGTCATGGTGGTCTTGCTAATGTGGAATTGGAGCATCCTGGTGGCACTGGCAGTGGCTGCCTGAAACGGCCCATCAATGATGTAGATGATGGCACAATGGAGAAAGAATTTCCCAGTGGTCAGACTTCAGACATCAATGACTGTGAGGACAGTTTTCTTTATGAGGATGATGATGTGGTTAATGTTGGCAGGTTTTAACTGAAGTATTTAAAAGGTGGTGTGCCCCCCCCAGACCACCACCACCAGGAGTGATGTTATCCACTGCCACCATGAGTCTGTCTGCCCCCCCGGACCACCACCAACGGGAATTATGTTATCCAAGTCTGCCACCATGAGTCTGTCTGCCCCCCTGAACCACCACCATCAGGACTGATGTTATCCACTGCCACCACTGCCACCATGAGTCTGTCTGCCCCCCAAGACCACCACCACTGGGACTGATGTTATCCACTGCCACTATAAGACTGTCTGCCCCCCATGGACCACCACCACCGGGACTGATGTTATCCAAGTCTGCCACCATGAGTCTGTCTGCCCCCTGGACCACCACCACTGGAACTAATGTTATCCACTGCCACCATGAGTCTGTCTGCCCCCTGGACCACCAACACCAGGACTGATTCTATCCAAGTCTGCCACCATGAGTCTGTCTGCCCTGCATGGACCACCATCACTGGGACTGATGTTATCTAAGTCTACCACCATGAGTCTGTCTTCCCCCCACTGACCACCACCACCGGGACTGATGTTATCCAAGTCTGCCACCATGAGTCTGTCTGCCCCCCCAGACCACCACCACCAGGACTGATGTTATCCACTGGCACCACAAGTCTGTCTGCCCCCCCGGACCACCACCACTGGAACTGATGTTATCCAGGTCTGCCACCATGAGTCTGCCTGCTAAGTCTGCCACCATGAGGCTGTCTGGCCCCTGGACTACCACCACTGGGACTGATGTTATCCAAGTCTGCCACCATGAGTCTGTCTGCCCCCTGGACCACCACCACTGGAACTAATGTTATCCACTGCCACCATGAGTCTGTCTGCCCCCTGGACCACCAACACCAGGACTGATTCTATCCAAGTCTGCCACCATGAGTCTGTCTGCCCTGCATGGACCACCATCACTGGGACTGATGTTATCTAAGTCTACCACCATGAGTCTGTCTTCCCCCCACTGACCACCACCACCGGGACTGATGTTATCCAAGTCTGCCACCATGAGTCTGTCTGCCCCCCCAGACCACCACCACCAGGACTGATGTTATCCACTGGCACCACAAGTCTGTCTGCCCCCCCGGACCACCACCACCGGGACTGATGTTATCCAAGTCTGCCACCATGAGTCTGTCTGCCCCCCCAGACCACCACCACCAGGATTGATGTTATCCACTGCCACCACTGCCACCATGAGTCTGCCTGCTAAGTCTGCCACCATGAGGCTGTTTGCCCACCGGACCACCACCATTGGGACTGATGTTATCCAAGTCTGCCACCATTAGTCTGTCTGCCCTCCATGGACCACCACCACCAGGACTGATGTTATCCAAGTCTGCCACCATGAATCTGTCTGCCCCACCAGACCACCACCACTGGGACTGATGTTATCCACTGCCACCATGAGTCTGTCTGCCCCCCCATGGACCACCCCCACTGGGACTGATGTTATCCACTGCCACCATGAGACTGTCTGCCCCACACGGACCACCACCACTGGGACTGATGTCATCCGCTGCCACCACTGCCACCATGAGGCTGTCTGTCCCCTGGACCACCACCACCGGGACTGATGTTATCCACTGCCACCACTGCCACCATGAGTCTGTCTGGACCACCACATTCATCAGCCAGAGACAGAAAGCTTCTTAATATTCAAACCATAAAGTGAGTATGTGTACTCATGTTTGTTATGCTGCTTCACTTCCTTTAGTTGTATGTTTTGTTTTCTGTAGCTTTTCAGAGCCGCAATGGTAAAACACATACAGTACACTTCTTTTGTTTCTTTTACAGGGTAACAAAAAAAGGCTCCATCACTAAAACTCGTTGGGAATGATACTGTAGCTGTACAGCACAGAGAGGAACCGGTGTAATATCCATGAAATCCATTTTGGTAAGTATGAAGATTTTATTTAATCCGTTTCATTGTTTTGTAAAGACTGCAGCAAATATTGCACACAGGTTGTGTTAGTTGACAAGATGTGTCTTTGAAATGTAACTTGACTTTACGGATTGAGATTTGAGTACCAGGGAGGGACAAATAACAATTAAGTTGTAAGAAGTCATTCATTTCTTTTTTTAAGAAACTTCCAGATGCTTTGTTGTTCTGACAAAGTGGCCTTATCCAAACAAGTTCTTCTACATTAGCCCCCCCCCCCAGGGCTGGGGCGCACATGTAACACACAGAAGTCATTTCATTAGATGACCATGTCCATCATTAACAACCAGACTCAAGAAGGATGCAGATGAAATCTGCGAATTAGTAAAAAAATAAGAAACCATTACAGACAAACCTGCAAATATGCTTCCCCCCACCCAAAAAAAAAAAAAACTTACCTTCATGTGCTTGACAGCTATCCAATGCAAATTTCTACGCAAAAAGTTCTAATCGAGCACTGGAATGTGCACACCAACAGTATCTGTCACCTGTGAATGATACAGAACAATATCATGAGTACATGTCCATGTCAACCCCCCTCACCTACAAAATACAGAAATATGTATCTATGTATATCAACTCACCGAGGCAACTATTAGTGTATAGAGAAAGGGCACCCTTCCTTCCAGTTGAGATGATCACATCGCATTTCCTTGAATCGCAGCACACATTGGACCAGCAACAGTTCGGTCACGGTCATCATTTTATTCTGGGACACTGCGCGCATGAGTAACTGCTCAATAAATTCCAGGGTACTTTGTGCATGCTAAAACAATCTCTTTTCACTGTGTTTCCACTTGTCAATTTTCTGCACACAAGGAGGGTGCATTTTGGGTCTGCAGAAAAAACCTGGGACTCTGCCACTTTTGTGCACATGACTGAGTGCACCATTAATTCTGGGGGACTTTGTATGTGCCGAAACAATCCCATTTCACTTCATTACCATTTGTCAATTTTCTGCACACAAGGAGGATGCATTTTGGGTCTGCAGAAAAAATCTTGGACTCTGTGCCACCACTGCGTGCATGACTGAGTGCACCATTAATTCTGGGGGACTTTGTATGTGCTGAAACAATCCCATTTCACTTCGTTTCCACTTGTCAATTTTCTGCACACAAGGAGGATGCATTTTGGGCCTGCAGAAAAAATCTGGGGACTCTGTGCCACTTTTGTGCGTATGACTGAGTGCACCATTAATTCTGGGGGACTTTGTATGTGCTGAAACAATCCCATTTCACTTCGTTTCCACTTGTCAGTTTTCTGCACACAAGGAGGATGCATTTTGGGCCTTCAGAAAAATCTGGGGACTCTGTGCCACTTTTGTGTGCATGACTGAGTGCACCATTAATTCTGGGGGAATATGCATGTGCTGAAACAATCCCATTTCACTTTGTTTCCACTTGTCAATTTTCTGCACACAAGGAGGATGTATTTTGGGCCTGCAGGAAAAATCTGGGACTTTGTGACACCACTGCGAGCATGACTGAGTGCACCATAAATTCTGGGGACTTTGCATTTGCTGAAACAGTTTCATTTCACTTTGTTAACACTTGTCAATTTTCTGCACACAAGGAGGATGCATTTTGGGCTGGCAGAAAAAATCTGGGGACTCTGTGCCACTTTTGTGCGTATAATTGAGTGCACCATTAATTCTGGGGGCCTTTGTATGTGCTGAAACAGTCTCATTTCACTGTGTAACCACTTGTCAATTTTCTGCACACAAAGAGGATGCATTTTGGGCTGGCAGAAAAAATCTGAGGACTCTGTGCCACCTTTGAGTGTTCTGTGATTGTTGCTGTGAGCTCATGATGTCATACTGACATTTTTACAATTAAAGCAGCATTGCAAGAATGTCCTCACAGTTCTGAACTGTACTTTTTTATGCTACTTTACATTGCCACAGCCACCACTACTTACCTCCGAGTCATGACTTGAATGATACGATTCTTTTCACAATTTATGTCTGCTTTACTTACTTGACTACTTTTTTTCAGGTATGAAAAAAAATGAGCATGTCTTCCAATATTGTTCGGACCAACTTTGTATTTATTTGCAGCTGCTTTTCAATAGCTATTGTTCCGTGGTGTCATAAAACACTGCCTGGTGCATAACTGTTAATTAACAACAGAAGTGATATATAACAACTACTTGGTGTAATGGAGTAAAGCAGAGGAAAACAATGACAAAGACCTTGTCAGCACCAATTTAAAAGGAATGCTCCTTTCATTATTTCACGCATGAAAAAGGTAGTACAGCAGACTCAACTACTGGAAATTCTCGTATCATTCCAGTCAGTCAAGACGTAAGTAAAGGAAGTTGTAACATAGCATTAAAAAATATAGGTCAGAGTTATCAACAGATTGTAGCGCTGCTGCTTTACAGACATTCACATTACATAGTTATGGTGATGCACATAAACTAATATGTGGGGGCATTACTACCACTGGAATATTTCTTACTCCACAGAGTGCAATATATTTCTGTGAAAACCACCCATAATTTCATTACAGTGAGTCACGTGATGGAGGAATTCCCATTCTGAAAATCTGCCCACATTCTGCCTCCCTTCTCAGTAACGTTAGGACATGATGGCAGGGAAAGTGCGTGTGCATGCTCCTTACAGTGAATATCCGATCGTCCAGCAGCTATCCCAGTGTTTCCTTATGTTATAAGGTTCACTTTGTGGTGAAATGTGGGATGTTTCCACTAACAAGGCTCTTCTTACTGGAAATGTGGCCACACATTTCACCACAAACTGACCATTGTAACAAAAAGAAACATTCATAAACCTGACGGACAATCGGATATTCCCTGTAAGGAGCACACACATGCGCTCTCCCTGCCATCATGCCCTAATGTTGCTGAGAAGGAAGGCAGAATGTGGGCAGATTTTCAGAATGGGAATTCCTCTGTCACATGACACACTGTAATGAAATTATGGGTGGTTTTCACAAAAATATATTGCACTATGTGGTGCAAGAAAGATTCCCCTGGAAGGAAAAATGTGTATGATTAAACAATAACAAACAAAAAACACACAAAAAAAGTACAACATAGTAGTGGGATGGGGTGGTTGTGAGGGGGGCAGAAAACAATCTCCTCACTTACTATGGCCATGGGATGCTGTTGTGGTCCAGCAGCAGGTGCAGCATTGAAATGATTTGCTGCTGCTATGCTTCCACTCTGTTAACCTGCTGCTCCAAAGCAGTGAACCGCTCATTATTTTCCTTGAGCACTGCCCACACCAGGCTGATGTCATACTGGGTTGCAGGGATTGTGGCGGGGTCCACTGCAGCAGGGAATCTAGGTAGTGGGGCTGGTGGTGGACAGGGTGGTGCTGATGGCTGTGGTGGTGGTGGTGGGGGTGGTGGAGGAGCAGCTGCTGTAGTAGCCCTCCTCCTCCTGCTGTGGTGGTGACTTCTACAAGGCACATCTCCCACCCCAGCAGCACCCTTGGCCACTGCCACAGAAAGGCCAGAAGGTCGACGCCTGGCCCCTTCCTCTGCCACTCTGCCCCGTAGTGGTTCAGCATGTGGGTGCGCTGGCCACCGGTCCTCGAATGTGTCCCGGGGGGCCACGGTGCACCAGCACACCACACACATGGCACTCCACCACTGTGCTGTTTCCCCCCACACTAAAAAAGTCCCACGCTGGGGAGCTGCGGGGATGACCAGACACAGTCCTCACATGTCAGGCACGAGTCCCACCACCACCTACAATTTCCAGGCCTGCCTCCTGTGGCTGCAGAGGTGGTGGAGGGGGTGCTGCTGGAGGCCCAACAGCTGCTGCTAGTGGTGGTGGTGGTAGTGGTGGAGAAGGTGCACTCGCAGCAGCCACCGGTGGCACTGGTGCTGCTGTTGCTGCTCCTGTTGCTTCAATGAGGAAGCAACACTGGCCAGGAACATGGAGTGGTCCAACATCACACAACTGCCCTGCCCCACACGGGTCTGCACTCCTCCCTTCCAACCGCGCCCACAGGCCAGTGACTCGCCTTCTCTTACATGACCCTCCATCCTCCTGAAGTCCACGGGATGACACACACACACACAGTCACACATGCAAAACAAAACAAAACTTATACAAAAAAATTCCCAAACAAAAAAACACCAATACAATACGAAAACTAAAAGCTGTTTTATTCTGGGTTCTGGCACTGAAAAGCAATGAAAGGCAAGCAAACTCCTCTCCTCTCACAACTACTTTCTCCCTCTACAAATGCAAAGGAGAAAGTGAAACTGCTTCTCTGACTCACTTCCTTCCTGCCTGGATAAAGCATGTGACTTACAGTACTGCAAGCCATGTGATGTGTCTATTTTCCTCTCACTTCGACTTACTTCTTGTTAAGGCATAATGGCAATGTGAAGTGGTAATAATAATACCACGAAGTGAGCACTTTACAGGGTCAACTTCAGGTTGTGCTCCTTGGACTCGAAGTGCCCACTTCATGGGCGGATTAATAATTCGCTGCATCTCTACTTGAAAATTCACTGACATAAAAGAGGAATACTCCTTGCATGGCTGGATTTCTTTGCATATTTAAGGGTGAGACATTACTTGCCCCTGACTAATCTGACTTCTTGCCCTATTGAATAAATCCTTTAAAGGCCACAACCTAATTTCATACCCCTCAAAGCTTATACAAACTGTTTGTTGGTGCAACCCCAGATCCAAAGATCAAGGCCAGAGGGGAGGACCTAGACACCCGGCTAATTACTGAAGACTGGTACATCGCTATAAATCAAGTCCATTCTTGCTCTAGCTCAAATAATCTGTGTAGAATTCAATTATTCTATCTGTATATGTTTTATCTAATCTCATTCAGCAGTATAGTAGTTCCAAAGACCCACAGTGCCCTAAATGTAAATCAGAGACAGATGACTTTATGCACATGGCCCTGACATGCCCAAAAGTAGCTCCTTTTTGGTTTCAAGTTCATCATTGAATGGAAAGTGTCCTGCAATGTAAATTGCCGGTAACGGTCACTGCATATATGCTAGATTTGGACTGTAATCCAGTTCAAGGGAGGGGTATGAATAACACTCAAAGACTGTGGAACATGGCTCTGGTTATTGCCAGGAAAACTGTAGCACAAAACTGGATTAGTGAATCCCCATCAATGGTAGTACAATGGATGAACAACTTACATTTGTGTATGAAACTAGAAAAGCACCATTTTAGTGCCAATGGTCAGAGTCATCTGTTCCAAGGCACCTGGCAGTCAATGTTGTTGGCCATAGGAAACAATTGTATTCCAGCATAGTCTGTAAGGGAGCAATGAATCCAGAACATTGTAATTCTCTACTGAATCATGTCATTGACAGAATATGTATGCTTATCTTATGTTATAGGGTTGCTCCTAATATAAGTCTTTATGTAAATGTTTTGTCCTAACTGAATATATTTGGCTGAAACTGTACCAGAATAGCACTTTGAAATGTTATACCTGTCTTTTTTGTACCAGGAGTACCTTAATAAACTTTGTTTACAAAAAAAACAAAACAATAATATTGCCCTAGTGTCTATTAGCTCCCTCCCACCTGCCAATATTTGTCCCCGTAGTAAAATAATATTGCCCTGGTGTCTAGTGGCACCTCGTCTCATCAGCCGATCGCTGTCTCTGTACCTAAAATAAAGAAAATGGTCCTCAATGTTGTTTTTTTACCTACAAAAAAGAAAACGGTCCCTTACCACTCTGATCCCCCACCCCATCTCCCACTTAGCACCCACCACCCCACACACCATCAATCACCTGAACAGGTCACAGGTCAAAGATCCACTCTTCGATCGAAGACATGTCTTGCTGCTGGAACCAGAGACTACAATATGAGAAACTAAGGTAAATGTGGTTCAATGTATTTCAATGAGGTTTTCAACTTTGATGCATAACCTTGCCATTTCTTCATATTTTGACACCAAATTTTCAGCATGGCCTTTAGGGGACCCCACCTCATGAACAATGTCAGTGGAATTTCACAAATCCATCCCAAAAGGTGATTTTGTGGTCTGTTGGCAAAATGAACTTTCAGGTGGGATTTGAAAATTGTCACTGCCTTTGTTCATGAGATGGTGTCATAAGAAGGCTATGTTTAAGATTTGGGGTCAAAATATGTATAACTGTTAAAGTTATGTGCATGTATTTAAATTTAACTATGTTCGCACGTAGATCCAGTCATTTTAAATATTTTCACACAAAATTTTCAACATAGCCATTTTTATACATCACCTCATGAATGTGGCAGCTGTAAATTTCAAATCCTGGCACAAATGTATTTTCTCACCTGTGTTGTGGAATGACGTTGCAGTGGTGTGGAATGACGTTTCAGCAGGGATTTGAAAATTCTCAACACAGTGTTCATGAGGTGGGGTAACAACAAGGCTATGTTGACAATTTGGTTGCTGTTTTGGTGGAAATGCTTCCACGGTAACATACATGTATGCATCTATGGAGGGATGGGGTGAGCCCTGCACTCCCACTGGCAAATCAGGATACGATTATGCTATCTCAAAAAGTAAGGAAATTCTTTGAAAAAAACTCTTTTAATGCATCAGTTAGGATTAAAGTGACAAAAGTAGGGAAATATGGTGTTAGGATTCCCAACTCTAACACTCCACCCCCACCCTACAGGCAACAAACCAGGCATGGGGTGTGCCTTGGGTTCTCAGTCCTAACGGTCACCCCATTCTCATACACTGTACACATCTCAGCTTCTTTACTGATGAAAGGGGGTGAGCGTTAGCCTTGGTAACATTAAGGCACCCCTCATGCCTGGTTTGCTGCCTGCATGGTGGGTGTGGGATGTTAAGGTTGGGAACACTAACACCACATTTCCCTAATTTTGTCACTTTAACCCTAACTGCAAAGTTTTTTTGTAAAGAATAATATACTGTTTTTTCCCTTTCAGTAGATTTTTTACATTGATGTCCCAGTCCTAGAAGATTGTTGTTTTAGCTGCTTTTTTCTATACACGGTCCTTCGTTCTTATCATCTTTTGTAATGATTCAGTCACCCAAGGGACATGTCTCTTTCTTATATGTGTTTTCTTTTATTGGGCATCTCTTGATAAGCAGGTTTAGAGAAGCTCAAAATTCTGAGCAGAGAATGAATTTTGTACAAGTGCCCATGAAGTTAAAAACATTGTGAAGAAGAACTGGCCCATACTGAGAACAGAACCTAAACTAGTAGAATACTGTATGTTGCTACCCTCCCAATGGTATTCCACAGACCTTCAAATTTGGGAGACCATCTCACCCATAACCTTCAATAAACACCAGGGGTCGATTCCTAGTTACCATCACTTCCACAAGGTATGCAATGCTGTGGCAAGTGTAAATACTGCAGTGTGGTCCAGATAGCAGATTCTTTGCAAATCCCAGTAGCGGAGAAATATCTCCATATGCAAATTCATCATTTGTGATGCTATGTATGTGGTGTATTTAGGAACTTTCACCACCACCAACTTTTATGTAGGCAGAACCAAGTGTAGGTTTCAAGAGCAGCTGACATGGTCTGGGCAGGCAGCTCATTCCTGGAAGTTGCCTGCCCAATGAGCTAAATGAGCTATTTTTAGAAATTTTTTATGAAGTTAAATACTTCAGTTTTACCTTAGCGTGCCCAGCTCGTAGCCTCCATGTATGAGCTGAGCGGCTGCCAGAGTACTGCAGCTCCACCCCAGAAAACAGCACTTTGATGATGTAAGGTAGGGAACGGGGCTGCAGGTGCTCCATGTAGTAAGTAATAGGATGGGAATAGGATTGGGGGAAGCGTGCTTTCTAAATGTACTAACGTTATCTTTGCTGGCAGTTCTATATGTATGGGGCTATGATATATGTGATAGAGCATCTGCAGCACCATTCTCTACCTCATGTCATCAAAGTGCTGTTTTTCAGGACTGGGCTGCAGTGCTCCAACAGCAGCTCAGCTCATATGCAGAAGTCTAAGGCAAAATAAAGTGTTTAATCTCATTAAAATTTTTCTAAAACTAGCTCATTTAGCTCATCAAGTATGCAGCTTCCTGGGATGAATTGCTGCCTGACTCATCCAAACGTATCAGTAGCTCTTGAAGGAAAGGATAGGCAACCTTATGTGGGCTAGGTATACCATTATAAGGCGTGACTCAAATTAAGTGATTCAGATATAAGCGACTCAATTTGAATGCCCTTTATGTAAGCTACCCTGAAAAGGTAGCAAGGCATGATTATAGCACAGAGGAAGGGGAAGAACAGCAAGGATATAGGAGGGAAAACAGAAGAGGAGGGGTAACGGAGAAGGCATGAGGGAGGGAATATGGTATGGTGTTGCCAAGCTAGCTGTGTGGTGTGGTGGTGAGGGTAGCTGGCTGCAGTGAGGAATGTCCAGGGTTGAGGGCTGGAAGGGGAACAGTGTTTTTTATTTTATGTGTAGGTGTTTAGCTTTTTTTTTACTAGTTTCTCCTCCCCTCCCTGACACGCACCCCCCTGGAGTTGAGAATCCAAAGTAAGGGGGGTGTGGGGCGTGCAGCCCACCATATAGATAGTTGTCCATTTTCATCAGTGTTGCCCTCACTGGGAATGTACATCATCGTTTTGCTCTTTCGGTGATGAACACTCACTTTATCAACAACCACTACTTAGTGATCACTGTTATGACATTGAACCGAGGGCTTAACAGCATGGCAGTCTTGATTCAGCCCTATCTACATGTTGCCAACAAAACATGGCATATGGTACCCATGACTAAAGCATTTTTAGACATGGAAAAAGTGGTAACTGGGCCATGCAGTGGGGATCAGGAGGCCAAATTATTACAAAGAGAATCTGGTTGGTGGAAGACTAGGTATGCTGGCCAAGGCACCTAGCTTCACCTGAGCTCTTTTCTTCTAGGTTGCTTGAAACAACAGAGCAAAAACCTTACCAGAGCAAGGAAAAGGATTAAGGCTTATTTTGGCTAGGCAGATTTACTGTGTGTTGCTATTTTCATTTTGTACTCACAGGGAATGTTACTGTTTGTTGTTAGCATTTTATTGCTTTATTTTTCTTTGATTCAAATTGCTGTTGCTGGGTATACCTTCTGCTGCATTATTACAGGGTGTGTCTACAGGTGTGTGTTTACAGATTACTGCTGTAATTTTCTGAGTGTCAGTGGCTCAGTAGGTAGCACACTCACCTCTGAGGCCAGGAGATCAGAGGGCTGTGGGTTCAGTTCCCACATCTGGCACTTGGGTTAATATCCCAGTACTGACACTGTAGTGCAGTATGAGAGGAGTGCTGTCTTTCAGATGAGATGTTAAACCGAGGTACCATCTGCCTGGATTGGTGGTAGTTCAGGTAGGTGTTAAAGATCCCATGGCACTTATCAAAAAGAGTAGGGGAAGTTTATTAAATAAAAGAAACATGATGTTACATAATCAATCAAACTGCAAAAAACAGATACACAAAATTAATATATAATAAAGGAAAAAACAGGAAAAATATCAGATATTTAAACAAAAACAATTTTCCACAGTTTGTCAAATTTATCTCATGAAAATCTGCATTCATCATTCTCTTTAACACATAACAATCCTGCTTCTACTTGTGAAATAATAACAGTATTCAACACAATCTGTTGCTGTAAAACATATTGGCAACGAGCATACCATAAAAAACATTGGATAAAGGCAAAAAATACATTCAAAGTACCTGTATGATATCTTTTCCACATTCCTGTGTAATCTCCCAGAATCAAAGTATTATAAGAAACAGTTGATAAAAAAGGTATATTCCAATGAACTGCTGCATCTTGCCAAAATTGTTTACTATGAGGACAAGCAATAAAAAAATGTATCATACTTTCCTCAATATTAGAACACAGAAGTCTTGGACAATACCTATCTGTTTGTGGCTTATATTTTAAATTACCCTGAACCCCTAACCTACCTTGAGCTGAAATCCAGGCAATATCCCAAATATGAACAGGAAGCCTAAAATCTGAAAGTTTGTGTAGAGCAAATATAATTTTAGTAGGCACACAGTTAAGGAAAAGACGATAAATCTGCTGTACCTCATAAACTACATAAGAGTAAATTGACTTCCTATCCAAAGACAGTAACTTTTAAAATGGAACTTTTCATTGTTGCATTTTTTTTTTATTGTGGCTACCCCATAAGAAGGTATAAAATCGGAATGTAACATTTTCGGTGGTAAAAGAATCCATTTAGGAAAAAACTTTTTCCAAAGAAAATGAGACCACACTTGCCATAGCAGAGTAACAGAAGTCCATAAATAATTAAAGGAAGTAAAGAAATATAAAGAATGGTAAAAAAACAATAGGATTGATCATAAGCAAACCACCTTTCTTAATTGGTAAATAGGCAGTTTCCCTTTTAACTGGATTTAATTGATTGCCCCACACCATTTGAAAAAATTAAAAACTAAGAATTCTGGTTTCTAAATTAACCGGAGGTGGGTACAGGTAACTTAAAAAAAGAAAAATAGGTAACAGAGATTTCTTAATGATCAAGACACGTTTTTTATTTCCAAATTTCCATTGTTTCCATATATTCACCTTAGATTCTCCCACCCTTAAATGTTGTTCCCAGTTATAGGAAGCCAAATCACCATGTCCAAACCAAACACCTAGGATTTTTTAAGGGGCGGTGACAAGAGGAATATCTAAAGTGACTCCTGACTCGGTGTTTGTGTGATCTAGGGAAAAGACAAAACTCTTTCCTTTATTAAGGCACACCCCAGAAGTTTGTCCATAACAATGGGATGTTTCTAGTGCTAATTGTAAAGAAGTAGTATCTTGTAAGAGTAATGTGACATCATCAGCATATGCTGTAATTTTCTCAGGTGGTAATGAAGGTGAGGGAGCTAAACCCCTGATAAGTTGATCCCATTGAATGTGACGAATTACAGGATCAAGAGTGAAAATGTACAAAAGAGGACTTGAAGGGCAACCTTGCCTAACACCTTTTTTTAGGGAAACCTCAGAACCAAAAATTCTATTAACAGTGGGAATTATAGAAACATCAGTGTATAGTAAATGAATCCATTGTATAAATTGCAAAGGAATACCATATTTCAATAATAAAGGAAAAAGCTACTCATGTCTCACCTGATCAAAAGCTTTAGCCTGATCTAAAGCTACTACATAACCCAAAACCATCCCAAAATTACCAGCCTCAAAGAGTTCTCTTAATATATATAAATTATGCTGCATCTTCAGGTTAGGAATTGCACAGGTCTGGGCAGGGTGTAAAACGGAATCAGCAGCTTGCAATAATCTATTATTAATAATTTTAACCAAATTTTTATAATCACTATTTAAAAGACTAAGGGGTCACCAGTTAGAAAGCATTGTTTTATCTCCCTTTTTATACAAGAAGTGAAGGAGAGACGTACTAAAGCCAGGAATCTGTGTATTGGAGGTCAACATAAAATTGAAAACTAAGGGTAAAAAATAACTCATGAACAGAATAAAGGCTTTATAGAAATCATTAGGGATCCCATCAATCCCAGGAGATGTACCTGAAGAAAGTTGTTTAATTACAACTTCAACTTCTGCTGAAGAAATAGGTTCTATCAGGTAGCATTTTATAGAGTCCTCTACTTGGGGAAATTGAGAAAAAAATCATCCAAAGGGGCTAGAGTGGGTTCTCCAGTATCATTAAAGGTGGAAGTGACAAATTGTTTTGCAACTGACAACATTCCCAAATCTGTAGTAATCAAAGTACCATCACTGGTACAAAGACTAGATATTAAAGTTTTGTCCAATCGTTGTTTACACGCCTGGTATGGATCAGAAGCAGGTTGTTTCTTTGTACCATAGTGAAATTCAATTTCTAGTGATTTGGCTCTATCATATTGATACTGTTTCATTTGTTTTTTTATTTCAAAAATCTGAATTTTTAATTTTGCACTATCATGTGGAGGGAAAGACATTAATTTATATAACTGATTCCAGAGATGTAAATAATGTAAATAATCAGAGTTAGCTTTTCTTCGACCAAAACTAAGTAATAAATGTTTCAATTCAGTTTTCGCATCTACCCACCAACCATAAATATTATCATAAAGGCACAGAGTAGAATTACGGGTTTCAAAAAATACTTCTATACAAAGAGTACATTCTGGTGAACTCAAAAGGGACATATTCAACCGCCACCGTTGTACAATGGAAAAAACCTTAATAGGAATGTTAGCCAAACTAAAAGTGCATAATAAAATCCGATGGTCGGAAAACTCAGTAGGTTTAGCAACACAAGAAGATGGTCTAATGTGTTGTGACACAAAAAACATATCTATTCGTGTAGCATAAATGTGCCTATGATATGTGGCTCCACTATTCATGGTATGCAGGCATCTATAAGCATCTAATAAACCAGCATCTGAAATAATGTGTTGTAAATTATGAGAATCACAGTACATGTGTTTGTGTATGTTTCCCTTGAATTTGAAATCTATATCACAATTAAAATCCCCACCCCATATAATAAGTTTTTTAGTATATAAAAAAGGTTTAATCCTGTCAAATAATTCTATCCTAGCCGCCTTTTACCTGTAGGGCATACAAGTTAATCAAACGAAAAGAAAAATCTCCAGAAGTGCAATCTAAAATTAGAGCATGACCTGGCAATATATCTATAAGTCTGGTAACACAAAACTGTGTAGACTTAAATAAAATTCCAATGCCATCTACAGTATCCAGGCCAAAGGACCAAAAAGAAGTGCCCCACCACCATCTTTTATTTGCTTGATCAGTATCATATAAGGAGGAAAGTCTAGTTTCCTGAATAAACAGAGTGTCTACCTTAAGTGAGACAAAAAGGAAAATACAGAAACCTGTTTTTTAAAATTATTCTGGCTGCATATATTAAATGACCCAATCCATAAGGTAGCCATCTAAATTATCAGAAAAAAGGAAATCAAGAACCTCCTTTCTGGCTAGTTTTCCTCTTAATTCCTTTTTTCCCTTTCTTGTCTTTAGACAATTCAGTGGATCTACTATCCTCATCTTCAGTCACCATTTCAGATTTATGGGAAGCGTCAGATTCAAGATCTGAATCCCCTAAATCATCTTGTAGTGGTAAAAAATATTGTCTGTAGGTATAGGAGCTGGGGTTGGTTGTTTGAGAGAGGCCCTGGTAAATCTTTGATTTTTAACAGTTTAAAACATGGGAGGGGGCATAGAATCAACAGTAGATTTTACCTTCATAGAAGAAGGAGCTGCAGGAGAGGTAGTAATAGAAATATCAGGACTGTCCTCTGTGTGGGTAGATAAGGTGAGTTCAGTTTCCAAAGGAGAAACTCCAGCTACTACAGTATCATGAAGAAGTAAAGAATCTGTATGAAAGCAACCTTCCTCTTGGGGATGGGGGGGTAGGGAGAGTAGAGTCTCTTCTTTTCTCCTGTGCCTTTTTAACTAGGTCATCCTGATCCCATCCCTCTGTCCTATTTCATTTAGCCCAAGGGCATTGATGAAAAGCATGTCCTTTTTCATCACAAAGGTTACACTGAAAGATGTTTTCACAGAGATCTACTGAGTGCCCATACCCCCCACATAAAGAACATTTGAGCATGTTGCTGGAGCTGCTAATATGGGTTTTAGCCCCACATTTGTAGCAGGCCCTTGGTTGTCCACCATATAACAAAACCCCCTATCCTTACCCAAGAAAAGACTATTAGGTAAATGAATGACATCAGAGTTAACTTGAAACGGCTTCACCTTAAACTTCCACCCTCCCATCCAAATTCCTTCCAGATCAAGAATGGCTTCTGGAGGGCCTAGAATGTCACATCAATTTTGTAACCAATGATAGATATCACTTACATTGACCCCTTCGTTACGAAACATAATAGTAATATGTCTAATCTGTGGCTTTGTAAGAAGGATTGCATAGAAGGGGGTCCACAAAGGAGTAGATTTAAGAGTAGAATATTTATCCCAAAATTTTTCTAAGCTATTATTATACTTGAAACTAACATCAAAAGAATCCTCACCAGAAATATGAATAAGGGTATAAATATCCGCAGGGAAAAAATGCATAGAGACCCTCAAAAGTTGTTTAGCTACATAATTGCTGTCTGGATGTTCAACAAGACCCCCCCATATCATACTCTCACTGCATTACGTCTTGGTGCTTGATCCAACTTGTTTTTAAATAATTCTGACATCGGTACCCGATTAGATTTTTGAAAGTTTGGTTTATCAGACTTGAAAGTCTCAGGACCTGTCTTTCCTTTATTAGTACTTCTACCCTGCCCCGAGGACATGCTTGGCACAAAACAGGCTGCAGCTCGGTCCTCAACTGGATGCGCATCCCCTGAGAAAACTGTAGCAGTAACAGGCAGTTTAATACCTGAGCTCAGGGAGGAATCCACGGTGGCATGCATCGAAGAAATGGAGCCGGTAGAGGGAACAGAACCCAAATCCAGATCCTGTATCCATTGTCCTGAATCGCACGCTTCCAGCCAGAAGTTTGAAGAGCAGTATCCACAGACCAATCATTCAGAAAATCCCCAGAGTCCAACAAGAGTCCAAACTGTCACTGCACGACTTGCGACGTAGAACAAGAGGCTTGTGGAGAAGAAGCAGAGGGTGCAGCATGCTGCTGCAAAGGCGTAGAACCCGCAAGTCTCATTTGGGAAGTAGCAGCACTCTCGTCCAAAGACACTGCATCAGGAGAAAAATGTTGAGCCTTTGGAGGATCAGAAAACAGCTCTCCCACCTTAGTAGATAAATCAGGCGCTTTCTCCAAAACTGGCGAACTACCAGTAATCTCCTGCACATCCTGCTGTATCACCGAAGTAGAAGGGAGAAATACATTTTCTTCCAGCATGGAAGGCATAAAATTCTCAGCAACAAAAGTCTCCATAGGCAAAGTAGACACATCCAACAGCACGTCCTGCTGCACGGAAGGTTGAGCTCCGTCTGCCATCTCCGCAGACTAACTCCAACACCTCCCCCTACTGACAGCAAAGCAGTAGGAGAATTTTCCCGGTGTCCTGGCCAAATTTCCCTCATTCACTAAAAAAAAAAAATACCACCAACAGCTTAATCTGGTTCAAGGTCAGCTGACATTCATCTGTATCCCCCTCCTCCGGGTCGTGCCTAAAAATAGGCAGGATTTGTCTAGTGCACTTACCTGGTCAACAAAAAATAAATTCAAATTGTCTTTTGAAAGGTATATCTTCTGTTACTGCTTTAGTTTTCTCTGTAGCAAAGTGTTTCTTACAGGGTATATCTTCTGTGAAATTATTACAGGTAGTGCTTACATTTTTTGTGATGTTTTATCATTAGGCTAAGCAAAATTACTGTTTGCCATTATTTTATTTATTTATTTTTGCTGAAAGGTTTTTTATTTGTCTCAGAGGTGTTGCAGTGTCCTTCTTACATTGAAGGAGCTAATTGCTTTCCTCCCACAGCTCTTCCAGGGGATTAGGTGTGTATCTGAGGGGTGGAGCTGACAATCAGTCATTAACTTCCAACAGAAGGAAGGGTTAAAAGGTCAGGTTAGCTGATATCTTGGAGGTGGAAGAATAGGTTTGCTGGCCAAGGCACCTAGCTTCACCTGAACTCTTTTCTTCTAGGTTACTTGACAGGACAGAGCAAAAACCTTACCAGAGCAAGTAAAAGGATTAAGGCTTCTTTTGGCTATGCAAATTTACTGTGTGTTGTTATTTTTATTTTGTACTCACAGGGATTGTTACTGTTTGTTGCTAACATTTTATTACTTTATTTTTCTCTGATTCAAATTGTTGTTGCTGGATATACCTTCTGCTGCATTATTACAGGGTGCGCCTACAGGTGTGTGCTTACAGATTACTGCTGTAATCTTCTGATTCAAATTGTCTTTTGAAAGGTATATCTCTTGTTACTGCTTTATTTTTCTCTGTAGCAAAGTTTTTCTTACAGGGTATATCTTCTGTGAAATTATTACAGGTGGTGCTTTACAGGTTTTACTGTTTTATCTATCATTAGGATAAGCGTTCAGGGCTACTGCATTTGTTGCTGGCTAATTGTTTCTGCTTTTACCTCCTTGTTTCTTTCATCTGTGGTTCTTCTTTTTTGGCAGGGGAAGGGCCCAACCACCCCACACTACACTCCTTTTATAGGGTAGCACAGTCGTGACATTTCCTGAAGCAAAGCAGGAAGGGGTGGATCATAGGGGTATCCACACAGTGACCTCATTTACAGGAGCACTAGTAATTTAACTTGTCATAACAAGTTATACAAAAACATACAAAACACAAAATCAAACTTTTGCTTTCATTTTCTTCCTTCTTATTACTCTGACCAGGTTATAAACTCAGCAACTTATCTGGAATGGATGTCAATAACTGCAGGTACCGTGGAACACTTTTCAGAAAGGCAGTTTTACAATATTTAGGACACTGTCCTACATGCTGGGCCATTTGAGATCTAAGGGCTCAGCTTCAGGCAGCATGGGCAGAGACTGTGTGCCTCAAATTACATATTCAAGAAGAAATATATCATAAGAACTGCCTGCCATTTCCCCAATATCCAACAGAAGCACCTCAACCGTAGAGGGTAGTTGGTCCGGGAGGTTGGCAGGTGGTTAGGAGGGGCAAATCAGGTGCCCCATCACTCGGTGCTCTCCAAGATCATGCCAGTCTGGGAGAAGGGGGACAGATGGACGGAAGGTCAGAGAAGGGGAGATAGGGGAGCTAAATATGTGGGTCAAAGACTGGTGCCAGGAAAAAGGACACAAATTTGTAGGGAATTGGCAACAGTTTTGAGAGTGAAAGTTCTTTAAATTTGACGGACTGCATTTGACTAAGGAGGGAGTCAGTGCATTAAACATAGAAACATAGACTTTGATGGCAGATAAGGACCACTTGGCCCACCCAGTCTGCCTATTTCCCTACCTACTGGATAAGCTGCAGATTCTAGTTAACCAACAGCCTACTTCCTGCAACCCCCCACTATGATTGCCTTGTGTCTGTCCCATGCATGTTTGAATTCCCCCACTGTTTTAGACCCAATGGCCTCCTCAGGAAGGCAGTTCCATGTATCCACCACTCTCTCTGTGAAAAAAAATTTCCTCACATTACCCCTGAGCCGTCCCCCTTCTATCTTTAAATTGTGCCCCCTTGTTCTTACACATCTCTTTTTCTGAAAGATGTTACCCTCCTGGACTTTGTTGATTCCCTTGAGGTACTTGAACATTTCTATCATGTCCCCCCTGTCTCTCCTTTCATCAAGAGTGTACATATTAAGCTCTCTCAGGCTCTCTTCATATGGTTTCTGCTGCAGACCCTGCATCATTTTAGTTGCCCTCCTCTGGACTGCTTCCATCCTGTCTATGTCCTTGCGTAGATGAGGTCTCCAAAACTGCATACAGTACTCCAGATGGGGTATCACCAACTGTCTGTGCAGAGGGATAACCACTTCCCATTTTCTACTTGTGATGCCCCTTCCTATGCATCCCAGTATCCCCCTGGCTCTCCTTACCGACTTTTCACATTGCTTACCCACCCTTAAGTCATCTGATATGACTACCCCAGGTCCCTTTCCATTTTTGTTGTTGTTAGTACCTCCCCTGCTATTGTGTACTCTTCTCCTGGGTTTTTGTTTCCCAGGTACATTACTTTGCACTTCTTTGTATTGAATCTAAGTTGCCATATGTCTGACCATTCCTCCAACCTTGCCAAGTCCCTTCTCATCTTTTCTACCCTCCCTTGTGTATCAACTCTGTTACAGATCTTTGTGTCATCTGCAAAGAGGCATCCCTTTCCCTCCAGATCCTCTGCAATGTCACCTATAAAGATGTTAAAGAGAACTGGACTCAGTACTGAGCCCTGAGGTACTCAACTAGTAACCACCCTTTCTTTGGAATGTGTTCCATTCACTATTACCTTCTGTGTCCTGTTGTGCAGCCAGTTTGCTACCCAGGCTACCACCCTGGGACCCACTCCCAGGCTGGCTAACTTGATTATTAATCTTTTGTGTGGGACTGTGTCAAATGCCTTGCTAAAGTCTAGGTAGGCCACATCCACAGCCCTTCCCTGGTCTATTACTTTGGTCACCCAGTCAAAGAAATTAATTAGATTCATTTGACATGACCTTCCTGCTGTAAATCCATGCTGCTTTGGGTTCTGTGCCCCGCTGGCCTCTAGGTACTCAACAATTCTTTCTTTCAAAAGTGATCCATCATTTTCCCTACCACTGAGGTCAAACTTACAGGTCTGTAGTTTCCTGCTTCTGCCTTGCTCCCACTTTTGTGAAGGAGAATCACATCTGCCCTCCTCCAGTCCTCAGGTACCACCCCATCCTGCCATGATCTGTTAAAAAGTGTGGTCAGTGGTGTCACTAGGTCCTCCCTTAGTTCTTTTAGGATTCTGGGGTGAATCCCGTCAGGCCCCATTGCTTTGTCCACCTTGAGTTTTAGGAGTTCTTTCAGGACTCTTTCTTCTGTGAATGGACTGGTGTCAACCCCCCTACCCAGAGTGCTTCTATTGTCTGTTTCGGTAACTGCTCCTCATCTTCTTTTGTGAATACTGAGCTTTGGGGCAGAAGTTTGACATCTTTGCTGAATATTTAAACTAGCAAATGGGGAGAGGAGTGCAGCACCCCATACGTTGAATAGGAAGAACACCTCTCCCCTCTCAGCTAGTGGTCAAACAGGTGTTCAGCATGTTTGTAGTTCATTTGCATCACCAGGTAAGGAAAAAGGTCTGGTTCCCCATACGACGCACAGGGAAAATGCCAGACCTCGCCCAACAACTAACACACTGAAATCTGGGCAATGGAAAATCAAGTACACAAATGTTCGCAGTCTGGGAAACAAGATCCCAGACCTGCAGGAAATATTGAAAGAGGCTAAACTGGACATAGTACCTATTAGCGAGACATGGTTTACCTGTAACCATACTTGGGAGACTTCGGTACTGGCTATGTACTGCTAAGAAGAGACTGAGATGCAAAAAGGGGAGGTGGAGTGTCTCTTTATGCCCTTTATGTCAATGAAAATGTCAAAGCTACAGAACTTCAGAATACACATAAGGAGCCAGAAGAACTGTGGGTCACCCTGGAAACAGGAAATGGGACAGCCATACGAACTGGGGTTGTCTACAGGCCTCCCAGGGGGAGGACATAGACACACTACTGTTAAAAGATATACAAAACATGACAGCTAAAGGGGAGGTTCTGATAATGGGAGACTTCAACATGCCAGACACAGATTGGTCAATACCAGCAGGAACATCTGCCAGAACTAGACACATAGTGGATTCTCTGCAGAGGGAGGGCCTCAAACAACTGGTACAACAACCCACAAGAGAGAGGGCTATCCTAGATCTAGTACTGACTAACAGGGAAAGGATCACAGTTCTCCAGGTAGAAAGTCACCTAGGGGCCAGTGACCATCACATGGTATGGTTCAATTTGGCCACTAGAACTAAATCATCCCATTCCAAGGCAAACATATGGGACTTCAGAGAAGTTGACTTTGATAAGATGGCTAACAAAGTTAAGGTAGCCCTGGTAAAAAGAAATACAGGTGAGGGGGTACAGGCAAAGTGGGCAAGCATTAAGGATGCAATACTTGAAGCAACATCCCATTGTGTTAGAGAGAAAGGGAAGTGCAAAAGAAGAAGGAAACCACTTTGGTTCTCAAAAACAGAAGCAGAAAAGGTCAGCTCTAAAAGGATGGCCTTCAGGAAATATAAGGGAACACAGCAGGATGAAGATAGGGAGGCATACCAAACTTCCCTAAAGGAAGCAGGGAATGCAGTAAGGCAGGCAAAGGCCCAAATCAAGGAAATACTAGCATAAACAGTAAAAGAAGGTGACAATACTCTCAATAGATACATTAGTGAAAGGAGAAAGTCCAGAGGGGGTATTGCTAAGATCAAAGGGGAAAAGTGGGCATGTGAGGAGGAGGACCATGTAAAAGCATCTATCCTAAATAGATACTTCTGCTCAGTATTTACTGAAGAGAAGGTAGGGTAGGGCCAACAGCTCAGCACCATGGACACAGGAGGGAGGGAGGTGTGCACTATTCCCTTCTCAAAAGAAAGTGTCCTACAAGAGCTTTATAAACTCTGGGTGGACAAGGCAATGGGACCTGATGGCTTACATCCCAGGGTACTAAAGGAGCTAAGGGTGGAATTAACAGAGTCATTATCAGAACTGTTTAGTAAGTCTCTGAGCTCAGAAGATGTCCCAGAAGACTGGAGAAGGGCTCATGTGATCCCGCTCCACAAGAGTGCTTCCAGGGAGGAGGCAGGGAACTACAGACCAGTCAGTCCTACCTCAGTAGTGGGCATGATTATGGAGGCACTCCTTAAGGAAAGGACAGTGCAACACCTGGAATCCATAGATGCACAGAATCCAAGACAGCATGGGTTTACAAAAGGAAGTTCCTTTCAAACTAATCTCATAGATTTCTTTGACTGTGTAACCAGAGTGGTGGACCAAGGGGGGAGCAGTTGATGTTGCCTACCTTGATTTCAGCAAAGCTTTCGATACTGTTCCACATAGAAGACTGATTAATAAGCTGGGTAGGCTTGGGGTGAGTCAGAGGTTGGTCAAATGGGTGGCAAACTGATTGATGGGCAGAAAACAGAGAGTGGTGGTAAACGGTATTACAGTCAGAAGAGATGCAAGTCACAAGTGGGGTACCTTAGGGATCAGTCCTGGGGCCATTCCTCTTCAATATCTTCATCAGTGACATTGCAGATGGACTGCAGGGTAAGGTTTATCTGTTTGCAGATGACACCAAGATCTGCAACAGAGTAGATGATCCAGATGGGGGTGGGTAGAATTCACAGCTTTCATAGGTTGTTCAAGCTACATAGACTTTCATCCTTAATGCTTGCCTTGTTTTAAACCATAGTTAATTTATTCCATTAGTATTTTTCCAGTCCATATTTATAGGAACCCATTGATCCATTACTTATTACTTCATCTGGCAAACTGTTCCATAGTTTAACCCTTCTCTGGCTAAACCAGTTTTTCCTTCTTAAGGTGCTCCATTTGCCATATGTTTATTGTAAACTATGTTTCCTAGGTTCATGTAAGTGAATGTCCCCAACCTCTAGTCCTAATTCCTGCCTCAGTTGATCATCCTGGAGGGCCCTGTAGATCATGCACATATCCCCCCTTGTTCTACGATATTGTAATGTGTAAAGACCTAAGTTGTTTAGTCTCTCCTGATATGATACATGTCCCTGACCTGTAATTCTCTTTATGGCCCTATGCTGCACTCCCTCCAATCTTTTAACATCACTTTTATTGTATGGTGACCAGTCCTGGACACAATACTCCAGATGGGGCTTCACCAAGGGTCTATACAGGGGCAAAACCACTCTGCTATCTCTACTACCGATGTGCCATAAAATACAGTTTAGTACCTGATTAGCTTTCTTAACAACCATACAACAATGTGTACTAAATTTTACGTCATTTGTTATTTTCACCCCCAGATCTCTTTCCTCCTTAGTTTGATGTAATTGCATCTTACCTATGCTGTATGCATTTTTGTTATTTCTACTTCCCATGTGCATCACCACACATTTACTAAGGTTAAGTTCTAGTTTATAATGATCTGTCTATTGACTCAACATATCTAGTGTTACATGAACATTATGATCCTCAATACTGTTTACTATGCCCCCAATTCTACAGTTATCTGCAAATGTACTTATCCAGATGTTGAGTAAACTACACTTGATTGAAGTAACATATAAATTGAATAGACATGGTTCCAAGACATATCCCTGTGGAACTCTGCTCATAACTACTTTCCAATCTGAAAGAACCCCTCTAATAATAACCCTTTACCTTCTATCATACAGCCATGCTTCCACCCATTTAACTATATTAGTTGGTAGCTGGGCACTGATCATTACTTCAACTAATTCTTTATGTAGCAGTTTATCGAAAGCCTTGGAAAAGTCCAAAAATATGATGTCCGCTGCATTTCCCTTATCCAGGGCATTAACTTTTTCATAAAAGGTTAACATATTTGTTTGACATGACTTAGTTTTTGTGAAACCATGTTGGGTTGTGTCAGTTTGATTAGTTAATGACAAGTGTCTTTGCTTACATTCTTTCAAGATTCCTTCGAATAACTTCCCCATTATGGACATTAAACTAACTGGTCTAAAATTTTCAAGTTTTGTAGCAGGGCCTTTCTTTAATAATGAAACAACTATAGCCTCTCTCCAAGCTTGCATCACTATTCCCTGGTCTAAGGATTCCTGAAATAAATAAGTCAATGGAAGAGCTAGAATGACCGCCAATTCTTTTAATACTCTAGGATGAAGCTCATCCGGTCCTTGGGAATTGTTTATATTAATGTTTTCCAATCTTGCCAGTACTTCTGCAGGGTCAATTTTAACCTGACCTGTCTGAGATCTTAACTTACTATCAGTTTTATTAGTAGTGCCCTTAGTAAATACTGAACTGGAGTATAAATTTTGCATATCTGCCACTTGTTTAGGGTCAATTACAGGTTCGTCCAATTCATTAATAAAAGGGCCTATGTTTATTGATCAATTCTTTTTACTATTGATGTAATTGTAAAAAGCTTTGTGGTTGTCCTTTATTCTTAAAGCCAGCCAAGTTCATATTCTGCCTTAGCTTTCTTAATTTCCTTCTTCAGTTGTCTTACTTTCTCCTTATACACTAACCATCCTTCATAGTTATTACTTTTGTTTACCCTTTTAAAGATTTTATCTTTTTCCCTAACCATTTTTTTAAGTTTAGAATTGAACCATCCCTTTTCGTTATTTTTCCTGACATATTTATTTGTGCTTGACATATATTTTAATATACCCGCTTTAATTTTCTTTGTTAAGATTTCCCAGATTTTATCTACAGAATTATTAGCAAACTCAGTATACCAATCCCAAGCAGCCATCTCAGTCCTAAAATCAGAAACGTTTGCTCTATTAAAGTTAAACTTTTGCATTACCCCTTCACCACCTTTTATACTAGTTTTACCTGACATTGTAAAACAGACTTTACAATGATCATTATTTCTTGGGGGGCTTCCCAGTGTTAGATTGTCTGTTTTATTCCCCATATTAGTTAGTACCAAGTCTAGGATGTTTTGAACACTTGTTGCAGCCATTATCCTCTGTTCGAATCCCACATGATCAAGTACATCAAGGAATTTATTTTCCAGTGATAGATTTTTCCATTAATTCTACCCAATCTATTTCAGGCATATTAAAATCCTCTGTTAAGAATGTATCTTCAGCTGGGTCTAAGTCTGAAATAAATTCAAGGAGATGGTCATCATCCTGTTTAGTGGATGGGGGCCTATACACTAGTCCCAATCTAGTTTTTGGTAGAGCCTTATGTATTATTTTTATCCATAGCATTTCAACATTCTCAAAGTGAGTCATCTCCTGTTCACTGTTTATAGTATCTGTTATATATATGGCTATTCCTCCTTCTCTTCTATGGTTTCTGGATCTTGAGTATAATTTGTACCCCAAGAGATTTTGCCCCCAAGGATCTGTTCCATGCCATCATGTTTCAGTGACTCATGCAATATCTTCTTGCCTTCAATAATGCTATATTCCATCCCTCACTCTTGTTATTTATAGTGCCCATGTCTTTCATTTTTCCTATGTCTGCAAGAGTCTGCCCATCTCCTTCCAGTTTAAATGAAACTTGATCACCTTATTTATTTTGGACCCCAACAGCCTAGTAACTGCTTTATTTAGGTGCAACCCATCATGCTTAAAAAGGGATTTATTTTGAAAAATTCCCTATATTTTCCATAAAGCCAATGTTCCTTTCTATGCAAAATGATCTCAACCATTTATTCAATTGGTTTATGGCCCAGTTTTTATATTCTTGTGGCCCTTGTACTGGCAAAATCCCTGAGATTATAATCCCGCCCCCGTTTGTTTGAATTTTATTTACTATATTCCTAAAGCCTTCTTGTATAGTTTCCATCTTATTTATCCCTATATCATTTGTCCCCATGTGTAAAATGACTAAGGGTTCGTATGTATTCTCCATCAGGCCTTCAAGCAATCTTTCTAGATCTGTTATCTTAACCCATGGTAATGTAGTGACTGTTATGTGCAATTTCCTATTCCTGCAAACTACCTCATCTGTTCCCCTAGTTATCGAGTCCCCAATTACAAGGATATCTCTAGTTTCCATTTCCCCAAGACTCAAAGTATCAGCTACCCCATCTTGTACTTCAACAACACCTATGCTACCATTGTAATGTTGCTCCCTTTGTTCTTCTTTCTGGTTTGATACAATGACATCAGTATGTTCTCTGGATGCTAAACTATTATTTTCTTCTGAGTCGAGAGTTTTATTTAGGGCCTCAAACTTGTTACTAAGTTGTAGATGATTACTCTGCTGTATACCTTCCCTATTATTGCTTGATGAAATTATTTTATTCTTGCACCTTGTTGACACCAAACTCCTCTCCTTTGTGTTAGCTGTAATCTTCTTCTTTGTTAACATACCGCTAGGAGTACTAGTTGTAACACCTTCCTTTTGCCCTGAGAGACTATCTGACTTAGAATCAATAAACTGTTCTAGTTCACCTATTTCTTTTTTAACTTCTAATCTCTCTCTAATAGGATCTTAATTTCTTCTTGCAGTGTTTCCACCAATAAACAACTCCTGCACCTAAACTGCTGCTCTTTGCTTCCCTCGGTATACATTTTACATAATATACATTGTTTCTGTAACTTTTTTAGTTTTTCCCCTACCTTGTGACATGCTGCCTCTTTGTATAAACACCTCTTAAAGAAATTAAAGAAAGTTCTGGCTCCTGTCCATGGCGTCCGCAGCAGACATAGTAGACACGCACAGATGCGCATGTCTCTGTGCGCATAACCATGCACGCGCCCCACACACACTTGCTTCCATTCACTGTGGTGCACATCTTATGCAGCCCCCACAGGAAGTGAAGCAGTACAGAATGAGAAGAGATCTGGATAAACTAGCAAAATGGTTGGAAGAGTAGCAACTGGGGATTAACACAAATAAGTGCAAGATCAGGCACATAGCAAAGGGAAACCCTGAAGCTACCCACAGGCTGGGAGGGGGGAGTTTCTTGCAGTCACAAGGGAAGAATGAGACTTGGGCATCATCATCACTGATGGCCTGAAATCATTCAAGCAGACCACTAAAGCAGTAGGTAAGGCTAGGGGGATGTTAGAGTGTATTAGTAGGGGTATCATAAGTCAGAAGTGGGAAGTAATAATCCCTCTTTGCAAGACACTGGTTAGGCCCCATATGGAGTACTGCATGTAGTATTGGAGGCCGCATCTTCACAAGGACATTAACCAAATTGAGGCAGTCCAGAGAAGGGCAACCAAAATGGTGCAGGGACTGCATCAGAAAACGTATGAGAACAGATTAATGGAGCTCAATATGTATACCCTAGAGCAAAGGAGGAAGAGAGGTGATATGATCGAAACATTCAAACAGCTTAAGGGCATTAAGAAGGTGAAAGTGTCTAACATGTTTCAATGTAAGAAAAATAGCAGGACAAAAGAATACAGCATGAGATTAGAGGGAGACCAATTAAGGGGTAATGTGAGGAAGTTCTTTTTCACAGAAAGGGTGGTGGATGCATGGAACGGCCTACCTCAGGAAGTGGTGGATATGAATACAGTGCAGGGCTTCAAACAGGCATGGGACAGGCATAAGGAAGCAACACAGATGAGTATGACTAGAGAGGCCATTGACAGAGCAATGGCCAATGGCACATTCATAAGGTAGAAAAAGAAATGGGCAAACTGGATGAGCCTTGCGGTCCTTATCTGCCATCGTCATCTCATCTTCTATGTTAGACTCAGGGCGACTGTTCGACCTGGTCTAAGTGACTGCATTGAAATTGCGCCCTTACTTTAAAAATTAACTGCTATATTGCCAATGCAATTCTTCCTAATTTGAATGTTTTTCTATTTCAGGAATTGTTATCTATTATGAGTTAGTTAGTTACTTACTTACTTAGTTAGCTATTAATTGAGTTAACTGGGTGGGTCCACTGAGACTAAATCTTTTTCAGGAGTGACCTGGAATTAATGCTATGGAGACATACTGTAGCAAAAATAGCACTGGAAGTCAAGAAGCACTGCAAATACTACAAAATATACTCACTATTCATAGGGTTACAGAGTTAGCGAATAATTGTACATTTGCAAAACAAAGCTGACAGACAGGTCTGAGGTTATGGAGCAACAAGTACACACTAATCAATTATATATTCAAACCAACTGGCACATGATCAGTGATTGCAGGTATACAGACTCTGCTCAAGGAGGAATGTCTTAAGCCCCTTCTTGAAGTGTCCAAGTGAGGAGCAGTCTTGAAGGGTAACAGGAAGGGAGCCTGTTTTCAGTTTGCCCTCTCCCATCCAGTACTTTGTCCTTGTTTTTCTTTTTTTTTTAGTCCCCAGGTGCATAACCATGCAGTTTATGAAGTTGAATTTCAACTGCTGAACTTTCTTTTGTAGATCCCTTTGTATCTCTCTGATCCCTTATTTGCTACCTACCCCAGTATACAGCTTCAAGTAATCTGTGGAGATACACAGGTTGCCCCAGATGCCCTCTCCTATGTCAGCGATGAAAATATTGAAGAGGACAGGACTCAAGATAGATCCCTGTGGCATTTTACTCATGACCTCCCTCTCTTATGATTTGACCCCATTTACTACCACTCCCCCTTAGGATTTGACCTCATTTAATCTCACTCTCTGCTGTCACTATTTCAACAATTTTTTGACACATCTAACTATATCCTTAGCTGTGCCCATGTCCTCCAGCTTCTTCAGCAGCTTTCTGTGTGGCACCAAGTTCAAAGCTTTGCTGAAATGGAAGTAGAGTATTTCCACAGCATGGCCTTATCCTCTACCTTTGTTACACAGTCTGAAAAAACTATCAGATTGGTCTGACAGGACCTCCCTGCCACAAACCCATGCTGTTTACTGTTCTGTAGAACATTGCTATTTAGGTGGACTTGTCCTCTTTTTTTATAATTAAAACTTTATTAATATTTTAATGATAACATACAAGTAATGGACATATGAGTAATAGAGTACATAACATAGCAGTAGAAAAAATCATAAAGCAAAAACTATTTACAGAAAAGAAAAATAGTTCATAAACTCAGAGTAATGCCTGTCTTATTCTATAGTGCTGTTATTAAATGTAACCAACTCTTTCTGTAAATTAAGTTTCATTTCCATCTACTTTGTACATCTAAAATGCAATGGCACTTGGATGTTATTCAGTTATGTAGCAATTTACAAAAGGTAGATGAAAGAAAAGGACTCCATAATGCATATAATTTGTCAACTCTGTTCTGTCTCATGTTTGATAGCCTTTCATAACTCACTCTTTGGGCTATATCCTGCAGCCTTTCAGAGAAAGTAGAAGATTCAGTTTATTTCCAGTGTTTTAATAAAATATTCTTCACTGTAATAAGAGCAGCATGAAGCCACAGATGTTGTCCACTATTGATACTTGTTTCTTCTGTGCTAATTCCTAACATAATAAATTTATTAGAACAATTTAGATTACACCGCAAGATGCTTTCACAAGCCAGCCAGATATCCACCCAATACTGTTTAACCTTAACACAAGTCCAAAAAATGTGTTATGGAACCCTTTCCAGAAAGGCATCTACAGTTTTTATTGTCATTGATAATACCTAGGTCCATTAGTTTAGCTGGAGAATAGTGCCACACATGTGCCATTTTAAACTGCACTAGTCTCCTTTTGGCTTCTCTACATGCCCTCAATGTCCAACCCTGATCCCATTTTTTACTGCATATTTGGATATTTAACTCTAATTACTACTTATCTTTAAGACGTTCAATTGGGTTAGCCTTAGACTCTTGTACCAAGTTATATATTACTTTATGGCATTTAGTGTTGGTAACTACATAATCTAGTGCATTCCGTGGTAAGGCTAAATTTTCATTGATAAGTCCTTTCAAAGTGTGTCTAATCTGTAAATAATTATGGAAGACTAACCTAGATAGAGAGAGAATTTCTTGGCTAAGTATGAGACGGGAACTGTGGTAGTCATATTTGGGTCCATAAGGCCTCCTATTGTATGGATACCTGTATACCTCCAATATTCTAGGTTAAGTGTTTTCCCTTCAAATTGCAGTAGATAATCATCCCATGGGGCAGTGCGGGGAAGTGCAGGGATTCTAGTTCATAAGATTAAACATCTTAGATCAGGCATTTGCAGATATCTTTAGTACTCGCTACGATTTCAAGGAATATGGAAGTTTTGAGAAAAGAATAGTTTGGGGCAGAGGCCTTTCACCAGAAATTTTTCTATAGAGAACCATCCAGATTTCTTCACAGTATAATTCTGCCAAAGTACCTGAACGTATTGTGAAACATTAAAAGTTTCATTCTGTAGCTAAAAATGTGGGACTGCAAACTTGGATTGCTGTAGTTTTGTCCAAGAAATTTGTGATGGCTTGTTGTCCAATAAGAACTTTTTTATGGTTAAACTAATATTCTTAAAAAGATAAAACGGGATATATTTTGGTAAGTGACATAGAACATAATGTATTTTAGGTGCGATTACCATGTTAATGGACTGAATTTTCCACCACAGGTACAGCATAATTGGGAGCCATCTTTGAATGTCTAATTCTATTTTGTCAATTAGTGGGCAAATATTCTTACAAACAGTAACATCCAAGTCTTTGTGCAACCAGATACCTAAGTATTTTAGGCCAGGTTGTGATATTTTCATATCATCAGTCCTTAAACAAGTTATGTCTAGATTTTCTGAGAGTGGTAGGGCTTCTGATTTATTCAGACTAATTTTAAATCCTGTAAAAATAGAGCAATCCTCCATTATTATTTTTAAAAGATAAATGATAGAGACTACAGAGTTATTCATCATAAAACAATACAATATCATCAGCATATGCCATAAGTTTATAATTAATCTTTAATTTATAGACATATAAAACTGAAGAGGAACTTATATTTTCTAATAAGGGCTCTAGTGCAAGAATAAAAAGAAGGGGAGAGAAGGGGCATCCCTGTGTTGTGCATCTATTAAGAAAAAAGGTGTTAGAGAAGATTCCATTAACTTTAACTTTCACTCTAATGTCTGAATACAATGTACTGACCCATTTAGATATATGTGGACCACAACTATATTTATGCAGTATAAAGGCAAGGTATTTACACTCAATATGATCAAACGCTTTGTCGGTATCGAGGGAGAGAAAGAATGATTTATTATCATGGGAATTTTTTGCTGTCTGTATGATATGAAATACCCTTCTGAGGTGGTCTGTGCTATGTCTGTGGTGGTAAATGGTATACAGTCAGAAGAGATGCAAGTCACAGGTGGGGTACCTCAGGGATCAGTTCAGGGGCCAGTCATCTTCAATATCTTCATTAGTGACATTGCAGATGGACTAGAGGGTAAGGCTTGTCTGTTTGTAGATGACACCAAGATCTGCAACAGAGTAGATGATCCAGATGGGGTGGGCAGAATGAGAAGAGATCTGGATAAACTAGCAAAATGGTCAGAAGAGTGGCAACTGGGGTTTAATGCAAAGAAGTGCAAGATCATGCACATAGGGAAGAGAAACCCTGAAGACACCTATAGGCTGGGAGGGGAGATGCTAGCAGTCACAAAGGAAGAAAGAGACTTGGGCATCATCACCGATGACCTGAAATCATCCAAGCAGACCTCTAAAGCAGTAGGAAAGGCTAGGGGGATGTTAGGGTGTATTAGTAGGGGTATCACAAGTCGTAAGAGGGAGGTAATAATCCCTCTTTATAGGACACTGGTTAGGCCCCATCTGGAGTACTGCGTGCAGTACTGGAGGCCACACCTTCACAAAGACATTAACCAAATTGAGGCAGTCCAGAGAAGGGCAAGCAAAATGGTGCAGGGACTGCATCAGAAGACATATGAGAACAGATTAACAGAGTTCAATATGTATACCCTTGAGCAAAGGAGGAAGAAAGGTGGTATGATCAAAACATTCAAACTCCTTAAGGGCATTAACAAGGTGAAAGAGTCTAACATGTTTAAATATAAGAAAAATAGCAGAACAAGAGGACACAGCATGAGATTAGAGGGAGGCTGATTAAGGGGGAATGTGAGGAAATTCTTTTTCACAGAAAGAGTGGTGGATGCATGGAACGGCCTACCTCAGAAAGTGGTAGCTATGAATACAGTGCAGGGCTTCAAACAGGTATGGGATAGGCATAAGGGAGCGATACAGACGAATATGGATAGATAGGTCATTGACAGTGTAAAGGTGTGTGGCACATATTTTATTTATTTATTTTTTGTTGACTGGGTAAGTGCACTAGACAAATCCTGCCTATTTTCAGGCATGACCTGGGGAGGAGGATACAGGTGAATGCCAACTGACCTTGAACCAGATTAAGCTGTTGGTGGTATTGTTTTTAGTGAATGAGGGAAATTTGGCCAGGACACCGGGGAAATTCCCCTACTCTTTTTTGATAAGTGCCATGGGATCTTTAACATCCGCCTGAACTACCACCAATCCAGGCAGATGGGACCTCGGTTTAACATCTCATCAGAAAGATGGCACCTCAGAAGTGCAGTACCCCTCTTATGCTGCACTAGAGTGTCAGTACTGGGATATTAACCCAAGTGCCAGATGTGGGAACTGAACCCACAGCCCTCTGATCTTCCAGCCTCAGAGGCGAGTGCGCTACCTACTGAGCCACTGACACTGCTATTCATGACACATTCATGAGGTAGAAAAAATGGGTAGACTGGATGGGCCTTGTAGTCCTTATCTGCCGTCAACCTCTATGTTTCTATGTCAGCCAGTAACAATGCCAACCTGATCTGGCTGGATTATCAAATTGATCACTTTGTTAATCCTACTACTAGGCTTTAGCCAATATTTTAGTTTATGTTGATTAATGCAATTGGTCTAAAATTCTCACATTTCAATATGTCTCTGTCTTTGTTTGGGTATGACTAAGATAGATGCTTCCTTCATAGAGTTAGGTTGTGAGCCTGTGTTATGAGCACTGTGAAGGACCTTAAGTAGCTTTATAAAATTTCACTGTATAACCATCAGTTCTGGGTGCTTTCCAGAAGTCACTGTCATTGTTGCCTTAATTGTCTTAATTATCTTATCCTTCGTGATGGGCTTATCTAGGAAAGCTTTGTCTTCCCCATTAATGGTAGGTAGAACAAAGACAGAGAGGAGGGTATTTATTTTATCTGGTTCAAAATTAGCTTCTGATTTATGTAAATTAGAATAACATTTTTCAAAGGAACTAGCTATCTTGTTAGAGGATAGGAGAACTTCTCCATTAGATTGTGTTACAGATGTTATTTTAGTTGTCTCTGAAAACTTTCTCAATTTATATGCAAGCAGTTTACCATGTGACTCCACTGACTCCCAATATTTTTTTTTTAATTTAAACAATGCATATTCTGACTTCTTTATAGTAGATTATATTGAGGGCATATTTCAATCCTATAATTTCCTGAAAAAAAACTTTATTACAACATTTGGTTTCTGAAAATAGTTTTTATTTATTTATTTTATTTCACAGATGTTTTTACATGAAGAAGTTCTTTGTCTCTATTCTTATACTTAAAACTAGAGAATAAGATAATGTGGCCCTGAAGGAAGGCTTTAAATGCATCCTATAAAAAGCAATCAGATACTATCCCATTGTCATTGTGTTCAAAATAGTCTTTTATTTCTTTATCCAATCATTTAATGAAATAGCGATCTCTTAGTAAAGAACTATTACATTTCCAATATTTTTCAAAACTTAATCCCTCACCAGAAAGAATACCAGCTGAACCTGGGGTATGATCAGATATGACAATGTTGCCAATATTTGTATTGGCAAGTCCAGAATGAGTTAGGAATCTAGAGATAAAAATGTAATCCAGTCTACTGTATTTGTTATGTCTGTTGGATTTGAATGTATAATCTTTTCCTTTTGGCTTAACCAGTATCCCAATTTCAGACAGACCACACTCTTGACATAGTTTATTTAAAGCTTGAGTAGATCTAGAATGGATAGAATGTATACCATTGCTTCTATCTAAAAAGTTGTCCAAGATAGCATTCATATCACCCCTATAATAATATTAGTTGTTACCAATAAGGCTGGTTTATTAGCAATAAAGGTTAAACATTCTGGCTGATTGGTATTAGGGGCATATAAAATGGCCATAAAAACATCTTGTCCATCTGTTCTTGCTTAATTAAGTTGAAATCTCCCTTCCAGGTCTCTGGCAACTGACTCCACATTAACATTGAGATTCTTACTGGAAAGAATACATACGCTTCTACTTTTTGAATTAAAGGAACTGCCATACACCAGGCCTACCCATGATCTTTTAAGTTTGGCAGTTTCCTAATCAGTGAGATGTGTTTCCTATAGAAAAGCTATGTCTATTTTAAGTGACTTTAGAGATGCCAAAGCTTTAGTATGCTTTACTGGGCTATGGCAACCCTTAATATTGCATGAGACAACTTTAATAATTTTGCCAGCAGCTGACATTGCCAATATCAAGTGAAATTGTTTTTATCCTCATGATGAAAAAAATGCACTATCTAAAGGTCTGTTCATACTGTATCAAACTGTTATAACCATGGCAGTTGAAAAGAGACTTACAAACAATCTTATTAAGAACAGACTTCTAAAATGTATATTTCTGTATTGTATTAATACACACCATTCTATAAATTATTTCGTATTACAAAAATTGAAGAAGAATATCATTCCTAAAAGTTGACGGTAATAAACTATACATAAAAGGTGTGTACTAACTCTAACTACTAAACTAATTGCATACACAAATTTGAATTTAACTTGTAGAACTAATGCAAGCATAACAGTAAATGTTAAACAAAGACTTTCAGAACAAGTGAATTCAGACCTCTTAAGCATTGGGGATATAAAGAACCCCTAGGTGCAAATGCCCAAACTCTGCAACACACATTAGAAATGGAACTACTACTAAGAATACTGTCCTATGCAACACTCATAGTTACTTAAATAAGGACATTGTAACAGAAACAAGATTGATCACTGGCACCAGTAGAACTTCACTGTGACATACTGTAGTTACAAATCCAATCTGAGGTACAGGTCACATTACTAAAGCATTAATGTATCATTATTCAGTATTGTTAACTGCCCCATTATGAGTAATACCTTTTCTTATTGGTTTTAAGATGGTCAGCTGTCTCATCTACATAGATCTCCAGGAATTAAAATAATATTGGCAGAGGTGCTAAAAAGCTACCCCAGCATTCCAGGGTCCTAATCAGCTGCTCCATATAGTAAATTATTGCCAAATAGCTTAGTCTATAGGGACCAGGGCACCTATGCCTTCCCCTACAGAGCATAGCAGGATGTTACAAGATAGTATTTAGTATCTAGACTGCTGCAGTGGCTTTAATAAATTAATTTATCTATTTCTTATGTTGTATGTGAGCCATCTAGAAGGGATTTATCCTTTTCAGTATGAAATATTAAAAAGGCTATTACCTAGAGGCAAAATATCAATGATACTGTCTTATAATGATACTGTAAAGCTTCAGTTTCAGGACGTTATTATAAAAGAAACAGTTTAGTACTCATTGAGATAACTTTATGTCACAATGCAAGCCCCTCTGCAGCTCCAGCATATCACATTTGCAACATAAGTAGTGGGACAATGATGCACATATTAAAATAGCAGAGATTATAGAATATGAGACTGTTTCTTTAAGTGAGAACGCCTGAAGTGGTCCTCTTTGATCATGACTCAATCACTTTACTCACTACAGAGGTAAAGCTGGCAGGTCTGCAATTTTCTAGTTGCTCCTTGACCCCTTCCCCCCATGTAGCATAGCAGGACCATGTCAACATTGAATGTATGTCATGGGGATGGTCATCACTCTTCTATACATGCCTTTATTACTCTCATCCTTGTCTCTCTTCCATCTGATTCCTCAGTGACTCACCCTGTGACACCTCCATCTCCCACCTGTATCATGCCCTTAACCTGTCTGCCTTGTGGCCCATCCCTGTATGGCATTCTCTTTTCCTTTCCTTTCCTTTCCTTTCCTTTCCTTTCCTTTCCTTTCCTTTCCTTTCCTTTCCTTTCCTTTCCTTTCCTTTCCTTTCCTTTTCTTTTCCTTCCCTTTCTCTTTTTTCCTGTCTTTCTTTGTTGAAATGTTCTCCAATCTCCAGAGTACACAACTATATGGTTTATATCATGTACTAATGGTCACAGCATTTGAACCAAATTTCTTAGAATTGTATGTATTGTTGGAATGTTGCAAAGTGTCCTTACTGAACCACTGATACCTCATATCTACTATATTTTATGCACTTCTATGCTACTGTTGTTATATATCAGATGTAACTCTGCTTTAAGTAGTTTACACATCTGTACTTTCTTGTAGTGTACTGTATAGAAGTGCATTGTATGGAACTGGAACAGCGTGTATACTTTGTGCCATATTGTCCAACCAGGACCTCCTTGTAAATGAGCGTGCTCCATGGATTCTGTCCTGCAAATAAACTTGAACTATATCCACTACCCTACAACCTTTCAGAACCACCCCTTTCTGAATTGAGCTATTGAATAGTCCAACTAGGGGTTCAGCTAGTTCTGCAGTCATTTCCTTGCATATCTTTGGGCGCATCCCATCCAACCCTGGGGCATTATTTACCTTTAGGGCTTCAGGACCCTTCTGGATCCTTCTTTCCTTGGTAAATACTGGCTATCTCATTTCAGGAATGCTTCTGAGCGCCACCTTGATGCCACTTTCAGGCAGGTGCCCCTCTGGCTTCGCTTGTGAAGACAGAGTAGAAATAATCATGAAGGATGGCTGCTTTTTGTTCATCTTCCTTTAGTATCCTCCCCCCCCCCTTATAGCCTAACAGTACCTCCCCTTGCTTCATTTTTTCTTTAACATATCTGAAGAACTGTTTTTGCCCACCCTTGAACTCCTGAACAATGTGCAGCTCCATATCTGTGTTTGCATCTCTGACCATTCTCTATGCTTCCCTAGTTTTTATTTAGTACTCTCCTCATTCATCCTCCCCCTGCATTTCCTTGTACCTGTTGAAATCCTTTTTCTTTGCCCTCTCTGCTTCTCTGACCCTTGCTGAGAAACATATTGGTCTTTTATTCCTGTTTTTGTTTTGTAACAATTCGTATGCATGACTTGTTGCTTGCATATTGGTCCCCTTTATTGCTCCCAGTCTTTATTCTACACTTGCAGTGCTGCCTGCTCTAGTCAATCTGCCTTAGTCCAGCTCCCACATCCAGCTGAAGTCTGCTCTTCTGAACTCTAGGACTTCAGTTTTTGATAGGGGCATGCTGGTCCCAAGGGCCAACCTGAAGCAAATGGAGTCATGGTCATTGGATCCCAGTGGTTCTGCTACCCTGACTTCACCCACCATATTAGAGTTGGTGAGCATTAAATTGGGAATGGCTCCCTGTCTAGTGGGTTCCTTAACCAGCTGCACCAGGAGGCAGTCATGAAGTGTGCCAAACAGGGCCTGACTTCTGGTTTACTGGGCCGTTGAAATGTCCCAGTCAATGTCCTTCAGGTTCAGGTCACCCACGACCACCACTTTCCCCTTCTTCACTCCCCTTGCCATCTCTTCCCTGAGCTTCCTATCTCTCCCTCCCCCCATCTTAGTGGTCAACAAATCACTCCCGCCCATAGCTGTCTGCCTTAGGACACTGTGAGGTGAACCCATAGTGGCCTGGTTTCCCCTTTTCTTTCCTGATGTGTTTGTACTCCACAGCATCTATGCCTCCCTGACATACAGTGCTATGCCCACCCACCCCACCCCCACTTTTCCCTCTATCCAATCTAAATATTATGTAATCTTCTGGGAATTTCAAGTCCCAGTCATTATTCCATGTGGCCAAAGTCTCTGTGATATCTATGAGGTCTGCTTTAGTATTTGTCGCCAATGCTGTGCTGTAAAAAAAGCAAACTGTATTTTATTCTGTATCCATAGACACATAACCAGCAGAGATAAAAGGGTTTTGTGGCCACTGTATACATCACTGGTGAGGCTGCACCTAGATTATTATATATAGTTCTGGTCAACTTAATGTAAATCAGAGATCAAGGCTTTAACACGTATGATAAAAGATATTCAAACACTAGATTATGAAGAAAGATTGAGAGTATTGGAGATGTACATGCTGGAATGTAGAAGACTATGAGGGGACATGTGCTTGGTATTTGGAGCCTTTACACATCAGGACTTATGAGATTATAATGGCTAGAAATAAAGAATATGCAAAAAGACACAAGAGCCCACATATTGCAGCTAAAGGGAGAAGTAAACCACTCAAGAAAGAGATCAATGTGGTTTTCTCAGAAGGTGGTGTCCCTTTGGAATAGCCTTCTGTAGCTGTGGTTGGTAGTGAAAACATGGAAGAGTTTAAGAGAAATCTAGATAGTTTTTGTGGAATGTCAAATGTAGAAGGATACATGCTTTCAGAAAAGGTGAGCAACAAAAGGGCAAATTGCCTAATATTGCTCGAACAAGACCTATACCTGTGATGCCTGTAGCTCAATGATTTTATTTCCCAGACTCCTGGCATTAAGGCAGACCCCCTTCCAACAAGTTTCAGATAATCTTTTGCTTTTTTGTGATCCTACACCTGCATTACTTCCCATTCTCCTTACCTTATTTTTCCTATTTTTTGCAGACTCTCACATTCGTCCATTTGCCTCTTCCACTATTCCTTTTGAACCTCAACTTTATTTTTACCCATCTTATTGCTGCCATTGCTTAGTACAGTAGAGCACTAGCTAGGTTCCCATCCCTCAGTCCCTTTATCATGGTTCCTTTAGCCTCAGTTTTCCCCCAGTTAGTTTAATTGTTTAATGTTGATGTCAAACTTCTGCACTGGTACCCTCACTTGTCAGGTGAAGGCTGTCACCTTTGAAGATCCAGATGTCCCCCAGTCCTCCACAAAGTGGTACCCTTTCTCCTGACACCATCACATTAAACACCTACTTCATTCCTCTGTCTCTTCTCGCCTTACAACTATTTTTTCTTCTCCCTACTCCATACAGGGATGACTCAATAAAAGGCCAGGGAGGCCTGTCACAGGTTCAAATGACACAGTAGGAATACTCCATTTTGCAAGTATAGAAGACACTTTGGGAGTACTGGCATAGGTCAAATGTTTTTTTTATTTATTTGCTTATTTATTATTGGATTTTGTTGACCGGGTAGGCTCACTGAGAAACAGGTCCCTTTTTCAGGAGTGATCAGGGTTAATTACATACAGTACGAAGAATAAGCATAGCAACAAGAATTAGTGGTCAATAGCAGACATCTCATAGAACGTAAGACAATCAGTAGTAACAAGTGACAGCCACCTATACACACAAAGGATTGCAGCAAATAACAACATTGGTGGTCACAAAGTACACATACACTAGAGGTACAATATAAATAATATGTTTACATAGCAAGAGTCAGCAGACAAGAATTAGACAAAGGTTTGTAAACTATTTAGGGTGAGTATTTGGGGAAGCAGGGTGAAAGGAGATTCAGCGGAGGAAAGTACTGTGGCTGTTGGGGCGTTGATGTTCTTTGAGCTGCTTTTTGAAGGATAAGAGTGGTGTGCTGTTCTGTACAGAGAGCTTGTTCCAGAACTGGGAAGCTTTATGAAAGAAGATGCATTGATCACCTGTGGTCAGGGTCCTGGGGACCTCCAATAGCTGGAGGGAGGATGACTGAAGATGCCTCCTATGACTCTTACGGACCAGAACATCACTGAGACTGGGGAGGCAGCTGTTTAGGGTCTTATAGGCCAAGCATAGGGTAGGGTACTGTAGCTGAGTCTGTCTTCCAAGGGGGGGTAACAGAGGGAGGTGACGATGTTACAGTGATGTTCTCTATTACAGGCACCAAGCGCAAACCTACTGATTCTGTGGTACAGCAGCTTCAGTTTGTACAGCTCAGTGCCCTTCAGGGGGAGAGTACAGGGGCCCCATACAGAAATGTAGCGAGCAAAACATAGGTCGCTACGGACAGCCGGGCTCCTGTGGTGAGGTAGTCCTTGAGCCTGCACAGTACACTCAGCTTCTGTGTGAGAAGTTTAGTTACTCATTCAGTGTGTGATTTAAAGGATAGGTCTTGGTCCCATTAAACTCTGAGGAACTTGATAATGTCCACGATCTCTAGCTGGATGCCTTTCAAGGTAGATATCTACAGAAGCTCCCTACAGCTTGGGCCACATTTCCTTGTCCCACATAGCATGGCCTTGTTTTCTTGCATTAAGGACAAAGCGGTTTGAGCTAAGCCAATCTTCCAGTTCCCTAAAGTCCTGGTTAAATTCAATGTTTAGGACACTGGGGTCCAGGCCAGATCTGTAGAGCACTGCATCATCTGCATAGAGAAGCACATTGGCTCCACCGCAGTTAGATGGGAGTTCATTGATTAATCTCGAAAAGACAATGGGTCCCAAGCTAGAGCCTTGTGGTACTCCATCTGTGATCCTGCATTGGGGAGAGAGACAGGTACCCCACTTGGCTGACTGCATACAGCCAGAGAGATAGCTCTAAAGCCAGCTGTATGACAGGGGCTCGAGGTCCATGTTTGCAAACTTGACCAGGAGGAGTTCATGATCTATGGGGTTGAAGGCCTTGGTTAGATTTACAAATACTGCCCCTACAGGTTTTCCAAAGTCAAGGGCCCACTGGGCATCAGAGGTGAGGTGCATTAATACAGTGTCAGTGCCATGGTGTTTGCAGAAGCTGTGTTGGACTTCAGTGAGGTCAGATTGTGATTCGATGTGGGTGAGGAACTGGTTGTAAACTAGTCTCTCTCTTGTACTTTTGCCAGGGTACTAAGGAAGGAGATCGGGCAGTAGTTTTCAATGGCTTTGTGGGCTCCTCCTTTGTGGATAGGAACCACATGTGCAACCTTCCATTTGTGGGGCACCACCCCTTGAAGCAGGGACTGATTGAATAACTTGGTTAGGGGGTATCCCAGGATGGGTGCAGCAGTTTTTAAAAGATGAGGTTCAAGACTGTCATGTCAAGTGGGCATATTTGTTTTTATGGTTAGTGATTGTTTCAGGACCTCCTCTTTTTTAATTAGATGGAAATTTATGTTAGGGTGAGCATTTCAGGGGGGCTTATGTGGTGGGAAGAGGGGGGACCTTTTAGGCCTCCAAGTCTGTGAAAATATGTTGAATGCTTCAGCAATCTGCTGGGGGTCACAGAGCATGGTACCATTGTGAAGGATTTCATGGTTGGGAACTCTAGTCCACCTTTTGAGGAGGCTGTTGTCCTGATTCCAGAAACATTTTGGATTCTGCAGGTTGTCAGACTGTAGGCCCTTTAGGGAATTTATTTTGGCCTTTTTTTAATTCGATCTTGCATAGATTTCTGAGCTGTTTGTATTTGAGCCAGTCCTGCAGACAGCCTGAGGACTTGTGAAGCCTATATACATGATCTCTTGTTTTCATTAAGGATTGCAGTGCAGTGGTTAGTCATTTGGAGCAGGCTCCTTTAACTCTTCTGTGTACTAGGGAGGCATGTGTGTTCACCACATTTGTGAAATTATTGATAAGAAAGTCTGATGCAAGGTTAAATGTCCTGAAAGGACCCAGTGTCCACCCAGATCACCCTGGAAAGATCTTTGAAGAAAGCAGAGTCATCCAGTTTGGAGTAATTCTTAGTGCATATGGTCCTGGGAGGAATCTTGGGAAAAGCGTTACTCCAGATGCAGTACACAGGGAAGTGGTTTATTACTATTGTATGTTCTTATCACTGAAGTAGATATGAGTACATATTCACAATCCTAAATCAGAAAGATTTACCATAAACTACACTACCAGTCAAAAAGTTTTAGAACACCTCCATTTTTCCAGTTTTTATTGAAATTTACGCAGGTTAATGTCTCAATGTACTCTGAAATTAAAGCATAGAACAAATAAACAATTGGAGATAAAAAAAGAAATCACAGAATCATTTTGTTTAACAAAATTTAATCTAAATTTTTGACTCATCAAAGTAGCCACCTTTTGCAGATATACTGTAACCGCCGAACAACACACTCGTGGCATTCTTCCTACAATGGACATCAAATATTGTTCGGGAAGTTCTTCCCAACACTATTGCAGAAGTTCCCACAAATGTGTTGCACTTGTAGGTTGCTTTGCTTTCTCCCTTCTGTCCAGTTCATCCCAAACCAGCTCGATGGGGTTTAAGTCTGGAGACTGTGCTGGCCATTCCATGATTTGAAGCCTACCGTCTTGTTCTTTTCCTCGAAGGTAGTTCTTACATAGCCTGGAGGTATGTTTTGGGTCATTATCTTGCTGTAGGATGAACCCCTGACCAACTAGGCGTAGACCAGAGGGTATTGCATGGCGCTGCAAAATGCTGTGGTAGCCCTTTCGGTTCAGGGTGCTAGTCACTCTGCGCTGTTGTCCTGTGAGCCACCTATCACGCAAGCTGTTGACTCTCAGAAACTTGTCTTCTGATTCTGTTGTGGCTTTGGGTTTGCCAGACCTCTTCCTGTCAGAGTTTCCTCCAGTTTCCAAGTGCCTTTGATGGTGTAGGAAACTGTACTCACTGACACCTTGGCTTTCTTTGCAATTTCTCTAAAGCAGTTTTTGCTAACCTAATCTTTTTTTTTTTAACCTCTAGCAGTTTACCGCTTACCTTTGTACCATTTCAGGTTATTCACTGGACTTGAATTGCTTAAATTTCAATAAATACTGGAAAATGGGGGTGTTCTAAAACTTTTGACTGGTAGTGTATATGACAAAAGCAATTTCTTTAACTCAGCAAAAGCAATATTCCAAGATTACAATTTCTTAAGCCCAACAGTCTTATGGGCGTATGGCCCTGACCTCTAATCTAAGTTACAAAGCAAACTAATCTTATTAAGCTGTATAATATATTACCATTCATATTATAAAGCAGTTACCCCCTTATCCAATAGTTTTAGTGACCTATAGTCTTGACTACTAAAATCTTGCATGAGAGGTGATCAATGCATGAAGCAAGAGTGACCTTATTCTTTCCTTTCTGTGGTCCTGCCCACAGCCTGCAGGCAATACCGGATACCATGTGATATGAGTGATCACAAAATAGCGATCACCAAAAGAGTGAGTCTACATCGCTGATTTCAATAATGGCAACAAGCACTTTGCCAAATCATTAACAGTGATGGACCAAAATACTCTGTATGGGAGTGATATATCCCACACCCCCCATTGTAAATAGAATCAACTTCATAGGGGAGCCGGACACTGGGATACAGGGGATCATTTTGGAGCAGGCTGTTCAGGAGGTCACATTCAGCAGGGCAGGGTACCACAGAGCAGCAATTCAAGAGGTTGGTGAATGGGCAGAAAAAAAAAACATAAGTCCCCAACAAAAAAAATAACTAAAATATTTTTCACTTCCACAAAGCTAGGTCTGAACCCAGGCCCTTCTGTACCACAGGCAGTCCCTACTTCCACTTTGCCAAATGACCAGCTGGGAACTGCCTGGCTGAACAACCCATCATATCCTCATACACAATAAACCCATATCCCAGTCACCATATTTTACTGTTGCGGTTCTGGTGCCTCACAATTGCACTTACCACTCCTTGCTATAGTTTCATAGTCACTATCATGACAGGTGGTCAAATTGAGTTGCTCAAACAGAGTCACTCAATTTGACTTGCCCATATCACGGGTTACCCCAATACTGGCCTAAGACCAACAATAGGCAGCCATCTTCCTATGAGTCTGTTCCTACAGTCCTCCCAGCTATCAAAAGTATTTTTTTTTACATGCTTCTCACAGGAGTTTGCTAGAATCACATGGTTGCTGTGCCATCTAAAAAGTGGTATAGGAACAAATAAAAAGTGGTATGGGTAAAAGGTGACAGGAATCACATGGCTGATGGACCATCTAAAAAGTGGTATTGGCCCAAATAAAAAGTGGTGTGGATAAAAGGTGACATAAATCATATGGCTTTTGGGCCAGCTAAAATGTGGTATTGGACCAAATACAAGTGCTGGAAAGCTACATTAGGTATAGTCAAAAAGTGGTATTAGACAAAAAAATAAAAAGTGCTGGAAAGCTAAATAAGGTATAATAAAATGGCTATGGGAAGTTGTCGAGACTTTCTTCTGTTGCTTTGTGGTTAGCTAGAATTCCTTTTGCTACTTTGCTGTTTGTCTTTTACATCTTTTTTATAACTTATCAGCTTTTGTAATTTTCTATTCTAGCTGGTCCCTGCAATGCTTAGCCTTGTTGAGCTCTGCTCGGGTGAAGATCCTTGGGGAAGACTTCTTGTATCATCTTCCCCCATGTGGCCATCTGGCTCTGTGAAGGCAGAGGCCAGAATAGGTACAAATAGAGGTTAACCATGATTACAGTGTATGGCTATTGATGTTGTGTGCTTTGCAAAGAGGGGTTAACAGGCATGCCCCAAGTCCTATGAGCAAATAATTTGGCTTCCATGGGATCAGTGAAATCATGGGAGGCTCTATTTCTCTCTGTTTTAAATGTGGCTGGATAAGTCATTCCATAGTGAATCCCCAGCTTCTGAAGTGAATGTCTGATATTAATAAATGCCACCCTTTTCTTTGTGAGCTTGGCTGAGTAAACGTGGTATAAGTATACCTGGTGCCTTTGCCACATAAGGGATCCCTTGTCTTGTGCCATCTTCAAAAGCCTCTCCTTTGTGGAATATCATAGGTAGAGTATAAGAATTGTCTTGGGTTTTTCTGTAGCTTTCAGCAGAGGTATAAAGTGTGGTATGCCTTTTGTACTTCAAGCGGACAGTTTTTAAGACCAAAAAAGTGACTTAGTAGATATCGTATGGAATCTTCCACATCTTTCCCTTCTGTACCTTCTGGCACAACAATGATTTAGAGGTTATTTCTTCATCTCCTGCACTCCATATTATCCAGTTTTTCCCACAGAAGAACACTTTCAGATTTTAGAAGATGAATTTCAATGTCCCACTTGTCTCCCTGCAGGTTCAGCTGTCTGAGCGTAGTCTCAGTTAAAGACACAGGCTTAAATTATCCATCTTGATCTCTGCGTTAGTTATGGATTGCTTCACACCAGACAATTCTGCCAATATTTTTTTTCAAATATTAATCTAATTGTAGGGTCAACCTCTAGACCCACACTCAGAACTGCCACACTCATCGCTTCCCCTGCCATGACAGCACCCTTTTTCTAAAAAATATTTTGTGGAGAAAACTCAATTGCAAGTTGGCAATAAAGATATTTCTTGTTAGCACAAAATGAATGCTAATGGGTTCCACCCAGATTTTGTTAAAGTAGTTGCTTTTGTCAGATTTTTTGTATATTTAACATGAACCTAAGGTAGAGATCTGATCCTTTATGCAGCCATCTTGGTCATGGCCAAAACCAAAAGTCCCAGTTTCATTTCTTTTAATTGTCAATATTATATACATAATAGCAATGTTACCATTCATGTTGCCAACAGGATAGCACAGTGAGTTGCCATCAAGATAGCATAGTAGGTTGCCATCAGGATAATGTAGTGGTAGAGATGCTATCTCTGGTGCAAAAGGTCAAGGGTTTGAAACCCAGCATATACCAATGATTACAACAGTGTGGAAATAGTTAAAAATGAGTGGTTAGTGTATGAGAGAAGGAACAAGCTTTGGGCCTGCTTTTCCACAAAGTCCAAGAGGGTAGCATGTTTCAGAAAAAGAGGTGTACAAAAATAAGGAGGTACAATTTGAAGACAGGGGGGATGGCTCAGAGGTAATGTGAGGAAGTATTTTTTTCATGGAGAGGGCTGTGGATGCATGGAATGGCCTTCCTGAGGAGGTTGTGGAGTTGAAAAACAGTGGAGGAATTCAAGAATGCATGGGACAGACATAAAGCAATTCTAGGGGGTGGGGGTAGGAGAAAGCATGCTGTTGGTTAACTAGGATCTGCAGCTTATCCATTAGGTAGGGAAATGGGCAGATTGGGTTGGCCATGCGGTCCTCATCTGCTGTCAAATTCTATTCTTCTGTTTATCCTCTATGAATCTTCCAGTTACCGGTTTCCTAACTTTTACTAATGAAACAATTCTCATCATTCATCATATGAAAAGCAACATATATAACCGTAACATTATGTAAAGAAGTAGTTATACATTCACTATCCACTAATGCGCATATTGACGTTTCTGACTTTGCAGGTATAATGGGTGTTCCAAAGACAGCATGTAAAGAGGTACAGTGTAACTTAATTGGAGTTCATCTCTTTGGTTTGTTACACTCTGAAAAAGTTGATCTTTTGATCAATGACTCAGCAGAACAATCGGGTGATGAAATCTCCATTGAGTCTGACATGGGTGAGCATATGGATGTTAAAAATGAGGATTATGTCCCCATTGAAGGGAATGGAGCAGATGCAGACTTAGTGACATAAATTCTACAGAAGTTTGCATATTGAAATGTTTAAGTACAGGGGAATTGTCAGCTCCCTGCCAGTAATGCTGCAGTCTATCGAGGCCCCGATAAAAACAATTGAATTACAATTAAATTATTTTTAGCACCTACTGATTTCTGTTCTTAGTTTTAATGTCATTTATCCTGGATCCCCACCACCATAGCACAACCATTGCCCCCTGCAGACAGCCCTCAGATAACGTGAATGATGGGATAAGCCATGGATGACATATATGATGTGCCAGAATGTCTCTATTAATATTACAATGTAAAACAGTGCTTGCTGGTGCTTATTCTACTGGCACTAATTATGCAGGAGCTCAGAGTGATCTGTAACAGTATAATAAGCACAAACATTTGCTGTTTTACAGTATAATAGTAACAGAGGCATTCTGGCTCATAGACCTTCCCCACACCTTAACTCATCATTTGGATCATCTGAGGCCAGTCCATGGGGGACACTGGTAGTGCCACGGGGCATCATAAATTGCAGGATCAATCAGATTAAATGTAGGACTACAAATTAGTAGGTGCATAAAATAAGTTAAGTATGTTGTAATTTGCTTAATGGGGCCCACTAGGTCCTGTAGCATTACTGCAGGGGATCTGACAGTTCCTCTTTAACAAAGCAAGTTTCTTGACAATGTTTGTCATTGTATGAATTTGTACTAGACATTTTTGGATCACTAAGAATATATACATATAATTTTCTGTTATTTGCCCAAAGTTTGTTTTACAGAGTCAAATTTGTTTCTCATATTTCAGTGTAAATTAAACAGTTGCCATTCAGAGCACTGACATCTGTTTGAAATGTTTTCAGTGTTATATTATTACAGATGTGTCATAAGCTGCAGTATGATTGCCCTTTATGGATTAAGTTTGAGGCAAGAGGCCCAACCAAGTGTTTAAAAGTCCATCCATGTTGTGCAGTTAATGCCGTAGAGTTATAGAAATATCCATATCACAAGTTGTGTTTTTGTCATATTCCTACTGACCTGTGGGCATGTTGGTGCTACTAACCATGAAAGAACAGTGTTGCAGTGGTTCCCCATGACAAATCACCCAATACAGGATTATTAGAGAAATTCCTTGATATCTTCAGTTCACCCCACCAACCAGTTGCACAAATATCTGTTCATTAAACCAGTCAGTAGTGTCCAGTGGTTCCAACTACTCAAACCACGGTTCTGTGTTTCTATACTGCCACATCAACAACACAGTGACTTCACCACTATGGCGGACATCCTCACATCCCACTTCAAAGACCTATACACCCTCACCCTGGCATGTGTGTCTAACAGTGGTGTATACTGTGTGGCACATCACTACTGCTACCTACTCGGCCGGCCACTGTATGAGCAGTTAGTGAGTGCACTTACCATACAAACATTTCTTCGTACTTTCTGACAGCTTACACGTCAGTTAGCCATGTACTGTAGGTCACATGACTGCATTGATTCACCACATACTCGGCTGTAAGATACATATACCATGGTCATCGTGGATTGGTAATAATGGTTTGATGTCAGCATGTGCATTATTTTGGGGGTGTCACTGTGTTAGTGATGTGGTGGTGACTAAACATTAAACAAGTAATGATTTCTATAAAACAAATATACTGGATGATGTTGCAGTAATTATAACCACTGGGCACCAGTGACATCTCACTTATTGAAACTCTGAAGTACCAAACCAGATCAAAACTACTCTCTGCATCATGTGACCGATGGGTCTAGTGCTGTGTTCATCTGATTGTCCAAATTTAAAGTTGTATGAAAGGCCACAAACATGCCACTTTCTGAGTTGCTGCTTATCCCTAATAAAAATGTCTGTAACACTTCTTATCATTTTCTTTAGTGTTGATTTATGGCTGCTTGAGGATGAAGATAAATATATTGTCTTCAAGGAACAGCTACTGCAGTTATTTAAAGCAGACGTGCAACGAACCTGAATTTCTAACTTGTGCTATAATGATGTTTAGACAAATAAATAATGTTAAATAGCAGTACTGACGGGTCTACAAAGTTTAGTTTTATTTTGTTCTATTTTATGCTTGAGTAACCTCCTGATCTGCACAGACCCATGCCAGAGTCACCATCTTTAATCAGAGTGCATTATGGTTATGTTGCTTGTAGCCAGGATAACCATAATGCATTGGTTTGTTTTGTTCTATTCTCTGTGGATGTTCACATTTATAGTGGTCTGTGGATACTGAACAGAATAGAAACATAGAAACATAGAAGTTGACAGCAGATAAGGACCGCAAGGCCCATCCAGTCTGCCTATTTATTTTTCTGACTTATGAATGTGCCATCGGCCTTTGCTCTGTCAATAGCCTATCTATTCATACTCATCTGTATTGATCCCTTATGCCTATCCCATGCCTGTTTGAAGCCCTATACTGTATTCATATCCACCACCTCCTGAGGTAGGCCATTCTATGCATCCACCACCCTTTCTGTGAAAAATAACTTCCTCACATTACCCCTTAATCGACCTCCCTCTAATCTCATGCTGTGTCCTCTTGTCCTGCTATTTTTCTTATATTGAAACATGTTAGACTCTTTCACCTTGTTAATGCCCTTAAGGTGTTTGAATGTTTTATTTATTTTATTTAGTTTTTGTTGACTGGGTAAGTGCACTAGACAAATCCTGCCTATTTTCAGGCACGACCCGGGGGAGGGGTGACACAGATGAATGCCAACTGACCTTGAACCAGATTAAGCTGTTGGTGGTATTTTTAGTGAATGAGGGAAATTTGGCCAGGACTCCGGGGAAAATTCCCTACTCTTTTTCGAAAAATGCCATGGGATCTTTAATATCCACCTGAACAACCACCAATCCAGGAAGATGGGGCCTCAGTTTAACGTCTCATCGGAAAGGCAGCACCTCAGAAGTGCAGCACCCCTCTCATGCTATACTACAGTGTCAGTACTGGGATAGTAACCCAAGTGCCAGATGTGGGAACTGAACCCACAGCCCTCTGATCTCCCGGCCTCAGAGGTGAGTGTACTACCTACTGAGCCACTGACACTGACTATGTTTCAATCATATCACCTCTCTCCCTCCTTTGCTCTAGGCTATACATATTAAGCTCCTTTAATGTGTCCTCATATGTTTTCTGATGCAGTCCCTACACCATTTTGGTTGCCCTTCTATGGACTGCCTCAATTTGGTTAATGTTCTTGTGAAGGTGTGGCCTGCAGTATTTCACACAGTACTCAAGATAGGGCCTAACCAGTGTCTTGTAAAGAGGGATTATTACCTCCCTCTTCTGACTTGTGACACCCCAGTAATACACCCCAACATCCACCTAGCCTTATCTACTGCTTTAGTGGTCTGCTTGGATGATTTCAGGTCATCGGTGATGATGATGCCCAAGTCTCTTTCTTCCCTTGTGACTGGCAGCAACTCTCTCCCAGCCTATAGGGGCTTCAGAGTTTCTTTTCCCTATGTGCATGATCTTGCACTTCTTTGCATTAAACCCCAGTTGCCACTCTTCTGACCATTTTGCTAGTTTATCCAGATCTCTTCTCATTCTGCCCACCCCATCTGGATCATCTACTCTGTTGCAGATCTTGGTGTCATTTGCAAACAGACAAACTTTACCCTCCAGTCCTTCTGCAATGTCACTGATGAAGATATTGAAGAGTACTGGCTCCAGGACTGATCCTTGAGGTACCCCACTTGTGACTTGAATTTCTTCTGACTGTATACCATTTATCACCACTCTCTGTTTTCTGCCCGTCATCCAGTTTGCCACCCAGTTGACCAATGTCTGACCCACCCCAAGCCTACCCAGCTTACTGATCAATCTTCTAGGTGGAACAGTATCGAAAGCTTTGCTGAAGTCAAGGTAGGTGATATCAACTGCTCCCCCTTGGTCCACCACTCTGGTTCCCAGTCAAAGAAATCTATGAGATTAGTTTGACAGAACCTTCCTTTTGTAAACCCATGCTGTCTTGGATCCTGTACGCCTATGGATTCCAGGTGTTGCACTATCCTTTCCTTAAGGAGTGCCTCCATAATCTTGCTCACTACTGAGGTAAGACTGACTGGTCTGTAGTTCCCTGCCTCCTCCCTGCTGCCTACTCTTGTGGAGCGGGATCACATGAGCCCTTCTCCAGTCTTCTGGGACCTCTCCTGTGCTCAGAGACTCACTAAACTGTTCTGATAATGGCTCATAGTTCCACCCTTAGCTCCTTTAGTACCCTGGGATGTATACCATCAGGTCCCATCGCTTTGTCCACACTGAGCTTATCAAGCTCTTATAGGACCCTTTCTATTGTGAAGGGACTAGTGCACACCTCCCTCCCCCCTGTGTCCATGGTGCTGAGCTGTTTGTGCTAGTGTTTCCTCAGTTTGGGTCTTTGCCTGCCTTACTGCCTTCCCTGATTCCCTTTGGAAAGTATGGTATGCATCCCTATTTTCATCCCGCTATGTTCCCTTATATTTTCTGAAGGTCAGCCTTTTGGCTCTGACCTTTTCTGCTACTGTTTTTGAGAACCAAAGTAGTTTCCTTCTTCTTTTGCACTTCCTTTTCTCTCTAACACAATGAGATGTTGCTTCAAGTACTGCATCCTTAATGCTTACCCACTTTGCCTGTACTCCCTCTCCTGTATTTCTTTTTGCCAGGGCTAGTTTAACTCTGTTGGCCATCTTATCAAAGTCAGCTCCTCTGAAGTCCCATATTTTTGCCTTGGAATTGGATGATATAGTTCTAGTGGCCAAATTGAACCATACCATGTGATACAAAATCACACATGCCCCCACAATGCAAAGCATCATGGGCTGCATATGCAAATCACCACAGAATGTTATGCTAGTCCAACTTTAAGCAGAATTGCATGGTGCCGAAAGGCCTCTCACACAGTTTGCAAAGGGTGCTAACAGAAGACATAGACACGTGTTTCGTCCTACCAGGACTCATCAGTATGCCTCGTCTGACCTTCTACTTGGAGATCTGTGATCCTTTCCCTGTTAGTCAGTACTAGATCAAAGATAGCCCTGTCTCTTGTGGGTTGTTGTACCAATTGTTTGGGGCCCTTCCCCTGCAGGGAATCTACCATGTGTCTAGTTCTGACAGATGTTCCTGCTGCTACTGACCAATCTGTATCTGGCGTGTTGAAGTCTCCCATTATCATAACCTCCTCTTTAGCTGTCATGTTTTGTATATCTTCTAACAGTAATGTGTCTATGTACCATGCTACAATAGTCGTTATAAAAACTAACCTGCAATAAATAAAGAAACACACTAACATGGGTTGCACTTCTGCTAACGTCTTTCCTTGGAACCTAAAATATGTCAAAGCTCTGTCTGGCAAAAAAGTCACTATCTTTAGTGGAAACCGCATTTCCTCTGTGAAGCATCATTCACCTAATGAACTTAAAAATGTCAGCCTATTCAAACTCAACACTGACTGAAGCCAGTGTCAGTTTGTTCGCTTCTAAACCCCCCACCACCCTGCTCTCAAACAGGAGTTCATCATCTTAATCCATTGGGTCATATACCAGCATTTCCCCTGCAGCTCTCACTTCTGCCTGCACATGCAAACCTGGCTTCCCATTTGGTCAGGAACAGAGAATGTTCCCTGTGTACTCTTGTGGACCTTGCTTCACTTTGATTTTTTTTCCTGTTCTGAATCTTTTCCTCCCTCCACTTCCCAACCATACCTCTCTCCCTCAGATTCTAGATGAGTAAGTGGCTGACATCTCTCCCCCCCACTGCTGCTGCCATCATCCAGGCCACAATTGCTTGCTCTGTCCCTGTCCATGGTACAACATCATTACAGCTCACCACTTTATCTTCCTCAGTGCACCAGCATTATTCACTGCTGATCCCTTGAGGGCTGGTGAGAGTGTGACTGTCAAGCCATGGTACCAAGCAAGTAAATTAACACAAACACCCTTCCTCAGTTATCCGAGTCCTACCCTCTGCTAAACAATTGTACAGAACTCATAGCAGCGAGTAGGACTAAGCATAGCACGGGGATGTTGGCCTAACAACTAGTATAGCATTTCTTGCTCAAACCCTTCTCTCCAAGCCAGCCGCAGACTTGCTGCTCCCTGCACTTGCCTAATGGGTTATAAATTAACTATTTCCCCAATTTTTAAATAATCTCTGACTTCTGATCAGAGATAAAACTAGCAAAGGAGAAGATATCAAGACTGCTGTTTTATCGACGCAAATCAAAATAGACCAGGAACCTACACCAAAATTATAAGGGTTACGACATACAAATTGTAATAATCTGTCAGATGCAAGAATGAAAAAAAAACCAAAAAAAAACCGCTATCCTGCTGTTGAAAAAAAGGCTCCCAAAGTTGTATCAAGTGCTGAAGAGGTAGAACTTTTGCAGTTAGAAGCCAAGCTCTGGGGTGATTTCATCCCATTTGTTCAACTAGTCCACATCACAAACTTCTTTCAAGCACTTGATACAGCTTTGGGAGCCTTTTTTTCTACAACATGGATAGTGCTTTTATTTTGTTTTTGTATGCTGACATTGTGAACCATTTCTCCATTTGGTTTGCTTGGTGTATGTGGGAGTTTTTTTGTGTAATCTGTTAGATTAAATTAATTTAAATGTCTAACTTTCGGTTTTCCCACTGGCTGCACGGGAGTAGAGATGTGCGACATTAGAAAATTTCACCCAGCAAAATATTTTGTGTATATAGCGCATTTCACAAAATATTTCACTGGATAAAATGTGAAATTTTGCCCATGGCTAGATGTGAAATTTCACCCCCAAGCTGGCGAAATTTCGCCCGCAGATGAACTTTCGCACCTGTCGGTCAAATTTCACCACTTGCAGGAGTAATTTTGCCTCCCGTGGTGAAATATTGTGGCCACTGGCCAAAGTTTTCCCTGGAGTCTAGTGGTCCCCCACTCCCCCCAGCCACTCACTGGCTGAATTATTTTTTTTTCCTTGGTGTCCAGTGGCCCCCTGTCCAATCACCGGCTGGAACTGCATCAAAAAAGCACCCCCCCACACACACACACACACACAAGTTACCCTGGACCCCCATTTGTTTTATTAAAAAGAAAAAAATTCACCCTCCGCTCCCTGGTGTCTAGTTGTCCCCCCCGCCTATCATTGGCTGTAATTATATTAAATAAGCACCCCCAAAGTTACCCTGCCCCTCCATTTGTTTTATTAAAAAGAAATTCACCCTCCACTCCCTGGTGTCTAGTGGACCCCCCACCCCATCATTAGATAGCAGCACCCACCCAGATCCCCCACCAGTACCCCGATCGGGCCACTGGCACAGCCCTCCACTCACCTCCAAGACTGGCAGCCTGACTGAGCACCACTGAGCACTTGAATGAATGAGCACATAATATCCCCAGTTCCTAGATCTCCTTTCCAACATACCCAGAAGTCAGCTACCCCCTTTCTCCGGATATCACCAGTCCCCAACTGCTCCTACTCTAATATCACCCACAACCCCTTGGCTAGCTGCCATCGGAGCTTGATATCTTGTTCGAATCCCACTGAAGCTTTATCCCCCTGAAAGTCTGAGGTTTTGCTAGAACCTGTCTCCATTTCCTCAGTCGAAATTGGTAGCAACAGTCGGGAGACCTGCTCGGGATTCAGTTCCACGTTATTATTATCCTTCTGTTCCTGGTTTCACCCTTTGTGTCCTCATTTTGCCAGATGGATTGGCGGATTTCATAATCCTCTCACTCTCTGCAAGATGCTCTCTTTCCAGTAACTGTCCCTTGTTTTTAGGTACAACTCCACCTCAGTTCATCTGCTCGCCCAGACTCCTCAGACAGTAGCCCACCTTGCCATTTGTGCTTTTAGGTTCCTCCTGTTATTTTTTGGTTTTTGTTTGACTGTTTTTATCTTTACCCCGGTAGATGCTTTGCAGGGTGGCTCTTATTATTTTATTGCTCACTAATATATGTTGCCTTTATTTTTGGAGCTCCGTAGCAAGCTGTTAGTTGTTTTTTGTTTTGCTCTCTGTGATTGTCAGCCTTTTTCGCACAGATGCCTTGGATTATTTCTGCAATTTGCTTTTACTAACAGTTGGGTGCCCCCCTTGTGCATCTTTGCTCAGTGAATTTTGTTCTTTTTGCAGTTTCCTTGCATGCTCAGTTGGATTTTTGGGAAGGGGGGTCTTTCTTGCAGCCCTGATTACTGCAATAGCTCTCTGTCTCACGTACCACACTCATTCATTCAAGCCTCAGTGGCGCTCAGTTGGACTGCCAGCCATGGAGGTGAGTGGAGAGCTGTGCCAATGGCCCAGTCGAGGTACTGGGGGGAGTTGGGTGGGTGCTGCTATCTAATGATGGGGTGGGGGTCCACTAGACACCAGGCAGTGGAAGGTGAATTTTTTTTTATAAAAATATGGAGGGGCAGGGTAACTTTAGGGGGTGCTTATTTAATGTAATTATGGCCAGTGATTGGCGGGGGGGACCACGAGACACCAGGAGTGGAGAGTAATTTTTTAAATAAAACAAATGGGGGGTAGGGTAACTTGTGTGTGGGGGGGTTAAATTTACGGACTTGTGGTGGCGGCAGCAGCGGGTGAAATTACAGATAAAATTGTGAAATTTTGCCACAATTTCATGAAACATTTCACCCAGTGAAACTGCTGATTTCGCCGCAATTTCGCTGTTGAAATTTTATTTTGTTGCATCTCTACATGGGAGTGCACACGTAACAGCAGAAACAGATGTACACAGTAGCACTGTGGGAAGCAAACAGGGTAAATAAACATGGCGGGCGGCTATTTAATTAATGCAAATTAATATTAATTTATTTATCATAACCCTGGTACAATTGCTTTTAGGTCTAAAACAGTAACACTGCCTGTGATCAGGAGACTTAATACATCAGATGAGCTGATAAATAAATGCCATTGTTTTCTGACCACTGTTCCTTGCACTGCTGCTTTAACATGTGTGAGCATTGTCTTGCACCAACTCATGGAAAGATAACAAAAATGTGGTTCAGCCATACATGCTGAGCAACACTGCATGAAATGTAGCAATGATCCTTATTGGTGTAGCCAGCCATCTATTGGACAGCAGCTGGCAGGTAATTTATTATTTTCTGCAGCAATTTTATTTTCCAGTAAGTTACTGTCAACAATTTTGAAAATGTTCATGTTTCTGGATATTCCATGCATTTCCAAAACCACGTACTTTAAACGCCAGTATGGCTATCTGGAGACTACAGTTCTAAGTGTCAGCATGGCTCACAGTGCATCCGCCTCTGGACCAGAAGGTTGTGGGTTCTTCTCCCACACCAGAATTGGACTCATGCCTAAAACGCTGGCATCCAAGTGCAGTAGTTTTGGGGGGATGCTGTACTGGTGGGGTGTGCCAGAGACAATAAACTAAGGTCCCTTCTGCACATCCTGGTACTGTTCTGGTGGGTGTCAAGGTGGAAGTAAAAGAACCCAGGACATTCTTTGCAAAGAGTAAGGGACATTCCTGGTGTCCTGGCCAATATTCCCCTTCCCATAAAACAGGTTCATGCAATTGTCCAGGCTGTGCGTGGGGTGCTGATGTGCAATATGGGCCACCACTACACATTCAATCACGTCACTACCAGCTTAGCACTACTTGTAAAGCACTTTGGGATACATTGTGTATGAAAAGCACTATAAATGCTGATTCTTCTAAGTGTATGGATTGAACAGCAGAGTCAGATGATTTCAGAGCTGAGATCCATGAATGGTGGCATGGTACCTTGGGGAGATGGGTGATATGATAGCCAACCAACACAGCATCTCCCCTAACCAGAGCAACAGCTTCCCGCAGACCTAAGATGTAATACACTACCTCCAACAGATCCCTTGAGAGGTGGGTTAGCCCATCGACACGCATCGACTGCCCTGCCCACCCTGGCTCAGCATTTCCTTAATAGGCACTGCCTGATGACATCACTTCCTCTCCTATTTTAAGTCCCCACTTTCCCCATTTGCAGGTTATACCTGCTAGCCACTAGAGGGACCCTCTGACCTTCCACCTCAGAATCCCCTCCTGCTTCCTGGCTAGCTATTTCATTCCCTGCTCCCACCTCTGCCTCTGCCTACACCTCACCCCTGCCACCCGGTTTGCCCTACTCACAAACCCCTGCCCTATCACCTGACCCACACCCAACCTGTTACTAACCCAATTGACCACTAGGAGTCACTATTTCAACCCTATTTTCTAGCCCAAACCCAGCCCACTTTAAGTCAACTAGAACCAGGATCCCTGCTCTCAGCCTGGTCCCATCTCAACTGCCCTGACAGGGCCTTGAACCTTGTACCCTGTTCACCAGAGTCCGTGACAGTACCACTACTCTAAAGTGGTATCTACGCTTTCTGAGGGGTAACCAGGATATCTGAAACTCACCTCCCTGCTACTACCAAGGCACTATGCCAGGGCACCTCTTCCCCAAATCTGGTAAAATGCCCCCTGCAACAACCCTTGTACTTCTGTTCTCCCTCATTTTACTGTCACTTCCTATCTTAATTCCCCCTCTAAGCTGCTTCCCAGCTCCCCCACCCCATCAGTTACCCTGACCCATTCTACAAATATCCCCTTTAAATCCTCTTCATCCCTCCCAGCTATCTCCTGGTCCCATTTCCCTTCACCACTCTCCTCCTCGATCTTTCCCTTCGGCTGCCTTCTGGCCTCTCTCACCCACTCCGGTACTCTCTCCCCCCACTCAGCACACCCTACTGCCCCCCCCCCAGCCAGTGCTCGGTAAAATCCCGTTCTCTCCGGACTCTACGTTGCCACCTAACCATTGCCCTACTCCTTCTGGCAGCAGGGGATATACACCCTAACCCTGGCCTGACCCTAACCCCAGGCCCAGATCACCCTATACCTAACCCCTCAGCCAAAGCCACCACCGACACTCATCCAGGCTACCTCCCACGTGGCTTACGCCTTCTCCACCTAAATATTCGTAGCCTAGCCCCCAAACTCGCTCAGCTTCAGGTCCTAGCTTCCCACCATGCCCCTGACGTTATCATCCTATCTGAGACCTGGCTAAACACCAGCCTACCAGATAATACTATTGCTATTCCTGGCTACACTCTCATAAGGCAAGACAGACCCACCAGAGGTGGAGGGGTGGCTATCTACATCAGATCAGCCCTACACTTCACTGTCTCCCTCACAAAAGCTGTACCTAAAGCTTACGAGCTTCTTATGGTAAAGCTGTCCCCTCCCTCCTCACTTCCTATCTTTGTGGCTGGTGTTTACTGTCACCCAGGCACACCAACCACAGCAATCACCAACCTACTGTGCCAGCTCTCATCCCTTGCCCAGTCAGGTGAACTATATGCCTTGCGTGACTTTAACCACAACTGGCTAGCATCCACTTTTAATAAAACCCAAGCAGAGATAACTGCCCTCAGCCTTACCCAAACCGTTACGGAACCCACCCGCTCAAACCACAAATCCGGTAATCACTCACTACTAGACTGGGCATTTACATCCCACCCACACCGCGTCATCAGCTCAGGCCTCCTCCCTGATTCCATCAGCGACCACCACCTAATCTACTTGGTCCACAAAATCCACAGAGTTAAATCCCCTCCTAAATTTATATTCCAATGCTCATACAAATCCCTCAATCTCTCCTCCCTCCTGGAAGATCTATCTCACTCAAATTGGGTCCCAAGCTCAAACTGCTCTAACATGGATTCGGCCTTTACGCATTTTCGGAACACCTTCCTCACCACCTGGGATAAATACACCCCCCTGCACCGGGCTAGAGTCTGCGGGTCTCACCTACCCTGGATATCCCCAGAGTTAATCGCTTGTCAACAAGCCCGTGACAAGGCCTGGCGTAACTTCAAATCTACACTCCTCCCAAGCAACCTTGTCACCTACCGCATGCTCCACGACAAATGCACAAAGGTCATCCGTTTAGCTAAGGCCGAATATTTCAACAACACCCTAAATGCAAATCTTGGGAGACCTTCTAAATTCTGGAAAGTCATTAACTCCCTTTTCTCCCCCCAAACAGCAAGCCCCCCACCTCTCCTCCTCGTCCAAGGGACTCTCCTCACCGACCCACAGAAGGTAGCCTCCGAGTTCAACTCCTATTTCACTACTTGCGCCCAAACCCTCCTCGATTCCCTACCTCCAGCAACCACGCCCACCCCCCTTACATCTATAACCACATCCGCCCCCCAGTCATCTGTCACCCCACCTACTGGTAGGAATCCCTTTTACTTCAGACCCATCTTCCCCACCGAAACCTTAGATGCCCTTCACTCCCTGAACCCCTCCAAAGGCAAATCCCCTGATGGTCTCGATAACAAACTCCTCTTCCTTTCTGCTGCCGTCATTGCTACTCCCCTCGCCGCCCTACTTAATCTATCTTTCACCTCCGAGTCACTCCCCTCCAAATGAAAGCATGCCACTGTCCTACCCCTTCCAAAAGGTGGTGATCCTTCCTCCACTACTAATTACCATCTCATCTCCCCCCTCCCCACCCTTGCCAAACTCCAGGAATACCTAGTTCTATCCCAGCTCTCCCACTTTCTCTCAGAAACTAACTTCTTTACCCCATTTCAGTCCGCCTTCAGAAAACACCACTCTACCACCTCCTCCCTATTAAGACTCATGGACTCCATCCTCACTGGAATGGATAATGGGCTAATCACGGCTGCTATTTTCATCGACCTAGCTAAAGCTTTCGACATGGTATCCCACTCCCTCCTTCTATCCCGCCTATCAGGGGGCTGGGTTAGCAGTGTCTGCCACAAACTGGTTCAGTGCCTACCTACTAAATAGAACCCAATCCACTAAAATAGCTGACTACATCTCCCCCCCCCTCTCCCTATCACCACCAGCGTTCCCCAAGGCTCAGTTCTAGGCCCCATCCTCTTCTCCATCCTTCTAAATGATCTGCCAAATTCTTGCTCCTCCTCCGAGATCCACATGTTTGCAGACGACACGGTCCTCTTTACCTCCGGCCGGACCCATGAAGAACTCACTTCCAAACTTCAAACTGATTTCAACAAAATCCAACACTGGTTCAATACCAACCAACTCTTCCTAAACGCCAAGAAAGCTGTCTCAATGTCTTTCGGCACAAGACAGCGTCTATCCAAACTCACCCCCCCTCTGATCTTCCATACCCTGAACAACACCATCCTTGAAGAAGTGTCCTCCTTCAAGTATCTAGGGGTTTGGCTCGATCGCCACCCTCTCCTTCTCCACGCTTCGATGCATCCTTATCAAACTGTGCCCAAAACTGACTCTACAGGAACTGCACCTGTCTCCCACTTCCCGTCAGACGAGATTTAGTCCTGAAAATGATCCCACCCACCTTTGACTGCTGCGATGTAGTCTACAACTCCGCCTCAAAGACCACCCTAGCCAGACTTGATCCCCTCTTTAATGCATTCTGCTGCTTTGTCCTTGATGCCCCTTCCCGCTCACATCACTGTAAACTCTGCCACTCGCTGGCCCTGCAATCCATGAGCAACCGGCGCCTAATTCATAGTGTTAAATTAGCTTCCAACTTCTGGCTCGGCTCCCTCCTGCCCTTCCTCGCATCCTCCCTATCTTCCCCACCTACCCCCACCCACACCCTCTGGTCCACTGACACAAGGCTATTAGGCATTCCCCACCGAAGGACCACCGCCGGTCAATCAGCCTTCTCTTACCTCTTCCCTAAGCTCTGGAATGGCCTGCCGGCCCAGATCCGCCATTCGTCATCCAAATACTCCTATCCTCTGCCTCTCTAACTTCCTCGCACCAAATTGCAACTGCCCTGACTTCTCCATTTGTTAGCTTCTCTCCTGCTGCTTCCCTAGCACCTGACCAGTGGCCTGCCATCACCCAATTGTCTGGCTTATATACTGCCCGCCACACTTACACTCCTGCTCCTCCTTCTCACTCCTAACATCTCCTTCACTCCCCTTCATATCTAACTTACGCTCTTCTGCTCTACCCACAGCTACTAACACCTTTCTCCCTTCCTCCCATCTCACCTAGACCTACCCCCTATGCAGCTAATGCTTCAAGTCCACTCTCCCTCTACCCCCCATCTTCACTTTCTAACTCCTACTGTCAACTTGGTACATCCCACTGCAGCTCAAGTTGTTACTGGCACCCAAATTCCTTCTGGCCTTCTAGTTCTGCTACTGGCACTTATGTAATTCATGTATTGCCTCGTTGTGTACCCATGTTACGTTACCCTGTTCCTGATGTGCATGCTCTGTATTGTTCTTACCCAGCCTTGTACCCATGATATGTATACCCTGTCGTTGATGCTTATTGTTCTGCGCTGTTCTCCTTATGCAACAAGTTCAAATGTAATCCCTCCAAACCATGTATATTATCTGTATTGCACTACTGCTAAACTCAACTATTGTATGTATACCTGCTTCCTCTGTAACCCTTCCCCCCAGGTCGCACCATGAGATGAGCATCTTTTTGCTCAGTGTGCCTTTCCTGGTAAAACATTTTCAATAAATTAATAAATAAATAGCCCAGGACACTTATGGCACATTCATTGAGATTGAACAGAGGTTAAACAAGGTTATGGATATGAAACTTGTTCAAGTATGTACTGATCAAATTGTATATTTAAAGAGCTACTGACGCCTCAAAGAAAACTTTAAAAAAACATAATAATTAGCTACAAATCTACTTGCATTCCATTTATATTTTAGCTAGTTTTCTTCCCTATACTGTATTACTAAAGAAATGTGGATGAAATGTGATCATTTGTCCAGGTCCATCTTGCAAATGAGCTTGCTCAAGTATGATTATGCCTGATTAAATAAAGTTTGATTGATTGATTGATTGATTGTCCCTTAGAATTCAATTAGAGTATATCTGCCTCTATAGCTTACTCCCTACTTTTCGAGTCATAATCCTCTGTTATGTTATCACAGTCTGTTGCCATGGTAGTAACTGTGCTGTCACAAGCAGGGCTTTGTGACTTCTGGTAGGGAGAAAGCAGCAGAAATAGACAAACTCTTCAGGAGCAAAGACCATATTTTCATGCAAAAGACCTCATTACTAAATAATGTGGAGGAGGAATACAGGACTAATGGGAAATACAAGCTGAACAGTGCCTAAATATTATGTTTTGTTAAAGTTCTCCTGAATGTGTCTCTAGCTCTTTAAAATTTATTATGTTAGTTTCTTTTGCAGATATGCTAAATCAACTATAATAATCACATTGACATTATTTCTAAATAAGCTTATATGTGATTTATCATGTTTTCAGTTACTTTAGAATTATAACAGAGACAGCACTATTTTCTCATGTCAGGTTTTGCTGTTTGAATTTGATTAGTAATGATGTAAGACAGATCTCATCCTATGTATTGTATCTTGTTATACAATGTTGAAATCATACACCACATCTCACACTGTGCACATTTGCTTGTCATCTGATGACACTCATGTTGATCTAGGATGTACTCAGGTATGCATCCTACATGTTTGAAATGGTTACTACAGTACAATTGATGTTGTGTGTGAAAATCTTCTGCAGAACTGGTAATGATTTAATAGCTGGTAGTAATGCTGATGATTTTAGATGGCAAACCTTGATGCAATTAATAATGGATAATGCAACTGTCATAACCCATTGTTTGTGTCATCACATTGGTTCACCAGTACCAATGGGTTAATGCATCATAATGGCAAGCAGATATAATGCGTATCAGCACTGCATGAATAATGACAATGTATTAGTAGTGTGCACGCAATCATGATGTGTACAAGGTAATGTCATCATCAAATGACTGTTGTACCATTATTGACTTTAGAGCAATGAAGTTACAAATAGTGCATGTTGTGAGCTCAAAGAGCTCAAAAGGCTGTTCACATTTCTTCATGACAAGTACAAATGCACCACAGATGTAATCTTTTCAGACAGGCATCACCAGAGGGTGAAATGGATCTGGAAAAAAAACTTCCAAATACCACACACAGCATTCATATATGACATGTAGCAAAAGGTAAAAAAATACACAGTATGTTTTCTTGCAATTCTTTCATCTTTGTGTCATGCTACCTTGTTATGGCAACAGTACGTATAGAAACATAGAAGTTGTTGACAGACAAGGACCTCTTGGCCCACCTAGTCTGCCTTATTTTCCCTACCTAGAGTGCCACCACAATCCCTACTCAATCTACGGTCTCCCCCTTTACTTTATTTCGAAGGTTCCCTTGTGTCTATCCCATGCATGCTTGAACCCTGTTACTATTTTGGGTCCCACCACCTCCGCTGGAAGGCTGTTCCAAGCATCCACCACCCTTTCCATGAAGAAGTATGTCCTCACATCTCCTCTGAGTCTCACCCCCTCCATCTTCATAGCATGACCCCTTGTCCTTGGGCATCATTCCACCTTTACTTTCCATTCCATTTTTCAGTTAATTTGTTGATGCACCTCCAGTATAGGCCCTCTTATCCTGGTCTGCTCCCCCCACCCTGTCACCTGGCATCCCAGGTACTAAGCTCAACCTTCATTCTTACCCCATAGACTCCTCCCCCAGGTGAGATCAGCAGGCCCCATATCTTACCTTCCATAGAATGGATCCAGACTATCACCAGTGAGGGGCTACAAGATGTCAAACCTCTCATCATTGCTTTGTAAGGGACATTTCCTCCTAATCTTCTCTCCTAGCACCAGTTTCAGGCAGGGTGGTACCCAAGCTTGCACAGAAGCATGGAGCACATCACCACTGGCATCCCCCACCCAGTGAGTCTCTGCAGCACACTGCCACCTGTGGTCACCAGTTTGCAGTATTGCACTGGAGCATGACTGCCCTCCCTCCTTGGAGAAGGAGAGAATCCTCTGGCATGCTCAGTCCTCCTCCCCTAGCCAGCCCCTAATGAACCAGGCTCAGTCTTGAATCTGGTTCAACAGTGTGATGGTAAGTGTGGTTTGTCCAACACCTCAACACTTTGCCACTGGGCCACCTGCAAACCTTACAAATCTATACACAGATAACAGACCAATAAAAGATTCCTTCTATGCAGAGGAAAGGTTCCTCCTTTGACAGATAAACACACTACATCAACAGTGCTCTTTACATCTCCTCCTTTACAGAAATGTGATTTTCTGCTTCAGTTTTATTTTTGTTTAAAACTGATAACTTGAAATGGTCTCTAGCTAAAATTCTTATCAATAAGCAAAGGAAGCATTTACAGGTAGTAGTCAACTTGGAACATTTACTAAAGCAGCTTAACCATACAAACCTATACTCAAGGAATGAACAAAAATTTTAGTACAACAATATTGCAGTCTTTTGAGGTAATGTCATGTGTTCCTGAGGCTGTGTGATCTGCAGTGGCTGCTGGTCAAGTGACATATCTCCTTTAAAGTTGGACTGCTAAATTATAAGGCCCTATACAGGCTGGGTCCAGGCTATCTGGTGAAGCTCCTCCATCCTCACATACCTGTGTGTCCTCTCTGCTGCACTGAAGAGGGCTTCCTCATAGTTCCTAGGGCAAGTTTGAAGACCTCCAGGGACTGGGCCTTTGAAGTGGAGGTCCAGTCCTCTGTAATTCCTTGCCCAGAACTTTAAGGAGGGCCCCCTTGGTGGGGGCATTTAAACAGGACCTGAAAACTTTCTTGTTTGTTCAGGAGTTTGGGATTTCATTCTCCCATATTGGTGTCATCTCATGTAGCATACTGTTTTATTATTTATGAATTTATTTATTGAAATATTCTGTTGTTTTAAATAATGTCAGCTTGGGTTGTGTAATGCTGTTTAATAAGTTTTATTATTGCTTCTGTCATGGTAGGGCACTACAGATAAATAAATAATATTACTACTACTTATTTAAGACTTTATGCTATACAATCCAGAACTATCTTTCAACTTTGTATGACTGATTTGGTAGTGGCACCACATGACATTATTTTTTTTATGGTAAGACTGCAAGGTTCTCACTTTGTGTAAGTTAAGAGTCTCCTTCAGTTTCATTGGTGAGTTCTTCTTCCAGCAATGAACTGCATTTAGTTGGGAGCATCTGGCAATTGTCTGATGAAGGTTGTGCTGTGGTCAACAAGGGACACAGAAACATAGAACATAGAAACATAGACTTTGATGACAGACAAGGACCGCTTGGTCCGCCCATTCTGCCCATTTCCCTACCTTTTGGATAAGCTGCAGATCCTAGTTAACCAACAGCCTACTTCCTGCAACCCCCCCACTATAATTGCCTTATGTCTGTCACATGCATTCTTGAATTCCCCCACTGTTTTTGACCCTGCTAGATCCTCTGGAAGGCTGTTCCATGCATCTACCACCCTCTCTGTGAAAAAATACTTCCTCACGTTGCCCCTGAGTTATCCCCCTCTATCTTTGAATTGAGCTCCCTTGTTCTTGCATGTCTCTTTTTCTGAAAGATGTTACGCTCTTGGATTTTGTTGATTCCCTTGAGTTACTTAAATGCTTCTATCATGTCCTCCTTTCCTCTAGGGTATACATATTAAGCTCCTTTAGTCTATCTTCATATGGCTTCTGGTACATACCCTGCACCATTTTTGTTGCCTTTCTCTGGAGTGCCTCCATCCTGTCTAAGTCCTTGCAGAGATGGGGTCTCCAGAACTTCACACAGTATTCGAGATGAAATCTCACCAACTGTCTGTACAGAGGGATAACAACTTCTTTGTTTTCTACTGGTGATGCCTCTCCCTATGCAACCCAGGATCCTACCCAGCCCTCCTTACTGCCTTCTCACATTGCTTGCCTACCTTTACGTCATCTGATATGACTACCTCCAGATCCTGTTCCATTTTTGTTGTTGTTAGTACCTCACCCCACCCCCCATTGTGTACTTTTCTGCTGGGTTTTTGTTTCCTATGGGGCATTTCTCTGCACTTCTTTGCATTGAATCTAAGCTGCCATACTTTTGACCATTTCCCCAACCTTGCCAAGTTCCTTCTCATCCTTTTTGCTGCCCACTTGTGTATTAACCCTGCTCTAGCTCTCTGTGTCATCTGAAAAGAGGCATACTTTTCCTTCCAGTCCCTCCACAATGTCAACTATAAAGACATTAATGAGGACTGGTCCCAGTACTGAACCCTGTGGTACTCCACTAGTAACCCCCCTTTCTTCAGAGTGGACTCTGTTTACTATTATACTCTGTGTCCTGTTGTCCAGAGAGTTTTTTATCCAGGCTATCACCCTGGGACCCACTCCAAGGCTGGCTAACTTGTTTATTAATCTTTTGTGCGGGACTGCATCAATTCCCTTGCTAAAGTCTAGGTAGGCCATGTCCATAGCCCTTCCGTGGTCTACTACTTTGGTCACCCAGTCAAAAAAATCTATTAGACTCATCTGACATGACCTTCCTGCTGCAAATCCATGTTGCCTTTGGTCCTCTTCCCCGCTGGTCACTGGGTACTCAACAATTCTTTCTTTCAGAAGTGATTCCCTCATTTTCCCTACCACTGAGGTCAAACTAACATGTCTATAGTTTCCTGTCTCTGCCTTGCTCCCACTTTTGTGAAGCGGAATCATGTACACCCTCCTCCAGTCCTCAGGTACCACAACATCCTCCCATGATTTGTTAAAAAGGGAAGTGAGTGGTGTCACCAGTTCTCCTCTTAGTTTTTTAGAATTCTAGTGTGAATCCTGTCAGGCCCCATTGCATTGTCCACCTTCAGTTTTAGGAGTTCTTTCAGGACACTTTCTTTTGTGAATGGTCTGGTATCGACCCCCCAATCCAGAGTACTTCTAATGTTTGGTTTAGGTACCTCCCCCATCCCTTCCTTTGTGAATACTGAGCAGAAGTATTCATTCAGTATCCCTGCTTTTTTACTGTCACCCTTTGCCCACCTCACCGCCCTTTATTAAGCCTCACTATCGCTCCCTTGGTCTTTCTTCACTCCCTAATGTACCTATAAAAGCTTTTATTCCACTTCTTAACTTAGTTGGCTATCTTTTCCTCAGTTTGGGCCTTTACTATTCTAACTGCCTTACCCGCTTCCTTCTGCTTTAACTGATACAGTTCGCTGTCCTGCTCCTTCTTTGTTTCCTTATACTTCCTTGTGGTAGTGAAGATTCTTTATAACAGATTTAGACAGACAACTGTAATATAGTGCATAAAAAACGCATATTCTGCGTTTGTCAATTTATTGTCCAAAAAGCAAAATAAAGAGAATAAAGGATATTTACAAAAAGGAAAATAAGAGGGTGTTAATTCTTCACACCAATGTAAATCATCAGGACATCATTCTTCTTCCATTAAGCATCAAATCAAAAGAATTCCTGAGACCTTCCTTCTTGACAGTGTGTAAACCTCCACACTCAGCTCTTCTTAGCTCTTGCTCAGTCTCTGATCAGAAAGCAACTGACCATCTTCCATATTCTCTCTCCTTTCTATCTCCCTAGCCCTCTGGTGGACAACCTTTATGGCAGCCTGACGTGACATCAGAGGTCAGATGACAACATCAATTAGCAGGAACACTTTATTTTAACCTCTAAATTTCATAAAACAATGTCCTAGCCTGCCTAGCTTAATGCAAGTCTCTAGGTCCATCATGCAGGCTCTTAAGGAGTCTCTCTTCTGAAAAAAGGCTAAATAAATCCTTAATTACAGGGCATGACATCACACTTGGGAGCTGACTCCTCCCCTACTGTGATGTCACTGACTGCTTCTCCCATAAATACAGTCAGTTCAGGAGCTGCCAGCCCTATAGCAGGACCTCTGGAAACATCATCAGGTAATGACCCTTTTTCTTTTATTTCTGGCTCATTGTAATATTTTAAATCAGAAGAAAAATATTCAGTAGCTATCACTAGGCTTGAAAAATGTAAGCAGAAAAGGGCGCGCTCCTTATCTGTTTACTCTTGCAAGCACTAGGAACCTACTGCTTTTTTAAGAGAAATAAACATTTTCTGTACCAAACTTAGCTTTGTAAAACAGCTGTTGGCTGAAAACTTTCAGCCATCGGCTCCCATTTCATTTTCAGCCCTGTTTTTGTGACAGCAAAGCAAGCTTCTTTGCTGTACCTGATACCTGCAACATTTCTTTATATGGGCATCACAGGTGTTTTATGTGCTAAACTCCTTCAGTTTTTCTAAGGGAGTGTTTTCTGTGTTCCCCTGACTGAGTTAGCTCAGTCTACACACTGCTGCAAGACACAGGAGCATGAAACAACAGGGGCAGATTTTGTACATTCTTTGTAATTCTGCATCCACTTCAGAGCTATGTCCTCTTTATAAGAAACCACTCCTGGTGGTTAAACAATCATTCAAAACACATCAGCTGGGACCAAATTCAACATACTGCTAGCAGCAGCAGGAACCACTGCTCTTTCTTTAAGGCACCAGTTATTTTCTAGAGCTGCTTTTAAATGGGAACACAGGCATTTTAACAAATAGGGGATAGAAAGAATAGAAAATAGATATCAGGTTGGCCACCCTGATAGGGAAAAGAAAGGATAGTCAGAAAAAAAAGAGAAAGGACAGAGTGAAATCGAACACCTAAGAGGTTGCCTGTTTTAAATCCTCATTCTGGCACTCCTCCCCACACAAGAAGGCAATCATGCAGATGTTTGCCGTAAAGCCTTCCACCCTAGGAAGGGTTGGAACTTCCACCCACCCATCTCCAGATGTTCCCCTCAGGGACCCTTAAACAACTAAATGGTATAAAGCATTCAGTTTATACAATATAACAAATACCGTTTTTCATACGTTCATTTCCCTGAGGTGTGTACTATGTGCGTTATGCACAGCTAAAGTTTCCACTGACTGAGCAGTACCATTAGGAACCTGGTCTGCTCCAAACCTCAACAAGAAATCAGCATTTTGATGTTGCTTTCCAGCCCTATGCCTAACAGAAAATTTGTATGACTGGAGCGACAAATACCATTTTAAAATGCGTGAATTCTTGTCCTTCATCAGGTTCAACCAACATAGTGGGTTGTGATCAGTAACAACAATGAATTCATTTCCCCACAGGTAATATTTGAGGGCCTCTATCGCCCACTTGATAGCTAAACATTCCTCTTCTACAGTAGAATATTTCTTCTCTCTCTCATGGAGCTTTCTACTGATAAACAGAATAGGATGGTCTCCTTGGTGGTCATGTTGACTTAGAACAGCCCCTATGCCTGTATCAGAGGTATCTGTTTGTAGTTCAAAGGGCTTGGTAAAATCAGACTATGTAAAACTGGGGTAGAACACAAGATGGCTTTTATTTTGTGAATGCCCCTCACATGCTGAACTCCATTTTACTTTGTTAGGTTCTTGTTTTCATTAAGTCAGTCAAGGGAGTAGCAATTGTGAGAAGCCGGAATAAAGCGTCGGTAGTAACTTGCCAAACCTAAAAGGACCGGACGTGTCGTTTTGTGGTTGGCACAGGACTACTTGCTATGGCCTCAACTTTACTTATCTCAGGCTTCACCATCCCATTACCGATAATGAAACCAAGTAACGGGTCTCAGTCCTGGCTATGGCACATTTGGATGGGTTAATGGTAAGGCCACATCCTTAATACTCTGAATAACTGCACTGAGGTGTACCAAGTGTGTATTCCAGTTTGGGCTGTAGATGACAACGTCATCTAGATCGCTTCACTGTACTGTTTATGTGGTCTTAGGATATGGTCCATGTACCGTTGAAAAGTAGCGAGCTCCGTGCAATCCAAATGGCATGGTGGTAAAATGGTACAGTCCAATTGGGGTGCAAAAAGCAGTTAGTTCTTAGGCTCGGGGTGCTGAGTCCTTCTTCCCTTTTTGGGCCACTAGTTGGCATTTCGGACAGGCCCGACAGTATGCAGCTACATCTTGGTGAACCCCTGGCCAACAGAATCGAGACAGAATGTGCTGCATTGTTCTATCTCTTCCCTCATGTCCAGCCATAGGGATGTCATGTGCTAAATACATCACTTTATCCCTGTACTTTACTGGTACTACTAACTGTTCAGTTTCTTCAGCAGTTACTGGATCAACAATGCTACGGTACAGTATGTTATTTTTAAGGATAAACGTGATTGTCCTGGCAGTACATCCTTGTTCACCTGCAAAACAAAGATTGTAAAGTCACATCCTGTTTCTGTTCTGTGCAATGTCCTGCATCGCAACACCTGGTATATTAGACTGGCTCCCAACATTGTACAAGTCCTTCCAGGCTTCTTTTTCCCTTTTTCTAGTTTTTCGTGATTTTCTAGTTTTGCTGCCAGTCTCAAAATAGTCTGCATCAAAAGGGAAAATGTCCTGCAATAGCTGTGTTTTAGCCTGGGACCTGGTAACCACATGTACAGGTTCTTGCAAATTATTATTGGTTTTCATCAGGAGATCGAAGTGAGGGAAATCTTGACCAACAATAACAGGAACTGGTAGACGGGGGACCAATCCCACCAACATATTATGACTCTTGTTGTTCACAGTGATGTCTAAACAAGCTGTATGATATTGATGGATGTCTCCATGAACACAACAAACAGTTGTATCACAGTCATGTTTGGGTACATCAGGGCCAAATCTGCTCTGATCAATGTCGGATGACTCCCTGAGTCCTAATAGGCCCAAGGTTTGCTGTTCCCAATTCCTACAGATGTCACATATCCAAAATTAGCTAGGGCTATGTGAGTTAGGTCAGGGCATTTATTGGGGCAGTTCCTCATGATATGCCCTTTCCTAGCAACCATGGCAAATAATCTCTGAGTAAGGGATCCTACCACCTCTCTCCTTCTATAGATCTGTCTCTGGGAATTAGAATCAGAAATTGGTTTCTTATCAGAGTGCTGGATTGTCCTGTGTTACCTTGAAGTACCCTGGCTCTGGTGGTCCATGCTGTCAAGTAGTCCTCTGCAAGCTTGATGGTGTTCTCACCTGTTTCAGGTTTGTGTTCTCTCACCCAGACTTGTACATCCATAGGTAACACTTGGATAAATTGCTCGATTATAATCAACTCCATAATCTGCTCAACTGACTTGGTGATAGGTTGCAGCCATTTCCCACAATAGTGTTTTAGACGGGCATAGGTCTCTCGGGGGGTATCCAGGCTAGTCATTTTCTGTGAGCGAAAATGCTGCCTGTAGGTTTCTGTGCTGATGTTGTACCTTCTCAGAATCTCTTCCTTGACCTTGTCATAAGTGGTAGCATCAGTCCCACTAAGCTGACTGCAGACAATTTGTGCTCTTCCAGATAAATAGGGTACCAACCGAATCACCCACTGGTCTCTAGGCCAATTGCATGTCTGGGCCACCCTCTCGAATGTCGTGAGGTAGGCCTCGATATCATCATTCTCCATCAACTTGGTTAATTTAATGTCTCTAGGGACAGTCCTATCTGGTTGCCCCTGTGTCATATCATGGATGGCCTGCAAAGTGGCAGTCCATTTTTCATCCTGGCGTCATCTTTCCTCTGCTTGAAGTCTCGATTCTCATCCCTCAGCTTCCGGTCTTCCTCTCGTTGTCGCTCCATCTCGAGTTGGCGAGACAAAGCCATTTTAACAACTCACTAGGGTCATCTGGTGCTGGGATGGTCTGGCCTTCTTCCTTCTCCTTTTTAGGATTGCCAGCCACTGCTGTGGCACCTTTCACTTTATCCTCATCCTCGGTCCACATTATCTTTGGTCTAGTTACTGGGGTCAAACCTGGAAATGGTTGCATACCAGTTCTTTGACTTATGGACCGTGTCAGATGAAATGCACTAATGTCTGTTTGCCCACTTTTACGCATCTGTTAGGGTGCTTTTGTAGCAACAGCCCCCTGGCAATGCCTCCCGGGCAGCCTCGACGTATCAGGGTAAGAGAATCCCACTTCTGACACCAGTTGTGGTAGCGAGGATTTTTTATAACAGATTTAGACAGACAGCTGTAATATAGTGCAAAAAAAAACGCATATTCTGCGTTTGTCAATTTATTGTCCAAAAAGCAAAATAAAGAAAATAAAGGATATTTACAAAAAGGAAAATAAGAGGGTGTTAATTCTTTACACCAATGTAAATCAGCAGGACATCATTCTTCTTCCATTAAGCATCAAATCAAAAGAATTCCTGAGACCTTCCTTCTTGACAGTGTGTAAACCTCCACACTCAGCTCTTCTTAGCTCTTGCTCAGTCTCTGATCGAAAGCAACTGACCATCTTCCATATTCTCTCTCTATCTATCTCCCTAGCCCTCTGGTGGACAACCTTTATGGCAGCCTGGCGTGACATCAGAGGTCAGATGACAACATCAATTAGCAGGAGCACTTTATTTTTAACCTCTAAATTTCATAAAACAATGTCCTAGCCTGCCTAGCAATGCAAGTCTCTATGTCCATCATGCAGACTCTTAAGATCTCTCTTCTGAAAAAAGGCTAAATAAATCCTTAATTACAGGGCATGAAATCACACTTGGGAGCTGACTCCTCCCTACTGTGATGTCACTGACTGCTTCTCCCATAAATACAGTCAGTTCAGGAGCTGCCAGCCCTATAGCAGGACCTCTGGAAACATCATCAGGTAATGACCCTTTTCTTTTTATTTCTGGCTCATTGTAATATTTTAAATCAGAAGAAAAATATTCAGTAGCTATCACTAGGCTTGAAAAATGTAAGCGAGAAAGGGCGCTCCTTATCTGTTTACTCTTGCAAACACTAGGAACCTACTGCTTTTTTAAGAGAAATAAACATTTTCTGTACCAAACTTAGCTTTGTAAAACAGCTGTTGGCTGAAAACTTTCAGCCATCGTCCCATTTCATTTTCAGCCCTGTTTTGCTTGACAGCAAAGCAAGCTTTTTGCTGTACCTGATACCGCAACATTTCTTTATATGGGCATCACAGGTGTTTTATGTACTTAAACTCCCTTCAGTTTTTCTAAGGAGTGTTTTCTGTGTTTCCCCGACTGAGTTAGCTCAGTCTGCACACTGCTGCAAGACACAGGAGCATGAAACAACAGGGGCAGATTTTGTACATTCTTTGTAATTCTGCATCCACTTCAGAGCTATGTCCTCTTTATAGAAACCACTCCTGGTGGTTAAACAATCATTCAAAACACACATCAGCTGGGACCAAATTCAACATACTGCTAGCAGCAGCGGAACCACTGCTCTTTCTTTAAGGCACCAGTTATTTTTCAGGAGCTGCTTTTAAATGGGAACACAGGCATTTTAACAAATAGGGGACAGAAAAGAATAGAAAATAGATATCAGGTTGGCCACCCTGATAGGGAAAAGAAAGGATAGTCAGAAAAAAAAGGAGAAAGGACAGAGTGAAATCGAACTCCTAAGGGGATTGCCTGTTTTAAATCCTCATTCTGGCACATTCCTGAATGCTATCTTTTTCTCCCTAACCTTCTCCACCACCTCTTTTGAGAACCTTAGTTTTTTCTTTCCTTTGTTTAGTTTTGTTTATTTGCTTCACACAAAGGATTGCTGCCTCTGTGATGGCAGTTTTGATTTTTCCCCATTGTTCCTCCACCCCTCCTTCTTGCCCTGGCGCCATGGCTTGGAGGGACAGTGAGCGAATCCTCAGGATTGCCAGATCAGCTGCACAGGGAAGGGAGCTGGATGTCATTGTCCACCTAGGGACAAATGACCTGGCTAAGAAAGGGATTAGAGAAGTGCAGGAAGAGTTTGTGGAATTGGGGAGGGCCTTAGTCAAGTAGCACGCATGGTAACCTTCTCGGAGGTGCTGCCCATCTATGGCATAGGAGAGGCTAGGATGTTCTGCACCATGGGATTCAATCAGTGGTTGAAAAACTGCTGTGAAGCTCAGGGATTTGGCTTCACTGGGGACTAGGGGTCGACCTGGAGTGATGCAAGCCTATACTGGCATGATGGGCTGCATCTGTCCAGGAGGGTACCAGGATCCTAGGTGATAGGTCTAAATGCTTCATTGGCAAGCTTTTAAACTAGCCAAGGGGGGAGGCACTGGAAAGGAGCAGGGAAATCCTAGCCCCAAATAATCATGGTAGTAAGTGGGCAAACACAACATTAGAGGTGTCGATAGGAGAAGGGCAGGGGTAAATGGAAAAGCGACAAAGGCAAGAAGGACTGGGATGGGGCAAAAGGGAGTAAGGCCATCAGGAAATGGAGGGTAATGAGTACCAATGCCCGTAGTCTGGGCAACAAGCTCCCTGAGCTGGTGGCCTTGAGGGAAGAGGGATGCCTGGATATCATAGCAGTCACAGAAACATGGTACACAGAGAACCATGACTGGGATGTTAACATACCAGGGTACATAACCTATAGGAGAGACAGGCAGCGGAGAAGAGGGGGAGGAGTAGCTCTCTATGTAAGGGAGGATAAAGAAACTGAACAAAGAGTGGCAGGGAGGAGAGGAGACACTGTGGTCACTATGGAGACTGGAAAGGCACCACAATCCACACAGGAGTTGTGTACAGACACCCATGTCAGGGAGGGAATGGACAAGGATATGATAGAAGGCATACTTAGAATGGCAGAGAAGGGAGATACTGTTAATGGGAGACCTGAATATGCCAGATGTTAACTGGAGCACATTTGCTGCAGCCACATCAAACAAGAGGCCATTCTGTGCCCTACAGGTGGCAGGCCTCAGACAGCTAGTTTGGAACCCACTCATAAGGGAGCAATCTTAGACCTTGTACTCTCAAATGGGGGCAGTGAGAGGATCTCAGATCTAGAAGTGGGTTGTCATCTGGGGACAAGTGACCATCAAACAGTGTGGTTCACGTTAAACTCAGCTACACAGTCAAGCCATACAAAAGTGAGGGTACTGGACTTTAGGAGGGCTGACTTTGGCAAGATGGGATAGTGCCTCAGAAAAACACTAGCAAACAGGCTAGAAGGAGGTGTGGAGCAACAATGGGGAATCATCAAAACTGCCATCACAGAGGCAACAAGCCTTTGTGTAAAGCAAATAAACAAATCAAAATTAAAGAAAAAGCCATTATGGTTCTCAAAAGAGGTGGCTGTGAGAAGTCAGGAAGAAAAAGATAGCATTCGGAGTATAAGGAAACACAGAAGGAGCAGTACAGAGAGCTGTACCAGTTAAGGCAAAAGGAAGCAGGAGGAAGTCAGAATAGCAAAGGCCCAAACTGAGAAAAGATAGCCAACTCAGTTAAGAAGGGGATAAAACCTTTTATAGGTACATCAGCGAGCATAGAAAGACAAAGGGAGGGATAGTGAGGCTGAATAGAATGAACTGTGGGTGGGCAGAGGGGGACAGTGAAAAAGCAGGGATACTGAATGAATATTTCTGCTCAGTATTCACAAAGAGGAGGAAGTGCCTAATCCAATTAACAGAAGCACTCTTGATAGGAGGTCGATCCATTCCTTTCACAGAAAGAAAGGGTTCTGCAAGAACTCCTAAAACTGAAGGTGGACAAAGCAATGGGTCCTGATGGAATTCACCACAGAATTCTAAAAAATTAAGGGAGGAACTAGTGAAACCACTGGCTACTCTTTTTAATAAATCATGGGAGGATGGTGTGGTACCCAAGGACTGGAGGAAGGCGGATGTGATTCTCCCTCACAAAAGTGGGACCAAGACAGAGGCAGGAAACTACAGACCTGTCAGTCTGACCTCTGTGGTAGGGAAAGTGATGGAATCACTTCTGAAGGAAAGAATAGTTGAGTACCTAGAGGCCAGTGGAACACAGGACCCAAGGCAGCATGGGTTCCAGCAGGAAGGTCATGTCAGACAAATCTAATAGATTTCTTTGACTGGGTGACAAAGTAGTAGACCAGGGAGGGGCTGTGGACATGGCCTACCTAGACTTTAGCAAGGCATTTGACACAGTCCCACACAAAAGATTATTAGTCAAATTAACTAGCCTGGGAGTGGGTCCCAGGGTGGTAGCCTGGGTAAAACATTCACTGCACAACAGGACACAGAAGGTAATTGTAAATGGAGTCCACTCTGAAGAAAGAGGGTTTACTAATGGGGTACCACAGGGTTCAGTATTGGGTTCAGTCATTTTTAATGTCTTCATCAGTGACATTGCAGAGGGACTGGAAGGAAAAGTATGCCTTTTTGCAGATGACACAGAGATCTGCAACAGGGTTGATACACAAGGAGGTGTGGAAAGGATGAAAAGGGACTTGGCAAGGTTGGAGGAATGGTCAGAAGTATGGCAGCTAGGATTCAATGCAAAGAAGTGCAAAATAATGCACCTGGGAAACAAGAACCCAGGAAAAGAATACACAATGGGTGGGGAGGTAGTAACAACAACAAAAAAGGAAAGTGACCTGGGGGTAATCATATCAGATGACCTTAAGGTTAGCAAGCAATGTGAGAAGGCAGTAGGGAGGGCTAGGGGTATACTGGCATGTATAAGGAGAGGCATCAACAGCAGAAAATAGGAAGTTGTTATCCCTCTGTACAGACAGTTGGTGAGACCCCATCTGGAGTACTGTGTCCAGTTCTGGAGACCCCATCACCACAAGGACATAGACAGGATAGAGGTAGTCTAGAGGAGGGCAACTAAAATGGTGCAGGGTCTGCAAGAGAAGCCGTATGAGGAGAGACTAAAGGAGCTTAATATGTATACCCTTGAGGAAAGAAGGAAGGGGGGACATTATAGAAACTTTTAAGTACCTCAGTGGAATCAACAAAGTCCAAGAGGGTAGCATCCTTCAGAAAAAGAGACTTGCAAGAACAAGGGGACACAATGAAAGATAGAAGGAGGGCGGTTCAGGGGAAATGTGAGGAAGTTTTATTTCACAGAGAGGGTAGTGGATGCATTGAACAGCCTTCCTGAGGAGGTTGTGGGGTCTAAAACTGTGGGAGAATTCAAGAATGCATGGGACAGACATAAGGCAATTCATGTGGGGGGTAGGAAGAAATAGGCTGTTGGTTAACTAGGATCTGCGGCCTATCCTGTAGGTAGGGAAATGGGCAGACTGGATGGGCCAAGCGGTCCTTGTCTGCCATCAAAGTCTATGTTTCTATTTGCCAGTGCTTTTCCAATATACTCTCCCATTTTGCCAAAGACAGCCATCCTAAAGTCCAGTACCCTCTTTTTTATATGGCTTGCCTCTAAGACTGTGTTTATCGTGAACCACACTGTTTGGTAGTCACTTGTTCCCAGATGGCTACCCACTTTTAAATCTGAGATCCTCTCTCTGTCACCATTTGAGAGTAACAGGTCAAAGATTGCTCCCTCCCAGTGGGTTCCAACACTAGCTGTCTGAGGTATGCCCCCTGTAGGGCATTGAGAATGACCCTGTTCTTGGATGTAGCTGCAGCAAAGGTGCTCCAGGTAACGTCATACAGCATATTCTGGTCCCCCATCAACAATATATCCCCTTTTTCTGCCATTCTAAGGATGCCTTCTATTATTTCATTGTCCATTTCCTCCCCCTGAGATGGGGGTCTGTATACAACCCCTGTGTGGATTGTGGTGCCATTTCCTGCCTCCAGGGTGACCCACAGTGCCTCTTCTCCTCCCTGTTTATCCTTTAGTCACATTGCTTTGATCTCTTCCCTTACGTAGAGAGGTACTCCTCTTTCTATTTTATCCTCCCTGTCCCTCCTGTAGATTGTGTACCCTGGTATGTTGACATCCCAGTCATGGTTCTCTGTGTACTATGTTTCTGTGACTGCCACAATATCCAGCTTCCCTCTTCCATCAAGGCCACTAGTTCAGGGAACTTGTTACCCAGACTATGGGCATTGGTACTCATCACCCTCGATTTTTTGACTGCCTTACCCCTTTTAGCCCCATCCATATCCTTACTGTCTTGGCCTTTTTCTCCATTTACCCCTGTCCTGCTCCCTACCTACTTTTCTACCTTAATGTTTACATCACTAACTACCCCGTTTTGTGGGCGGGGGGCTGGGATTTCAAGCCCGTGCTCTCCAGAAACAATCAGCTACAGCTCTGACTCACCACCCCAGTGAGTGCTTCCCTTTCTTTCAGCAAGACAACCAGCACAATAATTTAACAGAAAATATACCCTGTAAAAAACAATTTCAGCTGCTGCTCTCTTGTCTTCCCTTTCTTCTCTCCTGTCTTCCTGGATTGCTGGCTGTCTCAGAATTTAAAAGCTTTGTGGGTAGGCAAGTCTGGGCAAGTCCTGTTTTCAGCTGCTGCTCTCTTGGTTTCCCTTTCTTCTCTTCTGTCTTCACAGGACAGCTAATTTCCAAATGTGTCTGGGGATGGATAGGTATGGAAAAAGACAATACAATATGTGTAAGACTAAAAATCCATTAACAGTTGTGTGGCCACAATATTCTGCACCAGGTGAAATAGTATAAGCCAAATAATGTTCAAAGTACACTACATTAACAAATGTTCAAAACTAACATTCAGTGCAAAGTAAGACCATACAAAAAGAACCTAAGGTAGATAGAATTGCACTTATCAGTAGTGGTGAGCAACCCCATAACAGGAGGGAAGGGGTGGAGTTTGGGGGTGCCTCACACGGCATAGCAGTACAATTAGGCATACCATGGGAGGAGAATGGCAATAAGGTCCCAGGATAGGGGAGTGACCATGCAACTGAAGGAGTTTTTTTATGTCAAAAAAATGACCCCCTCCAGACAGCACTTCTCAGCCCCATCACCAACTTTCTCAGGGATTTACAGGTTATCCACCACTTACCCTGGACTACAGTGTGGTGGATGGCCTGCCCAATCAGTCACATGTGGATGTGTAGAGGGTACTGGCATTGTCCTGACAGACCAGAGATTTTTTCTTATTTTGTTCCATGAGGTTGCCATTTTACATTAGTTTGCATGCATGTATGTGATTTCACCCATGTGCACTTAGTATCTGGTGGCTGCCCCTTTCCCTGTCTATGTGACCCCACTGCACTGCCACCTGGCCTTCATCAGCTGGCAGTCAAGTAGCTGGATTTCCCATCACCTTCCCCATGGAGGAGCTCTGCATTTGGGATGCCCAATCATTCCTTGCCCACTCTCTGAGCGACCCGAATATATTTCTAAATCGAGGTTGCCTTCGAAGTGAGCGGTAGAACTACTCTTGTGCTACTGTGCCAGCACAATTCACTACATTTAACTGTAGTTTCAGGCAGGCAGGTTACTGAAATTGTGGGGCAGAGGAGGGAGAGCAGTGTGAGCCTGCACTAGTAGGTGCATGCCCTGCAGTAGGAGCAGGGAATAGTGAATTTAGCAGTCTGGAAGCAGGGAGGATTTCCAAAGGATTTATTTGACATTTTTTTATCTGAAGCTGGTAGTAAAGAGGGACCAGAAATCCACCTTTCTTTTGGCCCTAGCAGCAGGACCAGATTAGGATGAATATAGCACACTCAGATACAGTAAGTACAAGGGGTGGATTGAAGGATTTATTTTATGTATATTTACTTACTCACTGCTTGTGGTACTGGCAGGGCACAGAAACCCATCGTCATTGTTTTGTCTGTGAGTAAATACTATGCGGAGTAGGCTGCTGCCGTGAGTCACTAGGTGATGGATTTTCAAAGGCTGACGTAGGGCTTTTGTCAAGCACTTTGTCAAACCCTAGCCCAGCCGCAGCTTCAGCATTGCTAATTGCCATAACTTCACCTGATTTTATAATCTTGGGCACAGTTACAACAATTAACCCAATTTACAGCAGCTTGCACCAAACCTAGGCTGCAAGCTCTGTGTAAATGGTTTCCATTATTAAACGCAAGCTAGACCCCAAAAAGATGGTTTAGTGAGCATTACTCTGCCACAAAGGAGAGAAAATCCCTTCAGTTTGCCACATGTCCAGTGTGCCATATCTTTGATGCAGTGCTTGCCGCATTTTGAAAATCCAGTCCATGGTCTCTTAGTGAGTGTGAGAAGAGGGGGTGTCAGTGGGTGATGGGTGGGAGTGGGCAACTGTTATCACAATATGCAGAAACCATGAGGAAAAGAACTGAAGGAGAAAAAGGGATATGGTGGAGGAAAGAAGTAGGGAACCATCCCTCCATTCCAGTTCCTCTGACTATGCTACAGTTCATATTTGTATACAGAAATATATACGGTCATAAGAAAATTAAAAAAAATCAGAGGTATAATACAATTTTAAAAGATATCATACAGTAGTAATCAGTAGATTGAGCTAACATAGAGTCTAGCTTGATGTCAGGAAAACAACAAGTCATTTAAGTAACCTGGCATATTCAATAGATACCCAGAAGTGAATTACAGAAATGAGAGAAGCAGTGGCACAGGTAGATGTAGGGGAAAGATTATAGGAGAGCAAGAACAGGCAGCACACAGTATGCCCTAGGGTGGGTTGCGAGCTATGCAGTTATCTAAGGGACAGTTGCATGCAGCCGCTGTCAGGAGCCAGGCTTTTAGGTTTGTTTTGAATGACTGATTGAAGGGGGACAATCAGATAGATGCTGGGAGTCTGTTCCAGAGGGAGGGGGCAGAGACAGAGAAAGCCTTGCTACCCATAACAGAAGTTATGCGAGGGACTTCAATAAAATGGTGAGGTCTAGGAAGACTGTAGGCCTGAAAGTTCCTGACTTGTGTTCTTACATTCTGGTTTGTTGAGCTATGCAGTTCTCTAAATGATGACACATTAACACTGACAATATTAATACTCCTGAATGATTATGAATAAAAATTTAATTAATGGAAGTTCAAAGCATGGATACTTGTTCCTTATTATTTGCTAAGCCTCTTAGGACCACAAATAAGAAAATCATATCTGATACATTAAAGTCGATAACTCAGTGGTCTAACTTAATTTTTTTCAACTTTATATTTAATGGTGGTCAGTGGGCTAACTTAATTGAAATGAATTTATGTAAATTCAGATGGCAACAACTATAACGGACACCAATTTCTTTCAGGGTAAGCAACTATTTGCAAGAAACAATAGGGAAAATAAGGGTTTACAGAAGTTTAGGATGTCTTACATCAAAATAATTTTATTCAGTTCACAGACTTTTAATATTCCTAAAGAGGATTTTGTGTTTTATTCATCTCTCAAAACAAGTGTTTTAAAACTTTATAATAATTCAGAGATATTCTGCCCTGCAAATGAAAATACTAACAACTTCCTTGCTACAGTACAATTAAAGCTGAAAATCTCCTCTTTTTATACTGTTCTTATAGATAAAATAAATGGATTAGCTGAAGAAAACATTAGATTTTGGTCCCAAAAATTAGGTAGGATTCTAGATGGTTTTGACTGGAATAAAATATGGATATCTTCTATCAAAGCATTTAAAACTGTTACTATGAAGCTTGTGTAGTACAAAACTATACATAATCTATACTACACCCCTCACCACTTGTATAAGATGGGTCTCAGAACAATCTGCAACTGCACTGCATATGATGCAAGTAAGGGAATGCTTCCATACATGTTCTGGGGCTGTCACATTAATTAAACATGGGACAAAGTTAATGATTTGTTTCACAATATTTCTTGGCTAATGGATAGGCTGACCCAAGCTACATGTATCATGGGACATTTTTGTTTCAAATTTAATATACTTTATTAAGCTATGAGTAATATTCTGACACATCATAGCATGTACCTAATTCCTATACATTTACATGTGTTCAAATACATGAAATACAATAAGACAATTTTATTTAAACAGACATAAGAAGAAGGATGAGAGAAGAGAAAAAAAAAAGAAGAAAGGGAAAGAAAAAGGGTCCTAGGCTACCCCCTCTGCCCCCACCCCATCGCCACCAGAATAAATTCAGTTAAGAAGGGTAGTTCTTATTGAGACTACAAGGGAGACTTAGTCTTAGTCTATTAATGTGAATCTTGGAATAACTCTTTATCTCTCTGGGGAATCTGCTGAACATATGATAGTTTTATGAAGTTTTCGAATTGATAGAAGAGTATATAAAGGTTCCCAGACATTCTTATATCTGGACATTTTGTTAGACATGCTCGCTATTGTTCTCTCTGCCTGCAGTGCAAACATAATTTCTTTGTACTACTCTATATAGCTTGGGGTGAGCTGGTCTTTCCAGTGTCTTAGGATCACTTTTTAGGCACAGGCTGATATCAGTGCTAAATGTGGCCACTGGTTGCCAACCTGCTGGTCTGTATATTCTTCAATAATACAGGCTGCTGGGTTGAATTTCTGGGATAACCCTAATAACAAGTTTAGTCTGCTTGAAATGGCAGACCAAAAAGGGGTTACAGTTTTGCACTGTCATAATATATGTAAGAGAGTGCCGGTTTCTTTGCCACATTTTGTGCAGGTGTCTGTTGGTAGATAACCCATTTTATATAATCTAACAGGGGTGTAATAAAGATTATGCTTGATTTGAAACTGCATGAACCAGTAGCAGTCCCAATGTATCATGGAGTACAGGTGCTTCCAAATCCGGGACCAATCTCTTGAGGTGAAGGCAGGAGGGAGTACTTGATCCCACCAGTAAAATTGCAAATTTTCCCTGGTGTCAAAAAGAGATTGTAGGAATTGGTATGAATATGAGATTAAGTGGGCTCTGGGGATAGAGCACAGATACAGGGAAATGACCAAATGGAGAGGTTTAGCCCAGTGTCCACTGCCCAGTGTGGCCATCAGTATGTGAAGTGATTTGGAAAAACTTAAATACAAAATAGGAAGCCCAGCTGTATTTATTGCTAGCATCTTTGAAGGTCATAAGTTTTTGTTGTGCTGTTAGTTCTTCTACTCTTTCTACTCCTATGTTAGGCCAAAACTTCTCTTTCAAGAGGACCTTACCAGAAATTTGAAAATTAGGGTTCCCAGATATACGTTGGAAGATATCTTGGTTTGGGTGAATGTTTAGCAGCTTAGTTAGCTGGGTTTGAGACATTACTGATTCTCCTAGAGGAGTATATTGTAACTGATTGGGTAACTGCTTTTTGGAGAGATAAGGTAGTGCTGCAAAATGTAGGCCTGAAATAGAACAAAGCGTGCATTCAATTTCTGACCAAAGAGGGAGATATAAGCTAGTTTGGGAGACAGGTGAGTGATCATACCAGTGTAGTGACCTCACTAGGTATATAGCTAGGTAGTAAAAGTAGAAGTTGAGGGCTTGCAGCCCACCTTCTCTCTTGTGCCTCATCAATTTAGCATATGCCTGCCTGGCCTTTTTGTCTTGCCAGAGAAAGGAAGCCAGGATTTTGTTAATTTGAGTGAACCAGCCTTAGGGCAGTGCCCCATTAAATATCTGAAGCGGATAAAATAGGTGGGGAAAAATTTTCATTTTGATAATGCTGAGTCTTCCCCATGTCATTAGAGGCAATAGTTTCCATCTGTTTAAGTCTGTTTAGATGGCTGTTATCACCGAATCCAAGTTATTTTGTTTGATTTTCTGTTGTGATGTACTTAGAAGTATCCCTAAGTATTTCAACTTATATTTTACCCAGATGAATCCCAGGTGCTGCAAATCTGCTTTGATTGTATATTTGTTAAGTGGCAGGATTTCCATTTTGTTCACATTCAGGCTGTAATTAGAGAGCATACTAAATTGTGATATCAGCTGGAGAGTGGCAGGAATGGAAATCACTGGGGATGAGACCTACAGCAGAATGTCATCCATGTACACTGACAACTTGTATTCTCTGTCACCAATTCATATACCTGTGACCTAAGGTGAGGTGTTGATCTTACAAATTAGGGGTTCCAGGAACAAGTTGAAGAGGTATGGGGAGAGTGGACACCCCTACCTTGTGCCCTGGAAAAGAGAGAAGGGTTTAGATAGTTTTCCATTGCATGATACTCTTGATGATGGGGAGGTATACAATATCTTCACCCAACGGATAAATGTTTTGGGGATGCCAAATTTTGGTTGAATGGAGAAGTGATAGTCCTACGAGATCCTGTTGAATGCTTTCTCTGAGTCCAGAGAGACCAAGGCAGCTGCTGTTGGAGACTCCCTGGACGCAGAGAAAAGGTACGTTAACTTCCTAAAATGGTCAGCCGAAAGTCTGCCCTTTAAAAATATGACTTTTTCTCTGCTAATTAGTGAATCCCAAACCAGGTTTAACCTGTTTGCCAGTATTTTAGCTAGCATTTTAATACCAACATTGATGAGTGAGATTGGTCTGTAATTCATAACTCTGAGAGGGTCCTGTCCTAGTTTGAGGAGAACAATTATTATTGCGGAGGTTAATGAAGAATCTCACAACCCTTCATTGAATAAGTGCCTCAAAGTGTTTAGAAGAATAGGGGAAAGTTGAACTTTAAATTCTTTGTTGAAATTTGATGAGAAGCCATCTGGGCCGGGGGATTTGTCCAGTGGCAATGATTCGATGGCTGTATATATTTCACTAAGGGTTGAGGGGGCATTCAGTATTGTGGCCTGGGCTTCTGAAAGTTGTGGAAGTGTGATATCTTGGAGGAACAGGTCTAGTTGTCTGGTTGAAAAGGGATTTTGGGGGGTGCATTTAACTCCTTATAATACTGCCTAAATGTATTGACTATGTCTGGAGGAGCAATGCAGAGGTGGCCCTCCTCTGTTAGAATAGAGGGCACTATCCTATCCATTTTCTGAGATATCAGCTGTAAGGCTAGCAATTTACTGGCTCACTCTTTGCCTGGTCAAAATAAGAGATTTTGGAGTGGAGCAGAGTGTGTTCAGCCTTTTCTTCAATGAGCCAATTGTATTGAGCCCTAAGAGATTCTAACTGCTCCCAATCTCTTGGGGGAGAAGTGGGGGAAAGACATTTTTCCTCACATTGTATTTGTTCTAATAAAGTAGAGAGAGAGAGGCTAATATTTGCTTTTTGCACCTTGTGCGACAGCGGATAGTTTCCCCCCTAAGCCCACATTTGAGGGCTCCCCATAAGATGTCCAATTTGGGCATGGAGGCAGAGTTGCAATCCATAAAGACATTGATGGAGGCCTGAATATATTCTTGAAACTCCCTGGATTTTACCAGTTGATTATTGAACCACCATATCTTGTCCCTATCCAATAAGGGGATTAAATTGATTTGGAAGAATGCTGGATGGTGATCTGATATCGCTTTGGATGGGTAAAAGGATGACCCTATTCCTTGCAGGAGATTAATTCCCACCAGGAAGAAGTCTATTCTAGAATGTGTATTGTGGGGTGTTGAGTGAAAAGAGTATTGTCTTTTATCTGGGTTCAGGGTTCTCCAGGGATCGACAAGGCCTAGGGAATAGGTAACTGCTTGGTGAGGCCGCACCTCGAGCATTTAAAGAGGGACATTGAACTCCTGGAGAGGGTCCAGAGGAGGGCAACCAAATTATTTGGGGCTTGGGGAACAGGACCTATGGGGAGAAGCTTGAAGATATGTACACATTGGAAGAGTGAAGGGACCGGGGGAACATGATAGAGGTCTTCAGGTACATGAAGGGTGTAAATAGGGGAAGTAGCAGTCAGGGTGCTTTGAAGGAAGGAGGGGGAGGCAACTAGAGGGCATGGGTGGAAGCTGGAGGAGGGAGATTCAGGGGAGAAAGGAGGAGATGCTACTTCACTGAGAAGGTGGTGGAGCCATGGAATGCGCTGCCCAGGGGCTGGTGGAGGCAGAGACAGTGGAGGAGTTCAAGAGGGGATGGGACAGGTACAGGGAAGGGTTCTGGAAGCAAAATCCAGTGCAGAGAATATCCAGGACTGGGAAGGGAGAAGCCAGAGAGGATGAAGAGGAGCAAGGTCAGCTCCCAGGGTGGGGGCTGACCAAACGAGCAGACGCAAAAGACCATTAGGCCTATTCTGCTGGCATTTTAGTATGTTAGTATGAATGCATGAAGTCCCCTAAGGCTCTCTGGCCTGGGGATGGGAGTATCCTGGGATTGCATGTTCTGTCCAGCTGGTTGTTAAGAACCTGGTTCCAGACTCTGCCTAATATAATGGGTAGTGATGCCCTGGGAAAAAGACTCATCATTAGGTTGGAACAGAATGAGGGATCATCACTGTTCGTCCCATAGATAGACCCTAATACAATTTCCAAATGGCCCAGTATTGCTCAGATTAGAATGTGTCTACCAAGTGGGTCAGTGACCTCTTGTATAAATCTCCTAGAGTCTGTCCCTGAACCATAGGCCCACCCCACCCAGGTCCTCCTTAGATGAAGAACCAGGAAGGGGGAGAGATGGGTTTCCTGAAGGAAAGTTATATCTGTTTGCAGTTTTTGCAAATGCAGTAATATTTTCATTCGCTTAGTGGGAGATTGTGCCCCCTTGATGTTCCACGAGCAAAAATTAAATGTGGCCATTGTTTTTCTTAGCTCCCTGGGGTATACTAGTTATGGTGAATAGACATCTCTTCTTGGCATTAACAAAAAAGGGATAAAGAGATAAGTGGAGTTTATACACGAGTCTCCGATGGAGCCCTTTCCCTCCCACCACCCCCAATCACCACTTGTAATTCCCCATGCCACCCACCCTCCCAAATCAAATCCCTTTTTATAGAAACAACCCATCAGCGATACCCCCTCCTCCTGGACCCCATTTGTGTCACTAAAGATGCTATTGCAGTGTGTGCTATGAGGACTCAACTCTGTATGAGTTCAAAAAACCAATTGCTGTTGTATGACTAAGCTCCCGCTAGCTGTCCCTCCTGCTCCCCTGTAGTCTTGCAAACTAGAAAAAATCTAACTTAATTCTTTAACAACCTGTGTATAATCTTTAACCTTGTAGCCTGGTTATTAAACCTAATATTATGTTTTCTATTATCCCAACTAATCATCTGGAAAGAAAAGAAAAGAAAAAAAACACAGGACTACTTAATTGAATAAAAAGATTTTAAACTGTTTGCAGCGTTATAGCTGAACTGTGATGAATAGTCAAGTTGTATCTCTGGCATATTGCATGTAACATTAGAATGAAAAAAGAACTAATGAAAGAATTTCTGTTCGCCACCCTGGTATGGCCGATTCTGATTCTGTGTCAGGCCATGGCATGATTGATTTTTACTCAAACAGTGCTATGTAAATTAAGCTGAAATGCTATCTGGGACCATATTATCTCTCATATACTACCCAATATGCGTAGGAGAATAGTCACTAGTGGCTGCCATCCTGTAGTGCTGCCCTGAGTTTGATTATATACATCCAGGCATTTTGAAAAGGAAAAAAGAAGAAAATATCCAAGATGGCAGTCACTTTAGAGGGACTAAAACATGCAGTGTTGCCAGCTAATGTTCTAATTATATCGGAAGCATGTAGTTTACCACATTAACAAAAGAAAAAGTGTTGATAGGGGACTTGGAAGTGTTGATGTTCCCCTCTGTAATCTGGCTGACCTTGATTCTGTATCAGGCCATGTTGCGGTTGATTTACACTCGAACAGAACCATTTGCAATAAACCCAAAAGAAAACCAAAAAACACTCGTGACCATATTGTTCCTTCATATAGCTTCCAGTGGATGTAGTGAGTAAACACAAATAGATAGATTCCTGTAATACTGTTTCACATTTTAAATACTTGCATCTAGATGTCTTGGTAAAGAAATAGACGTGTCGGGCATAACGGACGCCTTCAGAGGTCTAAGTGAGTTGTGCGACCAGTTTGCATCCTGAGAAAGTAGTGTGAGAACAAACTGTGTGAGAGTCTCAGGCAGCCGGGCAGCTGCTGCACCAGTAGTTAAGAAGACAGGAAGAGCGTATTCTCAAAACCGCCAAGCCGACTTTTTCCTCCTGTGACTTTGCGGAGGTGCGCGTGATAGGAGAGATGATTGTAAGTTCGCACAACCAAACATACAGGATCGTGCGCAGGGTGATGCAGCAAGGAGAAAGGTGAGTGTTCAGGCTGTATGTGTCCAACCGAAGTGAAGGGTTGTAACTTAAGACTGTGATTTAACTCTCTCTTTTTTAACAGTGTCCCACATTTCAGCATACTGCCAGAAATGATCAAGATTTAATTTGTGGGTAGTAGCAGATGTGATTTTTCTACCTGTGTGCTTTTTTACATCTTCATTAGTTTTGCCAAGTGGTCATACCACCTCTCTCTGCTGGGTATCCAGAGCAGTTCAATGGGGGTTGAATAAGACTGGGAATAAACTCTGGAGATTCTTTGCTGCTGATTCTGCAGATTCGGACATCTTCCAGGTGCCATTGTGAAGGACTGATAGTCGGGCAAGATACAGCATTTGGAATTTTATACTTGCTGTAATTAATTTTGTGACTGAAGCATGGTAAGCCACTCTTTTCTGGTGAACAGCAGTTGGTAAATCTTGTGTTATTCTTAATGTGGTACTTTCCCAATGAATGTCCTGAAGCTATTTTATCTTTGTGAGTATGTGTTCTCTGTCTAGGTAGTTAAGAAGCCATAAGATGAAAGGCCTAGGCTGGGCATTGGGGGAGGTCTGGGCCTCAAGGACTGATGTGCTCTCTCTATAATGTATGTAGCAGGAGTTTAAGGGAGGGCCCGTCTCCTTAGCCAGCAGTTTTTGGGCAAATATTACTGGTGATGAGCCTTCAGCATCTTCTGGAAGGCCGAAAATAACAAGGTTGTCGATCTGCTTCTGCTTTCCAAATCTTTGAGCTTCAACTCCATTTTAGATATCTTATGCCGTAGCGAGATGAGTTCTGGGTCTGTTCTACTTTGCCAGGCTGCCAGAGAAGTGATACATGCTGAGATGTCTGTTATTTTTTTATTAGTCTGTTTCAGGTCTTCTTTTATGGATTTGATATCTGATGAGAGATCTAGAAAAGTTGCCTTAATAGGTGCTAGTTCTGCCAGGAATTTCTCTTCTGAAACAAGCGCTGGGGTGTTGACACTTTGCCTGCTTTTCCCCGAGGTGGCATCCTGATTCTTAGACCTCTTAGACTTGTTCCTGGCGTCAGCAGTGGAGTGTGAGTTGGGAGGGCCTGTCTCATCTTGGCCTCCATTAAAACAACTGTTTTGCCTGAGAATCTTCCAATCCTGTGTGAAGATGCTTTCCAGTGATCGTAGGCACACTAATAGTTTGATTACTGTCTGGTTATCACCAATTTCAGCCATATAAAAAGTATTATTTTTGTAAGATTAAGCAGGAGCGAAGGCGCCACACGTCCTTCTAGCAAAAAGGCATCACGTGATCCTCATCGTGGGACATTTTTACAAGACTATGCATTGAAGTAAGAGACAGAAATACACTACACCATAGCCTTAATGGGGCCCCAGTTATGAGCTCCATTTTAAAACTGTGGGCGGAGAATAAAGCTCTGTTGATTACTAAGTGGAGACAAGGTAGTGGCCAATACTGCACCAAAAAATATCTAATTGTCATTGTGATTATTCCTAGTTGCAGGATAGGCAGTAACATAGAAACTCAGAAACATAGGAACTGACAGCAGATAAAGGCCACTGGGCCCACCCAGTCTGCCCATTTTTATTATCTTCATTTTTGCTACAGACCCTACATGCTCTATGGTGCTGTCTCTTCCCCCTCCTTCCTTATCCCAATGGTTCCCTTGTGCCTATCGCGGGCATTTTTGAATCTCACCACTGTTTTCATCTGCACTACCTCTGCTGGAACCAGAGGAATCCCTGGTCCAAAAATGTGAGTCTGTAGCTCAGTCATTAGAGTAGCAGGATGGTATTCTGGGGCCGCGGTTTACTTCCTGGTAGGTCACATTATTTTTTTTTCACTACAATTTGTTATTCAGATTGCTTAGCTGTGGCTTATGCTGCACCAAAAAATATCTAATAGTCATCCTGATTATTCCTAGTTGCAGGATATGCAATAACATAGAAACAGAGAAACATAGGAACTGAAGGGCAGATGAGGGTCACTGGGCCCACCCAGTCTGCCCATTTTTACCCACCCAGTCTGTCCATTTTTATTATCTTCATTTTTGCTGCAGACCCTACTTAATCTACAGCACTGTCTCTTCCCCCTCCTTCCTTAATCCAGTGATTCCATTGTGACTGTCCCATGGATTTTTGAATCCCACCACTGTTTTCACCCCTACTACTACCTCTGCTGGAACCAGGGGAACCTCAAGTCTAACAATGTGAGCCTATACCTCTGTGATTAGAGCAGCAGGATGGTATTTCAGGGGCCTCAGTTCACTTTCTGGTAGGTCATATTATTTCTTTCTCACCACTATGAGTATTTTTGATTTAAATTGCTTAGCAGTGACTAATACTGCACCAGAAACCATCTAATTGTCATCTTTATTATTACTAGTTGCAGGATATGCAATACCAGGGAAAGGAAATGTGGCCAGAAACCCCAGGTCCAATCATGTAAGCCTGTAGCTCAATGGTTAGAGCACAGGAATGGTATACTGGGGACCTGGGTTCTAGTCCCAGTAGGTCGCAATATTTCTGTCTCACTACAATTTGTGATTTAAATTGCTTAGCACTGGCTAATACTGCACCAGAAAACATCTAATTGTCATCATACAGATACTAAGAATGGAATGTTTGGCTCACTGTGTTATGGCAAAGGTGGAGGCTTTTCAGTCCAAATGGAAAATTATTTACAATCTTATTTCATGTTAACAGAAGGAGATAAATAAGCAGCAGGTAATACTTTTATAACGTGTTAATTGACCCAGCCTTCTTACAACAAGTTCGACATAACAGATTTCTTCTTTCAAAAGAACTTTAAGATGAAGGACAGTTCTCAAGCAATTTTTATTCTATGCAGAAATGTTATCTTCTTTTACTTCTTTTTTATCTGTCTCTCTGCCCTCAATTTTTCTTTCCTTCCTTTCTTCTCTTTCTCCTATATCCATTTGTCCATACCTAAAGAAAAGGAGAAACTGCAAAGTTAATTATTTCAAACACATGTATTTCTAGACTGAAATATTAAGCTTGTTTACATTCTATTTATGATACTATTTATAATGATTATGTATATATGGTAGCTAACTTATCACATAGGATCTATGCATTTGTGTATTAGGGTTGGATAGATGTATCATATACAGAGATGTGCAAAGTTCCAAAATTAGTGAAATGCAAAGTGCTAACTCCATGATGTTTTCGGCTGGTGAACTGGCACTTTTTCAAGTGGAAACATGCAAATCTGCTGGTGAAGTTGCAACTTCACCATGACTTCACCAGACTTCACCTGAAAAAGTGCCCATTCACCAGAAAAACTCACTGTGAAGTGTTGAAGTGGAAAATTCACGACGTTTTTCACAATGCTGAATTTTGCAACTTCTCTGGAACTTTTCTGGCAAGATTAAACTTAGAAGCATCTCTAATTATATTGCATTAGACTTAATCAAGGAAAGATATTGTATTTTTATGTTATATGTTAAATACCAAGAAAATGTTTATGATAAAAAGAAATGTTCTTGCCTTTTATATTATCCTGAGATACCCTGATCCCTCCCCCTCACAAAAATGGCTACTCTTCTCCTATACTTTTGCCTTTATCCTTTCTAAGGATTGCATACACTGGTATTGTGAGGTCCCAGTCATGATGCAGTGTCATCAAGGTTTCAGTTACAGAGACTATGTCCATCTGGGTTTTGGCAGCCAGTGCCTGAAGATTCCTTATTTTGTTTCCCAGGCTCCTAGCATTAACACATGTGGCTTACCAGGTGGTATGATACCCCATTATATTTTTGTCTACATTATGACCTCATTTGCTTTGATATCTGCTGCTTGGTGTAGCTTATTTTACTGGCAGTGCATTTTGGTATACCAGTTTGTTTTTTTACCATCCTCTGCCTATCCTCTGTACTACCTCCCACCCCTCTCTACCATTTCCTTCTTTACAGTCCTGGGGGACAATATGGTTTCCACAGTGAGACTGCCTTTGGTCACCTAGGTGTAGTTTTCCCCATGCCTAATTTAAATTCTGGTTGATTCATTTTTCCTAGCTTCTTCCCCAATACCCTGATTCCCTCTCTGCTGAGATGCAGGCAGTCCAACACTTACAAGTTTTATTTATTTATTTAGTTTTTGTTAACCAGGTAAGTGTGCTAGCCAAGAACTGACTATTTTCAGGCATGACCCGTAAGAGTACAACAGTTAATGCAGAACAATTGGAAACAGACATATGTCAGCATAGACCACTAAACAAGGTAAGTACATTACAGAAATAAAAGCAACGTATGGACCCTATGCAGTCACATAAGATACATAAGAATTAGAAACTATTGGTAATCAAGTAGTCAACAATAGAAGGCAGACAATATATGGAAATGACATGTGCAGCAAGCTAACAATAACAGTAAAAATTACTGACAAAGTAGAGCTATATAGTAGCACAATATCATAAGTGCAGTCTAATCATAGGGTTAAACAATAGGACAAGTGACAAAGATTTGAAGGTACAAGCAGCAGTTTAGGGTGGATCAAAGTATGCACAGGGTTCAGACAGAGATAGGAATTTCAAGGATTCTCTTTTGAAGTTGCCATGGGAGCAGAATTGTCATAGCATGAGGGGAAGGGATTTCCAGACCTGAGTGGCATAGTATGAAAAAGCTGCCATGTCTTTAGATGTCTTGTACCTAGGCACATGAAGAAGGGATTTATCCACAGAGTGCAGGCTATAGCAAGAGGACTGTGGGATGAGCATGGCAGCTCTGGCAGAGGAGATTTGAGACCTAAGAATGGAGTCAAGCAGGGAACAAAGGAAGTAGTATCTAGTGGCCAAGGGCGAGAGCCAGTTCAAATCACTGTAGAGTCGGTGGTGATGTTTTAGTCAGTGAGAAGAGGAGGCATATCAACATATATTATTGTAGGTGACATCCCATTTGTGAAGGGTGGACTTGTGCACTGAAGCAAAAATTGGGGCAGCATAGGTGAGTGCAGGAAGTAGTATACCCTGAGCAATGGCTATCCTTGCTGGGGGAGTGAGCATGTAGCTGATTTTGTAGGCCACTCCAAGTTTATGATTCACAGCTTTGCATGTGGACTGTATTTGAAGATTGAAGTTGAGCGATTGGTTCAGAAGAATGCCCAGGTACTTAAATGAGGTAACACATTGAAGCAGAGGGCTGCCCAAGCCATGTACCAGCAGTGCATTCTGACAAGACTTTAATTTTGGTGCAGAGCCAAATAACATGCCTTGGGTTTTCTTTAGGTTAAGTACCAGTTTGTGGGCTGTCAGTCAGGTTTGGATTTTAGTAAAGTTGGATGAGAGACACAGATTTATGTCAGCAAGGCTATAGGAGCTGCTATAAAGCATCAGGTCATCAGCATAAAGAGGGAAGAGCAACTGTGAAGACTGTTGGTTATATTGTTTATGAAAATTGAAAAAAGTAGGTGACCAAGGATGGAGCCTTGGGGAACCACAATACTGATTGAGGCACGTTCAGCTAAGGCAGAATTGTATTTGACAATTTGAACTCTGTTCGACAAGTAGCTGTGGTACCAGTTGACTACTGGGGGACAGAAACCCATACGATGAAGGGAATAGAGAAGCAGAGAGTGATTAACCAGGTCAAAAGCCTTGGTGAGGTCAATGAAGACTGCAACAGTTAGAAGGCCCGAGTCCATAGCAGTGAGTGTATCCATGGTGAATTTGAGTAAGGCAGTGGATGTACTATGACCTTTCCGGAAACCATGCTGACTATCACAGAGGAGGTCATATTTAGTTAGATAGTCAATTGTCTGTCTTGCAACTAGTTTTTCCAGAATTTTGCTTAATACAGATAGGATGGCCTGTAATTGTTAATGTCTTTTCGGTCACCTTTTTTGAATACTGATGTTATTCAAGCAATCTTCCAGATGTCTGGAACTTGACTATGGGCTAGTTATAGCATAAAGATTTTATCCAGCAGGGAGACAACATAAAGGGCTGCAATTTTCAAAAGCTTGGGTTCAAGAGTGTGTGACCCAGCACTAGTGGTGTCTGAGATAGTTTGCAGAAGATTTAGCACATCTTGCCTCAAGACTGCCCTGAAGAGGAAAGGTGGAACTGCAGGTGAATGGGTGGCTTGGGAGGAAGGAGGTACTGACAGTGATGCAGAGGAGGGGGGAACACCTGGCTGAGAGGAGAAGAGAAGAAGGAAGAGGTGTGTAGAGACAGATCAGAGAATAGCCTGTTGAAGGCATCAGCAATTGTTTTCGAGTCCTTGCAGTGTGCACCACTCAATATCATGTCATCTAAGGAAAGGGACTGTGAGGACCTGAGAAAAGACTTGACATGAGCCCAGAACTTCCTAGGGTCACTGGCTGAGCTTAGTAAAAGGCCTTTGCAATAGGCACTTTTGGCCATTCTGATTTCCTTTTTGCAGGAATTACGCAGAGCCCTATAGTGAGCATAGTTGGCTGGGAGACCAGTTTTTTATAATGCCTCCAGGTTTTGTCTCTCACTCGCAATCGCACAAGAAGTTCTTTATCTAGCCATCAAATTTGTTTTCCCCTCACCCGATGAGTTATCTGAGGTGCATGTTTGTGCTGGAGCAACAGAAATTCATTTAGGAATATATTGAGAGCTGTAGTGGCATCATTAGTTCAATAAAGTTTAGACCAGTTGATCAGGGAGACATCGTATAAGAGATCTTCAACACTAAGGTTGGCAAAATTAGTAAAAGTGATATAGTGAGGTGGTGGGGAGAAAGCCAGACCAGGACTCCAGATGCAGAAAATTAGGGAGTGGTCTGTCAGTGCATCTGCTAGAGTACCAGCTGCAATGATGTAGTCAAGGCGGTTAGTCAGAATCCAGTCAATCAGGGTCACTGAGGTTAAGTCATGTTCTTATCCTCCAAAGGGGTTCACCAGTCCCCTGCATACTCAAATCCTTCCTCCCCATGCCACCTCTTCAGCCATGCATTGCACTTTAAAATCTTCAAATTGCTAGCCTGGCTTGCAGTTGACAGAGGTAACACTTCTGTGAAGGCTACTGACTCTACACTTTCCTTAAGTTTCTCCTACAGAACCATGACTCTCTCCCAGGCAACCTCCACTCTGCATCCTATTAGGTCATTGGTTCCCAGGTGCATCAGAGTGCCTGGCCTCCTACTTTCACCCCTGGCTAAGGTCTGGAGCCTGAGAAGGATCTTCTCTGCTGACATACCTGGGGTGTATGCCACTTTCCATCTGCTGTCATCCTCCCTCCCCATCCCTCTGATTATTAGTCCCTGATCACTAACATTCTCCTCCTATTCTTGACTTCTTCCCTCCTCCCCCATCAGACTCTTCTTGCATAGGCTGGGCCACACCACTAAGCTCCTTCCACAAAGCTTGGACATTGTTCCCTGGAGATGGGAGTTAACCTGTACTATCACTTTGAAGTCCTTGAATTTAACCTTCTCTAGGGTCTCCAGGGGCTGGCATTGGTTCCTTGTTACACTACAGGGACTGGGGCCTGCCCCTTTAAAACTCACTTTCTCTTCCTCCCTCCCCATGTGCACCATCCTGCCTCCATAGCCCTTGGGGACATCTGGTGAAGAGTTGCTCTGGACCCAGACTCCCAATTGATGGTAGGGCCCCTCAATCTGTGGAATAAAGCCCTGAGGTGGCACAGTTCATTCACCAGGAACCCCAACTTCCTACTAACTTGGCAACCTCATATCTCACACAGCACCCACCAGAGGATGGCCATGCCACATTCCCCACAACTTATTACCTCACCCACCCTCCTGCCTTCACAAACAGTCCAAGTCTTTTTTCTGGGGGTCATACCTTTGTGATACAATGGGAATGTACTTGAACTGGTACTTGCTTGAATCAGATGCTGGCATGTTCATTCTTCCCCTGGAAGCATAAACTGTATCAAATAAAAACTGTGATGTGCACTTATGGTGGAGCAACAAGGACATCTTGAAAAAGCCAACAAGAATGTGCACACAAAACCTCATTATCATACAGCCACCTCATCCTTCTCTTCTGCTGACTTCATGTGGTGCCAGTGCCAGTGCCAGGTGTCCACATGACATGGTAGTATACTAGGATAGTGATGGCCATGAGACAACCAAGGACACCTGTGAGCTTTTCAATACTGAATGCTGGTGCTGTTCAAACATTTTAAAGGAAGACTTGGACCTTTTACCAGAGAACATGATGCAGACTAGAGCTACACATGATGTAAACTTCTGCAGGCAGAATTTAGACAAAATGACCATTGTGAAATGTTGTGGAATTTCTGCATAAATTCCTTCTTACATTTTGGTAATTGTGGTCTCTTTTAAAAGCAGTCATCTAAATGTTTCCAAATGTGGCAGGTATACAGGTCATTCCACATGAATAAGTGTACCAAGTTATATTTTCCTAGGTTTAAATGGGACAGGGTTATAACAGGCCAAAGATTGCATTAGTATTTAGTTTTCTGTTATTTCCATCTTATTTTTAAATTTCTTATCCTGATTTAAAAAATCATAAATATGGGTATGTGTACTGGGCTGAAGATCTCAAGTTTTAACTGGCTGAGTTATAGAAAGTCAAATATTTTCAACATCTAAATTTAGTAATTTCCATCTAAGTTCAAACATCTTATCCAAATCTCACCAATTTTTTTTAATATGTAAACTACTATACTACATGAATATGTGTACCACATTTCACAATTTTAGCTTTAAAGGGGACCAAATTATAAGTAGCCAAACTTTCAGAATTTTTAATTGAATTTGCAAGTTTGTAAACTACACAGTTATAAGCCCCTGTCACATTAAAACTAGAGAACACAACACTATAACATTTTGCGTATTCACAGACCTTAAAGCAGAGGCTGTGTGTATCAATGTTTTAAACTCTTGCTTAAAGGAAGCTCATGTTATGAGCTACCAAAAATTATAAAATATTCAGTGCTTAAAGTTGAATTCCATGACTATTTGTGAAAATCAAGGAATTTCGTGTTAATTTTGTTGAAGTCATGTCCATGAATATTGCCCGGCCATATACCTGGCCTGGCTCAGAGGAGAAAGGAAAAGGCTGATATGAGTAATACTATGGTTGGAGTCATGAGAAACTCCATTGTAAAAATAGCAGGAGAGTTGGAGGGCCATTGCAGGAACTTTATAGTAACACAAGTAATTTGATTTGCCTGCCTGCAGTGCTGGTCAAATGAGAATGATACACAGCTGACAAATGCATTCAAAGGAAGTAGGTAACTATTTCTTGCATTGTGAGAACACGTTCTTAGGACATGAGGAGGTCACTTATTGAATTAGAGATGTCATTAAGGAGAAAAATGTCTAAGGGGATTTCTCCAAGGCCCTTATGGTTCTAGGGCCTATGATGAATGACAATGGCATCAATTAGACAAGTTCACGTTTGATAAGATTCTGTAGAAAGAGGGAGGGTCTTCTTCATCTGGTACGTTAGAGGGTATTCTGGGACAAGAAATCCCTGCATGCTCAGGACATGCTGCAATTGATCCAAGGGGGAAGGAATACTAGTTTTGTCAAGAGACATGCAGTATGGGGGATTTAAAGTATAGGGGTTGGGGAGGCACCTAGTGCAGGGTGTTTCCAATTACAGGAGTTAGATGCATGGGTTCACCAAGAAACAAATAGCTCAGGAGGGCAGCACATGAATAACAGACCCCTAGCTGGAGCGAAGAAACATTCAGGGACTTCAATTCCAACTTAAATGCCAGTAATCTAATAACCAAACAGAGTAAATTGATTATCTTGAGAGATTTATGTAACTGAAAATCTAGAACTTAGAGGCACTCAGAAAGATTTGGTGAGGGATGAAAATGTCTGGGGCACCAGGAAAGAGGAATTCAAGCTATTTCAATGGGATAGGTCTGATAGAAGGAGTACTGTAGATGACTCTCCTTTCAAGGTAGTGTGTCACTGTGAATAATATATAAAGGATATCTGGGAGACCAGCAGTTCTACTGAGTCTATGTAGTTAAGCTAAGAGAGAAAATGGGTGGGAACAATAGTCACCTAGGAAGGAACTACAGGACTGCAAATAGTTCAGCTAAGCTTATCAGATTAAATAATACAGTAATATGTGCTTTGTAAATGCAAAATTCTGCACGTGGAATTCTAGAAACACTACCCATAGTATTATGCTACTGTAAATATTTAAGTCAATTTTGCCAATAATATTTTTATTTCCACTGTAATTTTTTGTTTCATATAACTTTTTCCCATTTGTTGGATCAAGCAGGCAGCCTCTCAACCCTGTCTGTCACTCTCACCTTCCCTGGATCCCTGGGGTGTATTCCCCATGGATTTTTCCACTGAGGTGGGTCCCAGGAGGGGGAGGGCTGTTTTTCCCCCCAGTACTCAGAATCCAGATTGTCCTGGGACCAGGTGAGAGCACAGGTCTGACAGTGAGCATGCAGGGCTTCATAAAGCCTGCCTGTCTCCATTTCCACTTTTCTGGCCCCGTTCCCTGCTGCAGAAAGGCATTTATGCATGATGTGTGGAAGCACACATGCACAACACCAGTTCCATGCCACTCATGCCTGCACTACCACCAGGCATCAACTTGATGGCAGTCAATGGTGGAGCTAACAAATCTCCCCCCAGGAGAGGAGAGCAATCCCTTGGATGTTCAATCCTCTCCTGCCCGGCTGACCTACAGCAATCTGAGTCCATGCCCAAACACAGGTGGTGTCAGGTAAGGTGCACAGCACCACTACCATCTGTGCCACAGGGTCAGCATGTAACTTTTAAACTACTAAGCCATTCTTTCCAGTTTTGCTAGACACCAGGATACACAATGACGTTGAATATGCATAACAAATATCAGAATTATACATGCAAGAGCAGAGCTGTTTCAAACAATCACATTTTTATAAAGTTATCACAAAATTTCACAGATTCATCGTGGAATGTTGAACCCATGTTACTTAAACATTTCTAACCCAAATCTCTCCATATTTAGTCAGTTGTGTGATCCTTACAAAAAGTTAATGCGTGGTAATTTCACATATCTAGCTCCAGTTATGGCCAAGTTATAAGCAGATAAATAGTTTCACGAAATTTCTCCCAAAAATAAAATGCCAGAGTTTGAGCTCCTAGATGTTTGAAACTATTCATCCAAATGTTATGAAATTTAGCATGTCTTTAGGACACTAAACAGCAAGTGATTACGTCACAGTGCAGACCTCTAGCTAATTAGATGGCTGAGTTATGATCAAATAAAGAAATTTCAAATCATCTGCAAAATTACATGGAATTTTGCGGATTTCACAGAATTCTACTCTAATTCCGCAAGTTTTGAATCTTCTAATAGCAGAAATAGTGACCCAATCAAATTCTGGCAGGACATTCAAGTCATTTAGCCTGACCTGGGTGAAGTGGGTTTGCATTTTCTTGGATATCCTAAAACACTGGTCACTTCAGAAAGATATTTTAATTCAGCAAGGGATATTGCATTACCACAGCAATAAAGGCTAGACCCTAAGAACCTTCAGTTCCTAGCCTATTTACAACTCAACTTACCGAGGATCAATTGTAACTATTCATTTGATTATTCACATATCCAACAAGTTACATTTACCACAATTCCCACTACTACACCTCCTAGTAGCAAGTTTCTCTGTACTCCTGCCATTGGTACTGCCACCATAGTCTATTGCACAACTCCCAGCGGCAGCAACATAACTCCTCCTCCTCCTGATGGCACTACAGCATCTTTAACAGTGTCATCACCAACAAGCTCATTATAATCAGGTGTGCCACTGAGCACACAGAGTTGGTAGCAGTTAAATAGGACCTGTCACCACACCCACCAATAATGGGATGGTGACGGAATGAGTGGCCTGAAAGGCCACACACAGTTGTACACGGTTCTTCAGTTTGACCTCAAGTAGTCAGTAGTTTACTTCAGCTTTGGCTGCCACTGGCAAGTGTCTATGTTCAAACTAAGGTCATTTAATGAGACCAAAATTTAAAACATAAATAGGAAAACTAAAAAATAAATATCCATCAAGGGATAAAAAGTATAGCAAAAGGCAATGCAGTGCCCTACATTTAATGACTTTTAATTCATCTTTATTTTTTTATGTTTTTAATGAATATATTTTTTTTTTGTGGGAATGGGGTTTTATTATATACTTTGAAAACCAATGGGGCTACAGAAAATGTAGTATTTGACATTGAGGTAAAGCAGAGACTACAGGGTGATATATAGCTTGTGGTCAGAAATCAAGTAACTATTGTATTATTGTACCTCATACTGGGCCATGGCAGTCTCAATGGGTTTTACAAGACTCTGTCACAACACTACAAAACAGTAATCTGCAGAAAATGTATGCCATCAGCACATGCCACAAGTAAACTGCAGCAATTATTATTCATTGCTGACCTCAGTGCTACTTACCCTCCCTTTTTGTCTGCTTTAACCCATGCTGTTTAATGAATTGGAAGCTGAAGTGCTTGGGCTTAATTCTCAAAGTTGAACCTAATTTGTGGGCCTCAACTTGAAGGTGAATCAAAGTAGCTATAGGCCTACTTCTATTGACCTTGGAAAGTACCTCCACAGAGAATTAATCATACGCAATGTTCTCTGTATCTCATTCACATGATTCCAGGAATGCTCAGCTGTTGCAAAGATTTGACATTTCCTGGATCAGGGATGACCCTTTCTTGACTAATCTTCTGACTCTGAAATGTAAGCTCACTCTGACACAAACAGCATTTTTCATGGTTCAGTTTTAAACCTGAGGCCCTATGACAAACAGTACATAAATACAGAGACAGTTGAGAATAGATAAGGATGTTTATCAGTCTAATCTTTCCTGTAGTAAATGTCTACATAGTCTGACAAGCTCTCTGACTGAATTTCAGCACACTGTGGATCAGCAGCGCCTTGGCAGAGCAACCACGTATACTTTTCTGTTTACCAGTGTTGTTCTATTTTATACTGTAGGTGAATTATAACAAGCATTTGTCAATGCTGAACGTTCGCTTTCTGGTATTTGCATTGGTGTCTGGCATTTATGCAGCCCCACCCCATTGTGTTCATGTCCCTATAGCATCCATATCCCAACAGAGTACCTCTCTGCAACTCCTCTTGCATCTGATAAATATTCCACCCTCATACTTCTTAAGTGTCCGTGTTAGGAACCCTAATGCCCTGCTTGTGCTCAAGAGAATGAGCCTGTGTGAAAACTGCGCGGAACATGCACTTGTAACACAGTCATTCAGTGGAATTATTTCACCACATTTGCAGCACAGGCATTTTGTCACCTCTGGTCATGAACACTGTCACTATGATTTTCGTACTGTGTACCGAACACTGATTTCCCACAGGGACCGTGCTATTCTGCGCCGGAAGTGTGGAAACACATTTCAGCCAGGATGTGGAAAATGACAGCTGAACTGTTCACAAGGAGGTGTGGGAAAATGCAAATGTTGAAAATCTGGAGTAAAAATATTACAAATTTGCGAAGTTACAAGTGTACGTGGGAACTGCGCAATGCATGCTTGTAAAACAGACATTGTATAGAATTTTTAACTGAATTTTAACTTAGGCATTTTAGGACATCTGCTCATGAACAGTGTCACTGTGATTTTGTTACTTATGTACGAACAGTGATTTCCAACAACGTATATTGTATGCCAGAAGTTGAAAACACATTTCAGCCAGGATGTAAAATGACAGCTATACTGGTTATAAGGAGATGTGGGAAATAGCAATGTTGAAAATCTGGAGTGGAAATATTACAAATTCATGAACTTACAAGTGTGCATAGAAACTGTGCAATGCACGCTCGTAACAGAGCCATGTTATGGACTTTTGCCACCAAATTTTCAACATAGGCATTTTAGGACCTCTGTTCATGAACAGTGGCACTGTGATTGTCTTACTCTGTAGCGAACACTGATTTCCAGCAGCGACCACCTGTTTTATGTTGAAAGCGCGAAAAGACATTTTGGCCAGGATGTGAAAAATGACAGCAGCACTGTTCATAAAGAGGCGTGGAAATATGCATATGTTGAAAATCTGGAGTGAAAATATTCAAAATGTGTGAACTTACAAGTGTGCATGGAAAGTGCGCATCGCGCGCTGTTAAACAGTCATTTTTTGGAATTTTTTCACCAAATTTGCAACATAGGCTTTTTGAGAGCCCACCTCATGCATGCCGACACTGTGGTTTCTTTCATGACTTTGCTGCCTTTGTACTTGAATTTTTTTTTTACTTGTGATATGACTACTTTAAAAAAATGTCATGCTGAACACTGTGTGTTGTGTACACACATGCATATGTATGACTATTACATAAATCTCAAATACTGGCTCTTACAATTACAGTGAGTCAACCCCTCACAATAGGCAGTGTTTACAGTGGCAGAGTGCCGCTTCCTTAAGCCATGAAGCACCAACATTTAGGTCTGATGAGAGCACTGCATAAAACAACAAGAACACAGCACAACTGTGACACGTTGATATTTTCCTCCACTAAATGGTGCCATACATCACTGCATACAAATAAAGAGTAGGCTTACTTACAGTCCCGGTCCTCCAGGTCAAAGTGAGGATTGAAGTTGAGCAAAATTTGCTGATAAGGTTCAACAGCCTGAATCAATCAGAATAATTTCTGACTTGAAAAATAGGTAATTGGGTAGCCTGGGAGAGGTGAGGTACCCAGGTGCTGTAACTTCTATATTACTCCCACATTTATCTGTAAAGAAAAAAAAAATCAATAAATAAACAACTAAAATACAAGCAATCCATTATCCATGTGTACTTAGTTATTCCTCTTCCTTCTGTTAAATGTATTTTTGTCAGATCATTGTTCAATTGTTACTCAGGAGGACAGTGATCTTTTCATGTACTCATCTTAAATCAGTTATAAAATAATATTCATGTCTTAATCAGTGGTGAAAATGAAAACAAACAATGAAATGTCTCTATCTTTGCAGTGTGGAAGAGAGTCTTGGCCCATATTTCACCATTGTATGTTCTATTGTTACACTGTATTTGGTGAACCTCTAGCATTTTGGTGGAATATATTTTACATTAGCAGATGTCCTTCCACATTTTCTTCGTGGAACTGAGTTCATTTCTAGTTGTAACTCAAAGTACTGTGTTCCAGTTGGTTCCTAAGCCCAAGTCCACCATTGATCTTACAGAAGGTAAGATGTGGCGCACAACTGCGAGGGGGGTGCTCCTACAGGGGTAGCAAGCCTCAGATAAAATGTGAAAAAGAGAAATAGGAGCAACTCCAGACAAGTTCGAATTTAACTAAATAGCGTTTATTTTTGCTAAAGGTATATAGTGTTCTGTCCCTCGGATAGAAACAATCTTTTTCTGGACATGTAAAGGTACATCAATAAAAAGAATTCCCACAAGCTGCCTCTCACATGGAATATTTAAAACTGAGATCAAAATAATTGTATGAAATGCTCTTGTAGGATTGCTCTGGTGATAATTATTTTAAGCACAAACTATGCTTACATACCTCCGATGGGTATATACTAAATTAGACTTGACATGAATAAAGATGTGTAATGTTGCAAAGTGAAATACTTCAGTGTGTCGGGGCTAAAAGGGAAAGCCAATGCTGTTTGATCTCTTTGCCCCGACCGGTCAAATTAGTGGTTACATTTATGGAGTCCCTCAACTATTTGAGCATAGCCAGACCATCTTCTTATCATCCTTCACAGACAAGCAACTCTTAAGTAATAAGCTGCACTCCGGAAAGAGAACTAAGTACATTTAGCTAAGCATACATTATTCAACATTTTTTTCTTTTGGTAAAGGAACTCATGCATGGGAGGCAGATCAGAGTAATGGAGCAGAAAACCAAGCTTACTGTAACTCTACAGTAGTCCAAAATGTGTCGGAACAGTTACTATATCCATGTTTTAGCACTATGTATTACTGTGTATGTAGGTGTTAGTACAACAGAGAATAACAGCAGCCTCACCTTGCACAGCTTTGTTTGTTTTCTTATTAATCTGCCATTTTGAAAGATCCAGGTGGCCCCAGAAAATAGGCATTTGATTGACTGTCGAGTGCACTTACTTGGTTAATAAATACAAATTAAAATAATAAAAGACCAAGTAGTGATGTTTAAATGTAAAACTGATCATTCAAGTAACAGCACCCAGGTGCCTGCACGTGTCAAATATCTGTGACGGGCTGCAAGCAAGCTGTGTGTGTAAGAATGGATATATTACATGCATACACACGCATTTATGTATATCAAATTTTTTACCAGGAAAGACATTCTAAAAAAAAAAAAGCTGTTTTCCAAATTGGGGGTTGGGGGTGCTGAGGAGTGTAGAAATAAATTACAATTAAGTTACAGAAATAAACCAGTGTCCCTCGTAAAATATGTGTTTTTATGACTGAACAGTGGAGATTGCAAGCACAAAATAATGTCAAACATTAAAGTTACAGACTTGTTGTTATTCAGAAAATGCAACTTATACTAATCCCCTTATTCTATCATCTTTCTGGGTGAATATTACCACTTTTTGAGATGTGTCCCTGATTTTGGGTCTTTGTCCCTGATTATTTTAAGCCCTGTCCCTGATTTATGGGGCAAGAGGTTGAGAGGTGTGTCTGTATAATATCAACGTTTCAGGTAAATATTAAACACAAATGGAGGCATATCAAGTGATCCAACAAGCACATCACCGCTGCCTTCCCTGTACTGAACTAGTGTCCCATCGGTACCAATTTAATTTCTACTGTTGTGTCTACTCAAACATTATAAACTTAAGCAAACAGAAAGGAACTGATGCTGTCTGACCACGATCGGCACAACAAGCTTTGCACCTAGGGCTGATACACAAAATGCACCAGTGCAATCAGAACCAGTACCAGACCGGGACCAGCCTGTCGCCCGCATACAGAACACATAACAAAAAAAGCTCCGCTCTTGCCTCCCTGAGCAGGACACCTAGAGGGAGGAGGGGCAGTCACTAAATGAAGCCTGCTATGCACATACCTACCTTGGGGTGAGCAGCACTCACCTCTTCACTGTTGGAGAAGGTCACGTTGAAGGGCTCAGTGTACTGGCTGGGCACTTTCTCTTTCATCTTCTTCCTCTCCTCCTAGCTGATGCCCTGCATAATTGATGGCACACGATGGTGGCTGCAATTGCCAACATCCAGCACCTCATGTTGATTGCAATCTTTAGAAACTTGGACCAAAAAAAAACAAACAATCATCTTATCCTCCGGGCACACAATCTTGCAGATCAAGGGAAGGGGGTTCAGGTGAACGTGTGAAGCTGTCAATCGCACTCTGGCTGTAGAGGCAGTTACACGGGTGTGTTTAAAGAGTCAGATGGGGAACTGGAACATCCGAAGTTAGACAAAAATATGAACAAACTTAATAATGATAATCAAAATGGAGCCAACTGTGTTTTTATTCGGAGACAAAGAAGTCCTTAAAACATAAAGTCCAATTAATTTCCAGATGTCTTCACTGGTATGAGGTGCAAGCCAGAATGTCCCAACGTGGTACTCCTGAGATCTTAATTCAAACTCACTGGACTGTAAAATGTAGCAAGTCAAAGGGTCCCAGGCAATGTGAGATCAGTGGCGATCTGACAGCCAGCAAACCCATTAGTGGGGGGTTCACGCTTTCTTCTCAATGGGAGATTTCACCTTCTTTCATTAGAGGCTTGTAAATGCCAAGTGCCAGGACCCCTTGAGGAAGGCGATTAGAATCAATCTGTCACATCCAGGGCATTCAGCTGCCCCCGGTTCCTCCCAGTTTGCAATGATCACTTTGCAGTTCCCCTCTCCAGGTCCCACACGTGGAGGGCTACTGACAGTTTCCCCGGTGACAGGAAGCAGGAGGGCGACATTAAGCAGCGGTGGTTTTCTTTGAACAGAAGACCAGGTCAGCCTAAGTGCTGTCATGGAGGGCTTGGACATCTATTGGTGCTATAGGGCCGTGCCTACCACATGGACCATTGCATTGGACAGGAGGGTCGCACACCTCCAAGAAGTCCTACTGTTGCAATACGTTCCTTGCGCATGCGCATAAGCGAATGTAAAAATGGAGTGTGAAGGGAAACATTGGCATTGATGTGTTTTGAACAAGTTGGAGGCTGATAAGGTCCTGCAGAATTAACACTGTTAGATATAACATGTAGAATTTTGGACACACAGGGGATTTGAGTGCACCTTTTTAAATGAGCAAAATGAATGATTATTTTCTGAAATGAACACAAGTTACAATGAATTTCTGGATGCAGAGAACATTGGGGGAATTAGTGGGCATGTGCAATTCATGTTCATGGTTAATGACTGTAACAACTGTCTCCTCCATGGTAGGGGGCAGGATTGTTACCATACTGCCCAGTAGAAGGAAACAGTGTCTTGGCATCACCTGCAGGTGAATTTGGGAGGTGGAAGGAGCTTAGCTGGTAGGTATTTAAGGGTTTGGGATGGGAAAGAAAAAGATGTTAAGTCCACTTGGATGTGGTGTGAAGAGGGCCTCAAGAAGATCAGAAATTCAGGTCCCTTTGGAGTGTAGGGATGTCCTGCTCCAGGTGCTTTTCAGCTGGGTGTCCATGGGCACAGTGGAGAGTCAACCCAGTACCCTATATGGTGCAAGTCTAGAAAGGTCTTGAATGCCCTTCCAGCACTATGGCTGTGTGCCAGTGTACTGGATAGTGCTGTGGGAGGGGGCACATGGAGGGTTTATCAAGTGGTTGGCTCAGGACATGATCCAGGGCATCAGATCCCATTGCAGAACCTCACAGGCTGGCAATATAGCCTAGAGATTAGAGTAATGAGCTGTGAATAAGCTTGGTACATCCAGCAGGCAGACCTGGGTTAGATTCCCAAAACCTCCACTTGCACACTGTGCAACCCTGAGCAAGTCACTTAACTGCCAAAGTGCTCCCGGGTTGACCCTGAAAACAGGCACCTGTGCCTAGTGGGACTTATCTAGTTAACAAACACTAAAAAAAAAAAACACAACTTGGGGACACTAGTGTTTTGCCACCCTACATCCATCTGGTGGCAAGAGGTCAGACACCTTCCTTGCAACGGGGTCTCTGTGCAGTATCACCAGATCTCAATGCTTGGGATGTTCCATTACACTGAAGAGGTGGAGGAAGTCAAACCTGGTGGACCTTTGTAGCTGGGATAATTAAGGGGTTTCCCAGGAAGAAAATGGAGTTTTGTGATGTACTCTGGATGGCCCTCTGACCTAAGGCAGAATCTTTGAAGATGGCACAGTTTACCCCTATGTGAGGGGAGTCAGAGAGGACTATTCCTGTATAAAGTAATGAGTAAGAAAACAGAAGACAACACTGTGACTACAGGCTAGTAAGGTAGGAGGTCTTTCAGAAAGTATAGATATGTGTTATCCTTTGAGGTCTTTTAAGCACTGATAGCCATCAGGTGGAGGTCCCAAGGATGGGCTACTAGGCACGATGTTCACTGTGGAACTCTAGCAAATGCTTGCCTGGCCTCATGTAGGGCCATTCAGAGTTCTAGGCACTAGGGTATAGAGTTAGGGAAACCTGTTCCCTTATGGTAGGAGCAGGAATGTTACCAGTAGGCCCAGTTTGGCCAGCATGAATTGAATGTATGCTGCTGTGCTGAATTGTACCTTATTTGTCTACCCTAAGAAAATGGACCAGAAAGAAGCAGTCAGGTGTGAGGAAACCCTGAGAAGCTAAGCATGCTAAATGAGGCCAGGGAAAGAGAAAGATGTCTGGGAAAAAGTGTACTGTGTGCTTTGCAGCTGCAGTGGTAGCCTTAGACCTTGATAACTGATAAATGGGTGAAGTGATTACCATTGCTCCCTGTGAAGAAGATGAATTACCTGCACTCCAGGGACCCATAGGAAATTACTATGCATTAGATGAATTTGACTTATCCACCATCAAGTAATGAAAATCAAGGATCTGAAACCCTGGAGTACCAGCTGTTTTTATTTATTTATTTATTTATTGGAATCTCGGATAACATCTTTGAGCCAAAAGCTCATTTACAAAGGTTCCACATCGTAAGGCAATAGAAAAGGTACGTAGACATTACAAAACAGATAAGGGTATATACAGCAGGCAAGTACATTATGATGCATACAGATTCAGGTTCAAGCAATTACAGTTAAAATACATCAGGTAGGAAAGGTCAACTTTATTGCAACAGTACTAAAAGCATACCTAAGGTGGACAAGCAATGTATAGTGGTAGCTGAGCTTTAGAAAATGCAGGTAGAGTCATGGAGGGTCAGAAGTGGCGGTGACCAAAGGAGACGGGGAACAGAATATATGAGAGCAGGGGTAGGGTGGAGGCAGAGACAAAGGGGGTGACAGAATAAGGGGATTGAGTAGACAGAGGGGTGGGATTGGATAGGAATCTACCCAGGGTTACATGAGTAAGTGATAGGGCAGGGCTGGGTCATGTGGGGGGAGAGAGGGATAAGGGAAAGGGTTTTAAAGTGGGGGGTGAGGTGAGAGGGAAACTGGGGGGAGGGGGTTTTATCCTCTATCTGAGGTGTACTGCAGCAGGAATCCAGATGAATAAAATAATGTGATTTGGTACTGTAGTTCTCGGAAGGGTCTCCCCAGCCGCAAAAAGCATTGAAAGATGAAGGGAGGGATAGTGAGGCTGAATAGAATGGAAGGTGGGTGGGCAGAGAGGGACAGTGAAAAAGCAGGGATACTGAATTAATACTGCTGCTCAGTATTCACAAGAGAGGAGGAGAGGGAAGTGCCTAATCCAATTAACAGAAGCACTCTGGATAGGAGGGTCGATCCCAGTCCTTTCACAGAAGAAAGGGTTCTAAAAGAACTCCTAAAACAGAAGGTGGACAAAGCAATGGGGCCTGATGGAATTCACCCCAGAATTCTAAAAGAATTAAGGAGAGAACTAGTAACACCACTGACTACCATTTTTTAACAAGTCATGGGAGGATGGTATGGTACCTGAGGACTGGAAGAAGATGGATGTGATTCCCCTTCACAAAAGTGGAAGCAAGACAGAGGCAGGAAACCACATACCTGTCAGTTTGACCTCTGTGGTAGGGAAAGTGATGGAATCTCTTCTGAAGGAAAGAATTGTTGAGTATCTAGAGGTCAGTGAGGCACAGGACCCAAGGCAGCATGGGTTCACAGAGGGAAGGTCATGTCAGATGACTCTAATTGATTTCTTTGACTGGGTGACCAAAGTAGTAGACCAGGGAGAGGCTGTGGACATGGCCTACGTAGACTGTAGCAAGGCATTTGACAGAGTCCCACACAAAAGATTAATAGTCAAATTAACCAGCCTGGGAGTGGGTCACAGGGTGGTAGCCTGGCTAAAACATTGGCTGGGCAACAGGACACAGAAGGTAATTGTAAATGGAGTCCACTCTGAAGAAAGAGGGGTTACTAGTGGGGTACCACAGGGTTCAGTACTGGATCCAGTCCTTTTTAATGTCTTTGTAAGTGACATTGCAGAGGGACTGGAAGAAAAAGTATGCCTCTTTGCAGATGACAGAAAGATCTGCAACAGGATTGATACACAAGGAGGCATGGAAAGGATGAGAAGGGACTTGGCAAGGTTGGAGGAATGGTCAGAAGTATGGCAGCTTGGATTTAATGCAAAGAAGCACAAAATAATGCACCTGGGAAACAAAAACCCATGGGAAGATTACACAATTGGGGGATGGTAGTAACAACAACAAGCATTTGTCAGTGCCGAATGTTGCTTGCTTCTATGTGCTGTTTAGGTATTTGAAGTCATTGAGTGTAAATATTGAAAATTTGCAAACTTACGAGTGCGTAGGAACTGCAAGCACAAATAAAACAGTCATTTTTAGGATTTTTTCACCAAATTTTCAACATAGCCATTTTAAGACCTCTGGTCATGAACAGTGTCACTGTGATTTTGTTAATGTCCCATACATTGAGTTTGCACGACGACCGTGCCATTGTGCGCTACATGGGCGGAAACACGCTTTGGGCAGGATGAAAAATGACAGCTGTACTGCTCATAAGGAGGTGTGGTAAAATGCAATGTTGAAAATCTGGAGGAAATATTGAAATTCGCAAACCCCACGCAGCTGCAGTGTGGGAACTGTGCAACGACACCTGTAAAACAGTCATTTTAGGAATTCTTTCACCAAATTTTCAACATTGCCATTTTAAGATCTCTGCTCATGAACAGTGACACTGTGATTTTCTTAATGTCCCATACATAGGTTACTTTGCATGACTGCGCCATTGTGCGCTACATGGCGTGAAACACGTTTTGGGTGAGATGTGAAAAATGACAGCTGTACTACTCATAAGAAGGTGTGGAAAAATGGCAATGTTGAAAATCTGGAGTGGAAATATTGAAAATTCATGAACCTACGTGCGTAGGAACTGCGCAACGTACGCTCATAAAACAGTCATTTTTAGGAATTTTTTCACCAAATTTTCAACATAGCCATTTTAAGACCTCTGCTCATGAACAGTGTCACTGTGATTTTCTTAATTTGTCCCGTACATTGATTTCGCACACCGACTGTGCCATTCTGCGTTACATGGGCGGAAACACATTTTGGGTGAGATGTGAAAAATGACAGCTGTACTGCTCATAAGAAGGTGTGGTAAAATGGCAATGTTGAAAATCTGGAGTGAAAATATTGAAATTTCTGAACTTACGAGCCTGCGTAGGAACTCGCCAACGCACGCTCGTAAAACAGTCATTTTTTGAAATTTTGGCACCAAATTTTCAACATGGGGTTTGGGCCCCCTTCTCATGAATGATGTCACTGTCATGGCAGTATTCAGCCCAAGGTGATTTCACAGTCACTGCACAGTCACTGTGCGAAATCACCCTTCGGCCCAAATAACGCCATGACAGTGACATCATTCATGAGAAGGGGTCTAAAAACCCCATGTTGAAAATTTGTAACAATCCCAAAATGGCTGAGATATGAATAAAGTTGAACCCCCTATCTAGCCCATTATACAGCTTACCGGGCATTTCCTCAGTTCATCAGGTCGGGCCTTGAAGAGTGCAGGACGTGTTCCCGGTCCACCGAGATAATCGCCGCTGGAGTCTGGAGGTAAGTATGGGGTGAGGGTGGTGAAGGCTAGAGTGCGCAGTGGGTGGGTGCGGGTTGTGGGGGCCGGAAACGCTGTGGGACCGCTTTTGTCTTACAGGTAAAAAAAAAAACGTCATGGGATCGTTTGCCACACTGGGGTGGGCCAGCATAGCACAAGGATGTTGGGGCGTTCAGCTGAGAGGGGATTGGGCACCCCGTTGGCAAAAGAACTGATTGCCACGCTGGGGTGGGTTCCCAGCGTGGCACCAACATGGGGAGAGCGGCGGCTGTTCAGCGGCGGGGATTGGGCACCCGTCGGCTATACAGTCGTGCTGGGGACGCGCACGCCTGTGGTCGGGGGGCTGCGCGGCGGGCAGCTCCTTATCGCGCTGCTCACTCAAGCGCGTCTCTTTCGACTGTATGCCACTGCATTTTGGGCGTGTCATAGACAGCTCCAAAATGCATTGGCTTAAAGGGGCCGCACCTGCCAGCACACTGCCTGAATTGGAGGAGGAGGTGACACACCTCCGAAATCTCCGATGATGGCACTATGTTTCTTGCACATGCGTGCAAGCAACATAAAAATGGAAAGGGACCTGGGGGTAATATCAGATGACTTTAAGATTAGCAAGCAATGTGAGCAGGCAGTAGGGAGAGCTGGGGGGGGGATACTGGGATGTATAGGGAGAGGCATCAATAACAGAAAATAGGAAGTTGTTATCCCTCTGTACAGACAGTTGGTGAGACCCCATCTGGAGTACTGCATACAGTTCTGGAGACCCCATCTCTGCAAGGACTTAGACAGGATGGAGGCAGTCCAGAGAAGGGCAACTAAAATGGTGCAGGGTCTGCATGAGAAGCCCTATGAGGAGAGACTAAAGGAGCCTAATATGTATACCCTTGAGGAAAGGAGGGAGAGGGGGGACATGATAGAAACTTTTAAGTCCTGCAGTGGAATCAACAAAGTCCAAGAGGGTAGCATATTTCAGAAAAAGAGGTGCAAAAACAAGGGGACACAATTTGAAGATAGAGGGGGATGGCTCAGGGGCAATGTGAGGAAGTATTTTTTTCTCAGAGAGGGTGGTGGACGCATGGAACAGCTTTCCTGAGGAGGTTGTGGGGTCTAAAACTGTGGGAGAATTCAAAAATGCATGCGACAGACATAAGGCAATTTTTGTGGGGGTTAGGAAAAAATAGGCTGTTGGTTAAATAGGATCTGTAGCTTATCCTGTAGGTAGGGAAATGGGCAGACTTGGTGAGCCAAGCAGTCCTCATCTGCTGTCAAAGTCTGTTTCTATGTTTCTAAAACACTAGCAGCCCCTAGAAACAGGATTACCCTAAACCACGTCCACCCAGAGGGTTTCAACTATCAGGAAATTATTACTCTAAATGGATATTAATATTGATGGTTAAATTGTGTATAGAAACATAGAATTTGACGGCAGATAAGGACTGCTTGTCCCACCTAGTCTGCCCATTTCCCTGCCTAATGGATAAGCTGCAGATCCTATTTAACCAACAGCCTACTTCCTCTTAACCCCCAGTAGAATTGCCTTATGTCTGTTCCATGCATTCTTGAATTCCCCCACTGTTTTTGACTCTATGACCTCCTCAGGAAGGCTATTCCATGCATCCAAAACCCTCTCTATGAAGAAATACTTCCTCACATTACCTCTGAGCCGTCCCCCCTCTCTCTTCAAATTGTGCCCCCTTGTTCTTGCACATCTTTTTTTCTGAAAGATGCTACCCTCTTGGACTTTGTTGATTCCCTTGAGGTATTTGAAAGTTTATATCATGTCCCCCATCTCCCTCCTTTCCTCGAAGCTATACATCTTAAGCTTCTTTAGTCTCTCTTCATATGTCTTCTGGTGCAGACCCTGCACCATTTTGGTTGCCCTCCTCGTGATAGCCTCCACCCTGTCTATGTCTTTGCAGAGATGTGGTCTCCAGAACTGTGCACAGTACTCCAGATGTGGTCTTACCAACTGTCTGTACAGAGGGCCAACAACTTCTTGTGTTCTACTGGTGATGCCTCTCCCTATGCATCCCAGTATCCCCCCAGCCCTCCTTACTGCCTTCTCACATTGCTGGTCCACCCTTAGGTCATCTGATATGACTACCCCCAGGTCCCTTTCCATTTTTGTTGTTGTCAGTATCTCACCCCCCATCATGTACTCTTCCTCTGGGTTTTTGTTCCCCAGGTGCATTACTTTGCACTTCTTTGCATTGAATCTAAGCTACTGCACATTAGACCATTCCTCCAACCTTGCCAAGTCCCTTTTCAGCCTTTCCACCCCACCTTGCATATCAACCCTGTTGCAGATCTTTGTGTCATCTGCAAAGAGTCATACTTTCCCTTCCAGTCCCTCTGCAATGTCACTTATAAAGACATTAAAAAGTACCATATTTTCTGTATAGTTCAGCACTAGGAGATGTATGTGATTAAGTGGCATTCATGTAATTGAGCAGGGAAGTAACGATTCAAAAGATCACCATGGAGGAGTATTACTCCAACAGAGTGGCCTTTAACCTCTGTCAGAGAAAAAGGGTAACTTCTTGTGTTTTTTACTGCAAAGGTAAGCCAGTCAGCTAAACTGTGCTTCCTTAATCCGTAATCAATCCACGATTAAAAGTAGCCAACCACAAATAATTTGGATTGATACCTGTTAATCAGCATTCTAAGCAGTTTATGTGATGTATATAGGGTGGTTTTATGCTAAGATGTTATAGAAATAAAGTGTTTAAGGAAATGGACATGATGTGGGCTGGGAAGCAGCTTATTAAGCCTGCTTTTTAAGTTTATGTGAAATAGTAAATGCACCAATAACTATTTATTGCTGTTATGTTGTAGAAATATATAGATAGTAAGGTAATTACTTGAGCTTGGTGTTTATTTAGAATGCTTTGTCAGAAAAATTATGGAACTCAGCAGTATGTGTGACAGCCACCACAGAACTGGAAATATAGTGAAACGTGCATGATACTGGGTTACATCAAGTTTGCTGAAGTGTGTTGTATAAAATATAAATGTACTATGTTCTGAAAAATATTAATTCAAACGTCCCATGTTTTTCACTGCAAAGGACATCAAGAATAAAATGTGCTAATTGCCCACATCCCTGAGTCTGAATAGTTGATTATTCTCCTACTACTTTAAAACATAGCACAGACTATTTATTTGACTGAACTGTATCCTAAAGTGTTTATGAGTTTACAGCTAGACCATAGTTGGGAAAGCAGCCTTACATAGTCATAAACATACTACATTTATTAAATATGTAGGAGTTTCTGTACCTGGTCAGTCTACAAAATGTTATAATAGTTTTAATATTGTACAGTATATGAGACTGTATGGTATCTTACATTTTATTGAATATGCAGTATGTATATTTTCTTGAGATTACTGTCCATGTCTAAGCAGAATGTCTGTGTAACTTTAAACCCCTGCATAGAGGTCATCTGCAGGAAGTAGCTCTAAAGATTCTATCAGAAGAAGCAAGGTAGAATCTATATTAAATTAGAAAATGGGTTAACAAATTTAAGGATCCTGACTGGCTTGCAGGTATACTGGGGTTACATTAACTTGCAGATAGAGCCCTGCAAAAAACAAGTGTTACCTCTGCCAACCCCATCACTGGTATCCTGATGCCAGTACATTTTCAAACCTAGAAGCTTCCATTTTTCTTCCCGCACATTTACCGAGAAATATCAAGTCAGCCTGTCCACACTGACATGCAAGCAAAACCAGCAGGCAGCAAAGAATTACACACATTAAATCACACTTTGCCATACTTTTAAAAGGAAAAACCAAGCCATTACTGTGATTGGCTTCACATAACCACGGTCAGCAGTGCAATTTTCAAAACTACAGCTCACGCCTCTCCATGCCTGCTTTAATCATGAAACTGCAGCTTACCATATGACCACCTCTTGGAAATGGACACAAAAATTAGGAAAAGGCATTTGACCCAAACTACCTCCCTATTTCACAGTAGCTCAAACAAAACATTCCAGTAAGTCAATACAAGTCCACAGCAAGTGACTTCAATGTGGTGCTCAGCTTAGCTTACCACGATCAGTCAGCGAGAGGTCCCTCCAGTGAGGGCATCAGGAGATTTTCTCTCATAAACTACTTTCTCTGCAGAAACAGCATATTTTGTCTCCTGCACTCCCCTCTCCCTTTCAGTGGCAGTGTTGTGAAAATGTTAGAATAAAAGGGTGGCAGACCATGGCACAAACAAGGGAATAAACTCAGGAGAGGGCTGTGAAACAGCTTACAAAGAACCATAACAGTGCCCTCTACTGCCAATGCCATTGCAAGAGGGACTACTTTACACAAAAGAACTAAACATTTAGTTTTAGTCATTTTTTATAGCATTACTATAAACCTTTTTGTAATTCTATAAAAAATGATACAGGTAGCCCATTCTCTAAGCACAATAATACCCTCCAGGGTGGGTGGTATGGGCAATACCAGACTCCAGGAGCTATATGGTCCTCTACCTGTGGTGTCGGGTTTCATTACTCCCCTAGGCAGTCTGGTATTGCCCAATACTGCCCACCCTGTCAGGTATTATTGCTTGCATTGTGCACCCTGTCTCTGCTGTGTACAGTATCTTATTTCTGCCATGGTAGGTCATTACTCTCTCACTTTAAACTGTTTGAAGCTCCTTCAACCTACTGGCAATCTGGCTACTGGTTATCGAGATTCCTGTGGACAGCTCACTCCAAATTGCCTTTGTTCCTGATGATACCATTGTGCCTGTCCGGTTTGTCCTTGAAACTTGAGATGGGGTCCATATTCACTACCTCCTCCAGAAGCCTGTTACCTCTATTCAGACCTTATTCAGTCTGTGGTTATTTCTTTCCTGGTGGAGCTGTATGCCAAGATGCCATGCATGCTGCATGTAACACCTCCTAAGTTTAAAAAAAAAATGTTGCCATTTTCTGGAATATTTTTAACACACATTTAACACCAAATGAGAGTCTAAAGAAACAGTAATACCCAAAGGGTGTCATGAATGCTGTGACCTTTGCACTTTCGTCATCTAATGGGATTTGACAATCCACTAGCAGCATCCAAGGAAGAAACATGCTTACACCCTTAAATTTTGGTGACTGGTTGGACACCTGGAGTCTCACATTCAGTGTAGCCCTATACAGAGTACTACATTTTGGGGGACAGACGTAGGATCTACACACCGTGTGGGGTTCCTCTTTCTGTGATGAAGGAATAGGAAAAGGGTTTGGAGTCCATGATAGACATGGGCATAAACTGTAACAAGCTGCATGCCACATCTATTAAGAGAAAAGGCTGAATGCTGGGGTGAATCAAAATGAGAGTGAGCAGCAGGGCAGGACAAGTTGCTCTGCAACTTTACAAAGCCCTGGTCAGGTTGCAGCTGGAGTACTGCACACAGGTTTAGGCTCCTCAATAAAGGAAAAGCCATTGAGGCAGTAGAGAGGGTGCAACACAGGGCCACCAAAATGATCAGCCATATCAATGACAAAAGCTATGTGAAGAAGCTGTCAGCCCTTATATTCACAGTGAAAAATGGAGGCTGAGAGGGAACATGATATCAGTTTTCCACAGTCATGGGTATTGACAAGGTAGAACAGACAGGTGTTTGATCTGGTGTCCTCTAGCAGGACACAGGGACACACTCTGAAACTCCTGGGTGATAAACATGGGAGTAACGTTAAGAAGCATGTCTTCTCCCAGAGGAGAGTGAACCCTCGGAATAGCCTACCAGTGGAGTCAGGTGGCATGAAGACAGTACATTCCTTCAAGATACGCTTAGAAAAATTTCTGATTATCAAGGGAATCACTTAATACCCTGGGTAGTAGAAACATAACATAGAATTTGACAGCAGATAAGGATTGTTTGGCCCACCTAGTTTGCCCATTTTCCTACATAACAGATAAGCTGCAGATCCTAGTTAACCAACAGCTTACTTCCTCCTACCCCCCACTAGGACTGTCTTTTGTCTGTCCCATGCATTCTTGAATTCCCCCACTCTTCATGACTCCACAACCTCCTCAGGGAGGCTGTTCCATGCATCCACAACCCTTTCCATGAAAAAATACTTCCTCACATTACCTCTGAGCCGTCCCCCCTCTATCTTCAAATTGTGCCCCCTTGTTCTTGTACATCTCTTTTTCTGAAAGATGCTGCCCTCTTGGACTTTATTGATTCCCTTGAGGTACTTGAAAGTTTCTATCATGTCCCCTCTCTCCCTCTTCTTTCCTCAGAGGTATACATATTAAGCTCCTTTAGTCTTTCTTCGTATGTTTTCTGGTGCAGACCCTGCACCATTTTGATTACTCTCCTCTGGACAGCCTCAACTCTGTCTATGTCTTTGTGGAGATGGGATTTCCAGAACTGCACACAGTACTCCAGATGGGGTCTCACCAACTGTCTTTACAGAGGGATAACAACTTCCTGTTTTCTACTATTGATGCCTCTCCATAAGCATCCTAGTATCTGCCCAGCCTTCTTTACTGCCATCTCACGTTGCTTGCCCACCTTTAGGTCATCTGATATAAGTACCCCCAGGTCCCTTTCCATTTTTACAGTTGTCATTATCTCACCCCCCATTGTGTACTCTTCCTCTGGGTTTTTGTTCCCCAGGTGCATTACCTTGCACTTCTTTGCATTGAAACTGAGCTGCCATACATTTGACCATTCCTCCAACCTTGCCAAGTCCCTTCTCATCCTTTCCACTCCATCTTGTGTATCAAACCTGTTGCAGATCTTTGTGTCATCTGCAAAGTGACATACTTTTCCTTCCAGTTCCTCTGCAATGTCACTTATAAAGACATTAAAAAGGACCGGTCCCAGTACTGAACTCTGCAGTACCCCGCTAGTAACCCTCCTTTCTTCACTGTGGACTCCGTTTACTACTACCCTTTGCATCCTGTTGTCTAGCCAATTTTTTTATCCAGGCTACCACCTTGGGACCCACTCCAAGGCTGGCTAATTTGTGTATTAATCTTTTGTGTGGGACTGTATCAAATGCCTTGCTAAAATCTAGGTAGGTCATGTCCATAGCTCCCCCCCGGTCTACTACTTTGGTCCCCCCGTCAAAGAAATCAATTAGATATGTCTGACATGACCTTCCCATCATGAATACATGCAGCCTTGGGTCCTATGCCCCACTGGCCTCTAGGTACTCAACAATTCTTTCCTTCAGAAGTGATTCCATCATTTTCCCTACCACTGAGGTCAAACTAACTGGTCTGTAGTTTCCTGCCTCTGTCCTGCTCCCACTTTTGTAAAGAGGAATCACATCCACCCTCTTCCAGTCCTCAGGTACCACCTCATCCTCCCATGATTTGTTAAAGAGAGTAGTCAGTGGTGTCACTAGTTCTGCCCTTAGTTCTTTTAGAATTCTTGGGTGAATCCCATCAGGTCCCATTGCTTTGTTCACCTTCAATTTTATTGGTTCTTTCAGAACCCTTTCTTCTGTAAATGGACTGGTATTGACCCCCGTCTTCAGAGTGTTTCTCTTGTTTGGTTTAGGTACCTCCCCCTCTTCTTCCTTTTTGAATACTGAGCAGAAATATTCGTTCAGTATCCCTGCTTTGTCACTGTCACCCTCTGCCCACATTCCCTCCCTTTATTAAGCCTCAGTATCCCTCCTTTGGTCTTTCTTCACTCCCTAATGTACCTATAAATGGTCTTATCCCCCTTCTTTACAGAGCTGGCTATCCTTTCCTCGGTTTGGGCCTTTGCTATTCTCATTGCCTTCCCTGCCTCTTTCTGCTTTAACTGATAAAGTTATCTGTCCTGCTCCTTCTGTGTTTCCTTATATTTTCTGAATGCTATCCTTTTCTCCTTAACCTTCCCTGCCACCTCTTTTGAGAACTCTAGCGTTTTTTTCCTTCGTTGTGTTTTGTTGATTTGCTTTACACAAAGGCTTATTGTCTCTTTGATAGCTGTTTTGATTACTCCCCATTGTTCCTCCACCCCTTCTTCTTGCCTGTTTGCTAGTGCTTTCCTGAGGTACTCTCTCATTTTCCCAAAGTCAGCCCTCTTAAAGTCCAATACTCTTGCTTTTGTATGGCTTGATTGTATGGCTGTGTTTATTGTGAACCACACTGTTTGGTGGTCGCTTGTTCCCAGATGGCTACCCACTTCTAAATCTGAGATTCTTTCTCCGTCCCCATTTATGAATACCAGGTCTAAGATTGTTCCCTCCCGAGTGGGTTCCAATACTAGCTGTCTGAGGCATGCCCCTTGTAGGGAATCAAGAATGACCCTGCTCTTGGATGTGCCTGCAGCAAAGGTACTCCAGTTAACATCTGGCATATTCAGGTCCCCCAACAACAATATCTCTCCTTTTTCTGTCATTCTAAGGATGCCTTCTATCATTTCCTTGTCCTTGCCCTCCCCCTGAGATGGGGGTCTGTATACAACCCTCATGCAGATTGTGGTGTAATTTCCTGTCTCTGGGTGACCCAGATTGCCTCACCTGCTCCCTGTTTACTCTTTAGTTCTGTTGCTTTGATCCCTTCCTTTACATAGAGAGCTACTCCTCCTCCACATCTTTAACCCTCCCTGTCCCTCCTGTAGATTGTGCATCCTGGTATGTTGACATCCCAGTCATGGTTTTCTGTGTACCATATTTCTGTGACTGCCACAATATCCAGGCAACCCTCTTCCATCAAGGCCACTAGTTCAGTGAGCTTGCTACACAGACTATGGGCACTGGTACTCATCACCCTCCACTTTTTGATGGCCTTACCCCTTTTAACCCCATCCCTGCCCTTACTGCTTTTGCCTTTTTTTACATTTACCTCTGTCCTGCTCCCTAATGACTTCTCTACCTTGGTGTTTACTCAGTAATTACACGTGTGTTTGTGGGGTGCTGAGATTTCCTGCTTCTTCAGTGCCTCCCCATTTGGCTAGTTTAAATGCTTGCCAATGAAGCCATTTAAACCTCTCACCTAGGATCCTGGTTTTCCCTTGGACAGATGCAGATCATCACACCAGTATAGGCCTGCATCCCTCCAGGTGGCTTCCCAGTCCCCAATGAAGCCAAAACAAAAAGCTCCACACCAGTTTTTCAACCATTCATTGAATTCCCTGGTAAGGAGTACTCTAGCATCACCCTTGCCATAGACAGGCAGCACCTCTGAGAAGGTTACTGTATGTGCTACTTGTCTAAGGTCCCTCCCCAACTCTACAAACTCCTCTTGCACTGCTCTGATCCCATACCTAGCCAGGACATTTGTCCCTAGGTGGATAATGACATCCACCTCCTTCCCATGATCCTGATGATCCTGATGATTCACTTCCTATCCCTCCAAGCCTTGGTGCCAGGCAGGCACCCTACCTCCCTCTCCCCTTCCTCCCCCACATCTACCCCCTAATGACTGAGTCCCCCACCTGGATTTGTTTTCTTCCCCTGTGGGGTCCCATGCCACCCTCCTGAGGGTCTTCTTTGTGAAGGTTCCCAGCATCCTCCTTGGTCTCCACTGCAGGTGCCTCCATAGAGGAACCACTTTCTACCAGAACAGTGTATGAATTATGGAGAGGTACAGTTGGAGGGATGCAACTCTGTTCCACCACCCTCTACCTCCCTGATCCCACCCTGGTCCAGCCTCTCCTGTTTCTTGGCAACCTCTGAAGTAGTGGCATTGGCCCTGTTGGTCCCTGGGTGGGGAGAAGGTTTCATGAATCCTGGCCAGGTCAGCCTGGAGATGGACAGCCTCCTCCCTCAGACCAGAGAAGTGCCTGCAAATAGGGCAGCATTACAACCTCCAGAATGTCTCCCAGAACACTGCTGACCCACAGCCATTGCACTGCAACACTCATATCATGTCTTATTTTGTGTTCCCTCTCCTGTTTCTCTGTATGCTTACTCTCTCCTCTCCTTACAACTCTCACCCTTCCCGGTCTGGGACAGCAACTTCCTATATTCTTCAGTAGCCTCCTTCTTCCTTGCTCAGTGTCAGACCACCAGCAGCTGGGGGGGGGAGCAAGCTACTTTTTTTTCCTTTAGGGTTGACAAAACTAATGTTTCTCTATGATCCTTCCCCTTCTACTGCCAAACAGGAAGTTCCTGTTGTCAGTCAAATCCAGTGACTATAAAAGTAGAACTGGCTTGAGGTGGGTGAGTGGAAGGGTGGGATGGAGGGCAATTAGTAAGAAAAAAAAAGCTAGCAACAGGAAGTTGTAATTGGAGTCACCAGCTTTTATATTGTCTAAGCCACACCCCCAATTAAGCTCTCTCCTCCTACTGATTTAGCAAAGTAAGTTGATACAATACCCTTCCCAGCACAGAACACATCTGACTTTCTTTCTTTTCTTATTCTTTTTAACCCTAAATAAGACCCCCTCTACTTCTAATAAAGTATCTGTCTGCTTAATCTCAACAGACACTGACTCCTGCTGAGACAGAAGTGTTAAATTAGTAAGAAAATGGTAGCTTCTTTTAGTTAGCTACTTTCTGCTCTAGAAGCAAGATTTCTGTCTTCCAAAGGCTAGAAACAGGAAGTTGTAATTGGAGTCACCTGCTTTTATATTGTATAAGCCACACCCCAATTAAGCTCTCTCCTTCTACTGATTAGCAAAGTAAGTTGATACAGTACCCTTCCCAGCACAGAACACACCTGACTCTCTTTCTTTTCTTATTTTTTAACCCTAAATAAGACCCCTTCTACTTCTAATAAAGTATATGTCTGCTTAATCTCAACAGACACTGACTCCTGCTGAGATAGAAGTGTTAAATTAGTATGAAAATGGTAGCTTCTTTTAGTTAGCTGCTTTTAAGGAGAAGGGGTATGACATGCTTTTAAATTAGTACATGAGTGTAGAGCATTCTTATTCATAACTGTATATGAAACAGGGAGGGAAGAGTGTAGGGTTGCCACCTTTGGATGAGATGAAAACCGAATACTAAACCACACCCCCAAACCCCACCCTCAACCCCGCCCCTTTATGCCTAATGAGGGCATTGCTTGGGCTCTGATTCACTTGATTTATTCAGAATTGCTGCTGATATAACATTGTGTACAACTTCTTAAATTACATCATGATTGTTATTTTTGGTTTATTTGATTTAGATTTAATATTTTAAATTTCATGTGTGTTAACATTTGGTGGGGGAGAGAGGGGTTCAGTGGACTTTCCATCCTGTGTACACAGCTTAGCTGACAAATCGAGTGACTACAAGGACACCTCTGACAACTGGCTAGTTTGGATCAGGTGGCCTTTTCTGGTAAAACTCTTTCAATAAATAAATAAACTACACCAGTAATGGTGGATGAGATGTAATTACAAGTATCATCTGCCATTTTAAGATGAGCTAGTGTCTCTCCCATTGCTCCTACTCTAAATTTATTTGTAATGTCACAGAAGTTTTTAAAAGTGGTAGGAACTATTCTATGCTGTTAAATACCCTATATTGTTTTCCATGTCAGTCATAGATAGCAGATAGCATGACATGTGATATGTAGTGTAGAGGCAGTATAACACAGTGGTTTAAAGCTCTGAGCTGCAATTCTGGAGACCAGGGTTTGAATCCTACAGTCCAAACTTGCATACTTTGTGACCCTACACAAATCACTTAATTCTCTTGTGCTCTTAGGTTGCAACTGTAAACAAGCTTTAGCTTAGTGTGTCTCTTCTGGTAAAAAAAAATAATGTTTTGAAATATTTTTGATAAATTGCCTAAATTTGCAGTGCCATCAAATCTAGATTGTGTTCCTGTCAACTCATCAGCTACTGCTCTCTATCTTCCTTTTCTCATTTCTGTAGCTTTGCATGACATTGGCCACATTATTCTGTGCTGTTCATGTGAAAGGCCTGGATTGGTCTTCCTGGAATATCCAAGTAGTATGAAAATTGACAACAATAACTACTGAGGAGAGAGAGAGGCATAGTATTGCTAGAAATGACATAAAATATTAGATTATTAATTTTACAACAAAAAGGTAGCAAATATTAAAATATAGGACAGACCCTAAAGGAAAAAATGGTGAGCATTTAAGGGTATAAAAGTATTCCTTATCACAGCAGTCAAAGACCAAACTCACAATGCAGCCTGGAAAGGATTAGTTTGATTTGCTGCTAACGGTCTTAATAGCCCTACTTTACACCTCTCAGACTGACTGGTATACAAACAAAGGTTTACATGACATCAGAATGTGTTTGTAATATGAACATGCAAGTCAAATGGTGAATGATTTAACATACTCTGTTTTACAAGTATGTGAGCATTCAAAATGAATGAAAAAGTACTACCTCTGAATAAAACTGGATTAGCAGGTAAAGTTTCTGAAACACATTGTACAGTCCAAACTGGGACAGGAAGCTACCCTAATGTGGTGCCTGTCCGGTTTCAGAAAAATGAAGGTGTTAATTAAGGTGGTATTGTTTACCCTTCCCATGAATAATCTTCCAATTTGCTGGTGTGAAGTTAGAGGTGACAACTGAGCAGACAGGGACACATTTGGCTCTTTAAGTGCCCTGCTCTTGAAGGCACTTCCTGATTAGCATGCACTGCAAGCAAGCACACTGAAATGTCAGACACTTGCTTACAGTCAGATGAGAAGAAAATGAAACAGTTAGTGGGGAATCTAACAGATGCTGCTTGACCCACCATAAAAACCGAATTTGCAATGCTGAAAACAGGAGGACCGAATCTGGACCTAGAAAACCGAATCATTCGGTCAAAAACCGAGTAGGTGGTAACCTTAGAAGGGTGACATCATCAACCACAATGGAAGCTTAATTTAGAGCTCCGAGGTGGTAGTGCGATAATCCTTTGGAATCTGGTGCTACCAGTGGTCAGAGTGCACTCATTGCTGAAAATTTGAAAAGAAGGATGAGCCAGCTAACGAAATCGAGGGGCAGAAGCTCAAACAAGCCCTCCACAAGATGCAGATTGAAAACAGACCACAGCCCAAGTGTCCCACTGTCTAAGGCCTCGGAGTCGGCTGCCAGCTCTGGCGGGGAAGATGAGGAGGAAACTACTTTGCAAGGAAGCTCCCTAGGCAGTCGGGCAATGGCACTTATAGTTAAAATGCTCCAGAGGATTGACAGTAATGTAAAAGACATAAAACAAGACTTGAAGCACCTTGAGAGGAGAACAGAAGATCTTGAATCAGACCTGGATGAGCTCCATGAAGATTCTATGCAGCTCAGCAGGGCAGTGATCTATCTGGCAAGAAGTGAGAGGAAAATCACAGCAAGGGCTGAAGATGCAGAATCCAAGGGAAGAAGAAAAACAATTTGTATTTTTGGCTTTCCAGAGGGTGCTGAGCAGGTTGACCCGGCGGAATTTATCAGGACCTGGCTTAAACATGAACTGGACATTCCCAGTACAGAACCCCTGGAGCTCAAAAGAGTTCATTGCGCCCTGGGCCCTAAGCCAAAGAAGGATGGCCACCCATTCAATCTTTGTTAAATTCACCCACTATCCAGTAAAAGAAATGGTGCTACGTAAAGCCTGGGATACAAGAGACCTGAATCTTGACGGGAAGTGAATATACAGTATGTTGACCATGACTTCCTACCCACCACCATGTAGAGAAGAAAGCAGGTCTTGGTGGTCATTAAGCAATTGAAGGAGCAGCAAATCAAAGCCTACCTCTGGTACCCAGCGAAATTGTTGGTGCATTGGTCCATGGGTAGCAAGTTATACGACTCCCTGCTACAGGCCAGCAAACCACTTCAAAAAGCAGGAATCACTCTCCCAGATCTTCAGCAGGACCTCTCGGAGCAAACCCTGCTGCAACTGTGCTGGTCCATGGTGGGGAGAGGACCTACGAGAGGTGGTGTTTCTAAGGGGTCAGACCCCGACGAGCAACTGTGCAGTGACCTGGTACACCTTGGTAAAGGACTGCAGACCCTATCGCAGAAGTGAAATTTGCAGTGAGAGATGCTATGGTTTGACTTTTTTCTTTCATTCTCGCTCCCTTTAGGAACTGTCGCTGAACAGCGGTGTCGACTATACTGCTTAGTGAGCGGATTGTGTGGAGGCCACATGGGAATTGGGGAAGACCTCTAGCATGACTGCTACTAGGTGGTTGTGAGAATACAAGGGGGGGCTGAAAGGAAGGGAATTGAAAAGAAAGCTGAATTAAAAACAGACCCTCAGCACTCTGGTGCAGTAAGGTGCGTGGCAGATTCCCTAGAGGCCCAGGCGCCAAAGTACTCGTGGGCAAAAATCCAGGCACACGGTCAAATTGTGCGTCATGGCCTCTTCCCGTGGGGAAAGGCTGTTGGAGTTTGTTTGCGCAACTTATAGGTCTACATATATAATGTTGGCTGTTCTAACCCCCCTACAGGGGATTGGTATAAGCTTAGATTTTTTTTTTGCAGGGTGAACTCTGTCAGGCGTGGTAGTTTGCTTGGGCCCTGTTATTGGGGCACGATGACAGAGCTCCTGGAATACTGGGCCTGATAGATGTAATCAAGGCACTCTAATACTATTAAAAGTGCCTGAACCTAATTAAATACTCGCACTGGACATGGTTTATATTTTTACGAGGTGGGTGTACTGTTTCTTCCCTTTCGCCCTCACCCGCCTTGTACATGCCACAAGCACTCGAACCGGAAGCCCATTCAGGGGATAGGTTGCCCATCGGAGGTCAGCCAGTCCTTTTCTTTTCTGTTCTCTGGATGGTGCTGCCCCCGAAAGGGGATTTTGCCTTCCCACTGACAATCTACCCTAGGAGACCACCTTTCCGGTCACTTCCAATTGGGAGTGCGGGCGGTGTGGGGCTAGCGAGTAGCTCATGCTCCTGGGCAGAGGGAGCTTCCCTCCGATTAAGGCCTTGATTGGCCTACTTGTAAATAGTTTGATATGGGTTTTACTCTTTAACATTACGCAGATGGTTGGTTATTACAAGGGGGGGTATGGGTTCTTGGTTATGGTGGGAGTTTGGGGATAGAGGAGGATGGTGAAGTATGGTGTTTTAGGTGGATTGTGGCTGGTTCTGGGCGCCATCCTCCGCAAAATTGGGGGCCTGAGAGACCGGTCGTTAGGCAGAAAGTATGTGCAGAGACAAGATCCGAGGAAACTTATATACGGCACACTATGGGGACTTTAAAATGAGTTTTGTTTAATGTCAAAGGGCTGGGGTCGCCTGTAAAGAGGCGCAATATTCTAAGAGACTTGGCCAGGGTCCACTGTGATATCGGTCTTTTGCAGGAAACCCATCTTTCAGCAATAGAGCATAAAAAACGATGCCGCATGTGGGTTGGGGAGGTGTTAGCCTCATCCCATAAAAAGATGAAAAAAGCTGGGGTGGCTATCCTGGTGCGGAATGGCCTAGGTTTTACTCAATTGGACTCCTTTTCGGATGAGGAGAGCAGGTGGGTGGTCCTTTCGGGAAAGGTGGCGGAGAGGGTAATTCACATCGTGAACATCTACACCCCTACCCATGTTAATTCTGAGTTCTATAGGCATGTTTTTGGTGTAATAGCCTTGCTCCTGGAGGGCCAGATTATCATAGGGGGTGACTGGAATTGAAACATAGAAACATAGAAGTTGATGGCAGATAAGGACCACAAGGCCCATCCAGTCTGCCCATTGCATAGAGGATACAAAATGGGACAGATCTGGAGGAAAGGGAAGCTGGGAAAAAGGAGGGGGATCCAAAACTCTTTTTCACCTGTGCACTGAGGCTGGTCTGGTGGATACTTGGAAAGACTGTTATCCCTCCAGCAGGGACTTCACCTTTTATTCGCATCCACAGGATTCGTATTCTCAGATAGATAGATTTTACACCCAAAAAGCGTGGGTAGGATTGATAGTGGACCAGCAGATTTACCCTATGTGTTTGTCAGACCATGCATAAATTAGTCTCACTATCAGCCTGGGGCCTCAACTCATGCAGTCCCCGTGGTGCCTAAATGCTGGGCTCCTTAGGGACGAAGCTTTTGTTTCCAAAATCAAAAAGGTAATAGATAATTATATTAAGGAGAATACAGGGTCTGTGTCGAAGGAGAAGTTCCTCTGGAATGGTTTAAAAATGGTGGTGAGGGGAATAGTAATTTCATATGCAGCTCAACAAAAGAGGGCCAGGCAGCAGAAGCAAGATGGTTTAGAACAAAAAATCAAGGAGCTAGAGGATATACACAAAAAAGGGGGTCCCCATAGCATACTAAAAGAGTTGAAGCTGGCAAGGGAGCAGCTACAGCAGCTTCTCTCGATAAAAACTGAGAACGCCCTTAGGTTCACAGCACAAAAATACTATACAGGGGCAACAGAGCGGGCAGGTTGCTAGCTTTCAGACTATGAAAGCAAGAAGCTGATAGGCACATCCCTGGGGTTTATGATCCAAGAGTGTCTGGGGGACTGATCACGGGTGCTCCTCAGATAGTGGAATGTTTTAAAAAGTTTTATGAGGATTTATATAAGTCGGAGGCCTGTGCCAGTCAACCAGATATGATTTAGAAGTTCCTCTCTTGACTAAAGTTGCCTAGCCTCTCTAGTACTCTTGAAAAAGGCTAGACCAGCCTTTCTCGCAGTCAGAGTTGGTGGAGGTAATCAAGAAGCTTAAACGTAACAAAGCCCCAGATCCTGACGGCTACATAGCAGAGTACTACCAAAAGTTCCAGGACAGGTTGTCCCCACTGTTGCTCCAAATGTGTTATAATGCCCATATACCCTCTGAAGCGCCGGATACTTGGGTTCAAGCCCTGATTTTGGTTATCCCAAAACAGGACAAAGACACTACCCTGTGTGGTAGCTATCACCCTATTTAGTTGTTAAATTTGGGTGTTAAAATCTTGGCAAGGATGATAGCAAATAGGCTTCATGGCGTAGTGACCCAGCTGATTCACCCAGATCAGTCTGGCTTTATGCCAGGTAGACACCTCCATGATAATGTCCGGAGACTGCTCACAGTAATGACATATTCTCAGTCTAGAGGGAAGGGAGACCCCTCGATGGTGATCACTCTCGATGCCGAAAAGGTTTTCGATCGCCTCGAGTGGGGGTATTTGGGGGAAGTCCTTAAGTGATTTGGGTTTGGCCCCAGGTTGCAAGCATGGGTGGATACCTTTTATACTTACCCTTCAGCAAGGGTGAGATTGAATGGGGTGTTTTCCCAGCCATTCTCCATTAGAAGAGGTACGAGACAGGCTGCCCTCTCTCACCCCTACTATTTGCTCTAAGTATGGAAACTTTGGCAGAGGCATTCCAGTCACATGAGAATATCTCAGGAATCACAGTAGGAGGGAGGGATAACCGCATATCACTTTATGCTGACAACACCTTACTGTATTTAAAAAAAGCTATTTTATCCCTACCAACCGCCATGAATATTCTTAGAGAATTTGGTTCTATTTCAGGGTTCAAAATTAACGAATCCAAATCTGAGGTAATTTCATTGGGTGCACCAGCTCCCACAGGGGTGAAATCCCTGACTAACCTAAGGTGGAATACCAGCACCTTTAAATACTTGGGGATCCAGGTTCTGAAAGATCTTGGAAAGCTATTCCAAGCTAATTATGTGACTCTGTTAAACAGGGTGAGAGAAGACTGCGCAAGATGGGCTGCTCTACCCCTCACAATTACTGGCAGGGTCGAGCCTGTGAGAATGAACATTCTACCGAGGTTGCTCTTCTTATTCGATGCACTCCCCCTGTGCCCCCCAAGGAAGTTCTGGTTGGAATCCCAAAAGCTGATAAGCAAATTTATATGGGCAGGGAAGATGCCTAGGCTCAGTTGGGCTCTCCTGAAACTGCCTAAAGGTAAGGGGGGGGGCTGGAAGTCCCGGATTTTAGGAGGTATCATAGGGCGGCCCAATTACAACACCTGGCAGTGTATGCTTCCTTGGGGGAGGTGCAAAGCTGGGTTAGAATGGACCTACAACTGCTAAAACCTCATACCCTTTCATCAATCATATTCATTAAGATTAGCCCTAGGGTAATACAAGGTCTACCTAATCCTTGGTTTAAGGCACTGATTACAATATGGTCACACACTGTGAAAGACCTGAGATTACAGTCATGGCTGGTAAGGCAAGGGAAGATCCTTGAGAGAGTAGATTTCTTGCCGGGGAGAGAAAGCCTGTTGTTTATACGTTGGTATAGGTTAGGACTCGGGAAGTTCTCACAGTTCTTTATGGGGGATATCATAAAAAGTTTTACCCAAGTGCAGCAGGAATTGAAAATCCCAGCCTCTGATTTTTATGGTTATTTGCAGATCAGGTATTACCTCCAGGCGGAAGAGTGGCATAGTGCAGAGCAGAGGCCAGCCCAGCCTAATCCACTCCTAGATTTACTTCTAGAACTACTTAACAGGTCACTGCCCAAGACCAATCTGATTTCCAAGCTATACGCAGCAGGAGAACCTGAAAGCTCAGAATCTAGATCTCAAATTCAGACCCTCTGGGAAAAGGAACTAGGTCTGGGGGAAGGAGTACCCAAATGGGAGGAGATATGGAGGGCATCGCACGGAACCACAGCTTCACCCACATGGAGGGAGTTTAGATGGCAAGTGCTTACAAGATTTTTCAGAACACCAGTGGCAACCAAGCACTATGGCCAAACTTGTTCAGACAAATGCTGGAGGGGTTGTGGGCAAGTGGGCTTGCACGAACATATCTTTTGGAGTTGTCCTAAAGTTAGGAGTTACTGGAGCCTTGTAAATCAGGGGTTGAGCCAGATTTTACAGATAGAGATTCCAGAATAGCCTCGCTATCTTTTGTTGGGGGAGCCTCCCCCGGGCCTGAAAGGCTCAAAAGCTAAGTATTTATTCCAGATCCTATTGGCAGCAGCCCAAAAGGTAATTACGAGGCTGTGGTTGAGTGAGGCACCCCAAGGGGAGGAGCAGTTGCTGTCCTGTTGTAACCAAATCAAAATAATGGAGATGCTTACAGCCAACCTGAATTTAAAGCTTGATTTACATAAGTCTCATTGGTTCCTCTTCTTTGAGTTTCTTGGAGTCAAGGACGGAGTCACAACTTTGAAGATTCTGACCAGGGAGGCCCTAGATTAGGAGCTAGGAAAGGTTTATTTCTAGCACCTCCTAAGTGGTCAGTAAACCAGATTAGGCCTCTACATGTTTTCAGCCATAAGTGATTGTTACAGATTCACCATCTGCAAGCGAGGGGAAGGGAGGGTGGGGGTAAAGTTGGATTAAATTGTTCTTTAGGTAATGTATTATCTTGTCTTTATTTTTTTTTTCATACTTTACTCTCTTGGCTGTTCTGACAGCAACTAACTATGGGGTTACAGACTTAAAGTATGGAAGTAAGTGCAGTCTGTAGTGCACAAGCCAGCCTAGAATTTCTTTGTTAGACGAGTGGCATAATCTATTAATTGTAGGTGGCTGGTCATTTAATTCATTTCATAACCAGTACTGTGCAAACTAAGCTGGTATAAGACTATCTTCTGTATTAGAGAATGTAATATCCTTTATACATGTTTTCTTTTTCTGTAACCTGTCTCTGTCTGAAAAAGTGGAATAATAAAAAATTACAGTTTCAAAAAAAAAAAGAAACAGGGAGGGAAACATGAAGGCCCTAGAGTCCCTTCTTACCTTTTGTTACTACTGTGTGTTACTATGATGCCTTCTAATGTAAGAATGATACATTTGTCACATAACATAGCCTCGTTCAACCTCTTCAGATCTGCACAAATATTATAAAATCCTTTCTTTTAATGACTGGCACAGTAGGTGCACACAAAGGTGTTGGCTCTGTAATCTTTATAATGTCAACTTTTCCATCCTACTTAATTCGCCTCTTACTTTGGGTAACATGATTCTACCTACGTTGACACAACATGGCTCAGCATTGTCCTTCAGAGCAATGTTTACAAGATCTCCCTTTGGGAGCCCGGCATTTCCAAATACACTATTGTTGAGCTCTTCCCTTCTCTGGATCAGGCCTATTTTTTTTTTTTTTTTTTGCACCTTCCTTAGTCTTCTCGGTCCACCTCTCCTTCTAGCCAGCAATGAACCCCACCGACAACCTTGTCCCAACCCCCTCTACCTACCTCATATTGCAGCTGTCCGAGGGGTGGCCTGGGGTATCCCTTCACCGGATGGGTCCCTCTCCTCTGAGGGTGAAGGCAACAGGGAGGACAACCAGTGCACTATCTGTTCAGACACTGGGAGATGCTGAGGTGGCTTTGGGGTCTCAGGGCACCCATGGCAGCAGGAGCCAGTAGCCATCATCCAGCCAGCCAACAAGCAGTTTTCCGGTTTGTTCCCTGGGGAGGGGGGTGGCGTGGTGTGCCATAGACATCAAGGCACATGCTAATGTCCACCACTTCCCTTGCATTCAGCAGGGCTCACCGAGTTGTCATGCTCCTGGCCTCCACTAGGAGGCAGCACACAGTGAGCCACATCCCTTCCCTCCCCCCAGGATAAGGTGAGCAGTCATTGGACGCTCAAGCCTTCTCCTCCCGGCTGGCCCTCCAGCGACTCGGGTCCATTCCCGAACCTGGATTGCCAGTGTTGCAAGTGGAAATCCAACCACTGTGCCAACGGACCAGCATATCAGGCCTATTTTGATAGCTAGCTACTCAGCATCATAGGAGGATGTCTACCGTAGCTCCACCAAGCACACAAATATTAGGTTCATACAGTACAGTATAACTTACTTTAACCCCTGTCCCAGCTGTTGTATGAACTGACCTTTATACTATAAAACAACCACAGAGCTGTTTAGAATGTCAGTGGGCTGGTTTAATGGAGGGCAAACTCACAGACTATTGTAAGCTGCTACAGAAAATATGGTGGCATTGGCACCTGAATCTTTTTCCAAGTTAAGCATTCCCTCCCCCGTGTCCATTTCCACTCAGCAATCATGGATGAATTACTGTCCGATCAATTCTAAAAAACAGACTGAGGACTGCTATCAGCTACTAAACCCTACACTCTTGTTATCCTTCACACCACATCAAAATGCTTTTTTCTGCATTTTCTCCATTATGAATTTCTAACAGGACTGTAGTCCATGATCACAGTTGCATCTTGAACAATGTTTTGGTGGTGCAGTTTGATATTTTACTCATGCTTTTGTTCTGGCAATGTTCATTACCCCTTTTCCATAACTTCTTTGGCTTTGCAATGCCCCAATGAACTTCCTACAAGCTTTTCTCTCCCCTTGTTTGCTCTGTATTCTGACTTTTAATTAACTCATTGTTACAGGCTATCTAAATCAAGTTTTCTGTAGTTGCAGTTTCTCTGACAGTACTTTATCTGAAAGACCTATTTGTCTCTGTATTTGTCTTTATCGGGGCCAAAATCAGAAGTCTGCTAAATTATAGAAACTTTGAAGAAAAGCTTTAAATGACTCACTCACTTTTTGATTCTTTATAACGTAGGAGAACATGCACACTTATGGATACTGTAACATTTCACCTTGGAGTGAAATATTCACAAAGCTATTGTGAGCCACAAAAAAATTACCAGTTCTTCTTCACAAAGGCAAATGGCTGGAAAATGTGTTCTGCTTCCATCCCCATTGCAATTATTAATGAAATGACCTGTGCAGTTTCATCATTTTCAGTGAGTTTTGTTGTAGTCTGAAACTGATTGAAACATTGCCTCCACTATGGTCGTTCAGTGGGTTTTTCAAATTAAAATATTCTAAGGGTGAAACTTCACCATAGCTGACCTCTTCAGCCCTTCTGCACTGTAGTAAATGGAAAAACCAGCTACATAATCTCAATTCAAAATAATTTTGCAGTACTTTCCTCTTTGACACCATGTCACAGAATAACACACACAAACACAACCACCACCGTGTGTTTCTTCCAAGGACCTGTATTTGCTTATTATTGTACAGTGCAACAACAGACTAATAAAAGGTTCTTCCCACACAGGAAAAAGGTTTTTCTTTACACAGACATAAACACTACAAGAACAGTGATCCATACAATCAGTAGCCCTTTTACATAGAAACATAGAATTTGACAGCAGATAAGGACCGCTTGGCCCACCCAGTCTGCCCATTTCCCTACCTAATGGATAAGCTGCAGATCCTAGTTAACCAGCAGCCTACTTCTTTCTACCCCAACCCCCTAGAATTGCTTTATGACTGTCCCATGCATGCTTGAATTTAACCACTGTTTTTGACTCACAACCTCCTCAGGAAGGCTGTTCCATGCATCCACAACCCTCTGTAAAAATACTTCCTTACATTACCTCTGAACCGCCCCTCCCCATCTTCAAATTGTGCCCCTTGTTCTTGCACACCTCTTTTTCAAAGATGCTATCCTCTTGGACTTTGTTGATTCCCTTGAGGTACCTGAAAGTTTCTATCATGTCCCCCTCTCCCTCCTTTCCTCGAGGCTATACATATTGAGCCTCTTAGTCTCTCTTCATATGTCTTCCGTGCAGACCCTGCACCATTTTAGTTGCCATCCTCTGGACAGCTTCCATCCTGTCTATGTCCTTTCGGAGACTGGGTCTCCAGAACTGCATGCAGTACTCCAGATAGGGTCTCACCAGCTGTCTGTACAGAGGGATAACAACTTCCTGTTTTCTACTGGTGATGCCTCTCCCTACGCATTCCAATATCCCCCCAGCCCTTCCTACTGCCTTCTCACATTGCTTGCCCATCTTTAAGTCATCTGATATGACTACCCCCAGGTCCCTTTCCAGTTTTGTTATTGTTAGTATTTCACACCCCATTGTGTACTCTTCTCCTGGGCTTTTGTTTCCCAGGTGCATTACCTTGCACTTCTTAGCATTGAATCTAAGCTGCCATTACATTTGACCATTCCTCTAACCTTGCCAAGTCCCTTCTTATCCTTTCCACCCCACCTTGTGCATCAACTCTGTTGCAGATCTTTGTGTCATCTGCAAAGAGATGTACTTTCCCTTCCAGTCCCTCTGCAATGTCGCTTATAAAGACATTGAAGAGGACCAGTCCTAATAGTGAACCCTGCATTACCCCACTAGTAACCCCCCTTTCTTCAGAGTGGACTCCATTTACTATTACCCTCTGTGTCCTATTCTCTAGCCAATTCTTTACCCAGGTTATCATCTTGGGACCCACTCCCAGGCTGGCTAACTTGTATATTAATCTTTTGTGTGGGACTGTGTCAAATGCCTTGCTAAAGTCTAGGTAGGCCATGTCCACAGCCCCTCCCTGATCTACTACTTTGGTCACCCAGTCAAAGAAATCTATTAGATTTGTCTGGCATGACCTTCCCACTGTGAATCCATGCTGCCTTGGGTCCTGTGCCCTCTGGCCTCTAGGTACTCAACAATTCTTTCCTTCAGAAGTGATTCCATCATTTTCCCTATCACTGAGGTTAAACTAACAGGTCTGCAGTTTCCTGCTTCTGCCCTACTCCCACTTTTGTGAAGGGGAATCACATCTGCCCTCCTCCAGTCCTCAGGTACCACCCCATCCTCCCATGATTTGTTAAAGCGGGTAGTCAGTGGTGTCACTAGTTCTACCCTTAGTTCTTTTAGAATTCTGGGATGAATCTCATCAGGCCCCATTGCTTTGTCCACCTTCAGTTTTAAGAGTTCTTTCAGAACCCTTTCTTCTGTAAATGGGCTGGTATCAACTTCTATATCCAGAGTATTTCTATTGTTTGTTTTAGGTACCTCCCCCTCTTCATTTGTAAATACTGAGCAAAAATATTTGTTTAGTATCTCTGTCTTTTCACAATCACCCTCTTCCCACCCCCTCCCCTTTATTAAGCCTCACTATCCTTCCCTTGGTCTTCCTTCGCTCCCTGATGTACCTAAAAAAGGTTTTATCCCCCTTCTTAACTGAGTTGGCTATCTTTCCCTCGGTTCGGGCCTTTGCTGTTCTGACTGCCTTCCCAGCTTCCTTTTGCTTTAACTGATACAATTCTCTGTCCTGCTCCTTCTGTGATTTCTTGTGCTTCCTGAATGCTTTCTTTTTCTCTTGAACCTTCACTGCCACCTCCTTTGAGAACCATAGTGGTTTCTTACATTGTTTAGTTTTGTTTGTTTCACACAAAGGCTAGATACCTCTGCGATGGCAGCTTATATTCTTCCGCATTGTTCTTCCACCCCTCCTTCCTGCCCATTTGCTAGTGCATTCCTTAGGCACTCACCCATTTTGGCAAAGTCAGCCCTCCTGAAGTCCAGTACTTTTGCCTTTGTATGACTTGACTCTATTGCTGTGTTTATTGTGAACCATACTGTTCGATGGTCGCTAGTTCCCAGATGGCTACCAACTTCTACATCTGTGATCCTGTCTCCATCTCCATTTGAGAGAACCAGGTCTAAGATTGCTCCCTCTTGAGTGGGTTCCAAAGTGAAGTGCCCACTTAAATGAGAGTACCACTATTAACAGAGAGTTAGCAACTGTCCCAGTGCACAAAATAGGTAATACTTTCTAACTGATCAGCTGCCTGCATGTTCTCCAGCTCACCACTCTCACTGAGCCCTCTGAGTGTGAAATGGTCACCAACAGGCTGCAAATGTCCTAACAGAAATATAGAAACATAGACAGTGATGGCAGAAAAGAACAAAGGACCATGTAGTCTGCCCAGAGTTCATTATCTGCCCCAGGAGCTTTATCCATACAGGATTTTGTCCCCCCCGCCATCCCCTGCTCCCTTCCTACTGCTTTGGACCTGAGCAACCACCTAATGCTTCAATCTGTCCCAATCATACTTGAAACAATGTACAGTCATATGGCACCCACCACCGCTGCTGGCAGACTGTTTCAGAGCTCCACTACCCTTTCGTAAAATAGAATTTCCTCACATACCTAGTACCCCCAACCCAGTTTCCACTCATGACCTGGGGTTCTTGACTCTGTACTCCTGCTAAATAAGTAAAGTCTCCCTCCAGCCCACAGCCCCAGATGCTGGCCAATCCCCTCGGGCAACTCAGCAGCCACAAACAAAGTCTCCCTCCAGCCCACAGCCCCAGACGCTGGCCAATCCACTCGGGCAACTCAGCAGGTACAGCATTACAGAAATGGTGCACTCAAGGCAGCAGCACAGTGTTTGAACTTGGTACCTTTTTACTTTGTGCAACGCAGCTCTTTTAATTTCTTCTGTATGTGCTCCACTGTTGTAGCTTGCCTAGACTGCATCTTTTAATTAATGTTGCACTATAAAGATAAAGGCTAACACTTTTAAATGTTAAATTATAATGTTATAGTCGGCAACTTTATTTCAAAGTTAGCAATTTAATTTCCCATCTCCTCTCCTTGCTGTCTCTGTAATTTCTCCTTCCCCCTCTCCTGTTTTGCCAGTCTCACTCCCTGCACAGCTTGTAACCCCACCTGACCTTTTGTTTTTCAGCCCACAAGTAAAGTCTCCCTGCAGGCCACAGCCCCAGACATCGACCGATCCCATTGGGTAACTCAGCAGATACAACATAACAAATGCAGAGCATCCAAGGCAGCAGCACAGTTTCCATCATTGCTTTCATGGTGACTGCCCCCTCCCCCGTTGGGTGTCCTGTAAATTGTAGCCTTCTATTCATGTGACCTGGCTCATGTGACAGTAGGTTGCTTTTCTATCTCCCCACTTTTCCATTTGCATCTTCTCACTCTCTGCCACTAGTGACCACTGGCTATCTCTATCTGTATGTTAGAAGCTCCTCTCCTTCTAAGCTCACTCAGTGCACACTCTCACTACTCTGTCTCTCTGTATTCCTATGTAGAACCTCCTTCCCTTTCTCTAACCCCACAAGTCACCTCCCTACTTGCTCAATTCCACCATATACCACCCCCTCATTTCACCCCATCTACATCCCAACCGCACTTCACCCCCTCAGTTTGACTAGTTTACACCACAAATCCTAGCCCCCTGTCCCCGTCTCATAACCCCCCTTTGCTTACCAGTCTACTTCCCAGCTGCCCACTACTGCTTTCTTCCTGCTCCCCCACCCACTCATTCTAGCCTGCTTTCTTCCTCCTCTTTAAACCTAGAAGCCCTCCTCTGCTGTATCTGCCTTCCTAACCTCCTCCCAGTTCTTACCCTACCAGAAGACCTAAGTACCCCCCACAACTTTCACTCATCCTGCTCCTCTTACTCCTCTGAGGAGATGTTGAATTAAACCTAGGCCCCCCACCAACTCCTACTCCCTCTGCTCAGCCAAATGGACTACACATCTTCCATTTAAATGCTTGGAGCATTCTACCTAAATTGGATGCCCTAAATGTCTGGGTCACCCAACACTCCCCTGATGTTCTGTGTGCAACTGAATCATGGATCTCTGCCAGGATCTCTGATTCATCCTTCTGTATCCCTGATTTTAATTTGTTCTGCCAGGCCAATGGAAGGCGTTGTGGTGGTGTGGTCATCTGTACCAGTCGATCTCTCTCTTGTTCTCTTTCACGCTGAGATGACTGCTCCTCTTCCCATGAGCTTCTTATAGCTCTCCTGGCACTCCCTCCACCCTTCCAATCTACATCAGATTAGTGTATTGCCCACCCAACGCTCCCCATAACTCAGTTATTGAGTGCATCTCTGTCATTTCCTCCCATTCAAGTAAAGGTGAGCTCATCCTGTTTGGTGATTTCAATTTGGATTGGCTCTCCCCTTCTTCCAAACCCTCAATCCTTAAAATTGAATCCCTAAATCTCTCCCAACTGATTTCTGTTCCTACACACCCCAACTCCAGTTCTATTTATTTATTTGGTTTTTGGTGACCGGGTAAGTTCGCTAGATAGCAGTGTGCCTATTTTCAGGTATGATCTGGGAGGTTACATTTCACAAGGACAATAACAAAACACAATTACAATTACATAAACACTTCCACGAGGGCAGATTACAGTTCTGAGAAACACAGCACAGCAAGAAGCCGTACATTATAGCAGTTAAGTGCAGGAAACAGGTAATGACGCAGGTACAGTAGCTCAGAATGAAAAAACGCTGTAAGGAGAGACTTTAGAGACAGTGGTTTAAACAACTAGTGCAGGGTGTACATTGGGGAACACTCAGAAAGTGTACCTGCACATCTGGATTATTTTACAGGTGGTAGGGCACTGCAGTAGGGCACTGAGAGTCAGAGGGTCAACTGGGTGCTCTCCTCCCACCCCCACTGCAACTCTGCCACTGGAGTTCTTCCCAATGCTCTCTGTGATCATTGCATCACCTTCTGCATAAGAACAGCCTCAGTTCCAAAATCTGCCCCCATATACTTATTGAATCACCCTCTTCACTCCCTGGACACAAATTCCCTTCTACAGAACCTGACTTAAGCTGACTGGTCCCCTGTGTACACAGCCTTGGATGTCGACTTGACTCTCCAATTCTGTTCCGACACCCTGACTAAAATCTGGAATCCAGACTAAAACATAACCATCATCCTAGGATAACACCTGACCTCCTTGCCCTCTGCAGAATTCAGGATAAACACTGGACCACTTTCAAGGCTTCCCTCCTTCCTTCACACCTTCTACTTTACAAATCCCTTAGAAACGCCTGTAATAAGGTCATCAAAACTGACAAATCGAATTTCTTCAAATCCAAGCTACAGACTACATCCAATTCCAAGAAAACAACAAACAGGTGCCAGCACTCCAGAGCCAGGAGTTTAAGAATCTAAACTCCAACGAAGGAGGTCCATTTGATTTAAATATACAAAATGGTAAATTTATACAGAGAAAATTCCCCAATGCAAGAAGAAGACGAGGTTCATCTCAACATCCAATTCCCCATCTAACTTTTGGAAAGTTATCCACTCCCTCCTAGACCCTCCAGCATCTCAAACCCCTTGTCATAAATTATGAAGGGATCAACAATCACTGACTCAGCTTATAACGCAGACACCTTTAACACTTTCTATACAACCTGTGTCCTCCCTGACCATCCCTTTCCCACCTCTACAGTTCCTTCTCCCTCACAGTCTGGCGCTGGTTACTTCTTTCCCCCATTACCTCCCACGGGGTCTTAAAGGCTCTTATGTCACTCAGTCCCACAAAAACCAGTCCAGATGGCCTTCACTCCAAAATTCTCCATATTTCTGCTCCTGTGATAGCTGCCTCCCTTGCCCATCTCCTAAATCTCTCCCTCACAACAAGCTCCATCCCCCTGGCCTGGAAGTTGACCAAAGTGCTCCCCCTCCATAAAGTAGTGGACCCCGCTACACCTGGAAATTATAGTCCCATCGTTTCCTTCCTGCTCTTGCCAAGCTCAAGGAGTCTGTCATCTACTCAAGGCTCCTGGAACATCTCTCTGCCACCAACAGCCTCTCTCCCTTCCAGTCAGGCTTTAGGAAGCAGCAAGCCATATTCTCCTCCCTGTTCCAAGTCACTGACCGCATCCAATCAGCAATGGACAAAGGCCTTGTCACTGCTGCCATTTTCATGGACTTGTCAAAGGCCTTTGACTCAGTCTCTCCTCATCTTCTTATCCAAAAACTTCTCTCCGCCAGTCTGGCCCATCTGCCGCAGAGTGGTTCAGTTCCTACCTCCATAACAGAGAACAATCCAATTCAAGTAGGCAGCATCCTCACCCCCCAACTTCCTATCCAAACCATAGTCTCTTAAGGTTTGGTACTCGACCCAGTCCTTTTCTCACTATTTATAAATGACCTCCCATCCATCTGCTCTCCCTCCAAAATCCACATGTACGCAGATGACACCATGATGTACATCTCTGGCCCAAATGCCACAGATATAGCTACCCCCTGTAGCATGACTTCGGTATAGTGCAACTATGGTTCAGGAACAACCAGCTCAAACTTAACTCCAAAAAAACAGTCTCTATGTTTTTTGGATCATGACAAAGACTATCCAAATCCCAGAATCCCCTGCCTTTACCACACTGGATAGCTCTCCACTTGACACAGTCAAATCTTTCAAATACCTTGGGGTCTGGCTTGACAGCAACCTCGACTTCTCAAGCCGCACTGACTCCATCTGCTCCAGACTTTGTCCAAAGCTTGGAGCCCTCTACCACCATAACGGCTGTCTCCTCTTGTCCACCAGCAGTGACCTAGTCATCAAAACTATCTTACCAGTTATAGACTATGCAGACATTGTGTATGGTTCCACACCCACTACCTCAATCACTAAGCTTGACACTTTATTAAACTCTTTCTGCCATTTTGCCACTTCCTTCCCCCCTCACTCACCACTGCATCCTATACTCCTCACTTTTCTTAATGCATCTTCATATGAGGTGCCATGTCCATAGTATTACCTTCATCTCCAAGTACTGGTTTAGAACCCTTCCCCTGTACCTCAACTCCTGCCTATCCCCTGGTAATCTCCTCCCCGTACTCCCTCTGATCCAGGGATGCTCAGACGTTCTCTGTCCCACATCCTTGCACTTGTTCATGAAAGACCAAGTTTTCCTACCATCTCCCTCACCTTTGGAACCAACTCCCATGGAACACTTGCCATTCCCCCACTTTCTCTGCCCTTAAATCCCTGCACCAAGCAGCCCCTTCACTACTTGCTCATGTCATTCCCCCAGCTCCCAGACCCTGTCTACACCTGCCCAAACCTAGCCTCTTTTTCCTCTCACAGTTCCTTACCTAAGGTGCACAGTGTGTGCATTACTATTGTGACCCTGCTGCTACTGTATATAAGATGCCTGCACCCTAATATATCCTATTTTAATCCATACCTTGCTGCTACTGTATATATTTCATCTTTGTTATTTATACCATTGTATATTTGCACGGTATTCTTTGTTTGTACTGTTTTTATTATTTGAAGTTACTGCTGTGCTTTATGGCAACATTTACTACTTCTTACTTCCACTGCGTTATTTACATTGCATTATGTATGCTTTTTCCACTTTTTGTCCCCTTCCCCTGGGTGGCACCTGGAAATGAGCTTCGGCTCAGTGTGTCTCTCCCAGTTACCAACTATTAAATAAATAAATAAGTAAATAAAACTAGTTCCCTGCAATTCACTTTGTTTATTCCCTTCTGGAACTTGAAGGTCTCTATCATATCCCCACCTCTCTTGCCTGGTCTCCAGTGAGCTCATATTCAGTGCCTTGAGATGATCTTCAGAAGCTCTGCCCTGCTGAGCCTGAATAATCCTGGTCACATGTGTTGTACTGTCTCCAGCCTGTCCTTGTCCTTCCTTAGATGAAGACTCCAGAACTGAGTACAGTATTCCAGGTGAGGCCTCACTAGAGACCTATATGGAGGTAGAAGTACCTCCTTTTTCCTGCAGTCAGTATCCCTTCTGATATACCCCAGCATCCTGTAAGCCTCATTATAGGCCTTGTTACACTGTCTTGTTTTTTTGAAGGATCCATTAATGATGACTCCCAGGTCTCATACCTGTGCTGTAGTGCTCAGTTTAACCCCTCCCATCCAGTATTCTGTCCTTTTTTCCCCTAGGTACATAACCTTGCATATTTGGTCACTGAATTTCAACTGCCAAACATTAGACCACCTTGCAGTCCTTTGCAGATCCCACTGCATCTCCCTGATCCCTCCACTGCTAGCTACCCTACTTCAGAACTTTGTGTCATCTGCAAAGAGATACAGCTTTCCCAGGATACCCTCTCCAATGTCACTGAAAAACATAGTGAAAAGTAGAGGACCCAGGACAGATCCCTACAGCACCCCACTCATGATCTCCCTCTCTTCTGATTTGACTCCATTTACCCCACCCTCTGCTGTCTCACCTTCAACCAGTTTCCTTCCCATCTATGTCCATAGTTATGCCAAGGTCCTCCAGCTTCTTCAGCTGTCTTCTGTGTGGCACCAAGTTAGATAGTCACAAGTAGGGAAAGGTGGGTACTAAAATACCTGACAACTGGGAATACCCACAGGTACCTCAAAAGTACCTGAAAAAAAAACCCAGATGAAAACAGAGTAGTCGGGTAGGGTAGTCACTACCTGACCCATTCTACTACCCAATTCACTGGCCCTGACCATAAGAAAAATCATATAAAGACTGTATTTTCTGGGACTATTACACTGTCTGTTAGGTGCCCTGAGCTGTTATACCCATGGGGGGCATTGCTGAGGCAGGTACAAGAGGCACAGGCTCTGTTAGCAAGCCTGCTGCTGTTTTCAAAAATTACACACGGCAGACACTGCTCAGACAGGTACAAGAGGCACAGCTGCTGTGAGTGAGCCTACTGCTGTTTCAAAAAATTATACCCATGGCAGGCATTGCTGAGGCAGGTATGAGAGGTGCAGGCTCTCTTAGCAAGCCTGATGCTGTTTTCAAAAATTATACCCATGGTGGGCATTGCTCAATCAGGTACATGAGGCACCACTGCTCTTAGCGAGCTTGCTACTGTGTCCAAACATTATACCCATGGTGGGCATTTCTGAGGTAGGTACAAGAGGTGCAGTTGCTGTGATTGAGCCTGCTGCTGTTTTAAAAAATTATACCCTTGGTAGGCATTGCTGAGGTAGGTATGAGAAGCGCAGCTGCTGTGATTGAGCCTGCTGCTGTTATAAAACTATACCCATGGTGAGCATCAATCAAACTTACATAATATAAAATGATGACAGATAAAAGAAAACTAAGACTAATACTAGTGTGGCACATGTGGCTGGCTTGGTGGCAGGGGTGATGGTTTCATTTGTTTTGCACACAATCTAGTCATCATATTCAGTATTACTGTTTGAAGGCTGTTGTTCATATTCAGGGTCAGACTAGAATAAATCAGTGTTTGTGACAGTTGGGAAATTGTCAGCATTCATTTTAAGAAATGTAACCCATTCCACTTTTGCAGGACTTAGCAGTGTTCTGTAGTCAGTGACTATTCCTCTAGCTGCACCAAATATGCATTCTGAATATATGCTTGAAGGGGGAGAACTGAGGAACATTATCACAAGGTTTGCTAGATGTGGTCATAGTGTTCTTTCTTATTTCCAATACAGTACTGGATTTTCCTTGAGACCAATCACAGTACGGTCTGCAAAGTTCCCCAGGATCATTGTGCTGCTTGAGATGATTACCAGTATGGCAGATGAACCAGCTGCACATTCTTTAAGGGATACCAGTCCATGCAGTTGCAGGCAACTCAAAAGTGATTTGCCTTTCTGACCCTGAACATAGGATGCCCAAGAAGCAGCTGTAGATGTCCTTACCTTCCCTGATGACACTACTGACTGTGAAGAATTAATAGATGTGCTATTGTCTGTGCCAGAGGTGCACTGTGATGGTTCAGCAGAGTTTGACTGCTGCACATACATTAATGGTGTTTGTAGGGCAATGCCACATTTGGTTAGCTGAAGATCTCTCCAATACTCAATGTCTTCCCTTGAAGGAAGTATGGCCTCAATGTTCCACTTAAAGCAGGGATCTAGCAAAGTAGCAAACACATTGGTGTCATTCTTAAACATGGCATTTGTTCTCTGATCAGTCAACAATCTGAGACTCAAGTCATCTGCCAACATAGCAGTGGTGTCATCTTTTGACTGAAAGTCTTTCTTTATGTCATTTTGGAAAATGTGAAGAAATCTGATTTGAGGAAGAATTTGACTCAGGGTTGCACTGTCTGCACTGACGTCACACGTGGTAGCCTCAAATGGCTTCAATAAGGTGACCAAAGATTCTAGTAGATTCCATCTGCTGGAACAGAACATGATGTCTACTTTACCTATTTGATTCTGCATGGTGTAGTCATGTACAGATTTTTTTCTGTTCTAGAAGCCTTTTCAACATGTAAAATGTTGAATTCCAGTCTGTTGGAACTTTCTGCTTTAATGTATGCAAGGGTAAGTTGTTTGACCTCTGTGGCCCCTTCAGGATTTTTTGTGCTTTCACAGAGTGGCTTAATTGGTCACATCTTTTCCTAGTAAGACCTAACAGGTTTTCAACATTTCTGTTTCCATTTAAGAAACTATGGATGAGAAGATTTAAACAATGTGCAAAACAAGGTATGTGTTGCTAGCTGCCATCTCTAACAGCAGTGAGTGTGTTGGCACCATTATCTGATACTATAAACCCTGGAGATAAGGAATATGGATTGAGCCATTTTCTGGAATTGATTTTGCAGCTCCTGCAAAATATTCACATCAGTGTGGTTTTCCTCAAACATGGTGACAAATAATACAGCCTGCTTCCTACTACTTATGGCAGAGTGGGAATTATTACTTTCTGACTGAAAACGTGTCCAATGAGTTGTAACAGTCATGTAGACAGTTGTGTGGTTGCTGGTCCATATATCCATGGTTATGTAAACCTGCTTCACCTCAGAGAGTTTCAACTGTTTAGTGATTGGACTATGCACCAAGTCATACAACTGTGGAACAGAATATTTTGAGAAATACGTTCGACAGGGAACGGTGTATGGCGTTTCAATCCAGTTCATAAACTTGAGGAAACCTTTCTGGGCAACAAAAGCAAAAGGGAGCTGACAATTGGCCAATAACTCTGCAATGGCTCTATTTAACAGCTGGCATGTTGGATACTTGCGGGTAAATTTTGACATCCTTGTAACACTGTCTTTTGATGTTAGTTGATGAAAATGATGATATATTTTTAATTTGGGGGATTGTACTTTTCTTTTTTTTTTGAAATTACTCTTTTATTCTCCTATCCCCAGCCTTCCATCCCTGACCTATCAGGAGAGACATGGCAGAAATCCCACTGCCTGCCACCCTGCCCTAAAAGGACCCCAGAGCCCCATGGAGCCATGGTTTACCCCATGGGTGGGGACGAGGTGGGGGTGCGAACACCCCATAACTTATATTTCATCAGTCTGGGTCCATCAGGCAGGCATAGGCACATCGTGGGCATGTCTTCTGACTCTCCATCTCCCCAGCAGTGGCAGGCTGTTTTCTCATTTTCTCCCTCCCCGTACAGTGTGCAACTAGCCCGACATCATGGCGAAAGGCACCAATGTCCACTCTGTACAGCGGCCACCCATCCCCTACAATTTAGGCTTGCAGTACTCCAAGCCTCCACTCCGAGTCAGGCAAGTGCACGGGCATTGGCCTGTTCCCTCTCCAGAGAAGGCAAGCTGTCATAGGATGCTCAAACTTATCTCCCCCAGGCCAACCCACCAGCAACTCGAGTCTGCTCCCAAACCCTGGTCACTGTCGTGGTGCGAGGTGTGGCGTTCAGTGCCTTAACCCTCAGCGCCACCTGGCCGGCTGCAATTGTACTTTTCACACCTTTTGCACATGGAGTACTACTGTGGAATTTTGCAGAACTTGATGGTAAGACATTTGGCTTCAGGGTAGAACCCAGAGGGTTCAGGTAAACAGCACATTATCACAGGAGGAAAAAGTGACAAGCGGAGTACCGCAGGGATTGGTGCTGGGACCAACCCTTTTTAACATATTCATCAGCGATATTGCAGATGGATTAGAGAGAGGGGTGTGCTTGTTTGCAGATAATACTAAGCTCTGCAACAGAGTAGACACACATGAAGGAACAAAGGTGATAGAGTCAGGTCTACGCAGATTGGAAGGGTGGTCCAAGACTTGGCAGTTAAGCTTTAATACCAAAAACTGTTAAATCATGCACCTGGGTATATAAAATCCAAAAAGGAAGTACTACCTGGGTGGAGAACAAATAACTGAAACAGATCTGGAATGGGACCAGGGGGTACTCGTATCTAAGGATCAAAATGTGGGCCATCATTGTGAAAAAGCAGCACAAAAGGCCAACAGCATCCTGAGATGCATTGGAAGAGGCATCATAAGTAGAAAAAGGGAGGTAGTAATCCCATTGTACAGGTCCCTGGTGAGGCCCCACCTGGAGTACTGCATCCAGTTCTGGAAGCCTCATCTCAAAAAGGACATAGACCGACTAGAGGCAGAACAGAGAACAGCCACAAAGATGGTGCATGGTCTACACCATGTGTCATATGAGGATAGACTACAGCATCTCAGCATGTACTCCCTGGAGCAGAGAAGGAATAAGGGAGATATGATTGAGACCTTCAGATACCTAAGGCGGATCAACTTGACACAGGACCAGAGTCTCTTCCATATCAACAAAGACACACATACAAGAGGCCATAGCATGCACTTAATGGGAGGCAGATTCAAAAGCAATGTCAGAAAGTTCTTCACCAAAGGAGTGGTGGACCCCTGGAACAGGTTGCCACTGGAGGTAGTTGAGGTAAAGACAGGCAGCTCAAACTAGCTTGCAATAAGCCATGTGGGAACCTGAAACTACATAACAACTAAGAGGGGGGTTAGTGACAAAAGGGCAGACTAAATAGATCTTGCAGTCCCCTTCTGCTGGCACATTCCTATGATCCTATGTGTCAGAAGAAAACAATCAATGTTTGTCTGGGAAGACTGCAAGGCAGATCAAGTGATTCAGTGTCACTTCCTGCTTCCAGTTCATTGTCACACTGGTCATCACCACCACCACCTCCACTATCGCCCACAACAACCACACTGTCCCTTGCCCTGCCCCATTCAATTGGGTGTTTTGCCTTTGCATGTCGTATCAATACTGAGGATGTCCTGCTTTGCCATCACAGCTGACACTCTTTTCGCACAGACTGCATACAGCTTGAGAGTTATCTGCAGGATCAATATAAAATGAATTTCACACTAAAGATTTTTGCTTTGTACTATGATGCCTGACATTATTCTTGTACAGTTAAGGGACCTGGAGGAAACCCTATACTTCTATTTCCTCATTCACATGAATTTTTCTCATTCATGCTCATCTACTTATTCTTGCTTTTAGTAGTAGTAAGTAGTAGTAAAATGTTTTTATTCATAATAAAAATGAATGAAGGATAATCTCGATTGGGCATAGCTCATTTTCAACGAGGTCCCAACATTAATATACGTTAAAAAAGGAAAATGTTACATCACATACAATACAAATTTTCCATACATCACACAAGTACATACATGCATCTTTAAATTACACAATATAGATGATAAATAATATCCTCCTAGGACATAAAAATCCTTTATAAATCACAATGTTGCCTTTTTTGTCAAGAACTGGTACAATGCCAATAATTGTTCTCATGCAGCATAAACACAGATTTAGGAATTTCATTCCAGCTCATGGCTCCTCTATAATACAAGGATAATAAAATTAAATGGGATAAGTTTAACATAAGATTTTTTTTTCTGCACTTGCCTCTCATGCCCTACAGCAGCATCTTCTCCTACCCCCATTGAAACTACAGACCTCATCACCACAAGATTCAGAAGAACTGGAAGTGCTGTCACCATCAGGTGGGACATAACCTGAGCTATCCCGTTTGCAGTCCCCACTATCACCACCATGTTTATCAGCATTTACTGCCTCAGCAACTGAGGTTATATTTGAGGAGGATGTCTCCCCCTCCTTGCATTCTGCTTCATCAGCTGGAAGTCTCCTGGAACATGTGGCAAAATGTTCAGTACCTCTATAGAAACATAGAAACATAGACTTTGATGGCGGATAAGAACCGCTTGGCCAACCCCCTTCTATCTTCAAATTATGCCGCCTTGTTCTGCACATCTCTTTCTCTGAAAGATGCTACCTTCTTGGACTTTATTAATTCCCTTGAGGTACTTGAATGTTTCTGTCATGTCCCCCCCCCCCTTTCCTCAAGGGTGTACATATTAAGCTCTTTTAGTCTCTACTCATATGCCTTCTGGTGCAGACCCTGCACCATTTTAGTTGCCCTCCACTGGACTGCCTCCATCCTGTCTATGTCCTTGTGGACATGGGGTCTACAGAACCGCATGCAGTACTCCAGATGATGTCTCACCAGCTGTCTGTACAAAAGGATAACAACTTTTTGTGTTCTACTGGTGATGCCTCTCCCTATGCATCCCAGTATCACCCCAGCCCTCCTTACTGCCTTCTCACATTGCTTGCCTACCTTAAGGTCATCTGATATGACTACCCCCAGGTCCCTTTCCATTTTTGCTGTTGTTAGTACCTCCCCACCCCCATTGGGTACTCTTCCTTTGGGTTTTTGCTTCCCAGGCACAGACTTTGCACTTTTTTGCATTAAATCTAAGCTGCACTTTTGACCATTCCTCAAACCTTGCCAAATCTCTTCTCATCCTTTCCACCCCCCATGTATCAAACTTGTTGCAGATCTTTGTGTCATCTGCAAAGAAGCATACTTTTCCTTCCAGCCCCTCTGCAATGTCACCTATAAAGACATTAACGAGGCCTGGTCCTAGTACTGAACCCTGCGGTATCCCCCTAGTAACCCACCTTTCTTCAGAGTGTACTCCGTTTGCTATTACCCTCTGCATCCTGTTGTCCAGCCAATTTGTTACCCAGACTACCGCCCTGGGACCCACTCCCAGGCTGGCTAACTTGTTTATTAATGTTTTGTGTGGGACTTTGTCAAATGCCTTTCTAAAGTCTAGGTAGGTCATATTCACAGCCCCTCCCTGGTCTACTACTTTGGTCACCCAGTCAAAGAAATCTATTAGATTCGTCTGACATGACCTTTGCACTGTGCATCCATGCTGGCTTGGGTCCTGTGCCCCGCTGGCCTCTAGGTAGTCAACAATTCTTTCTTTCAGAAGTGATTCACTCATGATCCCTACCACTGAATTCAAACTAACAGGTCAGTAGTTTCCTGCCTCTGCCTTGCTCCCACTTTTGCGAAGGGGAATCACATCCACCCTTCTCCAGTCCTCAGGTACCACATCATCCTCCCAAGATTTGTTAAAAAGGGTAATCAGTGGTGTCACTAGTTCTCGCCTTAGTTCTTTTAGAATTCTGAGGGGAATCCGGTCAGGCCCCATTGCTTTGTCCACCTTCAGTTTTAGGAATTCTTTCAGGACCCTTTCTTCTGTGAATAGACTGGTATTGATCCCCCCTATCCAGAGTGCTTCTATTGTTTGGTTTAGGTACCTCCCCTCTTCTTCTTTTGTGAATACTGAGCAAAAGTATTCATTCAGTATCTCTGCCTTTTCACTGTTACCCTCTGCCCACTTCCCCTCCCCTTTATTAAGCCTCACTATCCCTCCCCTGGTCTTTCTTCGATCCCTAATGTACCTATGAATGCTTTTATCCCCCTTCTTAACTGAGTTGGCTATCTTTTCCTCAGTTTGGGCCTTTGTTATTCTGGCTGCCTTCCCCGCTTCCTTCTGCTTTAACTGATACAGTTCTCTGTCCTGCTCCTTTTGTGATTCCTTATACTTCCTGAATGCTATATTTTTCTCCCTTACCTTCCACGCCACCTCTTTTGAGAACCATAGTGGTTTTAACTTTGTTTGGCTTTGTTTATTTGCTTCACACAAAGGTTTGTTGCCTCTGCGATGGCAGTTTTGATTTTTCCTCATTGTTCTTCCCCTCTTTCCTGCCCATTTGCTAGTGCATTCCTTAGGCACTTACCCATTTTGCCAAAGTCAGCCCACCTAAAGTCCAGTACCATCACTTTGTATGGTTTGACTCTAATGGCTGTGTTTATCATGAACCACACTGAACCCACTTCAAAATCTCTCTCCATCCCCGTTTCAGAATACCAGCTCTAAGATTTCTCCCTTCCAAGTGGGTTCCAACACTAGCTGTCTGAGGAATGCCCCCCTGTAGGGTATCTAGAATGAATCTGCTCTTGGATGTGGCTGCAGCAAATGTGCGCCAATTAACATCTGGCAAATTCAGGTCCCCTATCAACAATATCTCCCCTTTTTCTGCTATTCAAAGGATGCCTTATATCATTTCCTTGTCCATTTCCTCCCCCGAGATGGGGGTCTGTATACAACCCCCATGAGGATTGTGGTGCCATTTCCTGTCGCCAAGGTGACCCACAGTGCCTCCTCTCCAGCCCGTTTACCCTTTAGTTCCATTGCTTTGATCCCTTCCCTTACATAGGGAGCTACTCCTCTTCCTCTTTTACCCTCCCTGTCCCTCCTGTAGATTGTGTACCCTGGTATGTTGACATCCCAGTCATGGGTCTCTGTGTATCACATTTCTGTGACTGCCACAATATCCAGGTGTCCCTCTTCCATCAAGACCATTAGTTCAGGAAGCTTGTTACCCAGACTATGGGCATTGGTACTCATTGCCCTTCATTTTTTGATGGCCTTACCCATTTTAGATCCATCCCTGCCCTTACTGCCTTTGCCTTTTTTTCATTTACCCCATCCTGCTCCCTATTGGCCTCTCTACCTTGATGTTTACCTCACTAACTACCCTGTTTTGTGTGGGGAGGCTGGGAATTCCCTGTTTCTTATCAGTGCTTCTCCCCTTGGCTAATTTAAAAGCTTGCCAATGAAACATTTATATATATCACCTAGGAGCCTGGTTCCCCTCCCGGACAGATGCAGACCATTGTGCCAGTATAGGCCTGTATCCCTCCAGGTAGACCCCCAGTCCCCTCAATGAAGCCAAAACCTTCTTACTCTATGAGTACCTCCTGTCAGTTCTTTCCAAAACTCCACTATAATTTCACATGCTTTTTTGGTCCAGGAGGACATTCAATGACAGTCCTGGTGATGCTATCATTGTTGCAATGTTCTTCATTAGTGCTCGGATTCAAACTGTCCACATCATTTTCAGTTCCATGTGCAACAGCACTGTGCTTCCTTTCTGTAGACTTAAAACAGAAAATGCGAGACATAGTACACACAGCCATGGCTTTCGCTATGCCACAGAGAGACATCATGTCACACATAGTGTAGCTATGACAGGGCTCAGGGCACAGACAGTGTAGTACAGCCTGAATGGCTTTCACTATACTGCAGAGAGACACAGAGTAGCTATGTCACAGACAGGGATTAGGGCACCTAACAGAGAGTATTTAATACAGCCTAAATGTCTTTATGCAGGCCCAGGGACACACAGAGTAGCTATTTCACAGACGGCTCATGGCGCCTAACAGATAGTGTGTAATACAGCCTGAATGGCTTTCACTATACTGCAGAGAGACACAGAGTAGCTATGTCACAGACAGGGATTAGGGCACCTAACAGACAGTATTTAATACAGCCTAAATGTCTTTATGCAGGCCCGGGACACACAGAGTAGCTATGTCACAGACGGCTCGTGGCGCCTAACAGATATTGTGTAATACAGCCCGAATGGCTTCACTATGCTGCAGAGAGAAGCAGAGTTTATGTCACAAGCATGGCTCAGGGCACCTAACACAGATAGTGTGTAATACAGCCTAAATGACTTCTATACTGCAGAGAGACACAGTATATATCACAGACAGGGCTCAGGGCACCTAACAGACAGTATATGCGTGAATATAGCCTAAATGGCTTTCATTATACTGCACAAACAGGGCTCAGGGCACCAACAACAGACAGTGTGTAATACAGCCTAAATGGCTTCACTGTACAGCAGAGAGACACAGAGTATATGTCACAAGCAGCACTCAGGGCATCTAACAGACAGTGTGTGTATACTGCCTACTGTAAATGATTTTCACTATACTGCAAAGACACACACAGCGTGGCTATGTCCCAAGTAGGGCTCAGGGCACCAACAACAGACAGTGTGTAATAAAGCCTAAATGGCTTCACTATACAGCAGAGAGACACAGAGTATATGTCACAAGCAGCACTCAGGGCATCTAACAGACAGTGTGTGTATACTGCCTACTGCAAATGGCTTTCACTATACTGCAAAGACACACACAGAGTGGCTATGCCCCAAATAGGGCTCAGGGCACCAACAACAGACAATGTGTAATTACAGCCAAAATGGCTTCACTGTACTGCAGAGAGACACAGAGTATATGTCACAGACAGGGCTCAGGGCACCTAACAACAGACAGATGAGTGTGTTAGGCTCAGGGGGAAGAACACAAGGGCCAAAGAGCCCAGCTGGTTCAGTTCTGGGATTGTGAAAGCAGTAAGGGAAAAGAGGTTGGCCTATAGAAAATTCAGAAAGACCGGGAGAGAGTTGTATAGGGAAAATTACCAAAGGTTGGCTAGTGAGGCAAATAAGGAAATCTGCCGAGCAAAGGCACAGAAGGAGCTGCAAATAGCTGAAGGAATTAAGAAGGGGGAGAAGGCTTTCTTTCACTATATAAGTGAGAAAAGGGACAAGAAGGAAGGGATTGTTAGACTTAAGAAAGGTGTGGAGCAGGTGGAGGATAATGGAGGAAAAGCAGAGATACTAAATGAATACTTTTGTTCTGTCTTCACCAGGGAGAAGGATGGACCAGTGCCTTCAGGAGGGAAAAGAGGAGTGGGGGGAAGGAGAACACAGACATAGTGATAGAGGAGGGTAGAGTGAGGGAGGATCTGCTGGCACTGAAAGTGGACAAATCATCAGGACCAGACAGAGTACATCCAAGGGTAGTAATGGAACTGGCTGAGTTGCTGGCAGGGCCACTAACAGACCTATTTAATAGTTCATTAGAGTCAGGTGTGGTACCACAGGACTGGAGAACAGTACATGTAGTGCCACTTCACAAACACGGTCCCAAGAATGATCCAGGGAATTACAGACCAGTCAGTCTGACCTCCATTGTGGGCAAGCTCATGGAGACCGTAAAAAAGGAAAGGTTGATGGAATATCTAGAGGAGCATGGTCTCCAGGATGAGAGGCAGCATGGGTTCATGGAGGGGAGAGTGTGCCAAACAAATCTGATTGACTTCTTTGACTGTGTTACTAAGACAGTAGAAAGGGGCCAAGCTGTAGACATCCTCTATCTTGATTTCAGCAAGGCCTTTGACTCTGTGCCCCACAAAAGGTTGATCAGAAAGTTGGTGGATCTTGGAATTGGTAAAAAGATAGCCAGATGGGTGGAAAACTGGCTGAGGGACAGAACCCAGAGGGTGGTGGTGGTGGGAGAGTTATCTGGAACCAGAGAGGTAACCAGTGGGGTTCCACAGGGCTCCATGCTAGGGCCAGTGTTGTTCAATGTCTTCATTAATGACATTGGGGATGGCATTAAAGGCAAAATGTGCCTATTCCAGATGACACCAAGCTCTGTGGGAGAGTGGACACAGCTGAAGGGATACGGGACCTACAGGAAGATCTGAAAAAGCTGGAGAGGTGATCCAGGATCTGGCAGCTTGGATTCAATGTCAGGAAATGCAAAGTTATGCATATTGGAGCCTAGAATCCAAGGACAGAGTATTACCTGGGTGGAGTCCGAGTATCTTGATCAGAGGAGGAGAAGGACCTGGGAGTGATGATCACTAGTGACCTGAAGCACTCCACACAGTGCAAGAAAGCAGCAGCAAAGGCAAACAAGATGCTGGGATGCATAGCTAGGGGGATCAGTAGTAGGAGAGAGGAGGTTATATTGCCCTTGTACATGTCACTGGTAAGACCGCATCTAGAGTATGGCATTCAGTACTGGTGCACACACCTCAAAAAGGACATTAACCTGCTGGAGAAGGTACAGAGGAGGGCTACAAAGATGATAGCTGGTCAGCAGGGCAAGGCATACGAAGAGAGGTTGAGAGCACTGAACATTTACTCCCTGGAAGACAGGAGAGAGAGAGAGGGGGCATGATTGGGACTTTCAAGTATTTGAAAGGGAAAATAAGGTTGATAAGGAGAGTCTCTTTAAGCTGAATGGTAACCATATCATGAGGGGGCACAGTCTTAAGCTGGAGGGTGGGAGGTTTAGGAGGGAGGTCAGGAAGCACTTCTTCACAGAGAGGGTGGTGGACACTTGGAATGCGCTGCTGGAAGAGGTAATTTTGTTGAAGACAGTGGGCAGCTTTAAGAGAGGCTGGGATAGACATAGGGGAAGGTAAGAATCATGGGTAGGGAGGATGGGAGGAGTGAGGAGGGAGGGCAAGGACATTAGCTCAAGCTGTGGACCCTGCAATACAAACAGACTTGATAGACCAAATGGCCTTCTTCAGCTGGCTTTTCCATATGTTCGTGTGTGTGTGTGTGTATATATGTATATATAGATATAGATATATTATGGTAGCACAGTAGTGCTACCATAGTTAGGGTTGAGGAGCCATTTCTATGTTAAACCCAAAATTTTGCACCTTAATAACTTTGCAACCGTTTGATGGATTTGCCTAAAATTTGGAATACATGATCAAGACTCATACACCTTGGGATCTGCCAAGTTTCGTACCGATCGGATACACGGCTGTGGAGTTATTAAGCGTGATCTGCGCGTGCGTTTACGCTTTTTCTGGAATTCTACAGTCGCGCCTACAGGTCGCACGGTTTGCGCAACCGGCACAAAATCTTCAGGGAATGTGCAGCCAGGGTCCCCGATGTGCCTTTCAAAGATTTTGTGAAAAAATATTAAACGGTTCAAAAGTTATTCAAAAAACAATTTCCCATTATAAGTCAATGGGAAAAGTTAACAAAAAGTTCGGACAGTGTCGCAAATGCATTTTACTTTCAAATGGCCCTGTTATCAAGAATCTGCCATCTTGTTTTCAGTTAGTGATCAGTAAAATGCTTGCCATTTAAATTTGTGACCCTCTAGCAACATAATTCTTTTGTATTCACCTAGTCAGACCCTGAGGATGCTAGCCATGTCTTTATTTTTGGTAAAACACCCCAGAAATATGTTTTCAAGTTGGAAAAGCGCTTCACAAAGTACTTTCATGCTCACAAAGTGTCGCGACATTTTTGGCGAAGCCAAGAAATTGCTACAGTACTTTTCTAGTCTGTGGGAAATGACAGCAATTCTTTGGCACCGCTGCAAAAGAACTGTGTTGAGTTTTGGGCTGGATTTGACGAACGAGTGACATCTCACAGATGTGCCTTTCAGTGTTTTGTTGAAAAATATTGCATGGCTGCAAAGTTATGGTACTCAAAGTTGATGCTTTTTCCCATAGGATAACATTACGGCGCCGACGATTACAGGAATCCTTTGGCACCCTGCTGCAAAATAACAGTTTGGTCTTTTTTCCTGAAATTTGAGGGAATACAGCCAACATCCCACAGATGTGCCTTTCAGTGGTTTGGTGAAAAATATTACAGGGAGGCAAAGTTATGGCACTCGAACTTCTTTTTCCATAGGATAACTATTACGGCATTCGCGCTTATCAGGGCCCGTATCTTGAAAACAGTCGAGATACGGACTTTCATCAGAAAATGCTTAGCCCTTTGGGGCTAAGTACAAAACTAGCCAGGATAGTCGAAATCATATGACTTTAAATTTTTTCACGCTATACGGTTCCTGAGATATAACCTATTTAGTATTCCAAGTCCTCATTTTCTGCTCCAATACCCATTATTATGCATACATTCTTTGTACTCACTGTCCTTTCTATGCAGCTTTTGGGAAAACCAGCCTGTGCGCTTTACATCTACGTTACCGATGTCTTTCTGCTTGCGGTTCCATACCTGTTTCACTTCCCTCTGACGCCTACGCCACCCATGTAGTTATCCTTTATGCTTTCCTTTGTGCTTATGCTTCTGTTATTTTTGCCATTTGTGTTCTATAGTACTGTTTCTTTTTCTGTTTCACTTTGCGCCACCATGCCCATTGACATTTCCGCTTTCAGGCACCATATTACTATGTGACAACACATCATGTGGCAGACCATTCCCCGCTACACCACCGCAGCGTTACCCTTCTGTTCTTATTCGCGTGCGTTACATGTGCGCCACTGTTAGCACTTCTGTTTATGTTGCTGTTCCAGTTACTATGCCACATATCGCACGTGAGGGAGCGCTGGGCCAGAAGGGCCCTTGGACTCGCCGCCGCATTATGTGGCGGAGGCCCTGATCGCCGCATTACATCTACTATTTCATTATCACTCAAAAGAGGATGAGGCAAATTTAACGTAGGTTGTTCCACAGTGGCTCAGCAGGGCCCTCATTCAGCTCATCTCTCCGCATTGGTGCACATTGGGATCGTCGGGTCCCAACTCACCCCATTCTCCTTTACTTCTGCCGCTTTACACATGTAATGGGTGGAGAGATAGGGCTGACGACTTCAATGCGCACTCCAATGCCGGTTGGTGGGGTGGGCTGGGGTCCAAGGGTTTTCAACCCTAACACCGAATTTCCTCACTTTTGTCGCTGTGGAACAACCCTAACTAATGCATTAAACTTGAGTTTTTTGCCTCTAATATATATATATATTTATAAAATGGGTAGGGAAATTGCTTGGAATTTATTGGAGAATGAGCATCACATGACTGTGCATATATCAGAGCGCGACCGCACATCTGCACTTTTACCCCCCTCCAAAACAATCTTGCCATTTTATAAGATAGATAATCCACTTTGATATGTGCAGTCATGCTCTGATATACACATGCCTTAGGTGGTTGACGTACTCGGTCTGCGGTCTCGTGCGTAACAACGCACACCAAGGTGTGCGTATATCAGAACGTGACCGCACACCTCAGAGTGGGTTATCTATTACATATATGTATATATAGATCTAGAGATAGATATAGATATAGATATAGATATAGATATATACAGCTGCTACCAGAAGCAACAAGTGCCTTCCCCCCTTCTCCTTCTCTCCCAAGTACTGCTATACTTGATGACCCTCAATTACTCCTCCTTTTTTCAGTCCCCAACCCTTGCTCCCCCTTCCTTCCTGGACAAAAGTTGTGCTTTAACTATTTTTTTTTTTTTATGTTTTTGCAGATTTTCGTCACTCTTGCAGTGAGCGCTGAATCTTGCTCCCTGTCCCACCAACCTTCAGAGCTAGTCTGCGTGCTTACACAGCAGACAGGGAGCTCAGACACTAGCACTGACCAGTCGGATTGTCAGGCTGGTGTCAAGTGTTCCTTTCGGCTTTGAGGACCCCACAGGCTGCTTGTAATGCCCTATTAGAAATCAGAAAATTCCCAGGACCCCACAGGCTGCCTGTAAGTGCCAATTTAAATAGCAATTACCCGTTACCCATGTCCACAGTGCCTGACCTGTGAAGTATACTGTTAGGTTGGGTAGGGTAGTAAATTACCCAAACTACCCACCCGATCAAAAAATGCTGATACCCAACCTACCCACTCCAGTTACCCAATGGTAGCCCATCCATATCTACAAGATCCTCTTTAATCAGTGGCTCCATCAGGTTACCCACTGCAGAGGTAAGTCTGACAGGTCTGTAGTTCCTTAATTGCTCCTTGCTCCCTCCCCACCCATGTAGTGGGACTACAGCTGCTACACTCCAGTCTTTCAGAAGTACCCCTGTCTAAATTGAGCTATTGAATATCCCTACTAGGGATTCAGTAGCAGAATTAGTAGTAGCAGTAGATTTTATTTGTAATTATTGGTGCCCTTCCCTAGGGGCTCAGGGTACCATTACAATCAAGCCGACATACAGTAGAAAAATGACACATCACAATACCATAATAAATTAAAACTTGCAAATAAATATAGGAATACATAAACAAATACTAAAACTAACTAGTTTAAGCTAGCCAGATAATACAGTTCTAATAAAACATTAATTCTGCTGTTAAAAATATAAATACAGACCAGGTGCCAGTATGGAATAGAGGTTTAATCCCCAAAGGACTGCATGAATAAGAAAGTCTTGTGGCCCCTTTTAAAGGCTTCTATCAAGGGGGCCTCCCTCAGGGTTCTCAAGAAAGAGTTTCGCAAGACCAGGCCCACAACCTCAAAGGCCCAGTCACCAAACGATTTTTATCTCACCCTGGGTAATACAAGGAGGTCTTTCTCAGTGGATCAGAGAGGATGTGCGGACATGTAAGGATGTAGGATGTCTGTCAGATAGCCCAGGCCAACCAGTGTAGGGCCTTGTAAGTTAGTAACTCAACTTTGAAGGAGATACGCCACTTAACTAGCAGCTAGTGCAGTTTACGCAGTGCCAGAAAGACATGACACTGTTTCTAAAGGCCAGGCAGCAACCTAGCAGCTGTGTTCTGCACTAGTGAAGGTGCCATAACATACCTCCACTGACCCTGAGATACACAGCATTGCAGTAATCAAGCCTCAACATTACAAATGCATGTACCAGTGTTGTCAAGTCTCTGGGGGCAGGGGGATAAGGGGTGTAATCCAGCTGATGTTCCTCAGATGGTGAAGCCATTCTGGACACCTGCTGACTCCTGAGCCTCAAATGTCAACCTCTCATTCAGAATGACTCACACATTTTTTACCTTGTGGCAGCCAAACACTCTGAGGAGCTAAGCTGAAGGCCAGCCTCCCTCTCAGTAACCACCACTCCTCCCCATCAACATGACTCAATCACCAGCACTTCAGCCTTGTCCAGGTTGAGTCTTAACCTGCTCAATAACATCCAATCTTGGATCTCGGCCAGGCACCAATTCAGCACATCAAACACACCCAGCATCTCGGGTGCAAATGACAGATAGAGCTGGATGTCATCTGCACAACAGTGAAACCCAACTCCATACTGCCTAATGATCTTGCCAAGGGGCAGCATGTACACCACGAACAACATAGGCAAGAGAACCAAGCCCTGGGGCATGCCACAGAGCAGAACCATCGGGAACGAGGAAAACCTTCCCAACATCACCCTCCAAGTCCTGCCACTGAGATAGAGCTCAAACCAGCAGATAACTAGTGAACTCTACATACTCCCTAAGCCGATCAAATAACAGCCCATGGTCCATGGTGTCAAAGACTGATGAGAGATCGAGCAGAATGAGAATTGACCATTCACCTCTATCCCTCACCCTGAGCAGGTCATCGTGCACCCTAATCAGTGCAGTTTCTGTGCTAAGCTTGTATTTAAAACAAGATTGGAGTGGTTCATAGATGTCAAAGGCAGTGAAGTGTGCCTTGACCTGAAGCACAACCACCTTTTCAATACCCTTACCCAAACAGGTCAGGTCAGAGATTGGCCAGTAATTCACCAAGACATCCTAGTCCAAAGATAATTTCTACAGGTGGGGATTCACCAGTACATCTTTCAGCGCAGCTGGGAAAACCTCCTCTGATTGGTAGCACCAGATAATCTCAGCAAACACCTGGCTCAACTGCCCAATGCAATTCACTAATAACTGCATTGGACCTGGATCTAGTTCACAACATGTTGGCCTCAGCCCAGAGATCACCTCATTAACATCTTATGAACATACGAACATATGACAACTGCCAGCAGAAAATGGCCTATTGGTCTATCAAGTCTGCTCAATTTTACAGCTAGCAGCCCTATTCTACAGCTGCCCCTCCCTCCTTACCCCCCTCCCTTGAGCATCCCTCTTGCACTGTCCCAGCCACTTTTTAAGCAGCCCACTGTTCTACAGGCCACCACCTCAGCCAGCAGCACTTTCCACTCTGCCACCACCCTCTCCGTAAACAAGTGTCTTCTCATTTCCATCCTGAACCTTCCACCTTCCAATCTCATATAATGTCCTCGAGTGTCCCTCCCCACCCTTATTTTGAATAGTCCTTCCATACCAGTCTTGTTTATTCCTCTCATGTATTTGAAGGTCTCTATCATATCCCCCCCCGTCTCGCCTTTCCTCCAGTGAGTACATGTTTAACTCTCTCAGCCTCCCCTCATATGGCAAGTCCCCCATACCCTGGATCATCTTTGTTGCTCTGCGCTGCACCCTCTCTAGAAATCTAATGTCCCTCTTCAGGTATGAGCACCAGTACTGCATGCAGTACTTCAGGTGAGGTCTAACCAACACTCTATACAATGGCAGAATCACCTCCGCCTTCCATGAAGCTATACCCCTGGCAATACAACCCAGCATTTTTTGGGCCCTTGCTGCCACCTTCCTACACTGTGCTGATCCCTTAATGAGCACCCCCAGATATTTCTCCTCCTCAGTCTTGGCTAGCTGCACTCCCCCCAGCTGGTAGTTTCTCCTTGGATTCTTTGCCCCAAAATGCAATACCTTGCATTTCTTGGCATTGAACCCCAGTTGACAGGTATCCAACCAGGTCTCCAGCCTTGTCAGATCTTCCTGCAAATCCTGTCACCTCCCTTTGTCATCCACCACTGCTACCATCTTGGTGTCATCAGCAAATAGACTGATCTTACTTTTGATGCCCTACGAAATGTCTGCAATAAATATCCCAAATAACACTGGCCCTAACACCGATCCCTACAGAACCCACTCATCACTGCCCTTGGGGATGATAGTTCCCCTCCCACCACCACTCTCTGCTGCCTTTTCTGCAGCCAGTTCACCAACCATTTCACCAATTTCACACCCGCCACTGTGCCTTCTAGCTTTCTTCCAAGTCTCCCATGCGACATCACGTCAAATGTCTGACTGACGTCCAGGTACAGGACATCCACTGCATGGCCCTTGTCCATTTGTCTAGTCACCCAGTCACAGTATTCTACCAGGTTGGTCTGGCAGGATCTGCCCATGACAAAGCCATGTTAACTACTGTCCTGCAGCCCATTGGACTCCAGCAGGGACACCAGCCTCTCCTTCAGGATTGTCTCCATTAGTTTTCCCAAGCTGGATGTGAGGCTCACTGGTCTATAGTTCCCTGGATCATTCTTGGGGCCGTTCTTATGGAGGGAGACCATGTGAGCCATCCTCCAATCCTGTGGTATGCATCCTGAGTCCAGCAAGGCATTAAACAGGCCTGCCAAGGGCCCTTCCAGGACCTCCACTAGCTCCTTTGGTACCCTTGGGTGAATGCCATCTGACCCTGGTACCTTGTCCACCCTTAGTGCCCTTAATGCTTCTAGCTGTCTACCTTCCGTGATTTCCCCATCCGTCCCTCCCCTCCGTTCCTACCATCTCACCTACTTTGGGTATCTCCCTCCTTTCTGCTTGGTAAATACTGAGCAGAAGTAGTCATTAAGTGCTTCTGCCTTTTCGCCTCCCTTTTCCACCCATCCTCCCTCCATGTTAATCCCTACTATCTGGTCCCTACAACCACTTTTCTCCCTGATGTACCTGAAGAAGCCCACCTCCCCCTCTTTAATGCCCTTCACAAAACTGAATTCCCAGGATGTCTTTGCTGCCCTTACTGCCCTAGTCACCCTTCTCGCTTCCTTCAGGTACTCCTCCCTATCCTCCCCCCTCCCAGTTTTTTTTGTATCTCCTAAAGGCAGCTCTTTTCTTCCTTATGCTGTCTATGACTCCCTTGCTTATCCAGCTACTGTAGGTTTCTTAACCCTAGCTTTTTTGCTCCGGGCCTTGCTGCAAGATTCTGTTGACTCTACTATCCCTAACTTTATGAGTTCCCACCTCTAGTTCATGTCCATATTAGGCTGAATTCTGGAGAGGTACCCCGTACCACTTCTCTCATCTTCTTGAAATCAGCCTTTCTAAAATCCAGCACCTTCATGTCAGATCCCACCCCTTCCTTACCCATATTCAGCTGGAACCATATTGACCAGTGGTCGCTCCACTCCAGTGATTCTTCCACTCTCAGCTTCCTCACACACTCTTCGTTGGTCAGCACAAGGTCAAGGATGTTCCCTTCCCTGGTTGGTTCATTGATCAACTGCATTAGGAAGTTATCCTGGAAGGCATCCAGCACTACCTGATCTCTTCTATTATTGGTGGCAGGGGGACTCCAATCCACTCCCGGCAGGTTGAAGTCCCCAACTATCACCACTCCCCCCCTTTCTGCATGCCCTCTGGATCTGCCCCTCTAATTCTATATCTAGCTCTTCTGTTTGGGAGAGCAGCCTATACACCACTCCCAACCTTAGTGTCCTATTCCTGGTGTCTTGGATTTGCACCCACAGTGACTCCTTTTCTCCTTCCTCCCCCTCCTCCCTTACACACTTCACCCCCTATCTCACAAAAAGCACCCCCCCTTTTCCTTTACCTCTGTCTTTTCAGAATATCCTGTATCCTGGAACTGCCAGGTCCCAGTCATGGTACTGGGAGGCCCATTTCAGTGATGGCCACCATGTCCACCTCCCCCTCTGCAATGAGAGTCTGTAGTTACGCAGTTTTATTCCCCAAGCTTCTAGCATTCAGTGAGACCATCTTCCATCCCCTTACCCTCTCTGCTCCCTTCCCCTACCTCCCTTTTTTTCACCACCTCTAGCACCTGTCTCTAGTCCAATTTCGCTGTTATGGGGGTACGCCCACATAGTTTCCCATCCTGAAGCCTCTGCATACCTCTAACCCTCTGGCAACCCCCTGCTCCTAGTTTAAATGCAACTTATCTTCTATGCACTTACAGATCCTCTGCTTCAACACTTGCTTGCCCTCTTCATTCAAGTGCAGTCTGTCTTTAGCATACAGCCTGCTGTCCTCCCAGGTCACAGCCCACCCTCCTACCAGCCCATACCCTTTGTCCTGACACCAGGTTCCCAGCCATTTGTTAAATTCCTGTATTCTCAGTTTCCTTGCTGTGCTTGCTCTGGAAACTGGATGTACCTCCAAGAAAGTTACTGATCTTCCTGCCCCCTCGCAAATTGGTCCTAGTCCCTCAAACCTCTTCTTCACTACATTAACCATACCATCAGTTAGGTCGTTCGTCCCCAAGTGCAGAATTAGATGGAATTTCTCTCTGCCCCTTCAAGCATACTTCATAATGGATTGCCCCACCCTTTCCGCTATCATTCATGGCATGGCCTCCACCCAAACATGGCTATGCTTCTCTCCCTTGCTACCCCACCTGACAACTCTTAGTATTGAGTCTCCAAACACCAGGATTCCACCCTGTTTACCATCTGCTTCCATCCCAACATCCCATTCTTTCCCTCCAATTACCCCTTCATCCAACTGCACCTTTTCTCCCTTCTGCCCCTATTGTATTTCCCTCATTACTGCTTCCCCCATACCTGTTCCATCTTGACATCCTGACACCCATCTGTTACTCCTCTGAACTCATCCCCTCTCTCTGTCACCTTTCCCTCCACTGCTATGGCATGCTTTTCTGAAGATCCTTCTCCTTCTACTACTACTACCCCTTCCTACTGCTATCCTGATCCTCCCTCCCTACTCCATGTTTGTCACCACCTCCCCTCCTATTCTCATTCCCTTTTTCCTCCTTCCTGTTCTCTTCTGACCTCTGGCCTTCATTTCCCCGACTCAGTGTCCCTAGGTCCTGGACCCCCGGCTCAGTTCCTGGTTCCTCTGACTCAGTGCCCCTAGGCCCGGGTCCCCCTGGTTCAGTTCCCCTTTCTTTAACCTCCTCTGCATTCTCCCTGTGACACTCCAAACTGTCCACCCCCCCTCTGGTCCCCTCCTACCTCCTCGCACTGCTGGGTCATTACCCTCCTTAGCCCGCCCTGCCTTCCTAGCTCCTCCTGCAGACCCATGATCTCATTTTTAAGTTGCCCTATTTGCATTTAAACTATATATCCCCCTATTCTCCATGCCATTTTAAGAAAGGCTGGCACCCCACAGTTGTTGCAGCCTAACTCCCTTCCCAATACCTTTTGTGCCCACCAACAACACCCATCCTTCCAGCTGAAGGATAGCCATTCCTCCCCCAAGGCTCCCCCACCCTCCTCTACTATTCTTACACATGTTCCTCCTGGACTCTTTTTCTCTTACCTCCTTGCACTAGCTGAATCAGGATGTGCTGCTTTGTTTAAGCTCCTCCTCCTCCTTTTTACGCCTTTTTCTTAGAACCTATCTAGCAGTCTCCTAGTGACACTCCTACCCCACCTTATCCCAATCAGAGCTTATTGAACTTTAAGTAAACATTTCTACCCAACCTTTTCCCAAATTAGAGCTTTTTCTAACAGCTAAAATAAACATTCCCAGGTTAAAAAGCTAAACTAAACATCTCTAGGTCATTCATTAAGCCCAAGAGTGAGACAAAGCCCTGCCTCTAATTAAATTTTCCTAGCCAACGTTTTCCCAACTTACAGCTTATTCAAAATGCTAAAATAAACACTTCTAGGTTAAAAAGCTAAAATAAACTTTACTAGGTTATTCATTAGTTAGTCCAAGAGCGAAACAAAGCCTTCCCTCTAATTAAACATTTCTACTAAGCCTTATCCCAAATTAGAGCTTATTCAAAAGGCTAAAATCAACATTTCTAGGTTAAAAGATAAAATAACCATTGATACACATGCCTATCAGGTACCAGATTCACTGCCACTTTCCACCATCACAGTCCAAACCCTATACATGACAACTAAATGCATCCAAGACATGAAGTCTCGACACTGCTGGGCTGTGATGATCCACTTGGTGAGATCCCAACCTGGATGGAGGACACCCTGTCTGAGAAGAACTGAGTAAACTCCTTACATTTAGTGAGTGAAAAATGCCTTCATGGGCTCCAGACAAGCTGGATATAAAAGTCTGTCCGCAGTTCAGAAAAGCTCACTTGGTCAATTCCTCCCAGCAACAATCTCCCTAGACAGAAACCCTGCTTTTCTCTCCAGGTGATTGCTCTTTGATACTTACTATAGTGAATAACCAAAGCCAGTTTGTCCTCCAGGGACCTGGATATCCTCTAACAATCCTCAAGCTTCCACCCATTTGCCTTCATCTCCCTTAGCTCACTGTCATATCACAGTGATCCAAGACATGAAGCCAATGGGCGTGTGCAAATAAGTGTCAGAAGATCAAACACCACATTGATGGCCTTATTATAGGTTGCCACTGCTTTCTCCTTATTTTTGATTTTATTTATTTAAAGCTTTAGAAGCAACCTTTGAGTAGAAATTTGTTTACAAAGGTTCCACGTCTTAAATAAAGTACACGAATTACAGACATATAGTTTACAGACATATAGTTTTATCAGGTTGACAGAACTTATGTAATGGGAAATATTGGCGATACTGTACAAAATATAGCAGTGTCCCATTATGATAATGTATATATACAGTCATGGGGGAAACATAGATTTCATAAGGTACAGCCCCAAGGGAGTGTTGTAGGAAAGGTATAGTCACACTATCATTAAAGGAGGTACAATGATGGTATAGGCAAAAAAAGGGGGTGGGATAGAGACCAGTATTGAACTGAGGGACAATTGCTGAGACCTGGAGGGGGAGAGAGAAACAGGGGGCTATAAGAAGGAAAAAGGGGTCCATGGCACTGAGGGAGAATGATGGGGGGGGGAGAGAAAGAGTGGGAGAGAGGGGGAGAAAATTGGGTGCTCTGGACCCATAGTGCATACCACCATCATACCTGATGTATCCAATACCACCAAAAGTCCTTCCGGCTATAGCCCACATGTAGAATAGTACTGGACCATTTCTACAGAGAGTGGACTACAAAGGGGGGGCCTCAAAAGAAAACCTGATAGCTCTGTGATCTAACCAGATGACCAGATCAATATTGAGACCAGTGACCTCAAGTCCCAGAAAGAATAGCAGGTCTAAGGCATGGCCATTTTGGTGAGTCATAGAAGTAATTAACATCTTGTGCAAAACCCAGGGATTCCATACTCCAAAGGAAATCCTGCCCAAAATACAAGAGTTCATCATCGACCCAAGCATTACAATCACCCAGGATAAAATACCTAAGCAATTCCAACACTCTGTAAGTGACAAAGTCCATGATTCCCTGCACAACTTTCCCCCCATGCCCCAGAGGCCAGTACATGAGTAGAATTCTGCAACCTGCATCTGGACCCCCACACACAGCCATGCATACAGATGATGCAGTATCCCCAACTGGATGCACAACCAGGTTCAGTTTGGATCTCCCTGTCCTTTCTTGGGCAGTGCACTGCAGAGAATCTAGCTGGGATGACTGGCTCCAGTGCTGAGTCAGAATCATCACCAAGACATGTCTCCATGATGCAAGCTAGAGTGACCGAGGAATCAGAAATAAAGTCCACTAAATTAATAGTCTTACCCCTCATTGATCTGCATTACACAGCATTGTTCAAAGAGGATGAGTAGAGGTGGCAGGCCTCTCAGATCCCTACCAACTCAGTCTCTTGGGATCCCTAAGTATGTGAGCCACAAACGTCTGGCCTCTGCCAAGTTCCCATTTGGCCCCATGGTGCATCCAAGTCCTCACAGTCCTGATGACATTGCCCCTAAGGCACCCCCCCCATATATACCACCCCTACCCCTTCACTTCCTCCTAATTCCCCCCTCCCTGCATCTCTAATAAACCAGACTTGGCAGGAAGAGGTTATGGAAAGGGCACAGATCATGGAGTAGGGCCGAGGAGTAGCTGAGCTTAGGGTCCTGTTGCTCTCTACACATCCCAGTTACTACTATACTGAAAGTCTAACTTTTCAGCATAACCCCCCCCCCAAAAAAAAAACACCCACCTCATGCACACACACCACTTGGAGGAAGATGACATGAACAGTCAGTATAGTGCAGTGATTTAAGGCTCTGAGATGCAAACCATCTTTGTGCTCCCAGGTCACACCAGGAAACAAGCTTTTGTTTAGTGTGCCTCTCCTGGTAAAAAAATCCCCCCCCCACCACCACCACCACACACCTAATCCACCCACAGTCAATTAAACATCCATGCAAACTACTACATACTGTATAATTACCCTAAATTTCACTGATCAAAGCACTCACGCACCAAATCACAACCCCCCAACAAAATAAACAACCAATATAAAATAATAAAAAAAGCTGAGTGTAGACTAGATCTTTCCAATATTTTAAAGTGCAGATGGTATCAAATGTTCAGCATGCAAAGATAAACGAGGAACAGTCACTAGCACTAATTAGCTCTCAATGTCTATGAAAAGTCTTTAAAACAAATGAAAACATGACAGGTTTACCCCTCTGTCTCTGCAACCATGTAACAATGGCCACAGGTTCTGCTCTCTGCCACATAGAGGAAATCAGGCTATGATGAAACCAGTCCACTGACAGGGGTAAATGGGGGTGGAAAATCACAGTCTTCAAAGCAAAGATGACACAAACAGTCAGGCAAAATGAAGAAAATAGAGTAAAACACTGCTTACCTACCTCCCTTTCAGTCCTTATAGTTCCAGCTCACAGAGTCCTGAGCACAGGGCAGAACCTTCTCCTGGTATCCCTGTGCTCCACACCATAGGAAGGCTCCTCACACCAGCTTCCCTCAGCTGCACTGTCAAATCCCCAGCAATACCAGTGGCTCCTTCACATCAATGCTGGTGAAGGACTCCAGATAACTCAGGTGGATTTTCTGACTCGGTTCCCCTGAACTGCTACAGCAAGTACCAGACTAGGCAGTTATATTCTAAAACCCAGTTTCTGTGAGAACTCCAGTGATATTACTCCTGACATTGCACCCCTCACTCCACCATGGCTTACACAGATCATGAAACTGTGACCCAGATTCGTGCTCTAGTGCTGGGTTGTGCTGTATGCTCCCTCTGAAATGTGAAAACTGTGCTATTAAACACAGTGCAGCACCTGTTGAACAGCACTTGTATTCAGTCAGTGCTGTAGCCAATTCCTTGGACACCCTTGGATGTATCCCATCCATTCCTGTGGCTTTATTTAAATTTAGTGCTTCAAGCCCCTGCTGGACTTTTTCTGTGGTGAATACTGGCTGCGTCATTTCAGGAAAACTCTTGATAGTTGCCTCAATGCCACTTTCAGGTAGGAGCCCACTGTCTTCCCTTGTGAAGACAAATCAGACGTAGTCATTGAGGATGGCTGCTTTATGTTCATCTTCCTCTAGTACCCTCCCTTTCTCTTGTAGCCTAACAATTCCCCCTCCCTGCTCTCTTTTTCCCCTAATACATCTGAAGAATTGTTTATTCTCATCCTTGAAACACCTGCAATATGCAGCAATTCTACTTTTGCCTCCCTGACCATCCTCTTTGCTTCCTTAATTTATATTTTATACTATCCTCATTCCTCCTCCTCCTGCTTTTCCTTGTACTTGGTGAAAGCCTTTGTTTTAGCCCTCACTGCTTCTTTGACACTTTCCAAGAAGCATATTAGTCTCTTGTACCTGTTTCATTTTATGACAGTTCTCATACATGACATTGTTGCCCCGAGAATGGTCCCCTTGTAGTCTCTTGTACCTGTTTCATTTTATGACAGTTCTCATACATGACATTGTTGCCCCGAGAATGGTCCCCTTGTAGTCTCTTGTACCTGTTTCATTTTATGACAGTTCTCATACATGACATTGTTGCCCCGAGAATGGTCCCCTTGTAGTCTCTTGTACCTGTTTCATTTATGACAGTTCTCATACATGACATTGTTGCCCGAGAATGGTCCCTTGTAGATCTCTTGTACCTGTTTAATTTTATGACAGTTCTCATACATGACATTGTTGCCCGAGAATGGTCCCCTTGTAGTCTCTTGTACCTGTTTCATTTTATGACAGTTCTCATACATGACATTGTTGCCCGAGAATGGTCCCTTAGTCTCTTGTACCTGTTTCATTTTATGACAGTTCTCATACATGACATTGTTGCCCGAGAATGGTCCCTTGTAGTCTCTTGTACCTGTTTCATTTTATGACAGTTCTCATACATGACATTGTTGCCCGAGAATGGTCCCCTTGTAGTCTCTTGTACCTGTTTCATTTCATGACAGTTCTCATACATGACATTGTTGCCCGAGAATGGTCCCTTGTGAGTCTCTTGTACCTGTTTAATTTTATGACAGTTCTCATACATGACATTGTTGCCCCGAGAATGGTCCCCTTGTAGTCTCTTGTACCTGTTTCATTTCATGACAGTTCTCATACATGACATTGTTGCCCCGAGAATGGTCCCCTTGTAGTCTCTTGTACCTGTTTCATTTTATGACAGTTCTCATACATGACATTGTTGCCCCGAGAATGGTCCCCTTGTAGTCTCTTGTACCTGTTTCATTTTATGACAGTTCTCATACATGACATTGTTGCCCCGAGAATGGTCCCCTTGTAGTCTCTTGTACCTGTTTCATTTTATGACAGTTCTCATACATGACATTGTTGCCCCGAGAATGGTCCCCTTGACTGCCCCCCATCTTTCCTCTACACCTTCAGTGCTGTCCACCCTGGTCAGTTTGTCTCAGACTAGCTCCTTCAACCAGTTGAAGACTGTTCTGAAATTTAGGACTTCAGTTTTTGATAGGGACATTCTGGCCACAAGGGCCTGGCTGAACCAAACAGAGTTACACAGAAACAGAATTTATCGGCAGAAAATGAACACTTGGCCCACCTAGTCTGACCAGGTGGTCCCTGCCTAGTCTGTCAGTGCAGACCCTAACTGGTCTCCATCAATCCTCCCTCCTCCCTGCCTATTTACTAATATTCCCCTATGTCTACCCATGCATTCTTGAAGCCCCCTACTGTTTTTGCCTCCACCATTTCCACAGGTAATCTATGCCAACTGTCACTCTCTCAGTGTGTGCTTCCTTACATCCCTCTTAAACTTCCTCTCCACTAATTTCATTACATGATCTCTGGTTCTAGTACTCTTCCTCATTTGAAAGAGACTCCCATCCTGACCCTGTTCATCCCCCATGAGGTACTTGGTCTCTGTAATGTATGTCCCCTCTTATTCTCCTCTCTTCCAGGATGTACTGTACATCTTGTGTTCCCTTGATCTCTCCCTGTAGGGCTTTTGGTGCAATCCCTGGACCACTTTAGTTGCCCTCCTCTGGACTGCCTCTACCCTGTCTATGTCCTTTCTGAGGTGCGGCCTTCAGAACTGGAGACAATACTCCAGATGGGATCACACCAGCAAGCAATACAGGGGCAACATCACCTCATTCCTCCTTCTGTAGATACCTCTCACTATGCATCCCAGCATTCCGCTTGCACTAACCACTGCTTTGTCACACTGCCATGCCATTTTGGGGTAATCAGATAGAATATCACCAAGTTCCCTTTCCTGATTAGTGACTTCAGTACCTCTCCCCATCTGATACTCTGCTCCTGGGTTCCTATGCCCTCGGTGCATGATTTTGCTCTTTTTGGCATTGAACCACAACTGCCATGCTCTTGACCTCTCCTCAAGTTTTCCAAGATCTCTCTCTATGCATTCTTTCCACCCCTTCTGATTGTTCACCCTAATACAGATTTTGATGCCATCTGCAAAAAGCCATATCTTCCCATCCAGCTCTTCTGCAATTATTTTGTATTTATTTATTTCAAATGTTTCATCAGGAAAGACATACTGAGCCTGTAACATCTTGTTTTCAGAAGCATCTTGGGGAATTTAGGAGGAGAATAAACAATACAGGATGTGCAAGTGAAAGTACATTATAACATGGCAAAAGAAATGCAGGACTTTGATTGAACATAGCATGTCACATGTAAATTGATTAATCCCTGTTACACGAACGCTGAGGGTGATAAGGCTGGCAGACAGATCAGTACTCAAGCTATAGTGGAGAGTCAGAACCTTTATAAATGAATGTTAACTCGTGTTGGTATTGTTGATAAATATTATCAATTCCTACCCACCCACCCAAGGGATAATTGCGAGTCACACAGATTCAAATTTTGATCGCACATATCGCTGTGAGTAAACAGAAGCAATCTGTGAAATAGCAAGTGTTTGAAAGAATGGGAGCTTGCGGCAAAGTGTCCCCAGGCAGAGAAAAAGAACTTCCTCTGTACCGAAACCTGAAAAACAAATAATGTTCCATCGTAGTGCAGAATTGCTAATGTCCCTTACTTAGGTGGTAGCATCACAGGGAAATATTTTCCTTAATGCTGTGTTGTGCTACAGAATTTCCAATGTTGCTTACTAATATACAGATATTGGGGCCTCTTCACAAATGGCTGGGATGGCTATGCGCCATGTAAGTCGAGACGCGTAGCTCTCGCGGCTGCCACCACTGCACCCCTGCTGCACACACACAAAACAGTCGATTGTGGAGCTCCAAGGGTGGCAGGCCAGGGGGTGGCACTGGGGGGGGCGGGCCAGCAGTCCACAGCATTCACAACCACATGGAGTGCTGTGCATGGAGGTTGACAGATCCACATTTGGAAGGCAGCTGTAAACCACCGGGGCCAGCTACATACACCCCCGGGGAGACTGCCTATGGATGCAGCAGGCATAGCGGGGGGGCATCAGCACCCCCAACACAGCAGCCCCTGCCATTGGAGCACATCTGGAGTTCAGGGTCAGGTGGGCAGGGTGACCACCCACAACGGCTCACTGAGCACTCTGCATGCTGGCCAGCAACATGACACCAGAGGAGTGTAAGGGGTCCACTGAAGGTCCCTGCATGGGCAGCTGATTGGCTGCCAGCCATGATCCATGCTCCACTCCCGCCTGCCCCCCAGTGTACCTGCACACCAGGGGGGCGGGCCACGTAAGTGAGCCGGGCAGGGGCTGGTGTTCATGAATGCAGCACCCGCGCTGAAATCCTTTGAGTGCAGAGCTGCATACCCCTATACATGCCTCTTGCATGTTCTTTTGTGAATAGGCCCCATTGTGCATTCTGCCTGTATTGTGTTGCAACTTAGTATTGCTTACTTATAACCCTCTATTTTTTGTTTCTGACTTTTAGAAATGAGCGGTTACTGCATTGTGCTCATCAGAGCAGCTACTGCCTTGTGCTCCTTAATGGTATGAGTGGCTACTGCCTTGTGCTCAAGATCATATACAGGCACCGTACAGATACATGTAGCAGCAAAAATCATACACTGTGAAATACAAGGTGGAACTGCAGTATGTGCTACAATTTTCGGAGAGTCCGTTTAACTGTTACCACTGTACAACACCTGAAATATATCCAAAAACAACACGTTGCATCATAGTTATTGCAGCATGATGATTGATCGTTTTTGTATATAGATGTAGAAATAATAGGCTTATAATGTATTTTTCAACATTGTGGATTACATAACAAACTGTTTTCCATTCTTGAAACTACACAGATATTTGTTAGATGCTGCATGTAAAGATGTTACAGTGTCCTAAATCTGGATGCATCACAGATATGTAACACTGAATAAAATATTGCAATTGTTAGAAAAGCTATACAGTATGTGACTCTTCTTAAAACATTGTATAATGTTGGAAGCTGGTAATAGTTTTATAGGTAAGAAGAATCAGTAAATTAAAGTTAAACAAGCAAAAACGAACAGTTTACCAAAATGCACTACTTTATTGAAAGGAAGGACACTTATGAAAGTCAGATACTGTTAGAGATTTAACAGCATTTCAGTCAAAATATCCCACTATATATAATGCCATGTTAAAGACGCAATGACCCACTTGAGGGTGTGTGTTTACTGGGGATTAATCAACACCCTGGGTGCTGTGAGGGCACTTGACTTCGTCTCGTGCCTCACAACACACCCAGGGTGTTGATTAATCTCCAGAAACCATACACTCTGTCATGGGTTATTGCTTACTTATAAAAGGACCAGTAAAAATAAAAATAGAATAACAATAACTATAACAGTGCACAGTCATGAATTACAGACAGTGTAGCACAAAACAAAGATGAACACAATGTAAAATTAAGGTACAAGTGCAATACAGTACTGGAGTAGAAATGCAAAACAGAACTGGGAGCAATGCCAGACGGTAGCAGATTGCCACCACCCAAACTAATAAAGTCAGTAAAGGAGGAGTGCCATGCAGTTATGATTAACTGATTTAGGCACAGTTAGCCAGGGGGAGTACCATGTAGGTCATTGCTCACAGCCGGGGGTGAGCAAGGGGGATATCACCAACAAGGGAAGACAGGAACAGGCATCAGGGATCAGAAACAGTTTCAGGAAGGGGTAGAAAGTCACAAAGAAGGTTCTTGAGGGAGGAGAAAGATGAGACTGGTCAAATAGACCGGGGAACAGAGGACCAGAGATTGGGAAAAGAAGATGTTGAAGAGGAACAGTCATAGTACTTCACCCAGTGACACCCCACTGTCACTGTCCCATCATTAGCATAAGCGCCATTAACAACCACCCTCTGTTGCCTGTTAACCAGTTTCTAACCCAGTTCACCACTTTAGATCCCACACCTATTCACCACTTTGGATCTCACCCTTGGTTATGGTCACTGGACCCCAGTGGCTCCCCTACTCTCACTCTATTCACCATCTCCGAGTTGATGAGTACCAGATTGAAAATGGCCACCGATCTAGTGGGTTCCTTCACCAGCTACACCAGCAGGCAGTCTTACAATGTATCCAACAAGCCTCACTTCTACCTGGCTGCTGGAATGTCCCAGCTTGGTATCTGGCAGGTACAGATCACGTACCACCACTTTCCCCTTTTTCAGTCCCATTGTCAACTCTTCCTCGAGCTCCCTATTTCTTTCTTCCCCTTCTCCTGGTGGTCTATAGATAACCCCCATCTGTATTTTCTTGCCTGAAGGTGCTATGTAGTGAACCTACAGTGACTTTGTTTCTCCATTGGTTCCCCTGATGTGTCCATCCTCCACAGCTTCTGTGCCCTCCCCATCATATAGGGCTATGCACCCTTCCTTTGCATTTCCCTTTATCCTGTCTAAACAATGTGTAAACTGGGACTGATACATCCCAGTCATTACTCTTTGTGGCCCAAAGTTTCTGTAATGGCTATGGGGTCCATCTCAGTGTCTGCTAGCAATGTCTGGAGCTTACTGATTTTATTAGCCAGACTCCTGGCATTAAGGCAGACCCTCTTCCAACTAGTTCCAGATCCTGTTTTGCTGTTTTGTGATCATGCACCTTTATTCCTTCTCATTCTCCATACCTTCTTATTTTTCTTGTTGCTTACAGAACCTTTGCCTCTTCCACTACTCCTTTTTGAACCTCAACCTTATTTTTACCCACCTCACTGCTACCAGTTTCCATTATGGGCAGCACTAGTTAGGTTCCCTTCTCTCAGTCCTTCTATTGGGGTTCCCCCAGCCTCCATCTCCCCTGCAGTCAGTTTAACTGTAGACATCAAACTTCTGCCACAGCACACTAGCCCCCTCTCATGTCAGGTGAAGGTTGCCACCTAGAAGAGTCTTCTGTCCCAGAAGTACCTCCACCAAGTGTTACCTTTTCTCCTTACACTGTCTCTTTAACCATCGACTTAATTCCTTTATCTCTTCCCTCCTTCCTCTACCTTTCCCTCCCCTTTTTCCTTACAGAAATACCTACAAAAAGGCCAGTGAGGCTGAGTGTGTCTGCAGTCTGTCCCCTAGCCTCTGAAACTTCAGCTTCACTTGCTCCATAGGCTGGCTCACCAGATCATTGGTACCCAAGTGTGCCAGCAAATCTAGTGCCCTCCATCTCTGATATACTCCCTGCTCTGTCTATGTTCCAGATAACAGATGCCCCGGGAAAGTACCCAACCATCTCCACCCCTCCTGCCCAAACCCAACACCCTCTCTAATCCCCTGATCATAGAATCCCCAACTAGTAAGACTCTTCTAGTTGCCTTTGTTTTTACTCTCATCCCTAGGTGACACAAGGTCATCACTCCCACTTCTCCAAACTGACCCAGAGTCCCTCCTTGTGCAGTCAGGTGCCTGAATGTCTTCCAGGGGTGCTGCCATCAGGATGGTATGGGGTTTGGTTAACCTCCTTGTGGTTCCCCCAGCCACCCTACCTCTCCCCCTCCCCATCACTCTCCACCCTCATACCAGTGGGCCTCTGGGTGAGTGGGGGAGTGGGCAGTGGGCTCCAGCTGTGCCTGTGCCTCAGGAGAGATGTCTCTCTTCCCTTACTGCTATCAGTTGAGCATGAAGCTCTGCAAAGATACTGAAAAGGGGTAGTGACCCCTCCTCCAGAGTGCAACCCTGGAGAAAAGCACCCCACAATCCCTGCAACTGACTTTCTTCCCACTAAACATCATGAGCTTTAGCTGGCTCAACTTTTCTGCTCTCCCTAATGCTCTGCTTCTAAAAGCAGAAACAAGATGGATCTGGAAAAAAAAACTGAGACGGTTTACCCATTTCACAGGTCTCTCCACTTTAGCTGCCTCAGGTGCAAAGTGGAAGGGGAAGGGGAGTACTAGCTGACTGTACCCCTCTGCTCTCCCTAATGCACTGCTTCTAAAAGCAGAAACAAAATGGGTCCCAGTTTCAAGAAGTGCGTCCTCCAGCTCACCACTGTTACTGCCCCTCAAGGGTTTTAGCCACTGAACTGCAAGTGAAATCTCCAAGGCTACAACTGAACACCTCTCAGTCTGAGTTGCAATTAGCAGTTTGCCTCAGCCCCCAAAAGAACTCTCCCTTGCTATCTGATTTCCACAACAAGCACAACACAGTATGGGGCAGTCTCAGTCCAGTGATGAAACAAGTACTCAGACCCCAATCCTCAGCTCACCACTCCAAGATTCTCCAGCTACAAAATTTGAAACCAGCACCAAGCTATCAGAACCCCCTCTCCCAGCCTTTTGCTTTCAGTTCAATTCTGGAACCTCTCACTGTGAGATTACTGTATGTACAGTATTAGTGAGAATCATCCAGAAGTCCAGCACTGCCAATCCCTTCATACCAATGATCTCTCAAGACTCCTTCTAAAATCAGTAATTGTGATCACTTTTGGAAGCTATGCTCATACACCTGCTGGTATGCAATGTCTAGAGTCAAAGATCACAAAGATAAAATTCTTGATGGGGATGTCTTCATGATATAAAACTAAAAGTGATTTTGGACAGTGCATTATCTGTTAAGATTAAGATGGAATTGAACACCTTTCCTGCATGGTAGCAGCACCACATCACTGGGCAGCATTTAGTCACAATTTAAAACATCCAACAGCAGTTCATTATAAACAATTATCAGTCCTACTGACAATAAGTTTACTCTGTTGCTCTTAGGACAAGCAATCGCTTATGAACAGTTATCTGACAGACTGAGAATTTCTCATTAGCACTCATCAGTCCTTCAGACAACCCTATTATGCTTATTTCTGAATTATATAATATTTACAAGTTTATTTCAGGAATGACATGCTGAGCTACAATAGTAAAGAAACAGTAATAGGTATGTCCTTGGGAAATGGAAGTGGAGGGTGCATGCAATCCAACCTACTGGAATATATTTACACATACTGTATAGTTAGATATATTTGGTGCAGTATTACCCACTGCTAAGCAATTTAGGTCATGAACTGTAGTGAGAAAGAAAAAAAGTGTCTTATTAGGAACTGAAAGCAGGGCCCCAGAATACTGTCCTGGTGCTCTAGGCTAACATGGTTTGACCTGACTCTTTCCGGACACACTTCCTTTTTCTGGTATTGCAAATTCTGCAATTAGGACAATTGAGATGACAATTAGATGTTTTTAGTGCAGTATCCCAATATCCCAGTAGGTCATATTATTTCTTTCTCACTACCATTTGTGACCTAAATTGTTTAGCAGTGACTAATACTGTACCAAAAACATATAATTGTGCAGGCCCAGTGGCGCTGAGGGTTGAGGTGTTGGACGGCACACCTCACACCACACCAGTGACCCATGTTCATGAATGAGTGCAGGCCGCTGGGGGTCAGCAGGGGTGGAGAAGTATTAAGCATCCCAAGAACTGATCTTCTCTTCTGGGAAGGGGAGATGCCAGTAGTCTGCAATTGCTTGCCCTCTAGTGGAGGCTGGGGGCAGCTCACCAATGCTGAAGATATGGGTGGGAGATTGAGCTGATGCATGGAGTGCGTGTGCTGCTGCTGCTGGTGTCATTGCATGCTTCATCCCTGAGGGAAGGGTAAAAATGGGAAAACAAGGGAGTCCTCTGCTGAAGGATGACAATTGTCACCCTGCAGCACTGCCTGGGTAGATGCCTCCCCAAAAACTGGATCTGGTCTGGTGGGTCGAGAGGACTCCCCACCCCCTGCCATGAAGGGTCAGTCATGGGGGTCAAAGGGGGGGGGTCTGATACCCAGTGCTTAGCGTGGGAGTGTAGGGACAGAACTAATTTGAATTACATATTTTATTATAATATTATTATATTACTAATTGTTATTCTATATCCTTTTATTGACTTAATTATTAAGTCCTATAAATGTTTCTGATCAAATTAATGCCTAAATCAATCTTTAAAACAATGGCAAAGCTGCTTAAGGCTTGAATACTAAAATACAATAATGATGTTATGAAAAGGGAATACAGCATATATGGTCAACTTCAGAAAAAAAAAGAGTTTCTAGGATAGTCTGTTTAAATTGAATGGCCTCTTCCAATTAGTAGCAGAAGAACTTGAAACTTGACATCATTTACAACCTTGTTTTTCAGTACCAGCCAGAGCACATCTCAGAGATTAACATAGGTTTAGACTGGCTTTAAGAAATTAAGACTTTTATTTATAGAAAATATACAAAAAAATTGATACATTTCAAAATTATACAGGTGATTGAAAATGCATGTACCTGCCCAGTGAGTAAGTTTTAAACCCATCAACAAAGTGTATTATGAGCTATTTACAAAAATCTGTAGCCTCAAAACTGTTTAAAATATATTGACAAATTTGGTGTCTGTAGTAAGCTGACCTTGCCACCTTTTCAGTGGAATGAGGGTAAAGTGTGTATTTAATAGAAACAACTAGTTGGGTGGATTATAAGCCTCTGGATAGCTATATGAGGTAACAGTTCATTTATTTTGAACAAAGGAGATCCCTGTCTTAAAGAAGTTTTATTAAATTTACACAGTTCTAATGACAGCAGGTATGCCAAAGTAGCATCATTTTAAACAGGAAAAAATGTACTTCTGAAATCTGTAAATACTTTTTAGATATCTGTAAAGGAAAAAGTTTTATAATACTTTTATAAATTATAGATTTTATATTAGAATTGACACCATCATGTTTGGTCTCAAATGAATCCTCTCCTTTAGTTGCATTTAAAAATGTGAGTCTTATATATGTACAAAGGTGCACATAGATGCAAGAAAGAAAAGTGTTTTATATCAAAAAATAGTTTTTCAGGATGAGGTCATATTGGAAAAAAAATGGCTTAGGTGGGGCTAACAGTAACACCCTCAAAGAGTGCTCAGACCAATTATAACTTGATGGTGATGTGTGAAGACCTGTGCTCAATGTCATGACAATTTTGGATGAGATTGGACTTATACTAGGCCCAAAGCCTGAAGCCACACCTACTGGGAACATTACTTGGGCTTTAACATTGCCACCTCAAGGAGTGCTAAACCAGCCTGAAAGCCTGCACAACTCTGCCACAGGTCCAGCTGCTGAAACGGACTGTTACAGAAAGGACTTTCTTCCAGTACTGGATTATGCAAGGCCTATATTTTACATACTGAGAATTTGGACTAAAAGTAATGTTTTGGAATTTCTGTTAAAAGCCTGAACAAGAGACTGACTTTGGCATTTACCAGCCAGCAAGTCTGCAGTGCTGTTGAATAGCAGTGAGTCCAGAGTTGCAGGTTCAAAAGCAGAAATGTACTGAAACAGAAAAGAGTCACAGAGTCCAGTTACCCAAAACAACATTGCTGTCCACAGGGAGAGATCTTTGTACAGACTGTGCTAAACTGTTAAAATCTTGTCTGTTTCTTCCCACTAAATCCTGAAGTGAATTTTGATTATTTGTGACGTCAAGCAAGAAGGATCCAGCCTGCATTGCTTCATTGATGTCAAAAGACTCTACAGTTCCAGGTTCAAGGGAAAAATGACAGCAGACTAAAGCCAAACTCACCACAAAGGGCATTTGTCATCCAAAACCCAAAGTTCTCACCAAGACTTTGAAAGCTAAAAAGTAGAAGACCACTTCTACAGATAACTAAAACATAAGTATTCCTTTATCTTACTATTAGTACTTATTTGGCTATCTGGGGTGATCACTTGGTGCATTTTAGCTCCAAACCTTGAGTTTATGGTTAAGCTAGAATTTAAATCTAAAGAAAATACTTATTACAGTACATACTATAAAGTTTAAACAAGTATCATACCAAGATAATCTGAAACACTAGTGTAATGAGTTGCAAGTTCTCATAGTAAAAAAGAAAAGGTCATGCTATTCATAAGTATGCTAAAGAAATAGTATAAACTGTCATTATGCTGAATAGTGCTTACTCATTTACATTGCTTATTGCTGAAATTTGTCTTATTTGTTTTATATGATTTACCTGATTTTCTAAAATCGGTTTTGTTTACATTACAGTTTATGTTTACATTACTTTTATTATGTTTAATATTTATGCTAGTTATGAATATTTAGGACTTGTACATATGTGAATAAAATATATTTATCTCTTACATATTTCAAAGTGTGGCAACCGTGTTTGTCACCATCATTTTTGAATCTGGAGAGCATAGGATAATATCACATGTGAATATTTATTATTTTTGGTAATTTATTAAATTATTTTTGGGTAAGGCCCGAGATGAATCCAAGTGCATTCTTATAAAAAGTGATATTATAAGCCTTTGTTCCAACATCTTTGGGGTTCTTGTTCACGAGATGATTGTTAGTGAATAACAGCCTACACTAAGGTTGTATGAGAAATAAATATTATTACAGTTATTGTTTGCAAGTTACTAAATTGAATACGTAATATTTTTCTGTTCTTGTTTCTCGAGGATTTAAAGATAAAATTACCCTAGACAGTGAGAAAAGACAGAAAGAAATAATTATCTGGCAGAAAAGCTGCAAGGAAAAGGACTTTTGAAGTATCTCAAGGAAAAGATTTGGTTCTTTGTTTAAAATTGTAGTACATAAACATTGTGATTACCATTGTTGTTTAAAGGGTATTATTGTTAAAGTAGTGATTATTGTTACAAAAACCACATCAGTGCAAAGTTTATGTGCAAAAGTTATAAAATGTGAAGCAGTGATACATTCTCCGGTATTTTCCCAGTCTTCAGTTATGAGTAAGGAGGAAAGAATAAAAGATCTTGAAAGAATGAATAAAAAATATTTAGAGCTAATTGACCAGCTAAATCATGATCAAAGATGTTTAGCAAGGGAAGCAAAACAATTAAGGGAACAACTACAAGAAAAATCACTGGAATGTAGTAAATTCGCAGGCCAAGTTGAGTTATTAGAAAAACAGTTAGATGTAAGTAATCTGAAAATATTTGATGGAGACTATGTCCTAATCAACTTAAAGACTAACACTGCTGCCTTAAAAAACTTGAATGAACAGTTAAAAGAGCAGTGCTCAGATGCAGAGGCAGAGAAGGCCAAAATATTAAAGACTAATGAAAAGCTCAAATAGTGGGGCACAGCTTTGGAAAGGGAAACAGCAAAATTAAAGCATGCTAATGAACAGGTTACCAAAGAGCTAAATGAAATGGTGAAAATGTATAATAATGTAAGGGAGCAATATGAAAGTGATCAGAAACACTGGGCAGACAGAGGAAGACAACTCTTAGCCAGATGGAAAGAGGAAACCTCTGAACAAAGAAGCATAAGCTGTTTACACTCGGGGTATCCACCCCAGGGCAAGGAACAAGAGGCTTGTCCCTCTTGGGATTTCTGTGGTGCAGGACCCACAAATGGAACAGTCCCTTGCCAACCACACTCACCTGTTCATTCTAGTGTTGAAAAAGAGTTACAACAAGAAATAGTGCAAAAAGAGTAAATACATAAGGACAGAGAGATCAGTGCACAAACAGAAAAGGAGGCTAGCAAATGGAAACAGTTGTGTACCCTTTTGGAGCAACACCTTTATAAACTAGGAAAAGAAGTCAGAGATTTACACTCCCAAAAAGGTGATACCAAAAGCAAAAGTAAAAAAACACATAAGGATAAATGTATTTGAGGAATCTGGCTCAGATGACTCCTCCCCTGAAAAGGAATAATCCTGTTCAGAAGAGGAACCACGTGATAAGCATAAAAAGAGATAAAAAATTAGGCAAAAAGGAAGCTCTGATTCTGAAGGCGACTCATCTGATGGGTCCAGGAAACATAAAAAGATTTCTGAAAGGGAACAGGGGTATTTAAAATCAAAAACTGTTACTCAAGCTTTGAAACTGGTAGGTGAGAGATATAATTCTAAATCTGTGAAAGGAGGCATTGAGCAGCATATTCGAAAACTAAAAGAGTGTTTTGAATCTGTGTGCATAACTGATGAGGGAGAACAGAGTTTTGTGATTAGGTGATCTGTTGATGATCCTCAAGCAGAGTGGTCAAGAATGTCTAGAGAAAGTAGGAACAAACCTGACAAACTGTATAAATTCCTAAAAAAGGAGTTTGGTAAATCCCGCAGTAAGGAGGCAGCCAGACGTGCAGCCTACCAAATGTGGTGTGGGGCTGATCAAAGTCCTAGGAAATATTATTGCAGGCTAAAGGATGTGTACTTTGGAGCAGAAGATCACTCAGACGGTGATTGAGATTACTTCCGAGATGCATATTACCAAGGTTTACCCCCCCCCCACTATCAGGACACAATTGACATTTGAGCTTAACAAAAGGTCCAGGGATATCCACTGGATTGCCAGACAGGTAGAACACATCTGGGACTCTGGAAGAGGTGATGACTCTCCTCCACAGAAAAAGGGAGGGGGCCCCAATCCCGAGGTCCAAGTGTCTGAGGTAACTACCTTAGATACTTTGGATATGGAACGGGGTGAGCTATCTACCCCCAAAAACAGGAGACAAAGAAAGAAAAGAGGTGACAACACTCAACCAGAAAAAGCTGTACAGCAGCCTAAGACTGTGCCTGACCCCGCAGTAGTAATCCAACCTATCAACCCTGCCCAAGCTTCCCGTGTGGTGGTTCCACCACCTGGCCCTGAATCATGGTTCTATCAAACCCCTCAGTAATTCCCACAACCTCAGCCATACCAAAACCAAGGACCCTTCTACCGAGGTTATGATCCTGGTAGAGGATGCGGCCAAGGGTATGGGAGAGGATACTACAGAGGACAACAATGATTATAGGGGTGGTAGAGGTGCCTATAGGGGGCATCAAAACTATAACAATGGGCAAGATGGCTACAGGTTCCAAGGCAAACCTCAACCTGGTTCCCCAGTCATGGAGGAAGTACAGGTAATAAAGGAGGAGGTGGGAAACTTAAAATTGCTGCTCCAGCATTTGGTCCCCCGCCTTCTGGGTTTCCTACACCTGTGCAGAACCCATCTGCAACCTCAAGCAACAGTGGAACCAATAATAATGGCCAGTGATTAGAGCCTTCTGTCCTTTCTAATGCTGACCATGTTAATGAAATTGCAATTGCTGACAATGGTAATAAAACTGTTATGAAATTGGAACATGAGAATGTTAATGCAAAACCTGACCTTACCCTAGAGGTATCCCAAGTTACTGCTGCAGGCAGTGTAGAGTGTCACAGTAAACCTGCCATGTTGCCAAGAGTTAAGAAAAGCAAATTCTACCTGGGCAACTTAATTCCTAAAGGGGGGGCAGATAAGTTTTACTTTGACATCAACATTGAAAACAGCCTAAGTCATGAAGCTTTAGTTGACTCTGGAGCGGAAGTTACCTTGATGTCCAGAAGCTTTTATGAAAAACTGGTTGATGCAGTAGGTGACTCTAAGGTGTTAAGAACCCTCTCTGATGGCTTACAAGTAGTATGTTATGGAGGGCTCAACAGACCCTAGGTAAAGTGTGGCTGAGACTGAGGTTTGGCAAGATGGAAGTCAACCACCTGGTGTATATCACTGATAGAACTGGGGATGATTTCTTGATTGGAAATGACCTCCTAAAAAGATTTTGGCCTATCATTGACTATTTCCATGGAATTCTGTGGGCACAGGTAAACCGGCCCATTCCATTTGGGAAGAGTCTTAAGGTTGCCAAACCATCAGAATCATGTTACCTTGAGAAAAGGAATGCAACAATTAAAATGAATTTTGTATGTTCTGATATACCTGATGTGTCTGTACTAGGTGATCCTGAAAATTTGGCTCCATGGAGATGTAAAGCTCACATGGTTTGCCTGTCAAAGCATGATGTGGTAAAGTCTGAGATTAATGCAAGAGGCCTCACTTTCTTCACCAAGGAAGTGGACCCTGCTGTCTCAGAAGCATGCCCAGCAGTTGACACAGAGACATTAAATTCAGAGTACCCAACACCCTCTGGGGATGGTGGAAATGAAACATAGCCACTAAGTCACGAGTCCTTACTTTGCAATATAAGGTCAGAGGAAGGCAGGTTAAAGGTGCCCATCAAAGCAGAATAATTTGCAGATAGTAAATTCTGTGTTATGCTTAGGTTATGAGCACTGTTTAATTTGTGAACTGTTTTACAAGATGTTAAAGAGGCGGAAGCCTAGTTTTACATGTGAAAAGAAACAGGAGTGGTTGGAAAATCTCCCATATCAGACCACTAGTGTTAAAAGCATAGGTATCTGTGCTTTGAACCTCCAAATAGGGCAAAAGAAAATACAACACCCTGAAAAGGTAGTACAGGGTCTAAAATCTCCCATATACCTGGGGTTAGACATCCTTGTACAACTGGGTGTGTATGTTGACCTAGCCAATGATGTTCTTTGGTCACGAATAAGGGGGGACCCTTACCCAATAAAAGGGATGCCACAGGCTTTGAGGTCTGGACAAACTATTCCTCAAGTGTGCCAGGTGGTAAATAAGTTCACTACAAGAAATCCAAATAATGTCAAGGATTTCTCTCTTAGAGTCAATGTAAGGAAAGGCCAAGAAATGCCTGACAAGACTGCACTCCTTGTGCTTGACAAGAAACTTAGTGAAGTGGGTTTAAAAATCCACTCCATACCTTGCTTAGACATGAGCAGCAAAGTAATGCATCTCTTGGTACATAACCCAACAGTACAGCCTATCACTAGAGCAGCTAATTGTGAGTTAGGGGTAGCGATAGCAGAATCCTTTTATGATTTGGAGTTAACCGTTCCAGTTATTGGGGGGTTACCAGAAGACATTGTTCTGGATGACACAGATGAAGAAATAAGGTCTGTGCCAAATGGTTTAATTGCTTTACAAGAGATTTGCCCAGTAGATAAGGAAGAAATCCAGGCATGTAAAATTGAAAATGATTACCTTGTACTGTCCACTATGGTTAATGAAACAAAACTATTTAAAGAGGTTCATGTGATTGATACTGAAAATGTTTCTGAGATAATAGAAGATGAGGTAGAAATAGGTAAAAATTTACCTTTCCCAGATTTTAAAGAACAAATTGAGCAAGCTATACAAAATTGTAATTGTGAAACGGAAGTAGAAAAAGAAAAAGTTTGTGAAATGTTCCTTCAGTTTAAGGACATGTTTGCAAAAGATGCTCATGATTGTCGGGTAACTGATCTCCATGTTACCAGGGTCCCTACTGACCCTAGTAAAGGTCCAGTTTATGTACACCAGTACAGAATGCCACTAGCATCTCATGAACATATACAAGAGATACTGGATATCTTAATGGAGCAAGGAATTATAAGACAGGTAAACTCTATTTATAATTCCCCCATTTGGCCTGTACTGAAACCCACAGGAGAGTGGAGACTCACTATTGACTATAGGAAGTTAAACCAACAGGTGCCTTTAACTCGCTGGCCCATAACATATTTGGACCAAAGTGTGGCCAAAATTCAAGGTGCCAAATATTTCACTATGCTAGATATAGCAAATGGATTGTGGACATTAAAAGTAGACCCAAAAGATCAATATAAACTGGCTTTTGCCTTTGAAAGGAGACAGTACACATGGAATAGGTGTCCTTTTGGGTACTAAAATTCACCAGCGGATTTCAATATCTTTCTGCACAAGGCCATGCCTGATGCAGAAAGCAGAGGAAATCTGGTTTCTGTGGATGATGTACTAATCAAAAGCAACACTTTTGAGGAGCACCTAGCTGAGGTCACCTATGTGTTAAACCAGCTAAAAACTGCTGGTGCCAAGTTGTCCTTACCAAAGGGGCAATGGTTCAGAGATAGGGTAAACTATCTTGGGCATGAGGTTGGTCCTGATGGGCTTTGTCCTCAGCATGCCAAAGTTGAGGCCATCAAAAAAATTGGTCCAACAAAAACTTTAAAAGAGTTACGCAGTTTTCTAGGGATCTGTACCTACTCAAGACTGTTTATCCAGAACTATGCAGAGATTGCCTATCCTCTCACCAGGCTGCTGAAAAAGTCAGAACCATGGGTATGGGGAGGAGAACAAGTGACAGCCATGCAAACTTTAAAAGATAGTCTGAGTCAAGCACCATGTCTTGATTACCCACAAAAGGATAAGGATTTTTATCTAGAGGTAGGACATATGAGTAGCAGCATCAGTGCAGTGTTATATCAGAAACATGATTCAGACAAACTTGTTATTGCTTATGCGAGTAAAACCTTCAGTGATGTTGAGAAAAAGTTTTCAGATTATGAAAAGGCATTGTTTTCCACTGTATGGGCAGTACAATGGTTCAAAACTTACATTTGTGGTAAAAAAGTTGTTGTAGAGACTGGTCATCAACCTCTTACCCTTCTGGGGAGCCAGAAGCTTAAGGATGGTAATGTAACTAGCAGCAGAATTGTGGCCTGGACCTTAGCACTCCAGGGCCTACTCCTAGAGGTTAAGTATGCAAAAAACAAAAGGAATGCAGTAGCCCAAGGGTTAGCATACCTGAAGACGCATAATTGTACTGTAGATGAACTTCCAGTACAAGGCCCCGACCTATATCCTGAGTTGGATATGGCGTACCAACATAATAGGCACCACCACTATGATGAAAATGTGTGTGAAAATTTGCCTAGAGCCTATGTTGATGGTTGTTCATTCCGGCAAGGTGAAGACCGATGTTCTGGTTTAGGAGTGGCATGACAGGATAATATACCATGTACTCCTATCAAGTACAAGCTCGGTCCTAAGTCTAACCAATATGCAGAATTGGCAGCTACCTATATAGCAGTACAGACTGCAGTACAACGTAAGTTACAAGACACTGTAATTTGTATTGACTCTGATTATGTTAGGCAGGACTTCCTTACAGATTTACCAGGGTGGAAGATGAATGATATGATCAGTTCAAGAGGCAGTAAGGTGATGCATGCAGACCTTATCTTAGCCATAGATCAGTTGGTTCAGGAACATAGTTTGTTTTTTTATTGGAAAAAGGTAAAAGGACACTCCAAAATTCAGGGACCAGACAAAACAGGAAATGACCTAGCAGAGACTCTGGCTAGGGAGGGTGCTTTAAGTGGAGAAGAATGGAACTTTGTCCCTCCTGTCCAGGATAAGGTGGATGTGGTTACCCACAGACAAAAGCAGCAGAAACAGGAAAATAAGGTTCTACACTTGTATAGTGAAAAACCTGACTTTGATTTAGTAAAAATGCAACAAGAGGATGAAGTGGTAGGAAAATTTTATCGTTTCATAAAGGATCCCACTAAAAGCATGATTTCTGACAATGACCTACAGGATAGCCAGGACCTGAGAGCCATGTATAACCAGAAGGACAAATTCCAATTAAGGAATGATCTCTTGGTAAGGACTGGTAAAAACCCACATGAGGTCCAATGGGTGGTTCCTTTAGGCCACAGGGGAATTATGTTACAACATGCCCATGATGAACCATCAGGAGCACATATGGGGGGATAGAAGAACTTATGAAACCTTGAAAGAGATAGCCTACTGGCCCTACATGTATGATGATGTTTCAGGGTATGTACAAGGGTGTATAACCTGTTGCAAGTTCCAACCAGCCACTCCCAGAGATAGAGCACTACTACAGTCAAAAGGCATCAGACATCCAGATTGACTGGATTGGTCCTGTTACCAGATCTTCAAGGGGTAACCAATACCTTTTGATAGTTACTTGTCTGTTCACAAAATGGGTCAAGTGTATACCTGCTTCAAATAACACTGCCGAAACCACTGCTTTCTTATTAATAAACCATGTGTTTAGTTGATGGGGATTACCATTAAGAGTAGAGTCTGATAGAGGTCCTCATTTCACAGGAGAAGTAATAGAGAGAATGTGTGGAAAATTCTAGGAGTATAGAGGAAACTACATGTGTCCCACCATCCACAGTCATCTGGACAGGTGGAATGCACTAATCAAACAATTGTGTATATACTGAAGAAATATATCAGTTCTTCAGGAAACGATTGGGATGTAAAGTTACCACTGGTATTAATGGCCATATGGGCTGCTCCTAATAAGTCTACAAGTGTTCCTCCTTTTGAAATGATGACAGTAAGACAGATAGTGTTATCTTTACATCTCCTGTATACCACAGAAAATGTAAATTCATCATGTGCCACTACCGCACATGAATATGTAACCCATTTAAAACAGCATTGCAAGAAACATTTGCATTTGCTCAGGGAAACTTAGAAAAAAGTGTTGAAGCTTCTAAGTCATATTATGACAGGAAAACTAGTCCAAAAGAGTATCAAATTGGTGATAAAGTGTTTTACTTTAACTACAGTAGAGATAAAGCCAAGGTCAAAAAGTTTATTCCGAATTGGCAAGGGCCCTTTGTGATCACTGACAAAATCTCACCTGTAGCCTACCAAATTAAATTAAAGGATAAAAGCACTGGAGAGGTAGTACCTAAATGGGTTCATATTAATCAGTTGAGGCAATATCTGGAATGCAATAAAACATGGGAAAATGTTCTAAATGAATCTAGGAGTGGTGATCAGGAATTAGAGTCTAGCTAAAATGTCAATTGCAATGCTAATTTTTAAAGGTAATAAACAAAGAGAATTTGTTGTATTGAAATGTTCAACATTGTAAAAAATTTTATTTTGAAAGTGTACATAGCTGTAATCATGTTTAATCATGTTAGTTCATGTAGTACTGTACACACATCTATGCAAAATAGTATGCTTCCACTGATGTCATCTAGTGATGTCCCATCTATGATGTAACATCCTATGAAGTCAGATGTGATGATGTAACGTACTGATGATGTAATAAGTTATGCATGATGATTGAGCTGATGCATGGAGAAGCATGCATGGGAGTGTGTGTGCTGCTGCTGCTGGTGTCATTGCATGCTTCATCCCCGAGGGAAGGGGAAAAATGGGAAAACAAGGGAGTCCTCTGCTGAAGGATGATGATTGTCACCCTGCAGTGCTGCCTGGGAAGATGCCTCCCCAAAAACTGGATCTGGGCTGGTGGGCTGAGAGGTCTCCCCACCCCCTGCCATGAAGGGTCAGTCATGGGAGTCAAAGGGGAGGGGGTCTGATACCCAGTGCTTGGTGCAGGAGTGTAAAGACAGAACTAATTTGAGTTAAATATTTTATTATATTATTATATTCTTAATTGTTATTCTGTATCCTTATATTGACTTAATTATTAAGTCCTATAAATGTTTCTGATCAAATTAATGTCTAAATCAATCTTTAAAACAAGGACAATGATGCTTAAGACTTGAATACTAAAATACAATAATGATGTCATGAAAAGGGAATATAGCATATATGGTCAACTTCAGAAAAAAAGAGTTTCTAGGATAGTCTGTTTAAATTGAATGGCCTCTTCCAATTAGTAGCAGAAGAACTTGAAACTTGACATCATTTACAACCTTGTTTTTCAGTACCAGCCAGAGCACATCTCAGAGGTTAAAATAGGTTTAGACTGGCTTTAAGAAATTAAGACTTTTATTTATAGAAAATATACAAAAACTCTGATACATTTCAAAATTATACAGGTTGTTGAAAATGCATGTACCTGCCCAGTGAGTCAGTTTTAAACCCATCAACAAAGTGTATTATGAGCTATTTACAAAAATCTGTAGCCTCAAAACTGTTTAAAATATATTGACAAATTTGGCGTCTGTAGTAAGCTGACCTTGCCACCTTTTCAGTGGAATGAGGGTAAAGTGTGTATTTAATAGAAACAACTAGTTGGGTGGATTATAAGCCTCTGGATAGCTACATGAGGTAACCGTTCATTTATTTTGAACAAAGGAGATCCCTGTCTTAAAGCAGTTTTATTAAATTTACACAGTTCTAATGATAGCAGGTATGCCAAACTAACATTATTTTAAACAGAAAAAAACGTACTTCTGAAATCTGAAATTTTTTTTTTAGATATCTATAAAGGAAAATGTTTTATAATATTTTTATCAATTATAGATTTTATATTAGAATTGACACCATCATGTTTGGTCTCAAATGAATCCTCTTCTTTAGTTGCATTTAAAAATGTGAGTCTTATATATGTACAAAGGTGCACGTAGATGCAAGAAAGAAAAGCGTTTTATATCAAAATATAGTTTTTCAGGATGAGGTCATATTGGAAAAAAAATGGCTTAGGAGGGGCTAACAGTAACACCCTCAAAGAGTGCTCAGACCAATCATAACTTGATGGTGATGTTGTCCAGTAAGGGGGACATAAATGGGATGTTGGCAAAGCTGGCCCAGAACTGCTTAATTCTTTGGTGTGTGAAGACCTGTGTTCAATGTCATGACAATTTTGGATGAGATGGGACTTATACTAGGCCCAAAGCCTGAAGCCACACCTGCTGGGAACATTACTTGGGCTTTAACATTGCCACCGCAAGGAGTGCTAAACCAGCCTAAAAGCCTGCACAACTCTGCCACAGGTCCAGCTGCTGAAACTGACTGTTACAGAAAGGACTTCCTTCCAGTATTGGATTAAGCAAGGCCTATGTTTTACATACTGAGAATTTGGACTAAAAGTAATGTTTTGGAATTTCTGTTAAAAACCTGAACAATAGATTGACTTTGGCATTTACCAGCCAGCAGGTCTGCAGTGCTGTTGAATAGCAGTGAGTCCAGAGTTGCAGGTTTGAAAGCAGAAATGTACAGAAAAGAGTCACATAGTCCAGTTACCCAAAACAACATTGCTGTCCACAGGGAGAGATCTTTCTACAGACTGTGCTAAACTGCTAAAATCTTGTCTGATTCTTCCCACTAAATGCTGAAGTAACTTTTGATGATTTGTAATGTCAAGCAAGAAGAATCCAGCCTGCATTGCTTCATTGATGCCAAAAGACTCTACAGTTCCAGGTTCAAGGGAAAAAAGACAGCAGAATAAAGACAAACTCACCACAAAGGACATTTATCATCCAAAACCCAAAGTTCTCACCAAGACTTTGAAAACTAAAAAGTAGAAGACCACTTCTACAGATAACTAAAACATAAGTATTCCTTTATCTTACTATTAGTACTTATTTGGCTATCTAGGGTGATCACTTGGTGCATTTTAGCTCCAAACCTTGGGTTTATGGTTAAGCGAGAATTTAAATCTAAAGAAAATACCTATTACAGTACATACTATAAAGTTTAAACAAGTATCATACCAAGATAAACTGAAACACTAGTGTAATGAGTTGCAAGTTCTCATAGTAAAAAAGAAAAGGTCATGCTATTCATAAGTATGCTAAAGAAATAGTATAAACTGTCATGCTGAATAGTGCTTACTCATTTACATTGCTTATCGCTGAAATTTGTTTTATTTGTTTTATATGATTTACTTGATTTTCTAAAATCTGTTTTGTTTACATTACAGTTTGTTTACATTACTTTATTATGCTTGATATTTATGCTAGTTATGAATATTTAGGACTTGTACATATGTGAATAAAATATATTTATCTCTTATATAATCCAAAGAGTGGCAACAGTGTTTTTCACATCATTTTTGAATCTGGAGAGCATAGGATAATATCACATGTGAATATTTATTATTTTTGGTAATTTATGAAATTATTTTTGGGTAAGACCCGAGATGAATCCAAGTGCATTCTTATAAAAAGTAATATTATAAGCCTTTGTTCCGACAGGAGGGGGACATCCAAGAGGAACAGGCAGAGGAACCCAGGAAAAAAGTACCAAAAAGAAACATCTAATTGTCATTTTGATTATTCCTAGTTGCAGGATTTGCAATCCCAGAGAAAGGAAGTATGTCTGAGAAAAGGTCAGGTCAAACCACGTGAGTTTATATCTCAGTGGTTAGAGCACCAGAATGGTATTCTGGGGAACTGGATTCAATTCCCAGTAGGTCACATTATTTATTTTTCACTACATACTGTACAAGTAATTTTTGATCCTGCTGACTTCATCATAAATGCAGTATAGAGCAAACAATTGTTTAAAGCAGCAGTTCATGTTACTGGGAAACTGTGTAGCTCCTCTACTATTATTGGCAATGTATCATTGGCAGTTGTTGACCTTACATCTGTATATGAAAATTAATTACATCATAATTTAATTTGGCACAATTAGTAAACAATGTACTTAGTTTTGATAAAAGGCATCTGCTTTACTTATGTTGATAAAAGGCATTAATGAAACCTGCTGGTTGTTGTAAATAAAATAGTGTTTTGTATTTGTTAGGAATAATGTTAAGTTAAATTTGCCGCTCATTCTGCTAATATTTTGTAGGCATTCTACTTTGTTAGGATGTTGGTTCAAAGCGTCTTCTGTTTTTGTGCAAATCCATATTTTGAATAGTGTACCTACAACCTTCCAGTGTTATCTTGCCCTCAGCAACTATTTCCTGCCTTTGCCAGGGTTTTATCAGAGCTTTATTGTTTTATAATAACTGGCTTAGCCTTTTTCCCATAGGGAAACCGTGGAGTAATTTGCCGTTATAAAGGAGCGTTTATAAAGGCAAACATGTGCACGGTTTCCCTTGCTCTGCACATGCCCCCACTGATGCTTTTCCCTTCAGAACCGGGTGGGCAGCAGAGCAACCTGCATTCATTTTATAAAATTGCTGAGGCGAAAAAGGCAAACCCAACAATTATATAAAATAAAACATGGGTCGGTGTGTGTAAACTCGAAGTTTACACACACCCTCGGGGTTAGATGCTTTTAATAAACCCCTCAAGCTTTGCGCTCGTGGTTTATGTAGCATCTAACCCCTCAGGTGTGTGTAAACTTCTCGTTACACATCCTGACCCATACTTTATTCACTATATAATATATGGATATGTCATTTTAATAGATCAGTAGACCATACAAAAAATTCTCTGTAATACTAGTGTCTGAAAGTGATAATACTATCATTCCTGAGTGATAATGCTATCGTTCAAAGTCTATAATACTATCATTTGGAGGTCTGAATGATAGGATTATCAAAACGAAACAGAACCACGCAATCACAGGATTCTCTCACACTGCACAGCTAGTTGCCAAGGTGCCAACTGTGGTTGCTACACATGCCACCTGTCAGTTTTCACACCCTGTATGATGATTGGTCACATTTTCTGTGTGGGTGGGCAGAACAGTTTTTAAAACATGGCAGCCATCTCTCGCTTACTGAGAGTAACTTTTACCCCTGCCAGTTTTGCCATGTTTTTTTTCTTTTTTCTTCTCAAATGAAGAACTATCTGGTTGATCCTGCCTTCAGTTCTCCCTAATAATGCCGCCACAACAAACCACCACAACCCGACCTAAAAAAAACACAAGGGGAGCCTTGCTGTAGACAGTCTTGTGACCGCTCCAGTAAGTACATTCTAAATGCTCCGCCAACTCCTTGCTGACACTTACTCTCGCCTCAGTCATTGCCTCTGCTCAATGGTTCCACGCCTTCAAAAAATACCAAAGGTAACAGAATATTTGTGCCAGATCCATATATTACAAAAAATAAAACATAGATAATCGAGTATTTCAAGGCACTAATACCATCTTGAGGTTTTAGGGACTTTGGGAACCTCTCGAGCTTCGCTGTCGAGGTTCTAAGTCCCCAAAACCACTTGATGGAATTACAGCCTTTTAATACACACTTATTTATCATTTATTCTATTTGAAGTGTGCACTGTGGGTATTGCAGCAAGCTGGTGTCAGTCTAACACCCCACACTATGATTTTGTGGAAGTACAAATGACACTTTGGATCACCACCACAGGACAAACTAGATTCTTTACAAAATATTGGCAGTATTTACTTCAGATTGACAAACACTTGAGTGAATGCCCATCCTTCTTTGTCCACTGGTATTTACAGTGATTTTCTGATTTCTTGTAAAAAAAGTTGACATAAGTCCATTTTTTCACTACTAAACACATTTGTATGAAAACTGGTCTTTTACCCTTTAGACAGAATATGTGCTAGCACCTAGGGCTAAGGGGAAACACTGTTTTCTTGTAAATGTATTTGCTAGTAAAGAATTGAATGTCCTGAGATTCAAACGTTTTTGGAAAGTTATAAGAATGGTGCCAGCTGTTGGATTTGCAGAAAACTGGAAAACACTGGCAACACCTTGCACTGAACAGTTAACCCTTGCATACACACCTGCAGTTTGCACAAATGCAAGATGTTCAGTGGACCAGTTGTGCCATATTTAATAAAACTTGAACTTTGCATGAAGAAGATGCTGCTTTGCAATGCACATTTTTTTAATTTCAGTGCCAACATCCAACTTTAGTCATGCAAAAATGATGCTTTGGTACAACCATAGGCTTTTAGTGTTTTAAGAAATTGGAACTTCCTTTTACCTCAAAGGTTTCATTTTTTTTTATTTTGTTTTATTTATCATTTAGTATTAAAAGCAACCTTTTCGAGCCCCAGTCTTAAAATTTGAAGGATCACAAGACCACACATATACCAATAAATCATTATATTATGGGCAGAATATGCAAATGACCACAACGAAAGGTGCATATTGAGGTACCAGAAGGTCTCCCAAATCTTCTGCAAAGGCTGAAACAGCTGGCCATTAGTATTTGTTTTTCTCCTCTTTAGGACTCACCAGTGTAATATAACAAGTGTATCAACCCAGCACAGGACATTTCTTTGGATAATGCTGACACCAAATGAGTAAATAGTTTTAAAAGTCCAAATCACACAGATGATGTCACGGGTTAGTGATTATGGTGTTTGCTTTACACTCTGGGGACCACAGGTTCAGTCAAGAGCACATGATCCTACCTGGCAGCCATGGGATGCAAAGAAGCAATCCTTTGTATACATTCTTCTCCTCAAGGTGGATCTTCCATAACCCTCACAGAACAGCTGCCCCTGGAAGTCCAGGAGGATGTTGAGTTGTACCATTAATTAGATTCGTATTCCTGCCTGTATTGTCTGACGTTAGGCTAATCAGGAAACATATTGGTGGAAAGGAGTGGAGACATTGACACCAGACGCCGATCCAATATCAGATACATGTCACAATGCACTGGCCATTCCCATGAAGCAATCACGGGCTACCTCATGATTACTCCATGCAGCATTCCCTTCTTGAACCCAAAGTCATTTACCACCAGAGAACTGGTGTCTTGTAGAGTTGGAAGGCAGGGGGTTATCTAAATTGTATTGTATTTGTTACTGTAATTGTTGGTGTTAATACTTCTTGTTGTTAATCTTATTTCAATTTCTCAATAAAGTATTGTTCATTTAAAGAACTGGTGTCTTGTAAGGGACGACTAGCTAGAAGGGTGCAACATAAGGAAGGCCAATTTCTGGGAAGTGCAGACTGCCCAAAGGATAGAAGGTCTTCTAATGTTTTGGAACTGCATCTATTTATTTATCTACCCCTCTAGAAGAATCTTGAAATACAGTTTGCAGTAATCATTACTGCAAAGGAATGTGAACTATATAATACTAGTTGGAATAGTTTAGCCGTTAACTCACTCTATAAGCTTGAGTGTCACACTTGAACTCTTTCTGTTGGTGAAAGAAAGTAGACCTCACTCTGAAAACTATGCTTTTCAGCTGGGCTATAGTATGCTGGGTAAATAAATTCAGAGTAAATGAAACAATATCATACATGTATAGTATTTGTACAGAAGCATGACATGCCATGAAGCAGCAGTTCATGTTATAGAACATAGAAGTTGACGGCAGATAAGCACCTCAAGGCCCATCCAGTCTGCCCATTTCTTTTTCTACCTTATAAGTGTGCCATCGGCCTTTGCTCTGTCAGTGGCCTATCTATTCATACTCATTTGTATTGCTCCCTTATGCCTATCCCATGCCTGTTTGAAGCCCTGCATTGTATTCATAGCCACCACTTCTTGAGGTAGGCCATTCCATGCATCCACCACCCTTTCTGTGAAAAAGAATTTCCTCACATTCCCCCTTAATCGGCCCCCCTCTAATCTCATGCTGTGTCCTCTTGTCCTGCTATTTTTCTTATATTTAACCATGTTAGACTCTTTCACCTTGTTAATGCCCTTAAGGTGTTTAAATGCCTTGATCATATCACCTCTCTCCCTCCTTTGCTCTAGGGTATACATATTGAGCTCTGTTAATCTGTCCTCATATGTCTTCTGATGCAGCCCCTGCACCATTTTGGTTGCCCTTCTCTGGACTGCCTCAATTTGCTTAATGTCCTTGTGAAGGTGTGGCCTCCAATACTGCACACAGTACTCCAGATGGGGCCTAACCAGTGTCTTGCAAAGAGGGATTATTACCTCCCTCTTACAACTTGTGATACCCCTACTAATACACCCTAACACCCCCCTAGCCTTACCTACTGCTTTAGAGGTCTGCTTTGATGATTTCAGGTCATCAGTGATGATGATGCCCAAGTCTCTTTCTTCCTTTGTGACTGCTACCAACTCCCCTCCCAGCCTGAAGGTGGCTTCATGGTTTCTCTTCCCTATGTGCATGATCTTGCACTTCTTTGCATTAAATCCCAGTTGCCAGTCTTCTGACCATTTTGCTAGTTTATCCAGATCTCTTCTCATTCTGCCCACCCCATCTGGATCATCTACTCTGTTGCAGATCTTGGTGTCATCTGCAAACGGACAAGCCTTACCCTCTAGTCCATCTGCAAGGTCACTAATGAAGATGTTGAAGAGGACTGGCCCCAGGACTGATCCCTGAGGTACCCCACTTGTGACTTGCATCTCTTCTGACTGTATACCATTTACCACCACTCTCTGTTTTCTGCCCATCAACCAGTTTGCCACCCAGTTGACCAACTTCTGACCCACCCCAAGCCTACCCAGCTTATTTATCAATCTTCTATGTGGAACAGTGTCAAAAGCTTTGTTGAAGTCAAGGTAGGTGACATCAACTGCTCCCCCTTGGTCCACCACTCTGGTTACCCAGTCAAAGAAATCTATGAGATTAGTTTGACAGGACCTTCCTTTTGTAAACCCATGCTGTCTTGGATCCTGTGCCCCTATGGATTTCAGGTGTTGCACTATCCTTTCCTTAAGGAGTGCCTCCATAATCTTGCCCACTACGGAGGTAAGACTGACTAGTCTATAGTTCCCTTCCTCCTCCCTGCTACCACTCTTGTGGAGCAGGATCACATGAGCCCTTCTCCAGTCTTCTGGGACCTCTCCTGTGCTCAGAGACTCACTAAACAGTTCTGCTAATGGCTATGCTAGTTCCACCTTTAGCTCCTTAAGTACCCTGGGATGTATTCCATCAGGTCCCATTGCCTTGTCCACCCTGAGCTTAGCAAGCTCTTGTAGAACCCTTTCTTTTGTGAAGGGAGAAATGCTCACCTCCCTCCCCCCTGTGTCCATGGTGCTGAGCTGTTATGGCAACAGTGTTTTTCCTATGCTTTTATTCTGCTTCATTTGTCCTATTTTACTATCTGGTACAGTAAGATGCACCTACATTTATAACCCCTGAGCTTCAGGGCATGTTCCTTACACATGGTGCAGGGCACCATAGCAAACATCTCCAACTGTTTGTTCTTGGGGAATATCCTGAAATGGTGTATGTGAAAGAATGAGAATATGTCCTCCTCTCAGTCTCCTTTTCTCCAGGGTGAACATAAAAAGGGCTTCCAGCCTCTCCTTGTAGCTTTTGTTTCCTGATACCATGGATCATGGTGGTGGCACTCTGTTGCATACTCTGACTTTCCAATGTCCTTTTTGTATTGAAGAGACCACTACTGTGCATAGTACTCTAGTTAGAGCCTGGTCAAAGCCTTGTAAACAGGTAGGAATACTTCTGCTACTCTGCTGGTCATTCCCCTTTTGATGTACCCCAGCATTTTGATAGCCCTTTTGACAGCAGCCATACACTGCTCATCCTGCCTCTGTCCTTTGACTGTTATGACCCCCAGGTCCTTTTCCTCAACACCTGCAGCAAGAGGAGTCCCACACAATGTAGGTCTCACCTATGCTTTTCCTGCCCAAGTGTAGCACCTTGCATTTAGCAACATTGAATCTGTGTCTGAAGGAGTCAGACCAATAAGGAGTCTGACCAATAGCTCAGCTTGTTCAAATCCTGCTGAAATTGACCCCATCTGCAAGGGAGTCCACCACCCTGGCTCACTTAGAGCCACCCATAAACAAAAACAACTTGTTGGAGACACTATCTTTCAGATCATTGATGAAGATGTTGAAGAGCAGAAGCCCCAGCAGCACCAGTCCCAGAAGTATGCTACTGAGTACTCATCACCACGCAGAGTAGTGCCTGTTCACCACCACCCTCTGCTTCATGCCAAAACAGTTAGTGATTCTCCTCCTGTATGTCTTGTGTATACTGTACTGGTTTACTTCCCCCAAATGTTTATCATATACGCCATAGCATCAAAGACCTTGCTGAATTACAGATAACCTACATACATAGCCCTACCCCTGTCAGCCTCACTGGTTGCCCACACGAAAAGGTGACCAGGTTGGTTTGGCATAATCTGCCCCTGAGAAAGTCATGGTGAGTGTGGTTGAGAACCTGAAAGGACAGAGTGCAGGCACTGGGCTTGATAATGGCCTCCAGGACATTGTCCAGGACTGATGTCAGGCTGACTGGCCTGTAGTTGCTTGGGTCTGACCCTGCCCATTTTGAAGAGGGGAACCTCATTGGCCCCTTTCAGTCCTCTGGCATCACACCTGTCTGGATACATATCTGAAAGTTTATTGCAGATAACATCACTAGTTGTTCCTTTAGATCAACTATGATTCTTGGGTGTATCCAATCCATGTCTTAGAACATGATTTGCTATTTAGCAAGGCCCTACACGAGCAGGATCCCCACTACCTGAAATAGCTCCTGTGTTCTTATTGTCCCTCCCATTCACTCTGATCCTCTGGTGAGGGATTGCTAGAGATTTCATGGGTATCTCTTAAAATATTAGGAGGAAGATCTTTCGCCTTTATGGCTCCTACCCTGTGGAATTCTCTACCTCGCCAGATACCAGAAAGCCAGACCATCGAGGGTTTTAAAAATCTTCTAAAGACATATCTATTTAACCAGGTCTTCTCAGGAATGTATTGAATTTTGAATTTGTATGGATGTGTTTTAATATGTTTTTATATGTGTCTTATGATATGTGGTGAGTTTTTAATGTTATAATGTAAAGGCACCCTAAGCATTGGAAGGGTGCCTTATATAAATAAGTTTGATTGACTGATTGAAGTAATCAGCTATGTGGGCAGGTGTGACTCCAATGGCTAAACTGTGGCTACCCATGATGCTATGTGTCCTGCTAATGAGTCCCCTCCCTCCATCATGGGTGTCAACAATCACGTGCACACTTTGTGGACCTCTCCAATGCTTCTGACTTGCTGGATGATGCAGTACTCCTTTTCAAGCTCAAGACCCTAGATCTCAGTCAACCAACCATCAAATTGTTCAAAAACTACCGGAGTAACTGTACCAAACTAGTGTCTATACAAGGTATAATGTCAGATGTTGCTGTCTTAAATCTTATGGTTCCTCAATGCTCAATACTTGGCCCTCTGCTGATCTCCATTTTTGTTAATGACCTCTGGAAGCACAGCAGGAGGTGTCATCTACATATGTAAGCAGATGACACCATACTCTATTACAGTGCAACAACAATGTCCAAGGTTAATTCAGTACTCCATTCTAATTTCAACACAGTCTCATCCTGGTTTGTCAACAACCACCACCTGATCCTTAATGCAACCAAAACTAATTCTATGGTGTTTTGATCCAAGAACTTGTTAACTCACTCAGCTAATTCACTTGCAATCATAATATTAGATGGCATCTTTACTAAGCAAGTCAAAATATTCAAATATCTAGGAATCTGGCTTGATGTATTACATGTTGGCATGTTGATAACATTGTATTAACTGTAGGGCCCAAGTTCAGCTTTCTCTACAGGTCTAAATGCTGCCTCAGTGCTGACATCAGGAAGCAGGTAGTCTCCCACTTTCTGCTTTATTCCATTATCATATACAGTCAAAGTGGCTTATAATGGAGTATTGTGTGTATATCACAGTTTTCCGTTATAATTGGCTGTCTGGCATGTTCAGAGATGTGTTTTTTTTTAAGGATATGTTATTGTGTACTGGAAATACCGTTGGATTCAGCCTCACAGTCCTGACCTGCAACATAGCTATCTCTCTGTTTTTACATTTATATTCCCTTCTCAACTGAGCAGTGCACTGCACTGCACAGACTAACTAAAATATAGTACTGTACTATTCTAGGCAGCTTAGTCTCCTAAATAAAATGATAGTGCAGTAAATAATTCCCTTTCAATTTCCACCCATCTCAATGGCAGCATTTCGAGTAGTGTTCACAGGAAAGAAACACGACAATTGATCACACTTCCAGAATCACGCAGCCATTCTGAGTCTTTGACCAGCTCTGTACTAGTTATGATACAGTAGCCCTTTGAGGTTTAAGGGCATGACAAGACCATAGGTAGCAGGATCTAAAGTGTTCAAATGTCAAGCAAGTAATGTGGTTTAAAAATTAAGAGTCCCTTAGGGCTAAAATGTTCAAACTTCATGCAAATAGTATGATTCAACATGATTTGAAAACTAAGAAAACTAAGAGTCATTCAGGGCTAAAATAAATGTTCAAACTTTGCGGAAGCAGCATGATTTGAAAACAAAGAGCCCTTCAAGGCTAAAGTGTTTGTACTTCCCAAAAGCAGTGTGATTTAAACTAAGAACCCTTCAGGGATAAAGAATATTAGAGACCATCCGCAGCCCTTCAGGATGTGAGTGACTCAAGGTTTCAAAAAAAAAACCTTACAGGCATGTTCAGTCTCAGATATGAAAGAATGACATGAAGCAGCAAGGGTTAAAATGAAGTTAGCTCTTTTGAGCTGAAGAGTTTACACAAGCAGTGTATTTAAAAAACAAAGATAATTTTGTGTTTAAAGTGTTCACACAAGCAGCGTGATATAAAAAGAGTTAGCACATTGGGGGTTAAATTTTCATGCAAGCAACATGGTTTAAAAATAATAGGGGGGTTACAAGGACAGCAGTGGGGTGCTGAAGTAAATGCAACAGCCTGCCCAGAAATGGATCTGGGGCTGATGTTGGGCTATTAGAATATCATCAGCAGCTAGCACATCCGCTCTGGATGACTTATAGCACCTTATTAGGTGCCTCTGGTGTCCACTATAACTGGCTGCAATAATCTGCTATAACAGGCTGCTTTGTAATGGGTAGCCTGTGGCAGTGGTTTAGGAATATAGTTTTTGTCTGCACCAAGCCGCTGGCCATACAAAGCACATATGGTATAAGTGGAGTCCACTTTACCACTACACAAAACAAAACCATTCTGTTGCCCCTGGATCATTTGTACAACAAGATGTGCAGTATCATCCTCTCCTGTGACTGGTCTACGCATCATTGCCTACTGTAAGACAAGCTTAACTGGTCAAGTTCCTCAAGCAGACATGACTCTACTGTTTTTTTTTGTTTTACAAGTGTGCACAAGGAAAACACCCCAGTACAGTATCTTCTAGCCCTCCTCACACAGACAAGCAGTGCCTACTCAATCCCTTCAACAGCAGCACTTACATTCTAAATTCTCAGGAACAAGTGTGAATTTGATAGAAATGACTTTCTTTGCATTTGCAGCAGCAGACACCTGAAACAAACTCCTTGTCCAGCTAAGTAATATTTCTAGCTTGCAAGTGTTCAAGTCCAGTCTTTCCTGCCTCCTTAGAACTCCATGTATTTGCTTTGGTCCAGTATTCCAGTCTATCTGATCATGCTCACATAGCATATAGAGAATACTGGATAGGCAACCATGCACAACCAGTGTGTTCTGCCACAGAAGGGTTCTGATTCCATCTGACCTCGAGAGTGAAGCTTGAGAGGTCCTTGGGAAATGAGCCCTGAGGTGGCAGAATACACTGGTTGGGCAAAGGGCTGCCCAATCAGTATTTTTTATAGTATATGGTGCCCCTTCTAAATAATTAAATAAGCTTTGAGTAATGTTTATATTTTTTAGATATAAAAAAGAAATTATTCGGTGCCCCATCTTATTTTGGGAATTATGGCTGGTTGCTACTGTGAATTGTGTGATTGCTAGGAACTAGACATCCCTATGTTAGCAGCACACACTCCCGCTTGTTGTTTATTGGGTGTGGAAGGGATTTTCAAGGAAAAGAAATGGCAGCAGTATTTTTACTTAGAAAGGTTGTGGACTGTGAGGAAGCAATTGTTATTTAGCAAGTAATTTTAAATATCTGGTTGATCCTGCATCCTTTTTTATATATATAATTGTATATATATATATATATATATAGTTACTCCTGCATTTTTGTATCTGGTTGAGCCTGCATCTGCATCGTGCCATTGAGACGTCATTTATCTGGTTGATCCTGCATCTTCTGTCACACTGGCTGTTGCCTTCGCTTTTTTTTTTATATCCATGTGTGGCTCATGCGCTTTCCAAATCTACTGGAATGCTATTCTGCCACAGAAGGGTTGAACAGTGTTCCATGACCTTTCAACTCTGGTAGAACAGGATTTCAGTAGAGATGGAAATCGAGGTGGAACAACATTCTGCCACACACTATAACAATGTTCATGCCCTTTGTTTGCAGTAAACCAACTTTGTTAGTTTAGTTTGATTATAGTTTGAATGTACTTGCAGCACTTTTAAAGACTGAGTGTTTTTCCTGTGTATACCTTAACCAGTATGTAGCTATTCTTGTTTGACCATGTTAACCTGTTGACTACTGCTATCCTTCCTGAGACCCCCAAGAAAATGAGATGCTGCATCTTATGGGGCTATCTTGGTTGGAGTAATTTCAAATAACATAATTAATAAGTAAATTTTAGGATGTTGGTGCCATCAGTGGTGCTCATAACACTACTTAAGTTCAAACAACAAAATAAGGATGTTACAAGTGCACAAGGGTAGTTAGCGAAACTATATAGTGTAATTATTGATGTCAAAAACCTGTAAACAGCAGCAGCAACTGTAGCAGGCAGTATGATGAAACAAAAATGACAGATAAAAGTCAAAATGGTCTTTTGGTCTGTCACTATCTATGCCCCAAGTAGGCCTTTTGACTTTTGTCTGACATCTTTTTTTCACCATACTGTCTGCTACAATTGCTGTTGTTGTTTGTAGATTTTGCAGTTCAGGCAATAGAGTTCATGACTTGGCTGGCTACTTATGTGCACCTTCCCTTTTTTGTTTGAACACCACCAGGTGCCATTTGGCGAACACTGAAGCAGCATGTTTGTAAGGCATCTACACCATTGCCTTTGACTCTCTCATGGGTTCCTCTCTCTCTAAACCTTGTTTCAGAACCAATCTCTTCTCAGCCTCCCTCCTTCCATTTATGTACTTGAAAATGGCTTTGGTGTTGTCTGCAGCTCTTGCTGCTTTCCAGTCTTTGAGCTCTTCCTTGTCTGTCTAATAGTAGCTTTGTAGTCCCTCAGTGCTGCTCTGTGCTCCTCTCTGGCAAGGAAGAAATCCAACAAAATCCTTTTTGTTTTAGAAGAATTGAAGTCATTTAAAGGAGGACTCCACTAAATATAGCTGCTGCATTTTTCCATAAGTATTGTCAGTTACATTTGAACATACATTGTTTAAAGTCACTTCACTTGTGATTAAGATAAACCATCACGCAACAAAAAGTAATCCCTAACCTTTTGGGATGCTGGAGATATCTGGACCAGCTGTTTCATTGTAACAAAACATAAGCTGCAATATGGTGAACATACTGTGAAACGAAATATGGCACCATATAAATGAATTTGAAAATGCAAATGATATGTAAGGATCAGCCCTGGTGGTTAAAATGACCACATAATGAAGAACATCAGTGTTGTTCAACATGACCTACTGTGTTACAGATTGTTAGCTTATCTGCGATGTATTAATAAACTTACTGAGTGTATTCACACACACTTTACTGCAACAGTGTTTTGTACATTTATGTGTGCTTTGTCTACCCACGAGCTTTTCAATTAATGTGATAGCTGATTAAACACTAGAACTGGCATGATAAATAAAAGGGTGGACTAAATTAATTTAGCACAATCTCTCAGGGTAATTATTAAGCATTTTTCATGATGTTGACTCAATTCCTTTATTGGAATGGAGGTGAGAAAAACTGTGGGTAGCAAATCTCTGCAGAAGCTATAGCTGCATCATCTGAAATCTGGCTGACAAGCTTCTCATTATAATCTAGTGACCCACGATTATACAGTACCTTTGGAGCCAGTGTTACCTTTTAATGAGCTTAGAAGCAGGACAGCACAATTCATTTTAAAAGTAGAGATTAGAGCCAGAAGGACCCAATAATTGTCTCTGAAGGATTTTTCCTTTAGCTTTATCGTAATGTCTTTTAAATTAGGCTCTCTTTAAATATTTATGAGTGGTTCATCATCTTCTATTTACTGTAACAGCAAGAATATGGAACGGCAGAACTGGAACTGTCAGCAACAAGAAAATGATGGGATGCAATAGTATGCTAAAAAGGATTAAATAACATAAAAGTATGCCACTGTGGGTGAAATATGTTCTTTTCTCATTGCAGTAATGGTTTCTATGAAGGAACTGATGGTTCAAGGATACAGTAAAATGGCTTGAAACCTACCACCAGGATGTAATGGTTATGACATGTTAGAACAGACCTGTCAATATGAGGATTAGGCTTTTGAGGTGATCTTTAAATAGCCTTAAACAGAATGAAAATAATGCTAGTCATTTCAGAATACAGACCTCTCCCAGGAAAGAACAATTCAATTATGACTTAATTATTAACATTTTCTTCAATGTGTTCTTAAGATATTTTCAGAAATTAAATATTCCAGCATTGCAGTTGTGTGCAATATACAGTGCATCCCTTCTTCATAATTTACAACAGTTTTTGTCAGTCACTGAAGATCTCAACACATGGCTCAGAACTTTGTTTTTAAGACATATCTTTTGATCTTTGGTCTTCTGTCAAATTGACCCTTGACTTGCCAACAAGTTCAGGTGGTACCAGATTGTCTTTGCTTGCAGACTCTGCTTGACATTCATTTTATAATACTTAGAAAATTCCACAACAGCAAAAGGCTGGAGGGTGCCATTCAACAAACTGGTATTTTTATCAAAATTACCTGACAAGGAAAGAAATATCTCAAATTTCCATAGTATGGTGAAAGAATCCTAAACTATGCTAAAGGTGTCCAAGTCACCAGTGAAAACATACTTGTTTTTAATGGTTTTAACTGTTTCTGCAAAAGGAATTTTACATTTCATTAGCATTTCTGAATTTATTTTAGCAATTCTTATTAGGATGATAACAGCTGAAGAATCCTTCCTGAGCATGAAGTACTATAGACCTACTGCTGCATATCTTACATATTCAGAGGAAATGACAAGCAATTTACTCATGCATTTACACATAAATATGTGTCTGAGTTACAGTTCATGTGTGTGTGTGTGTGTGTGTGTGTGTGTGTGTGTGTGTGTGTTTATATTTTCACTGCAAATACTATCTTATAGGTGATCAGGCTTGTTGACTTTTTATAAAATAGGCTTGCAGATCTCATGGGTGCATATTGATCTAATTGGTCCATATCTTGCAAATTCAGAAGTGCAAAGTGATGTATTCATGCATTTGTACAAAATTATGTGTCTGAATGTAGAGTATGTGCAGTATATGCATACATGTGTGTAACTACATGTGTTGTGTGTATGTTGTCTGGCAAATCCTACTTTTTTATAGATGATTAGGCATGCAGAATTTTTGACAAGTCTCTGTGACTGCAAAAATGAACAGGTTAATTGAGACAAACGTTTCCAGCATTCTGCTTAAAAAGCCCACATAAGAGTATTTTTTAAAAGATAACAGCTCAGAATTAAAACATGTTACACAGAGGTCTACATAAGGTACACCTCTGCCTACTGCATTTCCAATACAGTGAAACTTGTTTAGTATGGAAAATGCATATTAAGGATGTTGCAATACTACGGACATGTTTTGTAATCCTGAATGTAAGTTCTTCTGTAATGTGTAACCTGAATATTAAGGATGACAAATTGATATAAAGGACATATTATTTTTAGTACTGAAGTGGTCCTTAATAAACAAGTTTCATTGTATATTTAACTCATTCTAGTTCATTAAATGTGGTTATTTGGCCCACGGGCTAGTTGGATACATTTCTTTCAAAATTCTGTTAAATTCTAAGGGCAGTTTTCAGTATTATGAAGCAATAGTATGATTTTCCAGGCAGTAAATATGTATTTACAGCAAACTCAATATGTAGCATTTAGAGTGCATTGTATCTGCGCAAACATGGTTTAAAAATGTTGAACCCTCTCAAACCTGCTTCACTAAGCATTTTGAACCATTCAGACCAAAATTAGCTGGAATGGTTATAAATTGTTTAAGATGGAAAACAGTGACCTTGAGCAAAACTAGCAAAGTGGCAATTTGAAAAACACCTTGGGCATCGTGATCATGGTGCTTTTGTAATCTCTCAATCATGGTTATACTGTAGCAAAAAAAAAAAAAAAATTGCAACAGTGGTATCACTCAAACTGGTTACTATGTCCATAGATAAGGCATAGTAAGTGACGTAAAATGTTGTCATCTAGCAGATTAGTCTCAAACATGACAGCTGGCTTGGAAGACAGAGAGTGAGAAAGAGAGAGAGAGAGAGAGAGAGAAAGATACACACACAGTGGCATATGAAAAGGGGTTAAGGACCATCCAGTCTGCCTACAATTCTTTTTATCACCTCACTGACCTACTGCCATAAAGGATTTAACTGTTTGATCAACCCCTCAATTTCCCTAGCTGTCCTCCTAATACTTACTCCCACCCTTCTTACCTTACTTTATAGGTTCACTAAGCCCTTAAATCTGTCCCACCTGACCTTGAACCCATTCATAGTTCCTGCCTCCATTACCTCTTTTGGCAATTCCATTGTTCTACCACCTTCTCAGTGAAGAAGAACTTCCTAACATCTCTTTTTAATTTTGCCCCGACTAATTACCATCCTTGGCCTCTCATTACTGCACTTTCATTTTTAGTGACCTGATCCTCACTGTCAACCATCTGTATCCTAATAGCAACTTGTACATCTAAATCATACCATTTCTCCCTCCTGGCCTCCTGCACGTACAAGTTCAGCTCTTTCAACCTTTCTTTTTGAGTTCTGACTTGCCGAACCTGGATCATACTGTAGTGGTGATTCTCTGGTGCGCTGTCTCCAGCTTGTCCCAGTCTTGCTTCAGAAGTGGGCTCCAGAACTGAAAACAAAAATTTAGGGGACGCTGTCAACCCTTTTTGCATCATATTATTTCTCATTCAAAGCCCACATTTTATGATTGTTTACCTTCTCTAAAGCTCATTGAAGTTGTTGGCTTTTTGATCTGCTTTCTTTCTTAGTAGAACTGAAATGCATGGGAATGGTGCTATTATACCCAAACTTGTTTTGCTTCAAAGCCTTGATCTACTCTTGTTGCATACATCCTGAAAATTAGGAACACCCACAAACAGTTCAGCCACTCATGATGCAATGATCTCCTTTCCTCCCACAGCATCACAAGTGGCTAGATTGTACTATGGGCATTCTGAAGTCTAGGAAAGACACAGTGGAAGTTGATCAAAGAATGTAAGCACACATGTTTTTGTGTGGTAACCCCACTATGGGGGTCAGTCTGTTTTTTACTTTTTAAAAGAAAAAAAAATCAAATTACCAGCTACATGAGCAATCTCTACAAAATGTGAGCAATCATAACATTTTTTTTTAATCCAGGGCAATTTTAGGCCAGGGGGAGGAGCCTGATGGTGTCCCTTTCAGTGGTGCCTGACCAGGGATCTCTATGGGGGAAAGTTCACACACCTCTCCTTCTGCTATGGAAACCTTTTCATGCACATATCATCATAGCTGCCTTGCTCTCTGTCTTGTTACATTGACCTGGTGCTTTGAGGCAGTTGCTAATAATAATCCCCATATCCCTGTATTCCACTGTTGTTGTTTGCTGTAGTCCACCCATCCAGGACACCATGCATGAGTTTTTCATGCCAATGCACATCCCTTTGCACATTTTGGCACTGAACAACAGTTGCTATAGTTTGGACCACCCTTCCAGTTTTTCCAGGTCCTTTTGCAATTCTCTGATCCCTTCCTCACTGCCCAAACTGCCACAGAACTAAGCAGGTAGCATGCGGAACAGATAACATCGGACTTCCCCTTCTCTGGGCAAGGTGGCAAAGGAGAGCGTTGTGGTATAACCTTCTCTTTTGTACTACTGTGGCCATGTCTGAGTAAGGAAGAACAGTCCCACGTGTTCCAAATCAATGCTGAGTTAAAGAAATGATGCAAGGAGATGGGATTTCATTACCTCTGAGACTGGGGCCTGATCTGTCAATTTCTTCAGGGACTGGGGTCTGACCTGGGAAAATCAGAGGCTTTTAAAAGCAATGACTTACATCCCAACAAAGAGAGGAAGAGGGTGCTGAGCGCTAGATGACCACAACAGATAATTCATTTAAACCTAGTCATGGGGGAGTCATCGTGTTATGGAACACATCTCTGGTCACTATGCAGAAGGGCCTTGCCAGCCTTTCTCCACCGATAAATGGAATAAATGCAACCATACCCAGGGCAAGGGATGGGACCAGTTCCTGACAGATGATATTTACCAACACAAGGAGTCTTGGCAACAAAATGCCAGAACTGCAGGTACTGGTCTCAGAGGGAAACCTTGTCCTGGTGGTTGTCACCAAGACCTAGGCAACCTCAAACCATGATCGAGACATGACCAATCTGGGATGCTCATTGTTCAGGAAGGACAGAACAATGGGTAAGTGCAGTTACACTTTACAAAAATGAGGGAATGGAGACAATGGAATTAGCCTGGGGAGACTCAGAAAAACTGGAAACCCTGTGGGTTGTAGCATCAGCAGGGAATGGGAAACAACTATGGATTGGGAAGTCCACAGGCCACCAGGCTAGGACTAGGGCCTGGATAAGGACCTTGGAGAGATGATAAGGAGGGCTGCCAAATTGAAGAACTGGTAGTAGAAGGGAACTATTACAGTGGCAGCCACAGACATGGTCAGATATTTCCTGAAACATCTGTCATATCTCTGAAGAAATTTCCTGTGTGCCTGCAGTACCACAATGGACCACCAGAGAGAATCTCTTTAGGTATATTGTGAAATATCTGAATGTAGCTATGGATGCAACTGTACATGCCAGATGTAGATTGGAAAGCTCCATTCCTGGTGAATATTGGGATCCAGCTCCAGGTAAAAAAGAAACACAGAAACATAGATTTTTGTCAGCAGAAAATTACTGCAAGGTGCATCCAGTCTGCATTAACCATACCTACCATATGTGGTGGCATGGGGCCCTGTGTGACCCCCCGCCTTTCCAATCCTCTCCAGGTGGCATTTCCTTTCAATAATACCCATATGGCTGTCACATGCATGCTTGAATCTCATCACTGTCTCTCCCTCCACCTACTCCCTTGGCAACTTGTTCCATCAGTGCACCATTGAAACTTCTGCACACTAACTTTATTGTGTTGCCTCTTGTAACCATGTTTGTGCTCAACCTGAAAGGATCCCAACATTTAACCCTCTTTATCCCATGGAGGTACTGTATTTGAAGGTTTCAATCACTCCCCCCCCCACCCAAACTCCCACCAGCTCTCTTGTTCTTTAATAGTAGTAAGAACAATATGGAATGCAACTAGAGTGTGGATGGTGCTGCCCAAAAAAAAAAAACTTTGAGAAAAATGGTGCTACTTACCACATACAGATACCACACAGAAGACAAAACTGCAGTTTCTTTCCGTTTATTTAAAAGGATGCACAGCAATCCAGTTATAGATTCTGTGGGGAGGTGTACACAGACATCCCAATGTTTTGTGCACATGTACTTTGACGAGAGACTAGGGAACTGCACTTTGGATCACTTTTTATCTGTGGATCCCTTACAGCTACAGTGACAGTTCCAGGAACAAAACATAGTGATACAAAGTGCTAAAAAGTGCCACAACAGATCATTCTAAATATTGAAATCTGCCCAAGTTTTTATTTTTTAAGCAGTTAAAGCCCACTAGGCACAATTGCCTATTTTCAGGGGCCACCCAGGAGCTTTAGGCTGGTTAAGTTTCTTGCTTAGAGTCACAGAGTATGCAAGTGGAGGATGGAGGAATCAAACCTAGGTATACTGAACCAAGCTCATTCACAGCTCATTACTCTAACCTCTAGACTATACTGCCAGCACTCAAGTTGATAATAAAAGTTGTTTACAACCAACATTGTATAAGTATACACTAGCCCCAACAGACCTTCTGGTGGCCCAATCACCTCCAATCTGAACATACTTTCAAATTGTTTTCAAACGTTTGACTAATACAGGATATTATGTGAGGTCCTATGTTGGGAAGAAAATTCCCTCGATATGTACAATGTACACTAGCCTTAATGATACTCCCACTAGCCAATGATCAAAAAAGGATGTTTTGCCTAAGATTCACAAAAGTCTGCTTTCACCTCCTGGCAGGCCTATAATCTCAGGCATCCATTCATTCACTCACTGAATCTCTTTCATAGTTGATTGTTAGTGCCCTGAGATCCCATATTAGGAAGTTAGTGGAGGCCCTATCAGTTCTCAGAGATGTCCAAATTGAGGAATCATTTTATCTTGCAGCCCTTGATGTGGAATCCTTCTACATCCCCCATGAGGGAGGATTGTAAGCCCTGCAACACTACCTCAATCTTAGGACAATACTAAGTCCACCCACCCCATTCCTAATACAATTGGTGAGGTTTGCCTTGGAATGTAACAGTCTTTTATTTAAAGGTGAATTCTTTCAGCAGATTAGCAGTACTGCTATGGATGCCATGTATGCTCCAAATTTCACTAACCATTACTTAAGACTGTGGGAGGAAAATGTTGTTTACAGTGAGTCAGTGAAAAAAATGTCTTCACTGTATAGTGCTTTGTATGTGCTTTATTGATGATGTCTTAATGATTTGGAATGGTGACACAGGGCAACTACAGGAGTTGGTGGTATTTCATGAGAATGCCAATTTGAATCTAAAATTTTCAGTCACACACAGCAGGGAAGCAGTTTTTTCATTCTTGGGTATCAGGATTGTGAAAAAATCAGGACGAAAGTATTAATACAGACCTTTAACATAAAAACATAGAAGTTGGCGGCAGATAAAGACCACAAGGCCCATCCAGTCTTCCCATTTCTTTTTTTACCTTATGAATGTGCCACCTGCCTTTGCTCTGTCAATGGCCTATCTATTCATACTCATCTGTATTGCTCCCTTATGCCTATCCTATGCCTGTCTGAAGCCCTGCACTGTATTCATATCCACCACTTCCTGAGGTAGGCCATTCCATGCATCCATCACCCTTTCTGTGAAAAAGAACTTCTTCACCCCTTAATCGGCCTCCCTCTAATCTCATGCTGTGTCCTCTTGTCCTGCTATTTTTCTTATATTGAAACATGTTAGACTCATTCACCTTGTTAATGCCCTTAAGGTGTTTGAATGTTTCAATCATATCACTTCTCTCTCTCCTTTGCTCTAGGGTAGACATATTGAGCTTGGTTAATCTGTCCTCATATGTTTTTTGATGCAGTCCTGCACCATATTGGTTGCTCTTCTCTGAACTGCCTCAATTTGGTTAGTGTCCTTGTGAAGGTGTGGCCTCCAGTACTGCATGCAGTACTCCAGATGGGGCCTAACCAGTGTCTTGTAAAGAGGAATTATTACCTCCCTCTTCTGACTTGTGATACCCCTATTAATACACCACAACATCCCTCTAGCCTTACCTACTGCTTTAGAGGTCTGCTTGGATGATTTCAGGTCATCGGTGATGATGATGCCCAAGTCTCTTTCTTCCCTTCTGACTGTCAGCAACTCCCCTCCCAGCCTATAGGTGGCTTCAGGGTTTCTATTCCCTATGTGCATGATCTTGCACTTCTTTGTGTTAAACCCCAGTTGCCACTCTTCTGACCATTTTGCTAGTTTATCCAGATCTCTTCTCATTCTGCCCACTCCATCTGGATCATCTACTCTGTTGCAGATCTTGGTGTCATCTGCAAACAGACAAACCTTACTCTCCAGTCCATCTGCAATGTCACTGATGAAGATATTAAAGAGGACTGGCCCCAGGACTGGTCCCTGAGGTACCTCACTTGTGACTTGCATCTCTTCTGACTGTATACCGTTTACCACCACTCTCTGTTTTCTGCCCATCAACCAGTTTGCCACCCAGTTGGCCAACGTCTGACCCACCCCGAGCCTACCTAGCTTATTAATCAATCTTCTATGTGAAACAGTATCGAAAGCTTTGCTGAAGTCAAGGTAGATAACATCAACTGTTCCCCCTTGGTGCACCACTCTGGTTACCCAGTCAAAGAAATCTATGAGATTAGTTTGCCAGGACCTTCCTTTTGTAAACCCATGCTGTCTTGGATCCTGTACTCCTATGGATTCCAGGTATTGCATTATCCTTTCCTTAAGGAGTGCACATAATCTTGCCCACTACTGAGGTAAGACTGACTTGTCTGTAGTTCCCCGCCTGTTCCCTGCTACCAATCTTGTGGAGCGGGATCACATGAGCCCTTTTCCAGTCTTCTGGGACCTCTCATGTACTCAGAGACTCACTAAACAGTTCTGATAATGGCTCTGCTAGTTCCACCCTTAGCTCCTTTAATACCCTGGGATGTATGCCATCAGATACCATTGCCTTGTCCACTCTGAGCTTATCGAGCTCTTGTAGGACCCTTTCTTTTGTGAAGGGACTACTGCACAACTCCCTCCCCCTCTGTGTCCATGGTGCAGAGTTGTGAGCCCTGCCCTACCTTCTGTTCAGTAAATATTTAGGAGAGATGCTTTTACATGGTCCTCTCCTCACACGCCCCCTTATCCCCTTTGATCTTAGCAATACCCCCTCTGGACTTTCTCCTTTCACTAATGCATCTATAGAAAGTCTTGTCACCTTCTTTTACTGTTTGTGCTAGTGTTTCCTTGGTTTTGGGCCTTTGCCTGCCTTACTGCCTTCCCTGATTCCCTTAGGGAAGTTTGGTATGCCTCCCCTATCTTCATCCTGCTTCATTCCCTTATATTTCCTGAAGGCCAGCCTTTTGGCTCTAACCTTTTCTGCTACTGCATTTGAGAACCAAAGTGGTTTCCTTCTTCTTTTGCACTTCCTTTTCTCACTAACACAATGGGATGTTGCTTCAAGTACTGCATCTTTAATGCTTCCCCACTTTGCCTGTACTCCCTCACCTGTATTTCTTTTAACCAGGGCTAGCTTAACTCTGTTGGCCATCTTATCAAAGTCAGCTCCTCTGAAGTCATATATTTTTGCCTTAGAATGGGATAATTTTGTTCTGTTGATCAAATTGAACCATAACATGTGATGGTCACTGGCATCCATGTGACCTTCTACCTGGAGATCTGTGATCCTTTCCGCGTTAGTCAGTAGTAGATCTAGGATAGCCCTGTCTCTTGTGGGTTGTTGTACCAATTGTGTGAGGCCCTCCCCCTGCAGGAAATCCACCATTTTTTCTAGTTCTGGTAGATGTCCCAGCTGATATTGATCAATCTGTATCTGGCATGTTGAAGTCTCTCATTATCAGAACCTCCCCTTTAGCTGTCATGTTTTGTATATGTTCTAACGGTAACATGTCTATGTCCTCCCCCTGGTCTGGAGGCCTGTACATAACCCCAGTTTGTATGGCTGTCCCATTTCCTGTTTCCAGGGTGACCCACAGTTCTTCTGGCTCCTTATGTGTATTCTGAATTTCTGTAGCTTTGATATTTTCATTGACATAAAGGGCCACTCCACCCTTCCCCCCCCGTTTGCACCTCGGTCTCTTCTGAACAGTACATAGCCAGGTACTGAACTCTCCCAAGTGTGGTTACTGGTAAACTATGTCTCGTTAATGGCTGCTATGTCCAGTTTAGCCTCTGCATTATTGCCTGCAGGTCTGGGATCTTGTTTCCCAGACTGTGAGCATTTGTGTACATGATTTTCCATCAGTCAGATTTCAGTGTGTTAGTTGTTGGGCGAGGTCTGGCGTTTCCCCCGTGCATTGTATGGGGAGCTGGACCTTTTTCTTTACCTGATGATGCAAATGAACTACAAACATGCTGAACTCCTGTTTGACCACTAGCTGAGGGAGGACGGGTGTTCTTCCCATTCGACGTAATGGGTGCTGCACACCCTCTCCCATTTGTTAGTTTAAATATTTTGCAAAGACATCAGACTTCTGCCCCAATGCACAGACTCCCTCCTTAGTCAGATGCAGTCCATCAAATTTAAAGAACTTTCGCTCCCAAACTGCTACCAGTTCCCAACAAATATGTGTCCTTTTTCCTGGCACCAGCCCTTGAGTCACATGTTTAGTTCCCCTATCTCCCCTTCTCTAGCCTTCCATACATTTGTCCCCCTCTTCCAGACTAGCAGGATCTCAGAAAAGGAGATGCCGGACGAAATGGATGATAGTTTGTCCCCCATCGCCCTTCAGAGGATCGGCCTCTGCCCCACACACTGCCCCCCCATGCCCAGCCATACCCTCCTGGGTGGGGCTTCCTGGCAGCTGCCTCCCCAATGCACAATGGTCTCAAGCTCTGGCTTACCCCTCGGGCCAAGGGAGCAGGATCCCCCCAGCAGACACTGACTGCAGCAGGAGCAGCGGCAGGCAAGATGTCAAGGACGGGGACAGGTTTTTTTTTTCAGTGCTGTAGAGAACTCTGGGTGTGAGGACATGCAATGATGGCTAGCATCTGCCCTCCCCCCATATGTGAAGTTCCGGCAGCTGCAGTATCTCCAGCTTCTACCAGAGGTCTGCAGAGTGCCAAACACTTTTCCTCTCTCCCCCCAGATAAGGATAGCAGTCCCTGGGATGTTCAATTCTTCTACCCCTGATCGGCCCTCTGACTCCTGAGTCTGTTTCCAAACCTATGATGTCAGCGCCGCAAGTGGTTGCCTTGTTGCTGCACCGGTGGGCTGGCAATACAAACCTTTTTTGAAAACCAACTGACAGGAATACAGTTTTTGTAGCTAGATCTTGTCACCCAGGCAACATAATAAAAAGCATACCCACCAGCCAATTCTTCAAGATAAGACATAATTGTAGTACAAAGAACAGTTCTGAACAAAGAGCAAATGAGTTGCATGAAAGGTTTTCCGAAAGGGGTTATGCCAGTGCAAGTATTGAAAAAGCATATGAAAGGACAAGAACACTGACAGAGTTTCCTTTCTTGTAGGTAAGGTCAGGCCTGATTCTGGTGGTCAAGACAACATGCTCAATTTTGTCACCACATACAGCATTAGGGCTAATAAATTGGAGGGCATACTGCTCAAACATTGGGGTATCCTTCAAACAGAGCACAGATTGCTGGATCATGTGTCATGACTACCATGTAGGTGTCCCAAAAACATGTGTGATTATGTCACCCACAGTTTACAGGCTACACCACGCCAGTACATGTGGTTTCCTACATTACCACCAGGCACTCATAGATGTGGGCATTATAAATACTGTAATGTGCTCAGAGTGACTAATCAACTTCCACTTTCAGTCAGTCATGAAAACATTGATATCAGGAAGTTCAAAAATTGTGGCATGACACATGTGGTCTACCTTGCAACATGCACTTACAAGGTGTGCTACATTTGGTGCACCAAAAGGAAGCCAAATGAAAGAATAGGTGAACACGAGAGCATTTATTCACAATAATGATGAATCAGCTCTATCAGCTCATGTTATGCAATTGCAAGGAGGTACTAGACATTAGTGGTCATTTGTATGGGTGGAAAATACTACCTTGAGGTTGAGGGAAGGTGGTATATATTTTCTTCTGGCCAGGAGAAAACATTTTGAATTTTTAAGCTGAACTTCTTTCTCCACCCTGGCCTGAACAATCACATGAAAATAACTGCAGCACTGCAAAACTACACTGCTGGTATAATTTTCAGGGCAATATGAAAATATATGCAGTGATTTATTTCTATTTGAGTATAAAATGTTATTCTGCAAACTGGTGATTGTTTTTCTTCTAGTAGTATGTTTCTATAAACTTTGAGAAGCATTTCTTCTATACACATTATCTTATGCAAAGCATCGTTTTGTGCATGAATCTGCACAGTATACCTCCCAACATGAGTTACTCAAGGCTAAAACCATGACAGGGTGTGGGTTATGCTGGGATTTACCCATGCCTGGTGTGGTTTGTGGCCTTGTGACCAGATCTATGCCATAAATCCCAGCATAACCTACACCTTGGAGTGGTTTATTGCAATAATACAATGTTCCCCTAAAACAAAAACATAAAACGAATCCAATGTGTTGTTTATTGTTTTAACTATTTTAATTGATTTTTTTATATTCTTCCTCGGTGCTAAAAAGTGCCTTGTTGGTAGGCAGATTATGTATGGGCTGGTCCCACCCCAGCCCCAAAGATTCAGGCAGCCAGCGACAATGTTGGTGGCATGTCTGTTTCTTTGTTTATTTTTGTTTTGTTTGCTTTTTTCATTTATATTTCCTCCATCCTCTGATGTTATCTCACCCTCAGTTGACTCCCTTCACCGGACATGCCTCCCCATGGGGGTTTTTCAACCCTGCGAATTGCCCCTCATGGCAGGCCATGCCCGGACTGGGAGCTGAAGGATCACAAAGTACGGAGGGGTTTTCTATGTATATCCCAATGCTTCCCATGGGTGACAACATACGTTGGGCTGAGGAGGCAGGGCAGACAAGGCACACCTCTGCTCTAGACTCCTGCTGCCACCCTTCCCGCATATAACACCCCAACGGCTCTGCCACCTAGATGCTCCAGATGGCAAGAGCTGTGAATGTGCGACCCACCCCGAAGAGGAAAATCTGCTGTAGCAGCTTATTCCAGCTCCTGCCCTCCCACTACATCCAACCCACAGTGGTCCAGACTCATTCCTGAACCTTGGTCACAAGTATAGAGTGAGGTGTGACATCCAGCACCTCAATCCTCAGCACCACTGGGCCAAACCCTTTTTGTTTTGTTTTTAAAAAAGTGAGAGCATGCTACACTTGAGCTGCTGTTCAGTTTGACAGCCCTTCTGGTGCAAGTGCTACTGGGCTGTGGTTCATGAGCCTGTGCTTCCAGATTCACTTCCCGCTCAGGACAAAACGGCATCATTGTGACTCATGGGAATTTGTTTTTTATCATTCATTGAAAACTGAAGATGTGAACGTGGTCACAGGAAAGACAAACTACAGGAAAGACAAACTAAGTGCAGCCAGAGGAGCCTCATGCCAGGTGAAGGCTTGCTATAGCTGGGATCCCAGATTGACTCCTACTCCAAGTTTTGAAGCTCCTCGCCCATGTCATTGCCTGTCAGTCCAGGTCCCATGCTCCTGCTCTGGGCATCTCGCTGCTCCTTCTCTTGGTCCTGGGAACTGCTCCAAGAGTAATTTCAGTCTGCCAGCGCCCCCCCACCCCGGACTGTCTCACCTCCCCTTTCTGCAATGAACCCAGGTAGCAGCACCATCATGGCCAGGGTCAAGTCAGCAGTCCATGCTCTGCAGCTCAAGTGGGTCTCTACCCACAAAATGTTGAAAAAGGGCAGCAAATCATCAAATAGGATGAGTTCAACTCAGATTCCTTATTTCCACGATTCTGCTCTTTACCGTATTTGTACTTTGATAAACAGAAGGGACAGTTATATTTTTATGAAAAGTTGTTAAGGTTTGCTAAAGGTGCTTAATTGTCTGCATGTTGCCAGAAAATTAGCCTACTTAGTTAGATTTTGTCCGTTGTGAAGCGCTTTAGGGGGATTGAATATGGCGGATTTATTGCCTTGAATTTCTGGGGTTGGACTGATTCTCAGGCAGATGTGGCTGACGTGAGTTATGCCGGGATTTACTCATGGATAAAATATTCAGTCTGCCAATCATGTTTCTAGATTTGAAAGCCTCATTGCATAATTGCAGCTAACACACCAATAAATGCAATATGTGTATATTTAAATGTCACTTCTGTTTTTCACTTTTTGCACTTATCACACAATAATATATCATTTTCTGCCTTGTTCAGTTATCCTTTGCCACATCTGAACATGCGGTAATGCTTTATCGAAAATAAGAAATTTCTATTTGATCAGTGGCTACTGGGAGTATCATTATGGCTAATGTACATCATATATATTAAAGGAATTTTCTTCCCAACTTAGACCCTCACATTTTATCCTGTATTAGTCAAATATTTGAAAACAGTTTGAAAGCATGTTCAGAGTGGAGGTGATTGGGCCACTTGAAGGTCAGATGTGGCTTTGCATATACTTATGCAAAATTGAATGTAAAAAACTTATTAGTTCAACTTGGGCAGATCGCAATGTTTAGAATGTTTTGTTGTGTCACTTTTTAGCACTTTATATCACTGTGTTTTGTTCTTGGAACTGTCACTGTATCTATAAAGGATCCTCAGATAAAAATTGATCCCAAGTTCAGTTTCCTAGTCCCTCGTCACATGGTATGTGCACGAAACATCAGGACATCTGCGCATGCCTCACATGGAACCTATGACAGTTTGAATTGTTGTGCACCCTTTTAAATAAACAGAAAGCAACTACAGTTTTGTGCCCAGCATGATATCTGCATGTGGTGGGTAATGCCAGTTACCGTTTTCTCTAAGAAGTACATGTTTTGGCACAGCAGCCTTTCCTCACATAGCTTGTTCTGCTGCCTCTGTATCAACTTGGTTGCCCTCCTCTGCACAGTCCTTTATCCATTCAGTATTCATTTTAAGTAGATAGTAGCACCAGGCAGAAAATATCAGTAATTTGCTTTTAAATTGTCTCATTACTTTATATTTCTGAAGTCTTTTTGGTTTTTCTATGTGTTCATTAGCTGGTTTCCTATCAAATTATGTTGGCTGTGATGTGAAAAGCAGTTATTTGCCTGGAAGCAGGCATATTTAGTTCTGTGCTGCCCTCTAAATCATCAGTATGTGACCTCACTCATTGTTACTTCAAAGATTATGCTGCCTAATTGGTAATGTGTCATATGTTACCAGTCAAACAGCAAGACAGTGGCTCTTCTTGGTTACTAGTGAAGTCATAGTCAGTGTGGTCACATTGTTGATGGTATAGAGGGAGAAATATAAGCACTGTATGTTAGCCTCCATGTAGAGTGCTTTTCCACACATTACCCCTAGTACTGTTAGGAATAACATTTTCCAAATAGCAACATAGAAAAGAAAAAAATACTTCAGATATAAAAAGTGACACCTAACTGCTCCTGAAAGTTATTACTAATTCCAAGCAGTGCATTAACTCCTTAAGGTTGCACCCACCATTGTTCTTCTATTCCTCTCTTCCTCCTTTCCCTCAAAGCCAGGCATCTCTCTCACTGTGCTTCCTTCACTTCCAATTTCTGTTTTGGCTCTCTTCCCTCCTACTTTACCTTTCTCATTTTGTCCCAATCTGCACTCCCCCCCCCCTTACTCCCTCCATAACTTTGACTCTAGGTCCCTCACCCTTCCTTACATTGAATCTTCTCCAGGTAAGATGCTTTCTCCTTCAGAATCCCTAAGCTGTGGTCTTCCCTTCCTCATGATATCTGCTCTGTCTCCTACCTGTTCTCCTTCAAATCCTTCATTCTTGAACTCTCTACTCACTGCTGTAACTGCCTTTGACTGCACCATGACCTGGCATTACCACCCACTACAATCTCTCTTCTAGGCACCATCTCATCTGGATTTCTGCTTGTGGTCTATGCCAAATCTATTTTAATATGGTTAAAGCTAATGTATCTTTATTCTGTCTTTATATTTGACTCACCTATCAAAGGTATCTTTTATTTTTTTATGTAAGTTATCTAATTTATGGCATGTTGTTGCCAGATTTTACTGTACTTCAGTTCTCCTACCCCCCAAAATTCATCTGGAAACCAGCTGTTATCAGCTCAGTATGTCTTTCCTGGTAAAACATTATGAATGAAAGAATGAATAAATAAATAAATGTAAGGGCTCCAGAAATGCACACAGTACTCAAGCTGGGGGTGAATCAGTGACTTGTACAGAGGAAGTGTAACATCCCTCCTTCTGCTTGTTATCCCCATCCCTATGCAGCCAATAATCCTATTTGCTCTCCTTATCACCTTTTAACACTGGGCTGTGGGCCGCTACCTACAAGTACACTGTAATGATAACCCCAAGTTCATTTTCTGTAAAGTACATGCCATGACCTCGTTTCCCATCCTGTAGTGAACTTGAGGGTTCTTTGTGTCTGATGTGTATGAATTTGCACTATTTCATATTCAATTCAAGCTGCCAAATTCTGGAACACTTTTCAAGCCTTGCCTGGTACCTCCTCATGGCCTCTGTTCCCACTATTGTGTCTACTCTATTGCAGATCTTGGTGTCTTCCACAAGTAGGCATATGTTTCCTTCTAGCTCCACCCCTATATCCCCCAAGAATATACAGTACTGTAGAGTATGGGGCTCAGTACTGACCCCGGCAGTGCTCTGCTGTTGACCCCTATCTCCCCAGAGAATTCCCTATTAAGTACTACCCACTGGGTTGAGTTCCATAACTAGTTTACCATCCACTTTGTTATTTTCTCCTCTACCACTAAGCCTCATAAATTCTATAGTAACCTCCTGTGCAACACTGTCAACGGCATCACTGATGTCCAAGTAGACTACACTGACAGCTCTCTCCCTGTCCACTCCCTGTCCACCTCCACTGTCCACTCACTGTCCACCTCCACTGTCACCCAGTCACAAACTGTTTTTAGCTGCTTCAGGCACACCATGAGGCATTTCTAGTAA